>OY992536.1:218998729-221878729 GCA_963921195.1 Pegoplata infirma | reverse complement strand
TTTTGCTTCGTCATATTAACGGGGTTGCCAGACTTTTTTTTGGCTTTGTCGCCAAATCGGATGTAAAATATCGCCAAAATTCAATTTTGTTCAGATTTCTTAAAAAAAAAAAATATTTTCATTTAAAAAAATAAATTTTGTTAAATAATAAAAGACAGAAATAAACTTTATGGCAAAAATCGCCCAAATCCGGAAAATTTATATATATAAAAGAGTAATATGACTGACTGACATACTCATTCATCATCGCCCAACCCAAACCGCTGAAGTTAGAGACTTGAAATTTGGACTGTAGTTTTACCTTCCGAAATAAAGATCCAATAAGGCTGGATTTTTGCCAATGTTGATTCTAAGGGGGTAAAAAGGGTAAAAAACTGTACTTTTGGTACTTTTTATATCTCCCGATATAATGGTCATAGAGACTTGAAATTTGGACTGTATGTTACCCTCCCGCAATATAGATCCACTATGGCTGGAGTTTAGTTTTAGGGTAAAAATGGTAAAAAACTGTACTTTTGGTACTTTTTAAATCTTCTGATAAATGATCATAGAGACTTGAAATTTGGACTGTATGTTCACCTCCTGGAATAAAGATCCATTAAGGCTGCATTTTTGCCAGTGTTGATTTTAATGGTAGTAAAAAGGGAAAAAACTGTACTTTTGGTGCTTTTTTATCTCCTGAAATAATGGTCATAGAAACTTGAAATTTGGACAGTATGTTTACATCCTGGAATATAGATCCAATACGGCTAGATTATTGCCAATGTTGATTCTAAGGGGGTAAAAAGGGTAAAAATCTGTACTTTTGGTACCTTTTATATTTCCTTAAAAAATTGCATAGACTTAAAATTTGGACTGTATATTCCTCCCGAAATATAGATCCCATAAGGCTGGGTTTTTGCCAATGATGATTCTAATAGGGTAAAAAGGGTAAAAATATGTACTTTTGTTACATTTTATATTTCCTTAAATAATGGTACTAGAAAATTGAAATTTGCAATGTCGGTTCACCTCCCGGAAAAAAGATTTACTAATGCGCGGGTTTTGCTAATGTTGATTCTACACTCAAAATAATTCTACAGTAAAAAAATTAGTAAGTGCGTTGGTAACCCAAATCTACTAATAAGTTACCAATTACCAGTATTACAGTAGTTTTTTTTAGTATCTTCAAAGTGCTAAAATTAGTATTTCTTACTGTTTATGAGTAATTTTTGTTGGTAGTTGGTTTTACTAATTTTTTTACTATTTTTAGTTCATAAAAGTACTAATATATAGTAATTTATTAGGTTTTTAATTTATTTTTGTTAGTAATAATTCCGTAAGGGGCGCTTGTTTACAAGCAGAGCTACCAACTGTTTTTTTTTTGCAAAATCGTTAAATTTGAATTCAGTGTTGTCACTATGTTACATTTCGGGTATTTGCTGGTGCTTTTTTGGTCTTGCCGTTTTTTAAATACGCGTTTTTAAAAATAAGGTATTTATGGTGTTTTTCCATTTTTTCGCGACATTTTTTTTTTAATTTGTGATTTTTATATTATCAATTTTTATATTATACTTACGCCTTAGACCTAATATAATTGGAAAAAAACAGTTCCCTTTAAATTTGACTCAAGGTATCCTTTCAAAATTGCAGGTAAACGTGTTTTGTGTTCACAAATCAAGATCCCAAATGTTCTCTCAAAATTCATAAAAATAAAAAATAATTGATTTATACTTTATTAGTATGCGTGAGCAGGTTACCAAGCCGACTAGGAATTTTTTGCGGTGGCGGGCCGCTGGCCACTGGCCCATTTTGCTTGCCGACGGCGGATTTCTTATGGAGTTGTATTTTTCTAATGATGCAATTAAAATATGTATTTTTGACAGATTTAAATAAAGAAAATTTGGGTTTATTTTCGAAATTGTGTAACAGGCAAAACGCGCAAAACAGTGACTCAAAAAGCGCTAAATTTGAATAAAGTAAAAAGCGATAAAAAAATAATTTTAATTCAAGATAAAAAAAAATTAGAAAATCATCAGGCCTATTCACAGAATAAGTCTAAAAATTGTGAAATATCTTTTTTTTAAATTTTCAACAAAGTTTTCCATTTCTTAGATTTAAAAAAATGCGCTTTTTGGGTGGTCGCTCTGAATTGGCATCGCTGTTTTTGGTTGTTATTTGATTCAAAACTTAAATAAGTTTTGTACCGGTCGTACAAAAATTAAAATTTTTCGCAATTTATTTTTTTTTTGTTTCATTTAGCAAATTTAGTTTTTGGATTATATTTTTTTTGCTTCATCAAGACAATTTAGTTTTTGGATTCCCCACGAAACATATGAGTAAAATATTTTACTAAACTACCTGTATAATATCACTTCATACGGATTGGAAATACTAACAATATTTTTTAAAGAAAATGTATTATAAACTTTTTGGTACATATTTTCCACATTTTTTTACAACTACGTATTTTTTAAAATATTTAATGACTGTTGTTTTTTGAAACAAGTTTGTTTACTGTCAAAATGAAGTAAAATGCTTAAAAATTAAACTGATAAAATATCCAAACATTTCATTAAAAAAGATCTGTGGCGTGTTGATTGAATGTAATACAAAAGTTTGTATTAAATTTATTGTTTTTATACCCTCCACTCTAGTGATAGAGGGTATATATAAGTTTGTCATTCCGTATGTAACACATTGAAATATTGGTTTAGGACCCCATAAAGTATATATATTCATGATCCTTGATCGATTCTAAGTCGATCTAGCGATGTCCGTCTGTCTGTCTGTCCGTCCGTCTGTCTGTCTGTCTGTTGAAATCACGTTTTTGGCTATAATCCAGAACCGATTTAAACGCCTGGGGTACCAAAAGTTGCGTAATTCTCCTAGGCAGAATCTGATGGGTTTTTTTTTAAATCGGTTAAGTATTTTAAAAGTTATGAGTGAAAATGTAAATTTTGATGAGTGAAAATGTGAATTTTACACAAAATAAATGCTATAACTTGACACCTGTTGAATGAATGTAAACGAAACTTTGAATTTAATGTAATTTTATCATTCCTAACACTCACAAAAAATTTGGGCCGAATCGCACAATGGGGCGAGGCACCAGCAATTTAACCCAAAATTTTAAAATGATTTATCTTGGCTCATGGTTGACATATTCAAATAAAATTTTAAATAGGTTCATATTTTATTGTTCTCAACGTTTTTTTGGTTATTTTGGTACCAATTATGGCAAAATCAGTCTAGGGGTTAAGAAGCTATGAGCAATTGAGATGAGTTTCCATACAAACCTGCATGATATGGCGTGGCAGCGCGCCATTTGTATTAATAGAAGTAAAAAAATACGTAGTATGTGTAATACACGTGGCTGCTTTTATACAATTTTCATAATTTTTATATAATTTTCATACATACTTATAAAATATTTTTTTTTTTTTGTTTTTTAAATATTTACATTTCACTATGGTTCCGTTCAACACTTTTCTTGGCCAAAAATGGAAAAATTTTTGGTTTGATATATGAAAAATTTTTGGTTTGAAATAGGTTTTGTGTTAAAAATTTTTATAGTTTTTTTTCCATGTATAATATTATAAGAAATTTTTTGTATTTAAACTCAAAAAAATAATTGAAATTTAAAAAAATACTTTTTTTTATTTTTATCTAAATTTGTTTTTGAAAGGTAAATGAGTATACAAAAACAAAATGTGTTTTCTGTTGTTTGTAAGTGTTAACGATTTTCTATAAAATAAATTTTGAGAAAATTGAATTTTGGCCAAGAAAGGTCGTCTGCGAAACCATTGTGCATTGGTTAACATTGTGGAGGGTATTTAAAGATTCGGCACAGCCGAATATAGCTTTCTTACTTGTTTTTAAGTAATATGAATGTAAACTCGTGATTGTATCAGCTTATTTATTTAATTTATGATAAAAACAAATACTTTTATTATCGTTTTTTCCGCTTTTTATCCTTTTAACCTTAAAAAGCACATTTTCCTTTTTTTTTAATTTTCCCTTTTTTTTTCTTGTAGCTGAATTTTTTTTTGTAAATTTTTACCCTTTTCTTACGATTTTTGCGTTTTTTTATTATATTGGTAATGGCAACACTGTCTGTAATAGCCACAAAATGCTTCTTCACAGTTCAGCAGCAAGCAGCAGACAGAAAAAATGATGTGTACTCTATTTAATTATAATTTCACTAAAATGACGCAGTTTTTATTTCTTAACATTAAAAGTGCATACCCCTAGCTGCAAATACAAAAAGTACTTATTTTTTAAATGTATAATTTATAATTAAACACAGTTCTTTATATTTCTTGCCGTCTGCTGCTTGCTGCTGCAGTGTGTGCGACCACCAAGTTTTCTCGCATTTAACTGCAGTGCTACCAACAGATTTTTCTGTTTGTTTAGTGCGAAAAAGAATTAAAACCGAAACAACGCGATACCCGGTCACGGTGTGTTTGTAAAAAAATATTTATTAAATTAAATTGTGTTAAAGTAATTGAATATATGTTTTTTTATTTATTTCAATATGTTCATTAAATAAAATAACATTTCTATGTCAGTTTTTTTGTTTAATCGTTTTTTATTTCAATGGCTGTGTGAAAAAAACTCAAGATGAAGAGAATTTATGGATACACACACGAATACAAAAAAATGTATGTAAAAAAAGCACCCTCTGTGGTAAAATGTTTGTACATACATTTGAACATGTATTGATATTATTTCTTTTTTACTTATATTTTTAGCGATCGTTTGCAAAGTAGATTTCAATGGTATGGCGACATCAATCATTTATTTTTTCAAATGTGGTACAATCAACGCTAAATTTTTTTTTAACAGCTTAAGAAGACATGTAATTAAGTATATCTTAAACCCGAAGTGAAATAAAAATCATTTACATATATATAATTTTTTTCTGATTTTTATTTACTAAAATTGATATAGGTAGTAATTTTATTCACTAAAATTAGCAATTTTATTTACTAAAATTAGTATTTTTTTTTACTAAATAGGACACAAATTTAAAATATTTATGATTTTTTTAGTAATTATATTTACTAAAACTGTAGTAAATTGCAGTAATATTTACTGTTTTTTTAGTATTTTTTATGTACTACATATTAGTAACAAATTTTAGTATTGATTACCAATTCCTGCACTAGGTCCTTTTGGACTAAAACATTAGTACTCGTAGCTAAATTTTTAGTATTGAATACCCACGTTTTTTTTTGAGTGTACGGGGGTAAATGGGTAAAAAATACTTTTTTTATTTACTGAAATAATGGTTATTCAAACTTAAAATTTAGAATGTAGGATTTTTAGTGAAATAAAACATTCTGGAACAAGTACGTGCCGAAAATTCTGTCCCGGTTTCAAAAAGTAACTTTTATAAAAGAAACCTTTTATAAAAAGTACCTTTTATAAAAAGTACCTTTTATAAAAAGTACCTTTTATAAAAAGTACCTTTTATAAAAAGTGCCTTTTATAAAAAGTACCTTTTATAAAAAGTACCTTTTATAAAAAGTAACTTTTATAAAAAGTACCTTTCATAAAAAGTACCTTTTAAAAAAGTACCTTTTATAAAAAGTACCTTTCATAAGAAGTACCTTTTATAAAAAGTACCTTTTATAAAAAGTACCTTTTATAAAAAGTACATTTTATAAATAGTACATTTTACAAAAAGTACCTTTTATAAAAAGTATCTTTTATAAAAAGTACCTTTTATAAAAAGTACCTTTTATAAAAAGTACCTTTTATAAAAAGTACCTTTTATAAAAAGTACCTTTTATAAAAAGTACCTTTTATAAAAAGTACCTTTTATAAAAAGTACCTTTTATAAAAAGTACCTTTTATAAAAAATACCTTTTATAAAAAGTACCTTTTATAAAAAGTACCTTTTATAAAAAGTACCTTTTATAAAAAGTACCTTTTATAAAAAGTACATTTTATAAAAAGTACCTTTTATAAAAAGTACCTTTTATAAAAACTACCTTTTATAAAAAGTACCTTTTATAAAAGGTACCTTTTATAAAAAAAGTACCTTTTATAAAAAGTACTTTTTATGTGTCTTTTGAAAATTTTTTATTTTCTTTTTTTTTGTATATTAGAACATTATTAGAAAAGTTTTAATTTCCTTAAAAAAAAGAAACTAATTTACAAAAATAGTAGTAGGATCGGATGAGATTATTCCCATTTTAGTGTGTTTGAAATAAATGAATAAAAAAAGAATAGGTATAAATAAAACAATTTTTTTTTTTGTTTTTTAAATCATTACATTGGTGGAGGGTATTTAAAGATTCGGCACAGCCGAATTTAGCTTTTTTACTTGTTTTTTCTTCAATTTTTTTTTTTTATAATTTTTTTTGCATCACATTTTTTCACAATTTTTTTTTTTCATCAAATTTTTTTGATAAAAAACTTTGTTTTTGTCCAAATTTTTTTTTTTTTAATTTTTTCTTCATGATTTTTTTTTGCATCACAAATTTTTTTTATCAAAAAATTTTTTGATCACACATTTTTTTTATCAAAAATTTTTTTTTTCATAAGATTTTTTTGATCAACATGTTTTTCCTTCATCAAAAACTTTTTCATCAAAAAAAAATTTGTTTTTTCACCAACATTTTTTTTTTTCAATTATTGTTTCTGTAAAGACAGTCGAGCTCAGGCTCTAATTATAATTATGTATTATAATTTTTCGATTTGTTATATATGGTTTTTGAATTGAGAAAAGTGTGAAAGAAAAATTTAATTTTTCTAAAAATTTAAGACATCCTGGTTTGTTTCTTACTAGTTTCATATTATCCAGTTATAATAATCTTTTTTCATTACTTTTTTTTTATCAAAATTTAGTTTTTCGTCAAAAAAAATGTTCCATTTGTTTAACAAATGTACAAAAAACGAGTGTGAGTGTTAAATTCTTCCGTGCCGGATCATTTATACTCTCAAAAGTGTGAAAAAAAAACTTTTTTGCACTTAAGTAATGCACGCATTTAAAAAATTTACAGCTCGTTTGGTTAGGACTGCATCTTGCTTTCCACAGACAGATGGACGCAGGGGCGGATCCAGCTCTTGAGTTTGGGGGGGGGGGGGGGGGGGGGGAAGTTTTTTTTTAACTCAAGCTCCATTTCTTAAAACCACCCAAAACCTTAAAAATGGTTATGTAATACACTAGCTTAAAATGCCGGTACTTCGTTACCGGTTGTATTGAATACCGGATAATAGAAGGATCAGAATTATTCTATCGATTTCAAAAAAATTCCCCTACGTAGTCTTTGTTTTATTTACTTGTGGACGTTTAAGTCTTCCATATAAAAATATTTCAATGAATAATTTAAACAATAAAATTTGAATAACTTTGCTGGTTCGTTATCATGTTCCTTCCGGGGGAAAAATATAATGACAATTTTCGAGCCCTTATGTCGGGATTTTGGATTTTGAGTGAATAAATATTTCAGTGAAAAAAGAAATTGGAATAAAAAAAATATGAAGTAAAAAAAGCTAAACACCAAAAATTTGAGTTGAAAATATCATTCCATATTGTTCCCTGCTCTATTTCATATTGTTCCCCGTTCTACGCCATTTCAATTCCAATTCCATCCCCATCTTCTAAGGTCATTATTATGGGAACAAAAAAAGTACCAAAAGTACACTTTATTACCCCCATTAGAAACGGAATTTAAAAAAAGTACCTCTTCCAGAATGTTTTTTCTTCACCGAAGGATCCTACAATCCATATATCAATTATCTAGGATCATTGTTTCAGCAAATATTAAAAGTACTTTTTATCCCCGTTAAGAAACGGAATTTCCAAAAAGAACTTTTCCCAATCTCTTTTTTCACCGCAGGATTTTACATTCCAAATTTTAAGTTTCTGGGACCATTATATCAGGAAATAAATAAGTACACTTTTTTATTCCTTTTAATCCCTTTATTTTCCGAGAGGCGAACCTTACCCAATTTTAAGTTTTTTAAGGTAAGGTAAGGTAAGGTAAGGTAAGGTAAGGTAAGGTAAGGTAAGGTAAGGTAAGGTAAGGTAAGGTAAGGTAAGGTAAGGTAAGGTAAGGTAAGGTAAGGTAAGGTAAGGTAAGGTAAGGTAAGGTAAGGTAAGGTAAGGTAAGGTAAGGTAAGGTAAGGTAAGGTAAGGTAAGGTAAGGTAAGGTAAGGTAAGGTAAGGTAAGGTAAGGTAAGGTAAGGTAAGGTAAGGTAAGGTAAGGTAAGGTAAGGTAAGGTAAGGTAAGGTAAGGTAAGGTAAGGTAAGGTAAGGTAAGGTAAGGTAAGGTAAGGTAAGGTAAGGTAAGGTAAGGTAAGGTAAGGTAAGGTAAGGTAAGGTAAGGTAAGGTAAGGTAAGGTAAGGTAAGGTAAGGTAAGGTAAGGTAAGGTAAGGTAAGGTAAGGTAAGGTAAGGTAAGGTAAGGTAAGGTAAGGTAAGGTAAGGTAAGGTAAGGTAAGGTAAGGTAAGGTAAGGTAAGGTAAGGTAAGGTAAGGTAAGGTAAGGTAAGGTAAGGTAAGGTAAGGTAAGGTAAGGTAAGGTAAGGTAAGGTAAGGTAAGGTAAGGTAAGGTAAGGTAAGGTAAGGTAAGGTAAGGTAAGGTAAGGTAAGGTAAGGTAAGGTAAGGTAAGGTAAGGTAAGGTAAGGTAAGGTAAGGTAAGGTAAGGTAAGGTAAGGTAAGGTAAGGTAAGGTAAGGTAAGGTAAGGTAAGGTAAGGTAAGGTAAGGTAAGGTAAGGTAAGGTAAGGTAAGGTAAGGTAAGGTAAGGTAAGGTAAGGTAAGGTAAGGTAAGGTAAGGTAAGGTAAGGTAAGGTAAGGTAAGGTAAGGTAAGGTAAGGTAAGGTAAGGTAAGGTAAGGTAAGGTAAGGTAAGGTAAGGTAAGGTAAGGTAAGGTAAGGTAAGGTAAGGTAAGGTAAGGTAAGGTAAGGTAAGGTAAGGTAAGGTAAGGTAAGGTAAGGTAAGGTAAGGTAAGGTAAGGTAAGGTAAGGTAAGGTAAGGTAAGGTAAGGTAAGGTAAGGTAAGGTAAGGTAAGGTAAGGTAAGGTAAGGTAAGGTAAGGTAAGGTAAGGTAAGGTAAGGTAAGGTAAGGTAAGGTAAGGTAAGGTAAGGTAAGGTAAGGTAAGGTAAGGTAAGGTAAGGTAAGGTAAGGTAAGGTAAGGTAAGGTAAGGTAAGGTAAGGTAAGGTAAGGTAAGGTAAGGTAAGGTAAGGTAAGGTAAGGTAAGGTAAGGTAAGGTAAGGTAAGGTAAGGTAAGGTAAGGTAAGGTAAGGTAAGGTAAGGTAAGGTAAGGTAAGGTAAGGTAAGGTAAGGTAAGGTAAGGTAAGGTAAGGTAAGGTAAGGTAAGGTAAGGTAAGGTAAGGTAAGGTAAGGTAAGGTAAGGTAAGGTAAGGTAAGGTAAGGTAAGGTAAGGTAAGGTAAGGTTATAAAAGGTACTTTTTATAAAAGGTACTTTTTATAAAAGGTACTTTTTATAAAAGGTACTTTTTATAAAAGGTACTTTTTATAAAAGGTACTTTTTATAAAAGGTACTTTTTATAAAAGGTACTTTTTATAAAAGGTACTTTTTATAAAAGGTACTTTTTATAAAAGGTACTTTTTATAAAATGTACTTTTTATAAAAGGTACCATTATTTCAATAAATTAAAAAAAGTACCAAAGGTACACTTGTTTACATTTTACCCCCGTAGAGTCAACATTGGCAAAAACCCAGCCTTTAATTTTAAGTTTCTAGGACCATTATTTAAGAAAATATAAAAGGTACCAAAAGTACAGTTTTTTACCCCTTTTGTCCCCTTAGAATCAACATTGGCAAAAATCCGGTCATACTGGATCTATATTCCGGGAGGTGAACATACAGTCCTAATTTCAAGTTTCAGTGACCATTATTTCAGGAGATATAAAAAGTACCAAAAGTACAGTTTTAACCCTTTTTACCCCCTTAGAATCAACATTGGAAAAAATCCGGCCTTACTGAATCTATATTCCAGGAGTTGAACATACAGTCCAAATTTCAAGTCTCTGTGACCATTATTTCAGGAGATATAAAAAGTACCAAAAGTACAGTTTTTTACCCTTTTTGTCCCCTTAGAATCAACATTGGGAAAAATCCGGCTATACTGGATCTATATTCCGGGAGGTGAACATACAGTCCAAATTTCAAGTCTCTGTGACCATTATTTCAGGAGATATAAAAAGTACCAAAAGTACAGTTTTTTTACCCTTTTTACCCCCTTAGAATCAACATTGGCAAAAATCCAGCCTTAGTGGATCTATATTCCGGGAGGTGGACCTACAGTCCAAATTTCAAGTCTCTAGCTTCAGCGGTTTGGGCTGGGCGATGATGAATGAGTATGTCAGTCAGTCAGTCAGTCAGTCAGTCAGTCAGTCAGTCAGTCAGTCAGTCACATTACTCTTTTATATATATAGACTAGCTTACCATCCCGGTACTTCGTTACCGGTTGTATTGAATACCGGACAATAGAAGGATCAGGATCACTCTATCGATTTCAAAAAATTTCCCTACGTAGTCTTTGTTTTATTTACTTGTGGACGTATAAGTCTTCCATAAAAAATATTTTAATGAATAATTTAAACAATAAAATTTGAATAACTTCGCTGGTATGTTATCATGTTCGATCCGGGGGAAAAATATATTGACAATTTTCGAGCCCTTATGTCGGGATTTTGGATTTTGAGTGAATAAATATTTCAGTGAAAAAAGAAATTGGAATAAAAAAAATAAGTTTGAGTGAAAAAAAATATATAGAGGGGAAAAAAATGGAGTAAAAAAAGCTTAACACGAAAAATTTGAGTAATAAATATCATTCCATATTGTTCCCTCCTCTATTCCATTTTGTTCCCAGTTATACTCCATTTCATTACCAATTCCATCTCCTTCTTCTAAGGTCATTATTATAGGAACAAAAAAAGTACCATAAGTACACTTTATTACCCCCATTAGAAACGGAACTTCCAAAAAGTACCTTTTCCAGAATGTTTTTTCTTCACCGAAGTATCCTATAATCCATATTTCAATTATCTAGGATCATTGTTTCAGCAAATATTAAAAGTACTTTTTATCTCCGTTAAGAAACGGAATTTCCAAAAAGTACTTTTCCCAATCTTTTTTTTCACCGAAGGATTTTACATTCCAAATTTTAAGTTTCTGTGACCATTATATCAGGAAATAAATAAGTACACTTTTTTACCCCCTTTAACCCTTTTATTTTCCGAGAGGCGAACCTTTTCCAATTTCAAGTTTCTATGATTATTATTTCAGGAAATAAAAAAGTACCAAAAAGTGTACTTTCGGTACTTTTAACAAAACGTACTTTTTGTAGAAGGTACTTTTTGTAAAAAGTTCTTTTAGTAAAAGGTACTTTTTATAAAAGGTACTTTTTATTAAAGGTAATTTTTATAAAAGGTACTTTTTATAAAAGATAATTTTTATTAAAGGTAATTTTTATAAAAGGTACTTTTTATAAAGGGTACTTTTTATAAAAGGTACTTTTTATAAAAGGTACTTTTTATAAAAGGTACTTTTTATAAAAGGTACTTTTTAGAAAAGGTACTTTTTAGAAAAGGTACTTTTTATAAAAGGTACTTTTTATAAAAGGTACTTTTTATAAAAGGTACTTTTTATAAAAGGAACTTTTTATAAAAGGTACTTTTTATAAAAGGTTCTTTTTATAAAAGGTACTTTTTATAAAAGGTACTTTTTATAAAAGGTACTTTTAATAAAAGGTACTTTTTATAAAAGGTACTTTTTATAAAAGGTACTTTTTATAAAAGGTACTTTTTATAAAAGGTACTTTTTATAAAAGGTACTTTTTATAAAAGGTACTTTTTATAAAAGGTACTTTTTATAAAAGTTACTTTTTATAAAAGGTACTTTTTATAAAAGGTACTTTTTATAAAAGGTACTTTTTATAAAAGGTACTTTTTATAAAGGTACTTTTTATAAAGGGAACTTTTTATAAAAGGTACTTTTATAAAAGGTACTTTTTATAAAAGGTACTTTTTATAAAAGGTACTTTTTATAAATGGTACTTTTTATAAGAGGTACTTTTTATAAAAGGTACTTTTGATAAAAGGTACCATTATTTCAGTAAATAAAAAAAGTACCAAAAGTACACTTTTTTCCATTTTACCCCCGTAGAGTAACATTGGCAGAAACCCAGCATTTGTGAATATTTTTTCCGGGAGGTGAACTTACATTGCAAATTTTAAGTTTCTAGGACCATTATTTAAAAAGATATAAAAGGTACCAAAAGTACAGTTTTTTACCCTTTTTACCCCCTTAGAATCAACATTGGCAAAAATCCAGCCTTAGTAAATTTATATTCCGGGAGCTGAACCTACAGTCCAAATTTCAAGTCTCTATGGCCATTTTTTCAGGAGATATAAAAAGTACCAATAGTACAGTTTTTTACCCTTTTTACCCCCTTAGAATCAACATTGGCAAAAATCCAGTCTTACTGGATCTATATTTCGGGAGATGAACAGACAGTCCAAATTTCAAGTTTCTGTGACCATTATTTCAGGAGATATTAAAAGTACCAAAAGTACAGTTTTTTACCCTTTTTGCCCCCTTAGAATCAACACTGGCAAAAATACGGCCTTACTGGATCTATATTCCGGGAGGTGAACATACAGTCCAAATTTCAAGTCTGTGTGACCATTATTTCAGGAGATATAAAAAGTACCAAAAGTACAGTATTTTACCCTTTTTACCCCCTTAGAATCAACACTGGCAAAAATCCAGCCTTAGTGGATCTATATTACGGGAGGTGAACATACAGTCCAAATTTCAAGTCTCTGTGACCATTATATCAGGAGATATAAAAAGTACCAAAAGTACAGTTTTTTACCCTTTTTACCCCCTTAGAATCAACATTGGCAAAAATCCAGCCTTAGTGGATCTATATTCCGGGAGCTCAATCTACAGTCCAAATTTCAAGTCTCTAGCTTCAGCGGTTTGGGCTGGGCGATGATGAATGAGTATGTCAGTCAGTCAGTCAGTCAGTCAGTCAGTCAGTCAGTCAGTCAGTCACATTACTCTTTTATATATATAGATTACTAACAAGGGAAGTATCTCAACCCTTATGAACCGATTTGCCTGAAACTTAAAATATATATAAATGAGACGATTTTAAGGTTGGGGTGTCTCGGCTTTTCGGCCATATCAGTGTTTCAAAATTTCGTTGTCCCCTTATGAAACCATATGGACCTCCGGGAAAATTTCAATAACTCACGAACTAACAGGAATATCCTCTAGAGCAAAAATACGTGTCGACTTAAATTTAATAAAGATTATTTCGTATTCATATGGCCATCGTAGCTCTATGTCTTCATATAAATACCCCCCAAAATTTGCACATTTTCATGAAAAAAGTATTTAACGAAGCCAAACTTTTACAAGGTTATGCCACTGTTGGATAGGCATTGAAAAAACCTTTCTTCTCATATGTAAACATCATATAGTTTCTTAAAAAGAAATGGCTGAAAAATCAAAAAAACGATTTTTTCGCCATTTTTTGACCCATGTTTTGAACCCCTAAATCCCCGATATGGCCGATAAGCCGAAACACCCCAACCTTAGAATTGTCTCTTTTATATATATTTTACGTTTCATGCAAATCGGTTCATAAGGGTTAAGATACTTCCCTTGTAAGTAATGCATAGCCTAAAAAATACAAAAATATGCATTACTTTTCCCAATCGCTTACCATGTGCTTCACTTTTTAGTATTATTTTTGCACATTTTTTGCCATTGCACACTGGGCCGAGATGGTAGTTTTTTTGGCCAAAACTAAAAAAAAAAAAATATTAAATTAAAAAAAGTGAATGCACTTTTGTATTAAGTATAACTTGCTGCACCTTGTCTGTAATTTTTTGTAAAAATCGGTACACCCGTTCTCTTGGAATGATCAATCAAAGATAAATTATGTATGTTTAAATCTCCATATACCGTTATCAAAAAAGCTAACAAATTTATGCATTATTAAGGCGGGACCCTGTTTTTTTTTTTTTTTTTGATTAATTTATTTGACGAAGGGAAGTACAACTTGTAAATGGGTATGAACAGCTCTTTTTACCTATTTTTTGTGATGATTTTTTGATATTTTTATTTAAATTTTGAAAAATTGTTCCATTTTTTCAAAATGTTCCGCGACATAATCCAAAACTTAGGATGCCAAAATTTTCATTGGTTTACTAGCTTTCTGACTGACCTGCCCGCTTTTGCCCGTTTTTTCATCTGCGAATAAAATATCAATAGAAAGGGAGATAAACAAATCTAAAGTTGGTAAAAAGAGCCTTTTTTAATTGAAATAAATTAATTTTATGAATTTACAATTTTCAAGTTTTTTCCAAAGTACATACATAGTGTTTTCCATATTAATACATGATAAAATGAAACCCGGTTACACAAAAACACGAATACACAAAAAACCGGTTACGAGAAAAATCCGGTTACACGAAAAATAGTTTTTTATTGTATTAAAATTTGTTTTCAATACATTGAAAAAAAAAAAAAAAATTAACCGGTTAGGCGGTCCAGACAGTTTTTTGAAAGAGTGTGGAACTTTTGATAACGAATAGTTAAAAAAAGGGTTTTCACAAAAAATTTTTTATTATTTTTTTTTAAATTTTGGTATTTCAATTCCATTTGTGTAAACGGGCACAAGCGGGCAAGTTTTTTGTAAAGTAGAAATAAAAAGGATATTTCTGGCCCAGACAGTTTTTTGAAAGGGCGTGGAACTTTTGATGAGTTTAAAAAGGGAGTTCTAAAAAAAAAAAATTTTTTCCATTTTTTTATAATCTCTTATTTCAATAAAATTTTTTAAAACGGGCACAGACGGTCAAGTTTTTTGCAAAGTGGGAATAAAAAGGATAATTCCGGCTCAAAACAGTTTTTTGAAAGAACGTGGAACTTTTTATTTGAATGAGTTTAAAAAGGGGGTTTTCAAAAAAAAATTTAATTTTTTATAAGCTCTTATTTCAATTCAGTTTTTGAAAACGGGCACAAGCAGGTAACATTTTTGGAAAGTGCTGATAAAAGAGATAATTCTGGCCCAGACAGTTTTTTGAAAGAGCGTGGAACTTTCTATAACAATGAGTTTTTAAAAGGCGGTTTTCAAAAAAAAACATTTTTCCCCATTTTTTATAAATTTTATTTAAATTCCATTTTTAAAACCGGGCACAAGCGGGTAACTTTTTTGGAAAGTGTGGATAGAAAGGATAATTCTGGCCCAGACTGTTTTTTAAAAGCGCGTGGAACTTTTGATAACGATGAATATAAAAGGGGGGTTTTCAAAAACTTAAATTTTTTTTAAATTTTTTATAAACTTTTTTTTTCAATTCAGTTTTTGAAAACGGTATATTCACGTGATTTAAATGGAAATCACACGCTGACGCGTGAATCACGTTATTTGAAACTCTTTTTTTGATTAAATTTTTGAAAACTTTTTAATCACCTGATTTAAATGAAAATCACTCACGCTCCTCGTAAATCACGTTGTTTTTATGAGTCACTCAAATCACGGGACCAGAGACCATCTCCGATTGAAATACATAAACAAATGACAAGTGTCTCTTCATTTGTTTCATCTATAACATCTGTAAATTTTATTAAAAATGAAGTGTCCACCCTGAAACAGTTTCCTTGTAGGTCCGATTCCAAAAAGTTTAAAGGCACTTATTTATTACCCTAATATAGGCTTATATTCTGAATTTGAAAAAAATCGGTTAACATTTACGACCTGTGGAGACTTTTGGCCAAAAAACCTACCATGTCGGACCAGTTGCAGGTTGCAGATATGTTTCATAACTAAAATTTAAGACACAACTGTTGTAACAAGAACTCTTACACCAGTTTACAGAGATTTTGATCCACGACATTTTACATTAATTTTTCATGTAAAATCCAGCGCTGAATCCGAAAATACAGTACAAAGTTTCAAAAGTAGAACAGTTTTCGAGTTATTGCTAACTTTTAAAATTTTCAGCTTTTTAAAAAAGTTATTTTACATAAACAAAAATATCTGTGGATTTATTATTTTTTGGGTTTAAATTAAAGGTAATTAAATGCTTTATCAATTTGAATGAAGTTTTTTTTCAATCTGATTATTGCCTTAGAGACTACACTCAAAATAAATTCTCTGTCCAATCATCAGAAAAATCTGCTGAAAATACACTCATTTTGAGCCATATGAGAAATCTGCTGATTTTAGCAGACACGTTTTGCTAAATATCTCTCATAAGAGGTGAATAAATATAACAAGAAAAAAAAACATACGCCGCCAGCCAGCATTGAACTCGCCACCTACCGATTTGAAAGTACACTTTTTAACCACTACGCTACGGAAGCTTATACTTTTATCTGGCGTTTTAGTTATTAAACAAGTGTGTTGTTCGACAGCAGAGAAATCTGATTTTAGCAGAAATATTTGCTGATTTTAGCATCAAAATCTGCTGATTTTAGCAGAACAATCTGCTGATTTGAGCAGAATAATTTGCTGATTTTAGCAGAACAATCTGCTGATTTGAGCAGAGCAATCTGCTGATTTCAGCAGAACAATCTGTTCTGATTTTTTTTATATAAAAAAATTTCTTGAAAAAATAATGAAGTTCAGCAAACAAAATCAGTATAAACATAGTAAAATGTCTGTTATTTTCTTAAACTGAATGACAGAGATTTTAGTAAAAATATCCTTCTCAGCAGAACAATCTGCTAAAAGATTGCTAATTCAAATTGAAAGTCGTTTTACAGATTTTTTGACAGAGTTTTTGCTTTGAGTGTATTAATCGACATATAGACGATTTTGCTTCAATTTTACCGAAATTTGGAAAAAAGTAAATTCAATTGTTGGTAAATTTCACAAAGAAATTTTTTTTTTTTAATTAATTTCTTTGTTTAAAGTTTAATTTTTTTTTTAATACAAAGGAATTAAGAAGGTTTTCAAAAAAATCCGTTTGAAATTATAAAAGTTACACCTATGAAATAGATCATCAGAATTGAACTGTAACAAGAGAAATGAAGTAAAAAAAATGTATGAAATTTTCTATGAAATTTACAATAGAATTTACTTTTTTTTTTCCAAATTTCGGTAAAATTTTAGCAAATTTATTAATATATCAATGAATAGCGGTAATCATGGTAAATAATATGCGATAATTAGGTTGAAAAATTAAATCCACTGATTTGGTCTGAAGATATTTATATTTAAGTAAAACCACTGTTTTAAAAATTTAAAAAGTTAGCAATATCTCAAAAACTGTTCTACTTTTGAACCTTTGAATTTCATTTTCGGATTCAGCGCAAGATTTTATATGGAAAATGAATGCAAAATGTCGTAAATTGCTAAATTTTATTTAATTTGCAAACTAGTGTTAAATAAAAAATTTCCGAACTGGTTCTAAAAAAATTACTCATATCAAAAAAATTTTCATTTTTTTTGCTTTAAAAAAATTTTGGGATTATGAGACTTTTTTTTAATAGAAAATCTTTCACCCTTCAACATTTTTGCTATTTAAAAAATATTTTATTCATAAACAGTTTTAAGAATTTAAAAAAAAATTTCTTTAGAAATATTTCTGATTCTTAGGCAAACAAACTCAACAAAAACCTATTGGATTCTACAGCATTTCGTGGAGAAAAATCAGATTATAAAAAAAAATGTTTTTAATATCTGAGTCATATTTTTTTAAGGAAGACGCCAAGGCATTCTCCAAACCTAAAAATTCTTTTGTAACAAAGATTTTAAATTCACCGATTTTTACTCACAAAAATTTTTTACATTCTAAAAAATAACAATTTTTCATTTAGAAAAATTTTCAGATTTCCAATAAAAAATCTGTGAAAGAATTCAGATTCTGTTATATTAATTCCGAAAATAATCTCCGATTTAAAAAAGCTATTAAAAAAACATGAATATTTGTGGTATAGATAGTTTCTTAAAGTCAAAACATTTTTCCCAAGAAAACTTTTGAGGTTCTCAGACAAAAACCAAAAAAGTTTTTAGATTCTGAAAATTTTTTTACAATGAAAAGGAATTTTTTTCTCTTTTTTTCTCCTCTTCCTTTTTTCTTTTCTTTTTTTCTTCTCTTCCTTTTTCTTTTCTTGTTCCTTCTCTTCCTTTTCTCTTTCCTTCTTTTTTCTTTTTCAAAATCGGTTTGGGGGGAAATTTCCCCCATTTCCCCACCTTGGATCCGCGCCTGGATAGACGGATGTATATTAGGGTGGATCGAATTTGGCTTTTGGGCGAATATCGTTCCGGCTCACCGACAGATATGTTGGAATAGACCTTAAAACAATGTGGTTAAATTTTCATGCAGATCGGTGGTCATCTTCCGCTGCCGAAATGACGTTGAAAATCCGCGATTTCTTAAAAAATAGTATTTATTTTAAAAACTTGCCAAAATTACAAAAATCACTTAATCTTCTTTTTTATTTCAGTCAATCTTTTCAATTCGATCATATTTTCTTAGAAAAAAATTTCAGCTTAATAGGACATTGTTAACCCCTCTAAAACGGTTGCCGAAAATGACCCATACATTTTGCCCTAAACTCAAAACCACCAAATTTTAAAAATTTTTTTTTTTTTGATTTTAAGTTGCACAATCTAAAGTTTTTATTGCATTTATTTCAAGTATATATAAGTTCGTTTGACAAAAAATTTTTTTGAAAAAATACGAGATTCTTAAACAGCGCGTGTAACGGTCTGTTTACAGGACATTTTGGGAAAATTGCACTTTTTTTTTAAAACTCAACATTTTTAGTTAAAAACTTTTCATTTTACACCAGATTTATTATAAATTATAAAACTTAATATAGAAATGTTGGATTTTAAGAAATTCTTTAACCCTAAACAACTTTGTGCCCTAAATGACCCATGATGAACAAATGCATCTAGCAATAAACCGCTTTTGGCGGGCGACTAACCATTGGAAACATATTTTTTTAGTTAAAAATGGGAGCGTAAGTAAAGATGGGAGCGTGAGTAGAGTTGAGAGCGTGAGTGAATTTGACCAACTCACGCTCACGAAGAAAAAAAATTTCAAGCAGGAAATTTTTTTATGTTTGCATACATTTTACGCAGGATCACGTAAGCGAAACATATAAAACTCGGTCACGTTGTAATCATGCTCACGAAAACTCAACATAACTATATTTTGACGTGTTTTATTTTTCCGTCACCATAAAAAATCATGCAATCTCTCGAAATTTCACTCACGCTTACGAGTGAATCACGTGAAATTTGTGTCACGTGTGCATTTGTACAAATTATATTTTTAATGCAAAATAAAAAAGTGATCCATATATTTTTTTTAAACAAGTTTAAATATTATTTCCCATTTAAATGCTCCCACCCCGAAAGCATTGTCCCCTTAAATGCCAGAATATAGCAAGTAAATAGCCTATTGAAATTATTCAGCAATATTCTTATTTAAATGTGAATTACTTTTTTTGTCAGATATAAATAAATGGTGGGTACGAAAAATGCTTTAAGGGTGGGTGCATTTAAGCGGGATACTATTTAAATGATATTTGAACTTTTTTGTTTCATTTGCATTAAAAATATTATTTTTTAAATTGCACTGCTAAGCGTGAGTAAAATTTCGTGAGTGTGCATGATTTCTATGGTGACGGAAAAATGAAACACGTCAAAATTCAGCTTGAGTGAGATTAACATGTGACACTCATGTAATCTTGCGTAAAATATATGCAAAATTAAAAAATTTCTTGCGTGAGAAATTTTTTTTCTTCGTAAGCGTGAGTTGGTCGAATTCACTCACGCTCCCATATCTACTCACGCTCCCATCCTTACTCACGCTCCCATTTTTAGTTGAAAAATATGTTTCCAATGGTTAGTCGACCGACAAAAGCGGTTTATTGCTAGATGCATGTTCATCATGGGTCATTAAGGGCCCAAAGCTGTTTAGGGTTAAAGAATTTCTTAAAATCCAACATTTCTTTATTAAGTTTTATAATTTATAATAAATCTGGTGTAAAATGAAAAGTTTTTAACTAAAAATGTTGAGTTTTTAAAAAAAAGTGCAATTTTCCCAAAATGTCCTGGAAACAGACCGTTACACGCGTTGTTTAAGAATCTCGTATTTTTTCAAAAAAAAATTTTGTCAAACGAATATATACTTGAAATAAATGCAATAAAAACTTTAGATTGTGCAACTTAAAATCAAAAAAAAAAAATATTTTTTAAATTTGGTGGTTTTGAGTTTAGGGCAAAATGAATGGCTCCTTTTCGGCAACCGTTTTAGAGGGGTTAACAATGTCCTATTAAGCTGAAATTTTTTTCTAAGAAAACGTGATCGAATTGAAAAGATTGACTGAAATAAAAAAGAAGATTAAGTGATTTTTGTAATTTTGGCAAGTTTTTAAAATAAATTCTATTTTTTAAGAAATCGCGGATTTTCAACGTCATTTCGGCAGCGGAAGATGACCACCGATCTGCATGAAAATTTAACCACATTGTTTTTAGGTCTATTCCAACATATCTGTCGGTGAGCCGGAACGAAATTCGCCAAAAAGCCAAATTCGATCCACCCTAATGTATATAGCTGGATAGTCTTAGAAATAGATCAATAATGTGGTCTCGACCGATATTTCAATTCGTTTTGCATGGAATGGAAAATAACATTATTTTTTCTAAAAATTTGCTATTGCACCCAAATTTTCAGCAAAATATTACCATGATTTAATGTTTTGGACTAGAGCAGCGGTTACCAACCTATGGTACGCGTACCACTAGGGGGTACGCGAAACTGCCCACGGGGGTACGCGAAATTTTAGTTATTTTTTCGCATTTTATTTTTGTTTAGTAACAACATTTAATAATATCAATGTGCTACACAAAAAAAAAATGCGAAAGTTCTCATATACAAATTCGAGCTGGTTGAAGTCCATAGAGTACGGAAATACTAATTGTTTTTCACGACCACTTCTTTCAGAACTTTTTATACCCACCAACCACAGCATGGGGGTATACTAATCTTGTTATTCCGTGTGTAACACGTCGAAATATCGGTCTAAGACCCCAGAAAGTATAAATAATTAGTCTGTGATCGATTCTAAGATATTTCTAGAATGACTAGACTCCTGACTCCTGGCACGAATATTTCTCAAGGTCATAGGCAGTTTAAGTTCGTTAAAGGGCAAAATCGGACAAGGAGGAAAAAGTTTTCCCTTGAAGAACTTAACCAACCTCTGAAAATCTCCATTTTTTAAGGGTTTTTTTTTTATTTTTGGTAAGCATATAAAACAATTTGATGTCGAAAAAAGTTCAAGGTCATGCTAGGGATACAAAAAAATCGTTTTGTTTAGCCCCTTTTGTGGGCGTGGTTATTAAAAAGTTATTTGAATAATTATTCTTAAGTGCAAATAATAACTGAGTTTCGCACATTTTAAGGAATTTTAATTTTATAGCAATATTTTGTTAATGTCTCACGATAAACTTTGAGAAAAATGAAAGTGAAGTTTTTTTTGAAAAAAGTGTGTTTTATTAACTTAAAGGAACAAAACCTCGGTACTAGTTTTAAGCTGATAACGGAAAAAAGAATAAAAAAATTTTAGGAGGGTACTTTTAGTCCTTTACAAGCGGTTTTAGTTCGAGATTTTTGGAAAAAAATATTTTTTTTAAATCTTACGTATTATTAAGTAGCTGCAACAACATAGGACTTCATTTTATATAAAATGGACCTTCTGATTCCGCAACTGCAATCCAAATTTTTCTAGCATATTCCGTTTGGAGATATTCTCGTTTGAAAATTTTAGAATGATTTATAAAGAATATAAGTGCGTAAAAGTTGATTTTGAGTTTTTCAAACGCCAATATTTCAAAAACAGTACGCGTTTGAAAAATTTGGATTCCAAATTTGGAATCACGAGGTCTCTTTTATACTAAATATAGTCCAGTTTTGCGGTTTTTAATATTCAAATGCGAATGTCTTAAAAATCTTACGTGATAGAAAAATTAGGAGGGCAGATTTGGAAAGTTTTTTGTTTTAACTTTAAGTTTCGTTAAGGGGTACGCGGCTGAAAAAATTTAAAATTAGTGGTACGCGAGCCAAAAAGGTTGGTAACCGCTGGACTAGAGTACAAAATTCACAACCATTTTTTCTCGTATTCAGCTATTCAATAAGTTTTTGTGGTATGCCCTAAAGAATTTGTTAATTTTTTTTTTTTGGAACCATAGTGGAGTAGAGGGTGTAAAAACAATGAATCTGTTTTATATTACAAATGTTTAAGATCTGAATTTCGGTTTACGGTTTACATTAATCTAAAATTTTTAAATTACACGACTATTGATAAAAATGTCAGATTATGACTGCAGTTATTATTTGCATATTTAATGTCAAAAAATTAATTTTTTTTTTTGTTGAATCTGCAAACAACGTTTAACAGTTAAAATAATTCTTTTCTTAACTATATGATTAAGAACTAATTTTAATTTTACATTTTTATATCAAGTACATTTAAATGTCAATAAATATTAAAATAAGAAAAACTGCATTACTCTTTTTTCATGGTTAAAAAATATGCATATAAGTTTTCCAACCCAAAACCACACATGGTAAAAAAAAAACTATTTATGTTCTCTCAATAGTGTCATTAAGTTAACTTATCAAATGTCAAGTCAATATGATTCATGATGAAGAATAACTTAGCGTTGATTAAATATAACAAATGCAAATGATATGTTAGTGATACGAGAGAGAAAAATATTCTTTTTTTTTATTAAACAATAGGCAGGCAATCAACGATGCAGATGTTGCATGTCTAGACAAATGTCAATTAAAATCGCATTATATGTTTGAATGTGGTAGTGGTGGCAGTAATTGTTGTATTGCATCATTATAAATTTTCCAAGGAGACATTGGGCGAAAAATGCTTTCGATGAAAAATTAAAAATAATAACTATTGAAATATAAACATTAATTAAAATATGTGTTCGTTCATACGAAGTCCTACACTTAAAATATTATGTAAGTAAATTCAACAGAAAATACATTTGAAACAAATGAAACTTTATTTAAAAAACGGACTACTTACATTTCATTTAAAACAAAAACATTTCTCAGTTATTTTTAAATGTTAATTAATAACTGTTGAAATCCGTAAAAATAACTTAAAAATTCGTAAAAAATGACTGATAAAATTTTACGGAAAAAACGGTTAAAATAACGGAAATTTACATTCATTTTTATTTATTTTTTTAGAAATAATTTAAAAAAACTTCGAACCTGAGCAGAATCGAACTCATAATTTCTGGCTGATAGCCCAGCACGCTACCCTCTGTGCCACAAGCTACTTATATTTTCAGCAACTAAATTTCATTTTCAAATTCAAAAAAAAAAAATCTAATTTTTGAAATTTTTAAATAACTGACAAATAACAAACGACAAATAAAATAATGTGGTTTGTTTTTTAAATAACTGAAAAAAACAAACGTTACGGAAAATTTTATTTAAAAGACAGTTATGTATTTGAATAAACGTTCAAAAAGTTGTTTAGAATATTTGTATGTGAAACAAACGAATTTTCTTTTAATATTAACTAAAACGAAAACTATTTGTTTGACTGTGAAACAGTAACTGTAAAACTTTTATGAGTGTACATACAATTATAAACTGTGGGGACAGTTTTCGATGATGAATGTACAACAAACTAAAATAAATTGTTTATTGTGAACAAAATGAAAATTCATAGTTTGACGAATATGTATGTTGTCGTTCAAGGATTTCATAAGTTATTGTTGACAATTTCCGTTACAAAAAAATTTGAATTTTGTGCATTGTAATCAGAGCAGCAGGTGTCTTTCATGATTATTTTTTTTTTGGTACAAAATAAAACAAGGAGAAAAGTTAAATTCGACTTGGCTGAAACTATTATAACCCACAAAAATTTTAAAGGATAGTAAATTCTTTAACGTCATTTTTGTAAAAAAAAGAAAAATTATTAATAATTTTGAGTGCAAAATTTTTTCTCGAGTGTAAATTTTTTTTAGTGTAAAAATAATTTTTAATGACAAAAATACTTTTTAAAGTAATTTTGTGCCTTACCAATGATTTTTAAGATTGTTTTTTAAAGCTCGGTTTTTTCAACATGGGAATTTAAGGTGAAACCAATTAAAATTTAGGGTTTTGCTAATAACTTTTGATCCATTTTCGAGTCTCATGTCATAATACCAGCCAAATGATGGTTATGTTAGAGCATATTGTGGGAAAATTTATGAACAAGTTTCGCGGTTTTGGAATTTTTTAAATATTTATCCAACAAAGTGTGCCAAATTTGCAAATTTTTGAGCCAGATTTGGTAAAAAAATTGAGTTTTGGTCGAAATACGTTATCTTTTTCAACTTTGACCGCTGGTTGCTGACTGAAGATGACTTTTCAAAATGTTTTCATAAATTTTCCAACAATCAGCTCTAATGTATGTGGCCATCGTTTGAAAGGTAGTACGACATGAAATTCGAAAATTTAAATTTGAAGGGACGCTCTATTGGTCACATTAAGCATCACCATTACTTCTGTAATATTATTTGTAAAAGTATAATTCTTTTTTAGAATTTCAGTTGAAATTTTTATCACATTTTCTAGTACGAAAAAAAAAAAATTAATACATTTGAAATGAAAGGTAAAACAAGTTTGTCCACACAGTTTTTTATACCCTCAACTTAGTGATAGAGGGTATATATAAGTTTGTCATTCCGTTTGTAACTCATCGAAATATCGGTCTGGGACCCCATAAAGTATATATATTCATGATGCCCGATCGATTTTAAGACATAGCGATGTCCGTCGGTCCGTCTGTCTGTCTGTGGAAAATGCTATCACGGACAAAATATTGCACAGAGATGACTGAAACTTAACATATTTACTGGAAGTTCTCCCGAGAAGTTTAGTATTGCATTTGAGCGATATCGGTTCAGCGGTTCAAAAGTTATGAGCGAAAATGTAAGCACACCTCAAAAATTTCAGTATATTCAACATAACCTAAAAATACAAAATGCTTTAATTCGGCTTCTGGTTGACATATGTGACATAATTGAACACCAAATGGTATTTAAACAAGTACGAACATATTTTTGGACAAAAAAAGAAAAATCGCGGATTTCTTTTACCAAAATTTTTTTTTCGCGGAAATTTTTTTTTCAAAAGTTTTTTTTTTCAAAAGTAATTTTCTTTTAAATTAAGTTTTTTGCAATAATCTTTTTGAAATTGTGGAGGGTATCACTACATTCGGCAAGGCCGAATTTAACTTTTTTACTTGTTATAAATTGTAGTGGTATAAAAATATATGGTCATTGGTTTTGTGTTTTTTTTTGTATTTTTTTTTTTTTCATTTTCCAGAATATTTGCAAAACTTAAGTAATGGTTAATGGTAAGTGTGGACAAAATAAATATGTTTGTAGGTATGAGTGTTTTTGAGTGGGTGTATGTGTGAATAAATAAATATGTATGTATATGAAATGTTTATACACTTGCTATGAATTGTATAAATATTACCTTGACCTATTTTATTGGTGTAAATTTTTATATTGTTGGTTTAACTTTAAGAATTGACATTTTTTTTGTCCATTCGATTCAATTTGTGTTTTATTTTTATATTTGTTTCCTATTTTATTGACATAGTATTGTTTCATTATTTATTTATGAATATCTAGAGCATGTTATTTTATTTATCTTTTTTGTAAGATCCACAAGAATTTTTTTCTTATCTGACATATTGAGAATTATTGATAAAAAAATATTTTTAAATATTTGCAATAAAGGTAAATATTATGTTAAATATGAGGCATTCCACACCAAATGTTCCGCTACAGAAAACATGTGTCCCGTAAATTTCTGAATAGGTTGTTTGGATAGCCCTATATGGAACTAAGAAAATTGCGTTTTTGATTTTTTTAATTTTCAAAAACTGGGCTTAGTCAAATATTGGAAAAATGGTCAAATTTGTGGCGAGTTGCCTTGATTAAATATTTATTACATTAAAACGGAATGCACCACAATCTCAAAAATTTACATTCTAATATAGTTTTGTATGGGCTATCGATTAAATTCGTTTTTTTTGAAAAATTTTCAGGACCCGTTCTGAAACTTCCATTTTTTAAAAAAGTTAATTTATCAAAAATTGTTATGAAATTGAATATTCAAATGCGATTTCTTCGAAAAAACTAAAAACGCGTTTCTAATTTTTTTTGTGTGGATAGACATCTTAACTTAAAAAAAAAAAGTGGCCGGATTTTTGATAAATTGACTTTTTTAAAAATTGGAAAATTTCAGAACGGGTTCTGAAAATTTTCCAAAAAAAAGAAAAATTTTAATCGTTAGCCCATAAAAAACTATATAAGCATGTAAATTTTTTTGATTGTGGTGCATTCCGTTTTAATGTGATAAATATTTAATCAAGGCAACTCGCCACAAACTTGACCATTTTTCCAATATTTGACCACGCCTCCTAAGCCCAGTTTTTGAAAAATTGAAAAACCAAAAACTCAATTTTCTAAGTTTTATATAGGGCTATCCTTACAACCTATTCAGAAGTTTACGGTGCACGTATTTTTTTCGTTGGACTTTTGGTGTGGAATGCCTGATATATATGTGATGTGAATATGTTTGTAAACCAAGATACAAATTTGAAGTCCTGCTGACCTTAATTTGTGTAAAAAAAATTGTGTTGAGTGAAATTTTTTAAGTAAAACATCACGCAAATTTTTTTGTTAGGAGAGTTTTCAAAGTTAATATTAGGTCCGTTCGATAACCTCTTACAACTATACAATAATATTTTGATCTAACGATCAGTTTATATTTATTTTGCTAATATCAAAATCAACAACCGCCTGTTTCATAGGCTATCATGCTACTAACTAACCTGAAAGCTCAATTTTGATTCTTGTAACTTTAATTGGTCTTTTCTGAATTTAAAATGGAATTTTTTAAATCAGTTAATACTTTCGTATAGAAAAATTCTCAGATTTTCAGACAAGTTTCGTATAGAAAAATTCTTTGATTCTGAGACATTTTCGGTATCGAAAAGTTCTCAGATTCTAAGACATTTTCCGTATCGAAAAGTTATCAGGTTCTGAGAAATTTTTCGTATAGAAAAATTCTCAGATTCTGAGATATTTTTCGTATAGAAGTTTTTTTTTTCTTATGCAAAAATGCCGATCTATTATTTATTTATGCTGAAATATAAACTTTTCTTATTTTTATTGACCAAGTGTCTAAAGATAACGATAAAGTTGTTAAAAAAATAATAAAAAACTTTTAAATTTTACTTTTTATGAACATTACACAGCTTACAATCCCAGCAAAAAATACAGAAATTTTCAAAGAAGTGCACTGTTCAATAATTTTTAGATGACTTATTGTTAGTGTGATGGTATTGAGACAAAAAAAAATTTAAAGTGCCCTAATGGTAGACTGAAACTCCAGAAGGAATTTGGTCACGTACTTTGATCCCACTGACGTTTTTTCTAAGGTGTGGAATAAATAATGTAAATGATGCACATTGGGGCAAACCTATACGATTCTTGGCATTAAATAAACTGCTTATTTTTAATAAGAGTGTGTGGTACCGTTGTAAAGGGGACAATCTGTAGATCATTTTTGCATTATAAAATTTCATGGTTACCTTGCAAAATTCTGAAATTTTTGCAATATTATGTTCACTTAATGTATTTTTTTGTTTTTAAAATCTTTAATTACGTTAAAAATACTCAGTTGGAATAAAAAATACATCTACTTTCTGGTTTCTGTAAGAGTTTGCAAAAAAAAAAAATGCAAAAAAAATATCAAAAAATACAATTCAGAAACAATAAAAACTAATTTTTTCAACAAATGTGAATGAGAAATATTTTATAATTACATATTTTTTAGCATTTTGCAAAAAACATGTAAGTAAAAATAATTAAATGTAAAAAAAACGAGTAAAAAGTGTGTATAAAACCATTTTTTTCGATTTTGCGAAAACAATGCAAATTTATATATAACAAAAAATAAAATCAAAAAACAGAAATCCATAAAAATGCAACAAATTTAAACACAAGCTAAAAGAAAATATTAAATTAACCAAATTAAAAATTCATACTTCATAATTCCGTTTTTAAGAGTTTTCCAATACTCAATCTATAACTTTTCGCAGACTTTTTACAAAAGCGAAAAAGATGTTAACGAAAAAACAAAAATGGATTGTAATATTTCCTCCAAGAAAATAAAAAAATAAATTAAAATTGGATACGATTAAAATACGTGAGTTGAAAATTTAGTGTGAAACCACACATATATAAATCCCTCTTACTTATTATTTTTTAAGATTATCAAAACAGTAACTTCGAAATTGATATGAATAAAATTTGTTGATTGGAAATTGAGTGTGAAACCCCGAATATAAAACCGTCAGTATTTATTTTTTTAAGAATATCGAAATAGTAACTTCAGAATTGATAATCGAAAGAGTAAGGTCGAAATAAATACGAATAAAATTTTCAAGTTGGACATTTAGTGTGGAACCACTCATATATTCGAATAAAATTTGTGAGTTGGAAATTTAATGTGTAACATCTTATATAAAATCGCTTAATCCTCCTTTGTTGCATATTTTCTTATATATCGAAATTTGTAAGATTTCTAATTAAATTCTATAAAACACTTAATATTTTTTCTTTTTTCGCTTTTAGAGGGGTTTTAAAACCGCGATAACATGGCCTAGAGGCAAATTGAGGCAACCGTTTTACTTGGAATCTTGTTGTATACATGTCGCTCTATATTCCACATATGAGTAGTACCAATTCAGTGAAATTCGCAGTATACTTTAATTTCATTGAAATTATGCATTTTATTAATTTTTATTTTCTTAATAGCGTATTTAAAAATCCCCTAAAAGTATAACTTTTTTGCATGTGTTAATAGCTTTAGCGGTCCAAAAATGTTCTTAACATAATTCTTAATCATCAGGCATTCAAAAAATTTCGGAGTGTGGACGTTTTATGTATCTTTAAGTGCACCAAACATTGCCTTCAAATTCAAATTATTTTAATTTATTAATTTAAGATATTTTTGGCCGACTTTAAACCCTTTCTATAGGAAGGCCCCAAGCTAAAAAAAAAATAAGTATGAGGTTATATGCATAATTTTGTTGTCTTTCCATTGGTGCTACCCGTTTTTCAAAATTCGCGGTTTCAGTTTTTGACTTTTTGCCAAGGGCCCCCATATAGCTGCCCCAATGTGTGATGTAAGGTTAGGTTAGGTTGGATGGGCGTCCGCCAATTCGGCGAATTCACTCGGAGGCCATCAGGCTCATTGGAATGCCCCTAAAGTTGTCTCCCTACTCCCCTCTGATATAAAAATTCTACTTCTCAAATGATTTAAAATCATCATTCGGGTCAGTTATTTGGAAGCTAGATGAGTATTCTTTTACATTCTTTTTAAACTCTCACTAAAATAAAAAACCTTTTAAAATAACAAGAAAAGGTTATTTTTTTTCTAAATCCTATTTGACGAGAATTCCTAGTAATTTTACAAGCTTTTTAACAATAATTTTGTAATTTTACAAGTTTTTACCAATGAAATTGAAAATTGAAATTTTTTTTTTGACGCGATAAAACTTGCAAGGAGGTTTCGGGACTTTACTACATTTTTTGCTAACTCTTATTTAACAAAAAACTCCTAGTAAAAATTACGAACTTTTTGGTAATTTTACAAGCTTTTTACCAATAAAATTGTTAATTTACAAATTTTTTGAGGCAATAAAACTGATAAAGAATTCTCGTGAATTTACTAGCCTTTTTTTGTTAAATGTTCTTGGAAATTTGTAAAATTACAAAAAAAAAATTTAAATTTCGAACGAAAATTTTTTGAAAAAAAAAAAAACAAGAAAAACTGTCAAATAGTGGTAAAATGGGATTACGAGACTTTTTCCAGTAATTTGACAAGTTTTTTTTTTGAGTTATGATTTTTGCAACGAAAAATATCAAAAGGCGCCACTGTGTGCCTCTCTTACTACCGACCACTAGTATTTTTTCAACTCCAACATTTTCCTAGAAATTATCTACACTAAAAAAACCTTGTTAAATTACTAGAAAAAATCTCGTTATCCCATTTCACCAATACTTCACAGTTTTCCTTGTTTTTTAACAAAGTAATTTTTGACCGAAATTTAAATTTTTTTTGTAATTTTACAACTTTTTTTTGCAATTGGAAAAAAATTTCCAACGTTTCTTAACAAAAAAAAAAATAAATTCACGAAAACTCCTTGTAAGTTTTATTGCGCCAAAAAAGTTGTAAATTTACAATTTTATTGGTAAAAAGTTAGTAAAATAACAAAAAAGCTCGTAATTTTTATCAGGAATTCTCGTAAAACTTTAAATCTGAAAACAATAGAGTGTTGGTACTTTTTTGGCAAAAAAAATCCAAATTTGTTTTTGTTCAAGTTTAAAATAGTGTTACTTTTTTAACAAAACACGATATTTCATTGGTTAACCAAAATCTTATGTCTAAAAAAAATCGAACGTGATCACGGTATTCCCGAAAAACTGGACCAGAATCGGAAAAAAAATTAAAATGTTCCCTATAAATGAAATCCAAATTTCATTAAAATTCCAACTTCATAAAATTCGAATAACACTGTGGAACAAATTCAGGTTAGCAAAAGTTAGGTCGATTCTGAGAGTGAGGGGTGAAAATAGAGGCTTAATTAGAAGACCCGTATCGCGGCGTTTGTTTATGTTAGTTCGAATTTTTTTTTATCGACCTACGAACTTTGCAGTCAAATGCCGATTTTCAGCATATTGTTTATATAGTTTTTTGGCTATAACTCGTCGACTAATTGATATTTTTCAATTTGTAAAAGCTAAATTATTGCTAGAGACTTGTCCAACAATTAAATTTTTTTAAAAAATTGATTTAGAAAATTTTTGTGGTGCTTATGATAGGAGTGGATATAGGCCGTATATATTTTTTTAAAAAATGTTGTAGGGTAAAAATAAATGGGGGTCGGTCTCAATAATGTCCCCTCTCGGACGCACCATTGGACCGGTAGAAGCTGATTAAAAAAAACAAATTTACAAAAAATAAAAGAAATGTATGGGGACCGCCTTAACAATTAAAGATAGAGGGTAGGTGTGTTCAGAGAAACTGTTTGGACTAAAAAAATATTGTGGGTCGGTTATACATTTTGTTGCTCTAAGGGCACTATTAGGGCAGTTAGAGCGGTTGGAGCAATTTTTAAAAAATGTCGTTTTGTGTGGGAGCCCCCTTAGCAATTCGAGATAGGGTATTAGTTTGTTCCAAAGAAATGTTAAGACGTAAAAATTAATGGGGGTCGGTATTATAAATGACCCCTCTATGACGCACCATTGGAGCAGTAGAAATGATTTTAAGATTGGATAATTGCAATAAATTTGTTTCAAAAAATTTAAAAAAATAGTAATAATATAATAATTCACGATTCTCCTGGACAAAAAGTTTGTGGAATCGATAGAAGTTTTACACAAAAAAAAAAAAATAAAAAAAATCGAAGATTACAAACATCTTCAAAAATGAGATTAAAATTTTAAAACTTAAAAATCGCATACTAAACCGCTTTTAAGAATTTTTTTTAATATATTTTTAAAAAAGTACGTAAAAAAAAAAAAATTAAAAAAAAAAAAATTGAAATTTGGACCATTATTGAAGATGTTATGAGCAGGGAAACCAAAAATATGCAGTATCATGTTTTTTCCTACGCATTGTATTGATAAATGGGTAAGGTATTTATCCGTTTCGGAAGATTTTAAGAAATCTGGCATCGATTTGTTAGAGCATATTTTTGCATATTTTAGTCTTAAGAGCATATTTTTGCATATTTTAGGTTTAAGAGCATATTTTAGCATAAAAACATATTTTTAGAGCACTTTTTCCATTTTTAGAGAATTTTTTTAAATTTTTAGAGCATTTTTTTGATTTTTAGAGCATTTTGTCAATTTTTAGAGCATTCTTTCCAATTTTTTTATAACATTTATTTTAAAATTTTTTTTTCATTTTTGTGGTAGGTTTTTTTTTAATTTTTCATTACATTGAACAACAATTTCAAACTTTTTCCAAAATTACGGGATTCTGGCGATTGGTTCTTCTTTGGCCTCTTCTTGCCTCATATTGGCGTATGAAACTATGTTTTCTATCGATCTGACTCTAACTACCCCACATATTGGTATTTTTTGGGTCTATTCTCTAACAAATTGTAACAAACACCGCATAAAAGGGGACAAAAATTTTTTTTAGAGCATATTTTTATTGTTTTTAGAGCATATTTTCCGTTTTTAAGGGCATTTTTTAAGCGCATAAAACGTGTTTTTTAGAGCATATTTTTGGTTTTCCTGGTTATGAGTAAAAGAAGTTTGAGTATTTTAAACAACCAATTTTTAAAAATTCGATATCTTTTGAATGGGGGGTTACTGCGTAACTTTATTCGAAAGAAATCGTTCGAATTCGAAAATTGTTAATCGTTTATAGCAAAAAACCTGTCGTTGCTAAATAATTGTTTTTTATATTTTTGCATTATTTGGTGATGAGCTGACAAGCTCTAAATTATTTTGTTCATAAAAAATATTTTCTTTCAAATTATTTGCGAAAAGAAATTTGTATTCGAAAGAGTTTCCGTTTCGAATCGAATTACGCAGTAACTCCCCTGGTATGTTAAAATTTGTAATTTGATAGTTAAAGAAAATAACAGAAATGTTGATCAAAACAATAATTGACTCACTTAAATTTTGTTGATCAATAGATTTAATTGAAATTTTTTAGCCAATAATTTTTTTGTGAAGTTTTCGAAGAGTACTGAAAACTGTAAGCAAATTGGGAAAATCTAAAAAAAAAAAAATTTAAAAGTGTCCGATTTGACATGGAATGCCCCATATACTTTATGGGGTTCTAGTCCGATATTTTAATGAGTTACACACGGAATGACAAAGTGAGTATACCCCCATACTGTAGTTGGAGGGTATAAAAAAAATCGATAATAAACCACTGTCCAATAGAGCACCCACAAAATGTATGGGATGTGCAAAAGTGTGTTTTTTATCGCTCCCCGCTCATTTTCGGATGGGTTGGGAGTAAAAAATAATATCTGTCCAGAAATTGGACTTCTAGGTTGCAAACAGGCCAAGCGGTTTGAACTTTTGACCTCTAAAATGGACTAAAAAACCTTCTTAGATTCAACTGCATGTAACTATCAAAATAAAAGTTTTTCGCAATCAACTTTCATAACATTTTTTTTTTGTAGAATCACTATGCAAAGATTTTTCTCTCTTATTGTTTTGACCTAAGTATGTCAGATCGTGGTGTTTTGAGCGGTAAAAGTCAAAATTTGGGTCAGAACTTTTTTTTTAAAAATTCTCATAAATTTTTAAATTGGGGAAAATTTGAGCTCTTTGCATAATTTAATAGGGTATTGAATGTCGTTTTCCAAAAAAAATTTTCTTACAAAAATATATCGACCCTTCCATGAAAAAATGCTAAAGTAATAATCTGAATCACATTTTTTTACTACTCAACCCCAGTATGGGGGATTACTAACTTTGTCATTCCGTGTGTAATGCATCAAAACATCGGTTTAGGATTCCATTAAGCATGTATGGGGTATTCCATGCCAAATTGGACACTTTGAAAAATGCCAAATCGAACAATTAAAAAGTATTAATTTAAGAATTGTTAATTTTTTTACATTTTTAAGGGACAAGCCACTTCCAAATAAATTTTTAGATTTTTTTTGATAATCCGTTAAAAAAATATCAAAGTTTCAAAAAAAAACACAAGTTTTTTACTCATAACTCTTTCAAAATTTACCAAATTCTGTTTTGTTAAAATTTTGAAAATCAAGACCGACCTTTATTAAATTTTACACCCCAAAATTTTTTTCGACCAAAAAATAAATTGAAGTTTACCACATAAAATTAAAAAAAAATATCAAATAAAAAATTTTAAGAATAGATTGAACGTTACCACATAAAATTGAAAAAAAAGAAACAATCAAAGAGTGCAAACATTTAAAAAAATAATATATTAATTTTAAACCTTAAAAATTACATATAACAACACTTTAAAAAATTGTAAATAAAAAACAAAAATTAAAAAAAAAAAAAAAATTGAAGAAGTTATGATAAAATTACGCAAACTATTTTTAAAAATTCGATATCTTTTGAACGGGTAATCAAAAAATGACAAAATTTACTTGGATAATGTTTTCAATGAGTACTAAAAAATTAATAAAAAAATTAAAAAAATCTAATATTATAATTTTTTTAAGTGTCAAATTTGGCATAGAATACCCCATATATGCTTAATGGAATCCTAGACCGATGTTTTGATGCGTTACACACGGAATGACAAAGTTAGTATTTCCCCATACTGGGGTTGAATAGTAAAAAAATGTGATTCAGAGCAGGATCTTGGCAATTTTTCATGGAAGGGTCGATATATTTTTGTAAGAAAAATTTTTTTTTGGAAAAATACATTCAATACCCTATTAAATTATGCAAAGAGCTCAAATTTTCCCCAATTCAAAAATTTACGAGAATTTTTCAAAAAAAAGTTCTGACCCAAATTTTGACTTTACCCGCACAAAACACCACGATCTGACATACTTAGGTCAAAACAATATAGGACAAAAATCTTTGCATAGTGATTCTACAAAAAAATTGTTATGACAGTTAATTGCGAAATACTTTAATTTTAAGAGTTACAGGCAAATGAATCTATAAAGGTTTTTTAGTCCATTTTTGAGGTCAAAAGTTCAAACCGCTTGGCCTGTTTGCAACTTAGGAGTCCAATTTCTGAACAGATATTATTTTTTACTCTTAACACAACCGAAAATGAGCGGGGAGCGATAAAAAAAACAATTATGCACATATGGGTACTCTACTGTCCAATGCACCCAACTTAGGAGTCCTAAGTACAACATCGCGGACAAATATCATGCAACACTGAAGCTATTTTGTAAGCAAATTGCAAAAAATTGCACAATCAAAACTTTTTAACTGGAAAATGAAGTTTTTGCTGGGATCACTCCATAAAACATGTAAGTCATAATTAAGTCAAAATTAACATTAAAAAAGTCATGGCCACGTGTTTTTTTTTATATTGTAGTCGTAGACATCATTTGATTTTAACTTCCATGAATGTGTGTGTGTCTTTATTCTGTTCTTGTGTGTCTTTTTTTTATGTTACCACAGGAAAAAATGAAAAAAAGCAAAAAATAAAGGTTGGCAGTGAGTAGTGGCAAAGGCCAAAATCATTGAACATTAATAAAAATGAAGTCGTAAATAAATTATCGCTTACGTCATGTTGAGCATAAAGAAATTGTTTTCTGTATTTTGTTAAAGTTTTTTTTCTTTTCTTTTTTTTTGTTTCTTTATTCTGTTGAGCTTTCATTTCAGCAATAATACGGTGACACAAGGAAAGACGTATTTATTTGTGTATATTTTTTTGTCCCTAGAAAAAATACAAAACAGGTAAGGATTGCTGTATTCGGCTGGGCCGAATTAATAATAGCCTTAATTCTTCACGATTTTTATAGATTTTTAAATATAAAATTTTTCAAGAGAGATGTTTTAGCGGCCATCCAGCCAATATCCTCCTCAAATGTATTTTGGTAAAAAAATGTTCATAGAAAAATATTTTTTTAATTTTTTTGTGACTGATTTGGTTCAAATTAGTGCACCGGTTCTGGTACCGGTTTCCCGGTTCTAGATACATTCCCGAGAACATGCGTATTCTCGGTTTTGATTTTGGTACCGGTTCTCAAAAAACAAAAAATACTACAGTAAAAAAAAACCTTGTCAAATTAATAGAAAAAGTCTTGTAATCCCATTTTTCCATTACACTGTGGAACAAATTGAGGTTAGAAAAAGTAAGGTCGATTCTGAGAGTGAGGGGTGAAAAGAGAGGCTTAATTAGAAGACCCGAAACGCGGCGTTTGTTTATGTTAGTTCGAATTTTTTTAAATCGACCTTCGAACTTTGCAGTCAAATGCCGATTTTCAGCATATTGTTTATATGGTTTTTTTGGCTATAATTCGTCGACTAATAGATATTTTTTCAATCTGCAAACGTCAAATTATTGCTAGACCCCTGTCCAACAATTAAAATTTTTTAAAAAATTGATTTAGAAAATTTTTGGGGTGCTTATAATTATAAACACTTTGTTTTTCACTCTTAGACCGATATTTCTAGGAGTTACAAACGGAATAACAAACTGATATAAACATTCTACCACCAATTGTAAGTAGAGGATATAAAAAAATAACATGTTTTTACCTTTCTTCATTTTTTTATACATACAAACTTATTGTATTTATGAAATACCTTAAGGCGTGTATACTTTATATTATTTAACAATTTGAAACGTTGTAATTTACCGTTGCATACATGTTGTATCGTTACCCAAAACGGAAACTGCTCAAAATAATATTTTATTAGTTTTATTGGCAAAAAAAACTTTATTAAATAATGATATTTGATTGGTAAATTATTTTGATGTCTTTGATGGAATTAGAGTGTCCGAAGTTCATTTTTTTCATGTTCGCCGATTTGAATAATTTTTTGGTATTTTGTTGTCAGATATCTGAATATTATGATTCCGTAATATTAGGCTGATATATTTATTATTTGTTTGGGCAGACACGCTCAAAGTTCATATATGTTCGCTTGTTTAAAATGGCATGCAAATTTACTGTATATTCAATCTTTTGTTACAATCATAGTAAACTTATCATTTGACTTTGTTGTATATTTTCGTAAATGACAATTGTCATGGATGAGATTTGCATTAAAAAAGTTGTAAAAAATATAAACAACATCAAAATTTCAATGTTCATCAACTTCAGTGGACTGCATCTTTTTAGCGCTGTGGAGCGCTGTTTAACGAAAGATGTCAAATTGCAGCTCGAAGTCTCAGCTAAAAGTTAAAAAAAAATGCAGCTGCTCCTACCTGCTCCTTTCCAAAAAAACCAGTAAAAACTATAAAATAATAAAGTAACAAAACATGAATTTTTGTTTTTGCTTCAGAGACTCTGATTTTTATACCCTCCAACCACAGTATGGGGGTATACTCACTTTGTCATTCCGTGTGTAGCACATCGAAATATCGGTCGGGGACCCCACAAAGTTTATATAATATTGATCCATGATATAATCTAAGACATTCTAGCGATGTCCGTCCGTCTGTAGAAATAACTATGCAGTCCAAACAAAAAGAGCTAGACCCCTGAAATTGGGCAAGAATATCTCTTATGATACTGGAAAGGTTAAGTTCGAAGATGGGCAAAATCGGAACAGGGGGAAAAAAGTTCCCCCTTGAAGAACGAAAACGACCCCTGAAAAATTCGATGTTTTTTCGATTTTTTTTTTAATTTTTGCTCAACAAATGTAACGTTTGTATGCCATATTATGTTCATAGACCTGCGCTTGGACCAAGGGGGGAAAATTTGATTTTTTTCAGGCCGCCCCCTTTTGGGGGCGTGGTTATAGAAATTAATTAAAAATAACGATAAAAATTAATTATTTAAGCGTAAATATCATAAACAAATAATTTGTAAACATATATAGCGGGGATACAGGTGTCCCCCACCAACTCCGCCGACCCCCCCACCAAAAACGTGTAGGAGAGTATAAAAGATTCGGCACAGCCGAATTTAACACTCTTAATTGTTTCTAATTGTTTTTTCTATGGGAGGTGGGCGTAAAAGTGGGCGGATCAGGTATATATTTTCTGTAGCCCATTCTACAATTATAATATTTATTTTTTTGGGAAAATTGAGTTGATGCATTAAAAATCAAGGCAGTTATGCCACTTTTTCAATACAAGTTGCATGGGCGTAAAAGTGGGCGGATATTTTTCAAATTTCACACAAATGATTCTGAGTGTTTAAAAATGATATGTGGCAAAAAACCATGCCGTAGGTCAAAATTTAATTTTCACTTTGTATGGGAGGTGGGCGTAAAAGTGGGCGGATCATTTTGATTTTTGCATTTTTTTCTTGATTTAAACAAAAAAGGCCTATGTGCCAAGTTTCATTGTCCTTCGACAACTTCTTCTATTTTTAGCCGCTCGTTCTATGAACATCAACCAATGTGCGACGGTCATTGTTACCAGTTCTCGGTAAGGTTGAATTTTTTAAAAATGAGTTTTAAATAAAGAGTTGTAAATAAAGAGAAAGAATAAACAAAAAAAAATTGCTTATGTGATCAAAACCAATTTATTTATAAGTATTATATTATTAAGGATAGCTGTAAAATGTTGGTACATTTCACATAACCCAGTATTGAAAACCGAAAGTATTTAAACAAGTACAAACACATTTTTTACCCCTAAATTTTTTTCGCGTATTTTTTTTTTCACCAAACAAAATTTTTTTCAAAAATTCTTTTTCGAAAAATTTTTTTACCAGAAATTTGTTTTTTCTTAAAATTAATTATTTTACAAAATTTTTCATATACAATTTTTGGCTGTACTGTTTTACATTGTAGGTGTCACATTCGGCAAGGTCGAAAAACTTTATTTTGATTTTTTTTGTTACTTAAGGCACTTAACGTTTTAGCTTACGATATGTATAATGTCACATAGCTTAACATGCATGAGTGGGTTTTTTCGATTTCTGGGAGCAAATTCTGAAGAAATTAATTAATTCTTTAAGGAGTTAGTTTTGCATCAAGAATTTATAAGTAAATCAATTTTAAAAAATTTTTGCGAAAACTTTTAATATGCTATGTGGAATCATTTTTAAATCATTATCATCAGTTAACGATGTCCTTGAAAGTAAAAAAAACTGACAATGTGTGTCTTTGATTGAATGGAAAAGCAAACAAAATAATATCAGTAAATTTTAAATTGTCTTAATAGTCAATTCACACCTGATCAAAATCTTCTTTACACAAAAATTTAAATAAAATCTCAGTTATTTTAAGAGATTTTAATAAGATTTTGTAAATAAAATGAAAAATCTCTTCATAAGATTTTACTAAAATCTCAAAACAATTCAATAAATATTAGGAGATTTTAGGAAAATATCAATAAATTTAAAAATACAACACTGCTTTTTTGTCGATTCTTTAGTAAAGAACCACCCTGTGTAAAAAAAAAAAAACTAGGCGGCTAGTTTAAGTCAGCTGTAACCTAAAAGTGCTACCACCATATTTTTTTTTTTTTTTTTAAATATCTATTTGGGATGTCTAAGAAAAATTTAGCACAAAAAATCAAAATCTTCAATCGATAACGTTTTCCAAAAATCACTTTTGTATTAAAAAAAATGGAATTTTCGGATTTTTCTAGAAAATTATAAGAGATATCAAAAAATTACTAATGACCAACATTATTCCACGGAAAAAATGCAATTACATACGGTATTTAGACAGGTCCATTTCATATAATATCTACACACAGAAAACGGATTCGTTGTGCCAACCAAATTTAGATACAACCAAATTTTTGTAGCCGAGTCAACTATCACCTAAATCAGTTGTGATCACCAGGGAAACCAAAAATATGCTCTAAAAAACACGTTTTATGCGCTTAAAAAATGCCCTTAAAAACGGAAAATATGCTCTAAAAACAATAAAAATATGCTCTTAAAAAAAATTTTGTCCCCTTTTTTGTTGTGTTTTTTACAATTTGTTAGAGAATAGACCCTCCAAATACAGTTATGTGCGACAGTAAGAGGGTTAAATATGTTCTACAAAAATATTTGCCTTAATATTTTCTGCCAAGTTGCTGAATTTAAAGAAAACATAGTTTCATATACCGATATGAAGCAAGAACAGACCAAATGGGAATCAATCGTCAGAATTCCGTAATTGTTGAAAAAAAACATTCTTGTTGGATAAAAAATTTAAAAATACATGCTGTCATAAAAAAATTGGGAAAGAATGCTCTAAAAATTAAAAAAAAATGCTCTAAAAATTTTAAAATATGCTCTAAAAAGTGGAAAAATGCTCTAAAAATTTAAAATATGCTCTTATGCTAAAATATGCTCTTAAACCTAAAATATGCAAAAATATGCTCTTAAGACTAAAATATGCAAAAATATGTTCTAACAAATCGATGCCAGATTTTTTAAAAACTTCTGAAACGGATAAATACCTTACCCATTTATCAATAAAATGCACAGGAGAAAACATGATACTGCATATTTTTGGTTTCCCTGGTGATCAGTAATAATTTCATTCCGATCAACCGAACTTATTTTAATCCATTGGTAAGAAACGGTTGATATGACCGATATTATAGCACCACAACTAAAATATTTTATTAATTGGTTCTCTCAACCGTAAAATAAAAACCCGAGTAAAAAAGTTTTTATATAATTATATATAATTTGATAAAATTATATCAAATTATATATAATTATATAAAATTGTATATAGAGGTAAAATTTTTCCAAAAAGTTGGATAAAATTATATATAATTTGATAAAATTATATAATTATATCCAGGATTTGGTGGATATAATTATATCAAATAATATATAATTTGATAAAATTTAATAACATTTTATCAAATTAGGTATAATTTTATATAATTATATCCACCAAATCCTGGATATAATTATATATTATTTTATCAAATTATATATAATTTTATCCAACTTTTTGAAAAATTTTACCTCTATATATTATTTTATATAATTTTATATAATTTAATCAAATTATATATAATTATATAAAAAACTGTTTTACTCGGGAATACAAAATTAATGTTTTTTTTGTAATATATTTATTAAATAAGTAAGTTTTACAAAAATATTTACAAAAGTTGATATTAACTACTATCATAGTTTTTTAAAGAAAATATGTCTCAGAATTTTCTTTACAGAAAACATTTCCCAGAATCTCAGACTTTTTGTATAGAATTTGAAACTTTTTTATGAAATAATGTCTTAGAATCTGAGACTTATTCTATAGGAAAAGTGTGTCAGAGACTTTTTCTATAGCACAAATGTCTCAGAGTCTAAAACTTTTTCTACAGAAAAAAAATGTCTTAGAAACTGAGACTTTTCCTACGAAAAAAATTGTCACAGAATCTGAGACTTTTTTCATAGGAAAAACGTCTCTAGGACTTTTTCAATAGAAAAATGTCTCAGAGTCTAGGACTTTTTCTATAGAAAAAATGTCCCAGAATATGAGACATTTTCTATAGAAAAAATGTCTCAGAATCTGAGACTTTTTCTATAAAAAAAATCTGAGACTTTTTCTCTAGAACAAATGAGTCAGAATCTTAGACTTTTCTATGGAAAAAAAGACTCAGAATCTGAAACCTTTTCTATAGAAAAAATTTCTCAGAATCTGAGACTTTTTTTATAGAAAAAATGTGACAGAATCTGAGAACTTTTCTATACGTTCCAGAATCTGAGACTTTTTCTATGAAAAAAAATTTCTCAGAATCTGAGACTTTTTCTATAAAAAAATTTCTCAGAATCTTAGACTTTTTCTATAGAATAATTGTATCCGAATCTTAGACTTTTTCTATAGAAAAAATGTCTCAGAATCTGAGACTTTTTCAATAGAAAAAATGTCTCCGAATCTGAGACTTTTTCTATAGAAAAAATGTATCAGAATCTGAGTCTTTTTCTATAGAAAAAATGTATCAGAATCTGAGACTTTTTCTATAAAAAAATGTATCAGAATCTGAGATTTTTTCTATAGAAAAAATGTCTCAGAATCTGAGAATTTTTCTATGGATAAAAGTCTCAGAATCTGTGACCTTTTCTATAGAAAAATGTATCAGAATCTGAGACTTTTTCAATAGAAAAAATGTCTCAGAGTCTGAGACTTTTTGTATAAAAAAATGTCTCAGAATCTGACACTTATTCTAGAGAAAAAATGTCTCAGAATCTGAGACTTTTTCTATAAAAAATTGTCTCAGAATCTTAGACTTTTTTTATGGAAAAAAAAGTCTCAGAATCTGAGACCTTTTCTATGGAAAAAAAGTCTCAGAATCTGAGACCTTTTCTATAGGAAAAATGTCTCAGAATCTGAGACTTTTTCTATAGAAAAGATGTCTCAGAATGTAAGACTTTTCTTTAGAATACATGACTCAGAATCTGAGACTTTTTCTAAAATGTCTCAGAATCTGAGACCTTTTCTATAGAAAAAATGTCTCCGAATCTGAGACCTTTTCTATAGAAAAAATGTCTCCGAATCTGAGACCTTTTCTATAGAAAAAATGTCTCCGAATCTGAGACCTTTGCTATAGAAAAAATATGTCAGAATCTTATACTTTTTCTATAGAAAAAATGTCTCAGAATCTGAAACGTTTTCTATAGCAAAATGTCTTTTTCAATAGAAAAAGTCTCAGTCTGAGACTTTTTCTATTGATTCTAAGACTTTTTCTATAGAAAAAATTTCTCAGAATCTGAGACTTTTCTAATGAAAAAATGTCTCAGAAAAAATGTTTTGGAATCTGATACTTTTTCTAAAGAAAAAATGTGTCAGAATCTTATACTTTTTCTATAGAAAAAAGTCTAAGAATCTGCGACTTTTTCTATAAAAAAATGTCTCAGAATCTGAGACTTTTTCTATAGAAACAATGTTTTAAAATCAGAAATTTTTTTAAAGATAAAATGTTTCAAAATCTGAGAATTATCTATAGAAATAGTCTCAGATTCTGTGTAATTTTTTTTTTTAAAAAAGTCGTAGATTCTGAGTCATTTTTTTCTATAGAAAAGGTCTCAAATTCTGAGACATTTTTTTCTATATAAAAAGTCTCAGATTCTGAGACATTTTTTCTACAGAAAAAGTCTCAAATTCTGAGACATTTTTTCTAGATAGGAAAAATGTCTCAGATTCTAAAACATTTTTTCTATAGAAAAAGTCTTAGATTCTGAGACAATTATTCTATAGAAAAAGTCTTAGATTCTGAGATATTTATTCTATAGAAAAAGTCGCAGATTCCGAGACATTTATTCTATAGAAAAATCTCAGATTCTAATACATTTTTCCTATCTTTTTTCCCTCACTCTCAGAATCGACCTAACTTTTGCTAACCTGAATTTGTTCCACAGTGTAATGGTACTATAAATTATTTTGTGATTAAAACGGGTTCTTAATTGGTAAAGGTAAAGTTAAATGGTACCACATATAAAATCTGAAAGATACTTTAGAATTATTTTGTTTGTTTAAAAACACTTACGTGGAACGAAATGAGATGGAACTGGAAAGAAATTTAATAGAACGGGGAACATATTTTAATGGAGCTGGGAACTTGAAAATTTTTTCGCAAATTTGTCATAATCAATTTTTGTTTACATACTTTTTTCATATTTTTTTCTTTCTCTACATATGTATATAGTTTTTTTCACTCAAACTTATTTCTTTTTAAACAGACATTGTTTTCAAAAATAGGGCACAATCAACAAAAGAAAAATTTTCAATTGTTACCAAGTCTTTCAAAAAACTACAGTACATGAGTAGTAGGTTCACAGAGTTGCATTTAATGTGTGTAAGTATTAGTGACAGCACACGGTGTAACTTTTGACGTTTCATACAAAGAGTAAACAAACAACATAAATACATGCACAAAAGCTCACACGTACAGGCACACATCAGTAGGCAGCGATGATAATTCTGTACTAAAACCCATGACACCATATTGGAAAGTACGGAATTAGCACCATTGCACAGAGGTAAAAACCGGCCAAAACTAAAAAAAAAAATATATTTTCTTTTTTTCCAAATTGATGCCAAATAAGAGCTAACACTTCAAAACATGCGATTACAAAGTTTTGTGTCAATCCCTTGACTAGTTTAGGTTTTATAACGAAGCAAAGTTGAGTAATTGTATTTATTATTTTTTAAATTTAAAAGTTGTGATTTGCAAGTTTTAAATCCAAGTAGGCTGTAAACTTAAAAAAAAAATTGTTTGTCTTGAAATTGATATATTTTGAAAACTTAGCATTATTTTTACATCTCATATGCATTTCGGTAATTTCGAGTGCGTGGATCAATTTAGACAGTGGTGGTGAAAATAAATCTAAAAAAATAAAAAATTAATAGAAAATACAAACTTTGGAAAGCCCAGAAAAATACTTTTTGCTCAAAATTGCTCTTAAGTCGCTATACCACAAATTAGTATAAGGGTTCCCAAATAAATACTTATTAACATCAGTACCAAGTTTAACCAAGTCTTTCAGTTAGAGCCTTTTAAAGTTGGGTCATTTATATCAAATAAAGAGCTTTTTGAGCTGTGGAAAACACATAAAAAAAGAAGATGGATGAAATACTGACGATTAAGACACAACATCTTAAAACACCTTCAAAAAATTTTTTTTCGCGAACAAAAGAAAAATTTTCGCGAAAAAAAAAAAATTCCGCGGAAATTTTTTTTTTCGCGAAATTGGTTTATTATTCTATTCTTAACCTACCTACAACATTTTATAAATTTACATAAAAAATTAAAGAAGTTATAGGGTTTTGGCCGGAATATACCACTGTGCATTGTTTGCATACTAGTCTGTACTGTGCAAAATACTAAAAAAAAAATCTAAATCCCAGATACATTGTTTGCGTTTTGTAGTAAAAAATTTCATCAAAAATTATTTTAGAAATAAAAAAAGTTTACTTTTACTTTTTACGAAACAAAAAAATTTTTTGACATTTTTTTTTTGCATTATGGAAAAACAATTATTTTTAAAATGAAAACATTTTGAAAAATTTTCTAAGTTTTGAAAATTTTTTTAAGTCCTGTTCACAAAAATGTTTTTTGCGTTTTGGAGTAAATAAATCATTAAAAACGGTTTTTGTGTTTTTTTTTTACAAAATTTTTCACTTGTGAAATATTGTGGGTACGGCTGTGATAAGTTATATGATGTGTTTCTATCGGCAAATGTCCAGCAACATGTCACCAATGATATATCCGGGGCTGTGGCATTCCCTAACAAAGGAGATCGGTATTTTTTTATGAAAGGGTAACAGGTCACGCGACCTATATTGGACCTTTCACTTCTCCTGCAGGGTTTTTTTTAAACAGATTTTATGAAAGTCTTAAACGTCCACAAATAAATAAAGCAAAATCTTTGTATGGATTAATTTTAGAAATCAGGACTGTAATCCTGATCCTTGTATTCTCCGGTAACAAAGTCCCGCGGTGGTGCTAGTTTTGTTAAAAAAACTCTTAGGTTCTAAGATATTTAACACAAAAAAGTTCTCATAATCTAATCAGACAAGGGAAAAGTGTAAAACTTAAAACTCTTCAATGAAAAAAAACCAAAAGTATTTTTTTCAAAAAAATTCAATTCAATTTTTAAATAAATTTCCTACAATTTTAAAATAAAACTCGGTACCGAGTTTTAAAAATAAAACTCCGAAATTAAAAGAGTTTTATTTTCATACAATTAGTTTTATTTAAAGTAAACAAAAAATGTTTTTGGTTTCTAACATTTTTATGTAAAATAGTTGATAATATGATAAAATATGACTTCACGAAATAGTAAAATTAGTTGAAATTAAATTCATCTTATTTAAATTTATTAATACTCCTAATAGAACTCATAGTTGTGAAAAAACTTTCTATTCAGGGTCGCCAGTTTTTTTTTTTAATGCCATCCCAAACTTAAAGTTTCTCATCCCCAAAAATCCCCAAAAAAAATGTTTTCTCAAAATTCACTACATGCCAAAAACACTTGCAACCCATCAAGTGCTTTTGAGTAATTAAGCCAATTTTTTAGAACAAAAACTTGGTTAACTTACATAAAGTGTAAGTGTATTTTGCGTATTGAGCGATTACCACATCATTTAAAACCAATGTTTCGATAAGTATTATAATAAAATTCAAATACCAACGGAAATGTTTTACTCAGGAAGTTTTAATTTACGCACCACCGATAGAGTACTTTATTGGTCAAATTTGTGGAAATTTTTCATAATAGTTTAAAAGGACATACTATAGAAAATGTATGAAAATCTACAATTTGGTTTAAAGAAAAAGAAAAGCATTATAACATGACACCACTACGATCCAGGTTTTGACAGACACTATAAAAAAATTTTAGTTTTCTTTATAAATCTCACATAATTCCTACGTTTACGGTTTTTTTGATGCTTTAATGCCAACGATTGATCAAAAATTGATCATTTTACCGATTTTAGCATTATTTTATGATTGATGTATTTAAAAAACACTTGTTTATCTAAAATATTTCATCCCCTAAAAATCCCCGAGAAAATCTGTGTCATTCCCATGAAATCCCCGGATCCCCAAATCAAAATTTTCATCCCCAATTTCCAAAAAAAATCCCCTATTTGGGGACAAAACCCCTAAACTGGCAACACTGTTTCTATTAACGAAATATTGCACAAAAAAGTGTTCTCTTAATATTTTGTTGGTTTTTTGCATAAAAAATATTTTTATTTTTAAGGTAAAATAAAACTCTTTTTTTTGAGAGAGTTTTATTTTTGAAATTATAAAACTCCAAAATTTTAAAGAGTTTTATTTTTTGATATTATAAAACACCATTGTAAAACTATAACGGTTAGGGTGGGTCAAATTGTAGGGGGCCGAAAAAATGTAAAGGGGCTCATCCAGATTCTTGTTCTACGGGTCATTTGAAGATATTTTGCCAAAGAAACCATAGCTCTAAAATGATTTTCGAGCCCCCGGATTTTTCAAAATAGTTTTTTTCCCCAAATACTCAAGAATAGAGGTAAAAAAAATGCTTTTTCTTCTAGCCAAATGTGTATGTGGGGGTTTTTTGGATCGAGGAATCCATTTTTGACATCTATTTTTATTTTTGAATACCACCAGAGGGCGCTTTCGTACATTTTTTAATTTTTATCGTTTTTTTTTGGGTAAATTTACGAAATTTTTCGAGGAAATTGACGAATATTTGACTTTCTCATGAGACAACCCCAAATTTTAAATAGCCAGAGTGTTCAGCGTTAAAAATTATGGGGGGGAGGGGTTATTCATACACGACCTATATCGAATTTAAGACAAAGAATAAACAAAGCAGATTTTACTTTATTTTTTCTTCAAAAATTCAACATAAGAGATAATAAAAGCATATAAAATGTAATTAATAAAAACAAGTAAGAAAGTTATAGTCGGTCAAGACCGAACATATTATACCCTACACCAGTGTTTTCCGGAAAATAGGTCCCAAGTCCAAACATGGACCGATTGGATCTGTCCTTTGTTAGATCTTTATTAAGTAAAGAGAACACACACAGATCAAATTTTAGTGGAATTGGTAAATTTTTTTGTCAATAAACCGATTTAACTGAATATCGGTCAAAATTTTTATACGGGGTACTAAGTCCAAAAATGGTCCAATTATATTCCGATTTGATTAGGTTACTAAAGTACACGTTTAAAAACGAAAAATTAATTTTGTTATCAAATATTTCCATTTTTATGAGTTTTGAGGGAATTATGCGAATATCGGGATGGTGGTTTGTATGGTGACTACCAGAACAACTGACCCGATTCCTTTGAAATTTACAATGGTGATTCGCGCATACAAAGTTTGATTACCTGCTAAATTTTAAAGCGATATCTATTTTAATACGGTTATTAGAGTCATTTAATCCGAATCCAAAGGGGGCGTTTGTATGGGGGCTAGATCTTAACATGGACCGATCTTCTCCAATTTCAATAGGCTTCGTCCTTGGGCCAAAAGATGCTAAAGTTCTAAATTTCAAGTCAACTGATTGAAAATTTCGACCTGTATCGTGCTTAAACCGATAGATGGACAGACGGACGGACGGACATCGCTAAATCGACTCAAAAAGTAATTCTGAGTCGATCGGTATACTTGAAGGTAGGCCTAGGACGAATATTTTGGGTAGTTACAAAGGGTAAAAAATCAATTGAATTCAGTAATTAAGAAACAAAACGAAGAATTTGTCTGTCACTTGAGGAGTAAATGTTTTACTTATATGAAAACATAGCATCCTAAAATATCCTATTTAGTTGGCAGATTGAGACCAGTCAAATCAGAAGACATACCAAAATCAGGAACATCGTGAGAAGGCATATGTTTTAAACTACTTTCGGTACTTATTGATGTTAGTGCGGCTTGTGATGTTGACGGCAATTGATCCATGTTTAAAATTAAATATTAATTAATTAATTAAATTATAAATATTAATATAAGATTTTCCAGCTAGATTTTGAGGTTTTCTTCCTTCAAAGGCTGGTAAAAATGTGATTTAGGTCTTAGCTGGAAATCTATCGATTTTTTTTTTAGAAAAGCTGGAATAAGGAACAAAATGTATGGAATATGATTTAACAATTTATAATTCGAGTATGTATTTTGAATATATTCAATACAAAGTCAAAATTCGTCTATTTCCACAACAATATCGTATATTTTCGCAAAAAAATGTACGTAAGCGCCCTCTGGCGGCACTCAAAAATAAAAATGAATGTCAAAAATTTATTCCGAGTCCCAAAAAACCACACATACTCATTTGGCTAGAGGAAATAGCATTTTTTTGCCTCTATTCTCGAATATTTCTAGAAAAAATACCTATTTTGAAAAATCCGGGGGCTCGAAATTCATTTTAGAGCTATGGTTTCTTTGGCAAATTTGCTCAGAATGACCCATAGAATAAGAATCACGATGAGCCTTTGGGTCGAAAAAATTTGACCCACCCTAATAACGGTACTATCATTAGAAAAAGTAATCAAAAATATGTAAACAAACATAAAACCCCTTGACTTCAACAACTCCAAATAATAAAGCAACCCAACAAACAAAGAAATAAAAGGAAGATTTCCAATCGCATTTCATTGGAGAAAAATGGCTATTGTTGCAAAAACTGTGTTCGTATTGTGAATATTAACCGATTTGGTCAAAACCGTGGTTTAAAGTTTTGTATACGGGCATAAACATAACCACTTTTTGGAATATATTTTCAAATTGTCTGCTGGGATTTCTTGTTTATTTTGTTGTTTATATTTTTTTTTGTTTTGATTTTTTTATTTATTTGAATTTTTATTTTCAAAATTTGAAATTAATAGGTGGACGTTATTGACAACAAATTCTAATAATACTACCTGGTATTATTGTGCCATGATAAAACACCTACATTTTTAAGAATTTTATTTCAAAACAAAATTAAATTTCAATAATTTAAACATTATTTTAATAAAGTACGAAGTTTTTCCTTGTCTGAATCTAATACATATTTCCTGTAGAAAAGTCTTCCCTGTAAGCATTTGGAAGAAATATCGCCTCGGAGAAATTGCGGCGATATCTTCTTTTTATCGTAATTCAAAAATCATAAAGTAGTATTGTTTAAATCTTCCTTTCATCATTTGGACGATATCTAAGCAATATTCAAAAAAAAAAAATCTTCCTTTTTTTTGTCATTTATTAATCAAACAAATAAAAATATTATGTTCCTGAAAATTAGAAATTTTATTAATATTCTATTTTATTGAAATTAATGCCTGATTGCAAATTCTTAAATATATTTATATATATATAAAAAATTAATTTGGACATAACAAAAGGTCAGAAATATCTCAATATGTGCAAGAAGCACACAATATACTAATAATTTTTTTTTTAGGTAAACAAGCATCCAAGAAACTGAAAATTCTGGTAGAGCTCAAGTTCGCTGTAAGGAAGCAGAGGAAATTGTACTGCACGGCTAAAATTTTGATGGAGAAAAATAGTTCTGATTTTCATTTTATAGTGAACGATTTTTTGTAAAATGTTTATGTCACTTTTATATACATAATTCAATAAAAGCCATAATTTTATCTCCTTTGAGACAAAACGGCGACATATTCTTTTTATCCTCCACAAACAATACAGGGGATACTATTTAGGGGATTATCTGTCAATATCTTCTATGTAAAATTTTAATTGATTTCCCAAATTTATCTTCCAAATGATTATCTGGCAATATTGCGCATTTATCCTCCAGAAGAATTGCTTTCGTATCCCCTGGACGTATCGCTTTCGGGACACGATTTCTACCAAAAGGTGTTTCTTCCGCGATACGAAGAAGATATCCCCCGCAATACGATTTATCTTCCAGGCGATACGCTTGCGAATCTTCTTCGTATCGAAATGCTTGCAGGGTTAAGTTGCTGAAAAACATTTGTTCAATTAAATATTTTTCATAATTTATTGTTAATAATTGTTTACTTGACCGATAATTGTTTCAAAAATTAGTATTCAAAAGAGGTAATTAACCTACCTTAACATTACACAACTTGTCATTATCTTAAAACATGTGTTTCTATATTTACATAAAGGTAACATATAAAAAAAATTGTCTAAAGTGAGTCAAATGTAATGTTACGATTAAATGAAAAAGAAGAGACAATGATTTTATACATTGTAATGAATAGTTCTCTCCAGAGAAATAAATATTACAACAAAGCTTTTAAGAGTATTATCCCCAAAAAAGCTTTAAGCTAGTGCTCTTGTTTTTTTATGTTTGTTGTCCACATGTGCTTTTATTTTATGTGCTAAAAATATTTTATACCGGAGAATTTATAAAATAAAAAAACAAATACATTATGTATGTTGCTACTGAAAAAAAAAAATGTGACGTATGATTAATATTCAATTTAATTATTTAGTAATCATACGTACCGTATGGAGTTTACAATGAATTTTAAAAAGAGAAAATAAAATTGAAAAAAAAAAATTATTTACTTGTAAATGGTTGCATTGATTGAATACATTGGGGAAGAGAAATTTAACTTCTATAGAATAACCCAGCAAATAAATTTCACTTTTAAGTGGAAGGACACAGAACAACAATTACTGGTCCATTCACAGAATAAGTCTTAAACATTTTTTCTATCACTTCACTATAATAACCATTTGGATAAAAGATTAGTAGCACAAAAGATAAAAAAATCAGAAAATTATTAAACATTTAGGAAAACTAAAACAAATAAGAAAATTTAGGAAAAATAAGAAAATTTGGGAAATGTTAAAAAGAGAAAATTAAAAACAGGAAAGTGTGTGGGAGGCCGTTGAATTTCTAAATTAGCTCCACATTATATGTGTAACTTCTGAATGCTTTAATTTAATATGTAATTCAAAAACTATTAATTATAACGAATCTTTATGGGTCAGTCCACTTTAACGTTGTTAGCACTAGTTTGCAGATTTATTTGATCCACACCATTTCGCAGTTGGTTTTCATGTAGCGCGGAATCCGAAAATATAGTCCAATGTTTCAAAAGTAGAACAGTTTTCGAGGTATTTTCAACTTTTTAAAAAAATGGCTTTACTTTAATCAAAATATCTCTGGACCAATTCCAAATCGATGAATTTTTTTAGTTTTAAATTAAGGGTATTTAAATGCCTAGTCAACAATTTTTAATCTGATTATCGTCTTAACGTATTTTCGAGCTTAAGTTTGGAAGTTGAAATCCAGCGGTTAAACGGAGGGGGGAGAGCAGAGCCCACCAAAGTAAGGTACCTTTTGCATACGAATTTCTTAAACACCTGCCAATTTGTTGTTTGTTATCAGAGCCATTTTAAAAAGGGAAATTTCAAATTTTGACCTACCTGGTCCAGTTTTCAAATCGGCCGCAAATCGGCCGCATTTAATCCGATTTATTTCAAAATAATTTTATTTAAAAACTAGATAGATTTTTGATTTAAACAAAAAAAAAAACAATCAATCAGAATTCAGAATCGTTAAAAAAACAATTTCAATCAGAAGTTACAGTATTATAAAGTTAAGAATTCAAAAAATACGAATTTGTTCGTAAAAAGTTCCAACACCCTTTTGACTCTAGATAAAAAATTTTGTTCAGATTATGGGGGTTTTCGTATCAACTGACACAATTTTTGAAATCGATGTCTTCCGATCGGTATGAAATTTGCAGCAAGGTTAGTCGTATTGGACAGTAGTTCAGACATAATTTTTTAACGAGATCGGTCAAGGACTCTTCGAGTTAGAGGGGGTCGAAATTTGACATTTTGGCCAAAGAGGTGTTTATTCTCATCCATGTAACTTCTTACCTATTGTTTTTAGCAAAATGTCTCCCAAATAGTTTAGATAGCTATTTCTTCAGTCTTTCGAAAAAAATATAAAAAAAACTAAAAAAAAAAAGTTTTGATTTTTTTTCTTAAAAATCCAAAACTTTGTTGACTTTTTCCTCCAATTGGGCCCTTTTTTTTTTGATTCAAAAGAAAGCTCCTCTAATTTTGATAGGTTCGAAAAAGAAAGTATGAGCCAAAAACTAAGGGCGGTGGGGTGGGGCCATATGGCTCCTCATCGGGGTCAAAATTGGGCGTAAAGAGGTTAAAATCCTCAAAAAGCCCCACAACTGCCCCAGAAGTGCCCATGGAGGGGGCAATGTGAGACCGACCTCCATTAATTTTCTGCCTCCAACATTTTTCTTGAATATACCTAACCTCTATTTCCACTTCCTAAGGGGGCTCCCATACAAAATTACATTTTTATAAAATTTGCTCCTACCGCTCTAACTGTCCATAGGGTGCCCCTAGAGAAGTAAAATATGTGTCCGAACCCCAATATTTTTTCAACTCCAACATTTTCTCAGAATATACCTACCCTATATTTTTAACTCTTAAGGGGGTCCCCATACATTTTTTTATTTTTTTTATTAGTTTTTAAAAATACATGTTTTTATAATGTATGGGAGCCCCCTTAGGGAGTGGAGATAGGGTGTTATTATGATCGGACAAAATGTTGGTAACTAAAAAATAATGGGGGTTGGTCGTAATTTTTGCCTCTCTAGGAGGCACGGTAGGGGCGGTAGGAGCTGGTTTAGTAAAACAAATTTATAAAAAAATAAAAGAAATGTATGCGGACCACCTTAAGGGTTAAAGATACATTGTAGGTATGTTTGCAAAAAATGCTGGTATTAATAATATAATGGAGGTCGGTCATACATTTGGCTCCACTAGGGGCACTTTAGGGTAAGTTAGAATGGTAGGATCAAATTTTTTAAAAATGTTTTGTATGGGAGCCCCCTTAGGAAGTGGAAATAGGGGTAAGGTATGTGCAAGAAAAATGTTGGGGGCAGAAAATTATTGGAGGTTCGTCTCACATTGCACCCCTCCAGGGGCGTTTCTAGGGCAGTTTTAGGGCTTTTTGAGGATTTTTACCTCTTTACGCCCAACTTTGACCCCGATGAGGGGCCATATGGCCCCACCCCACCGCCCTCATTTTTTGACTCGTGCCTTCTTTTTCGAACCTAAATTTGAGGAATTTGAGGAAAAAGCCAAAAAAGTTTTGGATTTTTAAGAAAAAAAATCAAAAACTTTTTTTTTATTATTTTTATAATTTTTTTTCGAAAGACTTAAGAAATAGCTATCTAAACTATTTGGGACATATTTTGCTAAAAACAATAGGTAAGAAGTTACATGGATGAGAATATACACCTCTTTGGCCAAAAAGGTCAAATTTCGACCCCCTTTAACTCAGAGAGTTCTTGACCGATCTCATTGAAAAATTGTGTCTGAACTACTATCCAATAGGACTAAGCTTGGTGCATCCCGATCGGAAGACATCGGTTTCAAAAGTTGTGTCAGTTGAAACGAAAACCCCCATATATATCCCAGTAAATAAACACTCTCTTTAGAATCCAAAATGGGCTTCAAAAATGTAAAAAATATTTAAATTTTTGTAAAAAAGTGGCCAAAAATTTGTATTTTTAAACTTAAATCCGGAAACAAATACTTGCTACAGTAATTTTAAGCTCTTCTGAGACAACTTTTTGGAGTTTTTTTTTTTGCAATACTCTTTTTAATCTCCAGAAAAATGTGCGTTTTTGACAATTTTTAATACCATTTTTTTATGGATATATAAATATATAAATTTATAGTTTCATATTTGAATAATTTTGGACTCTGAAAAAAGTGCGTCAAAAAACACAAAATTGCTTATTTTGGAGCGTTTCAACGTTTGTTGGATGTGATACTTGAAATTAAAACAATTTTTAGAGCGTTCCAAAATAAGACTTCCTTAAAACTCATAAAAAAGTGTTTTTTTTGGTGCACTTTTTTAAAGCACGTGTGGTAAAGAGGTGTGTCTGTGCATTTTGTTTTCGTCTAATAATTTTAAATTCATAACATTTGAATTTTTTAATCTTTACTTATCGTTATTTCCCAAAATTTACTAAAATACGTTCCAAAAAAAAAATTGCCATGTATTGATAACGACTTCGTTATTACAGTTAGCTAAACGCATGAGTTACCCCTGTTGTCAAATATCTTGTTAATGTTTTACATTGGTTAAAAAAAAATCCTCTTTTATTTTATCAATTAAATTTTTAAATTTTCCTGAATAATTAACACAATATAAAATATTCTCTATGCTGAATTATACATGCATTTTTTTTAAATAAATATTTTGATACTTAATTGTAGAAAAAAATATAACATATAGCATTAACAATGGTTAAAATTGTTTAAAAACATTTATTCAACAAAATTCAAACAAAAACCTCAAAAAAACAAGTAGTAGTTAAAAAGTAAAACCGTGATGACCGAATTCATGAATACACTCCACAAGGCCCAAAATATTTTGAATACAAATTAAAACACTTTTCTAGAGATTGTAATTTTTTTACAAAAGAAAAAAAATATATAAAAATTGTATTTGGAGTAAACAACTTTTCGACTGCAATTTTTTTTTTTTAGTGTAAACATTTTTTTGAGCGCAAAAATATCAAAAATCGATTTAATAAAAAAAACATTTTAAAACATTTTTTTTTTCGAAAATTGTTTAACTTATTCCTAAACCGCCAAATTGACTTTTGTGGAGTTCACACTTATCAATTTTTAATGTTTTAGAAACATGTTTTAGAAAATTACGAGGTTTTTCGTAATTTTACAAGATTTTTACTACTAAAATTGTAAATTTACAAATTTTTGGCGCAATAAAACCTACAAGAAAATCTCGTGATTTACTAGATTTTTTTTTGTAAAAAACCTTGAAAATTTGTAAAATTACAAAAAAAATTTTAAAATTACTAACAAAATTTAAATTTCAATCGGAAATTTTTTGTTAAAAAACAAGCCAAACTGTCAAATATTTGTACAGTGCGATAACAAGACTTTTTCTAGTAATTTGACAAGTTTTTTTTTTGTGTGTATTTTCGGCAAGGCCGAATTTAACTTGTTTGAATTACAATTGATCTTTTTCGAATAACAGTTAATCTTTTTTCGAATCACAATTGATCTCTTTCGAAATACAATTGATCATTTTCGAATTACAAATGGAATATTCGAATAACAAACGTTATTTTTGAATTACAAGTAGAATCTTTGAGTAACAGTTGATAGTTTTAAAACTACATGTGCAAGTGGTGTAGTTGTTTTTTTTTAACACATGAAACTCCTGCCAAAATTCACGGGTTGGCTTATGAATTTTGAACAAATGGTCCGATTTCGCTAAATTTTAATACCAACCTGACCAGGAAAATAAAAAAAATAAAAAACGGTAAACTTCAGAAACCTCATTGATGCCTATCGAAAATTTGTGTGTTTTCTACGGACAGGCAGCTGGACATCACTAGATCGTTTTAAACTCGATAGATGATCATGAATATACTTTATTGAGTCCTACACCTATATTTCGAGGTGTTACAAATAGAATGACAAACTTGTATATACCCTCTATCACTAGAGTAGAGGGTATAAAGAAAAAATATGGTAAAAAGCCAACTTCACTTGTACATTAGGAAGTCCCATAATTTTTGTTGAAGCAGTAGATGCGTATAAAATATAAATAAAGGCGTGAGGGAAAATGTCAAAAATTACTTTATTTGGTAATATTGTACAAGGGGCGTATGATTAATTTAATTTACTAAATCCAGTTTTGTTTTCTCCAAAAATGAGCCGTTTTTAACAAAAAAAATCAACAGAGTTTAAGGTTCCCCAGAAAGAATCATATTCAAATTTTTCTAATCAAGTTTCTACTTTTAACTTGAAAAAAATATGGGACTCCCTATAGCGCATATATAATTCAGTCAAAATATTCCCAACTGAAAGTAAAAAAATATATGTTGCTAAAAAAAAAAATGAAAAAAGACCCCAATTTTGCATTGTTTAAATTGTTTCATAGATGTATGTATGGAAAAACCACACACCAAAAAAAGAAAACTCACAGGGGAAGTACTCCAATAGTTATACACCGATTTGACTGAAACTTAAATAATACATATGAAGGGCTTATTGTAAAAACTCGATAATCAACATTTCATTTTATGGTGGTTTTTGCCTTAAAAATTTTAAAATAATGTAGAAAATAGAACTTTTGCAGAACTTTCATTCTCAATATACGTGTACGAAGGGTTTAAGCAAGACTTCTGCCAAAAATCTGTCAATAAACCATCAGTAGAAGGCAAAAAACACCAAAAAGTAAAATGTTGCTTATCAAGTTTTTGCAGTAAGCCCTTCATATATTAAAGCAACGATTTTAAAGTTGTGTTGTCGGCCATATCGGGGATTTAGGGCTTAAAAACTAGGTTAAAAATTGATTTCTGAGCAATTTCTTTTTTAAAAACTCAATGATGTTTTTATATGGAAATAAAACTTTTTGTACTACCTATACAACGGTGACATATCCAAAAAAATTGGCTTACAATTAGAAAATAATATAATTTTGGGGGATTTTATATGAAGACATAGACCTACGGTATAAGATAAATTTTTTAAAATATTTCTAAAGTTTAAATAGACACGTATTTTTGCTCTGCATGATATTCGTGTTAGATCGGGAGTTATCGAAATTTTTCCGAAGAACCATTTTTTTTTTATAAGATGACAACGAAATTATTAATCACTTAAATTTCCGATAAGCCGAGACACCCGACCCCAAAATCCTCTCTTTTATATGGACTTTTGTCATTAACTTTTAACGCTTGTGATATTTTACTAATTTCGCAATAACATTTTTATTTGTAAACTAGGTGGTACCTGTGAATGTAGATATGTTAAGGGAACCATAATAAGTAATTCTGCAAAGGCACAGCGCAAATAGTCTCAATATCTCATGGTAAGGAACGTGCAAAGTTGAAAAATGTAAAAAAATCGCTTGATACTCTCATGAAATTTTTCGTTCAAAGTTCCATATTGTTGGGTGCGTTAAAGCTATTGCTCCAAATTTAATATCGTTTAATCAGTAGACTTGGGCAATTATTTGGTGTAGGTTCAGTGGATGTGCCATCAATAAGAAAAAAGTTACATGGACCTAAATCTTTGATACCAATTTTTTTCAATTTTCAATTTTTCGAGGTTTTTTGATTGTAGCTTTTGGTGCAAACTGTAATTTTAAAATTCAAATACACACGGTAAAAGCCCTTGTAAATATGCACAATCTGAGACTGATTCGAGTGATGTGCTCGCAATGGTTACGAAGCTGCAGCTCTCCAAAGATGGGAAGAAAAAACGTGAATTTTTTAAAAAGTCTGTTTTTTGCGAGGCACACTCCCAGTTTTATTCCGAATGGTTCCGAATGCTTTGTGAACTTTATAATTTACCATTTCCCACTTGATTTACAAACGCACCCAAAAAATATTCAATTGCAAAAATTTTATGAACTTTTTAAATTTTTTGCAAAATTTCGATATTTTAGTTTTGCATTATTTGACAGCCAAATGTGCATGGCTGAAAGTTGAACATGTAGAAACAATGATATGTGCAAATATAATAAATCATGGAAAGCAACATTGATCGAAAGTTAATACTGGCGAATTCCGCGGTGTTTTTCAGTTTTCACTTTTTTGTAAGGCACATCCAGGCCGCTTATAGAAATTGGTCGGTGAAAGGCGCGTTTGGTAGTCTTTTTAATTCTCTATCTTCAATTAATTCGCACCCGAAAAAATTTAACGTTTAAGCGGTTTTTCGGTGGTTTTAAATTTTTGATACCTTTAAATTTAATGGTTATATAAAATCTTACATTACTTAAATAAAGTAGAAAAGAAATGTATTTTGATAGATTTTGACATGTCTTATTCAAATAATATTTCAAAATTAGTCCATTGATTTTTGCAGTCGCGAAAATCGCGAAAAATCGCTAAAATTTTTTATAACCTTGATAAAATAAGTAATAACGTTAAAATATTTCGTAATAACCTTAATATTAGCATTATTAATTATACTTTGAATAGTTTCAATATTCAGTGAAGGACAACACTGTAAAATGAGACATTTAATATTAAAAAAAAAATTAAATTCAAAATTATTAAATTTTTTTTTTCAAAAATGTTCCCTTTAAACCACTTCTGTTTCTTACCTATTAGAGATAGAATAATGGTGTTAACTAAGAATTTGTTCAGATTTTGTTAATGCATTTGGTAGTATTTTTCTAAAAAAATAAAACCGCTGGAAACATTTTTATTTCCAAAATATTGGAAAATGTGCCGAAAAAAATTGGTTAAATGCAAAAATCTCGATATTTAGCAAAGATTTTATGCATGTTTGAATATGTATTTTAGCTCTGGGTAAGCATAATACAAAATGGTACGTTTGGTTAACTTCGGATAAAAAATGTAATTTTGACAATTTTTTTAAAAATTTTAACTTTAAACCGCCATAGTTTTGGGTGCGATTGCTCAAATTAATGCACGCGGACGGATTTGAATTACTTATTTATAATGTTATTTACCCACAAAGTCTTATCAATGTGCCACGAAAAAAAATCGCAATTTTTTTTTTCTTAAATATTAAAAGTTAATGACAATTGCTCATATATATTTTAAGTGTATAACGGATGGTGTACTCTCCTTGTCGGTACATACCTTGACTGGAATATAATATAGTTGCATACACACAGCGAGTTTTAACATCATAATTTTAAGCTCGAAAAAATGTTAAGTAATGGTGTTTGGATAACAATACCACACCCAGTATGCAAAATGAGTCGATATCGATTCGAAAAAGAATCGTTTTCTCTAAGAATTTCATCGATATCGAGTTCGATATAATGTCGATATAAAGCGTGTTTTCCTATGTGGCATGCAAGGTGATATAGAATCGAGTTCTAGTACAGGATTCGATTCGATTTTTAATCGAAAATATCATGAATTTCGATACATTTGTTTTTTAAAAATTACAAAAAAAAATATTTTATTACTTACTTACAATTAACAAATTTTTACTAATTTAATTTATTTATTCTTTAAATTTAATTTTTACTAATTACTATTTTTATCTGCCTCACTTGAGATTTGAACTCAGAACTCCCAGTTTACTGGTTGAACGCCTTACTCCTTCAGCCAAAGTTTGATCATAAAAGTAATTTTTTAAAATTACTTTTACTAAAATTTATTTTTATTTATTATTTGAATTGCCCTTAAATTATATTTTTTATTATTATTTGAATTACCCTGTTTTTATATTCATTTTATTTTGTTTTGACATACTTCTCATAATTTGAAAATATTTTTATTTCAAAATATATATTAGTACAAACAAATTTCAAGTTGTGTATGGCCTAGTTGGTTAGCAGGTTCTGCAGCTTATGATTTGTAGTTTTATGGCCGTGGTTCAAACCCCGGTCGCGGATTTTTTTTTTTTTTTTTTTTTATTGTTCTGATATGTATTAGATATAATTTTTTTAAATTTGTGGAATTTTTGTTAAACTAAATAAAACTAAAACTCGATGTTGTATCAAAAAAAGTATTTTTTTTTCGATGGAACAACAAATACGAGAATTCCTAAAATGTAGATCGGAAATCATTTCGAAGTCGATTAATTTTTCAATAAAAATATGAGTTCGAGAAACGTTAAAATATCGACTGTATATAATATCGACTTCGAATCATTTTTGTGGAAAACCTTCGATAAAACTTCGAAAAAATTGTCGCCTCGAAACTGTGCAGACTGGGCAATTACAATTTTATTTTAATATCAGAGAACCCGATAGATTTCCTATAAAAATATAAATAAAAATATTGTAGAGGCAAAGTAGTCTTTTACGGTCAGTAGATCAGATTAACCTATTTACAAAAATAATTTTGTTTATTCTAGAGATGGGCGCTGGTCACGTGTTTTGCGTGATTCACGTGAATCATGCTTGAATCACGCGTAAGTGTTAGTGATTTTCATTTCACTCACGTGATTGTGATTGAGTGTGAGTTGAAAAAAATCGAAGTGAGTGATTAGTGAGTGAGTCATTTATTTTTTGCGGGAATTTGGGTGATTTGATTTTTTGATTTGCCTATTTTTTTTTCATTTCTTGTAAAAAAATATTTTTTAGAAGTTTTTGTTAATTTTTGTTTACATAGATAAGACAGATTAACAACACTAAATATTTTAGCTTGGTGTAAAAATAAAAACAAAAACAAAAAAAAACTGATTTTATAATTGTACTTTAAAAAATATCTTTAGTAGTTAGTAAAAAGTCACAAAGCATTTTTTTATTGCATTTTTATAAATATTTCTTGAATTATTCTACATTTTTAAAGTAAATTGTTTATTTATGTAGTTTTATTTTAATTTATATACCGTCCATTCTACAAGACATTTTATAAAATCTGGACGAGGGTCTTCTGATTTTTGTCGTCTTTTCATACAGATGCTCTTTGGAGCCATTTACAGATTTCATTCATCAAGCCGAAAATATTCGAAAAAATGCAAAATCCTTTATTTTCCTTTATAAAATTTTTTATTTTGTAAATTATACCAGAAACATGTGAAATTATATATTTTTGTCTCTTGTTTCATTAATTAACCACAAAAATATTGGTGACTTAAAAGTGCATTGTAAATGCAATTTTTTGCTGTAAATAAATAAAACAAATAGACAAAATATTTTCCTTGGGTGCTTAATAACAATAAGAGCAACTCCATGGGAAATTAAACTGACGGATCACCGATTTTGTTAATCTTTGGTTATTTGATAGAGCGTCATAAATGATAAATGCCCATATTTGAGGCATTCCACACCAAATGTCCCGCTACAGAAAAACATGTGTCCCGTGAATTTCAGAATAGGTTGTATGAACAGCCCTATATGTTACTAAGGAAACTGCGTTTTTGGGTTTTCAATTTTTTAAAAACTGGGCTTAGGAGGCGTGGTCAAATATTGGACAAATTGTCAAATTTGTGTCGAGTTACCTTGTTTAAATATTTATTTATAAAATTAAAACGGAATGCACCAAAATCTCAAAAATTTTCATCCTTGAACAGTTTTGTATGGGATATCGATTAAAATTTTTCTGTTCTGAAATTTTTGCATTTTTTAAACAAGTCAATTTATCAAAAATCCGGCCACTTTTTTTTCAATTTTCTTTTTTAAGTTTTGATGTTTGTCTATCCGAAAATCGCATTAAAATATTAAATTTCATAACAATTTTGTAATTTGCTTTTTTTCTTGTTTCAACGTAGCGAATGAGTACTAAATATTTGCATAAATAATACTCATACGCTACGTTAAAACAAGAAAATACAAGCAAATTACTAAATTATTATGAAATTTAAAATTAAAATGCGATTTTCTCGAAAAAAAAACAAAAAATACATGGCTGAAATTTTTTGTGTGGATAGACAAACATCTAATCTTAAAAAAAAAAAAAATTAAAAAAAAAAACAAAAGTGGCCGGATTTTTTATAAATTGCCTTTTTTAAAAAATTGCAAATTTCAGAACGGATTCTGAAAATTTTCAAAAAAAAAAAATGTTAACCGATAGCCCATACAAAACTATATAAAACAAGAATGTAATTTTTTGAGATTGGGGTATATTTCGTTTAAATTTGATAAATATTTAAACAAGGCAACTCGAAACAAATTTGACCATTTTTCCAATATTTGACCAAGCCTGCTAAACCGAGTTTTTGAAAAATTTAAAAATCAAAAACGCAATTTTCTTAGCTCCATATAGGGCTATTAGAGTTTTTCTTATCCCGGACTTTTTCATTTCCCGGGAAAGCGGGATTCATTTTTAAATTTCCCGGGATCCCGGGAATTCCCGCAAAAACTAAAAACCCAAATTTTTTGTCCAAAAAATATATAAAAAACCTGCTGAATGCGATCACACTATTTATAATGTTTATTAACACCATAAAAATCTTAGTACCTTAAAAAATAAGTTTCGAGAAAAAAAAAAAACAATTTTTGTTACACAGTTTTTATAAAAAAACGATCCAAATATGTCGAAATCTAATAAAAGTATTCTTAAGAGAATATGTTTTTTTACATCGCTTTAATAATTAAAATTCATCATTTATTCTAATTCATCGCAGTTCATTTTTACAATTGGTTCTCAACGCTTTGCCTCTAGAACACAATGAAACTGATTCACAGGAATTTCTCAATTATATCTCTGAAACTGAATGTTAATGTTTCAAAGACATGAAATTATAAGAAAATTTACACCAAAGAATTATTAAAAAAATTTTAAAAAATTTAAAAATTCTGGTTTTTAGAAGAAAAAACCGTTAATTTCAGAGTCAGTTCAGTTCAGTTCCTTACACAGATTTTATATCAATTTATCGATTTAAAAAAAAAAACATGTCCAGAGACATAAATATTTTCTATAGAAACAAATAATCAGCTGCACATTTTTCTAATGCAGGTCTCAGAAAGAAAATTTCTCAGCTTCTGAAAAAAATTATCAGGTTCTGATAATTATATCCTATCGAAGATTTAGATATTGTGAGACATTTTTCATTTAGTAAGTCTCAGATTTTATGGCATTTTTTAGCTAGGTCTTTCTTGGAATACTTTTTGGGCCCACCTTGTCCCTGCGTACGTTTCTGCCAACAATCAAGAATTTTAATAAAATCTTTAAAAAATCACATACAAAATAATGAATAAAGTCGAAAAATCAACAATTTCAAAGAAACGAAAATTCCCGGGAATTCCCGCTCTATTTCCCGGGATTTCGGGATCGAAAATTTACGGGAATTTCCGGGAATTCCCGTCCCGGGAATTCCCGTGAAAAACTCTAAGGGCTATCCAAACAACTTATTCAGAAATTTACGGGACACAAATTTTTTTTTGTAGCGGGACATTTGGTGTGGAATGCCTCTTATGTATCGTCCATTCCAGGATGCATTTTTTAAGATCTGGACGGAGGTCTTTTGATTTTTTGTTGTATTTTTCACACAGTTACTCTATGCAGCCATTTACAGACTTCATTCATCAAACCGAAAATATTCGAAAACGCACGGTGTTTTTCGATTTTTAAAAAACTTAAAAAATTCAAAATGAGCAGATGTAATTTATAAACTACTTCTGCAAACATCAAAATATTTCATTTCTTTCACAAAAATACAAAAAAACGTCTAAAAACTTGGCATTATTCAGAGGTTCGTTTAGTTCTTCAAGGGGGAAGTTTTTGCTCCTGGTGCGATTTGGCCCATTTCCGAACTTTATCTGCCTAGGACCCTAAGACATATTTGGGTCTAGCTCTTTTATTTTGGACTGCATCGTGTTAACTGCAGACGGACAGACAGACGGAGGGACATAGCTAGAATGTCTTAAAATCGTTCACCAATCAATAATATATATCGGTCAAAATTACGATACAAAACCATAAATCTTTAGGTATTTTTGTATTATGAACACAGATGGTCTATGAAGCCATTTAGGCATTCCCATTTACAGTTTAATTAAATTCCAAAAACTCGAGATTTTATTCGTGTTTTAATTTTTTAAAAATCACAAAAAATTTAAAAAGTGGTGTTGTTTGTATAGCAATAACTTCTTAAGAAAATGTCGGATTTTTATAATCAAAATTGAAATTAAAAGCTAAAGTGCTCTACTTTAAAAATAAAAGTTCAAAAAAAATTGTGTCATTAAAAAAATGCATTCTAAATGCAAATGCATTTTTAGGGTGCATTTTCGTCAACTTTTTCCCCTTTTGATTTTTTTTAGTTAACGTATTATTTAAATACAACATTTTTACAAACATAGTCAGTCATTACTAGGGATGCGATTTTCATGCAAATGCATGTTTTTTGTCGATAGTATAAATACGATATCGACCAATTATCTTTCCGAATCAAGAAATTTGCGTTAAAATGGCATCGATTTGTTTTTGCATATTTTTGCATATTTTGGTCAAAATGCATATTTTTGCATATTTTGGTTTTAAATGCATATTTTGTGCATATTTCCATCTTTTAAGTGCATATTTTTGCATATTTTGGCATAAATTAGCAAAAACACAAATTCAAATTTATTTGTTTCGAAAACTGTTTAAAATTAAAAAAAATTATTTCGAAAATAAGAATTTTTTTTATTATTTAAAATTTTTTTTATAGATTGTTTTAGTTTCTAAAAAATCTTGCTTACATAAAGTTTTAAATGTTACTTACTATTCAAACCCGACATTATTTTTCACTTTTTTAGAAGTATTTCGCATGAAAAAAAAATTTTATTGCACAAATTTTATTTTTTAGTGCATATTTTTAGGGTTTTTAGTGCATATTTTGAATTTTTTAGCGCATATTTTAAGCGCATATTTTCGATTTTTTAGTGCATGAAAATCTCATCCCTAGTCATTACTTTCATGGGACATAAAGGTCTTCTTTTTTAATATATGTTTTTTTTTTTTTAAATTTTGCTAATTTTTTTCCATACAAAAAAAAAAAAATTTTGTAAGTAAATGTTTTCGAAATTGTTTGTCAATGAATTTTTGACGAGTCATAACTCCTTAAGTAAATATCGGATTTATATAATCAAAAGTTGAACAGAAAGCTAGAATCTCTACTTTAAACGTAAAAGTTCACAAAAAATGTCTCAACATATAAATGCATTTTAAATGCAAATGCAAATTTTTAATGCATTAAAAATGCATTTTTTTATTGCCATAATTTTTTTTAACTTTATTTTTTATTTTTTTATAGCTTTCCATTTCAATTTTGATTATAGAAATCCGATATTTAGTTAAGGAGTTATGGCTCTTCAAAAATACATTGAAAAACAATTTAGGAAACATTTACGCACAAAATTTTGAAAAACAGAAAAATTTTTTTTTTAAAAATATGTTAAAAATAGAAAACCTTTGTGTCCCATGAAAAGGCTGACTAACTTTATGTGTAAAAATGTTGTACTTTAATAATATGTTTACTAAAAGAAATCAAAAGAAGTAAAAGTTGACGAAACTGCACCCCAAAAATGCATTTTTATTTAGAATGCATTTTTTAATGACACAATTTTTGTTAAACTTTTATGTGTAAAGTAGAGGACTTTAACTTTTAATTTCGACTTCGATTTTAAAAATCCGATATTTACTTAAGAAGTTATAGCTCTTCAAACTTCGCAACTTTTCCAATTCTTTGTGATTGTAAAAAAATGAAAATCGAGAATAAAATCGCAAGTTTTTGGAATTAATTTAAACTGTAAATGGGAATGTCTAAATGGGTCCATAGGGTATCTTTATACAAAATATGAAAAAAATTTGAAGACACCAGGTCAAAAATTACCATTTTTTTCGTGCTGTTTGATGGAAAAGGTGATATACTTTATGGGCCCCCGACTGATATTTCGATGCGATACACACAGAATGACAAAGTGAGTATACCCCCGTACTGTAGTTGAATGATATATAAAGTAGACAAAAATATATTAGAAATTTGCTTAAAAACAATAGGATACGATTTGTACTTAAGAAAATATAACTGTTTATAAACCTATGTTTTTACATTATTTTGTTATAATTTAAAAAATACAAATTTTCATAAGGAAAACTTAAAGATTAAAAAAAAAAATATATTAAAAAATGCATACATTTTTTTGTAGAAAAAATCCTAAATTTTTCAAATATGCTTATTAAAAAAATAAATGGGGTAACCGTTTCGCACAATGCACTTCAAAACTGCATTTTCAAAAAAAATTCACTTTTGAAACACCAATATTTTTGCAGTTTATCAGATATCAAAATAGACTTACTTACCCTACGTATGCGCTTTATATTGTTCAAATGTGATAAGTACGTTTTGAATTTTGTGACTTTTTTAAAACAAAAATCGTGAATAAAATCGCGAGTTTTTCGAATATTTTGGATTTGGTAAATGAAATCTGTAAATGGCTCCATAGAGGGTCTGTATGAAATATATATATATATTCCTCTAACTCCCACTGGAGCATAGGGCGCCAAATGAAATATATATGATAAAAAAAGGAAAAATATATATGATAAAAAAAGGAAAACTCTCGGTCAAAAAATGCTTCAAACACCAAATGTCTGGTAGAATTGACGATATATTTATACTTTATGGGTTTCCTAACCGATATTTCGATGCGTTACAAACGGAATGACAATGTGAGTATATCCCATACTTGTAGGAAATACAAATATTTAACTTCATCTGATAGGAATCCTTGGTAGGTAGGTAGGTGTCAAAAAAAAAAACGCGATTTCATCGGGCTGACAGATCGACTACAAATCGATAGAGAATCATAATTATGTGGGATCAATATTTCCATGTGTTTTCTTTTCAGAATCTTTAAGCACTTTTTATTTTTAGGGAGTCTAATTTACAGAATTATTTATTGCTATAATTTATATGTAACTAAGATATATAATTTATTTGTAATATGAACATCCTTTATTGTTGAGAATCCTTTTTTTTTCTACATAAATAAAATGTTAAGTGTATAAGTATGTGTAGTGTAAGTTTTTCATTTGTGTTAATGTATGTATTGTAAATGTATCTTGTAAATCTTCTTATTATTGTTATTGAATTGTACTTGAGTGCGCGCTTCTAAGCAATGAAATTGTTTATTTGGTGGATTTAATTTCTTTGGTTGTAAGTATTTAATTTGTATTTGTTTTTGTTTTAATACTTTATTACACTTATTATTGCTATTGATTGTTGTTGTTGTTTTTCTTCTAACAACACTACAATGAGCAATTATATTATGCTGTTTCTCTATATGGGTGAAATCAAAAAATGTCAACCAAACCATGTAATCGTGTAATATCTCATACATGGGTTAAAGTATTCGCATATATTTTAATGTACAATGTCGTATAGATTGGCGTTCTACATAACTAACAACAATCCGGATATTAGTTAGCTATTTTAAACAAGTTATTTTAATTTTTGTAGGCCAAATGTAAACTCCGTCGCCAGTAACAAGTTCAATTTTTAAATTTTAACCGGTTATATCTTAAAAAAAGATCTTAATAATTGACTACATTTTTAAAGAGGGAATGTTCGCGTTCTTAAAAAAAAGTTTATATAGTCATAACTATCTCATTTACCCATGCAAACACGGTTTCAATTGTGTAACGATTTTTCGACACTTTTTTTAGACATTATGGAACCTGGCAATTTTGTTGTTTTTGACGTATTATTTTTCAAAAAGTAATAGGTTATTGCCCTATTATCATTGGTTTCAAGTTTGCTCATTGCATATTAATTTCCCGGTATGAAAAGATAATTCATAAATGAAAAATCGAAAATGGTGTAATCTCCGTCTCCACGTTTACAACAAAACTACTTACCGTGTATCTGAAATATCGTCATATTTTGACGTATCTAGTTGACATCTAATGATTTTTTTTCGGAAACCAATTTCCGACAAATAGTTTTCGAAAAAAGGGCAAAAAGTGACGAAATGTAAACTCCGTCTCTGTAAACTCCGTCAACTTTTTTTTTTTTGCAGATAGCATTAAAAAACCTTATGTAGTTGTTAAAACCGACGCAAATATTAACACTTGTCATTCAAAAAAGTAAAAAAACTAATTTTAACAGAAATAATAATAAATTTATTTTACATTTCCTTAGAAAAATCCTATTAAAATAAAAAATAATTGTAAAATCTTTAATAATAAAAACCAGAAAAAATCCTAATTACAAAAATTGTTAGGAATTACATAAATAAGTGTTTTAAATTACAATAAAATGTTTTCAAAGAAAATTCAAAAAATTTAGTGTATTTTTCTAAGGTGAATGTAAACTCCGTCACCAAAAAAATCATAAAATTGTCGATATAACTTGTTTGAAACAATTTGTAGAAGAGATCTTTTATAGTTATAATAGTAGTGATGTAACATATCGATTTTAATAAAAAAATTTACCAAAAATTAAAATTTTTTGTTTGTACAATTTTGGCTCAAAAACACTGACATTTTTTTATTTCACCCATATAAATGAGTTTACAGTAAACTATAGATAACTGAAATTTAAGTAACAGAAATGTTAATTTGGCTTGTTAAATAAATCAGACTTGAAAAAAAACTTTGTAAGAGATCAACTATTATTTTTATGCTTAAGTTCGAAAACAAAAACACTTATCTAGAAATTACTGTAATTTACATGTTTATATCGTTTGTGTGCAAAAGAGTTGTTTTTTCACTTCTCGAACAAAATAATTTGTTATAGAAAGGCGTACAGTTAGAGAATGCATCGCGGGATATCCGGATTCCCGGGAAATTTGTAATGAATTACCGGGAATTTTAAAAATATTCGATATTGTAAATCGGAAAAACGCGAATTTTTGGTTTTTTGAAAGCCTTCACTGCAGCCATTGCAATGCATTGGGTAGAATAAAAATCTGGTATAAAACGTTAGAATACACTCAGAAAAAATGTTTTTTATATTGATAAAAAGGTTCATTAATATGATGAAATGTTACATAATTTTTCATCCAATGTAACATGTCATCAATATGATAAGGATGTGTCATCAAAAACATTTTCTTTATTTGAAAAAAAAAAAAATATTTTTTTTTTTTTGTTATTTATTTTTATTAACATACAATAGAGCGTCCCGTCGAATTTAAATTTTCGAAGTTGATGTCGAGATAACGATGGCCACGTTAAAGCTGATTGTGGAAAAATTTATGAACAAATTTTGCAAGGTCATCTTCTGTCGGAAACCAGCTGTCAAAGTGTCCGAATCTTTTTGACCTAATCCGGCTCAAAAATTCGGAAAAATATTTAAAAAATTCCAAAACAACGATTTTGGTTGCTGATTTTTAAACATAAAAATAATTTTTTATTAAAATTTGTCTCAAAAGTTACAAAATGTTGAGTGTGTTGTCTACAAAATCTTAAAAAAATATAAAAACACGGTTTTGGTCCGAAAATGCTGACCAGCATCTGTGGACCAAAATCGCAGATCAGTATTCTTGGACCAAAATCACGTTTTTATATTTTTTTAATATTTTTTAGACAACGCAATTAACATTTTACAACTTTTGTTATCTAAAGAATATTTAAAGAATATAAAAGCACGATTTTGGTCTGAAAATGCTGATCAGCATCTGCGGACCAAAATCCCAGATCAGCATTTTTGGACCAAAATCGTGCACCGAAAAAAATCCATGCAACATTTTACGAAAAAAAGTTTCGTACTTTTTATTTTCGTAAAATACACGAAAGTTGACTACATATTACGAAAAACTTTAGTACTGAATTTCGTATTTTTACGAAAGTAACGAAAATGATTAGTAAATTTTTTTTTCGTAATATTTACGAATGTTGACTACATATTACGAAAAAAATGTTGTAAAAACTTTTGTAATTTTACGAAAGTAACGAAAAAAAAGAATGTAAATGATTCTTTAGTAAAATATACGAATGTTGACTGCATATTACAAAAAAAGTGTACAGACTTTCATATGTTTACGAAAATAATTCGTAAAAACTTCTTTCGTAAAATATACGAAAGTGGACTTTATATTACAAAAAAAAATTATCAAGAATTTTGAAATTTTACAAAACTAATGAAAAAAGAAGAAATCTTTAAATGCATGCTTAAAGGGTGTTTTTATGCTCTCCAACTACAGTATTGGGGTATAATAAAAAAATATCGGTCGGGGACCCCATAAAGTATATGTATTATTGATACATGATAAATTCTAAGGCATTCTATTAATGTCCGTCAATATAAAACACGGATACCACGGAACAAGTCTTTTGGTCATCAGCAGGTTAAGTTCGTATGTGGGCAAAAAAGTTTTATTTCTTTAAACCAACCTCTGGAAAACTCATTTTTTTTAAAGTGTTTTTTGTTGTTTTGTTAAACAAATGAAACATTTTTATGTCAAAAAAAATTTAAAGTAATGAGCTTCGACCCAGGGGATTAGAAAATGCCTTGTGGTCGTGGGTATAAAGAATTAATTTCAATAATGATAACTCTGATATTTTTTTTACATATTTGGGGTAAAAAAAATTCGGCACAGCCGACTTAAAAGCTCTCTCTTGCTTTTTATTTACTTTAAGGGTCAATTAAAATTTGAGGCTAATCGGATCAAATAAAATTTGAGGCTTGATGATATAAGTTTTTTTTTACATGTGGGGAGGTGGTCCTCCAAAAAAATTATCTCAACATATCATCATAAGTTCTTGTAGTGTGAACGTAGCCTAAAACAAAATCACTGTAAATAATGAATGAAATCTTATAAGTCTCTGTTAAGAAGAAACAATTAATTGCTTGGAAATGTTGCTGTCAAAACGTTGAAAACGTTGTTCTTATTCTCAAGAATGATTTTTTACATGTAATTTCGTTAATTTAAGGATTTTTTTTATTTACCAAAAAATTTTCGTAAAAATAAAAATATTTCGTTTATTTTACGAAATAATTTCGTAAAACAAAAAAATATTTCGTTTATTTTACGAAAATTTTCGTAAAACACAAAAATTTATTGCGTTTATTTTACGAAATTTTTTTTGTAAAATACAAAAACAATTTCGTTTATTTTACGAAACAATTTCGTGCATTTCGTACATTGTACGCAAGAATTTCGTGGTGCGAAACAACGAAATTTTTCGTACAATGTACGAACGTTTTCGTACATATAAGGCAGGAATTTTTTTCGGTGTGGTTTTATATTTTTTTAACATTTTTTAGATAACACACTTAACATTTTCCAACGTTTGAGACAAATTTGGATAAGAAATAATTTTTATGTTAAAAAGTCAGCATATGCGGACCAAAATCGCGGTTTTGGATTTTTTAAAATATTTTTCCAATAAAGTACGCAAAATTTCCGATTATATATGGGGCATACCATGTCAAATCGGAAACTTTGAAATTTTTTTTTTTTTAGATTTTCCCAATTTGTTTACAGTTTTTAGTAACCTTCGAAAACTTCTTCGTGGTAAATTTTCAGATTTTTTTGATGACCCGTTCAAAAGATATCGAATTTTTAAAAATTGGTAGTTTGTTCCTTAACTCAAACTTCTTTTACTCATAACTTCTTCAATAATGGTCCAATCGCTCTAGTATGCAATTTTTAAGTTTTAAAATTTAAATCTCATTTTTGAAAATGTTTGTACTCTTTGATTTTTTTCAAATTTTTTTGTGTAAAACTTCTATCGATTCTACAAATTTTTTACCCAGGAGTATCGTGGGATAACGATTATTACTATTTTTTAAAATTTTGTTATTTTTCAATCTTAAAATTATTTCTACTGCTCCAATGGTGCGTCATAGAGGGGTCATTTATAAGACCGACCCCCATTTAAACAAACTAATACCCGACCCCCATTTGTTTTTACCGTACAACATTTTTTTAAACATACATACCTACGCCCTATCTCCACTCCCTAAGTAGGCTCCCATACAAATAACAGCTGGAGCAAATTTTATAAAAATGTAATTTTGAATGGAAGCCTACTTAGGGAGTGGAAGTAGGGCATAGGTATGTTTTAAAAAATTTTGTAGGGTAAAAATAAATGGGGGTCGGTCTCATTAATGACCCCTCTCGGACGCACCATTGGACCGGTAGAAGCTGATTAAATAAAACAAATTTACAAAAAATAAAAAAAAAATGTATTGGGATCGCCTTAATAGTTAAAGATAGAGGGTAGGTGTGTTCAGAGAAAATGTTTGGACTAAAAAAATATTGTGGGTTGGTCATATATTTTGTTGCTCTAAGGGCACTATTAGGGCAGTTAGAGCGGATGGAGCAAATTTTAAAAATGTCGTTATATGTGGGAGCCCCCTTAGAAATTGGAGAAAGGGTATTAGTTTGTTCCAAAGAAATGTTAAGACGTAAAAATTAATGGGGGTCGGTCTTATAAATGACCCCTCTATGACGCAAAAATGAGATTTAAATTTTAAAACTTAAAAATCGCATACTAGAGCGCTTTTAAGATTTTTTTGGGATTTTTTTTTTAAAAGTACGTAAAAAAACAAAAGCTTCGAAAAAAAAAATTTTGAAATTTGGACCATTATTGAAGAAGTTATGTAAAGGAACAAACTACCAATTTTTAAAATTTTTAAGAATTCGATATCTTTTGAACGGGTTATCAAAAAAATCTGAAAATATACCACGAAGGAGTTTTCGAAGGGTACTAAAAACTGTAAACAAATTGGGAAAATCTAAAAAAAAAAAATTTCAAAGTGTCTGATTTGACATGGAATGCCCTATATATTGAATAATATTTTAAGTTTGTTCATAACTTTGTTGTTTTTAATGAATTTGGCTAAAATTTGGTGAGTACATTCTTTAAATAAATATGAATCAAAATAAATCAAAAAAATATTAAAAAGTTTTTTGTTTAATTACGTCCATTGGCGATTGACCAAATCACATTGTTTTTTAATTTTGGCTATAAAGTCGATAATTTTAATTATGCAGCCCTAATTTTTTGTGGAGACGTGTATATATCCAGGACCAATCAAAAAACTGATTTTGAATTTTTTGTTAGTTAGGGCCTTTTGCATTTTAGGTGAGTGGAGGGCATAAAAAAATGTCCCCTCCCAAACCCAAGACAAAGTGCCCTAAAAAAGTGTTAAAGATTTGCCCTAATCCTGTTGTCATGTGTAATTATGTCATATTATTGAAAATTATTTGTTTGCAAGCAGAAATATTAAAAAAAAATTAAAGTAATTTTAAATGTACTGGAAAACAGTATCATTTCAAATCCCTATAGTAATCATACTTGACAGCTTTAATACAAAATCTTGAAAAAAAAATTCTTTCATTTCATTTACAATGGCCATTGTAATAAAATTTACAAATAAAAGAAAATAAATTCTAAAGAATAAAAAACTTTAAATGCTTAAAAAGAACTATTTTTTTGTCTAAATCATCTTGTTTTTATTTTTTTTTTAATATAAAAATATTGAAATTACATTGTTTTTATGTTTTGTTTTGTGCTTTGAAATGAAGAATTATCATAATAATAAAATAAAAAAAAATTAAGTCAAGTTGTACTATATAGTTTTGTTAAGTACCAAAGCACTTATCTGGCTGCAATACAAGAAGAGTGCAATATAATAATCATTTAAAATTACAAAGCATTTTCTTAGTGAATTCAGAGAAAAATTTATTCTAAAACAATACTTTTTTTACGCCCATATGACGCTGTCTTTTTTTAAAAATCTTTTTCATGACTTTTTGTAATATTTTTCTATAAATTTGTTTTTCATACTTTCAAACAAATTTGAAATTATCAGATTTTTTGTATAAAATCCCTACAAAAAGACAACATCATATGGGTATAATTAATATAATAAATATATTTAAATAGTGAACATGTTTTATGAATATTTAACAGAAATAAATATTAAAAAATTCATTTTATACATATTTTTAATATTTGAGAGAAAATGCTAAAAAAAACAGAAAACTAAAGAAAGGTATTTTTGCAGAAGGTATTTTTAATAATTAAAAACTTTTCAAATAGATTTTACACAGAAAACAAGTGAAAGTGTTAAATTCGGCTGTGCCGAATCTTTTATACCCTCCAATATGTAAAAAAAAAAAAAAAATTGAAAAAAAAATTTGTCAAGGGCGTTTTTTTTTGGGGGGATGGGATCTGTGAGGGACGTTGAGAGCACCTTCCCATCGCGATAAATATACCAAATGTTTCATTTATTTAACAAAAATACAAAAAAAAACATGTAAAAAAGTGTATTTTTTCAGAGGTTGGTTCAGTTCTTCAAGGGGGAAATTTTTTCCCCCTAGTCCGATTTTGCCCATTTCCAACTTAACCTGCCTACAGACAGGCGGATGGACGGACAGACGGACATTCACAGAATGTCTTAGAATCGATCATGGATCAATAATATATGGGGCATTCCATGTCAAATCGGGCACTTTGAAAAATTTTTTTTTTAGATTTTTCCAATTTATTAACAGTTTTTAGTACCCTTCGAAAACTCCTTCTTGGTAAATTTTCAGAGTTTTTTGATGACCCGTTCAAAAGATATCGATTTTTTAAAAATTGGTAGTTTGTTTCTTTACTCAAACTTCTTTTACTCATAACTTCTTCAATAATGGTCCAAATTTAATTTTTTTTTTCTTAAAAATTTTTGTTTTTTTACGTACTTAAAAAAAAAAAATCCCAAAAAATTCTTAAAAGCGCTCTAGTATGCGATTTTTAAGTTTTAAAATTTAAATCTAATTTTTGAAAATGTTTGTACTCTTCGATTTTTCTGAAATTTTTTTGTGTAAAATTTCTACCGATTCTACAAATTTTTTGCCCAGGAGGATCGTGGGATAACGATTATTACAATTTTTGAAAAAATTTTATTGGGGGCTCCCACACATAACGAAATTTTTTAAAAATTGCTCCAACCGCTCTAACTGCCCTAATAGTGCCCTTAGAGCAACAAAATGTATGACCGACCCATAATATTTTTTTAGTCGAAACATTTTCTCTGAACACACCTTCCCTCTATCTCTAATTGTTAAGGCGGTCCCCATACATTTTTTTTTTTATTTTATGTAAATTTGTTTTATTTAATCAGCTTCTACCGGTCCAATGGTGCGTCCGAGAGGGGTCATTAGTGAGACCAACTCCCATTTATTTTTACCCTAAAATATTTTTTTAAAATATACCTACGCCCTATCTCCACTCCCTAAGTAGGCTCCCATACAATATTACATTTTTATAAAATTTGCTCCAACTGTTATTTGTATGGTAGCCTACTTAGGGAGTGGAGATAGGGTAGGTATGTTTAAAAAAATGTTGTAGGGTAAAAATATATGGGGGTCGGTCTCACAAATGACCCCTCTCGGACGCACCATTGGACCGGTAGAAGCTGATTAAATACAACACATTTACAAAAAAAAACAAAAAATTGTATGGAGACCGCCTTAACAGTTAAAGATAGAGGGTAGGTGTGTTCAGAGAAAATGTTTGGACTAAGAAAATATTGTGGGTCGGTCATACATTTTGTTGCTCTAAGGGCACTATTAGGGCAGTTAGAGCGGTTGGAACAAATTTTAAGAAATGTCGTTTTGTGTGGGAGCCCCCTTAGAAATTGGAGATATGGTATTAGTTTGTTCCAAAGAAATGTTAAGACAAAAAAATTAATGGGGGTCGGTCTTATAAAGTACTCCTCTATGACGCACCATTCGAGCAGTAGAAATGATTTTAAGATTGGAAAATTACAATAAAATTTTTTCAAAAATTTACAAAAATAGTAATAATCGTTATCCCAAGATCCTCGTGGGCAAAAAATTTGTAGAATCGATAAAAGTTTTACACAAAAAAATTAAAAAAAAATCGAAGAGTACAAACATTTTCAAAAATGAGATTTAAATTTTAAAACTTAAAACTTAAAAATTGCATACTAGAGCACTTTTAAGAATTTTTTGGGGTTTTTTTTTCTAAAGTACGTAAAAAAACAAAACTGTTGAAAAAAAAAAATTAAATTTGGACCATTATTAAAGAAGTAATGTGTAAAAGAATTTGGAGTAAAGAAACAAACTACCAATTTTTAAAAATTCGATATCTTTTGAACGGGTCATCAAAAAAATCTGAAAATTTACCACGAAGGAGTTTTCGAAGGGTACTAAAAACTGTAAACAAATAGGGAAAATCTAAAAAAAAAAATTCAAAGTGTCCGATTTGACATGGAATGTCCCATATGTACTTTATGGGGTCCCCGACCGATATTTCGATGCGTTACAAACGCAATGACAAAGTGAGTATACCCCCATACTGTGGTTGGAGGATATAAAAAAAATAAAAATTTATTTCAATTAAAAAATTCGTAGATTTAATAAAAACATTCAATGACTCAATTAAAAGTTTGTTTAAATTCGGAACAATAAACAAAATGCGCATACATATTAAATAAATTGTTAAAATGCTTAAAAAATAGTTTTATACCCACCAACTACAGAATACATCGTTTTTGAACTTTTCTCTCTGATCAAATTCTAATACCAGGCAAAAGTGTCGGTTCCCTAAGGTTTATCTTCTGTCCCCAATTTGAGCCTCAAAATTGGGATTTTTGCAAAAAAAAACTTTTAAAAAAAATTATTAAAAGTTTTTTTTTTTTTTTTAAATAATTAAAAATATTCGTGAACCTATATTCAAAATATGCCAACTCAAATTTCACGGAAATGAGTTTCCGATGGCAAATAGCTCCCCTATGTAATACCTATCTGCCATAGAGAGTTTTAATAAAATACTCCATTGCTAGGGCCATAATAATTTTTGCTTTTTAGTACCACCAGAATCGCTCCATGTTAACAGTTTTGTGATATTCTTGTCTTCGAATACTTTTTCGACAGTTTTTTTGGAAGGCTGATGCTACCGTTCACACTTCTTCCGCCAGTGCTGCTTTTATTTCATGAGTTTTTACTTTAAAAACCTTGCTTCAGGAATTCGTTTTGCGGATTTTAATTCCTAATCGCATCTTTTAGCTACCCCAGTTACATTATTTTTCTTCTCGAGTTTGGTAAAACAGTTTTTTGGGAGTCGTAAAAGCTCCAAGCTAAGCCACTAGGGAGGAAACTCTTCATTTTCAATAAGTTTCAAGACAATACTGTGCTCATGTGACTTTAAACACATATTTCTTTTTACAGTTGGTTCTAAACTCAAATTACTAGAAAAAGTCTCGTAATCCCATTTTACAAATATCTTACAGTTTTCATTGTTTTTAACAAAACAATTTTTATCGATATTTAAATTTTTTTTTTTTGTAATTTTACAATTTTTTTTCGTAAATGTACTAATTTCTAAGGTAATTTTAAATTTAAACATCGAAAAAATTTTTTTTATCGATATTTAAATTTTTTTTTTTGTAATTTTACAATTTTTTTCGTAAATGTACAAATTTACAAGGTAATTTTACAAAAAAAAAAAAATAGTTTAGGCACGAGAATTCCTTGTTAGCATTATCGCATCAAAAAAGTTGTAAATTTTCAATTTTATTGGTAAAAAATTTGTAAAATTACAAAAAAGATCGTAATTTTTACTACCAATTCTCGTAAAATAGGAGGTGGAAAAAACTTAGTTAAGTTACGAGAAGTCCTTGTAATTTTTATCGCGTCAAAAAGTTGTAAATTTACAATTTTATTTGTGAAAACCTTGCAAATTGTTTGTAATTTTACAAGCTTATTACTAGGGATGAGATTTCCATGCAAATGCATGTTTTTTGTCGATAGTCTAAAAACGATTTTGACCAATTATCTTTCCGAATCAAGAAATTTGCTTTAAAATGGCATCGATTTGTTTTTGCATATTTTTGCATATTTTGGTTAAAATGCATATTTTTGCATATTTTGATTTTAAGTGCATATATTGTGCATATTTTCAACTTTTAAGTGCATATTTTTGCATATTTTGATATAAATTAGCAAAAACACAAATTGAAATTTATTTGTTTCAAAAACTATTTTAAATTTTAAAAATTTATTTTGAAAACAAGAAAAATTATTTTTTTCTTTTCAATTTTTTTATAGATTGTCCTAATTTATAAAAAAAATCCTGCTTATATAAAGTTTTAAATGTCACTTTTTAAGCCCGGTTTTATTTTTTGCTTTTTTAAGAAGTTTTTCGAATGAAAACAAGACTTTTATTGCACACATTTTATTTTTTAGTGCATATTTTTAGGTTTTTTAGTGCATATTTTGAATTTTTTAGTGCATATTTTAAGCGCATATTTTCGATTTTTTAGTGCATGAAAATCTCATCCCTACTTATTACCAATAAAATTGTAATTTTTACTAGAAACTCTCTTAAAATAGGAGGTACTCGTAGCAAACAATCATTTTACGAGAATTTTTTGGTAACTTTCCAAAAAAAACATGTTAAAAAAAAAACATGTTAAATTACTAGAAAAAGTCTTGTTATCCTGTTTTAATTTGTGTTTTGTGTGACCGAAATTTACATTTTTTTTTTATAAATTTACATTTTTATTGGTAAAACGTTAGTTATCCGCATCCAAAATTTACGAAAAAATTTTAAATTTACAAGAAAAAATTATTTTCCACAAGGAATTCTAGTAATTTTATAATAAAAAAATTAATCTTGTAATTCTTACAAGGAATTCTCGTAAAAAAGGATGTAGCAAAAAATCTAGTTAAGTCACGAGAATTCCTTTTAAGTTTTATCGCGTCAAAAAAGCTGTAAATTTACAATTTTATTGGCAAAAAGCTTGAAAATTACAAAATTTTTTTGTAATTTTTAATAGGAATTCTCGTAAAATAGGATGTAAAAAAAATTACAAGCTTTTTTATCATTTAACAAGTTTTTTTGTTAAGTGTATTTGTGCAATTTGCAATTTTTAAACTGTGCAACATAGTTCTGTTTCCAATTAAAGTGTCCACAAGGTTCTATCTGCAAAACAATATGGGCTTTTTTGGTAAACAAGGTTCTATCAGCCAGTTAGAACCTTGTTAACTGAATCTCAAACCAAAAACACGTAGATAGAACCTTGTTGAATTGAATATCTCAGAAGCTGTAAGAGATAGACAAAAACTGAGAACGCCAATCGAAAGAGCGTAGTCGCTTTAGTGCGATGCGATATATAACTCATTTTTGAAAAAAATGTCAGTTAGAACCTTGTTGTCCCAAGGTCGCGAATATATTCGATTAGAATATATATTTTTAAGCGTAAATATCATAATTATTTAATTTGTTAAACTTTTTGGCAAGGGGAATGGTGTCCTCCTTTGGGGATATTTTATTATATTTTTGGATACAAGGGAAAAAAGACCTGGCAACGCAATCCACCATGCCCACCATGCCCACCAACCAAAAAATTTCATTTGTATACCCTCCAATCACAGTATGGGGTATACTCACTTTGTCATTCGGTATGCATCCTAGGATGACACTACAAAATGTGTTCTTTAAAACTTTGAAGTCATTTTAAAAGGAAACAGGATCGCGAAATGAAAAACTGTAAATGCAGTTTTACTCCATTTGATCTCTACTTTTATATGTATATCATCCGGCTCATGTTTATGATTGGCTGTAGGACAGTGTTATTAAATGCATAACATTTTTCTAATACGAAGTTAAATATGTAACTCTTACATTTTTCGATATTCAACACATTTTCTCAACGCAAGTATTATGAAATAGCAAGTGTTGTTTTTCACCTCCTTTTATAACATTAGAAACATACATACTTAAAATAAACTATAACTCTTACAAGATTGTATTTCAGTACATTTGCCCTTTTACACACAAAAATATTGTTAAGAAAAAAAATAAAAAATTTAGTACGTTCGGTATTGACGAATTTTGTATGTCATGCCATGCCAGTTGGTGCCTTCAACAATGTCAGTATGGAGGCAATAATTAACGCAATGGAGACGGCATCGATCAACCCATGTATCATAAAATGGATAGGTCGACTGCTATCATGTCGTGAGGTGACAGCAGAATGGGGACCAGCAAAGGTTACAAGATACGCGTCAAAAGGAACGCCACAGGGTGGTGTTTTCCCCTACTCTGGCTTTTAGTAGTGGACCCCATTTTAAAGAAGTTGAAATCGCAAGGGACAACAGTGGTAGTTTATGCAGACGACGTTGTCATTATGTCGTGTGGAAAGTTTTTGGGCACAGTATCGGAACTTTTGGAAGTGTCACTGAGGCAAATGTGGAAATGGGCTAATAATAATGGCCTAAACGTTAACCCGGAAAAACCGGAAATGGTTGGACACAGTAACATGGACAATTTAAATGATATTGCCACCGATTACAGAGTGCCCAAACTTATTTTTGACCGGAAATACGACGTAGAATTTCCGACTCGAGAATTTTGGTCAAACTGGCAAAACCCCCCCAAAGAACGCTATTAACATATTCCAAACAATCCATGTGAGTCGGTGCAGGTTTTTCAACGAGTTTGCGAGATTTAGAGAAGACTTTTATCCTTCCATTGGACTCTAGCATTTTTCAGGCCGAAATAGTTGCCATAAGCATGGCGGCTTTACAGTTCGGTGATGAGACAAACAGAGAATTTAACATTTATGTTGACAACCAAGCTGCTCTAAAAGCTCATAAAAGCTTTTACATCAAGTCGAAAGTAGTTTTCGAATGCTTCGAGAACTTACAAAGTTTAGGGAGTATGAACAAGGTGAAACTAATATGGGTACCAGGCAGTGGCGTATACACGGGGGGGGCCCGGGGGCCCGGGCCCCCCCCCCGAAAAGATTTCAGGATTTGGTATCAAATAACATGTACAAAATTAAAAAACTTCTTAAAAAAATCGAAAAAGATTTAGAATCTAATATTTTTTGAAGAAAAATGTTTTGAAACTGAAAATTTTTCTGTTAAAAAAATCTCAAAATCTGAAAATTTTTTCTTAGAATTTCAAACTTTTATACTTAAGATTCTAATGAAAAAATACCTTAGAACCTGAAGTTTTATGAACACAAAAAATGGACCCAATTGTAAGTAAAATGTAGTCAAATCTTAAAATCCGACTTTGTCTTTTAGAAAAATGTATCAGAACGAGACTATTTCTTAAAAAATGTCTCAGAATCTTACACTTTTCTAAAAAAAATGTCTCAGAATATAAAACTTTCTATAAGAAAAATGTCTGAGAATCTAAGACTTTGTCTAAAGGAATATTGTCTTAAAATATTGGCCTTTTTCTCAGAACCTAAGACTTTTCCTATAGGAAAAATGTCTCAGAATCTGAGACTTTTTCTATAAAAAATTCTAAGAGTCTGAGGCTTTTCTATATGAAAAATGTTTCAGAATCTGAGAACTTTCTATAGGAATAATGTCTCTGAATCTGATAAATGTCTCAAAATCTGAGATTTTTTCTATAAAAAAAATTCTTAGAATCTGCGGCTTTTCTATATGAAAAATGTTTTAGAATCTGAGAACTTTCTATAGGAATAATTTCTCTGAATTTTTAGGAAAATGTAAAAGAATTTTATACTTATACTCTCAGAATCTTTTTTTACGAAAAATGTCTCAGAATCGACGAATTTTTCTTAAGGAAAAATGTCTCAGAGACACAAGCTGAGACTTTTTGTATAAAAAATTGCTCAAAATCTATTATAAAAATATTTTTTTCTATAAGAACAATGTCTCAGAATATGAGTATTTTTCTATGGGAAAAATATTTCAGAATCTAAGACTTTTTCTTTAGGAAAAATGTCTCAGAATCTGAAGCTTTTTCTATATGAAAAATGTTTTAGAATCTGACAATTTCCTATAAGCAAAATGTATCAGAATCTGAGACTTGTTCTATAGGAAAATGTCTAAGAATTTGAGATTTTTTCCATAGGAAAAGTGTTTAAGCATCTGAGACTTTTTCGATAGGAAAAATGTCTAAGAATCTAAGAAATTTTCTGTAGAAAAAATGTCTGAGAGTCTGAGAGATTTTCTATAGAAAAAATTTCGAAGAATCTGAAACTTTTTCTATAGGAAAAATGTCTTTTCAATAGGATAAATGTCTAAGAATTTTAGACTTTTTCTATAGGAAAATTTTTTCAGAATCCGAGAGTTTTTCCTTAGGAGAAAGATTTCAGAATCTAAGACTTTTTTATACTGTTTTCTTTGAAAAAAGGTCTCAGCATCCGAATTATTTTTCTTATAGAAAAAGCGAAGATTTTCGAAGAATCAACAACTTTTTGTGTAGAATGTTTCTGAGAAAATATGCTAGACAAGAAATATCTCAGATTCGTGGAAAATGTCTTACAATCGGAGTCTTTTCTTTTGGAAAAGTATTTTATGAATATGTTTATAGAATCATTTTCTAAAGTGACTTTTTCTCGAGAAACGTGTTCCATTGAAATTATGATTTAGAATCTTTGACTTTTTCTATAACAAAATCTCTCTTAACTGGGAATTTTCATAGAATCTTAGACTTTTCTTTGAAAAAAAAAATCAGATTCTGATAATCTTCTTTGTTAAAATGTATCAGCGTCTTATACAATTCACACTTTAAAAAAAGGCCTAAGACTCTCAAAAAATTTTAATTTTTTCCCCCCAACAGTTTTAAACTTACACAAAAATGAAGAATCTGATTGTGTTACATTCAGTTCAAGGAAAATATCGAGAAAAATTCTAAAACATGTGTTGTTATGTAATTTTTTTGTAAAAAAAAATTGAAAAAAAAAAAATGTTGGGCCCCACCGAAATAAAATCCTGGATACGCCCCTGGTACCAGGTCACATAGGTATTCAAGGAAACGAGAGAGCGGACGAGCTCGCGAAAAAAGGTGCTGATGGTATTGGTATTTCTGTGCATATTGATCCACCAATCCAGCACTTCAGATCGTTACGCGACATTCAAAACACTGCAATGGCTAATAGAAAGTGGAGAGAGCTAACAACAAGTGCGATTAGTAGAAGATTGTGGGCATGCTACAATCTAAGAAAAACTAAATACTTACTCTCCCTCACTAGATGGTACTGCCGTGCACTTACTGGAGTGATCACCGGGCACTGCCTAATAGGTTATCATAGAAAGAAGATGGGACTTATTTCTGATGCAAGCTGTAGAAGGTGCGATGAACCTAACACTGAAGAAACGGTCGAACATATTCTTTGCCAATGTCCTGCTTTGGCCAGAACCCGACTGCACATTTTAGGCAGACATGACTTCGAGAGCTTGGAAACGGTTTCGAATGTCGACCTAAGGCAAATAGTACAATTCGCGATGAAGACAAATGCGTTCTATCAGCGTCGCTGAGGAATTATTGTGGTTTCGCTATTGACCATCCGGTCTATGTGAGGAGTCTTTGACTCCGCCACCTCTAACCTAACCCATGCCAGTTTGTATGTCATTATTTTGGAAAAGACATTTTGACAACCCTCGTCCTATTAAAAAACAATCTTCTTAGTATATTTCTTGAGCTCAAATCTTCGAATTTTAAACGATCTTTCTTGAATTACATCTGAAAATTATGTCGCTGTTTTGCAAACCCAATAACAAACATATAATATCCTTATCAAAAATGTATGGCTTATAGGATAAAAAAAAGATAATATTTTAAGTGTTTGTTGTTTTTTCTTTTCTCTCCCTTAAGAATATTGTTTAAATCTTGTAAGTAAAAGGCGTTTTATATACAGCCTTAGATAATTCTTAAGAGCTAATAAAATATATTAACCCGGCCCTATTCAATATTAAACAATCAAGTGTATATTTGTTTAAGTACTCCAAAGTAGAGATAGCTTTACATATGTGGTTAAGTATGACTATGTGTGCTATTCTCTCTTTCCCTGCAAAAAAAGTTAACACCACTTCCTAGTAGAGTGCTTCAAAACTACAAAAAAAATATAATCAAACACAACCAAAATAAAATACAACCAAATTCTTGTATATTTTTTTATTAGCTATCAACTAAAATTTTTCTTTGGAACATTTTCTGAAACCCGTTCTGAAATTTTTCATTTTTTAAAAAAGTCAATATATTTAAAATCTGGCCACAGTTTCTTATTTAAGTTTAGATGTTTGGCTATTCACACACAAAAATTCAGTAGCGCATTTTTCGTATTTTTCGAGAAATGCACTCAAAAAAATACGTTAGTAGATTTACTAATTTTTTTTTGCTAATGCTAGTTAGCTAACTTTTAGCAAATTTTTAGTTGAGATTAGCATGTCAGCAAAAAATTCTTGTAAACTTCATTTAGCACATTAGCAATTTTAAACAAGCTTTGAACTAATTTCTTTTGCTAAATTTGAAATTGAGTTGACAACATTTTTACAAGATTTTTTGCTAATATTAGCAAAATAAATGGTAAATTTTTTTTTATTTTCAGAAAACTTAAAATGGCGCTATCTCGGAAACTAAGCCAGATAGAGCAAAATGGAGGCCATTTTTGGTTCTTAGAATCTCCATAGTATCGCCGGTCCTCTTCACATGTGTGGACCCTAATGGGCCCTAACTTTGGATCCAAAAAAGTTAGCATTCCCGAAAATTTTAAAATGCTCATATCTCGGTAAATATTGCCGACACAACAAAAAGTCCAAAACCATTTTTGTAGCTCTCACCATGCAGAACAAGACCGCAAAACAGTCAAAAGCTCTCCGAGTAATATTTTTTTAGTTATCGAGTTTTTTAATACTCAAGACCCCAGTGGTCCCCTATAATCACGTGTCTTGAAAACTAAGCCAGGTAGAGCGAAACGGACACAATTTTTGGATAAAAAATTATGATGATTTTTAAGGAACCCAACTAGGTCTAGGCCCATCGGGGTCTGGACCTATGGGGTCCGAACCCAATGGGGTCCTCAGATGTGTATGAACTAAGTTAAAAAAAATAAAAAATTAGTTAACTAATTATTGGCAAAACATTTTTGCTAACTTTAGCAAAAAAATTGTGGGTTCAAAATCAGCAAATTTTCTTGTAGGTTTACAAGCTTTTTTTGCTAACATTACAGATTTATTTTTTTGAGTGTGGCATTTGAATATTGGATTTTATAAAAATTCTGAAATTCTATAGTATTTTATTGTGTCAACACTGCGTATGAGTACACACACAAAAAAAGCGCTGAAAACCGACAAACTTGGCATTTTTGATTGACAAAAAAGAAAAATTAAAAAAACCTCCAAATTATTTTTTTAAAAACACGCAAGAAACTGCCGACAAAAATTTAAAAAAAAGCGTCAAAATTCGACAAACTTGGCGTTTTTGATTGAAAAAAAAAGCTCTAAAATCTTAATTTATTTTAACAAAAAAAAAAAAAAAAATAATAATAATAATTTATCAATAATTTCAGTTCCATTTCAATTTGCTCCAATATTTCAACACACTTAGAAAATTTTTGCAGTTACTACATGCCGGTCATTTGTGTAGTAAGTAGTAGTTGTTGTTTGCAACTACAACTTCAGTTGTTTTTGTATGAAAAATCTCAAACAACTATTTTTTGCAACAGTTGTTTAATGTAGTTGTTTTAAGTCTATAAAAAACTTATAATTTTCAAGAAATTTTTAGAAAAAACGGATGTGTTAAAGGAGTTGAAAGTGTCAGATGCAGCAGGAATTATTTTCAAATAATTTTCACCGTTTTTGACGTTTAGAAGAAAATTCAGACAATTTGAATCACAGTAAAAACAACTGAAATTTGAAGTAGTTTTTACCTTTTTTGTAGTTGTTAATCAATAGTTAAAAAAAACAAAAATTTTTAGTTGATTTAACCGTAAAATGTAGTAGACGCCTAAACAACACTAAATATAGTAGTTTAAACTGTCTTTTGTAGTGGCATCTACCGTCATAATGTTTTGATTGTATCTTTGAATTTGAAGATCAGTTAAATTACCATTATACTAAATATGGGTTCAGTATTTCTGATAAATACAATCAATGAAGATCAATAAGATTCTAGCCAAGTTAATTCAAAATTTAAAAAAAGCACAAAACAAATTGTAAACAATTCATGTGGCAACTAAAAGTTATTCATCGTTTGTGAACAAATATCACAATTTTTAACAAACACCGTTCCAGTTTAACCCAATTTTTCCCACTAAATCCAAACAAAAAGCGCTAGATTTTCCCACTAAAACACTATTCCCTCTAAAACCAATTTTTACCCGCTAAATCCAAAAAAAAGCGCTAGATTTAGCGGGAACTCCTCCAACTTGGCAACAGTGGTGTTGACACAATAAAATACTAGAGAATTACAGAATTTTTCTGAAATCCAATATTCAAATTCGATTTTCTCGAAAAATACGACAAATGCCCTCCTTATTTTTTTAAGTGGATAGAAAAACATCTAAATTTTAAACAAACAAATATTTATTAAAAACAAGTATAAAAGTTAAATTCGACTTGGCCGAATCTACACTCAAAAAAAAAAGTGAACTGAAATCTGGGAAAATTAACTCAATTTTGAGAAAAAGAGGGAATGATTTGGCTCCAAAGATTTTTTTCCTTGGTTTTAGTTCATAATTTTCCCAAAAATAAGGAAAACAAACTTATTTAATTTTAAGCCAATTTTAACTAGAAAATGGGAAAAATTATTCTTCACATTTTAGAAATAGATTGGGTCTAGACCCTGGACCCATGGGTTCGAACCCTATTTAACTCGAGACCCCGTTCGGTTCTTTAAGGGTCCCCATAGATTTTGAACCAAAACTTGTGTCCGTTTCGCTCTAACTTGCTTAGTTTTTGAGATACGGTAATAACGGGCCTGATAGGGTCTTGAGAATCTTAAAAACCGGATAACTCAAAAACTATTAATCGGAGGGCTTTCGGGTATTTTGCAGAAGTGTTCTACGAGTCAAGAGCTACAAAAATTCCTTTGGACATTTTCTCGTGTTGGCAGTATTTACCGAGATATGTGCATTAGCATGTCCCGAAATTAGGAAATTTGGAATTTCTTTAGGGCATACCCCTAGAACGATGCTTATTGAAGAGCTGATTACGGGAAAAATTATTAAAAAAATTTTGGAGGTCATCTTCAGGGCGCAACCAGCGCTTAAAGTTTGCATCCGTGGTGCATATATTCAAAAATCAATATATTTTTTTATTTTTAAAATTGGTGCCAAAAGTTTCGTTAGGTAGAGTACATTCTGGAAAAAATATTTGTAAAGTTTTCATGGAGCAATTTTGGTCCAGCGTAACGTTTTGAAACTTCGAAGATGCATAATTTATTACATATTTTTTTTTAGTTTTTGTAAAAAACAGCATTTTATAAAAAGGCTTGAACATAAACTCCGTTTTATACAAAATCTTAAAAGAACTCTTACAAACTCCGGTTTTTACAAAAACTTAAAAAAATATGTAATAAATTACACCTTTTCAAAATTTCAAAACGTTGTGCTGGACCGAAACTGTTCCATGAAAACTTTACAAATATTTTTTCCAGAATGTACTATACCTAACAAAACTTTTGGCACCAATTTTAAAAATAAAATAAAATAAAATTTTTTGACCAAATGCACTACGGATGCAAACTTTAAGGGGTGGTTGCGCCCTGAAGATGACCTCCAAAAATTTTTTAATTTTTTTTTTCCGTAATCAGCTCTTTACTAAGCATCATTCTAGGGGTATGCCCTAAAATTTTTCATTTTCGGGACACGCTAATGTGCATATATAAAATCTCGGGAATTTCAAATTTTAGATCTAAAATTAGGGTCTTGAGACCCCGACAGATATGCAGAGCCATATTTTATTTTGAAAATTTCATCCGTTTCGCGCTATCTCGCTTAGTTTTCGAGATATCGCCATTTTGAATTTTTAACTAAATTCTAAGAAGTTATTTACTAAATTCTCAGAAACCATTAACTAAATTCTAAGAAGAACACTTCCTCCATTCAAAGAAGAGAAATACGATGATGTTTTTTTTTTAGTAAATTTTAACTAAACTTGAACTTAATTGTTTTTTAAGAAATATGTCTTAAAAATAAAGATACGATTCTTATATTTGTGGAAAATTTCTTTGACAGTAAGAATTTTTTTCCTAATATTAAAAAAATCCATTTAAAGAAAACAACGAACTAATTATAAGTAAATGAACTAAAATTTTTTCCTCATAGTTAAGAAAATTTCTCATTTTTAAGTTAAATTTAACTAAATTTTAGGAAAACTCATGATAAATTTTCAAAGACATTTTTTGTCTAAATTTAGTTATGTCTTTTTTTTTCAGTGTATGAATACCCTCCACAATGCAATTTTTAAGTGATAGTAAATTTTCTAACGTAAAAAAATTAAATTTTTGATTAGAAAAATTTTTTTGGTGTAAAAAACTTTTTTTAGTAATTTTTGAAAAAAAAAAATAAAATATAATTAACTAAATTTTTATTTGAGTGTAAATTTTTTTCCGAGTGTATTTTTTTTTTGTTTTAGTGTAAAAATATTTTTGAGTGACAAAAATACATTGTAAAATATTTTTGTGACTTAGCAATGTTTTTAAAACATGTTTAACGGGTTTTCAACACGAGAATTTAAGGTGAAACTAATCTGAAATTCACGGTTTTGCTAATAACTTTTGAACCACTAGACCGCTTTAGCTGAAATTCATCACGATTCAGGCCAGGGGAACGATAAATATATATGACAAGCTTCAGCATCCTTAGAGTTGCCTTTCAAAAGTTAACATGTTTTTTATCTTGTAAATTCACGAAAAACCCTTGCCGAAATTCAGTCTTTTGCTCATAACTTTTGAACCACTGGACCAATTTTGCTGGATTGCAATACCAACTTGACCAGGTAAATGCGAAACATATTCTCTAAACTTCAGGAGCCTCCATAAAGTCTTTCAAAAGTTAGCATGCACACAAAAATTATGTCATTAACTGTTTGTAGTTTATGTAATAAGTTTTTCGTTTAGTCGTTTTTAAAAGAAAAGACATTTGATTGATGTTCAGTTTTTATTATGACTGCTTCTGTCCTTTGTTTCAAAAAAAAAACACACTAAAATAGAAATACTTTCATTAACATTTAATTTTTAAAGTTATTTATTTTTGTTTTGTAAGTAAAGACTACTGATTATTCTTTAAATTTTTAATGACTTGTGTAAGTATATTTTTTTTACATTGTTGGTATTTTTTTAATGATATATAAAAACATGTTTGTATCAAGTGACTTTGGCACGATGGGTAGAGTGTCTGGCCAGAATGTTGTTGATTGTGGGATCGATTCCCCAAAATTTTATTAAAAATTTAAAAAAAAAATATTTCAATAGAAAATTGCAAGAAATAACCTACGAAATCATTAATTTTTAACGTTTTCGTAGGTTATTTTTTTGGAATTTGTTGGTAAATATGAATGAAAAAAACTTAATTTTTCAATGTTTAATGTTATTTATTTTAGAAAATTTTTTCAACAGTAAAAAATAGATGTTAATGTTTGTTAAAACAAATGAATAATTACTGGGACGGTTTTCAATTGTTTATCCACTGGTTTTAAATGTGTTTTTCATTTGTTTTTGCCTACAAAATATATTGAGTGTGTTTTCAACAGACAGACAGACACCGCTAGATCGTCTTAAAATCGATCGAGGATCGTGAATATAAATATTTCGAGGTGTTACAAACGGAATGACAAACTTCTATCACTAGAGTGAAGGGCATAAAAATGTGGCCAGGTTTTTGAAAAAAAATGTTAAGGGTACCAAAAGGGGTAAAATCTTGCATTTTGGTACTTTTTTATATTTCCTGAAGCAACCCAGTCGTCAAAAAAAATCACCGCTGAATATTCACACAATTTTTCAAAATGTCATCAATGACATGTCCACCACTTAAGAACTGAATATCAACTTTTTATGGAGTAGAAAAGAATGCATGAGCGTTTTTTCTTTACTTTTTTTTTTTTTTGATTACATTTCTTATAGTTTGGAAAGAGTACAAATAGAAGTAGTCCTCACATTTTTTTTTTGCTGGGCTGTTGCACATTAACCACACTCATTCATGTGAGATATGTATACGTGTATTTGTTAGAATATTTGAGTTCATGAGTGCGGGTTTATTTGACTGTTAGTGCCATTTATGTGTTTAACGATTTTGATGGTTTTTGATAGAGGGTCATTGCATATGTTAAATATTTATGTACACTATTGTACACACATTAATATTAACGCTGCAAGCAATAGGGCGATACATCTTCCAAATGATATTGCGATATATCTTTTAAATTTATGATTTCAATAAAATATCAAAGTAGTGTTTTGAGTATATCGCCCTTCTATCCTATGGAATAAAGCTAGGCGATAAACAAATAATATTTTGAATTTTTTTTTTATTTTGAACCATAAATAAATTTTTATTACTAAAAGAGGTAAATTCGGCCTTGCCGATTGAATTGATACCCTTCACAATGTCAAATAGATTTTTTGTAAAACAAAATTTTTGAGAAAAAGATAAAAATTACTGGAAAAAAATTTTTTTGTGAACAAAAAAATTCCCCTATTTTTTTTCGTAAAACAATATATTTTAACTTTTTTTGAATATAATTCTATTAAATTTTCTTCACATTTGTCAATCAACATCCGAATTAAAGTATTTTGTATTTTAAGGTTATGTTGTGTGCTCCAAAATTTTCGAGGTGTCTTTTCATTTTCATTTATAACTTTTTAACCGCTAATCCGATATCGCTCAAATGCAATAACAAACTTCTCAGAACAACTACAAGTATATATGGGTTTAATATTTTGACCGTGATCGCCATTTTAACAGACAGACAGACATAAATAAAATGTCTTAGAATCGATCACTGGTCAATAATACTGCCCTCCTCTTAAAGAAAGTCACAAGTGCCAAAATTCTAAAATTGAGGTAAGGATAGACTCAGATCCGTGCATGAGTTTCTTTTCTTTATATTATATTTTACATTATATAAATATATACATGTATAATAGGGCGTCCCGTCAAATTTAAATTTTCGAAATTCATGTCGTAATACCTGACAAACGATGAGCTGATTTTGGGAGAATTTATGAAAAAATTTCGCAAGGTCATCTTCAGTCGTCAACCAGCGGTTAAAGTAAGTAAAAAAATACGTTTTTCGACCAAAATTCATGTCAGAATTTTTTGACCAAATCCGGCTCAAAAACTCGAAAATTTTTGCGTACTTTTTTTGGAAAAATATTTAAAAAAAAAATCTAAAACCCCAATTTTTGTCCACAGGGGCTGATTTTTATACCTGAAAATTATTTTTATCCAAATTGGTCTCAAAAGTTGGAAAATGTGAAGTGTGTTATCAAAAAAATATAAAAACTGTGTTTTTATATATTTGTTTAATATTTTTAGCTAACAAAAAATAAAAAATATTAAGTGTGTTATCCAAAAAAGTTGGAAAATGTTAAGTATGTTATCTAAATAATAGAAAAAAAAATATAAGACCACGATCAAAATCGTGGCTTTGTATTTTTTTTTATTCTATTTAGATAACACATTTAACATTTTCCAACTTTTGAGACCAATTTGGATAGAAAATAATTTTTATGTTTAAAAATCAGCATCTGTGGACCAAAATCGCGGTTTTGGAAGCTTTAACGCCTTAAGTAAATATCGGATTTCTATAATCAAAAGGTAGGAGACGTTAGGGGCACCTTCCCTTTGCGATTTTGAAATTCTTTTGAGATAAGAATGTTGCATTTGCTTAGCAAAAGTACAAAAAACCCTGCAAAAAATGCGAATTTTCTTAGGTTGGTTTAGTTCTCCAAGAGGGAACTTTTTTCCCCCTGGTCCGATTTTGCCCATTTCTGAACTTAACCTGCCTAGGAGTATAAGACATATTCGTGCCGAAGTCTAGCTCTTTTATTTTGGACTGTATCGTGTCCTCTACACTCAAAAAAAAAACTGTAAAGTTAGCAAAAAAAGCTTGTAAACCTACAAGAAAATTTGCTGATTTTGAACCCACAGTTTTTTTGGTAAAGTTAGCAAAAACGTTTTGCTAAAAATTAGTTAACTGAAATTTTTTTTATTTCAACTTAGTTCATACACATTTGAGGACCCCATTGGGTTCGGACCCAATAGGTACAGACCCCGATGGGCCTAGACCTAGTTGGGTTCCTTAAAAATCGTCATAGTTTTTGATCCAAAATTTGTGTCCGTTTCGCTCTACCTTGCTTAGTTTTTGAGATACGTGATTTTAGGGGATCAGTGGGGTCTTGAGAATTAAAAAAACTCGATAACTTCAAAAATATTACTCGGAGAGCTTTTGGTTATTTTGCGGTCATGTTCTACGTGTTGAGAGCTACAAAAATTCTTTTGGACTTTTTGTTGTGTCGGCAATATTTACCGAGATATGAGCATTTTAAAATTTTCGTCAATGCTAACTTTTTTGGATCCAAAGTTACTTAGGTCCCGTTAGGGTCCACACATGTGAAGAGGACCCGTGAAAGTATGGAGATTCTAAGAACCAAAAATGCCCTCCATTTTGCTCTATCTGGCTTAGTTTCCGAGATAGCGCCATTTTAAGTTTTCTGAAAATAAAAAAAAATTTACCATTTATTTTTGCTAATGTTAGCAAAAAATCTTGTAAAAATGTTGTCAACTCAATTTCAAATTTAGCAAAAGAAATTAGTTCAAAGTTTGTTTAAAATTGCTAATGTGCTAAATGAAGTTTACAAGAATTTTTTGCTAACATACTAATCTCAACTAAAAATTTGCTAAAAGTTAGCTAACTAGCATTAGCAAAAAAAAATTAGTAAATCTACTAACGTATTATTTTGAGTGTACAGACGGACAGATGGGCATCGCTATAATGTGTTGGAATCGATCACTGATCAATAAAATATATACTTTATGGGGTCCTAGACCGATATTTCGATGCGTTACACACGGAATGAAAAAAGTGAGTATACCCCCTTACTGTTGTTGGAGGGTATAAAAAAAATCAGAAGGGTAAAAGCTAACGAAAATGCACTAAAAAAATGCATTTGCATTTAAAATACATTTTTAATGAAATTTTTGAGAAATTTTACTTTTGATGGTTAAAAAATTCCGATATTTACTTAAGAAGTTATAGCTCTTCAAACTTCACCACTTTTTATTCTTTTTGTGATTTTAAAAAAATGAAAATTGCGAATAAAATCGCGATTTTTTGGAATTTAATTAAACTGTAAATGGACTTGTCTAAATGGCTCCTGTGTTCATAATATAAAAAAAAATCTGAAGACCCGAGTCCAGATTTGCAGTTCTGTATCGTAATTTTGATCGATTTACTTTATGGGGTCTCAGATCGATATTTCTATGAGTTACAAATGGAATGAAAAATGAGGCGAAACGCCTCAACGGTCCATAACAAAATACCGATTTATGTATAATTTTGCAATATGTTAGGATAGCTGTAGGTAGTCGAAAGCTCAAATAAAAAATTGTACGTTGAAATATTTAAAGAGTTACAGAGATAGGAGGTTTTCAATTTTTTTGCAAAGATCATATTTTGATGAATATTTATTGACACTTTGGTGCGATCAAAATTAATTTTTAAAAAGCGATTTTTTAAATATTCAATAACCCAGCAAAACTTAGATTACCAAATAAGGTATAAAATAAGGTATAGGATCTCTTATTTTATACATTGCAGCATTGATGATTTTAACAGGCGATGAGACTTAAAGTAATGCATCCACATTATCACCAAGAATACCAGTAAGGTATAAAATAAGTCATAAATTTATAACGAAGAATACGAGTAAGGTGTAAAATATATGATATTTTATAGGTTACGAGAAATGAAATAATATAGCATACCAGAAGATAACATATAAGGTGTTACGAGTAGCGAAAAAGTAGTTTTGTATTAAATTTACTCACGTGATTGTAATTGAGTGTAAGTAGATAAAATATGCTCGTGAGTGTGTGTCGTTAGAAATTTCCTGTCGTGAGCCCATCTCTACTTTAAACTTATGCATTTTTTTATAAAATAATTATTTTTTATGTTATTGTAATGCATTATGCATCCACCCAGTCAGAAAAATACAATCGCAAAAGCGTTGTGAAAGCGTTGTGGACGGTTGTACGAGCGTTCTGTATACCAACTTCAAAGCGCCTTCAGATGATCCGAATGATGATATCGATCTACGGTAGGTTTAAAGCGTTTTAAAAGCGACGTAAAAAAGTGCTTTGAGAACGTTTTTTTTAAGCGCTTTAAAAACTCAAAGTAAAGAATTTATGTTTTAGTTCGGTTATAATAATTTGTTTGATACAAAGTGAAATCCGAAAAAAAAAAAATTGTACTCCAAGAAACTTAGAAAATTTTTTCAAAAAAAATTTAAAAACTTAGAAAATTTAAAAAAAAAAATCTAAAAACATTTTTTATGATTTTTTTTACTTAAAAAACAAAACAAAATTGTGATTAAATAAAAAGTTCCGGAACTTAGAAATTTTTTTCAAAAAAAAATTCTAAAGAACTCTTAAAACGCTTTTCGAATACGCTCGCAAAGCGTTCCAAAAAAACGTTTTGAGATTGCCTTTTTTTGTTATAGAGCTTTCAGAACACTTTTCAAAAACGCTCGCAAAGCGTTTGAAAAAAGCGTTTTGAGAATGATTTTTTTTGTTACAGTGCTTTCAGAACACTTTTTTTTAGACCCGTCGTCAATTTCTGCTTGGGCAATTATTAATGCATTATTTCAAACTTTTAAATAATACATAATGTAACCAAATATAAGTCATCCATGATTTAATGTTTAGAAATAATAAATATGAAATACATTTTTTCCAATAATCATGCATTACGTAGCAAATTATTAGTAATGCATTATTTTTCACTTGAAAATAATACGTTGTTGAACAAATGTTTGGTAAGACATCCTAAAATAATGCTACAAATAAGGTATATACATTACCTGGTAATGTGTTATATGATCACTACCCATTACCAAAGTTTTGCTGGAAAGTTTGTCATTCCGTTTGAAACACCTCGAAATATTGGTCTAGGGCCCCTTAAAGTATATATATTCATGATCCTCAGTCGATTTTAAGACGATCTAGCGATGTCCGTCCGTCCTTCTGTCCGTCCGTCCGTCTGTCTGTATGTCTGTTGAAAGCACGCGAACTTTTGAAGGACTTTACAGAGGCTCCTGAAGTTTGGCACATATGTTAGGCATTTACCTGGCCAGGTTGGTATTGCAATCCAGCGAAATCGGTTCAGTTCAAAAGTTATGAGCAAAAGACTGAATTTCGTCCAGGGTTTTTTGTGATTTTACAAGAAAAAAAAATACGATAACTTTCAAAAGCCAATTCTGAGTATGCTGAGGCTTGGCATATATAGTTTTCGTTCCTCTAGCCTGGTTCATATCGAATTTCAGCCAAATCAGTTTAGTGGTTCAAAAGTTATTAGGAAAACCTTGAATTTCAGATTAGTTTCACCTTAAATTCACGTGTTAAAAGCCCGTTAAACATGTTTTAAAAACATTGGTAAGTCACAAAAATATTTTCTACGCATTTTTGTCACTCAAAAATATTTTTACAATAATAAAAAAATTCACTTGAAAAAAATTTTACACTCAAAAAAAATTTAGTAAATTATTTTTTTTTCAAAAACTAATCAAAAAAGTTTTTTTTACAGAAAATAAAATATTTCTAATCAAAAATGTTATTCTTTTCACGTTGGAAAATTTACTATCACTTAAAAAGGGCATTGTGGATTCGGCCAAGTCGAATTTATTTTTTCTACTTGTTTTAACTAAGTTTATTTATTAGATAGCATGATGTTTTTTATATTCAAAACCATTTTTCAAAAACTGGAGTGAGAGTTTTAGGTTTTTTGAAATAAATATTTTTTCGGTTTTTATTTTTGCGCCTTACAATTACATATTTCTGTATACATATGGGCAAGGCCACGAAAAATGAAACCACATAGATTTTTTTTTTTTTATCACAAAGCCCAAAATACTTTTTACATTTCAAATGTTAAATATGTATAGAATATGGCATCACTGTATGCCAGTCCAAAATTTGTGTCTGCTTTGACATTTTACATTCTTTTCATAAGTGTCACGTGCAAGGCGTAGATGGAAAATATATCAATGTCGGCGAAAAAGATAAATTTTGTTGTTATTATTTTTTTGTGCTTTAGACAGATGATTACTTTTTTTGGATAGAATATAAATCAAACTATTGATGAGCAAGCAAATTTGTGTACAAATCTTGGCTTTTGGACCAATTAGGGCTTAAAGTAATCAGCCGCAAATAAATGGTGACGTTACTGACAAATTTTTATAAAATGTTTTTTTATGCATTAACTAATTAGAAAAGAGGTTGGATGAGCTGATTTTTTTTTAATATTTTTGAAGTACTTTCATAATCAATGCTTAAATGAAGCATTATTTGCATATAGCAGAGTATTTTTGCAAAATAAGATTGTGTGACGTTACTGACGGATTTTTTTATTTTTGTTTTTTTTACTTTTTTGCTTAATAATTGCATCTTAAACTCTTCTACTATGATTTTTTCGCCGTGTAGGGTCCCTTTATGCTTAAATGAAGCATTATTTGCATATAGCAGGGTATTTTTGAAAAATAAGATTGTGTGACGTTACTGACGGATTTTTTTTATTTTTGTTTTTTTACTTTTTTGCTTAATAATTTGGTATTTAATTGCATCTTAAAACTCCTCTACTATGATTTTTTCGCCGCGTAGGGTCCCTCAATTAACCCAAGAAAAAAAAGGCCCGAAAATCGTAACGAAATTCGTACGTGTGACGTTACTGACATTTTGCGTAACGTTACTGACACTGCTTTTATGTCATTTACTTGATTTAAACATAAAATATTAAGCCCACCTTTTGGATAAAAATCATCTTTCATCCTTCCTTTTTTAAAATACTGGGCAATAATAAACATGAACTCTTTCAATTCGCTCATTTTTACATAAACGTTCAGTTACCTCCAAACACACTTCCAAAATCCGGTTACGTTACTGACAGCTTAAAATGGTCATAACTTCACAACAAAACGAGATACAGCCAAATTGTCTGCGTATGAAACAACAGTTATGACGAGAACTTTCATATGCCGCTCTCAAGTTGGGAGAAATAATTGTATTTTATAAAGATATTGACCAAAATATGTAAGCGAGCGTGACGTTACTGACGGCGGCCTTGCCCATATGAATATATAAATAATATTATTTACTGTTGAAAATGGGTCCTGTAAGCTCAACTTAAAAATCAGAAACTCATTTACGTTTTCGAATCTGTCCTTATCTGAGTTTTAGAATTTTGGCACTTGTGACTTTCTTTCTTAGAACGGCAGTTCTAAGAAAATTGCACCCACAGATTTTAAAAAAATATTAAAATCCAAAAAAATTTAACATGTTGTTTGCTGTCATCTATAGGGCTTCCAATCGGGATATCCCGATCCCGAAAATCCCGGGATTTTCGGGATTAGGCAAATCCCGAAACTCGGGATTTCTGATTTTCAATCCCGGGATTTTCGGGATCCCGATTTTTTTATTTTTTTTTAATATTTTTAGATTTTTTTAAATAATTTGTATAAAATATGAATTTTGTAGAACAAAACAAAAAAAAATCGACAAAAGTTCCGTCAGGTACCATGTTTTTGTTATAGAAAAAGGTGAAACGTTTGCGAAATGTAAAGAAATTCTAAAAACTAGTGGAGGTTCGACATAAGGGCTTTTATATATATTACTTTTACTCTTACAATGAGCATAGGACCGTAAATAGCTTTTGACACATCTTAACTCCTTAAGTTGTGAACTCTTTTTTAATTTTATGTTTTACTAGCTATACCCGGTCCGCGTTGCTGGCCCTGAAAAAAACGGTTTTATATTGCATCTTTATTTAAATATAGTGTCGGACAAAATGAAAGCACTGGTCCGGGCCCAGCTAGTAACATTTGGTGGTTAGCACTATCTATAGAGAAATCTCAACAAAATCTGTTCAGCCTTTTTTGCGTGATTTCCAAACAGACAGACATAAAGTTAACTATAGTACAAAGGGGCGTATCATTTAACGCATTTTTATCGAATCGTGATAGTCTAAAGTTCCATGCTGCATCCTCGATTAGTCTATCTGTGCTGCAAATTTCATTGACATCAGTTTTACCGTTTTTGTGTGATTGCGAAAGAGGAGGAAATAACTTTTTATTTATGAAAAACGGGAGTGACATTTTATACCCTTTTGTCTAATCGCGCTCCACATATAACCTATAGTTCCCGTTCGGTTAGTTCTATCAGTAGTAACAGATTCGGCTTATCCGTATTTGCATAATTTCAAAACAGGCAGATATAACTTTCAGTATAAAGCAAAGGGGCGTAGCAATTTACGCCTCTTTGTTTAATCGTGGTCAGTATAGTACAAATGGCGTTGCAATTTTGATCCCTTTTTCCAAAACCGATCTTATATGTACTACATATGTACTTGGTTAGCACTGTATGTAGTGAAAATGTCAAGAGAATCGGTTCAGCTGTTTTTGCGTGATTGCGAAACAGGCAGACAACGTCCAGTATAGTACAAATGGGCGTGGCATTTTACGCCCCTTTTTCCAATCGTAGTATAACATGGCCAATAGTTCCGCATTCTGTTAACACTATCAGTGCTGAAAATTTAATTAAAATCGAATCCACAGTTTTTGCGTTATTGCGGAGCATGCAGAAATAACATTCAATTCAATAAAAAGTGGGCATGGCATTTTACGCCCATTTGTCCGATCACAATCTAATTTTGCACATAGTTAAAACTTGGTTAGTACTATCGTTGTATTAAATTTCATCAAAATAGGTCCATCCGATTTTTATATATAGATGTCAATATTGGGGCAATGTAAAAATTCGATTTTGCCCACCCCTCCGCCGACAGGCATGGAATTTTACTCCCATTTGTCCGATCACGCTCTAATTTGGCTTATAGTTAGTACTCGGTTAGTACTGTCTTTGGTTTAAATTTCATCAAAATCGGTCCATCCGTTTTGTTTATATATTGATGTCATTAGTGGTGGAATGTAAAAATTTGATTTTCCACGCCCCTCCGCCCACAATCAGAACATCAAAAATCTGACCACACAGTGTTACTCCCCAGGCTGTTCTGAGTATTTCCTGAAAATTTCATCAAAATCGGTCCAGCCGTTTTCGAGTCCATACGGAACATACATACACACATACATACATACACACATCCATTTTTATATATGGGGCATTCCATGCCAAATCACTCACTTTTAGGCCCGACCCCCTTCGATTAATTTTATTTTTGGATATGTTTTAGTACGTATTAAATGCAACTTGCAGCCATTTTCAGCCTTTTATACCAAGGTGGTGTTGAGTAATCAATTTTTCAAAATGGCGATTTTTTCCAAAAAATGAAAAAATTTAAATTTTCAATCAATTTTGACCAGTAAAAAATATAGATATTTTAAAAAAAGTTGGACAACGTTTTGTTAGTATTTAAATGTAGTTTTAGAAAAAAAATGTGAAAAAATTATTCGAAGTAATTATCACTTATTTTTTGACGTTTAAAAATTAAAATCGAATTTTTGAAAAAGTCCGAAACCTTCGATTTTTTTGTAAAAAACTATAAGAATTCTACTCTAAATTATAGAACTTTTAAGCCAAAACTCGAGATGTGATCACAATTCTTTCTATTTTTTTTTTTAATTTTCAAAATTGCACCTTTTATGTTTTGGCTCTGATTTATTTTATATGGAGATCCAAAAAAAAAAAATGGTAGATACTGACCCTTACTTACCTTAAATATATTCATTTGGAGGTAAATATACGTCTCACAAAAATTTGGGACGATCGGACATGCGTAAGGCGCTTAGCATGGTCCTTGAAGTTTAAAAAACGGATTACAAGGAAAAATATGAATTTTTTTCTGTTTTCGCAATTTCTTTGGCATTTTAAGTTAAGTTTTAATTCAAGTGATTACAGAATTATGATGTGGAGTAAAATGCCTTTCTAATAAGGTACTAAAAACTAAAATCGGTTGAAAATCAGCCAAGTTATTACAACTTCCCCAGGCATCTAGCGTGTGCCATACAACTTGATTAAAAAATACGAGGCCCTTTTTTAAATTTATTGAAATTTTCTACTGTAATAACATTTTTTTCATTATTCATGTTTCAGTGTAATATTTTTTTTGACTTTTCCAAATTTTAAAACAAAAAAAATATTTTTTTTCTTAAAATAGAGATTTCAAAAGGGTGTGGAAAATGGGGGGGGTGAAATAAAGCCATAGGCAATAAGGCCATATGGCCTTATTTCCCAATGAGTTGAGAAATAAAGCCATATGGCCTTATTACCAACCACTGTTGGAAATAAAGCCATATATGGCTTTATTACTCATTTGAAAATTTGTAAAAGTATTCATCATTAATTTCCGGAGAGTGTAGGGGAAAATGTGAAAAAATTTTTACACTAAAATCCTGCTACCCAAAAAAAAATTTATTTCGAAATTACAATTTCTATGATTTGTTTTTTTGTAATAAAGGTTTTTTGCGTAGCCGGCCTTCGGCCGGGCTTAGGGATTACAAACTCCATGCATTAAACCCACCCTCTCTGCAAACCAAAGCTATTTTGGTTATCAGGCCCTTTTGAGGCATAAAAAAATTGATAGCGCAAAGACCTGATACCCTAGAAAACTTAACTTTGCGGAGAGGGTGGGTTTAATGCATGGATTTTGTAATCCCTAAGCCCGGCCGAAGGCCGGCTACACAGAAAATATTTTTTTGTTAAACAATCTTTAAATTAAAAACCCTGCCAATAAAAAATTGGTGCCTCTAGACCCCTCTAAGTTCCGAGGTTCGTGGTATATGTGGTTTTTTAATTTAAAAATAGTCAAAATATTTTTTTCTGCGTAGACGGCCTTCGGCCGGGCTAGGGATTACAAAATCCATAAATTTATCTAGCGGCATTGCTAAATATTTTTTTTTTTTTGGGTAGCAGGATTTACGGAGAAATATATTTCCACATTTTCAACTGATATAGCTTTATTTCCACTTTGGTTGCAAAATCAATATGACTTTATTGCTCAATCGTGTTGGTAATAAAGCCATATGGCTTTATTTCCCATTGAATTGAGAAATAAGGCCATATGGCCTTATTGCCTATGGCTTTATTTCACCCCCCCGTGGAAAATGCAGGCATTTTTAGCACTAATTTAAAAAATGTTAGCAAAACACAATATGAAAAATACTTGTCATCTAATAACATTTGAACTTGAAGAATAAAAAAATGTTATTACAGTAGAAAATTTCAATGAATTTCAAAAATCGGATTGTATTGATTAATCAAGTTGTCTGCCACACGTTAGATGCCTGGGGAAGTTGTAATAACTTGGCTGATTTTAAACCGATTTCGGTTTTTATGACCTTAATAGAGAGACATTTTACTCTACATTTCAATTCTGTAACCATTTGAATTCAAAATTAACTTAAAATACCAAAAAAATTAAGAAAACAGAAAAAAATGCATATTTTCCCTTGTAATCCGATTTTCAAACTTCAAAGCCGATGCGGCACGCCTTACCCATGTCCGATCATCCTAAAATTTTCTGAGACGTATTTTTACACCCAAGTTAATATATCTAGGGGAAGTTACGGTCAATATTTACCAAATTATTTTTTTTGGAGCACCATATAAAATAAACCAGAGTCAAAAAAAAAAAGTGAAATTTTCAAAATTTGAATAAAAATAGAACGAATTACGATCACATCTCGAATTATGACTTAAAAGTTGCGTAATTTAGAGTAGAATTTTTTGACATTATTAAAAAAAAAATCGAAGGTTTCGGACCTTTTCAAAAAATCGATTTTAATTTTTATACGATAAAAAACAAGTGATAATTACTTCGAATAATTTTTCATATTTTTTTTCTAAAACTACATTTAACTACCAACAAAATGTTGTCCATCTTTTTTTAATATATCTATATTTTTTACTGGTCAAAATTGATTGAAAATTTAAATTTTTTCATTTTTTGGAAAAAATCGCCATTTTGAAAAATTGATTACTCAACACCACCTTGGTATAAAAGACTGAAAATTTGCCTGGAAGTTGCATTTAATACGTACTAAAACATATCCAAAAATAAAATTAATCGAAGGGGGTCGGGCCTAAAAGTGAGTGATTTGGCATGGAATGCCCCATATATAGACTAAAACCTTTTTTAAAGGCGTTAGTGGGTTTTGCCTCACGCTCAGTCACCCTCCAACCACAGTATGGGGGTATACTCACTTTGTCATTCCGTTTGTAATGCATCGAAATATAGGTCGGGGACCCCATAAAGTATATATATTATTTATCCATGATGGATTCTAAGACATTCTATTAATGTCCGTCTGTCCGTCCGTCCGTCTGTCTGTAGATAACAAATGCAGTCTAAAATAAAACAGCTAGACTCCTAAAGCTTGGCACATATATGTCTCATGTTCATTAAAGGTGTCCTAACGACTAAGGTAATTTTTCAAAATCACTTTTTAATACGTGGTAGGGTCCTAAATTGTAGTTTTGTATCTAAAAATGAGTGAGCCAAAATTTGGAGACAATCGGATAAAAATAACTCGTGCCGAAAATGGATTGAAGTTTTGGGACACTCTTATCTGATGAAAAAACACGTTTTTTCTAGTTTTTTGAAAAATATTGGTGTATGCTATTTTTTGTTAATTTTTTTGTTAAGTAATATGAAAATGGTAATAAATTACCTTTCCAAAAAGCTTAAAGAAATTCAAATCGGATGAAAAATAAGCATTTTACGCATACATGCCCCAGACCACTGCATGGTTTTTAAAGCCAAAATTTGAAAATTTTCAAAATTTTTGGGCAAAAAAATAAAAAAAATAAAATTTTACTTTATAATTATATTAAATACATGTTATAGATAAAAACTCACAGATATGGTAGTCTAACTTTTTTTTCATTTGGCGTGGGTAGTGATATAATTTACGCGGATTCCAAAGAAAATGAGTTTTTCTAAAATAATTTAGCAAATATGGGAAACAATTTGCTGTATTGTATTATACGAAGTGAAATACATAAATTCTGTAAATTTTTTGAGAATTCGGGCATCTTTAACCCCTTTTCGTCGAGGTGAAATGACAAATTTGAGACGTTATACATTTCTATAATACAAAATATCTGCATATATCCGATTTCTCAAAAGTTACAGAATTTACGTTTTACACTTCGATCCGCACAATAGAGCACAAATTTTCAAAAATTTGCTTAATTATTGTAGAAAAACGCATTTTATTTGGAATCCGCGGAAATTTTATCACTACCCGCGCCAAATAAAAAAAAAGCTTGACTACCATATCTGCTATTTTTAATCTTGAACATGTTTTCAATTTGATCATAAAGTAAAATTAAATTTTTACTATTTTTTTGCCTAAAAATTTTGAAAATTTTGAAATTCTGGCTCTAAAACCCATACAATGGTCTGGGGCATGTATGCGTAAAATGCTTAATTTTCATCCGATTTTAATTTTATTAGTCGTTTTGAAAAGGTAATTTAGTACCATTTTCATATTATTTCACAAAAAATTTAACAAAAAATATCAAATACCAATGTTTTTCCAAAAACTAGAAAAAACGAGTTTTTCGTTCTTATAAGAATGTCCCAAAACTTCAATCCATTTTCGGCACGAGTTATTTTTATCCGATTGTCCCCAAATTTTGGCTCACTCATTTTTAGATACTAAAGAACAATATAGGACCCTACCAGGTATAAAAAGGTGATTTTCGTTTTTAAGGACACCTCTAATGTTCATAGGCAGGTTAAGTTCGCGAATGGGCAAAATCGGTCCAGGGGGAAAAAACTTTCCCCTTGAAGAACTGAACCAACCTCTGAAAACATACACTTTTCTTACATGTTTTTTTGTATTTTTGTTAAATAAATGAAACATTTGGTATATTTATCGCGATGGGAAGGTGCTCTCAATGTCCCCCACTGACCCCCATCACCCCCCCAAAAAAAAAACGCCCCTGACAAATTTTTTGTTTTAATTTTTTATACATTTTGGAGGGTATAAAAGATTCGGCACTGCCGAATTTAACACTCTCACTTGTTTTTTTTTTTTTCAACTCAAGCTTTTTTTTCAACTCAAGCGATGAGCCGCGACGAAAGATAACCGAATACGGATATTCTTCATAGGAGGAATCCCAAACTTTTTTTGAAGTTCACAACATTATTAATAATTTATTAATATTAATAATTTTGATCCAATGATCAGTTTGTGTTTATCTTTCCAATTTAATTACAAATATTTTTTAATAATTTAAACCTAATCGAGAACTGGTCACAATGACCGTCGTCTCGTTGTAGCGAATTCAAACCCACGACCCTTTGTTTCATAGGCTAGCACGCTACTAACTAACCTACAGGGGATCCCCTTCACAACATCTACTTTGCTAATCTTAACGAACGCGTGGATTTTTCAAAGTGGCAAAAATACTAAAAATTTTTAAAAATCCCGAAAAATCCCGAAAATTTCCAAAAAATCCCGTGAATCCCGGGATTCAAAACATCCCGAAAATCCCGGGATCACGAAATCGGGATCCCGAAAATTTTTCTTCAATCCCGAATCCCGGGATTCAGAAAAACCAATCCCGATTGGAAGCCCTAGTCCTCTATAATTAATTATATTGGAGTTAGCTCTTTTTACATTTAAGCTATCTGTTTCTATCCTAATTGCATAAATAAGTGGGACCTAAATTTTCATCAATTTTATTACCATTGATGTAACGATATTTAATTTAGAAAAGTATGTTTGTATTAAACCACCGATGATTAAATTATCATATTAAATACAACGATGTTAATATGTAAGTACATATTCAAGTTAATAGAAAATTGTAAATATATGTGAATCAAATACCTAAATGTTTCTAATGGAAATTTTTGATTAAATCATTTTAGAAATTAATATTCTTAATAATGCTTGTTGTGGTGTATTTTAACTTAGATGTGACATTTGTTAAATTTTAATCAGATTTTCCCAAAAAACCACATTTTTCAACAGGTGGCAACCCTTTTTTAAATTTGAGATTTGGCGGATAAAAAAAACAGCTAACTCTTATTTTTCTCCCCTCATTACCGTATGTAAGTTACAGGACAATCGGTATGTGTTAATAAAATCGATTTGGCACGGTGAGCCTCAGCGATGTTTATGTTGAATTTTAGTGTCGAAGAAAAGTGTAAGCGCAGTTCGATTTCAACAAGATTAAATGTCACAAAACTGTTAACAGCGAAATCGTAGCTGTTCGCATTCGCATTCGCGAGATAACGCGAAATTAGTGTTTATGTATTTTTTTTTAAATTTTGACATTGACGTTTTTTAAATATTTTCAAAAACTAAGTATACAGTTTTAATTGTACTTATTTATAGGTCACAAAACAGTAAACATCAAAATTCTATCTTCTTTAGCTCGCGAGAGATCGCGAAATTATTTTTTTTCTGTTTTTGTTTTCGTTTTTTATCTTTAGATAGGTTTCTTTAAAATTTCGTAAAAACATGGTATGCAGTTTTACTTGTGCTTGATCAAACGTCACACAGCTGTTGACACCGAAATTAAAGGTGTCAGATTTCGCGAGATATCTCGTAATTATATATTTTTTTTTTATTATTTATTTATATTTTTAAACCGGTTCTTAAGAAATAATAAAAAAGGTGGTATGCAGTTTGATTTGAGCATGTTAGAAGAAATTAAAACTGCCCACAAAAAAATTATAGCTGCTCACTTTCGCGAGAAATAATAAATAACTCGCTAAACTACTATTTATTCATTACTTTGTGTTATTTTTGGTCTGTAAAAACATTTGCTTCAATTAACGACAAAAATGTGGTATGCAGTTTGAATTCGAGGTTATTAAAGTTGACAAAACTGCAAGCATAAAAATTATAGATGATCAATTTCCCGAGAAATTGCAAAATTACTGTACAAGCTTTTATATTATATAATTTATTTTTTCTTAAGTGTCTAAAATAAAGGAAAAAAATAAAAAAACGACAAATATATTGCATGCAGTTTAAATTTTATGTGGTTAATGGTGGTAAAACTGCTCAAATCAATATCTTGACGCGAATTTGATTTTTTTTTTTTTTTAATTTTTTATTTTTTAATTTTGCGATTTCTCGCGAAATTGAGAAGATAAGATTTCGATGGTTACTAGTTTGTGACCTGTAAATAAATACAATTAAATCTGTATACTCAGTTTTTGAAAATATTTAAAAAACTTCATTGTCAAAATTTTAGAAAATACAAAAACACTAATTTCGCAATATCTCGCGAATGCGATAGCTTCGATTTCGCTGTTAACAGTTTTGTGACACTAGTTCTTGTAGAAATCGAATTGCGCTTACAGTTTTCGTCGACACTAAAGTTGAACCTAAACATCGCTGAGGCTCACAGTGTTGGGTAATCTATTAGATCGTTGTTTTTTGGGTATAAACTTTTTTAAGCGCAAACATTTTAATTTTGGTTGTAAAAGTTTTTATTACATTATAACACACTTAACTAAACATTTTTGTGTCACACTAATGTTATTCAAAGTGTGTAAAGTGTTATTTTCACCAAGAGGTTTGGATCATAACTTATAATCAGTGGACCGATTTGGCTAAAACTTAATACCAACCTGATCAGGAGAAGCCAAATATGTATGACAAGCTTCAGCAGCCAGAGTTGTCTTGTCTTTTTAAGGAAACGTTTTTTCTACAGACAGACAGACGACCAGAATACGAAGTTTTTTTCCTTACAACTTCCACATTGTGGGACATCTTACTTCTACACATAAAATAAATTTATTAAAAAAAAAATCCTGGGTTGAAAATAAAACGTTTTGTTTTTGTTTATGATAGTAATTTATTTGAATAAATTTATTTAAAGATTGTATTTTTATTACTCAACTACTATAGCAAAGATTCTTTTGAACAACTTTTTTTAAAATTATGCCATATTAAATATTTTAGAAAAACTGCAATCATTTAAATGTTACAATGTATATAAATCAATAAATTTTGTTGATTTATGTGATCAAAATAATCTACTTTAATAAACAATATGACTACAAACAAGCATATGTTTGTCTTCATAATAAATTTGTTAAGGTCTTACTAGGGTTAGTTCATGCTGAAAAGTTATGAAAAATATTTGAAAAAGTAAAGACTTTCCATAACTTAGTTTTAATACCTTCAGAGAAATAAAAAAAAATGTTTTTTGAATCATTTTCAGTTATAAAGATGACATTTATTACCAAAAAATGTCTGCAAATTTTGTACTCTTGTCCAAAACATTAAATCATGATAATATTTTGCCGAAAATTTGGGTGTACTTTGCCAAAACAAAGTTTTTTTTGACAAAATAATGTTATATTCTTTTGGGCGTACGGACATAGCGCCCAATGTCTTATCGCCCAAGACCGTAAATGTCATATCGCCCAAGCTGCGACATATAGCCCAAAATGATAGGTTTAAAAATGTTATTTCTCCCAAAACAAAATTGTAAAAAAATCCAAAAGATTTTTTTTGTGCGAAATGTCGAAATTACGACTTCTATGATTTGTTTTATTGTAATAAAGGTTTTCTGCGTAGCCGGCCTTCGGCCGCACAGTGGGTTGAAACATGTGTAAACTGGGGATTAATTCAGAAAAGCCCTTTATTATAAATATTTATATTTTTTTAGACTAACTATACATTATTTAGTAAAAAAAATGTTTTACAGAAAACAGAAATTATAGCAAATATTTTTTTTATTAAAAAAGAAGATATAACCTTTTTATAAAAATTGGCTTCTACCGCTCTATCTGCTGCAATAATGCCCAAGAGATGTCAAATGTGTGACCGACCCCAAATATATTTTCAATCCCAACATTTTCTTAGAATATACCTACCCTCTATCTTTAACCCTTAAGGTGGTCCCCACACAATTGTTTTTTTAAGTGTTTTTTTCGGCGCATGCCATATTTTGTTTTGTTATTAAGGGTTTGTGATTGAAGAAGAAAACATTGTATTTCTAAAGATTATTTTTAATGTGGATTTATTCCAGACCATGGTTTCTGTAGCCACCTCTACGTCATCAGTGGAGAAAATTACATTAGATAAATTGTTTGATTATTTGTAAGACTGTTTTTTCTATATGTTTTTTCATCAACAGACTTAACTCTGAGTGGAATAGAACCCACGTTCTTCAAATTTTCCATCAGTTTGCAAGGCAAGTACTCTACCATCTGAGCTATCGCCCTGCTTGACAAACTAACAGCAGAAGTTGGTTTGTTCGTATTTCATTACAGATGTTAAGTGTGTGACGTCAACAGAAGATTTTTATTTTACACCAACAATTACGATCCTTAGAAACAACAACATTCCTTAATCTCTCTTTGTCTCGTTTTTGTTTTTTTTTTTTTTTAAATTAATTTTTTGAAATCAGCTCCTACACCCAAAAAAAAAACGTGGGTATTCAATACTAAAAATTTAACTAAATTTTAGTTCAAAAGAACCTAGTGCAGAAATTGGTAACCAATACTAAAATTTTTTACTAAAATTATTGAAAACCAGTAAAAATTACTAATTTTAGTACTTTGAAGATACTAAAATTAGTAAATAGTTAGTAGATTTTTGTACAATATCACTTACTAAACCTTTTACTGTAGAATTATTTTGAGTGTACCGCTCCCAGGGTGCGTCTTAGAGTATTAGTCAATAAGACCGACCCCCATTAATTTTTACCCCCCAACATTTTTTGGAACATACTTATACCGTATCTCCACTCGATAATGGGGCTCCCATATAAAATGCCATTTTTATAAAATCTGCTCCTACAGCTCTAACTGCTCCAAGGGTGCCCCTAGAAATGCAAATGTGTGACCGACCCCCAATATTTTTTTAACCCCAACATTTTCTTAGAATATACCTACCCTCTATCATTAAACCTTAAGGTGGTCCCCACCAAATTTATTTTTATTTTTTATAAATTTGTTTTATGAAATTAGCTCCTACCACTCCCATGGTGCGTCTTAGAGTGGTATCCACTAAGACCGACCCCATTAATTTTTACCCCCCAAAATTTATTTTGGAACATACTTATACCGTATCTTCACTCGATAATGGGGCTCCCATACAAAATGCCATTTTTATAAAATCTGCTCATACAGCTCTAACTGCCCCAAGGGTGCCCCTAGAGATGTCGAATATGTGACCGACCCCCAATATTTTTTTAACCCAAACATTTTCTTAGAATATACCTACCCTGTATATCCAACCCTTAAGGTGGTCCCCATACCCATTTTTTTTAATGAAATCAGTTGCTGCCGCTCCATGCTGGCTCCTAGAGGGTGAAATGTGAGATCAACTATCATTATTTTTTCATCCCCAACTTTTTTTTCAACGTACGCACCCCGTATCTCCTCTAACTAAGGGGTCTCCAATAATGCCCTTTCTCATATGTTTTTCAGATTTTTTTTAGCAACTGGAGTTCTTTCACAAAAATTTTAATAAGTAAAAAAACGCGGTGCCTCTGCAAAAGTTTGGTATGGAATATATAACCTAAAATACTTTATTAAAATATCACTTAAAAAAATTTGCTGGATCGCAACAAGAAATTTGTTGAAACTCTGTGTACATATCGAAAATAATAATATTTGCAAAACATTTATCTAAAAAACATTAATGCAATTATGTAGCCAAATACCTGAAGTTGATGGTTCCATTTTAATAAAATTACTTTTAAAAGGCTTAATAAGAATTATCAGCACCCAAAATATCTCAATTTTCAATTTTAGGCACGGCACGAAAAATTTTGAAAAATTATTTGACTTTGACAGCTCACAGTCGATTGAGTAATTTACTCAAAACAAAAGTTTTTGGCAAATAGTGATGTGGAATTTAATTACCATAAAGAAACATAGAGGCGAAGGCGTCAAAAATTGAGTTGTCAAAGTACAACTTGTTTACATGTATTTGTTGACAAAGTACGACTTGTAAACATGTATTGTGTGGTGAATTCACATCGACAACGTACGTGTGAGAAATTAGAAAAAGATAGCAATATTGTTTTTTCTTTCACCTTCGCCTCTATGTTTCTCTATGCTAATTACCTTTCACCCAGTACCACAAACGAATGTGTAGGATAAAGTTCAGCTTTTGAATTAATCCTCACTTTTGGTACATTTCAACCCTCTGTGGGCCGGGCTTAGGGATTACATACTCCATGCATTAAACCCACCCTCTCTGCAAACCAAAGCTATTTTGGTTATCAGGCCTTTTTGAGGCATAACAAATTTGGTAGCGTAATGGGCTGCTACCCTAGAAAACTTTACTTTGCGGAGAGGGTGGGTTTAATGCATGGATTTTGTAATCCCTAAGTCACGACCGAAGGCCTGCTACGCATAAAAACTTTAAAATATTGTGTTAAAAAAAAAAAAAAAAAAAAACAATTTTGGTGAGTTTTATGATTACTTTTTTGGGTGCTATGACATTTTATAAATATAACATTTTGATATTTGGGTAATTTGACATTTTTGATAATTTATATAAATTTAAAGAAAATTGTTAAAATAACCAAAAATAATGGCCATATCGTCCAAAAAATTTTGCAACAACAACTAACACACATTTTTTTTGGGTGGAATGACTTTTTTAAATTGGGCGATATGCACTTGGGCGCTATATCCGTACGCCATTCTTTTGTCATTCCATGCAAAACGTATTGAAATATCGATTGATGACCCCATTAAGTTAATATATTATTGATACATTTCTAAGACACTCTAGTATACATGTATAGTACATCCGCCCATCTGTCTGTGGAAAGCAAGATGCAGTCCAAAGCAAAAGACTTGTAAATTTGGAAAATGAGAAAAAATGGATTTTTACCATTTTGGAGATTATAAAAGATTCGGCACCGAAGAGTTTAACACTCTAACTTGTTGTTTGTACATTTTTTAAACAAATGAAACATTTTTATGTCGGAAGTTTAGACTTGGTTATAAAGTTGTTTTGGTAAAAAAAATGATTTTTTTTTACGAAAAACAAAATTATGATAAAAAAAATTTATGAAAACAAAATTTTTGGTAAACAAATTTTTTGTGCTTTATTTCCTACATTTTGACCATCTAAATGTCCAAATATCGCAAAGTGATGTTCGGCAAAGTTGTAGCTGGCGTTAACCTTAACAACTTTGCAGAAAATCATTTTCCGATATTCGGATGCTTAAAGAAAGGATGGTATAAAGAAATTGAAGTTTTTAAACCGTTTTCGTGAAATTTTACCACCTAAAAGTCCAAATATCGTTTTTCTAAATCAAAAACTTTTTTTCGCCAAAAATTTTGTTTTCATCAACATTTTTTTTTATCAAAATTTTGTTTAAATTTACAACTCATTTTTAATAATTTCAACCTAACCGAGAACTGGTAACAATAACCGTCGTCTCGTTGTAGAGAGACGACGGTTATTGTTCTGGTGGGATTCGAACTCTCAACCTCCAAGTTCAAAGGCTAGCACACTACCGACTAGCCTATGGGGGCTCCTATGGGAATATCATAGTTTTAATTAGTAAAAGAAATAATGACCTCGAGCTAGAAAAAACCTACTCAAAATATAATTTTCTAAGGTCCAATAAAACAATTTTTATTTTTTAATAAAAATTAATCGAAAATTATAATTATTATTATTAAGTTAAGTATTCAGTATAGAAGTTCCTTATTAAAAATTTGTAACCAAACTTCTGTCTTTCCACAATTTTTACAAAACAAAAAAACTTATTTGTGAAAACTCTTTGTGCAAAAACATTTTATTTTAAGACACATACATCATAGAAAAATGCCATAATTATTATGTAGGTAAACAGCAAAAAGAAAATAAAAAATGGGGAAAAGAAAGGGAAAAAAATAAAATTCTTAACTTTCAACAAATAAAATATACACAAAAAGGCAGGAAAATAAAGAAAGTAAAAATGATAAATCACTGCAAAGAATTTAATAAACACTTTTAACATATTAAGAGATTTTTAACACAGATAAATTTTGTACACACACACACACAATCATATGCATATTGACCCACACACACGCATGTATGTATGTTTGTAACCATAAATTCATATTTGAAAGGATAAAAAATTATAAATCATTATTAAATAATAAATTGAATAAATTTTTGATATTATTAAATAAAAATAAATAAATTTTAAAATTTTTTTCTAAAAATTCAATTTCGAAATTTTCGTAGAATTTTGGTTTATAAGCATTTTATAAATATTTGAAATATTTTTAGATGTTTTTACATATTTGTTGCAAAAGTATTTTATGTGCATAGGGGTGGATATATATTTTTTTATTTTAAAATCCAGTAAGAGTGCTATTTAAGGCATTGCTACACTTGATGCCATGCCATAAAAAAATAAAATTTTAAGAAGTTATAAGTAAAGGAGACAACTGAAAAAAGCGATTAGCACCACAGGATAAAGCGTACTCAAACTTGTTTTACCCGACGGGTATCAGAATCTACGAATTTTTCAATGGTAAACATGTCTCGCAACCTTAAAACTTTTTACAGTAAAAGTTCTGCAGAATTCCAAAAATTTTTAGTTTGGTAAATTGTCTTGGAATTTATAAAGTTTCATTATTTTGATGCAAATACTTTTTTACCTGATATTTTTTTTACTGCTGCACCACCCTATTTCAAAGTTGGTGTATAACAAAATAAAAATAATTTTTTTTTTTCAATTTAAAATGGCATAATTTTAAAAACTAAATCAACAATCAGGTTTGCAAACACATTTGATTAGTTACCACCCATAGCAGAGAAAAATTTAAAATTCGACATCAAAAAATTTTTTGAATAACAAACTACAAAAACCGTACATCTGTAAAATTAAACGGTATAATCAGTCACAAATAATTTAACTGATAAAAATATTTTTCCGTAACTTTTGTAGTTTATTGTTTTAACAACTGTATAAATCGTTCAATATTTTATTTTCATTGAAAAACAAACGATAAAACGTTTAAAACAACTTTAACTAAAAACTTTTTGAATAACCGTAAATAGTTACTGTAAAACTTTTCTGGGTGTATGCATTCTTAAATACACATTTTAGTTGCGTTCTTTATGCTGGTGTTAGAGCTTGAACAGAATAAGAACGACAACGTTGAACGATTGGCGTTTTTAGACACATATAACTATAGAAGGATTCCAAAATTTTTGAAAACAAAAAAAACACTTTTTCGACCTTACCTATTTTAATTTGCATAAAAATTGGCATATCAATTCTCGAGATCTGTGTCGAATTTCGGTTTTTGTTATTTAGTCAAAATTGTGAATGGTTCGCGTTTTATCGCTGTTCAAAGTTGGTATTTTGCAACAATTTAATGAAAAATACATGATGTTTAAATGATCGTATCTTTGGAACGCATCATCCGATTGTCACGAAATAAAGCGCAAAATAATGGTTATGTCCTGGTCTTAAACTTATGAAAAAATGATGAATGTAGGATTTGTTGGAAATTTGATTATCTTTAGTTTGGTTTTTATTGCGAGAAGATCAGATAAACAGAACTTAAGATATAAGAAAAATAGTCAAAATACCTCCAAAAAACGCTAAAAAATTCATTAAACAAAAAGTTATTCGCGAAATGTTCTTTTGATGGAATTTTTGAGTTTAGCGATCAAAAATACATATAAAAAAATTATTCGCGGTTAGTGCGCAGAAATTGTTTTTCATTTGTAAACGAGAGTTATTAACAAAAATCAATAAGGCGTTTCATGAAACCGCGTTTACAATTAAACCGCTTACCATCCCAATTTGGGATTTGCATATGTTGTTAAGTATATTTAGGGCTATATGTGCAAAAAAATATAGGAAAATTAAAGATACGCATTTTGAGATATTTGCAAATTAAGGACATTTTTTTAATTTCAATATCCTTTTTGCAAAGCATCCTATCCTTTTTCAAAATTCTATTTTAAGACCAGGACATAACCATTATTTTGCGCTTTATTTCGTGACAATCGGATGATGCGTTCCAAAGATACGATCATTTAAACATTATGTATTTTTCATAAAATTGTTGCAAAATACCAACTTTGAACAGCGATAAAACGCGAACCATTCACAATTTCGACTAAATAACAAAAACCGAAATTCAATAAAAATCAGAAGAATGGATATATTAATTTTTGGATAAATTGAACCACCATCGGCTGATTGCCTATGCTATTTAAAATGGAACCAGTCTATAACAACTTTTGTGGCAATTGTTAATGAAAAAGTATAATTTTATGGGGAAAAAAATGAAATAGAATCAATAAAAATATTGTCAATATTATTAGCCATCTAATAATAAAGACGCTTTTAGAAGGCCTTGTGGATTTCGCTTATAGAAGGCCTTGTGGATTTCGTTGTAACTTTTGCGTCGGCATCACTTACAAAAAAGGGAGTGGTAAATTTTAAAAGCTAAAAGGGCACTGATTTATAGTGTGCTCTTCGTCATTACCTACTTCCATTTGTTTTTAAATTTACTTTTCGAATATTTATAAACAAAAGAAAGTAGGTAATGACGAAGAGCACAATAAAAATCGGTGCAATGTAAGATTTCAAAATCGACCAATCTCTTGTTTGTAGGAGATTCACAAGGCTGCGTGAAAGCGGCCATATGGATTAGAGTGTTAATTTAGCAAACCTGAATTTTAAGATACCTGAATTTAGATCGTAATGAAATTATAAAAAAGGGTGAGATTGAGAGAATCTGTTATGAAAACAAGTGAGAGTTTTAAATCCGGCTGTACCGATTCTTGGGGGGTATACCAACATGTAATAAAATAAAAAAAAAATCCAAGGTTATTTTTTGGGGGGTTGCTGGCAGGCGCGGATCCACGGGGGGAAAAAGGAAATTTCCCCCCCAAACCGAACTCGAAAAAAAAAGAAAAAAAGAAAAAAAAAGAAAAAAGAAATAAAAGAAAAGAAAAGAAAGAAAGAGAAAAAAAGGAGAGGGAAAAAGGAGAGTGAAAACGAAATAATCTAAAAAAATAAATTCTATGAAAAATGTCCAAGGATCTGAAAAAAATTTCTATGAAAAATTTTGAAGAATTTTAAAGTTTTTCTAGAGGAAAAATGTTACAGAATATTAAAATTTTACTATATGAAAAAATTGAGAATTTTTCTAAGGAAAGTCCTTTAAAGTTTTCTATAGGAAAAATCAGGGAGTTTTTCTATAGGAGAAATTTTTTTTTCGAAATTCTTCTAAATGTCTAAGAATCCTAAAATGTTTCTGAATGTTCGAATTTTTCTATGTGATTAAAGTCTCAAAAAATTAAAAATTTTCTTTACAAAAATCACAAAATTTTTTCTAGACGAAATATTTGGAATTTTTTCTAGGCTAAAAATTTTTCAATTTTTCTAGATGAATGATTTGGGAATTTATAGAAAAAAGTTTAGAATTTGTCTTAGAACTTTTTTATAGGAAAAATCTTATAATTTTTGACAATTTTTATATAAAAAATCTAGCAGTTTTTCTATAGGAAAAACCTTAAAGGTTTCTTTTTTATAGGAAAAATCTGAGAATTTTCTATATTAAAAATTTAACAATTCTTCTGAGTGAAATAAACAGTTAGAATTTATGCTAGAATTTTCAAGAATCTCAAAAGTTTTCTTTAGAAAAATTGCTTTTATATCTTAAATTTTTTTATAGAAAAAATAAGAAAATTTTCTTCAGGGAAATTTGAGAATTTTTTATATAAAAAATGCAATAGAATCTTAGACTTTCTCTATAGAAAAAATTATGCAGAATCTGGGACTTTTATAGGAAAAATGCCTTGAATACTTAGAGTATTTTTCCTTACGAAAAATGTCTCAGAATCTAAGATTATTTTTATTACAAAGATGTCTTAGAGTCTAAGACTTTTTAATAGGGAAAGCTGAGACCTTTTCAATTGGAAAAAGTCCTAGAATCCTAGATAAAATTTTCGATTTTTTCGATATTAAACATATCTCAGAATTTTTGAGTTTTAATATTAAAAAAATACTCTAAAATCTATGACTTTTTCGATAGGAAAAATAACTCAGAATCCAGAAAAAATATTCTGAGAATTTTAGAGAAATTATCACAGAATCTAAAAAGGGTCAGTCTTAGTGAAATCAATCAAAAATAGCTAAAAATTTTCGTGACCCCCTCCGATTTTGATGAAATTTGGTTTAGTTGTAACACTAAGTGATAAACTAATGCACACTTATTTTCAGCCCTCTAAGTAAACAGTGGGCGAAAACACGGAGGGTCAAAATTTCCCCCAAAATCTCCCAGTCGCGACACTTTGCAACGTAAAAACTTAATATCGTTGGTTCTAATATAGCTAGAAAGCCCATTTTTGGTTTGTTTTGAAGCTCATAATATGCTCTACAAGACCTACCATAACCAAAAAATTTGCGAAAAAAATAAGGGTTACCTAACTTATTTTAAGGTCGAGATATACGGAGGAGAAAATGGGGAGGATGGTATCCCCCGATTTTTTTTTTACTTGATAATCTTATAGAGAAAGTCCTAAAGAATATATTCTAAAGTTTTTAAGTTGGGACAACAATGGGATCGCTCAAAATCAAAATTTTTCACAAATTTTCCCCAAAATCTCCAAACCGCAACACTCTTTAACCTTAAAAATTTAATATCATAAGTGCTTTTGTAGCTACAGATCCAATTTTTTTTGTTTTAAAGCTTAAAATACGCTCTACAAGACATACCAAAACCAAAAATTTTCCAAAAAAAGGAATTGGTGCCCCCCTTATTTGAAAATCGTGCCAAAGGGTGCAGAAAATGGGGGGAAAGAATCCCCCGATTTTTTTTTTACTTGGGATTATCAAAGTGAAAGTCCTAATGAACATAGTCTACAATTTTTATGTTGGGACAACAATGGGATCGACCAAAATCAAAATTTTTCAAAATTTTCCCCCAAAATCATCAAATCGCGACATTCTTGCGCCTCCCATTGGAGTCCCAAGATAAAAATTTCAGGATATGCTCTCTAGAACTTACTCTTTAAAAAAAAAAAGGTAAAAAAAATAATTGGGGGATACTATCCCCCGATTTCCCCCACCCCTTGCCACGATCTTATAATACAAAACGCACCCCTAATTTTTTTTTATTTTTTTTTTGTAATAGTAATATTGTAGGGCATATTAAGAGCTTTAAAACAAACCAAAAATGGACTCTGTGGCTACAATACAGTCCACGATATTAAATTTGTAATGGGCAAGAGTGTCGCGATTTGGAGATTTTGGGGGAAATTGTGAAAAATTTTGATTTTGGTCGATCTGATTGTTGTCCCAACATAAAAATTTTAGGATATGTTCACTAGGACTTGCACTTTGAGAATACCAAGTAAAAAAAAAATCGGGGGATACTTTCCCCCCATTTCCTCCACCCTTTGCCACGACCTTTAAATAAGGGGAGCACCCTTCCTTTTTTTCTAAATTTTTTTGGTTAAGGTAGGTATTGTAGAGCGTACTATAAGCTTTAAAACAAACAAAAATGGACTCTGTAGCTACAATAGCACATATGATATTAAATTTTTAAGGTTCAAGAGTGTTGCGATTTGGAGATTTTAGGGGAAATTGTGAAAAATTTTGATTTTGAGTGATCCCATTGTTGTCCCAACTTAAAAATTTTAGAGTATATTCTTTAGGACTTTTTCTATAAGTTTATCAAGTAAAAAAAAAATCGGGGGATACCATCATCCCCATTTTCTCCTCCCTTTATCACGACCTTAAAATAAGGGAGGTAACCCTTATTTTTTTTCGAAAATTTGTTGGTTATGGTAGGTCTTATAGAGCATATTATGAGCTTCAAAATAAACCAAAAATGGGCTTTCTAGCTATAATAGAACCAACGATATTAAGTTTTTACGGTGCAAAGTGTCGCGACAGGGAGATTTTGGGGGAAATTTTGACACTCCGTATTTTCGGCCCCTGTCGACTTAGAGGGCTGAAAATTTGCATTTGTTAGTTTTTTACGTAGTGTAAGAACTTAACCAAATTTCATCAATATCGGAGGGGGTCAAGAATATTCATGATTGATTTCACTAATAATGACCCAAAAAAGTTATTAGATTCCGAATTTTTTTTTATTTGAAAAATGACTCAGAATCTAAGACTTTTTTTTGGAAGAAAAAATTCGGAAACTCAGACTATGAGAATTTTTCTATGGGAAAAATGACTCAGAAACTAAAACATTTTTTTTGGAAAAAATTTCTTAGACTCTTTTATAAAAATATTTCTTAGAAATGCTTGACTATCTCAGACATTTTTTTGGTAAAAGTTTCTCAAAAAACTAAAATTTGTTAATAGAACAATGTCTCAGAATCTAGAAAATTGCCTCCAAAAATTTAAAAAAGCATTAAAGTTTTCAATTTTACTAATCTCTGGTACTTTCTACGGAATATTTTTTCAAACCCTAAAAATTTTGGTGTAGAAAGATCGTTTCGGTATCTTAAAACTTTTCTGTAGAAAAATACAATAGAACATTTTTTTAATATTTCAGAACCTAAGAAGTTTTCAATGGAAAAAAACTCACTAAATCTGAGAATTTTTCATTACGAGAATTTTTTCTAAATATAGAAATTTTTGGTGTGAGAATTGAATAAGTATCTAAGAATTTTCTATATAAAGGTGTATCAGAATTTGAAAAATTTTGAATAAATTCTGATTAATTTTTAACAAAAAAAAAATTGTTACATTCTAACTTTAAAACATAATATTTTTAGTAGGTTTATTCTAGCTCGAGGTCATTATTTCCTTTACTTATTTAGACTGTGATATTCTCATAGAATAATTTTTTGAAAATTATTCTATGAGAATATCATAGCTTTAATAAGTAAAAGAAATAATGAGCTCGAGCTAAAATAAACCTACTTAAAATATTTTTGTATACATTTTGAAAGCTTTTCTGTATCAAAATGCTTCAGAACCTCAGAAGTTTTCTATTGGGATAACGTCTCAGAATCATAAACTTTCTATTAGAAAATTATGTCAGAATCTGGGTCTTTTGCTGTCAGAAAAATGCTTTAGAGCAGTGGTCGGCACAAAGAGGCATATGAAAGTATTAGTGTTTTAATAAAAATATGCATGTGTTGGTGTATTTCTACAACAAAGCGACATCAACCTGCTTTGAAGAAAGTCAGCTTGCTACTGAATAAAATATTTGTTTTTTTTATGCTCTTTGTTGATTTTTTGTTGACATTCGTGTTGTATACATGTGAATTACCGATTGTGTTCGGCTCCAGCGTGCAATGGGTCGATCACTGCTTTAGAGCCTGAAAATTTCTTGAAGAAACATTTTTCAAAATATTAAACATTTAAGTTTTTATTTATTATAGGAATAAATTTGAAAAATTTTAAAATGTTTCTATAGAAAAAATCATAATAAATAAGAGTTGAACAGCAAAAAACCTTAACCAATGATTCAAATTCGACTTAAAGTTCCCTGCAAAAAAACAAATTTTTTGAGCGCAAAAATATATTTCTCCCTCCCCCAAACCAAAGAGCTGGATCTGCGCCTGTTCGTTGGGGACACCTTTTCACGATATCGAACACGGGTGGTCCGAGACAGTTTTAAGCTAAAAGTGTGAAAACCACAATTTTTTTTGAATACACAGAAAAATCAGCCTGTTTTTTGTTGTTTTGTCCAATAAAAAAATATTTTACAACATAAAGGAAAAAAATTGGTCACAATGAAAGTAGATTATGTGAGAAAGTAACATTTAAATTTTTTTCATTTTGGTTCAAAACTACGCCCTCTATTGGAAAAAAATGGAAAAAAAATTAAAAAAAATCAATTAATAAATACACCGATTCAATTACTTTAGTATTTGAATTTCCTCCGAGCACGAAAATTGTAATATAGATTACTCAATAATTGGTTCAATTACTAAAATAATTGAACTAATTACTTTAGTAATTGGACCAATTACTTGAGTAATCAATATTACAATTTTCGTGCTCGGAGGAAATTCAAATACTAAAGTAATTGAATCGGTGTATTTAGTAATTGATTTTTTTATTTTTTTTTCAATAGAGGGCGTAATTTTGAACCAAAATGAAAAAAAAATGAAAGTGTTACTTTCTCACATAATCACCTTTCATTTTGCCAATTTTTTTTCTTTTATGTTGTAAAATATTTTTTTATTGGACAAAACAACAAAAAACAGGCTGTTTTTTCTGTGTATGTCTTTGGGATGTCTAAGAATAATTTCTCAACAAAAACCAAAATTTTCTATCGAGCTTGAATTGGGAAAAATTACAATATTCGAATTTTCTCTAAACTATGAGAGATATCAAAAAAACACTTATGACTAAAAATATTTCTCAAAAAAAAATATGGTTTTCACACTTTTAGGTTAAAACAGTCTCGGACCACCCGTGCAAAGTTAATAACTTCAATTATTATGCTTTTCCACTTGAATAATAAAAATTTTTTTTATTCAAATAAATTTGTAATGTCCACGCCCACAAAAGGTCCTGGGTCCAAGTGCATTTACATTTGTTAAATTAAAATGTAATAAATATGTAAAAAAATTAGGTTTTGCAGAGGTTGGTTTAGTTCTTCAAGAAAAAAGTTTTTCCTCCAGAACCTGTTTTGTCTATTAACGATTGTAACCTGCCTAGGGACATAATACATATTTGTGCCAAACTTCAGGAGATTACATTTTATATACTCAATAAAGTATTTATATTCATGATCCTCGATCGATGCTAAGACGATCTAGCGATGTCCGTCCGTCTGTCTGTCTGTTGAAAACACGCTAACTTTTAAAATACTTTACGGCAGCTTCTGAAATTTGGCACGTTTGTTTGGAAAAAGGTTTTTTTTTTAAATAAAATATTTCTAATCAAAATTGTTAATTTTTTCATGTTAAAAAAATTACTGTCCTTAATAAAGGGCATCGTGGAGGGTATTAATAGATTCGGCCAAGTCGAATTTAACTTTTCTACTTGTTTATATTAGTTTGTATCATGTCTTATACAGACAGACATTATTATAATGTCTTAGAATCGATCACGCATCAAAAACATATTTACTTTAACACTGAATGACAAAGTGAGTATACCCCCCATACTGTGGTTGGCGGTTATACAAAAATATGTATTAATTTTTGAAGTGCTGGTTAAACTTTTCTTAAATTTTTGGTCAATTTACTTTGAAAAGTTCCGTGCCTGCCTTGACCGTTCTGTTCAGACTCATAGTTTGCATGTGTTGATACAACAGTTTCTCGTTTGAAATTTCAACGTGTGCAAAATGTGGTTTTATTTGTTGCAAACTGAGCAATGTTGTGCGTAATAACGTTAAAGTGGATATAAAATGTACATTTTCTATATTCGCAAGAAATATATCCCATAGTTGCGAACACCGAAAATATCTAACTTGATTATAAATTTGGAGTGCCCCACTAATTTATTTCGACGAAGATCAAAAATCCAGAGCCGCTTTTGAAAAAATCTTGTTTAAGAGTCAAAAAATTTACATTTTAATTTATCTCGAAATCGCTTAGAGATATGAAAAAATTACTTCAACAAAAATTATACCTCGGGAAAAATAAAATTAAACTGCAAATTAAAATTTTCCAATTGCAATGTTTTTGTTGCTAAAAATTTAATTCGATCTTACTTACTTTATTTAAATTTGATTGGTTTTGTTGCAAAAAAAAAAAAAATATTTTTGCAATATTTTTTTTTATTAGGTGTGTGGGTTACTAACTCAAAAAGGAAGCAAGATATCAAAAAATGACTCACGACTAAAATTATTCCTTGCAAAAAATACAATACAATCGCTTAGGCACATTTTTTTAATGGTTTTGTGAATTTTTTTTTTCTTTAATTCATTTGCATTTTATCTGCAAATGGAATCTGAATTTCATTTATGCTTCGTTAAGTTTTATTTTGATTTTTTTTTAACCACAAAACTTTGTTTTTTAGACAGTTTTGCCATTTTTGTTTTGTTTTAGATATTGAGACTTTGGTAGCTGGGAACAATTTTTCGAAAAACGCGACCACCAGAAATGTTTATTTATGAATTTTGCGATAAAAATTTAAGATTTTCGATTTGGATTTTTTTGCAAAAAATTTAATTTACAAAAGTGATATTAAAACACTGCAAAATTTAATCTGTAAAAATATAAAAAAAAATATATTTCTAATATTTTTATGAATTTGATGTGTTAATAGAAATGGAAACATTTTTAATTACCAGTTTCTCATAAACAGAAACATCTGACATTTTTTTTCAAACGCAAAATATCTTAATAACGAAATGTTCCCAGGAAATTTTTTTGGAACAAAATCCTGGTTCAATATATTCTTAAATATATTGTACGGTAGTCACAACAACATTTTCTATTTAAAATAATTTTTCCAAAAAAACTACCTGCTCTAAAAATCGATTTCTACCGGGAAAATTTCAAACAAAAATCATTGATTCTTGTGTATTAAGTAGAATTGGTTGCTTGATAATATGATGCGTTCTGGAACCAACTATTTGGAACAGAAAATTTTTCTTGGTTCTTAAACCGATTTGAATACGTGATTTGGGCTCAGAAAATTAATTTTATGTAAAATCTAGTAATTTTTTGATGATTACGTAAGACTACGTTGGAGTTAGAAATTAATCGGCCTCCATTTCAAATCACTGTATAAAATTCAGCAACTTTTATTTACATTAAATGGTCATGGAAATAATTCTATAATTTCAAAAGTTTTTTCCCACTTTAATGTATACAAACAAAAGGCACTAATTGAAAGTATGACTGACGTTGTCCAGGTAATTGGGATACATAGATTTTTGTTGTATAATATTTTTATTTCTTTAACTATACCCGAGTAAAAAAGTTCCTATATAATTGTATATAATTTTATAAGCATCATATATGATTAAATAGAATTATATAGAATTTGATGCGAAAAATGAGTCGATAAAACCATATAAAATTTTATCAATGTTACTTGTGTTTTGATAAATTTTTTATATAATTTTATGCGAAATTTGGACCCCTATTTTTATATAACAAAAGCAAATTTATATAATCAGATATAATTAATATATACAACTATATCAAATTATATAAAACAATATATAATTTTATAAAGTTATATAAAATTATATCAAGTTTTATATAAATCATAAAATTTTGTTTTAATTATATATAATTATATATAATTTTATGTAACTTTATATAGTTTTATGCAGTTTTATACAATTTTATATATTTTTATATAATTATATCTAATTATATAATTTTGCTATTATTATATAAAAATAGGGGTCCAAATTTCGCATAACATTATATAAAAAATTTATCAAAATATATGAAACATTGATCAAATTTTATATAGTTTTATCGACTCATTTTTCGCATCAAATTCTATATAATTCTATTTAATCATATATGATGTTTATAAAATTATATACAATTATATAGGAACTTTTTTACTCGGGTACCTATTTTTTTGTTTCACAGAAACTGTGTCGACATTGGTTTTTGGGGAGTTTATTTTAAATAATCAAAAACTTAAAGTTGAAACTACTTTAGCGTATAAGATTTTTTATGTGCTTAACATTTTAAATGAATTTTTAAAATGAAACCCCTTTCGGAATAAACTGTAGCCTAAAAGTGCTAAACATCAAATTTTTATTAATTAATAAAATTTAATTAATTTTATTAATAATATAAACTTAAAATTAAGTAATAAAAAATCGCGAAATCGTAACTTCATTAGCGATTTTTTGGATTTAGGCTACTTAAAAAAAATTTCATATGCTTTCCCGAAGTCCTTGGGCACTCACATTGCGGATTAAATATACATCCCCAAAAAACTATGTATACGTTTCGATTTTTTTTGAGCTGAAAGGGATCAAGAAAGTTTCTTTTGGGAGTCAAAATGTATCCATAAAAATTTCGGGTAATTCAAAAATTTCATGGGTTTCTCTCAAATATTGGGACATATTTAATTTTTTTCATTGGGAGTTGTTTCATTTTTTAAAATGAAATAACTCGGTATGCCCTTCATTCAAGAGGTCAAATGGTGCTCAAAAAGGCTCGGAAATGAATTGAACTACAGGATGTTTTTTTGCGGTTTTCGGAATCTTAAAACACTTAAGCAGATTTGAGGAGGTCAAAATCTATTTAGTTCATACATTTGAATTTTGAAAGTGTTTTGTTTTTTTTTAAATGCGATTTTTGTTCCTGAATTTGTCTTAGACATCACAGCTGATTCAGACTAGTCCTAACAGTTGTACTTGGTTTGCAATTTACTTTAAGTCACTGGTTAAAATTTCATATCTGGAATAATGAATGCAATATACATTTGATATACTAATATACACTACTTCACAACAGCATACTAAATATGTATGTAGGGTAGAGAGGGGCACATTCGGCAGTGGGGCACGATCGCCACCCCCACTTATCTTAAACTAAAAGAGGTATTAAATTGTGACAAATGAGAGTGTATTTTTCAATGACCTTTCATACTATAAACTTTGACCGTTCTACTTTACACGTGAAAGCGGACAGATGTGTTTTTGTATTTTTTAGGTTGATGAAAAAATATTACCTGGTCAGTATAGTTTGTAATAACTTTTTAATTTGGTGCGTTTCAAATATATTGCTCATTGTTATTAAACCATTACTATCCATTAAAAAAACTGCAATGAGTTTGTTTTAATAAGTGAAAAATTTATTGTTTTGTGAGTTCCCGCTGCTGGGGCACATTCGACAGATTAAGGATGTGGCAGTTTTTCCGGCGAAAGTACACCATAGGGTATATACGCCACGTAAAATTGAGGTAGTTTCGCCAGCGAAAGTGCCCCATGCGGTTGATTCGCCGATGACGAATGTACCCTATGGGGTTGAAACGCCACATAGAATGGGATAGTTTTCTGGCGAATGTGACCCACGGGTAGTATACTTTTTTGGTTTGTTTCAATAAAATTTTGTTATTTTAATAAAATTATGTTTTTAACAACAATTCTTCCGAAATATGATATTGTAAACGAATTTCTGGAAATCTTATTTCTTGGCGATTGTACCCCACCTGCTTAACGCAGGTGCCCCATGGATGGGGCAGTTTCGCCGATTTGGGTTGCTTTACAAATGTAAAAAAATAATATAAGCCAAACAGATAAACTCCATTTGGAGTATGCATTTTAAAGCATAAAAAATTAGCGAATGTGCCCCTCTCTACCCTATATATATTTATGTGTCCTTAGATAATAACACTGTCTCTGACCCTACATAACAGACACATTCTGCCTTTCGTATGCCTCCTCTTTTACTGTTGTATAACAGTCTATATTTTTTTTACCAGTTGATAGCATAATGTAGCATGAGACATTGTCATTCTTTTTGTTGTTTTGCATAATGTTTCTTTACAAACACATATACAAACACGCGTATACATAAACCCGCCGCACTCACAGACAGGGGCCAAATTGTGTTTGGATGTGAGTAATTTTTTTCATTCAACCGTTCCCATTGCTGTAAATGATATAACATTTTTACATAGAATGAACATGACAAGGACCAACATAAAAGCTGTGCAACCATGTGGTTGAGACTGCATTTAGCATGTTTGGTTGTTTAACATTAGGTTTTGGTCTGATAACAGCAACAGTTATTATGATATGAGGGAATATGCCATTTAAAGTTTATGTATGTGATATTTGATATGACATAAAATGTTGATATATCTATCGTTAGTATAATACGCAAAATAATTTTTGACCTTGTTGTCAAAATCTTTGTAATTTTTTTTTTGATTTTTATGACCATTAAGCGGCCTTTTTTTAACTTTTGATTTGATTTATTATTATGAGGCCAAAAGATATTTGGTACAAATTTGAGGCCAATCGGATTAAAATGACCCTTGGTGTCGGCGATCAAAGTTTTTGAATTTTGAATTTTTGAAAATTTAAAATAAAAATATTTTAAAACAATATCAATATCTTTATAAAAAGTACCTTTTATAAAAAGTACCTTTTAAAAAAAGTACCTTTTATAAAAAGTACCTTTTATAAAAAGTACCTTTTATAAAAAGTACCTTTTATAAAAAGTACCTTTTATAAAAAGTACCTTTTATAAAAAGTACCTTTTATAAAAAGTACCTTTTATAAAAAGTACCTTTTATAAAAAGTACCTTTTATAAAAAGTACCTTTTATAAAAAGTACCTTTTGTAAAAAGTACCTTTTATAAAAAGTACCTTTTATAAAAAGTAACTTTTATAAAAAGTAACTTTTATAAAAAGTACCTTTTATAAAATAACTTTTTATAAAAAGTACCAATTATAAAAGTACCTTTTATAAAAAGTACCCTTTATAAAAAGTACCTTTTATAAAAAGTACCTTTTATAAAAAGTACCTTTTATAAAAAGTACCTTTTATAAAAAGTACCTTTTATAAAAAGTACCTCTTATAAAAAGTACCTTTTAAAAAAAGTACCTTTTATAAAAAAGTACCATTTATAAAAAGTACCTTTTATTAAAAGTACCGGAAGTACAATTTTTGGTACTTTTTTATTTCCTGAGGTATAAATAAAACAAACTTTTTTGTTTTTTAAATCATTACATTGCACACTGGGCCGAGATGGTAGGTTTTTTGGCCAAAAGTCTCTACAGGTCGTAAATGTTAATCGATTTTGTTGAAATTCAGAATATAAGCCTATATTAGGGTAATAAATAAGTGACTTGAAACTTTTTGGAATCGGACCTACAAGGAAACTGTTTCAGGGTGGACACTTAATTTTAAATAAAATTTACAGATGTTATAGATGAAACAAATGAAGAGAAACTTGTCTTTTGTTTATGTTTTTGAATTGGAGATGGTCTCTGGTCCCGTGATTTGCGTGACTCAAAAAACAACGTGATTCACGCGTGAGAGTGAGTGATTTTCACTTAAATCACGTGATATAAAAGTTTTTAAAAATTTAATTGAAAAAAAGTTTAAAAATAACGTGATTCACGCGTGAGCGTGAATGATTTTCATTTAAATCACGTGAATATACCTTTTTCCGAAATATAATTGAAAAAAAAAGTTTATAAACAATTGAAAAAAAAAATTGTTTTTGTTTCGAAAACCCCCTTTTTATACTCATCGTTATCAAAAGTTCCACGCCCTTTTAAAAAACTGTCTGGGCCAGAATTATCCTTTCTATCCACACTTTCCAAAAAAGTTGCCCGCTTGTGCCCGTTTTCAAAAATGAAATTTAAATAAAATTTATAAAAAAATGAAAAAAATTATTTCATTTTTGAAAACCCCCTTTTAAGAACTCATCGTTATGGAAAGTTCCACGGCCTTTCAAAAAACTGTCTGGACCAGAATTATCCTTTGTATCAGCACTTTCCAAAAAAGTTACCTGCTTGTGCCCGTTTTCAAAAATTGAATTGAAAAATGAGCTTATAAAAAATTGAAAAAACATTTTTTTTGAAAACCCTCTTTATAAACTCATCGTCATAAAAAGTTCCACGCCCTTTCAGAAAACTGTCTGGGCCAGAATTACCCTTTTTATCAGCACTTTCCAAAAAAGTTGCCCGCCTGTGCCCGTTTTCAAAAATTTACTTCTAATAAGGGCTAATAAAAAATTGGAAAAAATAATTTTTTTTTTTCTGAAAACTCCCTTTTTAAACTCATCAAAAGTTCCACGCTCTTTCAAAAAACTGTCTGGGCCAGAATTATCCTTTTTATCCCCACTTTCCAAAAAACTTTTCTGCTTGTGCCCGTTTTCAAAAATTAAATTGAAACAAGTTTATAAAAAATTGGAAAAAATTTTTCTTTTTTTGAAAACCCCCTTTTTAAAGTTATCGTCATCAAAAGTTCCATGCCCATTCAAAAAACTGTCTAGGCCAGAATTGCCCTTTTTATCAGCACTTTCCAAAAAAGTTACTCGTCTGTGCCCGTTTTCAAAAAAAAAAAAAAAATACTTCTAATAAGGGCTAATAAAAATTGAAAAAATTAGTTTTTTTTTCTGAAACCCCCCTTTTTAAACTCATCAAAAGTTCCACGCTCTTTCAAGAAACTGTCTGGGCCAGAATTAGCCTTTTTTAACCCCACCTTAGAAAAAACTTACCCGCTTGTGCCCGTTTACACAAATGAGATTAAAATACCAAAAATTAAAAAAAAAAAAAAAATGTTTGTGAAAACCCCCTTTTTTAAAACTCATTGTGAACAAAAGTTCCACGCCCTTTCAAAAAACTGTTTGGGCCAGAATTATCCTTTTTATTTACACTTTCCAAAAAAATTTCCCGCTTGTGCCCGATTTCAAAAATTTAATTGAAATAAGAGTTTATAAAAATCTGATTTTTTTTTTGTAAACCCCGTTTTTAAGCCCATCGTTATCAAAAGTTCCACTCCCTTTCAAAAAACTGTCTGGGCCAAAATTTTCCTTTTTATCCCTTGTAAATAGAAAAAATATTTTTTTTTTGAAAACCCGTTTAAAAAAACACTTTTTTTAACTCATCGTTATCAAAAGTTCCACACTCTTTCAAAAAGCTGTCAGGACCGCCTAACCGGGTAATTATTTTTTTTTTCAATGTATTAAAAACAAATTTTAATACGATAAAAAAATATTTTTCGTGTAACCGGGTTTTTCTCGTAACCGGTTTTTTTTGTATTCGGGTTTTTGGGTAACCGGGTTTCATTTTATCCCGTATTAATATAGAAAAACACTATGTATGTACTTTAGGAAAAACTTGAAAATTGTTACTTAATTCATAAAATTAATTTAATTCAATAAAAAAGGCTCATTTTAACAACTTTAAACTTGTTCATCTCCCTTTCTATTGATATTATATACGCAGATGAAAAAACGGGCAAAAGCGGGCAGGTCAGTCTGAAAGCTAGTAAACCAACGAACATTTTGGCATCCTAACTTTTGGATTATGTCGCGGAACATTTTGGAACAACTATATCAAATGGAACAATTTTTCAAAAGTTATATAAAAATATCAAAAATCATAAAAAAAAAAATAGGGAAAAAGAGCTGTTCATACCCATTTACATGTTGTACTTCCCTTTGTCAAATAAATTAATCCCCAAAAAAAAAACAAGGTCCCATCTTAATAATGTATAAATTTGCTAGCTTTTTTGATTACGGTATATGGAGATTTAAGCATACATATTTTATCTTTGATGGATCATTCCAAGAGAATGGGTGTACCGATTTTTACAAAAATTACAGACAAGGTGCAGCAAGTCATACTTAATACAATAGTGCATTCGCTTTTTTTAATTTAATAATTTTGTTTATTTTAGTTTTGGCCAAAAAAACTACCATCTCGGCCCAGTGTGCATTGGTGGAGGGTATTTAAAGATTCGGCACAGCTGAATATAGCTTTCTTACTTGTTTTTTTTATAATTTAAAATGCAAATTTTTGGTAAAAATTAAAAGAAAATCCAGAACTTTGATCGAAGTGCGCCATTTTTTTAAAATGATCAGATTGTGCTCAAGCTAAGTTTAAATAAAAGATCATCTAAAAAGGTTTAGAGATATCATTATATGAAATTTTCCATAACAAATAGCGGTTTTTAATCCAATTGGCCTCAATTTTGCTACAGATAAGTTTAAGACCTAGGAGTATAAACATTTGCCAGGACTTTCAAAATCGGGTGAAAAAAATGTTTGTCATACAAACAAATGCCAATCTAATGACCATCTAATACATATCTTTCGAATTGTAAAAACTTAAATCACTATTTATCAAATAAGTTGTTTATTATCCTTAATGCACACAGTGTTTGTTCATTATGATAGATTATTATCCTTGGCTAATCTAAAGTTAACAAATGAATTTACAAATGAAAACATAAACATAATAAAAACTGACATTAATTTCTGTGTTAACAAAACTTTCTGCATGTACTTACAAGTACTAGTTACAAGGCCACTTATATACAATGTACATTAGAGTGGCACTTAAAATTTATTGTTGGATTTTTAATGCATGCGGTTCAAAAAATGATATGGCAAAACTTTCTAAAAATTGAAGAACTTTAACCAGAGAATTGAAGATTTTTACAAGTTTTTGAGTTCATGATTTTATTAATTTCATAAAAATATTGTTTAAGTTTATTTTTAATTACCCGGCATAACCTTTAAAATTGGTATGGTGATATAATGAATTAGCCCAAAAAAGTACTAAAATAGGCATTATGTTAAAGTTCTTCAATTTTTCTTAAATTTTTATCATATCGATTACACTAGTTTACAAATTAAAAAAAAAAATTGCGATCCACGAATTTTTGGATTTATTTTTTATGTAAAATCTTACGCTGAATCCGAAAATCCACTCCAAAAAGTTTTTGAGATATTGCCAACTTTTCAAATTTTCATATTTTTAAAAAAGTGGTTCTTAAATTAAAATATCTCCGGAACAAATTGATCGATTTCACTGTTTTTGGTTTTAAATTAAAGGTAATTTAATGATACCCCACATACAACATTTGTCAATCTGGTTATCACCTTAGAAGCTATTATTCGATCTATTGACAATTTTGCTTCAGTTTTAACTAAATTTGGCAAAAAACTAAAATTGTATTGAAAATTTCACAAAGAAAAAAATTTTTAAAATTCATTTTTCTATTTGACGCTCAAGTCTGATCTACTACGGAGAAATTTAGATCGTTAAAAAAAAAACCGTTAAAAATTGTAAAAGTTATATGCACTTAAGTAAAAATGCAGAAATTCAGTTTTTATACAAACTCAGTTATATTTGTGTGTTTTTATATTCGGCACACATGAAATAAACAAATACAACTGATTTTGTATAAAACTGAATTTATGCTTTTTTGTTCAAATGCATGTAACTTCTACAATTCTTGAAGGATTTTATTCAAAAACCTCTTATTTTCTTTGCAATAAATCAGCCTTGAAATTTACATACACAAATAAAATTTAAAAAAAAAATTGTAACTATTCTAAATTTACAATAGAATTTAATTTTTTTCTAAATTTCGTATAAATTAAAGTAAAACTGATTTTCTATTGATGAATTGATTCTATGGCCATTACCAGATTGAAAAATATTCTACGGAGAATTCATAAAGTATTTATTAAGCTTTAATTTGAAAGTAAAAAATTCAAATCATCCGATTTTTTCCGGTGATATTTTTATTTATGTAAAACCACTTTTATAAATGTGAAATTTGGTAATATCTTAAAAACTTTGAATTTACTCAAATGCATGTAACTTATACAATTTTTAACGAATTTTCTTAAAAACCATCTTATTTTCTTTGTAATAGATGAGGCTTGAACTGTGAAGAAAGAAATGAATTTTTAAATTTTTTTTTATTTCTAAAATTTACAAAAGAATTTACTTTTTTCCCCAAATTTCGATAAAATTTAAGGAAAATTGTCGCTATATCGATTAATGGCTTCTAAGGCGATAATAAAATTGAAAAATGTTGTATTTAGGATTAATACACAGAAAGAATTGAAAACGAAAGTCAATCAACAAAAACGCGGATTCAATTAATTTTTTTAATTGAAACTCCTCCGATAAAGAAAATTGTTATATCAATCATCAAATTGTAGGTGATTAATTGATTTTTATTTCAATTAATCATTTTTTCGATTTTGGTCAAAAATTTGATTGATTTTTTATTCAAAGTCAATTAAAATAATTATTGATTTAACAAATGAATTTCATGCTTATCGAAAAATTATAAAGAAATTCATATTTTTTGCTTTCCAATATGTTGCCGACAATAAAAAAAGTAAAACCGTAGTAAAAAGTATATTTTTGAATTAATGTATTCAAACAAATTGAAGCGAAAAAAAAATCTGGTATATTGAAAATTTGTAATTTGATAGTTAAAGAAAATAACAAAAATGTTGATCAAAACAATAATTGACTCATTTAAAGATTGTTGATCAATAGATTTAATTGAAATTTTTTAGCCAATAATTTTTTGTGTGTAGATAGCTAAATTACTTTTAATTTTAAACAAAGAACAATGAAATACATCTTTAAGTAAAACAACTTTTTTAAAAAGTTGAAAATTTGAAAAGTTGTCGATATCGCGAAAACTGTTCTACTTTTGAAACTTTACAGTGAATTTTCGCATTCAGCGCAAGATTTTACAGGAAAAATTAATGCAACATGTCGTGGATCAAAATCTCTGTTAACTAGTGTTATTTACCAGCGATTGTCCTGAAACTTGCATGTGGGGAAAAGAGGAGGAAAATAAGAGTCACCTGTTTTTTTTAACTGACCAATCTTACATTAAGCGGGTAAAAGGGGAGAGGGAAAATTAGATTTTTTCGTTTTTTGAGGATTTTTCAGATTTCTTAAAAAAAAAACTTAATGAACATTTTATACAGATCGAGAGGTTTTTTTTAGGGCATATCCAAAGGTGTGTAGGCCGCATGGACGTATTCAGGGGGGGGCCCAGGGGGCCCGGGCCCCCCCCTTTTGGATTGGAAAATTTTAAAAAATGTAAACACTTTAACACATGATACAAGTAACAAACATATTTTTTTTTTTAGTATTGTAAGTATTTTAGTTTTTGAGGAAAAGTTGTGTATATTTTTTTATAAAAACTCTTCATTTTGAGTAAATTTTCGTTTTTAAAAAGTCATTTATATCGAAAATATCTGTAAAATATGTATCGAAAACACATTGTATTGGTTTTATTTAATGAAAATTATGCATCGGGATCATGATAACAGTTTTCTATAAAAAATTTCAAACTCTAAGGATCTATGTCACTTTTTCTATATTAAAAGTCTCAGAGTCTGAGATATTATTTCTATTAAAAATTCTCAGATTCTGAGAATTTTTTTCTAAATAAAAATTTTCATATTAACTTTTAATTTTCAATCTAGCACTTTTTTTTTTTAAATCTATTTTGAATTGAAAAACTGCAATTTTGAATATTTAAAAATGACTTAGGACAATATTTAAACTGGCAAAAAATAATAAAAACTTCGAGTATTTTTTATGTAAACAAATAAAGATAAATTTTCATAAACGAATTTACAAAAGCAATTAAAAAAATTTAATTACGTATTTGGAATCTAGAATCCATTTTATAAAAATCCAGCCCTTAAATGTGGCGCCAAGGCAATAATATGTAACAATAGAGCCGTAAAAAGCGCTAAAGAATTAATTAATTTTCAAGTCCAAATATCTCGTTAACGAATGCACTGAAAATATTTTAATGGCAGATTTGGATTCAGGTCCTATATATTGGCTCTTACGTGAAAGTGAATGTCTCAAAAATGGAACACGCTAACTTACGAATACGTAACAGTAGCCTAACCATTTGAAACTACGGTTCAGTGTTGCCATTTTAGCCATTTTCCGGCTATATTTTGAACTCGTTTAGCCGGAGAAAAATGAATTTAGCTCTTAGCCGTTTTTTTAGCCATTTCCGAAATAATTTTAGCAGTTTTTTAGCCATTTTTGAGTTTTTTGATTTAAAAGTAGTTTTTTGTATTTTTTATACAAAAATAAAGAATTGATTGGTTTTTTGTTGGTACAGATCAAGCAAAGGCTCCAACTTTATTTAATATCAAGGTTAAAGTAAAAAAATGTGTAAGAAAATTTATTTTTTAAAAATTACAGACATTTCTTTTATTCCACTACCGGTTTCAAACACCCCAGTTATAGTGTTATCATCAGCAGGATTTTTAATCGGTTTGTTATGTTAATAGGTACTTGTTTTTCATATATCTTAATTTTAAATAATCCCAGTCTGGTATCGAACCACGGATATTTTTGTCATATTCATGCCATTATACTAAATCTTAGACGATCTAACGATAACGATAACGTTCGTAACTCAACTTAAAGACTGGTTGCTGAATCTTGGCATATATATTTTTGCCATTCTTCTCGTCAGGTTTCAACGAAAACGGTTCCTGGAGTAAAAAGTTTTACCCAGAATTCACATGTTGCAAATGCTATAACTTGCAAAAGAAAGCCAAGAAAAGAAATGTACGCAGTATTTTTATCATTACAAAAAATAAATAAACTAACAAAAATTTTCGAACTCAAAAAAAAAAAAAAATATTTGCACTCAATAAAAAATTTTACTTAATTTTTTTAAACAAAAATAACTAAAAAAAAGTTCTTTCACTCAAAAAAAAGTTTTCTAGCCAAAATTTTTTTATTTTTGCATTAAAAAATGTAAATCATTGCAAAAAAGAGTTTTGAGCTCTAGTTTTTATCTAGAATAAGTCAAAACCGTACAAAATGTATAACAAAACATCTCTTTATTTAATTTTATATGTAAAAATAAACAATATATAAATTTACTATAGTTTTTCTTAAAAAAGTAAAATATATATTTTAGCCGTTTTTTAGCCATTTTTTAGCCGTTATTTAGCCGTTTTTTCGAATGAATTTAGCCGTTTTTGACTACCAAGTTCTGGCAACACTGCCACGGTTTCAAATTTTCAAACGCCAATATCAAAAAAATGTAAAACGATTAAAATATTTGGTAAAATAATTCGGAATCAGGAGGGCTGAATCTATCTGGTTCAGATAATTTAATTTTAAAATGTATCACAAGTACACATCGTCGGTGCGCCAACCAGAACTGGTATGTGTGTTTGAAAATTTTTTGACGAGTCTTTAATAACAGCTAAATTTGGTACTTTTGCGCTGTTTTTTTTTGTAATTTTAATTAATAAAAATAGAAAATTTGCAATATTATTTAAATATTTATGAAAGAAAAATTGTTTTTAAGCACCGCGAAAGGTCAAAAAAGCTGATTTGTAAGCCTCTCCAAAAAGTTTTGAAAAACACATACCAGTTCTGGTTGGAGCACCGCGATATATGAAACCTTTATACTTTTAGGTTACATATTGTTTCCAGGAACGGTTTTTATATGAAAAATTCCTCAGAATCTAAGAAATTTTTTGTATAGAATATTTTCAGAATATTTTTCAGATTCCGATACATTTGTTTATAAAAAAATCTCAGAGTCTAGAACATTTTTTACTACAGAAAAATTCTCAAATTCTAAGAATTTTTTTTATAAAAATGTTCTCCGATTCTAAGATGTTTAAAGTTTTGATGTTTAAAAATAGAGTCTGAGACATTCTGTCTCTAGAAAAATTCACAAATTCTGAGTCATTTTTTTATAAAAAAATTCCAAGATTTTTAAGTGTTAGTATAGAAAACTTCTCTGATTTCTAGAAATTTTTGTTGAGGGGGGGGGGGGGGGTAGTCTTAGAAAATCGTATTATTCTTAGTCTTACAAAATAATATTATTACATTATGATTACAAAAATTTTTCGCGTTGGGCCCCCCCCTTTTCAAATTCCTGGATACGTCGCTGGTAGGCCGTATCAAAATAAGGCTTCGTTTAAACCTTATTTTCAAAAATGTACAAACTTTGAGGTAGTTTATATGGAGAGTTATATACATACGAGCTTCAAAATCTAATATAATGATCTCTATTAAAATTAAGCTGACCCTTATTTTTGCGTTTGGCGAAATTCCTGCTAGGTCAGATTTTATTCGGATTTTTCCGAAAGACCACATTTTTTTATAAGGTGGTAACCCTTTTTTTTTGTATTTGAGATTAGGAAGCTTAAAAAAACTGGTAATCTGATATGACTATCATGGTAGAATTTTCGTCTTCTAAATCCCAAGGTGAGTAGAGTCGAATATGTATTAATATTTTAGTTTGATCATTAAAGATTTGTTACTAAACCACTTAGCTGCTTGTAGTATAGGGTTTTTATTTTTGCTAAATAAGCTTGACAATGGAATCTGACAAATTCCAAAGGTCGTGTCGATCAAGACTTCCAAAAAATTACCAACACAAATCAATTTAAACAGAAAAATTATTTTCTTGAAAATAATTCTATGAGAATATCATAGTTTTAAATAGTAAAGGAAATAATGACCTCGACCTGGAATAAACCTACACAAAATATAATATATTAAAGGTCGAATAAAACAATTTTTTAATAAAAACTAATCAGAATTTAAAACAAGTAGAAAAGTTAAATTCGACTTTGCCGAATCTATGAATACCCTCCACAATGCATTTTTTTTAAAGGGTAGTACAATTTTTAACGTGAAAAAATTAACAATTTTGATTAGAAATATTTTATTTTGAGTAAAAAACTCTTTTTTTGCCTTTTAAAAAAAAAAAAAAAATAAAAATTACAAATTTTTTTTTTTAGTGTAAATTTTTTTTGAGTTTAATGTTTTTTTTTACTGTAAAAATATTTCTGAGTGAATGCACGTACGTATGTACACAAAATATTGTAATTTTTGTAAAAAAAAAACAATTTTTTTTTTGTGTAATTTTTTTTTTGAGTGTAAATTTTTTTTGAGTGTAAAATATTTTATTTTGAGTAAAAAACTCTTTTTTTGCCTTTTTTTTTTTAAAAAAAAGAAAAATTACTATTTTTTTTTTGAGTGTAAAATTTTTTTTCGAGTGAAATGTTTTTTTTACTGTAAAAATATTTCTGAGTGAATGCACGTACGTATGTACACAAAATATTGTCATTTTTGTAAAAAAAAAAAAAAAAATATTTTTTTTTGTGTAATTTTTTTTTTGAGTGTAAAATTTTTTTTTTAGTGTAAATTTTTTTTTGAGTTTAAAATTTTTTTCGAGTGTAATTTTTAAGTTAGCAAGGCTTTTAGAACTAAACAAACTTAAAAAGCATTGCTTTTAAATTAAACAAGTTTGAAAAGCATTGTTAAGTTACCACCAATGCTTTTTAAACTTGTTAAAACACGTGGCATTTTAGATGAAACTAATTTGAAATTCAGGATTTTGCTTATAACTTTTGAACCACTGGACCGATTGAGCTGAAATTTAATACCAAACAGACCCGGGGAACGCCAAAGATACATGACAAGCTCCAGTAGTCTCATTATTGTCTTTCGAAAGTTATCGTGTTTTTTATCTCGTAAATTCGCGAAACACCCTTGCCGAAATTTACTCTTTTGCTCATAACTTTTGAACCACTTAACCGATTTGGCTGGATTGCAACACCAACCTGACCAGGTAAATGACAAACATATATGCCAAACTTCAGTAGCCTCTGTAAAGTCTTTCAAAAGTTAGCGTGTTTTCTACGGACGGACAGACAGACGGACGGACGGACGGACGGACGGACATCGCTAGATCGACTTAAAATCGATCGAGGATCATAAATATATATACTTTATTGGGTCCTAGACCAATATTTCGAGGTGTTACAAACGGAATGACAAACTTATATATACCCTCTATCACTAGAGTGGAGGGTATAAAAAAATTAGCTCTTATTTTTCTGCCCTCATTCCCATATGAAAGTTTCAGGACGATCGGTCGGTGTCCTGCGAAAGATCTTCCTTGTCAATTACACATGTTATAAAATTTCTCCTTACAACGTTATGCCTCTCTAATGTGCACAGCATGTACAAAACTTACATTTAAGTAAAAACCAAATTACAATTTACAAAACTAATGTAATTTGTATTAGCCAGACAAGGAATAAAAACAAAAACATAGTTACATTTCTATTTTATTTTTATTAACAAAATGACTGTAATGTTAACATTAACTCAATTAACATGTGTTTGTTGTTTGTTGTTTATTACACTGTGCTACAAAAAAAAAAAAAAAATCGAATATACTTTTCACATGATCACTAGAAGGGCTATCAAATTTTCCAGACATCCTCAAATTTTAAAGTTATTTTCAAAAAATGTTTTTTGGGACTTTTCTTACTAAAGCACGTGTAACTCAGAACCATTTCAACAGATTTTCAATTCTTGAACTGCTTTGGATAGAAAAAGGTTAGGGCTTCTTATTTGTGTGAATTTGTCTACACATATCAGAAAGATACGTATTGATTTTTTTCCATAATATCTATATCACAAAATCTTTTTTAAATTTCAACTCAGTGAAACTGAAATAAATGTTTAAACTAACCGGCAGTTTTTGGAATTTAGAAAAACTGTAAATGCAGTTGTGTAAACAAGACCTTGAACCATCACTGAGCAATGTTTAAGGATTACCCCTCTTTATCCGTAAAAGTTACAGAGGGTTAAAATTGAAAAATCGATAAAAATGGCTTGAAATAATCCATAGTTTTTACCTTCTTTCGCATTTTTTTTAAGTTCTCCTTATATTTCAATCTTTTCCGGCATAACACAAAGTAAGTACATATAAAAGATTATTTTAATGTTGGCTTGATAGATGCTTCATCGCTTGGTAAGAAGTTATAAGACGGTTAAGTTTTGAAACCAAAAATTAAAAGTTTTTAAATTTTCGAGGTTTTTTGATCAGGGATTTCGGCCCCCTCTATAAAATGAAAAAAGTTGAACTAGAGTTGGTAGCTGTTGTAATTCTTAACATTTTGGAATTAATCCCGTTAATGTGCCACGAATAGTTAAGGAGTTTCAGCAGATCAAAGTTCGAAAGAAAAACCTAATTTTTTTAAAATACCAGTTTTTCGCGAGGCACATTCGCGGTTTCATTCGAAATTTGGTGGACTCTTGCGTAAATCGAGTTTTTTGTGAGTTTACATAAAAAAACCACTGGCGGGCTTATAAAAAATAAATTGTAAAAATTTTATGGCATTTTTGAAAATTGTGCGAAATTTGAAAATCTGTTCCTATTTTTTTTAGTAGCAATTAATGCATCATGTTCATTTTAATACACCAAAAGACGTGCTTTAATGAGTAGAACTGATTTGCTTTTTGACTTTTTACTTTAAGCCATTCTGAGCGGAAAGCGCAATGATTTTATCCAGGGTTAGAATAACTAAACTGCCAGAAGCAGTAGTAACTGAAATCAACGAATAGTGTAGTTTTAAAAACTCAGAGTCGTTCAATTGCTACTGCTACTACTAGTTTTAAATTTTGAAAAAAAGCCAGCAGTTGAAAACAACACACAAGACTGTAGTCATTCTCAAGAAACACGGAGCAATAACTATTAGTGAAACGAAGATAATTAGAGTTTTTGTTGGGTCTTAAAAAAAAAAAACATAACAATGACTTCAGGCGGCACAAAAGAAATGTGTGGTGTTTTTAGTTGTTGTTGTCCATTATTACACTGAAAAAAATAGCTTCGTGAAATTAATGAAAATTGACTTAACCTTAATGAAAAATGACTCACGTTTTCAACCGAAGACAGGTTTCATTTGATTAATGAAAATTAAACTGGTGTCATTAAAGTTCCTTTCAATGAAAACTTGCATATAAATAATGAAAATATTAGTAGAACTTGTTTGAAACGTTTTATGAAGTTTTTCATAAAATGTATGAAAATATCCATTGATTAAATGTGGAATAGTAGTTGGTAATGAGCGTATGATAATTGCTTTTTACAAGTAACTAGTTGTTAACTTTATTAAGGTTTTCATATGGGAATTACGATAAATTCATGTTGGTTAAAGTTATCAAAATTTCCATAGAAAGCCCCTAATCAAGTTAGGAACATGTTACCTAAAAACTGCACGTATCATACACCCATAAGTGAAAATTTGCATTAATAACAATTTTGGTAAGTCACATGTAACCATCACTGTAACCGCCACTGAAATTTTATTTAGTGGCATGTCACAGACTCAATTCCGATCGGATTTGAAAAAAAGTTGTTACTCGTTAAACGCAAAACTATTTTTTTTTCGGAATGAAATCACTTTCAAAAATCAAAGTGGAATTGAATTGCTAAAAGTGGTTTCATTCCGAAAAAAGTATTTGCTTTGCGTTTTACGAGTGAACCACTTATTCCACTTCCCAACGGAATTGAGTCTGTGACATGACCCTTAATTGAACACTTTTTATGGTTTTCACCTAGTTTTTACAAACAACAAAATTTTACTCCAAACTTAAATTGGTCTGAATTGCCATATAAGGTAAACTATAAAAGACAAAAACGGGATGACTTTAAAAACACGTGCTGCCAAAACGTAGCAACAACGTAGCAATGGAACAACACAAATTACCCTACATTTCATCACAAAATTTTAATGACTTAAAAAACTATTTTTCTGTTGCAAATTATATTATAATTTATAAGAAACATTCAAAAGAAACACTTATACGAAACTTTTCACTTGTAATTTCAATTAGATATAACCAGCATAACACACACACACAAGTTTCAACAACAAAGCAAAAAAATATAAAATTATTTTATTTTATTAGAAAAAAGTTAACACACATGTAAAAATTACAATTAGACTAAACATGCGTGGTGTAATAAAACGTCTTATGTTTTTGTTCTGTTTTCTTTCTCTTATTCGCAACGCAGAGTTGTATTTAGTTCTAAAAAATCGTATGATATTTTTTAATGAAATTATGAAATCTAATGAAACAAGTTTCATAAAATTTGTTCATAACATGCATGAAATTTCAATCAGCTTATGAATTCCTTCATTTAAGTAATGTAAACAAAATAATGAATCCGTTTCATTAATATCAGGAAGGTTATTTTTTTCAGTGTAGCAGGACATTATTTTGTAGTAAAAATTGTAAACTTCTCGAATATGATAACTAAAAAAAAAATCCAAAGGGTTAAAAGTTTTGAAAAATGCACTTCAAAAATGCATTTGCATTTAAAATGCATTTTTGAAACACCAACATTTTTGTGGTCATTAAATACAAAAAATAGACAAAAATACCTTTCTAATGTACATAAAAACAATGAGATACGATTAGTACTTTTCAAAATATAACGGTTTAAAAACATGTCGTTTTACATGATATTGGTATAATTTAAAAAATAAAAATTTTTATTAGGGAAACTTAAGAAAGTATTTTTAAAAAAAAAAATATTAAAGAAATCATACATTCTCGGTCCATTTTAATGAAAACATTTTTTTGTAGCAAAAAGCCTAAATTTTTCAAATATGCCAGTTAAAAAAAAAATAAAAGGTGTAAAAGTTTCGCAAAATGCACTTCAAAACTGCATTTGCATATAAAATGCACTTTTAAACCACCAATATTTTTTCAGTTTATAAGATATCAAAATAGACTTACATACCATTCGTGTGCGCTATGGATTGTTAAAATGCCATAAGTAGTTTAGAAAATACAGCTGCTCAAAGTTACACAGATTTTGCATTTTTTTTACTTTTTATACCCTAGACCACTCTGTGGTACAGGGTATAATGAGTTTGTGCTGATGTTTGTAACTACCAGAAATATTGGTCCTAGACCTACCTTCAAGTATACCGATCGACTCAGAATTACTTTTTTAGTCGATTTAGCGATGTCCGTCCGTTCGTCCGTCTGTCCGGCCGTCCGTCTGTCCATCTATCGGTTTAAGCACGATACAGGTCCCAATTTTCAATCAATTGACTTGAATTTTGAAAATTAAGCATATTTTGGCACAAGGACGAAGCCTATTGAAATTGGAGAAACTCGGTTCATGTTAAGACCTAGCCCCCATACAAATTCCCCCTTTGGAAATTTAGGAGGTAATCAAATTTTGTATGCACATATCATTCCAAATTTTAAAGGACTCGGGTCAGTCCTTCTGGTAGTCCCCGTACAAACCACCCTCCCGATATTCACATAATTTCCTCAAAATTCATAAAAATGGAAATATTTGATAAAAATTTTATTTTTAGGTGTTAAACGTGTACTTTAGTAAACTAATCAAATCGGAATATAATTGGACCATTTTTGGACTTAGTCCGCCATATAAAAATTTCGACCGATATTCAGTTGAATCGGTCTATTGAAAAAATAAACCAATTCCACTAAAATTGGATCTGTGTGTGTTTTTTACATTAAATAAAGATCTAACAAAAGACATTTCCAATCGGTGCATGTTTGGACATGGGACACATTTTCCGGAAAACATTGATGTAGGGTATCATATGATCGGTCTTGATCGACTATAACTTTCTTACTTGTTTAAAAACAAAAATCGTGAATAAAACAGCTAGTTTATTAAATATTTTCGATCTGATGGATGAAATTTGAAATTGGCTCCATAGAGTATCTGTATATGAAAATATAACAAAAATCGGAAGACCCTCGGTCAGATTTTTTAAAATGACTCATGGAATGGACGTTATATATAAGTATTAAAAATTTTTGGTTACATGACATATAAATTTTAACAGTTTTACAGTTTTTCTTTTTAGTTGTTTTTTAGTTTATTTTTCTTTGTTATGTATCTTCATAAAATATTATTATATATTTTAGGGTTATGTTGAGAATGATGGTGACTTTAAAAATATTTTTGTATAAATTTTGATGTATATTACATTAAAAAAATAAACAAGAAGAATCTATATACATATTAACAATTTATATATTTATCCCTATCCCTATTAATATTATAAATCTGAGTGTTGGTTTGTCTGTCTGTCTGTCTGTTCCGAAATCAGGGGAGAACGGCTGAACCTATTTTCATGAAATTTTCCCCACATATAGTACTAACCGTGGCGGGAACTATAGGCCAGAGAAAGCGATCGGACAAAAAGGCGTAAAATACCACGCCCCTTTTTATTATTTTGCCTTTTTCCTCAAAAGCGCTTAAACGGCTGAAGCGATTTTCATGAAATTTTCGCCATAGATAGTGCTAACCAAGGCGAGCACTATAGGCAATAAAAGAGAGCGATCGGACAAACGGGCATAAAATACCACACCCCTTTTTATTTTATGGCCAGCTGAACCCTACAATACCGCAATCACGTACAAACGACCTAAACGTATATTGTTTGTCGGCCTGTTTGTCTGTTCCGCAATCAGCGGAAAACGGCTGAACCGAATTTGATGAAATTTTCACCACATATAGTACTAACCAAGGCGGGAACTATAGACCATAAGAGCTCTATCTCGGACAAAGGGGCGTAAAATGCCTTGCCCCTTTTTATTTTATGGAACGTTGCTATGCCTTTATTGTAATAACGCATAAACGGCTGAAGCGATTTTAATGAAATTTTTACCACAGGTAGTACTGCCCGAGGTGGAAACTATGAGCCCAAATAGTGGGCGATCAAACAAAATTGGCGTAAAATGCCACGCCCCTTTTTATTTTATGAAACGTTATTCTGCCTTTTCCGTATTAACGCATAAACGGTTGCACCGATTTTAATGCAATTTTTACCACAGGTAGTACTGACCGAGACGGAAAGCGATCAAAAAAAGGGGACGTAAATCGCCACGCCCCTTTGTATTAAATTGAACGTTTTTTTCTGTAATTCGCAATCAGGCTTAAACGGCTAAACCGATTTGCATTAAATTTTCACCAAAAATAATATTAACTGAGGCGAAAACTATGAGACACCATAGGGGGCGATCGAAAAATGGGGCGTCAAATGCCGCGCTCCTATTTATGACATTTAAATTAATTTCTGCCCGTTTTGTAATCACGCATGAACGGCTGAAACGATTTTAATGAAATTTTTACCACAGATAGTGCTAATCGAGGCAGAAACTATGAGCCACAATAGAGCGCTTTTAGACAAAGGGGCGGAAAATGGCACGCCATTTGTATTTTAATGAACGTTATTTCTGCCTTTTCCGCAATCACGCTTTAACGGCTGAACCCATTGTCAGCACAGATAGTATTAACCGAGGCGAAAACTATGAGATCTCGTTTGGACAATGTGGCCTATATTGACACGCTCCTTTGTCCTACACTTAAATTTTTTTCTGCGTGTTCCGTAATCATGCTTAAACTTTCAACACAGACACCTGTCTGTTCCGCTATCAGGTGAAAACTGCTGAACCGATTTTCATAAAATTATCACCAAAGAAAGTAGTAACCGAGGCGGAAACTATAGACTTTATTAACGGACGACCGCCACGTATTTTTTAGCAAAAACTAATTAAAATATTTTGTTACAAAAAAAAATTTTACAGCCCAACAAAGTTATTCGTTTACCATAAAATCATTTTTCAGTAATTTTCTAATATTAAATAATATTTTGAATAAAAATAAAATATTTTTTTTTTTCACTTTGTTCGAAGCTTCCCTATTTTAAAGTCAACACAGGAACCCAAAAAAATATCCCCACAAGTCGAATATTTGGTTGTTACCCTAACTTTTCCAAACCCCGACGAAAGTGAAATCGAAAAAAAAAAATCGCTCTACCCTTATGAATAGGTTTATGAAGAGTCATGAAGCGGTAGATAAACTGAGTAATAAAAAACTCATTCATTAAATAATATTTTTTCAACCCGGGCAACGCCGGGCGCAAAACATCTAGTAATACCTATAAATATTTCTAAGAATTTTGTTTTTTAGCAGACAATGATGTACAATTTTACAACGCGGTTTTCTTAAAATACGATATGAGAATAAAGTTCATGTTTACGATAAGACCTTAGTGGGATTAAAATTGATATTGGTGTTGGCTTGATATTTATCTCTTAAAAATATTGATATTAATATTTTCGGCATCATGTCACCCTACAAGACAAATATTTATAATAAAAACAGAAAAATCTTTAGATAAAAATAAATAAATACGAGGATGATTTTTATCGCAGGCTTATTTAATTGAAACATTTAATTTCTAAAATATTACAAAAAGTATAATTTTTTTTTTAACAGAACGGAATTCCAGCAAATTAATTATTTTTTACCATTTCACAAAAATATCCTCCCCAATATTCTATTGAAATTTTTGGAGTTTGGAATTTACATATTAAATGAAATAAAAGAAATTTCTCTGTACGGTTTAATAAAGTTGTTTTTCACCAATACTCCTTTTTTTGGCAGCAGTTGGTTTATATTAATTTCAATATAAACATATTTTTAACACCGACACTTTAGAGTTCTCTCACTGCTTGCATACGAGCATATATGAGGCATTCCACACCAAATGTCCAGCGAAAAAAACACGTGTACCACAAACTTCTGAATAGCTTGTATGGATAGCCCTATATGGAACTTAGAAAATTGCGTTTTCGGTTTTTCAATTTTTCAAAAACTGGGCTTAGGAGGCGTGGTCAAATATTGGAAAAATGGTCAAATTTGTGGCGAGTTGCCTTGATTAAATATTTATCACATTAAAACGAAATGCACCACAATCTCAAAAATTTACATTCTTATATAGTTTCGTATGGGCTATCGAATAAAATTTTTTTCCAAGAAAAATTTTCAGAACCCATTCTGAAATTTTCCATTTTTTAAAAAAGTCAATTTATCAAAAATCCGGCCACTTTTTTTTTTTTTTTTTAAATTTTTTTTTTAAGTTTAGATGTTTGTCCATCCACACAAAAAAAATCAGAAATGTATTTTTCGTTTTTTTCGAGAAAATTGCATTTGAATTTCAAATTTCATAACAATTTTGTAATTTGCTTGTATTTTCTTGTGTCAACAGAGCGTATGACGAATATTTATGCAATTAATATTACTCATTCGCAACTTTAAAACAAAGAAATACGAGCAAATAACAAAATTGTTATGAAATTTAAAGTTCAAATGCGATTTTCTCGAAAAAAAAGATGAACGTGTTTCTGATTTTTTTTGTGTGGATGGACAAACATCTAAACTTTTAAAAAAATAAATAAAAAAGAAAAAAAAAAGTGGCCGGATTTTTGATAAATTAACTTTTTTAAAAAATGGAAAATTTCAGAACGGGTTTTGAAAATTTTCCAAAACAAAAAATTTTAATCGATAGCCCATACAAAACTATATAAGAACGTAAATTTTTGATATTGTGGTGCATTCCGTATTAATGTGATAAATATTTAATCAAGGCAACTCGCCACAAATTTTACCATTTTTCCAATATTTGACCACGCCTCCTATGCCCAGTTTTCGAAAATTTGAAAAACCAAAAACGCAATTTTCTTAGTTACATATAGGGCTATCCAAACAACCTATTCAGAAATTTACGGGACACATGTTTTTCTGTAGCGGGACATTTGGTGTGGAATGCCTCATATATAGCATATGATAATTTCAATACTCACTTTAGTAAGTCTCAAAACACTAAAGTGTTTTCGTTATGTGTCAAATAGTTAAGTGCAAATTTGTTTATATTCATATGCATACTTAAACTAATACACATACAGCTACGACTAAATGCAAACAATTTCAATACATATGTCACCCGTTTAACACTTTTCTATTTTAATATGATTTAAGGGGGGTTCGCACCTTAGAAATCGTTATATTTTTTTAAGATGATAATTGTCGCAGTAGGTTTTCTTTTTTGTTAAAGACAATGAAACGAATGATAGATCCATATTTGCGAAGAGTGATTGACTCGAGGTTGCTTTTGACTGAGCAACATGTATATGACCTCGTTGCTACCATCGAGAGATCGCTTTCGCTAAAGGAGTACACTTAGGTGGCCTTTCTTGATATAGAGACGGCTTTTAATTATGTCATTCCATACTCGATAATTGTGGCATTTTCTAGTCTGGGAGTGAAGCGTGGGATCGTTTTTATAGTAGAAAATCTACTTGCCAATACACGTAAGAAGATTCCAGCTATTGATATTCCTTCTCATGACGGCACTGAAATCGCTTTCTCAGATGGAGCCAAGTATCTTAGAATATTTCTGGAAAGTTGAATTTCAGGTGTTATATTCAGGAACGGTTAAGAAAAGCAACGATTGCTTTATATTTCGGTAAAAGGGCTATTGGAAAACGATGGGGTCTTATTCCTATAGTCGTTCATTGGATTTATACAGTAGTGGTGCCTCCAATGCTGCTATATGGAATCATTGTCTGGTGGCCTGCTTTCAAGACAATAGGGAACTGTAGCTTTATTACAAAGATGCAGAGAATTTTTTAAAAAAATTGGATTTTTTTTATTCAAAGAGTGGAAGGTCTTTAAGAAAAACTAAAACTCGTTTGATGTGTTTACATTTTTATTCGAGGGATAGTTATTATTTTTCATACGTACGGGGACTAAAATAATTTATTTTGTCTGCATATATTTTTTTAGCTTAAAATTTTAGTAGTTTTTTATGGTAGCACAACAGCAAACAACACTTTGGATAAACATTTATAATTGAGATGAGCGGGTGAATAAAACAATATCTGAGGCTAGCAAGTGATACAATACAAATCTAATTTCGATTTAATTTTTTTTTGATGTTTTTTAAACCATTTTAGAAAAATTTATACTCACTTTAAGTTTTAATTTTCAGAGGCGCCTATATATGAGGCATTCCACACCAAATGTCCCGCTACAGAAAAACATGTGTCCCGTAAATTTCTGAATAGGTTGTTTGGATAGCCCTATATGTAACTAAGAAAATTGCGTTTTTGTTTTTCAAATTTTCGAAAACTGGGCTTAGGAGGCGTGGTCAAATATTGGAAAAATGGTAAAATTTGTGGCGAGTTGCCTTGATTAAATATTTATCACATTAAAACGGAATGCACCACAATGTCAAAAATTTACGTTCTTATATAGTTTTGTATGAGCTATCGATTACAATTTTTTTTTTTTTGACAATTTTCAGATCCCGTTCTGAAATTTTCCATTTTTTAAAAAAGTCAATTTATCAAAAATCCGGCCACTTTTTTTTTCTTTTTTATTTATTTTTTTAAAAGTTTAGATGTTTGCCCATCCACACAAAAAATATCAGAAACACATTCATCTTTTTTTTCGAGAAAATCGCATTTGAACTTTAAATTTCATAACAATTTTGTTATTTGCTTGTATTTTCTTGTGTCAACAGAGCGTATGACGAATATTTATGCAATTAATATTACTCATTCGCAACTTTAAAACAAAGAAATACAAGCAAATAACAAAATTGTTATGAACTTTAAAGTTCAAATGCGAATTTCCCGAAAAAAAAGATGAACGTGTTTCTGGTTTTTTTTGTGTGGATGGACAAACATCTAAACTTGAAAAAAAAAAAATTTAAAATGAAAAAAAAGTGGCCGAATTTATGATAAATTGACTTTTTTAAAAATGGAAAATTTCAGAACAGGTTCTGAAAATTTCCAAAAAAAAAATTAATCGATAGCCCATACAAAACTATATAAGACTGTAAATTTTTGAGATTGTGGTGCATTCCGTTTTAATGTGATAAATATTTAATCAAGGCAACTCGCCACAAATTTGACCATTTTTCCAATATTTGACCACGCATCCTAAGCCCAGTTCTTGAAAAATTGGAAAACCAAAAACGTAATTTTCTAAGTTCCATATAGGGCTATCCATACCACCTATTCAGAAGTTTACGGTACACATGTTTTTTTTCGCTGGACATTTGGTGTGGAATGCCTCATATGTATGTTATTTGTAACGGAATTAAATTTATTTATTTACTTTAACAAAAAATGCCTGCGAATTTTGTACTTTTGCTCAATACAATAAATCATAAAAAATGGGCACACAAGAATTTAACACTCTCACTTGTTTTTTGTACATTCGTTAAACAAATGGAACAATTTTATGTCAGACTTAGACTTGGTAAAAAGTAGTTTTGGCGAAAAAAATCAGAAAAAAATTTTTTGGTGAAAAACCAAATTTTGATGAAAAAAAACCATAAAAAAATTTTTATTTAAACAAGTTTTTGATAAAAAAGGTTTTTGATTAAGAACAATTTTTTTCATTGAAAAGCATAAAATTCTTTATAAAAAAAATTGTTCCCAAAAAAAAAAAATAAAATTCATAAAAAAAAATTTTGATGAAATAAAATATAATTTTTTTATGTAAAAAAAATTTATAAAAAAAAAAAATTTGATGAAAAAAATAATTAATAAAAAAAAATTTTTTTTTGATGAAAAAAATAATTAATAAAAAAACAAGTAGAAAAGTTAAATTCGACTTTGCCGAATCTATGAATACCCTCCACAATGCATTTTCTTTAAAGGGAAGTACATTTTTTAACGTGAAAAACTTAACAATTTTGATTAGAAATATTTTATTTTGAGTAAAAAATTATTTTTTTGTCATTTAAAAAAATAAAAATTACTAATTTTATTTTTTGAGTGTAAAATTTTTTTCGAGTGTAATGTTTTTTTACTGTAGAAATATTTCTGAGTGAATGCACGTACGTATGTACACAAAATATTGTCATTTTTGTAAAAAAAAAAGTTACCAATGCTTTTAAAACTAAATAAGTTTAAAAAGCATTGCTTTAAAATTAACCAAGTTTGAAAAGCATTGTTTAGTTACCACCAATGCTTTTAAGACTTCCCAGTCAGAAAAATACAATCGCAAAAGCGCTGTGAAAGCGTTGTAAACGGTTCTACAAGCGTTCCATTTACCATCTTGAAAGCGCTTTCAGATGATCCGAATGATAACATCGATCTACGCTAGGTTTAAAGCGTTTTAAAAGCGTTTTAAAAAAGTGCTTTCAGAACGTTTTGTTAAAAGTCATGAAAGCGCTTTAAAATCTAAAAGTAAAGCACTTATAAAGAGCTTAAATACAAAAATTAAAGATATTTTCCAGCGATTGTTAACTCTTGGAACAATCCTATTGCTGAAATTCAACGAAAATTGCATGTTTTTCATACCGTTAACTCTCCAAATAAAGCTCCATTGGTATATCTTCTCTTTAAAAACAAAAAGTATTCTCTTGGCAAAGTAATGGAATCCACTGAAACAAAAGTTGTGTTTTCTTTTATTAATATTCATGGTTTCAAAATTACTGCATCCCATCCTGATAACGCAATTCTACTTAGTAATGAAAATATTAAGATAGTAAACCAAATTTTTAGTACAAATCGATCTAAACACACATGTGATAATATATATTTAAAAAGCAACATCTTTAATGAAATAAACGATTATTTTGTCTATCCAATTCCATCAAAAGAAATAGGACTTTATAACGTTGAAAATTTACGTGAAGATGTTATTGAAGTCAGTGTGCATATTGTAGAAGTTAAATGCATTATTTGTAAATTTTATAACGAAACTATTGCTATAACTCTTTTGAATAAATGATAATAATAAAACTTAAAATAGATTTACAAATTAAAAAATGTTTTATGTTTTCAAAATTTTGCGTTTTCAATGTGGTGGTAGGGAAAAATTATTTAATTTGATTTAACAAAATGTTTTTATAACAATTTGTTTAAAATTGAGTATAATCTAAAAAATACTATACTTGTATGTACTACGAAAAAAATTTAAAAACGTTTGCAAAAACTGCTTTAAAACCATTTAATTTTGAAACGAACATGTATTTTGTTAATAAAGTGCTTTCAAAACGCTTTTCGAAAACGCTCTCAAGGCGTTCGAATAAAGCGTTTTGATAATGCTTTTTTTTTTGTTACAGTGCTTTCAGAACGCTTTTCGAAAACGCTCGCAAAGCGTTCGAAAATAACGTTTTGAGAACGTTCTTTTTTTGTTACAGTGCTTTCAGAACGCTTTTTTTTTATAACCGTCGTCAATTTCTGCTTGGGTTGTTAAAACACGTGGCATTTTAGATGAAACTAATCTGAAATTCAGGGTTTTGCTTATAACTTTTGAACCACTGGACCGATTTGGCTGGATTGCAATACCAACCTGACCAGGTAAATGACAAACATATATGCCAAACTTCAGTAGCCTCTGTAAAGTCTTTCAAAAGTTAGCGTGTTTTCTACGGACGGACAGACAGACGGACGGACGGACGGACGGACGGACATCGCTAGATCGACTTAAAATCGATCGAGGATCATAAATATATATACTTTATGGGGTCCTAGACCAATATTTCGAGGTGTTACAAACGGAATGACAAACTTATATATACCCTCTATCACTAGAGTGGAGGGTATAAAAATGATGAAAAAAAAATGATGTACTATAAATTATGATAAAAAAAGTTCTAGTTAAAAACCAATTTTTTTTATTCACTAGCAGGTGAATTTTTATTCACCTGCTAATAATTATTATCCAACCCGAGTAAAAAAGATTATATATGTTTATATTTAATTATATAAAGACATCATATATATTCATATAGAATTTGATGCGAAAAATGAGTCGATAAAACCATATAAAGTTGAATTAAATTTGATATAATTTGATGTGATTTTAATATAATTTTATATAATTTGATGCGAAAATTGGCCCCTTTTTTAGAAAAATTTATGCAATTATATATAATTAAAAAAAAAAAATCAAAAAAAAAAAATTTTTTTAATAAAAAAAATCCCAAAAAAAAATTTATATTAAATTATATATAAAGAACTTAGATTTTTTTTATTAATTTTGCATTATATATAATAACATATAAAATTTAAAAAAAAAATGTTTAAGGTTTAGTTTTGGAACTTCAAAAAAAAATTTTTTCTGGACTTAGAAAAATTTTCAAAAGTTATATCAAATTAAACATAAAGGACTTAGATTTTCTTTTTTAATTTTACTCATATAAGATTACATATGATTCAGAAAAAAGTTGCATAAAGTTTTATATAAAATGTCTTCAAATATTTTGTTATATTAAATTATATAAAACAAACAGACAAATTTTTATATTTCATATGTAATTATATAAACTCACTCTAATCATATGTTATTATGTATAACTTAACATTTTCTTTTATATAATTTTATATAAGAAAAAGATACGAAGTGTAAATATATATAATCTTATATGATAGCAAAACAATTTACGTATAAATTTATGAAATAATATATGTTTATATAAAAATAAGTAAAATTATATATAATCTTTTTTACTCGGGAAGTTACAAATCGAAGTATCAAACTTTTTTGTTTAAAGTCGGTAGCTTTAGTCAAACTCAGGTCCTGCACCGTTTTTTAAATTAGACACCAGCCTAAAAAGATAATCATGTTAAAAAAAGACTCACTCACGTTATCAGAGTCAATCTCATATTCATACATATGCATAATATTGAGCATTTTAAGAATGCATGTGTTCCTTTGAAGAAGGGTGTTAATATTTTTATGAATATAATGACTTTTTTGGCTTCGGCATTTTTATTTTGTTATTTAGGAGAAAATAAATTTTATAAATTACAATTTATTCATAATTTGTTGGCTGGCACTTCTAAAGAACCTTAGATTCTGCCAAAAATTTGTATATTCTAAAAAAATCTACACTCAAAAAAAAAAAAAAAATCTTGTAAAATTACAAAGAAAAAAAATCGTAAAATAATTTTTGCTACCTTCTTTTTTACGAAAATTCCTAGTAAAAATTAAAATTTTATTGGTAAAAAACTTGTAAAATAACAAACAATTTACAAGCTTTTTACCAATAATGTAAAAATACGAGATTTTTTTTAATTTTACAAGTTTTTTACCAATTAAATTGTAAATTTAGAACTTTTTTGATGCGATAATACTTACAAGAAATTCTCGTGACCTAATAAGAAAAAAATATTTTTGGTAAAAATACATTTTTGATGAAAAAAAAAAATTTTTGATGAAAAAAAAAATTTTTAGTAAAAAAAAAATTGAAAAAAAAAGTTTTTAATAAAGAAAAATTTTTTAATGAAAAACATAAAATATGTTATTTAAAAAACTTTTAGATGAAAAAAAAATTGATGAAAAAAAAAAAAATTATTAAAAAAAAGTTTAATAAAAATTAATATAAAAATTTGATAAAAAAAATATTTCTGTGAAAAACTAAATTTATAAATATAAATATAAAAAAAAAAATAAAATAAAAAAAAAAAAAATAATAATTTTAAAGCTTTTTTTTAATGCTTAATTTTTTTTAGCACCAAAATTCGTGAAAAACCTTTGCCGAAATTCACTCTTTTGCTTATAACTGTTGAACCACTGGACCGATTTTACTGAAATGCAATACCAACCTGACCAGGTAAATTGTAAATATGTTTATATGAGGCATTCCACACCAAATGTCCTGCGAAAAAATGTGTACCGTAAACTTCTGAATACTTAGGTAGTGTGGATAGCCCTATATGGAACTTGGAAAATTGCGTTTTTGGTTTTTCAATTTTTCAAAAACTGGGCTTAGGAGGCGTGGTCAATTATTGGAAAAATGGTCAAATTTGTGGCGAGTTGCCTGGATTAAATATTTATTACAATAAAACGGAATGCACCACAATCTTAACAATTTACATTTTTATATAGTTTTGTATGGGCTATCGGTTAATTTTTTTTTTTTTTTTTGAAAATCTGATATTTTCCATTTTTTAAAAAAGTCAATTTATCAAAAATCCGGCCACTTTTTTTTAAGCTTAGATGTTTGCCCATCCACACAAAAAAATTTAGACACACGTTTTTCGTTTTTTTCGAGAAAATCGCGTTTGAATTTTAAATTTCATAACAATTTAGTAATTTTCTTGTATTTTCTTGATTCAACAGAGCGTATGAGTAATATTTATTACTCATTCGCAAAGTTAAAACAAGAAAATACAAGCACAAAATTGTTATGAAATTTAAAATTCAAATGCGATTTTCTCGAAAAAAACGACAAACATGTGTCTGGATTTTTTTGTGTGGATGGACAAACATCTAAACTTTAAAAAAAAAAATTAAAAAAAAAAAAAACAGTGGCCGGATTTTTGATAAATTGACTTTTTTAAAAAATGGAAAATTTCAGAACGGGTTCTGAAAATTTTCCAAAAAAAAAAATTAATCGATAGCCCATACAAAACTATATAAGAAATAAAATGTTTGAGATTAGGGTGCATTCTGTTTTAATGTGATAAATATTTAATCAAGGCAACTCGCCACAAATTTGACCATATTTCCAATATTTGACCACACCTTCTAAGCCCAGTTTTTGAAAATTAGAAAAACCAAAAACGCAATTTTCTTAGTTCCATATAGGGCTATCCAAACAACCTATTCAGAAATTTACGGGACCCATGTTATTCTGAATACCTCAAGCGATTTTTCATTAAATCCCTTTGCTACTTGCAGTATAGGGTTTTCAATTTTACTAAATAATCTTGACAATGGATTCTGTAACACGTGTCGTTTTTGTCTTGTTTCATTTTCGTCTTAAAAAAATTACCAACATAAATTTATAACAGAAAAATAATTTTCTTGAAAATTATTCTATTAGAATATCTTAGTTGTTATTAGTCACCGTGAGCAGTGCTGCCGAGCTTTTTTTGTGAAAAATCGTCAAAGTTTGGAAAAAAAATCGTCAAAATCGTCAAAAAATTTAAAAAAAAGTCGTCAAAAAATCGTCACTTTAAAAAATGTTAAAAAATACATTTTTTGATATATTAAAATTTTGAAACGCACAATAAAAATTTTTCTGTCCACTTTTGTTAAATTTAATTTTTTAAATTTACGTACACAAAATATTTTTTGGCTAAATACAGAGACTCTATAATATAGAGATAAGACAAATTTGTTTCTTCTGCTACCATCCAGGGGCGCTCCCTGGACATGCGCCATGTCTTAATAATAGCTCAAGAATATCCTTGAGATAATACTAAAACTTAGTAAGGGCTCAAATAACTCAGGAAATACTGCTCAGATAAAAATTTAATTTTCCATACACTCGTAGCAAATACTCAATATCTTACATATAAAATAAAATTTGATAATTTTGCACGCAAAAGTTAGTTACAGAGTTTTTAAAATTTAGTGTGCTACTAAAGACTCACTAGCAGGTGCTGCCATCGAGACGAAAGTAGACAACTTTTTTTCTGATATTGCCATAGAAGCAATGCCCTAGCTAAATAAAAAGGAATTTTCTTTTAAAACAAGTGACAAAATAGTTGAAAGTCATTCGATTTTTTATTTGTTTCAACAGACAGCAACCTTCAATTTTAACTGCTGATAAAATAAATATCATTAAATCTTAAACAAATAAAATTTATGACATTTATTTTTACTATATTTATTTGTTTTAGAACTTTAGAACGCTTCAAAATAAGACACCGTTAAGACCCACGGAAAAATGATGTTTTTTTCGGGCACTTTTTCAGATTTTAAAAGGATATGCGTTAAAAAAAAAAAATTTGTATCGAACATTTTTTGTCAAAAAACTCACCTTTATGGAGCTAAAATGTGCCTTCGAAAACACCCCAAAAAACTAACTCAAAAGCGCTTAAAATGCACGTATCAAGTATTTTGTTTGAAAATTTATCGATAAAGACTCCAATTATTCTCTGACAAGAGAAGTCTCCCTGGTGTCACCCTCCGATCTTCATGAAATTTGGATATGTTGTTAAGAATGAAAATAATTCGACAGATATTTTTTTTAGCGGCTCAAACTCATTTTTAGGGGGAGGTCGATTTGTATGGGGGGAAATTGACCTTTTTCAGTTTTTTACAATTTACGCCTATTTAAACAAAATAAATATAGACATGTGTGGTATCAGATTAAAGGTATTAAAAATACCTATCTCGTGGTGCTAACAACGGGTGAAAGAAGCTAATATTTTTCGACTTATTAACAAAATTGGTACTTTACTCAATATGACGAAAAGTTGTGCATGTTTGGACACGTTCTTAGCACACGTAGATAGGTTTTCCAAAGACCTTTCATTTGGTATGTAATATGACAAGGTTTCTTTGCATAATATAGGATTTAAACGAAAAAAACTGAGATAAACGAAAAAACTCTTTTTTACCCCCTAAACATGAATTTGGGCCGCTAAAAAAAAATACGTATCCCTTTATTTATTCTGATCTACAAAATAAAACCAATTCCATAAAGATTCGCGGGTGACACTAGGGAGACTTCCGTTGTGAGTTTTAGTTTTTGAGTCCAAAAAGGGGGTTCTTTTGGATGAATCGTTTTCATACAAAAATTTTAAATATTTGCTCCATTTTTGGAGTCACTACAGAGTATGTTTGTTCACTGGGAATTAAAATATTAAAAAAAAAAAAGATTTTTCATGTAAAAATAGCAACAATTAAAATTAAATTAAAAGAATAATCATTCATTTTTTCATACAGAGCAAAAACGAATGACTTTAAAACAAGATAATTTTTTAAGTGCAGTTATATTTCCAAAAAAAAAAAAAAATGAAATGTTGTAAATTTGAGTCTTTCTTTTGTATTTTATTTTAATCGAATTTCATTTAATTTTTGTTTTCAAACCATTGTAAAATTAAAAAAGTTGCAAATTTTGATTTTTGTGAATATAAGTGGAATTGCAAAAAATCGTCAAAATGTATGGGAATCAAATCAGAAAATCGTCAGTCGTCATTTTGGAAAATTTCATGAAAAAATCGTCAAAATGACGAAAAATCGCCACTTCTTGCAGCACTGACCGTGAGCTTCAGCGATGTTTAGGTTGAACTTTAGTGTCGACGAAAAGTGTAAACGCAGATCAATTTATACATGATAAAATGTCACAAAACTGTTAACAGCAAAATCGTAGCTGCTCGCATTCGCTAGATTCCGCAAAATTAGTGTTTTTGTATTTTCTAAAATTTTGACAATGAAGTTTTTTAATAAGTATATTCAAAAACTGAGTATACAGTTTTATTTGTTTATAGGTCACAAAACAATTAACATCGAAATCATATTTTCTCAATTTCGCGAAAATCGTAAAATTCAAAAAATTGTAAAAAAAATTATATTTCGCGTAAATAAGCAGTCAATATATTGATTTGAGCAGTTTTACCACCTTCGAATACGTAAAATTAAAACAGCATACCATATATTTGACGTTTCTTGATTTTTTAATATAAAAGCTTGAACAGTAATTTTGCGATTTCTCGAGATTGGTTATCTATAATTTTTATGCTTGCAGTTTTGCCACCTTTAATAACCTCGAATTCAAACTGCATACTACATTTTTGTCGTTAATCAAAGTAAATGGTTTTACAGCAGTCATCCGCATTTTTGTAATTCCTATTCCCGCGGGAATAGGCTAAAAAATGCTGCTTGTGCGCTGTCGACACACATACACTATAAAATTCTGTTGCTTGAGCAAATTTGTTGGCTTTTTGCTTGCTACTACCCACACAAGCATAAATGTTATAGTATGTGTGTGCGCATCGCTGTTTTACAGACTAAAATAACACAAAGAAATGAATAAATAGTAGTTTAGCGAGTTTTATAGCAATATATCGAAGAATTGACCAGCTAGAGCTTAAATGTTAACACCCTTATGACCTTTGATCAATAGGAAGTCAAACTGCATTGCGTGTTTTTCCACAATTTTAAAGAAACTTCTTTTATTAATCAAAAAAAAAAAAAAAAAAAAAAAAACAAAAAGCTGTTTTTCGCTATTTCTCGTGAAAGTGAGCAGAAATATTTTTTTTTGTGAGCATTTTTATTTTTTCCAACATGTTCAAATCAAACTGTATACCACTTTTTTAGTCATTTCTAAATTACCGGTTTTAAAATATAAAAAAATTCACTATATCCCGCGAAATTTAACACCCACAATTCCGATGTCAACAGCTGCATGGCCTTTGATCAAGCACAAGTAAAAATTTTTCCGAAATTTTAAAGAAATCTATGTAAAGATAAAAAACAAAAACAACAAAAAAATGATTTCGTGATTTCTCGCGAACTTAATAAGATATAATTTTGGTGTTTACTGTTTTGTGACTTTTAAATAAGTACAATTAAAACTGTTTACTCAGTTTTTGAAAATATTTAAAAAAAATTCAATGTTAAAATTTTAGAATATACAAAAACGCTAATTTCGCGATGTTAACAGTTTTGTGACACTTAATCATGTAGAAATCGAACTGCGTTTATATTTTTCGTCGACACTAATGTTCAACCTAAACATCGCTGAGGCTTACCGTGTGGTAAAGGAAATAATAACCTCGAGCTAGGATAAACCTACTCAAAATATAAGTTTGTTTTTCATCACTTTACAAGGTGCAAGCTAGTCCACTTCAGGTCATATTAGGCCCATTCATTTTATTTTGATAGAGCTAATATCACCTGTAAAAGTAATTGGACACTTGTCATTTTATCTTTAGTTTGTTTCTTATTTTTTCCCAACTGTTTTACAATAAATCTTTTTGTTTTCGATAAATAAAACATTCGTGTTTTTTTTCACTTCTATTAGATTAACATCTTACGCTGCACAGATAAAAATGAGTTGTTAGATCAAACACGAAATACACCAGGTTGAGCATTATTTTAATTAAAAGTCATCTAATGAGAAAAATTGTTGGATCAAGCACGAAAATTGTAGGTCATTCATTGACTGTTCCTTGATTAAACCAATGCTTGATTTGAGTAATTTGTTAATTGTTGCTTTTCTGTTATTTTTGATTAAACTAATACTTGATTTGAGTGAGCGGTTAATCAATAATTTTGTGTTATTTTTGATTAATCCAATGCTTGATCTGAGTGAATGGTTAATCATTATTTTACAGTTGTAGTGTTTTTTGTCAGTCTTTTCAAGTCTTTTGTTTAAATTGTTTTTTTTTGTGCTTAATATTATTTTGTTTTTTTTTCGTCTTGTGTGCATGCAAGTATTTTTCTATTTGACGACTAACGAAAACTAAAACAAAAAACGCAACAGCGTTCATCGCATTGTTACTCAAAGCCTATTATGATGAGTTTTTTTGTTTTTATAATTTTTTTTGTGAATTTTTCAGATTTGAGCAAATGGTTAATTGATTTAAGTAAAATTTAATTGAATGTGAAATTTTAAGCTGAGCAAATATTTAATTGTTTTTTGCCATTGAATATTTTTTTCTGTGTGTATACTGGAATTAAATTTAAAAATTTTTTTTTTTTTGTATTGCCACCAGGGGCTGATAATACATTTATTTTGTAAGGAATAAATCTTTTCAACTACGATTGAAAGCAAAAAAATTAAAGGAAACGAAGTAAAAAATATAAAACCAGAATGTTGAGTAAATGTTATGGCCAGCCAGCCTTTTATATTTAAAAACAAAAAAGTTCTGCGGAGAATTTGAGTGAGGAAAACTTAATTTTGTTGTTATGCATTAGGGTGGCCATCATAATACAAATTTGAGAAGACCATACAAATAAACTTAAACCAACATTGACCGTTTTGGGTTGTTGTTATTCTGATGCAGGCGCGGTTTTTTTTAATTTTTTCATGGCACATTATTATCGTTTTGTACTATTATAAGCTGATACTTAGACATGTGAAATCTGTAATAGTAACTTACTTTCAAAAATGTGCGCGAAAGTTATGGCGGCTTAAAGGTTTAAACGTTTTTAAAAAAATTCTTAAAAATCCAGTTTTTGGTAGATTTTAAAAAATTGGACAAATATTTATAGAACATACTTACAGCTATAAATATAGTCCAAAATATATGTCTTATGTTTATTATTTGGCGAGATACACTATAAAAATAAAATATATTTCTTAAAAATTTGTTCACCTTCATTAAGAGCAGCTGGGCCATTCCAAAAAATTTAGCTCAAATTTTAGTCATTTTTGGAAATGGTGTCTCAGATTAATTTGAACCTTGACACATAGATAGCCCTCATAAATATGATATATGTACCATATATCGTTTTTTTACATTTGGTGTATTTAACGAATTATGGCGGGTCAAAGATTGACTTTTTAAGCAAAAGTAAGAAAAATACATCACGTTTAAAGAGCTGTAACTTCTTAACCAATGACCCGATTTTCACAAATTTAGGCTCATGTGAAAGCTGGGGTTCTTCTTTTAGAAAATATTTTTAAAATAACACAGTTTTTTTTTACAGAAATGATGCAAAAATGCAAAAACATTTTTTCTTTTCGAATATTTAAAAAAACACATCTTCGATTTTTTTTAAAAAAATTCTGGTGAAAAATAACAATGTTTTGTATAACATATTCAAAATTCAGAGTGGGATCTCCATGGGATCAAAAAATATTCTGTTTTAAGTACGAGGTTCTCATATTTTTCCCTTAGAAAATTTAAATTTCTAATGTTTTGAATGTTTTCAAAATTTTAATAGTATAATTTTCTTTGAAAATTTAAATTTTTATATTGAAGAAACATAAAATTTTAATTTTCTAAGGTAAAATTTAAGAACTTCGTACTAAAACCAGAATATTTTTTGATCCCATTGGGATCCCACTCTGAATTTTGGATATGTTGTACAAAACAGTATTGTTTATCACCAAACTTTTTATTAAAAAAATCGAAGATGTGTTTTTTTAAATATTCGCAAAAAAAAAAATGTTTTTGAATTTTTGCAACACTTCTGAAAAAAAACCGTATTCTTTTGAAAATATTTCCTAAAAGAAGAAGAATTAAGCTTTCATATGAGCCATTACTTGTGATAATCGGATTACTAGTTAAAAAGTTAGAGCACGTTAAACGTCATGTATTTTTCTGACTTTTGCTAAAAAAGTCGAACTTTGACCCGCGATAATTTGAAAACTACAGCAAATTTGAAAATCCAAAAATGCAACATATCTCATATAAACGTGGATATCTATGAGCCAAATTCTCAGTGGCGTCCAAAGGTATGTTTCCGAACAGTGGGGCGAAAATTTTTGGAATTACCCAGCTAAGAACTCAGTAGATTCTATTCTTTTTTTAAATATAGCTAAGAAGAAGAGAAAATTTCCAATATTATACAAAAAAATCATTCAAATTCCTTCAAAATTTCGTTCAAAATTTACAACGGTTTAAAAATGGTTTACCACGTCATATTATTACTTCTTTATTACAAATTATAAAGAAAACGCATTTTTTCATTTCATTTTATGATGTCTTACCAAACATTTGTTCCACAACGTATTATTTTCAAGTGAAAAATAACACAGCTCAACATGAAAATGCGTATTGGATTCTGGTAAGTGATTTAGGTAGTGTTTGTTGCGCTGATTCCAAATCTGCGACCCAAATATGTCTATCACATCAGGATTTTGAATTATTCGCTGTTAAAGTGCCGAAAAAGGCCATTTTGGACCCTTTTTGAAAGCTTGTAATATAAGATCCTGACATGCGATTTACTTGGTATCAATATCATTCAAAAGTATGCAATTTTCTCTATAAGACAAGATAAAATGTTCTTGAAATTTAATTTTCTAAAATAGTAAAAAAATCATTAACAAAAAACCTTCCATTTTTTAAATATTTAGTTTATTTACACAGTGTTTTTTTATCAAATTTCCATACAAATACACACGTAAATATTAAATTTAAAGCACTTGTGGCTAATGATTTTTTCACCATTATAAAAAATTAAATTCCAACAACATTTGATTTTGTCTTAAAGAGAAAATTACACACTTTCGAATGAGCTTGATATCAAGTCATTCACATGTCAGGATCTTATCTTATAGGCGCTCAAAAATGGTCAAAATGGGCCTTTTTTGACACTTTAACCGCGATTTTCTCAAAATTGTGACGTGATAGAAAAATTTGGGTGACTGTTTTGGAATCGAGAAACCAAAACCTATAAACTTTTCATGGTTTCATTCAAAACGCAGCGACAAACCTCAGATTTGTAGAGCGGTGTAATACATTACTAATAATTTGCTACGTAATGAATGATTATTGGAAAAAATGTATTTCATATTTATTATTTCTAAACATTAAATCATGGATGACTTATATTTGGTTACATTATGTATTATTTGAAAGTTTTAAATAATGCATTATTTATAATTGGATGCATAATGCCTTACCATAACATAAAAAATAATTATTTTATAAAAAAATGCATAAGTTTAAAGTAGAGATGGGCTCACGACAGGAAATTTATAACGACACACACTCACGAGCATATTTTATCTACTTACACTCACTTACAATCACGTGAGTAAATTTAATACAAAATTACTTTCTCACTACTCGTAACACCTTATATATTATCTTCTGGTATGCTATATTATTTCATTTCTCGTAACCTATAAAATATCATATATTTTACACCTTACTCGTATTCTTCGTTATAAATTTATGACTTATTTTATACCTTACTGGTATTCTTTGTGATAGTGTGGATGCATTACTTTGAGTCTCATCGCCTGTTAAAATCATCAATGCTGCAATGTAGAAAATAAGAGATCCTTTATGCCTTATTTGGTACTCTAAGTTTTGCTGGGGTACCCTAAAATTTTTGCAATTCAAAATTTTAAGATGCGGTGCTTGACTCGGACGTTAATAATGAAAAACTTTGACCCCAAAATTTAAAATAAAATTGCAAATGTACCTGGCGAAAAACAACTGTTTTAAAAAAAATGTTGCTCATTCCCTTAATTTTTGAGGCGACGTAACTACGCCCCTAGCTAGGGCACATTAGGTTGTTCTTCCATAAGTTGTAGATAATTACTGCAGCTGTCTATTACTTTGATCAGAAATCAATTTTGTTAATGAGCACACATGCTATAGCCAAAAAACCTCAAAAACTAAAAAAAGCTCAAATCTGGTTTCAGTTTTGGACCCCCATATGTTTTCTGATCAAATGATATTATGGCAGGCCTATTAACGTTATGGCGTTTTCTTTTCTGGCAAAAAATGTGATATTTTGTAACATTTTTTGATTCCTTAAATTTGTTGTGTTCTTTTTTTAAAAAAATGCACACTTTTGAAAAACTATAATGTTCTTTTCTCAAAATATTGACTGCCCGTGATGTACAATGTATATTTTCCACCCCAAAATCAAATGACGGTGTGAAAAACTGCCCTGTTATCCTCTCATGTAGCAAAACTCAAATTAAGCGCACTAGTTAACTGGTGCTGTCGTAGTGCCGAGGATGTGTCGTGGGAGGTGGCACTGGAGGTCCGGCACCGCTCAACAAATCGAAGGTTTTTGACTCCGGTTTGAAGTTTGATACAAAATTTTTAAAGATTTTGACTCGCTGATTCCAAATCTGTGCTCCAAATTTTTCCATCACGTCTAGAATTTTAATTATTCGCGGTTGAAAATGTGAAAAAACGCGATTTTTGCCTTTTTTGAAAGCCTGCACAGCAGCCACTGGGTGGAATAAAAATCTGGTATAAAGTGTTAGAGTAGAATTGAACTATGATCTCAAATATATGATCAAAAAAATTTCAAGTTGTTGCACTATTATTGGCCAAACACGTATTTTAAAAAAACACTGTGAAAAAAATTAGAAAAAGCACCATTTTTAAAAGGCTCTAAAACAAAAACCAGATGATCAATCTTTAATGTGATGAGCTCAAAATTTAGACAAAATCTCATTCTTTCTTATAGATTTTAAACCCATTAAAGATATCTTCCGGGTTATACGAAAAATAACACAGAAAACTTAAATTTGTAAAATATTTATTTTTTTTAGTTTTTCTTTGAAAAATATCAAAAAAAACTAAGGTACCTACCTTATCTTTTTTACAAAAATGATAATTTTAACAGAGTCATTTTAAAATGCAATTGTAACCCAACCAAACGCAATAATTAGAAAAAATTTGTTTTCTATGTTGGAGACCAAAGACAAATTATACTTTTGCGCTTTATACCAGATCTGTATTCCACTCAATGGCTGCTGTACACTGTACAGTGTACAGGCTTTCAAATAATGCAAAAATCGTCATTTTTCGCATTTTTAACCGTGAATAACTAAAAATCTGGACGTGATGGAAAAATTTGGAGTACAGATTTGGAATCAGGAGATCAAAGTCTACTAAAATTGATCACCAGAATTCAAACCGGAAAATGACTGTTGAGCGGTGCCGGGGTTCAAATCCCGGTAGGGCAAACATATTTTTTTTATTATGGTATTTTTTTATTCAATTACGTATTATTTTTTATTTAATTATGTTTTTTTTTTAATTTTTAATTAAAAAAAAAATAATAAATTTTCATATAAGAGGCATTCCACACCAAATGTCCAGCGAAAAAAACACGTGTACCGCAAACTTCTGAATAGCTTGTATGGATAGCCCTATATGGAACTTAGAAAATTGCGTTTTTAGTTTTTCAATTTTTCAAAAACTGGGCTTAGGAGGCGTGGTCAAATATTGGAAAAATTGTCAAATTTGTGGCGAGTTGCCTTGATTAAATATTTTTATCACATTAAAACGGAGTGCACCACAATCTTAAAAATTTACATTCTTATATAGTTTTGTATGGGCAATCGATTAAATTTTTTTTTTTTTGAAAATTTTCAGAACCCGTTCTGATGTTTTCCATTTTTTAAAAAAGTCAATTTATCAAAAATCCGGCCACTTTTTTTTTTTTTTTTAATTTTTTTTTTAAAGTTTAGATGTTTGTCCATCCACACAAAAAAATTCAGAAAATCATTTTTCGTTTTTTTTCGAGAAAATCGCATTTGAATTTAAAATTTCATAACAATTTTGTAATTTGCTTGTATTTTCTTTTGTTAACGTTGCGAATGAGTAATATTCATGCAATTAATAATACTCATTCGCAACGATAATACAAGACAATTTAAGCAAATTACAAAATTGTTATGAAATGTAAAATTCAAATGCGATTTTCTCGAAAAAAAAACGAAAAATGTTTTTCTGAATTTTTTTGTGTGGATGGACAAACATCTAAACTTGAAAAAAAAAATTAAAAAAAGAAAAAAAAAGTGGCCGGATTTTTGATATATTGACTTTTTTAAAAAATGGAAAATTTCAGAACGGGTTCGAAAATTTCCCAAAAAAAAATTTTATTCGATAGCCCTTACAAAACTATATAAGAATGTTAATTTTTGAGATTGTGGTTCATTCCGTTTTAATGTGGTAAATATTTAATCAAGGCAGCTCGCAACAAATTTGACCATTATTCCAATATTTGACAACGCCTTCTAAGCCCAGTTTTTGAAAATTAGAAAAACCAAAAACGCAATTTTCTTAGTTCCATATGGGGCTATCCAAACAACCAATTCAGAAATTTACGGGACACATGTTTTTCTGTAGCGGGACATTCGACTAAATTTGTTAACTTTTTAAAGTTTAAATAATTAAAAAAAAAATTACAAAAAAAAAAAAATATGTGATGACCGGGATTCGAACCTGAGCTACCTGCAATATAAGCGAAAAACACATCCATCGACCCAACAAATCGGGGCAATTTGCGTACAAAACAGCTTTTTTTCTGTTTTTTTCTGAGTGAAAAAAATGCTACATCGTTTCAGGGCCATGTCAACATTTTAAAAGTACACATTTTAACAATGCACATTTTTTTGTTCAGAAAAGAAAACTCCATTAGATTTATCTCTTAGGTATAATCAAACTATCGTGTGTTGATTGACATCTAAAACAGAAAAACATGGACGCAAAATAACAAAGGATGCAAAAACTTGGGTTAATTAAGTCGTTTTTTCTCAATTTTTAGACTTTAAATGGTTACAACTTTTGCAGAAAAGCACTTTTGGGCAAAAAAAATAAGGGCGAGTTTTTTATATTATTGATGTTTCTGTATTTATATGTTCATGTAAATGTGTCGACAATGGAAATAATTGACACCCAAACTAATGTATCAAGAGGTGCAAAAGAAAAATATTCTTGCCCATACATTATCCCGTTTCTATTTTTATACCCTCCAACTGCAGTATGGGGGTATACTCACTTTGTCATTCCGTGTATAACGCATCAAAATATCGGTCTAGGACCCCATAAAGTATACATATTTATGATCAGTGATCGATTCTAAGCCATTCTAGCGATGTCCGTCCGTCCGTCTGTCCGTCTGTAGTTAACACGATGCAGTACAAAATAAAAGAGCTAGACTCCCGACATTTGGCACGAATATGTCTTATGTTCCTAGGCAAATTAAGTTCGTAAATGAGCAAAATCGGACCAGGGGGCAAAAAGTTCCCCCTTGAAGAACTAAACCAACCCATGAAAATTACCACTTTTTTACATATTTTTTTGTATTTTTGTTTAACAAATGCAAAATTTTTATGCTACAAGAAGTCCAAAGTCCTGTATTTGGACACAGAGAATTAGATAATCCCGAGTAAAAAAATTGATATGACACAATATATAATTTAATATGGGTTCGTGTCTATTTTATATAATCTTATACGAAAAATGGTTTCATAAGATTTGATCGAATAATATCTAATAATATCAGTTTATATAACTTTATATAGACTTTGATACGAGTTTTGGTCTAATCCAATGATATAAAATTATATCCAATTATATTAAAATTTATACAATTTTATAAATCGGATGTTTTTTTAAGTTTTTAATAAAAAGTTGAAAAACTAAAATAATAAAAATAAGTTGTTCTTGAAAAAAACTTAGAAAAATTTTAAAAAATTAAGTCATGTTAAATTTTATATAAAACACTTAGAAAATATTTTCAAAAAAAAATTGTCCTTGGAAAAACTTAGAAAATTTAAAAAAAATGGAGTCATATAAAATTTTATATAAAACACTTAGAAAATATTTGCGATAAAAAAAATGTTCCTTGAAAAAAACTTAGAAAAAATTTAAAAGATGGAGTCATATAAAATTTTATATAAAACACTTAGATAATATTTGTGATAAAAAAGTGGTGCTATAAAACACTTAGAAAATATTCGTGATAAAAAGTGGTGCTTGGAGGAAAAATCTTAGAAAAATATGAAGTCATATGAAATTTTATATAAAACACTTTGAAAATATTTGCGATAAAAATATATTCTTGGAAAAAACTTAAAAAAATTTAAAAATAATGGAGGCATATAAAATTTTATATAAAACACTTAGAAATTTAAAATGATGCATGGGGCCAGATGTTACAACATATAGTTATGTATGTCGATATCTTAAAAAAATCCCACATCAAAATTTATTATATAAATTTATCTTGCAATACATAGTGTCACACATGATCATATATGAAATAATATGACTATATAAAAGTATATAAGATCATATTAAATTATTTTTACTCGGGATATCGTTTTTTCGGTCCGCCCCCTTTTTGGGCGTGGAATATATATTTTTTTTAATAATGATAAACTTGTATTTCCTTAGTGCAAAAAGCATAAGAATGAATTTTTAAACACATTTTCGAGAGGTAATTTTCCTCCCTCCCACAATTACACTTCCGATCACACCCCCCCCAAAAAAAAAAAGAAGACGCCCCTGCAATTTTTTTTTGCATGTTGGAGGGTATAAAAGACTCGTCACAGCCGAATTTAACACTTTTACTTGTTATGTTTTTTTTTCTTGTTCCACAGTATTTTCTTATAAAGTTCTTAAACTATATTTCCTTATCTCAATAATCTATAGTGTTTTAAAACGTATGAGGTTTCGTTTTTTAGCACGTAACATTAGCTGTTGCTGATTTATGTTATTTTTATGGTGGCAACAACGCACACCATAATGCGTTAAATCACTTGGGTAACATTGGTCTCTATGGTGTTGAATGGTGTTTATTTGTTTGTTTTTGTTTACTTTGTTCTAACGAGTTGTTGTTGTTTGTTTCTGTTTCTGTTGCTGTTTTTTTTTACAATGTTTTCCATCATTCTAAATGGCCTATTTTATGTATATATGTCTGCAAAACAATTTTAACGGCTTTTTAAGTTTAGTTTTATTATTAGCTTTTTGCAGTTGCTTGTTTCGACATTTATGTGCGATGGTAATTTTTCAGACGTACGAGGCTCAGTAGACAAGAAATTTATTTGTAAATCAAATTTGAATTTGATTTTTTTAAATTAATGTTAACAATTTAGTTAACTGATGTATATAATCAGCGAGTTTATACATATTTTCTTTTTTAAACAAATTAAATTATTTATTTATTATTTTGTTAGAAACTTTATTATGAAAAATTGCACTTCCTCCACATAAAGAAATGAAAAATAATAAAAAAAAAATACAAAGGCGTATAATTAATATTAAATTCATAGAATTAAGGGCGGATTACTCAATGAAAAGTTAGCTGCTAACTGCCGGTTTAACGAAGCTTTATTTGTATGAAAAAGTTAAATATAACGGAGAGTTATTTTATAACGGAGCATTGAGTAATCCAGCCTAAGGAATATAAATATAACTCATACGCCTAGATTGCGTTGTTTAGATTTGAAGGTAGCACTGATGATAATTTTTTGGAAAAATGTGTTTCAGAAGAAAGACCATTTTAGCAGCGATTTAAAAAAAATATGAAATTGTTAAAAAATTGTGATATTAGTTTACAGCAGCGGTCGGCAAAAAGAAAGTATATGAATGCATTGTTGTATGAATTAAAATCTACTTTTTATATTTTCCTTAAGTTCAGAAAACTTAAATTTTTTCAGTATTTTTGCAATAAAAAATGTATTAGGCATGGGACGAAAATGTTGTATATACTAAATTAAAGGTATTTAAACCTCTTATCAATGATGTGGTTAACATTGGCTAATATGCTATTATTTTGGTTTTAATAACCAGATAAATATTCAAGAATTTTCACTTTTAAAAGACCATATTTTTCAAAATAGTGAGCCAATTTGAATGAAATTTTTTTATAATTAAATCTTATCTTTTGCTTAGTCAAAATTGGTAAACAAAATATTTACAAAAAAAATATTTAAATTTTCGCTTAAATTTTCCTTAGCATATTTGGAATTTTAAAATTAAGTTTTAGTCTGTTAAAAAAAATATACATATATTGTTACGTTGTAAATTCGAAAAAAGAGTGTAACTATTTGTCAAAAATACTTTATTTGCCAATAATGATCAAAAAAATTATGAAATTTGATCTAAAAAAAATTTCATTGAAATTAGTATATTATTTCAAATTATATAGGTACTTAAAAGAGAACAATTTTCAGTTTCCATCTATATATATAAAAGAGTAACGTGACTGACTGACTGACTGACTGACTGACTGACTGACTCATCATCGCCCAGCCCAAACCGCTGAAGCTAGAGACTTGAAATTTGAACTGTAGGTTCACCTCCCGGAATATAGATCCACTAAGGCTGGATTTTTGCCAGTGTTGATTCTAAGGGGGTAAAAAGGGTAAAAAACTGTACTTTTGGTACTTTTTATATCTCCTGAAATAATGGTCATAGAGACTTGAAATTTGGACTGTATGTTCACCTTCCGGAACATAGATACACTAAGGCCGGATTTTTGCCAGTGTTGATTCTAAGGGGGTAAAAAGGGTGAAAAACTGTACTTTTGGTACTTTTTATATCTCATGAAATAATGGTCATAGAGACTTGAAATTTGGACAGTATGTTCACCTCCCGGAATGTAGATCCTGTAAGGCTGGACTTTTGCCAATGTTGATTTTAAGGGGGTAAAAGGGTAAAAAACTGTACTTTTGGTACCTTTTATATTTTCTGAAATAATTGTCACAGAGACTTGAAATTTGGACTGTATGTTAACCTCCCGGACTATGGATTCACTAAGACTAGATTTTCGCCAATGATGATTCTAAGGGGGTAAAAAGGGTAAAAAACTGTACTTTTGGTACCTTTTTTATTTCCTTAAATATTGGTATTAGAAACTTGAAATTTGCAATGTAGGTTTACCTCCCGGAAAAAAATCACTAAGGCTGGGTTTTTGCCAATGTTGATTCTACGGGGGTAAAATGGGTAAAAAAGTGTACTTTTGGTACTTTTTATATCTTCTGAAATAATAGTCATAGAGACTTGAAAATTGGACTGTATGTTCACCTCTCGGAATAAAGATCCATTTAGGCTGGATTTTTTGCCAATGATGATTCTAAAGGGGTAAAAAGGGTAAAAAACTGTACTTTTGGTACCTTTTACATTTACTTAAATAATGGTACTAGAAACTTGAAATTAAAAGTACCTTTTATAAAAAGTACCTTTTATAAAAAGTACCTTTTATAAAAAGTACCTTTTATAAAAAGTACCTTTTATAAAAAGTACCTTTTATAAAAAGTACCTTTTATAAAAAGTACCTTTTATAAAAAGTACATTTTATAAAAAGTACCTTTTATAAAAAGTACCTTTTATAAAAAGTACCTTTTATAAAAAGTACCTTTTATAAAAAGTACCTTTTATAAAAAGTACCTTTTATAAAAAGTACCTTTTATAAAAAGTACCTTTTATGAAAAGTATCTTTTATAAAAAGTACATTTTATAAAAAGTACCTTTTATAAAAAGTACCTTTTATAAAAAGTACCTTTTATAAAAAGTACCTTTTATAAAAAGTACCTTTTATAAAAAGTACCTTTTATAAAAAGTACCTTTTATAAAAAGTACCTTTTATAAATAGTACCTTTTATAAAAAATACCTTTTATAAATAGTACCTTTTATAAAAAGTACCTTTTATAAAAAGTACCTTTTATAAAAAGTACCTTTTATAAAAAGTACCTTTTATAAAAATACCTTTTATAAAAAGTACCTTTTATAAAAAGGAATGTAGGATTTTTCGGTGAAGAAAGAAACCTTCTGGAAGAGGTACTTTTTGGAAATTTCGTTTCTAACGGGGGTAAGAAAGTATACTTTTGGTACTTTTTTTTGGTTCCTATAATAATGATTGTTGAAGCTTGAAGTTTGGAATGTAGGGGACTTGGTGAAAAAAACATTCTGCTAAAGTATTTTCAAAAAATTCTGTTTCTAGAGCTGTAAAAAAGTGTTTTTTGATACTTTTTATATTTCATTAAGTAATTATCCTAGGCACTGAAATTTTGAATGCTTTAAAAAGTTATTTTTTGGAAATTCTGTTTCTAAGGGTCGCGACCGATCGTAAAGGGGATAAAAAGTGCAAATTTGGTTATTCCTATATTTCTTGAAATAATGGTTCACAACATTGATGTTTTAAATAAAAGATCACCTAGCACAAAAAAACAGTTTTTGGAAAATATAATTTTACGGGGAAAAGGGGGCAAATGGTTATTTTGAGATATCTAACTATTGAACTAAAAGTCGCAGAAATAACACCGAAGACAAGGACATACATATTTTAAAATTTTAGGGTAAAAAGGTGTACTTGGTAACAGTGGTGTAAAATGGTACTTTTCATATCTACAATATAAAGACAATAGAACTTTTTATTTTTTTAACGCATATTATACGGAGAGAAATGAAACTTACATGGAACGAAAGGAGATGAAATTGGAAATGAAATGGAATAGAACGAAGTGGAATAGAGCTGGGAACAATATGGATTGATACTTTTTACTTAAATTTTACCTATTTAACTTTTTTGACTCCATATTTGTTCTCTTTATATGTTTTTCCACTCAAAATTTTTTTTATTCCAATTTTTTTTTCACTGAAATATTTATTCACTCAAAATCTTACAACCCGATATAAGGGCTCAAAAATTATCAATATATTTTTTCACCGAAACGAGCATGATGACGTACCAGCGAAGTTATTAAAATTTTTTTGTTTGAATTTTTCATAAAAATATTATTTTATGAAAGACTTAAACGTCCACAAGTAAATAAAACAAAAACTCTGTAGAGGATTTTTTTTTTTAAATCGATAGAGTAAAAATGATCCTTATATTATCCGGTATTCAATACAACCGGTAACGAAGTACCGGGATGGTAAGCTAGTATGTTTATAAAATGCAAAATAATAATTTATTAGCATTGCACATCGATTATAAGAGGTTCAAGTACCTTTAATTTTGTACATACAGCTTATTCGTCCCTGGCCTATTAAATTTTTAGAGCAAAAATTTAAAAAAAGATTTATATTTTCTAAACTTTAAAAAAATATTAAAAGGAAACTAAAACGTGTTAAAGAAATCCGCCATGACAGTTCGATGTGGAATTTTATTAGCTAAAATTCAAAAAAGAAACGCTAAAATTGGTTAAGAAATGCGACCTGTAGGCAAAATTGGACAAAAAAAATCCAATTTTCCCCACTGTGTGCCTCCACATAAAGAAATGAAAAAAAAAATAATAATAAAAAAAAAATACTAAGGCGTATAATTAATATTAAATTCATATACTAAGGAATATATAACTCATACGCCTTGATAGCGTTTGTTTGATGAGAATTTTTTGGCAAAATGTGTTTCAGAAGAAAGACCATTTTAGAGGAAACAGCTGCGATTAAAAAAAAAATTAATTGTTAAAAAAATTATGATATTAGTTTACAGCAGTGGTCGGCAAAAAGAGAGTATATGAATGCATTGTTGTATGAATATAAATATAAGGGCGGGTCGATTTTTGTTGTCGCAAATCGTATAACAAAATCAAAATCTACATTTCCAAATAAACCATGGCTCTAAAATTAAACCAAATACGTGCCTAACGACATGAAGATCTGTCCTTCAGCAGGTGCGGATCCACGGGGCGGGTGGTGGAAAAGGAAATCCACCCCAAACCGAATTCGAAAGAAAAAAGAGGAGAAAAGAAAAGAAGAGCAATGAAGAGGGGAAAATGGGAAGTGCAAAAGAAAAGGAAATGATCTGAGAATTTTGTTTATGAAAAATGTTCGCGAATCTTAAAATTTTTCTGAAGGAAAACTGTCTCAGAGTATTAGAATTTTTCTATATGATTTTTTTAATTCTATAGAAAAACTGTCGAAAAATCTTTAAATATTTATTTTACTATCCCGGAATTTTAGAATTTTTCTATAACAAAAAAAATCTTGTAATATTAAAAAGATAGTTGAGAAATATTTTTGTAAAATTAGAAAAATAATATGCGGATTTCTGCTTTTTTCTAAAACGGCTGAAAACTTAGTAAAAATGTCCATTTCAGCAGAAAAATCTGGTTAAAGTTTGAAACTGAAAGTTGCTTACAGTTTTTTTGACAAAGTTTTTTTACTGAGTGTATTCATAAATTACACAATCTGGTCTAAAAAATATTCAAATAAAAGCTAGGATAATTATCCACATACCATTTTTTATTTTTTAGTATTGGATGATTTCATTTTAAAGAAATGCCATTTTTAGTTTTCATGTCAGGTGTTATTATTTCCTGTCCCTATTATACTCTGTCCCTATTATACTCTGACTTTTAAAGCGTGCAACGCATATCAAGCGAGATATTAACAAAAAACTGTAAAAAACCCCGGTTTTTGTGACCTTTGACCTTAATATCTCAGCAAGGACACGGGTGATTTCTTGGGACTTTTTTCTCCTTATTTAGATTGCCAAAACTAAGATCTGTGCAAATTTTCAGAGAACCTATCCGATTTTCCGCAGATGACCCCTTATTTTCTTGGGCTATTAGTAGTTGATTAAAAATTTGGTGAACATACTAAAAAATTTTTGAGCAAATGTAGTAATAACATCATCAACCATTACTTCAAATTTTGGATGGTTTCTTCGGCTTGATGGTATCAGCATCTTCTTTTGCCTTCTTCTCAGCAGCTGTAGTTGCAGTAACTGGACTTCCAACAACATCAAAATCCGAAATGATTTTTTTTTTCACTTACACACTTTAAACAAAAATTTTAAAGAACAACACTTCACTTTTTTTATTTTTTTTTGCGTCAATTTTTTAGCTTAAGTAGAACAAATGAGAATTGCGTAGTAGCAAGAAATTTCTTACATTTTCACGTAAAACTGTAAAAAATTAAGAAATTTTTTTTCGAACTTTTAATTTTTTTCACATGTATTTTTAAAAACATAAAAAAAACTTTTGAATATTGAAGATTAGATATTTAAGTATGTAGTAAAATAAAAAAAAATAATTTTTCATAACTAGCAACTTTTTATTAACAATTTAGTTGCCCAATTTTAAAAATGTTTCATATAAAATTAGCAAGAAAAAATGTAAAATTAGCAAACAAATATGGTAAAAAATAGGAAAAATTGTTTAGTTTATTTTTGATCCCCACGTTCTTTAAAGTTACTAATAGCATCATCATGATGGATGCCTACTTTGCTATGGAGTTGGCAGCATCATATTGTGTCTTCTTCTCGGCAGCTGGACTTTCAACACCAGCAGAATCTGCAATGTTTTTTGTCACACTAGAACATTTTAAACAAAAATTTTTTTCTTAAACTAAGAAAAAAATAAAAAGTATTACAATTTCTGTCAGAAAAATACTAATATTTTTGCTAAAATTATAGTAAAATAAAAAAAAAACTATCAAAAAAATATAGTAAAAATACAAAAAAATTGTTGTATTTTACCAATAGTAAATTATCAAAAAATTCTGTAAAAATTAAATTTTTACAATTTTTTTTGCTAAAGGTTGGTTGATGTAAATAACAACACCTTTTACTAATATTTTGACTAATTGTAAGTTATTTTTTTAGTGTAACATAAAAATGCTCCATTTGTTGAACAAATGTGCAAAAATAAATTTTGTTTAAAAAAATTTTACAATAATTTGTCTTTCAAATAAAAAAACGGAATTAAAAATATTGCGTATTTATTTTTTTATTGCTGATTTAAAATTGCTCACACTAAGGCTTCCTCTTTTGTTTAATCTCCCTTAAGATAAAATTTGCATCCGATCTACGCGCAATAATAACAATGTTAAAGAAAATCAAATTTCCCTTAAAAATATGTACTATGGCTATTAGAGCACCCATGAAATACACTGGAATGTCAAAGGTATTAATTTTTCTGCTCCCCGCGCAATTTCCGGTAGCTTAGGCGTTAAAAATAATATCCGTACCAAAACTGGTCCTATCGGATGAAAACAGGCCAGTCACTTTCGACTATTAGCCCTAAAAATGGACTAAAATTAGTACAAACATTTTAAACGCTATAACTTTTAATCTAAGGGATTTACGAAAAAAATACATATTACACTGTACAACACAAAAAAAAATTACAAGGTCAGACCAAAAAATTTTGATAGACGAGACAAAAAAAAAATACACGTGTATCGGCGTTTTGAAAGTTTACATGTGGGTTTCATTTTAGGGGGAGGTGAAGTTTCCCCCAAATGCAGATGTTGTATTGCCAGTCGTCTTTGAATATCGAGTGAAGCTTACGTTTAAAGTATATGGTATGTTCAGCAAATTTATATAAAATGATACGGAGAACATTTTTGTGGAATATATTAACCCTCTAGCTCCTCACGATAAGGGTCTTTTTTGTCCTTCTATTCAAAAAGAGCAAAAAACACCATTAAAACAGGGATTTAAGGGGTTTAAATGTTTCGAAAAAATATTCGCCGTAAAATTTTACTATAAGTCCTTGAATACACCAAAACGGAAAACTCAACCAGGAAGTCAGAAATAAGACACAACAAAAGAGATCTTAGGGTTAATTTCGCATTTATTAAGAAAATCTAGCAAAGCTTACGTTTAAAGTATATGGTGTGTTCAGCAAATTTATGTAAAATGTTACGGAGAACATTTTTGTAGAATATGTTAACCCTCTAGTTCCTCAAGGTAAGGGTCTTTTTTGTCCTTCTTTTGAAAAAGAGCAAAAACACCATTAAAACAGCTATTTAAAGGGTTAAAATGGTCCGCAAAAATATTTGCCGTGAAAGGGACTTATAGTAAAATTTCACGGCGAATATTTTTGCGGTACATTTTAACCCCTTAAATCCCTGTTTTAGTGGCGTTCTTTGCTCTTTTTTAATAGAAGGACAAAAAAGACCCTTATCTTGAGGAGTTAGAGGGTTAACATATTCTACAAAAATGTTTTCCGTAATATTTTACATAAATTTGCTGAACAGACTATATACTTTAAACTTAAGCTTTACCCGATTTTCTTAATAAATGCGAAATTAACCCTAAGCTCTATATTGTTGTGTCTTATATCTGACTTTCTTGTTGAGTTTTCTGTTTTGGTGTGTTCAGGGACTTATAGTAAAATTTTACGGCGGATATTTTTGCGGAACATTAAAACCCCTTAAATCCCTGTTTTAATGGTGTTTTTTGCTCTTTTTGAAAAGAAGGACAAAAAAGACCCTTATCTTGGGGAGTTAGAGGGTTAACATATTCTACAAAAATGTTCTCCGTAATATTTTACATAAATTTGCTGAACACACCATATACTTTAAACGTAAGCTTTACTCGATTTTCTTAATAAATGCGAAATTAACCCTAAGATCTCTTTTGTTGTGTCTTATTTCTGACCTTCTGGTTGAGTTTTCCGTTTTGGTGTATTCAAGGACTTATAGTAAAATTTTACGGCGAATATTTTTTCGGAACATTTAATCCTATTAAATCCCTGTTTTAATGGTGTTTTTTGCTCTTTTTGAAAAGAAGGACAAAAAAGACCCTTATCGTGAGGAGCTAGAGGGTTAATATATTCCACAAAAATGTTCTCCGTATCATTTTATATAAATTTGCTGAACACACCATATACTTTAAACGTAAGCTTCACTCGATATTCAAAGACGATTGGCAATACAACATCTGCATTTGGGGAAAACTTTACCTCCCCCTAAAATGAAACCCAGATGTAAACTTTCAAAACGCCGATACACGTGTATTTTTTTTTTGTCTCTTCTATCAAAATTTTTTGGTCTGACCTTGTAATTTTGGAAAAAAATTGATTTTGTTGTGCAGTGTTATCATTTTGATGTAGAACGAGATGGCAAACATTTTTGTCATACACCATTTCCAGATATCTATGGTCTATCACGGTGTTTTAAGCGATCAAAATCAAAAATTGTGACATAACAATTTTTTAAACGGCCCTCGTTTATTTATGCATGACTACATTTCGGTTTGGTCAGCGCAGAATCGTAGGGTGTTATAAGTAGTTTAACCCTGGAAAACAGTTCCAAGCAATCTCATGTCTCCTAGTCAAAATATTAAAGTCGAAGTTCACGATTTGTTTTATATTTAGTTTTTTTTTTAAATATTTGCCCTAAAATACATCGCACTCAATAAATGTTTTCACACAACTTTCAGAGCAGAAAATTTCTGAAAAAATATTGGCATAACTATTTTTTTGTCTGATTGCCTGTTTTTGATAAATAGAGCAAAATGTCGAAATTTTACAAAAACTTTATTAAAGTGGCACTTAAAAATAAACTTTAGATTTTTATTGTATTGGAGTCGGAATATTGTATAACTATGTAGGTCTAAAAATGATATGGTAAAAATTTTAGGAAAATCGAAAAACTATATCCCGTGTTATTTTGAGGTCAAATTTTCGTGTATTAGACCAAAGGACCATAATTCAAAACAAAAATATTTTTTTAACCAATATTAATTAAGGCTGGATTACTCAATGCTCCGTTATAAAATAACTCTCCGTTAAATTTAACTTTTCCATACAAATTTTGACATAAGGCTCCGTTAAATCGGCAGTTAGCTGCTAACTTTTAATTGAGTAATCCGCCCTAAATCATATTTTTTATTTAGGATTTACTCAAAATAAACTTTGATTAAAATTAACTTTATACGACATCATTAAGCCGTGCAAAATTTTATGCAACAAATTACCATGAATTTTGGGGGTTTCTCCAAATGTGAATTTTCGATATTTAAAAAATTTTAGTACACAAAATTTCGAAAATTAAGATTTCTATACACATAATTAATTAAATATGTCCTAAAGATTCAAATTCATTAAAATTAAAAGAGGGTTATTTTAGGTTTATTAATCAAATTTTATATAAATATTCCATTAATAAATTTGGACACTTAAATTTTTGTTTTTGTAGCGATTTAAGTTTTGTGGACTTCAAGGACATAAGAATTTTAGAAATATTTGTGAGTATGGATTTTCAAATCATATGTGATCAGTTGAAATATTAATTTTCAAAATTTGTTTTAATAAAACTTTTAATAATTCTAAAATACTCATTTGAAGTGCCCTTAAAATCCATGGTAATTTGTTGCATAAAATTTTAAACGGAGTTAATGATGTCATAGCATGTTAATTTTTTTATTCAAGTATTTTTGAGCTGAATAAATAAAAAATTCTATTTCAATTTTTCCCTAAAAAAAATATATTTTTTTTAAATTATGGTATCTCTGCCCAAAATTCAAAAAGTGTAAAGGGTTAGAGTTCTTTGATTTTCCTTACATATTTATCATATAATTTTTGGATCCAATTTCACAATAAGTATTTCGACCTGAACACATTGAAAATCTTAAGTTTAATTTTAAATAAGTAGCACTCCAATTAGAGTTTTTCACGGGAATTCCCGGGACGGGATTTCCCGGGAATTCCCGTAAATTTTCGATCCCGAAATCCCGGGAAATAGAGCGGGAATTCCCGGGAATTTTAGTTTCTTTGAAATTGTTGAATTTTCGACTTCTATTGATTATTTTGTATGTGATTTTTTTAGAGATTTTATTAAATTTCTCGATATTTGATGACAGAAACATACGCAAGGACCAGGAGGGCCCAAAAAGAGAGAGCTTCTAACTAAAAAATTTCATAAAATCTGGGACTTACGATATGAAAAAAGTCTCACAATATCTAAATCTTCGATGGGATATAATTACACAGTGATATAAAATCGAACTTTTCGAATCGGAATGGGATGAAACCAAAAGCAGATGAAAGTTTTCATTTTACATAACAAAGCCCTCAAGGCATTTTTTTCATTCAGCGCTAGATTAAAGCTTTTGTATACTAAACATGTCCTACATTAGGTGCCCCTGGTGGTGCACTTATTGGACATGTGGGGATCAGAATATAAACTTAAGCTCGAAATTACCTTAACTGCAACCGGTATGAATTTCGCTGCAATCGGTCCCGTACCTACTTACTGAATAGCCAAATTAATAAAAATGTTCACCGTTGCGTATGATTGTTATTTAAAGGCAATTGCAAAATTTATCATACGAGTTAAAATTTTTCAACATGAACCCCTGATTTCCTTCAATGTCTCCGAATTTGATGAAACTTTGTGTATATGTTGGGACTTATAATACTTATACTCAGACAAAATTTGAGACCATTACCTTCCGTGGTTCCAGAAATATGACGTGTCAAAAGTCAAGAAAATCTTTTAAAGGATTAAATATAAACATTTATATCTTCAAAAGTATTTCAGCTATATTACTTCCTGATAGCTTGTTTTGAAGGTAAAACCATGACCTTTCAAATAACATTTTGCAAAAAATTTTATTTTGGAATTTTTTTTTATTTCTGCAAAATTCGCGATTCGCGAAAATATATCTGAAAAAGCGACATTTTTAAAAATATGAAAAAAATATATGTTAACAGCTGTTCTCTTAGCTACAAGCTGTAAAAATTTTGGGTTGGTGAACGTATTAAGACCAGAGATATGAATAAAAATGTGTTGCCAAGTAGGAAATTTTTATCAAATCTGATGAATATTTAATTTTTATTTTTGAATATTTTTGAAAATACATATAATAAAACGGTGAAAAAAGTAAAGTTTATGGTACAGACGGGTACTACACATAGATACAATATAACATGAATATTTATCAATTACACTACTCTACAAAAATCAAATTTTTTTTGCACAGACTCCTAGAATACATTTGCTAAAGTATTTTGACCTCCTTAACACGAATCTGTCATCACAAAAAATTTATAAAATCCCCTTTTCGAGATAAGACCTTTTTTGCGGTCCATGCCGATAAAATCCAACGAATGACTTTATATTGCATTTTTTTATATAAACAAATTCAAAATGCATATTATTTCAAATTCATTGAGTTTATCCGAAAATCTTTGCAAAAAATTAAAAATTTTAGCAAAATTTGCATATATTATTTGCATATATTTTTTCCCTAATATTTTTATTTTGTAATTTTCATTGTTTAAAATATATTTTCTTAAGTCTTTTACCCTCTTTAACGTGAATCCATTAAACGCGAATCCATTGTCATTTTTGTATAATCCCGTTTTCGAAATTTGCCAATTTAGTTTTTGCAGCTGAAGCATACAAAAATATTAAACGAACAAATAATATGAGGTATGTCAATGTGAAACATTTATTATTACCTTTCTTTTTTGGGTTTGAGGGTTTAGTCTGTTAAAAAGGCCTATATGTTCAGAAGACAGTTTGATAAAATGTTTATGATGACAGATTCGTGCAGGGCAAATACTTTCAAAAATGTGCTCTAGAATTCTCTGCAAAAAAGTTGACTTTTGTTAAGTAGTGTAATTGATAAAAAGTTATGTTACATTGTATTCATGTGTAGTACTCGTACATTACCATCAACTTTACTTTTTTCACCGTTTTATTTTATGTATTTGCAAAAATATTCAATAATAATAATTTAATATTCATGAGATTTGGAAAAAATTTCCTACTGGCAACACATTTTCATTAATATCTCTGGACTTAATACGTTCACCAACGCGAAATTTTTAGACCTTGTAGCTAAGACTCAAAACATTAACATATATTTTTTTCAGATTTTTAAAAATGTCGCTTTTTTTGATATATTTTCGCGAATCGCGAATTGTGCAGAAATACGAAAAAGATCACAAAATAAAAATTCGCGAAATGATATATTAAAAGTGATGGTTTTGCCTTTAAAAAAAGCTATCTGGGAGTGATATAGCTCAAATACTTTTCAAGATATAAATATTTATAATTTACCCTTAAAAAGATTTTCTTGACTTTTGAAACGTCATATTTCCAAAACTACGGAAGTTAAAAGTCTTAAACTTTGTTTGAGTATTAGTCGAGTAAGTCCCTACATATATACCGAATATCACGAAATTTGGGTCGATTGACGTCAAAAATTCAATTTTTTTTGCTATGTTGATATGGATTTACTCATACACCTTATACAATTTTCAAGCAATTATTATTATAATTATAATAAAAGTTTACCAACTTCAAATGCGTGTAAAAAAATATAGCGCTGAACCGAAAAGTGTCGAGGCTTTTGTTATGATTAAATTTGCTTTTGGTTTCATCCCATTCCGATTTTGGTTATTGCGCTGTGTTATCAGAACCTGACACTTTTTTCATAAGCTGAGAAATTTTTTTTCTGAGACCTGCATTATAAAAATTTGCAGTATGATTATTTGTTTCTTTAGAAAATACTTATGTCTCTGGACATGATTATTTTTAAATTGACAAATTGATATAAAATCTGTGTAAGGAATGACTCTGAAATTTTAAATTTTTTTAAAGGAACATTATAAATAGTGTAATCGCATTCATAAGGTTTTTATATTTCTTTTTAACAACAAATTTGGGTTTTTTAGTTTTTGCGGGAATTCCCGGGATCCCGGGAAATTTCAAAATGAATCCCGCTTTCCCGGGAAATGAAAAAGTCCGGGAAAAGAAAAACTCTAACTCCAATACATAGTTTTGGTAAAATTTCGATATTTTGCTCTATATTTCAAAAGGAGTCAATCAGACAAAAAAAATGCATATACCAATATTTGTAGGAAATTTTCCTTTCTACACGTTTCGTGAAACATTTATTGTCTGCGACGTTTATTAAGCCAAATATGTGCACAAAAACTTAAAATAAAGAATGTCATGAACTTTGGCCCTTATATTCTGACTAACAGACATGAGATTTCTTGGAACTGTTTTCCCAGTTTAAGCTACTTAGACTATCCTACGATCTTGCTATGACCAAACCGAAATACAGTCATCCATAAAATAACGAGGGCAGTTTGAAAAATTATTATGGCACAATTTTTGATTTTGATCGCCTAAAACACCGTGATGGGCCCTAGATATCTCAAAATGATATATCAGAAAAATGTTTGCCATCTAATTTTGCATCAAAATGATTAAATGATTTTTTTTCCTAAAGCCCTTAGATTAAAAGTTATAGCGTTTAAAATGTTTGTACTAATTTTAGTCCATTTTTAGGGCTAAAAGTCGAAAGTGACTGGCCTGTTTTCATCCGATAGGTCCAGTTTTGGCACGGATATTATTTTTAACACCCAATCTACCGGAAACTGCGCGGGGAATGGAAAAAATAACACTTTTGCATTTATGGGTGCTCTAATGGCTATGTATTTGCCAATGTTGATTCTAAGCGGGTAATGGTTAATGGTTAAAAAAAGTGTACTTTTGATACTTTTTTTATTCCATGAAAAATGGTCCTGGAAACTTAAAATTTGTAAAGTAGGATCCTTCGGTGAAAAATACATTCGGGAAAAAGTATTTTTTTGGAAATTCCGTTTCAACAGGTTTCACCACTTTTATGGCCCGTAGAAACGAAATTTCCAAAAAAATACCTTTTCCCGAATGTATTTTTCACCGAAGGATCATACTTTACAAATTTCAAGTTTCCAGGACCTTAAAGGCAGCCTTAATGTTAGCAATTTTTAATCAGCTATAAAAAAATAAATACGCAATATTTTTTAATTCTGTTTTTTTATTTGAAAGACTAATTATTTTAAAATTTTATAACACAAAATTTGGTCAACTAGGGTTGCCACTCAATTGTATAACGCTTTTTTAAAGGACTTCACCGGCTGCAGTTGTACAGCAAAAACTACTAAACCGATTTTGATGAATTTTTCTTTTAATTTGTAGATTATCAAATTCTTTAGTACTTACATGTGGAATCAGGGCTGCTAGACTTGGGGGTTTATCCCCAAAGTTGGGAATTTTATGACAGAAAAAACGACAAGAAATCTCATTTGGGGATTGGGGATTTTAATGGGGATTTCGAGAATTTTTTTGGGGATTTTTGGGGATATTCGAAATTAAATTTATTTAACATCACAATTTAATGTAATCAACTATTTTTAGAAATACTTTTGGTGATAACTACTCGGCTGTAAAATGTATATTAACATTGGCAAAAACCGTTCATTTACGCGTTTGGGGATTTTTGGGGATTTTTTGACTGCTAAATCTACGAAATTAAATTATAAAATTACCATCCATATTTTTTGAAAAAAAAAAAAATTTAACAAAAAAAATTTTTTGTAATGAAAAAACCTATTTTTTATTTTTTGGGGATTTTTGGGGATATTTTGTTATACTTTTGTGGACAACGAAAAAAAGTACCTCGCAACGCTGTGTAGAATCTTTTTAATTTGATCATGGATCAATAATAATGTATGGGGTCCTACACCGAAATTTCAATGCGTTTCGTATGAAGCCAGCAAAAACTAGGTAATGAGTACCCATTCCCAATTGGATTACCTGGTAATGAGGACTAATTACTCGCTGCGTTACTTTATACCCCAAAAAATGCCTTACTTTAAACTTACGGTGTAAATGATTTGCAATCAGAATTTTAAAAACCAGTTAAGTTTCATAAAAATATATAAAAAACAATTTTACTCTTAATTTATTTTCTCTCATTTAATAAGAGCAACTAAACAAACAATGCAGTTACTTTTTCAACTTTTCGTAAGCGAGCTAGGAATGGGCTATTATTTGTTAGCTTTTTCGTAAGCGAACAAAGAAGGCCTTGCCTCCAATGACATCGCCTTGTTAAAATAATTAACAATGAAATTGGGACGTAACTAGTTACTCATTTTCGTTATAAATCCCAAAGTTAATTACTTGGTAGTGGAAGTTTTTGCTGGGAAATAAAAAAATAGTGTTCCCTCATACTGTGGTTGGAGTATATAAAATGTAATCGATTTTAGTTCAGAAACATTTTTATCATAAATTTAAAGCTCAAACAAACTTTAAAATAAAACTTAAAACTTCAGATTTAGTTATTGTAGTCAAATTGAACTATTGTTATTAAAGACTTCTATTAGTGCATTAATCCCAAAATAACTAACTTAAATAATGTATGTTGGACATACAAAACTGCAACAAACCTCCAGTACACCTAAATGGAAAACCACAAAATTAATGTTTATATCTAGTGACTATACACAATTTTATGTATGTAGTATTAGGGTAGCGGCTATATTGCAAATTAATGAATTCCAAGGAGGGCACTTTTGGTTTAAGTATTTTGAGAAAAATATTAATGATAACACAGTACAACACAAAAGCAAATTAAGAGATTTTGACGATTGATTCTGGTAGAGCAGGCCAAAAAAGTATACGAATGTCGGCGTTTTTAAATATCACATAGATCATTTATTTATACAGGGGTTATAATGTTCAGGATGTGGCCTGTTCTAGCAGCATATCGGTATATAAAACTATGTTTTTTTAACATCTGCATTTTTTTTTAAATTTTTTGCTATTTGCAGTAAATTTTTTTATTTGCAGTAAATTTGTTTTTTAACAAACAAATTTAGATCGAAATTTACATTTCTTTTTGTAATTTTACAATTTTTTTTTTGTAATTTTACAAATTTCCAAGATAGTTTTACAATAAAAATCTAGTAAATTCACGAGAATTCCTTGTAATTTTAATTGCCTCAAAAAAAAAAAAACAAATTTACAATTTTATTAGTAAAAAGCTTGTAAAATTACAAAATTATTTGTAAAAAGTTTGTAAAATTACTGGAATTCCCGTAAAATAGGAGGTAGCAAAAATCTAGTAAGGTTACGAAACCTCCTTGTAAATTTTATCGTGTCAAAATATTTGTAAATTTACAATTTTATTGGTATAAACCTTGTAAAATTACAAAATTATTGTTAAAAGGCTTGTAAAATTACTAGGAATTTTTGTCAAATAGGAGGAAGCAAAAAAAGTTACAAGTTTTTCTTGTAACTTTACAAGTTTTTTTTTTTTTTGTTTTGAGTGTATTCGTGTAGAATGTCTGACAATAAGATTCGATTTTGCTAACTTATTTAAATTACATCTCTTTTGGTTTGGAACGCATCTTACTTTCCGATTTACATTTACCAAGTCTTCAGCACTTGGCTTGGACTACATCTTACTTTCTTCAGAATGTCTTAAAAGCCATCATAATTCAATTATATGTGAACTTAATGGGGTCCTTGACAGATATTTCAATTTGGTTTTCATGAATTGACGAAAATCTTTTAAATTTAGCTTAAACAAAATTTGAACATGTGACAGTTACAGAACCGACAGAATGGGAAACTAAAAAATTAATTAAAATGCGAAATCAAAACAACTTCCGTTAAATCTGATAAAAAAACCTTAAAAATTCTTTACCGTATAAGCTTTCAAATAAAGCTTGAAATGTAGTTTAAACATTTTATTTTTGTGACACCCTACTGAACATTTGTTACTACAATTTCATTACAGTTTCATATACACACTCACACACACACACTTAGGCAAACATATTTGTGTGGTTTTTGAGCTTTCAACAACGTTGCAAACATTTGCTGTTTTTATGTTTGGTTTTCTACATGGCAAATGCATTGCAAAGGGTCAGAGAAGGGGTGTGAATGATTGCAAATAAAAACAAAACTGTATTGTACTAAGCGTCCTTTCATTTCCAAGCATTTGCGTGCGGTTAATTGTGTTAATGAAGTTTTAAAATGTCAACATTATTGTATTAAAATGTAATTTACAAAAACCACATTACTGGCGCACAAAAGAAAAATATGTAATACATACACATTCACCATTAAATGAAACAAATACTAACAAAGAATTAACAGGGAAAAAATGTATGAATGTAAAAACAAAACCACAAGTATTTAAGTTGATAAAGTATGAAAATAAAAATGTTAGAGTAAAATGGATTAATTATGGAATTATTTAAATGTTTTATAAAAAAAGTATCTTTCCAATAAAATACCACTTTTTGGTATTGTATTTTAAATATACACTCAAAAGAAACAAACCTTGTCAAATTACTAGTAAAAGTCTCGTAATCCCATGTTGCTAATATTTGAAAGTTTTCCTTGTTTAAAAAAAAAAATTGATCGAAATTTAAATTTTTTTTTTAATTTTACAATTTTTTTTTTGTAATTTTACAATTTTTTTGTAATTTTACAATTTTTTTAGTAATTTTACATTTTTTTTTGTAATTATACAATTTTTTTTTTTTGTAATTTTACTATTTTTTTTTTGTAATTTAAAATTTATTCTTTGTAATTTTACAAATTTACAAGGTTTTTTTTTTAAAAAAAAATCTAGTAGATTTACGAAAATTTCTTGGAAGTTTTATTGAGCCAAAAAATTGTAATTTTACAATTTTATTGGTAAAAAACTTGTAAAATTACAAAAAATCTAGAAAAGTCACGAAACTTCGTTGTGAGTTAAATCTCGTCAAAAAAATTTTAAATTTACAACTTTATTGGTAAAAAGCTTGTAAAATTACAAAATTATTGGTTAAATGCTTGTAAATTACAAGGAATTCTTGTTAGATAGAAGGTAGCAAAAAATAAAAATAGCTAGATTTCTTGTCATTTAACAAGGTTTTTTTTTAGTGTACCATTGTAAATAATTCATAATAAATATGTTGCGTAAATTTAAATATCGTTTTTTCATAAATAAATTTCATAACCACAATTCATTGTAATATTTTCTTTTGAACAAACGCTTTTGGTTGATTAACAATTATAACACCATACAGTCATATCGATATTTTTTCATACTTGGGAAAATTTTTTTACACATAAAGCTTTAAAAAGGACTTTAAAGTTTTGAAAGATATAGTTTGGACAAGAAAAAAAATTTTTGATATAAAAAAAACTTGATGAAAAAAAAGTGAGAGTGTTAAATTCGGCTGTGCCGAATCTTTAATACTCTCCAACATATAAAAAAAATTTAAAAAAAAAATTGCAGGGGCGCTTTTTTTGGGGGGTCAGTAGGGGTCATTGGGGGATACATAAACCTATGCGGTAAATGTTTAAAAATTCATTTATTATACTTTTGGAGCTTAAATAATACAATTTTATCATTATTTAAAAACATTTGTAATATCTACGCCCAGAAAAGGGGGGGTGGGCGGGAAAAAAAAACGATTTTTTTATTTCCTGGATGTGCAGGACCTTGAACTTTTTCTGACATCAAATTATTTCATTTGCTTAACAGAAATACAAAAAAACCTGTGAAAATATGGCGTTTTTCAGAGGTTAGTTAAGTTCTTCAAGGGGGAACTTTTTTGTAGGGCTCCTTGGCCCTCGCGGTATATGATTACAAGTTCATTTTTTTCTGCTTTGTGCGCTAAAGTATTATAGTTTTATAATTATTTAAACAATTTTTTATCCACGCCCTTAAAAGAGGGGCGGGCAAAAAAACAACATTTTTTAATCCCCTGGGTCCAAGCGCAGGACTATAAACTTCTGCGAACATAAAAATGTTTCTTTTGTTTCACAAAAATACAAAAAAACGTCTAAAAAATTGGCATTTAAGAGGTTTGTTTAGTTCTTCAAGGGGTAACTTTTTTCCCCCTGGTCCGACTTGGCCCATTTCTGAACTCAACCTGCCTAGGACGATAAGACATATTTATGCCAAACTTGAGGGGTCTAGCTCTTTTATTTTGGACTGCATCGTGTTAACTACAGACGGACGGACGGACAGACAGATGGACTTTTTTTGTCCAATTTTGCCTACAGGTCGCAATTCTTAACCGATTTTGATTTTTCTTTTTTTGTATTTTAGCTAATAAAATTCCGCATCGATCTGTCATGGTGGATTTTTGAAAAAAAATTTCGGACTACTTTTTATATTATCCTTAAGTTCAGAAAATTTTCATTTTTTCCGTTTTTTTGTAATCAAAAATGTATTAGGCATGGGACGAATATGCTTTATGGACTACATTAAAGGTATTGGAACCCCTTATCATCGACATGATTAGTATTTAAAAATATATTATTATTTTGGTTTTTATAACCAGACAAAAATTAAAGAATTTCCACTTTTAAAAGCCTATATCTTTAAAAATAATGTACCAATTTCAATGAAATCTTTCTTAGATTAAAGCTTATGTTTTGCTTAGTCATAATTGGTAACATTTTTTGAAACAAATATTTTATTTTGTACCTTATGATTTTTGGAATTTCAAAATTATTTTTTAGTCTGTTTAAAAAAAAAAAAGTTGTTACATTGTAAATTCGAAAAAAAGAGTTAAACAATTCTGCAAAAATACTTTATGTACCAATAATGGTTAATAAAATGATAAGCTTTAATTTAAAAAAAATTTCATTGAAATTGGTACATTATTTAACATGATATAGGTACTTAAAAGTGACTATTTTTAAGTTTTCAGATGTTTATAAAAACCAAAATAATAATAAATTAACAAATGCTATTAATGTCATTTATAAGGGGTTCAAATACCTATAAGTTTGTCCATACAAAAAATGGCCATTTTTACCCACTATGGGACGGACGGACATCGCAAGAATGTCTTAGAATCGATCACTGATCAATAATATATATACTTTATGGGGTCCCCGACCGATATTTCGATGCGTTACACACGGAATGGCAAAGTGAGTATACCCCCATACTGTAGTTGGAGGGTATAAAAATTGATGAAATTATAAAAAAAGTTTTGTTGAAAAAAAAGAAAAAAAAAAAAAAATTTCGTCGTCATCAAGACAACGAAATTTATGAAACAACAAGTAGAAAAGTTATATTCGACTTGGCTGAATCTATGGATACCCTCCACAATGCCCTTTTTAAGTGATAGTAAATTTTTTAACGTGAAAAAAAATAACATTTTTAACTACAAATAATTTATTTTGTGTACAAAAATTTGTTTTAAGTAATATTAGAAACAAAAAAAAAATAATTTACTAAAATTTTTTTGAGTGTAAAATTTTTTCGAGTGTATGTAAAAATATTTTTGAGTGACAAAAATACGTTGTAAAGTATTTTTGTGACTTACTAATATTTTTAAAACATGTTTAACGGGTTTTCAACACGTGAATTTATGTAAAAAAATTTTATGTAAAAAAAAAAATTATGAAAAAAAAATTATGAAAAAAAAGAAAAAAAAAATAATAAAAAATTGATGAAAGAAAAATCAATAAAAAAAAATTATGAAAAAAATTATAAGTAGTAAAAGTTTTTTTTGAAAAACAAAAATAAAAAAAAAATTTCGTTGTCATCAAGACAACGAAAATTATGAAACAACAAGTAGAAAAGTTAAATTCGACTTGGCCGAATCTATAAATACCCTCTACAATGCCCTTTTTAAGTGATAGTAAATTTTCTAATGTGAAAAAAATAACATTTTTGATTATAATATTTTTATAAAAAAAACTTTTTTGAAGTAATTTTAGAAAAAAAAAAACATAATTTACTAAATTTTTTTTCGAGTGTAAAATTTTTTTGAAAGTAAAATTTTTTTTGAGAGTTTTTTTTTTTAGTGTAAAAATATTTTTGAGTGACAAATATACGTTGTAAAATATTTTTGTAACTTACCAATGTTTTAAACATAACGGGTTTTCAACACGTGAATTTAAAGTGAAACCAATCTGCAATTCACTGTTTTGCTAATAAGTTTTAAACCACTGGACTGATTTGGCTGAAATTCAATACGAACCAGACCACAGGAACGAAAAAGTGTACGCCAAGCTCCAGAACCCTAAGACTTGTTTTTCGAATGTTATCGTGTTTCTTATCTCACAAGCAAAACCTCAGGAGCCTCCGTAATCGTGTTCGCAACAGACAGAGAGAAAGACAGATGGACGGACAGACAGACGGACGGACGGATGGCCATTGCTAGATCGTCTTAAAATCGATCGAGGATCATGAATATATATACTTTATGGGGTCCTCGATCTATATTTCGAGGTGTTACAAACGGAATGACAAACTTATATATACAGGCGCGGATCCAGGGGGGGGAGAATGGGATTTCTCCCCCACCCAAAATGATTTCAAAAAAAGAAAAAAAGAAAAAAAAGAAAAAAAAGAAAAAAAGAAAAAAAAGAAAAAAAAAGAAAAAAAAGAAAGAAAGAAAGAAAGAAAGAAAGAAAGAAAGAAAGAAAGAAAGAAAGAAAGAAAGAAAGAAAAGGAAAAATGAAAGAACAAGGAAAAAGGAAGGGAAAGGAACAAACATAAAATGAAAATGGTATATGTGTGCTGAGGATTTACAGCACACATAGCCTCTATAAAATGTTTCAGAATTAAAGAAATTGCGCATGAGAAACCTAATTTACATTCAAGTCGTGGGAATTTTCTGACCGAATAACTATCCTTATCATTTTCTAAGGAAAAAGTATTATCTCTAATATTTTTTTTAGAAAAATGTCTCAGAATTCCTGACTTTATCTTTAGGAAAAAATGTTGATACTTATTTTTCTCTGAATGTAAGAATTTTTTTATTTAAAAAGTATATCAAATTTTAGGAAAAATCTCTTTTCTATAGAAAAAATTCCTCAGAAACTGGAAATTTTTCCTTAGAAAAAAACGTTTCAGAATCTTACAAGAATTTTTCTGCAAAAAATTTCTCAGAATTGGATAACATTTCTACAAGAAAACGTTTCAGAATCTGGGTTCTTCTATGGGGAAATACATTTTTTTTTATGGAAAATTGTTTAAGAATATGAGAATTTGTCTTTTTAAAAAAATCTTTTAGAATCAACGAATTTTTCTTTAGGAAAAGTTTATCAAAAACTTAGATTATTTATCGGGAAAATGTTTTATAGCTTTTCTATAGAAAACTATATCAGAACCTGATATTTTTTTTAGTACAAAATATTTCTAAGAATCAGATTTTTTTTTCTAATGAAAGATTCTGAGAATTTTTCTATAGGAAATATGTCTCTGAATATTTATTTTTATACCCTCCACTCTAGTGATAGAGGGTATATATAAGTTTGTCATTCCGTTTGTAACACCTCGAAATATTGGTCTAGGACCCCATAAAGTATATATATTTATGATCCTCGATCGATTTTAAGTCGATCTAGCGATGTCCGTCCGTCCGTCCGTCTGTCTGTCCGTCCGTAGAAAACACGCTAACTTTTGAAAGACTTTACAGAGGCTACTGAAGTTTGGCATATATGTTTGTCATTTACCTGGTCAGGTTGGTATTGCAATCCAGCCACATCAGTCCAGTGGTTCAAAAGTTATGAGCAAAAGAGGAAATTTGGGCAAGGGTATTTCGCGAATTTACGAGATAAAAAACACGATAACTTTCGAAAGACAATAATGAGACTACTGAAGCTTGGCACGTATATTTACCGTTCCCAGGGTCTGTTTGGTTTTAAATTTCAGCTCAATCGCTCCAGTGGTTCAAAAGTTATAAGCAAAACTTTGAATTTCAGATGGTAACTTAAAAATTACACTCGAAAAAAATTTTACACTCAAAAAGAAATTTACACAAAAAAAATTTTTTTTTTTTACAAAAATGACAATATTTTGTGTAAGAAATATTTTTACAGTAAAAAAACATAACACTCGAAAAAAATTTTACACTCAAAAAAAAAATTATTAATTTTTCTTTTAAAAATGACAAAAAAGAGTATTTTACTCAAAATAAAATATTTCTAATGGGGGGGTGAAATAAAGCCATAGGCAATAAGGCCATATGGCCTTATTTCCCAAAGAGTTGAGAAATAAGGCCATATGGCGTTATTACCAACCACTGTTGGAAATAAAGCCATATATGGCTTTGTTACTCATTTGAATATTTTTTAAAAATGTTCATCAGTATTTTGCGGAGAGTGTGGAAACATATTCCACGTAAATCCTGCTACCCAAAAAAAAATTATTTAGCGAAGCCTCTAAATTAATTTATGGAGTTTGAAATGGCGTAAATTAATTTATGGAGAGTGAAATGGACATAGCGCCAAAGGTCTTATCGCCTAAAACCGTAAATGTCATATCGCCCAAGCTGCGACACATAGCCCAAAAAAATTATAAGTCTAAAAATGTTAATTCTCGCAAAACAAAATTGTAAAAAAATCCAAAATATTTTTTTTGGGCGAAATGTCGAACTTACGACTTCTATGATTTGTGTTTTTGTAATAAAGGTTTTCTGCGTAGCCGGCCTTCGGCCGGGCTTAGGGATTACATACTCCATGCATTAAACCCACCCTCTCTGCAAACCAAAGCTATTTTGGTTATCAGGCCTTTTTGAGGCATAACAAATTTGATAGCGCAAAGGCCTGCTTCCCTAGAAAACTTAACTTTGCGGAGAGGGTGGGTTTAATGCATGGATTTTGTAATCCCTAAGCCCGGCCGAAGGCCGGCTATACAGAAAAACTTTTTTTGTTAAACAATCTTTAAATTAAAAACCCTGCCAATAAAAAATTGGTGCCTCTAGACCCATCTAAGTTCCGAGGTTCCTGGTATATGTGGTTTTTTAATTTAAAGATATTTAACATTTTTTTTTGCGTGGCCGGCCTTCGGCCGGGCTTTGGGTTACAAACTCCATAAATTAATTTAGCGGCTTCGCTAAATAATTTTTTTTTGGGTAGCAGGATTTACGGGGAAATATATTTCCACATTTTCAACTGATATGGCTTTATTTCCACTTTGGTTGCAAAATCAATATGACTTTATTGCTCAATCGTGTTGGTAATAAAGCCATATGGCCTTATTTCCCATTGAATTGAGAAATAAGGCCATATGGCCTTATTGCCTATGGCTTTATTTCACCCCCCCATTTCTAATCAAAATTGTTAAGTTTTTCACGTTAAAAAATGTACTACTCTTTAAAAAAAAATGCATTGTGGAGGGTATTCATAGATTCGGCAAAGTCGAATTTAACTTTTCTACTTCTTTTTTTAAGTTTCAGAACCTTAGAAAACATTAGAAGGCATTATAACCATAAACTTTTTTTATTGAAAAATGCTTTAAAATTAAAGGTCTTATTTTTAGAGAAGTGTATCAAAATTTTTTCATAAAATGTTTTGGAAACTGATAATATTCTTTTAGAAAATATGTTTTAGGGTCTAAGAATTTTTAAATAAAAAAAGTTTTTAGAATCTGAGAATAAGTTTAAAATATGAGACTTATTAATTATCAAAATTTGGAAAAAAAAAAATTATAGAAAGAATGTCTCAGAATATCAGATTATTCCTATAGAACAAATTTTAAAAATCTGAGACATTTTCTTTAAGAAATATTGAATCTGTGAGATTTTCTAACTTTTTACATCAAAGGGTTTAAAGTTCTAATAAATATATCAGAAATGGATTATGCTTTTATGTGAAAAATATTTTAGAATCTAAGAGTTTTTCTGAAGTAAAAATTTCTTAACATCTGAGAAATTTTTTGAAGGAATCATGTTTCAGAATATAATACTTCATTAAATTTTTTTTTCGGAATATTGGAATTTTAGTTGAATTTTTTTATTTTTTAAATAAGAATTTTTATATAAGCTACTTTTTATGACTGTAAAGGCATAATACTAATATTTTCCCATACACACAAAAAATTATTGGCTAAAAAATTTCAATCAAATGTATTGATCAACAATATTAAAATGAGTCAATCAATGTTTTGATTAAAATTTTTTCTATTTTTTGTAACAAATTTTCAACATACCAGATTTTTTTTTTGCTTTAATTTATTTGAATAGATTAATTCAAAAATATACAAAATAATCGGGCTTTACTTTTTTTTATTGTTGGCAACATATTGGAAAGCAAAAAAGATGAATTTTTTGATAATTTTGTCATAAGCTTACAATTCATTTGTTAAATCAATCATTATTTTGATTGACTTTAAAAACAAAATTGATCAAATTTTTGATCAAAGTCCAAAAAATGTTTGATTGAAAAAAATTTTAATCAATCACCTACAATTTGATGATTGGTATAACAATTTTTTTAATTGGAGGAGTTTCAATCAAAAAATTGATTGAATCCGCGTTTTTGTTGATTGAAATTCGTTTCAAATTTTTTCTGTGTACAAACCTAGAACAAAATTCCAAATTCTCGAGAGCATTTCTAAAAATTTGAAAATAAAGTCTAATATCTTTGAATTTTTTTGTTTGTTTGTATAAAAAATATTGTGTTTTGACTGTTCAAGCATAAAAATTGGCTTATGACAGTCACAGTCAGTCGTAATTGTGAATAGGTCCTTTTATTTGACTATAAACGGCCCTATTTATGAAGTAAATCGTTCAGTTAGGTTCCCTTGTGAAAAAAAATTTTTGTATAAAAAAGTTCTCCAAAATCGAAAAGCTGGATCCATTTGTTAAGTTTTTAGGTATTTTCTTGAATACATTTGAACAAAAAAAAAACCTTTTTTTTTTTGCTTTTTTCTTATTTACTCAATATTGAAAATATTAAATTCACAAAACACTACCCCCCCCCCCCCCTCGACGACCAACAAAACTTTATTGCTTTACGAAATTTTTTGGTAAAAAAAAATCTCCCCCCCCCAAATGAAATTCCTGGATCCGCGCCTGTATATATACCATCTATCACTAGAGTGGAGCGTATATATGGGTATATAAAAACGATGAAAAAAACATTTTGATGTAATAAAAAATTTGACAAAAAAAAAAAAAAATTGTTGAAAAAAAAAATTTCCCCGTATCTAAAATTCTCTCCTACATTAAAAAAAAACTTGTAAAATAACAAGAAAAGTTTGTAACTTTTTTTTCTAACTCCTATTTGACAAGATTTCCTTGTTATTTTACAAGTTTTTTTTTCCAATAATTTTGTAATTTTACAAGCTTTTTACTAATAAATTTGTAAATTTGCAATTTTTTGAAGTGATAAAACTTACAAGTAGATTTTGTGACTACTAGATTATTTGCTACCTCCTATTTTACGGAAATTTCTAGTAAAAATTCTGTGCATTTTTGTGCATTTTTGTAATTTTACAAGATTTTTACCAATAAAATTGAAATTAACAACTTTTTTGGCGAAATAAAACTTACAAGGAATTCTTTTAAATTTATCAGTTTTTTTGTTAAAACTTTGAAAATTTTTAAGATTACAAGAAAAACTGTACAATTTCAAAAAAAAAAAAATATAAATGTCGATCGAAAACTATTTGTTAAAAAACAAGAAAAACTGTCAAATATTGGTAAAATGGGATTACGAGACTTTTCCTAGTAATTTGACAAGGTTTTTTTTTGAGTGTACGGAGTATTAAATTAAGTTTTTGATGTTGAAGTCTTTCACAAAAACTATTTACAAGAAACAAAATTTAAAAGCAGATACCGTTTGGACCGGTATCATGATCGCACCGGTGATTTTTTTTTTTTATTTTCGAGCCCTTATATTGTTAGTACCATATAAAATCATTACCATTCGTTTTACCATTCGTTTATTATTTACACAATTTTAAGCAGTTGTTTACTAATTTTTAGTCTTAAAAATTAAAAATATTTCCATTTTTTGATGTTATTTCTGCTGGAGGATTTCAGGAAATAATCAAAGTACCAAGTACAATTAATTACCCTTTAAACCCATTAAAATCTGAACTTCCAGAGTGTACTTTTTCAGAATGATTTTTATTTTCTAGAGGATCCCACATTTTCGTGTCCAATTCCGTGAATAAGTTGTTGTTTTTACAATTATTTTTATACCCTCCACTTAGTGATAGAGGGTATATCGTCACCTTAAATGCAAAACAACGTAACAACAAAAAAATCCAAATCGAGTTTTTGATTGATTATGATGCATTTGACTAAACTACATGTCTCTGGAAAATTTTGGAAGTCAAAGTTCAAAAATTTCGAATTTATTAACAATAAACAAAAAAACGTATCAGCAAGTGCATGCATTTCATAAACCAAAACAACGTAACAGCAGTGTTACACACACAATTTATATGTAATCGAGCAAATATTAATATATTTCAATATATTTTTATATATTGAAATCGCATAAATATTTAAGACATTCGCCATACAAATTGAATAAATATTTCTGATTAAAATTTACATAAAATTTTAAAAAAAATTTATCTTTTAATTTTTTCCAAAATTGTATAATTTTTTTTTTTTAATTTATCGTTTTTTTTATCGTTTTTTAACCAAATATTTTTTGTTTTAATTTAATAGATCCGTTCGATTACGTTACGACAATCTACTCTTTTTTACTATTTTTACTACAGCTGGAAATTTTTAATACAAAAAGTAAACAAAACTTTCCAGTTGTAGTAAAAATAGTTTGAATTTTTGGTAATCGAATTGACATAATGTTTGGCTTTGTTAAAAAAGAACGTAGCTTCTATTTAAAATTAGTTTTGAGAAATTGAATTTTAAAATGTCGTTTTTTAACAGTAATTCCGTGGGGTATTTTTTTTTGTAAATGAAAATAGCAAGATCCGCAGGTTTTTCGAATCCTGTTTCAAATTCTGTGTAATTTACCAGTTCAATTGGAAAGTTTTTCCTAAGAATACACAGATTTTTTTTTAAAATGTATCGTTTCTTCCCAAAACTTTTCCTATACCAAAAGCAATTTCAGGAACTTTAAAAAAATGTTAAAACTTCAAAATTTTCTTTCCAAAGCCAACCCTTTGATTCTGAGGTAAAACTTTAAGTTAACAAAAAAAAAATCATACAGGGCCCGTTTTCTTATAAAGAAACCTTCGGGTTCTAAATACTTTTTTTAACCAAGTGAGATCAAAAGCTTTAATTTTTTTGGATCTTTACTACAGCAAAATTCTTCAAATATGTTGATAAACCCTTACCTTTTATAAGAACTCTTAAGTATTTTATAGAATCTGAAAGATTTTATATAAAAAGTGTTAAGTATAAAGGTTTTTTTACAAATTTTTGAAGATCTCGAAGTTTTTTTTTGAAAGATGCAAAGCAAATGCTTAAGTTTTGTTTTTGAAGATATTGACGATATTATACCATATTCGCATTCATTTAAACTAGTTTATTTATTCGTTTTCTCCATACGTTAAACGTCAAATTTAAACGGCGTTTTGTTTTGACAGACAAATTGTATAGGAAAAACGAAAAATGTATCTAGTTTTAATGAAAGCGAATATGGTATTAAATCATTTAAAATGTTTAAGAACCAAAAACGAATGGAAAAAAAAAATCACAAATTTTGAAATCATGTATGCTTAAATCTTTGTTGGCTTGTAAAAATGAATGGGGGTTTGGTTACATTGCACCCTTCTAGAAGCGACTCCTAGGCAATTGTTTTGGCAAAAAAGTGGCGGTAAAGGGTAAAAAAGCACCAACGATTGCCTCGGGGTCGCTTCTAAAGAAGTTCAATGGAAGATTGACCCCCATTCATTTTTAAAACCCAATATTTTTTATCCATACAAAATGAAATTTTTATAAAATTAACTCTCATCTCTCTAACTGTCCCAAGGATGCTACTACACTGAAAAAATTTTTTATGAATTTTCATAAAATTTAGTTAAATTTAACTAAAAATGGGTTATTTTTCTTACTAAGTATAAGGAAAATAAAGGCGGCAGCCAAAATTAGGCCAATTTTTTATGGTGCTGGCGGACGCAATATTTATACCTCAGATTTTATTTTTGATTTAAACTCATCTACACGAGCTTTCAAACTAGTAAAAATAATCAACATGTTCTGAACGAAACTTTTTATCTAGAGTCAAAATAGTGTTGGTACTTTGTACAAAAAAAAACCTTTTTTTTAATTTTTAACTTTAAAATAATGTATTTTCGGACTAAAACAAGATATCGGTTTGTTATTTTTTTTTTTTAAATCAGAAATCTATATAATTTTCAAATGAAATTAGTTTAAAATAAATTGGAATAAATGTGGCTTTGCCATTAGCAAAAAACTGGAGCCGGATCGGTAAAATTTTTAAATTATACATTTTAAAATGGTTCTATCTCGGAAAGTATAAGAGATAACCACACCCACTAAAGAGGTTTTTTAGGCCACTACTAGCACATTGTCCGCATTTTTTAAGAAATATGATAACAAAAAAAATGGCAATTGTTTAAAGTGTTAGTATACAAAAGGTGCCCTACTTTGGGGGGTTCTGCTGCCTACCCCGTTCAACGGCTGGACTCCAACTTCCAAACTTAAGCTCGAAAATTCGTTAGCTGTAACCACTACAAATTTCATGGCTCTCGGTCCAGTACTTACTGAATGGCTGAATTATTTCCAAAAAATTACCAATTTATTCAACTTTGTGATGTTACGTCGTTTTGTTTTACAAAACACGATTCCACGAAAAACGTAACCCACATATCTCAAAAAATATTTACAAAAATGACTTTTTTATTTTAGAAATGGATTTATCACTGTTTTTTAAGCTAACACTTCACAAAAGTCTTTTATATTGCAAATATTTTTCATTTAATAACGTTTTTTGCTTCTCCTGTAAAATTCTAAAAAGTGTTGTTACGTTGTTTTGCATTTGTGGTGACGATATATAAGTTTGTCATTCCGTTTGTAACTCATTGAAATATCGATCTGGGACCCCATAAAGTATATATATTCGTAATGCCCGATCGATTTTAAGACATTCTAGCGATGTCCGTCTGTCCGTCTGTCCGTCTGTCCGTCTGTCTGTCTGTCTGTCTGTCTGTCTGTCTGTCTGTCTGTCTGTCTGTCTGTCTGTCTGTCTGTCTGTCTGTCTGTCTGTCTGTCTGTCTGTCTGTCTGTCTGTCTGTCTGTCTGTCTGTCTGTCTGTCTGTCTGTCTGTCTGTCTGTCTGTCTGTCTGTCTGTCTGTCTGTCTGTCTGTCTGTCTGTCTGTCTGTCTGTCTGTCTGTCTGTCTGTCTGTCTGTCTGTCTGTCTGTCTGTCTGTCTGTCTGTCTGTCTGTCTGTCTGTCTGTCTGTCTGTCTGTCTGTCTGTCTGTCTGTCTGTCTGTCTGTCTGTCTGTCTGTCTGTCTGTCTGTCTGTCTGTCTGTCTGTCTGTCTGTCTGTCTGTCTGTCTGTCTGTCTGTCTGTCTGTCTGTCTGTCTGTCTGTCTGTCTGTCTGTCTGTCTGTCTGTCTGTCTGTCTGTCTGTCTGTCTGTCTGTCTGTCTGTCTGTCTGTCTGTCTGTCTGTCTGTCTGTCTGTCTGTCTGTCTGTCTGTCTGTCTGTCTGTCTGTCTGTCTGTCTGTCTGTCTGTCTGTCTGTCTGTCTGTCTGTCTGTCTGTCTGTCTGTCTGTCTGTCTGTCTGTCTGTCTGTCTGTCTGTCTGTCTGTCTGTCTGTCTGTCTGTCTGTCTGTCTGTCTGTCTGTCTGTCTGTCTGTCTGTCTGTCTGTCTGTCTGTCTGTCTGTCTGTCTGTCTGTCTGTCTGTCTGTCTGTCTGTCTGTCTGTCTGTCTGTCTGTCTGTCTGTCTGTCTGTCTGTCTGTCTGTCTGTCTGTCTGTCTGTCTGTCTGTCTGTCTGTCTGTCTGTCTGTCTGTCTGTCTGTCTGTCTGTCTGTCTGTCTGTCTGTCTGTCTGTCTGTCTGTCTGTCTGTCTGTCTGTCTGTCTGTCTGTCTGTCTGTCTGTCTGTCTGTCTGTCTGTCTGTCTGTCTGTCTGTCTGTCTGTCTGTCTGTCTGTCTGTCTGTCTGTCTGTCTGTCTGTCTGTCTGTCTGTCTGTCTGTCTGTCTGTCTGTCTGTCTGTCTGTCTGTCTGTCTGTCTGTCTGTCTGTCTGTCTGTCTGTCTGTCTGTCTGTCTGTCTGTCTGTCTGTCTGTCTGTCTGTCTGTCTGTCTGTCTGTCTGACTGTCTGTCTGTCTGTCTGTCTGTCTGTCTGTCGGTCTGTCTGTCTGTCTGTCTGTCTGTCTGTCTGTCTGTCTGTCTGTCTGTCTGTCTGTCTGTCTGTCTGTCTGTCTGTCTGTCTGTCTGTCTGTCTGTCTGTCTGTCTGTCTGTCTGTATGTCTGTCTGTCTGTATGTCTGTCTGTCTGTCTGTCTGTCTGTCTGTCTGTCTGTCTGTCTGTCTGTCTGTCTGTCTGTCTGTCTGTCTGTCTGTCTGTCTGTCTGTCTGTCTGTCTGTCTGTCTGTCTGTCTGTCTGTCTGTCTGTCTGTCTGTCTGTCTGTCTGTCTGTCTGTCTGTCTGTCTGTCTGTCTGTCTGTCTGTCTGTCTGTCTGTCTGTCTGTCTGTCTGTCTGTCTGTCTGTCTGTCTGTCTGTCTGTCTGTCTGTCTGTCTGTCTGTCTGTCTGTCTGTCTGTCTGTCTGTCTGTCTGTCTGTCTGTCTGTCTGTCTGTCTGTCTGTCTGTCTGTCTGTCTGTCTGTCTGTCTGTCTGTCTGTCTGTCTGTCTGTCTGTCTGTCTGTCTGTCTGTCTGTCTGTCTGTCTGTCTGTCTGTCTGTCTGTCTGTCTGTCTGTCTGTCTGTCTGTCTGTCTGTCTGTCTGTCTGTCTGTCTGTCTGTCTGTCTGTCTGTCTGTCTGTCTGTCTGTCTGTCTGTCTGTCTGTCTGTCTGTCTGTCTGTCTGTCTGTCTGTCTGTCTGTCTGTCTGTCTGTCTGTCTGTCTGTCTGTCTGTCTGTCTGTCTGTCTGTCTGTCTGTCTGTCTGTCTGTCTGTCTGTCTGTCTGTCTGTCTGTCTGTCTGTCTGTCTGTCTGTCTGTCTGTCTGTCTGTCTGTCTGTCTGTCTGTCTGTCTGTCTGTCTGTCTGTCTGTCTGTCTGTCTGTCTGTCTGTCTGTCTGTCTGTCTGTCTGTCTGTCTGTCTGTCTGTCTGTCTGTCTGTCTGTCTGTCTGTCTGTCTGTCTGTCTGTCTGTCTGTCTGTCTGTCTGTCTGTCTGTCTGTCTGTCTGTCTGTCTGTCTGTCTGTCTGTCTGTCTGTCTGTCTGTCTGTCTGTCTGTCTGTCTGTCTGTCTGTCTGTCTGTCTGTCTGTCTGTCTGTCTGTCTGTCTGTCTGTCTGTCTGTCTGTCTGTCTGTCTGTCTGTCTGTCTGTCTGTCTGTCTGTCTGTCTGTCTGTCTGTCTGTCTGTCTGTCTGTCTGTCTGTCTGTCTGTCTGTCTGTCTGTCTGTCTGTCTGTCTGTCTGTCTGTCTGTCTGTCTGTCTGTCTGTCTGTCTGTCTGTCTGTCTGTCTGTCTGTCTGTCTGTCTGTCTGTCTGTCTGTCTGTCTGTCTGTCTGTCTGTCTGTCTGTCTGTCTGTCTGTCTGTCTGTCTGTCTGTCTGTCTGTCTGTCTGTCTGTCTGTCTGTCTGTCTGTCTGTCTGTCTGTCTGTCTGTCTGTCTGTCTGTCTGTCTGTCTGTCTGTCTGTCTGTCTGTCTGTCTGTCTGTCTGTCTGTCTGTCTGTCTGTCTGTCTGTCTGTCTGTCTGTCTGTCTGTCTGTCTGTCTGTCTGTCTGTCTGTCTGTCTGTCTGTCTGTCTGTCTGTCTGTCTGTCTGTCTGTCTGTCTGTCTGTCTGTCTGTCTGTCTGTCTGTCTGTCTGTCTGTCTGTCTGTCTGTCTGTCTGTCTGTCTGTCTGTCTGTCTGTCTGTCTGTCTGTCTGTCTGTCTGTCTGTCTGTCTGTCTGTCTGTCTGTCTGTCTGTCTGTCTGTCTGTCTGTGGAGCGATATCGGTTCAGCGGTTCAAAAGTTATGAACGAAAATGTAAGCACACCTGAAAAATTTCAGTACATTCAACATAACCTAAAAATACCAAATTCGGCTTCTGGTTGGCATATGTGAACATAATTGAACACCAAATGGTGTTTAAACAAGTACGAACATATTTTTTGACAAAAAAATAAAAAAATCGCGGATTTTTTTTACCAAAATTTTTTTTCGCGGAAATTTTTTTTTCAAAAATTTTTTTTTTCAAAAGTAATTTCCTTTTAAATAAAGTTTTTTGCAATAATCTTTTTGAAAATGTGAAGGGTATCACTACATTCGGCAAGGCCGAATTTAACTTTTTTACTTGTTTTTTTTATTTTTTTGGTAATTACTAGAGTTGTCAATTATTCGCCATTTAACTTTGTTCGAATAATTTAAATAATTTATTTTCTTCGTTCGATCAAACGAATACATTTTAAAAATTATTCGATTAATCGAGGAGAATAAAGAATAAAAAAGCGATTGTTAAAAAATATTTTTATTAACAAAAAAAATAAACAATTCATACAAAAAACTTAAAAATAAAATAATTAATATTTTATTAACAAAAAATAAGAAAAAAACTTATAAATTGAATAACTGAATTTACTTTTTTATGTAAGAAATGCATAAAAAACTTGAAGTTTTTATTATTTTAAGAATATGGATGGTAGGACTCGGCGGGGGATTGGAGGACACCTTTTCCCTCGTCATAAATGTTTAAAAATTATTTTTTACAATATTAACACCTAATGGACCTCACAATGGAACTCAGACTCTATGTGTGCTGACGTAAAACGTGAGCAGACACTTACAACGCCTAAAAAAACACATTTATTATTAATTTGTATTATTTTCTACAACCATGCCCTCAAAAGGGGGCGGGCTGAAAAAATAGCATATTCTAATCATCTTGGTCCAAATTCAGGTCAATGAACTTCATATGGCATAAAACATTTTATTTGTTTAACAAATATACAAAAAAAAAAACTTAAAAAACGTGTTTTTCAGGTAGTGTTTTAGTTATTTCAGAGGGAACATTTTTCCCCTCGTCCAATTTTGTTTCCAAACTTAAACAGCCTAAGACCATAAGACATAATAATCCTACCAAACTTCAGGAGTATAGCTCTTTTATTTTGGACTGTATCGTGCCCTCCACAGACAGACATCACTCGAATGTCTTAGAATCAATCACTGATCAATAATATATATGGGGCATTCCAGGCCAAATCACTCACTTTTAGACCCGACCCCTTTCGATTTATTTTATTTTTGGATATGTTTTAGTTCTTATTAATTGTAACTTGGACACCAATTTTCAGCCTTTTATTCCAAGATGGTGTTGAGTAATCAATTTTTCAAAATGGCAATTTTTTCAATGGAAAAATTAAAATTTTCAATTAATTTTGACCAGTTAAAAATATAGATATCTTAAAAAAAGTTGGACAATGTTTTGTTGGTATTTAAATGTAGTTTTAGAAAAAAATATTAAAAAAATTATTCGAAGTAATTATCACTTATTTTTTAACGTTTAAAAATTAAAATCGACTTTTTGAAAAAGTCCGAAACCTTCGATTTTTTTTTTACAAACGTCTAAAAATTCTACTCATAATTACGCAACTTTTAAACCATAATTCGAGATGTGATCTCAATTTGTTCTATTTTTTTTCAAATTTTGAAAATTGCACCTTTTATTTTTTGACTCTGATTTATTTTATATGGTGCTCCAAAAAAACTAAATTGGTAGATACTGACCCTAACTTACCCTAGATATATTCATTTCGAGGCAAAAATACGCCTTACAAAAATTAAGAACGATCGGACATGGATAAGGTGTTCCGCATGGGCCTTGAAGTTTAGAAAACGGATTACAAGGAAAAATATGATTTTTTTCTGTTTTCTCAATTTTTTTGGTATTTTAAGTTAGGTTTTAATTCAAGTGGTTACAGAATTATAATACGGAGTAAAATGCTTCTCTAATAAGGTACCAAAGACTGAAATTGGTTGAAAATCAGCCAAGTTATTACAACTTCCCCAGGCATCTAACGTATGGCAGAACACTTGATTAAGCAATATAATACGATTTTGGAAATTCATTGAAATTTTCTACTGTAATAACATTTTTTTATTCTTCAAGTTCAAATGTAATTAGATGACAAGTATTTTTCATATTGTGTTTTGCTAACATTATTTAATTAGTGCTAAAAATGCCTGCATTTTCAACACCCTTTTGAAATCTCTATTTAAAAAAAAAATTTATTTTTTTTTGTTTTAAAATTTGGAAAAGCCAAAAAAATATTACACTGAAACATGAATAATGAAAAAATGTTATTACAGTAGAAAATTTTAATAAATTAAAAAAAGGGACTCGTATTTTTTAATCAAGTTGTATAGCACACGCTAGATGCCTGGGGAAGTTGTAATAACTTGGCTGATTTTCAACCGATTTTAGTTTCTAGTACCCTATTAGAAAGGCATTTTACTCCACATCATAATTCTGTAATCACTTGAATTAAAACTTATCTTAAAATACAAAAAAAATTGCGAAAACAGTAAAAAATTCATATTTTTCCTTGTAATCCGTTTTTTAAAATTCAAGGACCATGCTAAACGCCTTACACATGTCTGATCGTCCTAAATTTTTGTGAGACGTATATTAACCTCCAAATGAATATATTTAGGGTAAGTTAGGGTCAGTATCTACCAATTTTTTTTTTTTTTTTTGGAGCTCCATATAAAATAAATCAGAGCCAAAATATAAAAAAGGTGCAATTTTAAAAATTAAAAAAAAAAATAGAAAGATTTGCGATCACATCTCGAGTTATGGCTTAAAAGTTGCGTAATTTAGAGTAGAATTTTTATAGTTTTTTACAAAAAAATCGAAGGTTTTGGACTTTTTCAAAAAGTCGATTTTAATTTTTAAACGTCAAAAAATAAGTGATAATTACTTCGAAAAATTTTTCATATTTTTTTTAAGCTACATTTAAATACCAAAAAAACTTTGTCCAACTTTTTTTAAAATATCTATATTTTTTAATGGTCAAAATTAATTAAAAATTTTAATTTTTTAATTTTTTGGAGAAAATCGCCATTTTGAAAAATTGATTACTCAACACCATCTTGAAATAAAAGGCTGAAAATTGGTGTCTAAGTTGCATTTAATAAGGACTAAAACATATCCAAAAATAAAATAAATCGAAAGGGGTCGGGTCTAAAAGTGAGGGATTTGGCTTGGAATGCCCCATATACTTTATGGGATCCTAGACCGATATTTCGATACTATAGTGCGAGTTTATAAAAAAATAATTGTTCGATTAATTGATATAAATTAATCGATTTATTCGTTATTCGAAAATCGTCATTTTTAAATTAATCGAACAAGAGTTGGGATTTGTTTGATCGATTAATCGAATTATTCTTAATCGGTTGACAACTCTAGTAATAGAGTTCCTTAGAATATATTCTAGGAACTTTGACAGAAGAAATCTACTTCAAAGATTATTCCTGGTATTTTCTGTTTAAAGTTGTTTTAACTGTCATATTCAATTTATTTTACCTACGCAATCATTTAAATGTATTATTGATTATAGTAGAATAACCATTAGCATTATTTTGCATCTTCAGAATGTATTTGTTCGTTTGATTATTTTTTGTTAAACGTACATATTTCTCGTATGTACAACATGTTTTCAGGTTAACACAAATAGCCAAAAACATAACAAATGATAATTTTATTAGATCTACTACTTTAGTTGTTAAATATTTCATATAAAAGTTTAACCCATTAATATTGTTATGATAAAATTTTGTTTTCTGGACTTGAAAATTTTTTTGTTGGTAATATGTCACAAAATTTTAGATTTTTTTTTAAGACAATAAAAATAAGTGAACTTCATTACCATGGTATAAACGGCTTTCATCCTGTTAGATTTGCTAATATATGGTTTTGCAAGACAAAAAACTGAACATGATTAGATCCATTTTGATTGTAGAAAATTTAAGAAATTTTGTGTACTAAAAATTGTCTCAGAAGTTTTAAATTTGGTTTTAATAAATTTCTCAGAACCTGATAATTTTTCCTAGACAAATATTCTAAGAAATTTTTTCTTAATCTGAGAATTTTTCACAAATGAAAATTTCCTCCGAATTTTAGAATTTATCAATAGTACAAATGTCTCACAATTACAGAATTTTTCAGTAGAAATGTTTTCACCGAATTTCAAAATTTTGTTTTAGGTTTTTCTGTATCAAAAATGTTCTTTATTCAAAATCTAAGATTTCTGTAAAAACATTTTATTTCATTTGTTTAAAAAATAATTCCGCATTCCTATAACTTTTTTGCAGAAATTAATAGCTGATTTAATCCCAACAAATATTAAATGTTACAATCGCAATGCACTGATTATGATAGGTTTATAAATTTAAAAGCTGATTTACTTCACTTGCATGCAATGCTATGAACGAATTCAATGGGACACGGTATGTATGATTAATATTATGAAATTAATATTACTAATACGTATATGATCAGATTAAAAGAAAATAATACAATATCGAAAAGATGAGATTGATCAAAGACACCCTTGGTAGTTTTAGTCAAAAAATTGCACGATCCCATTGCGAGTATAAACGGGTTAAGTAAAATTGCTAGTCTTTTCATTTCGATATAAATTGTATGTTACAATACAATAAAGCTACATGTACATTAGGGTTGACAAATTTTCCACTTTTTTCTAATTTCAAAATAATCGCTGTCGGAATAGCCTTTTGGGTCAATATTAGCACAAAATAAATAGATAAGTTAAATTCGACTTGGCCGAGTTCATAAATATCCTTCACAATGCAGTTTTTAAGCGTTAGTAAATTTTCTAACGTGGAAAAGTTAACAATTTTGATTAGAAATATTTTACTTTAAGTAAAAATTTTCTTTTGTCATAAAAAATAAAAATACTTTGTAAAATATTTATTTTAAAGCTTGGATTTATTTTCAGATTAATCTTTTTTTGTTTAAAAAAATATTTTAACACACCAAAACAAATTTTGAATATTTTTTTCCGTGTTCTACGATAAATTAGCAATTATAATTCGAACAAGTAATAAAAAACTTGGAAAATGAAAAAAATTATAAATAAATCAAAATTAATTCAAAATGGACTTATTAAATCCTAAAATGTAATTAAATTAATTTTGATTTATTTATTACTTTTTTAATTTTTTCCAATTTTTTTATTATTTTTTTCGTATTACAATTGCTTATTTATTGCAGATTACGGAGAAAATATTCCAAATTTGTTATATATGGTTTGAATTGAGAAAGGTGTGAAAGAAAAATTTATTTTTCTAAAAATTTAAGACATCCTGGTTCGTTTTTTACTAGTTTCATATAATCTAGATATTATAATCATCAGAAAAACTTTTAATGTCAAATTTATTCAGTTATTAGTCAATTATATTCTATATGTGAAAATTATTAACAGATCGCAGCCGCCAAGGATCGAACCCATGATCTGTTATGTTTTTGCTATTAACTGCCTCTTAGGTACGATCACTCTAGACCGATACGCTAAGTTGGCTGTTAAGCAAGTATCAACTAAATCATGGTTTTTCAATTCTTGTGTGGTTGTTGCTGTTGAAGAAGTTGAAATTGCATTATGGTGAATAAATTCAATTTTTTAGTAATCATCATTCGTCCTCCTCTCCTTCATCACCTCTGATCTAAGTACTTAATTTGCAACCTTGCCAGAACATGGTCTATATTTTGTAGACACAAATGTTAGGTGTTGCCACTTTCCAAAGATACTATTATTGCCACTTAGGCCGACCTAAAGTCGTTATTTTCAAATTTTTGTTTTTCTGTAAAGACAGTTGAGCTCAGGCTCTATTTATAATTATGTATTATAATTTTTTAATCATGTTATTTGTTTTGGCATGTTAAAATATTTATTTTAAACTAAATATGATTAATTCGAAAATAAATCCACTTATTGAAAAATACAGCAATTATAATGTTTTTAGGCTGGTGTCTAATTTTAAAAATGATGGAGGCCACCTCAGTTTGACTATATAAGCTACCGGCTAACAAAAACGAAATAAGGATTACTGTTTTCATTTTCTTAAAACCAAAAAGGTTTGTAATATCGACTTGTAACTTGGATAATAATTCACCTGCTGGTAAATAAAACCTTTTATCACCAGCTGGTAAATAAAACAAAACATAAATATTTTTCAACACCAATTTTTTTTTTATTATTTCGTCGCTGCTCCGTCATGATTTGGTATGTGACATTTTTGGTTTTTTTTTTTTTTATTGCATAAAATGAAATCTCTATAGGTCATCCGTCTGCCCACTAAACCGTTTAGCGATATCTTGAATGGTTTAGAAATTAGCAAAAGTAGCTATGTGAAATCCATATATAAATGTTCCAAAAAAAAGTGGTATGTGTAGTTTAAAACCAGTTTTTGTTAAGAAAACTTTTGCAAATATAAACATTTTTGCTTAAAATTTTTGACATAAGCGTTTTAGGTATGCTTACATACAATACTAAAAAATGAAGTATGAGATCACATTTTAAAGGGAAGCTGCCATTATAAAAAAGCGATTTTTCGCGATTTCCAAAAAAAAAAATGTATGTACCTAAACAGTTTTTTTTGCAGAAACTAATCACATACATTAGTCTTTTTATACACAGGAAATCAATTCTAAAAACTAATTATGGGGTTGCAAAAAAAAACGCAAAATTAATAAAATATGAGAAAAATCGCGATTTTTAACTTTAATCGCAAACAATTTTATCCAAATTTGTACTTAATATATCGTTATGAGTCTAATCCGCATTTCCCATACCAAACAAATTTATATTTGTAAAAGCAGAATTTTTTTAAATAAAAAAACTGCAACAAAATGTGCAAAACTTAAACGACGATTTTCATGAAGTCTGTTCCATTGATTCAAAAACGGACTTCAGCATTGAAATTAGCATGCCTCAATCATATAGAAATTATGGTCTGAGTACCATTTTTTTGGGTAAAATTTTTTCGCTAAAAAAAAATTTCATTGAAACAACGCAGGACAAAATATGGGTTAAAAAAGTGTAATTACTATCATTTTAATGAATATTAAAATTTTTTCCACTGTTATCAAATTTTATAACTTAAGTTCTTTGAACAAAAACGGTCATGTGTATAAAAATGTCCAAAAATAAAAAAAATTAATACCAAAAATGTTCTAACAAAATGTGTTATGTGTAGTTGTTTATGTAATTCGTTAATATCTTCGTTTTACCTAAAAAAATCATTTTTTTTTGTGGTACACATCTATAAAATATCTTTATGTATTTAAAAGACGCATGACTTTTTTAAAATATGGCAAAATGACAAAATAAAACGGTTTTTTTGCTGTCCTGAAAACTTCATTAAAAACACATACCAAATTACGACGGAGCAGCGACGATTTATTTTTATCAAAAAAACTTTTTTTTTCATAAATTTTTTTTCATCGTTTTTTTTCATAATTTTTTTTTTATTAAAAAACTTTTTTTTTCATCAAAGATTTTTTTTCATCAAAGATTTTTTTTGCATCAATATTTTTACTTTCATTAATTTTTTTTACATCAAATTTTTTTTTTTCATTATATTTAGTTTTTACACAATTTTTTTTTGTCAATTTTTTTTTCATCAAGATTTTTTTCATCAAAAAAAATTTTTTTATCAATATTTTTTTTCATCAATATTTTTTTTAATCAATATTTTTTTTTTGTATCAATACTTTTTAGTCGTAAATTTACTTTTCATCAATATTTTTTTTCATCAATATTTTTTTGTCATAAATGTTATTTTAAACGTACCACGAAAAAAAAATGTGTTTGGATCAAAATCAACCTTTATGAGCTAATTGCCCTATATGAAGGCAACAAATCGTGGAACAAAAGTTTTCGTTTTTCGGAAAAATGGGCGAGATAGGCATGGTCAAACATGGTAAAATTGAGCAATTTTTGCATGATGTCGCTTTATATTTAATTTTTTTTACAGTAAGTCAACTATTCAGAAATTTTCGAAACACATCTATTTTATAGTGTTTTGTATGGGCTATCGATTGGCTTTATTTGTTTTTGGGAAAAATTCAGAACTATGTCTGAATTTTTCAAATGAAAAATAAAAATCGTTGTAGCAAAAAACACAACATTTTTAATATTTTTTTTTAAATTTTAAATTAAAGTTCATTTCATTCTCTACATCATATCAAATTTTCAGAGAGCAGTTATTTTTGGTTTTCGAGAAAATTGGCTTTAAAGTTTGAATGTCTTATTATATTTTCCATATTACTCATTAAGGGTGGGATAGTGTTGTGTGAGATTTTAAGCAGCAATATTTGTAAGCGCTAGAACCGCTCATTTTGTGAGGTTGGTAAAAAAAGTGTATGAGCCAAAAAATGGGGGAGGTCGGATAGGATCTAGGGGTCGCTCATCGGGGTCAAAGTTGGGCGTAGGGGGCAAAAAATCCACAAAAAGCCCCAAAACTCCCCTGGTTTTGCTCCTAGAGGGGTCAAATGTGAGACCGGCCCCCATTATTTTTTCCCCTTTAACACTTTTTCCAAACATACATAAGCCCTATCTCCAGTCCCTAAGGGGGGTCCCATACAAAGGTTCAATTTCTAAAAAATCTTTCTTCTACAGCTCTAGCTGTCCTAGAAGTCACCCTAGAGGAATCAAATGTATGACCGACCCCCAATATTTTTTTAACCCCAACATTTTCTAAGAACATACCTACCCCCTATCTTCAATCCTTAGGGTGGTCCCCATACATTTTTTTTTATTTTTTCTTAAATTGTCATATTAAATCAGCTCCTACCGGTCCAATGGTGCCTCCTAGAGGGGTCATTATCAAGACCAACCCCCATTAATTTTTAGCCCCCAACACTTCTTCTGAACATACCAATTCCATATATCCAATTCCTAAGGGGTCTCCCACACAAAACGACAAATTTGTAAATCTTGCTCCCACCGCTCTAACTATCGCAGGATTGACCCTAGAGAAGTTAAATGTGTGACCGACCCCCAATATTTTTTCAGCCCCAACATTTTCCCCAAACAAACCAACCCTCTATTTTTAAGCCTTAAGGGTGTCCCCACACATTTTTTTTTTTAATTTTTTTTTTTTTATAAAATTTGCGCCTACCGCTCCCACTGTGCCTTTTAGGGACGGGAAATGCAGACTGACCCCCATTAATTTTTGGCCCCTACATTTTTTCTGAACATACCTACGCCGTATTTCCACTTTGTAGGGGTGTTGGGGAAAACTAAGTGTTTGAAACCAAATTCGGCAAAACGTCTGGACCAGGAGTGCTAATGTTTGCGCGATTTAAAGAGCAGTGGGAAAATATAAAAGACAAACCGTACAGTCTTAGCATATAAGATGAGGAAGTGGCTGACAGCATACCAGCTCAAGTCCAAACCGACATCAAGTTTTTTTGAGTCAAATAAAAGAAAAGCAACCCAGAGACGACTACAAGGAGTTTCTTGAAATTGTTTTATTATACCTTGGCGAAAATATTCCTAATAAGCATTTTTGCCCACCAGGACCCATCAGTCATGCTCGATGGATGGCAAAAGGCAAATATTACGTAAATTACATGTTGTCAACGACGCTGCCGAAAGAGGCGTAAAATTAATAGAAGACTATAACAACGTGTTGTGCCGTAACGAGGAGGAAAAAATAGTTTTGCTTCAGGTCGTGGCCGAAAATCGGAAACAATATCCATCACACTATAAAAATAAATTAATTTGATTTATAGTTATATTATTTATAATTTTTTATTATTTTCAAGTTAAAAAAAATATTTTTTTACGCTTAACAAAAGTTACTATTAAATTACAAATTAATGACCTCGGATTTCTCGATAATATAAATAAAAAAATTGTGGGGTAACACCTTGAAGATAGAGGGTAGGTATGTTTGAAGAAAATGTTTTGGCTAAAAAAAAATATGGGCAGGTCATACATTTGACTTCTCTACATACATTACTAATTTAGTTTTCCCCAGGGGAGCACTCCTACAAAGTGGAAATACGGCGTAGGTATGTTCAGAAAAAATGTAGGGGGCAAAAATTTATGGGGGTCAGGCTGAGATAGCTGCTATATCAAAAGCTGTGGAATATATGGCAAAGGAAAAAGGTGCCACCCTTAATTTCTACGTGGATAGTCAAGCTACTCTAAAGGCACTCTTGAGCTACCAAATTAAATCGAAAATGGATTTAAAGTGTTAAGAGAATTTAAAATAACTTTGCTTAAATAATGAAGTTACCTCATTATGGGTACCAGGGCACGAAGGAATAGAAGGAAACGAGAAAGCAGATGAACTCGCGAAACTTGGAGCAGATGGCATAGGTACCACCATAATGCTTTCACCGCCACTCCAGCATTTCAAACTAAAACGAAATACCCTTACTGTCGCCAAAGCAAATCGAAGATGGAAGGAACTTGGGACAAGTCGTATAAGCAGAATTTTATGGCCACGCTATGATTTAGGAAGAACTAAATTCTTACTTACACTTACGAGAATAGAATGTCGTATGTTGACAGGTTTAATAACGGGACACTGTCTTGTCGGAAAACATGCCAAGAACATGAATCTTATTACGGAAGCAAGCTGTAAAAGGTGCGAGACACCAGACGTCGAAGAGACCATTGAACACATCCTGTGTCACTGCCCGGCTTTGGCACGAACTCGACTATCAATTATAGGAAGTTCACAGTTCGAGACTTTGGAGGAAATTACGAGGATAGACCTGAAGAGCTTGAAAAATTCGCAATGAAGGTCAATGTATTTAGTTTACATCGATAAGCGGAAAAAGTTTTGTGGTATCGCTATGGACCAATTGGTCTATGCGGAGTGCCCATCTGGCACCGCCACCCTAACCTAACCAGTCTGCATTTACCGTTCCTAAAAGGCAGAATGGGAGCGGTAGGCGCAGATTTTATAAAAAAAAAAATTAAAAAATAAAAAAAATGTGTGGGGACACCCTTAAGGCTTTAAAATAGAGGGTAGGTTTGTTTGGGGAAAATGTTGGGGCTGAAAAAATATTGGGGGTCGGTCACACATTTAAATTCTCTAGGGTCACCCCTGCGATAGTTAGAGCGGTGAGAGCAAGTTTTACAAAAATGTCATTTTGTGTGGGAGACCCCTTAGGAATTGGAGATATGGAATTGGTATGTTCAGAAGAAGTGTTGGGGGCTAAAAATTAATGGGGGTTGGTCTTGATAATGACCCCTCTAGGAGGCACCATTGGACCGGTAGGAGCTGATTTAATATGACAATTTAAGAAAAAATAAACATATGTATGGGGACCACCCTAAGGATTGAAGATAGGGGGTAGGTATGTTCTAAGAAAATGTTGGGGTTGAAAAAATATTGGGGGTCGGTCATACATTTGATTCCTCTAGGGTGACTTCTAGGACAGCTAGAGCAGTAGGAGCAAGATTTTTAAAAAATTGAAGCTTTGTATGGGAGCCCCCTTAGGGATTGGAGATAGGGCTTAGGTATGTTTGGCAAAAGTGTTCAGGGGAAAAAATAATGGGGGCCGATCTCACATTTGACCCCTCTAGGAGCAAAACCAGGGGAGTTTTGGGGCTTTTTGTGGATTTTTTCCCCTCTACGCCCAACTTTGACCCCGATGAGCGACCCCTAGATCCTATCCGATCTGCCCCAATTTTTGCCCCATGCATTTTTTTTACGAACCTCACAAAATAAGCGGTTCTAGCGTGTCGAAATCGAAAACTCGTGCACTATCCCACCCCTATTACTCATACGCCACGATACCTTTATTTTTGCACTTACCAAAAACTTAGTTAATTCTGTTTAGATAACTGATTTAGAGCTGATTTGTAGAGTCCAACCGAATATTCGGTTTCGGTCTCGACTTCGGCCGAATAATCATATTTAAAATCATATTTAAAAAATCATATTTAAATAAACTTAAAAAAAATTGTTCATTAAATCTGTAGATTAAGAAAAAAAATTAATTGAACGGTAACAGTATCACGTTAACTGGAAAACCTTGTTACATTTTTAAAAATGAACTGAATCAAGTTTAATGATATTCGAAATTGAAAAATTCAGCAACTTTTTTATATATTTTTTAAAATACTAAAATTTTTCCGAATACCGAATAGAGGCCGAAACCCCATTATTCGGCCGAAGTCGAGACCGAAACTGAATATTCGGTTGGACTCTACAAATCAGCTCTAAATCAATTATCTAAACAGAATTAAACAAGTTTTTGGTAAGTGCAAAAATAAATGTATCGTGGCGTATGAGTGATATGGAAAATAAAATAAGACATTCAAACTTTAAAGCCAATTTTCTCGAAAACCAAAAATAACTGCTCTCTGAAAATTTGATATGATGTAGAACATGAAATGAAATGAAATATAAATTTTTTTTAAATAAATAAAAAATGGCGTGTTTTTTGCTACATCGATTTTTATTTTTCATTTGAAAAATTCAGACATAGTTCTGAAGTTTTCCCAAAAACTAATAATGCAAATCGATAGCCCATACAAAATACTATAAACAAGATGTATTTCGAAAATTTCAGAATCGTTGAGTTACTGTAGAAAAAATTAAATACAAAGCGACATCATTCAAAAATTGCTCAATTTTACCATGTTTGACCACGACTTTTTGTTCTACGATTTGTTACTTTCATATAGGGCAATAAGCTCCCAAAGTTTGACTTTGATCCAACAACATTTTTTTTTTGTGGTACGTTTGAAATACAAACACCTAAAGTTGTGTTTTGACTTCATTTGTTGTTGACCCTACGTATTTTTTTCTATTTTTATTATTAATTTCTATCATGAGAACATTGTGTTACTGAGCAATTGATTTTTTTATAATCAATTGCAGCCGTTATTTTTTTTGTAAAGGAAAAGAGATGAATTAACTACTTGCAATTATTTTTGGAGTTCATTGTTGTCATGAGCTTTAGTTGAGAATTAACATTTTTGTAAACCAGTTGTGAAAAAAAAACAATTTAAAAAAAACATAAGAACTGAACAACAACTACAGAAAAGAATTTTAAAAAAACTAAAAATAAATTTTGAATAATTAAAAGTTTCACATAGTGAATAATTATTTAAAAAAAAACATTATAAAAACTTTACAAAGAGAAAAATAATATTTAAAATAAATTTTCAAAACCAATATTTAAAATAAAATATTTAAAATAAATTTTTAAAATTTGAAAATTATTTAAATAAGAAAATTACAAAACTTTTAAAATTGAAAAAAAGTAAATTTTTGAAATAAATTTTACACACAGTGGAAAATTGTTTGAATAAGAAACTTATAAAAACTTCATAAAAACTTTTTAAATCTTTAAAGTGAAAACTAAACTATAGTTTTAAAAATTAAAACAAAAAATAAATGTTTGAAATAAAATTCCACATAGTGGAAAATATTTTTTAAGAACAAATACTTTTCGAAATAAAATTTAATTTTGTAAATAAAATTCCACATAGTGGAATTAAATTTTTATAACCGAATTATTTGCTAAAAACAAAAATTATAAACTTATTATAAACCTTGTAATATTGAAAAAAATAAAATTATTAATAAATAAAATAAATTTAAAGTCGAACAAAAGTGTTTAAAATTAATTTACATCAATATTTTTTTTTATACATTTTTCTTTTCATCAAATATTTTTTTTTTTATCAATAATATTTTTTCATTAAAAACTTTTTCTTCAAAAACTTTTCTTATCGACAAACACAGACACGCAGATAGTTAGATATAACTAGACTGTCTGAAAAACCTTTAATGATCAATAATATATGTATAAACATAATGGGTTACTTTACCTATATTTCGATGCGTTTTACTTGGAATGGCAAATTAATATAGCGTTAGCTTTTCTAGAAAAATTTTGCTTTGGAAAGAACACCTATTTATACTGCATCCTGATTCATTAGTTTGGGAAAGAGTAAAAACTTCGCAGACATTTTATTTTTTAATTCCATATTTAAATAATATTTTAAACTAACAAAAATCTATTTTTTCACTTTGTTTTTAAATTTTCAAATTTCAAGTCAGAAAAGAACCCAAAGGCATTGCTCCAATTTTTTTTTTTTTGTGTTAGGATTGACTGTACAATGCAACTATTCGGACCCAGAGGATTTTGAATTTCGAAAAAAGGAAAATTTGCTCCACCCTAATGCACATATAAGTATACAATATATGTAATGTAAGTGTGTGTGTGTGTATTTTAACAAGTTTGTACATATTTATAAATGCATCAAATACGCACATAAGTATGTTTGTATGTATATTAGCCTGTCCCGAAAAATATAATTTAAGGTAATAGCAAAAAGTTATGCTCTTTTGAGAGCTAATAATGGGCAAAATAATCCAAAAACCATTTTATCCTGCAATCGTATTTTGTCAAAAAAAATATTTTTTTTTTTGGCCGCAATTGGTGTCAAATTTTGCAGAATGTTGAGTGCATTTACATTTACATTTTCGGGACATACTAATGTATATGTTTTGTTTACATGGTTTTGTAAATTAGTTTTATATGATTTTGTTAAAGCTATAACAACATTATTTGCTTATTTGTATTTGTTTGTTGATGTCGTTTAAATGTGTACAACTGTGAGTACACTCAAAATAAAATGTATATTAATTTTAAGAAAATTTTAGAATAAATCGAAAAATTCAGACCATTTCGGAAAATGCTAAAAAGACTTCAGAAAAATTATGATTTAATCAGAGTTCAGGAAAAAGTGAAATTATTTAGGAAATTAAAAACAAGAAGAAAGTTATATTCGGCTGTCCCGAATCTTAAAATACCATCCGCAATGTTAATCAATATGAGGCATTCCACACCAAATGTCCCGCTACAGAAAAACATGTGTCCCGTAAATTTCTGAATAGGTTGTTTGGATAGCCCTATATGGAACTAAGAAAATTGCGTTTTTGGTTTTTCTAATTTTCAAAACTGGGCTTAGGAGGTCAAATATTGAAAAAATGTTCAAATTTGTGGCGAGTTGCCTTGATTAAATATTTATCACATTAAAACGGAATGCACCACAATCTCAAAAATTTACATTCCTATATAGTTTTGTATGGGCTATCGATTAAATTTTTTTTTTTTTTTGGAAAATTTTCAGAACCCGTTTTGAAATTTTCCATTTTTTAAAAAAGTCAATTTATTAAAAATCCGGCCACTTTTTTTTTTAATTTGTTTTTGAAAAGTTTAGATGTTTGTCCATCCAAACAAAAAAATTCAGACATTTGAATTTTAAATTTCATAACAATTTTGTAATTTTCTTGTATTTTCTTGTTTTAACGTTGCGAATGAGTAATATTAATTGCATAAATATTACTCATGCGCTGTTGAAACAAGAAAATACAAGCAAAATACTAAATTGTTATAAAATTTAAAATTTAAATGCGATTTCTCGAAAAAAACGACAAACGCGTGTGTGATTTTTTTTTGTGTGGATGGGCAAACATCTAAACTTTTAAAAAAAAAAGTGGCCGGATTGACTTTTTTAAAAAATGGAAAATTTAAGAACGGGTTCTGAAAATTTTCCAAAAAAAAAAAAAAATTTAATCGATAGCTCATACAAAACTATGTAAGAATGTAAATTTTTGAGATTGTGGCGCATTCCGTTTTAATGTGATAAATATTTAATCAAGGCAACTCGCCACAAATTTCACCATTTTTCCAATATTTGACCACGCCTCGTAATCCAGGTTTAAAAAAAATAATGAAAAACCAAAAACGCAATTTTCAAAGTTTCATATAGGGCTATTAATACAACCGATATAATGTTTGTAACTACCCGAAATATTGGTCCTACACTAAAAAAAAAAAAAAAACTGTAATGTTAGCAAAAAAGGCTTGTAAACCTACAAGAAAATTTGCTGATTTTGAACCCACAATTTTTTTTGCTAAAGTTAGCAAAAATGTTTTGCCAATAATTAGTTAACTAAATTTTTATTTTTTTTATTGAACTTAGTTCATACACATCTGAGGACCCCATTGGGTTCGGACCCGATAGGTCCAGACTCCGATGGGCCTAGACCTAGTTGGGTTCCTTAAAAATCGTCATAGTTTTTGATCCAAAATGTGTGTCCGTTTCGCTCTACCTTGCTTAGTTTTTGAGATACGTGATTATAGGGGACCACTGGGGTCTTGAGAAATAAAAAACTCGATAACTTCAAAAATATTACTCGGAGAGCTTTTTACTTTTGCAGTATTTTTCTACGTGTTGAGAGCTACAAAAATTTTTTTGGACTTTTTGTTGTGTCGGCAATATTTACCTAGATATGAGCCTTTTAAAATTTTAGGGAATGCTAACTTTTTTCGATCCAAAGTTAGGGTGATACTATGGAGAGCCCGAGAACCAAAAATGGCCTCCATTTTGCTCTATCTGGCATAGTTTCCGAGATAGCGCCATTTTAAGTTTTCTAAAAATAAAAAAAAAATTACCATTTATTTTGCTAATATTAGCAAAAAAAGCTTGTAAAAATTTGGTCAACTTAATTTTAAATCTAGCAAAAAAAATTAGTTCAAATTTTGTTTAAAATTGCTAATGCGATAATTGAAGTTTACAAGATATTTTTGCTAACATGTTAATCTCAACTAAAAATTTGCTAAAAGTTAGCTAACCAGCATTAGCAAAAAAAAATTAGTAAATCTACTAATGTATTATTTTGAGTGTAGACCTACCTTCACGCAAACCGATCGATTCAGAATTACTTTTTGAGTCGATTTAGCGATGTCCGTCTGTTCATCTATCGGTTTAAGCACGATACAGGGCGCAATTTTCAATCAATTGACCTGAAATTTAAAACTTAAGCCCAAGGATGAAGCCAATTGAAATTGGAGCAAATCGGTTCATGTTAAGACCTAGCTCCCATAAAAACGCCCACTTTGGATTCGGCTTAAATGACTCTAATACCCGTATTATAAAAGATACTGCTTTGAAATTTAGCAGGTAATCAAATTTTGTATGCACGAATCATCATTCCTTCTTGTAGTCCCCATACAAACCATCCACCCGATATTCATATAATTCCCTCAAAATTCATAAAATTGGAAATATTTGATAAAAAATTATTTTTAGGGGCTAAACGTGTACTTTATTAACCTACTCAAATCGGAATATAATTGGATCATTTTCGTACTTAGTCCCCCATATAAAAATTTCGACCGGTCAATATTCAATCGGTCGAAATTAAAAATTGACATAATTCCCAAATTTATGGATATAATGACCTCGTTACAAATGGCCATAATCCCCATTACAGGGATTATGTTCACTATACTAGTTGGTCGTAATCCCAATAATTGTAGTTTTTTTTTTGTTTTTTGCCTAGTCGGCCTTCTGCCATTCATTAAACCCACCCTCTCCGGAAAAAACGGGGACTATGGCCGAAATTTTTTTGGACTTAGTCTCTATAATATGACAAAAAAAAATTCTGTCGTAATCCCAACAGGGAACGGACATAATCCTAATTAGGATTATGAACGTTTTTGAAATAATCATAGTCCTCACATAATCATAGGCCCCACATCACTATACAAAAACCCAACTTTTGTTTTTATGAACCACCCAAGGGTACACTCAAATGTAAGGACACCTCGAAAATGCTGGTGCATTCAATATAACATAAAAATCCTGCCGGTTGACACATGTGATCATAACGCAGGTTGACAAAAGTTCAACGTTTTCAATTTGCCTGACACTTGACAGCTGATTTATATGGAGTTTGGTGTGCTGATTCCGAATCTGCTTTCCAATTTGTTCAATCAGCTCTCGTTCACGAGCAAATTGCTGGTAAAGAGTCAAAAAGTGCGCTTTTTACCAACTTTGCTGGCTACAGTTGCTAACACTAATTTTAGAGCCACAGTTTAAAACACGAACTTAACTATATTGGATGCGAGGATTCCAAAACTGGTATTAACTTTTATTTGACGGCATTAGTTCTCGAGTTATAACGCAAGCAAATTTCGAAAAATCGTTCTCATGATTGCAGCCAAACCACTCGTTCGATAAACTTCACATTTACATCATGCGTTAATTTTTTATCGGAAAAATATCTGAAGTTGCTAATCAAATGATAATAAAAATATATAATTTTTCACCTACATTATCAAAAAAATATGTTATTTTATTTGCTTAATAACTCGAAAACTTAAGCCTGCAGATAAAACTAATAGCTTTTTTGAAAGCTACATGCCTTATTTAGTCTTAAACGTATCTTCTAACTTTGTCAACGTGAAAAACGTGCTCAGATTTAAAAAGAGAATTAAAGCAAATTTTTTAAATTTTATTTTAGCGATATCTCAGAAACTAAAGATGACTCAAAAAAAGGAAGAGCATTTTTGGAATCAGCATTCACTTTTTGGGTGCAAGACCAGTGTTGGTAAATATATACTCACAAACATGCCAAAAATAGCATATTTTCAAAGTTTCCTCAGGCTATACTATCAAAAACTAAAACTGATACAAAAAAACGGAAGCCAGATTTGAAATCAGCGTACCCCAATTACCCAATATTAGCTATCAGAACCCGGGCAGAAAAAAGTGTTGCCCTGTGTAATTGATCACCGACAGTTTTTTTTCAACTTTTTTTTTTCACCAAATTTTTTTTTTCGCGGATTTATTTTTTTTGCAATCAAACTTTTTTTACATTTTGTAGGGTATCAATACATTTGGCAAGATCGAATTTATCTTTTTTACTTTAAAATTATAATGTTTTTCAGCAGGTGTCTAATTAAAAAAAAGTTGCAGGACGCCACCTCAGTTTGACTCTATAAGCTAACGATTAACAAAAAAGAAAATAAGAATTACTGTTTTAATTTTCCAAAAATTTTAGTAACTTGGTTTTGTAACTTGGATAATAATTCACCTCGTGGTGAATAGAAAAATATTCACAAGCTGATGAATAAAACGTTACATAATTGTTTTTATCAATATTTTTTTTTTCATCAATATATTTTTCATCAATATTTTTTTTTTCATCAATATTTTTTTTCCATCATTTACACAGCAAAACATTATCATGATTCAATGGTTTGGGCAAAGGTACAAACATCGCAGTCAATTTTTTGAGTGTATATTTGATTTGATATTGTAAGTTTTGTCTATTTATACAGCAAATTCGTTTTCATTTCCAATTCAGGAACAAAAAAAAAACACACACACAAAAAAAAACTTCGTTGACCATTTTCTAAATACAATATTTGTTTATTGAGTTTTGTTTTTCGTAAAATAATGTTTGTATAATGTGTGGTCGGTCGTTCGGTCTGGCTTATTTTCAGATTTTCATTAAATTAGTTTGTTATTAAATTTTAATTTATTTTTAAACTATATTGGATTTACAAACATATTCGAGATTGTAAGTGTTATAATGATTGCAATAACTTTTTTTTGTTTCGTTGTGTTGCTGTTTGATTTAAAATTTGTTTTGGTTGCGGTAAATCAAAAAATAATTAAAAAAAATTTAACAACAATAATCTAGTGGTGGTTATCAATTTATTTTTATTTTGTTTTTGTTTAATTTTCTAACCAATCTACATCAATCATGTTAGTTTAAATTAATGAACAATAGTTGATTATAACTAATATATATGGTTGTTTTGTATACAGTATGTATGTATTTGTGGTACATTATGATGGAATAATTTAATTATAAATTTGAATAGAATTAGTAAATCATGTATGTATGTAACTTGACTAGTTATACACAAATTCCTAATTTTATAGTGATTAGTTAATTGTTTAAAGCAAATTAATACAACTGCTCTAAAATCAATGAATAAGTATTAAACATCTTTAAGGGGTTTGGTTACGTCTAAGCAACCTTAATATTTGAAATAAACATTAACTATTATTAAATTTTTCAAATTTTATAATTCAAAATTTGATCAACTAGAATTGCCAGGGTTGCCCATTGAGGTTGCTTTTTTAAGAACAAAATCGATTGCAGTTGTACATGAAAAACTACTGAACCGATTTTGAAGACTTTTTTTGATTTGTAGATCATTCAATTTCCTAGTGTCTATTATTTTTTGCTGATATTGGGTTATTGTTTTTTTATACAAAAAAAATAATACAAAAACTTAGAGAACTACAAAACTAGTCAAGCTTAAAAGAATCATTCCAGCACTAGTTCTAGAAGTTATACAGTCATATAATAAAATCGCTCTCACATTTTTTTTTTAATTTCACCTGCTTGTTAATAAAAAATATTTCACCAGCTGATGAATTAAACGTTACATTATTATTTTTTATAAAAATTATTTTTTTTTATCAAAGTTTTATTTTTTAATCAAAAACTTTTTTATCATCAAATTTTTTTATACCCTCTACTCTAGTGATAGACAACACTTCCGTTTGTGACACCCCGAACCAAATTTACCAGCTGAACGCAAGACATATCCGTGTCAAATTTCGGGAGTGTAGCTTTTTGGGTTTGGACTGCAAGATCGCTAGAATATCTTAGATTTGACTTTACCCTTTACTAAATTTACAGGTTTTTAAGCTTGGCCTGTATCTTACTTTCCATATACAGCCCTTTTGGTATGGACTGCATTATGGGTTGGACTGCATTTTGCTTTCCAAAGACAGACGCAGGGATGATTATCGCTAAAATGTCGTTGGAAAAATGTTGGCAATCGATGCCGTTTCCGTTTCAAAATCCTTTAAATTGAATACCGGTACCAAAACCAATACCGAAACTCAGTTTTGGTATCGGATACCGGTATCCAAAAACCTTTTCCTTCGGTATCGGAACGTACCGGTATTGAAACGGTTTTTCTTAAAAAACATGTTTTTTTACAAAAAAAAAAAATTAATAGAAAGTTTGTAAATTTTTTTGTTTTTGTAAATGAAAAATCGTACTCCAAATGCCCCACCGAAGTCTAATAAAAATCAAAAAATCTTTTGGCACCCACATCGTGAATTAAGTAAAAATTTCAAAAAAGCCATACTTCAACCGCGATGCGGGAGCAGAAGAAAATTATTGATTTAAAATTTTTATAAAGTCATTTTGACTCCCAATAGAAACTTTATGGACCCCTTTCGTATAGTATAGTTTTTTTTGGGGATTTTTATTTAATTCGTGATGTGGGTGTCCAAGGATTTTTTTGATATTTACAGGACTTCGGGGAAGGCATTTAGAATACTAGCAGGAGGTTTTCCACCATAGTATAATTTTTTGAAGTGGCTTAACTCGTAGAAATCGTCCATAAAAGTCCCATAATTCGCGAAAAAAAATTGTTTACAATATTTTTGAATGTGATCTTGTCTAGACAGGGAAGACCTATTTTTCCAAATGGATAAAGCCAACCACGATACGGGAGGGAAATAAATTGTATGGAGTCATTTTAACACCCAATAGAGACTTATTGGACCCCTTTCAGCTCACTCAAAAAAGAAAGGTAAAAATCGATACAGCCTTATATTTATGTCCTAAAGACATAGGAAAATTTCCAGCAAAAGCGTTCCAGTGATTCAAAAGTTATGAGCAAAAGACTGAATTTCGGCAAGGGTTTTTCGTGAATTTTTGAGATAAAAAAATACGCTAACTTTTGAAAGGCAATCCTGAGGATGCTGAAGCTTGGCATATATATTTTTCGTTCCCCTGACCTAGTTCGAGTTGAATTTCAGCCAAATCGTTATAGTGGTTCAAAAGTTATTAAGAAAACCGAGAATTTCAAATTGGTTTCACCTTAAATTCACTTGTTGAAAAAAACCGTTAAACTATCTTTAAAAAAAATTGTATGTCAGGAAAATATTTTGCAAAGTATTCTTGTCACTCACAAAAATTTTTACACTTGAAAAAAAATTACACTGGAAAAAAAAAACTCAAAAATTTTTTTTTTTTTAAAGTTTTTATACGTTTTTTTTATATTTTTAGCATTTTGTCGATAATACCGATACGTACCGGTATTGACGTTTCGGTATCGGTAATACCATAACCGATTCAACTCAAATACCGTAACCGATACCGAAATAAATAAAAAACGATAAAAATGCCGATATCGATACCGTTATTGGTTTCGATCAATAATATATGTAAGTTTAATGGGGTTATTGACCGATATTTCAATTGGTTTTTCATGGAATGAAAAATGGATAAAAGATTATTTTGTCTAAAAAGTTTTGTTTTGACAAGTAAACCCATATCTTTATTAAAAAATTATCATGATTTAATGTTTTGGGTTGTAGTACAAATTTCGCAGATATTTTTTGCTTTAAAGATTGAAAACTCTTTTTAATTGCAAAGATTTTTTTTTTCAAAAAAGGCTTATTTTCGACCAAATTTAGCAATTTCCTCCATAAAAAATAATTTTCTAAATTCAATTGAAGTTCACAAAAATGGATATTTTTGAATTCCAACCTTAAAAAATTAAGGATTGCCCCCATTGCAAACATGTGTATATTAACTACTCTTACACACAAAGAATAATAGATGTCACTCATTGTCAGCATATCAGAGAGGTTTTTATAAGCTGCATTATTAACGCAATGCGATAGTATTGTTATAAATTTCTATATATGTAAACAGTTTTGTGTACTTGTGCTATTGTTATTTGTATTTGTATAGAGTGACGTTTTTCTTTAACTTTTGATTTCCCCAAGTAACTGAGAAAGTTTTTATGCCACACTTTAAAAATTATGTCATCAACTTTTTTTTCTGTTCTTTGTTTTTAAAATAACAACATAAAAAATAAAGACTTTCATTAGCATTCAATTTTTAAAGTCGTTTATTTTTTTCTGTAATTAAAAATAAGTGATTCTTCTTTTATTTTTAATGATTTGAGTACGGTATTTATTGTAAAAAAATTGTAAAAAAATTAAAAAAATTATTTATAGAAATTTGAAAACATGTTTGTATCAAGTGATTTTGGGGTAAATGTAGTTGATTGCGGGATCTATTCCCCAAAATTTTATTATTTTTTTTTTTTTTTTAAATAATTCAATAGAAAAATTTTAAAAAATAACATACGAAATTATTAACTTTTAATGTTTTCGTAGGTTATTTTTTTGTATTTTGTTGGTAAAAATAACTGAAAAATCATTAAATTTTAATGTTTTCGTAGGTTTTTTTTCGATTTTTTTAGTTAAAAGAAATGAAAAAACGATACTTTTTAATGTTTAATGTTATTTATTTAGAAAATTTTATGAACAGTAAAAAATAAATGTTGATGTTTGTTAAAACAAATGAATAATTACTGGAATGGTTTGCAATTGTTTAATGACTTGTTTTAAATGTATTTTTCATTGTTTACCTACAAAATATTTTGAGTGTAGAAAATCATTATATTTATTATAATTTTTATTAAATTTGATGCGCTTATCGGAATTTCCACAAATTTGTATCACTTAAGTTTTAGGCCTGGGAGAAAAAAAATTTAAGAAAAGCGAAAAAAAAACTTTTTGGAAAAACAAAATCGTAAAAAAAAAAAATCTTTGACACACAATTAAATGCCAGCCTAATATTTGTAGTTGTTATTTCATTTACTATTTTTGTTGTTGCTATTCCTATTGTCGTTAATAATGACAATAAATGTACTTATTTCATTGAAAATTTCAAGTATCTCGTTATGTTATGCGCTTTTATATACTACTACTGAAAAGGGCAGTTTCCCAACCATTAGGCACCGGTTTGACTGAAATTTTAAATATATATTAAAGTGACGACTTTAGAATTAGGGTGTCTCGGCTTATCGGCCATGTCGGGGCTTAAGATGTTCAAAAAATTGGTAAAAAAATGGCAATTGTTTGATTGATTGCTGGACTATTAAGCATTTTTTTCTTAAGAAATTGAAGTGACCTCGTACAAATTCGCCTATGTTAAATTATTTTGATTTTTCACGAAAATGTATATTTTTTTAGGGGGTTTGTATGAATAAATAGACCTATTATAAAGATATGAACATAAAATAATTTTTATTAAATTTAAGACGATCATATTTTGTTCTCTAAACGATACTCCTGTTAGTTTGAGAGTAATCGAAATTTCCCGAAGGTCCATTCTGTTTGACAAGGTGGCAACGAAATTTTAAATTCTTATATTCCCGATAAGTCGACACACTCCAACCTTAAAATCACCTCTTTTTATTTATTTTAAATTTCTAGCAATCGGTGTACAACGGTTGGGAACCTTCTCTTGTGAGTAATGTTCTTTTTAATAGAATTTGTGTGTTGTAAGCAATGGCTGCAGAAGTAAAGTAATGGCATGACAACCTGGTGGACCACCAGTGGTGGTGCTGAGATCAAATCTTGTCTCAAATCAAAATTTCTCAAAAAAATATTTTGAAATTTCTTTAACAAACTTTGGATTATTCAATTTTTTTCAAAAACTTTTTTCTAGATTTCATTAGATTTTTTTTATGTTTTTTTAGAACTTTTTTGTGTGTAAATTGTATCATAATAAAGTTTTGACCGACTGACAAATTTCATTGAATGCATTTTATTTCGTTTATATGTTAATTTTTTGTATATATATTAGGGTGGCACAAATAATGAATTTTTCTATTATTTTTAGTTATAGTTTTTCTCGATCACTTCGTTTAGTAATTTTTTTTTTTTAGCAAATGTATTGAAAACCCTAAATTCTTATATCAAAACTTAACAAAAGTTATAGCTTTATTGTTGTAGAATTGATTTTTTTTTTTTTTTTGTTTAGTTGAAATTAATGTATTTTATTTCTTAAACATAACCAAGAAAAATAACAATCGGTTTAAACTTCCTAAAATATTGTCCCTTAAGTTAAAAAAACACAATTTTTCCAACAAATTTTCTTTTCACTCTTTATTGAACGTGAGTAATCAAAATATTTATTTTTATTTTTGTAAAAAGGTATGGTAAATTACATTTCCAAAACATCAAAAAAAAAAAAATAAAAAATCGATTAGATAATGAAGAAGTTATGCTTAGTTTTGTGATATCATACGGGGTCTTTCGCAGAGGTTGAAAGCTCTCTGTCTGCTATCCACTTGGGGGTAGCAAGAAGCGATTCCTTTGTCTGAAATTCCCAAGCATCTCACGACTTCCGGTCTTATTGTTAGACCAAGTGTCCCCTGGTAATGTCATTCAGGCACCCGTCTGTTGGCAGCCAAAGTGAGAAGGCGTACAGAATTGAGTATCCAGAGTGCATGTTAACACCAATGCGTCTCTGGAAACTAGGTGATACTCGACAACAATTTATCACTGAAACTCGTCTGTAGATAACCGTCTAACGGTTCGCCGGCCTAGCGGTGTGTTGGCAGCCCCAACTCTAGGATCGGATGCTTTAGCTCAATCAGCTAATCATCTTAAACAACTTGATTTCAGAAACCACAACAAATAAAATTAACCAACCGATTAACCCGATGACGACCTTCAGCTTTAAGAAATGGACACGATTTGGAACCTGGAATGTCCGTTCTCTTTTGAATACCACTTGTCTTGCACAAGTGTGTAAAGAATTCACAAGGTATAACCTGCTCTTTATGGGACTATGTGAAATCAGATGGCCTGAGTCAGGTGAATTTCCAACATCTAATGGTTTAACCCTTATATACTCCGGTAGACCTGATGATCAGCCCAAAATGAATGGGGTTGGTATTCTTTTATCAAAAGAAGCGAAAAATGCGCTAATAGAATGGAAACCGCACTCTGACAGAATTATAACAGACCGTTTTAGAACCCGCGCCAGAAATATAACTTGTGTGCACTGCTATGCACCCACCGAAACGGCAGATTTAGCGGTGAAAGAAAATTGTTATGGCCTTCTGTCTAGAGTAACCGCATCTGCAAACCGAGGTGATATACTACTGCTAACAGGTGACTTCAACGCTCAGTTGGGGCCTGTGAATATAGGTTTTGAAAAAGTCATGGGGAAACACGGTCTAGGAAGAATGACCGAAAACGGCGAGCTTTTTGTTGAGACTTGTCTCAACAACAACCTTGAAATTGGTTGGACGTTATTTCCTCATAAAACAGTTCACAAGGTGACTTGGGTTTCCCCCGACCACGTAACGGAAAACCAAATTGACCACATTGCCATTAGCAGGAAATGGAGAGGGTCACTCCTAGATGTCCGAAATAAACGTGGTGCCGACTGCGGTAGGGACCATCACCTTGTAATTGGAACAATTCGTCTTAAAGTTGCGGCCATAAAAAAGTTAGACAATGCTCAACGAAAATATAATATTGATAAATTAAAAAATCCAGCAGTCATGAACAATTATGTCGAATCTCTTCACGCTTCTTTACAAATGATTCCGAACAATTCTGTGGACAACTGGCCTATTATAAAAAACTTCTTCATTAACGCTGATAACGAACACGTAGGATATAAAGAGACGAAAAGAAAATAATGGATCTCTGACCGAACCTGGAGTCTTATATCAGAAAGAAGAGACTCAAAGGGATTATTAAATATGGCAATGACTCGAAACGAAAAATCAAGGCTAAGCTCTATATATTATTCTTTAGACAAGAGTGTCAAAAAAGCGCCCGTCAAGATAAGCGCAAGTGGGTCGATGATTTGTCTAAAGAAGCTGAAACTGCTGCCGCAACTAATAGAACTAAAGATTTATACAGAATCGCTAAGAAACTAACACAAATGAGCTTTGTCACTAGTAAGCCACTCAAAACCTCCGACGGAGAGAGAACTGGCGTGGTATTACCCTAATCAACATCGTAAACAAGGTCATATCTCAAATTATAAATAAAAGGCTACTAATCGCGTTCGATCCTTTTCTGCGCAACGAGCAGGCTGGATTTCGTCCCAATAAATCTTGTATCGACCACATAAATAGTCTCCGTATCATAGTCGAGCAATCCGTTGAATGATCTTCATTGACTACGAGAAAGCATTTGATACCCTATCCCACTCAGCTATATGGAACGCACTAGCATGCAAAGGTACCCCCACAAAGATCATTGATATCATTATAGCTCTTTATCACAATGCAAGCTGTCGTATTCACTCATTTCCAATTAAAACCGGGGTTAGACAAGGCTGTATCCTGTCACCTCTTCTATTTAATATAGTCTTGGACAACATAATGAGGAAAGCATCAAGTGAGCAGAGGGGAATTACATGGGGTTTCAATAGACGGTTAGAAGATCTCGAATATGCTGACGATATTTGTCTATTATCCCACAATTTCAATGACATGCAGGCCAAGCTTAATGAAGTACAGACTGAAGCAGCTAAAACTGGCCTAAAAATTAATATTGCCAAAACTAAGGTAATGAGAATAAACGCGTTAAACAACAGAGCATTCGCTATAAATGAGCAGATACTCGAGGATGTCACAACATTTTGCTATCTTGGCAGCCTGCTAACTGTAACTGGAGGCTCCGGAGACGATGTCAAAAACCGTATAAGAGCCGGTAAACAAGCATTTGGTTTACTGAACCCCATTTAGCGATCAAGTCAAATATCGAAAAGAACCAAACTGAGCATATTCAACGCTTGCGTAAAATCCAAACTAAGCAAACTCCTATTTATTTGGAAATACGGAGAAGAAAATGGCGTTGGCTAGGGCATACTTTGCGAAAGCCAAATGATGATATAACAAAGAATGCTATCGAATGGAACCCGAAGGTAGCCGGCGCAGAGGCAGACCATCGCATACCTTGCGTCGCCAAATTGAAATTGAAACTGGCAACCATAATTTGAGCTGTAATGAAATAAAATCCTCACCATCGGACAGATCCAAATGGAATGAATTTGTTATGGCCCTATGATCCTTATAGGAACAACGGGAACTTATATATATATGTATCATATATTTTTAGTGGGTACTTTGAACAAGTATTTTTAAATTTCTGAAAATTTTATTAAACAAAACTCCCAAAACCGCAATTTTGTACAAGTCATTTACAAAATACATCCTTAAAATTAAATATTCCAAAAAAAGTGGTATCCGCTGTCTTAATTAATTTTTAGAATAATTTGAGTTTCGCGGATTTCAAGGAATTTAAATTTTCAACATATTTTTTTGTTGACTTTTGTAGCACAGTGTTATTAATCAAGAAAAAGTATTTGTCAAAACATATTCTAACAATGTGGTGGCTGTGGGGGCTAAAGTGCCTGCCAGAGGTCAAAGTTTAAAAAAAATCGCTGTTTTGGTAATTTTTTGCAACTCATAACGGATGAACCCGATGTGATTGTGACTTAAAAATAGGTCGAGGGTAAAGCGTAAACATTGCTCTTAAGGATGCTGAGCACATGATTACAATTATTCCCCTGGCCACAAATCCGGTCTCCATACTTTTCCATTACATCAGAAATTTCTGAGAAATTTAAATACAAAAAGTATCGTTTTCGGACATATTTGTCAACTCAAAGCGAATGAACCCGATGTGCTGACGACTTAAAAAATAGTAAAAGTTAAAGCTCAAACATTGCTATTTAAGATGTATAACTCATTTGATCAGTCGCTTTAACCGTTGGCGCATTTTTTAATAAGGTATTTTTCCCCAAAAACTTTTTTTACGATAAGACATCATTGAGAGACAATTGGTGGCCAAAGGGTCAAGGCGACTGACCAACTGAGCACTAGATCTAAACAGCACTCAAAAAATTATGAAAGTAAAATTAACTGAAAATGTCAGTTAAAATAACTACTTTGTAAGTTGTTTTGGGATCAACTACTTTTTCAGTTAAATCAACTAACAATGTTAGTTATTTTAACTGACAAACAACAACTGACTTATGTAGTAAAAACTACTTACATTTATAGTCAAAACAACTAATATGTAGTAAAAATAAAATAATCAATACATAATTTTTTTTTTTCAAAAAATTTTTCAAAAAAAAATTGAAAACCAAATTTTTTTTTTAAGTTGTGAAAAATAAAAAAAACGAAAATTTATTTTTATTTTTTGGAAAAAAACTTTGAAAATTTTTCAAAGATAAAAAAATAAAATTAACTACTTTAAATAAATGTAACTACATTACAGTACTTTTTTGTTAGTTATTCAAAAAAAAAACGTCATAAAATAAATAACAGAAATATTTGTTTGAGATTTTTCATACAAAAACAACTGACTTTGTAGTTGAAAACAACTTACTACTGTAAAGTATACAAACAACTAACATGTAGTAACTTACATAATTTTCTTAGTGAAGTAATGATTAAGCTTTAACCTCGACTTATTTTGAAGTCGCCATCACATCGGGTTCATCCGCTATGAGTTTTCAAAAATCCAAAAAACAAACGCGATTTTTTTTTTAAATTTGGCCCCAATTTTCTAAAAAACCTGATGTGATGGAAATGTTTCGAGACCGGACTTTTGACCAGCAGAACTATTGTAATCAATTGTACAAGGTCACGTACCAGTCGAATTTTCGATGTTTAGTAGTGCTACTGTTTCTCAGAAATAATTGATATTAACTCAAACCAAACTAAATAATAAAAAAAAAATCAAATTAGCTTATGATTTTGGGGGTCGTGGGTTCGATTCCTACCAGAAGCCTTGGTCTGTTTCGCTACAACGAGACGTAGGCCGTTGTTACCAGTTTTTAGACCAACATTTTACAAAATGAATCAATTATTGCCCGGTGATCTACGAAATTCAAAATAAGTAGTCGTTAATTGTGCCTCCCTAATGTATATTGTTGTTTTTGTCACATTTTGTTTCCCATTTCAACTCAAGTTAATTAAATGAATGAACATAGAATGAATATGTTTTGTAAAATTTCAATTTAATTAGTAGCATACATATATTCGTAATCGTATGCTGTTAGCTTAAATAGTTTGTTAATGAATGAAACTTAAAATAACTTAATATAATTAATATATTAAGTATAGTTCTATAAACTTTTTGCTAGTTTTCTGTACACTGAAAAAAAAACCTTGTGAAATGACAATAAAAGCTCGTTACATTTATTTTTTGCTACCACATTTTTTACGATAATTCCTAGAAAAAGATAGAAAAAAATTAAGAGTTTTTTACCAGTAAAATTTACAAATAAAATAAAAGACTTAACTAGATTTTGTGCTACCTTCTATGTTAGGAGAATTCCTAGTAAAGGTTACGAGTTTTTTTTTTTTTAATTTTACAATCTTTTTAAAATGAAATTGTAAATTTACAATTTTTGATGCGTTAAAATTACCAGGAATTCTCGTGACTTTAGTAGATTTTTTTTGTAAGCTTACATTGGAAATTTGGACACTTACGAATTAAATTGTGAAATTACAAATAAAAACTAATTTCGATCGGCCAAAACAAAAAACTGTTTGTTAAAAAGCAAGGAACCTGTAAAATGGGATTACGAGACTTTTTCTAGTAATTTGACAAGGTTTTTTGAAAAAAAAAACTTACCAGACTTAAATAAAGTTATATATACATATATATAACTTTATTTAAGTATATTGGTCGACACAAATTTGACCATTTTTCCAATATTTGACCACGCCTCCCAAGCCAAATTTTTGAAAAATTTAAAAACCAAAAACGCAATTAGAAATATCACGGGACACATGTTTTTCTCTAGTGGACATTTGGTGTGGAATGCCTCATATAATAATCTCTATTTAGATTAAAACACAATATGTTTTTGCTGTTGGTGAAATTCCTAATAATTCGGCATTTATTTTCCCGAAAGACCAATATATTTCACAATTTTGGGAGTATTTAATAAGATATATTTATTTCTTAAATTTCTGGAATGCAAATTTTTATTCATATTCGGTAGTAGTAATTTATTTTAAAAATTCTCTCAGTTTCTCTCTATTTGTCTTAGTTTTAAAGATATCGCTATTTTCAATTCTAAGATTTAATTTTTTGAATTAATATTTATGGGTATTTTTTTTTAGGTCTTACCCTCTAAATATGTTCGTTTTAATAAAAAATTTCGTTTTTTTTTTGGATTTTTAAAATAAAAAAATGTTCAACTCCAAAATTTTTTCAGAACATACTTACCATCTACCTTCAACCATTTTTTTATTAAATCCGCTTATACTGCTCCAAGGGTGCCTCCTAGGAGGGTAAAAACTAAGTCTGCCCCTTCTTAACTTTTACAGCCCAATATTTTTTGTGAACATACCAACGACCTATCATCACTTTCTAAGGTGGTTTTCATGTTATATTTCATGACATTATGTGAAATTTCTTAAAGAATGGGATATGTCTCATAGAATGGACAATATCTTATGGAATGGACAATACATAAAGATTTTATTTTAAAAATCCCAAAAAAAAACCGAATTTTTTTTAATCAAAAGGAACGAATTTTGGGAATAAGACCTAAAAAAAAGAAAAAAAATTTCTTGCTACTCTACTATACAGGGTATTTTTTCAAATTTTGAAAAGCCACACCAATAGTTTGCTTTTTTACATATGAGGCATTCCACACAAAATGTCCAGCGAAAAAAAAACATGTGTACCCTAAACTTCTGAATAGATTGTATGGATAAAATTGCGTTTGTGGTTTTTAAATTTTTCAAAAACTAGGCTTAGGAGGCGTGGTCAAATATTGGAAAAATGGTCAAATTTGTGGCGAGTTGCCTTAATATTAAATATTTATCACATTAAAACGGAATGCACCACAATCTCAAAAATTTACATTCTTATATAGTTTTGTATGGGCTATCAATTAAATTTTTTTTTTTTTAGGAAAATTTTTAGAACCCGTTCTGAAATTTTCCATTTTTTACATAAGTCAATTATCAAAAATCTGGCCACTTTTTTTTTAATTTTTTTTTTTTTAAACACACCAAAAATTTAGTCATATGTTTTTCTTTTTTTTTCGAGAAAATCGCATTTGAACATTAAATTTCATAACAATTTTGTAATTTGCTTGTATTTTCTTGTTCTAATATTTGCAAAAATATTACTCATACGCTACGTTGAAACAGGAAAATACAAGCAAATTACTAAATTGTTATGAAATTCAAAATTCAAATGCGATTTTCTTGAAAAAAAAAAAACGAAAATCACATACATAACTGAGTTTTTTTGTGTGGATAGTAGAGTTGTCAACCGATTAAGAATAATTCGATTAATCGATCAAACAAAACCAAACTCTTGTTCGAACAATTTTAAAATGACGATTTTCGAATAACGAATAAATCGATTAATTACTGTCAATTAATCGAACAAGTTTTTTTTAAGTTAAAAAATAAGTTCAATAAAATCATTGAATCTGATTTAAACATTTTTAATGATAAATGTTGTTTTTTTATTTTTAGTACCAAAAGGTACATAAAAATAAAATGTATTTAATCGTCCTTTATATATGTATATATATTTGATTAGAGTTTTATTCTAGTTCGAGGCCCAAAAATATTTCTATGTATGATATTGTCATAATAGAGTATTTTTAGTTGATTGCTTTAAAAAAGTTACTCATCTCATAGTATGTCTGTACTGATCAGTTTCATCCCCACTAAGGAATCTTCAGCAGACTTTAGAGAATCATCGTTGGTCAGTCAAACATCAAACCAGACATAATATCTAATATATTTCACAAGTTATTTGAGAAATGATGATTCTCTAAAGTCTGCTGAAGATTCCTTAGTGGGGATGAAACTGATCAGTACAGACATACTATGAGATGAGTAACTTTTTTAAAGCAATAAATTAAAAATACTCTATTATGACAATATCATATATAGAAATATTTTTGGGCCTCGAACTAGAATAAAACTCTAATCGAATACATTTTTAATGATTTTATAAAAAATGTAGGAAAGTTATAAAGTATTGTAGGCATAGACCAGATTGCGATTAATCTTAATGTTTAGTAAGTGGGAATTTACACACTGAGTTGTGTCCTTTACTCTCTGCTACTGCATTCGAGCTTATGGGCAAAAGAGGTAAAAAAGAAAAGGGAACGAAGAAATTTTAAAACGGATTTAAAAAAACATCACATTTTATGCTGTTCTTACTATATCATATATCGTTGTTGCGCCTAAAAATTAAGTAATGTGCTTTTTAGTATTTTTGAAGAGGCACAAGAAACAGTCCTTTCGCAGTACATATATGAAAAACACTTCTCATAAATATTTAACAAATATTGCAAATTTTATGTTCATTAAAAGTTGACTCTAAAAATGTCCTGCGAAAGGACAAAAAAGGAGTTTATTGTGCCCCTTCAAGAAAAAAAATTTAAAACACATAACCTAATTTTAAAGCGCAGCTACGATATAAATTTTAATTATAAAAAATATTAACTGTTTTATATTTAACTTTTTTTGTATGAATAATTTATTTTTTTGTTACTAAAATTATTTTTAAAGACCATTTTTTTTATTCGTTATTCTCTTCGATTAATCGAATAAATTTTGATCTTTAATCGTTTGATCGAACGAGGAAAAACAATTATTTGAATTATTCGAACAAAGTTGAAAGTCGAATAAAATCTAAACTTAAAAAAAAAAAAATTTAAAAAAACAAAAGTGGCCGGATTTTTTATAAATTGACTTGTTTAAAAACTGGAAAGTTTCAGAATTTCCAAAAAAAAAAAAATAATCGATAACCCATACAACACTAAACAATAATCTATATTTTTTAGAATGTGTTGCATTTCGTTTTAATTTGATAAATATTGAAATAAGGCAAGTCGACACAATTTTTAAGACCAGTTTTTGATAAATTAAAAAACCAAATTTTAAGCACAGTTTTTGAAAAATTAAAAAACCGAAAACGCAATTTTCTTTGCTACATATAAGGCTATACAACCTATTCAGAAATTCACGGGACATATGTTTTTCTCTAGTGGGACATTTGGTGTGAAATGCCTCATATAATAATCTCTATTTAGATTAAAACACAACATGTTATTGATGTTGGTGAAATTCCTAGTAATTCGGCATTTATTTTCTCGAAGGTCGATTATATTTCACAAGTTTGGGAGTATTTAATAAGATATATGAGTCATTCCACACCAAATGTCCAGCAAAAAAAACATGTGTACCGTAAACTTCTGAATAGGTTGTATGGATAGCCCTATATGGAACTTAGAAAATTGCGTTTTTGGTTTTTCAATTTTTCAAAAACTGGGCTTAGGAGGCGTGGTCAAATTTTGGAAAAATGGTCAAATTTGTGGCGAGTTGCCTTGATTAAATATTTATCACATTAAAACGGAATGCACAACAATCTCAAAAATTTACATTCGTATATAGTTTTTTATGGGCTATCGATTAAAATTTTTTTTTTTTTTGGAAAATTTTCAGAACCAGTTCAATTTATCAAAAATCCGGCCACTTTTTTTTATTTTTTTTTTTAAGTTTAGATGTTTGTCCATCCACAAAAAAAGATTCAGAAACACGTTCTTCGGTTTTTCGAGAAAATCGCATTTGAATTTTAAATTTCATCACAATTTTGTAATTTGCTTGACTTTTCTTGTTTTAACGTTGCGAATGAGAATTATTAATTGCATAAATATTTCTCATACGCTCTGTTGAAAATACTAGCAAATCACAAAATTGTTATGAAATTTGAAGAACTTGTTTCTGAATTTTGTTGTGTGGATGGACAAACATCTAGACTTTAAAAAAAAAAATTAAAAAAAGTGGCCGGATTTTTGATAAATTGACTTTTTTAAAAAATGGAAAATTTCAGAACGGGTTCTGAAAATTTTCCAAAAAAAAATTTTTTATCGACAGCCCATACAAAACTATATAAGAATATTAATATATGAGATTGTGGTGCATTCCGTTTTAATGTGATAAATATTTAATCAAGGCAACTCGCCACAAATTTGACTATTTTTCCAATATTTGACCACGCCTCCTAAGCCCAGTTTTTGAAAATTTTAAAAACCAAAAACGCAATTCCCTTAGTTCCATATAGGGCTATCGAAACAACCAATTCTGTAGCGGGACATTTGGTGTGGAATGCCTCATATTTATTCCTTAAAATTCCGGATTGCAAATTTTTAACTCATACTTTCCCTAGTGGTAATTTATTTTAAAAACTCTCTCAGTTTCGCACTATGTGTCTGAGTTTTTAAGATATCGCTATTTTCAATTCTGTTTTGATTTTTTTAATTAAAATTTGTGTGTAAGGTGCTGAGGTAAGTTGGGTGGGTGTATAATACAGTGTATATTTTCATATTTTGATGAGCCACAAGGGAGCCACAAAAATATTTTTTTTTTTATATTATTTTTAAAACATTTAAATAAAAATTTCTTTTTTAATTTTTCTTAAATAAGTATAAAATTTATTTTGCGCAATGTGTTACTTAATTTTTTTTTTTTTTGGTTTTAAAATTTCTTACATTACAAATAAGTTTCATTTAAGATAAGTCACGCACTCATATTTTGTAATAAAAAAAAATATTTATATAAAATTACATTTACTAACACAAAATATACAAAAAAAAGAAAAAAGTTTACAAAATATGTAATGCATCTTTGGTGTCAGTTTCTCTTTGCTTTTAAACAAATTTTTATTTTATCGGGTTATAAAACATGGTTTATCCTAAAGTTTTATAAAATGCTTACAAATTTATGCATTGACATATTTAAATTACAACTTACAAGGAAGGTCTTTCAAAGGGCATCCAGACAATGTTTCTACAAACGGGTTATTTAACTTAATCGAAGAATTAAGAATTAATTTACAATACCGGGAGAGGGATGGTAAAGTACTTTATGTGGTCGTGTATGTGCTGGACCAGCACTGTTGGTAAATCATCCTAGGTATTTATTTATTTATTTGATAAACGGCATGCCATTTCTATTTTAAATCGCTTTGAAAACTATTTTAGTATAAACTAATTTTAAGGAATTTTGAAAAATTTTCTTAATCCCAAAATTTTTTTTTTTTTCAAAATTTTTAGGACACACATTTTTTTTAATTTTTTCCGTTAAAAATTTGATTAACAATTCTTTTAGGTTAAAAAAAATTCCGCACACAAACATTTCTGAATCCCGGCAGAGTTCTATTTTTTTGGGTTTGGAGTAAAAAAAAATCATTAAAATGCTTCTCGGAAATCTGTTTGAGTCATTTAAGGAAAGTCCCGAAAAAAACTAATGTCTTCTATGGCACGTCACTATTAAACCGGTATAAAGATTCCTTAAGAAATTTTTTAAATAGTTTAAAAATTTCTAGTATTAAAAAGTCTTAGGTAATAAAGCATTTTTCTGATAGTAAAAGTACCCAATTCAACTTCAAACTCTTAATGAGCAAAATATTGTGGCACCTTAGCCTCGTCGTACATTGTGTTTTTTTTTAAGATATTAACTATTTTCAAATAAAAATAAATAAATTATAATCATGTTTTGTATTTTAGCCCATTTATGCTTAAATCAAAAAGTTTTTTTAAACATCCTCTTGTGTTTCAAAAAAAACTAAATAACGCTGTGTCAGTACATCAGCTTCAAAACTCACTAACGACTGTATACACTCATAACATTAATTCATGAGCAGGTGCGGATTTCAAGGGGCGGGACTTGAGACAGATAAATTCGACTATATTTAATATACCAAGTTTATCTCACATCTCCAAATCTCTGGCAAGAGAAGAGTACACATTGAAAATGAATTTATAATGAATGGGCTTGAATTTCAATACCATGCACTATAGGTCCAAATATTTTTTTTTTTTTGCATAAATTCCTAAATTAAGGCAAAGTCGCTAGTTTTGAATCTGTAATGCTTTTTTTATCTCTTAACGCAATCAAAGAACGGTTTTCCAAAAAAAAAAAATTAAAAAAAAAAATTTTTCGAAAAAAATTTTTTTGTTTTTTTTGGAAAAAAAATGATCAACAGTAATATATTTCTAGTAGTATATATATTTTTAGTAGTTAGCTCGGCCGAAGGCAAAAAAATTATAGTTAAAAAAAATTAAAGATGTGTCACGCAAAAAACCGAAAATTTTGCCGAAATTTGTGCTAAACTAAAATGGCAATTGTAAGAGTTTGCGGAAAAATGCTGGCTAGATGTTAATTTTAGTATTAAATAGACCATCTAGAAAAGACTTTTACATTTAAAGACTCATGCAAGTTCGTGCCCAAACACAACTTTTTGTCCACGAAAGATATAGGCTATTTTGGCTTCAAGATCCCTAAAACCGCAACCCCCAAGAATAACGCCAAATATGCATGGAATTAAAAATTTGAGTTTTTAATAAGAACTACTTTTCTTGGGCTTCAATTTTCCATTTTAGCCTTTTTATAATTTTATTTTTCCCCATTTGCTGTTAGTATAATTGTAAAATGGTTTTGATCCCGATTGATTAATACGCCTTAAAACTATCAATTTGAAATCCTGTCAGACTGACAGTTTTGCCATAAAAATTTTTCATTATACTTTCCTAATGGCTTGGAGTGTTGCCATTGAGGAACTGTATAAACTTTTGGAAATTTGTTAATTTTTTTTTAATTTCTGCCAAAACATATGCATTTGGAACCATATTGCGTTCGACAAAAATGAAAAAAGTCGTTGAACACGATCTGGATAATATACGTTTGAGACTAACAAGGGAAGTATCTCAACCCTTATGAACCGATTTGCCTGAAACTTAAAATATATATAAATGAGACGATTTTAAGGTTGGGGTGTCTCGGCTTTTCGGCCATATCAGTGTTTCAAAATTTCGTTGTCCCCTTATGAAACCATATGGACCTCCGGGAAAATTTCGATAACTCACGAACTAACAGGAATATCCTCTAGAGCAAAAATACGTGTCGACTTAAATGTAATAAAGATTATTTCGTATTCATATGGACATCGTAGCTCTATGTCTTCATATAAATACCCCCCAAAATTTTCACATTTTTATAAAAAAAGTATTTAACGAAGCCAAAATTTTGCAAGGTTATGCCACCGTTGGATAGGCATTACAAAAGCCTTTCTTCTCATATGTAAACATCATATAGTTTCTTAGAAAGAAATGGCTGAAAAATCCAAAAAACGATTTTTTCGCCATTTTTGACCCATGTTTTGAACCCCTAAATCCCTGATATGGCCGATAAGCCGAGACACCCCAACCTTAGAATTGTCTCTTTTATATATATTTTACGTTTCATGCAAATCGGATCATAAGGGTTGAGATACTTCCCTTGTAAGTGCCAGTTTACAGAAGGCGAACGCTACACACGAACGAAAATTTTGCATGTGTTTTGTTATTGTAACAACAACTAAATACATGTAAAATTTTCGTTCGTGTGTAGTGTTCGCCTTCTGTAAACTGGCCCTAAGAGACTAAATGTAATAAAACTGCATTTGCAGTTTTTCATTTCGTGATCCAGTTTCCTTTTAAAAGGACTTCAAAGACTTAGAGGATTCAATTTTATAAAATATTTTTTTAATATTTGTACTTGTCCTAGGATGTCACTATTGGAAGCACATGAAAGAGGAGGATCTCCCCTAATTTTCCTTTGTTATTGTTTTTCCATAGCAGGAAAAATGGGGTAAGTTACGTCCATTCAAAAATATGTCCTTCAATATCATTCAAAATTTTCAACAAAATATTTTGATAAAGTATTCAATTGACTTTATTCACATCCTTTTATCCTGATATGGCAAAATATAAAAACGAAAAAATTAGGGGAGATCCTCCTCTTTCATCTTCAGTCACCAGTGTCATCCTAGGACAATTACAGATATTTCAAAAATATTTTACAAAATGTATCATTTAAAACTTTGAAGTACTTTTAAAAGGAAACAGGATCACGAAATGAAAAACTGTAAATGCAGTTTTAGTTATTTTCTCTAATTTTCTTGCTTGTATTAAAAAGATACAGTATTGTAGTATTTTAAAAAATGTATATGTGGACTTTTGCACTGCCAGGGCTGCCGTTGTTATCGTTTCATTATGGGGTGTTTTAAAAAGGCCAAATCGGCTGTCACGATACATTGGGTGGACCGATTTATGTTCTGTTAATTTATTTTTTAATTTATGTTAATAATCTGGTCCTTGACGTTGCCAGATTTTTAAATTTTGGATTTTGTTAAACAATATAAGAAGTTAAACACAAAAAATGGAAGAGAGTTGTCGGGGAAATTTTAAATAATTAACTAAGAGACTTACAAATTATTAATATGTCCTATTGTCTCTTCTCGGAATAAGTATATTCAAAACAGTTTATTGATAAATCCAATTTTCACCTGTCATGTAATAAGAATTTTAATACTTTTCAGTGATATATTTCATTTTCAGCGGTCACGAAAGAGATGATTTCGGATTAAAGGATATACATTTTCTGCAGGATCTTGCCAACACAAAAAATTAAAAAAATAACATTTAATTTTTATTAAATTTGTTTCCATGTTAAAAAATAGATTTTTAGCCCCCTCACTAATATCAGCCACTGCACCATAGATATTCATTGATAACCGTGTGTATCATGTACAAAAATAACTTTGCATACAAGAAAAGTAATTGGAGAAGACAACATACATTCCTATAAAGAATGTATGTGTTCATCCATCAGTATATAAACTTCCTACACATAACTACATACATACACACACACACACATATAAAGCAAACGTTAATTGAACAACAGTATCAATTTTAGTAATAAATTTTAAAACACATTTTGACATATTGGTTACGTGGTTAATATCTCAAAGATATCGTAATACACACTAACTAACGAAGTTAAAACACTTGTTACACATATTCAATCATAAATACATGTACACTAGGGTGGAGCAAATTTTGTTTTTTTTTTACGTCGGGGACGGGAAATTTGCCTTTTTAGAGTCAAGACGTAACAAAAGTAAACACATTCAATTTGAATTTTGTATGTCCGTTTTTATACCCTCCACTCTGGTGATAGAGGGTATATATAAGTTTGTCATACCGTATGTAACACATTGAAATATTGGTTTAGGACCCCATAAAGTATATATATTCATGATCCTTGATCGATTTTATGTCGATCTAGCGATGTCCGTCTGTCTGTCTGTCTGTCTGTCTGTCCGTCCGTCTGTCTGTCTGTCTGTCTGTTGAAATCACGTTTTTGGCAATACTCCGAAACCGATTTAAACGCTTGGGGTACCAAAAGTTGCGTAATTTTCCCAAGCAAAAACTGATGTATTTTTTTTTAAATCGGTTAAGTATTTTAAAAGTTATGAGCGAATTACTAAAAAACATATAGTTTTTTTCAACATTACCCTAAATTAACTCATATTTTGTGTGATACATAAGAAAGAAAACGGAAATGAAAAAAAAAACTGAGAAAAAGGAAAAAAATTTTTACAAAAAAGCGTTAAAATATGTAAAACAAAATCTAAATTTAATTAAAAAAAAGTTCGTTAAGTAATAATAACAAAGTTAATAGTTATTTTTATATAGCATGTGTGTGTGTGTGTCCATTTTTTGCTTCGTCATATTAACGGGGTTGCCAGACTTTTTTTTTGGCTTTGTCGCCAAATCGGATGTAAAATATCGCCAAAATTCATTTTTTTGTTCAGATTTCTTAAGAAAAAAAAAAATGTTCATTTAAAAAAATAAATTTTGTTAAATAATAAAAGACAGAAATAAACTTTATGGCAAAAATCGCCCAAATCCGGAAAATTTATATATATAAAAGAGTAATATGACTGACTGACATACTCATTCATCATCGCCCAGCCCAAACCGCTGCAGTTAGAGACTTGAAATTTGGACTGTAGTTTGACCTTCCGGAATAAAGATCCACTAAGGCTGGATTTTTGCCAATGTTGATTCTAAGGGGGTAAAAAGGGTAAAAAACTGTACTTTTGGTACTTTTTATATCTCCCGATTAGGGATGCCAAACGGGAAATCCCGAATCCCGAAATCCCGGGATTTTTCGGGATTGACAAATCCCGAATCCCGGGATTTATTTTTTTCAATCCCGGGATTTTTCGGGATTTTCCGGGATTGACAAATCCCGAAAAATCCCGGGATTTCGGGATTTTTTTTGTTAAATTTCGTAATCAAAATTGACTATTTCTTCAGTATTTGTTTAACAATTTAAACAAAATAGATATTGTTTGAAAGGTCTTTGAGATACCTTTCAAATGAGGCATGTTGGGCTTAAATTCTCTTGCTCTTTGGGAGGTAAATCACATTTTTAGAGCGGATTAATACACAGTTTTTATGAAACAGTTAAATTTCGCCGTGAGTTATTCTATAACGGAGCTTTTAGTATTCCAGCTGTAAAGTTTCTATTCAACAGTTTTTGTTCTTATTTGAGCGTTATACTTAAGTTAGGAAATTGAATATATCTCTCCGATCCAATTTTTGTTAGAAACAGCAGCGAAAAAAATTTAACAGGGGTGTGTTTTGCGACGGCGTCGGGGTCAGACACTGGGGACAACTCACCCTTGACAAAAATGCTAACAACTTTATTAATAAAATTTTGTATTTATTTAAAGAAATATTTTATTAATTTTCAAATACCCTGTAACTTAAAACTTTGACATCAAAATAAATGTTTAAAAAAGTTACGTTTTTCAGAAGTTAATTTAAATCCAAATAGGGAAAATTGTTTCCCAATGTCTGCTTTTGCCCTTTAACGAACTAATGACCATAAGAAATAAACTGCAGGGTCTAGCTCTTTTGGTTTGGACTGCATCGTGTCTTCAACAGACTTGGAGCAGTACCAGTTGAGTTAAGGTTGTTCCTAAATGCTGACCTAGATGCCGTTAAGTGGATGAAGAATATTGACATCAATATATTCTTTTTCATCAAAATATGCTAAACTTTGTTGTAGAATCTGTTAAACTCGTAATGCTTATATTTCTAAAATTAAAATCGTTTTGTATCAGTGCAATAAGATAAATAAGAAATAAAATATTAAATTATATACACTCAAAATATTTTGTAAGTAAATTCAACTGAAAAAACGTTTAAAACAACCGTTTTTCCTTTAAAAAAACGGACTACTTATATTTCATTTGAAACAACATACTTTTTCAGTTATTTTTAAACGTTAATAAATGACTAGACATTCCGTAAAAACAAACGATATTTCAGTTATTTTAACTGTTTACAATTTTTTATTTTGTGAAGTAAAAATAAAATTTTTTGAATAACAAACTACAAAAACCGTACTTCTGTAAAATTATACGGTATAATCAGTCACAAATAATTTAACTGATAAAAATATTTTTCCGTAACTTTTGTAATTTATTGTTTTAACAACTGTATAAATCGTTCAATATTTTATTTTCATTGAAAAACAAACGATAAAACGTTTAAAACAACTTTAACTAAAAACTTTTTGAATAACAGTAAATAGTTACTGTAAAACTTTTCTGGGTGTACATATATTTTTTTTAAATATAACGTTAAAAAGTTTAATTTTAATAAATCCCGAAATCCCGAAAAATCCCGAAATCCCGAAAAATCCCGGGATCCCGAAAAATCCCGAAATCCCGAAAAATCCCGGGATCCCGGGATTACGATTTCAAAATCCCGGGATTTGTAAATGTCAATCCCATTTGGCATCCCTACTCCCGATATAATGATCATAGAGACTTGAAATTTGGACTGTATGTTCACCTCCCGGAATATAGATCCATTAAGGGTGGGTTTTATCCAAAGTTGATTCTAAGGGGGTCAAAAGGGTAAAAAAATGTACTTTTGGTGCTTTTTATATCTCCTGATATAATGATCATAGAGACTTGAAATTTGGACTGTATGTTCACATCCCGGAATATAGATCCATTAAGGCTGGATTTTTGCCAGTGTTAATTCTAAGGGGGTCAAAAGGGTAAAAAACTGTACTTTTGGTGCTTTTTATATCTCCTGAAATAATGGTCATAGAAACTTGAAATTTGGACAGTATGTTCACATCCTTGAATATAGATCCAGTACGGCTGGATTATTGCCAATGTTGATTCTAAGAGGGGAAAAAGGGGAAAAAATCTGTACTTTTGGCACCTTTTATATTTCCTTAAAAAATTGTCACATAGACTTGAAATTTTTACTGTATGTTCACCTCCCGGAATATAGATCCCATAAGGCTGGGTATTTGCTAATGATTTTTCTAATAGGGTAAAAAGGGTAAAAATATGTACTTTTGTTACATTTTATATTTCCTTAAATAATGGTACTAGAAAATGGAAATTTGCAATGTCGGTTCACATTCCGGAAAAAAGATTCACTAAGGCTCGGGTTTTGCCAATGTTGATTCTACTGAAATTTTATTTAAACTTGAAATTTAGAATGTAGGATCCTGAAATAAAACAAAGTACCTTTTATAAAAAGTACCTTTTATAAAAAGTACCTTTTATAAAAAGTACCTTTTATAAAAAGTACCTTTTATAAAAAGTACCTTTTATAAAAAGTACCTTTTATAAAAAGTACCTTTTTTAAAAAGTACCTTTTATAAAAAGTACCTTTTAAAAAAAGTACCTTCTATAAAAAGTACCTTTAATAAAAAGTATCTTTTATTAAAGGTACCGAAAGTACACTTTTTGGTACTTTTTTATTTCCTGAGGTATTAATAAAACAAACTTTTTTGTTTTTTAAATCATCACATTGGTGGAGGGTATTTAAAGATTCGGCACAGCCGAATATAGCTTTCTTACTTGTTTTTTTTAGGTATCTCACATTTAATTGTATAAACGAACATTTCTTGGGCGTATCGTCTTGTGCGACGTAATTTGATTTAGGTTCGACGTAAAAAAAATAAAAAATATTTTGTTCGAAACTTTCCGATTTTCAAGTCAAAAAATTAACCCAAGTCATTGCCCAGCAGGTCCAATATTTTTCAGTATTAATATCTACCCTTAAAAGCAACTTTCTCTATCTCGACGGAAAAAACTGAATTTGATCCAACCTAACGTACACTTTGGAAGATGGGTAGATCAAAGATTTTTAATGACTCAAAAAATGATGTAAAAATTATTTAAAATTATCTAAAATGTTACAAAAAACTATTTTACCACGTCCCTTTTCCCACAATACTCCCTCCACAAAAAAAAAAAATGTATCCAAGTTTTTATATTGTAGAATATTGCAAGAAAGAAAGTAAAGTTATTATTCGTACTCCTGCATTAATTAAAAAAAAAGGAAAAACTTTTTCATTGTCTTTCATGTACTTTTGATTTGGTACAGTTGAAACTTTAAGCGTTGCCTATGTGAAACTTTTATCATATAAAGAAAAATAATACTTTTTAGTAAATAACAAAGTTATTGGAAAACCCACACCAATGTTCTTTAATAAAAGCTGAGAATGAACGGTTGCAAAACGGAATTTATAAGGAAATCATATAATTTAAGTACTTAAAATCACTTTTAATATTTTTTTTTCAATAGAAACAGGGTTAAATATCATTTTTTTAACAAGAAATGCACTTCAATAGGTAAATATTGATACATCATTTAGGATAAAAAGTCATTACACATATTTAATTAAGAGCTAGCTAATTGTAAAAATGTAAAAACATACTCTATTGTCCGCGAACTAACAATATCAATATCAGGTCTTTTATATCCTTTACTTACAACTACCCAGACAGAAAATACGGACGGGAAAGTGCTTGCGAAGTACCATATATGGTCGCTTATTTGCTGGAAAAATATCACAGTTTAGTACCCTCACCGCGACCAAAATGACAAATTAAATTATCAAAATTTAAGACAAACTTTTTTATCTTGCGTATTTGGATAAAGAAATAATTCACAAAATTAGGATAAACAAGTAATAGTTTTAAATTCGGTTGAGCCGAATCATTGATACCCTTCAACCTGTAAAAAAACTGAATTTCTAATTCCTTAGGTCCAAATTCAGGACTTTCAACATCTTCCGACATTAAAATGTTTCAATTGATTAACAAAGTAAAAAAAAAAATTGTAAAAAATGGGGTTTTTCAGAAATTTGTTTAGTTCTTTAAGGGGGAACTTGTTTTCCCCTGGTCAGATTTTCCCAGGACCAGATGGATAGACAGACGGATAGACGGACATCGCTAAAATATTAGAATTGATCACGGATCAGTAATATGTGGGGCATGTCAAATTGAACACTTTGAAATTTTTTTTTTTAGATTTTCCCAATTTGCTTACAGTTTTAGTACCCTTCGAAAACTCCTTCGTGGTAAATTTTCAGATTTTTTTGATGACCCGTTCAAAAGTTATCGATTTTTTTAAAATTGGTAGTTTGTTCCTTTACTCAAACTTCTTTTACTCATAACTTCTTCAATAATGGTCCAAATTTCATTTTTTTTTTTTTTTATTTTTTTTTTTACGTACTTTAAAAAAAATCCAATAAAATTCTTAAAAGCGCCCTAGTATGCGACTTTTAAGTTTTAAAATTTAAATCTGATTTTTGAAAATGTTTGTACTCTTCGATTTTTTTTAAATTTTTTTATGCAAAACTTCTATCGATTCTACAAATTTTTTGCCCAGAAAAATCGTGGGATAACGATTATTATTATTTTTTAAAATTTTTTGAAAAAAATTTATTGTAATTTTTCAATCTTAAAATCATTTCTACTGCTCCAAAGGTGCGTCATAGAGGGGTCATTTATAAGACCGACCCCCATTAACATTGTGGGCTGTGGTATTTTTAAAAAAATGTTGGGGGGTAAAAATAAATGGGGTCAGTATCACATATGACCCCTCTCGGACGCACCGTTGGACCGGTAGGAGCTGATTAAATAAAACAAATTTACAAAAAAAAAAAAAATGTATGGGGACCGCCTTAACAGTTAAAGATAGAGTAGTGGTGTGCTCAGAGAAAATAAAAAAATATTGTGGGTCGGTCATACATTTTGTTGCTCTAAGGGCACTATTAGGGCAGTTAGAGCGGTTGGAGCAAAAAATTTGTAGAGTCGATAATAGTTTTTTTTAATCTGAAAATTTATCACGAAAGAGTTTTCGAAGGGTAATAAAAACTGTAAACAAATTGGGAAAATCTAAAAAAAAATTTCAAAGTGTTTGATTTGACATGGAATGCCCCATATACATTAGGATGGCAGCAAAATTTCAACTTTGGATTTTTAACCGTGTCGGGTGGAATATTGTGCCACATGGTCTAAAACTGATGTGGACAAAATTTCAGCCAAATCCGGTTACTTTAGTCCGAGTTAAAGTTCACAAGGTAAAAAAATCCATGCAAGCAAAATTTTTTTTTTCTATTTTTTATTTTGTTTATTTTTGAATGTTAGTGAGCTTTATAAAATTACACAGGGCAACACTTTTTTTTTGCCCGGCTTCTTATAGCTTTTTGGGTAATTGGGGTACGCTGATTCCAAATCTGGGTCAGCTCTAGCTTTTGAGATATAGCCTAAGGAAACTTTATCAATTGTATTTGAGAAACTAACCTTCGTAAAACAATTGAAAATTTCTGAAATACAATTGATAATTTATGAAATACAATTGATAAATTCTGAAATATAATTAATAATTTCTGAAATACAATTGATAATTTCTGACATACAATAGATTAATTCTGAAATACAATTGATAACTTCTGAAATACAATTGAAAATGGCGTAGTTCGTGCTAAACGATAACAATTCGCTCATTGACTTGTATAATGTCATAACTGAAAATATTTGATTTTGCAGGAAATCGCTGTTCAAATAACCCAGGCAAAAAAAAATAAATTTATTATAAGAGGTAATGTACAATATTTTTAAAGATTTTTGGCGCGCTGAATCCGCATCAGGTCTTTAAATTTCTCTGTCTCGTCAGGTTTTTGAGATATTTAACATAAACTGATATATCAAAAACTTAATAAGATAGCGCAATTTCAAAGTCAAATTCGAATTCTGGAGGCCAAAAACCTTTTAAATAATGATACGTAACCTCTCAGTATGATTATTTTTTATTTTTTTTTGCTTGGGTTATCCGAACGGCAATTTCATGCAAAATCTTAATTTTCTTTTTTAAAAAAATTACCACAACTCTTTTAATTTTTATCCGATTTTTTCGGAATAAAGTTCATCGTATTTAGAATTAAATTTTCTTTATAACTACGTTTATAAATTTAAATATTGTTGAACAAACTATAGCAGAAAAAAATTGATAAACTCAAAAAATTTTCAAAAAAAAAAAAACAAAAATTAGATATTGTTGAAAAAAATCAATACATATCTTTCTTATATGTATAGACCAATTCACATAGAGGAAAAGCCCTATCCTTCTTCTATCCAAAACAGTTTAAAAATTGAAAATCCTTTAAAAAATGTTTAAGTTACACGTGGTTTAGTGAGAAAAGTCCTAAAAAAGTTTTTGGCAAAAACTTTAATATTTGAGGGTGTCTGGCAAGTTTGATGGGCATTCTTGTGATCTTTTCGACGAGACCTACAACCTTAACTACCTCATTTTAAAAGTATATTTGATTTTGTGTTTTTGTAGCACAGTGTAATAAACTTAATGGGGTCCCCGACCGATATTTCATTTCATTCTGCATGTAATGGCAAATGAATATAATTTTTTTTTAAAACTTTGCGTTGGTAAGTACGCCCAAATCTTCAGCAGAACATCATCATGATTAAATGTTTTTTAGTTATTCTTCAAAAATACACACAATCATTCTACAAAATTAAGAAAATATCAGAAAAAAAATCCAACAATAAAGAAATAAGACACGAAAATTCAGAAAAAAAACAAAATTGTTCTGAAATTATAAAAAATATCAGAAGACTTAAAACAAAAAGAGAAATCAATAAAATTTCAGGAAAATAAAATTAAAAAGGAAAAAATTTGGAGTATGATTAATTCGGCACAGTCACTTGTTTTTTTTCTGTTATATAAAAATAAGAATCAAATTTTGATTGAACCCTATTTTATATTATCTATAAAAATTTATTGCATTTTAAGCTTTAAATAAATATGTAATAGATACAACAATATGTATTATGTTGTATTTTGTATATAAATATACATATTGAAGATAGTATATTCTGGACCAAACAAAATAAGTAATAAATAATACGAATGATAAAATACTAATACATACATAATATCAATACCAATACAAATATATCACACAAAAAACATGAACTTGATGTTGTCGTGTGTATGTAAAAAATGATAGAAAGTGTTTTATTCTTTTTACCAAACAAATACCATCAACTAAAGTGTCAATTTGTTGACAGAGATAAAATGCCAAACCAACATTGATTCGAAATTCAGAGGACGCTTGCATCAGGACGAAACATCAGATTGAATAGAATGACACACAAAATACAAAAACAAACTGTTAGAACGACAACAAAAATGAAAAAAAAAAAAAAAATACAAAAAAAGAAAATATTGAATGCGTCCGTCTATGTTGTTGATTGTCAAGGGATTTTAAGACAAATTGTTTTGAATTGTATACTTTCTCACACTATGTAGGTATGTAGTATATTTTTTTATGGTACATATACGTTCATTGAGTTTTATTGGTGCTAACTGAGATGCAGTGATATGGTTGCAAGGCTCAACACTATGTTGGGCCTTGTTGTTTTTACAAAGTTTTTTTTGCTTTCAAATAGAAAACAATCTCAATTAACGCCGCGACACGAAAACTTAATTTTCGATCGTAGAACCCAGTGGTATTCTCCGTTTTGAAAGATCTGGGGGCTAATCACGTAACGATAAACACGTAACGATAAAAACGATAGACGATGCATAAACGACATCAAAATACATATCGTTTTGAAGGGAAATTTGAAAGTTTTTCTTTATTAAATTATTAAGGAGTGTTGTCTAATCCAGAATCATTAAAAAATTTGGAAACATTTTGATAAGTTTAGGAGCAACAAGGCTCCAAAAATCGACGATAGTCAACTATCGTTTTATGTGATCACAGTCCTGGTAAATATCAACAGATATTTGATTTTTAAATTTGCCATTTAAATTATTGTATTCGCCCAAATTGTTTTGTCATCATTGGTTAAGTAACGACTAACAAATATTAAATAAAGTATTTTTTTCAAAAAATTGGTGGTCAAAAGAATTGCAGGTCAAAAATGCTGAAAATGCTAATGCCTCGTAAATTACCTACACATCAATTTTTACACAAATTGTTTAAAAATAATAAGGTCTATTACACTTGCTATGTAGTCGTATTAAGACTTTCGGACGTCACTGTATATCAACAGTAATTATGGTGCAACAATACGTATGAGCAGTTTTTAATAAACGTAATATTAATCATACGCTCCGTATGACTAAATAAATAAACACTAGGATGGGCTGTTTAAGCACTTTTTACTCTGTTTGGGAACGGTTAACCAGGAAAAATGGCCCGCCGATACCAGAAACATACCTGCAAAATATTTTCGAAATCGGTCAATATCTTCTGTTCATCCTTTGAGGCTTAAAATTGTGTTTCTTAATTTTTTTTCTCACAATATTTTTATACCCTCCATCAACAGTATGGGGTATACTCACTTTGTCATTCCGTGTGTAGCGCATCAAAATATCGGTCTAGGACCCCATAAAGTACATATATTTATAATCAGTGATCGATTCTAAAACATTGGGCGTGTTCTGCAGAGAAACCTGCTACTCAACAGTTGAGATGTAGCATGTTTTGATTAGTTGACTCTGCTGAACGCAATTTTTTATAAATGTTTTAAAATATTGGAAAAAAAAAATATTTTTTAAGGTTTTCATTTACTTTTTTTGTTTAAACTACTTTTCTATGTTTTTTGTTGTTTATTTCCTTGAATATCGTCAAAAAAAAAAAAATAATTTCCATAAAACAGCTTATTTATCAGTTTGTGATCAAATGTAGCATAATTTTTTAACGCTACCAGTGATGAGAAGCGCTCACTCAACATGTTGGCTGAAATGTCAAAAATCAAACCGTTCAGCAGAATGTTAAGGAACAGTTGAGTAGCAGCTTTCTCTGCTGAACGTACCCATTGTAGCGATGTAGCGAACCTTAAAGAACGAACAAAGAACGATTCTAAAAATATTTTGCAGATATATATACACACGTTTCGTCATTCCGTGTTTCATGCATCGAAATATCGGTCGGGGAGACCATAATGTATTTATATTACTGATCCTTGATCGATTCTAAGACATTCTATGAGTGTCTCTTCGTCTGTCTGTATAAACGATGCAGTGCAAAATAAAAGAGCTGGAATCCTGGAAATTGGCAAAAATATGTCTTATGGTCAGGTAGTTCGTAATAGGAACAAGTAGAAAAGTTAAATGCGACTTAAGTTCGCCGAATCTATGAATACCCTCCACAATGCCTTTTTTAAAGGATAGTACATTTTTTAACTTAAAAAAACAATTTTGATTAGAAATATTTTATTTTGAGTAAAAAACTTCTGTTTTAATTTTTAAATTAATAAAAATTTTTTAATATTCGACCTTTAAAATTCTATTTTTTTGAGAAAGATTATTCTAGCTCAAGGTCATATTTCTTTTACTAATCATTCCGATGATACTGTCAAAGTAACAATTTTCAAGAAAGTTTTTATAAAGTTGTTTGTTTGTTTTTGCAAGACTTACTCGACGAATTCCGAAACACGTGTCGAGTAAGTCTTGCAAAATGACCAAACCAATCATTTTAAAACAAACAACTTTATAAAAAGTTTATTGAAAATTGTTACTTTGACAATATCATCGTAATGATTAGTAAAAGAAATATGACCTTGAGCTAGAATAATCTTTCTCAAAAAAATAGAATTTTAAAGGTCGAATAATAAATAATTTTTATTAATTTAAAAATTAAAACAGAATTTAAACAAAAGGATGGCAAGCCTCACCTTCTGTTCATATTATGAATAAGGTGGAATACAACAAAAGCAGTGAACATATTACTCGCGTAAGAAATCTACTGTCTGTATGTATATACTAGCCTGTAATACAAGCTGTATATATGAAGGTATGTTTGAATTAAATAGTGATGGTTTGGTTATGACTTTTCGTTTGAAATTTAGAGATGTATTATGTTGTGTATTTAGTACATTTCTCGTTATGCCTATTTACATACGAATATAAGACTTTATGTTTTGCCACAAACGATTGTCAATTTGCTAAATACTCTTGACAATGGAATTTGACGAATTCCGAAACACGTGTCGAGTAAGTCTTGCAAAATGACCAAACCAATCAATTTAAAACAAACAACTTTATAAAAAGTTTCTTGAAAATTGTTACTTTGACAATATCATCGTAATGATTAGTAAAAGAAATATGACCTTGAGCTATAATAATCTTTCTCAAAAAAAAAAAAAAAAAAAAAAAAAAATGAGTAAAAAACATTTTTATGTCATTATGTAAAAAAAAAAAAAAAATTAAAAAAAAAATTACTATTTTTTTTTTTTTTAGTGTAAAACTTTTTTCGAGTGTAATGTTTTTTACTGTAAAAATATTTCTGAGTGAATCCACGTACGTATGTACACAAAATATTGACATTTTTGTAAAAAAAAAAACAAATTTTTTTTTGATTGTAAATTTTTTTTTGAGTGTAAAATTTTTCGAGTGTAATTTTTAAGTACCCAATGCTTTTAAAACTAAACAAGTTTGAAAAAGCTAAGTTACCACCAATGCTTTTTAAACTTGTTTACCACGTGGTATTTTAGATGAACCCAATCTGAAATTCGGGGTTTACGAGATAAAAAACACGAAAGTTATCGTGTTTTTTATCTCGTAAATTCGCGAAAAACCCTTGCCGAAATTTACTCTTTTGCTCATAACTTTTGAACCACTGGACCGATTTCGCTGGATTGCAATACCAACCTGACCACGTAAATGACCAACATATATGCCAAACTTCAGTAGCCTCTGTAAAGTCTTTCAAAAGTTAGCGTGTTTTCTACGGACAGACAGACGGACGGACGGACATCGCTAGATCGACTTAAAATCGATCGAGGATCATGAATATATCGTCGAACTATATTCAATAAATGCCAACTCGGAGAGCTAAAAAACTAGTTATTTCGCGTATTATTGCAAAAATAAACAATGTACCTTCCACAAGATGGTTTAAATATTCTAAACAATTTTTACCTATGCAAAAATTTTCATATTTTGCACTTGTTTGCATATTTTTCAGAGATGGCATTTATTACTATATCAAAAAACAAATATTTTTTTAGAGTTGGCATATTTTGTCGGAAAATAAAAATACATTTTTTTTGTAAAAATTTAAAATTTTTTTTTTTTTTTTTGGTTTTTGTTATCCTTAGTACGGTAATTGCAAAAACTGAACAAAAAATTAAAAATCTTTGCATATTTTTAAAAGTTACTGGCTCCGAAAGCCTTTTAATCTCAGGGTGGTCAACTTTGGCACTCTGTAACTCACGCTGTATTGCAATAGGGTCACTCCAAACCAGCTATTTTGAAAGCTTATATCATTGACTTTATTTGCCCCATTCATAATGTTTCAATCTGATAAATAGTTTGAAAGTTACATAAATATAAGCAATTTTTTTTTTGCAAACACTATTTACCGATATTTTTAAAATGGCAATATCTCGAGAACCAGTCATTAGATATCAAAATCTTTACAATATTCGTGTTTAGCATGGCAAATGCAATAAGACATGTGGTCTAATTTTTTTTAAAAAAATTTTTGAAAAATTTTTGGAAATTTACAATGGGAGTTGGCATTTATTTCCACCAAGAAAATATGTACTTTGAGTTAGCAGAATAACAAAAATGGATGTAAAACGACAACAAATTATTTTTTTGCTCTGAAATTTTTATGGCAGATAGGTATTACATAGGGGAGCTATTTGCCATCGGAAACTCATTTCCGTCAAATTTGAGTTGGCATATTTTGAATATAGGTTCACGATGTATACTTTATGGGGTCCTATACCAATATTTCGATGAGTTACAAACGGAATGACAAATTAATATATACCCTCTATCACTACAGTGGAGGGTATAAAAATCGGACCAGGGGAAAAAAATTCCCCTTTGAAGAACTAAACCAATTGAAGTTGGACCCAGGGGATTGATCAAATGCCGTTTATTTTTGTTCCACCCCTTTTGGGCATTGGAGTGTCCAGAAAATTTTTTTAAAATTTTTTGAAGGTCTTACTCCTTAATTTGTTCCTTTTAGAGAAAAGAATTTTGTTTTTTTTTTGTTTTTTATTTTTAATATAACATCTAGAGTTCGCGCTCGCGGTTTTTAAAGAAAATACACGAGTTTAATAGTGCATTTACACTGGTCCTCTAAGCTAGCTTTAAGTAGATTGTGGCTCCAATCTAGTTTCAATCTATTAGATTGCCAATACAAATTTATCTTTTTCAATCTAGTAGTTTAGACTCTAATCGGCAAACGCAATCTGGTGAAGTTAGATACAACTCTGTGTTCCTATTATTTGCATTTTCCAACACTGAAAAACACCGACACAAAGCCTGCCGTTTTGATGACGACGCCAAGTATGTTTATATCGCCGTCATTGTTATTTGTTAATGCCGCCACTGTCCTTTTTAATCATGCGACGACTAATTACCGTCGCTGTCTTTTGAAGCAGTTACATATATTTATTACCAACTTGTTGTTATAAATGCCAATCTTAATCTTCTCAAATGTACAAAATGACAATGTAAACGGTACAGATTGCAAAGTAGATTAAAATCGCAATTTCATTTTTATCCAATGAAAACGCACTTTAAGATTTTTAAATTGTTAAAATATATTGAAATGGTCAAATGAAAAAAATTTCATTAAAAAGAGAATTGAGCTTTAAAAAAAAAAACAAAAAATGGTATTCATTACTAAAAATATAAGTAAAGTATTAATGTTTTATTCCAAAAGGACGTAGTGCAGGAATTGATAATTCGTATTGAATTTTAGCCAAATCGGTCCAGTGCACTGGACCGCTGCAGTGGTTCAAAAGTTAGTAGCAAAACCTTGAATTTCAGATTTGGTTCACCTTATATTCACGTATGAAATAGCTTTAAAAAAGCAACAAAAAAAAAGTATTTTTGTCACTCTAAAATATTTTTAAATTAAAAAAAATTACACTCGATAAAAAATTTTACACCCAAAAAAAAAAAAAAAAAAAAAAATTTTCTTTTTTTACAAAAATGACAACAAAAAAAAAAAATTACACAAAATAAATAATTTTTAATCAAAATTGTTAGTTTTTTCACGTTAAAAAATTTATAATCTTTAAAAAAGGGCATTGTAGAGGGTATTCATAAATTCGGCCAAGTCGAATTTAACTTTTCTATTTGTTTCAAATATGTATGATTTGCCTAATTTTTAAGACCCCATACAGTGAGCGTCAAAAGAAAGTGTACACTGTACAGGTCTTAAATAGGTGTAATTCGTTAACGAAAAAGTTGACAATTTAACCCCTTATTATTATCAATCGACTACCATTTAAAAACATGATATTAAGGAAATTTTCCAAGCTTTAATTTAAGCTTGATAGCGTCTCGATTGAGCAAATATTTCTAATATTTCTAAGTTGATTAAATCAAATTGATTTTTTTTAAAAATAGTACAGTAGTTTAAATTCAGGTATCAACTCATTTTTCCAACGACCCAAACAAAATGCATTTTTTTGACCTCCAAATCTTTTGCCCACCAATTTTTTCAACCCGTCGGCTGAAATTTCACTGCTTCTCTTATACTTATATACTACACCCAAAAAAAACTAGGGTATTTAATACTACTACTAAAAATTTTACTAACAAACTAATATTTCAGTTCAAAAGGATCTACTGCAGGAATTGGTAACCAATACTAAATTTTTTTTCCAATAAGTATTATTCAAAACCAGTAAAAGTTACTAATTTTAGTACTTTGAAGATACTAAAAAACTACTGCACTACTGGTAGTTAGTAACTCATTAGTAGATTTGCTTACAAAATCACTTACTAAAACTTTAACTGTAGAATTATTTTGAGTGCACAGCTAAGAATCGAATTTTTGATATGTTTATCATATTTATACCTTTAACAACATGTTCTGGTTGTAACCTAAGACGTCAGAGCCACCACATTGGTGTTTTGAAAAATAGTCGTTTTGCTCTACTACTGCTGGATTTATATATCAATAGTTGCTATTAGTGCCTACGGTCAGTACCATAGTAATGGCAATACCGGTATTCCTGGTTCTCGGTATTACCGGGAAATGGTACCGATTTCCCGGTTGTTGAATTATTCCCGGTATTTCCGGAAATACCGGTATTCCCGATCCGTTTCTGACGGTATTACAGGTATTCCCGGGACTACCGATATGTATTTGATATAAATTTTTACAGTTAAACTATTTTCTTCGCTTATACCAAAAAAAAAAAAAACAAGTGAGAGTGTTAAATTCGGCTGTGCCGAATCTTTTATACCCTCCAAAATGTAAAAAAAATTAAAACAAAAATTTGTCAGGGGCGTATCTTTTTTTTTTTTTGGGGGGGGTTGATAAGGTCAGTGGGGGACGTTGAGAGCACCTTCCCATCGCGATAAATATACCAAATGTACAAAAAAACATGTAAAAAAGTGTATTTTTTTAGAGGTTGGTTTAGTTCTTCAAGGGGGAACTTTTTTCCCCCTGGTCCGATTTGGCCAATTTCCGAACTTAACCTGCCTAGGAACACAAGACATATTTGTGCCAAACTTGAGGGATCTAGCTCTTTTATTTTGGACTGCATCGTGTTAACTACAGACGGACGGACGGACGGACGGACGGACGGACAGACAGACGGACGGACGGACGGACGGACGGACATCGCTAGAATGTCTTAGAATCGATCACTGATCAATAATATATATACTTTATGGGGTCCCCGACCGATATTTCGATGCGTTACACACGGAATGACAAAGTGAGTATACCCCCATACTGTAGTTGGAGGGTATAAAAACATGTGAAAAACACAATTTCCATTTTTTTATGAATTTTAAATAATTTTACAAACACAACTAAATATTTCTGAAATACTGATTAAATGGTGTAATTTAAATATTAAAGGTTTTAGTGTTTTATTGTTTTTTGACAACCGGTACCAGGATAAGAACCGGGATTACCGGTATTTCCGGGAATATATCTACACTCAAAAAAAAAAGTTTGTAAAATGACATAAAATCCCCGTGATTTTACGGGGCAGGTTTTGTAAAATATGTACTAGCAAGTATCCCCGTAATGTTACGGGGATAATTTGTAAATTGATTTAACAAAAGAAAATGTAAATTTACCATTTTTTTTTGTAAAATATTATCTTCGAGGAGACCATTTTTTTTGGAAATTTACAAAAAAATGGTAAATTTGCAAAACAAAATTGTAAACTTACAGAAAAAGGTTTTAATTTTACAAACAAAAAATAGAAAATGAAAAAAATAAATTGTAGATTAACAAATTATTTGGTTAAACTACTGTTTTTACCGCAAAAATTATTGAAAAACACATATATTTACAATACAAATTGTAAATTTGCAAAAAAAAAAATTAGATTTACAAAAAAAATTGTAAACTTTCAAAAAAAGTTGTAAAGTTACAAAATAAAGTAGAAAATCAAAAACCAAAATTGTAAATTTACAAATTGTTTGGTTAAACGACTGTTTTTTATGGCAAAAAACTTTTATATATAAGTACAATAAAAAGTGGTAAATTTAAAATTTATATTGTAAATATACCATTTTTATTATTTTTTTTGCCGTAAAAACAGTAGTTTAACCAAATAATTTTTACATTTACAATTTTGTTTTGTATTTTTCATATTTGTTTTGTAAATTTACAAAAAAATTGGTTTATTTTCATATTTGTTTTGTAAATTTAAAGGTTTTTTCCATTGTTGCATCTTATTTTTCCTTCTTCGGCAGCTGGAGTAGCACTTCAACAACCTGAAATGATTATTTTCTTTTTTCACTTTAACACTTTTAACATACTTTTTAATGCATAACACTGCACTTTTTTTATTTTTTTTGACATTTCGTTTTTCTTAAGTAGAACATATGAGAATTGCGAAGGAGGCTACGCAAGAAATTTCTTATATTTTCAGGAAAAATAAGTCAAAAAATAACATATTTTTTTTTATTTTCAATTATTTTCACAAGTATTTTTAAACAATCGGAAAATTTTTTTTGGATATTGTAAATTGGATGTTTAAGTACCTGTTAAAATAAGAAAAACTTAATTTTTCATATTGGTAGCTTTTTATTGACATTTTAGGTGCCAAATTTAAAAAAAAAATTCCAAAAAAATATGGTAAAATTACCAAAAAAAATGGTAAAAATACAAAAAAAAAACTAGAACAATTATATCGTAGAAACACATAAAAATTGTGGTATTTTACTTAACGCAAATTATCAAAAAATGGTGTAAAAATTCAATTTCTTTGCTAAAGCCTATAATTAGATGAAAAATTTTTGTGTCCGGAACTTAAAAAATTTCCAAACTTTTTTTTCATGAAATTTTTTATTTATAAAAAAATATTTTTAACTAAATTTTTTACTCCAAAACGCAAAAAAAATCTGAACTTAGAAAATTTTTGCGTGTCGTGTCCTATTGTTGAATAATTATTTTTTTTTTTTTGTAAAACAACACTAATTCTAGTAATAAAATAAGTTTTGTAAAATTACATTGGAATTTTGTACTTTTCAATACATACATTTTAAACTGAAAACCTTATAAACGATCTTAAAAAAAATATTTGTAATAACACAATTTTTTGGTAGAAATACTAAATAACATCAAGTAAAATTTTGTTGTACAATTACTGTTTTCTTGTGTAAAAAAACTAAACACCTTGTAATATTTTTTTTAATTTGTAAAATAATTCACTTTTTTGTAAATTTACCTAAAAAAATTGTAAAACAAATTTACCAACGTATAATAGTAAAATTACAAAGCAAACTATAGTTTTCGTTTTATTAAATATACAACAATTTTTGTAAAAAGACAAAAATATTAGTAAAATAAAATTACAAGACCTTTTACTTGTAATTTTACAAACATTTTTTTTTTTTTAGTGTAGAACCTAGAAACCGGTACCAGAACCAGGAATACCGGTATTCTCGGGAATACCGAGCACCGGGAAATGAGGGGCACTAATTTCTATAGAAAGAATTTTTAACAATTTCCGACAACTGCAATTCTATTTTTAGTAATCTAAATTGTACCATCTTTCTACATTTTTGTCTTTTACATTTTTCACACGGGTTACCAACATGATCTGACATTGCAGAAACAAATGAAAGAATTTGCATGAGGGCTTATTTCTATATCGCATATGAGGCGTATGATTAATATTAAAACAGAAAAAATGCTCATACGTGCTGTAGCACAGTAATTGGCACTTGAAGTTTGAAAATAGATTGGCCGTTAATCCGACACGGAACCAGAAATTAAAATATGAGGATTATCTCATATCCTTGTAGTCCCGTATATTAATTGCTAGATACGAGGTAGTCGTTAATCAAATATTCCTATAATTCGTTTTTAGAACTTGAGAGTTTCTCTTTATAAAAAATGTGTAAGTATTTGAGTATTAATCTACTGGTCAAATCTTCAAAACCAGAATTATTTTAGAAAATTCAAAAGGCCCCTTTTGAATAATTCCCCACTACAGCCATCATTAAAAATATCTATGTAAAATCTATTTAAATAAAAACATATAGTATGCATGTATGTTGCTTTCTTACACTTCTCTGAATGATGCGATTGAAAAATGGAATTTTTGAAAAAAAAAAAAAGAAAAAAATAAAACAAGGAGACACTTTCATATAAAAAAATTTGAATCATTGATTTTCCTTCCCTTATAAGTATGCAATATAAACTATACGAATAGCATGTACCATAAACTCACTCATTCACTTGCTTCAGATCTAGATTACAGACACAACATATCATTGTTATTTGTCTATTTAATGTGAAAAATTTGTCTTTTTTGTTTTTTGCTTTTGTGTGTGTTATTGTATATGTGAATATAGTGTTCATACAAGTAAATCGTTATAACGTTCATATTGGGATAACAAAATAAACATTATTATTGTTTCATTTCATTTTACTTGTTTTTTGTTTTTTGTACATAACTAAATGACAAAAATTTCTTAATATTAAAAAGAGGGGTCACACAAATTTTGGATGATTTATAAACTCCAAGGTTTTTGTTGGGACAGGGGGGGGGGAGGGCTAGATGAAATAACTCGGCGATATTCGTTTTTAGGGGAACTCTGAAGAAGTATTTTGGAATTTCTAAAAATTATATTTAAAACACCGCTGACCAACAGCTGACTTATCATTGCGGACATTACAAATTAAATTGTAGGAAGATGTCATTAACTTTTATGATGGGAGGGCCAGAAGTATGTTAGCAGTGATTTTTATTTGCAGACTGAAAATGATTCTGAATTTTTTTCCGGACTGCTTTAAGAATCTATCGAAATTTCATATTTTTCCAAATTTAATTTGAACCGTTTAGTATTTTAATCATTCCTTATTACAATTTCGTTTATTTGTTTGATTTTGTTTTTATTGACAATATTTTTTTTTTCCTTATCATACAATTAATATTGTATAATTCGTTTTCCACTCTAATTCTTTTTGTTTTATGAAAATCCATAGAAATTTATTGCATAAATTAAACAAATTTATTTGAATTTAGGTAAACTTTTTATTTAACAGCTGTTTTCTGACATATGGCTGTACATACATATATTCGTTTTGGATAAACAATATATGCAATTTTTATTGCATAAAATATTTTTTGTGTTAATATTAAAAAAAAATATCACCTTTTAACAATAATTTGTGCTTTCAGGTTGTATGAGTATCATGTATCAACAGAATGAGAAAGTCTTTGTCTTAAGTACATCTTTTTAGAGTCTATTTATCATTTTTAATTGCTTTGAAATGTTTCTCTGCTGTCTTGTTTTCATATTGAGGTTATACATTGGATGCGAATGAACTTTTCGGGAACGTGTGTTTTAAGGTGGGATGAAAATTTTGAATATTTTTTAGTTTTTGAAAATTTTGAGTAGTGAAAAAAATAAAATATGGCAGAATTGTTTTCAGCAAATGTATTTCAACGATTTCTATTTTTAATTAGAAAAAAAAAACAGCTTAACTTTTTTTACCATTTAGGAATGGAATCTTTGGGTTAAAAAGGTATTTAATAGTTTTTTATACCCTCCACTCTAGTGATAGAGGGTATATATAAGTTTGTCATTCCGTTTGTAACACCTCGAAATATTGGTCTAGGACCCCATAAAGTATATATATTTATGATCCTCGATCGATTTTAAGTCGATCTAGCGATGTCCGTCCGTCCGTCCGTCCGTCCGTCTGTCTGTCTGTCTGTCTGTCCGTCCGTAGAAAACACGCTAACTTTTGAAAGACTTTACAGAGGCTATTGAAGTTTGGCATATATGTTTGTCATTTACCTGGTCAGGTATTGCAATCCAGCCAAATCGGTCCAGTGGTTCAAAAGTTATGAGCAAAAGAGTAAATTTCGGCAAGGGTGTTTCGCGAATTTACGATATAAAAAACACGATAACTTTCGAAATACAATAATGAGACTACTGAAGCTTGTCATGTATCTTTGCCGTTCCCCGGGTCTGTTTGGTATTAAATTTCAGCTCAATCGGTCCAGTGGTTCAAAAGTTATAAGCAAAACCCTGAATTTCAAATTAGGTTTATCTAAAATGCCACGTGATTTAACAAGTTTGAAAAGCATTGGTGGTAACTAAACAATGCTTTTCAAACATGTTTGATTTTAAAGCAATGCTTTTTAATTTTGTTTAGTTCTAAAAGCATTGGTAACTTAAAAATTACACTCGAAAATTTTACACTCAATAAAATTTTTACACTCAAAAAAAAAATTACACAAAAAAAAATTTAGCTTTTTTTTTTACAAAAATGACAATATTTTGTGTACATACGTACGTGCATTCACTCAGAAATATTTTTACAGTAAAAAACATTACACTCAAAAAAAAAACACAGTAATTTTTCTTTTAAAAAAAAAGGCAAAAAAAGAGTTTTTTACTCAAAATAAAATATTTTACACTCAAAAAAATTTTACACTCAAAAAAAAAATTACACAAAATAAAATTATTTTTTTTTTTTACAAAAATGAAATATTTTTACAGTAAAAAAAACATTAAACTCGAAAAAAAATTTACACTCAAAATAAAAAATTTGTAATTTTTTTTTAAAAGGCAAAGAAAAAGTTTTTTACTCAAAATAAAATATTTCTAATCAAAATTGTAAATTTTGTCACGTTAAAAATGTACTACCCTTAAAAAAAAAAATGCATTGTGGAGGGTATTCATAGATTCGGCAAAGTCGAATTTAACTTTTCTACTTGTTTTTTTTATATTTTCAATCTATTCTATACAATGCAAAGTAAACAGTTTCATTCAAATTTTTTTTCAGTGCTTGTACATTGATTTATTGTTTACTTTTTGTGCATTCGTATAAGAATGGTAAATCATTTGAATTTAGTGTTAAAGTAACCATATTTCAAGAAACTCTTATTTATGAAAATGTTCTTACTTTTTTGGGTTAATAAATAAAAGCTTTATCTGGTAGAAACAGTTAAAGTTTGTTTGATAGATGAAAGTAAAATAATGCTAGTAAACAAATGGCTAAGGTGTATACATATTTGGATATATCGCTCATTCACTTGTATACATAGTTGGGCAATGATAGAAATTTGTATGGAATAATGATTCAATGAAATCGATTTCATTGAGCATTTTATATGAAAAAATTAATGACACAATGATTCGGGCCTAACTCTGCTTGTATAGTGTCATAACTCAAAATGTTTGATTTTTCAGAAACCCTGTATAAAGTTTACAATTGATACTTGGTTTACATTGCAAATTATTAGTAGATTTAAGTACAAAATCACTTACTAAACCTTTTACTGTTAAATTATTTTGACTGTAGGTTAAGGTGGCCTAACCGATAGTACATGTTTCGAGATGTATATCATAAAAATTTCAGACCACTAAAAAAAAAATTCAGCTATCGCATGAGTATTGACGTTTTTTTTTTTTTTTTAATTTTTCACCCCATAAATTGGTCCAACCCCGAAAAACTAAATTATTTTGATGATTTTTGTCCACCGAAAATTATACTAAAAAAAGATATAACTAAAATTTAGTAAAAAATTTCTTTAAAAAAACTAAATAAAATTTCATAAAATTTAGTTAAATTTAACTACTAAATGGAAATTTTTCCTAACTATAATAAAATATAGGTGGCAGCCTTTATTTTGGGTTGCCTCCTACAATAATAAAATGATAGAGTATATACACCTGCCTTTATAGGCTCACCAGGGTGTGGGTTTTGTTACTGTGAGTTCTATTCATTTTTCAGGCCAAAAATAGGCCAATTTTGGATGTGGCCTCTGATTTAATTTTTGATTTAAATTCATCTACATAACCTTTTAAACTAGTTAAAATAATCAACATGCTCTGAACGAAACTTTTTATCTAGATTCTTGAACTCGAAAGAGGGAAATAAATTTTATAATTTTTTTCCTTTCTGAAATTAACAATAGAATTTACTTTTTCCCCAAATTTCGGTAAAATTTAAACAAAATTGTCGACATCCATATATCAATTAATAGCTTGTAAGGCGATAACACTATGCAACAAGAAAAATAAGCCTCAATGGATTCAACGAAAGTAGACCATCAAATAGAAAAAACACCAAAGGGTTTTTTAAAGTCAGTTCGGATTCCTTTTTTATGGCCCACTGAAATTTTTAATTTTTTATCAAATGCGATTAGAAAACGGCAAAAAAATATTATAATAAAACCACATCTGAGCTTCAATATATGGTCAGATGTCTCCAGTAAAATTGTATTACGGTTCATTTCTTAGAATATATTAACCCTCTAGCTGCTATTTCAAGTGGTCATTTTAGTCCTTTTTCAAAAACTTGTGCGACATGCGCAAAAGTTTGATAAATGGAAAAATATATAGAACCATATTTACTTCTGAGCTAAAAATTAAATGCACAATTGTTTAATAAAATTGTATGACGATTCTTTTCTTTGACCAAATTAACCCTCTAACTCCCGTTCTAAGGAAGGCAGATAGAGGGTTAAAATGTTTTACGAATATTTTGTGAATTAAATTTCACTAGTGGTCATCAAAGGCAGGAAGTTCATCCAGCATATAGAAAATGCTTAAAAATTGTAAAGTTTTAAAGTGTTATTGTTTAATTACAACAATTTTTGTTTTAATTTAAAAAATCGTAATCGTAATCTTTATTTTATTTAAATCCATATCTTAATCAGTTTAAAAAATAATTTACTAAACTTAAGAAAAAAAATCTTAAGGTATTTTGGAGACCCTAATTTTAAATCCAAATTCCGAATTTCGTGGAATTTTTAAATGCCCATAACTCTGCAAATACTCCAAATACGAAAAAAAATTACAGAGGCATTTTTGTAGTCCCTAACTATTATTAGAATATGACCGCCGAGGACCAGAATACCCTCCGAGTTATAGTTTTCTAGTTATTTTATGATCAATTTTCTCAAGACCCATATCTCAAAAACTAAGCAAGGTAGAGCGAATCTGACCAAAAATTTGGATATAAATTAGTAAACCTATAATAGTGTTATGTGCGGACCCTTCATATAGGGACTCCATTGGGTCCAAATAATCCGTAAGTTTATGGAAATTTTTACTTATTTAATTTTTTTTTCCTTTACACTCAAAAAAAAAAAAACGTACTAAAAATTTAGCTACGAGTACTAATGTTTTAGTCCAAAAGGACCTAGTGTAGGAATTGGTAATCAATACTAAAATTTGTTACTAATATCTAGTACATGAAAAATACTAAAAAAACAGTAAATATTACTGCAATTTACTACAATTTTAGTAAATATAATTACTAAAAAAATCATAAATATTTTAAATTTTTGCCCTATTTAGTAAAAAAAATTACTAATTTTAGTAAATAAAATTGATAATTTTAGTTAATAAAATTACTACCTATATCAATTTTAGTAAATAAAAATCAGAAAAAAATTGTATATAAATGATTTTTTATTTCACTTCGGTTATAAGATATACTTAATTACATGTCTTCTTGCGCTGCTTAAAAATGTAGCGTAGATTGTACCACGTCAGGCATTTGAAAATATATATGATGTCGCCATACCATTGAAATATATTTTGGAAACGATTGCTAAAAATATAAAAAAGAAATAATATTTTCTCAATACATGTTCAAATGTATGTACAAACATTTTATCCATAATATTCTTCTTCTGCTTGAATTTTTTTCACAGCCATTGAAATGAAAAACAATTTAACCAAAAAATTGATGTAGTTTTATTATTAATGGAATTTTATTTAATGTACATACATATTTAAATAAAGAACATATTTATTTAATTAGTTTAACACCACACAATTTAATTAAATAAATTTTGAATATATTTTTTTTTTACAAACACTCCGTGACCGTGTATCGCGTTGTTTCGGTTTTAATTCTTCTTCGCACTAAACAAACAGAAAAATCAGTTGGTAGCACTGAGTTAAATGCAAGCAAACGTGGTGTTCGCACACACTGCAGCAGCAAGCAGCAGACGGCAAGAAATATAAAGAACTGTGTTTAATTATAAATTATAAATTTATACAATAAGTACTTTTTTATTTATAGCTTGGGGTATGCTTTTTTAATGTTAAGAAATAAAAACTGCGTCATTTTAGTGAAATTATAATTAAATAGAGTACTCTTGATTTTTTCTGTCTGCTGCTTGCTGGTAAATTGTGAAGAAGCATGTGGTCGCTATTACAAACAGTGTTGCCATTACCAATATGAAAATAAAAACGCAAAAATCGTAGGAAAAGGGTAAAAATTAAAAAAAAAAAATCAGCGACAAGAAAAAAGAGAAAATTTTAAAAAATGGAAAATGTGCTTTTTAAGGTTACAAGGATAAAAAGCGCAAAAAAACAATAATCAAAATATTTGTTTTTATCATAAATTAAATAAATTAGCTGATTCAATCAGGAGTAAAAATAATATCACATTCATATTACTTAAAAAACAATTCGTGCTGGATTTAGCGCTCTCCGACCACCCAAAAAGCTAATTTTTTTAATCTAGCGCGTTTTTAAAATATGCGCTAAACTGGCGCAATTCCCCTTTTTCATTGAGCGCATTTAGCGCTTTCTTTCTAGAACTAATCATTTGAGAAAAAAATTACATTTCACAACAGAAACGTCATAATAACAGTCTTAGATTCATGTTTTTCATATAGTTGTTGTAGTACAACCAAAGAAATGGAAAACTGTGTTTAAAATAAAAAAAAAAAATATATTTCACGATATTAAGACTTATTCTGTGAATACACTAAGAAAATTATGTCATTAACTGTTTGTAGGTTATTTTAAAAAGTAATCAGTAAAGTGATTTTAAAAGAAAAATCACTTATTTTATAAAGGATTTAACTTTTTTACTGTTTCTGTAGTTTAAAAAAAATAATTTACTGTATTAAAAAGGAATTTTCTGTTACATTTAATTTCGGCAGTAAAAAATTTCTTCTATAGTTTTACTGTTTTTCAATACAAAATAACTGAATATTCACTAGTTTTTTAATGTTTTGGTTAGTCATTAAATTAACATTTAAAATTGACTGTAATGTGTTTTTATTTTAAATGAAAAAACAGTGGAATGGTTTTTAAATAAAATTTCATTTGTTTTAAGTGAATATTCACTGGAATTTACCTGCATAATTCTTTGAGTGTAGGCCTGATGATTTTATAATTTTTTTAACCTTAAATTAAAATTATTTTTTAGCGCTTTTAACTTAATTCATATTTAGCGCTTTCGAGTCACTGTTTTGCGCGTTTTGCCTGTTACATAATTTTCTTAAGTTTCAAATTTCAGCAAAATCTATTGATAATATGAAAATCACAAATTACAAAAAAAATGTCGCGAAAAAATGGAAAAACACCATAAATACCCTATTTTTAAAAACGCGTATTTAAAAAACGGCAAGATCAAAACAGCACCAGCAAATACCCGAAATGTAACATAATGGCAACACTGAATTTAAATTTAACGATTTTGCAAAAAAAAAAACGGTTGGTAGCTCTGCTTGTAAACAAGCGCCCCTTACGGAATTACTAACAAAAATAAGTTAAAACCTATTAAATTACTGTATATTGGTACTTTTATGAACTAAAAATAGTAAAAAAAATTAGTAAAACCATCTACCAACAAAAATTACTCATAAACAGTAAGAAATACTAATTTTAACACTTTGAAGATACTAAAAAAACTACTGTAATACTGGTAATTAGTAACTTATTAGTAGATTTGGGTTACCAACGCACTTACTATTTTTTTTACTGTAGAATTATTTTGAGTGTAGATAAAAACAAACTTATATTAACCCATTAATGTCTAACCCCCGATTCCGTGGTCCGATTTTGACCAAATTGCACAAAGTTAGTATTTAGGGCATTTATATTGTCGTGGTATTTTTTTGTCACACTAATGACCCCTATCGGACGCACCATTGGACCGGTAGAAGCAGATTAAATAAAAAAAATTTACAAAAAATAAAAAAATGTATGGGGACTGCCTTAATAGTTAATGATAGAGGGTAGCTGTGTTCAGAGAAAATGTTTGGAATAAAAAATATTGCGGGTTGGTCATACTTTTTATTGCTCTAAGGGCACTCGTAAGGCAGTTAGAGCAGTTGGAGCAAATTTTAAAAAATGTAATTTTGAGTGGGACCCCCTCATTTTCAAAAATGAGATTTAAATTTTAAAACATAAAAATTGCATACTAAATCACTTTTAAGAATTTTTTTGGATTTTTTTTTTCAGTGTTTGAAATAACCGTACTAAGGATAACAAAATAAAAAGTAATACAAATTTTTCAAAAAAAAAATGTATTTTTATGTTCCGACAAAATATGCCAACTGTAAAAAAATATTTTTTTTTTGACATAGTTATAAATGCCATCTCTGAAAAATACGCAAAAAAAATGAAAAATATGAAATTTTTGGCATAGGTAAAAATTATTTAGATTATTTAAACCATCTTATGGAAGGTACATTGTTTACACTCAAAAAAATAAAACTGTAAAGTTAACAAATTTTTTTTTTGTTAACTCAAGTTTACTGGCTTTTTAGCAAATTTTTAGTTGAAATCAGCGTTTTAACTACTTTTTTTAGTTAAGTTCAATTTACGAAAATACTAGTTTTGAACAAATTTTGAATTAATTTTTTTTGTTGACTTCAAAGCTGAGTTTACGAATTTTTACTAATTAATTTGCTGATTTTTCGTAACAAATTTGTTAAGTGAAATTTCTTGTGTAGCCTCCTATGCAAATCTCATAAGTTCTACTTAAGCTGATGAAAAAACAGAAAAAATAAACTTAAAATTTTTTACAAAATATTTTGTAAATTTTAGTTTACGAAAAGTAACAAAAAGTTTAGCTGAATTCAACTAATTTTTTTGTTAATATATGTACATAAAAACGTTACGAAATTTCAGCTAAATTTTTAGTTAAAGTTACGGTTTTTTTTTGCTACATTCATTCTACGAAAAGTTAGCTAAATATTTTTAGTTAAATTAACTAAAAATTTAGTAGGCCCAAAATCAGGTGCTTTTTTAGTTAAATTTAACTAAATTTTTTGCTAACTTTACAGTTTTTTTTTTTGAGTGTATTTTTACAATAATATGCGAAATATCTATTTTTTTAGCTCTCCTGAAAAGTAAGCTTTTTAGAGTTGGCATTTAATGAATATAAATAATTTCATTTTCCAGATCGATACTCGTAGCACATTTATTATTTGCTCAATCTGGACGCATTCAAGCTTAAATTAAAGCTTTATAAATTACCTTTATAATCGGGGCTACTCCTGTTGTCATAATCTTTTTTGGCGCGTTTTTATAGAAAATTGTGTTTTTTTTACCCAAATCATTAAAAATAATAGAATTTTCTTTTAAATATCAATTAAGTGTTTTATTTTTGTATAAATAATGTAATAAAAATGTCTCCGGCAGAATAAAAACCATGAAAATGCAAACTACATTTGTTCCCGGACTGTGCCACACAGGGACGGATTTTTGTGTATGGCGATTTTTTTAAATTTCTGAAGCTTAAAATATTTATTCTTAATTTTTTAATTATATATGTTATAGTAAGATTGAAAATAAATATAAAATATGACCCACAATATAATTTTAATTAATTTACAATTCATGTTATTTTATATGTTTTGTTGTTTTTTTGTGTTTTGCTAGTGATGACAAAAATTAATCGATATTCCTTCACCGATACCACTGAAGTATTGTAGAATGTGGCGAAACTCGGTCGTCGAAAGTGAAACTCATTCGACGTCGAAGTGACACGCGTATTTAGAAATAAGGATGAATATTTTTTTTTTAATTATGCTCGTTTGATAACAATTACGTTGAGTATTAAGTATTAACTTTGTGTTTAACAAATTGCTTATGAGCAAATCCATGGGATATTTAATTGACGGATCACCGATTTTCTTTATTTTTGGTTATTTGTTAGAGCTTCATAAATGATTAAAACCCATATTTATTTATTTTTTGTTTGATCAATACTTTGGAAGATATGGGCGTTTAAAAAAACGCTTTTTTGACAATATTGACTTTTAGACAGTTTTTTAAAAATCGCGAAGATTTAAAATTTAGAAACAAAAAAAAATTCAACATAAAAATTTGAAAACAATATTTGAACGTTCTTTTTGCAGGGAAGGACACCTTGGATTTCAAAAATCAACATTTTGTATTAAAGCTTAGAATGCTCTTTTTATGCTGTTAAAGTTTCAAAGAGGTGTTTTTTCGCATTGTTGAGCAAGAAATTTTCAAAATTTTTTAGAGAGCCAAATATTTGATTTTTTTTTTTAATTTTTGCAAAAAATAATATAGATTGCTATAGATCAGCGGTTACCAACCTATGGTACGCGTACCACTATGGGGTACACAGAAAAAATTTGAAACGAATTTCAATCAACAAAAACGCGGATTCAATCAATTTTTTGATTGAAATTCCTCCAATTAAAAAAATTGTTATACCAATTATCAAATTGTAGGTGATTGATTGAAAATTTTTTCAATCAAACATTTTTTCGATTTTGATCAAAAATTTGATCAATTTTTTGTTTAAAGTCAATCAAAATAATGATTGATTTAACAAATGAATTATAAGCTTATGACAAAACTATCAAAAAAATTCATCTTTTTTGCTTTCCAATATGTTGCCAACAATAAAAAATGTAAAGCCCGATTATTTTGTATATTTTTGAATTAATCTATTCAAATAAATTAAAGCGAAAAAAAAATCTGGTATGTTGAAAATTTGTAACAAAAAATAGCAAAAATTTTAATCAAAACATTGATTGACTCATTTAATTTTTGTTGATGAATACATTTAATTGAAAATTTTTAGCCAATAATTTTTTGTGTGTACGCGAAACTGCCCACGGGTGTACGTGGAATTTTAGTTAAATTTTTCGCATTTTTTTTTTTTTTGTTTAGTAATAACATTAATAATATCAACGTGCTACACCAAAAAAAAAAAAAATTGCGAAAGTTCTCATATAAAAATTTGAGCTGGTTGAAGTCCATATTCCAATATTTTTTCTCGACCACTTCGTTCAGTACTTTTTATACCCACCGACCAAAGCATGGGGTATGCTCACTTTGATATTCCGTGTGTAACGCGTCGAAATATCGGTCTATGACCCCAGAAAGGGGTAATCTGTGATGTCTAGACTCCTGACGCTCGTCAAGAATACACTCAAAAAAATAAAACTGTAAAGTTAACAATTTTTTTTTTGTTAACTCGAGTTTACTGGCTTTTTAGCAAATTTTTAGTTAAAATCAGCGTTTTAACTACTTTTTTTAGTTAAGTTCAATTTACGAAAATACTAGTTTTGAACAAATTTTTAATTAATTTTTTTTGTTGACTTCAAACTGAGTTTACGAATTTTTACTAATTAATTTGCTGATTTTTCGTAACAAATTTGTTAAGTGAAATTTCTTGTGTACACTCAAAAAAATAAAACTGTAAAGTTAGCAAAAAATTTAGTTAAATTTAACTAAAAAAACATCTGATTTTGAACCTACTAAATTTCTAGTTAATTTAACAAAAAATATTTAGTTAACTTTACGTAGAATGAATGTAGCAAAAAAACCGTAATTTTAACTAAAAATTCAGCTGAAAATTTCGTAACATTTTTTATTTGTTGAATTCAGCTAAACTTTTTGTAAAAAAATTTAAGTTTGGTAAAAATTGGATTTAAACACTAACACTTCACTTATTTTTTCTTTTTTTTTACAGCATTAAGTTCAGCTTAAGTAGGACTTATGAGATTTGCATAGGAGGCTACACAAGAAATGTTTAAAATTTTTCCCTTGACAAAAATGTTACATAAAATCAGCAAATTTATTAGTAAAAATTCGTAAACTCAGTTTTAAAGTCAACAAAAAAAATTAATTCAAAATTTGTACAAAACTAGTATTTTCGTAAATTGAACTTAACTAAAAAAAGTAGTTAAAACGCTGATTTTAACTAAAAATTTGCTAAAAAGCCAGTAAACTCGAGTTAACAAAAAAAATTTTGTTAACTTTACAGTTTTATTTTTTTGAGTGTAGCCTCCTATGCGAATCTCATAAGTTCTACTTAAGCTGATGAAAAAACAGAAAAAATAAACTTACAATTTTTTACAAAATATTTTGTAAATTTTAGTTTACGAAAAGTAACAAAAAGTTTAGCTGAATTCAACTAATTTTTTTGTTAATATATGTACATAAAAACGTTACGAAATTTCAGCTAAATTTTTAGTTAAAGTTACGTTTTTTTTGCTACATTCATTCTACGAAAAGTTAGCTAAATATTTTTAGTTAAATTAACTAAAAATTTAGTAGGCCCAAAATCAGGTGCTTTTTTAGTTAAATTTAACTAAATTTATTGCTAACTTTACAGTTTATTTTTTTTTAGTGTATATCTCAAAATCATAGGCAGTTTAAGTTCGTAAAAGGGCAAAATCGGACCTGGGGGAAAAAAGTTTCTTCTTGAAGAACTTAGCGAACCTCTGAAAAACTCCATTTTTTACAAGTAGCCCTGCAGGATTTCTTTTTTATTTTTGGTAAGCGAATAAAACAATTTGATGTCGAAAAAAATTCAAGGTCATGCTGGGGATACAAAAAAAGTCGTTTTGTTTCGCCCCCTTTTGTGGGCGTGGTAATTAAAAACTGATTTAAATAATGATTAAATTATATTACTTAAGTGCAAATAATAATAAATAAGTTTTGCGGATTTTAATTTTATAGCAATATTTTTTTAATGTCTCACGATGAACTTTGAGAAAAATAAGAGTGAAATTTAAAAAAAAAAAATTTGTTTTTTTAACTTAAAGGAACAAAAAAACTCGGTTTGCGTTTTTAAGCTGATAATGGAAAAAAGAATAAAAAGTTCGAGGTTTTTGGAAAAAAATATTTTTTTTTTAATTTTACGTATTCTTAAGTTGCTGCAAAAAATAAGACTTGACTTTATATAAAATGGACCTTCTGATTCCGAAACTGCTATCAAAATTTTTCTAGCATGTTCCGTTTTCGAGATATTCTTATTTGAAAATTTCAGAATGATTTATAAAGAACAGTTGATTTTGAGTTTTTCAAACGCCAATGCTTCAAAAACAGTACGCGTTTGAAAAATTTGGATGCCAGATTTGGAATCACATGGTCTCATTTTTACTAAATGTAGTCCTATTTTGTGTGAGCAACTTAAGAATAAGTTACAGGGGAAACCCAAAAAGTACCAAATTACCGTTTTTCAATATTCAAATGCGAATATCTTAAAAATCTTGCGTGGTAGAAAAATTTGGAAGGCAGATTTGGAATAAGGAGTTCAAAAATTTTTTACTTGGTGTATTTTTATTCACGGGAGTACGAATTTTTATGAATTCGTTCAACAGTGTCATTATAAGCTTTTTTAAGTTTTCATTAATTTTGAATTTTTGTGTTTTTTTTATATAAAAGTAAAGCTACCACAATTAATTCAACTTTACAATAAAATTTGATTTAAATTTCTAACCATATTTATATGAGAAGTGTTTAATAAAAAAACAAAAAAACTCGTTAAGGGGTACGCGGCTGATAAAATTTAAAATTTAGTGGTAGTTTTTTTGGTTTTTTTTTACTCGGAAACCATTAGTGATAAAATTGTTGATAAAATTAAGGAGATCTTAAATTTAGAAACAACAAAAAAAATTAAAAAATATTGAACAAAATTTTTTTAAAAGGAATTTGGAATGTCCTTTTCTCCTGTCAAGGACACCATGGATTTCCAAAACCAAAATTGTGTATTAAAGATTAGAATGTCCTTTTAACGCTGTTAAAATTTGAGGGAGGCGTTGTCGAGCTATTTTTTTTTTGATTTTTTGCTAAAATTTTGAGAAAAAAAAATCAAATATTTGGCTATCTAACAAACTTTGAAAATTAATTGCTCAACAATACTAAAAAAAACCTCTCCGAAATTTTAATAGTGTTAAAAGGTTGTTCTAAGCTTTGATACAAGGTTTTGTTTTGGGAAATCTATGTCCTTCTCAGGAAAAAATGACATTTAAATATGGTTTTCAACCGATTATGATAAAACCAATAGCAACATTAGATTAGAAATCTGGCCTGCTACTTTGTAAAAACAATTATTTTAAAATATTTTCTGAAAAAATAAATAATTTCCCGCATTACCAGGGCAAATTGCCTACACTAAAAAAAAAAAACTGTAAAGTTAGCAAAAAATTTAGTTAAATTTAACTAAAAAAGCACCTGATTTTGGGCCTACTAAATTTTTAGTTAATTTAACTAAAAATATTTAGCTAACTTTTCGTAGAATGAATGTAGCAAAAAAAACCGTAACTTTAACTAAAAATTTAGCTGAAATTTCGTAACGTTTTTATGTACATATATTAACAAAAAAATTTGTTGAATTCAGCTAAACTTTTTGTTATTTTTCGTAAACTAAAATTTACAAAATATTTTGTAAAAAATTGTAAGTTTATTTTTTCTGTTTTTTCATCAGCTTAAGTAGAACTTATGAGATTTGCATAGGAGGCTACATAAGAAATTTCACTTAACAAATTTGTTACGAAAAATCAGCAAATTAATTAGTAAAAATTCGTAAACTCAGTTTTGAAGTCAACAAAAAAAATTAATTCAAAATTAGTTCAAAACTAGTATTTTCGTAAATTGAACTTAACAAAAAAAAGTAGTTAAAACGCTGATTTTAACTAAAAATTTGCTAAAAAGCCAGTAAACTCGAGTTAACGAAAAAAAAATTGTTAACTTTACAGTTTTATTTTTTTGAGTGTACACTTTGAACACCCCTTATATTAAAATATTTATAAAACATTTATAACGGCTTAACAGAACATTGCATAAAAATTTTATTTTTAACATTTATCAAGCAGGGAGAAATACTGAAACTTTTTTTTTTTGCCATTCAAATGAATATTGTAATGAACTGAAAATAACGTCTATCTGTCAAATGACACGTTTTATAACGAAAACATATTTTTGTGGTTAATTTGTGTTTACTCATGTGAACAAATACAAATATGCGACTAACATGAATGCATTTACAAGTTGTTGTAATTACACTAACAATCTCTCACACACACACACACACATCACACCACACTTACAAATATACACCATAAATATTTAAATGAAAGCAGTTACAAATATAGGGTGTTTTTTTTACTGCTACCGAACTTTATATTAAAATAAAGTAAGGAAAAATATTTTTAATACCAATCAAACGGACTTTATTGGATAGATAATTTTATGACATTAATGTTTAAAAATGTTTTGGAGCCATATCGATACGAAAAATGGCTCGTACATGGAGAAATCTGAACCTCTATTTACACACAATTTTCACAGAATTTGCGGCCGTTTTTCGAATTTTACCAATAGCTCTTCGAAGGTTTATTTCCAGGTGTTTAATTGTCTCTAATTTATCGGAAAAGACAAGTTACTTTACATAGCTCCACAGAAAATAATCCAATGGGGTTAAATCAAACAATATTGGTAACCAATTATTAGCATATTTGAATAAAATTTATGTTCGACGAAAATAACCATTTTTTTGATAAAAAATTTCTACAATTTGGAAGCGTTGCTCTTATGTTAGTCTTTGCATGATAAAATGTCAAACCATACTTATCAAAAAACAACTATCAGCAGTTAGATCCGTTGTCAAATAAAGAAGTATTACCAATTCAAAGTTGTGAACCTCTAAAAAAAACACCCTATACATTCAAACACTTATTTAAACATTCATACTTACATACATACATTCATACAAACTCAATCATTTCCAGCATAAATAGCAGATGTTATTGCAGTATTTTCAAATGATTTCCTTCCTTTAAATTTATATATGTAGCTATGTTTAAATTTCATGTATGCATGTATATTAGGGTGGTTGTTAAAAAAAAAATTCTGCACAGCCTTCTCAATTTATTAAGATTCATGAAAAAGTAGTCCTAAATTTTTTAAAAAATTTCAAAATTGTTCCTCAGATCGTGACAGGCTCTTGAAGTTCGGGGCCTGGAGGAAAATAGATCTTTAAATTTTAAATTAAATACTTAGGGTAAATTTTTAAAGAAAACTGGTTTCATAATGATTTATTTAATTTTTTTTTATACTTTTTTTTACATGATAATGTTTTTAAGCTGGTGTCTAATTTCTAATTTATTGTTTTCATTTTCTTAAAACCAAAAAGGTTTGAAACTTCGATTTGTAACTTGGATAATAACTCAACTGCTGGTGAAAAAATGCGTTTTTTCCCAGATTGTGAATAAATCGTAACACAATTATTTTTTAACAAAAAATTTTCTTTTTCATAATTTTTTTCCAAATTTTTTTTTTTTGTACATAATTTTTTTTTTTTCATCAAAAATTTTATTTTTCATTAAAAACTTTTTTCATATCTTTTTTGTTCATCAAAAATTTGTTTTTTATAAAATTTTTTGTTAAAGAATTTTTTTTTTCCTCAATATATTTTTTTCATCAAACCTTTTTTTCATAATTTTTTTTTTTTGTTTTCTTCATCAACACCTTTTTTTCATAAAAAAAAAATTTTCATCAAAAAAAAAAAATTTTTCAACAAAAATTTTTTGTTCATCAAGACTTTCTTTTTCATCAAAAAATTTTTCTTTTCATTTTGTTTTTTCACCAAAACTTTTGTTTTCATCAAAATTTTGTTTCCATCAAAATTTTGTTTTCATCAAAGTTTTGGTTTTCATCAAAAAAATTTTTTTTTTCATATTTTTGTTATTTTTGTTACCAAGCCTGAAATTCTGACCTGAAAATGCTCCATTTGTTTATAAAATGTACAAATTTTTACTCTTATTTTTTAAATGTAAAAAAAAACTTTTTGCACTTAAGTAATGCACTCATTTAACAAATTTACAGCTCATTTGGCTTTGACTTGTTTTCCAGAGACCGATATTCGGCTGTTTATAGCTAGATTGTCTTAGAAATGGATCAATAGTATATAAACTTCATAGGGTCCTCGACCAATGTTTCAATTCGTTTTTTTGTGGAATGGCAAATAACATTATTTTTTCTTTAAAAACTTTGCTTTGGCAAGTACATCCAAATTTTCACCAAAATATTATCATGATTTAATGTTTTGGGCTAAAGTACAAAATTCGCAGGTTTTTTTTATTAAACGTCTATTTTGCTCCAAGCCTCGAACTTCAAGAGCCCGTCGCGACCTTAAGAACATATTTGAAAATTAAATGTTGTTTTCTATTTTTAGTACCAAAATGTACATAAAAATAAAATGTATTTATCGGCCTTTGTATATGTATATAAATTCGATAAGAGTTTATTCTAGCTCGATGCCCAAAAATATTTCTATTTATGACATTGTCATAATAGAGTATTTCTAATTTATTGTTTTAAAAATGTTACTAATCTCATAGTATATCTGTACTGATCAGTTTCACCCCCACTAAGGGAGAATAATTGTTGGTCAATCAAACATCAAACCAGACATAATATTTCATATATTTCACAAGTTAAATGAGAAATACTATTATGAAGGTTGTTGAAAAACAGATTTTCGACCTTCATAATAGTATTTATCATTTAACTTGTGAAATACATGACATATTATGTCTGGTTTGATGTTTGATTGACCAACAATGATTCTCTAAAATCTGCTGAAGATCCCTTAGTGGGGGTGAAACTGATCAGTACATATATACTATGAAATGAGTAACTTTTTTAAAGCCAAAAATTAAAAATACTCTATTATGACAATATCATAAATAGAAATATTTTTGGGCCTCGAGCTAGAATAAACTCTAATCGAATATATACTTTTGAAAATTTTTAAAAAATTTTGTGATTACTTTTTTATGAATCTTAATAAATTGAGAGGGCGTCCCGTGCAGAAATCTAAAATTTTTTTAAGGACCACCCTAGTGTATATGTCTACATGTATTGTTATATTGCACAGTGGTATTTACTATATAATTTCTTTAATAATTCCTACACACCAAAAAAAATCTAAGGGTTCTGACTTTTTCATATATATTTATATTATTACCAGTCAAAATTAATTGAAAATTTTAATTTCTTAATGTTTGGCACGATCACAATGGACCTCAGAGTCTACGTGTGTTGACGTAAAACGTCAGCAGCCACTTACAACCTTGGCACGATTATGTCTTATGATCAAAGGCTAGTTAACTTCGGAAATTGGCAATATCGGATAAGGGGAAAAATTCCAACTTACAAAATAGACCAACCTCTAAAAAACACCAGTTTTTACATTTTTTTTATTTTTGTTAAAGAAAGATTTTATGTCAAAAGACGATTTAAGTCCTGCACTTGGACCCAAGGGTATACAAAATTAAATTTTTTTGGTACACCCCATTTTGTGTTTTAATAATGATAAAATTGTATCACTTAAGTGCAAAAATTTCAATTTATTATAATTTTATTAACATTTATCGCGAGGTAAAATTGTCCCCCAATGCCTCGTAACATGGACGTATTCAGGGGGGGCCCAGGGGGCCCGGGCCCCCCCTTTTGGATTGAAAATTTTTAAAAAATTAATTCACACCAACGCATAATACAAGTAACAAAAATAAGTTTTTCAGTGTTGCAAATATTTTGGTTTTTGAAGAAAAGATTCTAATATTTTTTAAAAAAACTCTTGATTTTTGATGAATTTTCGTTTTTAAAAACTCATTTATATCGAAATATCTGTAAAATATGTATAGAAAACACATTATATTGGCTTTATTTAATGAAAATTATGCATCAGGACCATGAAAACAGTTTTCTATAATAAAATTTCAAACTCTGAGGATCTAAGAGACTTGTTCTATATTAAAAATATAAGGTTCTGAAATATTATTGTCATAAAAAATTATCAGGTTTTAGGCCGCTGTTCCAAAAAAAATAATTCACATAAAAAATGTGAAAATTTCCGAATTTTTTTGGTGTTCTAGATTTCACATCCGAATTTCTTTTTCGTTTTGTTTCACATAAATAAAATTTGGTGAAAGTAAAACGAATTTACTTTTTTCCTTATAATTTTTTAAATTTTAATTATTCGATTTCAACTTCGAATGAAATCGTGATCAACAAAACACTAAACTTGATTTCATGTGATTCGCAAATTTTCATGTGAATTGAAAAGTTGTGAAAGATAGAACAGAGGCCTTAAATTTTTTTTTCTAAACAAAAATTTTCATATTAAATTTTTATTCTAGCACTTTTTTAAAAAATCGGGTTTGAATTAAAAAACTTGTGTTTTAAATATTGAAAAAGGACTTAGGACAATATTTAAACTGGAAAAAAATCTATTTTTTTTATTTGAATGAAAATAAATAAATTTTCATAAAAGAATTTATAGAAACATCATTAAAAAAAATTAATAACGTATTTTGGATCTAGAAATCCATTTTACAAAAATCTAGATCTAAAATGTTGCACCAACGCAATAATATGTAACAGTTGATCTGTAAAATGCGCTAAGAATTAATAAAATCCTCAAGTCCAAATATCTCGATAACGGAATGTTCTACATAAATTTGGATTGCTGATTTGGAATCAGGTTCTTTATTATGGCTCTTATGTTAGAATACGTAATAGTGAGCCTAATAAAGGCTTTTTTAAATTTTCAAGCATGAATATCTCGAAAATGGAACGCACTAACTTACGAATACGTAACAGTAGAACCGTAAACACGCATAAAATAGCGGTTTCGAATTTTCAAACTCAAATATCGGAAAAATGTTAAACTATTAAAATATTTGGTAAGATAATTTGGAATCAGAAGAGCAAAATCAATCTTTGATTTTTTTGCAATTCAATTGTGTTTTGTGCAAAAAGTGTTCGATCGATGATTTTAAAACACTCAGAAAATGATGTAAGTTACTACATGTTAGTTGTTTGTAAATTTTACAGTAGATAGTAGTTTTTAACTACAAACTCAGTTGTTTTTATATTAAAAATATCAAACAACTATTTCTGTTAGTTATTTTAAGTCGTTTTTTTGAATAACTAACAAAAAAGTACTGTAATGTAGTAACAGTTATTTAAAGTAGTTAATTTTATTTTTTTTATCTCTGAAAAATTATCAAAGTTTTTTCCAAAAAATAAAAATAAATTTTCGTTTTTTTATTTTTTACAACTTTAAAAAAAAAAAAAAACTTGGAAAAAAACTTGGAAAAAATTTGGTCTTCAATTTTTTTTCTGAAAAATTTTTTGACAAAAAAATTATATATTGTTTATTTTATTTTTACTACATGTTAGTTGTTTTGACTACAAATGTACTTAAGTAATTTTTACTACATAAGTCAGTTGTTTTTTGTCAGTTAAAATAACTAACATTGTTAGTTGATTTAACTGAAAAAGTAGTTGACCCCAAAACAACTTACAAAGTAGTTATTTTAACTGACATTTTCAGTTGATTTTACTAACATAATTTTTTGAGTGAACTTATCACAAATACGTATTAAAAAAAATAGCAAACTTCTCAGAATTCGATAATTTTTTTTCTAAAAAAAATTTTAGATTCAAGGGAGTTTTTACTATAGAAAAATTTTCAAATTCTAAGATAAAGAAGTACTCAAACGCTAAAAAACTTACACTTATAAGCCAAGTTTTTGCTGAAGACCAAGACTTGTGCGTAACTTAACTACACTCAAAATAAATACTCTGTTAAATACTCAGTAAAATGACTGCAATCTCAATCTGACAGATATTTGACAAAGTTATCTGTCGAAATACATATTTTAAGAAAATACTTTGTATTTTCTTGTGACCGAAAAACAAAGTTTTATCTGTAATTTTACTTCTTTCTTTGTAATCTCTATTTTCAGAACATAAATAGAGTTTTTTGTTAAAATAGAGATTTTAGAAAAATACTTTGCTTTTTTCTAGTAACCAAAATACTAAATTTCGTCTGTAATTTTACTATTGCTCTGTAATACGGTTTTCAAATTTAAATCTCTTGAAAAAACTATCAAGTATTTCTACCCCTCTTTAAAAAGCGTCTTAAATTACAATAAAAGATGCTAAATTTTACGAGGTGTAGTGCAAAATTGAAGGACTCGTAATTTCATAAAAATAAAAAAAGGAAAATTATAATTTGGAAGCATTAAAGCGGGCAAATTTACACGATGGCATTTCCCAATTGTCAACACAACTTGCACATTAAGGAAGAAGAAATTTATCAGGAATCAAATAGTGACCGTTGTGTAAAAGCCATATGAAGCGCATTAAAAAGATATATAAGAAAGTCAAGGCATTCTTAAATGATTTCCCTTTAATTTTATAAAAGTGTTTACTGGAATGACCCCGCTCAAATGTGAAACTGAAAATGAGAAGTTTATGAAAAAAAAAAAACGTGAGAACATCCAGCGAGTTTATAAATAAATACTTCAAAGTTAAACATTCGCGTGCGAAACATTTGAGCGGGCGCATTTAAATGATAGCATTTGCCTTTATTTTGTGTCAAGGTATTACTATCCATGCTTCTTGGATAGTAAAACATTTGAGCGGGCGCATTTAAATGATAGCATTTGCCTTTATTTTGTGTCAAGGTATTACTATCCATGCTTCTTGGTAAAATTCTGGTCGCTTTCATCAATATTTTACAGAAAATTCTGTAAATCTACAGTTTTTTTTTTATCGAAATCATTTTACAGAGTTTTCTTTGTAAAATAGCAAAATATCTTGCTGGTTGGAAATCTATGGTATTTTCTGCTGGCTCAGCAGAGTATCTTTGTATTTTAACAGAGTGATTATTTTGAGTGTAAGTTTTTGGTAAAAATACAACTCACTAAGAAAATTTGGGTAATAACTGTGTAAGTGTTTTTGGCGTGCAGATTCTGAGATGTTTTAAATTTTGATGAGTCTGACATATTCTTCAGCTAGAAAAATTCAAAATTCTGAGGAATATGTTGTAAAGGGGGGGGGGGGGTTCGTCGTAGAAAATAATATTTTTTGATTAAAAAAGTTTTTGAGTCGGGCCCCCCCCCTTTTCAAATTCTGGATACGTCGCTGCCTCGTAAAATTAAATTTTAAAGCACTCATGTTACAGACGTCTAAATTATTTCCAAAACGCTTTTTTCAAATCTACCACTGTGTAATGTATGATAAATTTTTCGCTATGTCTGCTCTTCTCAACTATTTACTGTGACACAAATGTGACACACATTCCATATGATGAACCGAAATCAAATGAATCACAGCATATTCTATAAAACATTTACACATACAAACATGCAAATCATGCACACAACATTTGTGTTCACATGCATATGTAAATGTGCATGTGCATTTAAATAGACAATATAAAATTGTGTCATTGGGTTAAATGAAAACGAACATTTCATTTAAAGATAAATACATACAACGAAAATTAATTAAAAATAAGTCAAAATGTTTTTTTATTTTTTAAAGTTTTTGTTTATAAAAAATTTATACATTTGACGCGCCCCGCCGGTGGAGTAGAACATATTATAATAATAGAATAGAGAAAGTGGATGTTTTGAAACAAATTTTAAAACAGTTTCGGGAAATGCCACTATTTTCAGATTTTTTTATAAAAAACGGTAAGACCGTTTTACTTTTTTTTTTACTTTTTCTCCAACTCTGAACTTCCTTTGACATAAAAATGTTCCATTTGATTAAGAAGTACAAAAGTGTAAATGAGAATGTAAATGGGTCTGTAATAAATCCTTTATACCATCCAAAACTTTAAAAACTTTTTTTAACTTAAGTACCATAATCTTATAATTTGTTATGACAAAGGGTTATTTTTAAGTCCTCTGGGTCTAACAATAAGTAAGAACTTTATCAGCCTATGAACACAAGACATATTAGTGTAAATTTCGGAAGTCTAGCTCTTTGGGTATAGCATGCAGTGTGCTTTCACACATACAGACGAGCATCGTTTAGATTGAAAGACGTCTTCAGTGAAATTTGATGGCTGTTCCTTTCTTAGAACATATTTATTTATGTCCTATATTAAGGGGTCATTTTACTCCTTTTTCAAATACCCTCATACACTGATAGAAATTTCTACATGACAATAATGAAAATCTACATTAATGTTATGAAAAATGACGTTAAAAAGAAACCTATGCAGGGTTTCATTGAATTAATGAAAATGGTATCATAAAATGTAATTGCAAGAACAAGTTTCATTAAAATAATGAAAATTGTTCATACAAAATATAAATTGTATTTTATGAAAATGTTTCATTACTTTAATGAAAAAAGTATTCAATTCTTATGAAATACTTTCATTGAATAAATCCTACTTTTTTTTTTTTGAAATGAAATACTTTTATTGAATAAATATTACTTTTATTTTTAAAATGAAATATATGTATGAAATTGTAAAGATCTTTTTATAGAATTAAAAATAATAAAAAGAAGTTTTCACTTAGTTTTCTCGCACAAAATTTTTCTCCAACCTTAACTTATAATACATAATTAAAACCACGAACTAATACAAAAAATCACAAAAATTTGTTAATTAATAATTTAGTTTTTATTTAAAATTTCGTAAAAAAATCTGAAAAAATCACAAAATAACCAAGTTAAAAAAACACTTTCACATATTTTTTATTTTATCTATAGATTTCACTCAGTTTTCTCATACAAAATTTTACTATAACGTTTACTTTTAATACATGAGTAAAACCCCGAAATAATTTCAAACAACCTGAGTTTACCAAATACTTATAATTACTCAACAACATTTTATTTTAAATTTCGTAAAAAAATTTTTAGAAAAAATCACGCTCTGATCAGCTGTTTTTAGCGCGCGTAAACCGACTAAACAGACGCGACACGACAAGTGTCAAAAAATAGAAAATTTTGTAAACAAAACTTAATGAAATTTTTTAATGAAACTAATGAAATGAATAATGAAATTTAATGAAACTAAATCTAATGAATCAAAATTAATGAATATCTTGCACAATATGTATGAAATGTCATTCAGCATATGAAAAATTTCATTGTTGCAATGAACCAACGTTAATGAAAAAAATGTGGCAATATTAGTATCTTTGGAAAATGGCAACACTTAACATTTGTTTCTACAAAATATAGACCATGTCCTGGCAACGTTGCAAAATAAGAACTTAGATCAGAGTTTATGAAGGAGAGGAGGGCGAATGATGATTACTAAAAAATTGAATTTATTCACCATATTTATTCACAATTACACCTTCTTCTGTACGAAAAACAACAGAAACAACCACACAAGAATTTAAAAACCATGATTTAGTTGATACTTGCTTAACAGCCAACTTAGCGTATCGGTCTAGAGTGATCGTATCTAAGAGACAGATAATAGCAAAAACATTACAGATCATGGGTTCAATCCTTGGCGGCTGCGATCTGTTAATAATTTTCACATATAGAACATAATTGACTATTAACTGAATAAATTTGACATTAAAAGTTTTTCTGATGATTATAATAACTGGATTATATGAAACTAGTAAAAAACGAACCAGAATGTCTTAAATTTTTAGAAAAATAAATTTTTCTTTCACACCTTTCTCAATTCATACCATATATAATCTTTATTTCTTGTTTTTTAACAATTATTTTTGTTTTGATCGATCGACATTTACATTTTTTTTTTTTAATTTTACAATTTTTTTGTAAATGTTTGAATGTGCAAGGGATTTTACAAATATGTCTGCGAATTTTGTACTCTTGCCATAAATATCAAATCATGATAATGTTTTTAAGAAAAAAAAATTTGATAAAAAAAAAAATTGTTTAAAAAAAAAAAAAAAATTTTTGATGTAAAAAAATTGATGCAAAAAAATTTTTGGTGAAAAAAAATATGAAAAAAATTGATAAAAAAAAATTTATGAAAAAAAAAATGTATAAAAAAATTTTTTTCTTGAAAAATTATTATGGTATGTTTTATTCACCAGCATGTGAATTATTATCCAAGTTACAAATCAAATTTACAAATCCTTTTTTTTCGTCGGTATCTTATATAGTCAAACTGAGGTGTCGTCCTGCATCATTTTTTAAATTATACACCAGCCTAAAAACATCCCCACAAAAACTTCTGCTTCGCCGTAAGCAGGTTTGTAAGGGAATGTTGAGTTGGCATTCCCTTACAAACCTGCTTACGTATGACATGATATTTGGTCACAATGTCCCACTTTAGAGCATTTCATCCGAGCGCTTATAAAAATGCAATGAAATCATACCTTCTTAGAATCTTACTATATCCATTTTTGGAAGCATATTGGATGCTCAGAAATCATTGCTCCAATAAAGCACCAAAATAATGTATTACCATCACTAAATTCTTTATGTCTGAAAAGTTTGTATGAAGGAAGTGCTCCTCGTAAGCACACAAATAATACTACAGTTTTAAGGCGTCGTATAATTTATAGTTTTTTCTCTCTGCCATACGGTAGTGCATATAAGATGCACTACTGTAAGCGAATGTATTTAAAAATGTCCGTTTATATTCGCAATTTATCAAAAAATTCTTATTTCTATCTGTGCCTTACAGTAGTGCATCTAATATGCACAACTGTAAGGCAGAGATATCTATGTGCTGAAGACGAAGCGCTAGCGTATGTCAGAAAAATTGTGAACTGCTCCCACAATCTTGATTATTTTTTGCTGGGCAGTTGGGTGCCCAGCTTGTTAAAAAAAGTGTCAAATTCGAGCACAGCGTAATCGTACAAGCTTTCCTTGAAGCAAATTTTGTAGAACTTTTTGATAGAAAAAATAAAAAATCGAATTTTGCCAAAACGTTTACTCGTTCGGGAGATATTGCATGTGAAAGCTTTAAGTTTGGTTGGATATATCTCCGCAAGAGGACGTAGACCAACGAAATCAACAAAAAGTTTTTACTTAGCATAGATCTATATTTTCACAAATATTGGTCAAGAAGTTCATAGCCAAAAAAAGTAGGTACTGAAGGGGTTAAAATTTATCTTGCGTTTTATTCCAAAAATCAAAATTGAATTTAATCAATAACACACAAAAACAAAATTTTCCAATGAACGACTTTCGTAGTATTTATGAACAAATTTATAAAATGTATTAACTTTTTCATAATACTTATAAACTTTTTCATAGTATTTATGAATAAATCATAATATGTGAAATTTAAGAACCATTTAGCATTTTGTATAAATACTATCAAAAAGTTCAAAAATGTAATGAAAAAGTTCATAATTTTTATGTATTTGTTCATAAATACTATTTATATTTCGTTCATTGGCAAATATTTTTTTTCTGTGAATGAACTTAATTTCAAATTTTAACGCGAGTTTCTTTAACATGCACGTCAGTTGTCTTCGACGAATTTGCATGTATTTTGTTTATATAACAAACCCAAAATAGATGCAAATTCGTCGCATACGAGTGACATTCGTGTTAAAGAACTGGAAATTAATGTTTCAACATGTCTTTTTCCACAAAGAATAACAATAACGGTAATGATAAAGATATCGGCAAAGGTATTCCACTTTAAAGCGGTTTTAAAACGGCAACTGTAGTTTATAGATAACAGTAACCAACCATGGTTTATTCCCACCAACTTAAATTTTTCCACACATGTATGTTTTCATTCTTATTTTTTTTTTAATAAATCAATTCTAGGCAATAAATTATGCCAACATTTACCAAGAGATAAAGTCAATTAAGAATAACAAATCTATGTATGTGATATAGGCTCAGATGTATCAGTAAAGAGATTTGTATCATCTAGCTACACGTGGTTATAAGTCAACATTATGTTAAAGTATTCGAATAATATTAGAACATGCGGATAAAAAACAACTCGTTATATTGTATACTATGTAATATCCCAGCAAATTATTTCGAAAATAATAAAAAAGAATTTTATGTTGAGGTGATAATAAATCGCTGGTACTAGCTCTTAGCATTTTAATAAAAAATTTTTAGCTGGTTTATAGGATTTTCAACATAAATAAGAAAAACCATACATATTTTATATCCCTGTGTCAAAACATTACACAATTATCTTATACTTACACATAGTATGTTTCCATATATTTAAATGTTTTTTTTTTTTGTGTGAAAGACTGAAAACTTTTTTGCACAGATATAATGATATATGTATCATTAGAGCGGCATTTTTTGGTATGGCAATTATTTTTTTTTTGTTTTTAAAAGTCCGGGCAAATTTTTATTCTATTAGGCGTAAATCTTATGTGGTAACAATATGAGGCCAATCGAATTTCTAAATTTTTGAAAATTAAAGAAAATAAATAAAAAATAATGTAACTTGTGATACATAACATTTATTAATTTTGATCTAAAAGTTTGCTAATTGAAAGTCATTTTATAGATTTTTTCTTTTGAGTGCACTGGGGGCCGGGCACCCCAAAATGATTTGTCCATATACAAATTTTAAGACATTGCACTACAAAATATACGTTTGTTCACAAAAAAATGCTCAAAATTATTTTTTTTCTTTTTATCTCTAATTAACGAAGATTTTTTTCTAAAAATTTCAAAATATTTAAAAAATACAAAAAAAAAAATTTTTGATTGAAAATAAAGTTGTGGGAATTTGAATTCGTAAACATTTACGGTAGTGAATAAGACACCTCATAATGGTAATTTCGACTGACCAAGTAAGTTTTGCATCATGAATATTATTCCATTAGCTTTTCTGTTGACTTTATTTGAATCCGCAGCCACAATTGACTAGATTTGTGATCATCGGAAAAAATTTGACAATTAAATATATATTTTATATCTTCATAAATAAATACAAATGATAATTTCTAAAATATAGTTCAAATTGGTACGGAAAACGAAGATTTTTTTTACGAAATCTGTCAAAGGATTTGAGAATTTTTTTGGCAAATAATGTTTCAGAACATATGCATTGCAAATTGTGTTCTACACTAATTTGTATATAATCGTACTTTTTTTTGACAATTTTTAAATCGAAAAATCTTCTCTGAAGCTGGAACTTTTTTATACATAAAATTAATCAAAGTGTTAGTTTTTTTCAAAATATCTAAATAATACTGAAAAATTTGTATCGACAAAAAATATTGTGAATTTTAGAACTATACTTTACAAAAATGTCTAAAAATCTGTAAATTTTCTCATTCAATAAATAGATAAAACATTTTTTAAGATCATAATATTTTTTTGCAGACTTTTTTTACATTAAAACTAAATTCAAAGAATTTGTCTATGCATAAAACTTCTTTTAATCTGAGTATTTTCTTTACGCAAAATGACTCAGAATCGATAAAACCTATACGAAAAATAATATCAGAATCTTTGATTTTTTCTATGCCAATTTGCGACATTTTTCTTACAAGAAATTTTTCTGTACGAAAAATGTGTTAGAATCTAAAAATTCTTCTTCACGGAAAATTTCTCCAGATCTCAGAATTTTTCTATACAAATCTGAAATTTTTTGTATAAAAAAATTCACTATATGAAAATGTCTCAGAATCTGAGAATTTTTCATGAAGAAAAATGTTTCAGAATCTGAAAATTTTTCAATACCAAAAATGTCTTAAAAAATGACTGCGAATTTTGTACTCTTGCCCAAAATATAAAATCATGATAATGTTTTGCGGAAGATTTGGGTGTACTTGCCAAAGCAAAGTTTCTTTAGAAAAAATAATGTTATATTACTTTGCTATTCCATGCACAATAAATTGAAATATCAGTCGAGGACCCCATTGAGTGCAAAAAAGTGTTTTTACATTTTGGAGAGTATAAAAGATTCGGCACCAAAGAGTAACACTATCGCTTGTTTTATGTACATTTGATAAACAAATGGAAAATTTTTATGCGAAAAGATAAGACTTGGTAAAAAAGTAGTTTTGGTACAAAATTTTTTATTTTTTTTTTCACGAACAACAAAATTATGTTAAAAATAATTTAATGAACACAAAATTTTTAGTGAAAAAAAAATTTGATGAAAAAAAGTTTTTGATGAATTTTTTTGATGGTAAGAAAAATTTTTTGAAGTAAAAAAAAAATTGATAATTAAAAATTGATAATAAAAAATTTGATAAAAAAATGAATATGAAAAAAAAAATTTTTGATGAAAAAAAAAAGTTTGATGAAAAAAAAAATTAATGAAAAAAAAAATTGATGAATAAAAAAATTTGATGAAAAAAAAAAATTTATGAAAACAAAATTTATGAAAAAATAATTGATAAAAAAAAAAAATTAAAAAAAAGATGAAAAAAAGAGTTTGATGAAAAAAAAAAACTTATGAAAAAAAAATTGATGAAAAACAAGAGATGAAAAAAAATTGATGAAAAAAAAATTTATGAAAACAAAAAAATTTTATGAAAAAAAAAAATGATGAAAAAAAAATAATTTGGTGAAAAAAAAATTGATGAAAAAAAAATTGATAAAAAAAAATATGAAAAAAAGTTTGATAAAAAAAAAAAATATGAAAAAAAAAAAAAAATTATGAAAAAAAAAAGTTTGATGGAAAAAAAATTTATGAAAAAAAAAAATTCATGAAAAAAAAAAATTTTATGAAAAAAAAATTTTTGATGAAAAAAATAAAATTTTTGTTGAAAAATAATTATGTTACTTTTTATTCACCAGCTGGTGAAAAACGGGGTTATTCACCACGAGGTGAATTATTATCCAAGTTACAAACCCAAGTTATTAAAATTTTTGGTTTTAAGAAACTAAAAATAGTAATTCTTGTTTTCTTTTTTGTTAATTGTTAGCTTATATAGTCAAACTGAGGTGGCGTCCTGCATCTTTACTAAAATTAGACACCAGCCTAAAAACATTATCATGTTAAAATCTCAGTATTTTTAATAAGAAATATCCCTCAGAGTCGGCAATTTTTTTTTTTTTAAAGAAAAGTGTCTCAAAAACTGATAATAATTCTACTATAAAAGTATTAGTAAGTCATTTTGTACCCAAATTTACTAATAAGTTACTAATTACCAGTAATACAGTAGTTTTTTTTAATATCTTCAAAATACTAAAATTAGTACTTTTTACTGGTTTTGAATAATATTAGTTACAAATTTTAGTATTGATTACCAACTCCTGCACTAAATCATTTTGGACTAAAACATTAGTTAAATTTGTAGTATTGAATACCCACGTTTTTTTTTGAGTGTACGAAAAATGACTCTGAACCTAAGAATTTTTCTGTACAAAAATTTTTAATTTTTCTGTACGAAAAATGTCTCAAAATATAACAACTTTTTCTTAGAATCTGAAAGTTTTCTATAAGATAAAATTTCTCAGAATCTAAGATTGTTTCTATATTAAAAATGCCTTATAATCTGAGAATTTTTCTACATGAAAAATTCTTCAGAGATAAAGAGTTTTCTTTTCAAAAAGTGTCTCAAAATTTGAGAATTTTCTATACAAAATATGTTTTAAATCGTAAGTAGAGTAAAAATCTTTATATGGTTAATGTCTTGAAATTTTAAATTTAGTTTTGTTCAAAAACTGAAAAACTTTAAAAATTTCCTTCAATTTAAGGAGTCGTTCTTTCCAAAAATGTCTCAAAATCGTTGATTTTTTTAAGATTATATTTATCTTAGAATCGGAGAATTTTCTATATCAAAAATGCTCTTAAAAGTTTTCTGCATAAATATGGTATATAATCCAAAATCTTTTAAAAAGTATATGAACATTTCAAAAAGGTGTTCCACAGTTTTGCATTTTTACGCGTAATGTATATTTGAGAATTTTTAAAGAAAAGTTGAGTAAATTTTCAAATTATTTTTTTTTAAATAGTTCGAATCGAAAAATTTCGGGCCCCCCCAAAATAAATTCCTGCGTACGTGCCTGCACCACATGGTTAATTTAATCCAATTTGCCTTAAATTTGTAGGTCTAGTAAAAAAAAAAAAAAATTTTCCGGACACTTAAGAAAATTAAAAGTTTAAAAAAAAATGCCACTCTAATGTATCATGTTTGTTATAAAACTTTACAAATTTATTCGTTCTATAGATACATATGTAAATTTTTATCTTTTCCGTTTCTATTAGACATGGATTAAATAGATGTGATTGTTAAAAATATATGAATAACAAAAAAAAAAAACACTGTGATAGGATAGGAGAAGTAAACTTTGGTAGAGCATACATAAATATAATGGATATCGAGAATTTTCCTCACTTTTATATTAAGGTATTCGGCATGTTTTTTAATAGCCGGCAAAATAAATAATCGTCAACAGTTTGCCCGATATTCGGAAAAATTTAGATAAGTTAAAAAACACTTTTTGCTACACACAAAAAAATCATCGTCAAATTACTAGAAAAAGTCTTGTAATGTCATTTTAAAAATATTTGACAGACTTTCTGGTTTTTTAACCAAAAGTTTTTGACCGAAATTTAAATTTGTTTGTATATTTTTTTTTTTTTACAAATTTCCAACTCATTTTTACAAAAAAAAAAAATCTAGTAAATTCTCGAGAATTCCTTGTAAGTTTTATTGGGCAAAAAAAAAGTAAATTTACAATTTTATTGGTAAAAAGCTTGTAAAATTACAAAAAGCTCGTAATTTTTACTTTGAATTCTCTTAAAATAGGAGGTTTCAAAAAATCTACAAAATCACGAGACCTCCTTTTAATATTACAAAAAATTCTTGTCAAATAGTTGGTAGCAAAAAATAAAAGTTACAAGTTTTTCTTGTCAGTTTACAAAAATATTTAAAACATTTTTACATTTGATAGTCCATTGGACTACAACGATATTTTGATAATGGAATCTGACAAATTCCGAAACACGTGTCGATTAAGTCTTGCAAAAATTACCAACATAAATAAATTTTAAACAAAAAAAAAATAATTTTCTTGATAATTATGCTATGAGAATATCATGGTTTTAATTACTAAAAAAAATAGTGACCTCGAGCCAGAATAAAATTCCTCAAAATATAATATTTTAAAGGTCGAATAAAACAATTTTTATTGTTTGATAAAATTAATCAGAATTTGAACATAATGGATGGCACGGTGACAGACATAATCCCCACGGACATTATCCCCATAACGGAAATGGGGATTATGACCCAATGCATTACGGACATAATCCCCATATTAGTTGTGGGGACTATGACCATTTCAAAAACGGTCATAATCCCAATGGGGATTATGTTCCTTCCCTGTTGGGCTTACGACCGAAAGTTTTTCGGTCATAACCCCCATTCATATTATGGGGACTAAGTCCAAAACAATTTCGGTCATAATCCCCTTATTTTGCGGAGAGGGTGGGTTTAATGCATGGAGTTTGTAAACCCAAAGCCCGGCCGAAGGCCGGCTACGCAGAAAAACTTTTAAGACAAAAAAAAAATCACATAATTGTTGGGATTATGACCTATTAGTATAGTAGACATAATCTCTGTAATGGGGATTATGTCCACTTTTTACGTGGTCATTGTCCCCATAAAACTGGGAGTTATGTCCATTTTTTATTAGGATTATGTCCAAATTTTCTTCGGTCATAGTCCCCACTGCCGTTATGGGGATTATGACCGAATTCGTTTTGGTCATAATCCCCATTTCGGAAATGGGGGTTATGTCCGTGGGGATTATGTCATGTCACCGGTTGGCACGCCATAGTCATGAATAACCATAATGTGGTGTTATTACACTCACAACAACCAATAACATATTGTTGTAGTCCAATGGACTATCATATGTAAAAATGTTTTAAATATTTTTGTTGGTTATTGACAATCGTTGCCTTACTAGTACATATAGTACAATTTCTTCGTCTTTTTATTTCCTATTTGGATAGAGTCGAATATGTATTAATATTTTAGTTTGTGCACAAACGATTTGTCATTAGCAAGGACAGGACTTTCATGCAAATGCATGTTTTTCCCTTTGGTCATAGAACATATATATATATTCCTCTAACTCCCACTGGAGCATAGGGCGCCAATAGAGGCTGTGTGTTTGGCGATTCGTTAGCAAGATAGATTTCGGAAAGGTGGGTTGCTAGCCCTCCTTTCTTAGATTGGTGATAGGGCTGCTATCTTCGTGTCCAATCCCACGGTGCAGTCATGCTTCAGCAAACTTTTATTTACCTACTGGCCTGAGACGTCAGGATCTACCATGACCATTCAGGCTACATGACTGGTCGCCTTCTCACTCTAGCTAGCTTTTAGCGGATGCTGGAAAGCCATTGCCCGGGAAATACTTGGTCTAGGACCGGAAGTAGTGAGCTGCTTGGACAGTCAAACAGAGGAATCATTTCTGGACACTCCCAAGTGAATAACGATCAGAAACTTTCCACACTACGTGCACCTCTGCTGAAAGTCCCAGATCCCTAAAGTCATAGAACAGCATAAACAAAATATCTTTACCAATCAAAGAAATTGCTTTAAAATGGCATGGATTCGTTAGTGCATTAAAATGCATATTTTTGCATATTTTGCTATTATTTTGCTATAAATGCATATTTTTAGGTCATATTTTGTACAAATTTTAGTTTTGTAGCTATTTTTTTAGTATTTTTAGCTATTTTTAAAATTTTTTTATGATATCGTTTTTTGTATTAAAGTAATTACTAAAATTTTCTAGATCATTTCTATTTTTTAATAACATTTTATACACACTGTATATATGTATATCTAAGCTTACAATGCCAGAGTGGATTCAAATGTTATGTTTTTATTTAATAAAAGTAAAAAAACAAGTGAATATTTGTGATTTTTAGTGCATATTTCTAGATTTTTAGTGCATATTTCAAGACTTTTTTGTGCATATTTTAGGCGCATTAGACTCGTTTGCTACTTTGTAGTAAATCGTTTCTATTTTTGTAAAATAATCTTGACAATGGAATCTGACAAATTCCGCAACACGTGTCGATTAAGTCTTGCAAAAATGACAAACATAAATAAATTTAAAACAAAACAAGTAGAAAAGTTAAATTCGACTTGGCCGAATCTATGAATACCCTCTACAATGCCCTTTTTAAGTTATAGTAAATTTTCTAAAGTCAAAAAATATAATTTTTGATAAGAAATATTTTATTTTGTGTAAAAAAATTTTTTTTGTATACCCTCCACTCTAGTGATAGAGGGTTTGTCATTCCGTTTGTAACACCTCGAAATATTGGTCTAAGACCCCATAAAGTATATATATTCATGATCCTCGTTCGATTCTAGGACGATCTAGTGATGGTAAAGTGGTTCAAAAGTTATTAGCAAAACCGTAAATTTCAGATTCGCCTCGCCTTAAATTCACGTGTTGAAAACCCGTTAAACATATTTAAAAAACATTGGTAAGTCACAAAAATATTTTACATACGTATTTTTGTCATTCAAAAATATTTTTACACTAAAAGAAAAAAAAAAATACACTCGAAAAAAAATTTTACACTAAAAAAAAAATTTTGTAAATTATTTTTTTTTTTTTTCAAAAATTAGTTAAAAAAAAAAGTTTTTTTACTCAAAATAAAATATTTCTAATCAAATATTTTAGAAAATTTACTATAACTTAAAAAGGGCATGGTGGAGGGTATTCATAGATTCGGCCAAGTCGAATTTAACTTTTCTACTTATTTTAACTAATTTTTGCAAAAAAAAAAAAATAATTTAAAAATTTTTTAAAAAAATTTTTTCGAGTGTATTTTTTTTTTTCTTTTAGTGTAAAAATATTTTTGACTGACAAAAAAGCGTTGTGAAATATTTTTGTGACTTACCAATATTTTTAAAATACATATGTTTAACGGGTTTTCAACACGTGAATTTAAGGTGAGGCGAATCTGAAATTTACGGTTATGCTAATAACTTTTGAACCACTGGACCGATTTGGCGGAAATTCAACACGAACCAGCCCAGGGAAATGAATATGTCAAGCTTCAGCATCCTCAGGTTGCCTTTAGAAAGTTATCATGTTTTTTATCTCGGAAATTCGTGAAAAACCCATGCCTAAATTCAATATTTTGCTCATAACTTTTGAACCACTGGACCCATTTCGCTGGCTTGCAATACCAACCTGACCAGGTAAATGCCCAACATATATGCCAAACTTCAGGAGCGTCTGTAAAGTGTTTCAAAAGTTAGCGTGTTTTCAACAGACAGACGGACTGACGGACGGACGGACGGACATCTCTAGATCGTCTTAGAATCGAACGAGGATCATGAATATATATACTTTATGGGGTCTTGGACCAATATTTCGAGGTGTTACAAACGGAATGACAAACTTATATATACCCTCTATCACTAGAGTGGAGGGTATAAAAAATAAAAATAGTTTTCTTGAAAATTATGCTATGAGAATGTCATGGTTTTAATTAATAAAGAAAATAATGGCCTCGAGCCAGAATAAACATCCTAAAAACAAATACAGTTATATTTGTTTGTTTATACATTTGACACACCCGAAATAAACAAATGCAACTGTTTTTATATAAAACTGAATTAATAAATTTTTCGAAAATCCTCCTTGTGGATGAGAAACAAGATAAAGGGGCGTGGACCACTCATTTTTTCTCAAATCGAATATTTTGACAGTAGAAGTCTGCATACCAAATTTTTTGAGGCTATCTTGTCGAGAAATATTTTTTGAAGCGACTTGGTGTTTTTCGGCATTGCATTGTATATCAAGGCGTATGAGCTACTTATATTAATTGTGATATTAAATAATAATCATACGTCATGTAAACTTTCTCCACTCATTAATATTTATATTATAGCAATTGCATTTCAGTTAAATCTTCTTTATTTTGACCTAAGCTTTCACATTGTTTATAATAATATTACTAATGAGTGTGCTCTAACTACATTACAATGAAAAGAGTTTACATTTTTAGTTATTTATGTAACTAAATGAACAACATTTTTGTTACGCATATTATTCTGTTGCAAATAACTTTTTATAAGCCACATTTTTACTGTAATATAAACTAGTTTAGAGGTTTTTAATTTTTTTTTGTTTAGCATTTATTTTAAAAATATGCTAATTGTGTTGCTTTTTGCATAGAAATATTTTTAAAACATGTGAATAATGAAAATATTAAAAAAATAAAATAAACAAAACTCACACATATAAAGTTTGTTAATGAATACGCAAATACTTATTTCTATGTAATAATGCTCTTATATATTTCTGCAATGCAGATGCAATACTCTTATAAATAAACACACACACACACATGTTTAAATAACATTGAAAGAAGTATGATCACGAGATAAGTTTTTATTTGTTTTTCCATAAAATTCTTGGACTTAAAATCAAAATTGTGGTTGTGTAAACAACCATCATTTTCCGTGCATACGTGTATCTTGTAGTTGTGTGGTTTTTTTGTGTAAGAGCAGTGAAAAATGCAATGTCATTAAAATGCTTGTTGTTTTATAATTTTGTTTCATAGAGACTTCAAATAAAGCATACATATTTGTCGAAAAAACAAACAAAAAATTAAAAACCTGTGAAGAAAATAATTTAGATTATAATAAAACTTTTAACAAATCTAAAAACTAAAAAAAGCAAAAAATAAAATAAAATAAAAATGGTAATCACAAATGGGGGTTGGCCATACTTTTTTCCCCCTAGGGTGAATCACGTGAGCGCTATGAGCTGATGTCCTAAAAAAAAATTAAATACAAAAAATGTTTGAGGACCACCTCAAGAGTTGAAGGTTGAGGATAGGTATGTTCTGAGAAAATGTTTGTATTGAAAAAATATTGGAGGTTTTAAGTCCTTTTAAAAGGAAACAGGGTCACCAAATGAAAAACTGTAAATGCAGTTTTACTCCATTAGATCTCTACTTTCAGACGTATATTATCCGGTTCATGTTTAATTTTGGCTGTCGGATAGTGTCATCAGATTTCCTAAAAATTATATGTTGAGGCCTTAAAAAAACTGCTTAGTGGGTGAGGTTATTTTTTTATACTTTCCGAGATATAGCCATTTAAAAAGTGAAATTTCAAAGTTTGACCGATCTGGCTGCAGTTTTTTACCGTTAGCACGGTCACTTTTATTCCGATTTATTTCAAGTTAACTTCATTTGAAAACTAGATAGATTTCTGATTTGTTCAAAACAAAAAACTAAGCGATATCTTGTTTTAGTCAGATGGTTAAATTAAATATTTATATGGTACTTTTACAAATTTTAATGATGAAACAATTGCTTTTGCACTTTTACACAAATAAATGTAATACAAAATTTCATAAATTGTAAAAACATAAAAAAAATATCTTCAACAATTTACAATTTATTAAATTTTATATTGTGTCCGGGACTTCGAAAACTTAAAAAAAAACAAGTAAGAAAGTTAAATTCGACCTTGCCAAATGTATGATACCCTCCACACTGTAAAAAAAGTTTATTAAAAAAAAAATTGAGAAAAATCTGCGAAAAAATGTTTTTGGTGAAAAAAAAAATTTCGGCGAAAATTTCGTTTTTGTAAAAAAATATGTTTGTACTTGTTTAAATACCATTTGGTGATCAATTCGGTTCACATGTGTCAACCAGAAGCCAAATTAAAGTATTTTGTATTTTTAGGTTATGTTGAATGTACCAAAATTTTTAAGGTCTTCTTACATTTTCTTTCATAACTTTTGAACCGCTGAACCGATTTCGTTCAAATGCAATTCCAAACTATTTAAGGCATAAACAAGTAAATGTGCTAAGTCTTACAAGGGAAGTCTCCCTAGTGTCACCCGCGGATCTTTATGGAATTGGTTTTATTTTGTAGAGCAGAAAAAATAAAGGGACACGTATTTTTTTTAGCGGCCAAATTCATATTTAGGGGGCAAAAAGGGAGGGGGGAGGACAAGGCCATTTTTCAGTTTTTTTTGTTTATCTCCTATATTATGTAAAGAAACCTACACTAAGAATATTTTGTAGGCAAAAACAAATGAAAAACACACTCAAAACCAGTGAATAAACAATTGAAAACCATCCCAGTAATTATTCATTTGTTTAAAGAAACATCAACATTTATTTTTTACTGTTCACAAAATTTTCTAAAATAAATAACATTAAACATTAAAAAATTACGTTTTTTTCACTCTTTTTTACCAACAAATTCGAAAAAAATAACCTACGAAAACATTAAAAATTAATGATAGTTCTGTTATTTTTACCAACAAATTTCAAAAAAAATAACCTACGAAAACAATAAAAATTAATGATTTCGTAGGTAATTTTTTACAATTTTTTATTGAAATATTTTTTTTTAAATTTTTAATAAAATTTTTGGGGAATCGATCCCGCAATCAACTACATTCTGGCCAGACACTCTACCCATCGTGCCAAAGCCACTTGATACAAACATGTTTTTATGTTTCTATAAATAATTTTTTTAATTTTTTTTCCACAAAAAAATAACTGACTTTTGTAGGTAAAAACTAATGATATTTCATTAAAAAATACCAACAATTTAAAAAAAAATTCCTTACACAAATCATTAAAAATCAAAAGAATAATCAGTAATTTTTACTTACAGAACAAAAATAAATGACTTTAAAAATTAAATGTTAATGAAAATCTTTATTTTTAGTGCGTTATTTTTGAAACAAAGGACTGAAGTAGTCATTAATAAAAACTGAACATCAAACAAATGTTTTTTCTTTTAAAAACGACTAAACGGAAAACTTTTTAAATAAACTACAAACAGTTAATGACATATTTTTTTGAGTGTAGTCAAATTACACACCAAATAAAAGGTCTTTGGAAAACCTATCTACGTGTGCTAAGAACTTGTCCAAACATGCACAACTTTTCGTCATATTGAGTAAGATACCAACATTTTAGGACATTTTTGTTAATAATTCGAAAAATATTAACTTCTTTGGCTCGTTTTTAGCACCACGAGATAGGAATTTTTAATACCTTTAATCTGATACCACACATGCATATATTTATTTTGTTTAAATAGTCGTAAATCGTAAAAAACTAAAGAAGGTCAATTTCCCCCCATACAAATCGACACCACCACCCACCACCCTAAAAATGAGTTTGGTCCGCAAAAAAAAATACGTATCGAATTAATTTTCGTTCTTAACAACATATCCAAATTTCATGAAGATCGGAGGGTGACACCAGGGAGACTTTCCTTGTTAGTCATATCTGTTTAATACTTTGGCCATGATCCCCATTTCCACAGACGGACAGACAGACGGACATCGCTAGAATGTTATTCTCGCCATGAAAAACAAATAACGCGAAAAAACATTATAAAAAAAGAAAATATAGCAAAAAAAAATGCAAAATACAAAGGAAAATATCAATGCATCTTACAAAAATTTCGAAGAGCCTTATCTAAGACATTAAAACAAATACAAATTGTAGAAGGAGATGTTCAATTCATTTTTTTTTTTTAATTTTTATGAACCAGAACGGCAAATACCACCAAATGCTTCGAATTCTTTAGATTATTCTTAACATAACCGAAAAAATTCATCAGATGCTGAATATTTTTTACAGAAAGAATTACTGAGATTCTGTGTCAGATTCTGAAAATTTTCCTAAAGAAAAAATTACTCAGTTTCTGAGAATTTTTCTATAGAAAATATGAAAAAATAGAAAATTCTGAAATTTTTTTCAATAGAAAAAATATCTCAGATTATGAGAATTTTTCTGTACAAAAATTGTCTCAATTTTGAGAATTTTTCCATAGAAAATATATATCAGATTCTGAGAAACTTTCTGCAGAAAAATGTTTCAGATTCTAAAAATTTAAAAAAAAAAAATGTGTCAGATTCTGAGAATTTTTCTTTAGAGTAAATGCCTTAGACAACCTAACCTAAATGTCTCAGATTCTAAGATTTTTTCTATAGAAGAAATATCTCTAATTCTAAAATTTTTTCTTTAGAAAAAATGTCTCAAATTCTGAAAAAAAAAATTTCAATAAAAAAAATATCTCAGATTCTGAGAATTTTTCTATACAAAAACTTTCTCAGATTCAAAGAAAATTTTTTCAACAGAAAAAATATATCAGATTCTGAGAAATTTTCTACATACAAATTTTCAGATTCATAAAATTTTCTTTAGAAAAACTGAGTCAGATTCTGACATTTTTTTATTATATCTCAGATTTAAAAAATTATTCTTTAAAGAAAATGTTTCCAATTTTGAGACTTATTTTAGGGAAAATTGTCTTATATTCCGAGTAAATTTCTATAGAAAAAATATCTCAGATTCTGAGAATATTTCTGTAAAAAAAATGTCTCAAAATCAGAATTTCTTTTACTGAAAAAATGCCTAAGAATCTGAGAATTTTTTACTGAAAAAATGTCTCAAATTCTGAGAATTTTTCTATAGAAAAAATGTATCCGATTCTGAGAATTTTTCTATAGAAAAAATGTATCAGATTCTGAGAATTTTTTATAGAAAAGAAATTCTCAGGTTCTGAGAACATTTTAAATTCAGAGAATTTTTTTTATATAAAAAAATGTCTTTGAACCAGAGAATTTTTCAATACAAAATATTTCAGATTCTGAGAATTTTTCTTTTGCAAAAATGTCTCCAATTCTGTGAATTTTTCTATAGAAAAATCTCTTCGATTCAGAGAACTTAGATTCTGAGAATTTTCTGTATGAAAACAAAATTCTGAGAAACGAAATTCTATAGAAAAAATATCCAAGACGCTGAAAGTTTGCTATAGAAAAATTTTCGTTTATTATGAGAACTTTTATGTTGATAAAATGACTAAGCTTCCGAAAAAATGTATTAGATTTTTATAATATTAATTATTTTAAATTTTATATATTTGCAGATTTGGACAACAGTTGATGCTATCAAAATTCGAATTTTAACAAATTCTGCTTTTATTACGAATTTTAATAAACAAATTCAGCGAAAAAAAATACAGGATCCACTGTTCAAAACAAAAAAATATTTCGTTTATTGTACGAATATCTTGAGTATTTAACGCATAGATTTTTTTCGGAGTGAAATTATATAATAACCCTAAAATTTTTACTTTCTTGTAAAAACATTTTCATTAACAATCTTTTTATTTACTATAGTATACGCGCTAATGTTATTTAATGTTTTCATTTTTTAGCAAAGATAATTCTATACAAACATACAAGCAAACACTATGTGGACTAACTTTTTCTACATTTAATTAATGCAGATATTTTCACTTTTCAATGTGTTGGTTTTTTTTCGCTTCTTTTAAAATATTTTTTATTGTTTTGTGGTGAAGTTGTTGCTGCTGTTTTTTGTTGTTGTTGCTTTTGTTGTTTAGAGTGAGAAGTTTTTCATATGGCTCAGAAAAAAACAGAAATGACTCGTAAAGAAGAAAAAACAGAAAACTGCCTGCCAAAGCATTGCAGTGTATAGCCGAACCTCGTTTAACGGGAAACGGGGGAAAAGCAGGTACTAAAACATCTTTTATATTTAAAGATTTTAAGATTCTTAAACAAGTTTTCCAGAGAAAAATGTTTTAGAATCTGAGAATTTTTCTTTTAGAAAAATTCTCAGAAAAATTCTGTAGAAGAAATCTTTCAGAATCTGATACTCTTTTTATAGAACAAATGTCTCAGAAACTGAAACTTTTTTATAAGAAAAATGTTTTAGTATCTGAGAGTTTTTCTTTAGGACAAAAGTATCAGAATCTGCGAAAGGAAAAATATGTTAGATCTAAGACTTTTTTATTAGGAAAAATATTTCAAAATCTAAGACTTTTTCGTTAGGAAAAATGTTTCAGTCAGAGTCTTTTTGTATAGAATAAATGTTTCAGAATTAGACCAGTAGCGGTGTTCTATAACTCTCGAATCGAAAGATTTCTCACATGAAATATGAAAAACGAAACAGAAACATCGTGAATCGGCACAAAACCTGACTTTTCGCATTCGACTGTTTCTGTAATTTTGTTATGCGGAAACTTTCTGTCAAATATGATTTTTTTAAAAATTATTGGAAAGATGCGAGAAAAACTGTTTCTGTAAACCAATTGATCGAAAACTTTTGAAGTTGAAGTGTCAAAATCACTCACATTTAAAAATGGTGCAATATTTCGTAAATTAAACAACTTTTGAGTTATAATAAATAAAAAACATTATTTTTTTTAAGAAAATACTATCAACTAATATTATTAATGATATACTACACATTATTTTTATTAACTTAATTTATTATTTAATTTTTGTTTGCCAATGTTACGAGTGTTGTTTAAAAAAATGTGAAATTGCGTTTTTTTTTGTTGTGATTTTTATTATTTTCTCGCCTTGTTTACCTTTTTGACAGCTGATTTGGAATATTCCAATAAATTTGCTGCCGTTTTCGCATTGATATACAGAAACAGCTTTTTTTCCAGAATCGAGAAACGATGGAATTTTTTGTTTCATACTTTTCGATGCGAAAACTTTTCGCATAAATTACAGAACACCCCCACAGTTCTTAAGGAAAAATGTGTCAAAGTGTAACTCAGATTCTGGAGTTTTTTTTTTGTTAAATAAAAACTCTCAGATCTTGAAACATTTGTTTAACGGAAAAAGTCTACGATTCTGAGACATTTTTTGAATAGAAAATGTCTCAGATTTTTGCGATATTTTTCCTAACGAAAACGTCTCAGATTCTTAGACATTTGTTCAACATTTTTCCTACAGAAAAAGTCTCAAGGAAAAAGTGTCCGAATCTGAGGCTTTTTTATAAGAAAAATGTTTCAGAATCTGAAAGTTTTTCTTTAGTACAAATGTTTCAGAATCTGAGACTTTTTGTGTAGGAAAAAATGTCTCAAAATCCGATATTTTTTCTAGAAAAAATTTTATAGGAAAAATGTGTCAGAATCTGATACTTTTTTTATAAGAAAAATGTTCTAGAAAAAGTTTTTCTTTAGGACAAATGCCTCAGAATCTGAATGTTTTTGCATAGGAAAAATGTCTTAGAACATGATACTTTTTCTTTAGGGAAAATATCTCAAAGTCTGAGAATTTTTCTTTAGGAAAAATGTCTCAGAATCAGAGACTTTTTCTATAAAAAAATGTTTCTAAATCTGACACTTATTCTAAAGAAAAAAGCGAAACTCAGATTCCAAAACATTTTTCTAAAGAAAAAATCTTAGATTCTGAAACACTTTTCCAAAAGTCTCCGGTTCTGAGCCATTTTTCCAAGGTTCGGATTTACTCTTTCATTTTTACTCATTCTCACCAAGCATTAAAAATGAAATAAACATAAACAGTTTCATTCGTGTGCTTTATTTCTTGCTTCACTGCTATTGTGTGAGAAGTAAAAAAAATAAAAAATTTCGTGAGTAAACGAAAATTCTCATGAGAATGCTCATGAGAATTTCATATTTTCACTCACTCACTCGAAAACTAAGCAAGATAGAGCAAAACGGAGCAAAATTTGGGATCAAAATCAATCGGTCCCAACTTTGAATCTAAAAATTCGAATAAAAACTTTTGAGTTATTTACGTTTCAATTGTGTTGAACAAAATTGCTTCGAAACTTTTTGTTGTATCGCCGGTACTTACCCAGATATTAGCATTTTAAAATTTCCCGGAATTTGAATTTTTTGATTCAAAGTTAGGACCCAATTGGGTCCACACTTGTGTAGATGTCAACTTTTCCCATAAGGTCGCCATCGACTTTGATAAAAAATTTGGCTCGGTTTGCTCTGTCTTGCTTAGTTTTCGAGTTATTCGCAGTTTAGTTTTGGGACCTTATTTTTAGCACCCAATAGGTTCAACACATTTGAAACATAAATAACTCAAAAACTATTGCTAATATTGCATTCGGGTGTTCGGTGGTTGCTCTACGACCCAAGACCTACAAAAATGCTTCAAAGCTTTTTGTTGTATCGCCGGAACTTACCGAGATATTAGCATTTTAAAATATCCCAGAATTTAATTATTTTTTTTTCCAAGTTATAACCGAATTGGGTCCACACATGTATAGATGTCATATTTTGCTCTGTTTTGCTCTATTTTGCTTAGTTTTCGAGATATTAGCATATTATTATTATTTAATAATTTAAATTTTCATTATGTAAAGTGAACGAAAATTTTTTTGAAAATGAATATTTTCATTCAGTAAGTGAGTAAAAATATGAAATTCTCATGAGAATCCGCATGAGTATTTTCTTTCATTTACCAACACACGTAGTTTTTCTTCTTTCATTTTTTCATTGCACATAAAATAAAACGAGAGCAAACAGTATGTTTTTCAATTTCACAAAAAATGAATGAGTGTGCACTAGGGTGGTCCAAAATTTCTTTTGCTTCGCTACAGGTCAACGTACCTTAAAAAATTAAAGATGGTATCGTAACTAATAATTTGAGCCAAATTGCAGCACCCTACGACGATTAGAAGGGGATGCTAACTGATCACATGTGTTTGCAATCTCCGAAGAAATCTAAAAAAAAAAAAATTTTCCAATCCTAAAAATTACTACATGGAATGGTATCGCTACAAGAGCAAATAAGTCACATATGGCCATTTGGTCCGCTTTTTTTAATATCTAGTTTTTTTGTTTAAGGACAAACTTAGGACAAAATGGCCACATTTGAATTATGTGCTCTTGTTACGCTAGCATTCCATATGGTTATTTTTAAGATTCCAAAAAAAAAAAAAATTTAAGATTTCTTTCTTATGATAAGTTAGCATCCCCTTCCAATCGTTGTAGGGTGCTGAAATTTGGCGCAAATTGTTCGTTACGATGCCATCTATCATATTTTGAGGTACGTTCAGTTGCGAGTTATACTTGGAATTTTTCCATATCGTCGAACTATATTCAATAAATGCCAACTCGAAAAAGCTTACTGTTCAGGAGAGCTAAAAAACTAGTTATTTCGCGTATTATTGCAAAAATAAACAATGTACCTTCCACAAGATGGTTTAAATATTCTAAACAATTTTTACCTATGCAAAAATTTTCATATTTTGCACTTGCTTGCATATTTTTCAGAGATGGCATTTATTACTATATCAAAAAACAAATATTTTTTTAGAGTTGGCATATTTTGTCGGAAAATAAAAATACATTTTTTTTTGGAAAAATTTAAAAAAAAAATTTTTTTTGGTTTTTGTTATCCTTAGTACGGTAATTGCAAAAACTGAACAAAAAATTAAAAATCTTTGCATATTTTTAAAAGTTACTAGCTCCGAAAGCCTTTTAATCTCAGGGTGGTCAACTTTGGCACTCTGTAACTCACGCTGTATTGCAATAGGGTCACTCCAAACTAGCTATTTTGAAAGCTTATATCATTGACTTTATTTGCCCCATTCATAATGTTTCAATCTGATAAATAGTTTGAAAGTTACATAAATATAAGCAGTTTTTTTTTTGCAAACACTATTTACCGATATTTTCAAAATGGCAATATCTCGAGATCCAGTCATTAGATATCAAAATCTTTACAAGATTCGTGTTTAGCATGGCAAATGCAATAAGATATGTGGTCTAATTTTTTTTTTTAATTTTTTGAAAAAGTTTTGGAAATTTACAATGAGCGTGTTCAGCAGAGAAACCTGCTACTCAACAGTTGAGATGTAGCATGTTTTGATTAGTTGACTCTGCTGAACGCATTTTTTTATGAATGTTTTAAAATATTTTAATAAATGATTCTGTTTTTTATATTTCATTTATTTTTTCTGTGGAAAATACTTTTTTATTATTTTATTGTTTATTTCATTGAATAATGTCAAAAAAAAATAATAATTTCAATAAAACAGCTTATTTATCAGTTTGTGATCGAATGTAGCATAATTTTTTAACGCTACCAGTGATGAGAAGCGCTCACTCAACATGTTGACTGAAATGTCAAAAATTAAACCGTTCAGCAGAATGTTGTGGAGCAGCTGAGTAGCGGCTTTCTCTGCTGAACGTACCCAATGGGAGTTGGCATTTATTTCCACCAAAAAAATATGTACTTTGAGTTAGCAGAATAACAAAAATGGATGTAAAACGAAAACAAATTATTTTTTTGCTCTGAAATTTTTATGGCAGATAGGTATTACATAGGGGAGCTATTTGCCATCGGAAACTCATTTCCGTCAAATTTGAGTTGGCATATTTTGAATATAGGTTCACGATATGTTGATGGGCCACACTAGTTTGCACAAATGAAAGCTTCTTTAGTGAGCAAATATTTTGCATTTTTTCTAAAGACAAAGTAGCAGATTCAGAAACATTTTTTCTATAGAAAAAATCTCAGATTCGAAGATAGTTGTTTGATAAAAAAAGCACAGATTTTGTGAAAGGTTTTTTTTCATCAAATTTTTTTGTTTTCATAAATTTTTTTCATCAAATTTGTTTTTTATTTATTTTTTTTTTTGGAAATTTTTTTTCATCAATTTTTTTATCAATTTTTTATTACAACAAATTGTTTGTTCATCATTTTTTGTTTCATAATTTTTTTCATGAAATTTTTGTTTCAAAAGCATTTTTTTTAAGATTTTTTTTTTTCACCAAAAATCTTTTTTTTCGTAAATTGGTTTTACATTAAAAAAGTTCATCAAAAATTTGTTTTTTTCATTAAATTTTTTTTTTTTTTCATCAAAAATTTTTTTCTGCAAATTTTAATAAAATTTTTTTTATAACACTTTTTTTTTTCTTTATCAAAAACTTTTCTTTAATCAAAAACATTTTTTTCAACAAAAATTTTGTTTTTATCAAATTTTTTTATCATAATTTTGTTTTTCTTGAAAAAAAGTTAATTTTTTTACCAAAACTAATTTTTCACAAGGTCTAAGCTTTTGACATAAATATGTTGCATTTGTTTAACAAATGTATAAAAAACAAGTGAGAGTGTTAAATTCTTCGATGACGAATCTTTTATTCTCTCCAAAATGTAAAAACACTTTTTTGCACTTAAGTAATACACTGATTTACCATATTTACAGCATTTTGCTTTTTAGCTACATGTATATATAGCAGCGATACGCAGACACATACTATAACATTTATGCTTGTGTGGGTAGTAGCAAGCGAAAAGTCAACAAATTTGCTTAAGCAACAGAATTTTATAGTGTATGTGTGTTGACAGCACACAAGCAGCGCCTATTCCCGCGGGAATAGGAATTACAAAAATGCGTATCACTGATATATAGGCTGACCATTCGTACTGATTTGATCAGTACATGTACTGATTTTTGATCACGTGTACTGATCAAAAAACGTTGTAATAATTTTTACTGATTTTTCTAAATATGTACTGATTGTACTGATTTTTGAACATTTCAACATAAAAAATATTTTCTTTCGAAAATTCTATATAAAAACTTGAATTTCCAAATAATTCGTCTTCAGAGTAGTTTTTAATAACTTAAGTCGGACAATTAGATAATTAGAATTAATTATAAGGAGCGTAGAGTTCGTAAATCAAGAGGTTCCTTAACTCAGAAATGTATCTGAGCATGAGATTACTTTGAATCTTTGAGGTTTTCTATAACGAAAAGTTCACGAGATAATGAATTTTCTATCTTTTAAGAAAGATAACGTAATTGCACGAATCCAAACGATTCTGAGATGTTCGATGAGGTAATTTCATCAGATTTTATTGGAAAAGGCGCTCAAAACATGTGCTTAGTATCTAGAAAGTTTTCTGAAAATGAAGAGTTATCAAAACTTTAGAGAAAAAGTCCTCAGAATCTGAGGGATTTTCTTATTCTAAAAACCTGTGGGGTTTGTTATATTTAATGCACTGAAATGAAGCAGTTTGAAGTCAACAAAATTTTATGCAAAATTACGACAACAGTTCATGGCAGTTGATTTTTAACAGTTGTTTTTACTGAAATACTAAATAAGTTTGTTAGTTTAACCGACATTTTTTTAATGTTGAAAACACCATCAGTGTTTTCCCATAGAAAAGAGTTTCCAGAGAGTTTTTTTTTTTAGAAAAAAAAAACACACATAACAACTTGGGCGTACTGATTTTAGTTTAGAAAAAAATGGTCACCCTATGTATATAGCTAGTAGTGTTTCCAATTCGGTTAATCGATTAACCGATTCCTCGATTAATCGCCTCTATTTCGGTTAATGTCGAAACAAATAATTTAAAACGCAAATAATTATTCGACCCGATTAATCGGTTAAAATGGTTCGATTAACCGGTTAATATTATTATCTCTATATTCTACTATAATTTGTTTGAAACACTTCCTCTTTTTTCAAACACTTCCGAAAAAAGTCAAAACTACAGAAAAAAATATTCAGAAACCAGCAATTAACAGTTTAGAAAAGCAAAATTAAAAATTTAATCATTTAAAACTCAGAAATCCTAATTAAAGTTTTCAAACGCCATATTGAAAATCCCAATTAAAATTCAGGAAATCCCAATTGAAATTCAGAAAAGATAATTCAAATTCAGAAATCCCAATTGAAATTCAGAAATCCAAATCGAAATTCAGAAACGCCCAATTAAAATTTACGAAAGCTCAATCTAAATTCAGAAAAGCTTATTGAAATTTAGAAATTCTCATTGATATTCAGAAACTCCCAATTTCACAAAATTGAAATTTACAGAAGCCTACTGAAATTAAGAAATCTCAATTGAAATTTAGAAAAGCAAAATTGAAATTTAAAAATTCTAAATGAAATTTAGAAAAAATAATTCAGTTTTTAAAGAGCTAATAAAATTCAGATCTCAATTGAAATTTAGAAAATTGAAATCAAATGATATAAATCAAAACTAATATTTAGAAGACACCAATTAAAATTCTGAAAAGCACAATTAAAATTCAAAAATCCCAATTGAAATTAAGAAATACCAATTGAAATTTTGAAAAGTCAACTAAAATTCACAAATCTAAATTAATATTTATAGTTTAGAAAATCAAAATTTAAATTTAAAAATTACAATTATAAGTAAATTGAAATTTTGAATTCCCAATTGAAAAACGGAAATAGCCAATTGAAACTCAGAAATCCCGATTGAAATTTAGAAAATTCCAAATAAAATTTAGGAATTTTTATTATTGGTTTTCCCCTTTAAAAACTGCACACAAAAAATTTTAAAGAAAAAAATTTTAATTAAAAATTTTCAAAAGTTGATTTTGTTTTCAATTATTTTTTTTATTGATATGATAAAATTTTTTAATAGATTTCGAAAATTTCCGTAAGTTGAGAATAAATGCACTTTTGCGATAGTAAACTTTTACAAATTTTAGTAATTAATACTATTTCTTTCGTGATGGGTGCAAAATCAATTAAAATAGTAATTGGAACTCATTCTAATTGTTTGTGTGTGTATAAGGACTTAAAATGCAATTTTACTTAAAATCCTTTTATTTTTTGTTATATTACTTAAAAAAAATCGTTTAAAATTATTTTTTCATTGTTTTTGACGATTAATCGCCACTTTTTCCGATTAATCGACCCGAATAACCGATTAATCGACCCGAATAACCGATTAACCAATTTTTGTCAATTTTCGAATAATGCCCTAACCGGTTAACCGGCAGGGTCGAATAATTGGAAACACTAATAGCTAGAGTGTCTTAAAAATGGATCAATAATATGTTAACTTAATGGGACCTCGAACGATATTTCAATTCCTTTTGCATGAAATGGCAAATAAATACAAAATTATTTAAAAAAAAAAAACTTTTCTTTGGTAAGTACTAGGGTATTAAATCGATTAACCGTTAATCGGTTAACCGATTAATTTTGGTCGATTAACCGTTCGAATAATTTAAAATTGCCAATTTTCAAATAACAAATAAACCGATTAATTTGTGTCGATTAACCGATTAGCCGAAATTTCTTTTTTTAGTACTTTTGGTTATTTTTTGCTATTTAAGGTTCTGCAAATTACGGTTTTTCTTAAAGAAGTTAGGGTATAAAAAATTAATCAAACTCTCTTTTATCAATGTGTTAAATTGTCGTCAAGAAAATATTTTATCGAGGCCCTAAAAATTTATTTCGGCTTAAAAAAAAATTAACTTAATGACCCTAGACAATTTGTTACACATTTTCAGCACAATAGATTTTTTTAATAGTTTTTCAGGCGCGTAATCTGAATCTGGCCTTAGAACTGATCTATCTCATATTGAGATATTTCGGATTTCGATTTACAATACTGCACTCGAAAAAAGTGAGTCCAGTTTCCAACTATTAATTGGTAAATTTATACAAATTCAAATAAATTACTACTATAAATTGTGTAAATTTTTAATAATTTTAAGTAGAATTACGCAATTTGTGTAAATTTATCCTGAAATAATTTTAATTAGAGTGTGAATAAACTCAGATTTTCGTAATGTTCGGGACCCTATAAAACAGCGTTTTTTTTTTATTTTTAGATGTGAAAATAGTTTAGCTCATCTGAAAAAAATACTTTTGGAATCCCTCAGATACCTTTTTTAATCACGGAGATATTGACCTATAAAATTATTGTAATTTTCGCACTAAAAAATAAAAGAAGACAAATTTGGTAACCAAAAATTTTTTTTAAATATTTTTAGGGCAATTTTTCTTTTTATAAAAACAGCTTTAATTTTTTTTTTGTATTTTTTCGCATTAAATTGGGGCCAAATTTGACATTTAATTATGAGGTGATATTTTTCACGTTGGTGTCATTTTGGATTGGGTCATTTTTTAGGATGCCATACAAACATTCTTTATTTGGGCTGAGATTGTTGGGGGTATTTGAAGCTTTGGCATAGCGGATGTAATTATCTTACTTGGTTATAATAAAATTTTTAAAAGTACATACAATACGTGGATTTATTTTCAATTTAAATTAATATTATTCGATTAATCGAATAATTTAAATTTGACCGATTATTAACCGATTAAATATCAACCCCGATTAATTATTTGCTCGATTAACCGATTAAACAAGAACCTCGATTAATTGAATACCCTAGTAAGTACACCCAAATCTTCATCAAAATATTATCATGATTTAGTATTTTGGGCAAGAGTACAAAATTTGCAAGCATTTGGTTTTATGTACAGAAAAAGTCTCAAATTCTGAGAATTTTTTTTCGAAAAAATGTTTTTCTAGATAAAAAATCTCAGATACTGATATATGTTTTCTATAGAACAAGAGTCAGATTCTGAGAAACTATTTCTATAGAAAAAGTCTTAGAGTCTCAGAATTTTTTCTATACAAAAGTCTTAGATGCTGAGAAACTTTTTCTATAGCAAAAATCTTAGATTTTGAGAAATACTTTCTATAGAAAAATTCCTAAATTCCGAGAAACCATTTTTAATAGAAAAAGCTTAGGTTTTCAGAATTTTTTCAAAAAAACAGTTTTAGATTCTGAGATTTTCTTCAATAGCAAAAATCTCTGATTTTGAGAAATGTTTTCCATAGAAAAAGTCTCAAATTCTCAGAATTTTTTTCTATAGAAAAAGTCTCAGATTCTAAAAAAATATTATTTATTGAGAGGTTTTCCGCTTCCTATTTTTAATTTTTAGTATAATAACGATACTTGGAGGTATTGCTGCTACTGTAACGTTGTTGCCAAAACGATCTTAATACTGATACCGCGGTATACCGTTACTGAAATAAAAAGAAACTTTTTGCCGTTCCCCTTACTGATTTTCGTTTAGGTAACTAACCTTACAATTTTTTGACGTTTGGTTGGGATTTTTTAAAAACGGTTTTTTAAAAAATGTTTTAGTTTTATCGAAATATAATAGTGGGGCACATCAGACACATAATCAAGAAACTTGAGGTTAAAGTCTCATTCAAAATAGATTTTAAGAAAAACCTGTGTTTATGAAGAACACTCACTCACATACACTCACATAAAAAATCGGTTGGAATGAGGTTGCCACAACCGCAATACGGTTGTCGTAACCGGCTTGCGGTTGTCCCAACCGTACGCGGTTGCAGCAACCGTAAATTGAGGTTGTTATAACTTTTTTAAAAAATTTTAGTGCCAGTTGCCACAAAATAAAAAAAAAGTTGCTACAACTGCAAACCCCGGTTGTAGCAACCGTAAATAACGGCATTTGCCGGTTGCCACAAACTCATATTACCGGTTCCCTCTACTGATAATTCAAATAACAAAACTTCAAAAAATTGAATGTCGTAAAATAAAAAAATATTGAGGAAAACATTTGTTTTTCTTCAAAATATCAACATTTGATGATAAAACCTGAAAATAAAGATTTAAAAGGGTAAGTTTTTGTTCTTTGAATGATACAACAGTTTAACTAATGCCGTTTTTCTTATTTCAATTTGCAGAAATAGTGGAATACGTTAAACTCAAACATTTACGCCATGAGATGGAAGCCCTCAAATTTGGATTCTGCAGAAAAGAAAAAGGTGATATAAAACAAGTGAAAAAAAATATCTTAGAATCTGAGACTTTTTCTATAAAAAAATGTCTCAGAATCTGAGACCTTTTCTATAAAAAAGATGTCTTTGAGTCTGAGACTTTTTCTACAAAAAAATGTGTCAGAAGCTGAGACTTTTTCTGTAGAAAAAATGTCTCAGAATCTGAGACTTTTTCTGTAGAAAAAATGTCTCAGAATCTGAGACTTTTCTATAGCAAAAATGTCTCAGAATCTGAGACTTTTTCTCTACAAAAATGTCTCCAAATCTGAGACTTTTTCTATAGAAAAAATGTCTCAGAACTGAGATTTTTTCTGTAGAAAAAATGTTTAAGAATCTGAGACTTTTTCTATAGAAAAACTGTCTCAGAATCTGAGACTTTTTCTATAGAAAAACTGTCTCAGAATCTGAGACTTTTTCTATAGAAAAACTGTATCAGAATCTGAGACTTTTTCTATAGAAAAACTGTCTCAGAATCTGAGACTTTTTCTATAGAAAAACTGTCTCAGAATCTGAGACTTTTTCTATAGAAAAACTGTCTCAGAATCTGAGACTTTTTCTATAGAAAAACTGTCTCAGAATCTGAGACTTTTTCTATAGAAAAACTGTCTCAGAATCTGAGACTTTTTCTATAGAAAAACTGTCTCAGAATCTGAGACTTTTTCTATAGAAAAACTGTCTCAGAATCTGAGACTTTTTCTATAGAAAAACTGTCTCAGAATCTGAGACTTTTTCTATAGAAAAACTGTCTCAGAATCTGAGACTTTTTCTCTAGAAAAACTGTCTCAGAATCTGAGACTTTTTCTATAGAAAAACTGTCTCAGAATCTGAGACTTTTTCTATAGAAAAACTGTCTCAGAATCTGAGACTTTTTCTATAGAAAAACTATCTCAGAATCTGAGACTTTTTCTATAGAAAAACTGTCTCAGAATCTGAGACTTTTTCTATAGAAAAACTGTCTCAGAATCTGAGACTTTTTCTATAGAAAAACTGTCTCAGAATCTGAGACTTTTTCTATAGAAAAACTGTCTCAGAATCTGAGACTTTTTCTATAGAAAAACTGTCTCAGAATCTGAGACTTTTTCTATAGAAAAACTGTCTCAGAATCTGAGACTTTTTCTATAGAAAAACTGTCTCAGAATCTGAGACTTTTTCTATAGAAAAACTGTCTCAGAATCTGAGACTTTTTCTATAGAAAAACTGTCTCAGAATCTGAGACTTTTTCTATAGAAAAACTGTCTCAGAATCTGAGACTTTTTCTATAGAAAAACTGTCTCAGAATCTGAGACGTTTTCTACAGAAAAACTGTCTCAGAATCTGAAACTTTTTCTGTAGAAAAACTGTCTCAGAATATATGACTTTTTCTGAGACATTTTTATTATAGAAAAAGATTCAGATTTTTCCTATAGAAAAACTCTCAGATTCAGAGTTATTTTTCTCATAGAAAAAAGACCAGATTCTGAAATAATTTTCCTTTAGAAAAAGTATCAGATTCTGAGATATTTCTCCTATAGAAAAATTTCCAGATTTTGAGACATTTTTCCTTTAGAAAAAGTCTCAGATTCTGAGAGGAAGAATTCTTTGTATCGGATTTTTAGCAAACGAATTAAAACCACCTAAAATTAAAATGTAACATTTGGTTTAGTATTTTTAGCAAAAGTCACTAATATAACTATATTTTTTTTTAAACAATAAAAAACAGCAAAGAAAAAATTAAAAAATGTGTTTTATTTTTGGAAATTTATTTTGTATTTTGGCATAATATCGAAAATACATTAAACACAGCTCTGGTTGGAGCAACCGGCAATACGGTTGCTACAACCGGCAAATGTCGTTATTTGAGGTTGCTGCAACCGGAATTTGCCGGTTGCCACAACTGTAAATTGTCGGTTGCTACAACCGTATATTTACCGGTTGCCGCAACCTCAATCTGAGGTTGGAACCTTCTACGGTTGAGACAACCGTATTTTGCTGTGAGTGCTCTTACAATTTTAAAAAGGAGAATCGACGTATTGGTGTAGCATAATGCATTACGTATGAATAAGGTATATAGGTTTATAGAACAAACCAAAGATACAATAAATACCATTTAATTCTGCTGCTACACGGTTGTTATGTACAGAATTATGAAAAAGGTAAAAAAAATGAAAATTAAGTTTCATTTTAAAATTTATTAATTAATAACAAAATGCCTTAAAAGTTTTCCATAACTCGTTTGTTGTTGTAGATTGTTGTGGATTTGTGTGTTTATTTACACGATATTTATTGTTATTTCTTAAAACTTTTAAAGTTTAGTAAGAATTAGAGCATTTATTTGAGTTATAAGAAACCGTATTTCTTGGAAAAAGAATATAAAAAAAATTCAAGGTATCATATTTGATTTTCTCCATAATGAAAAACTATGTCGGAATATAGTACGTTTTCAAGATTTTGTTAAAAGAAAAATTTCAGTTTTTTTAATATTTAAGTCTTAAAAATTAAATTCCATAAAAATGTTATTACTTACTTGAATATTGGAATACCCTTTAACCACATATGACAAATAAAACTTTCTTCCGATTTTGAATGTCAGGAAAATGTTTATTTATTAGGGCTTGCGATGCGGTTTTAAACGTAATCGTAACCGTAACCGCGGTTAACCACACAATATAGCCGTAACCGCACAAAAATTCTTGTAGTTACGGCGAGGTTGCACAGCAGGAAACAGCTTTTTTATGCTGTGCAACCTCGCTTAACGCAACTAATAGAAATATTGGACACTGCGATTGTAGTGAATAATTTATAAAAACATTTTCCGGAATAAAACGACTTTATTGCATAAAATATAAAATTATTATGACATAAAAATTTTGGAAAGTTTTTAAAATAAAATTTACAGAAATATTGATAAACTTATTTTTTAAATATTTACAGTGGATAACCACCACAGCGATAACTGAGGTTGTTGCGATAACCGAGCCACATATATATATTTTAGGCTGCAATTTCTTTAATTTTTAAAATAAATTTATTAATTTCATTAAAAATAAAATAAAAACTCTATAAATAAATCACACACTCAAAAAAAAACTTTTTTTTTTGCTACCTCCTATTTGACAAAAATTCACCAGATTTTTTGCTACCTCCTTTTTTACGAGAATTCCTAGTAAATTTTACAATCTTTTTACACTCAAAATATTTTGTAGGCAAAAACAAATGAAAAACACACTTAAAACCAGTGAATAAACAATTGAAAACCAGTCCAGTAATTATTCATTTGTTTTAAGAAACATCAACATTTATTTTTTACTGTTGACAAAATTTTCTAAAATAAATAACATTAAACATTAAAAAATTACGTTTTTTTCACTCTTTTTTACCAACAAATTCGAAAAAAATAACCAACGAAAACATTAAAAATTAATGATAGTTCTGTTATTTTTGCCAACAAATTTCAAAAAAATAACCTACGAAAACAATAAAAATTAATGTTTTCGTAGGCAATTTTTTACAATTTTTTATTGAAATATTTTTTTTTAAATTTTTAATAAAATTTTTGGGGAATCGATCCCGCAATCAACTACATTCTGGCCAGACACTCTACCCATCGTGCCAAAGCCACTTGATACAAACATGTTTTTATATTTCTATAAATAATTTTTTGATTTTTTTTTCTACAAAAAAATAACTGATTTGTGTAGGTAAAAACTAATGATATTTCATTAAAAAATACCAACAATTTAAAAAAAAATTACTTACACAAATCATTAAAAATCAAAAGAATAATCAGTAGTTTTTACTTACAGAACAAAAATAAATTACTTTAAAAATTGAATGCCAATGAAAGCCTTTATTTTTTAGTGTGTTATTTTTGAAACAAAGGACTGAAGTAGTCATTAATAAAAACTGAACATCAAACAAATGTTTTTTCTTTTAAAAACGACTAAACGGAAAACTTTTTAAATAAACTACAAACAGTTAATGACATAATTTTTTGAGTGTTCCAATAATTTTGTAAATTTACAAGCTTTTTACCAATAAAATTGTAAATTTACAGTTTTCTTTGCGCAATAAAAATTACAAATGGTTCTCTTGAGTTTACTAAATTTTTTGTAAAATTATCTTGGAAATTTGTTAAATTACAAAAAAAAAATGTAAAATTACAAAAAAAAATTTAAATTTTGATCCAAATTTTTATGTCAAAAAACAAGTAAAACTGTAAAATGGGATTACGAGACATTTCCTAGTAATTTGACAATTTTTTTTTTTTTGTGTGTTCATTATCATGTTTATATTTTATATACCAAAAATTATTTGTATCGTCCGTTTGAATATATTATCACTTAACCTTTATTAAATTCATATTTGCACGTACGTATGCGTCATGTAGATGTAAAAATATATGTAAATTTGAAAGCGTGAAAAGATACTTTGGGGTCTTTTTGTGGTTACGGGCACACCTGTACATTTGACCAAAATTGCTATACAATACATACACTCAAAAAAAAAACCTTGTAAAGTTACCAAAAAATCTCGTGATTTTACGAGGCTATTCTCGTAAAATAGGAGGTAGGTAAAATCCTCGTAAAATTACGAGGAATTCCTCGTAATTTTGAATGCGCCAAAAATTGGTAAAATACCCAATTTTATTGGTAAAAATATTGTTTTCAAACCGAAAAAAAAAAATGGTAAACTTACACTCAAAATATTTTGTAGGCAAAAACAAAAGAAAAACACACTTAAAACAAGTGAATAAACAATTGAAAACCATCCAAGTAATTATTAATTTATTTTAACAAACAGCAACATTTACAAAATTTTCTAAAATAAATAACATTAAACATTAAAAAATTACGGTTTTTTCACTCTTTTTTACTAACATATTCGAAAAAAATAACCTACAAAAACATTAAAAATTAATGATAGTTCTGTTATTTTTACCAACAAATTCCAAAAAAATAACCTACGAAAACATTAAAAATTAATGATTTCATAGGTTATTTTATACAATTTTCTATTGAAATATTTTTTTAAAAATTTTTAATAACATTTTGGGGAATCGGTCCCGCAACCAACTACATTCTGGCCAGACACTCTACCCATCGTGCCAGAGTCACTTGATACAAACATGTTTTTATATTTCTATAAATAATTTTTTGATTTTTTTTTTCTACAAAAAATTTACTGACTTGTGTAGGTAAAAACTAATGATATTTCATTAAAAAATACCAACAATTTAAAAAAAATGACTTACACAAATCATTAAAAATTTAAAGAATAATCAGTAGTTTTTACTTACAGAACAAAAATAAATGACTTTAAAGATTAAATGTTAATGAAAGTCTTTATTTTTTAGTGTGTTATTTTTGAAACATAGGACAGAAGAAGTCATTAATAAAAACTGAACATCAAACAAATGTTTTTGCTTTTAAAAACGACTAAACGGAAAACTTTTTAAATAAACTACAAACAGTTAATGACATAATTTTTTGAGTGTACAAGAAAAAATGGTAAAAATGGTAAATTTACAAACCAAAATGGTAAATTGGCAAACCAAAATGGTAAATTTACAAACCAAAATGGCAAATTTACAAAAATTTTTTTTGATAAACAACATAAATCCTCGTAATAAAATCATTTTTGTAAAATAACTGCTTTTTTTTTGTAAATTATCTAGAATCCTCGTAATAAATTTTTCAAAATTTTGTCAACTTTTTTTTTAAATATTTTTCAATTAAAAAAAAAATTACAAAAAAAACTGTTTTTTTTTTGTTAAACAACATAAATCCTCGTATAACATTTTTGTATGATAACTGTTTTTTTTTTTTTGTAATTCAACTAGAATCTTCGTAATAAAAACTTTGTTGTAAAATTACAATTTTTTTTGGAAAATATCCTTTCAAAATGGTAGAATACAATTACAAAAATAAACTTGTAAAATTACCAATAAAACTGTAGTTCTCGTTTGAGCAAAGTACAATATTTTTTGTTAAAAAACAAGAAAAATTGTTAAATATTGATAGAACGGGATTACAAGGCATTTTACCACGCGTTTTACCAGTTTATTTTTTTGAGTGTACAATTCATTTGTACGTGCATTAAAGTGAAATTTTTTCATTCAACTTTTGAAATTTGAGGCAATTTGATTAAATTAACCTGTAGCGGCTGACGATCAAAGTTTTGAATTTTTGAAATTAAAAAGAAATACATATGGGGCATTCCATGTGAAATCGGACACTTTGAAAAACTTTTTTTTTAGATTTTCCCAATTTGTTTACAGTTTTTAGTACCCTTCGAAAACTCCTTCGTGGTAAATTTTCAGATTTTTTTGATGACCCGTTCAAAAGATATCGAATTTTTAAAAATTGGTAGTTTGTTCCTTTACTCAAACTTCTTTTAATCATAACTCTTCAATAATGGTCCAAATTTCAAATTTTTTTTTTCAAAATTTTTGTTTTTTTACGTACTTTCTAAAAAAAAATCCCAAAAAATTCTTAAAAGCGCTCTAGTATGCGATTTTTAAGTTTTAAAATTTAAATCTCATTTTTGAAAATGTTTGTACTCTTCGATTTTTTTGAAATTTTTTTGTGTAAAACTTCTATCAATTCTACAATTTTTTTGCCCAGGAAGATCGTGGGATAACGATTATTACTATTTTTTAAAATTTTTTGAAAAAATTTTATTGTAATTTTCCAATCTTAAAATCATTTCTACTGCTCCAATGGTGCGTCATAGAGGGGTCCTTTATAAGACCGACCCACATTAATTTTTACGTCTTAACATTTCTTTGGAACAAACTAATACCCTATCTCCAATTTCTAAGGGGGCTCCCACACAAAACGACATTTTTTAAAATTTGTTCCAACCGCTCTAACTGCCCTAAAAGTGCCCTTAGAGCAACAAAATGTATGACCAACCCACAATATTTTTTTAGTCCAAACATTTTCTCTGAATACACCTACCCTCTATCTTTAACTGTTAAGGCGGTCCCCATAAATTTTTTTTTATTTTTTGTAAATTTGTTTTATTTAAGCAGCTTCTACCGGTCCAATGGTGCATCCGAGAGGGGTCATTACTGAGACCGACCCCCATTTATTTTTACCCTACAACATTTTTTCAAAACATACCTACGCCCTATCTCCACTCCCTAAGTAGGCTCCCATACAAATAACAGTTGGAGCAAGTTTTATAAAAATTTAATTTTGTATGGGAGCCTACTTAGGAAGTGGAGATAGGGCGTAGGTATGTTTTGAAAAAATGTTGTGGGGTAAAAATAAATGGGGGTCGGTCTCGGTAATGACCCCTCTCGGACGCACCATTGGACCGGTAGAAGCTGATTAAATAAAACAAATTTACAAAAAATAAAAAAAATTGTATGGCGACCGCCTTAACAGTTAAAGATAGAGGGTAGGTGTATTCAGAGAAAATGTTTGGACTAAAAAAATATTGTGGGTCGGTCATACATTTTGTTGTTCTAAGGGCACTATTAGGGCAGTTAGAGCGGATGGAACAAATTTTAAAAAATTTCGTTTTGTGTGGGAGCCCCCTTAGAAATTGGAGATAGGGTATTAGTTTGTTCCAAAGAAATGTTAAGACGTAAAAATTAATGGGGGTCGGTCTTATAAAGGACCCCTCTATGACGAACCATTGGAGCAGTAGAAATGATTTTAAGATTAGAAAATTACAATAAAATTTTTTCAAAAAATTTTAAAAAATAGTAATAATCGATATCCCACGATCTTCCTGGGCAAAAAATTTGTAGAATTGATAGAAGTTTTACACAAAAAAATTTCAAAAAAATCGAAGAGTACAAACATTTTCAAAAATGAGATTTAAATTTTAAAACTTAAAAATCGCATACTAGAGCGCTTTTAAGAATTTTTTGGGATTTTTTTTTTAGAAAGTACGTAAAAAAACAAAAATTTTGAAAAAAAAAATTTGAAATTTGGACCATTATTGAAGAAGTTATGATTAAAAGAAGTTTGAGTAAAGGAACAAACTACCAATTTTTAAAAATTCGATATCTTTTGAACGGGTCATCAAAAAAATCTGAAAATTTACCACGAAGGAGTTTTCGAAGGGTACTAAAAACTGTAAACAAATTGGGAAAATCTAAAAAAAAAGTTTTTCAAAGTGTCCGATTTCACATGGAATGCCCCATATGTATATTAGGGTGCCACGAATAATGAGTTTTTTTGAATTTCGTTGATGGCCGAGCAAATTATTGTTCGTTTTGGTCTAAAAACGCCATGTTTAAGTTTTTAGTCAAATCTGACAAAACTAACCCGTGCGTTTGGAGGGTTAAAGTTTTGCCCCAAAAAAATTTTTTCCCAGACTTTTAGACCATGTGGCGCAATATTCCGACCCGACAAGGTTAAAAATCTAAAATTGAAATATCGCTGCCACCTTAGTGCACAGAATTGAACACCGAACACCGTATTAGGCAAGTACGAACATGTATTTTACAAATAATTTTTTTTTCACAAAAGTAATTTCTTTTTAAATAAAGCGTTTTACAATAATTACACTAGGCTTGAAATTTACATTTTTTAACAAGCTTGGTACCTTACTGGGAAAGTTAATTCGCTTACGCTGAATTCAAAGGTGCTAGCTGTTTTTCGAAGTTATCGCTCGTATTCGCGATTTAAAATGTTGATGCTTAAGTACAATAAAAACGATATTTTTTAAATTTTGCGATCATTTTTAAATTTAAAACCATTCAAGTCTGTTAAACTAACACAACAAACCATAATACCGTGAATTTTTTCGCGAAAAATATTTCTTGTTCGCGAAAAATCTTTATTTTCGTGAAAAAATTGCTTCAATTCAAATATTTTTAGTTTGATTTCAATTTACGACAGCCATCTGGTGAAGTTAGTTCGTGTACACTAAATCCCATTGTAATATCAGTTTTTTCAAAGTTAACGTATGTATTAGCGATATTCGCGCTTATTTTTTTTTATTTTTAAGTAAAACAAGTGAGAGTGCTACATTCGGCTGTGCCGAATCTTTTATACCCTCCAAAATGTAAAAAACTATATAAAAAAAATCCAGGGGTTTTTTTTTTGGTGGGGGGGGGGGTTGAGGGAAACGTTAGGGGGCAACTTCCCCCTGCGATTTTTAACTTCTTCTGAGATAAGAATATTGCATTTGCTTAGCAAAAGTACAAAAAACCCTGCAAAAAATGCGGTTTTTCTTGGGTTGGTTTAGTTCTCCAAGGGGGAACTTTTTTCCCCCTGGTCCGATTTTGCCCATTTCCGAACCTAACCTGCCTAGGAATATAAGACATATTCGTGCCAAACTTCGGAAGTCTAGCTCGTTCAGTTTGGACTGTATCGTGTCTTCTACAGACGGACAGACGGACGGACGGACATCGCTAGAATGTCTTAGAATCGATCACTGATCAATAATATATATACTTTATGGGGTCCTAGACCGATATTTCGATGCGTTACACACGGAATAACAAAGTGAGTATACCCCCATACTGTGGAGGGTATAAAAACAATATCTTTCATATTTTTTAGACAATTGCTGAATTTTTATCAGTTAAACGCTATTGAATATGGGTCATTATTAGTGAAATCAATCATGAATATTCTTGACCCCCTCCGATATTGATGAAATTTGGTTAAGTTCTTACACTACGTAAAAAACTAAAAAATCCAAATTTTCAGCCCTCTAAGTCAACAGGGGCCGAAAATACGGAGGGTCAAAATTTCCCCCAAAATCTCCCAGTCGCGACACTTTGCACCGTAAAAACTTAATATCGTTGGTTCTATTATAGCTAGAAAGCCCATTTTTGGTTTGTTTTGAAGCTCATAATATGCTCTATAAGACCTACCATAACCAAAAAATTTTCGAAAAAAAATAAGGGTTACCTCCCTTATTTTAAGGTCGTGATAAAGGGAGGAGAAAATGGGGATGATGGTATCCCCCGATTTTTTTTTTACTTGACGAACTTTTAGAAAAAGTCCTAAAGAATATACTCTAAAATTTTTAAGTTGGACAACAATGGGATCACTCAAAATCAAAATTTTTCACAATTTCCCCTAAAAATCTCCAAATCGCAACACTCTTGAACCTTAAAAAATTTAATATCATATGTGCTATTGTAGCTACAGAGTCCATTATTGTTTGTTTTAAAGCTTATAGTACGCTCTACAATACCTACCTTAACCCAAAAATTTTAGAAAAAAGGAAGGGTGCTCCCCTTATTTAAAGGTCGTGGCAAAGGGTGGAGGAAATGGGGGAAAGTATCCCCCGATTTTTTTTTTACTTGGTATTCTCAAAGTGCAAGTCCTAATGAACATATCCTAAAATTTTTATGTTGGGACAACAATCAGATCGACCAAAATCAAAATTTTTCACAATTTCCCCCAAAATCACCAAATCGCGACACTCTTGCCCATTACAAATTTAATATCGTGGACTGTATTGTAGCTACAGACTCCATTTTTGGTTTGTTTTAAAGCTCTTAATATGCCCTACAATATTGCTATTACAAAAAAAAAAAAATAAAAAAAATTAGGGGTGCCTCTTGTATTATAAGATCGTGGCAAGGGGTGGGGAAATCGGGGGATAGTATCCCCCAATTTTTTTTACCTTGTTTTTTTTTTAAAGAGTAAGTTCTAGAGAGCATATCCTGAAATTTTTATCTTGGACTCCAGTGGGAGGCGCAAGAATGTCGCGATTTGATGATTTTGGGGGAAAATTTTGAAAAATTTTGATTTTGGTCGATCCCATTGTTGTCCCAACATAAAAATTGTAGACTATGTTCATTAGGACTTGCACTTTGAGAATCCCAAGTAAAAAAAAATCGTGGGGATACTTTCCCCCCATTTCCTCCACCCTTTGCCAAGACCTTTAAATAAGAAGGGCACCAATTCCTTTTTTTTTGGAAAATTTTTTGGTTTTGGTATGTCTTGTAGAGCGTATTAGAAGCTTTAAAACAAAAAAAATTGGATCTGTAGCTACAAAAGCACTTATGATATTAAATCTTTGAGGTTAAAGAGTGTTGCGATTTGGAGATTTTGGGGAAAATTGTGAAAAATTTTGATTTTGAGCGATCCCATTGTTGTCCCAACTTAAAAATTTTAGAATATATTCTTTAGGACTTTCTCTATAAGATTATCAAGTAAAAAAAAATCGGGGGATACCATCCTCCCCATTTTCTCCTCCGTATATCTCGACCTTAAAATAAGGGAGGTAACCCTTATTTTTTTCGAAAATTTTTTGGTTATGGTAGGTCATGTAGAGCATATTATGAGCTTCAAAACAAAAAAAAAATGGGCTTTCTAGCTATAATAGAACCAACGATATTAAGTTTTTACGGTGCAAAGTGTCGCGACTGGGAGGTTTTGGGGGAAATTTTGACCCTCCGTGTTTTCGCCCACTGTTTACTTAGAGGGCTGAAAATAAGTGTGCATTAGTTTATCACTTAGTGTTACAACTAAACCAAATTTCATCAAAATTGGAGGGGGTCACGAAAATTTTTAGCTATTTTTGATTGATTTCACTAAGACTGACCCATATACAAAAAAAAATTGTATTTGTATTTTTTCGCGAATTTTTTTTTTTCGCGAAATTTTTTTCCAATTTTTTTTTTCTTAATTTTCCTATTAATTTATGAAAATGAGTAGAATACGAAAAATATTCTGTCTGTAATTTATCGTATTCTACTCATTTTCATAAATTAATAGGAAAATTTAGAAAAAAAAAATTGGAAAAAAATTTCGCGAAAAAAAAAAATTCGCGAAAAAATACAAATACAATTTTTTTTTGTATATGGGTCAGTCTTAGTGAAATCAATCAAAAATAGCTAAAAATTTTCGTGACCCCCTCCAATTTTGATGAAATTTGGTTTAGTTGTAACACTAAGTGATAAACTAATGCACACTTATTTTCAGCCCTCTAAGTAAACAGTGGGCGAAAACACGGAGGGTCAAAATTTCCCCCAAAACCTCCCAGTCGCGACACTTTGCACCGTAAAAACTTAATATCGTTGGTTCTATTATAGCTAGAAAGCCCATTTTTTTTTTGTTTTGAAGCTCATAATATGCTCTACATGACCTACCATAACCAAAAAATTTTCGAAAAAAATAAGGGTTACCTCCCTTATTTTAAGGTCGAGATATACGGAGGAGAAAATGGGGAGGATGGTATCCCCCGATTTTTTTTTTACTTGATAATCTTATAGAGAAAGTCCTAAAGAATATATTCTAAAATTTTTAAGTTGGGACAACAATGGGATCGCTCAAAATCAAAATTTTTCACAATTTTCCCCAAAATCTCCAAATCGCAACACTCTTTAACCTCAAAGATTTAATATCATAAGTGCTTTTGTAGCTACAGATCCAATTTTTTTTTGTTTTAAAGCTTCTAATACGCTCTACAAGACATACCAAAACCAAAAAATTTTCCAAAAAAAAAGGAATTGGTGCCCTTCTTATTTAAAGGTCTTGGCAAAGGGTGGAGGAAATGGGGGGAAAGTATCCCACGATTTTTTTTTACTTGGGATTCTCAAAGTGCAAGTCCTAATGAACATAGTCTACAATTTTTATGTTGGGACAACAATGGGATCGACCAAAATCAAAATTTTTCAAAATTTTCCCCCAAAATCATCAAATCGCGACATTCTTGCGCCTCCCACTGGAGTCCCAAGATAAAAATTTCAGGATATGCTCTCTAGAACTTACTCTTTAAAAAAAAAACAAGGTAAAAAAAATTGGGGGATACTATCCCCCGATTTCCCCCACCCCTTGCCACGATCTTATAATACAAGAGGCACCCCTAATTTTTTTTATTTTTTTTTTTTGTAATAGCAATATTGTAGGGCATATTAAGAGCTTTAAAACAAACCAAAAATGGAGTCTGTAGCTACAATACAGTCCACGATATTAAATTTGTAATGGGCAAGAGTGTCGCGATTTGGTGATTTTGGGGGAAATTGTGAAAAATTTTGATTTTGGTCGATCTGATTGTTGTCCCAACATAAAAATTTTAGGATATGTTCATTAGGACTTGCACTTTGAGAATACCAAGTAAAAAAAAAATCGGGGGATACTTTCCCCCCATTTCCTCCACCCTTTGCCACGACCTTTAAATAAGGGGAGCACCCTTCCTTTTTTCTAAAATTTTTTGGTTAAGGTAGGTATTGTAGAGCGTACTATAAGCTTTAAAACAAACAATAATGGACTCTGTAGCTACAATAGCACATATGATATTAAATTTTTAAGGTTCAAGAGTGTTGCGATTTGGAGATTTTAGGGGAAATTGTGAAAAATTTTGATTTTGAGTGATCCCATTGTTGTCCCAACTTAAAAATTTTAGAGTATATTCTTTAGGACTTTTTCTAAAAGTTCGTCAAGTAAAAAAAAAATCGAGGGATACCATCATCCCCATTTTCTCCTCCCTTTATCACGACCTTAAAATAAGGGAGGTAACCCTTATTTTTTTTCGAAAATTTTTTGGTTATGGTAGGTCTTATAGAGCATATTATGAGCTTCAAAACAAACCAAAAATGGGCTTTCTAGCTATAATAGAACCAACGATATTAAGTTTTTACGGTGCAAAGTGTCGCGACTGGGAGATTTTGGGGGAAATTTTGACCCTCCGTATTTTCGGCCCCTGTTGACTTAGAGGGCTGAAAATTTGGATTTTTTAGTTTTTTACGTAGTGTAAGAACTTAACCAAATTTCATCAATATCGGAGGGGGTCAAGAATATTCATGATTGATTTCACTAATAATGACCCATATTCAATAGCGTTTAACTGATAAAAATTCAGCAATTGTCTAAAAAATATGAAAGATATTGTTTTTATACCCTCCACAGTATGGGGGTATACTCACTTTGTTATTCCGTGTGTAACGCATCGAAATATCGGTCTAGGACCCCATAAAGTATATATATTATTGATCAGTGATCGATTCTAAGACATTCTAGCGATGTCCGTCCGTCCGTCTGTCCGTCTGTAGAAGACACGATACAGTCCAAACTGAACGAGCTAGACTTCCGAAGTTTGGCACGAATATGTCTTATATTCCTAGGCAGGTTAGGTTCGGAAATGGGCAAAATCGGACCAGGGGGAAAAAAGTTCCCCCTTGGAGAACTAAACCAACCCAAGAAAAACCGCATTTTTTGCAGGGTTTTTTGTACTTTTGCTAAGCAAATGCAATATTCTTATCTCAGAAGAAGTTAAAAATCGCAGGGGGAAGTTGCCCCCTAACGTTTCCCTCAACCCCCCCCCCACCAAAAAAAAAACCCCTGGATTTTTTTTATATAGTTTTTTACATTTTGGAGGGTATAAAAGATTCGGCACAGCCGAATGTAGCACTCTCACTTGTTTTACTTAAAAATAAAAAAAAATAAGCGCGAATATCGCTAATACATACGTTAACTTTGAAAAAACTGATATTACAATGGGATTTAGTGTACACGAACTAACTTCACCAGATGGCTGTCGTAAATTGAAATCAAACTAAAAATATTTGAATTGAAGCAATTTTTTCACGAAAATAAAGATTTTTCGCGAACAAGAAATATTTTTCGCGAAAAAATTCACGGTATTATGGTTTGTTGTGTTAGTTTAACAGACTTGAATGGTTTTAAATTTAAAAATGATCGCAAAATTTAAAAAATATCGTTTTTATTGTACTTAAGCATCAACATTTTAAATCGCGAATACGAGCGATAACTTCGAAAAACAGCTAGCACCTTTGAATTCAGCGTAAGCGAATTAACTTTCCCAGTAAGGTACCAAGCTTGTTAAAAAATGTAAATTTCAAGCCTAGTGTAATTATTGTAAAACGCTTTATTTAAAAAGAAATTACTTTTGTGAAAAAAAAATTATTTGTAAAATACATGTTCGTACTTGCCTAATACGGTGTTCGGTGTTCAATTCTGTGCACTAAGGTGGCAGCGATATTTCAATTTTAGATTTTTAACCTTGTCGGGTCGGAATATTGCGCCACATGGTCTAAAAGTCTGGGAAAAAATTTTTTTGGGGCAAAACTTTAACCCTCCAAACGCACGGGTTAGTTTTGTCAGATTTGACTAAAAACTTAAACATGGCGTTTTTAGACCAAAACGAACAATAATTTGCTCGGCCATCAACGAAATTCAAAAAAACTCATTATTCGTGGCACCCTAATATACATATGGGGCATTCCATGTGAAATCGGACACTTTGAAAAACTTTTTTTTTAGATTTTCCCAATTTGTTTACAGTTTTTAGTACCCTTCGAAAACTCCTTCGTGGTAAATTTTCAGATTTTTTTGATGACCCGTTCAAAAGATATCGAATTTTTAAAAATTGGTAGTTTGTTCCTTTACTCAAACTTCTTTTAATCATAACTTCTTCAATAATGGTCCAAATTTCAAATTTTTTTTTTCAAAATTTTTGTTTTTTTACGTACTTTCTAAAAAAAAAATCCCAAAAAATTCTTAAAAGCGCTCTAGTATGCGATTTTTAAGTTTTAAAATTTAAATCTCATTTTTGAAAATGTTTGTACTCTTCGATTTTTTTGAAATTTTTTTGTGTAAAACTTCTATCAATTCTACAAATTTTTTGCCCAGGAAGATCGTGGGATATCGATTATTACTATTTTTTAAAATTTTTTGAAAAAATTTTATTGTAATTTTCTAATCTTAAAATCATTTCTACTGCTCCAATGGTTCGTCATAGAGGGGTCCTTTATAAGACCGACCCCCATTAATTTTTACGTCTTAACATTTCTTTGGAACAAACTAATACCCTATCTCCAATTTCTAAGGGGGCTCCCACACAAAACGAAATTTTTTAAAATTTGTTCCATCCGCTCTAACTGCCCTAATAGTGCCCTTAGAACAACAAAATGTATGACCGACCCACAATAAAAAAAAATTTTTTTCGCGAAAAAAATAATGAATTTTCTAAATTTATATTTACAAACTATCCCAAAAGCATAAAAATTTAATTTTTATAGTACCAAGGATTTACAATTTTAAATCGCGAATATCGCGGTATTCAGCGAACCCGAATTAGCTTTACCGACAGTGTTATTTTGCATTGTAATCAATACATTCGGCATGGCCGAATTTAACTTTTTTACTTGTTTACCAATAAAATTGTAAACAACATAATGATAAGGAATTCTCGTGACTTAACTAGATTTTTGGAAATTTGTACATTTACGATAAAAATTGAAAAATTACAAAGAAAAATTATAATTTCGATCGAAGATTTTTTGTTGAATAACAAGGAAAATTGTCAAAAATTTTTAAAATAGGATATGGGACTTTTCTAGTCATTTGACAAGTTTTTTTTTGTAAATGTACTAAAAAAAAAAAATAAAATTACTAAAAATGTTTTGCACTCAAAAATAAATTTCCGGTATTGGTATTTCAAGATAAATTCAAGGGCCTAATTATTGTTACTTGATAATCGTCAAATGGTATCATTATCTCATAATTCCGTTTCCCCAAAATAGAGATCCGCGCGTGACACGGTTTTTTCGTGATTCACGCCTGAATCACGCCTGATCGAGATTGAAATTTATTTTAACTGACGTGATCGTGAGTACGCGTGATTAGAGAAAATAGTTTCGTGTTGTTTTGTGAATTTTCGTGATTGTTTAATGTTGTTTCGAACAGAAAACAAGTAAGAAATTTGTCATTATATTAAATTTATAGGGTAATAAATACAAAATTGTGATTTAAATAATTTTTAACGATTGTTTTTAGGAAATTATATATTTTTTGGGCAAAAAATCGATAAAAAATAGAATTAAAATTTATTAATTTTTATTTCGTGCGTCTTCGTGAGTGTGATTATTTCGTGAGCGTGAGAAAAATTTTAGTTATTCACGTAAGCGTGCGTGAACGTAAGCAGAAAAAAAACTTTCGTGCATAATCGTGCGTGAGCCATATTTTTATTTCGTGAGCGTGCGTGAGTCAAAATTCACTCACGCGCCCATCTCTACCACAAAATAGCACTATATGGTAATGGAGTAATAAGCTAAGGATACGATTTGACAACTTTCAACTTACAATTTCTCCCCACTTTTTTTTACTATAGAAAATTTTAAGTGGAATGCCTGATTTACCAGTTTTATTTTGCATATTATTATTATATAAAAAAATTACCCTTATTTTAACTTTCGTTAAATTCTTGGTTAAAACTAAATTATTTAATAGCCATAAATTTAATTTGTATGCGCTGCATATGTTGCCACAGAAAGAAAAAGTGGAAAACTTTTAGCAGTTATTCAAACTAATTATTCTTAAATATATATTTTTTTATATAGTTTTTATTCAATAGCGAAAGTTGAGTAATTATTCAACATATGCAAAAAATTGCCTTCTTATAAAAAAACAAAAAAAAAAAAAAAAACCAACACACCACCATTAAATATGCATTTAAAAATTAAAAAGTTCTTTATAATTTCAAAAAAAAAAAAAAAGTTGTTACCATAAACACAACTCAACACAAGACTAATTTTACCATCTATTTTTTTTTTTTAAAAAGCGCATAACGCCACATGCATCTTAAGTATGCCGAAAAATAATGCCGGACTATTGGGGGTAAAAATATTTTTTAAGACAAAGCAAAACTATGTAAAAACTACGTTTCGGAGAGCATCACATTTTCCTGTCATCAGAAGTCTTTAGAAGACGCCTTTAGTCTGTTGTGTTTCGAACATCAATTTGTATATCGGCTTTTTCATGAAACAGCACGAGAAAAAAGGGGTCCATGGGTGCTAAGATATTTTTTTTATTAAATTTTTTTTTTTCTCGGAACCTCAGGTCGGATTGAATATTAAGTTTAGTTAAGGTTTTTTAGTGTTTATCTCCTGTTTATTTTGAGTTTTTCTATAGAAACATTTCAAAATTTTAAATTCTTATTCCTGAAATGGTTTAAGAACTTAACATGTTTATTCAAAACAAGTTTCCTTATTATGAAATTTTTCTGAGTCATTTGTTTAAAAAAAGGTTTTAGAAATTATAAAATTTTTGGTACAAAAAAATTTCAAGATTCTGATACATTTTCATATGGAAAATTTTCAGATAATTTTCCCAGAAAAAAATTCCCATATTTAGAAAATTTTCCAGATTTAGTCACTTTTTTCCATAAAAACTTCTTTGGCTCTGAATTTTTTTCTATTCTATTTTTCTTCAGAAAAAGTGTAAAATTTTTGAAACACTTTCTATAAAAAGTATCTGAGATAAGAAAAATTCAAGACTTAAAAAAAAATTTGAGGCAATTTCCTAGATTCCGAGAAATTGTTCTATAGAAAAGGTATTTTTTTTTTGTTTTTTTTAGAAAAGTTTTAGATTCTTAAACATTTTCTGAGATATATTTTCTAGTGAAAAGTCTGAGATCTAAGAAATTTTTACTACAAAATTTCCAGGACTCTCAGACATTTTTCCTATAGAAATGATTTCATCTCCAAAGACATTTTTCCTACAGAAAAAGTCTTAGATTCTGAGTCTCAGACATTTTCTTACAAAAAAAGTCTTAGATTCTGAGACAAATTGAGTTTTGTGTTTTTATAAACAAATTGTGTTTTTTATTTAACGTTTTAAGAAAGACTAAAAACTAAAGAAAATGATAAAATTAAATTTGACAAAAAACTAAAAACAATTGTATTTCAGAAATTATCAATTGTATTTCAGAAGTTATCAATTGTATATCAGAATTTAACAATTGTATTTCAGAAATTATCAATTGTATTTCAAAAGTTATCAATTGTATTTCAGAACTTATCAGTTGTATTTCAGAAGTTATCAATTGTATTTCCGAACTTATCTAATTTATTTCAGAAATAATCAATTGTATTTCAGAGTCTCAACTATCGAAAATTTTTTGTTATTGAAAACTCACAAATTCTGAAACATTTTTCCTATCGAAAAAGTCTGAGACTTTTTTTATTCTAAAAATTATCTCAGAATCTAGGCATTTTTCTTAGTGTTTTTTCCGTAAGTACAGATCGAGCTCGGGCTCTAATTATATTTGTTGTAAGGGTTCAAGTTGACTAAATGCAGAAGAAAAATTTAATTTCTAAAAATTATAGACATTGCTGTTATTTCAATACCGGTTTCAAACACTCCAGTTAGTGTTATCATCATTAGGATTTTAAATGTCGGTTTGTCTTAAACAAATCTTAGATTCTGGGACATTTTTTAAATAGAAAAATCTCATATTCTGGGAAATTTTTTCTATAAAAAAAGTAGCATATTGTGAGTTATTTTTCCTTTAGAAAGTCGCAGATTGTAATACATTTTTACTATAGAAAACTTCTCAAATTTTCCCTGAAGAAAATTTTATTATTTTTCCAATAGAAAAATTTAAGGATTCGGAGAATTTTTTCCTATAAAAAATTCAAAAATTCAAAAACATGGTTCCTATAGAAATATTTTGAGATTCTTGGACATTTTTTCTGGCGAAAAATTCTCCTCTTCTTTTTCTCTTTTGTTTTTACCCATCTTCTTCTCAGATTTTTTTCCAAAGAAGAAAAAATCCATATATAACAAATCAAAAAATTATAATATATAATTATAATTAGAGCCTGAGCCCGACGGTCTTTATAGAAACAATAATTTAAAAATAACGACTATAAGTCGCCCTAAGTGGCAATAATCAGTGTCTTTGGAAAAATGGCAACACCTAACATTTGTGTCTAAAAAATAGGCCATGTCTGGCAATGTTTACAAAATAAGTACTTAGATCAGAATTGATAAAGGAGAGGAAGAAGAATAATGATTACTAAAAATAAAAGTTTGTTTACACATAATTACAATAACACTCTTCTGCTAGAAAAAACAACAGGAACAACCACACTCGAATTGAAAAAATCAGATTTAGTTGATACTTGCTTAACAGCCTACTTGGCGTATCGGTCTGGAGTCATTGTACGTTACAATCAGTTAATAGCAAAGTATTTGGTGGTGGGTTCAATCCTTGGTGGGTTCAATCCTTGTCGGCTGCGATCTGTTAATAATTTTCACATATTGAGTTCTATTGACTATTAACTGAATAAATTTGACATTAAAAGTTTTTCTGAAGATTATTATAACTGGATAATATGAAACTAGTAAGAAACAAACCAGGATGTCTTAAATTTTTAGAAAAATTAAAATTTTTCTTTCACACTTTTCTCAATTCAAAACCAGAGACCAAGTATAACAGTTATATGTGTCTTTTTGTTTTAAAAAAATCATGAAACGAACGTTGTCCAAATTTAGTATTTTATATATGAAAAGACTTCAAGAGATGTCCAGTGTTAAAATTTGCAATAACATTTATTTTTTTGATTTTTTCAATAACAGTAAAAAATAACAGTTATTAAAAACTTTTTGTTCAAACAATCTAAAATAACTTTTATTTTATATTTATTTGATTAAATAACTGTTATAACAGTTATTTTTAAAAAAATCAATCAAAGTTTATATCTTTAAATCAATGATTGAAGTATTAGATATCAGTAGGATTCTTCTGCATGCGTTAGTGTAGTTTTATTTTAATAACTCGAGTTTTTTTAACTCGAGTTTAAAAAAAATCTTTATTTTTTTTAAAAAGAATTCCCACATTTTGCGTCTAGAAAAATTCCCAAATTTTTTGTTGAGAAAAATTCTCGTGTTTTTTTTAAGACAAATTTTAATATTCCAAGACGTGATAGAAATATTTTAACATTTCGAGACATTTTTTCTTAAGAAAAATTTTAAGGTTCTAAGAAATTTATTATTTATCATTTCCACAAAAAATTTCTATATATAGAAAAACTATCAGATGTTTCTTAGGGTTACCTACAGAAAAATTCTTAAATTATTCCTATGAATTTTTTTTTTTAAATTTTTCCTATAGAAAAATTCTCAAACTTTTTCAAAAAGAAAAATTCTAACATTTTGAGACATATTTTCTTTAGAACAATTTTAAGATGCTTGGACATTAATCAGAGAAAAAAATTCTCAGATTTTTTTTTTTCACTTTTTATTTTTTCCGTCTTCTTTCCTTTTTTTAATTTTTTGCTTTTTTTCTAGTTAATTTTTAATACACTTACCAATTTCATTTGCATTTAAAATGCATTTTCGTATTCAGACATTTTTTCTGAATTTTTACGTTTTAAGTAGAGGATTCTAGCTTTTTGTTTAAATTTTGATTATGGAAATCCGATATTTAATTAGGGAGTATTGGCTCTTCTGCCGAAGGCCAAAATTTCGTAAAAAAAAACCAAAATGCTTAAAAAAGTAAAATTGTAAATTATCACATACTGTTAAAATGTTTTTCACCAGTTGTTTGGAATTTGTCGAAAAAATTTTATATATTTAATTCTGGGTTAAAAAATTTTAACAGATGTCGTGACTGAAATTTTATTGCGGTTATTTTCTTAGAAAATATTCACCCTCTATCTCCCGGTTTAAGAAGTCATTTAGGTCCTTTTCTAAAATATCCTCAACGAACACCACTAAGGCGTGCGTTTAAGGGGTTAAAATGTTCTACAAACATTTCCTACATAAAATATTACTAGGGGTTTTCAAAAAAAAAAAAGTTCGTGCGATATCAGCAAAATGTTTAATAAAGGAACATTTTAAATTACACCGCTCAACAAATCGAAGGTTTTTGACTCCGGTTTGAAGTTTGATACAAAATTTTGACTCGCTGATTTCAAATCTGTGCTCCAAATTTTTCCATCACGTCTAGAATTTTAATTATTCGCGGTTGAAAATGCGAAAAAACGCGATTTTGGCATTTTTTGAAAGCCTGCACAGCAGCCACTGGGTGGAATAAAAATCTGATATAAAGCGTTAGAGTAGAATTGAACTATGATCTCAAATATATGATCAAAAAAATTTGAAGTTGTTGCACTATTGTTGGCCAAACATGTATTTTAAAAAAACGCTGTGAAAAAAATTAGAAAAAGCACCATTTTTAAAAGGCTCTAAAACAAAAACCAGATGATCAATCTTTACTGTGATGAGCTCAAAATTTAGGCAAAAGTTCATTCTTTCTTAAAGACTTTTAAACCCATTAAAGTTATCTTCCGGTTTGTACGAAAAATAACACAGAAACCTTAAATTGTAAAATAATTCTTTTTTTAGTTTTTCTTTGAAAAATATCAAAAAAAAAACTAAGGTGGGCCATTCCAAAAAATTTAGCTCAATTTTTAGTCATTTTTGGAAATGGTGTCTCAGATTAATTTGAACCTTGACACATAGATAGCCCTCATAAATATGATATATGTACCATATATTGTTTTTTTACATTTGGTGTATTTAACGAATTATGGCGGGTCAAAGATTGACTTTTTAAGCAAAAGTAAGAAAAATACATCACGTTTAAAGAGCTGTAACTTCTTAACCAATGAACAGATTTTCACAAATTTAAGCTCATGTGAAAGCTGGGGTTCTTCTTTTAGAAAACATTTTTAAAATAACACATTTTTTTTTGCAGAAATGATGCAGAAATGCAAAAACATTTTTTCTTTTCGAATATTTAAAAAAACACATCTTCGATTTTTTTTAAAAAAATTCTGGTGAAATATAACAATGTTTTGTATAACATATTCAAAATTCAGAGTGGGATCTCCATGGGATCAAAAAATATTCTGTTTAAAGTACGAGGTTCTCATATTTTTCCCTTAGAAAATTTAAATTTCTAATGTTTTGAATGTTTTCAAAATTTTAATAGTATAATTTTCTTTGAAAATTTAAATTTTTATATTGAAGAAACATAAAATTTTAATTTTCTAAGGTAAAATTTAAGAACTTCGTACTAAAACCAGAATATTTTTTGATCCCATTGGGATCCCACTCTGAATTTTGGATATGTTGTACACAACAGTATTGTTTATCACCAAACTTTTTTTTAAAAAAATCGAAGATGTGTTTTTTTAAATATTCGCAAAAAAAAAAATGTTTTTGAATTTTTGCAACACTTCTAAAAAAAAATTGTATTCTTTTGAAAATATTTCCTAAAAGGAGAAGAATTAAGCTTTCATATGAGCCATTACTTGTGATAATCGGATTACTAGTTAAAAAGTTAGAGCACGTTAAACATCATGTATTTTTCTGACTTTTGCTAAAAAAGTCGAACTTTGACCCGCGATAATTTGAAAACTACAGCAAATTCTGAAAATCCAAAAATGCAACATATCTCATATAAACGTGGATATCTATGAGCCAAATTCGCAGTGGCGTCCAAAGGCATGTTTCCGAACAGTGGGGCGAAAATTTTTGGAATTACCCAGGTATCTTACCTTATCTTTTTTACAAAAATGATAATGTTAACAGAGTCATTTTAAAACGCAATTATAAACCAACCAAACGCAATAATTAGAAAAAAATTGTTTTCTATGCTGGAGACCAAAGACAAATTATACTTTTGCGCTTTATACCAGATTTGTATTCCACTCAATGGCTGCTGTGCAGGCTTTCAAATAATGCAAAATCGTCATTTTTCGCATTTTTAAACGTGAATAACTAAAAATCTGGACGTGATGGAAAAATTTGGAGTACAGATTTGGAATCAGGAGATCAAAGTCTACTAAAATTGATCACCAGAATTCAAGCCGGAAAATGACTGTTGAGCGGTGTTATCATAATTAATTAAATTGTGTTTCACGAAGATACTTAATTAATACTTCTACTTCTTAAAGCATTTTGCACTTTTCGGAAGAACTTTTGGCCTTCAACAACCCCTTGCGAAATTTGATGCCTAAATTATTTGTGAAACATTTTAACTTTTTAGTAGTGTTTTAGTAGTGTTCTATGAGGGTATTTCAAAAAAAAAAAAAACAAAAAGACCACTAAAAATGGGAGATAGATGGTTAATATCCCAGGAAAATTTTTTGGAACAAATTGCTGGTTCAATCGATTCTTGAATATATTCTACGGTAATCACAAAAAAATTTTCTATGTAAAATTATTTTTCAAAAAAAACACTTGCTCTAAAAAACGATTGCTTTCGGAACAATTTCAAACAAAAATCATTGATTCTGGAATGTTAAGTAGAATCGGTTGCAGGGTAAAATGATGCATTCTGGAACAGATTATTTGCAACAGAAAATTTTGCTGGGATGTTTAAAGAAATCAATTTTCAAAAAATTTTGCTGGGATGTTTTAAGAAATCAAAAATCAAAATTTCAATTTTCACTGACGATAACTTTTAATACTATTTATCTCAGGATTAGAAGAGTATTACTCTTTTTTTGACTAATTCAAAATAGAGATGAGCGATATTTTCATACCGGTGATTTAATCACCGTGATTCAAAAATCACTGGTAACTGCAGTTATCAAATATCTTAAATCACTGCTACTTGCAATATCGTTCTTTTCTGTTATACACACATTAACTAACATTTTAACCGTTGCTGTGTGTTCGTTCAATCATATTTTTGCTTCTGTTGTTATGGAATGTAAAAAAAAAACAAACACACAAAGCAAACGTAATGTTTTTAATACCCACACAAGGAACGAAATTGACAAAATATTATTTTGCTTTAAATAGAAAACTGTTATTGAAGGAACTGTGATTTAAAAGAAGTGTGATTTACAATCACGCTTATTTAAAAACGGTGATTACAGTAACTATTGGTTATTTGTAAAGAAAGACGTTCCTCAAAAATAACTAAATTGCTCATCTCTACTGTGGTTTTTATAAATTTTTACAGATTTTCTTAATTTTAAATAAATAATTTCTTAGAAATAACTTGAATGTACTCAAATTGAACTTAATACAAATTGAGTTATTAAATATGAAGTCCGGCAATACAAATAATATTTAATTGTACATACTAATCTAAAGTAAAAGGAAAACATTGCATCGTTTTTTTTTTGCATCACATTGAAAAACGGTGATCACGGTAACTGTTTAAAAGAACGGTGATTTGTAAATCACGGTAACTGAGAACGGCGTGATTCAAAAATCACTACATTGCTCATCTCTAATTCAAAACGTGTTTAAAAAAAAATTTAAAACTTAAGTGGGCAAAACCTCCCTTCGGATTTGTTGGTCTTCTATAGGTATTCTTTAATATTTTTTGGTCCTATCCAAATTAAAAAAACGTGTTTCACAGTGCTAAAAAGTTTTTTAATATTTGAGATTTGGTTTAAAAGTAGTTTTAACCCATTTTCCGGCATCTTTAAATTCCCAAAAATTATTTACATACCCCAACATTCATTCTAGTATGTGCATAATTGTATATTCAAAGAATATTATTAGTGGTTATCTGTATGAAAACATTTTTCTATACAGCTGTGAAAGTATTTTTGCATTTAATATTCAGAAAGTTTAATTTTATGAACAATTAGTAGGAAGAACCATATTAACATAACACTAACCATATTTCCTTTATTATGGGAATTTTGTGCTTTTTTTATATGTTAGCAAATTTTAATTTTTATATTGAAAATAAAAAAATTATATTAAAAATATTATAAGCGGTAGTGGAAGAAGTTGGATTTTTTATACCCTCCACTCTACACCATTTCTAATTGTATTTCAGAAATTATCAATAGTATTTCAAAAATTATCAAATTTATTTCAGAAGTTATCAATTTTATTTCAGAATTTATCAATTGAAATTCATAAATTATCAATTGAATTTCAGAAATTATCAATTGAATTTCAGAAATTATCAATTGTATTTCAAAAATTATCAATTGTATTTCAGAAATTATCAATTGTATTTCAGAAATTATCAATTTTGTTTTAGAAAATATCAATTGTATTTCAGAAACTATCAACTGTATTTCAGAATTATCAATTGTATTTCAAAAATTATTAATTGTATTTCAGAATTTATCAATCGGTTTTCAGACTTTATCAATTGTATTTCAGAATTTATCAATTGCATTTCAGAATTTATCAATTGTATTTCAGAAATTATCAAATGTATTTCAGAAATTATCAATTTTTTTTAGAAAATATCAATTGTATTTCAGAAACTATCAATTGTATTTCAGAATTATCAATTGTATTTAAAAAATTATCAATTGTATTTCAGAAATTATCAATTGTATTTCGAAAGTTATCAATTGTATTTCAGAAATTATCAATTGTATTTCAGAAATTATTAATTGTATTTCAGAAACTATCAATTGTATTTCAGAAATAATCAATTGTATTTCAGAAATTATCGATTGTACAACAATAAAGTTATAATTTTTTGAAGTTTTAATTTAAGAATTCCGGCTTTTAAACACATTTGCTAATAAAAGAGTACTACACGAAGTGATCGAGAAAAACTATGAGTACACTCAAAAAAAAAAACTTGTAAAATTACAAGAAAAACTTTTAATTTTTTTTTTGTTTGATACCTCCTATTTGACAAAAATTCTTAGTAATTTTACAAGATTTTTACCAATAATTTTGTAATTTTACAAAGTTTTTACCAATAAAATTGTAAATTTACAAATTTTTCGGCATGATAAACTTTACGAAGAGGTTTCATAATTTTACTAGACTTTTTGGTACCTCCTATTTTACGAGGATTCCTAGTAATTTTACAAGATTTTTACCAATGATTTTGAAATTTTACAAGTTTTTTACCAATTAAATTGTAAATTTACAGTTTTTTGGCGCAATCAAAATTACAAGGATTTCTCGTGAATTTACTAGATTTTTTTGTAAAATTATATTCGAAATTTGTAAAATTACAAAAAAAATTGTAAAATTACAAAAAAAAAAAAATTTAAATTTCGATTTGTTAAAAAACAAGGAAAACTGTCAAATATTGGTAAAATGGGATAACGAGACTTTTCCTAGTAATTTGACAAAAATTTTTTGTGTACTTATGGATCCCAACTAACTTGTATTTTAAAATGAGAACTTGCATATTTTTTTATGACTTTTGTAGCACTGTGTTATTATTCAATTAATATTCCCAGTCGGCAAAAAAAAATCACACCTGACATACTGCTGACTCTCCCTTCATGATTCCGGTGGACACTGCTGACCAACTCCTGACATGTCATTGATGACATTTTGAAAAAATGTATGAAGATGTCAGCGATTTCATAAAGGGAGAGTCAGCAGTATGTCAGGTGTGATTTTATTTTGCCAACTGGGTTTTTTATTGATTTATAATAGTTTTGAATAGGGCAAGTACTTTCATGCAATACTTAAAAAATATTTTAAGAATCGATAGGAGCATGAGTGAGATTTTATTTACGATCACGCACGCTAATGAAAGAAAAAAAATTATTCACGCACGATATTTTATTTTACTCACGCTCACGTGATCATCGTGACCGTGACTTATTTTTTCCTACTCACGTGTGCGTGAATGAGCGTGAGAAAAATAAAATATCGTACGTGACAAAATTTTTTCTTTCATAAATAAAAACTCACTCACGCTCCCATCTTCTCTTAAAATATTTTTTAAGTATTGATATTACTCATACGCACACGTTTTATACACCATTATTGTATAAAATTAGGGTATTGCAATCTTTAACATTTGATTTCTCGAAAACAAGGCAAAACCCACCTCTGAAAATTTCAGAACAGATAGGAAAGAACTTTAACTTTTTTTTAAAAAATAAAAAAAAATAATAAAATTGCGGCATGTTTTTTGATAAATAAAGTTTAATTTTAAATTTGAAAAATTTTCTGAAAATTTTCCAATTTTTTCAATCGATAGCCCATACAAAAATCTGTAAAAACTTTTGTCTTAAATACTTAACTGTGTTTCATTTAATTTGCATAAATATTAAAGTAAAGATACTCAGGCAAAAAAGTTTGATATTTTCAATATTTGACCACGCTTGCAAGGCCCACTTTTTAAAAAAACTTAAATTTTATTTTTGTTATTTAATAGTACCCCAAGAGCGAATACTTTGCAAATGATTTCATATTGACATGACACAGTTTTTTTTTGCTGAACATTTGGTGTGGAATGCCTCATATGTATGTCATATAACCACATACAATTGAAGCGGAACATTTATTGTGGAATGCTTTAAACGAGAATTAAATGAATGATTTACATAATTTTAGAAAAAATTATCAAATTGAGTTTAATGGCAATGAGTAAATCCCCGATGACATTAGCTTTTTTTTGTATTGATGAAACTTATGTGAACAGTGCAAATATATCATCACAGGAAATCTGAACAAGCGTGTAGAGTAAACGCATACTAAAAAACAGTAAACATCAAATTTTATTCTTGTTTTATCGATAAATTTGGACATCAAATGTCAAAAAAAAAATTTTAAAATTTTACGTATTTTTCGTTCAACTGTTGACAAGTGTGGACGCGTTTTATTTTATCTCCGTGCTATTAATTGAATTTTTTGAAATTGTTCGTAATAGGTATTTTTGTAATATTTTCATGACCACATCCAGGAAAATGAAAATATGGACACAAATGATACCGATTTAATTCGAGGCTCTGCCTCACCGACTGGTGCTGGTCCTAGCACTGGTCTTAGGGTTGCGACCTTGAAGTCCGACCTTGATTCTGGTAGGGGTGCTCAGCCTAATATTGGTGGTAAAAAGAAAAAGAAACTTAAACCATCAAAGGTCAGGCACAACCAGAGACGGCTTTGTTTGAAAATAATTAACAGACTAAGCCAACTTGATGGAACGAAGCTCTCCGAACGTGAGAGGGCGTCGCTATCATGGGCGAAAGGAGTCATTGAAGAACAGGACAAACTTTCGGCAATGCGCGCATCTGACAAACAGAGCGCTGTTTCGGCCTCGTCATCGAAGTCTGGTAAAAGGTTGCGCTCGCCCGACGAGAAACCTTTACCTAAGAGATCTAAGGTGACCGGCAACGTCTGGACTCAGTCTTTTAGTGAAGTGGTTAAAGGTAACTTCGTTAGGGCTGTGATAAACAGGCAAAATGGGGATTGTAGTATTCCAAGGGACAAGTGGAGTTTAGTTGAAACTAAACTAAATGAAATCTACTATAGGCTCCTTGAGAGTATGCCTGATTTTCTACCTACTACTGTCAACGCAGGTTGGTATCAGGGGCGAGTAAAACTCGTTGCTTTTGGGAACGAAAGATCCGCAGCCGTGTTTAAGGTTGCCATTAGCCAAGTGGGAGAGTTATGGCCTGGAGCCAGACTGGACGTTGTGGAAAAACATGATATCCCCTCGCAACCCAGAGCTCATGCATGGATCCCAATGGCTACAAATGACACTGCGGTGATTCTTAAGATGATAAAAGTCTGCAATCCTGACCTTCCAACTCAGAATTGGCAAATTGCCAGATTGGGTGAGATGGAGGGCGCTCGTCGTCAAGCAGTGGTCTTGGTTAATGAGGAATCGCTTCCGCTTTTAGCCAGGACTGACGGCATTATTAGATTTGGATTTTTTCATATAAGAGTCAATGTCTACAAGGGCGACCAGAAGACTATTTTGGACGCAGACAAGCCAGTGGCAGAGTCGGCTGGGGAGGAGAATCTGGAAAAGGTTGATATTCAGCTGGCCGATTCTAGGCTGATGGGAGATGCATCTGGCATTTTTGAAACCGAATCTGGTAACGAATGCGACCTCTGTGATGGCATGGAGGATAAAGCCGATGCCACGATGGGTGACATTCAGGACGAGGCCCATGCAGTGAGGAATTCGGAGAGTTCTGTTGCCTCCGATTCAGAACAGATGGGATATATATCTGGCTTATTCGAAACCGAATCTGGGGACGAATGCGACCTCTATGATAACACGGAGGATGAAGCCAATAACACGGTGGTGGAAAGGATGGTGGAAATAAAACAAGATGTTGCGGTTCCTACAAATAAACCTCCATCACTGTAAGGCAGCCTCAGTTGCACTCTTGCTGCGCCTGACGACAGGAGCAGTTGACTTGGTTTTTATCCAAGAGCCCTGGGTGCGGGGTGGCAGGGTTTGCGGATTGAAGACCCCTGGGTTTAAGTTGGTGGTTGCCAAAGGTGAGGGCTCACCAAGAGCCTGCATCTTGGCAAAAAATGGCTTAAATATATTCTTTTTATCAACTTTTAGTGATATGGATGTTACAGCGGCTAGCTTAGAGCTTCATGGGAAGTCTATTTGGCTCGCCTCTGCGTATTTTCCTAATCCGGGGTCAATACCACCGGAGAAGGTTGTCGGTCTAATTCGGGAGTCTGAATCTAGGGGACACCAGTTAGTAGTGTGTTGTGATGCTAATGCACATCATTCGATATGGGGAAGTACAGACACAAATGATAGAGGCGAATCACTTTTGGAGTTTTTGTTAAGCACTAACCTCTATATTTGTAACAAGGGTGGTGAACCAACTTTCGTTACAAGTACGCGGCAAGAGGTTCTTGACGTAACACTTGTATCAGATACATTGTCTGATAGAATTGATGACTGGAGAGTTTTGGAAGAGCATTCTTTCTCAGATCATCGCTACATTGAGTTTTTACTCAGGGAGCGTGCCCCGGTTGAGACAGTCTCTAGAAATCTGAGGAGAACAAACTGGGTGAAATATAGGGAGACTTTTTCTTTGCTTTTGGATGAAGTACCCTTATCTAAACCACATAGTTTGGCGGAAATTGACTGTCTGGTTGACCATATAACAAATGTTTGTAATAGGTGCCTGGATGCGTCTTGCCCTTCTGCAAAGCCTAGAGGGAAAAAAAAGCCACCTTGGTGGTCAAATGAGTTGCAGACGAGCAGAGATTCCTGCAGAAAGCTCTTTAATAAGGCTAAATTTTCAAGAGCGGACGAGGACTGGTCTGCATACAGGCTGCAACTTAAGAGTTATAAAAAGATGATCAGAAATGCAAAATGTGATTCTTGGAAAAACTTCTGTGGAAACATAGAAGACGTTTCTGAGGCATCCAGGCTGCGCAAGGTTCTGGCTTCTTCTCCTTGCACCCTGGGATACCTGAAAGACCCTAATGGGGTGTGGTCTTCCTCCAGTGGAGAGTCGCTGGATCTCCTTTTAAACACGCATTTTCCGGGCAATTCCATGACGCCGTTTCAAGCCTTGGAACGTTCTGACGCCCAAGCATCTGAAATTGCTTCGGAAATAATAAATATGCCAACATTAATCTGGGCGATAAAAAGCTTCAGGCCCTATAAATCCCCGGGACCTGATGGTATAATCCCGGCTGAGTTGCAGCAAGTGTCGGACTATATAGCCCCGTTGCTGTATAATCTATACACAGCATGCATAAACTGGTCGTACATTCCTTTAAAATGGAGGGATACCAGAGTCGTATTTATCCCGAAGGCTGGGAAAAGTTCCCACACAGCTCCGAAGGATTTCAGACCAATTAGTCTGTCTTCTTTTTTGTTAAAGACAATGGAACGAATGATAGACTCATATTTGCGTAGAGTGATTGACCCGAGGTTGCTTTCGACAAAGCAACATGCATACAGCAAGGGACGATCAACGGAAACAGCTCTTCATGAGCTCGTTGGTACCATCGAGAGATCGCTTTCGGTAAAGGAGTACACTATGGTGGCCTTTCTTGATATTGAGGGGGCTTTTAATAATGTCATCCCAGAATCGATAATATTGGCATTGTCTGGTCTGGGAGTAAAGCGTGAAATCGTTTTAATGGTGGAAACCCTACTTGCCAGTAGACGTATAACGTCTGAATTGGGAGCGTCCGTCATATCTCGATTTGTCAATAGGGGCACACCACAAGGAGGTGTTCTTTCGCCGCTTCTTTGGAACCTGGCACTGAATTCAATGCTACTATCTCTAGAAGCACGTGGTTGTCATGTTGTCGCATATGCTGACGATGTCGCGATAGCGGTAAAGGGGAAGCATCTGCCAACATTGCGGGACATTCTTCAGGGTTCTCTGAAAGATCTGTCTAAATGGGCAAGAGACTGTGGTCTAGGAGTTAATCCTAGTAAAACAGAGCTTGTTTTATTTACAAGGAAAAATAAGATTCCTGCTTTCGATCCTATTTCTCTGGACGGTACTGAAATCACCTTCTCAGATGGAGCCAAGTATCTTGGAGTATTTCTAGATAGGAAGCTGAATTTCAGGCGTAATATTGAGGAACGGGTGAGAAAAGCAACGATTGCTTTGTATTCCTGTAAAAGGGCCATTGGAAAACGATGGGGTTTTAGCCCTCAAGTCGTTCATTGGATCTATACAGCAGTGGTGCGTCCAATTTTGCTGTATGGAATCATTGTCTGGTGGCCTGCTTTAGAAACAAAAGCGAACTGTGTCTTTATCACGAAGGTACAGAGAATGGCCTCAATGTGCATCACTGGTGCTCTTCGTACTACACCGACGGCTGCATTAGAAATCCTCCTTCACCTGATACCCTTGGACATATTGGGTAGGCAGTATGCAGCTGCGTCGGCAATTCGACTTAATAGCACGCTGCAATGGAGGAGCAGCGATTGTGGCCATAGCGCGATCTTAAAAAAGATAACAATACCACAAAATGTGGATTGTGCTCCCTCTTTGAGCCTCTTTGAGCGCCACTTTACCACTATGATACCATCCAGGGAGTCTTGGATGGGGGATACTCCGGGAAGTGGAGCTACCATAAATTTTTACACAGATGGATCGAGGCTGCACGAACAAGTGGGCTTTGGGGTCTATTCGGAAGAGCTTGGATTGAGCCTGGCTCGTAGATTGCCAGATCATTGCAGTGTCTACCAGGCAGAGATGCTGGCAATAAAGGAAGTGACTGACTGGTTGAGCTGCAATGTCTTGTCTACAACCGCAGTCAACATCTATACTGACAGTCAAGCCGCGGTCAAGTCCCTGGATTCAATGTTTCTGAAAACAAGATCTGCCCTTAACTGCCGCACGTCTTTAAATGAGATGGCCAAGCAGTTTAACATACGACTCATATGGGTCCCAGGGCACAGAGACATTCCAGGGAATTGCAAAGCCGATGAGCTTGCAAGACTAGGAACTACCTTACAGGTTCCAACAGAATTGGAATGTGTTGGTATGCCTCTAGAAACTTGCAAGCAAAACCTACGGCTTTGTTCTGCGACGGAGACTAATCAAAGATGGGCAAATGGATGGACGTGTAAGACAACACGACTGATTTGGCCTTCTCTTAATCAGGGGCGCACAAGTGAGCTGATATCGCTTCCAAGAGGAGAGATTTCAACGGTGGTTTCTATAATTACCGGACACTCTCTTATAGGGAAGCATGCAGAGCGGTTAAATGTGCCGTCGAATGACTTTTGCCGAAGTTGCATGGATGAAGAGGAGTTGGAAACTATCGAACACTTTATTTGCCATTGCCCGGCACTTTCTGGTCAGCGACTTGCTTCACTGGGATCTAGGGAGCTGTACGATCTTTCAGATTTGTCGGATGTCAAAATTCAACATCTAAGGAGTTTTATAATAAGCTCAAACTGGTTTAACGACAGGGACTAGTAGGGAAACCTATTACGATCCCGTGGTATCACAATGGACCTCAGAGTCTACGTGTGTTGACGTAAAACGTCAGCAGCCACTTACAACCTAACCTAACCTAACCTACGTATTTTTTTTTGCATTTTTGTTTGTTTTTCCCGATTTTTGGTATTTATTCAGAGGGTTTTTATTTAAATTAAAGTAATCATCACTACTTATTTGTCTATTTTATTTTTCTATTATTTCCTTTTCATTTCTTCTTTTGCTGTTTCATTCTATCAATTAATAAAAAATAAAATATAATAAAAAGCTAGTGTCATAGGGGCTTAAGAACTTATAAAATTATTTTTGTCCATTTAACTTGCGCGTATTTTTAACCACGTACCGATAACAAAAATACTTATCTTTAATAAATAGTTTTTTCAAAACACAAGTTTTACAGAAAATATTAATCTTTTGCAGTTGCTTATTGCAATTACTCGTAAATCGGTCACAATGAAAACTTGTGTAATTTTATTCACAACTTTGTGTTGTTTTTGTTTTGTATCTCAAATCAAAAGCGATGATTCACCAACTCTTCAGGAAATTTGTGAAGAATATTCAAAAAATAAAGAACTAGATTGGGTGGATATATTGAAAAATATTAAGAAAAGCCACGAAATAATAGTTCAACTGGAAAAGACATACAATTTTATAGCCGGTGTTGTTAATAGAGATGTTGCCATACAATTAAATTCTAATTTGTTTATAATGATTATTATATTAATTGTTTTAAGAAGCATTTTATAATAAAATTTAATTATTATTTACAAGAAATATGTGTAAATTAATAATTTGTGGTTATTAAAAGTGAAATAAAATATGGACGGAGTTTCGATGGAATCTGCAATATTTTTAAACTCAATTTTGAGGTTATCGGTAACACTATTTTTGATAAAATTGCGCTTGCAATGATATGAAACATCCCAAGTATGGCACAAAATTTAAGTGTTTATAAACAAGTTAAAAAGTTTAAATCGAAATTTCTGAATGTATTGATACCCCCCAAAATGTAAAAAATATTATTTGCAAAAAAAAAACAAATAGTTAAAAAAAAAATTCCGCGGAAAAAATTTTTAGTGAGAAAAAAATAGTGGTTTTACTTCTTTAAATAACATTCGGTGAACAATTCTATTCTCATATATCCACCAGCAGCGGAATTCAAGCATTTTGCCGTTTTAGGTTATGATAAATGTACCAAAATTTTCGGGGTGTACCTTTATTTTCGTTCAAAACTTTTGACCCGCTGAACCGATATCTCTCAAATGGAATAAAAAACTGCTCGGGACAACTGCAAGTAAACATGCAACGATTTAGTCTTATCTGTGCAATTAAAAAAAAAATAAAAATTACACTGTGCTACAAAAAATATGCCTGCGAATTTTGTACTCTGCCCAAAACATTAAGCAATGAAAATGTTTTTCTGAAGATTTGGGTGTTCCTACCAAAGCAAAGTTTTTACATTTTGGAGAATATGAATAATTCGGCACAGAAGAATTTAACATCACATATGTCAACCAGAAGCCGAATTAAAGCATTTTGTATTTTTAGGTTATGTTGAATGTACTGAAATTTTTGAGGTGTGCTTACATTTTCGTTCATAACTTTTGAACCGCTGGACCGATATCGCTCAAATGCAATACCAAACTTCTCGGGAGATCTTCCAATAAATATGTTAAGTTTCAGTCATCTCTGTGCAATATTTTGTCCGCGGCAGCATTTTCCACAGACAGACGGACAGACAGACGGACAGACGGAAATCGCTAGAATGTCTTAAAATCGATCGGGCATCATGAATATATATACTTTATGGGGTCCCAGATCGATATTTCGATGAGTTACAAACGGAATGACAAACTTATATATACCCTCTATCACTAAGTGGAGGGTATAAAAATTTTGGTGAAAAAAAAATTTATGAAAAAAAAAATTTGATAAACAAAATTTGATGCAATAAAAAATTAAAAAAAAATGCCTGCGAATTTTGTACTCTTGCCCAAAACATTAAATCATGATAATGTTTTGCGTAAGATTTGGGTGTACTTGCGAAAGCAAAGTTTTTTTAGAAAAAATAATGTTATTTTACTTTGCTATTCCATGCAAAACTAATTGAGATATCATTCGACGACCCCATTAAAAAACCAAAAGTGCTGTTCATTTCGTAAGTGAGTGCAAAAATAAGTACAAAAAAGTGTTTTTTTGGAGAGTATAAAAGATTCGGCACCAAAGAATATACCTTTCTTAAGCTCTGAACAGAACAAGCCCGGCACGACTTTTTCCAAACGATTTGACAGTTAAAAACCGTGACCGGAACGACAAAAAATTAAAACTTATTTTATTTTATCTCCGGTTCTCTCAATCTACCTCCCTCTCACACTCCAGGGTTGCCGCATTTACAGAAAAATTTTTTATTTTTTCATTCACAATGGTGTAATAAACGTACAGTAGTGCCAACTTAATCACATTGACTATGTGATAAGCGATTTTTTTCCGTAAAATTACACCAATTTTATTAAAAGTTAGCACCACTGAACAAACAAATGACATTTTTTGCCGTCGCCGTCCCCCGTTATTGTTTTGGGCCTATATTCTCCGGCAACGGCAACCGTCCCCTGTGCCGTGCTTGTTCTGTTTCTACCTTTACTTGTTTTATGTACATTTAATAAACAAATGGAGAATTTTTATGCGAAAAGCTTAGACTTGATGAAAAAGTAGTTTTGGTAAAAAAAATGATTTTTTTCACGAAAAACAAAATTATGTTAAAAAATTCAATGAACCCAAAATTTTATGAATTTTTTTTAAAGAAAAAAAAAAATTTTTTGATTTAAAAAAATTGATGAAAAAAAATTTTTTGGTGCGAAAAAAATTGATAATAAAAAATTTGATAAAAAAATTTGATGTAAAAAATATGATTAAAAAAAAATTTATGAAAAAAATATTGATGAAAAAAAAAATTTGATGAAAAAAAAATAATGAAAAAAAATTGATGAAAAAAAAAATTGATAAAAAAAAAAAAAAATTTATGAAAAAAAAATTTTTGATGAAAAAAAATAATGAAAAAAAAATTATGAAAAAAAATTTGATGAAAAAAAAAATTTGATGAAAAAAAAATTTGATGAAAAAAAAAAATTTGATGAAAAAAAACTTTGATGAAAAAAAAATTGGTGAAAAAAAATTGATAAAAATTAAAAATTTTATGAATAAAAAAAAAATTGATGAAAAAAAAAAAATTGATGACAAAAAAAATTATGAAAAAAAAAAAAAAATTGATGAAAAAAAAAAATTGTTGAAAAATAATAATGTTACTTTTTATTTACCAGCTGGTGAAAAACGGGTTTATTCACCACGAGGTGAATTATTATCCAAGTTATAAACCCAAGTTATTAAAATTTTTGATTTTAAGAAAATGGAAATAGTAATTCTTGTTTTCTTTTTCGTTAATTGTTAGCTTATATAGTCAAATTGAGGTGGCGTCCTGCAACTATTTTAAAATTAGACACCAGCCTAAAAACATTATCATGTTAAAAATGAAAATAAAATTATGAAAAAAAATTTGATGAAAGAAACAATTTGATAAAAAAAAAAAATTATAACAAAAAAAAAAAAAAAAAATTTGATGAACAAAAAAAAATTGATGAACAAAAAAAAAATTGATTATAAAAAATTGATAAAAAAAATTGATAAAAAAAATTGATGAAAAAAAATGATAGAAAAAAAATTTTGTTAAAAAATAATTATGTAACGTTTTATTTACCAGCAGAGCTTCGAAGAACGAAATCCTTTTTGAAAAAATTCTCAAAAAATTCATTAGATTTTTATAGTCAGTGAATGCATTCGATTTTAGAAATCAGCATTGAATGGAAAAAATTAATGTATTCGATTTTTTGTTCACTCGATTCAGAAAAATCGAATGCATTCAATTTTTTATCATTCCTTTGCGATTGGGATCTGGGACTTTCAGCAGAGGTGCACGTAGTGTGGAAAGTTTCTGACCGTCATTCACTTGGGAGTGACCAGAAATGATTCCTCTGTTTGACTGTCCAAGCAGCTCACTACTTCCGGTCCTAGACCAGGTATTTCCCGGGCAATGGCTTTCCAGCATCCGCTAAAAGCTAGCTAGAGTGAGAAGGCGACCAGTCATGTAGCCTGAATGGTCATGGTAGATCTTGACGTCTCAGGCCAGTAGGTAAATAAAAGTTTGCTGAAGCATGACTGCACCGTGGGATTGGACACGAAGATAGCAGCCCTATCACCAATCTAAGAAAGGAGGGCTAGCAACCCACTTTTCCGAAATCAATCTTGCTAACGAATCGCCAAGGCGCCCTATGCTCCAGTGGGAGTTAGAGGAATATATACATATAATTTGCGAATGCAATCAATTTTTTTAAATTTTTTAAATGTTTTTTTTTTTGTCATCAGATTGCAAAATAAAATTAAGATGGCGATATTTCAACAACTAAGCAAAACGGAGATAATTTTTGGTTGGCATTTCAAAAATTTTTAAAATGCACGTTTCACGCTAAATACTGCCATCACTCGTAAAACGCCACCAACAAAAATGAATTGTTTAGTTATCCGGTTTTTTAATTCTCACTTATTAATTATAAAAAATGTTTAAAATAAAATTTTAAACTCAAAAAAAAAATTGTTAAACGACAAGTAGTACATTTTTTTTGCTACCTACTATTTGACAACAATTCCTTGTAATTTTACACGCTTTTTACCAATAATTTTGTAATTTTGCAAGGTTTTTACACTCTAAAAAGTCCTTGTAAAAATACTACTATAAAGTGGGTAAATTTTTATGTAAAATAACACACAACGCCTAAAATTGAGCACCAAGTGTTTAAAATTTTAGTTTACACACAAAAATTTTAATATTACGCACATTATATAGTATTTTGTGAGTTTATAAATATATTTTTAAAATTATAAACACAAAATTTTTAAAATTACACATTTAATGTTTATTGTAAACATTAAGTGTTTAATTTTCAATATTAAACATTAAATGCGTAATGTTCAACAATTTTAAAATACAAATTGTCAAAATAAAATAAAAAAGGAAAATTTAACCAGAAAATTTTGTTATGCTCGCAATTAAACTAAAATAACGCGAAAACACCATAAAATGAAAACAAATAAATTAAAAAAAAGTGAAAATATTAACCAACGCGTTGCTGATCAAAGACACAAAAACAAACCCGATTTTTTTAAATTCGTAATATTTATGAAAAATATACATTGCATTTTTTCTTAAATATTTGCAATTATAAATCAGAAAGGTAAGTACCACAAATGTCTTGGATTTTTTGAATTATTCTTTACAAAAATGTGTTAATATCAGAATCTGAGAATATTTTTTGGAAAGAAAAAGTGTCTCAGATTATGAGAATTCATCTACAGAAAAAATTTTTTCAAATCCTTAGCAGATTCTGGGAAGATTTCAATAAAAATTTTTTGATTCCAACAGATTTTTTTCTGCAAAAAAAATTTACCAGTTTCTGAGAACTTTTCTATAGAAAAAATATTTCTGATTCTGAAAACTTTTCTATAGAAAAAATATTTTTGATTCTGAAAACTTTTCTATAGAAAAAATATTTCAGTTTCTGAGAATTATTCTATATACGAAATATCTCAGATTCTAAGAATTTTTCTATTGAACAAAAATATATTCTCATATTTTGTCTATAGAAAAAATATCTCAGAATCTTATATTTTGTCTATAAAAAATATATCACATTCTGAAAATTTTTCTATAAAAAAATTCTCAGAATCCATTGAATTTTTTCTATAGAAAAATTCTCAAAATCTAATGAATTTTTCTATAGAAAAAATTCAATGGATTCTGAGAATTTTTTTATAGAAAAAAATATCTCAGGCTCTGAGATTTTTTCTAAAGAAAAAATTTCTTATGTTCTGAGAATTTTTCTATAGAAAAAATATTTTAGATTCTGAGAATTATTCTATAACAGAAATATTCAGATTCTAAAACTTTCTGTAGAAAAGAAAATCTCAGATTCTAAGAAGTTTTCTATAGAAAAAAATATCAGATTCTGAGTAATTTTCTGTAGAAAAAATATATCCGAATCTGAGAAATTTTCTATAGAAAAAATGTATCAGATTCTAAGAATTTTTCTATAGAAAAAACAAATCAGATTCTGAGAATTTTTCTATGGAATAAATATCTCAGATTCTTAGAATTTTAATATAGAAAAAATATCTTCGATTCTAAAAATTTTTCTATTACAAAATATCTTAGATTCTGAGAGTTTTCTGTAGAAAAATTATTTCAGATTCCGAAAATTTTATAATTTTCCCAGATTTGGAGAATTTTTCTATAAAAAAAAATATCTCAGATTCTAAGAATTTTTCTATAAAAAAAATATCTCTAAAAAATATTTTAAGAATTTTTCTAAAGAAAAAATATTTTAGATTCTGAAAATTTTTCATAGAAAAAATTCTTTAGATTCTGAGAAATTTTCTATAGAAAAAATATCTCAGATACTGAGAATTTTTCTATAGAAAAAATATCTTAGATACCTAGAATTTTTCTATAGAAAAAGTATTTTAGATTCTGATAATTTTTCTTTAGAAAAAATATCTCAGATTCTAAGAATTTTTCTTTAAAAAGATATAACAAATTTTAAGAATTTTTCTAATTTTTAAATATTTTAGATTCTGAAAATTTTTCATAGAAAAAATTCTTTAGATTCTAATAACTTTTCTATAGAAAAAATTCTTTAGATTCTGAAAAATTTTCTATAGAAAAAATATCTCAGATACTGATTTTATAGAAAAAATATCTCAGAATTTTACAAAGAATTTTTCTATAGAAAAATTATCTCAGATTCTGTCTCAGATTCTGACATATTTTGTAAAGAAATATTATCTTGAATTCTGAGAATTTTTCTACAGAAAAAACTTCTCAGATTCTGAAAATATTCCCTTGTATGATTTAAATATCAAAAATATCTCGTAAATAATGTGAAATTTTTTTATACTTGCAGTTTGAGACAACAACTTATGATAAGAAGGTAAAGTTCCAACGAATTCTCCACTCATTGCGATTGTCAATTCTTTAATTTAACAAATTTTATCTTTTATTTGGTTATTGTAACGTGTTATTTTTCATTTGTTATTAATATTTAGTTTAAGTTACGAATAATTTTATAACCCCAAAAAAATTTGTATTTAAATTATAATTTTTGAATATTATACATATTTCACTATTATACCCATTTTCATTTCAGTTTAAATAAAAACTATAAAAAAAATAATAAAAATGCATTTTTGGTTTTATTTGTTTATAGGAATAATTTTTTTAACAGGTTGTTAAAAATTAGGCACCTTTTATGTAAAAGAAAACATTTAAGATGCAATTTTAAACATTTTAAATCTATTTTTGAGCACAAGTAACCTAAAATTACACATTTTGTGTGTATTGCCAGAGAATTTTGAAAGCAGTTCATTTGTAGGTTTACACACAAAATGTTTACAACTACACACTTTGTGTGTAAATTTAAACACATCGAGTATTTTTACCCACTTTATTGTAGGAGAACAGTTACCTACAATAAAGTGGGTAAATTTCAACAAAAATTTATAAGAGTGTACTAATAAAATTGTAAATTAACAAATTTTTTAACGCAATAAAACTTACAAGGTGGTTTCGTGTTTTTACTAGATTTTTGCTACCTCCTATTTTACGAGAAGTCCTCGTAAAAATTACGAGCTTTTTCGTAATTTTACAAGAGTTTTACCAGTAACATTGTAAATTTACAACTTTTTTTAGCGCAATAAATCTTAAAATTACTAAAAAAAAAATTGTAAAATTAAAAATAAAAATGTAAATTTCGATCGAAAATTTTTGTTAAAAAACAAGGAAAACTGTCAATTATTGGTAAAATGGGATTACTAGACTTTTTCTAGTAATTTGACAATAGTTTTTTTTGTGTGAATGAATGAATATGCCATTCGATTTTTCAAATTAAATGAAAAGAAAATTGATTGTAGTCGCAATGGAATGCATTCGATTTTTAAAAGTCGAATGAAAAAAAATTGAATGCATTTGATTTTTGAAAGTCGAATGGTAAATAAATCGAATGCATTCGATATTTATAAATCGAATAAAACTAAAGTGAATTCATTAAATTTGCTTAAATGTGATTGGGGAATGCAATTAATAAATTTTCATTCTGAATGCCAGATCGAATTAAGGAAAGAATTCCTTCGAAGCTCTGTTCAAAAACGGTTTTATTCACCAACAGGTGAATAATTATCCAAGTAACAAATCGAAGTTACAAACCTTTTTTGGTTTTAAGACAATAAAAAGAGTAATTCTTATTTTCTTTTTTATAAAAAAAAAAATCATGAAAAACAAATTTGTAAAAAATAAATTTTATGAAAAAGATTGATGAAAAAAAAAAATTATAAAAAAAAAAAATTTAATGAAAAAAAAATAGATGAAAAAAATTTGATGAAAAATTATGAACAAAAAATTGATGAAAAAAATTTGATGAAAAAAAAAAATTATAAAAAAAAAATTTTGATGGAAAAAATTTGATGAAAAAAAAAATTTGATGTTGACAAAAAAAAAATTATGAAAATTGGTAAAAAAAATTTTATAAAAAAGTAAAATTTGATAAAAAAAAAATTGATAAAAAAAAGATGAAAAAAAAACTTTTATAAAAAAAATTTGGTGAAAAAAAAAAAAAAAATGTTAAAAAATAATTATGTTACATTTTATTCACCAGTAGGTGAATTATTATCCAAGTTACAAATCGATGTTACAAACCGGTTTGGTTTTAAGAAAATGAAAACAGCAATTCTTATTTTCTTTTTTTGTTAGTCGGTTGCTTAAATTGTCAAACTGAGGTTGCGTTCTGCATCATTTTTAAAAATTATACACCAGCCCAAAAACATTATCATGTTAAAAAGTACAAGAAAAAATATGAGTACTTCTGTACTCTATGGACTCCAACCAACTCGAATTTTCGTATGAGAACCACTGCATATTTTTTGTTTTTTTACTTTTTTAGCGCAGTGTAATTTAGATCAATGGCTGGCAAAATTCTATTTTGAAAATTAAAAATAAAAATTAAATTAAATTTTTTTAATAGAAATTTACAATGTACGCTTGAAAAAAAAAAAATATTCAAAAATAAAAATTTTACCATTCTGGGTGTCAAAAATGAGTTTAAATTTTTTTTTTAAATTATTAACAAATAATACCAACAAATCGGTAAAAAATCAGTATTTAGTACGATGGTTCTCAAACGGTGGGTCGTGGAAGAGTTTCAGGGGGGTCGCAAACAATTTTGGTAACACCTTAAATTTTGGTAAATTTTAAAAATATTTTTTTTATTGTTGTGTTATAAAAATATAATTCAAATACTTTTATTAAACAAATAAATTATTTCCACCACTTAAGGCTGCTCCGTAATCACTGTGCAGTTGTTAATTTCCCGGGATGCCCAACACTGATTTGTGAAGTTTTTTGGCTGATTCTGGGATCTGACAGTTCGTTTTCTATTAACTTTTCGATGCTCATTCTGAATCTGGGTTTCAACTTTTTCTAGTACGTTTCATTTTTGAGGAAATTAATGGCAAAGTTCACAAAAACTTTTTAGAACTTTGTTTGTGATATTTTTGGATGAGTCTGGGATCTGACCACTTTTTTCGATTTACTTTTTAATGCTGATTCCAAATCTGGGTCAAAATAACGGATCTAGATTCGTGATCGAATAAAATTTCGATCAATACCAAACATTGGTACACAATTTTGAAAAAAGAACAATCATTACTCCAAATTGGACTTTAAATGCTTTCTTGGTAAACAGTTCTTCGTTCCTGGTCAGATTAAAATGTTATTTTTTTTTTTATTTTCGGAAATAAAAAGTGGATGACGATGGTAAGTTTCGATATAAAATGCCGTAGCGGGACCTGTTTTCCAAATGTTATTGAGGTCAAAGTTCACAAAAATTGTGTTTTTATTTTTATTTTTTAGAAGTTTTTTATATGAAATTTTTGGTATTCGTCTGGGATCTAACAACACTGTTTCGATTAATCTTTCAATGCTGCTTCTGAATTTGGTTGCCAAATTTTTCCATTACTTCAGGTTTTTAATAAAACTGAGGGCAAAGTTCACGTCAATAATTATTTTTTTTTTATGTGGGGGGTCGCTAAAAATTTTAAATTTTGAAAAGGGGTCGCAAAGCAAAAGTTCGTGAGAAGCTCTGATTTAGTAAATTCCAAGGTCTAAAAAAAAGCTAAATTTACAATGTACAACTAAATATATACTTAAAATTACTAAAAATTAGTATATTTGAAGTACTTATTAAAAAATAAAAAAAAATTATTAAAAGTAACAAAATTAGGGAATAAAACGTAAAAAAAAGTTTATTCTAAGCACTCCATGCTAAACATGCTAAAAATATTTATATTTTTTTTAACCTCCTCGAATTTACAAAGGGTTTCTTTTGAATTTCAGTGCATTTTCAATAAAGTTTACCAGTCAGAAGCCAGACTCAGATCTTTTAAACTGACCTCATTCAGAAAGTTTTAAAATGTTAAAAAAAAGACAAACAATGACTACACAACACATATGTAAGTAAAAGAAACAATACAAATGTATATGTGTGTTAGACTGCCCAGAAAAAAACAAAGTTGTTATTTTCTTAGGGGATACCTGCAAATTTTGTTCCTTTTTGTGCAAAAAAATTTCGGTTTTTTTTTGGGATTTTTAAAATAATATCTAGAGGTCGCGATCTCGCGTTTTATAACGATTTATTTTTTTTGAGTTTTTTATTATTTTAAATTGTTAAATATGATTAATATGATAAAATATTAATAATTTCAGACAAAAAAAAAATTAAATTAAAAATTAAATATCGCTCATTCCATGAGATGTCTCCCAGCATCTAATAAAATGTTCTTTAATTTATTTGAAATTTCGCACACAGGTACACTATGGAGCAATTAAAATAAATTCGTTTTTAGTTTCGCGAAAATCCACGAATTCGCGAACGCGAATATATTCGCGAATTCACGGATTTTCTCGGAACTAACAACTGATTTATTTTAATAGCTTCATAGTGTTCATGTGTGCAAAATTTGAAATAAATTAAAGAACATTTGATTAGATGCTGGGAGACATCTCATGGAATGAGCGATATTTAATTTTTAATTTATTTTTTTTTTTGTCTGAAATTATTAATATTTTATCATATTAATCATATTTAACAATTTAAAATAATAAAAAACTCAAAAAAAATAAATCGTTATAAAACGCGAGATCGCGACCTCTAGATATTATTTTAAAAATCCCAAAAAAAAACCGAAATTTTTTTGCACAAAAAGGAACAAAATTTGCAGGTATCCCCCAAGAAAATAAAAACTTCGCTTTTTTTCTGGGCAGTCTAATGTGTGTATAGAATTCTAATTTTTGTAGTTTTTGTTTTTTTTATTTTGTAACCAATTCTATTGTGTCCCTCCCTTGCCAGAAATTGAAAGAACAAGAAATCTAAACTTTGGCTGATATGTAAGTCACATGAACATTTCAGGACAATAATGCATGTAGATTATTCATTAACCACAAAAAAAAGTAAAAGAAAAAGCATACAGACATACGAGGAGACATTCATTCATTCATTCCATTCATTCGTATTCATTAGTATTTGTCGAGTGATATTGTACAGAATAGGGTGGAGCGATTTTTTGAGTTAAGTGTGACCACAAAATTTTATTATTGTACATTTTTAGATTCCTTTTAAAGGATATAGAATCTTAAAACTGACGCTGACGCCACCTCATTTTGACTAAATATAAAAGCTATCGATTAAAAAAAAAAAAAACAATAACAATTACTGTTTGCATGTTCTTACAACCAAAAGGCTTAAATTCGTAACTTTAATAATAATTCATCTGCTGGTGAATACAAAAAAAATGTCACCAGCTGGTGAATTTTAAAATTGACCCAGGACGCCAACTTAAAATTAGTTTTTATTTCTCTAATTTGCCAAATTTGCAATGCATCTTACTTTCCATAAACAGACAAAACCAATTTTGTTCATTTACTAAATTAACAGTTCTTTGGGTTTAGACTAAACTGAAAGAAAAGACATAACTAAAATTAAGGAAAAAATGTCTTTGAAAATTTATCATGAATTTCCCTAAAATTTAGTTAAATTTAACTAAAAAATGAGAAAAAATTTTAGTTCATTTACTTATAAAAAGTTCATAGTTTTCTTTAAATTGAGTTTTTTAATATAAGAAAAAAATTATTACTACCAAAGAAATTTTTTCCAAATCTAAGAGACGTATCTTTGTTTTTAAGACATATTTCTTAAAAAATAATTTAGTTCAAGTTTAGTTAAAATTTACTAAAAAAAACATCATCGTATTTCACTTCTTAGAATTGAGCAAGTGTACTTCTTAAAATTTAAATAATTACTTTTTAGAATTTGGTAAATAACTTCTTAGAATTTAGTTAAAAATTCAAAATGGCAATATCCCGAAAATTAAGTGAGATAGAGCAAAACAGGTGAAAATTTCAAATGAAAGGGAAAAATATGGAATAGCCCAGCTTTACGCGGCTCAAATTGGGTTCAAATGGTACCAAAGTGGCGATTAATTCAAATTTACAAATGAAGTTTTTGTTACAAAATTTGGTATGAGGTAAAAGTAGATAAAATTCTGCAACACTAGTTATCAAAATCAATCGACTAAGTTGTTTACTTTTTTTTCGAAGAGCTGTCAAAGTTAGCAAATTATTGCAGTCTTTGAAAAAAGTAAGAAAATTTAAATTTTTTACAATTCAAGCGATTATTAGTAGTATTAAGTCTTTTAAAAGAAAATCTTTTATAATGGAACCTTAAACATCAGGTATTAAACTAAATTGTAAAATTTTTTTTGTTTACAAAAATTGTGTCTTAACATTTTTATAATTTTTTTTTAAAAAGGGTTCAAATTTGAATTTTCCACATTTAATGGGCCACACATATTAAGTTAGTAATAGTTGGATTAAGTTTTGTGGATTTTAGAAAAGTATAGGATATCAGCTTTTATTTAAAAGAAAAAAAGTACAGACAATGCCCGGCACTTTTTGTTTATTCCCATTTTAGTGTAAAAAGTCTTGGTATCATTTATTAAACAAGAACAATATATGTGCGATTATACCCTTCAACTACAGTATGGGCTTATACTCACTTTGTCATTCCGCATGTAACGCATCAAAATATGGGTCTAGTACCCCATAAAGTGTGTATTATTCATCACTGATCGATTCTAAGACATTCTGTGACTAACCGTGTGTCCGTCCGTCCGTCTATTGTTGAGCACACCATAAAGTTAGGGTGACCATTTTTTCTCGAACTCAAATCAGTACGCCTACTATTTTATAATTTTCCTTTTTTTCAAGAACTCCATAAAAACACATATGGAAAGAAAAATTATGAGGAATGTTTTAACACTCAAAAAGTTTTGGTTTAATTAACACAATTATTGTATAGTGTTACTTGTGTTTCAGTAAAAACAACTGTTAAAAAACAACTGACATGAACAGTTATAACAATTTTGTAGAAAATGAAGCTCATCACAGACAACAATTCAATACAAACCACAAAGGTTTTGAGAATGGCATTATGAAGACTTAGTTCTTTTGAGAATCACCCCGATTCTAAGGACTTTTTTCTTAAGTTCTGAGATCTCTTTCTCTTCCTTATAGAAAAACTCCCAAATTATAAGCAAACATTTTTTAAAAAACTCGTGTGTTTTTCGAACTTTTCCCGATAGGAAAAACCTCAGATTTTGTGTCCATTTTTTCGGGATAAAACCCCCCATATACACAGAAAAAAAAAATTTGTCAATACAATTAATTTCATTGTTAATACAATTAAACATTTAATTGAAACTGAGCCTACATTGGATTTTGTCAATACAACATTGGATTTTGTAACTTGTGAAAAAATATCAACTTAGTTTTGTCAATTAAATTCATTGTTGTATCAACAATGAAATTAATTGAAAAGTTTGTAATAAATTATGGTAACGGAAGTAAACATGCTTTAATGTCAATTTATTTAAAAAAAAATCTAAAAATAGAACAAAAGAAATCTAAAAATTAAAAAAAAAAAAAAAAACATTAGCCGGCAGCGGGAATCGAACCCGCAACTAACATGATACGAGTCTAGAACACTACCACCGTGCTATTCCTTATATATACTTGCAGTTGACTATACGCGTATATTAAAGGAAATAAACTGTTTTTAATGTCATTTAATTTAAAAATAAAATAAAAAATCTAAAAATAGAACAAAAAAAAAAAATAAAAAAAATCTAGCGGCAGCTGGAATCGAACCGGCAACAAACATGGTAGAAGTCTAGCACACTACCACCGTGCTATTCCTCATATATATTTGTAGTTGACTTAATGCGTATAAAAGGTGTCTGCTGAATAGCAAAAACAAAATAAAAATAAATAAAAATAAAAAAATGTTTCCGCCACCTGGCAGCGAACCCGCAATGTTCATGATTCGAGTCTAGCCCACTACCACCGTGCTATCGTCACATATTTTTGTGCTTCATTAAATGAGTTTATAAAGTGTCTGTGTTATCAATAAGCATTTTGTGCGTTTTTTAACAATGATTTTAATTGATGCATTTAATTGGAAATTAAAGTGGATTTTTGTCATATTAACAATATACATTGTTGATACAATTAAAAACGTTGTTGAACTAGAAATTAGTTGTTAACAATTTGTTTAGTTACTTTTGATTTCACGATATTTTTTTCTGTGTACCCATGACTTTTCCACATCCACGCATTTTATTTTTATTTGGACATCTTTCAAAAATATTTTTTTCGGACTCACAAGAAAGTATTTCAGACTTAGCTTTTTTAAAACATCTCTGATGAATTATTTGATGGAAATAATAGTTTTGGTATAGAATTTTTGAGTAAAATAATTTTTTATGTGATAATGTCCTAAAATCAGTACAATCAGTACATATTTTAAAAAATCAGTACAAATCAGTACAAGGTATTTTGATCAGTACACGTGACTAAAAATCAGTACATGTACTGATCAAATCAGTACGAATGGTCAGCCTACATAAAGTACATAAAACAAAAGCTAGAATCCTGAAGTTTGTCACAAATATGTATAATGGTCATAGACTGGTTAAGTTCTTGAACGAGCAAAATCGGACCAGGGGGAAAAAGTGCCCCCTTGAAGAACTAAAACTACCACAGAGAAATATTTTTTTTACAAGTTTTATTTGTATATTTGTTCAATAAATGAAACATTTTAATGCCATATGAAGTTCATCGACCTTAATTTGAACCAAGGGGGATCAGGAAAGCCAATTTTTTAGGTCCGCCCCTTTTTGGGGGCGTGTATAGAAAAAATAATTTAAATAATGATAAATTTTTATTTATTAGATGCAAAAACTGACTTCTTTTTTTTTGGCAACGTTTATCGCGAGGGGAAGGTGTTCCTCATAGTCCCTCCCCCCTACGCCAAAAACGTCCCCTCCTTTTTTTTTTTTAGCTTTATTACATGATCAAGGGTTTCGTGTTTTTTTCCAAAAACAAAAAAAAAACGACTAAAAGATTAAATAAAAAAAATTGTGTTATTTTTTTTTTCTAAAATGCTGTGTTTTTATGTATTAATGATAATTCGTTAATAAAAAACTATAATGTTCCCTTAATCCACTTTTTGCAGATAAATTTGTACATTTATGAGATTTTGTGAAAAACAAAATTTGGATTTTAAATAAAATTTATATTAATATAAATACATATTATGCGTTCTTTCTTTGATTACTTTGAGAGCACACTAGGTACACTTTAATTTCCATTTTTTTTTATTAATTTATCGCTTTTCATTTTAAAGTTACAGCAAAAATTTTGAACTACACTGATAGAAAAACGCTTCATATCACTAATGAATGGAATTCATTAACGTTGTTTCATTGCAACAATGAAATTTTTCATATGCTGAATGAAATTTCATACATATTGTGCAAGATATTCATTAATTTTGTTTCATTAGATTTCGTAGTTTCATTAAAAAATTTCATTAAGTTTTGTTTACAAAATTTTCTGCTTTTTGACACTTGTCGTGTCGCGTCTGTTTAGTCTGTTAGTTTACGCAAGCAAAAATAGCTGACCAGAGCGTGATTTTTTCTAAGAATTTTTTTACGAAATTTAAATGAAATGTTGTTAATTAATTATAAGTATTTATTAAACTCACGTTGTTTTAAATTATTTCGGGGTTTTACTTATGTTTTAAAAGTAAACGTTATAGTAAAATTTTGTGTGAGAAAACTGAGTGAAATCTATAGATAAAATAAAAAATATGTGAAAGTGTTTTTTAAACTTATTTTTTGATTTTTTCAGATTTTTTTACGAAATTTTAAATAAAAACTAAATTATTAATTAACTAACTTTTGTGATGTTTTATATTAGTTCGTGGTTTTATTTATGTATTACAAGTTAAGGTTGGAGTAAAATTTTGTGCGAGAAAACTAAGTGAAAACAATTTTTTATTATTTTTAATTCTATGAAAAGATCTTTACAATTTTAAACATATATTTCATTTTAAAAATAAAAGTAACATTTATTCAATAAAAGTATTTCATTTCAAAAATAAAAAGGATGATTTATTCAATGAAAGTATTTCATAGGAATTAAATACATATTTCATTAATGTAATGAAACATTTCCATAAAATACAATTTATATTTTGTATGAACAATTTTCATTAATTTAATGAAACTTGTTCTTGCAATTACATTTTATGATACCCATTTCATTAATTCAATGAAACCCTACATAGGTTCCTTTTTAACGTCATTTTTCATAACATTAATGTAGGTTTTCATTATGGTCATGTACAAATTTCTATCAGTGTATAACCCGTTTTTCCGAAAAACAAAAAAACGCCTAACAGGTTAAACATTTTTTTTTGGGTACCATCGAACCCACTGTGCGGCGGTAGGCAAAATCGCCCAAAAAAGAAAATGAAATTTCGCCCAAAAATTTTTCATACAAATATGCCATATTTCATATGAAAAGTTACCCAAAATGTTTGGACACATTTTCATATGAAAAATTGCCCATTTTTAGTGTGGTTTGAAATTTTTTAAAAATCTTAAAATGTCATAACCGAAATAAGTTGCAGCCAATAGAAAAATTTATTATCCTACATAGTGGACATATAGTTTATTAATTTTTTAGAACCTTCGCGCTGTGGAGTAAAAGGCAAAGGTTCTGGTGGGAATCGAACTGACAACAATTGCATTTACTTCCAAATTATCACATTTCATATTTATCTGCCGCTGTCAGTAGAAAATCAAAAGAAATGAATTTAAAAACAGCGTGGAGGTGCAAGCGCCTTAAGTGAAAAATTTGTTGTTAAGATTTTTCGCCTGCGGCGCTTTTATCGTACCTCCATGCAATCTTTTTCTATTTTTCCATAATTTATGTTACAAACTTAATATTTTTTACATCAATTACTTACTTATAGCTTTTTCAGACCATATTATACAGAAGACAGTATGTCAAAAATGTTAATAGGGATACGTTACAAAAAGTCTTGTCTTAAAATTTGTTCTTTTTTCTTAAAAGTTTTTTTGCATAGTCGGCCTTCGGCCGGGCTTAGGGATTACAAACTCCATTCCTTAAACCCACCCTCTCCGCAAAATAAAACTTTTTTGGATAATTTGGGTTTGGGTAAAACGTGTTTTCGGAAAAATCTTTTTTATTTATTTATTTTTGAATCAATTTTCATTTATTTCTTGGGCTTTTTTTCGTTAATTTTGGGCGAAATTTCGTATTTTTCTTTTTGTGTAATTTTTCATATTTTTTGGCCGATTATGCATTTGGGCGATTTTGCCTACAGCAGCTTTACACATCTGTCGGGGTCCCAAACCCCTACTTTTGAATCTAAAATTTGACATTCCTGAGATTTTAGATATGCCCATATCTCGGTAAATACTGTCGGCACGAGAAAAAGGCCACCCCTAAAGGACCCAACGGGGTCATGGGTTCGGATCCCATGGGTACAGTGTCTGGACCCAATCTAGTCCTCAAATGTAAATGAACTTAAGTGTAATATCATTTTTCCCATTTTCTAGATAAAATTTGAGTAAAATTTAATAACTTTGGAGTCAAATCATTCCCTCATTTTCTCAAAATTTAGTTAACTTTTCCAGTTTTTAGTACACTTCTCTTTTGAGTGTAGTACCCAACACTGTAGGTCCAATATTTGTTTGTGGTAACATTTATCCTAATGGGCAACTGTTCTGACTCCTGCACTAACAATCAGCGAAATCGAAAAAAAAAAAACTAAAAATCGCTCCACCCTACCACACAATAGTAGAACATTCACATGTGTGTGTTTAGTCTGACATGTTTGTAACAAAACATCAGTGGTGAAGCATTAAATGACAAAATGTCGCTGTTTACTTATTTTAATTAAAAATTCTCTTGTCATGAAGAATGAATAAATGAATGGATGGATGATAAACACAAAAACTGAAAAAAAAAAAACAAAAGTAAATAAACTAAACTAAAGAATAGAATAAAAATAAACTAAATATTTTGTTAAGAAAAATATTTATTTTTTTATTCTTAAAATTATTTAAGCTTCTGTTCGAAAAGACTGTGTTCCCAACAAGAGAAGTGCGTGCCGATACTAACAATATATGGAGTTTTTAAAACTATATTCTGAAAATTTTTCTACCAAAAAACTGTCTCAGAATCTGAGAAATTTAAAGCAAAAAAAATGTCACAGAATCTAAGAAATTTCCAGCAAAAAAAAAAAATATGGAAATTTATCTATAGAAAAAAATGTCACAAAAATGAAAAATTTTCTGTAGAAAAAAATGTCTGACATTTTGAGAACTTTTCTTAAAGAAAAATGTGTTAAATTTTTTTTCAAGAAAAAATTTGTGAGAATTTAGAACTTTTTTTCTGTAGGAAAAATATTACAGAAAATCACAAAAGTGATTTTTCCAAGAAAAAGTTTTCAGCGTTTCTATTGATTTACTTAAATTTATTAAATTTTTCCAATTTTTCATTAATTATTTTTTTTTTGTGTAAATAATTAACTCCTTCTTTCTAAAACTGATTGTTAAGAATTAAGAAATGATAATTTAAATTTGTGTTAATTAGCTAAACAAAAAGTCTTTATTTTCATAGACACACAATGAGTCTCTATAAACAAAATAAATTTTACGTGGCATAAGTAGGAGGTAAACAGTATGTTAAATTTGTATTATTTTACGTGACTGAGCATTAAAAATAACAATACGTATGTTCTTTCTAATACTCACGTATGTTCCTTTTGCGTAGACATACAAACAATTTGAAATTTTCTTTTTGGGAAGGTAACCAATTAGTGGATTTTTTTCCACTTAAAGTATAAAAGAATGTTATTACAGTAGATAGTTTTGATAACTTTAAAAAAATGGGACTCGTTTTCCTTAATCAAGTGGTTAGCCACACTTAAGATGCCTGGGCAAGTTGTAATTACTTTGCTGATTTTTAACCGATTTTAGCATTTAGTACCCTATTAGAACTACATTTTACTCCCAATCAAAATTCTGTAACCATTTGAATTTAAACTTAACTCAAAACATCGAAAAATTGAGAAAATTAATAATAAGACATATTTTCCCCTGTGTAATTTGTTTTTAAACTTCGGGGCCCAGAAGACCTGTCCAACAATTAAAATTTTTTAAAAAATTGATTTAGAAAATTTTTGTGGTGCTTATGAAGCAAAATGTTGGAAAAATTATTTTTTTCATGCTTTTTGAAAATATTTTGCTTCATAAGCACCACAAAGATTTTCTAAATCTATTTTTTAAAAAATTTGAATTGTTGGACAAGTCTCTAGCAATATTTTTCTTTTTTATTTAACCAACACTCAGGGGATGCCCCCTACAAATTCAGTGCATTGTGTTGATATCAGGAAAAATGGTTATGGGAAGAAGGAAAGATGGAGTGGTGTTTGTGAACATTTGATTTAAATTTTTGCACGTTGTAAGTAACAGGAAAGACTTCCGTAGGAAGTTTATTCCACATACGACTTGTACGGTTGATGAACGAGTTCTCCCTATAATGCGATACACTTCACATTCGACCACAAACGGATGTGATCTGCTAGAAAAGCGAGTATTACGAATGAAAACCTGAGCCCTTGGGATAAGCTCGCTTATCTCTGCAGAGCACTTCCCATGGCAGTATCGATAGAAAAGTGTAACACAACCCACATTTCTACGATGCTCCAATGAGTCTATAGAGTTGGATACCCTACTGTCATTAATAAGAGCCGTAGCCCTTCTCCGTTGAGAAGGGCATTGACAAACAAGACTATACTCTGGGTGTTTTTGTTGATATTGAGGGCGCTTTTGATAATGCTACTTTCGATTCTATTAAAACTTCGGCTGAATTGCATGGCGTTGATCCAGTTCCAGTCAAGTGGATTCATTTTATGCTCTCCCGGAGATTGTTGACGGCTGAAGATGAGTGGGACACAAAATTAACGGTTGAGGTTAGTAGAGGTTGCCCCCAAGGGGGTGTTCTCTCTCCTTTGCTGTGGTGTTTTGTGGTAAACTCACTCTTGGTTGAAATACAAGCTCTAGGTGTACCCATACAGGCATACGCTGACGATGTGTGCGCATTAGTATCCGGAAAGTCACTTAACTTGGTATGCAAGAAAATGCAGACCGTTATTGACTTGATGGACAACTGGTGCAATCGACATGGATTGTCTGTCAATCCAAATAAGACAACACTCGTGTTGTTCACGCGAAGAACCAAACATAAGGGTCTTCAGCTTCCTACGCTGAAGGGCAAAACTCTTCAACTGTCCACAGAAGTAAAGTATTTAGGGGTTACCCTAGATAGTAAACTAATGTGGACAAAACCTGTCTAACAAAAAGTTTCACGGGCACTTCGGATTTTCTGGCAGTGTCGGCGAGCTTTTGGAAAGACATGGGGTCTAAGACCTGCTACTGTACATTGGATGTACATAGCTGTAATTAGACCTATTGTGACGTATGCGGCGGTAGTCTGGTGGCCGAGAACGATGGTGAAGACTATTCGATCCATGCTAAATGGACTACAAAAAGCGGCTGCCTCGGGAATTACTGGTGCCATGAGCACCACCCCAGGCGCAGCTCTGAACGCTATGTTAGATATGCTTCCTTTGGATTTACATATTCAAGGAGAAGCCATGAAATCTTTGTGCAGGCTCCGCAAAAGCGGAACATGGCATGGGGAGTACAATATGGGACATGGTCGTCTGTTCAATAGGCTATCGGAACTTTGTCCGATGTTTTCTATGCCTTTGGACAGTACAACCTCTTGCATCGAGTTCGGTAGAAAGTTTACTGTAATATTTCCGAGTAGGAAAGACTGGGGAAACCCAGCAGACCTACTGGAAAATTATACGGATACTTTCTACACGGATGGATCCAGTAACTTAAATGGCTCTGGGTCTGGCTGGTATTTGGACGATGCGACCAAATGCTATATTGCTATGGGAAAAATGGCTTCAGTATTTCAGACTGAAATATTTGCTATTTTGGACGTAGCGACCTGGATAATTAGGAACAGGTGGAGTAATAGGAGAATCAGTATTTGCAGTGACAGCCAGGCTGCGCTCATTGCACTTGAATCTCCAGTCACTTCATCCAAAATTGTCCAGGAATGTAGACGCAGACTCAATGAGGTCTCATATGGGAATAGCGTCAGTCTTCTGTGGGTTCCAGGTCATGGGGGAATACGGGGAAACGAGATTGCCGACTCTTTGGCAAATCTTGGCTCTGAGACAATTCCTTAAGACTTGCTTAATTACTGGCTTAATTACGGGACACAATGCCTGTGCTCGTCATATGACGAGATAAGTTGTCTTATCAGACCCATTATGCGTGGCTTGTCTTGAGGATGATTACACAACTGAACATTACGTCTGTTGTTGTCCAGCGTTCTTAAGGGCTGGACTGCGGATATTGGGTTCTGATATTTTGTCTATGGACACGGTCCATGGATTTCCCTTGTCTGATTTTCTCAAGTTTGAGAAGTTCTGAACAAGCACTTTTCTTTCATTTTCTTCTCAACCTTTTATCACTCTTACTTAATATTTCTTTTCAGGGTACGGTACAATGGACTATTTTTTTAGGCTTGTACAACCCACCCTCAACTCAACTCTCAACTCAAGCCCTTCTCTGAACACGGTCCAAGAGTTTCAAAATAGATTCTGAAGCCCCTGCCCATATATGAGAGTTGTATTCCATTTTCGGTCGGATGTAGGTTGTGTAAATAGTGAGGAGATCGGATGGAGTAAAGTATTTCTTAAACCGATTTAGAAATCCGAAACACTTAAATGCTTCTTTCGACACCTGAAAAACGTGTTTGTTCCAACGGACATCGCACTGAATTTTCATGCCCAGAACATCAAGAGTATCTGATTCCTCAATATTGATACCCCCATTAATACAGATGACAATGCTGTTTCCACGGATCGTCTGTGTGACAGCATACAACATTGGGTCTTGCGCGCAATAAAATCTACTCTATTCGTTTGAGTCATTCATAATCTGCCTTTTGCCCTCAACTTCAACGAGGCTTGGCCTGTGATCGAAAGAAAATGAATGAAAAATGTTGCTGTCATCTGCAAGATTTGAAGTTTTACTGAGAAGACCATTGATAAAAATAAGAAATAGAGTAGGAGAAAGAACAGAGCCTTGCGGTACGCAAGGTACGCTGAAATTCATCTATAACAACACGTATAGTGCTATCTCTGAGAAAGATCGAAATAAATCGAGAGAAGACATTACCGACACCAAAAGCAATAAGCTTTGACAGGAGTGCACCGTGAAACACACGGTCGAACGCCTTGGAAATATCCAGAGCAACCACCTTACTTTCCCCAAAATGATGGATGGACCGACTCCAACGTTCCGAAAGGAACGCTAACAGGTCTCCCGTAGAGCGACCCCTGAGGAAGCCATACTGGCGATCACTAAGCAATGAGTTAGTCTCCAAATAACGAACAAGGTGGAAGTTAACCATGATTACCATCACTTTTGAAAGTGCAGAGCAAATTGCAATTGGACGATAATTTTCAGGATTGTTAGCCGCACCCTTTTTAGGGATTGGCTGAACATTAGCAACCTTCTAGCACGAGGGAAAGACTCCAGCGCGATACGAAAATCTGAACAGGTTTGCCAATGGACGAGCTAGCGTCGAAAAGCACTGTTTCAGCCCCAGTGCTGATATGCCATCCGGCCCCGGGGACTTATTTACGTCGAGATCCGCAAGAACACTTTTAACTGCTCGGGCACGGAAAAATATTGTAGGCATAGTATAGGATACTCTTTCGAGCGCGGGCAGTGGTTGATCACTATCCGGCAAGAAAGAATTTCTTGCGAAGAGTTCAGCTAACAGGTTAGCCTTGTCAAGCGGGTTGGTGAATGATTGGTCATCCTTTAAAAGAGTTAGGATAGAAGAACTAGCATTTTCCCTTACTCTCTTAACGAATGACCAAAAGCTCTTACTGCCCCGTGGAGCAGAAAGAACTTTAGCACGAAGATGCTGTTTGTACAGAAGTTTTTCGCGTCTAAGTACTTTGGCACACTCGGTTCTCGCCTGTTTGCGTAGCAATTCAGTATTGGCGTTTTTATCATTAAGCCAATTTTTGAAAGCTTCCTCTCTGGAACTGACTGCTGTGCTGCAAGTCTGGAAAAACCAACACTTATGTTTTGGTTTAACCGAAATGCGCTTTCATGGAATAAAAGTCTTCATACCTAGCGCTATAATATTCTCAACCATTTTAGCAGCGGCATCAACGTTATCGTCCAGGAAACAAAGTTTCTAGTTGAACTCCCGAAAGAAGTTGTTAAGCTCGGCCCAACGAGCCTTTTCGTAAATAAAAATTGTGCGTTTCGTAGCTGGGTTTGAAACGGTCCGAAGGGCAGAGTACGAAAAGGATGCGGAAATGTTGACATGATCCGAGTTTCCGAGAGGGGCAATAATTCTCATTTCATATTTCTCCAGTTGGAGGATGAGATGTGAGGAAAAGTTGGAGAATGTTGTGAGGTTGCCCAATAACGCTCGGGATTTGCGTTGGCTCATTCACAAGCTGCGTAAGGTGGTTGTGCGCGGCAAAAAGCTTAACGTAAAAGCCTTCGGTGGTCGCATCGCTGGAATGGCGAAGCCAGGCAAAGTTGTGAACATTGAAATCGCCAGCAACGACAATTTTACTGTTCGGGCAACTCTCCTGGATTCTGGTTATAGAATCGTAAAGGGCGTCAAACCCATTAAGGGTAGTCTCCCTTTCCGTTTTAGGGCTTCTGTAAAGAAACCCGAAGTGCATAGCGTGTGCCCTGATCCTAAATTTAATCCAAAAACCGCTAAACTTAGGATCATTTGTGGTCAGTGGTTGCTGGCATTGGTACAACACGTTGTTGCGAACATATATCGCAAGGCCCCTATGAAGTATAAATAAAGATAGAAGGTGATACCCAGGTATGTGAAAATCTTGTGGATCAGTATCCTCACACACGTGGTTGTCATGTTGTCGCATATGCTGACGATGTCGCGATAGCGGTAAAGGGGAAGCATCTGCCAACATTGAGGGACATTCTTCAGGGTTCTCTGAAAGATCTGTCTAAATGGGCAAGAGACTGTGGGCTAGGAGTTAATCCAAGTAAAACAGAGCTTGTTTTGTTTACAAGGAAAAATAAGATTCCTGCTTTTGATCCTATTTCTCTGGACGGTACTGAAATCACCTTCTCAGATGGAGCCAAGTATCTTGGAGTATTCCTAGATAGGAAGTTGAATTTCAGGCTTAATATTGAGGAACGGGTGAGAAAAGCAACGATTGCTTTATATTCCTGTACAAGGGCCATTGGAAAACGATGGGGGTTTAGCCCTCAAGTCGTTCATTGGATCTATACAGCAAAAGCGAACTGTGTCTTTATCACGAAGGTACAGAGAATGGCGTCGATGTGCATCACTGGTGCTCTTCGTACTACACCTACGGCTGCATTAGAAATCCTCCTTCACCTGATACCATTGAACAAATTGGGTAGGCAGTATGCGGCTGCGTCGGCAATTCGACTTAATAGCACGCTGCAATGGAGGAGCAGCGATTGTGGACATAGCGCGATCTTAAAGAAGATAACAATACCACAAAATGTGGACTGTGCTCCCTCTTTGAGCCTCTTTGAGCGCCACTTTACCACTATGATACCATCCAGGGAGTCTTGGATGGGGGACATTCCACAATAAATTTTTACACAGATGGATCGAGGCTTCACGAACAAGTGGGCTTTGGAGTCTATTCGGAAGAGCTTGGATTGAGCCTAGCTCGAAGATTGCCAGATCATTGCAGTGTTTACCAGGCAGAGATGCTGGCAATAAAGGAAGTGGATGACTGGTTGAGCTGCAATGTCGTGTCTACAACCGCAGTCAATATCTATACTGACAGTCAAGCCGCGGTAAAGTCCCTGGATTCAATGTTTCTGAAAACAAGATCTGCCCTTAACTGCCGCACGTCTTTAAATGAGATGGCCAAGCAGTTTAACATACGACTCATATGGGTCCCAGGGCACAGAGACATTCCAGGGAATTGCAAAGCCGATGAGCTTGCAAGACTAGGAACTACCTTACCGTTTCCAACAGAATTGTAATGTGTTGGTATGCCTCTAGAAACTTGCAAGCAAAACCTACGGCTTTGTTCTACGACGGAGACCAATCAAAGATGGGCAAATGGATGGACGTGTGAGACAACACGACTGATTTGGCCTTCTCTTAAGCAGGGGCGCACAAGTGAGCTGATATCGCTTCCAAGAAGAGAGATTTCGACGGTGGGTTCTATAATTACCAGACACTGTCTTATAGGGAAGCACGCAGAGCGGTTAAATGTGCCGTCGAATGACTTTTGCCGAAGTTGCATGGATGAAGAGGAGTTGGAAACTATCGAACACTTTATTTGCCATTGCCCGGCACTTTCTGGTCAGAGACTTGCTTCACTGGGATCTAGGGAGCTGAACGATCTTTCTGATTTGTCGGATGTCAAAATTCAACATCTAAGGAGTTTCATAAGAAGCTCAAACTGGTTTAACGACAGGGACTAGTAGGGAAACCTATTACGGTCCCGTGGTATCACAATGGACCTCAGAGTCTACGTGTGTTGACGTAAAACGTCAGCAGCCACTTACAACCTAACCTAACCTATCCTAACACACCTGGGTCTAGCATAGCCTAAAAACATCCGGCCGATAGAAACAAATGTGCGCATTTGACTGCAAACTTCGAAGGTTGATTAAAAAAAAATCGAATTAACAAACGCAGCGATACGGGTCTTCTAATTTAACCTCTATTTTCACCCCTCACTCTCAGAATCGACCAAACTTTTGCTAACCTGAATTTGTTCCACAGTGTTATCGTTCTTATATGATTATTTCCGTTCTATTAGGAATGTTTTATAATACATACAAAGAAATCGTGAACTTTATTTTTTTATTTTTGTCGTTTTAGATAGGCCAAATGTAGCACTGTGCGGTGCCGGTAAATTTATCTAAAAACAAAAAAAACGAAAGCGATATTGCTAAAACTTAAAACTTAAACTTACAAATTTACTTGAACTACAAAGTGTGTTGTTGTTTTTTTTTTTAATATAGAAATCTGAAAAAGTTAAAAAAAACATTAAAACACTTAAACTTAATCAAAGTGTTAACTTATCGTCTCTAAAATAAGTGATATTTGTTAAACCCCCAAAAAAGTTAAAACAAATTCACTATCTTCTATAAACATTATTGTAACATAATTTATATGAAAACTTATGTATTTTAGGTGGAAAACTTTGCAAATAAATTTTGAAATATATTTATGCAAAGCAATAAAAAATCAACTTCAATTCGTGATGACTCATTCATACTAAATTAAACTTAAAACAGCTTGAAAATGTTCCCTACTTCAAATAAATTCCTTTAAAGATAAATATCTACTCCCCTCCTTAGCAGTACGTACTAAAAATTTATGGTATCAATGTTTGCGTATATAATCAATTTAACGAAAAGTAAGCAGAATGTGTTTAAATATTTACTTTCGACACACTTTTGGTATGCTGTGCATAACAGGTCGGAGTGATTTTTGAGCATTTTGATAAGCAAAGATGAATGCGAAGTATAAAACATGCGTAGGAGCTGATTGAAATTTTTTCAATATTAAACTGAAATCAAATTTATTTTTTAAAGTTCTTAATCAAATGTGGTACTATATACCTCGATATCCAGAAAATTTCGCGCGTTGATAGAAATATTCTTGATTTTATGCGAGTATGTTGTTATAAGAGCTCAAACATTTTTTAAAAAATTTACGCCTGGCTGAACGAACTATTTTTATTTTATTTTTTAAATTAAATTCTGTTATTCGGTATGTAACTATTCTCATAGAATAATTTTCTAAAAATTCATCTATGAGAATATCAAAGTCTAAATAAGTAAAGGAAATAACGACCTCGAGCTAGAATAAACCTACTAAAATAAAATATTTTAAAGGTCGAATATAACGATATTTATTTTTTAATAATAATTAATCAGAACTTATAAAACAAATTCTAAATTCTTATACATCTTCATATAGAAAATTCTTAGATACGTTTGCAATTCTCATACCAAAAATTTCTATATGAGCCATTTCACACCGAATATCCAATAGCTTGTATGGATAGCCCTATATGGAACTTAGAAAATTGCGTTTTTGGTTTTTAAATTTTTCAAAAACTGGGCTATCGATTAAATTTTTTTTTTTTTTTTGAAAACTTTCAGAACCCGTTCTGAAATTTTCCATTTTTTAAAAAGTCAATTTATAAAAAATCAGGCCACTTTTTTTTATTTTTTTTTTATTTTTTTTTTATGTTTAGATGTTTGTCCATCCACACAAAAAAAAATCAGAAAAACATTTTTCGTTTTTTTCGAGAAAATCGCGTTTGAATTTTAAATTTCATAACAATTTTGTAATTTGCTTGTATTTTCTTGTATTAACGTTGCGAATGAGTAATATTCATATAATTAATATTACTCATTCGCAACGTAAAACAAGAAAATACAAGCAAATTACAAAATGGTTATGAAATTTAAAATTCAAATGCGATTTTCTCGAAAAAAACGAAAAATGTTTTTATGATTTTTTTTGTGTGGATGGACAAACAGCTAAACTTAAAAAAAAATTAAAAAAAATAAGAAAAAAAGTGGCCGGATTTTTGATAAATTGACTTTTTTAAAAAATGGAAATTTTCAGAACGGGTTCTGAAAATTTTTTAAAGAAAGAAATTTTATTCGATAGCCCATACAAAACTATATAAGAATGTAAATTTTTAAGATTGTGGTGCATTCCGTTTTAATGTGATAAATATTTAATCAAGGCAACTCGGCACAAATTTTACCATTTTTCCAATATTTAACCATGCCTTCTAAGCCCAGTTTTTGAAAATTAGAAAAACCAAAAACGCAATTTTCTTAGTTCCATATAGGGCTATCCAAACAACCTATTCAGAAATTTACGGGACACATGTTTTTCTGTAGCGGGACATTTGGTGTGGAATGCCTCATATTTAGAAAAAACTTTCGTAAAGAAAAATTCTAGGATTTAGTGAGTTTTTTCAAGTCTATTTTTCTAAAGAAAAGGTTTAAGATACCGAAACGATCTTTCTTTGTACACCAAAATTTTTAGTGTTTGAAAAAATATTCCATAGAAAGTACCTGAGATCAGAAAAATTTAAGTTTTTAATGCTTTTTACAATTTTTGGAGGCAATTTTCTAGATTCTGAAATTTTTTTTCTATTCAAAAATGCCTGCGAATTTTGTACTTTTTTAGTTTCTAAGGCTGCGTTTTTTTGACATATCGCCTTAGCTTAGTTTAATCGAGAGTTTTATTAAACTTTATTAAAATAAAACCAAGTTTAACCAAGCATTCTGTTTTTCAGTTCAAGTTAAGCAAATATCGATTAACGCGGTATTGCCATACCAAATGCCACATTTCCAATTAGAATATTTGCCATCATCGCACATTTTTTCCAATAAAATACTACAACATGGCAACACTAACCAGTATATTCGAAAATCAGAGGTGTTTTTTGACGTTTTTGTACCTTAGTTTAATTCTCCAACACTGGTGAGTTAAACTTAAAATAAACCACATCTCAAATACCGAATTTGTGGTTTTAACTCAGTTTAAACTAAAATCATTAAATATTACAACTCAAAAACTCGCCCTAGGTCATTTTTCCCATAGAAAAAGTCGTAGAGTCTGAGTCTCCGAAATTTTTCCTACAAAAAAGTCTTAGATTCTGAGACATTTTTCAAATAAAAAATAAATGGAATCTAAGACCTTTTTTTAGATTCTTTGATATTTTTTCTAAAATTTTTAGAATATTTTTTCTAAAATTCTCAGAATATTTTTTCTAAAATTCTCAGAGTCTAAGGCAATTTTTATAGAAAAAGACTTTGATTCTGATTTATTTTTCCTATCGAAAAAGTCATAGATTTTAGAATATTTTTATACCCTCCACTTAGTGATAGAGGGTATATCGTCGGTGCGCCGACCAGAACACCTATGTGTTTTTTATGAATTGTTCAGGAGAGCAAAAAAACCGTTTTATTTTGCCAATTCGCAACATTTTTTTAAAGTAAATTTTTTTTATTTTTCCTAAACCCATTTAAAAATATTACGCGTTGAAAAACATACAAAATCTTTTTTTAATCTGAAGTGGTACAAGATTTTAACAAAAAACTACACATAGGTGATTTTGTTTCGGACTTTTTACATGTTTATAAAAAATATATAATACACATAGGTGTTTTTGTTCTTAAATTTATTTTAAATAAATTTTTATTTGTTGTTCAAAAGTAAAAATTTTGCAAGTTATATATCCGCATGGACTTGTAGCGAAATATTGATGGTATTCACGTTAGAATTTTTATCCTTGCAATGTGCGAAATGCAACATTTACTACAAAAAACACACGTAAAATTATTTTGGTGTTTTTTTTCATCCCATGTGTTTGTTGTAAAAAGTTTTTCATTTCGTACTTTGCAAAGCTGAAAACTTCTGATGTGAATTTTGTTATCACAAAGAGACGGAAAAACTTTACCATTGCAGAAAGTGATTATCAGGAAAACCAAAATAATAATAAGTAATAAGTCAAAAAAAGTATTAAATATAATTCTGATGCAAAAAATGGCAAAATGTATCTTCAGTGAAATGAAATGGCGAATCTTTTCGTAGAACATATTAACCCTCTATCTGCCATTTTTAGGGGTCATTTTTGTCCTTTTTTTAAATATCCTCATACAACACCACCTACACCACAAAAACGTACATTAACGGGTTAAAATCTTCTACAAAGATTTTCTGCATCAAATTTTACTAGGGGTTGTCAAAGTCCAAAAGTTCCTGCAAAGTGCAAAATGGTTAAAAAAGTAAAATTGTAAATTATCAAATACTGTTGCAAAAGTCGAGTGAAATAAGTCGAAAAAAAATATAAATCTGCTTTTGAGCTAAATAAAGTTAAGAGATAATTCAGAGAAAATTGATGGCGGTTCTTTTCTTAGAACATGTTAACCCTTTATCCTCATTTTGGTGCTTTTTTTAAATATCATCATAGTCCACTACTAAGGCATACGTATAAAGGGTTAAACAATTTTACAAACATTTTCTGCATCAAATTTTACTAGGGGTTGTCAAAGGCCAAAAGTTCGTGCGATGTAAGCAAAAGGTTTAAAAAAGGAAAATTTTAAATTATCATAATTTGTTAAATTGTGTCTTACCAAGATACTTTACAATTTTACTTTTTTAAGCACTTTTCGCACGAACTTTTGGCGTTCAACGAGGATATTTAAAAAAAGTACCACAACGACACGTAAAAATGGGACACACAGGGTTAATGTATGTAAATGTATGTTCTTAGAAACGAACCGCCTTAAAATTTCACTAAGGACATCTTTTGATATTATTTACCTCAGAATTATACTTTATACTTTTTTTAGCTTGTTCAAAACGCATTTAAAAAAAATTTGGAAATTATTATTTTTTTTAAATCGTGTTGCACAGTGTTATGCAATAAAGTTTCGGAATATTACAAAAAAAATGTTCAGAAAACTTTTAAGATATCAATTTATAAAAAAACCAAAGGCAGACGCAATGTTTTTACGTTTAAATCAAAAACAGTTATGTGTACTAATAACACATAAGTGTTTTTGCCGGAGAATTTCTATTATAGGTAACACATAGGAGTTTAAGCTAACTTTGAAACCATTTGAGATAACGGGAAACGCTCTGGGGGATAAATGCATTACCTGATAGGCTTCCTAATGGGCCAATAAAAAAAAATAAAAAAATTACACATAGGTGTTCTGGTCGGCGCACCGACGATATATAAGTTTGTAATTCCGTTTGTAACTCATCGAAATATCGATCTGGGACCCCATAAAGTATATATATTCATGATGCCCGATCGATTTTAAGACATTCTAGCGATGTCCGTCTGTCCGTCTGTCCGTCTGTCCGTCTGTCCGTCTATCCGTCTGTCCGTCTGTCCGTCTGTCCGTCTGTCCGTCTGTCTGTCTGTCTGTGGAAAATGCTGTCGCGGACAAAATATTGCACAGAGATGACTGAAACTTTTTATTGAAAGTTCTCCCGAAAAGTTTGGTATTGCATTTGAGCGATATCGGTTCAGCGGTTCAAAAGTTATGAACGAAAGTCTATGCACACCTCAAAAATTTCAGTACATTCAACATAACCTAAAAATACAAAATGCTTTAATTCGGATTCTGGTTGACATATGTGAACATAATTGAACACCAAATGGTATTTAAACAAGTACGAACATATTTTTTGACAAAAAAAAAAAAAAAAAATCGCGGATTTTTTTTTTTACCAAAATTTTTTTTTGCGGAATTTTTTTTTTTTTCAAAAAAAAAATTTTTTTTGAAAAGTAGTTTCCTTTTAAATAAAGTTTTTTTGCAATAATCTTTTTGAAATTGTGGAGGGTATCACAACATTCGGCAAGGCCGAATTTAACTTTTTTACTTGTTTTAATATAAAAACTGAAAAACTCTGAGATCGAAAAAATCGGAAATTTTTTTTTTTGGATTCTATTTCATCTTAGATTAAGATTCTGAGACATTTTTCCTATGGAAAAATACTTAGATTCCGATACACTTTTCATATAAAAGTCCCAGATTCTGCATAATTTTTCCTATAGAAAAGGTCTAAAATTCTATTGCATTTTTTGTATAAAAAATTCTCAAATTTTCTCTGAAGAAAATTTTCTTATTTTCTAAATTATTATCTAAATTTTATTTTAATTTTATTTTTTTTTTTTTATAAAAAAATTTAATAACAATTTTTCTAAAGAAAACTTTTAAGATTCTTGAAAATTCTAAAAAAAATGTTCACTCATGTTTTCACTATCTCTTTTCTTTTTACCCAGAAGAATTGTCAAATTCTCAATATAGAAAATTCTATGATTTTTCTTATAAAAAAACCCTCAGATTTTTCCTATAGAAAAACTGTTAGATTTTTCATATAAAAATTGTCTAAATTTTAAGATTTTTTCTATAAAAAAGTTTTTTATAAAAAAATTTAAAAACAATTTTTCTAAAGGAAACTTTTAAGATTCTTGAAAATTCTAGAAAAAATTCTCACTCATGATTTCATTTCCTTTTTTCTTTTTACGCAGAAGAATTGTCAAATTTTCAATTCAGAAAATTATCGGATTTTTCTTATAGAAAAACTGTTAGATTTTTCATATAAAAATTGTCCAAATTTTAAGATTCTTTTCAATAAAAAAGTTCTTAGAAAAATTCTCAGCTTTTTTTTATAAGTTCCCAAATTATTTATTTATGAAAATTAAACAAAATTTTCGTCTAGAAAAATTCCCAAATATTTCGTCTAGAAAAATTCTTGTATTTTTTATATAGAAAAGTTTTAATTTTTTGAGACTCTTATCACATAAAAAAATTCTAACATTCAGAAACATTTTAGGATTCATAGACATTTTTCATAGAAGAATTTCTATAACAAAAATTTCTCCTATAGAAAAATTTCCCGATTTTTCACACAAAAAAACTTTTAAGGATTTTCCTATAGAAAAATTCTCAATTTTTTCTCTAAAAAAAATTCTCAAATATTTTCATATAGAAAAATTTTGACATTCCGCGACATTTTTCACCTAGAAAAATTTTAAAATTCTTTAACATTTTTTATAGAAAGTTTTTCCAGATTCTTGAACATTTTTCATAGAAATTTTTTTTTTCAGATTATTTCTTTTTCACTTTCCTTTTTTCCTCATCTTTTCTTCTCTTTCTTTTTTCCCCTTTTCCTTTTTTTCGAATTCGGTTTTGGGGGGCAGGAATTTATTTCCCCCCGTGGATCCGCGCCTGAAATACTACCTTTTATTAAATTCGAAGTGTGACGATAAAAAAAAAAAAATATTAAATCACTCCGCCTTACTATAACTGTCGTATATGGAAAATTTACCTTAAGATGAGAAAAAAAAAAATTCACATGCTGATTAGACAAAAAATGTTTAAACTAATTTTGCATAATAAATTAGCATCACTTATCGCAAAAAAAGAACCAACCAAAAAAGGGAAAATTTTCCTGAAATACAGAATATGTTGATAAAAGAGGAAGAAACGAACACATAAAAATCAAAAGAAATTAACTTTAAAACATTTACTTTCACATGAAATCTTTGGTGCGTATGTATGAAACATCATCACCGATTGACTTCAAATTCCCATCAAATGTTGGAACGGTTGCGATTATGGTTTATAGTAAGGTGTGGATCAGGCGGAAAGCAAGGCGTGGCAACTCTTACACAACCCGATCTAAAAAATTGTTAAAATCGCCACGATATTTATTAGGAAAATCTTCAAGTGCGAACGCTCCCATTACCATGAACCTGGGTTTGTTATTCTAAGACATCAAGGGCTTATGTGTAAATCCCGTCCATCTAGACCTTGGTCCAATAATACAAACCCTTTTTAGATTATTTCAGTAAAAATATGTATTTGACGGGCATTTCCTTATTGAAGCTCCTGGTGTGTGAAAATTTACACGCATAGTATTTTAAGCTATTGGCATGTATATATGTTCATTTATAAATGTAAAGTTAATTTACATATTTTCCAAGTATTTTCAACTGTAACATATTACAAACTGCGGTTAGACAAAAAAAAAAAACTTTAGGCCTTTCTGTTCTCGTTCTATGGAAACTTGTAATAAAAACTGAAAGGCAACAATCAAAAACAGTTATGGTTGGTTATCAGCAAGGAGTTTTCTATCTGTAATACAAGTAACGAAAACCAACCTTACAATTATTTTAAAATATTGTAAACGATTCCAAAACCAATAGGGAAAACTTTAAAGCTAAAGGGAAATTTTCTTTGTTTGCAAAGCAGTTTGGATTCGTTTTAGCATGTTCAACAATTTTACAAAAAAAATTATACCTCCATAGTTAAGCAGGCATACATGCTAATATATTAGAATGGATTAGAAAATTAGAAATTTGGAGCTAAAATTGTTAAGTTTTGTTCTTTTTGTTCTTTGATCCCAATGATGTTCTAACAAGGGAAGTATCTCAACCCTTATGAACCGATTTGCCTGAAACTTAAATTATATATAAATAAGTCGATTTTAAGGTTGGGATATCTCGATTTATCGGCCATATCGAAGATTTAGGGGTTAAAAAATTGGGTAAAAAAATGTCGAAAAAATGTTTTTTGAACTTTTCAGCCATTTCTTTCTAAGAAACTTCATGATGTTTTCATATGAGAACAAAGTTTTTTTAATTTGTTAAATATTTTTTTATTCATGAATATGTGTAAATTTTGGGGGGTATTTATGTGAAGACATAGAACTACGATGAATTATATGAATACGAAATGATCTTCATTAAATTTAAGTCGACACGTATTTTTGCTTTAGACGATATTTCTGTTAGTTCGGGAGTTATCGAAATTTTACTGAAGGTTTCTGTTCACATATTAGGTATTTTATACCAAATGTCCTGTAACAGAAACCATGTGTCCCATAAATTTATGAATAGCTTGTATTGATATACATAGCACTATATAGAACTAAGAAAATTGGGTATTTAGCTTTTCAATTTTTCAAAACCTGGGCTTATACAGAAAGAATTGAAAACGAAAGTCAATCAACAAAAAAGCGGATTCAATTAATTTTTTAATTGAAACTCCTCCGATAAAGAAGATTGTTATATCAATCATCAAATTGTAGGTGATTAATTGATTTTTTTTTTCAATTAATAACACTGTGCTACAAAAAACACAAAATCGAATATACTTTTGAAATGAGGTAGTTAAGGTTGTAGGTCTCGTTGAAAATATCACAAAAATGCCCATCAAACTTGCCAGACACCCTAAAATTTTAAAGTTATTGTCAAAAAACGATTTTTTGGGACTTTTTTCATTAAACCACGTGTAACTTAAACAATTTTCAACCGATTTTCAATTTTTCAACTGTTTTGGATAGAAAAAGTATAGGGCTTTTTATGTGTTAGAATTGGTCTATACTAGTGCCTGCGGTCAGTACCGTAGTACCGGGAATACCGGTATTCCCGGTGCTCGGTATTACCGGGAAATGGTACCGGTTTCCCGGTTCTTGAATTATTCCCGGTATTCCCGGGAATACCGGTATTCCCGGTTCCGGTTCTGACGGTATTCCCGGGAATACCGGTATGCATATTTTGTAAAATTTTGTATAATTAAAATTTTTTCTTCGCTTTTACCAAAAAAAATACAAAACATGTCAAAAACACCATTTTCATTTTTTTACGAATTTAAGAAGAAAATAGTTACATGATTTTTAAATAATTTTACAAACACAACTAAATATTTCTTAAATACTGATTAAATGGTGTAATTTAAATATTTTATGGTATAGTATTTTTTCGTTTTTTGAGAACCGGTACCAAGATCAGAACCGGGAATACCGGTATTCCCGGGAATATATCTAGAACCGGGAAACCGGTTCCAGAACCGGGAATACCGGTATTCCCGGGAATACCGAGAACCGGGAAATGGGGGGCACTAGTCTATACATATAAGAAAGATATGTATTGATTGATATTGTTATCTAATTTTTTTGTTATTTTTTGAAAATTGTTTGAGTTTATCGATTTTTTTCTGCTATAGTTCGTTCAACAACATTTATATTTATAAACGTATTCTTAAATTTAATGTGAATACGATGAGCTTTATGCCGAAAAAATCGGATAACAATTGACAGAGTTGTGGCAATTTTTCTAAAAAAGAAAATTAAGATTTTGCTTGAAATTGCCGTTCGGATAACCCAGTCAAAAAAAATAAAAAAATAAACGAACATACTAAGAGGTAGCGTATCATTATTTTAAAGGTTTTTGGCCTCCTGAATTCGAATTTGACCTTGAAATTGCGCTATCTTATTGAGTTTTTGATATATCAGTTTATGTTAAATATCTCAAAAACATGACGAGATAAAGTAATTTAAATGCCAGATTTGGATTCAGAGCGCAAAAAACCTTTAAAAATATTGTACATGACCTCTTATGATAAAATTATTTTTTTGGGATATCTGAACGGCGATTTCCTGCAAAATCTTAATTTTCTTTTTTAGAAAAATTATCACAACTCTGTCAATTGTTATCCGATTTTTTCAGGATAAAGCTTATATTATTCAAAATCAAATTTTCTTTAAAAATACTTTTATAAATATAAAGGTTGTTAAATGAACTATAGCAGAAAAAAATCGATAAACTCGAAAAATTTTAAAAAAATAACAAAAAAACCATATTTTATAGAAAAAATCAATAAATATCTTTCTTATATGTATATACCAATTCACACACATGGAAAGCCCCATCCTTCTTCTATCAAAAACAGTTAAAAAATTTAAAATCGGTTGAAAATTTTCTGAATTACAAAAGGTTTAGTGAGAAAAGTCCCAAAAAAAAGTTTTTTGACCGTAACTCTAAAATTTGAGGGTAAAATTTGAGGGTATGTCACATCAGAAGTATTTTTTCACTGTAGCACAGTGTAACTTTTTCGATTTTGGTTAAAAATAAATAATTTTTTTATTTAAAGTCAATTAAAATAATGATTGATTTAACAAATGAATTTCAAGCTTATGGAAAAACTCTGAAGAAATTCATATTTATTGCTTTCCAATATGTTGCCGAGAATAAAAAAAAAAGGAAAACCCCTGTATAAAGTATATTTTTGAATTAATGTATTCAAATAAACTGAAGCGAAAAAATTCTGGTATGTTGAAAATTTGTAATTTGATAGTTAAAGAAAATAACAAAAATGTTGATCAAAACAATTGACTCATTTAAATTTTGTTGATCAATAGATTTAATTGAATTTTTTTAGCCAATAATTTTTTGTGTGTAGAAGGCGTGGCTAAATATTAAAAAAAATTGTGAAATTTGTGTCTAGTTGCCTTGATTAAATATTTATCAAATTAAAACGGGAAGCAGCATAATTGCAAATTTTGATTTATATTTTTGTATGGGATATCAATTAATTTATTTTAGAAAATTTTTAGAACCTGTTCTGAATTTTTTAATTTTTTAAAAAAATTTTATTTATCAAAAATCCTGTCATATTTTTTTACACTCAAAATATTTTGTAGGCAAAAACAAATGAAAAACACACTTAAAACCAGTGAATTAACAATTGAAAACCATCCCAGTAATTATTCATTTAGTTTAACAAACATCAACATTTATTTTTTACTGCTGACAAAATTTTATAAAATAAATAACATTAAACATTAAAAAATTACGGTTTTTTCACTCTTTTTTACCAACAAATTGGAAAAAAATAACCAACGAAAACATTAAAAATGAATGATAGTTCTGTTATTTTTACCAACAAATTTTAAAAAAATAACCGACGAAAACAATAAAAATTAATGATTTCGTAGGTTATTTTTTACAATTTTTTATTGAAATATTTTTTTAAAAATTTTTAATAAAATTTTTGGGGAATCGATCCCGCAATCAACTACATTCTGGCCAAACACTCTACCCATCGTGCCAAAGCCACTTGATACAAACATGTTTTTATATTTCTATAAATAATTTTTTGATTTTTTTTTTTCTACAAAAAAATAACTGACTTGTGTAGGTAAAAACTAATGATATTTCATTAAAAAATACCAACAATTTAAAAAAAATTTACTTACACAAATCATTAAAAATCAAAAGAATAATCAGTAGTTTTTAATTACAGAACAAAAATAAATGACTTTAAAAATTAAATGTTAATGAAAGTCTTTATTTTTTAGTGCGTTATTTTTGAAACAAAGGACAGAAGTAGTCATTAATAAAAACTAAACATCAAACAAATGATTTTTCTTTTAAAAACGACTGAACGGAAAACTTTTTAAATAAGCTACAAACAGTTAATGACATAATTTTTTGAGTGTAATAGTTTTTTTAAAGCTTAGTTGTTTGTCTATATACACAAAAAACAGGGAAGTGTTATTTTCATATTTTTTGAGAAAACCGCATTTAAATATTAGATTTCATAAAAATTCTGTAATTCTCTTGTATTTTACTTCGCCAACACCGCGTATGAGTAACGAATAGTTGCGAAACCTACGAATTTTCGTTACTCATACGCATTGTTGGCACAATAAAATACAAGAGAATTTGGCACATATAAAATACAAGAGAATTTCTCTTGTACTACTATTTTATTGCGCCAACACTGCGTATGAGTAACGAAAATTCGTAGGTTTCGCAACTAAATACAAGTAAAGTAAAATACAAGAGAATTACATAATTTTTATGAAATCCAATATTCAAATGATATTTTCTCAAAAAAAAAAAAAAATACGTAAAATACTGATTTTATTTGTGTGGATAGACAAATATCTAAAAAAAAAATACGTGGCCGGATTTTTGATAAATTGACGTTTTTAATAAATAAAAATTTTCAGAACGGGTTTTCCAAAATAAAAAAATATACAAGAATGTAGATTTTGTGAGATTGTGGTGCATTTCGTTTTAATTTGATAAATATTTAATTAAGGGAACTCGACACAAGTTTGACCATTTTTTTAAAAATTGAAAAACCAAAAACGAAATTTTCTTAGTTCTATAATCGGCTATCCATGCCACCTATTCATGGGACACTTATTTTTTTTGCTGGACATGTGGAATGCCTCATAAGATATCTTTGATAAATCATTCCAAGAGAATGACTGCCCGGGTAAAAATGAAATATATATGATAATATATGAAGATATATGGATCATATATGGATTTATATAACCATATATTATCATATATGCCTCCATATATGTTCATATATGATCTGATCCGAAAATTGGCCCGATATGAGGTCATATTGAGCCAATTTTCGGATCAGATCATATGTGAACATATATGGAGGCATATATGATAATATATGGTTATATAAATCCATATATAATCCATATATCTTCATATATGATCATATATATTTCATTTTTACCCGGGTGTACCTATTTTTACAAAAATTACAGAAAAGATATAGCAAGTCATACTTAATTCAAAAGTACTTTCGCTTATTTTAATTTAGTATTTTTTTTTTTAGTTTTGGTTAAAAAACCTACCATCTCTCAAATTTAGCGTAAAAAAGGTATGTAGCTTAAATACTATTCGGTATCCAATTCTGTTCACATATGTCCACCAGAAGCCGAATTAAAGCTTTTTGTATGTATTTAGGTTATGTTGAAAGTAGTACCATTTTTGAGGTTTCTCAACATTTATTTTCATAACTTTTGAATGAACCGATGTCGCTCAAATGTTATACTAAGCTTCTTAGGACCACAGCAAATATATATGAATTTTTTGTGAATTTAACAAAGATACAAAGTCGGTTTTATGAAAATCTATGGGTTATCACCAATGTATAACTAATTACACTGTGCAACAAATTTAGGGTCACCGAGTGTATCTTAAACGCCTTAGCGAAGTACTATAAGGATATTCGAAAAAAAAAATACCAAATTTCCGATAAAAATAGAAGATAGAGGGTTAATATATTCTGAGAAAAGATTGGCCATCAACTTTTACTGATGACATTTATTAACGTTATTTAGCTCAGAAGCCGATTTATATTTTTTTTAATTCCCAATTAACAACTTGGAACATTTCTGGAATGCAAGTATAAATCAAGCCCTTATTTCCAGTGTATGCTTGAATTATACTTGAATTACACTTGAATTCAATAGCGTTCTCCAGAAAAACGGATACTTATGTTCAGGCCCTGTTTTAATAATAAGGCTGTAAAAACAGGGCTTACACCTCAGTGTCCGTTCTGCTGGAGTATGCCATTCAATTCAAGTGTAATCTATATATATAAAAGAGTAACGTGACTGACTGATTGGCTGACTGACTGACTGACTGACTCATCATCGCCCAGCCCAAACCGCTAAAGCTAGAGACTTGAAATTTGGACAGTAGGTTCACCTTCCGGAATATAGATCCACTAAGGCTGGATTTTTGCCAATGTTGATTCTAAGGGGGTAAAAAGAAAAAAAAAACTGTATTTTTGGTACTTTTTATATCTCCTGAAATAATGGTCATATAGACTTGAAATTTGGACTGTAGTTCACCTCCCGGAATATAGATGCACTAAGGTTGGATTTTTGCCACTGTTGATTCTAAGGGGGTAAAAGGGGTAAAAAACTGTTCTTTTGGTACTTTTATATCTTCTTAAATAATGGTTATAAAGGCTTAAAATTTGGACTGTATGTTCACTAGAGGTGTCCTTAAAAACGAGAATCGCCTTTTTATACCTGGTAGGGTCCTATATTGTTCTTTAGTATCTAAAAATGAGTGAGCCAAAATTTGGGGACAATCGGCTAAAAATAACTCGTGCCGAAAATGGATTGAAGTTTTGGGACATTCTTATAAGAACGAAAAACTCGTTTTTTCTAGTTTTTGGAAAAACATTGGTATTTGATATTTTTTGTTAAATTTTTTGTGAAATAATATGAAAATGGTACTAAATTACCCTTTCAAAACGACTAATTAAATTAAAATCGGATGAAAAATAAGCATTTTACGCATACATGCCCCAGACCATTGTATGGTTTTTAGAGCCAGAATTTCAAAATTTTCAAAATTTTTAGGCAAAAAAATAGTAAAAATTTAATTTTACTTTATGATCAAATTGAAAACATGTTTAAGATTAAAAATAGCAGATATGGTAGTCAAGCTTTTTTTTTATTTGGCGCGGGTAGGGATAAAATTTCCGCGGATTCCAAATAAAATGCGTTTTTCTACAATAATTAAGCAAATTTTTGAAAATTTGTGCTCTATTGTGCGGCTCGAAGTGCTAAACGTAAATTCTGTAACTTTTGAGAAATCGGATATATGCAGATATTTTGTATTATTGAAATGTATAACGTCTCAAATTTGTCATTTCACCTCGACGAAAAGGGGTTAAAGATGCCCGAATTCTCAAAAAATTTACAGAATTTATGTATTACACTTCGTATAATACAATACAGAAAATTGTTTCCCATATTTGCTTAATTATTTTAGAAAAACTCATTTTCTTTGGAATCCGCGGAAATTATATCACTACCCACACCAAATGAAAAAAAAGTTAGACTACCATATCTGTTAGTTTTTATCTATAACATGTATTTAATATAATTATAAAGTATAATTTAATTTTTTTTATTTTTTTGCCTAAAAATTTCGAAAATTTTCAAATTTTGGCTTTAAAAACCATGCAATGGTCTGGGGCATGTATGCGTAAAATGCTTATTTTTCATCCGATTTGAATTTCTTTAAGCTTTTTGGAAAGGTAATTTATTACCATTTTCATATTACTTAACAAAAAAATTAACAAAAAATAGCATATACCAATATTTTTCAAAAAACTAGAAAAAACGTGTTTTTTCACCAGATAAGAGTGTCCCAAAACTTCAATCCATTTTCGGCACGAGTTATTTTTATCCGATTGTCTCCAAATTTTGGCTCACTCATTTTTAGATACAAAACTACTATTTAGGACCCTACCACGTATTAAAAAGTGATTTTGAAAAATTACCTTAGTCGTTAGGACACCTTTAATGTTCACCTACCGGAATATATTTCCAGTAAGGCTGAAATTTGCAATGTAGGTTCACCTCCCGGAAAAGAGATTCACTAAGGCTGGGTTTTTGCCAATGTTGATTCTACGGGGTAAAATGGGTAAAAATTGTACTTTTGGTACTTTTTTTTTATTTACTGAAATACTTGTCATACAAACTTGAAATTTGGAATGGATGGAAAGGATCATCTGCTGAAAAAAACAAATTTTGAAAATTTGGATTCTAAGGGGTAAATACTGTACTTTTAGTATTTTTTGTTATTTATTAAAAAAATGGGCATAGAAACTTGAAATTTGCAATGTAGAATCCTTCCGCGAAAAAAAACTTTCTGGAAAAAGTATTTTTTGGAAATTGTACCTCAACGGGGGGTAAAGGGGTAAAAAATTGTACTTTTGGTACTTTTTATATATACTAAAATAATGATCTTTGACACTTGATATTTGGAATGTTAAAAAGTACCTTTTTTAAAAGGTACTTTTATACAAAGTACCTTTTATACAATGTAGCTTTTATACAAAGTACCTTTTATAAAAACTACCTTTAATAAAAAGTACCTTTTACAAACAACCTTTTTTAAAAAGTACCCTTTTTAAAAAGTACCTTTTTTAAAAGGTACCTTTTATACAAAATACCTTTTATACAATGTAGCATTTATACAAAGTACCTTTTATAAAAACTACGTTTTATAAAAAGTACCTTTTACAAAGTACCTTTTATAAAAACTACCTTTTATAAAAAGTACCTTTTATAAAAAGTATCTTTTATAAAAAGTACCTTTTATAAAAAGTACCTTTTCTACAAAGTACCTTTTATAAAATGTACTTTTTATAAAAAATACCTTTTATAAAAAGTACCTTTTTATAAAAAGTACCTTTTTATACTAAGTACCTTTTATAAAAAGTACCTTTTTATAAAAAGTACATTTTATAAAATGTACATTTTATAAAAATTATCTCTTATAAAAAGTGCCTTTTATAAAAAAACCTTTAATAAAAAGTACTTTTTATAAAAAGTACCTTTCATAAAAAGTACCTTTTAAAACAAGTACCTTTATAAAAAGTATATTTAATAAAAAGTACCTTTTTTTAATAAAAAAAGTACCTTTAATAAATAAAAAGGACCTATTATAAAAAGGACCTTTTATAAAAAGTGCTTTTATAAAAAGTACCTTTCATATAAAGTACCCTTCATTAAAAGTATCTTTTATAAAAATACCGAAAGTACACTTTTTGACACTTTTTTACATCCTGAAATAATAATCGTAGAAACTTTGTATATTTCCTGAAAAATAGTTCTGGAATCTTAAAAATTGTAGTGTAGGAGAATTCGGTAAAAAAACATTTGAGGAAAAATAAGTTTTGGAAATTCCGCTTCTTAGTGGGGTAAAATGGCTAAAAAGGTGTATTTTCGGTACTTTTGATATTTTCTGACGTAATGGTTCTAGAAACTTAAGATTAAGAATGTAAAATCATGTTTGTACGTTTAATATTTGGTGAAACAATGATCCTAGATAATTGAAATATGGAATGCAGGATCCTTCGGTGAAGAAAAAAACATTCTGGAAGAGGTACTTTGTGTTTTTTTAACACTTTTTATATTTCATGAAGTAATGATTCTAGGCACTGACATTTTGAATGTTCGATCGTATAGTGAACAAATTTTTTTGAAAAAGTTCTTTTTGGAAATTTTGTTTCTACGGAGAGAAATGAAACTTACATGGAACGAAAGGAGATAAATTGGAAACGAAATGGAAAAGAACGGGGAACGAAATGGAATAGAGGAGGGAAAATATGTAATGATAGTTTTTACTAACAATAAGATTTTTCCTATTTAACTTTTTTATTCCATTTTTTAAATCGGTAGAGTAATCCTGATCCTTCTATTATACGGTATTCAATACAAGTACCGGAATGGTAAGCTAGTTTAATTATAAATCGAGCAGGGGCTGGAATTGAGAGCTTGATTTACACCTTATTTATACTTGATTTTTAGCGCTGTTAACTAGTGCAATTAAAAAGCATTTAAAAAAAATATTTTTCATATTCAGCCCACTTTAACATACACATCGTTAGATATTAAATTTTAGATAAAAGTAAAGAAAAATTGTTAAGGATAACATTTCTTTTTTTGATTATGGCAAATTGCTAGTATTAAAGCAAACGTGTTTTTTTTCTTCTCTTTATTTACGATTATAAAGGAACAAAAAAAATTGAAATATCAAAAATTATGCAAAGTATGTTTGCATAAATTATACAAAAGGATTTTTCCCCCATATATAAATGGTCTATTGTGATTTAAGTTGTATGCAAATTGTGCTAATTTTTAAAAAAACCCTATAAGTAATAGAGTTAGCATAGGGATTGATGGATTTAAATTGATGGAATTACCTTTATGCAGTAGGGATTATGAATGTGCTGCCTTTAAATGTGCGTGTTAAAACATAAAACAATTTAATTGTTAGCATGCAACGCTTTGTAAGAATAGCTTTTTGATCGAAACATATTAAAGAGGCGTTTTCCAAAGTCATTTCGATTACTGACATTGTTATTCAGTAAGAATATTAATGAAGCAGAAAAATCTTAAAATTTTAAGAAGATCTATCAAGTGTTTTTTTTGCAAGTTTTTCAACAGACCGACGCACGGTTGTTAAAAATTGAGCTTACAAAAATCTTAATACAGTCAAACTCAGTTATAACGAACTAATTCTAAAGTCCCGACGTTTTGGCATCAATTTTCACACAAAATGCTTCTTTAATAACGAACTCAGTTATGACGAATCCTTGCTTTAAGCGAACTGCTTATTGTGGTCTCACGAATACAATTTTATGTTTATTTACCTTTTTATAGCGAACTCCCATAAATATTTTTCAGTGTGCGGCAATCATGTTTATCAAACTCACAAAAGGTTGGAAATTTTTGGTTTATACAACAATTTTGATAAATTTTATTTATATTTTTAATGTTTTCTTCTCAATTAGTAGTTTATTTAGGGAAAAAAAAACATCAAATTAAACAAAATTGGATCTATTTTTTGAAAATAAAACTAGGTTGATATAAAAATACACCCCGCTTATACACCCAAAAAAAAAAACTGTAAAGTTAGCAAAAAAAGCTTGTAAACCTACAAGAAAATTTGCTGATTTTGAACCCACAATTTTTTTGGTAAAGTTAGCAAAAACGTTTTGCTAAAAATTAGTTAACTGAAATTTTTTTTATTTCAACTTAGTTCATACACATTTGAGGACCCCATTGGGTTCGGACCCGATAGGTCCAGACCCCGATGGGCCTAGACCTAGTTGGGTTCCTTAAAAATCGTCATAGTTTTTGATCCAAAATTTATGTCCGTTTCGCTCTACCTTGCTTAGTTTTTGAGATACGTGATTATAGGGGACCACTGGGGACTTGGGAATTGAAAAACTCGATAACTTCAAAAATATTGCGCGGAGAACTTTTGACTATTTTGCGGTCTTGTTCTTCGTGTTGAGAGCTACAAAAATGCTTTTGGACTTTTTGTTGTGTCGGAAATATTTACCGATATATGAGCATTTTAAAATTTTCGGGAATGCTAACTTTTTTGGGTCCAAAGTTAGGGCCCATTAGGGTCCACACATATGAAGAGGACCGGCGATACTATGGAGAGCCCGAGAACCAAAAATGGCCTCCATTTTGCTCTATCTGGCTTAGTTTCCGAGATAGCGCCATTTTAAGTTTTCTGAAAATAAAAAAAAAATTTACCATTTATTTTTGCTAATATTAGCAAAAAAGCTTGTAAAAATTTGGTCAACTCAATTTTAAATTTAGCAAAAAAAAATTAATTCAAATTTTGTTTAAAATTGCTAATTCGCTAAATGAAGTTTACAAGATATTTTTGCTAACATGCTAATCTCAACTAAAAATTTGCTAAAAGTTAGCTAACCAGCGTTAGCAAAAAAAATTAGTAAATCTACTAATGTATTATTTTGAGTGTAGCGAACTTCGCTTATAACGAACTATTTTTACTGGTCCCTCGGCGTTCGTTATAACCGGGTTTGACTGTATATCATAAGCTAAATGTAAGTAATCGTTGTGCAATAAATATAGCAATGCGTACTAGAGTGGTGCGTATTCCAACAAATTGCTCAGATCAACTATCAATAGTGCAGAAAAGGTGGTTCAAGATAATACAAGAATTTAAAAAGCAACCCAGTCGCCAAAAAAAAAAAAAAAAATCGCCAAAAAAAAAAATCATTGGTTCTTATGAATCCCTGGATTCGGGATTGAAAGAAAAAAAATTTAGATTTTGGGGATATTGTGAATACTGCGATTCGCAGTTTTTATTTTTTTTTTATTCGTTATTTTTATCACTTTGACAAATCCACGCGTTCGTAAAGATTTGTGAAGTTCTGTTGAAGTTGTGAAATTATACCCTTCACGACACTGTGGTACAGGGTATAATGATTTAGTGCTGATGTATGTAACTACCCGAAATATTGGTCGTAGACCCTCCTTCAAGTATACCGATGGATCAGAATAGCTTTTTGAGTCGATTTAGCGATGTCCGTCCGCCTGTCCGTTTGTCCGTCTGTCCATCAATTGTCTTAAAATTTGAAACTTAGGCCTTTTTTGATCCAAGGACGAAATCTGTTTAAATTGGAAAAAATCGGTCCATGTTAAGACCTAGCACAAACACAAACGCCCCCTTTGAGTTTGGCTTAAATGACTCTAAAACCCATATTAAAATAGATATCGTTTTTAAATTTAGTAGGTAATCAAATTTTGTATACACAAATCATCATTCCAAATTTCAAACGAATCGAGTCAGTCCTTCTGGTAGTCCCCATAAAAACCACCCACCCGATATTCACATAATTCCCTCAAAATTCAAAAAAATGCAAAACATTTGATTAAATTTTTATTAGTAGGTATTAAACGTGTACTTTGGTAACCTAATCAAAGTTTAATACAGTTGGACCATTTTTGGACTTAGTCACCCATATGAAAATATTAACCAATTTCACTAAAATTTGATCTGTGTGTGTTTTCTACACTAATTAAAGATCTAACAAAAGATACATCAAATCGGTCCATGTTTGGACTTGGGACCCATTTCCCATTTTTTTAATTTTGTTCCACAAATTATACAAATTATACAAATTATTGAAAAAAAAAATATAAAAATAAATATTAAAAAAAAAAATGGGATTCCATAAACCGCGGGGTTGGAAATCAGATATTCGGGATTTGATTAATCCCAAAAATACCGGTATTTCCCGATTAGAAGCATAACAGCACGGACTAACTGCATGAAGAAATTTAAGCCGAAATTTTACTGTGCAATCCCTGAAATGTATTCAACAAAATCAGGCAGATAAAACTATATATTTTCAGATTTTCAGCCTTACCATAGAAAAATAAAATATATTTAAAACCAGCTTTTAATTTTAATTCCATACAAATTGTTTTTGTTTTTAAAATCGACTTTCAAAAAATGAATTGAAAATTTGAAATTTAAAACAAAACTTTTGTTAAAATAGACTTTTTGTTTTCTTGTGGTAAGGGCCTTTGTTTTATAAAATTTTGAAGAAGTAGTTTTGAGCTCCATGCTAAAAATGTGAGTTTTTTGGTCTCACGTTTCGGCAGGTTATCGATATCCGACAAACCTAAATATGTTTAGTTGAACATTTATAAGTTAATGCGATACGGGCAAATCCAGGTCAAACCGTACAGCACTCGGATTTGTCATCTCCGATTTTTATGAAATTCGCCAAAAATAATGTTAATGGAAAGTGTGCAAGAAATCATTAATCTTCTGACCCCAGACCTTTCTGTTTTCGAAATATGACGTCTTAAAAATTGGCAAAAAGCTCAAATTTTAAAAAAAGTGATCATACAAAGTCGCTCATAATTTTTTAAGTATGCAACATAAAATTATGATATTGGTATAATTTTAAAGGTGAAAATATTACCTTCAAAATGGCGTCGCTAAATCTTTTAACATGATAATGTTTTTAGGCTGGTGTCTAATTTTAAAAAAGTTGCAGGACGCCAACTCAGTTTGACTATATAAGCTAACAATTAAAGAAAAAGAAAACAAGAATTACTATTTTCATTTTCTTAAAATCAAAAATTTTAAAACCTTGGGTTTGTAACTTGGATAATAAATCACCTTGTGGTGAATAAAACCATTTTTCACCAGCTGATGAATAAAAAGTAACATAATTATTTTTCCACAAAAAAAAATTTTTTTCATCAATTTTTTTTTTCATTAAACTTTTTTTTCATCAAATTTTTTTTTTCATATTTTTTTTTTTTTTTCACCAAACTTTTTTTTTTCATAATTTTTTTGTTTTATCAAAATTTTTTTTTTCATCAATTTTTTTTTTTCTTAATTTTTTTTTTTTCATCAACCTTTATCAATTTTTTTTTATAAATTTTTTTTTCATCAAATTTTTTTTTCATCAATTTTTTTTTTTCATCAATTTTTTTTTTCATTAATTTTTTTTCATCAATTTTTTTTTTCATCAAAATTTTTTTTTCATCAATTTTTTTTTCATAAAATTTTTCATTATTAATTTTTTTCTCACCAAAAAATTTTTTTTTATATTTTTTTTCATCAATTTTTTTTTACAGCAAAATTTTTTTCTTTTCATCAAAAAAGTTCATAGAAAACTTTTTTTCATCAACATTTTTTTTCACCAAAAATTTTGGGTTCATTAAATTTTTTTAACATAATTTTGTTTTACGAGAAAAAAAATCATTTTTCTACCAAAACTTCTTTTTCACCAAGTCTAAGCCTTTCGCATAAAAATTTACCATTTATTTATCAACTGTACATTAGACCGGGTCGAAAAAAAAAGTTCCCATTGTGCGGGCTTAATTTTAAAGCTTACCTCGAAAAAGTTCCATAGCCAAAATATAAGATTTTTAGGTCGCGATTTGGTACCGCCGAAATCGTTATTTGTTCATAACTTTGTCATTTGATGTCCGATCGTTTTAAAACAAAATTTGTTTGAAAGTCCTCCGCGAGTACTAAATTTGACCCATTTCTGGTTTTGACCTCTGAGCTCATCTTCGTGTCATGAGTGTTAGTTTCTCAGCTTTCTACCCACCTAAATGATTTTTATTTTTCCATTAAATTATAGCATTAAAAAATTCATGAAATTCTTCCCTTAGAAGTACCCTCTTAAATTAATTAACAAAAAAGTTACATTCAATTTTAAATTTCCATAGAAAAAGATTTAAAACACTTGTTCGTATGTATTTAAATACAAACTAAAAAAATTAAATATAGTTTAAAGGCATAATAACAAGTGTTTTTTTCTAATTTTCTTTATATTGTATATGAAAATCTTAAATCAAATGTAACTTTTTTGTTAATAAATTTAACTGGATACTTCCAAGGGAAGAATTTCATGAATTTTTTAGTGCTATAATTTAATGGAAAAATAAAAATCATTTAAGTGGGTAGAAAGATGAGAAACTAACAATCATAACAAGAAGATGACCTCTGAGGTTAAAACCAGATATGAGTCAACTTTAGTACTCGCTGAGGACTTTCTAACAATTTTTTTTTTTAAACGATCGGACATCAACTGACAAAGCTATGAACAAACAAGTAGAAAAGTTAAATTCGACTTTGCCGAATCTATGAATACCCTCCACAATGCATTTTACTTAAAGGGTAGTACATTTTTTAACGTGAAAAAATAACCAATTTTGATTAGAAATATTTTATTTTGAGTAAAAAACTCTTTTTTTGTAATTTAAAAAAAAAAAAAAAAAAATTACTAATTTTTTTTTTTGAGTGTAAAATTTTTTTCGAGTGTAATGTTTTTCTTACTGTAAAAATATTTCTGAGTGAATGCATGTACGTATGTACAGAAAATATTGTCATTTTTGTAAAAAAAAAAACTAAATTGTTTTTTGTGTAAATTTTATTTTTGAGTGTAACATTTTTTTGAGTGTAAAATTTTTTTTGAGTGTAAAATTTTTTTCGAGTGCAATTTTTAAGTTACCAATGCTTTTAAAACTAAACAAGTTTAAAAAGCATTGCTTTAAAATTAAACAAGTTTGAAAATCATTGTTTAGTTACCACCAATGCTTTTAAAACTTGTTAAAACACGTGGCATTTTAGATGAAACTAATCTGAAATTCAGGGTTTTGCTTATAACTTTTGAACCACTGGACCGATTGAGCTGAAATTTAATACCAAACAGACCCGTGGAACGGCAAAGATACGTGCCAAGCTTCAGTAGTCTTATTAATGTCTTTCGAAAGTTATCGTGTTTTTTATCTCGTAAATTCGCGAAACACCCTGGCCGAAATTTACTCTTTTGCTCATAACTTTTGAACCACTGGACCGATTTGGCTGGATTGCAATACCAACCTGACCAGGTAAATGACAAACATACATATATGCCAAACTTCAGTAGTCTTTCAAAAGTTAGCGTGTTTTCTACGGACAGACAGACAGACAGACGGACGGACGGACGGACGGACGGACGGACATCGCTAGATCGACTTAAAATCGATCGAGGATCATAAATATATATACTTTATGGGGTCCTAGACCAATATTTCGAGGTGTTACAAACGGAATGACAAACTTATATATACCCTCTATCACTAGAGTGGAGGGTATAAAAACGATTTCGGCGGTACCAAATCGCGACCTAAAAATCTAATATTTTGGCTATGGAACTTTTTCGAGGTAAGCTTTAAAATTAAGCCCGCACAATGGGAACTTTTTTTTTTCTTCTTTATGGTCGACCCAGTCTAATGTACATAAAACAAGTGAGAGTGGTATATTCTTTGGTGCCGAATCTTTTAAACTCTCCAAAATGTAAAAACACTTTTTTGCACTTATTTTTGCACTCACTTACGAAATGTACAGCTCTTTTGGTTTTTTAATGGGGTCCTCGACTGATATTTCAATTCGTTTTGCATGGAATAGCAAAGTAGTATAACATTATTTTTTCTAAAAAAAAACTTTGCTTTGGCAAGTACACCCAAATCTTCCGCAAAACATTATCATGATTTATTGTTTTGGGCAAGAGTACAAAATTCGCAGGCATTTTTTGTCTCACGTTTCGGCAGGTTAAAGATATACTATATTTTTAAAAATATTTTTTCAATTTATTTTTTAATTATGTCTATTTTTCAAAACCCGATATTTTGACCCACTATGCGCGACGAGAAAATATAGACCAATTTAGTTAATTTTTATTTTAAAATGCATGTATTACCTTCTTCCAACGATTTCGTATTGAAAATAGTTGATATGAGCATTTTTTTGTACGACGCACCACCCTAATGAGTACTCTTCATCAGGTTATCCGATTGGTAATGAGTACTCATTGCATGGTGCTAAAAATATGTCAGCTTAAACTATTACAAATTTCCTGACAATAGGTCCAGTTCTTAAAAATCAAACTAATTTAAAAAAAAATGTAAATCCTACTTTGTGTAATGCTAAAACAATTTGTATAAATTGCTAAAAATTAAATTATGCCCAAAAATTGTATAAATTATATTTCTCTATTTATGTAGCTATTTTAGAATTTATTGCTTTACAAAAGAGAATTTCTTTCTCAGCCCAAAATTTTAATCTAAAAACACCATAAGTAATTACTTAATTATTTCAAGTCTTAAGGCTGTTGTTTCTTTGCAAATGTTTGAATGTATTGTAGAACTAAATCAAAATTTATATATACATATCATAGAACTACTTATAACCATCTTAAACATTAAAACGTAATTCTATATATTAAAAATAATGCATTAAATTTACATAATTTTTTCTAGGGCGTTAGTGAAAATTGTTACAAAAAGAAAGCACTAGTTTTTGCCAAAAAATAAATAAATATAAAATATATAGCTGGTCATGCAATATTAGAAAAAGTAAATGATAGTGATATAGTCGGCAGTGATGATTTAAAAATACCCTATATCATGTGTAAAGTAAACACTTTAATACAGAGAACCTTCAAAAACTGGGCTTAGGAGGGTGGTCAAATATTGGAAAAATTATCAAATTTGTGGCGAGTTGCCTTGATTAAATATCACTGTGCTACAAAAGACCAAAAATAATTTATGCAGGGGTTCTCATATGATAATTCGGGTTGGTTGGAGTCCATAGAGTACTGATATACTCATAGTTTTTCTGGATCACTTCGTTAAGTACGTTTTTTATTGGCAAATGTGTTGAAAAACGGAAATTCTTAAATTACAATTTTAAAAAATTATTACTTTGTTAGTTTGCAACCGATTTTCGATTTTATGGATTTGTTTTAAAGGTATAGGTCTTACCTTTCAAACAAAACAAAAATATAAAAAATCGATCAAGAATTGGCTGAGCTACGATCGCTTAAGTAAAAAAAAAACGTATTTTTTGAAAAATTTGTCATATTCTTTACACTCTAAGTTGAAAGTGCATCATTAAACAATTTTTTTTAATTTTTTGTAAAAAAGTATAGTAAAGTAGCTTTCCAAAACACCAAAAAACATAACAATCGGTTTAAAAATGGATGAGTTATGCTAAGTTTTGTGATAGGGAATTTTTAAATTTTTTCAGAAACGCTTGTAATTCAAGCATTATTCATAAATCTTGTTACTAGTAGTAATTTTATGCGCATATGCATATAAACTAGAGATGGGAACTTAATTAGATTTGTGCGTGATTCACACATGATCAGAAGTGAGCGTGATTGAAAATTAGTTATACTCACGTGGTTGTTAGTGAGTGTCAGTGTGAGTGGAATAAAAAAATGGGCGTGTCAGTTATTTCCAAATCCTATTTATAATTTTTTGGGTTTGTTTAAGAAATATCAGTGTTACTTCTTAAACAAACAAATATTGTGAATCGGTTGAAAACAGGCTAAGGTGCGCTTGTTTAAGTAAAAAACCTTTTATGAAGATTTATACCTGCAACATTTTTATGACAAAAAACATTTGACATTTTTGAAACGAAATTGGTAAAATTGTGGGATCATTTGATGGAAATTTTACCTATTTTTAAATATACGTATTATGCATTCCACACCAAATGTTCAGCGAAAAAAAAACATGTTAACCGTAAATTTTTAAATGGGTTGTATGGATAGCCATGTGAGGCATTCCACACCAACAGTTCCACTACAGAAAAACCATAGTGGTTTCAATGGGATATCATTTGCAAAGTATTCGCTCTTAGGGTACTAATAAATAACAAAAATAAAATTTAAGTTTTTTTCAAAAAGTGGGCCTTGTAGGCGTGGTCAATATTGAAAATATCAAACTTGTTTGCCTGAGTATTTTTCACGATCACGCACGCTAATGAAAGAAAAAAAATTATTCAAGCACGATATTTTATTTTACTCACGCTCACGTGAACATCGTGACCGTAACTTATTTTTTTCTACTCACGTGTGCGTGAATGAGCGTGAGCAAAATAAAATATCGTCCGTGACTAAATTTTTTTTATCATGAGCGTGCGTAATCGTTATTAAAAACTCACTCACGCTACCATCGCCTCTTAAAATATTTTTTAAGTATTGATATTACTCATACTCACACGTCTTAAATACCATTATTGTATAAAATAAGCGTGTTGCAATTTTTGAATTTTGATTTCTCGAAAACAAGGCAAAACACATCTCTAAAAATTTCAGATCAGATAGAAAATTCCTTTAACTTTTTTTTTAAAAAATAAAAAACAAATAAAATTGCGGCGTGGTCAAATATTGGAAAAATGGTCAAATTTGTGTCAAGTTGCCTTGTTTAAATATATATCAAATAAAAACGAAATGCACCAAAATCTCAAAAGTTTACATTCTTGTATAGTTTTGTATCGGCTATCGATTAAAATTTTTTTGGAAAATTTTCAGAACCCGTTCTGAAATTTTCCATTTTTTAAAAAAGTCAATTTAAAAAAATCCGGCCACTTTTGTATTTTTTTTTTAAAGATTAGATGTTTGTCTTGCAGGATTTTTTTAAAAATTAAGAAAATCTTTAAAAAAAATTAAGAAGAAAAAAAGTAATTTTTCTGATTTTCAAAATAAATTTTTAAAATTTAAAATAGTTTTTGAAAAAAATTAATTTCAATTTGTGTTTTTGCTAATTTATGCCAAAATATGCAATAATATGCACTTAAAAGTTCGAAATGTGCACAATATATGCATTTAAAATCAAAATATGCAAAATATGTATTTTCACCAAAATATGCAAAATATGCGAAAACAAATCGGTGCCATTTAATGCAAATCTCTTGATTCGAAAAGATAATTGGTCGATATCGTTTTTAGGCTTTCGACAAAAAACATGCATTTGCATGGAAATCTCACCCTAGTTATATAAAAAACTTTTTTACCCGGGACCCATTGAAAAAATTTTGGTACACAATTTTTTTCTCACTGAACATTTGGTGTGGAATGCCTCACATGTATATTTATAAACAGGTAAAATTTCCATCAAATGATCCCACAATTTTACCAATTTCGTTTTAAAAAAACATGTTTGAAAGCGCACAGCTTTTTCTGCCATTAAAATGTTGCAGGTATAACTCTTCAAAAAAGGTTTTTTACTTAAACAAGCGCACCTTAGCCTGTTTTTAACCGATTCTCAATATTTTTTTGTTTAAGAAGTAACACTCATATTTTTTAAACAAACCCAAAAAATTATAAATAGGATTTGGAAGTAACTGACACACCCATTCTTTTATTCCACTCACACTGACACTCATTAACAACCACGTGAGTAAAATCAATTTTCAATCACGCTCACTTGTGATCATGTGTAAATCACGCACAAATCTAATTACGTTCCCATCTCTAGTTTATATGCATATGCGCATAAAATTACTACTAGCAACAAGATTTATGAATAATGCTTGAATTACAAGCGTTTCTGACAAAAAATTAAAAATGCCCTATCACAAAACTTAGCATAACTCATTAATTTTTTAACCGATTGTTATGTTTTTTGGTGTTTTGGAAAGCCACTTTACCATACTTTTTTACAAAAAATTCAAAAAAATTGTTTAATGACTCACTTTCAACTTAGAGTGTAAAGAATATGACAAATTTTTCAAAAAATTCGGTTTTTTTTTACTTAAGCGATCGTAGCTCAGCCAATTCTTGATGGATTTTTAATATTTTTGTTTTGTTTGAAAGCTAAGACCTATACCTTTAAAACAAATCCATGAAATCGAAAATCGGTTGCAAACTAACAAAGTAATAATTTTTTAAAATTGTAATTTAAGAATTTCCGTTTTCCAACACATTTGCCAATAAAAAACGTACTTAACGAAGTGATCCAGAAAAACTATGAGTATATCAGTACTCTATGGACTCCAACCAACCCGAATTTTTATATGAGAACCCCTGCATTTTTTTGGTGTAGCACAGTGTATTTATCACATTAAAACGGAATGCACCACAATCTTAAAAATTTACATTTTTATATAGTTTTGTATGGGCTATCGATTATTTTTTGTTTTTTGAAAATTTTCAGAACCCGTTCTGAAATTTTCCATTTTTTTTAAAAAAAGTCAATTTATAAAAAAATCGTCCATTTTTTTTTTAAGTTTAGATGGTTGTCCATCCACACAAAAAAAAAATCAGAAAAATCAGAAATTTTGTTTTTTTTTCGAGAAAATCGCATTTGAATTTTAAATTTCATAACAATTTAGTAATTTGCTTATATTTTCTTGTTTAAGCAGAGCGAATGAGTAATATTTATGCAATCAATAATACTTATTCGCAACGTTAAAACAAGAAAATAAGAGCAAAATCCTTAGAGTAGAAACAGAACAAGCACGGCACGGGGGACGGTTGCCGTTGCCGGAGAAAATAGGCCCAAAACAATGACGGGTCAAATGTCATTTGTTTGTTCAGTGGTGCTAACTTTTAATAAAATAAGCGTAATTTTACGGAAAAAAACGCTAATCACATAGTCAATGTGATTAAGTTGGAACTACTGTACGTTTGTTACACCATTGTGAATGAAAAAAAATTTGTTGTGAAAATGCGGCAACCCTGGAGTGTGAGAGGAATGGAGAATGAGAGAACACGGAGAACAAATAAAAGAAGTTTTAACTTTTTGCCCTGCCGGTCACGGTTTTTAACTGTCAAATCGTATGGAAAAAGTCGTGACGGGCTTGTTCTGTTCCTACCTTTAGCTGTTCTATCTTTCAGGAGGTGAATATACATTACAATAATGGTGGCGGGCGATAATGAATCAGTCAGCCAAACACATGTCCATACAGAAAACGCTAGATTGTCTTCAAATTAGTCCGACGTGTTACATATGCTATTAAAAAGTTAATATACCCCCAGTTTTTCATGTAGGGTATAAAAATATATTTTGTTAAAGAAATTGTAATAATAGTTTAGTAGTGTAGAAGTGCTTGCCAACTCAAAATTTATGATTTTACTTAATAATGTCGGTTGGTTGTGATTTAATGTAGTTTTATGAATGTCTTATTATTTTAGTATAATTTTAAGATGATTATATTTTGTGTGTAGGGGGAAACTAAATAATTTTTTAAATCATCGTATTCAAATTTATCGTATAAGTGTTAAAAAAATTTATTATAATTTTATATCAATCATACGTATAATATGTATTGTAGGTCATACAAATGGTGGCTCGTTCTTAAGTGAGTGTAGGCTTGCAATGGATTTTGCCAGACACAATAAAAATATTTTATCATTATATATTAGGGTGGATCAAGTTACCTTTTTTCGAATTTCAAAAACGTCGGGGTCGGCTAATGTAAATTGCCTTTTAGGGTTAATACTAACACAAAAAAAAATATTGTACCTTTAAGGTACAAGGATTTTTAATTCGAAAGTACCCTTTTATAAAAAGTACCTTTTAAAAAAAGTACCTTTTATAAAAGTAGCTTTTATAAAAAGTACATTTTATAAAAAGTACCTTTTATAAAAAGTACCTTTTATAAAAAGTACCTTTTATAAAATGTACTTTTTATAAAAAGTACCTTTTATAAAAAGTATCTTTTATAAAAAGTACCTTTTATAAAAAGTACCTTTTATAAAAAGTACCTTTTATAAAAAGTACCTTTTATAAAAAGTACCTTTTATAAAAAGTACCTTTTATAAAAAGTACCTTTTATAAAAAGCACCTCTTATAAAAAGTACCTTTTATAAAAAGTATCTTTTATTAAAACTACCTTTTACAAAAAGTACCTTTCTTAAAAAGTACCTTTTATAAAAAGTGCCTTTTATAAAAAGTGCCTTTTATAAAAATTACCTTTTATAAAAGTACCTTTTACAAAAAGTACTTTTTATTGCAAGTTTTTGCAATAAAAAGTACCTTTTATAAAAAGTACCATTTATAAAAAGTACCTTTCATAAAAAGTACCATACTTTTTAATAAAAAGTACCATTTATAAAAAGTACCTTTTATAAAAAGTACCATTTATAAAAAGTACCTTTTATAAAAAGTACCTTTTATAAAAAGTACTTTCTATAAAAAGTACCTTTTATAAAAAGTACATTTTATAAAATGTACCTTTTATAAAAGTACCTTTTATAAAAAGTACCTTTTATAAAAAGTACCTTTCATTAAAAGCACTTTTTATAAAAAGTACCTTTAATAAAAAGTACTTTTTATAAAAAGCAATTTTGAATTCGCTCTAACCGTTCCAAAGTAATACCATTTTAAAGCTTTCAACCCATTGTATAAAACTAATAATAAAATAAAATATTGAATTTAAAAAAGATATTGTCTTCCACTATTTAATATCTTAGGGTAAAAACTTGTAAATAGGCTATATATGATGGGTTTAAAAGCTGAATACCAGGACTATGAGATGCAGCTTTCAGAAATAACAAACAAGAGTGTTAAATTCGGTTGTGCAGAATATTTTATGCCCTGCAATATGTCAAAAAAAATAAAAAAAATATTTATAAAAATGTTTTTTGACAAGGCAGTCTTGGTGGTCCCAAGCGGCAGCCGTAAGGGGAGACCTTCCCCCTCGCGATAATGACTTTATATATCTTCTTTTACAAAAAAGTTTTATTTTTTTAACAAAAATACAAAATATAATGTAAAAAAATACATTATTTGTTGATTCTTCAAGGGGCAACTTTTTTCCCATTCGACAGATTTTTCCCATTTGTGAAGATAACCTTCCTATGACCATAAGACATATTCGTGCCTATCATCAGGAGTCTATCTCTTTTATTTTTGACTCCATCGTGTCTTATACAGCCGGACAGACGGACATTTTGACATACTATCCTAAATTACCACCAAACGTGACTTTTTAGGGAGTTGCTAAAAGCAGTTTTGTGTTGAGCATAAAAAAAAATCTGAATGATCCAACTTCTCACATTTCTGTTACTGACCAAAACTCAAATTTCTCAGGTCTTTATAAGAAATTTTTTATTTTACTATTAGTTTTGTACAATGGATAGAAATCTTTAAAATGGTATTACTCTGGAACGGTAAGAGCAAATTCAAATATTATTTTTTCAAATTTATTTAGAACTATTTGATCTTTCAAACTGCATTGTTACTTTTTTTGACTTTCATAGAAATTTTAAAAGTTACAAAACGTTACTTTCAAAATTTGTGGAAAATTTACGAAAAAACCTTATGTAGGGTACCCAAGTGAGCAAAAGCATAGCCAAAACTAGGGCTGTCAAACGGGATCGGTTTTTTAAAATCCCGGGATTCGGGATTTGAAAATCGAAATCCCGGGATCCCGGGATTTTTCGGGATCACGGGATTTTTCGGGATCCCGGGATTTTCGGGATTCCGGGATTTTTTGAGATTAAATTTCTTTGATTATAAAAGTAAAAAAAATAGTAGACTCTTTATGTTTCAATTTTATTGTGCATATTAAGGGGGCTACTGTGGGTTAGTTGGTAGCGTGCTAGCCTATTAAGCAGTAAGTTGTGGGTTTGATTCCCACGAAACCCCTTGGTTCGATTTCGCTATAACGGAATTATTAAAAAAAATATTTCTAATTATTCTGATTGTTATTTAAAGGCAATTTAAAAATTAAGTATTCGCCACTTATACAGTTTTCAAGTAGTTATTATTATTAAATATTTATCAAGGAACTAAAAAATCCTTGAGGGGTTTGTTATGGAAAATGACAACATTTATTTGCTTTTAGTTTCATCCCATTCCGATTTTGGTTCTTGCTGTATAATTTTAAAACTAATTTAAAGAAAATTTAAAATAATAAAAACATTTAGGCTGGATTACAAAATGCTCCGTTAAAAAATAACTCTCCGTTAAATTTAACTTTTTCATACAAATTTTGACATAAGGCTCCGTTAAATCGGCAGTTAGCAGCTAACTTTTCATTGAGTAATCCGCCCTTAAAGGAGAAAAGTAATAATATAAAAAAGTTTTTCTTCCAATTTTGAACGTTCGGGAACATTTTTATTCTCCTACCCCTAAAACTTATGTGATACAAATTTGAGGCCAATCGGATTAAATTCCCCGTGGCGCCCTTCGATCAAAGTTTCGGTTTTTTAGAAAATGTTCGCCAAAACCTGCAAACTTTGGTCAAAGTGGCTTAATGGTTAGTGCGTTAGACTATTATTCAGTAAGCCTGGGTAGAATTCTCAGCTCAGCCAAATTCGTAGCCAGCTACCTTATAAATTAAAAAAAAAAATAGTTTTAATTTGTTTCTGTAAATGTAACAATAATTGAACAAATTTGTATTTTTAAAAATAAATTCTCATACATTTTTAATATTTCAAAAATCCCGGGATTCGAGCTTAAAAATCCCGGGATTCGGGATTCATTTTATGACCAAAATCCCGGGATTTCGGGATTCGGGATTTCGGGATTGACAGCCCTAGCCAAAACGTTTAATTTATGCACACAAAAATAAAGTTTGGGCATTTTTCTTTAAAAATGTTAACTCAATAGTAAAGAATATAGTGTTTATTGGCGAACTTATAAAGAAAGTTAAAAGAACGGTCGTCAAAGCCGATTTTAAGCACAAAATCGATTTGCGCGACCTTAAAAACTTTTCCGAAAAATCTGAAAAAAATCTCAAAAATACTTTACCCTATAAGCTTTCAAATTATGCTTGAGCACCCAAGAAAATCGAATAAAGGTTTTTTTTTGGGACGCCCTAATGTAGGTGCCATCGGTGAAAAAACATTCTGCTAAAGTATTTTTTAAAAAATTCCGTTTGTAGATGAAAACTTGATGTTTTAAATATAGGATCACCTTTTTGGACTTGAAATCGGAAAGTTTGTTATGATACAAAAATTTTTTTTTGTCCTTACAAAATTTTTGAAAAAAAAATATTTTTTTCAAATATTTTCAAAATATACATCCTTTCAATACTATGCTAATATATTTCTTTATTTAATACATATTTTTTTTTTGCAAAAAACAGAAACAAAATAATTTTTTTTGACAAACCAAAAAAAAACATTTTTTACCATACAACACTTTTTAAGCCTGAATTACTTTAAACGTCCATAAAACGTAGACTCTTAAACAAAATTCAGTAAGTCAAAATAGTACAGAACATTTTTATTTATGCTTTGTTTGTGTCTAACGCATTGTATTGTCAAAACGTAGAGAAATTCTGTTGAAAATAGAATTTCTCTACATTTCAACGTGACAAAAAATACAATGCGTTTGACAAAAACAAAACATAAATAAAAATGTTCTGTACTATTTTTACTTACTGAATTTTGTTTAAGAGTCTACGTTTAATGGACGTTTAAAGTAATTCAGGCTTTAGTAATGTCCGAATATTAACTAGTAGTAATATGTATTTTAGTTAATAAAAATAAAAACAAAAAATGTTGGCTTTATTCGGAACTTTCCAAGTTTCAAGTCAAAAAACTTATCCAAAGGCAATACCCTACTTCTACAGATTCAATACTTTCTTGTGTTAAAATAGAGACTATATTATAGATCATTAAAGGCAAGCTTTTGGACCCCAAAATTTTTGAAATTCAAAAAAAGCTAAATATGCTTCACTCTGTTGTATATGTGGAATACCACGCCAAATCTGACACTTTAAAACTTTTAAGAGATGGATTTTTTTATGGCAGTTTATTCGGAAAAATGTTGTAGGGCAAAAGTTAATGGGGGTCGGTCTTGGTATTGACCCCACTAGAACGCACCATTGTAGCAGTGGATCTGATATAAATATTGGAAAGCAGCAATAAAATTTAAAAAAAAATTTTATATATATTTTAGTCGAATCATAAAAAAAAAACTGAAAATTCGCCAAGAATTCGTTTTTAAAAGGGAAATTAAGACTGTTTAAAAATTATTAAAAACAAACAACAAAAAAAAATTTAAAGTGTCCGTTTGGTTTGGAATGCCATATATCTACCTCATAAAATAATGATAATTATATTGATAGCCAAGAACTATGACACAAAGTGGTGTAGATCATAATAAGGTCATTTCTTAATAGACTAAAAGTATTACTGCTAATATTCTTTATTCATATACTGTACTTAATTTTACACAATATACATAGTTACAAAAACCAATCTCTTAAATAAGTAACTAACGTTTTATAAAATAATATGATGAAGAACAAAAAATCTTAAAACATAATACAGCATGGTCTCGTTAATCAGCCTTTCTGTTTACCATAAAACTAGACATAAGGCGATTTTTGGCTGGGCATTTAATGGGCAAAAATGAATCAGTGCATTTTAAGAAAAAAACTATCGAAGTTTTTGGCAATTTTGAACTTTAAATTTTTATATTGACGAGGATGTTACTCAAACAAGTTCAAAAGTGTATGTTTAACCGTTCGTGTTCTTTTTAAGTCACTTAAAAAGTCAAAAATCTATATTTTACTTTATAAGTGGATTAAATTTTGTCATGCAAAATATTTTCCTTTAATGTACTTCACATTCCGCAAGTTTTGACACTAATTGCTGCCAAACAAAAACATATTTTTTTTTTAAGAATTACACTACGAATGCGAACTTTAAACGATTGTAGGGTGGCAAAGGCAGACTCCAAATTTTTTTGGATTATTATTCCCATCATCAGCTTTCGAAAGAGCATCGTTTTTTTCTATTTTTTAAAATTTATTTTTCGGGACAGGCTAATGTATACTCTTTGGCATAAGTAATGTTTTCTTACACATAAATCCATATAATGACATATTATTTTTGAAATCAAAACCTGTTAAACTTAAGGTCGTCAAGCGATGTATGGATGTGTTAAAGCAAATTTTGTTTCAGCTTCATATTGTAAAATGCTATTAACGTACAGGATTGGTAATAAAAATATGGACATTAAAATGAATAATGAACTTGTCAGAATATATACTTATATTTTATCATATCTGACAGCATATATTTATATCTGAAATGGCCAAAATTGAGATCTAATTATATCTCGGATTTTGTCAACATTGCCACTAAATTATATCTGATCAGATATAATTATATGCAATCAGATGCAATCATATATTATCAGATAAAAGCAGATCTGATGAGATCTACTTGATTTGTACACGGGTGGATAAATATTTTTGTAAAATTGTATTTTTAAGTGTTTCTAAAAAAATATCTCTTTTTAAAATGTTCATTATATTATGGCCATGCACTATAAATTCATACAATTCTGTGATAAACTAAATAACTAAAACACTCTCTGTATGTGTGATTTTGCGATTTTAACAAGTAAACAAACATACAGACATGAATCTCAAACTCGCAGGTCATCAGTGATAAAGTCTTTGACATATGTAAAATCTCATACATTCATACATAGTAAATTCACACATTCGTACATATTGCATTACATGTGTATGTATGTTAGGGTGGCACGAAAAATTTTTTTTTTTTTTTAATTTCGGTGATCGCCCGCCAATTTTAGGACGTTTTGGTCTAAAAACTCTATTATACAATTTTAAGCCAAATAGGACAAAATTAAATCGTACCTTTGAAGGGTTTAAATTTCGCCCCATACAAACCAAAAACTTTTTTTTATTATTTACTAGCTTGCCCGGTCCGCGTTGCTGGCCCAAATATAAGATCATTGTTATATTTCGTATCGCTTTAAATATATAGCCCTGCATAAAAAGGAACTAAAAAAAATAACCATGTCTTCGACTTTGCGTACTGTACAATACTGTTCAAAACTTCTTTAGTATCATTACGAACAACACAAAAATAAATTACGCATATTCCTCGTTCTTATCGTGAGCTATTGTCTTGAGTTCAAACAAACCTTTATAGTTTTCCCGAATTTTTCTTTTTTTCGGGAAACTTTTCTCATTCATATTTCCTTAAATTAAAACTATAATCAATATAAAAAAATCAGTCCGGTCATTAGTAGTCGACATATTTAGACAAAAGTGGGCGTTAAAATTTGTTAGTAAGTTAAAATTGTACATATGGTAAAAATCTTAAAGGATTTAAAATCATTTTTACCAAGTTTAAGCGGAATATATTAAGAAATATTTTTTTTAATAGATCGAATTAGAGTAAAAACGAATTTTAGATATATCGAAAAAAAAGTGGCCGAGGACAATTTTTCTTTCCAAACAATTATATGGAACATTACAAACATTTAAAACAATTAGCAACATCGGCCCAGGCGTTCTCAAGTGTTGCAAATTTTAAGGATGTTGAAAAATGTGGGCTTTTAAGTGGGGGAGGCCAATAATTATTTCAAAATCCTTACCTGGACTATAATGATCATTAAAGAAAAAATTTAACAAATCAGGCCAGTCTTTCTTCGATGTGGGAGTGGACAATTTATATTTCCGTAAAAACGTTAGTTGTACTATCACGAACGTCTACAAATACTACTAATAGCCAAATCGGCCCTGCCGTTCTGCTATTTTAGATATATCGAAATAAAAGTGGCATGAACAAATTTTATTTCCGTTTTAACCTAAATTGGACTATGACGAAAATTTAAAAAAAAAGTTAAGTCAAGCCGTTCTCCCAATTCAGATATATCGAAAAAAGGAGGCGTAAAAGTTCAGATATATCGAAAAAAGGAGGCGTAAAAGTGCGCGTGATTAATTTGTTTTCCGAAAAAAACCAAAGAAAAACATTAAAAAAATAAGACGAACTTAAAGAAAAATATTATCCAAATCGGTCATTTCTCAAGTGATGCGATTACCAACGAACTACATATGATTTTTATTTATATTTTATTATTCTATATTTTATTTTTCTATGGAGTAAATTTTATATATATCGAAAAAAAAGGAGAAGGTGGACAACTTATTACAGTAAAACCTTATTTGAATTTAACCAACTCGGTCCATCCATTCAAAAGTGGGCATAGAGGTGGAAAATTGTTCTTTCCGAAAAACCTTTGCTGGACTATGACGAACATTAAAAACAAACTTAGATAAATTGATCCACCCATTCCATGACATATATTGGGAAAAGTGAGCGGTGTGCACAATTTTTCTTTCCTTAAAAATCTTTTGCGGACTATAACCAAATCGGTCTAGCCGTTTTAGTTCTTTGGATACATAGCAAAAAGTGGGCGTGGGAAATTCTACTACCCATAAAAACTATAGTTGAATTATGACGAACATTTTCAACAAAAATTAGCCAAAGTGGGAGTAGTAATTTTTTTTCGTAAAAAACCAAAGTTGGAATATGATGAAAATGCATTTAAAAAAAAAATTGTCAAATTGGTCCAGCCATTCTCAGATTTTAGATAAATTGAAAAAGTGGGCGTAAAAGTGGGCATGGTCGATTTTCCTTTCAGTACAAACTTAAATTGGATTATTACGAACATTTAAATAAAAAATTACCCAAATAGGTGCAGCCGTTTTCCGATTTTAGATAAATCAAAAAAAGTGGGCGTAAAAGTGGGCGTGGTCAATTTTTCTTTACGTAAAAACCTAAGTTGGGCTATGACGAACATTTCAAAAAAAAAATTGTCCAAATCGGTCCAGCCGTTCTCAACTGATGCTGTTACCAACGAACGACAATTGATTTTTATTTATATAAGATTTTTTTATTATTATTTTAGTTGATTAGCTTATTAACGACTAAAAATTTAATTTTGGTGGAATAAACCCTTTCGCTTCAAAATTGACTTCGAAAAACCAAAATTTTTTTTTTGTTTTGACTTAAAAATATTTTAACTGAGATTTTGCTTTTAAAAATAACCACAAAAAATGCCTGATAATACTCTTGCCCTAAACATTAAATCATGGCAATATTTTGCTGAAGAAAACAAAGTTTTTTTTTTTTGACAAAATAATGTTATATTCTTTTTTCATTCCCAGCAAAACGAATTGAAATATCGGTCGAGGACCCCATTAAGTTTAAATAATATTGATCCATTTCTAAGAAACTCTAGCTATATACATTCGTCAATCAGTCTGTGGAAAGCAAGATGCAGTCCAAACCAAAAGAGCTCTAAATTTGGTAAATAAATGTATTACTTAAGTGCAAAATAAGTTTTAACATTTTGTAGAGTCTTAAAGAATCGGTACTGAAAAATTTAACACTATCAGTTTTAGTGAAAAAAAAAATAAACAAAAATAAAAAAATTCATGGAACACTAAATTTTTTGGGTATTTTTGAAATTTGAGGAAAACAATTTTTTTAAGAAAAAAAAATTAATAAAAAACAAGTAGAAAAGTTAAATTCGACTTGGCCGAATCTATGTATACCCTCCACAATGCCCTTTTTAAGTGAAAAAATTAACATTTTTGATTAGAAGTATTTTATTTTGTGTAAAAAAACTTTATTTTTGTAATTTAAAAAACACAAGTGAGAGTGTTACATTCGGCTGTGCCGAATCTTTTATACCCTCCAAAATGTAAAAAAACTATATAATAAAAATCTAGGGGCATCTTTTTTATTTGGGGGGGGGGGGGGGGGGGGGTTGGGGGAAACGTTATGGGGCACCTTCCCCCTACGATTTTTAACTTCTTCTGAGATAAGAATGTTGCATTTGCTTAGCAAAAGTACAAAAAACCCTGCAAAAATACGGTTTTTCTTGGGTTGGTTTAGTTCTCCAATTTCCGAACATAACCTGCTAGGAATATTAGACATATTCGTGCCAAACTTCGGAAGTCTAGCTCGTTTAGTTTGGACTGTATCGTGTCTTCTACAGACGGACAGACGGACGGACGGACATCGCTAGAATGTCTTAGAATCGATCACTGATCAATAATATATATACTTTATGGGGTCCTAATGACAAAGTGAGTATACCCCCATACTGTGGTTGGAGGGTATAAAAAAATAATTTATTAATTTTTTTTGAGTGTAAAATTTTTTTCGAGTGTTTTTTTTTTTTAGTGTAAAAATATTTTTGAGTGACAAAAATACGTTACCAATGTTTTTAAAACATGTATAACGGATTTTCAACACATGAATTTAAGGTGAAACTAATCTGAAATTCACGGTTTTTCTTATAACTTTTGAACCATTGAACTGATGTGGCTGAAATTTAATACAAACAAGGCCAGCGGAACGATAAATATATATGCAAAGCATGAGCAGATTTGCCTTTCCAGCGTGATTTTTATCTCTTAAATTCACGAAAACCCCTTGCCGAAATTCAGTCTAATGCTGATAACTTTTGAACGACTAGACCGATTTCGCTGGATTGCAATATCAACCTTGCCAGGTAAATGGCCAACATATATGCCAAACTTCAGAAGTCTCTGTGAAGTCTTTCAAAAGTTAGCGTGTTTTCTACATACGGACAGACATACAGACAGACAGACGGACGGACGGGCATCGTTAGATCGACTTAGAATCGATCGAGGATCATGAATACTTTAGGACCCCATAAAGACCAATATTTCGAGGTGTAACACACGGAATGATAAACTTGTATATAAAAAACAATTTCAAAAAATGTTGATAAACAAAAAATTTCAAAAATAAAATGATGAAAAAAAATTGATTTAAGAAGAAGTTTGATAAAAAAAATTTGGTGAAAAAAATCAAATTTGTTTAAAAAAAAAATTATGAAAAAAAAAATTATGAAAAAATTGATGCAAAAAATTGTTTATCAATGTTACATTTTATTTGTAGAGAGTATTTTCCCACATGCTGTACTTCCCAAATAACTTTATTTAAAACTTCATGTTATTGAATATTTTTATTAAAAAATATTAGTTATTCGGGTTTTAGTTTTCAAATAAAAAACATCAAAAATCCAACAAAATAAAATTTTAATTTATTAATAGGATCCTTTGAGGATCCTATTTTACTCACCATTTGGAGAATAACGGTTTTATTCAGCAGGGGAATTATTATCCAAATCACATACTTTTTTTGGTTTTAAGAAAATGAAAACAGTAATTCTTATTTTCTTGTTTGTTAGTCGGTAGATTATATAGTCAAACTGAGGTGACCAAGCAATCAACTACATTCTGGCCAGACACTCTACCCATCGTGCCAAAGGCACTTGATACAAACATGTTTTTATATTTCTATAAATAATTTATTGAATTTTTTTCTACCATAGACTAACCCACACAACTAGGTAAAAACTAATGATTTTTCTTAAAAAAATGCCAACAATTAAAAAAAAAAATACGTACACACATCATTAAAAATTTAAGAATAATCACTTATTTTTACTTACAGAACAAAAATAAACGAGTTTAAAAATTCAATGCTAATGAAAGTCTTTATTTTATGTGTTGTTATTTTTGAAACAAAGAACAGAAATAGTCTTTTGAAAAAAACTGAACATTAAACAAATGGTTTTTTCTTTAAAAAACGACATAACGTAAAACTTTTTCAATAAACTACAAATAGTTAATGACATAATTTTTTAAGTGTAGAGCTTTTAGACCACAACGAACCATAATTTGCCCGGCGATCAACGAAATTCGAAAACAAGTAATTATTCGTGCCACCCTTATGTATGTATGTATGTGTGTGTGCATGGTAAAATGTATACGTGCATATTCAAAATAACAATATTCATACATACAACAGTGCAAAACACAAAACAAAAAAAAAAAAGAGAAGAAGGGTTTGTAAGTGAATATGAGTACTTGTTAATAGCTTGTATGTGTGTGAGTTAACAAATATGCATACATACTTACTACAGACATACATCCATGTTATAATGCTGTCTATATGTGTGTGTGTGTTTCACAAATGTTGGTATGTGAATTTGAATACGGAAGATACAAAAATGTTAAAAAACAAAAAAAAAAAAATCATACATTCAAAGATTACAAATCTTGATATAAATTTTTACTAGACAGTTGGCAATTTAAAAAAACAAAAAGAAATGTCTTTTATTTTTCCTCTTCTACACTATATAAAGAAAAGCACATATACACACTGACATTCTGACACTTTTTGTGTTTTTTGTTACATACATTTATATATTTTAAAAGAACAATTGTTTGTGTTGTCCTCTTTTTATATTCATTAGTAGTGATTGCTGGGGTGGCAATTATTTGTATAAGATTTTTGTTTATTTTCAATTTATTGAGGAACCCTTTCAGGCCTTGAAAGTGATCCTATGCACTGATGGTTAAAACACAATTAAAAATACTTTAACTGTCCAAGCTCATTTTTTGGGGGGAACATTTACACGGTTTAGTTTTTATACCCTCCACTTAGTGATAGAGGGTATATATAAGTTTGTCATTCCGTTTGTAACTCATCGAAATATCGATCTGGGACCCCATAAAGTATATATATTCATGATGCCCGATCGATTTTAAAACATTATAGCGATGTCCGTCTGTCCGTCTGTCTGTCTGTGGAAAATGCTGTCACGGACAAAATATTGCACAGAGATGACTGAAACTTAACATATTTATTGGAAGTTCTCCCGAGAAGTTTGGTATTGCATTTGAGTGATATCGGTTCAGCGGTTCAAAAGTTATGAACGAAAATGTAAGCACACCTCCAAAATTTCAGCACATTTAACATAACCTAAAAATACAAAATGCTTTAATTCGGCTTCTGTTTGACATATGTGAACATAATTGAACACCAAATGGTATTTAAACAAGTACGAACATATTTTTTGACAAAAAAAAGAAAAAAATCGCGGAATTTTTTTTTTTCCAAAAATATTTTTTTTTTTTTCAAAAGTAATTTCCTTTTAAATAAAGTTTTTTGCAATAATTTTTTTGAAATTGTGGGGGGTATCACTACATTCGGCAGGGCCGAATTTTACTTTTTTACTTGTTTAAGATCATATTGTTTATAGTTTACAGTTAAAGTTTACAAATTAAAAAAAAAGTAGCGATTCACGATATTTTGCATATATCTTTCATGGAAAATCGAATTTTCTTTTAAATAAAGTTTTTTTGTAATAATCATTTTGATACCCTCCACTCTAGTGATAGAGGGTATATATAAATTTGTCATTCCGTTTATAACACATCGAAACAGCGACGTATGCAGGAATTTGAAAAAGGGGGGGGGGGGGGGCCCAACTCGAAATTTTTTTTAATCATAACAACAAAAAATAATATTATTTTCTAGGAGTCCCCCCCCCCCAGTACAAAAACAGCCTCACAATTTGAGAATTTTTTTAGATAAAGAATATCTCAATCTCATCAAAATTTAAGAACCTGCAGAATCTGCACACAAAAAAACACTTTTAAATTACGCAAAAGTCTTAGTGAGTTGTATTTTTACCAAAAAGTTAGTTAAGTAACGCAAAAGTCTTGGTCTTCACCAAAAACTTTGCTCATAAGTATAAATTTTTTGCGTTTGAAAATTTTGATATAAAAAATGTCTTAGAATTTGAGAATGTTTTTTTAGTGAAAACTCCTTAAAAATCTGAGATTTTTTATAGAAAAATATGTATCAAAATCTGAGAATATTCTGACAATTTTTTGAAAAAAATTCTATCGCAAAAATGTCTTTAAATCTGTGAATTTTTTATAAAAAAATGTCTGATACATTCTTAGGTTCAGAGGTATTTTTCCTATAAAAACGGTTCCTGAATGAAACCTAAAAGTGCTGAATTGTAACCTAAAAGTGCAATGGTTTTTTTGAGCATGTATTTGTGGTAAATTTCAAAATCATCGATCGAATACATTTGCAAAAACCGGTTTGAATTGCAAAAAAATCAAATTAAAGGAACAAGATTGATTTTGATATCCAGATATCAAATTATCATACCAAATATTTTAATAGTTTAACATTTTTCCGATATTTGCCTTCTAATATTCGAATCTGCTAATTTTAGCGTGTTTACCATTCTACGGTTACGTATTCGCAAGTTAGCGCATTCTATTTTCGAGATATACATTTTTGAAAGGTTAAAAAAATTTTATTTATAGTTCTCTGTATTCTCACGTAAGATCCATAATAATAATAATAATAATAATAATAATAATAATAATAATAATAATAATAATAATAATAATAATAATAATAATAATAATAATAATAATAATAATAATAATAATAATAATAATAATAATAATAATAATAATAATAATAATAATAATAATAATAATAATAATAATAATAATAATAATAATAATAATAAAAATAATAATAATAATAATAATAATAATAATAATAATAATAATAATAATAATAATAATAATAATAATAATAATAATAATAATAATAATAATAATAATAATAATAATAATAATAATAATAATAATAATAATAATAATAATAATAATAATAATAATAATAATAATAATAATAATAATAATAATAATAATAATAATAATAATAATAATAATAATAATAATAATAATAATAATAATAATAATAATAATAATAATAATAATAATAATAATAATAATAATAATAATAATAATAATAATAATAATAATAATAATAATAATAATAATAATAATAATAATAATAATAATAATAATAATAATAATAATAATAATAATAATAATAATAATAATAATAATAATAATAATAATAATAATAATAATAATAATAATAATAATAATAATAATAATAATAATAATAATAATAATAATAATAATAATAATAATAATAATAATAATAATAATAATAATAATAATAATAATAATAATAATAATAATAATAATAATAATAATAATAATAATAATAATAATAATAATAATAATAATAATAATAATAATAATAATAATAATAATAATAATAATAATAATAATAATAATAATAATAATAATAATAATAATAATAATAATAATAATAATAATAATAATAATAATAATAATAATAATAATAATAATAATAATAATAATAATAATAATAATAATAATAATAATAATAATAATAATAATAATAATAATAATAATAATAATAATAATAATAATAATAATAATAATAATAATAATAATAATAATAATAATAATAATAATAATAATAATAATAATAATAATAATAATAATAATAATAATAATAATAATAATAATAATAATAATAATAATAATAATAATAATAATAATAATAATAATAATAATAATAATAATAATAATAATAATAATAATAATAATAATAATAATAATAATAATAATAATAATAATAATAATAATAATAATAATAATAATAATAATAATAATAATAATAATAATAATAATAATAATAATAATAATAATAATAATAATAATAATAATAATAATAATAATAATAATAATAATAATAATAATAATAATAATAATAATAATAATAATAATAATAATAATAATAATAATAATAATAATAATAATAATAATAATAATAATAATAATAATAATAATAATAATAATAATAATAATAATAATAATAATAATAATAATAATAATAATAATAATAATAATAATAATAATATAATAATAGTTTTGATCACTTGATCAATTATTTTTTATTTATTCTTTCCATTTATTTACAACTCATTTTTAATAAATTCACCCTAACCGAGAACTGGTAACAATTACCGTCGTCTCGTTGTAGCGAAAAAAACCAAGGGTTCTGGTGGGAATCGAACCCACGACCCCCACGTTGAAAGGCTAGCACGCTACCAACTAGCCTACGGGGGCCCCCCGTAAGATCCATAATAAAGGACCTGATTCCAAATCAGCAATCCAAATTTATTGTAGAACATTTCGTTGTCGAGATATTTGGACTTGAAATTTTTATTAATTCCTTAGCGCTTTTTACGGCTCTACTGTTACATATTACTGCGTTGGCTCGACATTTTAGGGCTGGATTTTTGTAAAATGGATCTCTAGATCCCAAATATGTTATTAAATTTTTGTATGGTGCTTCTGTAAATTTGTTTATGAAAATTTATCTATTTTTATTCAAATAAAAAATAATCAAAATTTTTTTTGCCAGTTTATATATTGTCCCAATTCGTTTTTTAATATTTAAAACTGCAGGTTTTTAATTCAAACCCTATTTAATTCAAACCCTAAATACGAAAATTTTTCTTTCGAAAAAAAAAAATCAAAATCTGAGAATTTTTTATGGAAGTTATGTCTCAGAACCTGAGACTTTTAATATGGAAAAACTCCTTTAGAACCTCAGAGTTCGAAATTTTGTGTAGAAAACTGTTTTCATAATCCTGATGCACAATATAATGTGTTTTCGATAAATATTTTTTAGATATTTCGATATAAATGACTTTTAAAAATAGAAAATTTAAGAGTTTTTTAAAAAAATATTAAAAACTTTTCTTAAAAAAAAATTTAAGGGTTTTTTAAAAAAATATTAAAAACTTTTCTTAAAAAAAAATATTTAAAACACATAAAAACTTTTGTTTGTTACTTGTATTATGTGTTGAAGTGAATTAATTTTTTTTAAATTTTTCAATCCAAAAGGGGGGGGGGGCCGGGCCCTCTGGGCCCCCCCTGAATACGTCCATGCATCGAAATATTGGTCTAGGACCCCATATAGTATATATATTCATGATCCTCGATCGATTTTAAGTCGATCTAGCGATGTCCGTCCGTCCTTCCGTCTGTCTGACCGTCCCACTATGGTTCCAAATGCATTTTTTTTGGCAGAAATTAAAAAAACAAAAATTTACAAATTTCTAAAAGCTTATACAGTTTCTCAATGGCAATACTCCAAGCCATTAAGAAAGTATAATGAAAAAATTTTTATGGCAAAACTGTCAGTCTGCCAGGGTTTCAAAGTTGATAGTTTTAAGGCGTATTATTAAATCGGGATTAAAACTATATTACAATTATACTAACAGCAAATGGGAAAAAATAAAATTATAAAAAGGCTAAAAAGGAAAATTGAAGCCCAAGGAAAGTAGTTCTTATTAAAAACTCCAATTTGTAATTCCATGCATCTTTGGCATTATTCTTGGGGGTTGTGGATTTAAGGATTTTGAAGCCAAAATAGCCTATATCTTTCGTGGACAAAAAGTTGTGTTTGGGCACGAACTTGCATGAGTCTTCAAATGTGAAAGTGTTTTCTAGATGGTCTATTTAATACTAAAATTAACTTCTAGCCAGCATTTTTCGGCAAACTCTCACAATTGCCATTTGAGTTTAGCACAAATTTCGGCAAAATTTTCGGTTTTTTGCGAGACAAATCTTTAAATTTTTTTAACTATAATTTTTTTGGCTTTAGCCAAGCTAACTGACTACTAGAAATATATTATGGTTGAACATTTTTTTTCCAAAAAAAAAAAAAAAAATTTTTTTAAAAAAAAATTTGCGAAATTTTTTTTTTTTTTTTTTAAATTTTTTTTTTTTGAAAATCGTTTTTTAATTGCGTAAAGAGTTAAAAACCCATTCCAGATTCAAAACTAGCGACTTTGCTTTATTTTTGGAATTAATGCCAAAAAAAATTGATTTGGGACCATAGTGCGTCCGTTGAAACACGCTAACTTTTGAAAGACTTTACAGAGGCTACTGAAGTTTGGCATATATGTTGGCCATTTTTCTGGTCAGGTTGGTGTTGCAGCCATCCAAATCGGTCCAGTGGTTCAAAATATATGAGCAAAAGAGTAAATTTCAGCAAGGGTGTTTCGCGAATTTACGCGATAAAAAACACGATAACAATAGACAATAAATGAGACTGCTGAAGCTTGCCATGTATCTTTGCGGTTGCCAAGGCCTGTTTGGTATTAAATTTCAGCTCAATCAGTCCATTTGTTCAAAAGTTAAAAGCAAAACCCTGAATTTCAGATTGGTTTCATCTTAAATGCCACGTATTAAACAAGTTTCAAAAGCATTGGTGGTAACTTAACAATGCTTTTCAAACTTGTTTAGTTTAAAAGCAATGCTTTTTAAACTTGTTTAGTTTTAAAAGCATTGGTAACTTAAAAATTACACTCGAAAAAATTTTACACTCAAAAAAAATTTACACTCAAAAAAAATTTTACACTCAAAAAAAATTTAGTTTCCCGAGTAAAAAAGATATGATATAATCATATATGCTAATATATAATTATTTAAATTTATATATGGTTATGCATGAACTTTGATATGGACATATAAGTTTATATATAGTATTGTATTTTTCCTTATTTTTTAATATGATAACATACATATTCATATCTATTTATATACCGATCTATATGAAATTTGATGTGACATATAAGGTCGGGAATTTTTGGATATGGCAGATAAAAAGATATATGATTTTATTTATAATTATATCCCAAAAAAAAATTCAAAATTTTCCAAGTCCCGGACAATTAAAAAAAAAATTAAAAAATTTTTAAGTCCTAAAAAATTTTATGAAAATTTTCCAAAGTCCCGGACACAAAAATTTTTTTGGCAATTTTTTTTTTTGGAGTAAACAAATCATCGAAAATGTTTTTAGGAGAAATTTTAAGTTTTTGAAAAATTTTTAAGTTTTGAAATAATGTTTTTAAATTTTCTAAGACATAAACATTTTTGGGAATTTTTAAATCCCGTAAAAATGATTTTAGAAAACGAAATTGACTAATTTTTAGTAAAAAAATCCGGAGAATGCAATAAAAACTCTTCTAATTGATAATGTATCCAATCTGATAAAATAATGTATAATTTCACGTTTAAAATTTTAAAAAATTTTACCAGATTTCATCCAATTTTATAAAAATGTATCTAATTTTAACAGATAAGATATGGTATAATACAATTAGATAGACCCATTTTTGGGATCAAACTTAATCAAATTTGATATTATTTTATCAAAAATAATAGAATTTGATATAATCGTATAATATTCGATCCGCCAATTTTCGGATCAAAATTAATATGGATTTACATAAAAGCATATCTGTTCATATATAATTAAATATTGCGTCATAAAACTTTTTTTTACTCGGGTTTTTTTTTTACAAAAATTACAATACATTCGTACATGCATTCACTCAGAATTATTTTTACAGTAAAAAAAAAACATTACACTCAAAAAAAAATTAGTAATTTTCTAATTTTTTTTTAAATAAATAAAATACTTAAAATATTTCTAATCAAAATTGTTAACTTTTTCACGTTAAAAAATGTACTATCTTTTTAAAAAATGCATTGTGGAGGGTATTCATAGATTCGGCAAAGTCGAATTTAACTTTTCTACTTGTTTAAATTATGGAGGGTATCAATACATTCGGCATGGCCGCATTTAAGTTTTTTATTTGTTTTATTTGAAATGGTTTGCAATTGAAATAGGCCGGATAGTCCCGGCTACAGTTACTTCTAAAGCGGTCAGTTTTAAAGATGTAAATAAGAATATTAGTTAGTTAGTTAATTGTTCTTTATTTTAAATTCATTTCTTTTGTTACAAAGTTTTAATGTTTATAAAGAACATACGACTTTGACTAATGTCGTCAGTCGGAATGAGAAAATAATTTATATTATAACAATTGTGTTTTATGTTTAATTTAGATTAATAATTAAATTCATCAATAAGCTGTTTTCTATAACCTATTGCATCTATAACAAAAAGATATATATCTTTAAAGTTTTCCTTTGCATTATTTAAAATATTTATTAAATCATTTTCAGTTAAGGTAGTTTTTTTAAAATATAGGTAACGAATTTCACGTAAAATTGGACAGCTGGCAATGAAGTGCAAAATATTTTCAGTTTCGTTTCTATTACATAAAGAGCATAAGCGGGACCTCTGCGTCTGAAATCTAGTTCCATTTAACTCAATAAGGTCACACCTGGCTTTGAAGATGTAGCTTACTGCCGTCGTATTATTATTGATTTCAAAATATGTTTGTTGCTCCATGTAGTTGAGCTTTGAATAAAAACGGTTTGTTCCAGTAGCCTGTTGTAGGTGGGTTTCTCTTTCTTTTCTTTTTAGTCCAGTTAGTATATCAAGTCTTAGGCGTTCCCAGTCTTCTCTTGAAAAACATTCTGAAATTTGTATCGAGCCCGCATCACTAGCTAATTTTTCAATGTGTTCATACCAATACGATTTTTTTTCTATGGTGAGTTTGGTTAGCTTACATGGTAAACGGTTATCACTATAATCATATAAAGTCTTTATAATGTATCTCAGGTGCAAATCTAGTGTGTATATATAATTATTTTCTATACCAGTTTCCAACATTAATGCGTATGTTGGCGTAAATGAAGGTAGTTTAAGTATCTTTTTTAAGAAAAAGCGTTGAAGTTTATCGACTTCTTCAAATAACGAATATCCCCATACTTGGGCACCATACGACTGGATTGCACGACACACTGATTGGAAAAGATTCCATTTAGCCTTTAACCCGATTTCTTTTTTTGATAGAAATTCTTTCCAAGTGGCGTTTATACTGTTTTTAGCAGATTTATTTCTTTTTTCTATGTGTTTTTTAAACGACATTTTAGGTGATATTGTTACTCCGAGATATGTATATTCGTTTGTCACTCTAATAGGATCTCCCTTAAAAAACCATTGTTCACGAGCAGAAAGTCTGCCCCCATTTCTTATTACCATCATTTCTGATTTATTTAAATTTAGTTCTAGAGTCCAAATTTCACAATACGTCTCTAGCTTCTTAATCATAGATTGCATTGTGTTTATATTATCTGCCAAAATCACGATATCATCAGCATATAATAAAAGTCTTATATTTTCTGTGCCCACAGTTACACCTCCTTCTATATAATCGTGTAAATCGTTGAGATACACCGAAAAAAGCGTTGGAGATAACACACATCCTTGTTTTACACCAGATCCTGTTTCAAACTCCTCAGAGAGTTCTTCTCCGTTCCAAACTGTAAACTTTGTATGGCTGTATATACTTTCTATCATTTGGGACATTTTTGTTGATACGCCAATGCATTGTAGTTTATATATAAGCGACTTTCTTGATACTTTGTCGAAAGCTGCTCGAAAGTCTACAAAAAAAGCGTACAATTTCTTTTTTTCATTAAATTTGAGATGTGCAATCGCTGCTAAATTATACAGATTATCAGAAGTTGAGTACCCTTCGCGGAAACCAGCTTGAAATTCTGTAATTATATTATGTTTGTGAAGCCATTGGTTAAGCCTAGTATTCAAAATACTCATAAATGTTTTTGCTACTGTATTCATAAATGCTATTCCACGATAATTATTTGTATTCTCCCTTTCTCCCTTTTTAAAAATTGGAAAAATTATACTGTTTTGGAATGTTTCATCTAATTTTGACGTTTCGTATATAATGTTATAAGAAGTCGCTAATTCTTCCAAAAATCTATCCGAAGCATTTTTGAGAAATTCATAGCTTACGCGATCTTCTCCCGGAGCTTTATTATTTTTTGCTTTTGCAAGTACATTTTTAATTTCAATGGTGTTTATTGGGCGATCTAGATCATCACCAGAATAAAACATTGCTGCATACAGGATATTGTTTGACGTGAGTGGTGGGTTTAATAGCTCATAAAAATATTGCTTGAATTCATTTGCTTGTATTCCAGGACTAATTTGCCTTTCTACATTTTTAATTTCCTTCACTAGGTTCCACCAGTCTTTATTATTTTTTACTAGATTTATTTGATTTTCTATACCTTTGTAATATTCGATTTTAGTATATTCACATATTTCTTTGTACTTTTTGTTATTAATAAGATACTTTTTCTTGTTATCTGTTGTGGGGTTTTGCCGATATTGATGCAATGCTTTAAAGGATTTTTCTCTAAAGTTGTGGCATCTGTAATTAAACCATTTATTTTCCTTTATAAATTGTGTTTTTTCTACTTGGTTGTTGCTGTTAGGGTTTGCAGTGTTTATAATTTGTATCATATCCTTTAAATCCAAATTATTTTTGAACTGTTTTATGTTGCATATTTCTTGATCAAGATTTTCTTTATATTGTTCTGTTTTTCTATCATTCCATCTAAGTTTTGGAAGCAATTTCATTGAATTATCAACATTTCTCACTTTTACATTTAGGGTTAAAATTATAGGCATGTGATCAGACCATAGCTTATTTTTTACCATAAAGGATTCAACTAATTCTAAATTATCATGTGCCAAAGCACATATATCATTAACTGATGCTCCAACACCACTCATAAAAGTAAAATTTCCAGTTTCATCACCTTTAGTGCAACCATTCAAAATATATAAACCAAAATCTTGACAAAATTCAAGAAATGTTTTACCTTTTGCTTCAACTTGTGTATCGCAAGATTTTCTTACATCAAGGCCAGCTTTAAAAGTGGATTTTATAAACTCGTCTATGTACTGTTGTTCGTTTCCTATTCGGATATTTAAGTCCCCAATAAGGACAAGATTTTCTACATCTTCAGTTGTTAGGAAATTTCTGACTATTTCGAAACTATCATTCCAGGTAGCTGCTCTTAGATATAGTGGCAAAATATTAATAGTTTTAGTTGAGGTTTTTACGATAATAAGCTCAATGTCTTCTTTTACACTAAACTCGTATGAAATATTGTACTTTTTTAGCTCTTTTTTAACGCCATATACACAGCCCGCAATTGCTCTTCCAAATCTACTATTTCTGACCGCTGCTTTCCAATATGTATCATAACCACTAAAAAAATTTTTAAATCTGACTACTTTATCTTCCGTAATATGAGTTTCCAATAAAATAAATACATCGCTAGTTTTAATAAATTGGAAAAACTCATTTTTCAAAACTTTATTTTCTAACCCATGACAGTTATATGACAAAACATTTAAAGACATTGAATTATTTTCATTATAGATGCATTTAGGTTTTACAATTTTGGTATTAGGACATTTTTTTTTATTTTTTTGATCTTTTATTGGTTTTTTTAGTTTTTTGAGTTTTTTGAATTTAAATTTGTTAAAATTTCATTATAATTTATACATATTGTATTTAAAGAATCTCCAAATATATTTTTCAGAGTTTTGACTCCATCCCGTTTCTCGCATATCAGCTGTTTATTTCTGCTCCACCAGAACCAATTTTCATCAATTTTCATTTTATCATTTCTAACTTGTATACGATGATTCTTGTTTACATCTAAAATACGTTTTTTAAGCTCAAGAAAAACACGTTTGTCTTGTTGTTTATCGGAGTTTAAATCGCGTTCCACAATGATTTTGGTACCCGCTAAATTTTTTGAATTTTGGAAAATCTCCTTTATAATTTCTCCTGAACTAAATTCAGCAATCACCCCAATTTTCTCGTCTCTCTCATACAGTTTTTTGGTTGATAAAATGTTAATTTCATTTGAAAGTTTAAGATTATCTTTACAACACTCTTTTACAGCTCCTTCTAAAGAGTTATTTGATGGCATACCTTTAAAAACAACATTGTTCCGTTTAACATAATCTTGAAGGTACATAATTTGATAATGATCCTTCTCCTTTTCATCTCTGAGCTGCTTAATCTCGTTTTTAAGAACTTCATTTTCTGATTTTAAGTGATCAAATTTAGAGCCAAGATCGTTTACATTTGTTTTTATTTCATCAATATCTTGTTTTGTTGGAATATTTTTTAGTTTATCATCCATTAAAGTTGACATAAGAGTCATTAAATCGGTAACTGCCATTGTTCCAACTGAAACTTCCACATCATTTTTATTTGGGGAAGTATTTGCAAGTTTACGTTTAGCCGATGGTGTATCTGCCATATTGGGTCAGTATTACAGTACTGGGGTGATAAGGGTTAATATCCAGGAACTTGAGTTTAAAAAAAGTGTTGTATACCTTTGGGCTTATGACTTATTTGAGCAAAGCAATAGGTAGCAGAGCCATAAACCGGAAACAGAATTGTAGAAAAAAAGTGTTGCCTACCTTAGGGATCAGTTGATAAATACTGAAAGCTTTTGATTTGTAATGTTTTTATGTAAAATTTTAACATAAAACTGTTTAATATTAACTTTTAATTAAGGATCCGGCAAGGCTTAACAATTGAATAAAATAGGTCTCCACTTACAGCTGATTGTTTTTTGTTTCTTTTTTATGTATGTATAAATTTTTACTTTTTTGTTTCTTTATATAGTTAACTTGATAACTTTAACACATTTTAAATCATTTGTTTTTAATTACAACTTTAATGTTTTTTGACAATATTGTTCTAAATGTCTTTCTTCACAGGATTTTATATTTTAAAACGCTCGACTATTTCTTTTTACACTGTTTTTATTTTTTAAAACCGGAGCAACACAAAACACGTCTACTCTTGTTGACTACAACTCTGGATCAGTCAATAAGAATATTTTACACACTTATTTGTTGTTTTAGTTTGGCTGCAGGTCGTTGAATAAATAAAAAACTTTTGATTTTTATTTAAATATTTTTATTATTCCCAATATTTCAATTAGCGTCGCTAATCATCTTCGGGGGTCTGAATAAATACACAAAACAATTTTTATTATTATTAAACAAAAAACGAACATAAATATATTGACATTTAAAAATAATAAATAACACAAAATTTATTTTTATACTTGTTGTCCCTCTGATTGGATTTTTGTTACTAAACTAATTTTTCGATCGTCTGTGTTTGTTTATTAATTGTCTATATATGTGTGCACAATTTTCTGTGTCTTGTCGGTAATTGAGACGAAGCTCTGGTTTAACATTTATTATATGTAGCATCTCTTCTTGTAATATTTTTACTTCTTCAAATTTTGGTTTGTGGTTTGTTAGTGCACAATGGGCTGCTAATGCTGTTTTTTGGTCAATTGGTTTGTCAGTTGCTGTTTGGTCAGATTTGTGAGATGATAGTCTAGTTTTTAGTTTTGTTTTTGTCGTCCCAACGTATACTTTGTCGCATATATTGGGCCCGTCACCATTGCACGGAATTTGATACACAACATTTGATTTTTCTTCCTTTTTTAGTTTAGATTTTGTTTTGCTAAACAGCTGATTCACAGTATTGTCTGACCTAAATGCTAATTCAAACTTTTCGTCGTTATAAATATCGGAGTTTTTCCATCTTTCAGAAAGTCCAGAAATATAGGTTATGCTTTTGTATCGTTTTGGTTCTCTTTCCTCTTGTTGTTTTGATTTTGCACGTTTTATTAGATTTTTGATTGTCTTTATTGGGAAGTCATTCATTCTTAAAATATCCATTATTTTAGCTTTATTATTTTTATGGAATTCCGTGTCACTTATTTGAAGTACTCGTCTTATAAAATTGGATGCCGTATTTATGATGATCCTTCTGGGGTGTATTGAATGGAAATTGATTAATCGTCCTGAAGCTGTTGGTTTTTGATACCAGTTGACTTTTAAATGATTGTCTTTTCTTATTACGATCGCGTCCAAATATGGTAGTTTGTTATCATTTTCTTCCTCCATGGTAAATTGTATTTGTCCATTATATGAATTTAATTTATTGAGGGTGTCACTTACTTTGTCCTTTTTCACTATTGCAAATAGATCATCTACATATTTTATCATCATCCTCGGTTTTTCGTCCATTTTATCCATTGATATATCCAAAAGCTGTTCCATTATTATGTCAGCTATGACTGGTGAGGCTGGAGAACCCATCGGCATTCCTTTTCTTTGCTCATAAATTTTGTCATCGTATTTTAAATATCTGCTCTCCTTGATACAGAATCGTAAAATGTCAATAAATAAATTTTTAGGTATGTTTGTATGCGTTGCTAAAAGATCCCATTTTTCCTCAATTGTCCTTATGGCTAAATTAATCGGTATGCTCGGAAATAGTGAAATCACGTCAAATGAAATGAGAACTTCGTCATCGGCAATGTAAGTGTTGTTAATTTTTGAACTAAATTCTACAGCATCCTTAATATTATATTTTGAATTCATCGTCAAATGTTTTAGTATGTCTATCAAATATTTAGAAAGTGCACCCACACTATAAAGCATAATATAACAAATTGTTCTACGTCATAGACTCAAAAGTTACGATTTTTGAGTTTTGACAACCTTGCAGCAATTAAGTGATATGTCAACCTGCAGCCGAACAAAAAGAAAATAGGAACTGTTGTGATTTTCTTTAAACCAAAAAGGTTTGTAACTGGTATAATACAACTGTTGGAGAGTAACAAACAGTTGTATTATACAAGTAAATAAAACGTTTCAAAATTTTTCAAATTAATATACGCTTAAATAAGACAATTTTAGTTACTTTTATTTAAAAATTTACCAATACGTATACTTGTTATTTATGAGTAACACAATTTATATGTTAATCATACGCTCAGTATGATTGCAATACCTTATCACAGTGCCATGTTAAGCGTTTATTATATCGAAAACAACACCATTTGACTCCTATAAGGAATATTTTTTTCTAAAGACTCTCTCAACGATATTGAGATTGATTTTATTTAAATACAACCGTTTTTAAAGAATCTTTGTCTATAAATGCTATTTTGCAACTCATTTGTAGTCCACCGAAATATATTCAGATCTCTTAAAAAATATCGGTAGTAAATTATTTTGAATCATCTTTTATACACTTAAGTGTCACACCATTATATTTATATGAAACACACATACACAGTGTCAGTTTGTTCCATACATTTTTCGAATAATGGGGTTTTCAAATAGATAGAATTTAACATTAGTATGAGTACGGACGATTACAATGAACCGACTTTGTTTACTCTATACACGAGGGTATTATTAGTGTACTATCAGGTTTGATACAGCAAAAATAAAAAATTCTGCTGTTACCAATTTATAGAAATTAAATAAAAATGCAAAATATTTTCAAATATTGATTTGCCAAGACAATTTTGTTTTAAAAAAGATTTAGAAAAAAATAAATTATCAAGAAATTTTTCTTCAGAACTATTAAATAAAAAATAGCAAATAAATTTTCTATAGAAATTTTTCTATAGAAAAACTCAAAGAATTTTTCTTTAGAAACTCAAAGAATTTTTCTATAGAAAAACACAAAGAATTTTTCTATAGAATTTTTTTATAGAAAAACTCAAAGAATTTTTCTATAGAAAAACTCAAAGAATTTTTCTTTAGAAAAACTCAAAGAATTTTTCTTTAGAAAAACTCAAAGAATTTTTCTATAGAAAAACTCAAAGAATTTTTCTATAGAAAAACTCAAAGAATTTTTCTATAGAAAAACTCAAAGAATTTTTCTATAGAAAAACTCAAAGAATTTTTCTATAGAAAAACTCAAAGAATTTTTCTATAGAAAAACTCAAAGAATTTTTCTATAGAAAAACTCAAAGAATTTTTCTATAGAAAAACTCAAAGAATTTTTCTATAGAAAAACTCAAAGGATTTTTCTATAGAAAAACTCAAAGAATTTTTCTATAGAAAAACTCAAAGAATTTTTCTATAGAAAAACTCAAAGAATTTTTCTATAGAAAAACTCAAAGAATTTTTCTATAGAAAAACTCAAAGAATTTTTCTATAGAAAAACTCAAAGAATTTTTCTATAGAAAAACTCAAAGAATTTTTCTATAGAAAAACTCAAAGAATTTTTCTATAGAAAAACTCAAAGAATTTTTCTATAGAAAAACTCAAAGAATTTTTCTATAGAAAAATTCAAAGAATTTTTCTATAGAAAAACTCAAAGAAAAATTTTAGGAAAAATATAAATTTTAGCAGAAAAATCTTCTAAAAGTTTGCTAAATCAGATTAAAAGTTGTTTTACAGATTTTTTGACAGAGTTTTTGTTTTCAGTGCAGTAGAATCGAACCATTGTAGTCATATTCTTGTATTTTTTAAAAAATCTTTATTTGTTGCATAGTGTAGAGATTCTCATAAGGTCGCCTTTTTCCAAGTAAAATAATTTTACTTGTTTTTAATATTTTTTTATACAATTTTTTTTTTTGTTTTTATTAAAAAAAATGGAATAAATATTTTTTTCTTGTAAAACAGTCACGATCCCATTGAAATCCATACGCTTGGTTAAATTCTCATAAATATTATCTAAAATTAAATCTAAAACTCATTTTATGTCTACAGCATTTTAAATAAGAAAAATGGCAGAAGACACAAAAGCAATTGACCAGGTTTTAACACGAGTTGGAATAATAAAAAAACATAATACCAAAAAAAATGAGAATGTAAAAAAAAAAACGAAAAAAAACCATTCAAAAGATAGTGCAAGTTATGTCGAAAAAACAAAAAAATAATTTGAAGTATTTGAAATTATCTAAAATTATCTTTTAGTTTTAATAGTAAAATAAATGAAATAAACTACACGTGTATAAAGTTGTTAAAATATTTTTTTTATTAATACTTGTGCCTTGATATACACGATTTTCGATTTATGCGGTGTTTCAATGATGAATTTCAGTATTTTATCATCGATTGTTTTCAGACATGTAAATGCCTATTCACATCTGAGCTGAAATCTCGTTCGATCGAGATTTCGATCATATCTGTATCGTTTTATACACAACCGTATGATCTTAATCTAGTTCCAACTAGATTTCACCTAAGATATGAATTGGAGTTAAAACACCTCAATTCAACCGAAAAAAGTAGCATTTTTGACCTTACCTCTTTCGAATTTGATGAAACTTGGAATATAGTTGGTCCCTTACAAAAAAATCATAGTGCCAAAATTTTGGACTTCTGGTAGTTTTTCTTCGCGAGACATGGGGTCTTGAAAATTGGCAAAATCGTATATATTTGACAAAAGTGTTCTGAGATAAATAAAGATAACTCGAAAAGTAATAACAATACAGACCTCAGTTAGGTTGCACATAATATGTAATGAGACAGCCTTTTAAATGGCGTTCCCAAAGATTTTTTTTGAAAAAGGTCAAAGGTCATTGGTTTTAACCTTAATTTTTGGAGAGCTATATCTCAAAAAACGATATTTTTAAAATTTTGGAAAAAATATATGTTATTAAGGATCACTTATACTACTTGAGTTTAAATTTTCAGTATGGAGACTTCATTGGAACTTTTAATATTAATAGAAACATAATGACAGGGAAGAAAAAGCGGTGTTTTTCCCCTTACAGAAAAAAACAATTTATTTGGTCTTTGAGATTCTGGTACCAAATTTCACTTTTCTGAAAATTTTTGACGTGCTGAGTCCAAATATGACCTTTGAACTGGCCTATCGCAATTAGTTTTCGAGATATCTGCACATTAATGTGTGAAAATTGCTAAAATGCTATTGCTGTGTTTTTTGAACATTAAGGTGCTTATATCTTGAAAAGTAATAGCGATAGGCCAGTTCAAAGGTCATATTTGGACTCAGCACGTCAAGAACATTCAGAAAAATGAATTCTGGTACCAGAATTTCACAGACAAAAAAATGTTTTTTTTTTTGTAAGGGAAATTACACCGATTTTTCTTTCCTGTCACAATGTTTCTATTAATATAAAAAGTTCCAATGAAGTCTCCAGCCTGAAAATTTAAACTTAAGTAGTATGAGAGATTCTTAACAACATATATTTTTTCCAAAATTTTAAAAATATCGTTTTTTGAGATATAGCTCTCCAAAAATTAAGGTTAAAACCAATGACCTTTGACCTATTTCAAAAAAAATCCTGAGGAACGCCATTTTAAAGGCTGTCTCATTACCTATTATTTGCAACCTGACTGAGACCTGTATTGTTATTACTTTTCGAGTTATCTTTATTTATCTCAGAACACTTTTGCCAAATATATACGATTTTGTTAATTTTCAACACCGCATATCTCGAATACTGGAATGACCAGAAGCCTGAAAAATTGGCAAAATCTCTTTTTTGTAAAAGTCAACCCCAGTACTAAATTTCATTAAATTGGGAGGGGGTGCGGTCAACTCCTCGGTTGAATTGAGGTGTTTTAGCTCATTGGTTAATAGACATATTTAATATACTTATATTCATCAGAACTGTTTCTATCATAATATTCAAGTGATAAGTGTAAAAAGTTAATTGTAATTATTTAATTGACTTAAATAACTAATTAAATACCAATAATTTTCTTCAAAGTGTTAAAATGAAAATTGTTTAAAAATTAAAACTAAATACTAATTTACTTTAAGGGCTGTTAAGTAAAATGATGAAGGAGTATATTTTTTCTTTTAAACCACCCACTTATTTTTCTGTATTTGTAAACCCAAAAGACTCTTAACAACAAAAAAATTAAATAATTTTAGCTTATAAAAAAAATTTCTTAAGCCTATAATTATTATGTTAGTTTTTTGTTTAATCGTTTACATGTCATTTCCGTTTTTAGTAGACAAACCAGGAAATACACGCAAATACAACCACAAAAGCACCAGCAAACATGTGTATTTTATTTTATATAAATATTTTAGTACACCATTTTGTTGGTTTTAGTTTTGATAAAATATATCTTTTGACGCATTCACTCAAACTAAAAAAGTGTTTGCTGAATTTTTTTTGGTAATTTAACTTGAAGCCAATTGGATGAAATTAACCCGTGGCACCCTACGATCAAAGTTTTGAATTTTTGAAAATTATACATATCCCAGCAAAATTAAATCAAGATTTTGGTGACACAGAATCTTTTTACAGCATACCAAAGCGCATCCAAAGAGCGCTCTTGAGGATGCAGTAAAAGTAAGGGGACCCGTGTAAAAAAATAATTGGATCAAAACATATCTATTTTGATAAAAATATATATGGATCATATCTAAATGTATATAATCAGATCTACTCCATATATATTCATATCTGCTTCAGATATGTTTTGATCCGTAAATTGAGTCTATCTGACAATTTTACATATATGAACATATCTGAAAATGTCTGATCATATATGTCATATATGCCAGATAGACTCAATTTACGGATCAAAACATATCTGAAGCAGATATGAATATATATGGAGTAGATCTGATTATATCCATTTAGATATGACCCATATATGCTTTTATCAAAAGAGATATGTTTTGATCCACTTATTTTTTTACACGGGGAGAAAATTTTCATTTTTTGTTAAGATTTTTTATGTAAAACTTATAATATAAAATTATTTTTTGATAAAATTCTTTCCTTTATAATATTTTTAACACTTTGGGAATGAAAAAGCATGAGTTTTTGACAAAGACACATGATTTGACTGCATCATTATTGCGCATTAATCAGCGCTGCAAAGGGTGCCTCAATCAGAAAATTTTTATCACAGTTTAAATGATGATAAATTGGCCAACCAAAAAATAGCGCAAATGATTATGAAACATAAATAAATGTTTCCGAAATATAATTGGAAACTTCTCATATAAAAATAGAAATATCTGAAATAAAAATATAATCTTCTGAAATATAATTTGAATTTTCTGAAATAAAAGTGAAAAGAGTTTAGTCAGGACTTTGAATTTTTTTTGACATAAATATCTTTAATTTTTTTTAACAAATCTGCAAAATAAACTATAAATTACATTCTTAGAGGTTGGTTTACATTATTTTCAATTGTATTTCAGAAATATACAAATGAGTTTCAGAAATAGTCAATTTTTTTTAAGATTCTCGAATTGTATTTCAAAAATAGTCAATTGAATATGAGGCATTCCACACCAAATGTCCCGCTACAGAAAGACATGTGTCCCGTAAATTTCTGAATAGGTTCTTTGGATAACCCTATATGAAACTAAGAATATTGCGCTTTTGGTTTTTCAAATTTTCAAAAACTGGGCTTAGGAGGCGTGGTCAAATATTGGAAAAATTGTCAAATTTGTGGCGAGTTGCCTTGATTAAATATTTATCACATTAAACGGAATGCACCACAATCTCAAAAATTTACATTCTTATATAGTTTTGTATGGGCTATCGATTAAACCCGTTCTGAAATTTTCAATTTTTTAAAAAAGTCAATTTATAAAAAATCCGGCAACTTATTTTTTTTAAGTTAAGATGTTTGTCCATCCACACAAAAAAATTCAGAAACACATTCTTCGTTTTTTTCGAGAAAATCGCATTTGAACTTTAAATTTCATAACAATTTATGCAATTAATAATACTCATTCGCAACGTTAAATCAAGAAAATACAAGCAAATTACAAAATTATAAATCTGAAAATTACTCTAAAAAAATTATTCTAAAAAAGATCTGGAATTGCAGACACCAATGAAGGAATATGCTTTTTCTGTTTCGGAGACGTGCCTCATGGCGACATATTTTCTCAGTAATTTTATTTATTGTTTTTCCTGTAAGTACAAATCGAGCTCGGACTCTTTCTGATTTTCTAATTGCATTTCAGAAATAGTCAAATGTATTCGTCTTTATTATGCTTAAATCAGCTCTAAAAAGATACATGAATTCACTGCATCCTGAAAGCGCTTAATCACTGCTATAAAATAGTGCTTTAATCAGCGCTCTAAAGACATATCGCTCATTTACTTGTACAGTGTCATAACTCAAAATATGTTGTTTTTGGGTAAACCATACAGAATTATTTGTTATATCCTGCTTTATATTGTGTCAAAAATTCGTATTAATATCTTCTAAACTCACCGTTTGAGAAGAGAACACGCCATTATAACATTTTCTATGTACCTATGGCCTTTTGCAATGTAAAACAAGTTTCAATTGTAAACTTTAAACACGGGTTTGAAAAAAAAACTCTAACGTTCGGTACGTTAGTGTTCTGTACGGAACTATGGAGCGACCGTACGTTATCGAAACGTACCGTTCCAAGAACACATTCACTAAAAAGTTTTTTAGTGGTTGTGAAGGTGTTCGCAAACAGAATTCCGAACGTTATGCCTGCGAGTTGAAGAACAGAAACTTTACGATAACATACCGAACTAGGTTAGAAACAAAATAAAGTTATTTTAGTGTTCTGTTTGCGAACTTTTGAGACATTTTTTAAATTTAAAATGGCAATATCTTGCAAACTAAGCAAGATAGAGCAAAACGGAGCACATTTTTGGTTCTTGGGATCTCTATAGTATCGCTAGACCTCTACACATGGGTGGACCCCATTGGGTCCTTATTTTGAATCTAAAAAAGTAAGCATTCCGGGAAATTTAAAAATGCACGTATCTCGCTATATACTACCGACACGACATAAAGTCTAAAAGCGGTCATGTACTACGAGACAAGATCCACAAAAATGCTTTTAGACTTTTCATCGTGCCGGTAGTATTTAGCGAGATATGTGCATTTTTTAAATTCCCGGAATGCTAACTTTTTTAGCTTCAAAATAAGGACCCATGGGGCCTACCCATGTGTAGAGATTATTGAGATCCAAAGAACCAAAAATATGCTCCGTTTTGCTCTATCTTGCTTAGTTTTCGAGATATCGCCATTTTAAATTAAAAAAAAATAAAAAAATGTCTCAAAAGTTCGCAAACAGAACACTAAAAGAACTTTATTTTGTTTCTAACCTAGTTCGGTACGTTATCGAAAAGTTTCTGTTCTTCAACTCGCAGGCATAACGTTCGGAATTCTGTTTGCGAACACCTTCACAACCACTAAAAAACTTTTTAGTGAATGTGTTCTTGGAACGGAACGTTAAATAACGTACTGTTTTTTTTTTCGAACACTGCTTTAAACAGGTTTTCTGTGAAATCAAACATTTTGCGTTATGACACTATACAATTAAATGAGCGATATGATTTCAGTGCATCGTTGGAGCGCTTTTTCGTTGAATCCAACTAGGGACTAAAGTGTGACATCGCCTTAGAGAATCTTGCGTGAACTCAGCAGGTTTGGATGCGCTCCTTGACTCAAGTTTTCATTCCAAAAGCTGCTGCCAGTTCAGCAAAATTTCTGCTGGGAAGGGAAAATACTTGCAATTATAAAATTTTCAATGTTCACACAAAGTATAAAAGTGTAAAGGTTCTTTTAGCCTGTGGTGTAAATTAATTTTTTTGAGCTTTTCTCATTGTGTGTACAGTAGGGTGTCCCGTTAAAATTAAACTTTCGAATTTCATGTCGTTATACCTGCCAAGCGATGGTCACATTAGAGCTCATTATGGGAAAATTTATGAACAAATTTTGCAAGGTCATCTTCAGTCGGCAACCAGCGGTAAAAGTTGGAAAAAATTACGTATTTTGACCGAAATTCATGACCGAATTTTGTTACCAAATCCGACTCAAAAATTCGGAAATTTTGCGTATTTTATTGGAAAAATATTTAAAAAATTCCAAAACCGCGATTTTGGCCCACATATGCTGATGTTTAAGCGTAAAATTTTTTTTTTATCCCAATTGGTCTCAAAAGTTGGAAAATGTTAAGTATTTCAACTAAATAATATTAAAAAGATATTAAAACGCGATTTTGGTCCACATATGCTGATCAGCATTTTTGGACTAATGTAAGTTCGTGTTTTTTATATTTTTTACACTACAAATTGGTCTCAAAAGTTCGAAAATTTTAAGTATTTTATCTAAATAATATTAAAAAAGAAATATAAAAACGTGATTTTGGTCCAAAAATGCTGATCAGCGGTGTTGGACCAAAATCGTTATTTAAATTTTTTTATTATTTTTTACATAACATTCTTAACAATTCCCTACTTTTAAGTACAATTTGGTTAAAAAAATATTTTTGTGTTTAAAAATCAGCATCTGTGGACCAAAAGCGAGGTTTTGGATTTTTTAAAATATTTTTCCAATAAAATAAGCTAAATTTCCGAATTTTTGAGACGAATTTGGTAAAGAAATTCTGACATGATTTTTGGTCGAAATACGTAATTTTCCTAACTTTGACCGCTGGTAGCCGACTGAAAATGACTCTACAAAATTTTTTTCATAAATTTTTTTCTTAATGAGGTTTAATGTGGCAATCGTTTGGCAGGTATTACGACACGAAATTCGAAAGTTTTTAAAATAATTATTTCTCAGAAATAATTACTATAGTCTCAAAATAAATAAAACCAAGTAAAAAATTAAATTCGGCTTTGCCGAATATATTGATACCCTCCACAATGTAATAAAATATTATGTAGAAACAAAATTTTTTTTTTTGAAAAAAAAAAGTTCCGCGGAAAAAAGTTTTTGGTGAAAAAAAAAATTCCGCCAAAAATTTTTTTTTTTTTGGAAAAAAATTGGTTTGTACTTGTAAAAATTCCATTCTGTGTCCAATTCTCTTAACATATGCCAACCAGCAGCCAATTTAAAGCATTTTGTATTTTTAGGTTATGTAGAAAATACCTAAATTATCGAGGTGTTCTTACATTTTAGTTCATAACTTTTAAACCGCTGAACCGATTTCGCTCAAATGCAATATCAAACTACTTAGGACAACAACAAGTAAATTTGCTAAGTCTTACAATGGAAGTATCTCAACCCTTATAAACCGATTTGCCTGAAACTTAAAATATATATCAAAGAGACAATTCTAAGGTTGGGGTGTCTCGGCTTATCGGCCATATCGGGGATTTTGGGGTTCAAAACATGGGTCAAATAATGGCGAAAAAATCGTTTTTTGGATTTTTCAGCAATTTCTTTTAAAGAAACTATATGATGTTTCCATATGAGAAGAAAGGTTTTTTTAATGCCTATCCAATGGTGGCATAACCTTGTAAAAATTCGGCTTCTTTAAATATTTTTTTCAGGAAAATGTGTAAATTTTGGGGGGTACTTATGTGAAGACATAGACCTACGATATCCATATGAATAAGAAATAATCTTTATTAAATTTAAGTCGACCCGTATTTTTGCCCTAGACGATATTCCTGTTAGTTCGGAAGTTATCAAAATTTTCCCGAAGGTCCACATGGTTTCATAAGGGGACAACGAAATTTTTAAACACCGATATGGCCGATAAGCCGAGACACCCCAACCTTAAAACCGTCTCTTTTATTTATATTTTAAGTTTCAGACAAATCGGTTCATAAGGGTTGAGATACTTCCCTTGTTAGTCATATATGAGGCATTCCACACCAAATGTCCCGCTACAGAAAAACATGTGTCCCTTAAATTTCTGAATAGGTTGTTTGGATAGCCCTATATGTAACTAAGAAAATTGCGTTTTTGGTTTTTCAAATTTTCGAAAACTGGGCTAAGGAGGCGTGGTCAAATATTGGAAAAATGGTAAAATTTGTGGCGAGTTGCCTTGATTAAATATTTATCACATTAATACGGAATGCACCACAATGTCAAAAATTTACGTTCTTATATAGTTTTGTATGGGCTATCGATTAAAATTTTTTGTTTTGGAAAATTTTCGGAACCCGTTCTGAAATTTTCCATTTTTTAAAAAAGTAAATTTATCAAAAATCCGGCCACTTTTTTTTTTTCTTTTTTATTTATTTTTTTAAAAGTTTAGATGTTTGTCCATCCTCTCAAAAAAAATCAGAAACACGTTCATCTTTTTTTTCGAGAAAATCGCATTTGAACTTTAAATTTCATAACAATTTTGTTATTTGCTTGTATTTCTTTGTTTTAAAGTTGCGAATGAGTAATATTAATTGCATAAATATTCGTCATACGCTCTGTTGACACAAGAAAATACAAGCAAATTACAAAATTGTTATGAAATTTAAAATTCAAATGCGATTTTCTCGAAAAAAACGAAAAATACATTTCTGATTTTTTTTGTGTGGATGGACAAACATCTAAACTTTAAAAAAAAAAAATTTAAAAAAAAGAAAAAAAAGTGGCCGGATTTTTGATAAATTGACTTTTTTAAAAAATGGAAAATTTCAGAACGGGTTCTGAAAATTTTTCTTGGAAAAAAATTTTATTCGATAGCCCATACGAAACTATATAAGAATGTAAATTTTTAAGATTGTGGTGCATTTCGTTTTAATGTGATAAATATTTAATCAAGGCAACTCGCCACAAATTTGACCATTTTTCCAATATTTGACCACGCCTCCTAAGCCCAGTTTTTGAAAAATTGAAAAACCGAAAACGCAATTTTCTAAGTTCCATATAGGGCTATCCATACAAGCTATTCAGAAGTTTATGGTACACGTGTTTTTTTTCGCTGGACATTTGGTGTGGAATGCCTCATATGTTTAATACTTTGTCCGTGATCACCATTTCCACAGAGAGACAGACGGACAGACAGACGGACATCGCTAGAATGTCTTAGAATCGATCACTGATCAATAGTATATAAGTATATATTATGGGGTCCCAGGCCGATATTTTGATGTGTTACAAACGGAATGACAAACTTATATTTACCATCTATCACTAACAAGGGAAGTCTCCCTGGTGTCACCCGCCGATCTTTATGGAATTGGTTTAATTTTGTAGAACAGGAAAAATAAAGGGACACGTATTTTTTTTAGCGGCCCAAATTCAAAATGAAAATGAGGGGGGAAGAAAGGGTAATTTTTCAGTTTTTGGCGACTATCTCCTATATTATACAAAGGAACCTAGTCATGTTATATACCAAATTAAAGGTCTTTGGAAAACCTATCTTCGTGTGCAAAGAACGTGTCCAAATATGCACAACTTTTCGTCATATTGAGTAAAATACCAAAATTTTTTGACATTTTTGTTAATAAGTTGAAAAATATTTACTTTTTTGGCACGTTGTTAGCACCACGAGATAGGTATTTTTAATACCATTAATCTGATACCACACATGCCTATATTAATTTTGTTTAAATAGGCGTAAATCGTAAAAAACTGAAAAAGGTCAACTTCCCCCCATACAACTCGACCCCGCCTAAAAATGAGTTTGGCCGCTAAAAAAATACGTGTCGAATTAATTTTCGTTCTGAACAACATATCCAAATTTCATGAAGATTGGAGGGTGACACCAGGGAGACTTCCCTTGTAAGTGAAGTGTATAAAAAAGCAGTTATAAAATATAAAGTACAACGAAACATATATAGACAGAATGAATTTTACAAAGTTTTCAAAATTCCCTCGTTAAAAATCTTACTACTTCATTTGGAAATTGTGTATTTTTAGTGTATTCCTACTACTAACAAGGAAAGTATTCCAACCCTTATGAACCGATTTGCCTTAAACTTAAAATATATATATAAATTCTGGGGTTATTTATGTGAAGACACTGGTCTACAATATCCACATGAATAAATAATCTTTATAAAATTTAATTCGTCACGTATTTTTGCTTTAGACGATATTTTTTTATTTCAGAAGTTATCGGAATTCTCCCGAAGGTCCACATTGCTGTTTAAGGGGCATGTGAAATTTTTAAACACTGATATGGCTGGTAAACTGAGACACCCCAACTTTTAAATCATCTCTTTTATATGTCTTAAGTTTCAGGCAAATCGGTTCATAACGGTTGGAATACTTTCCTTATAAGTATACAAATTGCAAATTCTATTTGATAATAAATAAAGACAAAATTTATACATATTTACAGGGTATTTCAAGTTCGAGTTTCTTTTTAAAATGAAAATTAAACAAAATTTATTATCTGTATAAGCCTTCAATTGTTAATAATAATAATGTCCCCATGGAAAATTGGTTACAAAATTGCTTCAGATTTTTGTGAAATGATTCTTTCCGGGAATTTCGGTAGCAATAAATTAATTGTTTTGTTGGCTTTCATCGACACTTCGCTAAAAGTTTCAGTGTAAGCGTTTACACGGAGGACATTTGGAAAATATTATTTATCATTCAAAAAGTACTTTATATCTTAATAAACAGATAATAAATTTCCTTTTAAAAATGTGTGTTTAATTTGCATTTAAAAAAAGAAACTCTAACTTAAAACACCCTGTATATACAAACTAACATATTATATACCTACCAACAATAATTGTATTTACATATGTATCGCCATATATCTATGGTTAGCTAAATGATATCAAAATGTTAAATGGGTTAAAAAAAAATTTTAGAAAACCAAACCAAAATTACAAATTACATTGTATAAATTATATGGGCGTATTTGATAGTTAACCTTTTGTTTTGCTGTAAAAAAAAGCGCCAAATTAGTTTTTGTATATAAGAAATTCTTTCTTTGAATATTGCAGTGGGCTAGAAAGTTGTTTTGTATAATCAAGTAAATCTGGAAAATTCGGAATGTTCACAACAAAAAAAAAAAAAAAATAGAAGAAACATTTTGTCAAAACAAAAAAGAATAAAATTTTACATACATAAGTATCTTCATTATTTTTTTTACTTTTTTCTATCCAACTGTAAATTTGTTTGATATCTGAAATTTCGTGAATTTTACTATAGACAGAAAAACCCAGTCGGCCAAAAAATCACCCCTGACGTACTGCTGACTCTCCCTTTAAAAAATTGCTAACATCTTCATTCAATTTTTCAAAATGTCATCAAAGACATGTCAACAGTTGGCTAGCGGTTGCTTAATCGAATTGTTGGTGGCCACCGATACTAGTGAACACTGCTGACCAACTGCTTATATGTCATTCAAGACATTTTGAAAAACTGTATGAAGATGTCAGCGATTTCAAGCAGTTTGTCAGGGGTGATTTTATTTTACCAACTGGGAAGAAATATAAAAAGCAAGAACAACACAATCAAGTCTCCCTAGTGTCACCCGCGGATCTTTATGGAATTGGTTTTATTCTGTAGATCAGAAAAAATAAAGGGACACGTTTTTTTTTAGCGGCCCAAATTCATATTTGAGGGGGTAAAAAGGAGGGGGAGACAGGGCCATTTTTCATTTTTTTTCGTGTATCTCCTATATTATGCAAAGAAACCTAGTCATGTTACATACCAAATGAAAGGTCTTTGAAAAATATATCTACGTGTGCTACGAACGTGTCCAAACATGCACTACTTTTCGCCATATTGAGTAAAATACCAAAATTTTAGGACATTTTTGTTAATAAGTAGAAAAATAGTAGTTTCTTTGGCCCGTTGTTAGCACCACAAGATAGGTATTTTTAATACCTTTAATCTGATACCACACATGCCCATATTAATTTTGTTTAAATAGGCGAAAATCGTCAAAAACTGAAAAGGTTAATTTCCCCCATTCAAATCGACCCCCCCCCCCCCCCCCCCCTAAAAACGAGTTTGGGCCGTTAAAATAAAATACATGTCGAATTAATTTTCGTTCTTAACAACATATCCAAATTTCATGCAGATCGGAGGGTGACATCAGGAAGACTTCCCTTGTAAGTACAAATTTGGATTAAATTGCTTTAGTTGGATCAAATTGCGATTTTTCTTATAATTTATTAATTTTGCGCTATTTTTTGTCCGTAGATTTTTTGCTTGACATTATAAACATAAGGTTTTTAGGCATGCTTTCATATTATACTAAAAGATGAAACAGTACATCCCATTTTAAAGAGATGCTGTCATTATAAAAAAAAGGTTTTGTCGCGATTTGCAAAAAAAAAATTCAGGTATTTAAATTTTTTTTCTCCATAAATTAAAACTCAAATTCGTTCTTTTATATCAGGTTATAAAATTATTAACGTAGTTGGAAGAAATTAAAAAATTATGAGAAAAATCGCAATGTTGACCACTTAAACGAAAACAATTTAATCCCAATTTGTACTTACATGGGAAGTATCTCAACCCTTATGAACAGATTTGCATGAAACTTAAAATATATATAAAAGAGACGATTTTAAGGTTGGGGTGTCTCGGCTTATCGGCCATATCAGTGTTTCAAAATTTCGTTGCCCCCTTATGAAACAATGTGGACCTCCGGGAAAATGTCGATAACTCCCGCACTAACAGATATATCCTTTAGAGCAAAAATACGTATCAACTTAAATCTAATAAACATTATTTCGTATTTATATGAACTTTGTAGGGGTATGTCTTCATATAAATACCCCCCAAAATTTACACAGTTTCATGTAAAAGGCATTTAACAAAGCCAAACTTTTACTCGGCTATGCCACCGTTGGATAGGCATTAAAAATCCTTACTTACCATATGTAAACATCATATAGTTTCTAAGAAAGAAATGGCTGAAAAATCCAATAAACGGTTTTTTCGCCATTTTTTGACCCATGTTTTGAACCCCTAAATCCCCGATATGGCCGATAAGCCGAGACACCCCAACCTTAGAATTGTCTCTTTAATATATATTTTACGTTTCATGCAAATCGGTTCATAAGGGTTGAGATACTTCCCTTGTTAGTAAGTATATTGCTGTGGGTCTAATCCACATTTATAAATCAAACAAATTAAAATAAAAATTAAAAATAACAAAACTCCAAAAAATGCGCAAAACTTTGAAGAAGATTTGAAAGAAAACTGTTCCATTGATTTAAAAACGGACTTCACTATTGAAATAAACATGCCTTAATTATATAGAAATGATGGTCAGACCTCGTGTCACAAAAATTTTTGGGTTTTTTGTAACGTCGATTTTTTGATCTTTGACCTCAATTTTCTCAAAAACCTGATGTGATGGAAAAGTTTGGAAACCGGATTTTTGACAAGCAAATCTAATGTAATATAATGTAATCAAATGTTAGGGTGTGATCTGTTCATAAACAAAAAAAACTAAAATATTTTTGACCAGTTCAAAAGTAACAGAATTTTGGCAAACGAAAAATGATTTTCAGCCACTCTGCGGCGGTCAAAAAAATTCGAAAGTCACCATTTGTGCCATCCATCTAACAAACATAACCGTCAACATCGTTTTAATCATATTTATTCGTGCTTCTTCTCTGTACATAAAGATGTAGAAATTTGTAGAAAATAATAGATTTTTTTTAAGATTATTTAAAAACTGTTGATTCAATTTTTTGTAATTTGTTTTCTATTTTTTTGCCCCACTTTACTATTTTTGTTATAAACATAGTTGATCCTTTGTATGAAAATTTTCTTTTGTTTATTGTACAGATACGGTCAATAAACTTAAATACTTTTTCTAAGAACAACGATTTATTTAAATCCTTTTGCCTAAAGATATATAGTATATTTATGTATATCAATAAGATAACGTATGCAAATTTTGTTTTATACATTGATGGTTTATTCATATTAAAATAAGATTGCAGCATAAAATTAAATTATAACTAAAAATTTGCAATTTACTAACAATCATATGAAAATTTTTGAAAAAAAAAAAATATGTCAATCAATTTAAATTCGAAAACATGTTATTTTTTTTTTTTTTTTAGTTAAATACATTAACAAGACAAACCGACATTTAAAGTCTTGCTGATGATAACACTAACGGGAGTGTTTGAAACCGGTATGGGAATACCATAAATGTCTATAATTTTAAGAAATTTCGTTTTTATTCTGCATTTTTTTAACTTGAAACTTGAATAATTAGCGCCCGAGCTCGATCTGTACATACAGAAAAAATACTATTAAAATTTGAAACAGAAAATGCAAATTCCTTCATTTGTGTCTGCAATTCTAGACCATGTTGGTAACCCTTGCGAAATAATGTAAGAGACAAAAAAGTGAAAGAAACTGAAACCGTTTAAAATTATTCTGTAGAAACTATAAATATACATATATGTAAAAAAACAATTTCCATTAACAAGACAAACCGACATTAAAAATCCTGCTGATGATAACACAAACTGGAGTGTTTGAAACCGGTATGGGAATAACAAAAAAGTCTATAATTTTTAGAAATTAAATTTTTATTCTCCATTTTTTTCAACTTGTATCCTTAAAACTAGTTTAATTTAAACTTATTTAATTATCAAGTTTCTTAAATTTTTAATAAAAATTATTAAAATTTCCAAAAAATTTATTTCTTTTCGGGGAAAATAAATGATCTCGTACTAGAAAAAACTCTCTCTTATTGCTTTTTGAATAATTTTGTAAATAATATGATCACAAATATAAAAACTAACAAGGACGGTCTCCCTGGTGTCAAACGCCGATCTTAATGACATTTTTTTTTAGCGGCCTAACTTTTGGGGGTGAAAATGAGGGGAGGAGAAACGGTCAGTAATATATATCCTATATTATCCTATATTATACAAAGAACCGAAGTCATAAGTTTATTTATACCGAATGAAAAGTCTTTGGCAAACCTATCTTCGTGAGCAACGAATGTGTCCAAACATGCACAACTTTCCGTCATTTCGAGTAAAATCAATGTTGGCAATCAATACTTTTTCAATACCGTTATGCGTTTCAAAACCCTTTAAATTAAATACTAGTACCAATACCAATACCGAAACACAGTTTTAGTATCGGATACCGGTATCCAAAAACCTTTTCCTTCGGTACCAGTACGTACCGGTATTGAAACGGTTTTTCCAAAAAAACCATTAAAACTATAACAAATGTAATGAAATACAATAAAAATAACAAAAAACTCAAGAAAAAAACGCGAATGCATTCTTTTCTACTCCATAAAAAGTTGATATTCAGCTCTTAACTCATTACCTTCCGCGACACTCCCATACAAATGTAAGTAGATATTCAGTAGATAAGAAGTACTCCGAGCTTTCAAACAACTTCCAACTTCTTCCCTGGAGTAGTTCTTATCTACAGAATATCTACTTACATTTGTATGGGAGTGTCGCGGAAGGTAATGAGTTAAGAGCTAATTATCTATGTATTCTGGAGTAGAAAAAAATGTTTGTGTGTTTTTGTTTTATGTTTTTTGTTGTATTTCATTACATTTGTTATAGTTTTAAAGCACTCCATGACTTTTTTTGCAGGGATAGTTTAGATTTTTAGAGATTTTTATTCAATCCGCGATGTGGGTGCCCAAGGATTTTTTTTTGATATTTATAGGACATCGTGGTTCAAAAATTATTAGCAAAACCTGGAATTTCAAATTGGTTTCACCTTTGGTTCACGTATTGAAAAACCCGTTAAACCAGCTTTAAAAACATTGAAGAGTCAGAAAAATATTTTACAAAGTATTTTTGTCACTCACAAATATTTTTACAATTAAACAGAAAAACTTACACTCGAAAAAAATTTAAAACTCAAAACAAAATGTTGTAATTTTTTTTTCAAAAATGACTAAAAAAAAGTTTTTTACTCAAAATAAAATATTTCTAATCAAAATTGTTAATTTTTTTCACGTTAGAAAACTAACAATCACTTTAAAAGGGCACTGTGGAGGGTATTCATGGATTACAAAGACCTTTCATTTGGTATGTGGCATGATTAGGTTTTTTTTGCTTAATATAGGAGATAAACGAAAAAAACTAAAAATGGCCTTGTCTTCCCCCCCCCCTCCTTTTGACCCCCAAAATATGAATTTGGTCCGCGTTTTTTTTTTTCTGATCTACAAAATAAAACCAATTCCATAAAGATCCGCGAGTGACACTAGGGAGACTTCCCTTGTAAGTCGAATTTAACTTTTCTACTTTTTTTAACATATTTTTTTACTTTTCTTAACTTATTTTGGACCAAGACTCAATATTATTTTTCTTTTATGAAAAAGGTATCTTTTAATGGTAAATAGCACCCGCTGATCTCAAAAATCTTGTCAAACAAATTTTCAATGTGCCGTTATCCCAGAAAAGTCTGCATTTTAACTTTTTATGCAATCTTACCGTTTAGATTTATTACCTATTTTATTAATTTCTTTTAATATTTTCAAAATAAATAATTTCAAAATGATTCAAATTTGTGGAATTTGATGATAAATTAAATCTAAATAAATCTACAAAAATTTAAAAATAATCAAAAAAATTAAAAGCCGAAAATAAAAAAATGGTAAATTTTCGTATTAGCTTGAAACAATTTCTGTGCTGATTTGCATTGCATTTCATGGACATATAAATTGCGGTGGTCAAGTGGGATATTTTTTTAATTGCAGTAAGATGAGACTTAACATTCGTAACCACATTTACTTGAAATTCCGCCTTTTTCATATATAAATATTTTGTTGGAAAAGGTGTTATCTACTGTTAAATAAATGAAACATTTTTATGTCAGAATAACTTCAAAGTCCTGCACTTTGATCAAGGGGATAAGAAAATTACAGTTTTCTCGGCCCGACCCCTTTTGTAGCTGTGGTCCGGCAACGTCTCCGCCGACCCCCTAAAAAACGCTATTTTATTTTTTTTACATTTTAAAGGGCATTTTAGCAAAAATGCTAAAAATAAATACGTTAATACGTGTTTAGTATTAAAATTAAAAAAAAAAAATTTAAGTTTTTATGCGGTTTTTTATATTTTTAGCATTTTTTTCGATAATACCGGTACGTACCGGTATCGACGTTTCGGTATCGGTAATACCGTAACCGATTCAACTCAAATATCTTAATCGATACCGAAAAAAATAAAAAAACGATACCAATACCGATATCGATACCGTTATTCGTTTCGATTGCCAACCTTGAGTAAAATGCTAAAATTTTAGGACTTTGAACTAGAGTAATTTTGACTCACACTCACTCAAGCTCACACAAACAATAACACTGTAAGTAGGTAAAATTGACACACCAAAACGACGAGACACCCAAACTTAATTTTAGGTCGTAGAACACAGTGGCATTCTCCGTTTTGGCAGATCAAGTCAATATTAAGAGATATTTAATTTTTAAGCTTGTGATTTTCCAGCGATTTTTTATTGTTTTTTTAAGGAAATTGAAGAATTTAAGAAAACTAATGATTTTACTCGTCCAAACTGATCCGCCATCGTTTTTAGACTAAAGTTTTGATTAATAAATACTAACTAAAGTAATTTTAAAAGATTTTCAAAGGATTTTCCTAGGAAAATATAACAAAAACTCGCTCAAAAATCGCAAAACTTTAAAACGAAATATCTTTTGATTTTGACCTGACCTGGCAAAACAGAGTATGCCACTAGATTCTACAAACCAAAATTAGGTTTACGTGTTTCAGCGTTGTGTCATTTCAAAAGTTGAAATTATACTTACAGTGTAATCGAATCACTCACTAACCACTCACGAATTTTTTTTCTTTTATCACGCTCACTCACTTATCTCGTGAGCAAAAAATGCTCACGCATGACTTACGCCAAATTCAATCATGCTCACTCGTCAATCACACAAGCTCTACTCACGCTATTTAATTTTCTTACCAAAAAAATGAAGAACGTCTAAAAAATATTGGCCGTACCATAAAAATAAAAAGTCTATTTTAACAAAAGCTCTATTTTAAATTTCAAATTTTCTATACATTTTTTGAAAGTCGATTTTAAAAACAAAAACAGTTTATATGGAAATAAAATTAAAAGCTCATTTTAAATTTAATTTTGTATTGTTTTGACAAGAAAAGAAAACAAACGATTTAAGTTAGTAAAGTCAAAAAATCAAATAAAAAACGCAAAAAAACAAGTGTTTAATTCGGCTGTGCCGAATCATTTATATCCTTCAATATGGTAAAAAACAAAAAAAAAAATTGCAGGGCGTTTTCTTTTTTTTTGGGGAGGGGGAGGTCGGTAGTGGTAATTGGGAGGGGGCAAATTTCCTCTCGAATATGTGTTTCAAAATTCATAAATAAATACAAGTTTATCATTATTTAAAAAAAAAATAAATATTCCACGCCCATAATTCTCTGGGTCCAAATGTAGGACTTTGACCTTCTTGTAGCATAAAAATGATACATTTGTTAAACAAAAACACAAAAAATCATTTAAAAAATGGTATATTTCAGAGGTTGGTTTAGTTCTTCAAGGGAAATCTTTTTCCCCCTAGTCCGATTTTGCCCATTTACGAACTTAACCTGCCTAGGAACATAAAACATATTCGTGCCAAATGACGGGAGTCTAGCACTTTTATTTAAGACTGCATCGCGTTAACTGCAGATGGACGGACATACATCGCTAGAATGTCTGAAAATCGATCACTGATCATAAATATATGGGGCATTCCATGTCAAATCGGACACTTTGAAATTTTTTTTTTTAGATTTTCTGAATTTGCTTACAGTTTTTAGTACCCTTCGAAAACTCCTTCGTGGTAAATTTTCAGATTTTTTTTGATGACCCGTTCTAAAGATATCGAATTTTTAAAAATTGGTAGTTTGTTCCTTTACTCAAACTTTACCTATCGCGACACCTCCATACAAATGTAAGTAGATATTCAGTAGATAAGAACTACTCCAGGGAAGCAGTTGGAAGTTGTTTGAAAGCTCGGAGTACTTCTTATCTTCTGAATATCTACTTACTTTTGTATGGCAGTGTCGCGGAAGGTAATGAGTTAAGCGCTGAATAACAACTTTTTATGGAGTAGAAAAGAATGCCTTTGCATTTTTTTCTTGTGTTTTTTGTTATTTTTGTTGTATTTCATTACATTTGTTATAGTTTTAAAGCACTCCAAATAGAAGTACTCCGCACTTTTTTGCTGGGTTACTGTTTTTTTAAATTTTTTTAAAAAATTTTATTGTAATTTTCCAATCTTAAAATCATTTCTACTGCTCCAATGGTGCGTCACAGAGGGGTCCTTTATAAGACCGACCCCCATTAATTTTTACGTCTTAACATTTCTTTGGAACAAACTAATACCCTATCTCCAATTTCTAAGGGGGCTCCCACACAAAACGACATTTTTTAAAATTTGTTCCAACAAAATGTATGACCGACCCACCATATGTTTTTAGTCCAAACATTTTCTCTGAACACACCTACCCTCTATCTCAAATGGTTAAGGCGGTCACCATACAATTTTTTTATTATTTGTAAATTTGATTTATTTAATCAGCTTCTACCGGTCCAATGGTGCGTCCGAGAGGGGTCATTAGTGAGACCGACCCCCATTTATTTTTACCTCCAACATTTTTGTAAAACATACCTATGCCCTATCTCCACTCCCTAAGTAGTAGGCTGGGTCGTATTCCAACAAAGTGCTCTGATCAACTATTAATAGTGAAAAAAAGTTGGTACAAGTAAATACAGGCAATTTAAAACCAAAATGAACAAAATCGGTCCATGACTTCCGTTCTCGCATCGCGGGTCAAAATTACGGTTTTTGAAAAAAATGGACATAATTTAAAAAAAAAAATTAAATATTTAAAAAAAATTATTAAAAAAAAAAAAAAAATTTTTTGTATCGCATTAATTCAAAGATATTTAGAAAAATTTTGTTTGTTTTTTTTTCGGATATCGATAACCCACCCAAACGTGAGGCCAAAAAAAAACTCACATTTTTAACATGGAGCTCAAAACTACTTTTTCACTATTTTAAAAATTTAGTGAAACAAAATATATTAGTTTATCCACTTGATATCATTGAATACATCTCAGGGATTGTAGAAAAAAAATCTTAGTTAAATTCCTTCGTCCAGTTGGTGTGTGGAGCGATTTGAATTTAGCGGATTTCCAGAACATGTGTTTTTATCGACATTTTTGACTAATTTGTAGTTGTTAGCAACATTTTACTTAAATTAACCAACTTTTTTTGTTCAAATGGTTGTTTTGGACCATAGTAACTCTGCTTTGAAATAATAGGCTTTTTGGACAACGATAACCCTTGCCGGCACGAGGTTAAAAATTCCTCCAATGAAATTTTCGAAAATTCCTCACTCTAAAATCGTGTATGTGTTTAAATAATGAACAATTACAAATTTATACAAAATTTCTTGAAGGACATCTTCAACCCTTGTTGAACGAACGCCCAAAAAATTTCAAACAGCTGTTTTTTGCTCATAGTCAAATGGCCTTTTTTGACATATTAAATAATGTTTTTACTTTTAGCTTTACACAGTAAAAACGACGAAGACGTAATGAAATTTCGGATGCCATTTTTTTTATTTTATTTAGTTTTAAGCATTTTCCGCTTAAGTGCGCTTACTTTCAAACGTTAATTTAAATGCAATCGTTTAAATGCATTCCCCGCTTACACGATTCACTCGCAGATGTGAAGTTTATCAATGCACTTTAACGGTGTTTAAAATAAAATATACTTTGTTTAAATGCGTCAAACATGTAATGCCCGCTTACATGCATTTTCCGCATTAATTATGTACTCACAACTTCATTACGTCTTCGTTTTTACTGTGTAAAGCTAAAAGTGAAAACATATTATTTAATATGTCAAAAAGTCCATTTTGACTATGAGCAAAAAAAAACCGCTGTTTTTTGGGCGTTCGTTCAACAAGGGTTAAAGATGTCCTTCAAGAAAACTTTGTATAAATTTGTAATTGTTCATTATTTAAACACATATACGATTTTAGAGTGAGGAATTTTCGAAAATTTCATTGGAGGAATTTTTCACCTCCTGCCGGCAAGGGTCAAAAAGCCTATTATTTCAAAACAGAGTTACTATGGTCCAAAACAACCATTTGAACAAAAAAAGTTGGTTAATTTAAGTAAAATGTTGCTAACAACTACAAATTAGTCAAAAATGTCGATAAAAACACAAATCCGCTAAATTCAAATCGCTCCACACACCAACTGGACGAAGGAATTTAACTAAGAATTTTTTTCTACAATCCCTGAGATGTATTCAATGATATCAAGTGGATAAACTAATATATTTAAAAATTTTGTTTCACTAAATTTTTAAAATAGTGAAAAAGTAGTTTTGAGCTCCATGTTAAAAATGTGAGTTTTTTTTGGCCTCACGTTTGGGTGGGTTATCGATATCCGAAAAAAACAATCAAAATTTTTCTAAATATCTTTGAATTAATGCGATACAAAATTTTTTTTTTTTAAACATTTAATTTTTTTTTTTAAATTATGTCCATTTTTTCAAAAACCGCAATTTTGACCCGCGATGCGAGAACGGAAGCCATGGACCGATTTTGTTCATTTTGGTTTTAAATTGCTTGTATTTACTTGTACCAACTTTTTTTCACTATTAATAGTTGATCTGAGCACTTTGTTGGAATACGACCCAGCTTCCATTCAAAATTACATTTTTATAAATTTTGCTCCAGCTGTTATTTGTATGGGAGCCTACTTAGGAAGTGGAAATACGGCTTTGGTATGTTTTAAAAAAATGTTGTAGGGTAAAAATAAATGGGGGTCGGTCTCACTAATGACCCCTCTCGGACGCACCATTGGACCGGTAGAAGCTGATTAAATAAAACAAATTTACAAAAAATAAAAAAAAAATTGTATGGGGACCACCTTAACAATTAGAGATAGAGGGTGGATGTGTTCAGAGAAAATGTTTGGAATAAAAAAATATTGTGGGTCGGTCATACATTTTGTTGCTCTAAGGGCACTATTAAGGCAGTTAGAGCGGTTGGAGCAAATTAGAAATATGTCGTTTTGTGTGGGAGCCCCCTTAGAAATTGGAGATAGGGTATTAAATCGTTCCGAAGAAATGTTTAGACGTAAAAATTAATGACGCACCATTGCATCAGTAGAAATGATTTTAAGATTGGAAAATTACAATAAATTTTTTTCAAAACATTTTAAAAAATAGTAATAATCGTTATCCCACGATCCTCCTGGGCAAAAAATTTGTAGAATCGATAGAAGTTTTACACAAAAAAATTTAAAAAAAAATTGAAAAGTACAAACATTTTCAAACATGAGATTTAAATTTGAAAACTTAAAAATTGCATACTAAAGCGCTTTTAAGAATTTTTTGGGATTTTTTTTTTAAGTACGTAAAAAAGCAAAAATATTGAAAAACAAAAAAAAAATTGAAATTTTTGAAGAAGTTATGAGTAAAAGAAGTTTGAGTAAAGGAACAAACTACCAATTTTTAAAGATTCGATATCTTTTGAACGGCTCATCAAGAAAATCGGAAAATTTACCACGAAGGAGTTTTCGAAGGGTACTAAAAACTGTAAACAAATTGGGAAAATCTAAAAAAAAATTTTGTCAAAGTGTCCGATTTGACATGGAATGCCCCATATATACTTTATGGGGTCCTAGACCGATATTTTGATGCGTTACACACGGAATGGCAAACTGAGTATACGCCTATACTGTAGTTGGACGGTATAATTAGCAATTTGAAAAAAAAAACTTGAAAAATTTCCTTGCAAAAATAATGACAGCAAACTGTTTCTGTAAAATTTCAAAATATTTTTAAATTCAGCAAACAGAATCAGTAAAAACGCAGTAAAATGTCTGTTATTTTATTAAACTGAATGGCAGAGATTTAAATAAAAATATTCTTTTCAGCAGCACAATCTGCTAAATGTTTGCTGATACAAATTGAAAGTCGTTTTACAGATTTTTTTGCAGTTTTTCTTTTGAATGTAGTTATTTAAAAATGGTTTAAATTATGATACCATTTTCGAATTTTAGGCGATTTTGCTATCGTCATTCCTGGAAACTTCGATAGCGAAAACGCTATCACATTTTCATATGGAAACGATATCGTTATCGCCTGGAATAACGATATTTTTTCGATAAATTTTGTAAAATGGCGATTTTACTATCGTTATGACTGGAGTTAACGATAGCGAAAACGGTATCATATTTTTATGGAAAAACGATATCATAAGGAAAGGTACATTAAGAACGAAAACACTATCGTTTTCGTATAATATGTGATAATTAGGTGATATTGCCTCGATATCATAACGGTATCGTTTGGTTTATTGGGACATAATTAGCCTTGTTATTTATTTTTGTCAGTATATTCTATCTATATAAAGTACTGCTCAAAATTATAGCGCACTTTAAATTATTTTTTACAACTTATTGTTTCTATTCAAAATATCAAAAAAATGTCAAGTTTTTTGTGTCAATTAAACATTTTTATTCAAATTTATTTAATTAAAGTCACAATTCAGTTTTAAATATCACAAGAAAAATATCAGAGGTGGTTTTATAAAAAAAGTCTTAAATAGACTGCTCATAATTATAGCGCACTAAAAAAAATTAATTCATTAAATGAAAAGTTGATCAAAATTTAAACACAGCCTGATGAAAAACTTGTTCCTTTAGCTTTTAAAAATAAATTTAATCCTATTTGAAATCGATTTGACAGATTTTGAGCAGTCATTTATTGTTGCTTTCGATTAGATATCCTTCATAGCGCTGATCAATTCACTTTTATAGTTATTTGGCAGATTTGAGGGCACGATCGGTAGTAGACCCAATGTTTTCAATTGGGTTAATGTCTGGTGACTATTTTAATATCTTTTGTCCAATATAATTGTGGAAAATTATTGTTTCCGAACCAGTCCATCGAGAATTTCGCCGTATGACAGGGGGCATTATCACTTTGAATGCAGGCCTGGGTCGATTCAGACCCAAATATTTGATCAAAATATGATGGAAATTCTTTGGAAATTGAATTGATATAGCTGCTAGCATCTAAAAGTCCTTCTCAAAAGAGTAATAAGGCGGTACCATGGGCTGTAAAACATTTGCATACGCTAACAGAACCACCACCACGTTGTGTGCTTGGCTGGAACCATTATGATTGCTCCTTATCTTGCATTGTACATTGAAAAAATGAAAAAAAAAATCAACTAATCAATTATTCGTCATGAATAAATTATTATAATGAAGTAATAAATGGTTAAAATCCATCATTTGTTCGATGTACAATGCAGGATAAGGATCAACCATATTGGTTCCATCCAAGCGCACAACGTGGTGGTGGTTCTGTTAGCGTATGCAAATGTTTTACAGCCCATGGTACCGGCTTATTACTCTTTTAAGAAGGACTTTAAACTGCTAGAGGATATATCGATTCAATTTCTGAAGTATTTTCTTCATATTTTGATCAAATATTTGGGTCTAAATCGACCCAGGCCTGCATTCAAAGTGATAATGCCCCCTGTCATAACGCGAAATTCTTAATGGACTGGTTCAGAAACAACAATATTCCTCAATTATATTGGCCAAAAGATATTAAAACAGTCACCAGACATTAACCCAATTGAAAACCTTTGGTCAACTACCAAGCGTGCCCCTTAAATCTACCAAATAACTATAAAAGTGAATTGATCAGCGCTACGAAGGATATCTGGTCTAAATCAAACATAAATGACTGCTCCAAATCGGTCAAATCTATTTCAAATATGATTAAATGTATTTTGAAAGCTAAAGGAACAAGTATTTCATCAGGCTGTGTTTAAATTTTGATCAACTTTTCATTTAATGAATTAATTTTTTTTAGTGCGCTATAATTATGAACAGTCTATTTAAGACTTTTTTTATAAAACCACCTCTGATATTTTTTCTGGTGTTATTTAAAACTGAATTGTGACTTTAATTAAATAAATTTGAATAAAAATGTTTAATTGACACAAAAAAACTTGAAATTTTTTTGATATTTTGAATAGAAACAATAAGTTGTAAAAAATAATTTAAAGTGCGCTATAATTTTGAGCAGTACTTTATATAAAAGAGTAATGTGACTGACTGACTGACTGACTGACTTATATACTCATTCATCATCGCCCAGCTCAAACCGCTGAAGCTAGAGACTTGAAATTTGGACTGTAGGTCCACCTCCCGGAATATAGATCCACTAAGGCTGGATTTTTGCCAATGTTGATTCTAAGGGGGTAAAAAGGGTAAAAAACTGTACTTTTGGTACTTTTTATATCTCCTGAAATAATGGTCATAGAGACTTGAAATTTGGACTGTATGTTCACCTCCCGGAATATAGAACCAGTAAGGCCGGATTTTTACCAATGTTGATTCTAAGGGGGTAAAAAGGGTAAAAAACTGTACTTTTGGTACTTTTTATATCTCCCGAAATAATGGTCACTGGGACTTGAAATTTGGACTGTATGTTCAACTCCCGGAATATAGATCTACTAAGGCTGAATTTTTGCCAGTGTTGATTCTAAGGGGGTAAAAAGGGTAAAAAACTGTACTTTTTGTACTTTTTATATCTCCTGAAATAATGGTCACAGAAACTTGAAATTTGGACTGAATTTAGCTTCCCGGAATATAGATCCACTATGGCTGGATTTTTGCCAATGTTGATTCTAAGGGGGTAAAAAGGGTAAAAAAATGTACCTTTGGTACCTTTTATGTTTCCTTATGTAATGCTCCTAGACACTTGAAATTTGGAATGTAGGTTCAGCTCCCGGAATATAGATCTACAAAAGCTGGATTTTTGCCAATGTTGATTCTAAAGGGGTAAAAAGGGTAAAAAACTGTACTTTTGGTACCTTTTATATTTTCTTAAATAATGGGCCTAGAAACTTTAAATTTGCAATGTAGGTACACCCCCCCCGGAAAAAATATTCACCAAGGCTATGTTTTTGCCAAGGTTGACTCAACGGGGGTAAAATCGAAAAAGTGTACTTTTGGTATTTTTTTTATTTACTGAAATAATGGTACCTTTTATCAAAAGTTCGTTTTATAAAAAGTACCATTTATAAAAAGTACCTTTTATAAAAAGTACCTTTTATAAAAAGTACCTTTTATAAAAAGTACCTTTTATAAAAAGTACCTTTTATAAAAAGTACCTTTTATAAAAAGTACCTTTTATAAAAAGTACCTTTTATAAAAAGTACCTTTTATAAAAAGTACCTTTTATAAAAAGTACCTTTTATAAAAAGTACCTTTTATAAAAAGTACCTTTTATAAAAAGTACCTTTTATAAAAAGTACCTTTTATAAAAAGTACCTTTTATAAAAAGTACCTTTTATAAAAAGTACCTTTTATAAAAAGTACCTTTTATAAAAAGTACCTTTTATAAAAAGTACCTTTTATAAAAAGTACCTTTTATAAAAAGTACCTTTTATAAAAAGTACCTTTTATAAAAAGTACCTTTTATAAAAAGTACCTTTTATAAAAAGTACCTTTTATAAAAAGTACCTTTTATAAAAAGTACCTTTTATAAAAAGTACCTTTTATAAAAAGTACCTTTTATAAAAAGTACCTTTTATAAAAAGTACCTTTTATAAAAAGTACCTTTTATATAAAGTACCTTTTATAAAAAGTACCTTTTATAAAAAGTACCTTTTATAAAAAGTACCTTTTATAAAAAGTACCTTTTTTAAAAAGTACCTTTTATAAATAGTACCTTTTATAAAAAGTACCTTTTATAAAAAGTACCTTTTATAAAAAGTACCTTTTATAAAAAGTACCTTTTATAAAAAGTACCTTTTATAAAATGTACCTTTTATAAAAAGTACCTTTTATAAAAATTACCTTTTATAAAAAGTACCTTTTATAAAAAGTACCTTTTATAAAAAGTACCTTTTATAAAAAGTACCTTTTATAAAAAGTACCTTTTACAAAAAGTACCTTTTATAAAAAGTACCTTTTATAAAAAGTACCTTTAATAAAAAGTACCTTTTATAAAAAGTACCTTTTATAAAAAGTACATTTTATAAAAAGTACCTTTTATAAAAAGTACCTTTTATAAAAAGTACCTTTTTTAAAAAGTACCTTTTATAAAAAGTACCTTTTATAAAAAGTACCTTTTATAAAAAGTACCTTTTATAAAAAGTACCTTTTATAAAAAGTACCTTTTATAAAAAGTACCTTTTATAAAAAGTACCTTTTATAAAAAGTACCTTTTATAAAAAGTACCTTTTATAAAAAGTACCTTTTATAAAAAGTACCTTTTATAAAAAGTACCTTTTATAAAAAGTACCTTTTATAAAAAGTACCTTTTATGAAAAGTACCTTTTATAAAAAGTACCTTTTATAAAAAGTACCTTCCATAAAAAGTACGTTTTGTTAAAAGTACCGAAAGTACACTTTTTGGTACTTTTTTATTTCCTGAAATAATAATCAAAGAAACTTGAAACTGGAAAAGTTCGCCTCTCGGAAATTAAAGGGGTTAAAAGGGGTAAAAGAGTGTACTTATTTATTTCCTGATATAATGGTTCCAGAAACATAAAATCTGGAATGTAAAACCCTGCGGTGAAAAAAAAGATTGGGAAAAGTACTTTTTGGAAATTCCGTTTCTTAACGGGGATAAAAAGTACTTTAAATATTTGCTGAAACAATGATAGATAATTGAAATATTGAATATAGGATCCTTCGGTGAAGAAAAAACATTCTGGATGAGGTACTTTTTGGAAATTCCGTTTCTAATGAGGGTAATAAAGTGTACTTTTGGTACTTTTTTGTTCTTATAATAATGAACTTAGAAGAAGGAGATGGAATTGGAAATGAAATGGAGTAGAACGGGGAACAAAATAGAATAGAACAGGGAACAAGTAGATAAAACAAAGACTACGTAGGGGAATTTTTTTGACATCGATAGAGTAATCCTGATCCTTCTATTATCCGGTATTCAATACAACCGGTAACGAAGTACCGGGATGGTAAGCTAGTAATAATATAAAATATTCGGCACAGTTGAATTTAACACTTTCGCTTGTTTTTTTTTTTAAGATGCAGATATACGGGTTTCGATTGATTTAACTAATTTGCATTCGGTTGGAGTTTGAATTTTCTATTATTTGGGTTGATATGCTGTTAATACACGCCCACATACATAGTATGCTTGTCATGTAATTCCCTTATTAATGTAATTTGTTAAGTGCTGAAATCTATAATTATCTTATAATATTTATGATGGCATCTTATTACATAAATTAAGAAATTAATTTTTTTATGTTACTTTGCCTGCATAAGTATAATTTAATTATTTACTTTTCACAAAAACTTTTTATTAAATTTTTAAGAGAAACTCATGTAAGAGATTATTTCCTTTTTTTTTAAGGGTAAAAAAACTTCTAAAACTCTCGTTTTTTTAAAACTCTCTCAAAATTGTCCTTAATGATGTCGATAATACAGTGTTTTAACTTCGTGTTTTTGAGGATATAAAAACGAATAAAAGCTTTTTTTGCTCTTTTTCTCTCTCTATCCTTAACAAGGAGCTGTTCAACAATAAATACAACACAATGTTGTCGTATTGCTGCCTGTAAACAATTTAAAATAATAAGTAAATGCTTGATATGCGTTTAGTTTAAAACGGTATGCGTTACGAAATGGTCATTGTTAGTTCAAATATAAAAGAAATCGCGCAAGGATACGTTTTATGAAAAAAAAAGAAATGAAAGAAATGGAAAAAGTGCTTTTGTTTAAAAAATGATAATTTGATAACGAAAAAAAAATCAATTGTTTTAAGTGAAAATAATAAAAAAAAAATATTTTACTGGAATAAATACATATTATGCATAATTAAATAATAATTAAATATTACTAAAAAGCAAAGGGAATACCAGCATTTATTTTTAATTGCATAAAAATTAAAGTGATTTTTTATTTTGTGACAGCTTTTAAGTTGTCTCTGCTCTCATAAAAAAAGGATTTCATTCATTCATTACTATGGGAATAATTAAATAAACCGTAAAGTTTGTTTACATAAGTAAGTATTTTAATATGAAGGCTCAAATTTCAGTTATATGACTTTATTAAATTCTTGGAATTATTTTAAAAGTCAAAATTATACTTTTGTTTTTTGCTGAAAAGTAATTATGAAGATTTTCTTTCTCGTTGGTTAAGAAAAAAATAAATTGGAATATACAATTTGTTTAATTAATGCGATTTTCCTTTTAAAATAATAAAGATAATTTAAGAAATATTACCTTATAATGGTAAAGAGGGTTGATTGGCTTTTTTGTTTGTTCTACATATTGGAATGATAGAATTCTTAGAACCGCCAAAAGTAGTTCATTCGATGGGAAATTTATAAATATTAGTTTCGTTCGGGGTTTGTTTTTATTTAAGGTTTAAAAAAAAAAAACGAAAAATAAAATTTGATTTAACTTTGGTTTTAAAAAGTTTTTTTTCGGCACAATTAAATGTTGTATTAAATATTTAACCTCCAAACCGGCAAATTATTTATTTCTTCAAATAAATATCCTTTATAGCGCGGGCCGATTTTCTTGTCAAAAATCGTATGACAAAAACGTAATCAACAAGAAATTCTAAGAAAAATTTTCAAAAAAAACATGGGTCTGAAATCAAACCCTATACCGCATGAAAATCCGTCCCTCCCGTTTGACTGTTGAAAACACGCTAAATTTCAAAAGTATGTGGGAAAGTTCCAAATATATGCGGTTATCTTCTGAGGCTTGGCGTATATGTCTGCCTTTCTCTCGGTCACATTGCTATTGAATTTCAGCGAAATCGGTACAGTAGTTAAGAAGTTATAAGCAAGTTATAAACACACATTTTTGAAGAGATTGGTAAGCCAAAAATATTTTAAAAATTACACTGCGTGACAAAACTAACCAATATTTTAGAAAACAAGAGGTACGACCATCATTTCAATATATTTCGGACATGCTGAATCGAATGGCGTACTCCGTTTTTCGATGTATGGTACAGTTTTCTTGTAAAATGTCATTAAAGATTGGCTGATTTTCAGTTGTTTTTTTAACAAAAAAAATTCCAAAGCTAATGATTTTAAACTTAACTTGTAGCAATATTTCTAATATAAATTTGGTTTAAAGCTTTTCATCTTAAGCCCTTTAATTCGCGGATTTCTTCGTGTTTTTAAGTTTTCGCGAAATTAACCGCTAAATTGGTATCTGATAAAAAACTTGCATTTTGTGGATCATAAAGGCGTTCATGACACTACGAATAGTGGACAAAAAACATCTATGTTATATGGACCATCATGATGAAAATCGCGAAAAACCGTTTTTTTTATATTTCAGCATCACTTTAGGAGATGATTTGAGGCTTCATCTTTTAGTATATAATGTGGGAACCTTAAACAATGAACTGACCCAAAATTTGTCCAAAAAAGTTTTCATTTGCAAAAGTTATCTTAACAAAAACTACAATTATTGTATCGCAAACATTGAAATAATAGTTTTTGTTAATATAACTTTTGCAAATGAAAACTTTTTTGGCCGAATTTTTGGTCAGTTAGTTGTTTAAGGTTCCCACATTATATACTAAAAGATGGAACCTTAAATCATCTCGTAAAGTGATGCTGGCATATCCAAAAAAACGGTTTTGCGCGATTTTCATCATGATGGTCCATATAACATAGCTGTTTTTTGTCCACTATTCGTATTGTTAGGGATGCATTTTTGATTCATTAAAAGCAAGTTTTTTATCAAAGACCAATTTGGCTGTTAATTTCGCGAAAACCTTTAAAAATGAAGAAATTCGCGAATTTAAGTGCTTAAATTGAAAAGCTTTAAACCAAATTTGCATAAGAAATGTTGCTACAAGTCATATCTTTGTTTTCCATGTCATAAAACTTATAAACCATTTACTTTGCAAATTTTTTTGTTAAAAAACTGGCTCGAAATCAGCAAATCTTTAACGACATTTTGCAAGAAAACTGTACCATATATCGAAAAACGGAGTACGCCATTCGAATCAGCATGTCCGCAATATATAGAAATGATGGTCGTAACTCTTGTTTATTATTTAGTGTTCCGCAGTGTTATTTTTGTAACTCACAAAATTTTAATACACAAGCAAAAATTTCAACACTCAAAAAAATTCTTACACAAAAAATTTTTTGTAGGAATGTTGGGCACATCTCCCCCTCGCGATAACTTTTTACAAATGAATGCCGAAAAAACAAAATTTTCTAATTTCCTGCACTCAAAAAAAAACCTTGTAAAATGACAAGAAAGGTTTGTTTTTTTTTTTTTTGCTACCTCTTATTTGACAAGAATTCCTAGTAAGCTATTTTCCAATAATTTTGTTGTTTTACATGATTTTTACAAATAAAATTGTATGTATATTTACTTTTTTGATGATATAAAACTTGTAAGGAACTTTCGTAACTTTGCTAGATTTTTTGCTACCTCCTATTGTACGAGAATTCTTAGCAAAAATTACAAGATTTTTTGTAAATTTACAAGCTATTTACCAATAAAATTGTAAATTTACAAAATTTTTTTGCGCAAAAAAACTTACAAGGAATTCTCGTGAATTTTCTAGATTTCTTTTGTAACATTTTCTTGAAGATTTGTAATATTACAAAAAAACAAGTAGAAAAGTTAAATTCGACTTGGCCGAATCTATGGATACCCTACACAATGCCGTTTTTAAAGAATGGTAAATTTTCTAACGTGAAAAAAATTAACAATTTTGATTAGAAATATTTTTTTTTGAGTAAAAAACTTTTTTTATCATTTTTGTAAAAAAAAGAAAAATTACTAATTTTTTATTTTAGTGTAAAATTTTTTTCGAGTGTAATTTTTTTTTTAGTGTAAAAATATTTTTGAGTGACAAAAATACTTTTTAAAGCACACTCAAAAAAATAAAACTGTAAAGTTAACAAACTTTTTTTTGTTAACTCGAGTTTACTGGATTTTTATCAAATTTTTAGTTAAAATCAGCGTTTTAACTACTTTTTCTAGTTAAGTTCAATTTACGAAAATACTAGTTTTGTACAAATTTTGAATTAATTTTTTTTGTTGACTTTAAAACTGAGTTTACGAATTTTTACTAATTAATTTGCTGATTTCTTGTAACATTTTTGTCAAGTAAAAAATTTTAAACATTTCTTGTGTAGCCTCCTATGCAAATCTCATAAGTCCTACTTAAGCTGAACTTAATACTGTGAAAAAAAGAAAAAATAAGTGAAGTGTTAGTGTTTAAAACCAATATTTACCAAACTTAAAATTTTTTACAAAAAGTTTAGCTGAATTCAACTAATAAAAAATGTTACGAAATTTTCAGCTAAATTTTTAGTTAAAATTACGTTTTTTTGCTACATTCATTCTACGAAAAGTTAACTAAATATTTTTTGTTAAATTAACTAGAAATTTAGTAGGTTCAAAATCAGGTGTTTTTTTAGTTAAATTTAACAAAATTTTTTGCTAACTTTACAGTTTTATTTTTTTGAGTGCATGTTTTTTTAAGGCTCGGTTTTTTCAGTACGTGAATTTAAGTTACAGCGAATCTGAAATTTACGGTTTCGATTCGGAAGTACTCTTTCACCATTCACCAACTCTTTAAAAATTTGTTATTCTTTCGAATTTTAAGATTTAAAAATTTTTTTCTTATCAAAATTAAGTATCTAGTTAATATCTTCAATAATTACAAGAAAAAAAAATTAAATTTAAAAATTTGAAAGGATATCAGAAAGGATTTTTAAAAAGTAGGTGATTGGTGAAAGAGTACTCCCGAATCGAGCACAATATCTTTGGAACCACTGAATCGCTTTGGCTGAAATTAAATATGAACCAGGCCAGGGGAACGACAAATAAATTTTCAAGCCTCAGTATCCTCAGAATAGCCCTTAGAAAGTAATCGTGTTTTTTATCTCGGAAATTCGCGAAAAAACCTTGCCGAAATTCATTCTTTTGCTCATGAGTTTTGAGCCACTGGACCGATTTTACTGGATTGCAATACCAACCTGACCAGGTAAATGTCCAACATATATGCCTAACTTCAGGAGCCTCCGTAAAGTCTTTCAAAAGTTAGCGTGTTTTCAACAGACAGACGGACGGACGGACGGACGGACATCGAACGAGGATCATGTATATACACACTTTATGGGGTTTTAGACCATTATTTCGAGGTTTTACAAACGGAATGACAAACTTTTATACCCTCTATCACTAGAGTGGAGGTATAAAAAATTGTAAAATTACAAAAAATTGGAAATTACAAAAAAAACGCAAATTTCAATCTTTAATGTTTTGTTAAAAAACAAGGAAAAACTGTCAAACATTGGTAAAATGGGGACTTTTTCTATAAAAAAATGTCTCATTTGAATAACAAAATACTAAAAAACATGTAAAAAGGGCTGTTTTCAGAAGTAGGTTTAGTTTTGCAAGTGAACCTTTTTTTTACCTGGACCGATTTATAATTTCTAAAATACAATTGATATTTTCTGAAATACAATTGATAATTTTTAAAATACATTTGATAATTTCTCACGGTGAGCCTCAGAGATGTTTAGGTTCAACTTTAGTGTCGACGAAAAGTGCAAACGCAGTTCGATTTCTACTTGATTAAATGTCACAAAACTGTTAACAGCGAAATCGTAGCTACTCGCATTCGCGAGATATTTTGACAATGAAGTTTTTTAAATATCTTGAAAAACTGAATATGCAGTTTTAATTGTATTTATTTACAGTTCACAAAACAGTTAACATCGAAATCATATCTTCTCAATTTCGCGAGAAATCGCAAAATTAAAAAAAAAAATAAAATAAAAAAATTGAAAAAAAAATATTTTTCACGAAAATTAGCAGTCAAGATACTGGTTTGAAAAGTTTTACCACCTTTAATCACATATAATTTAAACTGCATACAATATATTTGTCGTTTCCTGATTTTTTTTTTCCTTTATTTTAGACACTAAGGAAAAAATAAATTAATTAATATAAAAACTTGAACAGTAATTTTTCAATTTCTCGGGAAATTTATCATCTATAATTTTTATGCTTGCAGTTTCATCAACTTTAATAACCTTGAATTCAAACTGCATACCATATTTTTGTCGTCAATTGAAGTAAATTCTTTTACAGACCAAACATAACACAAAGTAATGAGTAAATAGTAGTTTAGCAAATTTTTTTAGCGATATCTCGAAGAATTGATCAGCTGAATTTAAATGTTAACAGTCTTATCACAATGTTAAAGAAACTTCTTTTATTAATCACAACAAAAAATACCCTCAAAAAGCTGTTTTTCGCAATTTCTCGCGAAAGTGAACATCTATAATTTTTTTGTGGGCAATATTGACTTCTTCCAACATGCTCAAATAAAACTGCATACCACTTTTTTTTATTATTTCTACAGAACCGGTTTTAAAATATAAATAAATAATAAAAAAAATTATATAATTACGCGATATCTCTCGAAATTTAACACCCACAATTTCGATGTCAACAGCTGTGTGACCTTTGATCAAGCACAAGTAAAACTGTATACCATGTTTTTACGAAATGTTAAAGAAACCTATCTAAAGATAAAAAACCAAAACAAAAACAACGACAACAAAAAATTATGTTCGCGATTTCTCGCGAACTAAAGAAGATAGGATTTGGATGTTTACTGTTTTGTGACCTTTAAATAAGTACAATTAAAACTGTAAAACTTAATAATATTTAAAAAACTTCAATGTCAAAATTTTACATAATACAAAAACGCTAAAGTTCGACCTAAACATCGCTGAGGCTCACCGTCTAAGTATAAAAAATTTTTTTTGAGTACATTGGTATAAAAAGCAGGATTCCTTAATACGAATACATTTCGAATGGTAGAATTCAGATAAATACTTTCGAAGAAATGTTTCTTTAAAGTATAATACTTTTTGATTTTTTCAATTTGTACAGAAAATGAAATTCGCGACAACTCGCGATTTTTTTGAAAATGGATAGGTTAGGTTGTAAGTGGCTGCTGACGTTTTACGTCAACACACGTAGACTCTGAGGTCCATTGTGATACCACGGGACCGTAATAGGTTTCCCTACTAGTCCCTGTCGTTAAACCAGTTTGAGCTTCTTATGAAACTCCTTAGATGTTGAATTTTGACATCCGACAAATCAGAAAGATCGTACAGTTCCCTAGATCCCAGTGAAGCAAGTCTCTGACCAGAAAGTGCCGGGCAATGGCAAATAAAGTGTTCGATAGTTTCCAACTCCTCTTGATCCATGCAACTTCGGCAAAAGTCATTCGACGGCACGTTTAACCGCTCTGCGTGCTTCTCTATAAGACAGTGTCCGGTAATTATAGAAACCACTGTCGAAATCTCTCCTCTTGGAAGCGATATCAGCTCACATGTGCGCCCCTGATTAAGAGAAGGCCAAATCAGTCGTGTTGTCTCACACGTCCATCCATTTGCCCATCTTTGATTAGTCTCCGTCGCAGAACAAAGCCGTAGGTTTTGCTTGCAAGTTTCTAGAGGCATACCAACACATTCCAATTCTGCTGGAACCTATAAGGTAGTTCCTAGTCTTGCAAGCTCATCGGCTTTGCAATTCTTTGGAATGTCTCTGTGCCCTGGGACCCATATGAGTCGTATGTTAAACTGCTTGGCCATCTCATTTAAAGACGTGCGGCAGTTAAGGGCAGATCTTGTTTTCAGAAACATTGAATCCAGGGACTTGACCGCGGCTTGACGGTCAGTATAGATGTTGAAAATGGATATGTTTAGTTGGCTTTGTAGAGCTGATTATGTTGATATTAAACTACAGATAGTGTTAACCGAGAATGGAACTGTAGACTACGAGCTGGACCCGGTCTCGTGCTTTATAATTGTTTACCCTGCAAGAAAAGTGACCGGTCCTTGATAGGTCACGTGATTTATTTAATATGAACGAATTTATTTTTGTAATTTACGAATTTATTTTGAATAATATAAAAAATTGTTTTGTAAGAACAAAAAAATATTTCGAAGAATGTAGTAAACTTTTTCGTAAAAACTTTTAATTTTTACAAAACAATATCATACTTCTACAGAGGCCTGTCACGTTAACAGCTTGTGAGATGTCACCGTCCTAAGATCAAATTTTTAAGATCAAATTCTCCTTTATAGGGTCATAGAACTGATAATAAATGACTAGTTCGCGTTCAACCCTACATACGATAGTTTTTTTTGTTCAATCGGTCCTGTAATAACAAATAATTACTCTCAAGTTTATTATGTTTAATCATAACGGGAAATATAAATGCCCTCGTACTAGAATAAACTCCTTTATGTACTGCAAATAATGTATCTTTCTTCAAATTTACCACAAAAAACTAACTTTGAAACGCATCTTAAAACTTAGCTAGCTTAAATTTAAAGGTTTTACTTGGTTTTACATTTAAGCCATTTGATAGAATGGTCTTGCCAGCCACTTGTATGTTATCGAGGGTTAATACTAATAATGTTACTAACTTGTTTTATAGTTCGGTTTCACATGTATTTTGAGTTTTTTTTTTTTTGTTGCTATTACAATACCATCTACCATATTCAATGTATTTTCGTGTGCTCTAAATAAAATTGGCGATAAAAATGTAAAAAAAAAAACACACACACAAAAACTTGTAACTGCAGAGAAAGAATATCATAATTGGAAAAGTTTTCAACTTTGAAACTGTATGTTAGTGGGGGCAAACAAAAAAAAAAAACACAAAAACTTAACATTTCTGGTGTTTCAGCTACAATTTCTCTTTTCGTGTTCATGTTTTTCATGATTCTTTTCCCTTTTGTTATGAGTAGTAATAAATGTGTGTGTGTGTAAAACAAAAAACATGTATAAATAACTCATATTCTACATCTGGAACTCTACTGATTCATTGTAGTGGTAGTAGTGCAGTACTACTCCAACTACTACTTACCACTTGTAGTTGGTGTTAACTAAATTTCCCTGCCTTAAAGTTGGAAGTGATTTTTTTTTGTTTGTTCGCTTTTATTTAAGTTGGTAGTGGTTTATTATGAATTACTGCGTTTTTTTTTCGTTTTGTTTGGATTGAAGTAGTTATTAAAGTTTATTTTAAAATTTAAAAAGTTTCTGTTTTTTTTTTTATAATAACAGAAAATAGGCCAATTATATAGATTTTTTTTAATGCCCTCCACTTAGGGTTGCCAGATACTAGAAGTCAAATAACTGGATAATAGAAAATTTTCAACTGGATTTTGAAAAAATAACAGGACCTATACATATTTTTTTTTATAATTTTAAAAAATCAACCGATTTTCATATATGAGGCATTCCACACCAAATGTCCCGCTACAGAAAAACATGTGTCCCGTAAATTTCTGAATAGGTTGTTTAGATAGCCAAAAACATTCATAAACACGTTCTTCGTTTTTTTTTCGAGAAAATCGCATTTGAATTTTAAATTTCATAACAATTTTGTAATTTGCTTGTATTTTTTTGTTTCAACAGAGCGTATGAGAAATATTTATGCAATTAATATTTTTCATTCGCAACGTAAAAACAAGAAAATACAAGCAAATTACAAAATTGTTATGAAATTTAAAATTCAAATGCGATTTTCTCGAAAAAAACGAAGAACGTGTTTATGATTTTTTTTTGTGTGGATGGACAAACATCTTAACTTTAAAAAAAAAAATAAAAAAAGTGGCCGGATTTTTGATAAATTGCCTTTTTTAAAAATGGGGAAATTTCAGAACGGGTTCTGAAAATTTTCCAAAAAAAAATTTTACTCGATAGCCCATACAAAACTATATAAGAATGTAATTTTTGAAATTGTGGTACATTCCTTTTTAATGTGATAAATATTTAATCAAGGCTACTCGCCACAAATTTGAACATTTTTCCAATATTTGACCACGCCTCCTAAGCCCAGTTTTTGAAAACTTGAAAAACTAAAAACACAATTTTCTAATTTTCATATAGGGATATCCATACAACCTATTCAGAGGTTTACGGTATACATGTTTATTTTTTCGCTGGGCATTTGGTGTGGAATGCCTCATATGAGATACATATTTTTATTTTAGATTACTTTCTAAATATAACATCAATCAAACGGACGTCTCTATTGTCCACGGAAAAATGTGCCCTTTTTAAACATTTTCATTACTATTCCGAGAATCTTGAAATTTTGATGTTGAGCACGTCAAAGGTCTGAGGATTGTTGGCGCAGATTTTTCTTTTCAAATAACCCCACAAAAATTAGTACGGAATTGTTAAATCTGTAAATCTAGTTATTTTTTGTGGTCATCTGAAATGTACGAAACAATGCTCAGATCATCGACGAGCTAAAGGAAAACATTCGATAGACTAACCGAGATGTTCAAAAAAGTAATACAAAAGGATGTAAAAATGCAGCAAGAAGAAAGAGCACATTTCGCCGAGCAAAAAAACATTTATGATTTATTCACGATTAGTGTTTTATTCAAAAAGTAGTCCAAAAAACTCTAAAATACATATAATTAAAACAAGTAAGAAAGTTATAGTCGGCCAAGACCGACCATTTGATACCCTACACCAGTGTTTTCCGCAAAATGGGTCCTAACTCGAAACATGGACCGATTGTATCTGTCTTTTGTTAGATCTTTATTTAGTGCAGAAATAACACACAGACCAAATTTTAGTGGAATTGGTTTATTTTTTTGTCAATAGACCGATTTAACTGAATATCGGTCGAAATTTTTATATGGAGGACTAAGTCCAAAAATGGTACAATTATATTCCGATTTGATTAGGTTACTAAAGTACACGTTTGACACCTAAAAATACAATTTTTATTAAATATTTCCATTTTCATGAATTTTGAGGGATTTATGTGAATATCGGGAGGGTGGTTTGTATGGGGGCTACCAGAAGGACTGACCCAATTTCAATAGGTTTTGTCCTTGGGCCAAACGATGCTTAAGTTTCAAATTTCAAGTCAATTGATGGAAAATTGCGACCTGTATCGTGCTTAAACTGATAGATGGACAGACAGACGGACGGACAGACGGACGAACGGACATCGCTTAATCGACTCAACAAGTAATTCTGAGTCGATCGGTATACTTGAAGGTAGGTCTAGGACCAATATTTCGGGTAGTTACAAACATCAGCACAAACTCATTATACCCTGTACCACAGAGTGGTGTAGGGTATAAATATTATTCAATGACCTCGAACTGGAATAAACCTATTCAAAATATAATGTTTGAAAGGTCGAATAAAATTAATTTTTTTAATAAAAATTAATCAAAATTAAAAAAAAAAAAAAATGATTTTTGATAAAAAAAATATAAAATTTTTGATAAAAAAATTATAACGATACGTTTTATTCACCAGCTGGTGAAATTTTTATTTATTCACCAGTAGTTTAATTATTTTCCATGCTACAAATCCAAGCTACAAACCTTTTAGCGTCACTTTAAAAGTTAGAAACCAGACTTAAAACATTATTATGTTAAAGATATATAAGTCCTGAAAATTTGCTGGAACATATGTCAAAAGTGATGGGTCGCGCCATTTTCTTAAGAAAGCGATATGTATTTTTATACGAAATATGTCAAGTTTGTGATAGGTCATTGGGATCCATGTGATCTTTCACGGAACCACATTTCTTGTAGGGTATTTTATTTTTTCGAAAATAAGTTAATAAAATTAATTGAAAGGGTTTAAGTTGAAAAATGCAGAAGAAAAATTGAATTTCTAAAAATTATAGGCAATTCTGGTATTTCCCATACCGGTTTCAAACACCCCAGTTAGTGTTATCATCAGTAGGATTTTAATTGTCGGTTTGTCTTGTTAAAATTGTGGAAATTGTTTTTTATATATGCGAATGTTTATAGTTTCAACAAAATAAATCTTAAAAGTTTCCAACACTAAAATTCTATTTCGAGCAATCTCAACCTCACCTCATACTTTCTTTCAACTTTCTTACATTATTTCACAACATGATCTGGAATTGCAGACACAAATGAAAGAATTTGCATTTTCTGTTTCGGAGACGTGTCATATTTTAGGCGTCATATTTTGTCAGCCATTTTATTTAATATTTTTTTCTTTGTATTTGTAATAAGGGTTTAAATTGAACACATGCAGAAGAAAATTTAATTTCTAAAAATTATACACATTTCTGGTATTCCCATACAGTTTACAAACATTCCAGTTAGTATTATCATCAGTAGGATATCAACCTTTTTTGTCTCTTATAGTGCGTTTACATTGGATTTCTAATCTAGTTAATTGCGATTTTAATCTACTTTGAATCTGTACCGTTTACATTGGCATTTTTTACATTTGAGAAGATTAAGATTGTCATTTATAACACCAAGTTGGTAATAAATGTGTGTGACTGTGTGTGACTAGTCGTCGTATGATTAACAAGGACAGTGACGGCGTTTACAAATAACAATGACGGCGGCATAAACATACTTGGCGGCGTCATCAAAACGGCAGGCTTTGTGTCGGTGTTTTTCAGTGTTGGAAAATGCAAATAATAGAAATACAGAGTTGTATCTAACTTTACAAGATTGAGTTTGCCGATTAGAGTCTAAACTACTAGATTGAAAAAAATAAATTTGTATGGCCAATCTAATAGATTGAAACTGGATTGGAGCCACAATCTACTTTAAGCTAGCTTAGAGGACCAGTGTAAATGCACTATTACATTATTTCGCAAAGGTTACCAACTTTTCGTTTTTTTATAAAATGAGAAATTTCGACAATGCATATTATTTGTTTGTATACCGAGTGCTTTACCAGTACATTTGGTTTTGTATTAGTCAATATTTCAGCAAAGCGTATTATTTTTTATGCAGCCAATGTTTTTCCACATAATTTTTTTTGTCTCCGTAAACATTTTATATTGATTTTTTTTTTGTTAATGACTACTAAAGTTTTTCAAAAACAAAAAAAAAAATGTTTAAAAGCCTGTGAGTAAGAAAAAAAACTTTAACAGCTTAAAAAAAGTCGGAAATAAGACACCAATTTAATTGATGTTGAATGAAGATGTCTGTGACGGAAATTAAACTTTGCAGTTGAACGGTAAAACATTAAAAGAAAGTGACAACGATTGGCAACAATTTTTTTTAAGTGGAAATATCCAAGTTAATAAACGGCTTCTATGTCACAAGTTACTTATAAATACTATATCGAATGACTTACAGCAATAAGGTTTTGTTTTAAAAATGAAATTAATTTTTTATAAGAAGCCATATGCCTTGAGTGAATTATACCTTTTTACCTTGGCGTTTGATAATAATTTAATAAAAATTAAGGTAAATTAGATACATTAGATACATTAAAGGTAAAAACTTGTGCAAATAATGATATAAAAGAAAATTTATTACAAAAATAATTCATTGTCAGGAACTGTTAATTTCTTTTGAAAATTTGCATACAAAGTGATTTTTTTTTACAAACAACTATGTAAGGAATTATGAGTTTTTTTACACGACTTTCTGGTGTAATTCGTAAAAGATCACTAGAAAATTTTACTTCGTAAAATTTCGTACCAGATTGGTCTAACATTGCCACTATCTCTGAAAAAAATGTCTGCGAAGTTTGTACTTTTGCTCAAACCATTGAATCATGATAATGTTTTGCTGTTTAAATAGGTGTTCTTTCTAAAGCAACATTTTTCCAGAGAAAAAAATAATGCCATATTAATTTGTCATTTCATGCAAAACGCATTAAAATATCGTTCGAGGACCCTATTTATTACAGTTCGTTTGATGACTTTGTCACTTCATCTGTTTGTCGGGTATCATAATTTTTTTTTAAAGGATTTAGGGAAGCTGAAAAGGTAGCCGGTATTTTTTTGGAAAAATGTTCACTCCTTGGGGTGGTTCAACGCATCTGAAATCGCGGATTTTGAGGTGGTTTTTCTGTAGAGAAAAAACGGCTGAATATATTACAAATCTGATTTCACCAGTCGATTCTACAGCAAGAATTAATACAATGGCAGTTTTTTTAACTCTTAAAAAAAGTTCCAAATAATATCGAATACCGAAAAAATCTAGTTAAAAAAAAAAAAATTAATTATTTTTTTAGTCGTGGACGATGAAAAGACAGACTTTGGTAAAAAAAAAAAATTGGTACAAAAACCACCTTTCTTACACAAGCCATTTAGAAGTTATAAGCCTTCAAAGTTTTTTTTTTTAAAGACAAAATTATAAGACCCTGACCAACATTTGAAAATTTGTTGGATGTGTCAGCGGTTCGGTTAACTCGTTTCGATTAACCTTCAATGCCGATTCCAAATCTGGTTTCCAAAGCTTTTCATAACGTGAGGTTTTTGAGAAAATTGAGGTCAAAGTTCATAAAAAACGCATTTTTATGCATTATTGAGAGTATTTTTTTTATATTTTTGGATGATGTTCTGGGATCGTACAAATCATTTTCGATTAACACTTCGATACTGGTTCTGAATCTGGTTCTCAAATTTTTCTATCACGTCATATTTTCGAGAAAATTGAGATCAAAGTTCTCAAAAAACGTGCTTTTGTAGGTTTTTGAGAGTTTATAACTTCTTAACGGGTTGTGATAGAACGAAAATTTTGGTGCCATTTTGTTAAGCTGAAAATGTCCTTTAATCATGCATATTTAAAAAAATTAATTTAAAAAACAAATGGAAAAACCTTATATTTCCGCCCTCTGTGGTGGGTTTTTGGAACTTTTTTTAAGAATTAAAGTTGTTATTATTCGACCTTTCTAATTTAAATAAATAAAAATTCTTCTCGAACTCGAAGAATTTTTATTTATATTTTTAAGAATTTAAAAAAACGACCATTGTATTATTTTTGCTGCAGAATCGATTTGTGAAATCAGATTTGCGATATATTCAGCCATTTTTGTTCTGTAGAAAAATCAGCTTAAAATCCGCGATTTCAGATGCGTTGAAAAATTTTCCCAAAAAAATACCGGCATTCTTTTTAGCTAACCTAAACCCTTCAAAAAAATTATGATATCCGCAGATCAAATTTTTAAAATTAACTCTAATGTTTATATATATTATTGATCTGTAAAGGTTTGTAAATCTGCATGAAAAAAAAAAAAAAAAAAACAAGTGAGAGTGTTTAATTCGGCTGTGCCGAATCTTTCATACCCTCCAAAATGTAAAAAAAATAAAAAAATCAGGGGCGTCTCTTTTTTTTGTGAGGGTGGCGGACTTTGGGGGTTTGATGGGAGACATTGGTAGACACCTTCCCCTTGCGAAAGATGTTAGTAAATGGATTTATTATGATTCTTCCAATTATTTAATCCAATTATTCATTATTAAAATACATTTTTAATATCCACGCCCACAAAAGGGGCGGGTCAAACTTTTTTTAAGTTTTTTTTTATCCGCTGGGTTCAGATGCAGGGTTTTGAGCTTCCTCTGACATAAAAATGTTGCATTTGCTTAAAAAAAGTACAAAAAACCCTGGGAAAAAATACCGTTTTTCAGAGGTTGGTTTAGTTCTCCAAGGGGGAACTTTTTTCCACTTGGTCCGATTTTGCCCATTTCCGAACTTAGACTGCCTAGGATTATAAGACATATTCGTGCCAAGCTTCGAAAGCCTAGCTCTTTTATTTTGGACTGTATCGTGCCCACTAAAGACGGACGGACGGACATCGCTAGAATGTCTTAGAACCAATCACTGATCAATAATATATGTACTTTATGGGGTCCTAGACCGATATTTCGATGCGTTACACACGGAATGACAAAGTGAGTATACCCCTATACTGTGGTTGGAGGGTATAAAAATTATGAAAAAAAAATATTGATGAAAAAAAAATAATGATGAAAAAAATTTATAAAAAAATCATTGATGGAAAAAAATATTGACTAAAAAAATATTGATGAAAAAAAATATTGATGAAAAAAAAATATTAATGCAAGAAAAAAATATTGACGAGAAAAAATATTGATGAAAAAAAATTATTGATGGAAAAAAATATTGATGAAAAAAATATTGATAAAAAAAATTATTGATTAAAAAATATATTGATTAAAAAAAATATTGATGGAAAAAAATATGAATGAAAAAATTGATGAAAAAAATATTGATAAATAAAAATATTGATGAAAAAAATATTGATAAAAAAAATATTGATAAAAAAAATATTAATGAAAAAAATAATGATCAACAAAAAAATTGGTTAAAAAAATATTGATTAAAAAAAACATTGATTAAAAAAATATTGATGAAAAAAAATATTGATGCAAAAAAAAAAAAATTTTTGAAAAATAATTACGTTACGATTTATTCACCAGCTGGTGGATATTTTTTTATTCACCACGAGGTGAATTATTATCCAAGTTACTAAAGTAGTTGGTTTTAAGAAAATCCGGCCGTGTTTCTGAATTTTTTTGTGTGGATGGACAAATATCTAAACTTAAAAAAAAAAAAAATTAAAAAAAAAAGTGGCCGGATTTTTGATGAATTGACTTTTTTAAAAAATGGAAAATTTTACATTTGGTGTGGAATGCCTCATGTATCGAAAAAAAGAGCGGTTGGTTGGTTTTCTCATCGCAAAAACAATTTAAAAGTGGGCGTAGAAATCGAAACTTGTTCTTTCCAAAAAACCTTAGTTGGACTATGACCAACATTAAGAACAAAATGAGACAAATTGATCCAGCCCTTCCATGATTTAAAATATACATCGGCAAAATTGAGCGTAAAAGTAGGCGTGGACAATTTTTCTTTCCTTAAAAATCGGTCGTTAGCCGTTATAGTTCTTTCGACACAAAGAAAAAAGTTAGTGTGGGAAATTTTACTATACGTAAAAACCTTGACGAACATTTTGGTAAAATTCTTTTTTCGTAAATCCAAAGTTGTAATATAATGAAAATTCATTTTAAAAAAAATTAGTCAAATCGGTCCAGACATTCTCAGATTTTAGATAAATTTAAAAAGTGGTCGTAATAATGGGCATGGTCGATTTTTCTTTCAGTAAAAAATTAAATTGGATTACTACGAATGTTTAAATAAAAAAATACCCAAATCGGTGCAGACGTTATCCGAATTTATATAAATCGAAAAAAGTAGGCGTAAAAGTGTGCGTGGTCAATTTTTATTTACGTAAAAACCTAAGTTGGACTATGACGAACATTTCAAAAATAAATTGTCCAAATCGGTCAAGCCGTTCTCAACTGATGTGGTGACCAACGAACGACAATTGATATTTATTTGTAGAGAAGATTTAAAAAATAAAAAAATTATATTAAACGTTTTTATTTTGGATCCACCATTATTGGAATAACACTTTATCTAATTGAATTAGAGGACATATACAAATTTTTATAATTTTATGTGTTTTATGCCATATTAAAATTTTTATTCGGGATATATGTATAAAAAAACCTGGAAAAATATCATGTTGTTTTTTTGAAATGTTAGTGTTTTTATTAAATTAATTCTTGTTTGCATTCACAATTTTTCTTACAAAAGAAAAAAAATGTAGAAATCCTTGAAGTAAACAAACATACATTTACCAACAAAGCCAACATGTAGAAAACAATTTTTTATTAAATTTAAGAATTTTTACAATTTCTTGATTTTTTTTTCTCATGAAGTCAATTCCAAATTTTATATTCTACACTCAAAATAAAGTGTTAGTTGGAAAAATCACACAGCCCTATGAAGAATTTGTTAAATTTATCAATCATTTGCTAATAAATTTGTAAAATCCAGCACACATTATTAGTTTTAAAACAATTAAACTTTATTATATATAACTTTATTATATATGATTCTACTTAACACTTGCGGATTTGTTTATTTTTAGTGTACAATTATTAAAGCACTGTGGAGTGTTTTTTATGTAAACGTCATAAATAAAAAATATAAAGAAAATACTTTTGCAGGAAAAATGAAATACATCAACACAATGAGTTTTTTTTTTCATATTTGTGTTTTATAATTTTTCATATTTTTCTATATCATAGAACAGTGTTGGGCTAAGCTGTTATAACGTATAAAAAAAAAATTATAACCTCCCCTTACAATGCTTTTATCATTGTTTCTACCACTGTAACTTTCCCCAAATTGCTCCTAGTGGAGTCAAATGTATGATCGACCTCCATTTTTTGTCAATTCCAAATTTTTTTCAGAACTTACCTAACCCGTTTCTTCAACCCTTAATGTTGTCGTTACATTTTTTTATTTTTTTATAAATTTGTTTTATTAAAGCAGCTCCTACCGCCCTATGGAGGCCTTACAGTATTTTTTAACCCCCAATGTTTTTTCCAAACATAATAACACCCTATCACCACTCCCTAAGGGGGCTACCATAAAAAATTACATTTCTATAAAATTTGCTCCTTCCGCTCTCACTCAGATAAGTTTTACAGTAACTTTTTACGGTTATATTTTTAGTTAAAGCTGTTGCAAACGTTTTATCGTTTGTTTTTGAAGGAATCTAAAATATTGAATGATTTATACAGTTGTTAAAAAAAATAAACTACAAAAATTCCGGAAAAATATTTTTATCAGTTAAATTATTTGTGACCGTTTAATTTTATACACTCAAAATATTTTGTAGGCAAAAACAAATGAAAGACATATTTAAAACAAATGATAAAACATTTGAAAACCTTCCCAGTAATTATTCACTTGTTTTAACAAACATCAACATTTATTTTTTACTCTTAATAAAATTTTATAAAATAAATAACATTGAACATTAAAAAATAACGTCACTTTAATTTTTTTTACCAACAAATTCGAAAAAATAACGTACGAAAACATTAAAAATTAATGATTGTTGAGTTATTTTTACCAACAAATTCAAAAAAAAAAATACCTACTAAAATATTCAAAATTAATGATTTCGTAGGCTATTTTTACAATTTTTCTATTGAATTTTATTTTTAAAAACTTTTTACAAAACTTTTGGGGAATCGATCCCGCAATCAACTAAATTCTGGCCAGACCCCTCTGCCCCATCGTGCAAACTCACTTGATACACAAATCATTAAAAATTAAAGAAGAATCACTTATTTTTACTTACCGAACAAAAATAAATAACTTTAAAAATTGAATGCTAATTAAAGTCATTATTTTTTATGTTGTTATTTTTGAAACAAAGAACAGAAATAGTCATTTAAAAAAACTGAACATTGAACAAAAGTTTTTTTCTTTTAAAAACGACAAAACTTAAAACTTTTAAAATAAACTACAAACAGTTAATGATATAATTTTTTGAGTGCAGAAGTACACTCAAAAAAAACCATTAACTTAAACGTTGGAAAAATTTTCTTCAATAGTTTATAAATTTTCCCACAATTTAATTAAATTTAACTAAACTTTTGGAAATTTTCCCAACTTTTAGGAAAAAATTTTAGTTCATGGACTGTTTAATAGGCCTTAATTGTCCTTAAATGGAATTCCCTAATACATGGAAAAAATTCTTTCCGCCAAAGAAATTTTCCCTTAATAAATGAAAAAAAATCTTTATTTTTAAGACATATTTCTTAAAACATAATTTAGTTCAAAAAATTCAGTTTTAGGACGTAATTTCCTACCAATTAGTTTATCATATTTATCTTCTTTAATTTGAGAAAGTTTTTTCCACAAGTTTAGTAAATTCTGCATAACATGAAATTGTTTAGTTGATTTATTTTTTTTTTTTTTCATGATTGCTTGTAGTTCACATTTTGTTTATTATTTGTAGTATATGAAAAAGAGAGTTTGGTCTTGTATAACAAGTAATAAATTTAATGTTTACATTTTTTTCTACACATGTATGTGTGAGGGAAAAAATAATATTTTAATTACAACAAAGACCTTGGCTTTGGCGTGTTTTCCCATAGTCTGGGAACAAACGTTAAAGACAAAGTCTTTGTTGTAATTTAACTTTAAAAACTAATGAAATCTATTACTTGACCCTAAGAAACAAACGTTTTTTTTATATTTTAAATAAAAAATGTACATGATGAGAATTCTGTGTGTATTCGCATGCGATTCTATAAATAAACCAATAAAAATATGAAATTAACTAATTTTTAGGAAAAATGTCCTCATCAAAATTTTTTTTTTTAACTAAAAAATGGGAAATTTTTTCCCACTTTCTAGTTCAAATTGGTGCTAATTTTAAAGAAAAATATAGACTAAAAAGTAGGAATACATGGCAATGGAGCTAAATCATTATCAATTTTCCTTGGATTTAGTTACTTTTCCCATTTTTAGTTAGTTTTTTTTCTGAGTGTACAACTTTTGTAGTTTGATATTCAGAAAAAAAATATTTTTACTCCTCAAAATAAAAAATTTTTAACAGTTAAAATAACTGAAATAACATTTGTTCTTACGGAATCTCTAGTCATTTATTAACGTTTAAAAATAACTGAAAAAGTATGTTGTTTCAAGTGAAACATAAGTAATCCGTTTTTTAAAAGGAAAAACGATTGTTTTAAACGTTTTTTTTTTTCAAGTTGAATTTAATTACAAAATATTTTGTGTGTAGAGAAGTAAAATGTATGACCGAGCCCCATTATTTTTCACAAAATTTTCTCAGAATATACCTACGTTTTATTTTCGACTCTTAAAGGGTCCCCATACAATATTTTTATTATAATTTGTAGAGTGAAAAGATAAATGTTTTTTGTAATTTTATAAATTATTTTATTTCAAAGAAAAAACTAAATCAAAATTTTAATATTTTTCACTGTAAACATGAATGACAAATTAATAACAACAACATCAGGTTGTTATGAAAAGACAATAAAAGAAAAAGAAGATGCGGCCACTATCGCGACCAACAACACTTAATTCTTTAACAGCAACGTACAGCCAACACACAAACAACGACAACTATCGTTATCACGAAGCTTGTGTTGTCCGCTGTACAATGCTGACCGTCCTTTCATACCAACCTGTAAACAAAGAATGAGCTGCTTTCGTCAATGTTTGCACTTTTATAAAGACACCAAATGAGCTTTCCATTAAAAATGAACGATCGTCAAATTAGAGAATAATCACAATTGGAGCGGCAAGCGGTTTTCCGCAATTGTCCTTATAAAAATAGAATTGAATCTAGATTGGCGGAAAAACGCGGCGGTTTTTTGCTTTTATACAAAACGTGTGTGAACAGTTGCGGAAAAACGCTTCCCGCTCCAATTGTGATTATTCTCTTAACGAAACAGCTGTTACAGTGTTGTATTCATGAAAGGTAACGATTATAAATACTTTTACGTTAACCGGTACTAATGACCGTTAAATTCAAAAAAAGAATCAAACGTTAAATTTAAAATTATAATGAATGTTAAATTCAAAAAGAAAAGAAAATGTATACTAAATTCAAGTTGTCAATATATGGGGCTAAACGCGTCAACGGTCCACACCAAAAAACAAATGTTGTCCGATTCAAGTATAATTTTGGCAAAATATTAGGTAAATGATAGGTAGTATAAATTACAAATATAAAATTTGTTGATGAAATATTAGCAGAGTTACATGGTTTGGAAGTTTTGATGTTTTTGAAAAGAACATATTTTGAGGAATTTTAATTAACATTTTGATTAAACAAAAGTTATAATTTAAAAAACGAATTTTTATAGTATTTTTGACGGCCTTTAAAATGGCATTTTTGGTTTTTTTGAAAAAAATAAATTTGACCTTAAAATTCAAGTTTCAAACATTAAATTGTAATTATCTTATAAGGGTCCCACTTTTAAATTTTTTTCACTAAACCCATTAGAAAGTTTGATTTTTTTTTTTTTTTTTTTAAATGGTATGTATGATACTTTATGAGAAATCAATTTTTTAGGAGTGTATAACACTCAAATTGTACTGAAATCGCTTTAATCTGTTTATAATAACAACAACAAAAATCAATGCTTAGATAAAGTGTTTGTTGTAAACACACACAACAAACGTTGCACGCATAAAAAATATAGAAATTAGTACAGTTTGAGTGCTATGATCTCTTTAAAAAATTGATCTAAAAGTGAGACCCTTATAAGATAATTACAATTTAATATTTTGACTTTGAATTTTAAGGTCAAATTTATTTAAAAAAAAAAAAAACACAAATGCCATTTTAAAGCCCGTCAAAAATACTTTAAAAGTCGTTTTTTAAATTATAATTTTTGTTTCGTCAAAATGTTAATTAAAATTCACCAAAATATGTTATTTTCAAAAACATCAAAACTTCCCAACCCTGTAACTCTGCCAATATTTCATCAACAAATTTTATATTTGTAATTTAGAATACCTATCATTAACCTACTATTTTGACAAAATTATACTAAAATCGGAAAACATTTGTTTTTTGGTGTGGACCGTTGACGCGTTTTGCCCCATATAATAAAAGGTATATAAATATATAAAATAAACGATCCGCTACAAATTCGTTTTTTAAAAAAAATATTTTTTTAATGTATGGTTCGGACAAAATGTTGGGGTTTGAAAAACTTTTTGCATCTCTTCACTCAAAAAATTATGTCATTAACTGTTTGTAGTTTCTTTGTTTTCAAAATAACAACATAAAAACAAAAGACTTTCATTAACATTCAATTTTTAAAGTCATTTATTTTTGTCCTGTAAGTAAAAAAAAAAGTCATTCTTCTTTAATTTCACTGTGCTACAGTAAAAATACACTTCTGATGTGACATAGTATAGGTTTTTGGTCTTATCGAATTTTAGAGTTATTGTCAAAAAACATTTTTTTGTGACTTTTCTCACTAAACCTTGTGTAAATCAGAAAATTTTCAACCAATTTTCGCCGACTAACACTTAGTTTTATAATGTTCGTTATTTTTTTTTGCAAATACACAAATATTTTGTTTTCTACAAACACACACACAGATTTTGGCAGAACATTGTGGCAGAGCATAGATACAAATTCAATATGTTAAAGCAGAATATTAAACATATTATATGTTTATATACTTTAGCTCAGTGGCTAGAGACTAAGCTTCACGAACAACTGGTTTTGTGTTCGAATCTCGGTGAGGATAAGTTAAAAAATAAATAAATTTTTAAAAATAGAATACTCCCAGGAAAATTTTTTGGAACAAATTCCTGGTTCAATCGATTATTGAATATATCCCTGCAAAATTTTCTGTACCAAATAATCGATTCCAGAACGCATCAAACTACAATGCAACCGGTTCTACTTAACATTCCAGAATCAATGATTTTTGTTTGAAATTGTCCCGAAAGCAATCGTTTTTTAGAGCAATTAGTTTTTTTGAAAAAAAAATTTACATAGAAAATTTTGTTGTGATTACCGTAGAATATATTCAAGAATCTATTGAACAAGGAATTTGTGCCAAAAAATTTTCCTGGGATTCTACGGTAATCACAGCAAAATTTTCTATGTAAAATTATTTAAAAAAAAAACACTTGCTCTAAAAAACGATTGCTTTCGGGACAGATTATTTGCAACAGAAAATTTTGCTGGGTTGTAAATAAATTAAAATAATATAATAAAGTAAATAAAAATGAAATTATAAAATAAATAGAAAAAGTATTGAACAATATTTTTTTTTTCATAGCCTATGAACTTTTTCATAGGTATCTGGTTTCTATGACCTCTAATGATTTTTTTCATAGAATCAATGTACGTTTTCATAGCCGTTATGATCTAAATTCTTTCAGTGTAATACAGAGTCTTAAGGTTTTAGTACACCGAAATAAAATGAAATTTGGTCTGACTGTCAAAAAACCAAACCAAACATTTTTTTAAATACATTGCCCTTTGCAACCAGCACATTTTAAATAATATGAAAACAGCTGTTCAGAAAAATAAATGTTAAAAAAGATTATTTGTTGCGTATTTTTTAAAAATTCATTAAAATAAATTGATAAACTTAACTTTGTAGCTTTAGTTTTTTGTTTTTATGTTGACGTCAATAAATTGAAAAGAAAATACATCCCTGATAAAATGAAAATTCTCAGCTTTTAGAAATATTTCTAAAAATTACGAGTATTATACGACTGTCAACATTTTTTCCGTATTACCGTCCGTGTTATTACATTTTGCATTTACACGATAACATTTTTAAATTCTATACGATTTTTTGACAGTTCATTTTACTGAGTCTAATCGTGACAAACGGCCTAAAATGGTTAAAGATACAGGGTAGGTATGCTCTAAGAAAATGTAATCAAAAGATTTTGTTGGCAAAAACAAGTGAAAAACATATTTAAATCAAGTGATAAAACATTTGAAAACCATTCCAGTAATTATTCACTTGTTTTTAAAACTCGTGCTAAAAATTTGAAAAACTGTTGTTTTGAGTTACAAAAGTTTTTTTTTTATAGATGTCCCACTCGCATCCCTCTAAGCGATCACAAAGCTATTAATGGAGAATACCTAAGCTTTCTTTAAAAAAATAGCCCCCTATGCAATAAAAAAAAAAAAAAAAATTAAAATAAAAAAAAAAAATTTTAGTTTTTTTTAATATTTTTTTTAGATTGAAGAAATAGCTATCTTCAACACTCGTTATAAAATTTCCTAAGTACAATGCTTATTAAATTACATGGATGCGAAGAATCACCTTTTTGGCGAAAATGTAAAAATTCGACCCCTTCCAAAACAGATACATATCTTTATTTTTTTGAAAATTTAAAAAAAAAATTTGAATTTTTTTATGATTGTTTACAACAACAACATGGAAAAATTTGACTTATGATTGAAGTATGATTTTTTTTCAATGAATCTGCTCCTTAGTCTGCAGTAACATTATTTCTTTTGTCGGATGGTGTCACCTATAAAATGTTGCTAATAGTTGACACAAAACTGTAAATTGTTGGTGTTTTGTTTACCTTACTTTATCCCATTTGTGTTTTTTTTTTTACGATTTTGTTTTTGTTTGTTTCACAGCGTTATAATTCTTGGGTTTAAGAAGAAAGAAAGAAAAATTCAATACAGTCTAAGAGAAATGTTAAGAAAAGGAAATATATTTATGTGTTGCTAGGATTTTATTAAATAATGCTGTTATTGTTGTTGCTGATGTTGTTGTTTTTGTTACATATTTATGTAATAATAAAAATATTATTGTTTACAGTTTGTTTATGTCATGTTTTTTTATGATGCTGTAATAACCCACACACAGGCACACAAACAAAGAAATGCACACACATAAATATACTGCCAAAGTCTCACGCACATATTTCATTTGACTTATGTTCAAAGCAATTCACATATTTTATTATTTAACAGGGGTTGAGTTATTTGGAATGGACACAGAAATTTATAGAAAATTGTTATACTTAGAGATAGGCAAAGGGTGAATACCCGGTACTTTTACTAAAAAAAAGTACTTTTTTGTAAAAAAAAAATAATTTTTTCCTTAAAAAAGCTCGCTTTTCTAAAAAAGTACTTTAATACTACTATTTAAGAAAAAAGTACTTTTTTTATAATAAAGTACTTATATTAAAAAAGTTGTTTTTTTAAAGTAGTAAAAAAGTACTTCTCTTAAAAACTGTGCTTTTTTACAAAAAAGTACTTTTTTCGAAAATGTCAAATCGGACACTTTAATCGGCATCTTTAAGTAAAAAACGTACTTTTTCAAAAAAAAGTATTTATTTAGAAAAAATAGTACTTTTTCCTAAAAAGTATGTAAGAAAATATATTACTTTTTTAATAAAAAACTACTTCTTTGGAAAAAAGTACTTTTTTGGAAAAAATTACTTTTTTGGATAAAAGTAGTTTTTTGAAAAAAAATACTTTTTAGAAAAAAATTTACTTTTTAGACAAAAAAGGAATTATTTTAGGAAAAAAGTATTTTTTTTTTCTCAAAAAAAAAAATGTTTTTTTCCAAAAAAAGCACATTTTCTAAAAAAAAAAGTACTTTTTTGTAAAAAAAAACACAATTTCTAAGAGAAGTACTTTTTTACTACTTTAAAAAATTACTTTTTTTATAATAAGTACTTTATTATAAAAAAATACTTTTTTTCTAAAAAAAGTATTAAAGTACTTTTTTTTAGTAAAAGATGTTTTTTAGGAAAAAAGCTTTTTTTTTGGAAAAAGTACTTTTTTTTAGAAAAAAGTACTTTTTTCCTAAATTAAATACTTTTTTAAAAAAGAACCTTTTTCCTAAAAAAAAGTACTTTTTCTAAAAAAAAACTTTTTTCCTAAAAAAAAACCTTTTCACCTTTTTATACCCTCCAACCACAGTATGGGGGTATACTCACTTTGTCATTCCGTGTGTAACGCATCGAAATATCGGTCTAGGACCCCATAAAGTATATATATTATTGATCAGTGATCCATTCTAAGACATTCTAGCGATGTCCGTCTGTCCGTCCGTCCGTCCGTCCGTCCGTCTGTGGAAGACACGATACAGTCCAAAGTAAAAGAGCTAGACTCCTGAAATTTGGCACGAATATGTCTTATGGTATTGGGCTGGTTAAGTTCGAACATGAGCAAAATCGGATCAGGGGGAAAAAAATTCCCCTCTTAAGAACTAAACAAACCTCTAAAAAAAGCCATTTTTTATAGGTTTTTTGAACTTTTGCTTAGCAAACGAAACATTTTTATGTCTAAAGAAGTTCAAAGTCTTGCAGTTGGTTCCAGGAAGATTGTCTCCCACCGACGTTACCCCCCCCCCCCCCAAAAAAAAAAAAAAGACGCCCCTGTTTTTTTTTTTTTAACGTGTTGGAGGGTATAAAAGATTCGGCACAGCCGAATTTAACACTCTCACTTGTTTTTTTAAAAAAAAGTACTTTTTTTAGACAATGTGATTTTTTTTGGAAAAAAAATAATTTTTTTTGAGAAAAAAAGTACTTTTTTCCTAAAATAATTACTTTTTTGTCTAAAAGGTACATTTTTTTTCTAAAAAGTAGTTCTTTCCAAAAAAGTAATTTTTTCCAAAAAAGTACTTTTTTCCAAAAAAGTATTTTTTATTAAAAAAGTACTATATTTTCTTACATACTTTTTAGGAAAAGGTACTATTTTTTCTAAATAGTACTTTTTTTTGAAAAAGTACGTTTTTTACTTAAAGATGCCGATTAAAGTGTCCGATTTGATATGAAATGCCCCATTAATATATTTATTTTTGAAAAAAATAAAACAAATTACACATTTCAAATGACGATTCCGCTTGCCATATGTTTGATTTCAAATGATTTTTATAAATACCCAAATAAATTACACGGTATTAAGTTATAATATTGTATTTAAGTTTTCCTAAAATCAAACCAACCCCTGTAGAAACTTTTTCTTTTCTTTAAATAATATATATATATTTTTTAGTAGGTCCATTATGTATGAATTTGCTTGTTTTGCTTTTTAAGTTTTTTTAAAACTTTTTACTTTTGTTTTTTTTTTTATGCATGAATATATTTTAAAATATTTAACATTTCCATTGTTTTTGTTGAAATACACTTTTTTTGTTACTGTAAGGCATTAAAAAGGTCTGCACATTTATTTTGCGTAAACTTTCGACACACTTTTATATATGTCAACATATACGATATGCCTTCAATTTTAAATGGAAAAATGTGGAGGTTTAAAATACTTTTTTTTTAACAAAAACCATATTTTCAAGAGGTCAAATGTAAAAAACGTTTTGTACAAAAATTATTGAAAGACGCAAAATACGGTAAAAACCCCCTGAAGAGAAAAATTAAAGAAAACTGTCACAATCATTTTTTTATATACATTTTTGGTGGCGTATGATTGTTATTTATATAAAAATAGATATAAAGTATACGCAGCGATGTTATACATAATATTTAAAATTGATATTAAAAGAAGGTAAAATTATACTTAAAATTTCTTTATTCTTGGTTTGCAAAAATGTTAACAAAGTAAGAGGGTTGGTAACTCCAAGAAATTTAAATGTGTGGTAGAAAAAAAAATTAATTACACTATACAACAATTTCAAACTTTTTCCAAAAACTATGGTGTTCAGACGATTGATACTGGTAGCGGAGATTAAAAAAAATATACATTGTGTCGGCGTTTTGAAAGATCACAAAGGAACACTTTACATTTTGTAGGTAAAGTGTTTGTAGCAAAGGGAAAATCCCCCCCCCCCCCCCCCAGACCAAACTTAAAAAAAAAGAAAAAAGAAAAAGGAAAGAAAGCAAAATAGAATAGAAGAAAAAATTAAACTTTTTAAAAAATTTTCCAAAAGAAAAAATATGAAATCCCATTTTTTCATAGAAAAAAATCTGAACATTTTTACAGGAAAAATCGAAAAGTTTTTATATGGAAAAATTTTTAAGGGAAAGTAGTGACTAACAATAAGTCAGAAATTTTTTTGTGAAAAAATATCTGCCAATCCAGGCATACTTATTATGAAAAATAAAAATGCCTCAGAATCAAAAACTTTTTCCATAGGAAAAATGTCTCAGAATCTGAGACTTTTTCTATAGGAAAAATGTCTCAGAATCTGAGACTTTTTCTATAGGAAAATGTCTCAGAATCTGAGACTCACAATCAGAGTCTGAAACTTTTTCTTTAGAAAAAATGTTTTAGAATCTGAAAATTTTTCTATAAGAAAATGTCTCAGAATCTGAAACTTTTTTTTTAGGAAAAATGTTTTAGAATCTGAAACTTTTTCGTTAGGAAAAATGTTTTAGAATCTGAGACTTTTTCTATAGGAAAAATGTCTCACAATCTTAAGTTTTCTATAGGAAAAATGTCTCAGAGTCTGAGACTTTTATTATAGGAAAAAAATATTTCAGAAACTGAGACTTTTTCTAGAGGGAAAATGTCTCAGAGTCTGAGACTCTTTCATGGGAATAATGTTTAAGAATCTATGACTTTTCTATAGGAAAAATCTATAATTTTTTCTGTAGAAAAAAATAATTTGAGACTTGTTTACGGGAAAACGGTAGCAGAATCTGAGACTTTTTCGATATGAAAAACGTTTTAGAATCTAAGGCTTTTTCAGTAGGAAAAAAGGTCAGATCCTCTTCATTTCAGACTTAGGAAAAAGTCAAAAATCTGAGATTTTTTCTGTTTAAACAGAAGTTACAACTTGTTCTAGTGGTGGAAGGTTTCAGAATCTGGGACATTTTTGATAGGAAAAAGTTATTCGAATTTTAAACTTTTGCTTTAGACTTTTTTTCTATAGGAAAAAAATCTCAGAGTCTAAGACTTTTTCTATAGAAAACAGGTCTCATAATTAAGACTTTTTCTGTAGGAAAAAATATTTTTTTCTTCAAGAAACTGTGCTGGTGAGTTCGAATATGACCTGAAACTTGTCCTTTGCTTTTAGTTTTTGAGAAATTTCCACTCAATTTTGCCAAAAGCACAGATATTCGCGTTTCAAAATTTTCAAACATATATGTTTGAAAATTTTTATGGACATACGTTGTCCATCTGACCCAAAATGGTTGAATTGACTTTCGTCATTGATAAAATGAGTTCTCTAAAACTTTTTGAAGTCTGGTAGATGTCGTATGGTCGTGACCGTTCGCCCCAAAGCCAAACAAAATCGAATGCCCTATATATAGTTATATTTTCCTAGACGTGTTTAAACTTTTTTTTCTAAACCAGTTAAGTTTAGACTCTGTTTTTTGTATATAAATATTAAAGTCTTCAAAAAGAGAATAAACAATCATGCCCAAAAAGAGACAGTCACGTCTCAGAAATAAAAGTATTTTATTAACACAGTTTAAGAAACAATTCGTATGATAGAACAATGATGTGTAAAGACGTATTAATGTTTATTGAACAACAATTCGTTACACAAAAAAAAAAATATGTTTTAAGAACTCACCGTGATATAGAGTTGTCATGCTCAGCTTTCACTCAATAACAAAAAACAGAATCATTTGTTTTAATTCCAAAGAAATTACTACACACCTTTTTTAAATATGAAATTTGGCAATATCTTACTGTTTTACTTTTGAACTTTTGAACTCGTCGTGCTATTTGACAGGGATAATAAATCATGAATTTTACATTTTTTTTAAATTTGTAAACTGGTGGTTGCACTCAATAAACTAAAAATGACAAAAACTGGATTTCAGCATTTTTACGCAAATGCATTTTACTTTTAAAATTTTAAAATAATTTTATTGAAAAACACTATTATTTTCTTTATAATCGATCAGGCTAAAACCACAAACAGCCCGTGTAAAAAAATAATTATACCAAAACATATTTCCTTTGATAAAAACATATATAGATCATATCTAAATGGATGTAATCAGATCTACTCCATATGAACTCGTATCTGCTTCAGATATTTTCAGATCCGTAAATTAAGTCTATCTGGCATATATGATATCATATTTTCAGATATGTTCATATATGTAAAATTGTCATATAGACTCAATATACGGATCAAAACAATATATCTGAAAGAGACATGAATATATATGGAGTAGATCTGATTACATTCATTTATAGATGATCCATATGAGACATTCCACACCAAATGTCCCACTACAGAGAAACATGTGTCCCGTGAATTTCTGAATAGCCTTATATGTAACAAAAAAAATTTCGTTTTTGGTTTTTCAATTTTTTTTTGGGCTTAGGAGGCGTGGTCGAATATTGGAAAAATTATCGAATTTGTGTCGAGTTACCTGTTTAAATATTTATGAAATAAAAACGGAATGCACCACAATCTCAAAAATTTATATTCTTGTATAGTTTTGTACGGGCTATCGATTAAATTTTTTTTTCTAAAATTTTCAGAACCCGTTCTGAAAATTTCCATTTTTAAAAAAAGTCAATTTTTAAAAAATCCGGCCACTTTTGTTTTTTTAAATATTTTTTTTAAGTTTGGATGTTTGTCTATCCACACAAAAAAATCAGACATGTTTTTTTCGTTTTTTTTTCGAGAAAATCGCATTTGAATATTAAATTTCATAACAATTCTGTAATTTGCATGTTTTTCAACGTAGCAAATATTTAAATAAATAATACTCATACGCCACGTTGAAACAAGAAAATACAAGCAAATTACTAAATTGTTATAAAATTCAAAATTTAAACACGATTTTTTCGAAAAAAAACGAACATGTCTGAATTTTTTGTGTGGATAGACAATATCTTATCTTTAAAAACAAAAAAAAAATAAAAGTGGCCGGATTTTTTAAAAAATGTCTTTTTTTTTAAAAATGCTAAATTTCGGAACGGGTTCTGAAAATTTTCCAAAAAAAAATTAATGGATGGCCCATACATAACTATACAAGAATGCAAATTTTTGAGATTGAGGTGCATTCCGTTTTAATTTGATAAATATTTAAACAAGGCAACTCGATACAAATTTGACTATTTTCCCAATTGACCGCGCCTCTTAAGCCCAGTTTTTGAAAAATTGAAAAACCAAAAACGAAATTTTCTTAGCTCCATATAGGGCTATCCATACAAGCTATTCAGAAATTTACGGAACCCATGTTTTTTTTTCGCTGAACATTTGGTGTGGAATGCCTCATATATGTTTTTATCAAAGGAGATATTTTTTTGATATAATTATTTTTTTACACGGGAGAGAAAGGAATTTTAAAATTCATTCTGAAATTTGCAATAAAATTATATATTTTTTTTTTTTTATACTTCGGTAAAATTGAAACAAAACTCGATATCGATTAATAGGTTCTTAGGCGATAATCAGATTTAAAAATTATGTGTTTAGTTTAAAACAAAAAAAAAATAAATCCACTGATTTGGGCTGGAGATATTTTTATTTAAGTAAAACCACTTTTTTAAATGTTGAAAATTTAAATTGGTTGCAATATCTCGAAAACTGTTCGTCTTTTGAAACTTTAAACGTCATTTTAGGTTTAAGCGTAAGATTTTACATGGAAAATAAACACAAAATGTCGTGGGTTAAAATCTCTGTAAACTAGTGTTAGCGTAAAACCTTTTTTTGGTCTTTTGTCCGTTTCTCTATACATTGATTTTTTTTTTTTTCAAAATAGGGAATTTGGGGCCTAAAACGGTCATGGGATATTGCCATTTTTAGTTTTTTAACTAAATTCGAAGAAGTTTTTGATAAATTTTCTTTTAGTAAAAATCACGAGCTATTTTAAGATTTCTTTTAGTAAAAATCACGAGCTATTTTAAGAGGCATTTTTCTGAAATTTAAGTCACAATCTTAACATTGTTTTAGTGTATTAATGTGGACTTTTAGGAACCACCCCAGAGAAAGTATCCAGGAGATAAAACAAGCAAAAACTTTATACTAAAGTTTATTTATTTTGATGCTCTGGTTAAAACAGTGTTAATCTTTTTGTTGGATTATTTAATAATTTTTAAAAAAAATCTGGTCCGGAATAAAAACAAAATAATAATAAAACATTTAATGCTGAATTTAACTAATTGAAAGCAATACAGGAAGTTCATGAAATTACGGTCATAACTTTATATAAATAGACCTGGTGTTTGCAAATGCACACTGTGCATTAAGATGGATCGACTTCAGAACTTTTTTGGAACTTTCAAAAACGAGAAGATCGGAAAAATTTTGAATGTAAGTATGTAAAACTAATTCTTGTGGAGGTTTCACCTTACAAGGAAGGTCTATCACAGGGCACCTACCCAAAGAGGGGAGGAAAATAAGAGTTTCCTGTTTTTTCTTGTCTGTATAATCTCACATTTAGCCTGTCAAAGGAAAGTGGAAAAAACAGAATTTTTTCGTTATTTGAGGATCTTTCACATTTCTTAAAAAGAAACTATATAAAAATTGTATACATATCGAAAGCCTTTTTTAAGGTCTATGCAATGGTGTATAGGCTGTGTCCCAATTCGGCTTCGATACGCCCTTGATTGCAAAAATGTAAAATCTTAGGGGTAGTTTATATGTAGAGGTACGATTGCCAAAATGACGTATAATAATCTCTATTAAAATTAAGCTGACCAGTATTTTAGCGTTTGGCGATATTCCTGCTAGTTCGTATATTGCTCGGATTTTCCCGAAAGACCACATTTTTTCATAAGGTGGCAACCCTGTTTAAAATTTGAGATTGGGCAGCTAAAAAACAGGTAACTCTTACTCTTCTCCCCTCATTCTCATATGCAAGTTTCAGGACGATCGGTGGGTGCCCTTTGAAAGATCTCCCTTCTTAGTCAGATCTTAATTCAGCAGCGCTTGCAATTCCATACCTACCAAAAGTAGTTTTTAAATTTTTTTTTTGCAAATAATATTTTACGTCTATTCAAAATTTTCCTGACCAAATCGTTATTAAAAATAAAAATAAAACCAATCCGGCCTATTGTGAATAATTAAAACTATATTTTTCATATTCAATTTTATTTTTATACTTTTTTAATAAATCCGGTCTAATATGAATTAAATAAATCAAAAATATGTATACGTTTGTAAAAAAATTAATATGAAATTGACAAAAATATAATATATGATGGATTCTAGTTTAATCGCTGAAAAGTTTTTTTTTTTTTTTTTTAAATTATTAATCAAAATGTATCTTTTTTTTGTTTTGTAAAAGTCTCAGATCTGAGACATTTCCTATAGAGAATGTCTCAGATTTTAGATCTGATGCATTTTTCCTATAGAAACAGTCTCAGATTATGAGACATTTTTCCTATAGAAAAAGTCTCAGATTCTGAGAAATTTTTCCTATAGAAAAAGTTTCAGATTCTGATGCAATTTTTCTGTGGAAAAGTCTCTGATTCTGAGACATTTTTTCTATAGAAAAAGTCCCAGATTGTGAAAATTTTTCCTTTAGAAAAAGTCTGAAGTTCTGCGACATTTTTTCTATAGAAAAAGTTTCAGATTCTAAGACATTTTTTCTTTTTTTCATTCTTTTTTCTTTTTTTTATTTTTTTTTATTTTTAAAATTTAGTCTGGGGGGGGGGGGAATTTCCCTCCCCCCCTCTTGTACCCACGCATGGGTACAGGATATAATGAGTTTGCGCTGATGCTTGTAACTACCCGAAATATTGGTCATATACCTACCTTTAAGTATACCGATCTACTCAGAATAGCTTTTTGAGTCTTTTTAGCGATGTCCTTCCGTCAGTCTGTCCATCTTACGGTTTAAGCACAATACAGTTTTTGTATTGAAATTGGAAAAATCAGTCCTTCTTAAGACCTAGACCCCATACAAACGCCCCCCTTGAATTTGGCTTAAATGACTACAATAACCGTATTATAATAGGTATCGTTTTAAAATTTAACAGGCAATACAATTTTGTAGGCACAACTCACTATTCCAAATTTTTAAGGAACCGGATAAGTCCTTCTTGTAGTCCCCATACAAGCCAGCCTCCCGATATTGACATAATTCCCTTAAAATTCATGAAAATGCAAAATATTTGATTGAAATTTTATTTGTAGGTGTTAAATGTGTACCTCGTTAACCTAATAAAATCTGAATATAATTGGACAATTTTTTACTTAGTCCCCGAAATGAGAGTTTCCACCGATATTCATTAAAATCTGTGTATTGGCAACAAAAATAAACCAATTACACTAAAATTTTGTCTGTGAGTGATCTCTACACTAATTAAAAATCTAACAAAAGATAGATCAATTCGGTCCATGTTTGGACTTGGGACCCATTTTCCGGAAAACATTGGTTTAGGGTATCATTTGGTCGGCCTTGACCGACTATAATTTTCTTAATTGTTCTTTTTTTTTCATTAAAAATATTTCGCATTTTTTTCTCTTTTGCAAAACAGAATGGAATGCTTCATATGCATGAAAAATTTAAATAGGAAAATGAAGTTTTGTTAGGCACATGTGCATAAAATATGAAATTTTTGCCAAACAACATACAAAAAAAATATATATTTTTACAAGTAAAAAACTTGCAAACAAAATAAAATAACAAAAATATATTAAAATGTAAAAAAATAACCAACAATTTACTGCACAAAAAATATTTTCATAAAAAAGACAGAGAATACATTTACACTATGATTGTAAAGTATTCGGAAAAACTTTCAAAACACAAAGACATTTAGGAGAAACAACGAAATTTGCAAGTTTTAAATATTGAATTAGGTTTTAGATAACAGAAAATTTTCGTTTTTACAAGAAACAAAATTCAGTCTACACAATCAAATCATTGGTGACAAATTCGGTTGTTACAATACAACACTTTTCTCTGTGCAACTGCTCTTTTTCAGTACAATGCATTTATACAAACAAATTTATAAATATTCATAGATTAAACACTGAAGAATATCCATAGTTGATTCATAAATATTTCAAACATAAAGAAGGAAACATATAACAGGAAGTTGGGTTTTTATATGCAACCAGTAAAACTTCCTGATGAAAGGTAGTGCACAGAGTATGAAATTTTTGTTTGTTTTTATTCTTTTAATACAAAACTCACACAAATATGAATTTAATTGTTACTGTTAATGTACATATCGAGGGCTTATATTCAAAACCCTCTATCTAAAAAAACACAACTTTTCAGGAGAGCCAAAAAACTGTTTATATCGCGTATTGTTAGAGTAATTTAAATTCGATATTCTACAATATTTTTTAAAATCATCTACTAAATCTCACATATAATTTGTTTTTAAAATTTTGCATTATTGGGGATTTTATGATAGATAGAGGGTTTTGTTTCTCAAAAATATGAATTAAATATGAATGAAAATGATCAGATAGAGGGATTTGCATTTAATAAAAATTAATTATTATGATTTCATTTACGACATCGGTAAATTTTTAACTTGATTTATTAATGATAACGGCTTATAAAAAATTCCGAAATCGCGGTTTTGGTCCACAGGTGCTGATTTGTAAAACAAAAATAATTTGTTTACCGAATTCATCTCAAAAGTTGACAAACTGTTTGGTATGTTATATAAAAAATAGTAAAAATAATTAAAAACGCGATTTTGGTCCAAAGATGCTGATCAGCATTGCGATTTTTAAGATTAAGACATCCAAATTTTAAGCCATATTTTTCAAAAAAGTCAAACAAGAATTTTCCGAAAAAATTAGCATCAGTGGACCAAAATCGTGGTTCTGAATTTTGTTGACAAATTCATGTTCAGCATGCAAAATTTAGTATGAAAACATGTAATGTATGATGAAATTATTCGAATAAAATATTTATAAATTAATTATTTGAAAAGATAGAGGGTTTTGCATTCAGAAAAATTAATTGTGTAAGAGATAGAGAAAACCGAAAATGCAAATAAAATAGCAAAAAAAAAATATTTTTGTTCTGAATTTTACATCATAGATGAGGGCCGTTTACTGAATATTTTGCCATCAAAAAGTAACTTTCGTGAAATTGGAAGTTAGAGGGTTTTGAATATAGGCCTCTTTATATTTAATAAAAACTTACATATATGCTAAAACTATTGTTTTAAGTAATACCCAAGTGGCATATAAAAGATATATTATCAAGATCCTTGATCAGGTTTAATGGAGAGAAATCATATAATTTGATCCTCGAAATCAAAGTTTAAATTTCTCAACTAAATGTTTCTGTTGCAACAACCAAGTTTTTGGATTGTGATAATAGAACTTTAGTTCTTTTATCAGAAAAAGTTTATGATTCTAAAAAAATTTTCCTGAGAAATTCTTCCAATGGAAAAAGTTTCAGATTCCAAACAAAAAAATTTCTATATAAAAAGTATCAGATTCTGAGACATTTTTTCTTTAGAAAAAGTCTCGGATTCTGAAATATTTTTCCCACAGAAAGTCTCCTTTTCTGTAACATTTTTCCAATTAAAAAAAGTTTCAGATTCAGAAAAAATGACTAAGAATCTGAGACTTTTTCTGTAGGAAAAATAACTCAGAATTTCGGATTTCCTATTAGAAAAATTTCCCAAAATCTGAAACTTTTGCCTATGAAAACTCTCAGATTCTGACACATTTATCCTAAAGAAAAATTCTCAAATTCTGGGACGTTTTTTTAATTGCAAAAGTCTCGGATTCTGAGTAATTTTTCCTACAAAGTCTCGGATTCTGAGACATTTTTTCAATAGAAAATTATTATATTCTTAAACAATTTTCCTATAGAAAAAGTCTAGGATTCTAAGAAATTTTTCCTACAAAAAGTCTCAGATTCTGAGACATTTTTCTTTAAGAAAAAGGCCACGTCTCAGATTCTGAGACATTTTTCCTATAGAAAAAGTCTCAGATTCTAAGACATTTTTCCTATAGAAAAAGTCTCAGATTCTGAGGCATTTTCTCAGATTCTGACCCATTTTTCCTATAAAATGCTTGCGAATTTTGTACTCTTGCCCAAAACATTAAATCATGATATTGTTTTGCGAAAAATTTGGGTGTACTTGCCAAAGCAACGTTTTTTAAAAAAAATAATAATGTTATATTACTTTGCAATTCCATGCAAAACAAATTGAAATATCAGTCGAGGAACCCATTATAAATCCAAAAGAGCTGTACATTTCGTAGGCGAGTGCAAAATTAAGTGCAAAAAAGTGAGAGTATAAAAGATTCGGCATCAAACAATATAACACTCTCACTTGTTTTATAAACATTTGATAAACAAATGGAACATTTTTATGCGAAAAGCTTAGACTTGGTGAAAAAGTAGTTTTGGTAAAAAAAAATGATTTTTTTCACGAAAAACAAAATTATGTTAAAAAAAATTTAATGAATCCAAAATTTTTGGTGAAAAAAGTTTTTGATGAATTTATTTGATGAAATGAAAAATTTTTTTATGTAAAAAAAAAATTGATGAAAAAATTTTTTTTGAAAAAAAAAAATTTTATGAAAAAAAAAATTTTTTTTTGTTGAAAAATAATTATGTTACTTTTTATCCATTAGATGGTGAAAAACGGTTTTATTCACCACGAGGTGAATTATTATCCAAGTTACAAACACAAGTTATTAAAATTTTTGGTTTTAAGAAAATGAAAATAGTAATTCTTGTATTCTTTTTCGTTAATTGTTAGCTTATATGTCTCGTTAGCATATATGTGTCGTCTTACACCTACCTTCAAGTATACCGATCAACTCAGAACTACTTTTTGGGTCGATTTAGCGATGTCCGTCCGTCTGTCCATCTAACGGTTTCAGCACCATACAGGTCGCAACTTTCAATCAATTCTTTTGAAATTTGAAAATTAAGCATATTTTGGCCCAAGGACGAAGCCTGTTGAAATTGGAAGCGGTCCATGTTAAGACCTAGCCCCCATACAAACGCCCCTTTGAGTTTGGCTTAAATGCCTCTAATAACCGGAATATAATAGATATCGTTTAGAAATTTAACCCGATTCAAAGGAATCGGGTCAGTCCTTCTGGTAATCCCCATAATCCACCCTCCCGGTTTTCACATAATTTCCTCAAAATTCATAAAAATGAAAACCTTGGTAACCTTATCAAATCAGATTAGGTTAGGTAGGTTAGGTTGTAAGTGGCTGCTGACGTTTTACGTCAACACACGTAGACTCTGAGGTCCATTGTGATACCACGGGACCGTAATAGGTTTCCCTACTAGTCTATGTCGTTAAACCATTTTGAGCTTCTTATAAAACTCCTTAGATGTTGAATTTTGACATCCAACAAATCAGAAAGATCGTACAGCTCCCTAGATCCCAGTGAAGCAAGTCTCTGACCAGAAAGTGCCGGGCAATGGCAAATAAAGTGTTCGATAGTTTCCAACTCCTCTTCGTCCATGCAACTTCTGCAAAAGTCATTCGACGGCACATTTAACCGCTCTGCGTGCTTCCCTATAAGACAGTCTCCGGTAATTATAGAAACCACCGTCGAAATCTCTCTTCTTGGAAGCGATATCAGCTCACTTGTGCGCCCCTGATTAAGAGAAGGCCAAATCAGTCGTGTTGTCTCACACGTCCATCCATTTGCCCATCTTTGATTAGTCTCCGTCGCAGAACAAAGCCGTAGGTTTTGCTTGCAAGTTTCTAGAGGCATACCAAAACATTCCAATTCTGTTGGAACCTGTAAGGTAGTTCCTAGTCTTGCAAGCTCATCGGCTTTGCAATTCCCTGGAATGTCTCTGTGCCCTGGGACCCATAAGACAAAGTTCGCTTTTGTTTCTAAAGCAGGCCACCAGACAATGATTCCATACAGCAAAATTGGACGCACCACTGCTGTATAGATCCAATGAACGACTTGAGGGCTAAAACCCCATCGTTTTCCAATGGCCCTTTTACAGGAATACAAAGCAATCGTTGCTTTTCTCACCCGTTCCTCAATATACGCCTGAAATTCAGCTTCCTATCTAGAAATACTCCAAGATACTTGGCTCCATCTGAGAAGGTGATTTCAGTACCGTCCAGAGAAATAGGATCAAAAGCAGGAATCTTATTTTTCCTTGTAAACAAAACAAGCTCTGTTTTACTAGGATTAACTCCTAGACCACAGTCTCTTGCCCATTTAGACAGATCTTTCAGAGAACCCTGAAGAATGTCCCGCAATGTTGGCAGATGCTTCCCCTTTACCGCTATCGCGACATCGTCAGCATATGCGACAACATGACAACCACGTGCTTCTAGAGATAGTAGCATTGAATTCAGTGCCAGGTTCCAAAGAAGCGGTGAAAGAACACCTCCTTGTGGTGTGCCCCTATTGACAAATCGAGATATGACGGACGCTCCCAATTCAGACGTTATACGTCCATTGGCAAGTAGGTTTTCCACCATTAAAACGATTTCACGCTTTACTCCCAGACCAGACAATGCCAATATTATCGATTCTGGGATGACATTATTAAAAGCCCCCTCAATATCAAGAAAAGCCACCATAGTGTACTCCTTTACCGAAAGCGATCTCTCGATGGTACCAACGAGCTCATGAAGAGCTGTTTCCGTTGATCGTCCCTTGCTGTATGCATGTTGCTTTGTCAAATCAGATTATATTTGAAACATTTTTGGACTCCCATATTAAAATTTCGACCGATATTCAGTTTAATCGGTCTATTAGCAAAAAAAAAAATAAACCAATTCCACTAAATTTTGATCTGTTTGTGTTTTCTATACTAAATAAATATCTAACTTAAAATAGGTACAATCGGTCGGAAAACACTGGTGTAGGGTGTCATATGGTCGGTAATGACCGACTATAACTTTCTTACTTGTTTTATCATAATTTTATTTTTCGTGAAAAAAAATCATTTTTTTCTTTATTTTACCAAAAAAATGTTCCATTTGCTTAACAAATGTACAAAAAACATGTTAGAGTGTTAATTTTTGTTTTTATATTCTCTATATAGCTAGATTGTCTTAGAAATGGATCAATAATATATAAAATTAATGGGGTCCTCGACTGATTTTTCAATTCGTTTTGCATGGAATGGCAAATGAAAATAACATTATTTTTTTCTAAAACAAAGCTTTGCTTTGGCAAGTACACCCAAGTCTTCAGCAAAACATTATCATGACTTAATGTTTTGGGTAAGAGTACAAAATTCGCAGGCATTTTTTACTCGGGTTTTTAAATATTTTGTATTTACAAAAATTCACATATTACACATTCTATTTAAACTTAATAGAAATGAAAATTTCCTAGAATGTAACTTTAAAATTTCAATTTATTTTATTTTTAGATTAAAAACGAAATAAGACAAGACAGCAAGCAAACAAGATAAAGCAAAAAAAAACTTAAACGAAATTTTTCTTTTAATGACACCTGGTCACAAGAAAAAAAAAAGTAAATGAAAAATACTACTAAATAATGTTATTTAGCCAACAGTATTTGAACTGGAAGGCGTTTACAATGAAAAATATTTCAAGCAGATAAATTGACTACAAAAAAAAAGTGAAAATAGAAAAAAAGAAAGGCAAAGCAATGTAAGAGATACAGCTGAAGAAGGAAAAAAGTGAATGATTTAATTTACAAAAGAAGAAAAAAATAAATAAATAAAATTTAAATAGAAAACAGATTTAAAATGAATGTTTTACAGAAATTCTATAAACATAAATAACAAAAAAAAAAAAAATAATCGAATAAATGAAATAATAAAATTTAGAATGATATATTTTCCATAAAATAAAATAAAAAATAAATCGTAAAATAAAAGAAGTGCTTAAGTCAGCTTTAATATACAAATAGAAAGAAAAAAATATTTCCTTAAATACCAAAAAAAAAAAAACAGAAACAGTAAATTCTTTGAGTGCTGCTATGTGATATACACAAAATACAATCGAAAACTTCTCTAAACCATATATCAACTTTTTAAACATATCAATTTGCAAATTTTACGCACAATAGCATAAACAGAATATTATGCTATCAAACAAAAAAAAAATCTTACACATATCTAGAGATTGCAAAACGGTAAAGTATCTTAACAATTTCAATTGCCATATCAACTACACATATAGATAGATATTACAACTGACTGGCAACAAAAGAAATCTATAAGATTGAAAAAGAAAAACACACACATATCCAGATTTATACAGGAATATCTAAATAGGCCCAACAACAATTTTCAGAAAAGTAGAAGAAACAAAGAAAAAAATACTAGATTTAAACCTTAATGAAACACAACGCAGACAATACAATTCTTAACAGACAGATTTTTGTATTTTTGGCATAAAGATACTTTAGTAAACCTACTCTATACAATACGTTAAACATCGGTGTATGTGTAACCAATCATACATATTTACAAAACTGATACATACCTTTATATGTATGTATCTATCGAACGCACAATAACAATCGAAAGGATTCTTAAACCGAACATAACAACGGAAAAAGAAAAGGATATTGAAGGAGGAAAGAAGTAAAATACAAGAAAAAAACGTTTACGAAAGGATTATGCTCTGAAAATGAATCTCGCATTTGATACACGCATTTTTATACTTATTTGTTGTTTGCTTCAAGGTAAGTTAAATAACTTTTTATTTACATACATATATTTTTTTGATATCATGTAAAGAAGAGGTTCCTAAACTTTTTACTTTTTATACCCTACACCACTGTGTGGTACACTCAGAAAAAAAAATAACTAAAATTTGGGAAAATGAACTAAATTTATGAAAAATTAATACACTCAAAATATTTTGTAGGCAAAATCAATTGAAAAACATATTTAAAACCAAAGAATAAACAATTGATAACCATCCCAGTAATTATTCACTTGTTTTAACAAACATCAACATTTGTTTTTTACTGTTGACTAAATTTTCTAAAATAAATAACATTAAACATTAAAAAATACAATTTCTTTCATTCTTTCTTACTAACAAATTCGAAAGAAATAACCTACGAAAACGTTTAAAATTAATGGTAATTCTGTTATTTTTACCAAAAATTCCAAAAAAATAACCTACAAAAACATTAAAAATTAATGATTTCGTAGGTTATTTTTCACAATTTTCTATTGAAATATTTTTTTAAAACATTTTTAATAAAATTTTGGGGAATCGATCCCGATTCGATTAATTAAAATTGATGATTTTGTAGGTTATTTTTTACAATTTTCTATTGAAATATTTTTTTAAAAAATTTTAATAAAATTTTGGGAAATCGATACGCAATCAACTACATTCTGGCCACATACGCTACCCATCGTGCCAAAGTCACTTGATACAAACATGTTTTTATATTTCTATTAAGAATTTAAAAAAAAAAAAAAAAAACTTACTTGTGTAAGTAAAAATTAATGATATATCATTAAAAAATACCAACAATTTCAAAAAAAACAAGTAAAAAAGTTAAATTCGGCCTTGCCGAATGTAGTGATACCCTCCACAATTTCAAAAAGATTATTGCAAAAAACAAAAAGGAAATTACTTTTGAAAAAAAAAAATTTTTTTTTGAAAAAAAAAAAAAATTCCGCGAAAAAAATTTGGGTAAAAAAAATCCGCGATTTTTTTCTTTTTTTGTCAAAAAATATGTTCGAACCTGTTTAAATAAATACCATTTGGTGTTCAATTATGTTCACATATGTCAACCAGAAGCCGAATTAAAGCATTTTGTATTTTTAGGTTATGTTGAATGTACTGAAATTTTTGAGGTGTGCTTACATTTTCATTGATAACTTTTGAACCGCTGAACCGATATCGCTCAAATGCAATACCGAACTTCTCGGGAGAACTTCCAATAAATATGTTAAGTTTCAGTCATCTCTGTGCAATATTTTGTCCGCGACAGCATTTTCCACAGACAGACAGACGGACATCGCTAGAATGTCTTAAAATCGATCGGGCATCATGAATATATATACTTTATGGGGTCCCAGATCGATATTTCGATTAGTTACAAACGGAATGACAAACTTATATATACCCTCTATCACTAAATGGAGGGTATAAAAACAAGAGAGTGTTAAATTCGGCTGTGCCGAATCTTTTATACCCTCCAAAATGTAAACAAAACAAGTAAGAGTGTTAAATTCGGCTGTGCCGAATCTTTTATACCCTCCAACACGTTTAAAATTAAAAAAAAAATTCGCAGGGGCGTTTTTTTTGGTGGGTGGGGGGTCGGCGGAGTTGGTGGGGGACACCTGTACCCCCGCTTTATATGTTTACAAAGTTGATAGGGTCATGTTGAGAGCACCTTCCCATCGCTATAAATATACCAAATGTTCATTTACTTAACAAAAATACAAAAAACATGTAAAAACGTGTATTTTTTTAGAGGTTGGTTTAGTTCTTCAAGGGGAAATTTTTTCCCCCTGGTCCGATTTTTTTTTTTTTGGACTGCATCGTGTTAACTACATACGGACGGACAGACGGACGGACATCGCTAGAATGTCTTAGAATCGATCACTGAAAAGGGAAGTACCGCAACCCATATGAACCTTTTTGCCTGAAACTTAAAATATATATAAAAGATACAATTCTAAGGTTGGGGTGTCTCGGCTTATCGGCCATATCGGGGATTTAGGGGTTCAAAACATGGGTACACTCATAAAAATTTGTTAGTATTCCTTACAAAAAAGTCTGTTACCATTACTAATATAGTTTTCAATTTGTGCCCGATAACTTTTTCAGTTACCATTACAAACTTTGGTTTTCAAAAATTAGTAATCTTAAAAATACTAAAAAAATTAGTATTACTAAATTTTTCTGTACAATTTTTGTAAAATGGATTTTAAAACGCGTTTGTAAATAATATTAACTTTTTTTGTAAAAAAATTGTAAATTGTGTATTTTTAATTTTTGGTATTTGTATACATCATGTAAATTGCGCTTGTTGTCGCCAATAACTATTGCCATGCAAGTCAGTTTTTGTTAGAATTTTCGATCTAAAAAAGAGAAAATATTGAACACGTTTTTTTAATACAAAATATACATACTACCATATAAAATTAATTCTTTGAAGTTTGATGTTGAATAAATTGGTGTACGGTGAACTAAAATAAAAAAAAATATCAACATAATGTTTTAAATAGATCACATAAATATACAATTGTTACCTGTTGTCATCATTTCCTATTTTGCTTTATTATTCTAGAAATAAAATACGAGTTACATAATTTTAAACAAAAAATACTTTAAGATTTGGTTACCTGCTATGCTTTTTTTGTTGTAATATTTTTTGTTGTACATTTTTTTATTCATTTTACCCGTCGCGCGATGTTTACCGATCGAATGTTATTTTGTGACTAAAATATTCAAAGAAAGGCATAAAGTAAATTACACAAAAATCAACCCTTTATGTGCGTGAGAAAAAAATATTCGTGGATAACATAAACAAAAAAATTCCGCAAGTAAAGAAGAAAGAAAAATAACTGATGTTTTTATGGAAATTTTCCATTTGAAAAGGTCGGCATTGTTTTTTAAATTTTGCATGTCTTCTCTTGTCTCTATTTTGTTTCCTTTTTAATATATATTTTTTTTAAATTAAAAAAAAAAAACTAATGAAGCGTAAATGAATATTAAAAATAATAAACATATTCATACTCATCAAAGCGCAGTTTTATCGTTAAAAAAATAATAATATATTTTTTTTATTTAGTTTTTTTTAATTTCCAAATATTTTAATAAAATAATTTTTTTTTTAATTATAGTGTATAGGTTTTCTAGAGAAAAAAAAACGAAATTTACTAACTAATATTGTAAAATTTACAAAATAATTATCAAAAGTTAGTACGATAATTATAAAAAAATCAACTGAAAAAATTATTAAAAAATCAGTATAAAATTAATAGTTTGTAAAGCGAGTTTACTAAAAAGAATTACTAAAAATTGATTTTTTAGTAGAATTTAGTAAAAAACTAGTAAAGTTGAGATACAAACCACTTTACAAATTTTTTTACTAACGTATTTTTTTGAGTGTAAAAAAATGGCGAAAAAATCGTTTTTTGGATTTTTCAGCCATTGTTTTGTAAGAAATTATATGATGCTTTCATAAGAAAGGTTTTTTTAATGTCTATCCAATGGTGGCATAACCTTGCAAAAATTCGGCTTCTTTAAACATTTTTTTCAGGAAAATGTGTAAATTTTGGGTGGTATTTATGTGAAGACATAGACCTGCGATATCCATATGAATAAGAAATAATATCTATTAAATTTAAGAAGACACGTATTTTTGCGCTAGACGATATTCCTGTTGGTTCGGAAGTTATCAACATTTTCCCGAAGGTCAACATGGTTTCACAAGGGGACAACGAAATTTTTAAACACCGATATGGCCGATAAGCCGAGACACCCCAACCTTAAAATCGTCTCTTTAATATATATTTTAAGTTTCAGGCAAATCGGTTCATAAGGGTTGAGATACTTCCCTTGTGAGCAATAATATATATACTTTATGGGGTCCTTGACCGATATTTCGATGCGTTACACACGGAATGACAAAGTGAGTTGGAGGGTATAATTACTTACACAAATCATTAAAAATTTAAAGAATAATCTGTATTTTTTACTTACAGAACAAAAATAAATGACTTTAAAAATTAAATGTTAATGAAAGTCTTAATTGTTTAGTGTGTTATTGTTGAAACAAAGGACAGAAGAAGTCATTAATAAAAACTGAACATCAAACAATTGTTTTTTCTTAAAAAAAACGACTAAACGTTAAATTTTTTAAATAAATTACAAACAGTTAATAACATAATTTTTTGAGTATAATGATTTAGCTTCATTGTCATGTTTTCCTTCATATTTTTTGTAAAAAATAAGAAATATTTTTGTAAAAAATAAGAAACGAAAAAAATTTTTAATAATATTCCAATTCGAATTAAAAAAATTGAATTTCAATTTAGTTCATACACATTTGAGGACGCGATAGGGTGAAGACCCCATTGGGTGCGGACACGGTGGGTTGGGCCCAGACCCAGTTGGGTTCCTTAAGAATCGTCATAGTTTTCGATCCAAAATTTTTATCAGTTTCGCTATACATTGTTTACGTGTATTTAGGGGACCACTGCATTAGAAAAATTATATCATTAACTGTTTGTAGTTTATTAAAAAAAGTTTTACTTTTAGTCGCTTTTAAAAGAAAAAACATTTGTTTGATGTTCAGTTTTTATTAATGACTACTTCTGTTATTTGTTTCAAAAACAACACACTAAAAAATAAAGACTTTCATTAACATTTAATTTTTAAAGTCATTTATTTTTGTTCTGTAAGTAAAAACTACTGATTATTCTTTAAATTTTTAATGATTTGTGTAAGTAATTTTTTTTTTAAATTGTTGGTATTTTTTAATGAGATAACATTTGTTTTTACACACACAAGTGGGGTATTTTTTTGTAGAAAAAAAAAAATCAAAAAATTATTCATTGAAATATAAAAACATGTTTGTATCCAGTGACTTTGGCACGATTGGTAGAGTGTCGGGCCAGAATGTAGTTGATTGCGTGATCGATTCTCCAAAATTTTATTAAAATTTTTGTTAAAAGTATTTCAATAGAAAATTGTTAAAAATAACGAAATCAATAATTTTTAATGATTTCGTAGGTTATTTTTTGGAATTTGTTGGTAAAAATAACAGAACTATCATTAATTTTTAATGTTTTCGTAGGTTATTATTTTCGAATATGTTGGTAAAAAGAATAAAAAAACCCTAATATTTTAATGTTATTTATTCAGTGTTGGCTACCGTTACCCTTTCAATACCGTTACCGATTAAAAACCCTTTAATATTGACTACCGTTACCGTTACCAATACCGAAATAAAAAAATTTAAATACCGTTACCGATAAAAAACCATTACCTTTATTCTGATTTTTACCGGTATTATATCGGTTTTGTTTCGGTTGTCTAAATATTACTTATTTTAAATTTTTTTGCAGTCAACGAAGTAAAATATTTTTAATGTCCGTTAAATAAATAAAAAAAAAAATTTCATTGCATCGTATTATTTTGACCAACAAAAAATCGGTCCAGATAATGATCAAATTCGCAATTATTTAATAATTTAACAGAAATTAAAAAAAAAATAAAAAATTTTATTGAAAAAAAAAATTAAAAAATTTTATTGAAAAACAGCAAACTAAAAAAAAAATGTCACTTAAAAAATCGAAAATTTTCTTTCTGCAAAATTATTGTGTTGCTAATATTTTTAACACAAGGCCACACCTTCTACCTGCGGCTTTCCCCTTCTTCCCCTTCCCCCTGGTAATGTATCTATCAATACTTGTGTTTTGTTGTTTGGTTAAATATAAAGGATTCGGCACAGCCGAATTTAACACTTACTAGTTTTTTTATCGATTCTTTTATAAAAGTGTTCAGACTGTTTATCAGCAGGTTTATTTGCTGTCTTATCAGATTTATCAGCAAACTACATCAGCTAAAATCAGCAGATTTCCAAATGGCTCAAAATGCAGATTTTTCTGCTGATTGGACAGAGACATCTAATTAACACGTAAAAAGTTTAAAAATTATTTATTAAATTACAAAATTGTGTGAATATTTTCATTAATATCTGAGTTAATTAATAGTATTAATTACTACTATATAATTATGTGTTGAAAATGCACAGTTTTTTTTTATTTTTTTATATTAATTTTTGATTTTTACGTGTTTTTAACAAATTTGTGACTTTTTATCATGTTGGGGAAATTTTATTCATAATACCGGTACGTACCGGTATCCATGTTTCGGTAACGGTTTATCGTTACCGAAATAATCGAAAATACCGTTACCCTTACCGTTACCGATATAAAAAATATGTAATACCAATACCGTTACCGATACCGTTATTCGTTTCGGTTGCCAACCCTGTATTTATTTTAAAAAATTTTGTCTGCAATAAAAAATAAATGTTGATGTTTGTTAAAATAAATGAATAATTACTGGGGTGGTTTTCGAATGTTTATTCCCTTGTTTTAAATGTGATTTTCATTTGTTTTTGCCTACAAAATATTTTGAGTGTAGAAAATGGGAAACATGTTATTATATTTTAGTCCAAAAACATTTATAATAACTAGATTAGGTCAAGACCCCATTGGTTTTTGATCCAATGGATGCAGATCGAGATCTCGTGGGGACGCTAAAAATTTGATAGTTTGCTTAGTTTTGAGATACGAGAATTAGGCGCCTAATAAGGTCTTGAGAATCTTATAAACTGGATAATTCTAAAACTAGTACTCGGTGGGCAACACAGTGGGGTTTTTGGTTTTTTGTCCAATTTTGCCTATAGGTCGCAATTCTTAACCAATTTTGCTTATCTAATAGACAGGGACGAATAAGCTGTATAGACAAAATTAAAGGTATTTGAACCCCATTTAAATGAAAAAATCTAACTTTCGGAATCGGAACGTTTACATTTTACATAAAAACCCCTCAACACTCAAAAAATTATGTCATTAACTGTTTGTAGTTTATTTAAAAAGTTTTACGTTTTGTCGTTTTTAAAAGAAAAAACTTTTTTCAATGTTCAGTTTTTTTAAATGACTATTTCTGTTCTTGGTTTCAAAAATAACAACATAAAAAATGAAGACTTTCATTATCATTCAAATTTTAAAGTCATTTATTTCTGTTCTGTTAGTGAAAATACGTGATTTTTTTTTTAATTTTTACTGATTTGTGTACGGTATTTTTTTTTTTAATTATTGTCATTTTTTAAAGAAAAATCATTAGTTTTTACGTACTTATGTGGGGTTTTTTTTATCAAAAAAAAAAATTTAAAAAAATATATATAGAAATATAAAAACATGATTGTATCAAGTGACTTTGACACGAGCGGTAGAGTGTCTGGCCAGAATGTAGTTGATTGCGGGATCGATTTGCCAAAACAATAATTATTAATTTTTAATGTTTTCGTAGGTTATTTTTTTGGAATTTGTTAGTAAAAAAAAGTGAAAGTGTCGTTTTTTTAAATATAATTTTTTAATTCAATGTTATTTATTTTAGAAAATTTTATTAACAGTAAAAAATAAATGTTGATGTTTGTTAAAACAAATGAATAATTACTGGGATGGTTTTCAAATGTTTTATCACTTGCTTTAAATGTGTTTTTCATTTGTTTTTGCCTACAAATTATTTTGAGTGTTCTGAATTGCCAAATTATTAAAAATATATCACAGTACACCATTGCGTATGATTGTTATTAAAAGGTAATTACAAAATAAATCATACGCCACCTATTCAGATTTTAATAAATTGTTATTATAATTCTAATAAAAGTTCACCAACATCAACTGCGTCTAAAAAAAAATTTAGCGCTGAACTAAAAAAAAAAACCTTAAAGGTTTTGTATTTTAACTTTCATTTGCTTTTGGTTTCATCCGATTCCGATTTTGGTTGTTGCACTGTGTTCTTATTATTTTGGTTTTTATAAACATATGAAAACATAAAAATTTGTACTTTTAAGTACCTATATTATTTTAAATAAAGTACCAATTTCAATGAAATGTGTTTTTTAAAATTAAAGTTTATCATATTCTTAACCATTTTGGGTAAATTAAGTATTTTTGAAAAAATGTTTAACTCTTTTTTTGACTTCACAATATAACATTTTTTTTAAAGGACTAAAAATTAATTTTAAAATTCCAAAAATCATAAGGTAAAATTCTGTGGTCTTTTGACAAAAGCACTTATTTCCAAAAAGTCAATTTTACAGGAGAGCAAAAAAACACCTTTACAGTCGCACAAAATGTGTTAGTGTTCTTAATCTTAAAAATGTTAAGTGCTGACGTTATAGAGCAACTTCCTAGGAATATTTACCAATTTTAAGTTTTATTCTAGCTGTAACGGTTTTTGAGAAAACGCTTAAAATGTAAAATATGTTGTTTTGTGAAAAGAATATTTGATGAAAAACTCAACTTATTTCAGTTAAGTTCTTTTGTCATATACGTTTCTTGTCGAAAAAATTATTAATTTTGCCACTTATAAGTAATAATGTTCTTTTGTTAAAAATAAAAATTGTAAAAAGACAGAAAATAAGTTGATTTTTCTCAAATTTACTCAAGTTCATTCGAACTAAAAGCTATAAAATGTAGAACTAAAAAGTGTGTGTTTCATGATTTTAAAAATCGATTTCATCCAATTAAGAAGCGATTCTGACGGAAGGAACAGAATGAGTCAAAAAAAGTCCTTGGGGCCTTTTCGAAGGATTTTTCACTTTCCATTGAATTAAAAAAAAATCACTTTAGAATTCATTGAATAAAGAAGTAATTCTTTTAAATACTGACTTAAATGCACAAATAGCCAACAGAAAGTAATGGGTGGTGATTATATAATACATTTCCAGGTAATGTATATCACTAATAAATATTATATTTTAGGATTGATTAAATAATAAATAATTAATTTTTTTCATTGGTAAAGCATTACTTTTATACTAACTGAATGCTATGCAATAATTTGCATGCATTACTTTCAGTTTCATCTCATGTAAAAATCATCAATGCTGCATAGTTTAAAATTAGGAACTATATGAAATATTTAATAAATTATTTGGTAATAACAGTTTTGCTGGGATGTTATCACTAAACGGCCCGGAAATATGTTTACCTGGGGGGCTAATCACGTAAAACGATTGACGATGCATAAACGACATCAAAATTTATATATCGTTTTGAAGGGAAATTTGAAAGTTTTTCTTTATAAAATTATTAAACCGTGTTGTTTAATCCAGAAACACTAAAAAAATTGGAAACATTTTGTTTAGTTTCATTTTGCTTGATCACAGTCCTTTATTTTCCATTACCTGTCAAACTTACTATTTCACTACATTTTCAAAAAATAATAGATCTATTTCTGCATTCTGAAAGGACGTATAACGACTTAAACATCCGCTTTTCATAAACCGTTGTTTGGTTCACTCTGGTGTAACTGGTATTTTAAGGGAATATAAAGTACTTTAATTCTCTTTTTGTATTTGTGTCAATACTTGCCATCTAGTACTATTTCTTTATATAGTACTAGGTGGCACAGGGTGCCTCAAAGTGCATGATCCTATTAATAATAAAATTTTAAGTAATGCTTTAATGTAAAAGTAATAAGCTCTGAATTTTTTTATCAGGTGGGGCTATTTTGACATCAAGTCACAAGTCACCTAGTGTTATAACATGGTGGCCCCAAACACAATTTCTGAAAAGCTGATGATTCAATCTTTAAATGTCCTTAAAGAATTTAACATAAATCTATTATTTTTCAAAGTTGTAGTAAAATAGTCAGTTTGCTCCTTTAATTTGAAAACAGTTTTATTGACAGAAAAAAAATATATATTTATAATGAAGGTTTTTTATAATGTACACGACAAAAGCACTTAAATAGAAATAAATAATCACTTTTTTTAAAATTCACTTTTGACAAAGCCACACTATCCAACACAAGGTGTTTTGTCACACTGAGGTTTTTTAAAAAATATTTGTGTAAAAAAACCTATTTCTATTTGAGCTTGTCATTTTAAGGATTTTGAATTTGATAAAATAGCTTTTTTCGAAACAAGTTGTTTTGTCATAAACATTTTTAAAAAAATTCAATATGCTTTAATTTATATAAGTTGTTTTGTCAAAAAGGCGTTACTATTTTTTCAACATATTTCAGATAAGTTGTTATGTCAAATGAAAATTGATAAAATTTCGAAATAAGTTGATTTGACACTTGTGATATCTTTGGATCTAGACGAGCTACAATCACGCTGACTAGACAGAAAGATCCGTTTTTAAAAGTTATATTTACCATAAAAATATTGGGAAATTTTCTTATGTCGAGATAAGTGCTTCTGTCATATGTCCACAGAATTTAAGCAAAGCATAATTAATTTTTTTTAAATATTTTGTTTACCAATTATTTCATTGAAATTGGTACTTTATTTTTAAAGTTATAGACAGAACAAAACCGCCAAATACCTAAAATCTCTCCGAGTAATAGTCGAGTTTTTAAAATTCTCAAGACCCCAGTGATCTCCTTAATTCAAAAAAAAGTCCGTTTTTGTCCATCGAGTATTTTAAAGAAATGTTTTACGAGTCAAGAACTACAAAATTTTTTTTCCAATTTTAAGTTATGCCCTTTTCTTTTGAGTGTACTGTACCACATGTTAAGAACTACTGATTTATACCACTAAAAGTAATATAAAAGAATGCGCGTATTGTAATATATGTAAATGATACTTAAGAATAACAAAATTTGTCATAAAATAAATAATAAAAGGCCTGTTATGCCCCTGAAGGAGTTTCATCCGGCACATTCACTCATGTGTATAATGGTGCGGATTTATGCTGTTAATCAAAAACTTTAGAGAAAATATGTATTTCAATATATATTTTTTTATTATTTTAAAAACAATTTCAAAATTTGAAACAAAATAGTTTAAAGAATATTTGTGAAACTTTCATAAAGCCTCAATCACTTAAGGTCAATGGAAGTAAGTGCAACAGATTGTCGGTAATGCTTTTTTAATATTTCTCTAACAATCATTGTCGATATATTTTGTAGACTGTGGTTATTCATAAGAGTGTCCCGAAACATAGTTAATGATGTTAGAACCAAAACAGTATTACGACAATTTTCCAAAAAATTCTGATGTTGGGGAATTTAATTGAATTCGGAAGATTTCCAAGTTTTTGAAATCAAAATTGCTATGAGTATTTGTTGGAGGAATATCCTGATAGAGATTATAATAAACAAAAGTGTTTTTAATTTATAATGGTAAAATTAAATGACCTCGAACTATAACTCTTTTTTCATAAAACGAACTTATAATACGCAAAAATTTGAAATTCGACTTAACGTATGTCCTACACTCAAAGAAAGTGGTTCTACACATTAATGAAAAGTTTTATCAGTATGATAAAATGTTACATTAATTTTGGTCCAATGTAACGTGAAATCATATTGATAAAGCTTTTTCATCAATATGATGAAGCGTAGTCATCATTAACAACAATTTTATTATGTTTGAAAAATTATAAGAAACAAAAGGGCCATTCCAGAAAATTTAGCTCAAATTTTAGTCATTTTTGGAAATGGTGTCTCAGATTAATTTGAACCTTGGCACATAGATAGCCCTCATAAATATGATATATGTACCATATATCGTTTTTTTACATTTGGTGTATTTAACGAATTATGGCGGGTCAAAGATTGACTTTTTAAGCAAAAGTAAGAAAAATACATCACGTTTAAAGAGCTGTAACTTCTTAACCAATGACCCGATTTTCACAAATTTAGGCTCATGTGAAAGCTGGGATTCTTCTTTTAGAAAATATTTTTAAAATAACACTTTTTTTTTACAGAAATGATGCAAAAATGCAAAAACATTTTTTCTTTGCGAATATTTAAAAAAACACATCTTCGATTTTTTTTAAAAAAATTCTGGTGAAAAATAACAATGTTTTGTATAACATATTAAAATTTCAGAGTGGGATCTCCATGGGATCAAAAAATATTCTGTTTTAAGTACGAGGTTCTCATATTTTTCCCTTAGAAAATTTAAATTTCTAATGTTTTGAATGTTTTTCAAAATTTTAATAGTATAATTTTCTTTGAAAATTTAAATTTTTATATTGAAGAAACATAAAATTTTAATTTTCTTAGGTAAAATTTAAGAACTTCGTACTAAAACCAGAATATTTTTTGATCCCATTGAGATCCCACTCTGAATTTTGGATATGTTGTACAAAACAGTATTGTTTATCACCAAGCTTTTTTTTTAAAAAAATCGAAGATGTGTTTTTTTAAATATTCGAAAAAAAAAAATGTTTTTGAATTTTTGCAACACTTCTGAAAAAAACCGTGTGCTTTTGAAAATATTTCCTAAAAGAAGAAGAATTAAGCTTTCATATGAGCCATTACTTGTGATAATCGGATTACTAGTTAAAAAGTTAGAGCACGTTAAACGTCATGTATTTTTCTGACTTTTGCTAAAAAAGTCGAACTTTGACCCGCGATAATTTGAAAACTACAGCAAATTTTGAAAATCCAAATATGCAACATATCTCATATAAACGTGGATATCTATGAGCCAAATTCTCAGTGGCGTCCAAAGGCATGTTTCCGAACAGTGGGGCGAAAATTTTTGGAATTACCCAAAAGCAATATTGAATTTAAATTTCTTTTATTATATTTTATTAATTTAATTTAATTTTATTGTATATATTTTAATTTACTTATAACACTTTGCAACACGATTTTGTATCTTGGATGGGACAAAAAAAAAAAAAAAACTATACCAATAATAGAGCAAAGCCTTAATCGAGTTCTAAAAGGTTATTTGAAAAAAAGGGCCAAAATTTATTAGTATTTGATAATTTACAATTAAACTTTTAAAAGCATTTGCACTTTTCGCACGGAATTTTGATCTTCGACAACCCCTAGTAAAATTTGATGCAAAAAAATTTTGTAAAATATTTGAACCCTTTAAACGCACGTTTTATTGGTGCTATTTGAGGATATTTGAAAAAAGGAACAAAAATACCTTTTAAAATGGGAGATAAAGGGTTAATATGTTCTAAGAAAGAACTACCATCAAGTTCTACTGAAGACATATCTTAACATTATTAACCTCAGAATTAGATTTAATACTTATTTTTTGACTTATTCAAAACGCCTTTGAAAAAAATTGAAAAACTTCTGTGGGACATAAAAAAGAACATGAGCTAAGTTTTCAAAACCCTTCAGGGGTTTTGGTCTACGATTAGTATACTTTAATTTTTTTTTTTTGGTCCCGTTCAAGATGTACTCGAAGACCCCGAATTTGTTGCACAGTGTAATTTTTTTTATAAATTTTGTTTATTGTGTGCTATAACATTCAGAGTTTTTAAGTCACTATTCTCTGCCAAAAGCTGTGAGAGAGAAAAATATGGATTTTTTATAAAACTATAATTTTGTGTCTTTACACAGAAAAAAAAAATTTGTCAATACAATTAATTTCATTGTTAATACAATTAAACATTTAATTGAAACTGAGCCTACATTGGATTTTGTCAATACAACAATGGCATTTGTAAGTTTTGAAAAAAAATCAACATCATTCATTGTTACATTAACAATGAAATTAATTGAAAAATTTGTAAAATCTAAAAATAGAATAAAAAATAATCTGAAATCTAAAAATAGAATAAAAAATAATCTAAAAATAGAAAAAAAAAAATAAAATAAAAAAAAAAAAAAATGTCTACCGCCATCTGGCATCGAACCCGCAACCTTCGTGCTACGCGTCTAGCACACTACCACTGTGCTATCCTTATACATATTTGTATTTGACTAAACGTCAAATTTAAAACAGTCTACAATTAGAATGATAAAAAAAAACTAAAATTGGAAATTAAAAAAAAAAAAAAAAGTTCCGCCAACTGGCGGCGAACCCGCAACCTTCATGATTCGAAGCTAGCACACTACCACCGTGCTATTCCTCATGTATAATTAAAGTTGACTAAATGCGTACATAAGGTGTCTGTGATTTCAATATGCACTTTTTGCGTTTTTAAAAATAAATAATAATCTCAAATAAAAAAAAAAAAAACAAAAATAAAAAACTGTTCCGCCAACTGGCAGCGAACCCGAAACCTTCATGATTCGAGTTTAGCACACTACCACCGTGCTATCGTCGCATATATTTGTGCTTGATTAAATGAGTTTATAAATTGTTTGTGTTAGTAATGTGAATTTTGTGGAATCTTTAACAATGATTTTAATTCACGCGTTTAATTGGAAATAAAACCGGATTTTTGTCACATTAACAATACACATTGTTGATACAATTAAAAACGTTGTTGAACTAGTATTTCGTTGGTAACAATTTGTTTTGTTACTCTTGATTTTACGATATTTTTTTCTGTGTACAAATCCGCATTCAGTGGTGCCAGGCGTGACGATTTTACGTTATTAAGACAATTTTTTGAATTTCTTACAGTTACCAATGACATTTTTTTATAGAAAAAAGTTTCAGATTTTGAGACATTTTTCCAATTGAAAATTTCTTAGACTCTACAATTTTTCTATTTTTCTATAGAGAAAATCTTAAATCCTAATTAAATTTTCCTTTAAAAAAGTCTCATGTTTTGCAAAAGTCTCAGATTTTGAGACATTTTTCATAAAAAAAGTCTCACATTCGGAGTTATTTCTATAGAAAAGGTTCCAGAATCTGAGAAATTATTTATGTATATAGAAAAAATCAAAGATTCTTAATAAAAAAAGTTTCAAAAAATTTTTTCTTTTGACAATTGTAGCGACACTTTTTCTGTGAACAAGCTTTTAAGGAAAAGGATCAGATTTTAAGATATTTGTCATATAAAGAATCGATTCTGTGTGACTTTTTCCCAGAAAAAGTTTCAGACTCTCCAACAGAAAAAGTCTTAGATTCTAAGACATTTGCACTTTGACATTTTTCCTGACTCATTTTCAGAGAAAAAGTCTTAAATTCTGGTGAATTTTTCATAATTCCAATATTCTTAGACCTGAAACATTCAGATTCTTAGACACTTTGTCTTAAGAAAATGTCTCAGATTCTGAGTCAGACAGTTGTGGAGATTTTTTTCTGTGGGAAAAGCTGAAATAACACATTTTTTTAGAGATATAGAATTAGAGTCACACACACAAAAAAGAAACCTTGTCAAATTACTAGGAAAAGTTTCGTAATCCATTTTTAACAGTATTTGACAGTTTTCTTTGTTTTTTAACAAACAAATTTGGATTGAAATTTACATTTTTTTTGTAATTTTATAATTTTTTTTTTGTAATTTTACAAATTTCCAAGATAATTTTACAAAAAAATCTGGTAAATTCACGAGAATTCCTTGTAATTTTTATTGCGCCAAAAAAACTGTAAATTTACAATTTTATTGGTAAAAGGCTTGTAAAATTACAAAATTATTGATAAATAGATTATAAAATTACTAGGAATTTTCATTAAATAGGAGGTAGCAAAATTTCTAGTAAAGTTACGAAACCTCCTTGTAAATTTTATCGTGTCAAAAAATTTTTAAATTTATAATTTTATTGGTAAAAACATTGTAAAATTACAGAATTATTGGTTAAAGGCTTGTAAGATTACTAGGAATTTTTGTTAAATAGGAGGTAGCAAAAAAAAAAAAATGTTACAAGTTTTAATTGTAATTTTACAAGGTTTTTTTTAGTGTAGGAACTATTTTATATTTGATTGTTGTGTTATTTTTACTAACAAATTCAAAAAAAATACCCACGAAAACATTAAATATTAACAAGGTTGGCAATCGATATCCACTCAGAATAACGGTATTTGGCTATTGTTCCACAACCAATAAAGATATGGACATTTTTAAAATCGATTATGAAAGTAGATAAAATTTCTAGTATTTTTGATGTGTTACTTCGTGTTTGTACCGGTTCATTTTCGTTATATAGGCCAATACCTTTAAAATACCGTTTCAAACGGTATTATAAAGGTATTGGCCGTTTGAAACGGTATTTTAAAGGTATTGGCCTATATTTCGGAAAGCAACCGGTACAAAAACGAAGTTACACATCAAAAATACTAGAAATTTCATCGACTTTCATAATCGCTTTTAAAAATGTTCATATCTTTATTAGTTGCGCTACAATAGTCAAATACCGTAATTCAGGGTGGGTATCGATTTCCAACCTTGAAAATTAATGATTTTAACAATTATTCTATGGAATTATTTTTTAAAAAATGTTGGGGAATCGATCCCGCAATCAATTACATTCTGGCCTGCCACTCTACCCATCGTGCCAAAGTCAGAATCACTTATTTTTACTTACAAAACAATAATAAATGACTTTAAAAATTAAATAATGAAAGTCTTTATTTTTTATGTTGTTATTTTTGAAACAAAGAACAGAAATAGTAATTTAAAAAAACTCATCGAAATATCGGTCTGGGACCCCATAAAGTATATATACTCATGACGCCCGATCGATTTTAAGACATTCTAGCGATGTCCGTTTGTCTGTCTGTGGAAAATGCTATCCCGGACAAAATATTGCACAGAGACGACTGAAACTTAACACATTTATTGGAAGTTCTCCCGAGAAGTTTGGTATTGCATTTGAGCGATATCGGTTCAGCGGTTTAAAAGTTATGAACGAAAATGTAAGCACGCCTCAAAAATTTCAGTACATTCAACATAACCTAAAAATACAAAATCTTTAATTCGGGTTGACATATGTGAACATAATTGAACACCAAATGGTATTTAAAAAAATACGAACATATTTTTGACAAAAAAAGAAAAAGATCGCGGATTTTTTTTTACCAAAATTTTTTTCGCGGAAATTTTTTTTTTTCAAAAAATGTTTTTTTTTCAAAATTTTTTATTTTTTTTCAAAAGTAATTTCCTTTTAAGTAAAGTTTTTCGCAATAATCTCTTTGAAATTGTGGAGGGTATCACTACATTCAGCAAGGCCGAATTTAACTTTTTTACTTGTTTCTTTTTAAAACGACAAAACGTAAAACTTTTTAAATAAACTACAAATAATTAATGACATCATTTTTTGAGTGCATGATTCATTTAATTGTTTGCTCTTTTTCTTTCCTTTTCTCGTTAAAGTTATTCAAATTTGAAAGTAAACTTTAAATTCTGATCTGAGTAAATTTTACAAAAGTTTTGTTTTTTTTAAAAAATACTCAAAAGTCTTTGGTCAGAATTGGTCAAAAAATTTAGACATGAAATTTTGCCAAAAACCGTAATCTTTTTCATACTTTGACCGCTGGTTGCCGACTAATGATGCCTTGCAAAATTTTTTAATAAATTTTCTCACAATTTGATATTCACTGGCCATCGGCAAGTATTACGACACGACCCCACAGAATTTTTTTTGTTCGTTCTAAAATGTAAATTTCAAAAGATTTTTTTTAAGCTATTGCAACTCATATTATTTTAAAAATTCGATTAATCGATAATCGCGATTAACGGCAATTTTTTTTAATCGTAATCGCGATTATGAAATATCTCGATTATTTGCAAACTCTACATGAGGGTGTTTTTAAGCTGTAGCGCAATTCACTAACTTTTTAACGACAAAAATCGGTTATATTGTCAAAAATCGTTTATTATCGACAATTGTCTTTAAAAGCGATTCTATAAAATTTTTCTACCGAATTTTGTTGTTATTGAAAATCGTTAACTTATCAACAAAAAATTTTTTGAAGTTAAAGTTAACGAAAGTTTTCGGTTCTCAATACAATTTCAAAATAAACAAATTTCAAATTAACTATTTTTGTTGTTAATTCTTGTCGTTAATTGAAAATTTTATAGAATCACATATTCGTTAAAACAAGCGACAATTCTCGTTAGTTAACGATATCGATAATTTCGTTAAAAAAGTTACTGAATCGCACTACTGGTTTCTATAATTTTCATGAAATTTGTTTTATTTGATCAAAACCTTTTTTGGTTTTATATTTTTTTTTCATCATTTTTTTTTCATGAAAAATATTTTTTGTCGTCAAAATTGTTTTTTTTTTATCAAAAATTGTTTTTCATCAAAATTTTTTTTTTTTCATTAAAATTGTTTTTTTCTTAAAAAACGTTTTATTTTATCAAAAATTTTTCAATAAACCTTAGACAGCTTACAATTTCCCTACAGTTTCAGTTTGATTGAAAATTTTACAAAAAACTACTTTCCCGCCCATTCTATTGTTCCGTACGCAATATGATTACGAATAGCATCGTCATCATCAACATAAATATCATCCAACTTAACTTATACCAACAAATAATGACATTCGTACGATTTTAGTTAAGTATACCAAAATGGTTTTTATATGTACACTAAACGTGTTGCATATTAATGTTTAAGCATACTCTCTATAATACTCTCTTGCTCTTCATCCTTCTCTTGATGCTATTATATATTTTGCTTAGTAATATGTTTGTAACGGTAGTATAGAAATAATATTATATCGTTTATACTATTATCATATGGTTGAGCACAGAAAAAAAAAATTTCAATTAAATTAAATTCGTTGTTAATAAAAATTAAACATTTAATTGAAACTGAGCCTACATTGGATTTTTGTCAATACAACAATGACTTTTGTAACTTTTGAAAAAAAAAAAAAAATTTTTTTAATTAAATTTATTGTTGAATTAACAATGAAATTTATTGAAAAGTTTGTAATAAGGTAAGAAAATAAAATTTTTTAGTGGCATCATATTTTAAAAATTCTAAAACTAGATTACTAAATAATGGAAAAATAGAAATACATATAAAAAAAAGATCATCTTTGTGTTTGTTATTAGTAAGTTCTTTGTGTAATTTTAAACAATGATTTTAATTGATGCGTTTAATTGGAAAAAAGAATGGATTTTTGTCATATCAACAATATACATTGTTGATACAATTAAAAACTATGTTGAACTAGTATTATGTTGATAACAATTTGTTTAGTTACTTTTGATTTTACTATATTTTTTCCTGTGTGTGTTATATTAAATTTCAACACAAGTATATAAGAACTTCCTTGTGTATGTGTGTAACAATTTATTTTTATATAACAACAACAACAAAAACAATAAGGATTTTAGTAAACGTATTCACATACAGGAAATTACAGTTTGTGATTGTTATTGTAATGTTACGTTACGTTGTATGTACATTATTTTTTAAATTGTTATTATAATGCACTAACTGTGAAATTTAAATAATTTTTTTTTTTGGCATTCTCCATCTGCTTCATCTCTATAAAAATTTATCTCGACTTTTATGGATTTGTTGCTTCATATTTAGTTAATGTTGTTGTTTTGTTTTTTTTGTTGTGTTATTATTTTGTATAAAGTATAACAGTTTAGAGTTGAAATAGTATCCGGTTTTGTGTTAACAGGTTTTCATTTTGAAATATTCAAAACATAACAATTTGTTAAGTACTTTTTAAGCTAACAAACATATTTATGTTAATGTTTGGTTTTGTCAAAATAATGTTAAATGACTTTGCAACAAGTTTGTTTGTTTGTATATTTTTTTTATTCAGGCATTATCATTGTAATCTATGAAATAGACAGGATTTTCATAAAGTTATTTTAAAACAAAAACTGGTTGGTATAGAAAAAATGCCTGCGAATTATGTACTCTTGCCCAAAACATTAAATCATGATAATGTTTTGCGGAAGATTTGGGTGTACTTGCCAAAGCAAAGTTTTTTTAGAAAAAATAATGTTATATTATTTTGATATTCCATGCAAAACGGATTGAAATATCAGTAGAGGATCCCATTAAAAAACCAAAAGAGCTGTACATTTAGTAGGTGAGTGCAAAAATAAGTGCAAAAAAGCGTTTTTACATTTTGGAAAGTATAAAAGATTCGGCACCAAAGAATATAATACTCTCACTTGCTTTATGTACACTTGATAAACAAATGGAAAATTTTCATGCGAAAAGCTTAGACTTGTTGAAAAAGTAGTTTTGGTAAAAAAAATGTTGTTTTTTTTTTCACGAAAAACAAAATTATGTTAAAAAAATTTAATGAACCCAAAATTTTTGGTGAAAAAAAATTTTGATGAAAAAAAGTTTTTGATGAAAAGAATAAAATTTTAATCTAAAAAAAATTGATGAAAAAAAATATGAAAAAAAAAAAAAATTTTGGTGAGAAAAAAATTGATAATAAAAAATTTGATGAAAAAAATTGATGAAAAAAAATATAATAAAAAAAATTTATGAAAAAAAAATTTTGATGAAAAAAAAAATTAATGAAAAAAAAAAATTGATAAAAAACAAGTAAGAAAGCTATATTCGGCTGTGCCGAATCTTTAAATACCCTCCACCAATGTGATGATTTAAAAAACAAAAAAGTTTGTTTTATTTATACCTCAGGAAATAAAAAAGTACCAAAAAGTGTACTTTCGGTACCTTTAATAAAAGGTACTTTTTATAAAAGGTACTTTTTATAAAAGGTACTTTTTATAAAAGGTACTTTTTATAAAAGGTACTTTTTATAAAAGGTACTATTTATAAAAGGTACTTTTTATAAAAGGTACTTTTTACAAAAAGGTACTTTTTATAAAAGGTACTTTTTATAAAAGGTACTTTTTATAAAAGGTACTTTTTATAAAAGGTACTTTTTATAAAAGGTACATTTTATAAAAGGTACTTTTTATAAAAGGTACTTTTTATAAAAGGTACTTTTTATAAAATGTACTTTTTATAAAAGGTACTTTTAATAAAAGGTACTTTTTTTAAAAGGTACTTTTTATAAAAGGTATTTTTATAAAAGGTACTTTTTATAAAGGGTACTTTTTATAAAAGGTACTTTTTATAAAAGGTACTTTTTTTAAAAGGTACTTTTTATAAAAGGTACTTTTTATAAAAGGTACTTTTTATAAAAGGTACTTTTTATAAAAGGTACTTCTTATAAAAGGTACTTTTTATAAAAGGTACTTTTTATAAAAGGTATTTTTTATAAAAGTTTTTTTTTTATAAAAGGTACTTTTTATAAAAGGTACTTTTTATAAAAGGTACTTTTTATAAAAGATACTTTTTATAAAAGGTACTTTTTATAAAAGGTACTTTGAATAAAAGGTACTTTTTATAAAAGATACTTTTTATTAAAGGTACTTTTTATAAAAGGTACTTTTTATAAAAGGTAATTTTTATAAAAGGTACTTTTTATAAAAGGTACTTTTTATAAAAGGTACTTTTTATAAAAGGTACTTTTTATAAAAGGTACTTTTTATAAAAGGTACTTTTTATAAAATGTACTTTTTATAAAAGGTACTTTTTATAAAAGGTACTTTTTATAAAAGGTACTTTTTATAAAAGGTACTTTTTATAAAAGGTACTTTTTATAAAAGGTACTTTTTATAAAAGGTACTTTTTATAAAAGGTACTTTTTATAAAATTTACTTTTTATAAAAGGTACTTTTTATAAAAGTTACTTTTTATAAAAGGTACTTTTTATAAAAGGTACTTTTTATAAAAGGTACTTTTTATAAAAGGTACTTTTTATAAAAGGTACTTTTTATAAAAGGTACTTTTTATAAAAGGTACTTTTTATAAAAGGTACTTTTTATAAAAGGTACTTTTTATAAAAGGTACTTTTTATAAAAAGTACTTTTTATTAAAGGTACTTTTTATAAAAGGTACTTTTTATAAAAGGTACTTTTTATAAAAGGTACTTTTTATAAAAGGTACTTTTTATAAAAGGTACTTTTTATAAAAGGTACTTTTTATAAAAGGTACTTTTTATAAAAGGTACTATTTATATAAGGTACTTTTTATAAAAGGTACTTTTTATAAAAGGTTCTTTTTATAAAAGGTACTTTTTATGAAATGTACTTTTTATAAAAGGTACTTTTTATGAAAGGTACTTTTTATAAAAGGTACTTTTTATAAAAGGTACTTTTTATAAAAGGTACTTTTTATAAAGGAACCTTTTATAAAAGGTACTTTTATAAAAGGTACTTTTTGAAAACGGTACAGAATTTTCGGAAAGTACTTGTTCCAGAATGTTTTATTTCAGGATCCTACATTCTAAATTTCAAGTTTGAATAAAATTTCAGTAAATAAAAAAAAGTACCAAAAGTACTTTTTTACCCATTTTACCTCAGTAGAATCAACATTGGCAAAACCCGAGCCTTAGTGAATCTTTTTTCCGGAAGGTGAACCGACATTGCAAATTTCCATTTTCTAGTACCATTATTTAAGGAAATATAAAATGTAACAAAAGTACATATTTTTACCCTTTTCACACTATTAGAAAAATCATTGGTAAAAACCCAGCCTTAGGGGATCTATATTCCGGGAGGTGAACATACAGTCCAAATTTCAAGTCTATGTGACAATTTTTTAAGGAAATTAAAAGGTGCCAAAAGTACAGATTTTTTTCCCTTTTTACCCTCTTAGAATCAACATTGGCAATAATCCAGCAGGATGTGAACATACTGTCCAAATTTCAAGTTTCTATGACCATTATTTCAGGAGATATAAAAAGCACCAAAAGTACAGTTTTTTACCCTTTTGACCCCCTTAGAATTAACACTGGCAAAAATCCAGCCTTAATGGATCTATATTCCGGGAGGTGAACATACAGTCCCAATCTCAAGTCTCTATGATCATTATGTCAGAGGATTTAAAAGTACCAAAAGTACAGTTTTTTTACCATTTTTACCCCCTTACCATTGGCTAAACTCCAGCCATAGTGGATCTATATTGCGGGAGGGTAACATACAGTCAGTGTTGCCATATATTTTTTTGAAAAAACTTTTTATTTCTTAAAAAAAATCTTTTTTTTTGTGAAAAAATCTTTTTTTTACAAAAGTATTGAAAAAATTAAAAATTAATACATTATGTATTTTAATTATGTGTTTTCAATTCATTTTTTATATCAAGTGTAAAAAAAATAATAAAAAAAACAACCAAGCGTTCATTTGGAGCTCGAAAAGACTCATAAAAGAGTTCTTAGACGTTCAGAAAACATAATCCCTTTTATCGGTTTTTATTTAGTTTTCGCAATTTAATTACAAATCATTTTTAATAATTAATTAACCCTATCCGAGATCTGGTAACAATCCCCGTCGTCTCGTTGTATCGAAATCGACCAAGGGTTTAGTAGGAATCGAACCCACGACCCCCTGTTTCATAAGCTAGCATGCTACCAAATAACCTACAGGGGCCTTATATGACTCACAAAAGATTCTGAAAAATATATGTTCGTATTCTTTCCTGACTCTTTTATGAATGTTCAAAAAACCATATTTTGAATTTTTTACATATCCAGAATTAAGAGTCAAACATGAATCTTTCAGGAATCTAAATGTCGAGCGTTCTATTAATTTTTTGGAGCCTTGAAGTCATAACTTATGAAGGCTCAGAAAATTGTACACAGTAAGCAAATATCAAACACCGGTGCATGCTCGACAATATATGACGGATTGGATCTATATGTGGTAAAATCTTTTATTAGTGCAACAATTTAAGAGAAAAATTATTCTATGTTGGCAACTTACAGATTTAAGTGAATATCGTGTGGAATTTTCATATGGCGACCAAGTCAAAGAATGGTCTGATTTTAAATGGATTTAATAAGGTCACCAAGCTAAAAACAAAATTGTAATCGAATATCTCATATTTTCATAGAATAAAGACGTATTTAATTGTAACCGTTTACATAGACTGAAGGACGGACACGCTAAGTCAAATCAGATAGTGATTCTGAATCGGTCGGTATACTAAAAGCTTGGTCTACGACCAATATTTCGGGTATTTACAAAAAAAAAAATTATGCTTTTTGTATTTTTTAACTAATTTAGAAAAACTTGAAAAAACTTTATTATTTTCCAAAAAACTTATTTTTTTAGAAAAAATCTTGAAATCTTTTTATCACCTCAAAAAACTTGCAAAAAAAGGGAAATCTTGATATATGGCAACACTGCATACAGTCCAAATTTCAAGTCTCTATGACCATTATATCAAGAGATATAAAAAGTACCAAAAGTACAAATTTTTACCCTTTTCACTCCCTTAGAATCAACATTGGCAAAAATCCAACCTTAGTGGATCTTTATTCCGGAAGGTCAAACTACAGTCCAAATTTCAAGTCTCTAACTTCAGCGGTTGGGGCTGGGCGATGATGAATGAGTATGTCAGTCAGTCATATTACTCTGTTATATATATAAATTTTCCGGATTTGGGCGATTTTTGCCATAAAGTTTATTTCTGTCTTTTATTATTTAACAAAATTTATTTTTTTAAATAAAAATATTTTTTTTTTTAAGAAATCTGAACAAAATTGAATTTTGGCGATATTTTACATCCGATTTGGCGACAAAGCCAAAAAAAAGTCTGGCAACCCCGTTAATATGACGAAGCAAAAAATGGACACACACACACACATGCTATATAAAAATAACTATTAATTTTTTTATTATTACTTAACGAACTTTTTTTTAATTAAATTTAGATGTTGTTTTGCATATTTTAAAGCTTTTGTGTAAAGATTTTTTTCCTTTTTCTCAGTTTTTTTTTTTCATTCTTATGTATCACACAAAATATGAGTTAATTTAGGGTTATGTTAAAAAAAAATGTGTTTTTCAGTAATTCGCTCATAACTTTTAAAATACTTAACCGATTTAAAAAAAAAAATACATCAGTTTTTGCCTGGGAAAATTACGCAACTTTTGGTACCCCAAGCGTTTAAATCGGTTGCGCAGTATTGCCAAAAACGTGATTTCAACAGACAGACAGACAGACGGACGGACAGACAGACAGACAGACAGACAGACGGACATCGCTAGATCGACTTAAAATCGATCAAGGATCATGAATATATATACTTTATGGGGTCCTAAACCAATATTTCAATGTGTTACATACGGAATGACAAACTTATATATACCCTCTATCACCAGAGTGGAGGGTATAAAAATTGATAAAAAAAAATTGATAAAAAAAAATGGTGAAAAAAAATTGGCGAAAAAAAAATTTATTGAAAAAACAAGTGAGAGTGTTAAATTCGGCTGCGCCGAATCTTTTATACCATCCAACACGTTAAAAAAAAATAAAACAAGTGAAAATGTTACATTCGGCTGTGCCGAATCTTTTATACCCTCCAAAATGTAAAAAAACAATATAAAAAAAGTCCAAGGGCGTCTTTTTTTTGGGGGAAGGGGGGGTTGGTGGAAGACATTAGGGGCACCTTTCCCTTGCGATTTTAAGCTTCTTCTGAGATAAGAATGTTGCCTTTGCTCAGCAGGAGGGACTTTTTTCCCCTTGGTCCGATTTTGCCCATTTCCGATCTTAACCTGCATAGGAATATAAGACATATTCGTGCCAAACTTCGGAAGTCTAGCTCCTGTATTTGGATTGTATCGTGTCTTCTACAAAAAAAAATATATGCCTTATGGGGTCCTAGACTGATATTTCGATGCGTTACACACGGAATGACAAAGTGAGTATACCCCCATACTGTGATTAGAGGGTATAAAAACAGGGGCGTATTTTTTTTTTTGGGGGGGGGATTACGTCGGTGCGAGGCAACCTTCCTGGATCTAACTGCATGACTTTAAACTTCTTTTGACATAAAAATGTTTCGTTTGCTGAGCAAAAGTACGAAAAACCTTTAAAAATGTGTTTTTTTAGTGGTTTGTTTAGTTCTTAAGAGGGGAACTTTTTTCTCCCGATTTTGCCCATGTTCGAACTTAACCAGCCCAATACCATAACATATATTCGTGCCAAATTTCGGGAGTCAAGCTCTTTTATTTTGAACTGCATCGTGTCTTCCACAGACGGACAGACGGACGGACATCGCTAGAATGTCTTAGAATGGATCACTGATCAATAATATATGGGGCATTCCATGTGAAATCGGACACTTCGAAAAACTAGTTTTTTAGATTTTTTTTAGTACCCTTCGAAAACTCCTTCGTGGTAAATTTTCAGATTTTTTGGATGACCCGTTCAAAAGATATCGAATTTTTAAAAATTGGTAGTTTGTTCCTTTACTCAAACTTCTTTTAATCATAACTTCTTCAATAATGGTCCAAATTTAAATTTTTTTTTTTCAAAATTTTTGTTTTTTTACGTACTTTCTAAAAAAAATCCCAAAAAATTCTTAAAAGCGCTCTAGTATGCGATTTTTAAGTTTTAAAATTTAAATCTCATTTTTGAAAATGTTTGTACTCTTCGATTTTTTTGAAATTTTTTTGTGTAAAACTTCTATCAATTCTACAAATTTTTTGCCCAGGAAGATCGTGGGATAACGATTATTACTATTTTTTAAAATTTTTTGAAAAAATTTTATTGTAATTTTTCAATCTTAAAATCATTTCTACTGCTCCAATGGTGCGTCACAGAGGGGTCCTTTATAAGACCGACCCCTATTAATTTTTACGTCTTAACATTTCTTTGGAACAAACTAATACCCTATCTCCAATTTCTAAGGGGGCTCCCACACAAAACGACATTTTTTTAAATTTGTTCCAACCGCTCTAACTGCCCAAATAGTGCCCTTAGAGCAACAAAATGTATGACCGACCCACAATATTTTTTTATTCCAAAAATTTTCTCTGAACACACCTACCCTCTATCTTTAACTGTTAAGGCGGTCCCCATACAATTTTTTTTATTTTTCGTAAATTTGTTTTATTTAATCAGCTTCTACCGGTCCAATGGTGCGTCCGAGAGGGGTAAGTAAAAAAACAAAAATTTTGAAAAAAAAAATTTGAAATTTGGACCATTATTGAAGAAGTTATGATTAAAAGAAGTTTGAGTAAAGGAACATACTACCAATTTTTAAAAATTCGATATCTTTTGAACGGGTCATCCAAAAAATCTGAAAATTTACCACGAAGGAGTTTTCGAAGGGTACTAAAAACTGTAAACAAATTGGGAAAATCTAAAAAAAAAGGTTTTCAAAGTGTCCGATTTCACATGGAATTCCCCATATATACTTTATGGGGTCCTAGACCGATATTTCGATGCGTTACACACGGAACGACAAAGTGAGTATACCCCCATACTGTGGTTGGAGGGTATAAAAAAATTTATGAAAAAAAAATTATAAAAAAAAAAAATTTGATAAAAAAAAATTATAAAAAAAAAGAATGATAAAAAAAAATTGATAACAAAAAAAGTTTGATGAAAAAAAATTATAAAAGAAAATTTGATGGAAAAATATATTGATGAAAAAAAAAATTGATGAAAAAAAAAATTTGACGAAAAAAAAAGAATTTGATGAAAATAAAAAATCTTTTTTTTGAAAAATAATTATGTTACTTTTTATTCACCAGCTGGTGTAAAACGGTTTTATTCATCACGCGGTGAATTATTATCCAAGTTACAAACCCAAGTTATTAAAATTTTTGGTTTTAAGAAAATTAAGATAGTTATTCTTGTTTTCTTTTTCGTTAATTGTTAGCTTATATAGTCAAACTGAGGTCGCGTCCTGCAACTTTTTTAAAATTTGACACCAGCTTAAAAACATTATCATGTTAAAAAAATGTATAAAAATTTAAAACAAGTTAGAAAATTATAGTCGGATAAGATTTACCATAAAATAACCAACACTGGAGTTTTCGAAAAATTGGTCGTAGGTCCAGATAAAGACCGATTAGGGGTATATTTGGTTAGATATTTTATTAAATCAAATGTCGGGGAACATTTTATTGAGCACTAACAAGGAAGGTCTTTCACAGGGCACCCACCGATTGTCCTGAAACTTGTACATAGGAAAGATGGGACCAAAATAACAGCTGCCTGTTTTTTTATATATGCCCAATCTCACATTTAGCGAGTCAAAGGGGAGGGAGGAAAACTGGGTTTTTTCGTTTTTTGAAGATTTTTTACATTTCTTCAAAAGTATATAAACATTTTATTCGTTATTGTCAAAAAAATACAATCGTTTTTCGTTTGGCGAAATTCCTGTTGGTTTGGCTTTTATACGGTTTTTCCCAAAAGCCCTTATTTTTACATAAAAATGCCCTTTTTTAAATTTGAGATTTCGCAGCTAAAAAAAAACAGTTAACTCTTATTTTCCCCCTCATTTCCATATTGAAGTTTTAGGACAATCGGTGGGTGCCCTGTGAAAGACCTTCCTTTTAAGTCCAAATATGAGTATAACACCGTCCGACAGTCAATATAAAACATGAACCGGATGATAAACGTCTGAAAGTAGAGATCAAATGGAGTAAAACTGCATTTACAGTTTTTCATTTCGTGATCCTGTTTACTTTTAAAAGGACTTCAAAGTTTTAAAGGACACATTTTGTAAAATATTCTTGAAATATTTGCACTTGTCCGAGGGTGACACTGGTGACGGAAAATGAAAGAAGAAGATAATATATTCCTTTTTCTATTTTGCCATATCAGGATAATAGGATGTGAATAAAGTCATTTGAAAACTTTATCAAAATATTTTGTTCAAAATTTTGAATGATATTAAAGGATATATTTTTGATAGGACGTATCTTACTTCCTTTTTCCTGATATGTAAAAATAATAAAATAGGAAAATTAGGAGAGATCCTACTCTTTCATTTACTGTCAATAGTGACACCCTATGACAAATACAAATATTAAAAAAATATTTTATAAAATTTAATCCTCTAAAATTTCGAAGTACTTTTAAAAGGAAACAGGATCACGAAAAGAAAAGCTGTAAATGCTCTTTTACTAAATTTAGTCTCTAGTTTTAAACGTATATTATCCAGTTCGTGTCCAACGATTTTTTTTTCATTTTTGTCGGACGGTGTTATAATTATACAAAATTTTTTTACCCGGAAACCTACATGAATATTCCGACTTTATCAAATCGATCAAGGCTTATGAATACATACTTTATGTTGTCCAAAACTAATATCTCGAGGTGTTACGAAAGTTATGACTAACTGAAGCGTGTAAATAGATAAAGTGCGATAATTTTTGTTTTACAAAAAGTGTTTTTTGCGCGTCATTTTTCCATTTCGGTAATAATAAAAATTTATCACATTTTTATTTTTTTTTTTCCATTATTAACTAAAGTGGATGACAAATTTTACGAATGTTATCATAAATTTAATCATATAATATTATTTTTCTTTTCACAAAAGTAATTCTGGAACGCATTTTATAAAATGTACACGTTTGAGATGTACTTAAGCAAACACATAATGACATAAACTGAGTGCAGGAAACTTTATATTTAGGTAAACTTGGTATTTTTTTTTGTATATGTAATAGAGAGGGCTGAAAATTGTGGACACACATTGTTTAGATGAAAATAGTAGTAAAATACTTAATTTAAAGATTTATACAAATTTTTGTTTTCTTGATATATTTTTGTATTTTAAAAAATTAGCTTTTTTAGCCCACTCTAATACTTATATACACATTTAGCGTTATAAGATATGCTTTCTACAGAAGTCTGCTTTCCAAGTACTAGTCTAAGACCTTAAATGCAGTTGTGGAAACAAAACTTAAAGTTTTCTTTATAAGTGTGTTATTTTCTCGATTCGTTGCAGTACAGTAATTTTAGTGGGAAATGTTAAAAAAAAATATGAAGGGAAGATGGAATGAATTCATTTATACATACACGTAATAAATTGTATTGAATAACAGCCACTGCAGCACACAGTGGTTTAAAATTGATTATTTTTGGAAATAACGTAATTTAGAGCGTTATTTTGGTAAGCGTCTGATATGGACACCCCCAGGGGCCCCTAAAGTAAGACACATTTTGTTTTCAAAGGATTTAAGTGCTTGCCAATTTTTTGTTTATTATTCGATTTTTTTTTAATTTAGATTTTTATAAAGATACTAGATCTAATGCCTAAAAAAAACATGCTTAAGTAGTCGTTATCTCTTTTAATTTCAGATTTATAGATATTTGAATGGAAAATTTTTTAATTTTTTTTCCGATCCTGGTGCAGTTTTTCGGGAATTGGCTGGTCATCTGACGTCCGATTTTTATCAAACCTAAATTTTTCATTAGCTAGATTAATTTGTGATATTCTAAAATCATAACGAATAAAATATCTTTTTTTGTTAAAAAGTTACACTATTTAAAATTAAAAAAAAAAATTGATTTTTTGCCCAAAATGCTCGCAAGTCATACATTTCACTCGTCTAAGGGCAACCATTGGCAGTTAGAGCAGTGGGAGAAAATTTCATAAAAATTACATTTTGTATGGTAGCCCATACAGGGAGTAGGTTTGTTCAGAAATAAAATTTGAAGGGAAAAAGTAATTGGGGTCGGTCATACATTTTACCCCCTAGGGGTAACCATGTGAGCGCTATGAGCTGATGTCCTAAAAACAAAATTTTAAATCAAAAAAAATGTATGAGGACCACCTTATGCATTGAAGATTTGTAGGTATATTTTCAGAAAAGGTTGATATTGAAAAAATATTGGAGGTCGGTCATACATTTGGTTCGCATAGGGGGCACCCTGGGGCAGTTAGAGCGGTTTGAGCAAATTTCATAAAAATTTCATTTTGTAGATCAAAGCCTTAGGGAGTAGGTTTTTTCAGAAAAAATTTTGGGATGTAAGAATTACACTCCTAGAGCAGTGCAATATACGGCCCATCCCTTTTTGTTTTTACACACCAATATTTTTTTCTGAGCAAACTCCCTATCTCCACTCCTTAAGGGGCTCCCAAGCAAAATGGAATTTTTATGAAATTTGCACCCACCGCTCTAACTGCCCTATGGTTGCTTCTAGACGAGTGAAATATATCACTGACCCCCAATATTTTTTCAATACCAAATTTTCTCAGAACATACCAACCCTCAATCTCAGGTGGTCCCCATACATTTTTTGTATTTACATTTTTTTTTTTTTTGATATCAGCTCATAGCGCTCATATGGTTTACCTATGAGGTGGAAAATTATTAAAAAACTATTAGATCAATAACATACTACAAGTACTTAAGAAAATTTAACTGTTCAAAATTACATTAATTTTACATGATTTTCGTATAATTTAAAAAATGCAAATTTTTATGTGGGAAAATTGGATAATATTTAAAAAAAAAAAAATATTAAAAATAATGCACTTGCACTCAAAAAAAAAAAACTGTAAAGTTAGCAAAAAATTTAGTTAAATTTAACTAAAAAAGCACCTGATTTTGAACCTACTAAATTTCTAGTTAATTTAAATAAAAATATTTAGCTAACTTATCGTAGAATGAATGTAGCAAAAAAAAACCGTAACTTTAACTAAAAATTCAGCTGAAAATTTTGTAACATTTTTATGTACATATTTCCAAAAAAAATTAGTTGAATTCAGCTAAACTTTTTGTTACTTTTTTTGTAAAAAATTGTAAGTTTGTTAAATATTGGTTTTAAACACTAACACTTCACTTTTTTTTTTCTTTTTTTCACAGCATTAAGTTCAGCTTAAGTAGAACTTATGAGATTTGCATAGGAGGCTACACAAGAAATATATAAAAAATTTTCACTTAACAAATTTGTTACGAGAAATCAAAAAAAAAATTAGTAAAAATTCGTAAATTCAGTTTAAAATTCAACAAAAAAAAAATAATTCAAATTTTGTTCAAAACTAGTATTTCCGTAAATTGAACTTAACTCAAAAAAGTAGTTAAAACGCTGATTTTAACTAAAAATTTGCTAAAAAGCCAGTAAACTCGAGTTAACAAAAAAAAATTTGTTAACTTTACAGTTTTATTTTTGTAGTAAAAATTATTAAGAAAATAATTGTTATTTAAAAAAAACCAAAAGGGATAAAAGTTTTGCAAAATGCACTTAAAAACTGCATTTGCATTTAAAATGCACTTTTAACCCTCCAACTTTTCCATATTTTTTAATATAAAAATAGACTTACGTACCATCATTTAGCACTTTATTTCATAAAGATGCAATAAGTACTTATCAAAATCAAAGTTACACAGATTTTGCATATTTTTGACTTTTTCAAAAAAGAAAATCGCGAACAAAATCACGAATTTTTCAAATTCTTTGGATCTGATAAGTGATATCTTAAAATGTCTCCATAGAGCTTGTGTGTGCAAAATTTTGGAAAATTTCAAAGACCCTTGGTGAGATTTTTTTCGGTTTCTTGGGGATTTGATAATGTATATACTCCTCTAACTCCCACTGGAGCATAGGGCGTCGAAGGCTGTGTATTTGGAGATTCTATAGCAAGATAGATTTCGGAAAAGTGGGTTGCTAGCCGTCCTTTCTTAGATTGGTGATAGGGCAGCTATCTTCGTGTTCAATCCCAGGGTGCAGACATGCTTCAGCAAACTTTTATTTACCTACTGGCCAGAGACGTCAGGATCTACCATGACCATTCAGGCTACATGATTGGATGCCTTCTCGCTCTAGCTAACTTTTAGCGGATGCTGGAAAGCCATTGCCCGGGAAATACTTGGTCTAAGTAGGACCGGAAGTAGTGAGATGGTTGGACATCCGCTTGTATTAAAGGCGGAGATTATTAGCAATTCATGTTGTAAGCTACTTACGTATTAAATAATCTTTGTTTGCTTTGGTAGTGACAACAGAGGCGTGCACTTTTTTCCTGGGGGGGTAAAGTTGAAATTTGTGTTAAAAATGGGTGACACGCTTTTTTTTAAAACTCATCTTTTGATATTGCCTTTCAGATCAATAGAAAAAAATATACATGTTCTGAATGAAACTTATAAGCTGCAAACAAAAGAGTGTTAATACTTTTTTTTTTAAAATCCAATTTTTTTTTTTTTTTTGTTTTTTTTTTTTCAAGTTTAAAATAGTATAACTTTTTAACAAAAAAAGATATTTAATTCGTTATCATTTCAAAGTATCACAAATTTATCTAGCTAACTAAAAATTTGGGTTTGAAAAAAATTGGAAGTTAAGTAACCAACCAGTCGAAAACTGAACCAGGATCGAAAAAAAATTAAAATTTTTCCCATTTAAATGGCTCTAAATCCGAAAGTTGAAGAGATAACGACTATTTCAAGCATGTTTTTTATGTATTTACTGGAGCTTTTAAAAAATCCAAATTTCATAAGAATCTGATTATAAACAAAGTGGTCAGCTCTTAAAGCCTTTGTGTGCAAAAAGTATCCTACTTTTGGGGCCCCTATTGGGCATGTGGGGTCTAGCGTCAAACCAAAGTTAGAAATTACGTTAGCTATAACCAGTATAAATTTCACTGCAATCGGTATAGTACTTACTGAATGACCGAATTATTTTCAAAAAAAAATCGATAATAAACCACTGTGCAGCAAATAACCTTGGTTAATAAAGTAGTTGAATTTTCAAATAGAGAATCCAAATTCAATACAATGAGTGAATTCAAAAACTTTTTGAATACAAATGAATTGTTTTAATATTTTTTTTTTTAATTTGGGATTTACTTTGTTTTTTTTTTTTTGTGGATTGTTTCGTTGGAGATAAGTTTTTGGTTTTTAATTTTGGGGTTATTTTAGAATAAACAAAATCCAAAATTTAGGGCTTGCATGGACGTATACAGGGGGTGGACACAGGTGGCACTTGCACCCCCCCCCCCCATTTCGATTTGAAAATTTTATACACAAAAATGCATTATACAAAAAAAAATCAAAAGTTTCTAAATATTTTAATTTTGAAAGAAAATATTTTTTTTTTTTTATAAAAACTCTAGAGTTTGAAATAATTTCGTTTCTAAAAAGTCATTTATACCGAAAAATCAGTAAAATATGATAAAAAAAAACACATAATATAAGTTTTATCTAATAAAAATTATGCATCAGGATCAGGGACGTGCCGTGAGGTTTTCATCAGGGTGTTCACTATTAATATAAAATTAACCTAACAAGGCACAACTCAATTTTTTGAAGAGAAGTATCACGTTTTTTCATAAAAATATTTTAAACACAAAACTAACCCAATTCCTTAATTAATTGAATTTTTTCCGCAAAATTAAAAAATTAAAAATTTTTAGAACTTGTTCTGAAATGACTTTCGGTGCACAGTTACAAAAAGTAAGCTTATACCCACCCTTATGGTTTAAATAAAATATTTTTAAGAACATGCACACATCTAGGGCTATATCTTGTCAGCCCAACAACAGACATTTAAATTTTAAAAAAATTTTGGTTTTTCAATACACAAAAAAATTTAAAAAACAAAAGATGCTAGAAATTTGTTGATTGCAGATTTGGAATTAAGTGATGATGGTCTATAAGGATCACAGTTGGGTTATTTTAATTTTAAAATGCGATTTAGAATCACGACGTTAATTTTTTATAAAATTAAGTCCGATTTTTGACACCAATGTAAAAATACGTAATAGTTGAATGAAAAAAAGTACTAAACTTGGGGTTTTGCATTTGCAAACGCGATTTTCTGAACAACGATACGCGATAGAAACAATTGGAAGTCAGATTTTTAATCAGAAATTCAAAATAAATATTGTTTATGTATTGCTATTGGTGGAAAATCTTGTTTTGTAAGACCTACACTAAAATAATTGTGTAATTAACTTTATTAGCTTACTTAAAAAATTAACCAGTAAATTTGTTTTTAAATAAAAAAATATTTGTATCTTTAAGAATTCCTACATCGGTATTTAAAAAAAAATGTTTTAAAACAAATTTTCCGTTACAATTAATGTTGGCGAAAAATAGTTTCTTTGCCAAAAATAAATGGTAAAACGCAATACACCCTATTTTCTTTAATTGAAAATATTAACAATCGCCGATATATTTTCATCCTCACATCATCACAATAAAATTAACGTGCATTAAACAAACCATCATGTTTTTCAATATTTACATACAAAGAAAAAATTAAAATATTTTTTTTTTGTTTAAAAACTATAAAAAAAATTTAAAAAGGTGTATTTTTAAGACAAGAATTTTGAACCTTGTATATAAAATTTAATCGATGTCCATATTTACAACCATAGATAAAATCCCTAAGTATTATATGGCTTTCAAATTATAGCAATAGCTCTTTCCAATAAAAAGATATCACCTCTTAAAGTTACGTGTGCTACTTAATTTGCCGCACACAAATGCCTCTAAAAATTTATATTTTGTTTGCTGTAGTTGTTGTAATTTAACACTAGTTGAGTGTGCGCAACAAAGTGAAGAACAACCCAACAACATCGTTTGTTCTTTAAATTTTGTCGCACATTCACTAACTGTTGGAAACAATTGCAATAATGCTTACAAAATTTGGCATAACTTTTTTATGAAACGACGGAAAATAAAAAATGATATACCAACGGAAAGTGTACATTTTCTGCTATGAGAACGGAAATATTATATGTGCGGAAATATTTTTAAACCCTTGAAAAAATTATAAAAATATAAAACTGACATATTTGAGGGAAAATGCTAGGTGTTCAGAGAACACCTCCGCACATTAGACGGAACGTCACTGATCAGGATCATGAACATTAATTTCTACAAAACAATTTTCACACAATAAGATAAGGGAAGTATTTCAACCCTTATGAAGCAATTTCCCTGAAACTTAAAAGACGATTTTAAATTTACACATTTTCTTAAAAAAAAAAATATTTAACGAAGCCAAATTTTTACAAGGTTTGCTCCCGCTGTATAGGCATTAAAAACACTTATTCTCATATGGAAACATAATATACTTTCTTAAGAGAAATGGCTAAAAAATAAAAAAAGCCATTTTTACCCATTTTTTGAGCCAAAAATCCCCGATTTGGCCGATAACCCGAGACACAACAATCTTAGAATTTTCAAACCCATACCAATTTTGGAGAGAAGGGTGGCCCGGTTGACGAAGAAGAGCTCATTTTTATTTTAAGTTTCATGCAAATCGGTTCATACTTCCATTGTAATATACAAAATTCTCAGATTCTGAAAAGTTTTTTTTACAGACACATATTTATCTTAGAATTTGTCGGATATTATTTTCTTAAAAAATTTATAATTTTTTAAAAGAAAATTTTTAGATTCTAAACATTTTGCCTGTACAAAAAATTCGAGATTTTATAAAAAAAAATCTAATATTCCAAGACATTTTTTATACAAATAAAGACGAAATCGTGTGGGGGGGGGGGAGGGGGGAGGTTATGGGTGTAGTTAAAAATAAATATTAATAGGCGATGACGAAAAAAATTTTGGGAATTGTGTCCCCCGATTTCAAATTCCTGGATACGTCGCTGAGGGATTGTTTAATTTTTTTGAAAGTTGTTATATTTCTTATTGGATCTTGTATAATTGGGTGTTATTTCATTTCTCGTTCGGGGGTTATTTCATTACTTGTTTGTGCATTTTATTTCATAGCGCCCCTTTTAAGACTGCAACCCCAATTAAAGTTTACCAACTTTTTAATCATAGGTTATCGACATATTTAGAGATAAACCACTAGTGATTTTCCCCTAACATTCTCTTTTTCTGCATTTTTTTTCTAAGAATGCAGTTGAACCATTATTAAAAGTCCACAGTATGTGCTCTGCATGGAATATGAATTGCAATTCTATTTATTTGTTTTTTTTTTCTACTTTTACTTTTGTGATGTTCAAATCATATTCTTTCATATGAAATAGAAAAATATAACAAAAATAAACCATGGCTTTTTCTAATAATACTACTACTTGTACTGCTACAAACAACTACGCTAAACCAACTACTACTTTTACTCCTGATGTGTATTCATCTATTGCTTTTCTATGTGTGCTCAATATAAGCATCTCGTACGTGTTTTTGTAGGTGTTAGTAATCCTGCAGTATTTGTTACATACATATGCATTCAAACACGTGCAAAGCACAGCAACAAAAAGAAACTGCTGTGCATTGTTGTATTGCAGTTGAAATAAATGCTATTTCATTTGACAAATATGCAATCGCACCTAAAGTGTACAAATATATTTTTGACTCATATACACAGACAAAGAACAAATAAAATGAAAAATGGAAAAAAGAGATGACTGACAAGGGAAATACTACAATCCTTATGAACCGATTTGCCTTAAAATACATATAAAAGAGACAAATCTAAGTTTGGGGTATCTCGGCTTATCGGCCATATCAGTGTTTAAAGTTTTCGTTGCCCCTTATGAAACAATGTAGACCTTCGGAGAAATTTCGACTACTGCCGAAATAATAGGAATATTGTCTTAATATCATAGATGACGTCTATGCCAGAGAACATTTTTCCATCAAAACTCATTTTCGTGGAATAAGCAGATAGCTCAAATTGAATTGGTTTAACGATATATTTTAATTTACAGGCAAATCGGTTCAAAACGGTTGGAATACTTCCCTTGTGAGTAATACAGCTGCAATCTATTATATAAATTTTTTGTTAAGAGTTTCCTAGAATCTTCTATTAACAAAGCACTAGGGAGGTCAATCCCAAAATCAACAGTCTTATGCTCATCGAAAGGCTAAATTTTGTAAACAAGTAAAATAGGACCAGGGGGAAAAAATTCGCTCTTGATAAACACGAAATTATTATCTCCAACCATAGCATGCTCACTTTGTCATTTCGGTAGAGACAAAATAATTAATTTTCTGTATGTTTTTTGCCAATGCATTACACGGTAATTCGCAACGATATTACCATATCTAAATTTTTAGAGGCATTGGCAAACGTTATTCGATTGAAGTCAAATTTTTACTGCATAAGTCTTAGGAAAAGAGTCACAAAAATTTGGTGTTATATTAGACAAAATGCCTGCGAATTTTCTACTCTTTCTTAAAGCATTAAATCATGGAAATGCTTTGCAAAAAAATTTATATTCATTTGCCATTCCATGCAAAACGAATTGAAATATCGGTCGAGCACCACATATTATTGATCCATTTTTAATACACTCCAGCTGTTTATATCAGTCCATTTGTCTGTGGCAAGCAAGATGCGGTCCAAACCAAAAGAGTTGTAATTACGTAAATGAGTGTATTCCTTAAGTGCAAAAAAAAAAATTTACATCTTGGGGAATATAAAAGATTTAGACTAGATGAATTTAACACTCTCACATGTTTTTTGTTCATTTGTTAAACAAATGGAACATTTTTATATCAGAAGTTTAGACATGGTGAAAAAGCAGTTTTGATAAAAACCTTATAAAAAAAGTTAAAAAAAAATTTTAATGCGAAAATAAAAAAAATGTTGATGCAAAAATAAAAAACACTTTATTGAAAAAAAAAAAAATTGGAAAAAAAAGTTTTCGATAAAAAAAAAAAAAAATTGATGAGAAAAAAAATGTTTATGAAAAAAAATTATGAAAAAAAACATTGCTGGTAAAAAAACATTTGATTAAAAAAAATAAAAAAAAAGCAATGCTAAAAAAAAATTGCCGAAAAAAAGTTATATGAAAAAAAAAACACGTAGAAAAGTTAAATTCGACTTGGCCGAATCTTTGAATACCCCCCACAATGCCCTATTAAGTTATAGTAAATTTTCTAACGTGAAAAAATAACATTTTTGATTATTATTTTGTGTAAAAAAAACTTTTTTTAGGTAATTTTTGAAAAAAAAAAATAATTTACTAATTTTTTTTTGGGTGTAAAATTTTTTTGAATGTAAAATTTTTTTTCGAGTGTATTTTTTTAGTGTAAAAATATTTTTGAGTGACAAAAATGCGTTGTAAAATATTTTTGTGACTTACCAATGTTGTTAAAACATGTTTAACGGGTTTTCAACTCATGAATTTAAGGTTGAACTATTCTGAAATTCACGGTTTTGCTAATAACTTTTGAACCACTTGACCGATTTGGCTGAAATTCAATACGAACCAGTCTAGGGGAACAAAAATATATGTTCGAAGCTTCAGCATCCTAGCTAGCATGCTAGCTAGCGTTTCCAAACGAGTTATACCGGAAAATGTTGAGGCTGTTATGGCGACGACATTAGAGAGCCGTGCGAAATTGCCCAGACTTGAAAGCAAAAAAGACTTTAAACAGTAATTTTTTTAAATTTTCTTTTCTATTACTAAGTTAAATTAATTTTTTCATTTACATATGTTCTGACTAAATGTATGGGGAACCCCCCAGAGAAGTTCCAGAGGGTGTGCCACTGGCATGGGTGGATCGGCGCTCCAAAGTTAGTGGGAGTCGGTAATACATTTGGACTCGATTGGGGCACTCTAAATGGGTCGAAGTGGGATTTTTCAAAACTTGACCCTACGGGACAAAAGTCAATAGTTGGGGGGTAGTAGAATTCGTTTTAGAGGTATGGTTCCTTCGGCAAAGTTTCTTATTTTGATCCCTAGAATACGATTTTCACTGAGCCATGGGCGATTTTTTTGCCTCCCCATAAATCGACCCGGCCTAATATATCACTAGAGTGGAAGGTATAAAAAAAATTATGAAAAAAAAAATTTTTAAAAACAACAAAAACTTAATGAAACAAAAATCAATAAAAAACTATTTTTGTTGAAAATCATTATGTTACCTTTTATTCACCAGCCGGTGAAAAACGGCAGAAAGCAAATCATTATACAAGTTACAAGTCGACGTTACAAACCTTTTTGGTTTAAAGAAAATGAAAACGGTAATTCCTATTCTCTTTTTTTTTATTCAGTCAGCACATCGGTTTCATCAGCTATGATATGGCAAAAATGTCCGAAAACGCGATTTTGTTTGTATTCAAATTTCTCAAAATCCGTATGTAATTAAAAATTTTGGAGGCCACTTGGTGCACTAATGCATCTTAGTTCAGCATCCTTTAGAGCAATGTTTAAGCTTTACCCTCGACTTATTTTTAAGTCGCTATCACATCGGGTTCATCCGCCATAAGTTGTCAAAAATGCCGAATGCAGCGATTTTTTCGAACTATGACCTTAATTTTTCCAAAAACCTGGTGTGATGGAAAAGTTTGGAGACCAGATTTTTGATCTCGAGAACTATTGCAATTAACTGTGTAAGGTCTCGTCTCAGTCGCATCAAGTTTATTATTATTCATTTAACATTAGTAAATTTACAAACAACCTTTAGAGTGTTGTCAAGCAATGGGCCAGTTATATTCAGATTAAAAGAGAGAAAGTTATATTGTTTTTTCATTTCCTAAGAAATTTTAATTCAATTACAATTAATAGTATACTTGACAGAAGAATTTCTTTAAATTTATTCATTCGAAAAAACACAAGGCGAATAAGTTATATTAAAATAAGAATTAATAATAATCATACGCCACCAAGATAAAATAGTGTAAGTAATACGATTTGATTCAAATTAAGCCCAACCCAGCAGAAATTTTGCTGAACTGGCAGCAGCTTTTGGAAAGGAAACTCGAGTCAAGGAGCGCAACCAAACCTGCTGAATTCAAGCATGATTCTCTAAGGCGATGTCACACTTTAGAGCGCTAGTTGGATACACCGAAGATGCAGTGAATTCATGTATCTTTTTAGAGCTGAATTAAGCAGAATAAAGATGAAGCACATTTGACTATTTCTGAAATACAAATTACAAAATCTGAAATACAATTGACTATTTCTGAATAGAATTGGAAAATCTTAAATACAATTGACTAATTCTGAAAATCATTTGACTCCCTGCAAGCATTTGGAAGAAATATCACCTAAGAGATACAATTACATTTAAAAAATTTCCAATTATATTTAGAAAATTTCAAATTATATTTTAGAAACTTCCATTTATATTTCAGATATTACAATTTATAACCAAAAAATTTTTTATTGCGTTTCAATACAATTAGACATATTTAAATATAATTGGAGATTCTAAAATATGATTGGACATTTGCATACCCTCGAACTACAGTATGGGGGTATATTCACTTTGTCATTCCGTGTGTAACGCATCGAAATATCGATCGGGGACCCCATAATGTATATGGGGCATTCCATGCCAAATCGGACACTTTGAAATTTTTTTTTTTTTTAGATTTTCCCAATTTGTTTACAGTTTTTAGTACTCTTTGAAAACTCCTTCGTGTTATATTTTCAGATTTTTTTGATGACCCGTTCAAAAGATATCGAATTTTTAAAAATTGGTAGTTTGTTCCTTTACTCAAACTTCTTTTCCTCATAACTTCTTCAATAATGGTCCAAATTTCAATGTTTTTTTTTCAAAATTTTTGTTTTTTTAAGTACTTTTTAAGTTTTTTAAGTTTTAAAATTTAAATCTCATTTTTGAAAATGTTTGTACTTTTCGATTTTTTTGAAATTTTTTTGTGTAAAACTTCTATCGATTCTACAAATTTTTTGCCCAGGAGGATCGTGGGATAACGATTGTTACTATTTTTTTAAATTTTTTGAAAAAAAAAAAAATATTGTAATTTTCCAATCTTAAAATCATTTCTACTGCTCCAATGGTGCGTCTTAGAGGGGTCATTTATAAGACCGACCCCCAGTAATTTTTACGTCTTAACATTTCTTTGGAACAAACTAATACCCTATCTCCAATTTCTAGGGGGGCTCTCACACAAAAAACGACATTTTTTAAAATTTGCTCCAACCGGTCTAACTGCCCTAATAATGCCCTTAGAGCAAAAAAATTTATAACCGACCCACAATATTTTTTTAGTCCAAACATTTTCTCTGAACACACCTACCCTCTATCTTTAACTGTTAAGGCGGTCCAAATACAATTTTTTTTATTTTTTGTAAATTTGTTTTATTTATTCAGCTTCTACCGGTCCAATGGGGCGCCCGAGAGGGGTCAATAGTGAGACCGACCCCCATTTAGTTTTACCCTACAACATTTTATTAAAACATACCTACGCCCTCTCTCCACTCCCTAAGTAGGCTCACATACAAAATTAAATTTTTATAAAATTTGCTCCAACTGTTATTTGTATGGGAGCCTACTTAGGGAGTGGAGATAGGGGGTAGGTATGTTTTAATAAAATGTTGTAGGGTAAAAATAAATGGGGGTCGGTCTCACTAATGACCCCTCTCGGACGCACCATTGGACCTGCAGAAGCTGATTAAATAAAACAAATTTACAAAAAATAAAAAAAATTGTGTGGGGACCGCCTTAACAGTTAAAGATAGAGGGTAGGTTTGTTCAGAGAAAATGTTTGGACTAAAAAACTATTGTGGGCCGGTTATACATTTTTTTGCTCTAAGGGCATTATTAGGGCAGTTAGAGCGGTTGGAACAAATTTTAAAAAATGTCGTTTTGTGTGGGAGCCCCCTTAAAAGTTGGAGATAGGGTATTAGTTTGTTCCAAAGAAATGTTAAAACGTAAAAATTAATGGGGGTTGGTCTTATAAATGACCCCTCTAAGACGCACCATTGGAGCAGTAGAAATGATTTTAAGATTGGAAAATTACAATAAATTTTTTTCAAAAAATTTTAAAAAAATAGTAACAATCGTTATCCCACGATCCTCCTGGGCAAAAAATTTGTAGAATCGATAGAAGTTTTACACAAAAAAATTTCAAAAAAATCAAAGAGTACAAACATTTTGAAAAATGAGATTTAAATTTTAAAACTTAAAAATCGCATACTAGAGCACTTTTAAGAATTTTTTGGGATTTTTTTTTTTTAAATTACGTAAAAAAACAAAAATTAAAAAAAAAAAAATTGAAATTTGGACCATTATTGAAGAAGTTATGAGTAAAAGAAGTTTGAAGGCGCCCCAGTAGGCTAGTTGGTAGCGTGCTAGCCTATGAGCCTGGGGGTCGTGGGTTCGATTCCCACCAGAGGCCTTGGTCTGATTCGCTACAACGAGACGAAGGTCATTGTTACCAGTTCTCGGTTAGGTAAAATTAGTATATAATTTGAAATTATATGGTAATTCTTAATAAAATAAATAAAATAAAAATAAAGAAGTTTGAGTAAAGGAACAAACTACCAATTTTTAAAAATTCGATATCTTTTGAACGGGTCATCAAAAAAATCTGAAAATTTACCACGATGTAGTTTTCGAAGGGTACTAAAAACTGTAAACAAATTGGGAAAATCAAAAAAAAAACTTTCAAAGTGTCCGATTTGACATGGAATGCCCCATATATCTTCATGATGCCCGATCGATTCTAAGACATCCTAGCGATGTCCGTCTGTCTGTCTGTCTGTCTCTCTGTCTGTCTGTCTCTCTGTCTGTCTGTCTGTGGAAAATGCTGTCACAGACAAAATATTGCACAGAGATGACTGAAACTTAACATATTTATTGGAAGTTCTCCCGAGAAGTTTGGTATTGCATTTGAGCGATATCAGTTCACCGGTTCAAAAGTTATGAACGAAACTGTAAGCACACCTCAAAAATTTCAGTACATTTAACATAACCTAAAAATACAAAATGCTTTAATTCGGCTTCTGGTTGACATATGTGAACATAATTGAACACCAAATGATATTTAAACAAGTACGAACATATTTTTTGACAAAAAAAAAATCGCGGATTTTTTTTTACCAACAATTTTTTTGCGAAAATTTTTTTCAAAAGTAATTTCCTTTTAAATAAAGTTTTTTGCAATAATCTTTTTGAAATTGTGGAGGGTATCACTACATTCGGCAAGGCCGAATTTAACTTTTTGACTTGTTTTTTATTGAAATGTTGTTGTTGTTGTTTTCTATATTTTATTATATTTTTTTAATAATTTCAACCTAACCGAGAACTGAAAACAATATCAAATAGCAAAATTTACCAAGGGTTTTAGTGGGAATCGAACCCACATCCCCCATCTTCATAGGCTAGCACGGTACCAACTAATCTACATTGAACCCTTTATGCATTACCCTACATGAATTTTGCAATATTTTTAATAATTTTTATTTCTAATATTTTGTTATTATGTCATTTATTTCGCTCTAAGGATTTGTTCATTTCCTATTTGCCCTTTTGATTTCCCCTTTGGAAATAAAAAAAAATGTGATGCTCTGTGGTTTTCTATGGTAGATATTCAAACACACACACCCAAATGCATACATACATTGAAACATATATAATATTTTTCATTTTTTTTTTCTTTTGATTCTTTAAATCCTAGAACGAGTTCCAATTATTTACGTGTACGTGAGTTATAAAATTTCCAATGCAAGTTATCTGTAAAAAGAAAATATAAATCCATTTTTGATTTTTCCTTTTTAAAAAATAAAACAATATTTTTATAAAATGTGATTCGATTGAGTCAACAATAAAAAAAAAAAAAAAAACATAAAATGTCATTTTTATTTTAAAGGTTTTTATTAACACTTGTCACACAATATTAAAGAATGGATTAAAAAAAAAGAAAAAATATGTTTAAACTTGTATAAATTATTTAAGGTTTTTTATATGTCAGATCATTTGTCAAGATAATAAATGAACAAAAACATGTACAAGTGACTTGTGTACACATTTCAAATTTTTTGTTTTAAATTTAAGTATATGCTGACAGTTGATTTTACAAAAGCTGATAACATAAAAAGATAATTTTAAATTTTTTTAGTTGAATTTTAAAACCCACAAAGTTTTCAACAAAAACTTTATAATTATTATTTTGATTCCAATTATATATTAATTATTTATTTCAAAACATTGTTATAAATTTTGCAATATTTTCTAAAAAAAAAATAGAAAAAAACAGTTTCGTTTACTGAAATATCGAATTACAAAGTCTTTTTTATTTATTTTATGTTAAACTATTTTTATGTTTTTTTTTACAAGTTTTGTAGACGTAGAAAATAGCATGTGCTACTATATAAATAACATTTTATGTACATACGATATTTTTTTTTCTTCCCGCGTAAAAGTGTTTATTGGGCATTCCAAGTCAAATCACTCACTTTTAAACCCCTTTCGATTTATTTTATTTTTGGATATGTTTTAGTACTTATTAAATGCAACTTGGACACCAATTATCAGCTTCTTATTTCAAGATGGTGTTGTGGAGTAATCAATTCAATATGGCGATTTTCTCAAAAAAATTGAAAAATTGAAATTTTTAATTAATTTTGACCATTAAAAAATATAGATATTTTAAAAAAAGTTGGACAACGTTATGTTGGTATTTAAATGTAGTTTTAGAAAAAAATATATGAAAAAATTATTCGAAGTAATTATCACATATTTTTTGACGTTTAAAAATTAAAATCGACTTTTTGAAAAAGTCCGAAACCTTCGATTTTTTTTGTAAAAAACTATAAAAATTCTACTCTAAATTACGAAACTTTTAAGCCATAATTCGAAATGTGATCACAATTGTTACAATTTTTTTTAAATTTTTAAAATTGCACCTTTTATTTTTTGGCTCTGATTTATTTTATATGGTGCTCCAAAAAATAAAAATTGCTATATATTGACCCTAACTTACCCTAGATATATTTATTTCGAGGTAAAAATACGTCTCGCAAAAATTTAGGAAGATCGGAAATGGGTAAGGCGTTTAGCATGGTCCATGAAGTTTAAAAAACGGATTACAAGGAAAAATATGAATTTTTTCTGTTTTCGCATTTTTTTGGTATTTCAAGTTAAGTTTTAATTCAAGTGATTACAGAATTATGATGTGGAGTAAAATGCCTTTCAAATAAGGTACTAAAAACTAAAATCGGTTGAAAATCAGCCAAGTTATTACAACTTCCCCAGGCATCCAGCATGTGTCATGCCACTTGATGAAAGAATACGAGTCCCTTTTTTTAAATTTATTGAAATTTTCTACTGTAATAACATTTTTTCATTATTCATGTTTCAGTGTAATATTTTTTTGGTTTTTCCAAATTTTTAAACAAAAAAAAATTAAAATAGAGATTTCAAAAGGGTGTTGAAAATGCAGGCATTTTTAGCATTAATTTAAAACATGTTAGCAAAACACATTACGAAAAATACTTGTCATCTAATTACATTTGAACTTGAAGAATAAAAAAATGTTATTGCAGTAGAAAATTTCATGAATTTCAAAAATTGGATTGTATTGCTTAATCAAGTGGTCTGCGATATGTTAGATGCCTGGGGAAGTTGTAGTAACTTGGCTGATTTTCAACCGATTTTAGTTTTTGGTACCTTATTAGAGAGGCATTTTACTCCCTATTATAATTCTGTAATTTGAATTTAAACTGAACTTAAAATACCAAAACAATTGAGAAAACAGAAAAAAATTTATATTTTTCCTTGTAATTCGTTTTCTAAACTTCAAGGTCCATGCGGAACGCCTTACCCATGTCCGATCGTTCTTAGTTTTTGTGAGGCGTATTTTTACCTCGAAATGAATATATCTAGGGTAATCTACGGTCAGTATCTATCAATTTAATTTTTTTGGAGCACCATATAAAATAAATCAGAGCCAAAAAATAAATTTTGCAATTTTAAAAATTAAAAAAAAAAAATAGAAAGAATTATGATCACATCTCGAATTATGGCTTAAAAGTTGCGTAATTTAGAAGAATTTTTTGTAGTTTTTTACAAAAAAATCGAAGGTTTCGGACTTTTTCAAAAAGTCGATTTTAATTTTTAAACGTCAAAAAATAAGTCATAATTACTTCGAATAATTTTTTCATATTTTTTTTCTAAAACTGCATTTAAATACCAACAAAACGTTGTCCAACTTTTTTTAAAATATCTATATTTTTTAATGGTCAAAATTAATTAAAAATTTCAACTTTTAATTTTTTTGAGAAAATCGCCATTTTGAAAAATTGATTACTCAACACCATATTGAAATACAAGGCTGAAAATTGGTACCCAAGTTGCATTTAATAAGTACTAAAACATATCTAAAAATAAAATAAATCGAAAGGGGTCGGGTCTAAAAGTGAGTGATTTGGCTTGGAATTCCCCTTATATATATGGAGGTTTTCATTTTAAATGAAACAGCTTTTAAAACCGATGTCTTCCGATCTGGACGAAATTTTAGTAATATTGGATAGTAGTTTGGAAACTTTCAACAAGATTGGTCAAGGAATCTCTGAGTAAGAGGGGGATGAATTTTGGCATTTCTGATTATTTTTTATTTTTTTTTTTCAAAATCAAAAACCTTTTAACATTTTTTTTTAAATGGGTCCATTTTTCCTTTTTTTTAAGAAAGCTAAGGTCTTTCCCTTAGAACTTTTTTGACGCTTATTGAGATGCGAGTGGCATATCTATCGAAATGAATGTTTTGCAACTCAAGGCAACATTGTTCATATATAAATTTTAAGAAATCTGATAAACAACAAATTAGGAAGCATATAAAGAGTTCGTATGCAAAAGGTACCTTACTTTAGGGGCTCTGCTTCCTCCCCGTTCAACCGCTGGGCACCAACTTCCAAACTTAAGCTTGAAAATACGTTAGCTATGACCATTCCAAAGTTCATGGCTATCGGTCCAATACTTGCTGAATGGCTGACCAAAAATTTGGAAAAAAAAATTTTATTTGTAAAAGTTATCTTAACAAAAACAAAAAAAAAATACTTCTGATGTGACATTGTATAGGTTGTTGATCTTGTCAAGTAGATCACAAAAATTAAACTTGCCAGGTACCCTCAAATTTTAGAGGTATTGTCAAAAATCGTTTTTTTGGGACTTTTCTCACTAAACCTTGTGTAATTCAGAAAATTTTCAACCGGTTTTAAATTTTTAAACTGTTTTTGATAGAAAAAGGATAGGGCTTGCATGTGTGTGAAATGGTTAATACGTAAAAGAAAGATATCTATTGATTTTTTCTATAAAATCAATTTTTTTGTTATTTTTTGAAAATTTTTCGAGTTTATCGATTTTTTTCTGCTATAGTTCGTTTAACAACCTTTATATTTTTGAGCTTTTTTTTAAAGATAATTTAATTTTAAATACGATATGCTTTATCCTGAAAAAATCAGATAATAATTGACAGAGTTGTGATAATTTTTCTAAAAAAGAAAATTAAGATTTTGCAAGAAATCGCCGTTCAGATAACCCAGGCAAAAAAAAAAAATTATCATAAATGGTCATATACAATATTTTTAAAGGTTTTTGGCGCGCTGAATCCGAATCTGGCCTTAAAATTGCTCTATCTCGTCAGGTTTTTAAGATATTTAACATAAATTGATGTATCAAAAACTTAATAAGATAGCGCAATTTCAAGGTCAAATTCGAATTCAGGTGGTCAAAAACTATTAAAGTAATGATACGCGACCTCTCAGTATGTTCGATTTTTTTTTATTTTTTTTAGCCTGGGTTATCCGCACGGCAATTTCATACAAAATCTTAATTTTCTTTTTTAGAAAAATTATCACAACTCTGTCAATTGTTATCCAATTTTTTTGACATAAAGCGTTTATTAATATAAGTGTTGTTGAAAAAACTATAGCAGAAAAAAATCGATAAACCAAAAAAATTTTAAAAAAATAACAAAAAATTAGATATTGTTGAAAAAATCAATGCATATCTTTCTTAAATGTATAGACCAATTCACACACATGAAAAGCCCTATCCTTCTTCTATCCAAAACAGTTGAAAAATTTAAAATCGGTTGAAAAATGTTTAATGGTGTTTTCTTTTCTAAAAAAAAATGTTTGCCTTTTTAGGGCATACATTTTTAAAATGTTTAACACACCTTAAAAAAATCTATAAAAATTTGCATTTTATTTGACTGGAATAGAACACAACATTCAGAAATACTCTGCCCTGTATTTTTTAACAGCTGTTTTGAGAAAACAACACAGAAAAAGTCAGCTGTTGTATAAGGCAATTTCAACCCCGTGATTTTTTACGGGGTTAAAAGTGCAACTTTTTTGCACTTTATAGGGCAGACATTTTTAGAAAAGAACACGATATTCTTTAAAAGGGTTGACATTTTTTAGAAAAGAACACAAAAACACAATTTTCGGGGCGAAATGCAAAAAAAAGGCACATTTTTTGCCAGAAAAGAAAACACCATAAGTTACACGTGGTTTAGTGAGAAAAGTCTCAAAAAAACGTTTTTTGACAATAACTTTAAAATTTGAGGGTGTCTGGCAAGTTTGATGGACATTTTTGTGATATTTTCGACGAGACCTACAACCTTAACTACCTCATTTTAAGAGTATATTAGATTTTGTGTTTTTTGCACAGTGTTATTGTTGGGTAAACACTGAAATAATTGTTTTTGTTAAGATAACTTTTGCAAATGAAAACTTTTTTGGCAAATTTTTGGTCAGTTAATTGTGTAAGATTACCACATTATAAACTAAAGGATGGAGCCTTAAATAATCTAGTAAAGTGATGCTGCCATGTACAAAAAACGGTTTTTCGCAATTTCCATCACTATGTTCCATATAACATAGCTGTTTTTGAAATCAAAGCAAATTACAAAATTGTTATGAAATTTAATATTCAAATGCGGTTTTCTTGAAAAAAAAAAACGAAAAACACTCGTCTGATTTTTTTTTTTGTGTGGATAGACAAACATCAAACCTTTTAAAATAAAAAAAAAACGGATTTTTATAAATTAACTTTTTTAAAAAATGAAAATTTCAGAACGTGGTTTTTTCCAGAAAAAAAAAATTTAATCGATAGCCCAATAAAAATTTTCAGAACGGGTTTTCCAAAATAAAAAAAATATACCGGAATGTAAATTTTTGAGATTGTGGTACATTCCGTTTTAATTTGATAAATATCCAACCTATTCAGAAATTCACGGGACACATGTTTTTCTGTAGCGATACATTTGGAGTGAAATGCCTCATATATATATATTCTTATATAAATACATGTAATTTAATTAGCTTATATATAATTACTAGGAATAAATTTTCATGCACTAAAAAATGGAAAAAAAATTTGCGCTAAAACAATAAAAATATGCACAAAAAAACATAAAAATATTTGCAATAAAAATCTGGTTTTCGTACGAAAACCTTCTTAAAAAACAATTTTTTGTCAGGTTAAAAATTAACATTTAAAAAAAAGACAATCTACAAAAATTAAAAAAAAAAAATCACGTTTTCAAAATAATTTTTTACAATTTAAATTAGTTTTTGAAACAAAAAAAAAAATAATTTTAATTTTTGCTGATTTAAAATTTTGCTAATAGTCAAAAATATGCACTTAAAAGTTGGAAATATGCAAAATATATGCATTTAAAATCAAAATATGCAAAAATATGCATTTTCACCAAAATATGCAAAAATATGCAAAAACAAATCGATGTAATTTTAACGTAAATTTCCTGATTCGGAAAGATAATTGGTCGATATCGTTTTTAGACTATCGACAAAAAACACGCATTTGCAGGGAAATCACATCCCTAATAATAACATATAAACTTTTTTACTCAGGTTATTTAAAATTTAATACAAACAAAAATTGAATTCAGTTTATCAAGGATAGTATCAGAATTTTTTTTTTATATTATTAAATGTTTGCATTAAAAACCTAAAACAATTTTAGAAAACACATCCCTAATTACACGAATTTTTTATTGAAAAATATTTTTAATATACTCTGAATGTCGTGAATGCGATTTTCTCGAAAAAAAAAACGAAAAACACATGTCTGAATTTTTTTGTGTGGATAGACAAACATCTAAACTTAAAAAAAAAAAATAAAAAAAGTGGCCGGATTTTTGTAAAAATGGGAATTTCAACAAAAAAAAAAGAATTTAGTCGATAGCCCAAAACTATAGAAGAATGTAAATTTTTGAGATTGTGGTGCATTTCGTTTTAATTTGATAAATATTTAAACAAGGCAACTCGACACAAGTTTGATAATTTTCCCATATGTGACCACGCCTCCTAAGCACAGTTTTTGAAAAATTGAAAAACCAGAAACGCAATTTTCTTAGTTCCATAAGGGCTATTCAAACAACCTATTCAGAAATTCACGGGACACATCTTCGAACTATAATCAATAAATGCCAACTCGGAAAAGCTTACTGTTCAGAAGAGCTAAAAAACTAGTTATTTCGCATATTATTGTAACAAAAAACAATGTACCTTCTATAAGATTGTCTAAATATTCTAAATAATTTTTACCTATGCCAAAAATTTTATATTTTGCACATGTTTGCCTATTTTTCAGAGATGGCATTTATTACTATGACAAACAGCATTTTTTTTTTTAGTTGGCATATTTTATCGGAAAATAAAAATACGTTTTTAAAAAAAAAAAAATTATTATATATTTTTTTTTGGTTTTTGTTATCCTTAGTACGGTAATTGCAAAAACTGAAAAAAAAATTTAAAATCTTTGCATATTTTTAAAAGTTACTAGCTCCGAAAGCCTTTTAATCTCAGGGTGGTCAACTTTGGCGCTCTGTAACTCACGCTGTATTGTAATAGGGTCACTCCAAACTAGAGTTTGCAAATAATCGAGATATCTCATAATCGCGATTACGATTAAAAAAATCACCGTTAATCACGATTATCGATTAATCGAATTTTTAAATAAATTGAATTGCAATAGATTTATTAAAAAAATCTTTTAAATTTTAAATTTCCAAACGTATTAAAATACAAAAATTAATATTTTTAACATATAAAGTGCTTGATTTGGGAGTACTTTTTCACCATTCTCCTAATTTTTAAAAATTTGTTATTCTTCCGAATTTTAATATTTTCAATAATTACACGATAAAAATTTAAAAATCTTTCAATTCGAAATTTGATATCCAAATTTTTAAAAATTAGGCGAAGGGTGAATGAGTGCTCCTAAATTGAGCACAATATATTTATGTATGTGGTTCAAATTTGAGGTCAATCGAATTAAGGTAACCCGTAGCGGCGATCAAAGTTTAAGATTTTTGAAAATTAAAAAATACGTTTCGCTATGCTTATAGGAAAAAAATATGAATGTAAAAAAATAAATTTGGTCAAGCGGGTTTCGAAACATAATTCGCAATTTGCTAAAATGTCGGTTTTCCAAAGTCCAAATAATCTCAACATTCTTTTCCCTTAAGCTTGAAACGAACTTTCATTTTAAACTTTCGAACTTTCGATCAAAACTTTAAACTTTTGGAAAACTTTCGAAAAATTTAAAAAAATTATCGAAAAACTGCACGGTTTTAAATAATCCGATTTGGCTCAAATCAAGTTTAAATAACAGTAATTTTCCATATTATGTAATAAATTCGCTATCAAAACAATAAATTTGATAGAAAATGATTAATCGTAATCGCATGATTTTTTTGCCGAATTCGGTTACGATTTATTGGTGCAATTAATCGCGATTACGATTACGATTTTAATCGTTTTGCAAACTCTACTCCAAACTAGCTATTTTGAAAGCTTATATCGTTGACTTTATTTTCTCCACTAATAATGTTTCAATCTGATAAATAGTTTGAAAGTTACATAAATAAAAGCATTTTTTTTTTTGCAAACACTATTTATCGATATTTTAAAAATGGCAATATCTCGAGAACCAGTCATTTGATATCAAAATCTTTACATAATTCGTGTTTAGCATGACAAATGCAATCAGATATGAGGTCTGATTTTTCTAAAAAATTTTTGAAAAATTTTTGTAAATTTACAATGGGAGTTGGCATTTATTTCCACCAAAAAAATATGTACTTTGAGTTAGCAGAATAACAAAAATGGATGTAAAACGACAACAAATTATTTTTTTGCTCTCAAATTTTTATGACAGATAGGTATTACATAGGGGAGCTATTTGCCATCCGAAACTCATTTCGGTAAAATTTGAGTTGGCATATTTTGAATATAGGTTCACCACATGTTTTTCTGTAGCGGGATATTTGGTGTGGAATACCTCATATTAGGGCTTCCAGTCAAATTTAAACTTTCAAATTTAGTAGCGTAATACCTGCCGATCAATGGCCACGGAAAATAGCTGATTGTGGGAACATTTATGAAATAAATTTCCAAGGACATCTTCAGTCGGCAACCAGCGGTCAAAGCTAAAAAAATGGCTCAAAAATTAAGAATTTTTGCGTACTTTATGGGAAAAATAATTTTAAAAAAATCCAAAAAAGGGATTTTGGTCCACAGATGCTGATTTTTAAACATAAAAATTATTTTTAATCCAATAAAAAGACAATTTTGGTCCAAAAATTCTGATCTGAATGTCTGTCTGTCCGTCCGTCCGTCTGTCTGTAAATAACACAATGCAGTCTAAAATAAAACAGCTAGACTCCTGAAGTTTGGCACAAATATGTCTCATGTTTATAGGCAGGTTAAGTTCGTGAATGGGGAAAATCGGGCCAGGGGGAAAAAGTTCCACCTTGAAGAACTGAACCAACCATTGGAAAAATACACTTTTTACTTGTTTTTTTGTATTTTTATTAAATAAATGAAAAATTTGGTATATTTATCGCGATGGGAAGGTGCTCTCAAAGCCCCCCACTTACTCCCCCCTCCCTCCCACCACAAAAACCACGCCCCTCACAATTTTTATACCCTTCAACCACAGTATGGGGGGCATACTCACTTTGTCATTCCGTTTGTAACGCAGCGAAATATCGGCCGGGGACCCCAGAAAGTGTATATATTATTGATCTATGATCGATTCTAAGACATTCTGTGAATATCCGTCCGTCCGTCTGTCTGTAGATAACACAATGCAGTCCAAAATAAAACAGCTAGACTCCTGAAGTTTTGCACAAATATGTCTCATGTTCATAGGCAGGTTAAGTTCGTGAATGGGCAAAATCGGGCCAGGGGTAAAAAAGTTCCCCCTTGAAGAACTGAACCAACATCTGAAAAATTACACTTATTTTACATGTTTTTTTGTATTTTAGTTAAATAAATGAAACATTTGGTATATTTATCGCGATGGGAAGGTGCTCTCAAAGTCCCCCACTGAACCCAATCACCCTCCCCCCCCCCCCCCCCAAAAAACGCCCTTGACAATTTATTTTTTTTATTTTTTTTACATTTTGGAGGGTATAAAAGATTCGGCACAGACGAATTTAACACTCTAACTTGTTTTTTTACGTTTTGGAGGGTATAAAAGATTCGGCACAGCCGAATTTAACACTCTTACTTGTTTTTATTCAAATCATGTTTTTATTTTTTCACATAACATACTCAACATTTTCCAAATTTTTGAGACCAAATTGGTTAAAAAATAATTTTTATGTCTAAAAATCAAAATCTGTGGACCAAAATCGCTATTTTGGTCCACAGAAGATGAGGACCTAAAAAGTTAATATTTTAAAGTAGGGAAGAGAGAGGAATATTTTCCAGTGGGGAACAATCATCTACCCCACTTATCTCTTAAACTAAAAGAGGTATCAAATTGTGACAAATGAATCAAATTTTATCATTGATCTTCATACTATGAACTTTGACCATTCTACTTTATACGTGAAAGCGGTCAGATGTGGCTTTTTTTATATTTTGTAATAACTTTTTGATTTTGTGAGCTACAAATATATTGCTCATTGTGGTAAATCGTTACTATCCATTAAAAAAAGCTGCAATGAGTTAAATTTTTGGATTTTTTCACCGATGACGGATGTACTTCATAGGGTTGATACTTCACTTAGATTGGGGCAGTTTGCCGGCGAATATGCACCACGGGTAGTATATATTTTTGGTTTGTTTAAATAAAGCAATTTTTTTTTTAATAATATTATGTTTTTAATAACAATTATTCCGAAAAATGATATTGTTAAGGAATTTCTAGAAATTTTATATTTTGGCGATTGTACCCCGCCAGCTTGGCACACATGCCCCATGGATAGTGCAGTTTGTCCGATTTGGGTTTCTTTAAAAATGTAAAAAAATAATATAAGCCAAACACTTAAATTCCATTTGGAATATACATTTTAAAGCTAAAATATGTAGCTTCTTAAATCAACAAGAATTAAGGAAAAACGAGTACTCTTTAAGGTTTTACAGCACTTCAAAAAAAAAAAAAAAATTGCGAGTGTGCCCCTCTCTACCCTACCCCTGGTCCACGTTCAAAATTTTTAACAGAAAAAAACAATAAATTAAAAAAAAACTGTAAGAATTGGCATTTTTTGAGGTTGGTTTAGTTTCTCAAGAGGAAAATTGTTTTGTCATAGCTCGAATTTGCCAATTTAGGAACTTTATCAATCTATGAACACATGACATATGGACTGCAGTGAACTTTCTACAGTCGGAGTGACAGACGAATATTACTTGATTATCTAAGATTCCTTCAATGTTAATTATAAGGATTTTATGCCGCAAAACCAGGCACAAGTGTAAACAAAAAAACTAAAAAAACCCCAAGTTTCATACATCTGTTCTCACCATCTGCGTTCATATGAATGTGGCTCTATGTGTGTCTGTACAAAATAGCAAAGTTAGCCAACGAACCAACCAACCAGCCACTTGTGGCTAAAAGGTTGTTAGATATTTATAAAAATATTGAAAAATAAACCATGTGAAAAAAAATATTTCAAATAAATACATAAATTTCTGAACATACTCAAACGTAGAAAAAGGAAAAAAAGAAAAATAAGTATATTTGAAATTTTACATATTTTATGAAAAATTCATAGGATGTTGTTAGATTGGTGGAAATAAAACGAAATTAAATTGAATTTTAATTTTAATAAAAAAATTTGAAATTAGCAAAAGGAAAAAAAAAATTGTTGAACAACAATTAGAGTAGAGAAGGGCACATCCGCCGTATTTGTTTTTTTTTAGTGTTATTTAAATTTTCAAAGTAACCCAAACTGCCCAATCCATGGAGCACATTGGTCAAAAGGTTGGGGAACAACCGCCAAGAAATAAAATTGCTCGAAATAATTAAAAAATATACTTTTTCAGAAGTATTATTATTAAAAACAAAAATGTGTACAAAAATTGTATTAGAGAGAATTAGAAAACGTCTTTTTTTGGTCCGCCCCCTCCCCTTTTATGGGCGTGGAATACAACAAATTTAAATAATCATAAACTTGTATTTCTTTAGCGCGAAAAGCATTAGAATGCATTTTTAAATATATATTCGAGAGGAAATTTACCCCCAATAACCACTACCGACCCCCCCCCCCCCACAAAAAAAACGCCCCTGCAATTTTTTTTATTTTTTTGCATGTTGAAGGGTATAAAAGATTCGGCACAGCCGAATTTAACACTCTTACTTGTTTTTGTATAAAAAAGTGTGTTAGTCATCGTGTGTGTGAGCGATGGTTGTGTGAGTGCACGTGAGTGCAAATGGTATATACTTTACTCACGTGATTGTGAGTGAGCTTGAGTAGAAAAAATATGAGGGGGCCCCTGTAGGCTAATTGGTAGCGTGCTAGCCTATGAAACAGGGGGTCGTGGGTTCGATTCCCACCAAAACCCTTGGTCAATTTCGCTACAACGAGACGACGGTCATTGTTACCAGTTCTCGGTTAGGTTAAAATTATTTAAAATGAGTTGTAAATAAAAATTGGAAAAATAAATAAAAACTGATCATTGGATCAAATTATTATATATATAGAAAAAATATGAACGTGAGTGAGTGTGCGTGATTGCAAAATTTCTGTAGTGAGCGTAATTGACCCTGAGTCAAAAGTTTCTCACGCGCCCATCTCTATTCTAAGGGTAAAAAAAATTTATTTTATTTTTCTTTAAATTTCTGAAATTCGAAATGTATAAGGTTGGATTTTTGGAAACTCTAATTCTATGGAGCTTAAAATGGGTAAAAATTTCCACGTTGGTATTTAAATTTCCAGAAACTTAAAATTTTTAATGAAGGATCCTCCAGCAAAAAACCAAAAACATTCCAAACAAGTAAGAATGTTAAATTCGGCTGTGCCAAATCTTTTATACCCTCCAACATGCAAAAAAATAAAAAATTGCAGGTGCGTTTTATTTTTTTGTAGGGGGGGGGGGGGGTCGGTAGGATAATTGGGGGGAGGGGCAAATTTATTCTCGAATATGTGTTTAAAAATTCATTCTTATTCTTTTTGCACTAAAGTAATACAAGTTTATCATTATTTAAAAAAAAAAAAATTATTCCACGCCCATAAAAGGGGGGAGCACCAAAAAACCACATTTTATAATTGGCTGGGTCCAAATGCAGGACTTTTAACTTCTTGTAGCATAAAAATTTTGCATTTATTAAACAAAAACACAAAAAATCATGTATAAATGGTATTTTTCAGAGGTTGGTTTAGTTCTTCAAGGGGGAACTTTTTTCCCCCTGGTCCCATTGTGCTCATTTACGACCTTAACAAATGTCGGGAGTCTAGCTCTTTTATTTTGGACTGCATCGTGTTAACTACAGGCGGACAGATGGACGGACGGACGGATATCGCTAGAATGTTTTAGAATCGATCACTGATGATAAATATATATATGGGGCATTCCATGTCAAATAGGACACTTTGAAAAAAAAAAAAATTTTAGATTTTCCCAATTTTTTTACACTTTTTAGTACCCTTCGAAAACTCCTTCGTGGTAAATTTTCAGATTTTTTTGATGACCCGTTCAAAAGATATCGAATTTTTTTAAATTGGAAGTTTGCTCCTTTACTCAAACTTCTTTTACTTATAACTTCTTCAATAATGGTCCAAATTTCAATTTTTTTTTTCAAAATTTGTGTTTTTTTACGTACTTTAAAAAAAAAAATCCCAAAAAATTCTTAAAAGCGCTTTAGTATGCGATTTTTAAGTTTTAAAATTTAAATCTCATTTTTGAAAATGTTTGTACTCTTCGATTTTTTTTTAATTTTTTTGTGTAAAACATCTATTCTATATTCTACAATTCTACAATTTTTTTGCCCAGGAGAATCGTGGAATAACGATTATAATCGGGATAACGATTATAATAATTATTACTATTTTTTAAAATTTTTTGAAAAAATGTTATTGTAATTTTCCAACTTTAAAATTATTTCTACTGCTCCAATGGTGCTTCATAGAGGGGTCCTTTATACGACCGACCCACATTAATTTTTACGTCTTAACATTTCTTTGGAACAAACTAATACCCTATCTCCAATTTGTAAGGGGGCTCCCACACAAAACAACATTTTTTAAAATCTGCTCCAACCGTTCTAACTGCACTAATAGTGCCTTAGAGCAACAAAATGTATGACCGACCCACAATATTTTTTTAGTCCAAACATTTCCTCTGAACACACCTACCCTCTATTTTTAACTGTTAAGGCAGTCCCCATACAATTTTTTTATTTTTTGTAAATTTGTTTTATTTACTCAGCTTCTACTGGTCCAATGGTGCGTCCGAGAGGGGTCATTAGTGAGACCGACCCCCATTATTTTTACCCTACAACATTTTTTAAAATATGACTATGCCCTATCCCAACTCCCTAAGTAGTCTCCCATAAAAAATTACATTTTTTTAAAAATAGCTCCAACTGTTATTTGTACGGGAGCCTCTTAGGGAGTGGAGATAGGGCGTAGGTATGTTTTAAAAAAATGTTGTAGGGTAAAAAAAAATGGGGGTCGGTCTCACTAATGACCCCTCTCGGACGCACCATTAGACCGGTAGAAGCTGATTAAATAAAACAAATTTACAAAAAATAAAAAAATTGTATGGGGACCACCTTAACAGTTAAAGATAGAGGGTAGGTGTGTTTGGAGAAAATGTTTGGACTAAAAAAATATTGTGGGTCGGTCATACATTTTGTTGCTCTAAGGGCACTATTAGAGCAGTTAGAGCGGTTGGAGCAAATTTTAAAATATGTCGTTTTGTGTGGAGAAATTGGAGATAGGGTATTAGTTTGTTCCAAAGAAATGTTAAGACGTAAAAATTAATGGGGTTTGGTCTTATAAAGGGTCCCTCTATGACGCACCATTGGAGCAGTAGAAATGATTTAAAGATTGGAAAATTACAATAAAATTTTTTTAAAAAATTTTAAAAAATAGTAATAATCGTTATCCCACCACCCTCCTGGGCAAAAAATTTGTAGAATCGATAGAAGTTTTACACAAAAAAATTTCAAAAAAATCGAAGAGTACAAACATTTTCAAAAATGAGATATAAATTTCAAAACTTAAAAAACGCATACTAAAGCGCTTTTAGGAATTTTTTGGGACTTTTTTTTTTAAAAGTACGTAAAAAAAAAAATTTGAAAAAAAAAATTTGAAATTTGGACCATTACACTGTGCTACACCAAAAAAATGCAGGGGTTCTCATATGAAAATTCGGGTTGGTTGGAGTCCATAGAGTACTGATATACTCATAGTTTTTCTGGATCACTTCGTTAAGTACGTTTTTTATTGGCAAATGTGTCGAAAAACGGCAATTCTTAAATTACAACTTTAAAAAATTATTACTTTGTTAGTTTGCAACCGATTTTCGATTTTGTAGATTTTTGAAAGGTATAAGTCTTACCTTTTAAACAAAACAAAAATATTAAAAATCGACCAAGAATTGGCTGAGCTACGATCGTTTAAGTTAAAAAAAATCCATTTTTTTTAAAAATTTGTCATGTTCTTTATACTCTAAGTTGAAAGTGCATCATTAAACAATTTTTTTTTTTATTTTTGTATAAAAGCATAGTAAAGTAGCTTTCCAAAACACCAAAAAACATAACAATCGGTTAAAAAATGAATGAGTTATGCTAAGTTTTGTGATAGGACATTTTTAATTTTTTTCAGAAATGCTTGTAATTCAGGTATTATTCATAAATCTTATTGCTAGTAGTAATTTTATGTGCCAATGCATATAAACAAGAGATGGTAACATAATTAGATTTGTGCGTGATTGACATATGATCACAAGTGAGCGTGATTGAAAATCAATTTTACTCACGTCGTTGTGAGTGAGTGTCAGTGGAATAAAAAAGTGTGAGTGAAATAAAAAAAAAAATTCAGAACCCGTTCTGAAATTTTCTATTTTTTAAAAAAGTCAATTTATAAAAAATCCGGCCACATTTGTTTTTTTTTGTAAATTTTTTTAAAGATTAGATGTTTGTCTAAGAGATGGTCACGTGAGTGAATTTTAACTTTCATAATAATTTTCCTTCTAACACTCACTCACAATCACGTGTGTAAATTTAATACAACTCACACTCACGTACGCCGATGCAAGAGTCACTCACGCTAACGTTGACTCACACTCACGATATTCTTATTTATACTAAAAATAATTTCAAAAATCTTTCAAAATTTTCAGCAAAATCTAAAATTTTACATTTGTTTTGATTTTTTCGGGACGAAATCTGAAGTTAAGCAAAATTTTACATTTTTTTTGTTGCTTTTTTTGGAATGAAAGGAAATATGAAGAGAAAATAAATCACGCAAACTCACGCAAAAAAATCAACTCACGCTCACTCTTTCACGCAATAATCTTTCTCACACTCACTCACAATCACGTGAGTAAAATTGAATTCAGTCACACTCACGCTCTTATCTGCTCATGTTCCCATCTTGTAGTAGTGCAAATCGGGTATTTTAAACTTTGTAATTTCTGTTAAACAACCGCTGTATTGTTTACAAAAAGACTACCAACATATGATAGTTATTCAGCGGGGTAGAACAGTAATTAACCTATGCAAATTGGGTATAGCACATGCATATTTTTGGCATTTCCGCCCTAGGGTCGTATATAAGAATCGAAAGAAAAATTTTCCGTCCATTTGCCTGTTTTACATCATATAAGAGTGTATCGAATACGTTTTTTTAGTGCGTTATAAAACAAGTAAAAATAAGTATAATCTAACAGTTTTGTTATTGAAATAAATTGAATAAACGCGAAATTTACCTTTGAGTAAAACTGTTTGTTTTCAAACCCAACCCCAATCATTGGTCAAAATCGATGGTGGACCATTTTATGGAAGAGTATACTACTCTACGTGTCACTCATATACTTACGAAATCCAATAAGGTAAAGATTCTAAAGAAAAAATATACTGTCGTAATTTATAAACGCTTTTATATGTAGGAAAACTGTAACGTTTTTACAACAATAAAAGAATTTCTTGGGTACTTCCACAGGAAGTAACCCAAGTCTAAGTTAAGAGGAAAAACCAATTGTTCACCAGGCGGATTGGACAAAATAGAACGGAAAGCAAATTCCCCTGTATCATGGTGACTTTTTGGAACGAAGCGCACGAGTTTTCAACTGGTTTGGGTTTATCCGCATAAAAACCCCTGGTAACTTTTATAACCAATATAAAACCCGATTATACACAAGATCCAACTTAGTTAACAATCTTACATTTAAAATATTTTTTTATAACCCAGTTTAAGGTTAGGACATATTAGATTTTGCATTTTTTGAAAAAAAAAACAACAAATTTACCCTTGAGACCGCGTGACACCACTATAAAAGATATTCTAAATTTTATTTTCTACTCCTACCAAGTTTGAGCTCAGAATTGTTAGGGTTAGGTTAGTTTTGATCGCAAAGGCTTATTGGCCTGCATTTTAAGCCAGGGTAATATTGTTAGGCGTTAGGTTGCCCATAAATTTATGCTAATCTGTTCTAAATTAAATTGGATATTTTTGTGTTTTAAATCAATGCAAGATATGAAGTAAATCTTGTTACTGAATTTGAAATTTAAAACTAAATATAATTTTTCTTATAATCTTTAATATTCAACTTAAGAATTTTTAAAAAACTTTAACTTATAATGTGAAATTGATGCTAATGTGGAATCAAATCTACAAAATTTATTTTTATGAATAAAGTGAATTGTTTTATATGAATATATATCAAACTTAAAATAATGTCTTGCTAAATTCAGTAAAGGTGGCCAGGTAAGAGAGAGGTTCAGTGAGTTGTTTGTTTTTGGGGGCTATTGACAAATGTTAAAGGCGAACCCAATAGCCATGGTTAAATCTTTGTAGGGAGGGACGTCAAAATCTGGACGCTACACCTTGTCTAGAAAATTAACTATTCAGCATAAGCTAGAACCGTATAAACCCTGACATAATTCAGCTGTCATGTGAGGTACCAAATCACAAAAGAATTCCCCCAGCCGCTAGCTAAGCCCAAGCAATCTAAAATGTCAGGTAAAATGGGATTTAACATAAATTGGACACGTCCACTGGGAATAATAACATTTCAGATAAAGAAACATGACAATCTCTAGTTTGTCTATCCACACAAAAAAATTGTAATGTGTTTTTTTCGTTATTTTCGAGAAATCGCATTTGAATTTTGAATTTCATGACAATTTGGTAATTTGCTTGGTTCAACGAAGCGTGTGACTAATGCAAATATTTAGTAGTCATTCACTTCGTTGAAACAAGAAAATACAAGCAAATTACAAAATTGTTATGAAAATTAATATTCAAATGCGATTTTCTGAATTTTTTCAGAATTAGTTCTGAAATTTTTGCATTTTTAAAAAAAGTCAATTAATCAAAAACCCGGCCACTTTTTTTAAGCATAGATGTTTGTCTATCCACACAAATAAATTCAGACATATGTTTTTTCAGAAAATCGCATTTGAATATTTTCTTGTTCAACGTAGCGAATGACTATTTAATATTTGCATTAGTCATACGCTACGTTGAACCAAGCAAATTACCAAATTGTCATGAAATTCAAAATTCAAATGCGATTTCTCGAAAATAACGAAAAAAAACACATTACAATTTTTTTGTGTGGATAGACAAACTAGAGATGGGAACATGAGTAGATAAGAGCGTGAGTGTGACTGAATTCAATTTTACTCACGTGATTGTGAGTGAGTGTGAGAAATATTATTGCGTGAAAGAGTGAGCGTGAGTTGATTTTTTTGCGTGAGTTTGCGTGATTTATTTTCTCTTCATATTTCCTTTCATTCCAAAAAAAGCAACAAAAAAAATGTAAAATTTAGCTTAACTTCAGATTTCGTCCCGAAAAAATCAAAACAAATGTAAAATTTTAGACTTTGCTGAAAATTTTGAAAGATTTTTGAAATTATTTTTAGTATAAATAAGAATATCGTGAGTGTGAGTCAACGTTAGCGTGAGTGACTCTTGCATCGGCGTACGTGAGTGTGAGTTGTATTAAATTTACACACGTGATTGTGAGTGAGTGTTAGAAGAAAAATTATGCTCGTGATTGAGTGAAAGTTAAAATTCACTCACGTGACCATCTCTTAGACAAACATCTAATCTTTAAAAAAAAATTACAAAAAAAAACAAATGTGGCCGGATTTTTTATAAATTGACTTTTTTAAAAAATGGAAAATTTCAGAACGGGTTCTGAATTTTTTTTTATTTCACTCACACTTTTTTATTCCACTGACACTCACTCACAACGACGTGAGTAAAATTGATTTTCAATCACGCTCACTTGTGATCATGTGTCAATCACGCACAAATCTAATTATGTTACCATCTCTTGTTTATATGCATAGGCACATAAAATTACTACTAGCAATAAGATTTATGAATAATACCTGAATTACAAGCATTTCTGAAAAAAATTAAAAATGTCCTATCACGAAACTTAGCATAACTCATTCATTTTTTAACCGATTGTTATGTTTTTTGTTGTTTTGGAAAGCTACTTTACTATGCTTTTATACAAAAATAAAAAAAAAATTGTTTAATGATGCACTTTCAACTTAGAGTATAAAGAACATGACAAATTTTTCAAAAAATTGGATTTTTTTTAACTTAAACGATCGTAGCTCAGCCAATTCTTGATCGATTTTTAATATTTTTGTTTTGTTTAAAGGGTAAGACTTATACCTTTCAAAAAAATCTATAAAATCGAAAATCGGTTGCAAACTAACAAAGTAATAATTTTTTAAAGTTGTAATTTAAGAATTGCCGTTTTTCAACACATTTGCCAATAAAAAACGTACTTAACGAAGTGATCCAGAAAAACTATGAGTATATCAGTACTATATGGACTCCAACCAACCCGAATTTTCATATGAGAACCCCTGCATATTTTATTTTTGCTCATTTGTAGCACAGTGTTATTGAAGAAGTTATAAGTAAAAGATGTTTGAGTAAAGGAACAAACTACCAATTTTTAAAAATTCGATATCTTTTGAACGGGTCATCAAAAAAATCTTAAAATTTACCACGAAGGAGTTTTCGAAGGGTACTAAAAACTGTAAGCAAATTGAGAAAATCTAAAAAAAAATTTTTCAAAGTGTCCGATTTGACATGGAATGCCCCATATACTTTATGGGGCCCTAGACCGATATTTTGATGCGTTACACACGGAATGACAAAATGAGTATACCCCCATACTGTGGTTGGAGGGTATAAAATGGGTAAAAATGCAATTTGGAACTTTTTCTATCTTTAAATAAAGGTCACAGAAAACAAAAATTTGAAAAGATCCTGCAGCAGAAACAGGTATTTGAAAAAGTACTTTTTGGGAATTCAAGTTCTAAGGGATAAAATGGGGTAAAAAAGTGTAGTTTGTTTTTTTTTTTTAATTTCTGAAATTCGGAATGTATAAGGCTGGGTTTTTGTAAAATCTAATTCTATGGGGCTTAAAATGGTTAAACCTTTCCACTTTGGTATTATTTAAATTTCCGAGAAACTTGAACTTGAACATTCCAAAAAATATGATTTTTAGATTTTAAGGGGACAAAAATGTACTTTGGTACTTTTTCTTACTCTTAAAATAATACTCATTGAAACTTTAAATTTGATATGCAGGTTTCCGCAGCACAAAAACTTTCTAAAAAAAGTACATTTTTTAAATTCCGATTTGAAGAGGACGATTTGGGTAAAAAAGTGTACTCTGGTACTATTTATATGTCCTAAAAACTCGAAACTTGGGAAAACCCTTAAAAAAAACATTTTTATTTAAGAAAATAAAAAAATTTATAAAAAATTGTTTTAAATTTTATATAAAAAGTAAATTATCATCAATTCTAATGACATTAAAAACACATTTTTATTGCTTTGTGTTAAAAAAAAAACTCTTGTATAATTTTAGGGTCCCTTTGTAGAAAATTGATAAAAACTTAATAATTTTCAATTAACACCCCATCCATAAATAATAAAATAATAAAAAAAGAACTGTAATTTAATAAACTCATAATTAGTTTGGTCTAAATTGCTACAAAAATTTAATTAGCATGCCGTACAACAGCACAAAAAAAAAGAAAATTCAGAAAAAAAAAGAAAATAAAAGAAAATAAAACATTAAAAAGAAAAGCTAAAAAATATATATTCAAAAAAAAAGGCAAACCACCAACAATAAAAATTTCACTTCCGGCCTTAAAGAAAATGCCATTAAGGCAACTAAAGCAAAAACACGTAAATTTAATAAAGTCGCGTAGAACAAAACAAGTGAAAACAGAAAATGAAAAAAAAAATAAAAAAAAAGTTTGTTGGTCTATACAGACTCACGTTTGTTCATAAACTCAAGAACACACATAACTAAATTCTCACACACACACTTACAGACACAAACATGACAAAACCAAAAGTATTCATTGTTTTTCAAAACAATTCCTGTTATGAAACCAACAACGGAAGCACAAAAAACATAAAACTTTCCAATTTCTTGGTTTTTTTTTGTAATTTTGGACATATTTGCTCTTTTTTTCCTTGTCTTACCTCTATACTGTAGGGAAAAGATTGTATGGTTAATATTTTTGTTTGAACATAAGACTTTCTTCTGAAATATCCCAAGTAAACTTTACATATAAAAGTTTTTGTGGGGGATGCACAATGGGATGGAGTTTTATAAAGATTAAAGATAAACTATTTTGTTCTTATTATAAATTAGTTAGCCAGTTAGTCACTAAATGAGACAAGTTGTAGGTTAATGTTAAACAAAACCAATTTAAAATTGTTTGAATAAAGGAGAAACAAAAACTTAAATTAAAATCATGCAAATAATTTCAATATGTATATTTTATTTGTTTAATGTAAAAAAGCATTAGACGAGTGCCCCTTAAATACTCAGCAACATGCGTACCAAAGTGGTAGATCTTGTGAGTCGGCACTCCATGATCTTGTTTTAAAGATTGAGAAGGGCCTTGATTAACCAAACTACACTTTGGGTGTATTTGTGGATAGTGAGCGAGCCTTTGATAATGCCACCTTTGACTCTATGAAGGCTTCGGCTAAAGAGCATGGTGTGGATCCGGTTCTTGTCAAATGGATCTACTTTATGCTCTCTAATAGATTGTTGACCACTGAAAGTCAGTGAGGCACAAAAGTCACGGTTGAGGTAAACAGAGGCTGCCCCCAAGGAGGTGTTCTCTCTCCGCTACTATGGTGTTTTGTGGTCGACTCACTTCTGGTGGAAATGTGTGTGCATTAGTTTCTGGAAAGTCTCTTGAAATGGTCTGCAATAAAATGCAGACTGTTATAGACTTGATGGACAACTGGTGCAACAGGCATGGACTTTCCGTGAATCCAGCTAAGACAACACTCGTGTTGTTTATGCGAAGGACTAAAAACAAGGGTCTTAAGCTTCCTACGCTGAAGGGTGTTACTCTTCAACTGTCCACAGATGTAAAGTATTTAGGGGTCACTCTGGATAGTAAACTAATGCGGACAAAACATGTTGAACTTAAGGTATCTCGGGCGCACCGTATTTTCTGGTGGGAAAACGTGGGGTCTAAGACCTGCGCGGGTGCACTGGATGTACCTAAAGGTCATTAGACCTTTTGTGACGTACGCGGCGGTGCACAGAGGGCCAGACAGATCGATTTCCGGCCAAAAGTCCTTATTTGTAAATTCACAAAAAAATGTTTACCAGTTTGTTGGGCATATATAGAAGCAGGTTTTCTGAACTTATCTTTATGATCCAATTACACCCTTTCCTTTGACAGGTCATCAAAGTAAAAAAAGTTAGTAAAAAATTTTTAAAAGTTGAGATACTTTTTTAATTTTTTTTCCAAACTTCTATTGCTAATGTTTAACTTTTTGTTTGCGTGGTTCAACCTTATATATAAGCCTTTGTAACGAAAATAATACGGACAAATATAACTCATTTGCCTGGCAGCATTTCGCGTTTTTTGTGAAAAAAGTTATATTTTTTTAGATATTTACCTCGCGCCGAAAAAATTCTCAGCGACCCTCAGTTCGATACAATCGGTCTATATTTTTTTGGATATAGAATGGATCCATATCTTTCGAAAAAAGTTGCCCAAACTTGCTCGAAATGATAAATGGCGAAATTACAGCTATATATGAAGTGGTTCGCGATTTGTTTTTAAAAAAATTATTTAACCCAAAATAATGTTTTACGGCTTGAATAGTTTTTTTATCGTCAGAGAGTGCCTGAAGTGTAGGAAAAAAAAAAAAGAATCTACATTTCTAGTTTTTTTGTAGAATTATGGAAAATATCAGTTACACCATTTCCAATTAAATTCAAAGATTTTTTATTGAATTTCCAAAAAAATAAAAAAAGTGAATAATTTGACAACACTCAAAAAAATAAAACTGTAAAGTTGGCAAAAAATTTAGTTAAATTTAACTAAAAAAACACCTGATTTTGAACCTACTAAATTTCTAGTTAATTTAACAAAAAATATTTAGTTAACTTTTCGTAGAATGAATGTAGCAAAAAAAACGTAACTTTAACTAAAAATTCAGCTGAAAATTTCGTTACATTTTTATGTACGTATTAACAAAAAAAAAATAGTTAAATTCAGCTAAACTTTTTGTAAAAAAATTGTAAGTTTATTAAATATTGATTTTATACACTAACACTTCACATATTTTTTTCTTTTTTTTTTTACAGGATTAAGTTCAGCTTAAGTAGAACTTATGAGATTTGCATAGGAGGCTACACAAAAATTTCTAACATTTTTTCACTTGACAAATATGTTTCGAGAAATCAGCAAATTAATTAATAAAAATTCGTAAACTCAGTTTTAAAGTCAACAAAAAAAATTAATTCAAAATTTGTTCAAAACTAGTATTTTCGTAAATTGAACTTAACTAAAAAAAGTAGTTAAAACGCTGATTTTAACTAACAATTTGCTAAAAAGCCAGTAAACTCGAGTTAACAAAAAAGAAATTGTTAAATTTACAGTTTTATTTTTTTGAGTGAACAAATTATATATTATAAATTGTCGACACAAATAAGGCATTTACACCATTTCCATATTTATATCAAAAATAAAAAATAATATATATAAAAATTATGTGCGTAGATTTAACTTCAGACACTCTTAATACTCTTAAAACTAATTTTTAGTTAGATCAGACAAAGTTAACAAATCTAGTCTCCATATTGTTTCCGCCATATTGAATTTTATCAGTTCGATTTTAAGGTAACAGACCCGGAAATTTACTAGGTCACACTTTCAGCTAGCTTCAACAAAGAAAAGGAATTTAACTGTTTTTTAATTACTTGTAACAAACTTTACTAAGCATATTTAGTCCGCCATTTTGTTTTTCAAAATTCACACCATTAATTCTGATTCAGTAATTCCATGACCCCCTTAAAACAAAATTTGAGTTAAATCGGAAAATTATTAAAAAAATTTGTCCGCCATATTGGATGCGCCATTTTGATTTTTTTAGTTTTTAGTTAAATTTTGAGATCAGCGACCCCGAAATACTTTAGAAGCACATTTTCAGCCGGATCCAACAACGATAAAGACTTTTGGCCGGAGTTGGATCATTATTTAAACTTTAAGAAGCAAGTTTAGACCGCCATTTTGTTTTTCAAAATTCGGAGTAACAATTCTTATTCAGTAACTCCAAGACCCGCATAAAACAAAATTTGAGTTCAATCGGACAATTTAAAAAAAAAAAAATGTCCGCCATATTGGATCCGCCATTTTGATTTTTTTGGTTTTTAGCTAAATTTTGAAATCAGCGACCTCGAATTCCTATAGAAGCAAATTTTCAGACGGATCCAACATCGATAAAGACTTTTGGCCGGAATTGGATCATGCTGGCCCTCTGTGCGGTGGTCTGTTGGCCAAGAACGGTAGTTAAATCTACACGGGCTCTACTGGACGGACTACAAAGAGCAGCTTGCTTGGGGATTACAGGTACTATAGGTACACCAGGTGCAGCTCATAACGCCAAGTTGGACATGCTTCCCTTGGATCTACATATCCAAGAGGTAGCCATAAAATCTCTGTGCAGACTTCGTAAAAAAGGATCATGGCATGGAGACTACAATGCAGGACATGGTCAACTGTTTAATGGGCTTTCGGAACTTTGTTCAATGTTGGCTATGCCCTTAGACAGTATGACGCCTTGCATAGAGTTTGGTAGGAAGTTCAGTGTTAAATTTCCGAGAAGGGAAGGCTTTTGTGATCCAGATAAACTTCTCAGAAATTACTCTAATACCTTCTATACGGACGGTTCTAGTACCTTAGTTGGTTCTGGATCTGGTTGGTATTTGGATGACGAAACCAAATACTCTCATGCCATGGGCAAAATCGTAACAGTTTTTCAGACTGAACTGTTTGCTATTTTGGACGTGGCGACTTGGATAATTGAAAATAGATGGAGGGATAGGAAAATCGGTATCTGTAGTCACAGTCAAGCTGCACTCAAGGCACTGGATTCTCCAATCAAAACGTCTAAAATTGTCCAAGAGTGCAGGCGCAGACTCAATGAGGTCTCATGTGAGAACAGGGTCTGCCTCTTGTGGGTTCCGGGTCATAGGGGAATACGGGGAAATGAGATTGCCGATTCTTTGGCAAACATTGGCTCCGATACAATTCCTCACAATCCGGAGCCTCAGATTGGTATAGGCTTGACGTGGATGATGCGTTGGATAGACTCTCACATGAAATCAATTTTCATGGAAAGATGGTCCAATGAGTTGACATGCAGAAATACTAAATGTTTTGTGATAAGGCCAGACAAGAAAGTGGCAAACTATTTACTCTGTCTGAGTAGAAAATACTGTCGCAAACTTACTGGCCTAATTACGGGACACAATACCTGTGCTCGTCATATGACGAGATTGGGTGTCTTATCAGATCCTCTTTGTGCAGCTTGTCTTGAGAATGAGGACACAACGGAACACTACGCCTGTTATTGCCCAGCGTTCTCAAGAGCAAGACTGCGGATAATGAGCTCTGATATTTTGTCAATGGACATGGTCCATGGACTTCCCTTGTCTTACTTTCTCAGGTTTGTGAAAGCAACTGAGAAGTTCTGAAAAAGCACTTTCTCTCATTCTTTACTAATCTTTCCTTCTAGGGTATGGTACAATGGACTATTTTGAGTCTGAGCGCCATGGACTTGCCTAGCTTTCTTTCAAGGCTTGTAGAACCCACCTTCAACTCAACTGAACAATGTAAAAAAGAAAAATTGCAAACATTTTTTTAGTCGCTCCCTCTAGGGGGAATTTTTGTGTTTTTGAAAGGGGTCCAAAAAGTTTTTATTGGGTGTCAAAATGACACCATACAATTTTCGTGAAATTCAAAAATGTCCTTACCCTCCCGCATCACAGTTAAAACAAAACCCCAAAATCACATATTTCATCTAATTTCTAGGCAACCAAGCTTTTTTTGTTGGTGTTATCTATTTGAAAAAATAGGTCTTTCCTGTCTAGACAAATTTTCGCGAATTATGGAACTTTAAGTAATAAAAAATCGCGAAATCGTATCTTAATATGATGGAAAACCTTCTGCTGTAACTCCAAATGCCTTCCCGAGGTCTCATTAAAATTAAGAAAACATTGGACACCCTCATCGCGGATATATTAAAAAATTCCAAAAAGCCATACTTCAACAGCGATGCAGGAGTATAAGGAAATTATTGATTTTCACGAAATTTTAATGGAGTCATTTTGACCAAGCTCTTTGTCTCCCACTCTTAAAATTTTGGAACTTGATAACAGAAGGTACGAAAACTGTTAGACGAGGAAAATACGATAATGTTAAATTAACATTGTTGGTTTGACAAATAATGCTAACTTTTTATATCGAAAAAGCGCTTAATAAATTTTGAAAAATGTATCAATTTATAATTATTATGGTAATATTATTTAAGAAATACCGTTAAAAGTGTTTAAAACAAATTATCAGCAAATAAAAAGTCATTGGACTTCCCGATAATCCACAAAAAAAACTTTTTTTACAGCTAGATGAAAAAAAAACGCTAGCTTTAGTCTGAAAATCGCCAAATTGCAACACTTTTTCTTTTTTTATATCGAACTTAAGGAATTTTTTTGGTTTGATCAAACGTCCAGTTCGATGGCAGACTTAGCAAAGGGAATTTAAGAGAGGGTTTAACAGAAGAAGGGAGACTTCACATATCTTTAAGTATTGATAGTCTTTGTTTTGACTCCCAATAGAAACTTTCTGGACCCCTTTCTGCTCAAAAAAAAAAAGAAAAAATCGGCATGGCCTATTGTATTCGTATAGTATAGTTTTTTGGGGATTTTTTTTTATTCCGCGATGTGGTCCCCAAGGATTTTTTTGATGTTTATATGACTTTCTAGGAGGCATTTGGAATACTAGTAGAAGGTTTAATACCAAATTGCTAACCAAGTTACGATTTCGCGATTATTTATTACTTAAAATTTCCATAATTCCCGAAAAAAAATTTTTTTGCAATATTTTTTAATGTGATCTTGTCTAGACAGAGAATATCTATACTTCAAATAGAAAGAAGATGAAATATTTAATTTTTTTGGGGTTTTTACTTTAACCGCGATGCGGGAGCGGGAGGGTAAGGAAATTTTCGATTTTCACGACAACTCAGTTATGGGGATTATATACGTTTTTTGGGACTATGGTGCTAAGTTCACCAACAAATTTTATCTTTCCAAAAATATTGTGTGTACCATCAAAAAGCAAAGTTTTGTGTGTTTTCAAGTTTAAGGTTTGATGTCTGTTAAAACAATCGAAAAGTTTTATTTGTTTTTTTTATTAAATAATTTTTCTTTCCCTTTTTTATGTAATCATCCATATTTGTTTTTTTTTTTTTTTTGTTTTTACATAAATTCTTTAATGACTTCTTTGATAATTACCGCTAAGAAGCTCATTAGCGTAAAATTGTGTTATTTAGTTAAAAGCATAATTTTTTTATCTTTTGTTTAAGTAAAAATAAAAAGTAAAAACAAAAAGTTTTATTTTACCTTTTATGTTCATTTTTGCAGCAATGAGGACAATTCCAAGAAATAAGGAAGAAAGTTAAAAATTAACAGTGTCATTATATGTTAATAAGACCTAAAACTTTATTTGTCATTGTCAAACTGTACAAAAGTACTTTGTAAAGTTATCTTGATTGTGATTTCCAGTGCTGATGACCTGACCTTCATTAAGGAAAATGTGCCAATTTAAATAAATGTGTTTTTAATTTATTAAAATGTGTGTTAACAATTTGTTTACTATTGGATTTAAATAAATCTTTATTTTACAATTAGCATACCAACTAGAGAGCGCTAATTTATATACGACCCTCTTGAGACATTTCAAAAAACTCGCGATCTATCTTAGGGAACTTCTTCAACACAAATTACTTTTTGCATGGTTTTCTTATATATATGGTGGGGGGTTTGGTGGGGGACGTTGGAGGACACCTTTCCCTTGCGATAGATGTTATAAAATAAATTTATTCTGATTTTTGCATTTGTTTAACACAATTAATCATCATTTAAATACATTTTTTATATATACGCCCACAAAAGAGGGCGGAACAAACTTTTTTTTATCTGCTGAGTTTACATGCAGAGTTCTGAGATTCCTCTGACATGAAAATGTTGCATTTGCTTAACAAAAGTTCAAAAAACCCTGCACAAAAAATACCTTTTTCAGAGATTGGTGTAGTTCTTCATGGGGGAACTTTTTTACCCTTGCTCCCATTTTGTCTGTGACCATAAGACATATTCCTGCCAAACTTCAGAAGTCTAGCTCGTTTATTTTGGACTGCATCGTGTGCTCTACAGACGGACGGACGGACATCGCTATAATATATTAGAATCGATCACTGATCAATAATATATATGGGGCATTCCATGTCAAATCGGACACTTTGAATTTTTTTTTTTTAGTTTTTTCCAATTTTTTTACAGTTGTTAGTACCCTTCGAAAACTCCTTCATGGTAGATTTTCTTGATGACCTGTTCAGAAGATATCGAATTGCTAAAAATTGGTAGTTTGTTTCTTTACTAAAACTTCTTCAATAATGGTCCAAATTTCAATTTTTTTTTTCAAAATTTTTGTTTTTTTACGTACTTTTCAAAAAAAAACTCCCAAAAAAATTCTTAAAAGCGCTCTCGTATGCGATTTTGAAGTTTTTAAATTTAAGTCTCATTTTTGAAAATGTTTGTACTCTTCGATTTTTTTGAAATTTTTTTGTGTAAAACTTCTATAGATTCAACAAATTTTTTGCCCACGTGGATAACGATTATTATTTTTTTTTTTTAATTTTTTGAAAAATTTTTTATTATATTTTTCCAATCTTAATTTCTACTCAATCGTGCGTCATAGAGGGGTCATTTATAAGACCGACCCTCATTAATTTTTACGTCTTAACATTTATTTGGAACTAACTAATACCCTATCTCCAATTTCTAACAGGGCTCCCACACAAAACGAAATTTTTTAAAATTAGCTCCAACCGCTCTAACTGCCCTAATAGTGCCCTTAGAGCAACAAAATGTATGATCGACCCACAATATTTTTTTAGTCCAAACTTTTTTCTGAACACACCTACCCTCTATCTCTAATTGTTAAGGCGGTCCACTTAACTTTTTTTTTATTTGTTGTAAATTTTGTTTTATTTAATCTTTAATCAGCTTCTACCGGTCCAATGGTGCGTCCAAAAGGGGTCACACACACCTACCCTCTATCTCTAATTGCTAAGGCGATCCCCATACAATTTTTTTTATTTTTTGTAAATTTTTGTAATTTAATCTTTAATCAGCTTCTACCGGTCAAATGGTGCGTCCGAGAGGGGTCGTTAGTGAGACCGACCCCCATTTATTTTTACCCTTCAACACCCTATACCCTATCTCCACTCCCTAAGTAGGCTCCCATACAAATAACAGCTGGAGCAAATTTTATAAAAATGTAATTTTAAATGGAAGCCTACTTAGGGAGATAGGGCGTAGGTATGTTTCAAAAAAATGTTGTAGGGTAAAAATAAATGGGGGTCGGTCTCACTAATGACCCCTCTCGGACGCACCATTGGACCGGTAGAAGCTGATTAAATAAAACAAATTTACAAAAAATAAAAATAATTGTATGGTGACCGAATTAACAGTTAAAGATAGAGGGTAGGTGTGTTCAGAGAAAATGTTTGGACTAAAAAAATATTGTGGGTCGGTCATACATTTTGTTGCTCTAAGGGCACTATTAGGGCAGTTAGAGCGGTTGGACAAATTTAAAAAAATGTCGTTGTGTGTGGGAGCCCCCTTAGAAATTGGAGATAGGGCCTTAACAGTTAAAGATAGAGGGTAGGTGTGTTAAGAGCAAATGTTTGGACTTAAAAAATATTGTGGGTTGGTACATTTTAGTCTGACCAATACCAAAATTTTACATAATCTAAGTTAACAAACGACGAATTTGAAAATGATATTCCCAGCAATGTATGTTATGTCAACTTAGGATATTTTGAAATGAGACCGTCGATATATAAATAAGATTTAAAATAAATAAATTCAACCTTACCACCAATTTCATTCAAAAGTTTTTATTTTTATATTAAAATTTAACCACAATTTATTAAAACTTTTTACAATAACAATTTATGTACATATTACAAATCATGTAAAAAATGCAATCAACCTGTTATTTCAAGATTTTTCAAAAAATACAATAACACAACTTTTGTTCTGGACATTTGTTGTGTAAAAGTTGTTATAGAAACAGAAAAAAAAAATATTTTTTCTTGAAACCTTAGGGATGTTTAAGTAACGAAAAAAAAAATAAAACAAAAAGAAGTTGAACTAGACATTATAAAACAAAAAAAAAAAAAAACTTAACCTGTGTTGGGTCATTAGGTCCAAAATGGGTTAAGTATTTGATTTACGTTTTTTAGAGTAAGAGCAGAATATTTTGTGCCCAAAAATGGGCGCCAACTTTCAAATATTAAAAAAAAAAAACGTTAGCTTCTGTGCATCCCAAGGTTCGCCTACTGAGTCAGTCGGCCCATATTTACCCCTAGCCCCCACACAAATGTAACCTTTAAATTTAAGTTAAATTACCATAGATATTCTTTCAAAAAAAAGCAGATAAATATATTTCACATATCACAAATCATCATTCCAAAGTTTTAAGGAAGAAAACCAGTTATACTTGTAATCCATACGATCCACCATTAAAATATCTCAAAAGTTTCTTAAATTTCATAAAGATTTGAGAATTTTCATGAAAATATGAGATATTTTTTAAAAATTTATTTGTAGGGGTTAAACGTGCACTTTGGTAACCTAAGCAAATCTGATAATATTCGGACCGTTTTAGGACTAAGTCCCCTATATACAAAATTCTGTCCGATATTCAGTTAAATCGGTTTATTGGCAACAAAATAAAATCGTCAAATTTAAATCAAAAAACATCAATTGTAAATCAACCAAACATGATATCAACCAAACATTTTGTAAGAACGGCCGCGTGTTAGTCCATAATACAAAACTTCGATTTTGTTTTAAACAAACTCAGTCAAGTAATTTTATTTCAAAATTCTTTTACCATGTCAACAAATAGTGTTTGTGTTTGTTAAATTTCTTTGTTGAAAAAAAAGTTTCATTTCTCAGATCAACAAATTGTGTTTGTGCTTGTTGAATTTCTTTGTTGTAAAAAAAATTTTAGATTTTTTACATTTGTCAGATCAACAAATTGTGTTTGTTGGATTTCTTTGTTGAAAAAAAACAAAATTCTTTTTTCAACAATCAAAATTTACAAACGTTTGTTGATATTACAAATTTCAGTGTAGGAGCACTTTCAGTGACAAAATTTATTGTATTGTATTGTATATGGGGGTCAATATAACAATTCGTTTTTTTATGTGTATATCACTTAATTTTGGCATGTGTGTGTTTTCTACTCTAATAAAAGATCTAACACATATAGATCTAATCGGCCTTTGTTTGGACTTTGTTTTCACTAGTTTAGGGTATTATATGGTAGGTAAGGTGGTTCACAAAAATAAAAGTTGGACTTTTGTATAGACCACCCCGAATATATTTTAAGCACATTGAGAAAACGACACGTGTTTTTTTTTTAATTTGTTCATTAAGCTTTTGGTCGGCAAGTATTTAAGTTCCAACACTGACCATAAGAAAAAAAATAGGCAGGTTGGGGTCATCGCTACATAAATTATGTGGTATCCGACTGATATTTCGAATCATTATACACGGAATGACAAAGTGAGTATACCCCCATATTAGGTTTATGATGTTAAAAACATTTAAAAATATTGGCCCTTACCACAAGAAAACAAAAAGTCTATTTTAACAAAAGTTTTATTTTAAATTTCAAATTTTCTATACATTTTTTGAAAGTCGATTTTAAAAACAAAAACAATTTGTATGGAAATAAAATTAAAAGCTCATTTTAAATTTATTTTATTTTCTTGTGGTAAGGCTGATTGTGTTTTTCTGGTTTTGCCTATCTTCGAACTTGAACTTACCGGTAATATAATACATAAGCTAGCCAAATGTCAGGAGTCTTGCGGACAGAATTCATACACCCAAAAAAAACGTGGGTATTCAATACTAAAAATTTAACTAATTTTAGTCCAAAAGGACCTAGTGCAGAAATTGGTAACCAATACTAAAATTTTTAACTAATATTAGTCAAATCCAGTAAAAATTACTAATGTTAGTACTTTGAAGATACTAAAATTAGTAACGAATTAGTAGATTTTGGTACAATATCACTTACTAAACCTTTTACTGTAGAATTATTTTGAGTGTAGAATATCTTAGATTATATCACTGATCAATAGGGATGATCAATGTTTTTTGTCGATAGTCTAAAAACGATATCCACCAATTATCTTTCCGAGTCAAGAAATTTGCGTTAAAATGGCATCGATTTGTTTTTGCATATTTTTGCATATTTTGGTGAAAATGCATATTTTTGCATATTTTGGTTTTAAATGCATATTTTGTGTTTATTTCCAACTTTTAAGTGGGTTTTTTTTGCATATTTTGGCATTAATTAGCAAAAACCCATATTGAAATTTATTTGTTTCAAAAACTATTTTAAATTTTAAAAATTTATTTTGGAAATTAGAAAATTATTTTTTTTCTTAAAATTTTTATTTTATAGATTGTGTTAATTTCTAAAAAATCTTGTTTATATAAAGTTTTAAATGTTACTATTTAAACCTAGCGTTACTTTTTGCCTTTTAAGAAGTTTTTCCAATGAAAACAAGATTTTTATTGCACACATTTTATTTTTTAGTGCATATTTTTAGGGTTTTTAGTGCATATTTTGAATTTTTTAGCGCATATTTTAAGCGCATATTTTCGATTTTTTAGTGCATGAAAATCTCATCCCTACTGATCAATATTTGAGTAAATTTTTAATACTATTGAGCAAAAAATTACTCAATTTTGCACCAATAAACGATTTAATAGTATTGAGTAAATTTTTAATAAAAATTTATTAAATGTTTAAAAAAAAAAAATTGAGTAAAGTTTTAATTGCACAATTAAAAATTTACTCAAAATTTACCTATATATTTTTTTAAAAAGTTTAAAAAAGTTTTAATTTTTTTTACAAAAAATAACAAAAAACTTGTTTTTTCAAACTTTACCAAACATATTTATGTCTCAAAAACATAAGAAAATATTATGAAGACGATTACAAACTTTCATATACATATGGGGCAAAACGCGTCAAAGGTCCACACCAAAAAACAAATGTTGTCCAATTTAAGTATAATTTTGGTAAAATAGTAGGTTAATGATAGGTATTCTAAATTAGAAATATAAAATTTTTTGATGAAATATTGGCAGAGTTACAGGGTTGAAAAGTTTTGATGTTTTTGAAAAGAATATATTTTTGTGAATTTTAATTAACACTTTGATGAAACAAAAATTATAATTTTAAAAAAGTATTTTTGACGGCCCTTAAAATGGCATTTGTGTTTTTTTTTGAAAAAAATAAATTTGACCTTAAAATTCAAGGTCAAAATATTAAATTGTAATTATCTTATAAGGGTCACACTTTTAGATTTTTTTCACTAAGCCCACTAGAAAGGTTGAAATTTTTTTTAATTTCGGTTTTTTTAAAAAAAATGTTATGTATGATACTTTATGAGAAATCAATTTTTACGAGTACATAACACCCAAACTGTACTGATTTCTTTATTTTTTATGCGTGCAACGTTTGTTGTGTGTGTTTACAACGCACACTTTATCTAAGCATTGATTTTTGTTGTTGTTATTATATGCAGATTAAAGCGATTTCAGTACAATTTGAGTGTTATATACTCCTAAAAAATTGATTTCTCATAAAGTATCATACATACCATTTAAAAAAAAAAAACCGAAATTAAAAAAATGTCAAGCTTTCTAATGGGCTTAGTGAAAAAAATTTAAAAGTGCGACCCTTATAAGATAATTACAATTTAATATTTTGACCTTGAATTTTAAGGTCATATTTATTTTTTTCAAAAAAACCACAAATGCCATTTTAAAGGCCATCAAAAATACTTTAAAATTAGTTTTTAAATTATAATTTTTGTTTCATCAAAGTGTTAATTAAAATTCACTAAATATATTCTTTTCAAAAACATCAAAACTTCCCAACCCTGTAACTCTGCCAATATTTCAACAACAAATTTTATATTTCTAATTTATACTACCTATCATTAACCTAATATTTTGCCAAAATTATACTTGAATCGGACAACATTTGTTTTTGGGTGTGGACCGTTGACGCGTTTTGCACCATATACAAAAAACTATAAACTAAACGAGAATTCAAAAAACTATGAGAGTTTAAAAAAAAATTAAAAAAACTATTAAATTTTTATTAAATTGTTTACTTTAATTGTTTTTAAAATTTTTAAGTAAATTTTTAATTGCGTCAAATAAAAAATTACTCAATTTTTGTTTTTAAAATTAAACAAGTGATTACTCAAATTTGTTTCCTCCATATTTTTTTCTGTGTATGAACTTAATGGGGACCTCGTTAGATATTTTGATGCTTTACTAGTGTTTGGGATTTCCGGGACTTTTTAATTTCCCGGGAAACGTGAAATAAAAAATTAATTTCCCGGAAATCCCGGTAAATTTTGATTATCAATATAAATCCTTAAAAAACATTATAGTTTGTCAAAATTGTACTTAAAACACAAAAAAACATTTAAAAATTAATATAAAAGTGAAGAGAATGGGCGATACAATGGTAATCCAAAAAAATTAAAATGGCCTCCATTTTGTTCAAATAATTTTCGAGATATCGCCATTTTAAGTAAAAAAAAAATTGCCACGAGTTATAAAAATTTTACTAAAATAGTGGAAAAAACTTCCTCAAATCTAAAAAGATTAACTAAACAAGAGGAATATGGCTTAAAAATAAAGATTTTTTCATATTCATAGGAAAAATTTCTTTGGCGGTAAGAATTTCTTCCATGTATTAGGGAATTCCATTTAAGGAAAATAATGGACTATTTAACAGTGCATGAACTAACATTTTTTTCTGAAGAGTTAAGAATATTTCCCATTTTTTAGTAAAATTTTAATTTTTAAATTAATTGTATAAAAGCCTATATCTTTAAAAATATAGTACCAACTTCAATAAAATATTTTTAAGATTAAAGCTTATCTTTTTCTTAGTTTTACTGGATAAGCGAAATATTTAAAAAAGAAATATTTTGTTTTTTTTGCTTAAATTTTACCTTGTGATTTTTGGAATTTTAAAATTATATTTTAGTCCTTTTAAAAAAAAAGTTTTTACATTGTAAATTCAAAAAAAGAGTTAAACAATTTTTTTAAAAATACTTTATTTACCAATAATAGTTAAGAAAATTATAAACTTTAATTAAAAAAAAAAAATCATTGAAATTGGTACATTATTTAAAATTATGTAGGTACTTAGAAGTGAAAACTTTTAAGTTTTCATATGTTTAAAAAACCAAGATAATAATAACATAGTGCAACAACCAAAATCGGAATGGGACGAAACCTAAAGCAAATGAAAGTTGAAACATAACAAAACCCTCAAAGTTTTTTTTAGTTCAGCGCTAGATGTTTTTTACACGCATTTGAAGTTGGTAAACTTTTATTATAATTATAATAACAATTTATTAAAATCTGAATAGGTGGCGTATGATTAATTTCGTAATTGCCTTTTAATAACAATCATACGCAATGGTGGACTGTGATATATTTTTAATAACTAGGCTACTCTATAAGGTACTGGACCGATTACATCGAAGTTTATAACAGTTATACCTAACGTAATTTTGAACTTAAGTTTGGACACTTGACCCCACATGTCCAATAAGGGAACACAAAAATTGTAAATGCTTATAAAATAAATAAATTTTAATGCGTGCAAAACAAAATCTCTAAAAATAAGACTTCACTCAAAATATTTTGATGGCAAAAAAAAATGAAAAACATATTTAAAACAAGTGATAAAACATTTGAAAACAATCCCTGTAATTATTCATTTGTTTTAACAAACATCAACATTTATTTTTTACTGTTAATAAAATTTTTTAAAATAAATAACATTGAACGTTAAAAAATACCGTCACTTTATGTTTTTTACCAAAAAATTAAATAAAAAAATAACCTACAAAAACATTAAAAATTAATGATTGTTGTGTTATTTTTACCAACAAATTAAAAAAAAAATTATCTACGAAAACATTAAAAATTAACGATTGCGTAGGTTATTTTAACAAATTTTCTATAGAATTTTATTTTAAATTTTTTTTTATAAAATTTTTGGGAATCGATCCCGCATTTTGGCCAGACACTCTACCCATCAAGCCAAAGTCACTTGATACAAACATGTTTTTATATTTCTATAAATAATTTTTTAATGTATTTTTCTAAAAAAAATATAACCCACACAAGTACGAAAAAACTAATGATTTTTCTTTAAAAATTGGCAACAATTTAAAAAAATAAAGTACACAAATCATTAAAAATTAAAGAAGAATCACTTATTTTTGCTAACAGAACAAAAATAAATGACTTTAAAAATTGAATGCTAGTGAAAGTCTTTATTTTTTATGTTGTTATTTTTGAAACAATGAACAGAAATAGTCACTTAAAAAACTGAACATTGAACAAATGTTCTTTCTTTTAAAAACGACAAAACGGAAAACTTTTTAAATAAACTACAAACAGTTAATGACATAATTTTTTGAGTTTTGAGGGTTTTTTATGTAAAATGTAAAAATTTTCTTTAAAAAATTTTCTTCAAAATAGTTTATAAATTTTCCAACAATTTAGTTAAGTGTTAATGAAAGTCTTTTATATTTTAGTGTGTTATTTTTAAAACATAGAACAGAAGAAGTCATTAATAAAAACTGCACATCAAACAAATGTTTTTTCTTTTAAAAACGACTAAACGTAAAACTTTTTAAATAAACTACAAACAGTTAATGACATAATTTTTTGAGTGCTAAGCAAGGTATAGCGAAACGGACAAAACTTTTGAATCGAAAACTATGACGATTCTTAAGGAATCCAACTGGGTTTCTTTAGGACCCCAACTGGGTCTGGGCCCAACCCATCGGGTCCGAACCCAATGGGGTATTCACCCTATCGGGTCCTCAAATGTGTATGAACTAAATTGAAACAAAATTTTTCAAATTTTTTAGTTCGAATTGGAATAATATTAAATTTTTTTTTTCTTATTTTTTACAAAAATATGAACTTAAAATAAGGAAAACATGGCAATAGAGCTAAATCATTACACTCAAAAAATTATGTCATTAACTGTTTGCATTTTATTTTAAAAGTTTTACGTTAAGTCGTTTTTTAAAGAAAAAACATTTGTTTAATGTTCAGTTTTTATTAATGACTACTTCTGTCCTTTGTTTCAAAAATGATAAGTAAGAGAGAAAAATTAAAATTTTTAATTTTTAATTTTTTGCTTTTTGGAGCACAAGACTATACAAACTCTTCCAAGATCCAAACAGGACATTGATTAATGAGTTAAGAAAGTTTTGCCGTTTGTAACTATTTCCAGCGTGTTCTTTCAAATTCCCTTATTAGCCCAGGAAAATAAGGAGAAAAAGAGCAATCTGCGGAAAATCGGATAGCTTCTCAGAAAATTTTAAAAATTAAAGATAAATTCGCCCATATCTCAAAAACGGTGAGGGATACGAAAAAAATTAAGAAGAGAAATTTGTACACAATTTTATATTCTATAAGTTCTTTAATAGACTTTTAAAGCGATCACTCATATCAAGCGATATATTAGCAAAAAACTATACAAAATCTGGTTTTTGTGAATTTTGGCCTTAATATCTCAGAAACGGTGAGAGATACGAAAAAAGTTTTAAGAAACATACTGCAGATAATTTTATATTCTACAAGTTTTGTAATAGACTCTTAAAGCGTACGACGCATATCGAGCGAGATATTAGCAAAAAAAACTGTAAAAAACCCGGTTTTTGTGACCTTTGACCTCAATATTTCAGCAAGGACACGGGTGATTTCTTGGGACTTTTTTCCCCTTATTTATATTGCCAAAACAAAGATCTGTGCAAATTTTCAGAGAACCTATCCGATTTTCCGCAGATGACCACTTATTTTCCTGGGCTATTATGAAACGTCTTTTAGTGTCTTTGTTTTGGATATTTTCACTAATATGTAATGATTTTAAAAAACATTTTTGCACGAATTTTGAAAAAAAAAAATTCCCGGACACAAACACTTTTTCGCCATGTTTTTGCGTTTTGAAGTAAATTATTTTATTAAAAATGCTTTGAGGAAAGAAAAAAAACCGGAACAAAATGTTTTTGTTTCTTTTTGGAGGAAAAAATTTATTAAAAAAAAAAAAATTAAAATCTCTAAATCTCTAAATCACCGACACTATATTTATTTTGCGTTTTGGAGTAAAGAATTTCAATAAAAATTATTAAAAAAAGTTTAGATTTTATTTTTTGTTTTAAAAATTATTGAATTTTAGTCCACCTAGGCCTCTTTCCCAATCTCTTCTTTGTAAAATTGTTAATTTTATAAAATTCCCGGATTTCCCGGAAAAAATAAAAAAAATCGCTGGAATTCCCGTCAGATTTTTCCTGGGAATTCCCGGAAAATCCGAACCGGGAATTCCCGTACACCAAACACCATGCCTTACACACAGAATGATAAAGTGAGTATACCTCCATACTGCGGTTGGAGGTTATAAAAACAGGAAAGTGTTACGACACATAATAAAACGATAAAAAAATTTTAATGAAGCATAAGCCACACCACCACAAAAGTTTTGCAAAAAAAAATCTTAATATTTCTACGTCCAGGTTAAAATGGGTTAAAACAAGATAAAAGAAAAAAACATGACTGGTATGTTATGCAGGGCAGGCAGGCAAAAAAAATATCCAAAACAATGTAACATAAAGTGTCTGTCTACAAAAAAAAAAAAAAAATAACAAAAAAATATGATATAGACTGAAGTGGGTAAAGTGTGCAACATAAGCAGAAATGTTACTTAAAAGACTCAAGATTCTGTGGGAGGAGAGAAACGTGTGTTGTTTTGTATTTATGTAAATCGAATACCCTAAAGTGGTGTTAAAATATTGATTTTTACTAAAATATTGCAAAAAAAAAAGAAAATATTGTATAATATTTTTTTTTTATATTATTTTTACTTACACTGATGATGATGGAAAAGTTTTAATAATCATAAAGTTGTTGTGGTTATTTCAGATACATTTTGGCTTAATATACCATCAGAAATTTCCTTGGAGAATTTATATAAGATTAAAAAATATAAAGTGTATTAAATGCTATAAAATAAAGCGAAGGGGACTGTTAAATATTTTAAGTGGTTGTCCAAGAAAAAAAAATACAAAATATTTTATTTGTTTATTTTAAAATGTTTGCAAAATATAAAACAAAAAAACATTAGCTTTGTACAAAAAAATAAAGTGGATTAGAAATGAAGAATTGAGGATTTTAGTTATTTAAGGGGATAAAGGTTTTTATATAAATGAAATAAGACAAAAAGATTTTAAGTTTAACCTGTATACTTTTTATTATATTACAAATTTAGTAAAAACGAGTAAAAAAGTTAAATTTGACTTTGCCGAATGAATTGAAATCCTCCACAATGCACACAGGGCCAGCATGATCCAATTCCGGCCAAAAGTCTTTATCGTTGTTGGATCCATCTGAAAATGTGCTTTTAGAGGAATTCGAGGTCGCTGATTTCAAAATTTAACTTAAAACTAAAAAAATCAAAATGGCGGATCCAATATGGCGGACAATTTTTTTTTAAAAATTGTCCGATTGAACTCAAATTTTGTTTTATGTGAGTCTTGGAGTTATTGAATAAGAATTGTTACTTCGAATTTTGAAAAACAAATTTTTTTTTTTTTTTTTTTTTTTTTTTCAATATCTTTATTTATTACAACTAAGCTTTGTATTTGCTTATCTAGTAACTTATATTTACACAATTTAATCACGTTTGGTAAGGAAATAACCCAATGGTTATTCCTAAAAGGTATCTACACATTATTCATCAATCGCAGATCAGATGGTAATGTTCTTCTTAATCTTCTGTTTGCTGTTGGATTACGCAGTATTTCCTGTAGTTCTTCATTACAGTGTTGTTGTAATCTCACTTCATGTTTAGTTGCAATTTTTTTAATTTCATCTACTATAGTTGGTATTTGCAAGTCTCTGTGAAGGTCATCGTTTCTTACGTACCACGGGCAACAAGTGATACATCTAAGCACTTTGTTCTGGAAGGTTTGTATTTGTTTTAGGTTTGTTTTTTTAGTGCATCCCCAAAGCTGAATTCCGTAAGTCCACTTAGGCTTAAGTATTTGCTGGTACAGTAAAAGTTTATTTTTCATTGATATATCAGATGTCGAGCTAAAAAGCCAGAACATCTTTTTGAATTTTATATTAAGCTCTGAGGTTTTCTTCTTAACGTGCTCTTTCCACTTAAGTTTAGCATCGAGTGTAAAACCCAAGTATTTTGCCGTATTAGCGTGTGGCACAATAGTGTTATTTATATAAATCGGTAAATGTTCTATTTTTTTATTTGTAAAATTAACGTGTGTTGATTTGGATTCATTAAGAAGAACTCTCCATTTTTTGGTCCATTGAAGGATTTTGTTGGTTGCATTTTGAAGCTTTTTTGTAGCTTCATTTATGTTTTTATCAGTAACAAGAATCGCTGTATCATCAGCAAAGGTTGCAATTTTTGCTTCAGGTGGAGTTGGCAAGTCTCTAGTGTACAGTATATACAGTATGGGCCCTAGTACGCTTCCCTGTGGGACACCAGCATGAATTTTCATCAGTTTGGAGTACTCTCCTTCATGTTTCACTCTAAAATATCGTCCAGAAATATAGCATTTGAGCATGTCACTAAACTGGTTAGGCAAATCTCTTTGTAGCTTAAAAGTAAGACCTTCATGCAAAACTTTATCAAAAGCCTGCGCTACATCTAAAAAAATACCGGAGCATATTTCTTTGCAGTTCAAAGTATTTTCTATTGTGTTGGTAACTCTGTGAACTTGTTCAATTGTTGAATGTTTACTACGAAACCCAAATTGGTGTTTGGGAATTAGACATCTTTCTTCAAGTATTGGTTGTAATCTTTTTAGTAATATTTTTTCAAACACTTTCGCCATTGTTGGGAGGAGAGATATCGGTCTGTACGATGTTTTGTCATGAAGCTGTTTGCCAGGCTTAGGTATCATAATAACTTCTGCAACTTTCCATTGGCTAGGTACATATTTTAAACGAATCGAAGCATTTATAATATGGGGGTTTTCGTGTCAACTGACACAACTTTTGAAACCGATGTCTTCCGATCGGGATGAAATTTGCACCAAGGTTAGTCCTATTGGATAGTAGTTCAGACACAATTTTTCAACGAGATCGCTCAAGAACTCTCTGAGTTAGAGGGGGTCGAAATTTGACATTTTGGCCAAAGAGGTGTTGATTCTCATCCATGTAACTTCTTACCTATTGTTTTTAGCAAAATGTGTCCCAAAGAGTTTAGATAGCTATTTCTTCAGTCTTTCAAAAAAAAAATATAAAAAAAATAAAAAAAAAATTTTTGATTTTTTTTCTTAAAAATCCAAAACTTTTTTGACTTTTTCCTCAAATTGGGCCCTTGTTTTTTTTTTTTTTTTTGATTCAAAAGAAAGCTTAGGTGATTTCCTTTAAGAGCTGTGGGGTCGCTTAGTGGGATGCGAGTGGGATATCTATGAAAAAATTTTTTTTTTAACTTTGGAACACAAAAAACGGTTCTTCAATTTGCACTATTAGGCGTGGGATAGCTAACCAGTTTTCGATTTCGATCCGCGATACACTCTAATTTTTTTAGGTTCGAAAAAGAAAGCACGAGCCAAAAAATGGGGGCGGTGGGGAGGGGCCATATGGCCCCTCATTGGGGTCAAAGTTGGGCGTAAAGAGGTAAAAATCCTCAAAAAGCCCCAAAACTCCCCTAGAAACGCCCCTGGAGGGGTGCAATGTGAGACCGACCTCCAATAATTTTCTGCCCCCAACATTTTTCTTGAACAAACCTTACCCCTATTTCCACTTCCTAAGGGGGCTCCCATACAAAACATTTTTAAAAAATTTGATCCTACCATTCTAACTTACCCTAAAGTGCCCCTAGTGTAGGGTTGCCATTTCCATTTTGAGAAAAAGAGGACGCCAACCTCAAAAAAGGAGGACATTTGACTCAAAAAAGAGGAAAATTTTTTTTAATAAATTAATTTAAAAAAAGTAAACTGCGCGACACAATATGCAAAAAAATGCATTTTTTTAAGGAAACAATTTTCATTTCCACTAAAAAAATCACAAAAATACATTAAAAAAAATCTTCCAATTTTATTTCAGAAAGTACCAATTATGGGGCCTATTCACAAAAAAAGTCATAACTCAGTCATAACTCAATTTTTTCCATGTGGTTGTTGTAAACAATCATAAAAAATTGAAATTTTGTTTGAAAATTTCAAAAAAATAAAGACCTGCTACCCACATCGTCTCAAAATTGACAAATAATTTTAAATTTTGAGACTTTTTATGATTGTGTTTACAACAAAAACAGGGAATATGAAGTTTGAAAATAATAAAATTAGTCATAACCAGTCATAACTATGAATAGGCCTGTATATTTCAAAAATTTTCAATTTTAAAAAATGTTTAACTATATTTCCTATTATATATGAGAAATATTCATTTTTAATTTAAAAATGTTTGGTTAATTTAAAAAAATGTCCAATTATAATTAAAAAATTTTAATTGTATATCAGAATTTTCTATTTGTAATTCAAAATTTTCTAAATGGATTTCAGAAAATTCCATTTGTATTTTAAACATTTCCATTTCAAAATTTTCTCAATGATTTTTAGAAAATTACTATTGAATTTAAATAAATTCAATTGGAATTTTAGATAATTCAATTGTATTTCAGAAATGTCCATTTTTATTTAAAAATTATCTAAATGTTCAAATTCTGATTAATTTTTATTAAAAAATAAAAATTGTTGTACTCGACCTTTAAAATATTATATTTTGAGTATGTTTTTTTCTAGCTCGAGGTCATTATTTTATTTACTAATTAAAACTATGATATTCTCATATAATAATTTTCAAGAAAATTATTTTTCTGTTTTAAATTTATTATGTTGGTAATTTTTTGCAAGACTTTGTCGACACGTGTTTCGGGATGATGATCGTGACCTTACTACGATGGTACAATTTTCGTCTTCTAATTCCCAATGGAAATAGAGTCGAATATGTATTTTTATTTTAGTTTGATCATTAACGATTGTCATTAAAGACCCTTTGCTACTTGTAGTACAGGGTTTTTATTTTTTGCTAAATAATCTTGACAATGGGATTAGACAAATCCCGAAACACGTGTCGATTAAGTCTTGCAAAAAATGACCAACATAAATAAATTTAAAACAGAAAAATTTTTTCTTGAAAATTATTATATGACCTCGAGCTAGAAAAAAACCTACTCAAAATATAATTAACTAAATGCTTTTAAACAAATTTTATTTGTATATCAAAATTTTCTGCAAAGCATTTGAAAAATTTTTAATAGAAATATAAATTTTTTAAATATATTTAATTGGAATTTTCTGAAAAGCATTTAGACATTTTTGAAACATAAATGGACATTTTTTAAATTTAATTGGAAATTTCTGAAACGGATTTTTCTGAAAAGCATTTAGAAAATTTTAAAATACAACTGGAAACTTTTGAAATACAATTGGAAATTTCTGAAATACAAATGGAATTTTTGGAAATTCAAAGGAATTTTCCTAAAATTATTATTTTTTTTTAAATTTGTAATGGAAATTTTTGATATACAAATCTTTTTTCGGAGAGCAAACTTTAAGACACACAACAGCTGATAAGAATTGATGCTAACGTAGTTATTTTCGCACTACCTAGAGTGAATTTTTACTCGAAATATTATTAATTTGAAGCGTTTTTTTTTAATTTTTGTGCGTTTTGTTCTCAAAAAGTTGATATTACTGCTGATAAGCGAAAATATGGCGATGAAAATAATTCAAAAGTTTAAAAGTAATAAAAAAATGTTTTCGGGTAAAGTGCAAAAAGTAGGACAACCCCGGACACTTTCTAAAAAAGAAGTAGGACTGCCCCGGACGCCCTAAAAAAGAGGACGGTGTCCGGGGAAAAGAGGACGGATGGCAACCCTACCCTAGTGGGGCCAAATGTATGACCGACCTCCATTATTTTATTAATTCCAACATTTTTTGCAAACATACCTACAATGTATCTTTAACCCTTAAGGTGGTCCCCATACATTTCTTTTAATTTTTATAATTTTTTTTTATTAAACCAGCTCCTACCGCCCCTACCGTGCCTCCTAGAGTGGCAAAAATTACGACCAACCCCCATTATTTTTTAGTTACCAACATTTTGTCCGAACATCATAACACCCTATCTCCACTCCCTAAGGGGATCCCATACATTATAAAAACATGTATTTTTAAAAACTAATAAAATAATAAAAAAAAAATGTATGGGGACCCCCTTAAGAGTTGAAAATAAAGGGTAGGTATATTCTAAGAAAATGTTGGAGTTGAAAAAATATTGGGGGTCAGTCATACAATTTACATCTCTAGGGGCACCCTATGGACAGTTAGAACGGTAGGAGCAAATTTTATAAAAATGTCATTTTGTATGGGAGCCCCCTTAGGAAGTGGAAATAGAGGTAAGGTATGTTCAAGAAAAATGTTGGGGGCAGAAAATTATTGGAGGTCGGTCTCACATTGCACCCCTCCAGGGGCGTTTCTAGGGGAGTTTTGGGGCTTTTTGAGGATTTTTACCTCTTTACGCCCAACTTTGACCCCAATGAGGGGCCATATGGCCCCTCCCCACCGCCCCCATTTTTTGGCTCGTGCTTTCTTTTTCGAACCTAAAAAAATTAGAGTGTATCGCGGATCGAAATCGAAAACTGGTTAGCTATCCCACGCCTAATAGTGCAAATTAAAGAACCGTTTTTTGTGTACCAAAGTTAAAAAAAAAAATTTTTTCATAGATATCCCACTCGCATCCCACTAAGCGACCCCACAGCTCTTAAAGGAAATCACCTAAGCTTTCTTTTGAATCAAAAAAAAAAAAAAAAAAAGGGCCCAATTTGAGGAAAAAGTCTAAAAAGTTTTGGATTTTTAAGAAAAAAAATCGAAAATTTTTTTTTTATTTTTTTTATATTTTTTTTTCGAAAGACTGAAGAAATAGCTATCTAAACTCTTTGGGACACATTTTGCTAAAAACAATAGGTAAGACGTTACATGGATGAGAATCAACATCTCTTTGGCCAAAATGTCAAATTTCGACCCCCTCTAACTCAGAGAGTTCTTGACCGATCTCATTGAAAAATTGTGTCTGAACTACTATCCAATAGGACTAACCTCTTCCCGATCGGAAGACATCGGTTTCAAAAGTTGTGTCAGTTGACACGAAAACCCCCATATATAAAAATAATCGCATACCACTTTCCGGTAGCTCTTTTAACACTTTGCCGGTGATAAGATCATACCCTGGTGCTTTATCCGGTTTAATCTCCAGTTTTACCAAGTTGTTTAGCTCACGAAGGGTTACTTCAGAAATTTCTTTGGAATCAGATCTATAGAATATTTCAATATTTTCATCTGATGTTAGTCTAGGCAGCGGTTGAAAGGTATCTTCAAGGTGTTTAGCGAAGAGGTCAGCTTTGTCTTGAGGACTTTTTGCCCATGTGCCATCACTTTTTTTTATAGGTGGAATAATCCTGGGTGTACTTTGAAACTGTTTTGTTATCTTCCATAATGAGTAATCGGTATCTTTTGTAGAAGATAAACTTTTTAACTGTTTTGTCATGTTGTTATTTTTTATGTTGGAAAGCATTTTTTTTAATTTATTAGAAAGGTTGTTTAAAATATTTTTGTTTTCTGGACTTCTTTGTTGTTGCCAGGTTTTTCTTGCTTTACGTTTTTCAGAAAGAAGATTTCTTACTTCTTGAGGATATTTAGGTAAGCTCTTTCTTTGTATATTCGGACTGCTGTTCCAGGCTGATGCCTGTATGACTTCTATCAAATTGTCTAATTCCGATTCTACTTCGTAAGGTGACTTAAGAGACACATTTAATTTTATATTTGTGTTTATATTTGAGCGAAAGTTTTGCCAGTTGGTTTTGTTGTTTACCAGACAAGGTGGTTGTGGAAAATCACTTACAGTTTCACTTAACAGTAACTTGACTGGCGAGTGATCTGATGACAGGTCCTCTGCATTTTCAACTTGTATGTAATTTTTTGCGATACCTCTCGTTACAAAAAAATCAATGAGGTCAGGGATTTTATTTGGATCCGCTGGCCAGTAAGTAGGCTTACACCCAGAGTGAAAAAAACAATTCATTATCTTACCAGCATTATATAACTCCTTTCCTTTAGTCGTTGTAAGCCGTGAACCCCAATATAAATTTTTTGCATTAAAATCGCCTCCTAATGTTTTGAAAAGGTCAACATATTCAGGTGATTTTAGGTTGTATTTTGGAGGGCAATATATTGCTGCTATATTAAATTGTTTGTTTTTTATTTCGATCTTAACTGCACGCAAAAAAAAGTCTGTGTCGGAGTGAGCAAAAATCTGGCATAATTTTACCAAGAATATGCTAAAACTACAACCGACGAAGTAGTTTTCGTAATTTAGCCAAAACACTTTTGTAAAAAATTTTGAAGAAAATGCTAATGCTATTTAAGCAAAAACTTGGTAAAATTTACCAAAAGAAATATGGTGAAATATACCAAAATTATTAGAAAAGGTGACTAAAAATAATGCTAAAAATTACCACATTTATGCTAAAATAAATTTTCTAGTAAATTTTTGTAAAAATTTGTATATTTATTGAATTTAAAATTTTCACAGAATAAATCCATATTAATATAATAAATGTTGTGTAGGATTTAATTTACCACCGACCAACTGACCCTTTATGTACAATTTTCTCCAGTGACTGCTGCCTACGCTTTTTCTTGAAGTGATGGATCCGCTATAGCTTCACGAATTTATTTAAAAGCATCCTGTAAAAATAGAAAATTATTACAAAACATAAATTTTTAGTTTAAAAAACTGGTAAACCCCATTGGTCTCTTGTTATGGAGGAACACTTACTTGGTCATTCCATTTGTAACTCATCAAAACAGGTTTGGACTCCCTTGGCATTGCGTTTTTAATTTTATAACTAAAGGCAGGACTGGTGCCCACGCTCTTTATTGTAGTGAAGGATTCGCCATAGCTTCAAAAATTTGTTTACCAGTACCCTGTAAAAATAGAAAATTATTACCAAGCACTAATTTTTAACTAAAAATCTATTAAACTTTATTGGTATCTTCGGATTGGAGGTATACTCACTTTATCATTCCATTTGTAATTCATCGATACATACGTCTGGGACTCCATCGGTTTTGCTGAATGGATGGTGTTTTAAGTTATGAGAGCAAAATTAACTTTAGCCTTTTTGTATCTTACATTTATTTATCTTTTAAAAACTAATTCTTTATTTTAATTTATTAATTTAGTTTATTTTAATTTTATTTATCAATTTCCTTTTCACGTTTTTATAACACAAAAAATAAACGAACGACGCACACTAAAATACAAAATGAAAATGGCGGTCTTTATTTGTTTTTTTCTGTTTTCTTTTGATAATTTTTTTTTTGCAAGTAATTTGCGTTATTGTGCATGTTACTTGGTAATTTTACATAAAAAATGAATTATGTTATTTTAACATCGACAAGCATAATTTTAACAAAAATTTAGTAAAATTTTTTTTTTGGTATGAAAAAAGTTTTACCAAGTAGGTTTGCTCAATCTGAGACAGATTTTTTTTTTGCGTGTAGTAAGAAATTTGGGTAAACAAACAGACCTAATACCCTATTCACACGTACAGTTTTAAATCGTTTTTAGCAATTATTTTTAGCATTTTCTGTCAATATACTGTAATAGAATAAAGAAAGTGCTAAAAATATTGCTGCTAAAAACGATTTAAAACTGTACGTGTGAATAGGGTATAAAGCCATGTTCACACTACAAGAACTTACCATGGTAAGTTGAGATGATTTTGCAATTTTTCTTTATGCTAGTACAATTTGAGATGATTTTGTAAATCACTATGTGATTTTGTTCAAAGGAAAATCACATGGTGATTTTAAAATCACGCTAGTCTGTATACATTATAATATATCAATGTGTAAAGAAAAAATACTTAATATTGGATTTTTTTTCTAATATTTTTTCCATTAATAATATAGCTTTTGAAAAAAAAATTAAATAAAGACACAAAAAAAAACCTAACTTTTTTCCAACTTCAGACAAAAACTTAGTTATTTTTATTGTTTTGCCTTATAAACCATAGTCCGAGCTATCGAAAAAGCGAAAAAAATAATTTTTTGACTCACGAACTTTTTTTATGCATTCCATCAAAATATGTCAATTTTTGGGAATTCGGTAGAAAAAATATAGATTTCAGAGCAATACAAAAATGTATTTTAAGATTAATTCTAAAAAAATGCAAATACAACATTTAGCTAATATATTAAAGTAACGTTTGCAAAAAAAAGTTCGTTGATTTCTTTAAAATTCGATTTTTCATAATTATTTTAGTAAACCTATAAAAATCAATTTTTAGGTTTTAACACAATAGCGTTGAATTTCCATACTTTAGCGCACTCTTGTGGCAACATATGACTTCTTAAAAATCAGAAAAGTACATATTTCTTTTAGTTTACTATTAAACTGTAAAAATACAAAAAATCATCAACATTGAAGACATACTTTTTTTTTTGATTTTTGCCAATGAAACGAATCACTGTGCGCCGTATCAGTGTGAATAGGGTATAAGTGTGAATAGGGTATAAGTGAGAATAGGGTATTAAATCGTTTTTAACAGCAATATTTTTAGCACTTTTTTTATTCTATTACAGTATATTGACGGAAAATGCTAAAAATAATTGCTAAAAACGGTTTATACCCTATTCACACGTACACGCAAAAAAAAACTTGTGTCGGAGTGAGCAAAAATCTGGCATAATTTTACCAAAAATATGCTAAAACTACAACCGACGAAGTAGTTTTCGTAATTTAGCCAAAACACTTATGTAAAAAATTTTGAAGAAAATGCTAATGCTATTTAAGTAAAAACTTGGTAAAATATACCAAAAGAGATATGGTGAAATATTCCAAAATTATTAGAAAAGATGACTAAAAATAATGCTAAAAATTACCACATTTATGCTAAAATAAATTTTCAATAAATTTTTGTAAAAATTTGTATATTTGTTGAATTTAAAATTTTCACAGAATAAATCCATATTAATGTAATAAATGTTGTGTAGGATTTAATTTACCACCGACCAACTGACCCTTTTTGTACAATTTTCTCGAGTGACTGCTGCCTACGCTTCTTCTTGAAGTAAAGGATCCGCTATAGCTTCACGAATTTATTTAAAAGCATCCTGTAAAAATAGAAAATTATTACAAAACATATATTTTTAATTTAAAAAATTGGTAAACCCCATTGGTCTCTTGGTAAGGAGGAACACTTACTTTGTCATTCCATTTGTAACTCAAAACAGGTATGGACTCCCTTGGCTTTGGGTTTTTAGGTTTTAATTTTATACCTAAAGGCAGGATTGGTGTCCACGCTCTTTATTGTAGTGAAGGATTCTCCATAGCTTCAAAAATTTATTTAGCAGTACCCTGTAAAAATAGAAAATTATTACCAAACACTAATTTTTATAAGGGTTCAAGTTGAAAAAATGCAGAAGAAAAATTGAATTTCTAAAAATTATAGACATTTCTGGTATTTCCCATACCGGTTTCAAACACTAAAAATCTATTAAACCTTATTGGTGTCTTCGGAATGCGGGTATACTCACTTTATCATTCCATTTGTTATTCATCGAAACATACGTCTGGGACTCCATTGGTTTTTCTTAATGAATGGTGTTTTAAGTGATGAAAGCAAAATTAACTTTAACATTCTTTTATCTTGCATTTATTTATCTTTTAGAAAACTAATAATTTATTTTTATTTATTAATTTATTTTTATTTTATTTATCAATTTCCTTTTTACGTTTTTATAACACAAAAAAATAAACAAACAACGCACACAAAAAAAATGAAAATGGCGGTCTGTATTTGTTTTTTTGTTGTTTTCTTTCGATAAATTTTTGTGCAGGTAATTTGCGTTATTGTGCAAGCTACTTGGTTATTTTACATAAAAAATGAATTATGTTACTTTAACATCGACAAGCATAATATTAGCAAAAATTTGGTAAAAATTTTTTTTTGGTATGAAAAAAGTTTTACCAAGTAGGATTGCTCAATCTTACACAGATTTTTTTTTTGCGTGTGCGATAACTTGCATATTTTCTTTTTCTATTTTTTCTGTTACATAATGTTTAACGTTTTCTTTTATAAATATTGATGCACCTGCTTTTGCTTTATTTAGTGGATGTATTGCATTGTAACATTTATATCCTTTAATTTGAATATACGTTTGTTTCGTGTTATGGCTTTCAGATATAAGACATATATCAACTTTTTGTTCATTTAAGAATAAATTAAGCTCAAGTTGGTGGTTTTGTAAACCATTGGCATTCCACGTTACAATACTTAGATTTTTAGGCATTGTATTTATTTGTTTTTTAGTTGCGGTGTTGTAGTCTAGACTCAAGAGTCTTTAGACTATTGAATAACTTTTCATTAATACGACTCTGTTCTTCAAGCCTTTGATTAACTTTGTTGAGAGTTTGAAATATTTCGTGCATAGTTTGTTTATTATCATAAGTTCTATTATTTCTTTCATTAGCTACTTGAGCATAGGTTAACTCTTCATTGTGATTGGAGTTTGTTTGCCTGAGCCTCACGTTGTTGTCTTTTTGCTGTATTGGATTTGTTTGCATTTTTTGAGTTTTTATTGATTGCTTTCTAATTTTTTGCAACTCTTTTGCAACTTCACACCCCCTATAATTTGCGGGGTGGCGACCTTTACAGTTAACACACACTGGAGGAGAGGATTTATTAACTGTGCATAATGCAGACATATGCTTTCCTGCACTGCTGACACATCTTGGTTCTCTTGAACAATATTTTTGAGTATGATTATAACCCTGACATTTCTTGCATTGCGCGATAACTTCTGGATTCTTTTTTAAAGCCTCTATTTTTACTTTAACGTTTAGTATGTATCTTATGTTAAATACTTTATCAACGGACTCTTCGTTTTTAAAGGAGACCATGAATAACGGAAGTTTATTTTTCTCGTTTCCTTCATCAGTTCTGATCTTTTTGACCATATTAACAACATCTAGCACTTCAAATTTTTGATTTTGTAGATCTTCCTTAATATCTTCGGGGTCACAAGTTGGATGTAGTCCTCTTACCATAACTCTAAGGGGTCTTTCCTGCTTATTTTCATAAGTGTACCACTGTGTTCCATCATCATTAAGCTTTTTTACAAGAGCTCTATAAGAATCTGAATCTGGTGTATTTATTTTCCAAATATTGTTGTTTAAAGCAACAATCTTGTAGTTCTTGTTTGGATTTTTTTCCAGTATTTCTTTAATAGCAGAAAATTCTGGTACCCCCATGACATTAATTGGGGGTGGTGGTAGTGGTTTTGCCGAAATAACTTGATTTGGTGCTGGAGTAGACTCAATTAGATCTACATCTCCACCATTATTTTCTGGTTTGTTTTTACGTTTTGATTTTTTACGTTTTTCTTTATTAAGCTTTTTTAAAATCCAATTTGTTTCTCTTTCGAGTTCTTCTTCATCAGTTTCATATACCTGTTCGTTAGGTTCATTTATCTGGGGTTCTTCCATTAATGATTCTTATCAGACACCATTTCTTGAAAGTTCATTTCGGTTATACTTTCCAATTTATTTGTATTAAAGTTGGTTATTTCATTTCTCAATAATTTGTTCTCATTCTTTAGTTCGTAAATTTCATTACTCATTTTATTAATTAATTTTCTTAATTCTGAAAGTTCATGTTTTAATTGTTCATTTTCACTGGCTATTATGTTGCCTCTATTCCCTCTGACAGGTGTGCCCCCTCCTAAAGGGGGATTATTAACACTCATTTTTTAAATAAAAATGGTGTCTCTATTTAACTGTCCTTGACTGTATATATTTAACACTTTGCTACTTGCTACTAGATGGCCCTGGCTGTTGAGTTATTTTACACTACTTTCTTTATGCAACTGTGTGTTTGTTTAAACAGCTGTGTTTTGTTTATAAAGAGTTTTTTTCTGATTGAGCGATCGTATAAAATTGTATTTTTTAACTCCGAAAATTTTTTTAATCTGATAAACAGATATTTTAATTATAATTTCTGTGATAAAAGTCAACGAAACCGGCGATACAATTATATACACCTATCGCGTACCGTATTAACTTTAAATTTATCACGTTGTAAGCAGATAATATTCGCTGTTTACTTCAAAAATAATAAAAATTTTCACATGCGACCCAGAACACGACTTGTTTCTAAAATCACTCTCTTTATCAAAATGGCGGACTAAATATGTTCCTTAAAGTTTAAAGAATGATCCAACTCCGGCCAAAAGTCTTTATTGTTGTTGGATCCGACTGAAAATGTGCTTCTAGAGTATTTCGGGGTCGCTGACTTCAAAATTTAACTAAAAACGAAAAAAAACAAAATGGCGCATCCAATATGGCGGACAAATTTTTTTAATAATTGTCCGATTTAACTCAAATTTTGTTTTAAGGGGGTCTTGGAGTTACTGAATATGAATTACTGACGTAAATTTTGAAAAACAAAATGGTGGACTAAATATGCTTAGTAAAGTTTGTTACAAGTAATTAAAAAACAGTTATATTCCTTTTCTTTGTTGAAGCTAGCTGAAAGTGTGGCCTAGTAAATTTCCAGGTCTGTTATCTTAAAATCGAACTGATAAAATTCAATATGGCGGAAACAATATGGCGGAAACAATATGGCGGCTAGATTTTTTAACTTTGTCTGATCTAACTAAAAATTAGTTTTAAAAGTATTAAGAGTGGCTGAAGTTAAATCTACGCACATAATTTTTTTATATATATTTTTTTTATTTCTGATATAAATATGGAAATGGTGTAAATGACTTACTTAATTTCAGAAAAGCTTTTGGAAATAGTGACGACAAATTATTCACTTTTTTTCTTTATTTTGGAAATTCAATAAAAAATTGAATTTAATTGGAAATGGTGTAACTGATATTTTCCATAATTCTACAAAAATACTAGAAATGTAGATAATTTTTTTTTTCCTACACTTAAGCAACTCTCTGACGATAAAAAAACTATTCAAGCCGTAAAATATTATTTTTGGTTAAATTATTTTTTTTAAAAACAAATCGCGGACCACTGCAAATAGAGCTGTAATTTCGCCATTTATCATTTCGAGCAAGTTTGGGCAACTTTTTTCGAAAGATATGGATCCATTCTATATAAGAAAAAATATAGACCGATTGTATCGAACTGAGGATCGCTGAGGATTTTTTCGGCGCGAGGTAAATACCTAAAAAATTATAACTTTTTTCACAAAAAACGCGAATGGCTGCCAGGCAAATGAGTTATATATGTCCATGTTATTTTCGTTACAAAGGCTTATATATAAGGTTGAACCACGCAAACAAAAAGTTAAACATTAGCAATAGAAGTTTGGAAAAAAAATTAAAAAAGTATCTCAACTTTTAAAATTTTTTTACCAACTTTTCAAACTTTGAAGACCTGTCAAAGGAAAGGGTGTAATTGGATCATAAAGATAAGTTCAGAAAACCTGCTTCTATATATGCCCAACAAACTGGTAAACATTATTTTGAGAATTTACAAATAAGGACTTTTGGCCGGAAATCGATCTGTCTGGCCCTCTGTGCAATGTAAAAAAAGTTTATTTGCAAAAAAAAAAATAAAAACAAAAAAAAAAACGCGAAAAAAAATTTTTGGGAAAAAAAATTTGGCGGATTTTTTTTTTTGTCCAAAAATATGTTTGTATATGAGGCATTCCACACCAAATGTCTCGCTACAGAAAAACATGTGTCCCGTAAATTTCTTAATAGGTTGTTTGGATAGCCCCATATGGAACTAAGAATATTGCGTTTTTGATTTTTCAAATTTTCAAAAACTGGGCTTAGGAGGCGTGGTCAAATATTGGAAAAATGGTCAAATTTGTGGCGAGGTGCCTTTATTTATCACATTAAAACGGAATGCACCACAATCTCAAAAATTTACATTCTTATACAGTTTTGTATGGGCTCTCGTTTAATTTTTTTTTTTTTTTGGAAAATTTTTAGGACGCGTTCTGAAATTCTCCATTTTTTAAAAAAGTCAATTTATCAAAAATACGGCCACTTTCTTTTTTTCTTCTTGTCGATTCAGACAAAAAAACTCAGAAACACGTTCTTCGTTTTTTTCGAGAAAATCGCATTTGAATTTTAAATTTCATAACAATTTTGTAAATAAATCGCATTTGAATTTTAAATTTCATAACAATTTTGTAATTTGCTTGTATTTCTTTGTTTTTATATAACCAAACAGCCCGAGTAAAAATTTTTATATGATGCAATATATAATGATATGTAACACAATATATATTTATACGCAATTTGATCCGAATAATGGTGGATGTGTTTGCATTAAAAAAGATCAACTTGTATAAAATATGATTTGATTTCATCCGAGTTTTGACCAGACATTGCCATATATTGGTGGATCTAATTAGATCTAATTGCATAAAAACATATAAAATCCTGGTGTTTTTTTTTGGTTTGGATTGAGATACACCACAGGTCAACGATACATACACCAAACATTTAATTTTCTAAAACAAAAAAATGTTTGGGTACGCTTCGAACCAGATAGGTGATATACATAACCCTAACAATAAATGTTTAGGAACATTTTAAAAAGTTTCTTATACTTTGCCTAAAAAACTTAGAAAATTTTTGGTTAATTAGAAACATATATAGTTTTATATGGAACAGCATAAGCTATATATAATTTTATGTTAAATTATACAGAAAAACAAATTTTGTATTGACCCTCATATAATTTTATATAATTATATCAACCGTACACCTTTTAATCCGAATCATGATTAAATTATATATATCTACATATGACTGCATTTAAAAAATTTGGAAAAGATCTCAAGCGATGTATAATCATATACTACTATGATTTATTATGTTTTTATCAAGTTATATATTGTTATATATGTTTATTTTTACTCGGGAGAATATTTTTTAGTCAGAGATTAGTCGGAAAGAAATGGGGTCTGAAATATTTACCGCAGTCGTCCGGACAGTGCTGTCTTATGGCGGTCATGTTTGGTGGCCTGTCATTGAATATAGGACTCATGCTGACTCAATCAAACGGGTAAATAGGATTGCGTTGTTGAGTCTTGCAGGAAATCTTTGGAAATGCTTCTGAATATGACACCGCTAGACCTCTTCATCAAGGAGAATGCGAAGTTTACTCTAAATAGACTATTCCAAACGGGATCTCTGGAAAACAGACAGGCTCGACATACGAAGATTATTGGTAGTTCTGAACGGAGCATAAGGACTGAATATGATATTCCTTATAACGTAACTGATGGAAGATTTAAAATTGTGATTCCTTCACTGGATGATTGGCTTAACAACAGAGTAAAATTTCAGCAAATAACGTTTTACGGATGGTTCCAAAATGTTGGAGGGCACAGGTGGTGGCTTTCACTGCATGGAACTAAACCTGAACGAGTCTTTCCGTCTAGACAACGATTGTAGTATCTTCCAATCCGAAGTATTTTCGATAGCCAAGGCAGCTGAGCAAATTTCGATGTTAATAATATACAGGTGTGATATTGGATTCTTCATTGATAGTCAAGGTGCTTTAATGGCTTTAGAAAGTGATAATATCATATCTCAGGTGGTCAGCCGCTGCCACAGAGAGCTTAAGGTTCTCAGCGAGCAGCATAATATTACTCTGTACTGGGTACCTGGACACAAAGATATTTTGGGAATCGAGAAAACCAATGAGCTTGCACGACGGGGAGCGGAACTCGCACAAGAGACAGTGGAATCTGAAGTGTTCACTCCACTGTATATTATTTGTCAGAAAATAAGATTGGACACAAGGGCGAGTTGGTTGGATAAATAGTCAAACTCTGACAGGTGTATTATGGGATGAAAGCTTGGCAAAACACTGTAAAATTCTTCTAGATATGGACAGGAAGCAACTTAGCTACAATTAACCTCATTACTGGTCACAACACATTGGGTAAACACATGGTAACAATTGGAATTAGAAATGATAATACATGTAGATGGTGCAGAGAATCCGTAGGAGATACCTATCATTTCTTATGCGAATGCTGCACTATCATTTAGAAGATTAAAAATTGTTGGTTCTTATATTTTTCAGAATTTATCCGAATTACGAGGCACGAATCCTTGGACCCTACTAGAATTTATAAAGGCATCTAAATGGGAAGCATAAAAAGAACCACTTTTGGCTACACAGTAGAAGAAGAGAGAGGATCAAAGTTTCAAAGGAATCATAATGTGCCATATCATGGCCTCTATGGGCGCTGGTTTATACCAGTGTCATCCTTCATAACCTAACCTAACCTAGGGGTTTGGTTAGGTTAAGTTGGAACTGCGTTCGCCACCTGACCAAAAGGCCCATTGTGATTCCCTTAGTTATATTTCACTACTTCCCCTCTAACACAAAGTTCTACTTCTTAAACCACCCCGATTCCATAAGGTAGTCTGCTAGAGACGTCGACAAGACACCGTTTAGGCAATCTAGGTCATCGAAAAATTTTTTGCCCCAAATTCTTTAGGTGGCTTCTCATAAGACCCGGACATTCACATAACAAGTGCTTCACTGGTTCCTCCTGCACTTCCCAACAACTTCTTAAATAGATCCTATCAGAAATTCCCAGATGCACGGCCATTTGGCAAATTATACAGTGTTCTATAAGTACTCCTACTAATAGGCTAATTTCCCGTTTGCCAAAAGTAAGAAGCCTTCTTGTTCTCTTGGGATTTGGCAGTGGGCACAGGGTACCCAATATTCGCTCTTAATCAGTGATATCTACATATCCTTCATTCTCAGATATCCTTCAATTTCGTACATCAATTCCATTAAAGGAACCGAGATGTCTAATTCTACTCGTTACCCCCCCCCCCCCCCCCCCGATTCGGAGCAATTTCTCGCACATTCGTCAGCCAATTCGTTCCCAGCGACCCAACTATTTCCAGGGACCCAGATTAGCTTGATTGTGTGCTGAATGATTTGACTAAGGGATTGTCTACAATTCATATTTATTCCTGATTTTACAGTGTTTGATTCTAAAGATTTCAGAACAGCAAGACTATCCACGAAAATTTTAATGACGCAAGGACGAAGGTCCCTTTTCATAATCATCTGCGCGGTTGTGTCAATTGCAAGTATCTCAGCCTGGAAAAAACTACACTTATCCGAAATTCTAAATGAGGCCCAGATTTCGAAGAATTCGGAGTAAACTTTCGCACCCTTCTCCATCTTTGATCAGTTCGTAAAGATTGAGATTGAATTCTCTGTTATAACAAAATTTTCCGAATAGTCTTCCGTTGTCAATATTTGGACTTCGTATGTTCTGTCATAGTTTGTCTGGGGTGAATATAGTCGGTTATCTGTTCCAGTTTCGGTCCGCCCACAGTACTTAATATGGTCGAGTGTCTCCAAGAGCGTTGCTTAAGCATTTGCGACTCTCTTAACCTGAAAGGCGATTTTGCTACTGTGCTCTTGACGTAAATATTTATGGGCTGAATGTTTGGTATCACTTCTAAGCCGGCCTGAGGTGCTGATCTAATAGCACCAGTGATATCCACACACCAGTCATTGTGCCTTTTGTAGATTGCAGAAATATGATTTATAATCCAGTGCTCTCCACCACACAAGGGCAAGTATTGGTATTATTATCTCACCATACATCCACCGAACTTTTATATGTATTTAAAACGGGTAACAATGGTGGTCTTCTAAGGCCTTGTGTTAGGCGCCAAATATTCCCCAGTTATATTAATAAAAAAGTTTTGAACTAACTGTTGGATTATGTTAAATAAAACCTTTAACGCTTGCTCTGAACTAAGATGTAGTTGAATAAGACTTCCAATCGAGGTCTGCTGGTAAACAATCTTTCACTAAAATTATAATTAAATTTTTTTGGGATAAAATTTTTTGGAAATGGGGGGAAGGGGACCAAAAAAAAATACCATAAATCCTTATGGACTACAGACAAATCTTCCCTTGTTAGTTTTATATTTTAGTAATAATAAAAAAATTAATTCAAAATTTATAAATATTCCGTTACTCTTTTCTTCTATTTCAGGATTAGCTGGTTTAAGGCTGATCAAAGTATCTATACCTGCCTACAAACTACGAGGAGAATCAGCATTTCTAGAGTGTCAATATGAGCTGAATAAATCGAAAGGTACATTTGGAGGAGGTACACAGCCTAGAAGTAGGCATAATTACAATCAACATCAGCATCATTATCAACGTGGTACTGGAACCGGTATAGCAGATATGAATTATGTAGATAATAATGAATCACAAGGAGATAATGATGATATACCAGCATACAGACGCATGCGTACGCATGCACAGCAGGATAAACAGCAACATCAGCAGCAGCATCAGCAACAACAATCATATCGTAGGCAACCCTACTTTCAACCATTAGTACAAGCATATCAAGGACAATGGCAAGGTAGTAGTAGTAGTAGTGGTGGTGGTGGCAGTAGTTCTAGTGGTGTTAGTTCCAGTGGTAGTATAACAACTGGCAGTGGTACCTATTATCAGCAACAATATCCCTATCAGCCACAACAGCAGCAGCAACAATCTTATTATACACAACAATATGAACAACCAGAATATCAACAACAAACACCACCACCATCACCCTACGGTCATAGCATTTATCGAGGGCGAACACAAACATCATCCTCATCTGGTTCGCCCTCCTTGTCTTCCGTGTCGGCTTACAATAATAAATATGGTGGCCAGGTTGGTGCTAGTACTTACACGGGTAAAACTTATATCAGCTCAAGTGGTACCATCAGTGGGAGTAGTAGTTTTGGTCATCATCCTGAACGCGATGATAGTATTGCCGACAGTCATGAAAACGAACATACGGATGATACGGAAGACAATACAAACGAAGATGATGATACTGATAACGAAGGAGTTGAAAATGGCGAACAGGAGGAAGGTGAAGATTTATATGCCATTAAATGGTACAAGGATAATGAAGAATTCTATCGTTTTGTGCCAAAAGCAAATCCACCAAAAACCAGTTATAGAGTGGATGGTGTACGAGTTATTGTAAGTATGAGTTATTATTATAATTTTAATATTTAGTACGAAAGAGGAAATTGTATATCCTAAAGATAAAGCACATACTAGTCATTTAATATTTAAACATATTATGAAAATACTAGCAGGAAGACAGAACGGACAGACATACAGTCTACCATCAAAAATTCAAACACTTAAATAAACATAAAAGTTTTAGTTGTTTAAAGTAAATACGAGAGTGGTTTGATTTAGAAAAAATCTCAGATTCTGAGACATTTTTCTTATAGAAAAAGTCTCAGATTCTGAGACATTTTTCTTATAGAAAAATTCTCAGATTCTGAGACATTTTTCTTATAGAAAAATTCTCAGATTCTGAGACATTTTTCTTATAGAAAAAGTCTCAGATTCTGAGACATTTTTCTTATAGAAAAAGTCTCAGATTCTGAGACATTTTTCTTATAGAAAAAGTCTCAGATTCTGAGACATTTTTCTTATAGAAAAAGTCTCAGATTCTGAGACATTTTTCTTATAGAAAAAGTCTCAGATTCTGAGACATTTTTCTTATAGAAAAAGTCTCAGATTCTGAGACATTTTTCTTATAGAAAAAGTCTCAGATTCTGAGACATTTTTCTTATAGAAAAAGTCTCAGATTCTGAGACATTTTTCTTATAGAAAAAGTCTCAGATTCTGAGACATTTTTCTTATAGAAAAAGTCTCAGATTCTGAGACATTTTTCTTATAGAAAAAGTCTCAGATTCTGAGACATTTTTCTTATAGAAAAAGTCTCAGATTCTGAGACATTTTTCTTATAGAAAAAGTCTCAGATTCTGAGACATTTTTCTTATAGAAAAAGTCTCAGATTCTGAGACATTTTTCTTATAGAAAAAGTCTCAGATTCTGAGACATTTTTCTTATAGAAAAAGTCTCAGATTCTGAGACATTTTTCTTATAGAAAAAGTCTCAGATTCTGAGACATTTTTCTTATAGAAAAAGTCTCAGATTCTGAGACATTTTTCTTATAGAAAAAGTCTCAGATTCTGAGACATTTTTCTTATAGAAAAAGTCTCAGATTCTGAGACATTTTTCTTATAGAAAAAGTCTCAGATTCTGAGACATTTTTCTTATAGAAAAAGTCTCAGATTCTGAGACATTTTTCTTATAGAAAAAGTCTCAGATTCTGAGACATTTTTCTTATAGAAAAAGTCTCAGATTCTGAGACATTTTTCTTATAGAAAAAGTCTCAGATTCTGAGACATTTTTCTTATAGAAAAAGTCTCAGATTCTGAGACATTTTTCTTATAGAAAAAGTCTCAGATTCTGAGACATTTTTCTTATAGAAAAAGTCTCAGATTCTGAGACATTTTTCTTATAGAAAAAGTCTCAGATTCTGAGACATTTTTCTTATAGAAAAAGTCTCAGATTCTGAGACATTTTTCTTATAGAAAAAGTCTCAGATTCTGAGACATTTTTCTTATAGAAAAAGTCTCAGATTCTGAGACATTTTTCTTATAGAAAAAGTCTCAGATTCTGAGACATTTTTCTTATAGAAAAAGTCTCAGATTCTGAGACATTTTTCTTATAGAAAAAGTCTCAGATTCTGAGACATTTTTCTTATAGAAAAAGTCTCAGATTCTGAGACATTTTTCTTATAGAAAAAGTCTCAGATTCTGAGACATTTTTCTTATAGAAAAAGTCTCAGATTCTGAGACATTTTTCTTATAGAAAAAGTCTCAGATTCTGAGACATTTTTCTTATAGAAAAAGTCTCAGATTCTGAGACATTTTTCTTATAGAAAAAGTCTCAGATTCTGAGACATTTTTCTTATAGAAAAAGTCTCAGATTCTGAGACATTTTTCTTATAGAAAAAGTCTCAGATTCTGAGACATTTTTCTTATAGAAAAAGTCTCAGATTCTGAGACATTTTTCTTATAGAAAAAGTCTCAGATTCTGAGACATTTTTCTTATAGAAAAAGTCTCAGATTCTGAGACATTTTTCTTATAGAAAAAGTCTCAGATTCTGAGACATTTTTCTTATAGAAAAAGTCTCAGATTCTGAGACATTTTTCTTATAGAAAAAGTCTCAGATTCTGAGACATTTTTCTTATAGAAAAAGCCCCAGATTCTGAGACATTTTTTTTATAGAAAAAGTCTCAGATTCTGTGACATTTTTCTTATAGAAAAAGTCTCAGATTCTGAGACATTTTTCTTATAGAAAAAGTCTCAGATTCTGAGACATTTTTCTTATAGAAAAAGCCCCAGATTCTGAGACATTTTTCTTATAGAAAAAGCCCCAGATTCTGAGACATTTTTCTTATAGAAAAAGTCTCAGATTCTGAGACATTTTTCTTATAGAAAAAGTCTCAGATTCTGAGACATTTTTCTTATAGAAAAAGTCTCAGATTCTGAGACATTTTTCTTATAGAAAAAGTCTCAGATTCTGAGACATTTTTCTTATAGAAAAAGTCTCAGATTCTGAGACATTTTTCTTATAGAAAAAGTCTCAGATTCTGAGACATTTTTCTTATAGAAAAAGTCTCAGATTCTGAGACATTTTTCTTATAGAAAAAGTCTCAGATTCTGAGACATTTTTCTTATAGAAAAAGTCTCAGATTCTGAGACATTTTTCTTATAGAAAAAGTCTCAGATTCTGAGACATTTTTCTTATAGAAAAAGTCTCAGATTCTGAGACATTTTTCTTATAGAAAAAGTCTCAGATTCTGAGACATTTTTCTTATAGAAAAAGTATCAGATTCTGAGACATTTTTCTTATAGAAAAAGTCTCAGATTCTGAGACATTTTTCTTATAGAAAATGTCTCAGAATCTGAGACTTTTTCTAAAGTCTCAGATTTTGAGACATATTTCTTATAGAAAAAGTCTCAGATTCTGAAACATTTTTCTTATAGAAAAAGTGTCAGATTCTGAGAAATTTTTCTTATAGAAAATTGTCAGATTCTGAGAAATTTCTCTTATAGAAAAAGTCTCAGATTCTGAGACATTTTTCTTATAGAAAAAATCTCAGATTCTGAGACATTTTTCTTATAGAAAAAGTCTCAGATTCTGAGACATTTTTCTTATAGAAAAAGTCTCAGATTCTGAGACATTTTTCTTATAGAAAAAGACTTTTTCTATAAGAAAAAGAAATGTCTCAGAATCTGAGACTTTTTCTATAAGAAAAATGTCTCAGATTCTGAGACAATTTTTTGATAGAAAAAATAATACTAAACACGATGTATAAACTAACAGAAATTTAATAAATGTCCTGAGTTTCTCTGTAAGACCAATTTACCTAACAAAAAAAATTACCGCACCCTCCCGTTCCTTAGGGTATTATATTGTCGGTCTTGAATAACTGAAAATTTTTTTTTGTTCAATTTTGACAATCTACCACTACTCTTAAAAGTACATATTTTATGATTGCGGTTTTACATCAAAGAAGCTTTTGTTGATTGCAAAATTTTATTTTACATTTTCCAGGTAAAATTTGAAATTGTAATATTAAATAATTCAACTAACCAGTTTTGTTACCATGATACCATATCTAGTAGTTTAAGTATTTTAATGTTTAATTTAAACTGAAGTTGTTGATAATAATTGTATGTAGTATAAAACCAACAAAGATTTATGAGCAATATAAATTTTATTAATATTTAAAGTTAGTTGAGATGATGATAAAATAGCGGATGTTTATGGTAGAAAGCAAAAAATAAGAAAACAAGTATCTGCAGTTAATATTTTTTTTTAATTTTATAAAAGGGAAAAGGTTTAAGAAACGGTTGTAGAAAACAACAGACACATTTTGTGATTTAACATTAAAAAAAATATATCCCAGAACAAGATTTGTCAATACAAAAATATAAAAAAATATAAAAATATATAAAAATATAACTGTAGTGTTTAAAAAAAATACTATAGATTATAGACAAAAATTATGAAAATATCGGAAAATTTTAGAAAAGGTAAAAAAATTTGTGAAATAAATTTCATAAAAATTTGCTACTGGTCCCAGTCAACTGTAACCTAAAAGTGCGAATGCCATAACTTTGTTTTTCAGATGTTTAAAGAAAAAAAAAAAAAAAATCTTCGATCGTGCACTTTTTGCAAAAATCGCGTTAAAATTGCAAAAAAAAATATAAATTAAAATCAATCTTATAGAATAGATTTTGACCTCCTGATCCCAAATCTGCTATAAAAATTTTGCTAGCATACAACGTTTTTGAGATATTTGGGTTTGAAAATTCCAAAAACCGCTAATTTAGTACTTTCTGTAGTTCCACTGTGACGCTTCCTAAAGTCGGCAACAAAAAATCGTATAGCAAAAGGGCATCCTAAATCAGCCATCCAAACTTTACTAGCAGTATCCATTTTCGAGATATTCGCGTTTAAATACCACAAAAAAATGCATATTTAGTGGTTTTTAAGGCGGAAATGCAACGTTGTTTTAAGTAAAAGCCATAATATGGGTCATGTTTTTACATTAATTGGATCTCGTGATTCCAAATCCGCAGTCCAAATTTCGGCAGTTAGCAGCTAACTTTTCATTGAGTAATCCGCCATTAGACAGTTTAAATACTACAACTAAAATTAAAAAAAAAAATAATAAGTTTTATTTTTTTTTTTATTTTTTAGACAGTTTAGAGTGCAATGAAATTAAAAAAAAAACTCATATTATAACATATTTTCGGGAATTATTTTGGTCTTAAGTCTTTTATTCATATCTGTCACAGTTTTCGAGAAAATAAGAAGATTATATTTTTTTGCAATTTAAACGCGATTTTTGCAAAAAGTGCTTGATGGAAGATTTTGGCTTTTGTTGCTAAATTTTTCTTACACACAAAAAACCTTACTAGAAAAAGTCTCCCATTTTACCAATATTTGACAGTATTCCTCGTTTTTTAACAAAAAAATTTTCGATCGAAATTTACCTTTCTTTTTGTAATTTTACAATTTTTTTTTTTTGTAATTTTACAATTTTTTTTTTTTTGTAATTTTACAAATTTCAAACTTTTTTTTACAAAAAAAAATCTAGTAAATTAACGAGACATCCTTGTAAGTTTTAATTTGTAAAACAGTTGTAAATTAACAATTTTATTGGTAAATTAACAATTTTAATGGTAAAAAGCTTGTAAAATTACAAAAAAGCTCGTAATTTTTACTAGGAGTTCTCGTTAACTAGGAGGTAGCAAAAATCTAAAAAAATCACGAGACCCCCTTGTAAGTTTAATCGCTTCAACAAAATTTTAAATTTACAATTTTATTGGTAAAAAACTTGTAAAATTACAAAATTATTGGTAAAAAGCTTGTAAAATTACAAAAAAAAAATTCGTGTCAAATAGGAGTTAGCAAAAAAAAGTTACAAGTTTTTCTTGACATTTTACAAGGTTTTTTTTTAGGTAGACATCCCAAACACATATGGGGCATTCCATGTCTAATCAAACACTATAAAAATTTTTTTTTAGATTTTCCAATTTGTTTACAGTTTTTAGTACCCTTCAAAAACTCCTTCGTGGTAAATTTTCATATTTTTTTGATGACCCGTTCAAAAGATATCGAATTTTTAAAAATTGGTAGTTTGTTCCTTTACTCAAACTTCTTTTACTCATAACTTCTTCAATAATGGTCCAAATTTAAATTTTTTTTTTTTTCAAAATTTTTGTTTTTTTGCGTAATTTAAAAAAAAAAATCTTAAAAGCGCTCTAGTATGCGATTTTTAAAATTTTAAATTTAAATCTAATTTTTGAAAATGTTTGTACTCTTCGATTTTTTTTAAAAGTTTTTGTGTAAAACTTCTATCGATTCTACAAATTTTTTGCCCAGGAGGATCGTGGGATAACGATTATTACTATTTTTTAAATTTTTTGAAAAAAATTTATTGTAATTTTCCAATCTTAAAATCATTTCTAGTGCTCCAATCGTGCGTCATAGTGGGGTCATTTATTAGACCGACCCCCATTAATTTTCACGTCTTAACATTTCTTGGAAACAAACTAATACCCTATCTCCAATTTCTAAGGGGGCTCCCACACAAAACGACATTTTTTAAAATTTGCTCCAACCGCTCTAACTTCTCTAATAGTGCCCTTAGAGCAACAAAATGTATGACCGATCCACAATTTTTTTAGTCTAAACATTTTCTCTAAACATACCTACCCTCTATCTCTAATTGTTAAGGCGGTCCCCATACATTTTTTTTTTATTTTTTGTAAATTTGTTTTATTTAATCAGCTTCTACCGGTCCAATGGTGCGTCCGAGAGGGGTCATAAGTGGGACCGACCCCCATTCATTTTTACCCTCCAAAATTTTTGTAAAACATACCACAGCCCTATCTCCACTCGCTAAGTAGGCTTCCATTCAAAATTATATTTTTATAAAATTTGCTCCAAATGTTATTTGTATGGGAGCCTACTTAGGCAGTGGAGATAGGGCGTAAGTATGTTTTACAAAAATGTTGGAGGGTAAAAATAAATGGGGGTCGGTCTCACTAAAGACCCCTCTCGGACGCACCATTAGACCGGTAGAAGCTGATTAAATAAAACAAATTTTCAAAAAATAAAAAAAAATATATGGGACCGCCTTTACAATTTGAGATAGAGGGTAGGTGTGTCGAGAGAAAATGTTTGGACTAAAAAAATATTGTGGGTCGGTCATACATTTTGTTGCTCTAAGGGCACTATTAGGGCAGTTAGAGCGGTTGGAGCAAATTTTAAAAAATGTCGTTTTGTGTGGGAGCCCCCTTAGAAATTAGAGATAGGGTATTAGTTTGTTCCAAAGAAATGTTAAGACGTAAAAATTAATGGGGGTCGGTCTTATAAATGACCCCTCTATGACGCACCATAGAAATGATTTCAGGATTGGAAAATTACAATAAATTTTTTTCAAAAAATTTTAAAAAATATTAATAATCGTTATCCCACGATCCTCCTGGGCAAAAAATTTGTAGAATCTATAGAAGTTTTACACAAAAAATTTCAAAAAAATCGAAGAGTACAAACATTTTTAAAAATGAGATTTAAATTTAAAATTTTAAAAATCGCATTCTAAAGCGCTTTTAAAAATTTTTTTGGATTTTTTTTTAAAGTACGCAAAAAAACAAAAATTTTGAAAAAAAAAATTGAAATTTGGACCATTATTGAAGAAGTTATGAGTAAAATAAGTTTGAGCAAAGGAACAACCCGGGTAAAAATGAAATATATATGATCATATATGAAGATATATGGATCATATATGGATTTATATAACCATATATTATCATATATGCCTCCATATATGTTCATATATGATCTGATCCGAAAATTGGCCTGATATGACCTCATATCGGTCATATCAAAGTGTCCGATTTCACATGGAATGCCCCATATGCTCTTCGCACTTTTAGGATACAGCTGGCTGGGACTAGCCGTGCATAATTTTGGAGATTTGAAAAGTTTCTAGAGTTCAAAAATTATTTTTGTTGCCAAATTAATATAGATTACCGATGTCACAAAAATTTAATATTTATTACACCGGCCGACAGCCAATTTTAAACATGAACCGGATGATATACGTCTGAAAGTATAGATCAAATGGAGTAAAACTGCATTTATAGTTTTTCGTTTTGTGATCCTGTTTCCTTTTAACAGGTCTTCAGAGTTTTAGAGGATTACATTTTATAAAATATGTTTGAAATATTTGTACTTGTCCAAGGATCACACTGGTGACGTCAAATGGAAGAGTGGGATCTCCCCTAAGTTTTTCATTTTAATATTTTGATATATCAGGATAAAAGGATGTGAAAAAAGTCTTTATCAAAATATTTTGTTGAAAATTTTGAATGACATTGAAGGATACATTTTTGAAAGGACGTAACTAACCTCCTTTTTCCTTATATGTATAAATAATTAAACAGGAAAATTAGGGGAGATCCTCCTCTTTCATTTACTATCAATAGTGGCATCCTAGGACAACAACAAATATTAAAAAAATATTTTATAAAATGTAATCCTCTAAAACTCTGAAGTACTGTTAAAAGGAAACATGATCACGAAATGAAAAACTGTAAATGCAGTTTTACTACATTTAGTCTCTAGTTTCAAACGTATATTATTCAGTTCGTGTTCAACGATTTTTTTCATTTTTGTCGGACGGTGTTATCTGACTACATGTGGAAAAATCTGAAATAAAAAAAATTTTGTTTTGAGCATATTAGAAAAATTTTTAATTTATATTTTTATACTCTACACCACTCTGTGGTACAGGGTATAATGAGTTTGTGCTTATGTTTGTAACTACCCGAAATATTGGTCCTAGACCCACTTTCAAGTATACCGATCGACTCAGAATCACTTTTTGAGTCGATTTAGTGATGTCCGTCCGTCCGTCTGTCCGTCCATGTAATCGTTGTGCGCACGATACAGGTCGCAATTTTTAACCAATTTGTCTGAAATTTAAAACTTAAGCTTCTTTTGACCCAAGGACAGATGCTATTGAAATTGGAAAAAATCGGTGTATGTGTTGACCTAGCCCCCATACAAACGTCCCCTTTAAATTTGGGTCAAATGCCCCTAACAACCGTATTTTAATAGACATCCTTTCAAAATTTTGCAGGTAAACGTTTTTTGTATTCACAAATCACCGTTCCTAATTTCAAAGGAATCGGACCAGTTCTTCTTGTAGCCCCCATACAAACCACCCTCCCGATATTCACATAAATCTATAAAATTTGATGAAAATAGAAAACATTTGATTAAAATTTTGTTTGTGTGTGTTTAACAACGCATACTTTAATAACCCAAAAATCTGATTATAATCGGACCATTTTTGAACTTGGGACCCATATGAAAATTTCGCTCGATGTTACTAAAAGCGGTTTATTTGCAACAAATATAAGCCAATTTTAAATTTGGTATGTGAGTGTTTTCTACACTTATAAAAGATTTGACAAATTATAGACCCAATTGGTCCGTGTTTGGACTCTGGAAACACTGGTGTAGGGTATTATATGGTCGGTCTTGACTGACTATAATTTTCTTATTTGTTTTTTTATAATTTAGTGGGTTTTTGCCCAAAACTCGAAACTTTGACCGATTTAAGCTCGGTCAAAAAGTTAACTGATCTGGTCCAAAATTTTATCAGGTACTTATTTTAGGCCATTTTAAAAATCCAAGCTTTAAGAGCAGCGAAACTCCGAAAAAAAAAAATTTAAAATAAGAACCACTTAATTCAAACGGCCACATACATTTGGTTTGTTTATTTGACTTAAAATTTTAAAATAATTATACATATTTCCAGAAAAACGATATTTATTAATCGGCATAAATTCTTCGATTAATTCTTTAATTGAACTAAGGAATTTTAAATTAATCAAACAATTATTCGTTTAAAATTGCTCGATTAATCAAACAAAAATTAATCGACTGAACACCCTAATACGTACACTTAAAAAAAATACTTGTAAAACGACAAGAAAAGTTTGTAACTTTTTTTTTCTACCTCCTGTTTGACAACGACTCCTTGTAATTTTACAAACTTTTTACCAATGGAATTATAATTTTACAAGCTTTTTACCAATAAAATTGGTAATTTAAAAATTTTTTGACGCGATAAAACTTACAAGGAGGTTTGTGTTTTTACTAGATTTTTTGCATCCTCCTATGTTAGTAAAAATTACAAGCTTTTTCCTAATGTTACAAGATTTTTACGAATAAAATTGTAAATTTACAACTTTTTTGGTACAATAAAATTTACAAGGAAATGTCGTGAATTTACCAGATTTTTTTTGTAAAAAAAACTTTGGAAATTTGTAAAATTACCAAAAAAATTGTAAAATTCCAAAAAAAAAATGTAAATTTCGATCGAAAATTTTTTGTTAAAAAACAAGGAAAACTGACAAATATTGGCAAAATGGGATTACGAAACTTTTCCTCATAATTTAACAAGTTTTTTTTTTGTGTGTAATAAAAAAAACATATCAAAAAATGAGCGAAGTCGAAGCAATCGTGTCCGAAATTGTGCAATTTAACATGGAATGGCCAATATATATTATATATCTTGCTGCATTAAAACATGAATTTTCATAAAATCTCTTTTATTTTGTATATTTTTTAAACATTTGTTTCTTATAAGTCTGTGTATATTTTTTGGTTTGCCTTCCCCGTTTGCATTTTAAAATGTTACTAAAACATTATAAATATTTTATTTGTACTTACAGGAAGAACACTCAGATAGTACAAAAGTGCTTTTAAGAGGACTGACCATAAATTCAACGGGTTTATATCGTTGTGAAGTATCAGCTGAAGCACCAAATTTTTCATCTGTACAAGGTGAAGGACGTATGGATATTGTATGTAAGTATTGAAAACTTATAAAACAAATAAACAAATTTAGTTTTTTGTTCTATAGTGATATAAAACAAAGAGAATGAGGAATATTTATTAGAATTTTTTTTGGGTGTGAAAGACACAATATGCTTTTTAATATTCAAATATGAATGCAAATGAATAATCAATATTGATTTGAATCATAGACGGGTTGGGTTGATGAAAGGAAATTTTCGGTGAAAGAAGTATTTACAAATACACTAACAAATACACTATATTTGAATAAATTCAAATATTTTTTTGATACAAATCATAGAATTTCTACGATGGGTTTTAATAAAAATAACAAATTTACGAAAAATGACTCAGAATACAAGCAAAAAATATAGCAGCATCTACAAAATGTTTCCGTAGAAGAAAAAGTGTCTTAAAAGGAGACCCCTTTTCTATACGAAAAATGTCTCAGAATTTTGTTTACGAAAAGTGTATCCAAATCTAAGAATTTTTCTATACAAAAAATGTCTCAGAATCTGAGAATTTTTCTATAAGAAAAATGTCTCACAATCTGAGAATTTTGTTATAAGAAAAATGTCACAGAATCGAGAATTTTTCTATAAGAAAAATGTCTCAGAATCTCAGAATTTTCTATAAGAAAAATGTCTCAGAATCTGAGAATGATCCTATAAGCAAAATGTCTCAGAATCTGAGAATTTTTCTATAAGAAAAATGTCTCAGAATCTGAAAATTTTTCTATAAGAAAAATGTCTCAGAATCTGAGAATTTTTCTCTAAGAAAAATGTCTCAGAATCTGAGAATTTTTCTATAAGAAAAATGTCTCAGAATCTGAGAATTTTTCTATAAGAAAAATGTCTCAGAATCTGAGAATTTTCTATAAGAAAAATGTCTCAGAATCTGAGAATTTTTCTATAAGAAAAATGTCTCAGAATCTGAGAATTTTTCTATAAGAAAAATGTCTCAGAATCTGAGAATTTTTCTATAAGAAAAATGTCTCAGAATCTGAGAATTTTTCTATAAGAAAAATGTCTCAGAATCTGAGAATTTTTCTATAAGAAAAATGTCTCAGAATCTGAGAATTTTTCTATAAGAAAAATGTCTCAGAATCTGAGAATTTTTCTATAAGAAAAATGTCTCAGAATCTGAGAATTTTTCTATAAGAAAAATGTCTCAGAATCTGAGAATTTTTCTATAAGAAAAATGTCTCAGAATCTGAGAATTTTTCTATAAGAAAAATATCTCAGAATCTGAGATTTTTTTATTTAAAAAATATTATTTTATCCTTTAAATTTCCATTTTGCCCCTACAAAAGTTTATTTTGGTCTACTTTTTACCCTATTTATTTTATGACATGCTGAAAACCACTTTAATAATTTACCACATACTGTCATTTAAGTAAAATGTCAGTGTCAGAAAAAGTTTTCCAACTCATATTATAAGTTTTCAAATGCACATACAGTTTTTTTATTTTTCTTATAAATTTTGTTTAATTGTGTGCAATTATTTGTAAATGTCATAAATCTTAAAAAAAAAATCTTATTTAAATATTTTAAATCGACATTAAAAACTTTTTATATTTATTTAATGAATTCCCACTTGTCTGCATTAGATTATAATTTCAAAACAGAAAAGTTCACATGGACAAATATACAAAAAAAAAAAACAAAAACTTTCTAAATATTTTGGAATACATAGTAAAGTTTAAGCTGCATTAAAAACTTTGTCACACTAACATAAGTACTATTCCCAAAAAAGAATTTTATATTTGTACAAAAAAATATAGAATTTTTTTAAATAAACAGACTAATACATAAATAATCTGATGGAAACCAATGCAAAATAAAATATTTAAAAAATATTAAAAAATTATTTTAGTGAATTTTTTAGAAATTGTTTCTTAAAATCGTGAAATTTATTAGTAATATTTTCTGGAAAATGGCGCCCAAGCAAGGGCCTAATTCACCATGCCAACTATGGAAGCTATCAGAACCTTACTTGGTTTTTAAACATTCTCAGGACGATGTCCCGGCACGGTAAGCGATTTGCATAACGATTTTTTTTAACAGAATTGAGAAACTCTTTGGATTCCTGTTTTATTTTAATACATTAAGAAATTAGTTCTAACTAACAGTTTTATCGAGCAAATGGCGCCCAAGCAGGGGATCTTCTTAAGTAACCCATATTTAAAATTTCAAGTTTCAATGACAATTATTTTCGAAGAGAACAAAAAATGTACTTAAGTTCACTATTTTAGTCCTTTGTTGCTCCTTTTTAAACGGAATTTCCAAAAAGTACTTTTTTCCGAATGTTTTTGCGCCCGAGAATCTTACATTTCAAATTAGAAGTTTTTAGTACCATGATTCTTGAAAACATAAAAAGTACCAAAAGTAAACTTGTTTACCTTTATTGAACCCCTTAGAATCAAAATTTTTCAAAACACCAGTCTTTGTGAATCTACTTTTCGGGAGTTGAGTCCACATTCCAAATTTCAAGTAAATTAATTGTAGGTGAAAAAAAAAAATTTAAGAGCAAAATATTAAATCAACAAATAAAAATATTATCCATAAATTGAATAAACTGTTATACATTTTAAAATAACTGCCCAGCAAAAACATGGTAATGAGTTGTGAAAAGTAATCATTACCAAGTACATTATTTATAATGAGTACCCATTACCATTAACATTATTTTAAGCCCAAAAGTAACTACTTCTCAGTAATGTGTTATAAAAGCACCTCTAAGTAATAATATATTCTTGCACTTGCAGTTTTTAACCTTTACAATTCAATTAACTTAAAAAGTACTTAAAAACTTAATAAAAATAACGCAATTTTTAAGTTTTAGTAAAACCAAGTTAAATTTTAAAAGTTTTAATTAACTAATTATTTTACTTCTTATTGGTAATGGGTTTTTACTCCTTATTTGTAATCCGAAGCAGTAATTACTTATTTATCTCCATACTCTTCACTAGTTATTTTTGTCTCACGCCCTTGTTAAAATAATTAGTGTTTCATTCAATAAGTAACTACTTATAAACATCTGTTTCGGATTACAAAACCCATTACTAGTAATGCCAATTTTTGCTGGGTGAATTATATGACAATGAGTTTTCTTCGTTTTAATAATATTTTTTGTAACGTTTTTTCTTATAGATTTACCACGTGATGGTCCACATATCAAAGGCCAACAATTTCAATATCAAATTGGTGAAACATTATATTTAAATTGTACATCGGGGAAATCACATCCAGCATCGCATTTACAATGGTTTATCAACGACCAGGCGGTGAGTAAGATATAAAATAAAAATAAACTACAAAAACATTAGGGTGGCAAAATATTTTTTAAGTGGAACATAAGTTTTTCTAAAAGTATTTTTTTAAGTGAAGTAAGGATAGAAGATATATTTCGAACAGAATATTTTGTATGTAAGTTTCGCTGATAAGTGCAACACTTTTGTTAGTTATAAGAATTATGTTATTCTATTTTACTCCAAAAAACGAGCCACCCTTTAACACACTCAAGACTTGTTTTTTTCATTTATCTTATGGAAGCCAATTCAATTCCGTGTTGGTTAAAGGAAAATGAAAATATTTACTTTCTTTACTATTTTTAACATTAAAAAAAACTTCCCAGCAAAACTTTGATTACCAAATAATGTAGAAAATAAGGCATATTTGGTACCATGCAACATTGATGATTTTAACAAAGGATGAGATTCAAAGTAATGCATCCAAATTAAAACATACATACCTTCCAGTAAGTATAAAATTAATGCTTACCGGTAGGTATAAAAGTGTTTAAAAAGTGAAAAAAAAAATATATATTCGATTCGATCCAATATTCTCTGGTGTCTGTAGTATTATCTCTAGACACTCGCCTTAAGCATAATAATAAACAATGATATTTAAAATCAATTTCTATTAAACTCACTGTATAATCACAAATTGTATGAAAATAAATATTTTGAGTGTTATCCCTTAGCTCCTCCTTCCATAATTATGTAAACATAGAGCAACAAACACATAGATATCATAAACAAATAATTTGTAAACATAAATAGCGGTGGTAAAGGTATTCCCACCGATTCCGCCGACCACCCCCCCCCCCCCCCACCCCGCAAAAAGAAAAGACACCCCTGCGATTTTTTTTTTAATTTTAAACGTGTTGGATGGTATAACACAGCCAAATTTAACACTCTTACTTGTTTAGTGCATAGTTTTAGGTTTTTTAGTTCAAATTTTGAGTTTTTTAGCGCATATTTTAATGGCATATTTTCGATTTTTTAGTGCATAAAAATCTCATCCGTAGTCATTATTATTATTAATTTTAAAATAACATATTATTAATCCAAAGTTTGATAAGATATCCCAAAATAATGCTATAAATAATGGATATACATTACCTGGTAATTTGTTATATAATCACCACCCATTACCAATGTTTTGCTGGGTTTTAAGATTTCAGGCAAATAAAAAGTGCGTTAAAAAATAATTAATTGTAGCAATATTTCTTTCGACTTTCAAAAACGTCGGGGTTTGGAAAGTTGCCTTTTGGTGTCGATATTATTTGACAAAAATATCGGACATGTAGGGCAATGGTTTCGGGTTCCTTTTTTCACTTGAAAATCGGAAAGTCCCGAACAAGGTGAACAAAATTTGTTTGTTTTTTTTTTTTTGCCCAAAATATTAGTTTATATTTGGACTTTACTGAAAAAGTTTTTTTAAAGTAAAAAATTTTTTTTTTGGTCTGTAATTTATTTTTATACCCTCCAACCACAGTATGGGGGTATACTCACTTTATCATTCCGTTTGCAACGCATAGAAATATCGGTCGGGGACCCCATAAAGTGTATATACATTAGAGTGGCACTTAAAAATTAAATTTTCGAATTTCAAAATGCGCGGGTCGGAATATTGTGTAATTGCGTCTAAAAATGATTGTGTAAAAATTTCAGGAAAATCGAATAACTTTAACCCGTGCCGCTTTGAGGTCAAAGGTTCGGGTTTTTGGGGAAAAAGGACGAAGATTTGAAAAAAAAAATAAAAAAAAGTTTTTATGAAATTAATTAAAATAATTTTTTTTTATTTAGCTTTTACTCAAAACTACTTGGAAAAAATTATGTCAACTTTGTATGACATAATTAACCCGTTAAAAATTTTAAGCTAAAAATTACCATGAATTTAGGGGGGTACTTCAAATGAGTATTTTCGATTTTTTAAAAATTTTATTAAACAAAATTTTTAAATTCAACATTTCTATACAAGTCACTTATAAAAAACATCCTAAAGATTAGGTTAGGTTAGGTTGGATGGGCGTCCGCCGATTTGGCGAATTCACTCGGAGGCCATAAGGCCCATTGTGATTCCCCTAAAGTTGTTTCCCTACTCCCATGATATACAAAAAATTCTACCTCTCAAACCACCCCGATTCCCTAAGGTATTCTGCTAGAGACGTCAATGGTACATTGTTTAGGCAATCCAAGTCATCAAAAAATCGTTGCCCCAAATACTTAAGACGACGTTTCATCAGACCCGGACATTCACACAACAAGTGCCTCACTGACTCCTCCTCCTCCACTTCCCCACAACTTCTGCAAAAGTCCCTGTCAGAAATTCCCATACGAACGGCCATTTGGCCGATTATACAGTGTCCCGTCAGTACTCCTACTAATAGGCTAACCGTCCGTTTGCCAAAGGTAAGAAGGCTTTCTGTCCTCTTATGATCCGGCAGTGGCCACATGGTCCGCGATATCCTGCACGTGGTCAGCGATATCCACCTATCCCTCATCATATTCCCCGATATCCTATCAATTTCGTTCATCAACTCCACTATAGGAACCGAGATATCCGGTTCGACACGTTCCCCCACCGACTCGGAGCCACCTCTTGCACACTCATCAGCTAATTCGTTACCAGCGACCCCACTATGTCCAGGGACCCAAATTAGCTCGACTGTGTGCTGACCGATTCGATGAAGGGATTGTATACAATTACTAACAATTCTCGATTTCACAGTGTGTGACCCTAAGGCCTTCAGAGCTGCGAGACTGTCCACAAAAATGTTGATGGCGCAAGGACTTAGGTCCTTTGCCATAATCATCTGCGCGGCCCTGTCAATCGCAAAAACCTCGGCCTGGAAAACGCTACACTTGTCCGGGAGCCTCACTGAGGCCCTGATTCCGAGGCATTCAGAGTATACCCCCGAACCCGTACCCATCTCCATCTTCGATCCGTCCGTGAAAATTGAGATCGCATTCCCCGTTATGACAGAGTTTGCCGCCCAGTCTTCCCTAGTTGGTATTTTGATTTCGAAGTTCCTATTAAAGTTCGTCTGCGGTGAGATATAGTCGGTTTTCCCTTCCAATTCCGACCCGCCCACCGTACCTAATATGGTCGAGTGTCCCCAAGAGCGTTGCTTAAGCATTTGTGACTCTCTTAACCTAAGAGCCGATTTTGCTGCTGTGCTCTTGATGTAGATATCTACGGGCTGAATGTTTAGTATCACTTCCAGGCCGGCCTGGGGTGCTGATCTAATAGCACCAGTGATACCCACGCACGCCAGTCGCTGTACCTTCTGTAGGTTGCAGAGATATGATTTCTTATCCGCTGCTTTCCACCACACAAGGGCTCCATAGGTAAGTATTGGTCTAATTATCGCACCATACATCCAGTGGATAATATACGGTTTTAGACCCCACCTTCTTCCGAAAGTTCTTCTGCAGGTGTAAAAAGCACATAACGACTTTTTCATCCTTTCCTCCGTATTCCTTTTCCAGGAAAGCTTTGAGTCCAGGATTACACCCAGGTATTTCGCCTCATTAGATAGTTCTAGGGTGATTCCATCTAGTTTGGGAAGAACAAACCTGTCTATCTTAGTCTTTTTCGTGAACAAGACTAGTTCGGTTTTTGAGGGGTTGACTCCCAGACCGTTATTCCTTGCCCACGTCAAGAGTATCTTAAGTGCTGATTCCATGAGTTCACTAATCGTTGGCAAAAACTTACCTCTGATTAGGATCACAACGTCATCAGCATAGGCAACCACCTTGATACCCATTTCGTTGAGTGACTCGAGGATTTCATTTATTACAAGATTCCACAGAAGAGGAGAGATCACCCCCCCCTGTGGTGTGCCCCTTGTAACTACTTTCCTCGCTTCACCATCACCTATCTTCGAGGTAATCGCCCTGCTTTTCAGCATGTTGCCCGTCCATAGAGTAATCTGTGTGTCCGTGCCCGTCTTCCGTAGGGCATTAAGAATTGACGATATTTTGACATTGTTGAACGCGCCTTCCACGTCCAGAAATGATGCCAAAACGTACTCTTTTTTGTGAAGAGTATCCTCAATCAAACCGACAACATCACTCAAAGCCGTCTCAACAGACCTACCCTTAAGATAGGCGTGTTGGGCCTCGCTGAAGTTGTCTGATGTGAGGATACTTCTCACATATACATCTACCAGTCTTTCCAGAGTTTTCAATAGAAACGATGACAGACTGATAGGTCTGTAATCCTTTGCGGTATTGTGGTTTATTTTTCCCGCCTTGGGAATAAAGACCACCCTAACCTCCCTCCATTCGGAGGGTATATATCCCGATGCCAGGCTCCCCGTAAAGATACGAAGTAGCCATGGCATGATTATCCCGAGGGACTCCTGCAAGAGTGCCGGAAAAATACCATCAGGCCCTGCCGATTTGTACCGCCCACGTTATCTTGCGTTCGTCCACCATCGGTTTGATGAATTCATTAGTCGGAATTGCAGCTGGTGAAAGTGTACCCAAGGGAGTTTCTCCCTTCACCTCGTCTCTGCAACCCGGAAAATGGGTATCCATCAGAAGTTCGATGGTTTCCTGACTGCTTTCTGCAAAGGATCCGTCCGGTTTATTAAGAAATCCTGGTGTGCTGGGATCCTTAGAAAGAACTTTACGGAGTCTCGCCGCTTCCGTAGTCCCCTCCAATTCTCCACAGAAGTTGGACCAGGATTCTCTTTTCGCCTTTCGGGTTTCCTTCTTAAAAGCATTAAAACTAAGACGATAGTTCTCCCAGTCCTCCGCCGTGTTATCTTTCTTTGCCTTATTAAAGAGTTTCCTACTTTCTGTCCTCAGAAGCTTGAGCCCCGGGGTCCACCATGGTTGATGGATCTTCTTCGGAGGCAGGCGCTCTGGACAGGATTTAAGATAAGCTTCCCTAAGGGTGTTCGTCACTAAACAAACAGATTCCTCCAAATCCTGTATGCTGACCGGCTTATCCATTTCTGGGGCCGGTAGTGCTCTAACAATGCTTCGGAATTTAACCCAGTTCGTTTTCTTGGGGTTCCTATAAGGGATCCTACTCTCCATTGAGAGATCAATGCTGAAGAGTATCCAGTAATGGTCAGAAAAAGAGCACTCGCTAGATACCCTCCAGTCTGAAATTCTAACCGAGTCCGTATTTGAGACCAAAGTTATATCAATAACTTGTTCCCTAATTGAGTTATAGAAGGTCGGTTTATTTCCCTTATTACATATAACTAAATTAGTAGATAGAAGGTAATCAAAAAGGGACTCACCTCGCCTGTTGATGTCAGTGCTTCCCCACAATGTATGGTGAGCATTAGGGGTGGGATAGTGCACGAGTTTTCGATTTCGACACGCTAGAACCGCTTATTTTGTGAGGTTCGTAAAAAAAATGCATGGGCCAAAAAATGGGGCAGATCGGATAGGATCTAGGGGTCGCTCATCGGGGTCAAAGTTGGGCGTAGAGGGGAAAAAATCCACAAAAAGGCCCAAAACTCCCTTGGTTTTGCTCCTAGAGGGGTCAAATGTGAGACCGGCCCCCATTATTTTTTCCCCCTGAACACTTTTGTCAAAAATACCTAAGCCCTATCTCCAACCCCTAAGGGGGGTCCCATACAAAGGTTCAATTTTTAAAAAATCTTGCTCCTACCGCTCTAGCTGTCCTAGAAGTCATCCTAGAGGAATCAAATGTATGACCGACCCCCAATATTTTTTCAACCCCAACATTTTCTTAGAACATACCTACCCCCTATCTTCAATCCTTAGGGTGGTCCCCATACATTTTTTTTATTTTTTCTTAAATTGTCATATTAAATCAGCTCCTACCGGTCCAATGGTGCCTCCTAGAGGGGTCATTATCAAGACAAAACCCCATTAATTTTTAGCCCCCAACACTTCTTCTAAACATACCAATTCCATATCTCCAATTCCTAAGGGGTCTCCCACACAAAATGACATTTTTGTAAAACTTGCTCTCACCGCTCTAACTATCGCAGGGGTGACACTAGAGAAGTTAAATGTGTGACCGACCCCCAATATTTTTTCAGTCCCAACATTTTCACCAAACAAACCTACCCTCTATTTTAAAGCCTTAAGGGTGTCCCCACACATTTTTTTTATTTTTTAATTTTTTTTTATAAAATCTGCGCCTACCTGACTGACCCCCATTAATTTTTGCCCCCTACATTTTTTCTGAACATACCTACGCCGTATTTCCACTTTGTAGGGGTGCTCCCCTGGGGAAAACTAAATTAGTAATGTATGTAGAGAAGTCAAATGTATGACCTGCCCACATATTTTTTTAGCCAAAACATTTTCTTCAAACATACCTACCCTCTATCTTCAAGGTGTTACCCCACAATTTTTTATTTATTTTATCGAGAAATCCGAGGTCTTTAATTTGTAATTTAATAGTAACTTTTGTTAAGCGTAAAAAAAATATTTTTTTTAACTTGAAAATAATAAAAAATTATAAATAATATAACTATAAATCAAATTTATTTATTTTTATCGTGTGATGGATATTGTTTCCGATTTTCGGCCACGACCTGAAGCAAAACAATTTTTTCCTCCTCGTTACGGCACAACACGTTGTTATAGTCTTCTATTAATTTTACGCCTCTTTCGGCAGCGTCGTTGACAACATGTAATTTACGTAATATTTGCAGCGCTCGCTGGTAGTCCTGACGATTTTCCCAAGTATTTGGATCGGAAGCAATGAAATTTGTTGTTATTCCGAAGCGTGAAAAAAATTTTGGAGTCTCAGGTGTGACGTAGTGGCTTAAATCAGTTTTCATAAGTTCTTGATTCACTTGTTTCGATGCCATGTTAATTCTTTTCACACCTTCGAATCCAACAACATGTACTGGAGGATTACAATCCTTGTTGCCACTGTCGCCGCTATCCTCTGAGGCATCTTCTTCCCCGATATCATCGTCTTCTTCTTCCTCGCTGTCTTCGTTAGACGATTCGTCCATCTCATCGTCAGATAACTCTTCCTCTAACTCCTCTTTCTCTTCTTCAAATGTACGAATTGCATTCGACATTTTTCGTTTTATTTCACAAGAGATATTCGGATCAAATAGTGCGAGGGCAACAGCTTCGCCACTGAGATACCAGAGATGTCCACAGAATCTCTTGACCAATCGTTGCGACAGAATCTTATCAATTGAAGCATAATTGGCAATCGCTTTCAAAAAATTCAAATCATTATTTGGAGCTTCTATTGCTTTGGTAGCGCTAAACCAAGCTTTTACGTAAATTGTTATGATGAAAACGGTCACATCAAGAAGTGCATTTAATTCTTTTTTGGCCAAACCGATATATTTTCGGAACAAAAACATTTTTAGGCAATATATGCCTTTTGCCATCCATCGAGCATGACTGGTGGGTCCTGGTGGGCTAAAATGCTTATTAGGAATATTTTCGCCAAGGTATAATAAAACAATTTCAAGAAACTCCTTGTAGTCGTCTCTGGGTTGCTTTTCTTTTATTTGAGCCCAACAAAACAACTTGATGTCAGTTTGGACATGAGCTGGTATGTTGCCTGCCACTTCCTCATCTTATATGCCAAGACTGTACGGTTTGTCTTTTATATTTTCCCACTGCTCTTTAAAACGCGCAAACATTAGCACTCCAGGCCCAGACGTTTTGCCGAATTTGGTTTCAAACACTTAGTTTTCCTCAGGGGAGCACCCCTACATAGTGGAAATACGGCGTAGGTATGTTCAGAAAAAATGAAGGGGGCAAAAATTAATGGGGGTCAGTCTGCATTTCCCGTCCCTAAAAGGCACAGGGAGCAAATTTTATAAAAAACATTAAAAAAAAAAAAAAAAATGTGTGGGGACACCCTTAAGGGTTCAAAATAGAGGGTAGTTTTGTTTGGGGAAAATGTTGGGGCTGAAAAAATATTGGGGGTCGGTCACACATTTAACTTCTCTAGGGTCACCCCTGCGATAGTTAGAGCGGTGGGAGCAATATTTACAAAAATGTCGTTTTGTGTGGGAGACCCCTTAGGAATTGGAGATATGGAATTGGTATATTCAGAAGAAGTGTTGGGGGCTAAAAATTAATGGGGGTTGGTCTTGATAATGACCCCTCTAGGAGGCACCATTGGACCGGTAGGAGCTGATTTAATATGACAATTTAAGAAAAAATAAAAAAAAAATGTATGGGGACCACCCTAAGGATTGAAGATTGGGGGTAGGTATGTTCTAAGAAAATGTTGGGGTTGAAAAAATGTTGGGGGTCGGTCATACATTTGATTCCTCTAGGGTGACTTCTAGGACAGCTAGAGCGGTAGGAGCAAGATTTTTTAAAAATTGAACCTTTGTATGGGACCCCCCTTAGGGATTGGAGATAGGGCTTAGGTATGTTTGACAAAAGTGTTCAGGGGGAAAAAATAATGGGGGCCGGTCTCACATTTGACCCCTCTAGGAGCAAAATCAGGGGAGTTTTGGGACTTTTTGTGGATTTTTTCCCCTCTACGCCCAACTTTGACCCCGATGAGCGACCCCTAGATCCTATCCGACCTCCCCCATTTTTTGGCTCATACACTTTTTTTACCAACCTCACAAAATGAGAGGTTCTAGCGCTTCCAAATATTGCTGCTTAAAATCTCACACAACACTATCCCACCCTTAGTGAGCATTGGCATCTCCACCTACCACAATATCCTGGCCCTTATCCGTGCAGTACTCGATAAGAGTTCGCAGATGCTGTGCTGGGGGGTCGTCCTCATCGTACGGCAAGTACATGGACGCAAGGATTAGTGTTGGCATCCCCTTGCGTTCGAGCGCTGCCACCGTTAGATCGCCATGACTGTAATGAGACAGAAGAAATAAATTAATACCTTTCCTATACAAAATGCAGCTTCGCAACCTACCTTCACCAGATGGAGAGATGAGCATGAATTTCTGTGACTTCAATCCCCGAACCCTGTTTGCAAGCAACCAGGGTTCTTGAACTAAAGCCACGTCTATCCCGTCCCTCTCCATGAAACGCAGCAATTCGTCCGTAGCTGCTTCACAATGATGCAGATTAATCTGCACCACCTTCATGCAGCTAGGAGTCATTTTTGCGCTTCGTCTTTGGGAAGAATCATCTTCAGATGATTCAACCCGAACTTCACATCGCCTTTGGAGAGACGCAGAAGACGCAAGGACTCTGAGCTGATTTTTAGCCAGAGATCCTTACCGTCTCCCTTGTCCCTCACACGCCCCCTGATGATTCTCCAATCATCAGAACCAAGCCCCTTATTTTGGCGTTTAAGCAGCGTAAGTATGGATTCATCCTCTATAACTGGAGGAGGAATCCACACCTTTACTGTGGCCTGATAAGGAACCTGATCAACAGGGACGACCTCTACCTTCATCCCAGGCCAAAGGTCATCAAGACCGTGGATGCAGGTTTTGAGAAAGCTTAGCGCTTTATCATTGCTGCAGCCCACGATCTTGATGCCCTTATTCCACTTGGCGTGGTCAAATTCAGTGAAAGAATCATCTTCACTGTCTTTGAGCGCGTCAACTAGTGACCTTAGGATCCGTTCCTCTATAAGCAGCCACCTGTCCGTAGCCATCCTGCCTTCTGGATGACTTCGGTCAATAATGGCTACTTGTAGCTCAGGTGATGATGTCAAGCTAGTTGAAGGTTTCAACCTCTTTCCCTCAGACACCTGTGTTTCACCGGATCTTTGCCGCTTGCCCCCAGATTTGGAGGTGTTCGCCTTGGAGCCTGCAGTACCACCTTTGTTCGAGGTGTGTACGGCTTGCTCCTTCGGTTTACCATCTCCATTTCTGGCTTCATTGGTAAGACCCCCGCAAATCTTTGCACCGCCCACAGCCTTACCACGTGATGTGGAGGGACGTGTGTCCAGTATCGCCGATTTAGCGGGCGTGATCTGTCCGGATCCACGAGGAACTGTGGAGTCCGTTTTTCGCACATCGGAGATGCTATGGCGCACAGACTGATCTGAGGTCGTCATAGCTTGGCACCGATCTTGTGCTTTAACGTTTGGCGAGTCATCCATGCTGGGTGTATTCATTCTTTCGTACACCCGAACATGGAATTCGTGCTTGCGCTTTAGACGCTTATCCCTTGTACTTAAGGTAGCTGGATCTCGTTGAGCCAACTTCCTCAAGTACCTGAGAGAGCGCCTATAGCCTGCCAAACGTTTTGTGTCATCCTTCACCTGGGCGGATGCAGAGGCGGTGGCTTCAATTGCAACACCCTTGACCCCTTGTACGGACTCAGAAATAACGCTCTCCTTACAAACCGGTCTGGGGGACAACAACAAGTTATCCTCCTCGTCGGTACCAAATAAGGCGAGGTCATCCAAGCCCGACAGTTGATCATTGGTATCACAATCTGAAACCACATCCATGTTATCCTGCCTGGTGAGTGATGACGGTTTTTCTACCTCAGTAGCATGTCCGCTGTCCAAGCCTGAGGTAGGCGCCTGGACAGTAGTTGGGGCAGACGAGTTTGGGACCTGCAAATATTGAGCCCCGGCCATGGAACCTTCATGTGAGGGCTCCATGGGTGGATTGGCAGACGAAGTCTGCGTACCACTTGCAGATTTTAATTTGAATAGTGAACTCATCATAGGGGGGGGGGGGGGGTAGGTAACCTTTAGTCATGCCATTCGCGATTTTCTGCCGAGGACGTAAGAGTATGTTTTTTTTAGTAATTTTTGTAAAAATATTTTTTTTTTGAGTGCACATTTTTTCGAGTGTAAAACCTGTTTTGAGTAAAAATTTTTTTTTGAGTACAAGACTTTTTTTCAGTGTTTGTTTTTTTTACAAAAACATTTTTTAACACGTTCGTACAAGTTTTATATAATTATTCGGTAAAAGGCCATATTTGGCCAAAAATGTAGCCGAAGCCGAATACTGGCCGAGTGCTGCTCTTTGGCCAATGCCGAAGCCAAATATTCGGTCGGACACTATAAATAAGTATGTAATAGACCACCAAAATGATTTTGAAACAATAAAATTCTTAAAATTCTAGAAACAAACTTTGAATTTGCTGCTTGGGTCACATTTGCCCCCTGCCAATATGGGTTAACGATGTCTAATAAAGTTAAAAGTTTTTAACTGAATTAATTTGATCAAAAGAAGCAACAAAAAATTTAAATTTGGTCAATTTATTCGAAAATCGATTTTCATAAAAAAAAATTTACACAAAATTCTAATTTCCTTGAAATCCACAAAAATCAAACGGCTCCAAAAACAAATTGAGTCGGTGTATATCCCCAATTTTTTTAATATTTAATCTTTAGGATGTTTTTTATAAGTGACTTGTATAGAAATGTTGAATTTAAAAATTTTGTTTAATAAAATTTTTAAAAAATCGAAAATACTCATTTGAAATACCCCCCTAAATTCATGGTAATTTTTAGCTTAAAATTTTTAACGGGTTAATGATGTCATACAAAGTTGACATAATTTTTTCCAAGTAGTTTTGAGTAAAAGCTAAATAAAAAAAATTTATTTTAATTAATTTCATAAAAACTTTTTTTTATTTTTTTTTTTCAAATCATCGTCCTTTTTCCCCAAAAACCCGAAACTTTGACCTCAAAGTGGCACGGGTTAAAGTTATTCGATTTTCCTGAAATTTTTACACAATCATTTTTAGACGCAATTACACAATATTCCGACCCGCGCATTTTGAAATTCGAAAATTTAATTTTTAAGTGCCACTCTAATATACATATTACTGATCTATGATCGATTATAAGTCATTCAATGAATGTCCGTCCGTCAGTCCGTCTATATAAAACACGATTAAGTCCAAAATAAAAGAGCTAGACTCCTGAAAATTGGCACGAATGTGTCTCATGTGCATAGGCCGGTTAAGTTCGGAAATGGGCAAAATCGGATAAGGGGCAAAAAAGTTCCTCCTTTAAGAACTAAAAAAACCTCTAAAAAAACGCCATTTATTACAGCTTTTTTACATTTTTTTTAAACAAATGAAACTTTTTTATGTCAGACGGATTAAAAAGTCATACACTTAGACCCCGGAGGCTACAAAATATTGTTTTTTTTTTGTCCCGCCCACTTTTGTGGGCGTGGATTAAAAAAAACATAAAAATTATTAGAAATGGTATAACTAAAGTTCAAAAAGCATAACAAATAATTTTGTAAACATTTATCGCGTTGGCGACGGTATCCCCCAGCACCCCCCACAGACCCCGCCCCCAAAAAAATGCCTCCGATTTTTTTTTTTAATGTATTTTAACATGTTGGAGGGTATCAAAAATTCGGCACGGCCGAATTTAACACTCTTGTTGTTTCTTGTTTTGAAAAAAAAAAAAAATATTAACTAATAATTATTGGTTCATTGGGACTTCAAGAATAAAAAAAAATGTTGTTACTTTAGATAATTTCAACAAATTTCAAAAATGGTAAAGTGGTCTGCCACACGTTAGATGCCTATGGAAATTGTAATAAATTGGCTGATTTTTAAACTATTTTAGTTTTTTCTACCTTATTGGGGAGACATTTTACTCCAAATTATAATTTTGTAACCATTTGAATTCAAACTTAACTCAAAATATCGAAAAAAAATTAAAAAAATGCATATTTTCTTATTTTAATTTGTTTTTTTAAACTTCAGGGCCGATGCGGCAGGGGTTGCCCATATCCGATTGTCCTAAAACTATGTGATACATATTTTTACACTCAAATGAATATATATAGGACAAGTTACGGTCAATATCTAACCACTTCATTTATTTTTTGAGCACCCTAATGTACACATATTTCCATAAAACCAAAAGTGAACAACTGATAATTTACTGCAATTGGGCTTCTTTACCAGTTGAGTAATGAGACTTTAGTACTTCATGAAGCTTTAGTCTGATTAAAATTGAACTAATATAAAGCACTTTTGATGGAGTATTACGTAGCGTATAATTGATTTTAGTTAATTTCATATTACTAATACGCATTGATGGTTAAATACACACATAAAAAACATCGCTCGCATAATGTTTTATGTCTTATTGATTTATAATAATAAGTCCCGAGTAAAAATTTATTTTTAGACACAAAAGAAATTTTTGTTTATATTAAATCAAAATTGGATTCAAAATTTTTCGTGGCAAATTTTATATACATACTGCCCCTGGGCACACAAGAATTTGAGGGCCGCTGGAAAGTAAAAAGTCGTATGAAAAAAAATTATTTTGGTGTAAATTAAATTCCTGTGCTTAGCTGTTTTAAGAAAAAAGTCGCATGAAAAAAATTCTTTTAGTATAAATTAAATTTATGTGATTACCTGTTTTAAGAAAAAGATACTAAAGAAATATTTTGAGTAGGAATATTCTAGCTTAAGGTAATTTTTCTTTACTAATTAAAACCATGACATTTAGGTAGAACAATTTGGTTTTAATGAGACCTTTTCTATCTCAGAATCTGATACTTTTCCTATGCGACAAATGTCTCAGAATCTAAAACTTTTTCTACACGAAGAATGTATCAGAATCTGTAACTATTTCTTTACGAAATACGTCTCAGAATCTGAAAAAAAATTTATATGAAAAATGACTCAGTATTTGAGACTTTATTTATACAAAAATCGTCTCAGAATCTGAGAGTTCTTTGATAATGTCTCAGAATCTGAGACTATTTCTGCATAAAAATCAGAATCTGAAACATTTTTCGAATAGAAAATCTTAAACTTTTTTTATACGAAAAACGTCACAGAATTTGCGACTATAGAATTTGCTTCAGTAGAAGACATTTTTCTTATACACGTAGATAAGAGATATGAATGTGGCAACCATTATTTAAGAGCGCCATATTATGGTTGAAGATTTAATCATAATTTGTGAGTAGTAACCATAACATTTCGGCAGCAATCATGTTATGATCCTAAATAATCGTAAATTTGGGACCATATTATAATTGCTATAAACATTTTATTATTGCTATAAATAATTTTTAATCATAGAATGGCGCTCTTAAATTAGGGTTGCCACAATTATATCTCTTGTCTGCGTGTACAAAAATAAGATTCTAAGACATTTTTCCTCAGATTCCAAGACATTTTTCATCAAGTAAAAGTCTTAGATTCCGAGACATTTTTCCTTTGGCAAAAGTTTGAGACATTTTTTAAAAAGAAAAAGTCTCAGATTCTGCGACATTTTTCTTAACGAAAAAGTATCTTATTCTGAAACATTTTTCATATAGAAAAACTTTCAGATTATGAGTAATTTTTTCTATAGAAAAAGTCTAAGATTCTAACAAACAAAATTTTTCTATAGAAACTTCTCAAATTTTTTCTGAAAAAAATTCTCAGATTTTTCCTGTAGAAAACTTCTCAAATTTTTCTTGATTACATAAAAAATGTTCACTAATTCATCTTTTTTGCTCAAAAGTTAAACAATTTTATCATTATTTAAAATATTTTTTTATTTCCATGCCGTCGGGCAAACAAAAAAAGTGTATTGTTACTCCCCTGGGCCCTAGTGCAGGACTCTGAACTTCGTCTTGCATTAAAATGTTTTATTTGTTTAACAATAATACAAAAAAACAAGCAAGAAAGCCATATTCGGCTGTGCCGAATCTTTAAATACCCTCCACAATGTTAACCAATGCACTATGGTTTCGCATTTTGGCCTTTCTTGGCCAAAATTCAATTTTCTCAAAATTGATTTTATAGAAAATCGTGAACACTTACAAACAACAGAAAACATATTTTGTTTTTGTATACACTCATTTACCGTTCAAAAACAAATTTAGCTAAAAAACGTATTTTTTAAAATTTTTTTGAATTATTTTTTGAGTTTAAATATAAAATTTTTTTTTTAATAGCCCAGTTTTTTGCAGACCGGATTAAGATTTGGATTAACATTATTTAGTTAATAAATGGGCCAAATCAAGTCCAGATTTATTTTTATATTTTTTTCTGAATTTACATCCAATTAGTTAACATAAACAGGAAAAAAAAATTAAGCAAATGTAAAATGGTATAAATATATTTGAGTTAATCCAAGGATTTAACTAAATTTATTTTTCATTCTTTGCATTTTGGACAAAGCTTAATTTGTTTTTCTGTTTATATTAACTAATTGTATGTAATTTCAGAAAAAAAATATAAAGCAAGTAAAAAAGTTAAATTCGGCCTTGCCGAATATAGTAATACCCTCCACAATTTCAAAAAGATTATTGCAAACAACTTTATTTAAAAAGAAATTACTTTAAAAAAAAAAAAAAAATCCGCGAAAAAAAATTTTGTTAAAAAAAAACCGCGATTTTTTTCTTTTTTTGTCAAAAAATATGTTCGTACTTGTTTAAATACCATTTGTTGTTCAATTGTGTTCACATGTGTCAACCAGAAGCCGAATTAAAGCATTTTGTATTTTTAGGTTATGTTGAATGTACTGAAATTTTTGAGGTGTGCTTACATTTGCGTTCATTACTTTTGAACCGCTAAACCGATATCGCTCAAATGCAATACCAAACTTCTCGGGAGAACTTCCAATATATATGTTAAGTTTCAGTCATCTCTGTTCAATATTTTGTCCGCGAGAGCATTTTCCACAGACTGACAGACGGACAGACGGACATCGCTAGAATGTCTTAAAATCGATCGGGCATCATGAATATATATACTTTATGGGGTCCCGGACCGATATTTCGATGAGTTACAAACGGAATTACAAACTTATATATACCCTCTATCACTAAGTGGAGGGTATAAAACAAATCTGGACTTGATTTGGCCCATTTTCTAACTAAATAAAGTTAATCCAAATCTTAATCCGGTCTGCAAAAAACAGGGCTAATATTATACATGGAAAACAAAAAAAATATAACAGTTTTTAACACAAAACCAATTTCAAACCAAAAAATTTTCCACTTTTGTAATTTTGGCCAAGAAAAGTGATGATCGGAACCATAGTGCAATGTAAAAAAAAACCTTGTAAAATGACAAGAAAAGTTTGTAACTTTTTTTTGCTACCTTCTATTTGACAAAAAAATCCTTGTTAGTTTACAAGCTCTTTACTAATAATTTTGTAATTTTACAAGCTTTTTACCAATAAAATAGTAAATTCACAATTTTATTTTACTCGATAAAACTTACAAGTAGGTTTAAAATTTTAGTAAATTTTTTATTACCTGCTATTTTTCGAGAGTTTCTAGTACAAATTACGAGCTTTTTTGTAATTTTACAAGTTTTTTACCAATAAAATTGTTAATTTACAACTTTTTTGGCAAAACAAAACTTACAAGGAATTCTCGTAAATTTGCTAGATGTTTTTTTTTTTTTGTAAAAAAACCTTAGAAATTTGTAAAATTGCAAAAAAAAAATTGTAAAATTACAAAAAAAAAAATTGAACATTTTTTTGTTAAAAAACAAGAAAAGCTGATAAATATTGGTAAAAAAGGATTACGAAGCTTTTCCTACACTCAAATGAAAACTTCTGTCAAAAAATCTGTAAAATGACTTTCAATTTAGAATAACAAATTTTTAGCAGATTTTTATGCTGAACTGAATAGTTTAGCAGAATTCTCTGCCATTCAATTTTTGAAAACAACCGAACTTTTACAGAACCTTTACTGATTCTGTTTGATAAGTTTTAAAAAGTCTTTGTACAGATTTTCAGCAGATTATTTTGCTAATTTAACAGAAATTTTTTGTTATGTTTTTTTAAGTATTTTTTAAATTTCGGCCTCGCAAAATTGAAAATCAAATGTCACTATCTGAAAACTAAAGTGGACGAATATAAATAGCTCCCGCTTAAATGCGTCATTAAATATGTTACACAAAATATAATTTTGTCGGAAATAAAAGTGATAGACTTCCGAAGTTTGGCACGAATATGTCTTATATTCCTAGACAGGTTAAGTTCGGAAATGGGCAAAATCGGACCAAGGGGAGAAAAGTTCCCCCTTGGAGAACTAATCCTACCGAAGAAAAACCGCATTTTTTGTGCTTTTGCTAAGCAAATGCAAAATTTTTATCTCAGAAGAAGTTCAAAATCGAAAGGGGAAGGTGCCCCATAACGTGTCCCACCAAACCCCCCCCCCCCCCCCCCCAAAAAAAAAAAGACGCCCTGGATTTTTTTTTTGTATATTGTTGTTTTAAATTTTGGAAGGTATAAAAGACTCGGCACGAATGTAAAACTCCCACTTGTTTTTAGCGGCCCAAATTCATATTTAGGGGGTAAATAGGAACAAACATGCACAACTTTTCGTCATATTGAGTAAAATACCAAAATTTTAGCACATTTTTGTTAATATGTCGAAAAATGAGAACTTCTTTGGCCTGTCGTTAGCACCACGATATAAGTATTTTTAATACCTTTAATCTGATACCACACATGCCTATATTAATTTTGTTTAAATAGGCGTAAATCGTAAAAAACTGAAAAAGGTCAATTTCCCCCATACAAATCGACACCCCCCTAAAAATGAGTATGGGCCCCAAAGCAAAATACGTGTCAAATTAATTTTCGTTCTTAACAACATATCCAAATTTCATGAAGATCGGAGGGTGACACCAGGGAGACTGCCCTTGTAAGTGTAATTTCAAATTTTTCTGCTTAAATCCACAATTTTCTCCGCCGAAATTAGCAGAATTTTCTGCTGAAATCAGTAGTTTTTTCTGATAAAATCAGCAGACTTGTCTGCTGAACTCAGCAGATTTTTCTGCTGTCTTGACAGATTTATCTGCTGATTTAACCCAGGTTATCACTACAGAAATTTAGCAAACCGCGTCTGCTAAAATCAGCAGATTTCTCATATGGCTCAAAATGGATGTATTTTCAGCAGATTTTTCTGCTGATTGGACAGAGATTTTATTTTTAGTGTAGTAATTTTACAAGGTTTTTTTTGTGTGTGTGTACAAAACAACGTTTTAACTCCGGATACCACTTAATACAAATGTATTATTATCCAATTGGATATTAATGATTTAATATTAGCTGTAATACACTTACAGTAATGGAAAATCATAACCTTTTAATGTTAAATATATACCAAAGAACTTACTTTCGAATAAAATTACACTATGCAACAAGTAAAATGAACTTAAATGAACTTCCAATGCCAAATGAAAGTTAAGCATTTTATACAGAAAAAAAATTAAATTTATCAAATTACTTGGAAAAGTCTCGAAATCACATTTTACCAACATTTAATAGTTTTCCTAGTTTTTTTTTTGGATAGAAATTTATAATTTTTTTTTGGAATTTTACAATTTTTTTTTGTAATTTTACAATTTTCCAAGTTAATTTTACAAAAAAAATCTAGTAAATTCAAAAACAGTTGCAAGATTTTCTTGTAATTTTACAAGGTTTTTTTTCAGTGTACACTCAAAATAATCACTCTGTTAAATTACAGACATACTCTGCTGAGCCAGCAGAAAATACCATAGATTTCCAACCAGCAATATTTTTTGTTATTTTACGAAGAAAACTCTGTAAAATGATTTCCTTAAAAAAACTGTAAATTTACAAAATTATCTGTAAAATATTGATTAAAGCATCTGGAAGAGTTGGTGTTCATTTGCTTCGACTGTAATGCACAAGAAGCATGGATAAGTAATAACTTGAAACAAAATAAAGACAAATGACATCATTTAAATGCGCCCGCTTAAATGTTTCGCACGTTTAACATTGCAGAAATTATGTATAAACTCGCTAGATATTCTCACTTTTTTTGTCATAAACTTCTCATTTCCAGTGTCACATGTGAGAGGGGTCATTCCAATAAACACTTTTATAAAATTGAGGGAAAATCGTTTAAGAATGCCTTGACTTTCTTATATATTTTTTAATGCGCTTGATATTTTACACGTGTATATTTGCCCGCTTTAATGCTTCCAAATTGTAAATTTACTTTTTGTTATTTTTGGGAAAATTACAGGCTTTTTACGAGTACCTCCAAGTTTACCAGCTTTTATTGAAATTTAAGACACTTTTTAAAGAGGGGTGGAAATATTTGGAAGTTTTTTGAAGATTTTTTTTTTTAAAACTGTATCACAGAGCAATAAGTAAAACTACAGATGAAATTTAGTATTTTGGTTACAAAAAAAAAACAAAATACTTTCTAAAATCTGTAATCAAACAAAAAACTCTGTTGATTACCTGTAAAACAGAGATTACAAAGTAAGAAGTAATATTACAGATAAAATTTTGTTTTTCGGTCACAAGAAAATACAAAGTATTTTCTTAAAATCTGTATTTCGGCAGATAACTTTGTTATTACAGTCATTTTACAGAGTATTTAACAGAGTAATTATTTTGAGTGTATGTATAAGCCAAATGGGTTTTTCTGGCATTGACAACCCTTCGTGAAATATAATTCACAAAATATAAGTAGATATTTTTAACCCTTTAAATGCATTTTTTTGAGACTTTGATGTATCTCTTTTGAAAAACTACAAAATTTACCCCTTAAAACGGGAGCTAGAGGGTTAATTTGGTCAAAGGGAAGAACCATCATAAAATTTTTTGAAATATTTCAGAACAACATTTTCAGCCCAGAAGTATATTTACACTATTTATTTCGAGTTTTTTAGACTGTTTTAGTAAAATATAACAAAAATGTGATTCTTTTTTTTTCATTTTTACGCATTTTTCGCATGTTTTCCGAAATTTCAACATTTGACAACCCCTTATGAAATTTTACGAGGTAAATATTTGTAAAACATTTTACATCTTTTAATGGACGTTTAGTTAGAATTTTGGAAACAGAACTGAATTTATTCCTTAAAATGACAGTCAGAGGGTTAGCATGTCCTAAGAAAAGAATCTCCATACAATTTCACTAAAGATATCAAACTAGATGTGAATTTTTTATATATTTTTTTTAATGTGCTTGAAGCAAATCCTTTGATAGAAAAGTAAAAACTTCAGTGGGCCATAAAAACGAAATTCAAACCAACCTTGCAAGACACTTGTAGAGATTTTGTGCATTTGATAGTCTTTTTTTATTTGGCATTGCTGCCATTGAGGCTCAATGCCATGACCCCAATACTTGTTGCACAGTGTAATCGAATTCTTATTTAGTTTATTAGTTTAATTAAATTTTCAATTTAATACCACACTACGGAGACTATGGAGACTACGTGTATTGTGTGAAAAATCAACTAACAACCCACAAGAAGTTTCTTAAAACACCAACAGATAAGTTGTAGAGTAAATGAATGAATAAATAGAATACTTACCAATTCAACCACAATGATTTTCAATTACCAATGATTCACTTCAAATATTGCTTTTACCAAGGCTACAACAAAAAAAAAAAAAAAAGAGAACAATAATCATTATTTAAGAAAGTTATAACAATGGAAAGGAACAATGAAGTAAAGTAGAGGAGAGAAACAACAAACCACTATGTATTTTGGGGATGGAAAATCAAAATTTTTAAATAGAACTGGAGCTTAACCAAAAAAGTACTTTTCGCACTCGACGTTACTAAAAATAAATAATTTAATATAAAAGTTCTTAAATTAATGACATCCTATTTTTTTTTTTTTTTGAGAAAATCCCACTAAAGATATACTAAAATCAAAAGTTTCTTAATATAGAAAAAAACGAATTGTTATATTGACCCCCATATTTGTGAATACAATTAACTTTTTCATTAATAGTGCTCCTATACGGAAATTTGTACACTCAAAATATTTTGTAGGCAAAAACAAATGAAAAACACACTTAAGACCAGTGAATAAACAATTGAAAATCATCCCAGTAATTATTCATTTGTTTTAACAAACATCAACATTTATTTTTTACTGTTGACAAAATTTTCTAAAATAAATAACATCAAACATTAAAAAATTACGTTTTTTTCACTCTTGTTGGTAAAAATTCGAAAAAAATAACCAACGAAAACATTAAAAATTAATGATAGTTCTGTTAATTTTACCAACAAATTTCAAAAAAATAACCTACGAAAACAATAAAAATTAATGATTTCGTAGGTAATTTTTTACAATTTTTTATTGAAATATTTTTTTAAAAATTTTTAATAAAATTTTTGGGGAATCGATCCCGCAATCAAATACATTCCGGCCAGGCACTCTACCCATCGTGCCAAAGTCACTTGATACAAACATGTTTTTATATTTCTATAAATAATTTTTTGATTTTTTTTTTCTACAAAAAAATAATTGACTTGTGTAGGTAAAAACTAATGATATTTCATTAAAAAATACCAACAATTTAAAAAAAAATTACTTACACAAATCATTAAAAATCAAAAGAATAATCAGTAGTTTTTACTTACAGAACAAAAATAAATGACTTTAAAAATTAAATGTTAATGAAAGTCTTTATTTTTTAGTGTATTATTTTTGAAACAAAGGACTGAAGTAGTCATTAATAAAAACTGAACATCAAACAAATATTTTTTCTTTTAAAAACGACTAAACGGAAAACTTTTTAAATAAACTACAAACAGTTAATGACATAATTTTTTGAGTGTAAAATCAACTAACGTTTGTAAATAATAATTGTTGAAAAAAAATGCAAAAAAAAATATAAACGAGTTTGTAATAGTTCTCTAAAATTATTATTTGTATTGACAAACGTACAAAATCTTAATTTTTTTTTTTTCAACAAAGAAATTCAACAAACACAATTAGTTAATCTGACAAACGTAAAAAATCTTATTTTATTTTTTAACAAATAAATTCAACAAAAACAAAAAATATTTTGTTGACATGATAAAATAATTTTGAAATAAAGTTACTTGACTAAGTTTGTTGAAAACAAAATCGAAATTTTGTATTATGGACTAACAGGCGGCCGTTTTTACTAAATGTTTTGTTGATATCATGTTTAGTGGATTTACAATTGATGTTTGTTGATTTAAATTTGACGATTTTATTTTCTGTGTAAATCTTTTGATTCATTTTTCCAATGAAAATCGGTAAATTTTCTGGAGTTCTTTGGGTTGTATGAAAATGTTTGGTATAGAAAAGGTACTAAATCAGTAGTGGTGGTAAGTGAGGGAAAAAAACTTAAAAAACTACTAAAGTACTAACTTTTCCATCGCTGATGTTTTCAGTTAAATAAAAATATACAAGTAAACAAATAAATATAAACTGAGGAGTAAATAAAGTCCACAAAGCTACTGCATTACCAAGATATAACCCAGCAAAGTTTTTTTAAGCCATATCTATACCCTCTACTAAAAATGTATTTAAATGAGACGATTTTAACTTATCAGTATTTAAAAATTTCGTTGCCACATTATAAAACTATGTGGATCTTCGGGAAAATTGCGTTAACTCTTTAACTAACAGGAATAGAGCAAAAAAATTTCCGAATTTTTGAGCCGAATGTCCTCAAAAAATTCGCACATGAATTTTGGTCGAATTACGTAATTTTTTCCAACTTTGCCGCTGCTTGCCAGCTGAAGATGACCTTGCAAATTTTTTTTTATAAATTTTCACACAATCAGCTCTAACGTGGCCATCGTTTTGGTGGTATTACGACATGATATTCAAAAATTTAAATTTGACGGCACGCTCTATTGTACGTCAATTTTCAGTTCTATATTTCAAAATGGTTTTGAGAAATCGATTTTACAAAATTACGATTTTTTTTTTAATTAAGAAATTAAACTTTTCTATTAACGAGTTGTACGATCCCAGAATATCATCCAAAAATATCACAAAAATTGCTCTCAATAATGCACAAAAGTGCGTTTTTTGAGAACTTTGACCTAATTTTTTCAAAAACCTGACGTTATTGAAAACTTTGGAAACCAGATTTGGAATCAGCATTGAGAGGTTAATCGAAAACGAGTGTTCAGACCCCTGACCCATCCAAAAAATTTTCAAGTGTCGATCAGGGTTTTATTATTTTGTCATTAGAAAAAAATGTTTGAAGCCTTAAAACTTTTGAATGGGTTGTGATAGAATTGTTGCTTTTTTGTACCAATTTTCTTAACAAAAACAGCCTCGTCATCATGCACGATTAAAAAAATAATTTGATTTTTTTTTTTAAATCGATATTTGCTCCCCCGCTGTTGGTTTTGGAACTTTTTTAAAGAGTTCAAAAATGTGCCACTGTATTATTTATTACTGTAGAATCGACTGGTGAAATTAGATTTGCAATATATTAAGCCATTTTTTTTCACTGTAGAAAAATCAGCTAAAAATCCGCGACTTCAAATGCGTTAAGCCACCCCAAGGAGCGAAAATTTTCCCAAAAATATACAGCCATTATTTTTAGCTAAAGTAAATTCTTTAAAAAAATTATGAAACAGATGAAGTGACACAGTCACCAAAGAAACCCATTTCCAATTGTATTTCAGAAACTATTAATTGTATTTCAGAAATTATCAATTGTATTTCAGAAGTTATCAATTGTATTTCTGAATTTATCAATAGTATTTCAGAAATTATCAATTGTTTTTCAAAAGTTATCAACTATATTTCAGAAATTATCAATTGTATTTCAGAAGTTAGCAATTGTATTTTAAAATTTATCAATTGTATTTCAGAAATTATCAATTGTTTCTCAGAAGTTATCAATTGTATTTCAGAACTTATCAAATCTATTTCAGAAATTATCAATTGTATTTTAGAAACTTTTAATTGGATAAAAAATTAAAAATGTCTGTGATTTGTGTCTGTCTGAGTTTGTAAAACCCTTCGGTGATTTTATCTACTTGATGGTGTACTTTCATATGGCACTGAAACCATTGAGCCTCAGGTCGATTACCCAAAGTAAATTGTTTTAAATTTAAAATTTAAATTTTAATTTAGTTTTTAAATTATAGTAAATTGTTTTAAAAACCCACAAAAATAGTCATATCCCCCAAAAATTCCTAAAAAAATTTTGCAACAAACACACATTTGTTTTGGGTGTAATGACTTTTTTAAATTGGGCGATAGATGGAATTGAAAACAAAGTTTTGCTGGGCTTTATCCCACAAATATATGTATGGAAGACCACCAGTATACAGGCACCAAAGAATCAAGCAAAACTAATCGAATGTGCAATGATATGAAAAACAAATTAAAGCCAAACAAGGTAAAACTTCTCATTTGAATATATTTTTTATTACTTTTTTTGGCTTACTGGAAAAATTAAATGAAAAATCAATCAGGCATTAACACAACTTAAAATGTTGATTATAAAAATTAATATAAGCATTTGTTTAGCTGTTCCCAATAAAACCACTTTATAATAAAATTTTATGTAGGTTTAATAATCTTCTATGTAAATAAAAATCAATTGTCGTTCGTTGGTAACCGCATCAGTTGAGAAAGGCTGGACCGATTTGGACAATTTTTTTTTTGAAATGTTCGTCATAGTCCAACTTAGGTTTTTACGTAAAGAAAAATTGACCGATTTGGATAATTTTTTATTTAAATGTTCGTAGAAATCCAATTTAAGTTTTTACTGGAAGAAAAATCGACCACGACCACTTTTACGCCACCTTTTTCAATCTATCTTAAATCTGAGAATAGCTGGACCGATGCACACATGGCCAGCCAGATCGATTTCCGGCCAAAAGTCCTAATATTTAATTTTTAAAAAAATATCTGGTTTCCTGAACTTTTCTTTATGATCTAACTACACCATTTCCTTTGACAGGTCTTCAAAGTTAAAAAAGTTGAAAAAAAATTGTAAGTGGAGACACATTTTTATTTTTATACCCTCCACTCTAGTGATAGAGGGTATATATAAGTTTGTCATTCCGTTTGTAACACCTCGAAATATTGGTCTAGGACCCCATAAAGTATATATATTCATGATCCTCGATCGATTTTAAGACGATCTAGCGATGTCCGTCCGTTACCGTCCGTCCGTCCGTCTGTCCGTCTGTCTGTCTGTCAGTTGAAAACACGCTAACTTTTGAAAGACTTTACGGAGGATCCTGAAGTTTGGCATATATGTTGGGCATTTACCTGGTCAGGTTGGTATTGCAATCCAGCGAAATCGGTCCAGTGGTTCAAAAGTTATGAGCAAAAGACTGAATTTCGGCAAGGGTTTTTCGAGAATTTATGAGATAAAAAGCACTATAACTTTTGAAAAGCAATTCTGAGGATGCTGAAGCTTGACATATATATTTTCCTTCCTCCAGCCTAGTTCGTGTTAAATTTCAGCCAAATCGGTCCAGTGGTTCAAAAGTTATTAGCAAAACCGTGAATTTCAGATTAGCGTCTCCTTAAATTCACGTTTTGAAAACCCGTTAAACCTGTTTTAAAAACATTGGTAAGTCACAAAAATATTTTAAAACGTATTTTTGTCACTCAGAAATATTTTTATACCAAAACAAAAAAAAAATACACTCGAAAAAATTTTTACACTCAAAAAAAAAAATTAGTAAATTATTTTTTTTTTTTTTCAAAAATTACTAAAAAAAATTTTTTACGCAAAATAAAATATTTCTAATCAAAACTGTTATTTTTTCACGTTAGAAAATTTACTATCACTTAAAATGGGCATTGTGGAGGGTATTCATAGATTCGGCCAAGTCGAATTTAACTTTTCTACTTGTTTTTACACATTTCTATTGCTAATGATCAACTTTTGATTTGCAGGGTTCACCCTTATATATTAGCCTTTGTAACAAAAATAATATGGAAAAATTTAACTCATTTTCCTGACAGCAATTCGCGTTTAGTGAAAATAACTATGATTTTTTAGTTATTTACTTTGCGCCGAAAAAATCCTCAGCGATCCACAGTTCGATACAATCGGTCTATATTTTTTCTTATATAGAAGGGATCCATATCTTTAGAAAAAAGTTGCCCAAGCTTGCTCGAAATGATAAATGGCGAAATTATAGCTACCCGTGTAAAAAAATAATTAGATCAAAACATATCTCTTTTGATCAAAACATATATGGATCATATCTAAATGGATATAATCAGATCTACTCCATATATACTTATATCTGCTTCAGATATGTTTTGATCCGTAAATTGAGTCTATCTGGCATATATGACATATATGATCAGACATTTTCAGATATGTTCATATATATAAAATTGTCAGATAGACTCAATTTACGGATCAAAACATATCCGAAGCAGATATGAATATATATGGAGTAGATCTGATTATATCCATTTAGATATGATCCATATACATATGTTTTTATCAAAAGAGATATGTTTTGATCCAATTATTTTTTTACACGGGTATATATGCAGTGGTCCGAGATTTGTTTTTAAAAAAAATAATTTAACCCAAAATAGTGTTTTACGGCTTGATTAGTTTTTTTATCGTCAGAGAGTGTCTTAAGTGTAGGAAAAAAGAATTATCTACATTTCTAGTTTTTTTGTAGAATTATGGAAAATATCAGTTACACCATTTCCAATTAAATTCAAAGATTTTTTATTGAATTTCGAAAATAAAGAAAAAAAGTGAATAATTTGTCGTTACCATTTCCAAAAGCTTTTCTGAAACTGAGTAAGTCATTTACACCATTTCCATATTTATATCAAAAATAAAAAAAATATATATAAAAATTTTGTACATAGACACTCTTAAAACTAATTTTTAGTTAGATCAGACAAAGTTAAAAAATCTAGCCGCAATATTGTTTCCGCCATATTGAATTTTATCAGTTAGATTTTAAGATAACAGACCCGGAAATTATCTAGGCCACACTTTCAGCTAGCTTCAACAAACAATAGGAATATAACTGTTTTTTAATTACTTGTAACAAACTTTACTAAGCATATTTAGTCCACCATTTTGTTTTTCAAAATTTACGCCAGTAATTCTGATTCAGTAACTCCAAGACCCCCTTAAAACAAAATTTGAGTTAAATCGGACAATTATTAAAAAAAATTGTCCGCCATATTGGATACGCCATTTTGATTTTTTTAGTTTTTAGTTAAATTTTGAAATCAGCGACCCCGATATACTCTAGCAGCACATTTTCAGCCGGATCCAACAACGATAAAGACTTTTGGCCGGAGTTGAATCATTCTTTAAACTTTAAGAAGCATATTTAGCCCGCCATTTTGTTTTTCAAAATTCGGAGTAACAATTCTAATTCAGTAACTCCAAGACCCGCATAAAACAAAATTTGAGTTCAATCGGACAATTAAAAAAAAATAATTGTCCGCCATATTGGATCCGCCATTTTGTTTTTCTTTTTGGTTTTTAGCTAAATTTTGAAATCAGCGACCTCGAGTTCCTCTAGAAGCACATTTTGAGACGGATCCAACAATGATAAAGACTTTTGGCCGGAATTGGAGCATGCTGGCCCTATGTGGGACGGACGGACAGATGGACATTCACAGAATGTCCTAGAATCGATCATGGATCAATAATATATATACTTTATGGGGTCTCCGATCGATGCGTTACAAACGGAATGACAAAGTGAGTATACTCCATACTGTGGTTGGAGAGTATAAAAAACACACACACAAAACTTTGGACACACATATGGCGAAAAATAACACAGCCCCGCAAAAACCAAAAGTTTTTGCCCCAGGAGCTAGACCGAATAATTTTGACCTCCTGGATACGATTCCGCCATCAGAATTTAATTCTTACAAGAATAGTCCGAAAAGTGAACCTACCCAATTTCTTTGTAAATTTTACCAAGTTTAAAAATTTTTAAATGGAACACATTCCTGGTACAATAGGAATAGTTGCACTAACAAAACTAAATAGTATTAACAACAGATTTTACTAAGGCCGATTTTTAAAGATGTGGATTAAGTTTTGACTTAGTTTAGCATGGTCGGAATTCCGAATTCTGTCGTTGAAAGGTGTTTTATTTTGTAAAATTTCAGCAAAAACCAAAAGTTTTTAAAAAAATTAAACTTTTCCCTCAAAACTTTTGTTACAAACTTGGTAATGACAGACCAGACTCAATTCCGATCAGATTTGGAATAAGTGGTTTACGCGTAAAACGCCAATAGATTATTTATTTCGGAATGAAATCATTTTCAAACATCAAAATGGAATTGAATTGCATTAAAGTGGTGTCATTGCGAAAAAATAATCGCATTGCGTTTTTTGAGTAAAATACTTATTCAACTTTAGAACGGAATTGAGTCAGTGACATGCCCCCAAGTCTGTTGTTTAGTTTTATTGAGTAAACTCAGCCTTATAAAAATCAAAATTCAGTTGACACACCCAAACCGGAAAGGTCACAAAAAATAATTCATTTAGTAAAGTTTATATATTTCAAATCTATGAGTGTCTCTTAACCGTTTACCCAGACATAAACTATGCACAAAGGACACACTCATGACAACTCTATAAAAAGTAAAACAAATATTCGATATTATTTTGTTTTCTTTAATTTCCGTTAAAACATCACGTACTATTATAAAACCTTGTGTACACAATTATAGACTCATACAAATAAACTGTAGGTAATATAAAATGAGAGAACATTTTACAATTTAACAATTTGTATATTTTTAAACGTGCATTAGGCTGGAATTTTTTTTTTTTTTTTGCGTGAAAAAATGTTTTAACATGATAATGTTTTTAAGCTGGTGTTTAATTTTAAAAGGGATGCAGTACAATAAAAAAATGGTGGTGAAAAAAAAAAGATTTTAACCAGCTGATGAATAAAACGTACCATAACTAGTTTCCAGCAAAAAATCAATTTTTTTTTTGAAATTTGCACAAAGTTTTTCTGAATTTCAATCATCACTTTATTTAGTTAGTGGTACAGTGTAGTGGTTAGGGTGTATAGAAACTCATAGGGTCTGATTGGTGCTCAGCGTGGGCACCAATAAAACGAATTTAGTTGCTGCTGCTATATTTAGTCGTGACCTCCAGTATGTAAATGTATCAAACATGTTTCTGTTAAGTTCCAACTGAATTTCAGTTATATTTTGAAATGACCAATTTGATTTCATTTCACATGAAAAAAGTAAGAAAAGATTTTTAAAATTTTAATTTTTTCGAGTGTGAGTGTTGTAAATTTATTACTCACGTGATTGTGAGTTAGTGTATGTGAGTGTGAATTGAACATAATATGCTCGTGAGTGAGTGAGTGTGCGTGATTAATTCCTGTCGTGAGCGAGAGTGAGTATGAGTCACAAGTCACTTATGCTCCCATCTATTACACCGTCCGACAAAAATGAAAAAAAGTCGTTGAACACGAAGCGGATAATGCACGTTTGAAACTAGAGACTAAATGTAGTAAAACTGCATTTACAATTTTTCATTCCGTGATCCTGTTTCCTTTTAAAAGGACTTTAAAGTTTTAGAGGACTAAATTTTATAAAATATTTTCTTAATATGAGGCATTCCACACCAAATGTCCCACTACAGAAAAACATGTGTCCCGTAAATTTCTGAATAGGTTTTTTGGATAGCCCTTTATGGAGCTAAGAAAATTGCGTTTTTGGTTTTTCAAATTTTCAAAAACTGGGCTTAGGAGGCGTGGTCAAATATTGGAAAAATGGTCAAATTTGTGGCGAGTTGCCTTGAATTAATATTTATCACATTAAAACGGAATGCACCACAATCTCAAAAATTTACATTCTTATGTAGTTTTGTATGGGCTATCGACTAATTCTTTTTTTTTTTGAAAATTTTCAGAACCCGTTCTAAAATTTTCCATTTTTTAAAAAAGTCAATTTATCAAAAATCCGGCCACTTTTTTTTATTTTTTATGTAATTAATAATACTCATTCGCAACGTTAAAACAAGCAAATACAAGCAAATTACAAAATTGTTATGAAATTTAAAATTCAAATGCGATTTTCTCGAAAAAAAACGATGAACGTGTTTCTGATTTTTTGTGTGTGGAGGGACAAACATTTAAACTTTAAATTGATTTTTGGATTTTTGATAAATTTACTTTTTTTAAAAAAATGGAAAATTTCAGAACAGGATCTAAAAATTTTCCAAAAAAAAAAAATTTAATCGATAGCCCATACAAAACTATATAAGAATGTAAATTTTTGAGATTGTGGTGCAATCCGTTTTAATGTGATAAATATTTACTCGAGGCAACTCGCCACAAATTTTACCATTTTTCTAATATTTGACCACGCCTCCTAAGCCCAGTTTTTGAAAAATTCAAAAACCAAAAACGCAATTTTCTATGTTTCATATAGGGCTATCCATGGCTGTAGGCAAAATCGCCCAAAGAAAAATCGCCCAAAAAATTTTATGAAAAATCGCCCAAATGCAAAATCTCCCAAAAAATATGAAAAATGACCCAAAAAGAAAAATACGAAACTTCGCCCAAAATTAACGAAAAAAAGCCCAAAAAAGAAATGAAAAATGGCCCAAAATAAAATAAAAAAAGATTTTTTCTAACACATTTTTTCCAAAACACATACTACACAAAAAAGCTTTCTTTTGCGGAGAGGGTGGGTCTAAGACATGGAGTTTGGAATCCCTAAGTCCGGCCGAAGGCCGGCTACACAGAAGAGCTTTAAGCCAAAGACAAAAACCATACCATAGGTTACGTGGTTATTATTAATTTTTATATATCGTTGTTTTGAGAATACAGCCCGTCAAATGCAAAAGTAATTGATGTAAAAGTTTTAAGTGTGAAACTTAAATTTGAACGAAATAAAAAAAAATTGGAATTAGCTGTGATCAAAGCGCCGCAGGCGAAAAATTTTACCAACAAATTTTAACAAAAAATCGCGCGATTTTTTGTTAAAATTTGTTGGTAAAATTTTTCGCCTGTGGAGCTTTTATCGGAGTTGCATGCTGTTTTTAAATTCATTAATTTTGATTTTCTACTGTGCTGCGATAGATTAATATATAGCGTGGTAATCTGCATGTAAAAGCAGGGGTTTTGGGTTCGATTTCCACCAGAGCCTTAGTATGTTAGCAACAACAGAACAGTTTTGCTTCAGCTTATTCTTGGTTAGTTAAATATATAATTTATAAAAAAAACTCGATATGCGTTTACTGTTTCTAAAAATAATAATATACTGATTTATTGTGACACACATATTTCAGTTTTGACATTTTAAGATTTTGACAAAAAATAAAACCAAAATAAAATTGGGCAATTTTTCATATATAATTTTTGGGTAATTTTTCGTAATGAAAAATCAACCAATTTTTAATTTTGAAATTTGGCCCAAAAACTATGAAAATTTGCCCAAAAATGTTGGGTAACTTTTCATATGAAATATGACCCAAATTTGTATGAAAAATTTTTGGGCGAATTTTCGTTTTCTTTTTTGGGCCATTTTTCTTTGGGCGATTTTGCCTACAGCCGCTATCCATACAACCTATTCAGAAGTCCTAGGATGCCACTATTGATAGCAAATGAAAGTGGAGGATCTCCTTAATTTTCCTATTTAATTATTTTTACATATCAGGAAAAAAGAGGTTAGTTACGTCCATTCAAAAATGTGTCCTTCAATATCATTAAAAATTTTCAACAAAATATTTTGATAAAGTTTTCAAATGACTTTATTCACATCCTTTTATCCTGATATGGCAAAATATAAAAACGGAAAAATTTGGGAAGATCCGCCTCTTTCATCTGACGTCACCAGTGTCATAGTACTATTATAAATATTTCAAAAATATTTTACAAAATGTATCCTTTAAAACTTTGAAGTCCTTTTAACGCACTGAAAAAAAAAACTTCGTGAAAATCATGAAAAATTGACATAAGCTTAATGAAAAATAACTCACGTTTTCAACCGAAGACAGGTTTCATTTGATTTATAAAACTGGTTTCATGAAAGTTCCTTCCAATAAAAAGTTACATATAAATAATGAAAATGTTCGTAGAACTTGTTTAAAACGTTTTATGAAGTTTTCATGAAATGTATGAAAGTATTCACTTTACACTGTGGATGGTTTCAATACATTAAACAAGACCGATTTAAAATTTTAACTTGTTTTACTTAATTTCAACTGTTATTTTGTAGTAAAAGTTTTGTTTTTATAAACATTTTGAAACAATTTTTTGTTTCAAATTTAAAATTGCAAATTGAGTAGAAAGTCAAATGACAAAAGAGTGCCAGTCTAATATGCACACATACAATAACATTCACATAATATTATAAAATCGTAAAATGTTTGTTATTGTCACGAATTTGATTTACCAGCAGCAGGCAGCATCATTGTAAATTTATTTATTCTGATTGTCGTTTAGTTGCCAGTGATTTTATTTTTGCGAAATAGTATGTGTTTGCGTGTGTGTGTGTGTGTGGGTGTGTGTAAAATATGTAAATTATGTGTACATTAAACTTTCACATAGATTTAACTTTTGTTATATACATATACAAATGCTCACTCACACATACATACACTGAACTCCTATAATATTGACCTCATCTATGTGCTCTTAAAAATAATACCAACAACAACTAAACCAAACAACTCTTGCATTAAAATACTTGAATTATTTAAAAAAAAAAAAAAAACAAGTAGAAAAATTACATTCGACTTGGTAGAATCTATGAATACCATCCACAATGCCCTTGTAATCTGATAGAAATTTTCTAACGAAACAAAAAATTGCATTAAAATTTTTTTATTAGAAATATTCTATTTTGAGTAAAATTTTTTTTTTACTTTTGAACCTCTAGACCAATTTTGCTGAAATTTATTTATATATTTTAGAACGCCAAAGATATATGCCAAGTTTAAGCAGTCTCAGGATTGTCGTCGAAAATTGACGTGTTTTTTATCTCGTAAATTCGCAAAAACCCTCACCAAAACTCACTCTTTTCACACCAAAAATCATTGGCTAAGAAATTTCAATTAAATCTATTGATCAACAAAATTTAAATGAGTCAATTATTGATTTGATCAACATTTTTGTTATTTTCTTTAACTGTCAAATTACAAATTTTCAATATACCAGATTTTTTTCCGTTTCAATTTATTTGAATACATTAATTAAAAAATATACTTTATATTCGGGTTATACATTTTTTTACTGTCGGCAACATATTGGAAAGCAAAAAATACGAATTTCTTCATAATTTTGTCATAAGCTTAAAATTCATTTGTTAAATCAATCATTATTTTAATTGACATTAAATAAAAAATTGATTAAATTTTTGATCAAAATCGAAAAGGTGATTAATTGAAAAAAAATCCATTAATCACCTACAATTTGATAATTGATATAACAATTTTATTCATCGGAGTTATTGTGTTTTCTACGGACGGATAGAGAGACAGACAGACGTACGGACTTCGAAATCGACTGAGGATCATGCCTATATATACTGTATGTGGTCCTTCACCAATATTTTGATGTGTTACAAACGGAATGACAAACTTATATGTATATGGACTTTTGTCATTAACTTTTAACGCATGTGATATTTTACTAATTTCGCAATAACATTTTCATTTGTAAACTAGGTGGTACCTGTGAATGTAGATATGTTAAGGGAACCATAATGGGTAATTCTGCAAAGGCACAGCGCAAATAGTCTCATTATATCATGGTAAGGAACGTGCAAAGTTGAAAAATGTAAAAAAATCGCTTGATACTCTCATGAAATTTTTCGTTCAAAGTTCTATATTGTTGGGTGCGTTAAAGCTATTGCTACAAATTTAATACCGTTTAATCAGTAGACTTGGGCAATTATTTGGTGTAGGTTCAGTGGATGTGCCATCAATAAGAAAAAAGTTACATGGACCTAAATCTTTGATACCAATTTTTTTCAATTTTAAATTTTTCGAGGTTTTTTGAGTGTAGCTTTTGGTGCAAACTGTAATTTTAAAATTCAAATACACATGGTAAAAGCCCTTGTAAATATGCACAATCTGAGACTGATTCGAGTGATGTGCTCGCAATGGTTACGAAGCTGCAGCTCTCCAAAGATGGGAAGAAAAAACGTGAATTTTTTAAAAAGTCTGTTTTTTGCGAGGCACACTCCCAGTTTTATTCCGAATGGCTCCGAATGCTTTGTGAACTTTATAATTTACCATTTCCCACTTGATTTACAAACGCACCCAAAAAATATTCAATTGCAAAAATTTTATGAACTTTTTAAATTTTTTGTAAAATTTCGATATTTTAGTTTTGCATTATTTGACAGCCAAATGTGCATGGCTGAAAGTTGAACATGTAGAAACAATGGTATGTGCAAATATAATAAATCATGGAAAGCAACATTGATCAAAAGATAATATTGGCGAATTCCGCGGTGTTTTTCAGTTTACACTTTTTTGAAAGGCACATCCAGGCCGCTTATAGAAATTGGTCGGTGAAAGGCGCGTTTGGTAGTCTTTTTAATTCTCTATCTTCAATTAATTCGCACCCGAAAAAATTTAACGTTTAAGCAGTTTTTCGGTGGTTTTAAATTTTTGATACCTTTAAATTTAATGGTTATATAAAATCTTACATTACTTAAATAAAGTAGAAAAGAAATGTATTTTGATAGATTTTGACATGTCTTATTCAAATAATATTTCAAAATTAGTCCATTGATTTTTGCAGTCGCGAAAATCGCGAAAAATCGCTAAAATTTTTTATAACCTTGATAAAATTTGTAATAACGTTAAAATATTTCGTAATAACCTTAATATTAGCATTTTTAATCATACTTTAAATAGTTTCAATATTCAGTGAAGGACAGCACTGTAAAATTAGACATTTACAGGCCTATTCACAGTTATGACTGGTTATGACTAATTTTAATATTTTTAAACTTCATATTCCCTGTGTTTGTTGTAAACACAATCATAAAAAGTCTCAAAATTTAAAATTATTTGTCAATTTTGAGACGATGTGGCTAGCAGGTCTTTACTTTTTTTGAAATTTTCAAACAAAATTTGAATTTTTTTATGATTGTTTACAACAACCACATGGAAAAAAATTAGTTATGATTGAGTTATGACTTTTTTTTGTGAATAGGCACGTTAATATTAAAAAAAAAAATAAATTCAAAATTATTAAATTTTTTTTTTCAAAAATGTTCCCTTTAAACCACTGCTGTTTCTTACCTATTAGAGATAGAAAAATGGTGTTAACTAAGAATTTGTTGAGATTTTTTTAATGCGTTTGGTAATATTTTTCTAAAAAAAATAAAACCGCTGGAAACATTTTTATTTCCTAAATATTGGAAAATGTGCCGAAAAAAAATTGGTTAAATGCAAATATCTCGATATTTAGCAAAGATTTTATGCATGTTTGAATATGTATTTTAGCTCTGGGTAAGCATAATACAAAATGGTACGTTTGGTTAACTTCGGATAAAAAATGTAATTTTGACAATTTTTTTAAAAATTGTAACTTTAAACCGCCATAGTTTTGGGTGCGATCGCTCAAATTAATGCACGCGGACGGATTTGAATTACTTATTTATAATGTTATTCATCTACAAAATCTTATCAATGTGCCACGAAAAAAAAATCGCAATTTTTTTTTTCTTAAATATTAAAAGTTAATGACAATTGCTCATATACTCTCTATCACTAGAATGGAGGGTAAAAAAACTGTTATGTTGAATTCATTCACTGAATGCGATTAGGCATGTTTCCTGGTTTGTTTGCATTTTTTTCTCCATATTTCAACTTTTATTTTAATTTTATGTCAACTTTGTTGTTATTATTGTGTTCTCGTTGTATATGTTGTTACTGTTTCTAAGTTAGTTATAACAAAATACTCTCTAAATTTATATATTTTTTGTGTTAGATGGTATTCAAATGTATTTACGGTCTACAGTACAATTTACAGTATTCGAGGAAAGTTATTAGAAAGTTGAAATATTGTATAGGCTTTTAATATCCGAGGGCGTGAGGTTTTGGGGAACCCTTTCTTCACGTGATAAATGTTTCTAACTTAAGAAAAACCATTTTAATATTATTTTTTTTTTAATCTAGGCCCTGAAAAAGGAGGCGTGACCCAGTCACATTTTTGCCTGGGTCTAAGTGCATTAAAAAATTTCATTTAAATTCTGATTAAGTTTTATTAAAAATAAAAATTGTTTTATTCGACCTTAAAAATATTATATTTAGAGTAGGTTTGTTCGGCGACACGAAATAACTCCCACATGAAATAACTCCCACGAAATAACTCCCAATGAAATAAATCCCACCAAAAATGAAATATGTCCCAATAAAGAAATAAATGAAAAAAGTCCCAACTACAATGAAATAACTTCCACCTACAAAATGAAATAAGTGCCAATCAAATAACTCCCATTAATAATGAAAGAAGTCCCAATAAAAAAATTTAAAAGTCTCAACAAAAATTCAACAAACAATAAGGGAAAATATGTACATGTATCGGATAAATCGAGCATGAAGATCCTGATCTTACTTTCGGTACAATACAAACATGTTATAACTGCCGAATGCGAAAGTTGACGGCTGATTTTTTTAAGAGTTTTTCGATAACATGCTAAAATACACTGATTGTGAGTGTTCTGTTTGACTTGATTCGGTTACCTACAAACATCGCTGGATGTGCGGTTTGAGGCGATTTTTAGTACCAATTTTTCGCCTGTGGTGCTTTTTGCGACAAATTTGTGTTACCGAAAATTTAAAAGATTGAATTACAACCGGTTGTAATTAAAATTTATTTGTTACCGAAAATTTAAAAGATTTAATTAGCACTTGTTGTAAAAAGCGCCGCAGGCGAAAATTTGGTACCAAAAATCGCGGCGATTTTTGGTACCAAATTTTCGCCTGCGGAGCTTTTTGCGACAAATTTGTTTGTTACCGAAAATTTAAAAGATTTAATTAACACTTGTAAAAAGCGCCGCAGGCGGAAATTTGGTACCAAAAATCGCCGCGATTTTTGGTACCAAATTTTTGCCTGCGGCGCTTTTTACAACAAGTGCTAATTAAATCTTTTAAATTTTCGGTAACAAATAAATTTTAATTACAAAATCGCGGCGATTTTTGGTACCAAATTTTTGCCTGCGGCGCTTTTTACAACAAGTGCTAATTAAATCGTTTAAATTTTCAACTGTGGTCCTTTACCCAACAATCTTGAATGTTATAGAAAAACTTTCTATGTTATCGAAAAACACAACGCGTTGGATATTTTTTTTTTTTAACAATTTGTATTCTAACGAAAATATTTTCGGCTGCAGTACGCTCCTAACTCAAAAATTCTTGCCAGTTTTGGTAGAAAAATTTCTGAAACATACAAATTTGTTAGAAAGCACTGCGTCCAAAAATTTGGTACAAAAATCACAAAGAATTTCATTTTATTAATAATAATATTATATAAGTCAAAATGTTCCAGATACATCCACCAACAATGAAATAATAGTGGGAGTTATTTCATTGCTATTGTAGTGGGAGTTCTTTCATATGAAAGAACTCCCACCGAAAATTATGAAATAACTCCCAACAAAAATGATGAAAGTCCCACTAAATTGGGAGTTACTTCATATGAAATAACTCCCAACTTTGTATGGAGTTTTTTTTGGGACTTTTTTCATTTTTAAGGTGGGAGTTATTTCATGTGGGAGTTATTTCGTGTCGCCGGTTTGTTCTACCTCGAGGACAATATTTTCTTCAATAATTAAAACTACAGTCAAACCCGGTTCGTTATAAGCGAAGTTTGCTATAAGCGGGGTATATCTAATATCAACCTAGATTTATTTCCAAAACAAAAAGTTTCAATTTTATTTTATTTTACTTTTTTTTTAAAAGTAAACTTCTTATTGAGAAAAAAAAAATTCAAAATATTAATGAATTTTATCAAAATTATAATATTAACCAGATATAATAATTATAATTAAAAAGTTTTTCTGCGTAGCCGGCATTCGGCCGGTCTTAGGGATTACAAAATCCGTGCATTAAACTCACCCTTTTCGCAAAATAAATCTTTTTTGGAAAGCAGGAGATTACGCTATTAGGTTTTAATGAGTAAAAAAATTCAAGTCGAAAACAAAAACCTCGAAAATACTTTTTGCACATAAAAACTTAAACACTTAAAGGCATGTTACCTAAAAGAAAATGTTTTCGGAGAATGTGGGTTTAATGCATGGAGCTTGTAATCCCTATGCCAGGCCGAAGACCGGCTACGCAAAAAACTTTTAAGACAGAAACATTAAATTTATGTAAATAAAAAATATTTTTATTAATTTTTGGACTATGACCAACAAGTATAATAGACACACGCAGAAAAAAAAACATGGTTGCAGTGATCATGATTTAAGAGCGTCATATTATGATTGGGAATATGATTGTAACAATAATGTTGAAGGCAACAAAAATAATTGAAGGCAACAAGGAATGTTAATCATTATATGATTGCGGCAATAATGGCCTAAATGTTATATAATTATCATAATATGATTGCAGTTTAATATTTTTTTGTTTAATTCCACACGTTTATAGAAATTCTTCTTTATTTTTTTTTTGTAAAGTTCACACCAATATTTTTTTTTTGTTTTTCAATGTTGTTTTTATAAATATGAAACCATTTTTATTAATTTTGGTTCAATTTAGAGGCAACCTGCGTTTTACATCAATGAATAAACTTATGGCATTTTTCTAAAAAATTCATCAACGATTTTTGTCAGCTAACATTGAATGATTGTAAAAACCATTAAGTTATTGACAAAATCATAACATATTTGCTGCAATCATAGCATATTTGTTACAAAATTAAAACTATTGTCAGAAATTATAACACATTCATTAAGCAAGAAATGCACAAAAAACATATTAACATTTTCGATATGAAGTTTTTATTTAAAATGGAAAGTTAGTTTTAAACCGCACAGTAAATAAATTATATAAAGTAGATTTTTGTATTTCATTTCCTTCTGCGTTGATTCAATTTTTTAACTCATATTGCCTAAAAATTTTTAAAGAACTGATTGTAAGTGGCGTCTTTGCGACTAACTGCTTGCTGGCAAAACACTAAACTGATGAATAAACCTGACAATGTTTGCAAAAATCAATTTTCATTAAGTTGTGATTATCTAATGATTGTTATATTATATTCAAGTTTTTGGTGTGTTGAGAATATAATTAACTATAACATTGTTACAACAACCATATTGTACTTTTGGATGTAGCAATTATTTTATCATGATTGAAGCGACTATTAAATGTCTAAAACTATGTTTAAATATAATTTTAAAAACAATAACTTGATTGCTGCAATTATAACCTGGTTTAGAGATCATAGTATAGTTGCCGTGATCATGTCGCAAACATATTTTTTCTCTGAGTGCATAATTCCTGTAATGGGGACTTATGAAATTTTTTTTGAAACTTTTTAGATTGGGAGTTCTTAAATTTTTTTGGAAGTTAATACTTCGATTTTAAATACCTCCAAAATATTGGGACTTATTTCATTTTTTTCTTTCAGACTTATTTAATTTTTTAAAAGTTGGGAGTTAACTCGTTTTAATTTGGACTTATTTCATTGTGAATTATTTCATTGGTACTTATTTCATTTGGGAGCTATTTCGCAGTACCGACTTTTACTGCCACAATTAAATAAAACAAAAGTCCGCTCTGGAAAATTTCAAAAATGGGTATTCAAATACTGATTCTTTTATTATTATTTGGCATTTAATATAACCAGTAACCAAGATCCAGACGGGCATGCTAATTTTTCATAAATGGGATATTTTCTCTATAAAAAATATATGATTTTTATTTTCTAATGTCTTAACTTAATACTGTAACTCCTAACTACTACGTAAATTTCAAAACAAGGAACAAAATAAAAAACATTTTGTTTTGCATGATGGTTTAGTATTGTTTACTCGTGCGTTTTAAATAAAAAAATAAAATATAAAATACCAAGATCATTGAACTATGTTAACCTCTGTTAGCTGATGGAGAAAGTTTGTATTTTGCATTTTTTTTTTTTCGTTTTTTCTAAACAGTTTTATAGTTTGTTCTCATTTTTTTCGGATTTAAATAACGAAATAAATGCAAATTTTAATACAAAACCACTGAATTTGATTTTTAAAATATTTGAATGGGATAATTCTTTTGGATGACATCATTTGAAATGAGTTTTAGGTTAAAGGAACTTAAACAAAAATAAATTAAAATTGTTTATTTATGTACATAAATAGGAAAATAGTTGACTTTGAGGTTAGAGAGATTTTAAGTTCTAAACCAGCGGTTACCAACCTTTTTCAGTTAAATATAAAAAGCCCCACCAAAAAAACCACTGACAAATTTTTTATTAACTTTGTTACATGTTGGAGGGTGTTTGGGAATTTAAGCCGAATTTAATTGGACGACTTATCTTTTTCGAATAACAATTTAACTTTTTTTCGAATTACAATTAATATTTAACAATTGGAGTCTTCGAAATACATTTGGAATTTTTAAATTACACTTGGAATATACGAATTACAAGAAGAACCTTAAAATTACAAATGGTATCATTAAATTACAAATGTAATCTTGGAACTACAAATTGAGTCTTCGAACTACAAGTACAATTACAATTGAACTTTTAGGGAATTAAATCTGTTAATGACGTTGAGTTAAACTATTTTAATTACATTAATCTGCTAAACTATTTTAACTATAAAGTGACACTATTAACAAATTAAAAACCATCTTTCTTAACCTTTAGGCATTATCTAATTCACTATGACCTAACCTAATACAAATTGTTAACACGCCAAATGTCTTAAATAATTCTCCAATGCCATTTTGAATGTCTAAATGACCAAAAATTTAAGACATTTGACTGGCACAATAACCTTAATAATCTTAAAATATTCGTTCGTTTTTTGCCTCTAAGGTGACTAATGGTAATCCTAAATAAAATTTATATGCATGACATAAAACTCAGTAGAGCGCAATCAGTGAAGCAGACATAAAATATAACAACTAAAAACACAAACTAAATTTAACATAAACAAAAAAAAAAAACAGGAACACAGCAGGCTGGCTGTCAAAATGAAAATAAAAGAAAGAGAAGAAAATTGAAGTTGAAAAGAAAATGTCAAGCAGGAGGATATAAACATGCACTTTTAAGGACTCCATAGACTGACATTAACATTAAAAATCCCAGTCATACACACACAAAAAAAAAAAAAGAACAAGAACAAGTGCAACAACTTACAACATGAAAAGAGTTACAATTTGTATGTAAAAATAGAATATAATGGAAAGAGAAACTAAAGGGACTTTACTTACAGCAACCTTAAGAAAAAAACAGAGCATTACGATAATATAAATAAAAGAAAACTTAAAAAAAAAAATCACGAAAAAATATTTCTAACACACTCAAAGAAAAAGCTTCTTCATATTGATGAAAAGTAACATCAATATGATGAAATGTTACATCATTTTTCGTCCAATGTAACTTGTCATCAATATGATGAAGCGGTGTCATCAATAACATTTTTTATTTGAAAATAAGAAAAAAAAAAAAAGAAAAAATTTTTTTTTGTTATTTGATTTTATTTAATTTATTTTTATTAGCTTACATTTTTTTGTTATTTTCTAATTTTTAAAAACTTACATCTTTTTTTCGTATCCACCGAGATTAGAACGCCGTACCTCTTGTTTGTTGGGCTTAGCCTCTAGCCACTGACCTACAGCATGACAATACATAATACCAATAAAAAGCCGTTTTGTTTGTTGTGTGCTAATAATAACGCTAAAAGTTTGTGCGTAACTATGCTTTGCTAAAAGCAGTAAGAGGGAAAGAGAGGGATATTGTACATTCATAAAATGTTTGAGTCTTTACAAATTCCCATAAGCAAACGTTTAAAAACATGTTTATATACATATTATACATTGTATATAACGAAAAATGTTGAGTCTTCACAATTACATATTAGAAAACGTTATCTAACTAAGTAGCGGTGCGAGATTTTTATCTATAGTTGGCTGAACTAGCTAAGGCGTCGACAATAAACACTGCAACTTGGGGAACGTGGGTTCAAGTACCAGCCGGGGCGGGACTTTTTTTTTTATTTTTTTTATTTTTTTTTTTTTATTTTTTTATATTTTTTTTATATTTTTTTAATATATTTATTTAATATTTTTATTTATTTTAACATTAATTTAATTTTTTACAAAAAAAAAACATTTGAAAGGCATATTATGACACTTTTTGATGACATGATGAAATGTGTCATCACTTGTTTTTTCAATTTGGGTGATATGTTTCATCATATAGAAGAAAATCTTCGTCAATATGATGAAATTTGTCATCAAAATTGATGACAGCAAGTGATGAAACCGTATCATCAATATGATGAAGCATTTTTCTTTGAGTGCAATATTTTAAAACAGGAGTAAATAAGAAAGGCTTGAGCAACACGGTATCGTAATATAAAGTGTTACACAAAAAAAATCCCACAGGATAAAATTTTAAAAAAGAAAAATTATCAGATTCATACATGTACACTAGAGTGTCCCTTATTTTGGAAATATTGGAAATGTTAAGACGGTACCCGCTCATTTTTTTCCATTTGACTTAAAAATAACTCAGGAAAAATTTTACGCCCCTACGACCACGCCTTCCCTACGCGACGTGGCCTTAAAGAGCGGGGCCTTAAAAATAATTTTTCCATACAAACCCAAATTTTTTTTTTTTTGATTTTTAATTTTTTAATTATTGTTAATTAATTATGTTATTAATTATTATACTACTTGGTTTGCTTATTCACAACAAAAAATTTGATTTTGGTGGGATAAGGCTTTCAGCTCTAAAAAATATTTCGAAAAAAAATTTTGATCCGTTGAGTTCCTACGGAAAATTTTTTGTTAAAAAATATTAATTTTTAGTTTTGACAAGCTACGGTTTTAGTTGCTGTGTTGCTATAAATGATATATATTCATCAAAAATATTAGTTGTATCTGTGACATAGAAAAGATTAGAAGGTACGCAGTGTTGTATTTGATGTATTTTCCAATATGGTGGCAAAATGCTTGTTCTTCCTCATCTCACACGTATTTAATATCAAATTAGATTCTTTGTTTATTAAAAATGGAGTTTGTCTTTCATTTAATTAAATTTATTATTTATTTTGCTTTATTCAACGTTTTTTAAAGATAATACGCACTATTGATAGTTTAAAACCTTTTTTATTTCTTTTGTTGTTTTCTTTGTTGCATTGTTTTTATTAAACGTCAAAAGTTACATAATGTGCTGTCACTAATACTTATTCAAGCGAAATACGACTCTGTTACACTTCTATTTTTTTCTATGATCTGTGACTTCTTCCCTTGTGTGAACTAACAAGGGAAGTCTCCCTGGTGTCACCCTCCAATCTTAATGAAATTTGTTTATGTGGTTAAGAACGAAAATTAATTCGACACGTATTTTTTTTAGCGGCCCAAACTTATTTTTTAAGGGGGGTCGATTTTTCAGTTTTTTACTATTTACACCTATTTAAACATAATTAATATAGGCATATGTGGCATCAGATTAAAGGTATTAAAAATACCTATCTCGTGGTGCTAACAACGGACCAAAGAAGTTAATATTTTTCGACTTATTAACAAAAATGTCATAAAATTTTGGTATTTTACTCAATATGACGAAAAGTTGTGCATGTTTGGACACGTTCTTAGCACACGTAGATAGGTTTTCCAAAGACCTTTCATTTGGTATGTAACATGACTAGGTTTCTTTGCATAATATAGGAGATAAACGAAAAAAACTGAAAATTGGCCTGTTCTTCCCCCATCCTTTTCAAATATGAATTACGGCGTCTAAAAAAAATACGCGTCTCTTTATTTTTTCTGCTCTCCAAAATAAAACCAATTCCATAAAGATCCGCGGGTGACACTAGGCAGACTTCCCTTGTAAGCTGAAATAAAAAAAATTTCAGTTAATTTATTTTTTAAAACATTTTTGCTAACTTTACCAAAAAAATGTGGGTTCAAAATCAGCAAATTTTCTTGTAGGTTTACAAGCTTTTTTTGCTAACATTACAGTTTTTTTTCGAGTGTATACTAGAGCGGCATTTTTTTTGCTGCAAAAATGTTTTTCTTTTGATTTTTAACGTCCGGGAAAAATACGTTAGTAGATTTACTAATTTTATTTTGCTAATGCTAGTTAGCTAGCTTTTAGCAAATTTTTAGTTGAGATTAGCATGTTAGCAAAAAATTCTTGTAAACTTCATTTAGCACATTAGCAATTTTAAACAAACTTTGAACTAATTTCTTTTGCTAAATTTGAAATTGAGTTGACAACATTTTTACAAGATTTTTTGCTAACATTAGCAAAAATAAATGGTAAATTTTTTTTTATTTTCAGAAAACTTAAAATGGCGCTATCTCAGAAACTAAGCCAGATAGAGCAAAATGGAGGGCATTTTTGGTTCTTAGAATTTCCATACTTTCGCGGGTCCTCTTCACATGTGTGGACCCTAATGGAACCTAACTTTGGATTCAAAAAAGTTAGCATTCCCGAAAATTTTAAAATGCTCATATCTCGGTAAATATTGCCGACACAACAAAAAGTCCAAAAGAATTTTTGTAGCCCTCAACACGTAGAACAAGACCGCAAAGCTCTCCGAGTAATATTTTTGAAGTTATCGAGTTTTTTAATTCTCAAGACCCCAGTGATCCCCTAAAATCACGTATCTCAAAAACTAAGCAAGATAGAGCAAAACGGACACAAATTTTGGATCAAAAACTATGACAATTTTTAAGGAACCCAACTAGGTCTAGGCCCATCGGGGTCTGGACCTATTGGGTCCGAACCCAATGGGGTCCTCAAATGTGTGTGAACTAACAATAAGTTAAAAAAAAAAAATCAGTTAACTAATTATTGGCAAAACATTTTTGCTAACTTTAGGAAAAAAATTGTGGGTTCAAAATCAGCAAATTTTCTTGTAGGTTTACAAGCTTTTTTTGCTAGCATTACATTTTTTTTTTTTTTAGTGTACATTTTATTTTCTAAACCACAAGTTTGAGGCCAAACGGATTAAATTAGCCTATGGCGCGTAATTAAAAATTTTTAATTTTTGGAAAAAAAAAATGCGTATTGAAACATCGTAATTATTTGTTTTGATGTGTGGATTACAAGTATCAATAAACTCGATCAAACGGATTTTTTCACCATTTCCCTTTCTACACCATTTCCAATTGTATTTAAAAATTTTCAAATGTTTTTAAAAATTTTCAAATGTATTTTAAAATTGTCCAAATGTATTTTAAACTTGTCCAAATGTATTTTAAACTTGTCCAAGAGTATTTTAAAAATTGTGCAAGTGTATTTTAAAATTGCCCAAATGTTTTTTAAAGTAGTTCATTTGTATTTTAAAATTTTCCAAATGTATTTTAAAATTGTCCAAATGTATTTTAAAATTGTCCAAATGTATTTTAAAATTGTCCACATGTATTTTAAAATTGTCCAAATATATTCTAATATTGTCCAAATTAATTTTAAAATTGTCGAAATGTATTTTAAATTTATCCAAATGTATTTTAAAATTGTCCAAATGTATTTTAAATTGTCCAAATGTAGTTTAAAATTATCTACATGTATTTTAAAATTGTACAAATGTATTTATGTATCTGAATATTAACATAAATTGGACCTCGTGATTCCAAATCCGCAGTCAAAATTTCTCTATAGCTTTTCATTTTCGAATTATTCGTGATTGAAATTTAAAATATGCGATTTATAAACGATTTTGTGGCTCCATTGTTATATATTTATGCGTTAATGTCAAAAACCAAGAGTGGATTTTATATAATATGGACCTGTAAAATCTAAATCTGTTTCGTATTCGCGTTATTCGCGTTTAAAAATGTGCCCAATTTCGTACCATACAAAATATATTCAAAATTTTTATTTTTTTTTATTTTTTGGCCGTAAATTTTTTGACTATGTAAATTTTTAAATACTTTGTATAAATACATTTTTTTCAAGGAATATTTTTGTTTTTTTGATGTCTCTCATAGTTTTTGAGAAAATTCGAATATTTTATTTTTTCCACTTTTAGCTTAAAACTGTGTCGGACCACCACTTTTTTTTGTTGGCACATTAATCAATGTTCTTCAATACATGAAATATGATAGAATTTTATTATGGATTTAAACCTATATTTACACTCAAAATAATAACTCTGTAAAATACTCTGTAAAATGACTGTAATCTCAATTCAACAGATATTTGACAGAGTTTTCTGTCAAAATACAGATTTACAGAAAATACTTTGTATTTTGTTGTGACAAAAAACAAAGATTCCTCTGTTATATTACTTTTTACTTTGTAATCTTAATTTTACAGATAATTAACAGAGTTTTCTGCTAAAATAGAGATCTATGCAAAATACTTGATATTTTTTTATAACCAAAAAAGTTTTCTGTTTTGAGTAGTTTTTGTTTTTGTTACCAAAAATCAAAATTTTATCTGTATATTTTTTTTTTGAGAAAAAGTTAAAAAGTAGCAAAAAAAGTTATCAAAAATTTTTTTTTCAGAAATCTTATAAAAATGTTACAAAATAACATGCATTTAACTAAACTCTGTAAATTTACAGAGTTTTTCTGTAAATTTTTTTTTTGCATCAAATGCATTTACATATGTAAATTTACATAGTTTTCCTTGCAAAATGGTGGTTTATTACCAATATTTTACTAGAAACTCTGTAAATTAACAGTTTTTTTTGTCCAAATCATTTTACAGAATTTTAAAGCAAAATTACAGAGTACAATATTTTACTATAAACTCTGTTAATTAACAGTTTTTTTTGTGTCAAAATCATTTTACAGAGTTTTTTAGTAAAATTACCAAGAAATGTTGTCAGCTGGAAAAGTATGGTGTACTCTGTTAAATTAGCAGAGTTTTTCTGTAATTTAACAGAGTTATTATTTTGAGTGTACAAAATGCATATTTAAATATACCTATTTTCAAATATTTTCATGCACGTACGAGTTAAAATATGTAACATTCCATATTTTTATTTATTTTATTTTTTTTTTATTCTAAAAAACAAGAAAGAAAAAAGAAACCATTTTGAAAAGAACTCAATTGTGCCATTACCATAACGGAGGAGACATACCAACTGCTTTCTTATTTTATTGTAAAGAAAAAGAAGTTATAGTTTATATGCACCAATCCCTCGTTTTAAATATATTATAATTTCCTTTATTATTAAATTTTATTATTGTTCATAGAAAATTAAAGAAAAATTATAACAAATATTTTCAAATTTTGTAAACAAGTCAATTTGTATAAAAGTCGTAAACCCAGGCTAAGGTGTGTGCCTTTTATACTTAAAGATAATCGTGATTGTGTTTGGATATGGTTAAAACATAACTCTCTCACACTGTGTAACTTCATGCCTAATCTTCATAGAGAATGAAAGAATATTTTACACAAAGTAAAGTATTACTTGCATATTTGCTTTAGGAAAAAATAAAAAAAAGCAGCCAAGAAATATACACATACTTCAAATACATAAACTTAAATCTACACCTACTTCGATAAGTATACGGAATTTTTTCTTTTAAATCTCGGAAATTCAAATCTCGTAAGTTTGCCATTTTTGAAGCGCCAATCAGACGACATACAAATCAAATCTTACAATTTGTCTAACGACCGAATGCAAATGGCGTCAATAATAGTATGCGTTCAGATGTGTGTTCGCAAATATTTTTAGAAAAAAAATGAGCGGTTGGAAGACAAATTGTAAGATTTGTCTGTCGTCTGATTGTCGCTTAACAGTTTATCACAGCGGACCTAAAAATGTATGTGTTCTGACGTAAAACATCACCAGCTACTTACAACCTAACCTTTAAATTTAAAAGCTTTTTGACCTTGTGAGTGATGACAAAGAAGCTATATTGTCAACATCTTTAAATTACCATCACTGCTAATTTTTATATCTAAATGTGAATAAATCTTCATTGATTTAATATTAATTAGATTAATGGAGATTAATCGGCTTTTTAGACGTACACAGCCCAAATGTCAGAGCTTCGAAGGATTTCATTCCTTAATTCGATTTGTCATTCTGAGTGAAAATTTAGTGATTGCATTCCCCAATCACTTTTTAGCGAATTGAATGAATTTACTTTAGACTCATTCGATTTATAAATATCGAATGCATTCGTTTTATTTTTCATTCGACTTTCAAAAATCGAATGCATTCGATTTTTTTTCATTCGACTTTTAAAAATCGAATGCATTCACTTGCGAATGCAATCGATTTTCTTTTCATTCAATTTGAAAAATCGAATGGCTTATTCATTCATTGCATAAAAAACTTAAAAAAACTAACCAAGATAGAGCAAAACGGAGCCAATTTTTTGTCCATAGTATCGCTAACACTCTTCACATTTTTTTGTCGTATAGGCAGTTAATATGTGCATTTTTAAAAATTTCGGGAACACCAATTTTTTTGGATTCAAAATTAAAGCCCATTAGGGTCATTGTATGTAAAGAGAGTAGGCGATACTATGGACCAAAATTTTGCTCCGTTTTGGTCTATATATTCAAAAAATCGATTGCATTCGCAGTGGAATGATAAAAAATCGAATGCATTCGATATTTCTAAATCGAATGAACAAGAAATCGAATGCATTCATTTTTGTTCATTCAATCGAATGAATTCCAAGGACTGCATTCAATGTTGATTTATGAAATCGAATTCATTCACTGACTATGAAAATTGAATGGATTTTTTTGAGAATTCATTCAAAAAGGATTTCATTCTTCGAAGCTGTGCCAAATGTCTATAAAACTATACACAAAAAAAAAACTTTATCAAATTACTAGGAAAAGTCTCGTAATCCCATTTTACCAATATTTGACAGTTCTCTTTGTTTTTTAACAAACAAATTTGGATTGAAATTTACATTTTTTTTTTTGTAATTTAACATATTTTTTTTTGTAATTTTACAAATTTCCAAGATAATTTTACAAAAAAAAATCTAGTAAACTCACGAGAATTCCTTGTAATTTCAATTGCACCAAAAAACTGTAAATTTTAAATTTTATTGTTAAAAAGCTTGTAAAATTACAAAATTATTGGTAAAAAGCTTGTAAAATTACTAGGAATTCTCGAAAAATAGAAGGTCCATGTACATTTTATTGTGTCAAAAAATTTGTAAATTTACAATTGGTAAAAACCTTGTAAAATTACAAAATTATTGGTAAAAAGCTTGTAAAATTACCGCGAATTTTTGTCAAATAGGAGGTAGCAAACAAAAAATGTTACAAGTTTTTCTTGTAATTTTACAGGGTTTTATTTTTGAGTGTAACAACAGAGAGCGAAAACAACAATAAAATCTTTTAATGGTTTGTCAGCATTCAACGAAGCATGTACATTTCGCTTTGTTCTTTCAAATAAGTACACTGATAATATTTAATAAATGTATTTAAATAAAGAAAATATGTGAACTTGGATAAAAGCATTTTTATTTTCCCAGGAAAATTGTTCAGAACCGATTCTGACAAGACTTGTTCTAGAACAGGTTCTTCGGTAACCATACACTATTACACTTTAATTATTCAGAACAAGTTAAGTGAAAATTATTGTGAAGCTTGTTCTCTGCAATCAAAGTTTCATAACATTTTGGTTCTCAGGAATTAAAAAAAAAATATGTGTCAAAAAAATTAAAAAAATTAAAAATATCAATTTATTTTTGTTAATCAAGAAAAAACGCGATATTCTATTAAAATAGCAGATTATAATCGTGAAAATTGTTGAAATAAAGGTGAGTAAATTAAATTTTCATTGTCTGGGTCGGGTCAAATACTAATAATACTATGTTTTTTATTTTCGTTTGCAGAAAATTCATGTTCTGGTACGTCATTATTGTAAGGCCCAAAATGCAACTTTGGAGGCGGAAAAGGATTAATGTGTGTTAAAAAATGTAAATATTCCATTTTATAAATCATTGTCTTTATCTCTCTTTAATAAATTAATGCACTTAAAAATGTGTCTTTAATTCTTATTTCTGTTCAAAATTTTACTTCTAGAACCGATTCCGAGGAACAAAAATATGTTCTAATTTTGTTTACAAACACCTGTTGCTTTTGGGACAATCCCTTTGTAAAAAGAATCGGTGTTGCACAAGAATTAGAACAGGTTCTAGGGAAGTATAAGTTGTTCCACAATCGGTTCTTTGCAACCGAAAATTTTGCTGGGTTGTTTAAATGTTTTTGTCATTGGTTGTTGTTCAATATTATCAGTGTACTTATTTTATCAAAGAAAGCGATATAAACCTTGTTTATTGAATGCTGACAAGCAACTGTACGTTATTTTTGTTTGCTATTTTCGCTCTCCGTTGTTAGTTTTGTTGATGTTGAGGTTTGTCATTGATTTAACCAGAAATTTGTCACTGCTTCACTGTCCTGGAATTCACGCCGAAATCGTGACGTAATTTTTCTGCTTAGGCAATTATTTGAAATTTTGAAATAAAATACATTTTAGGTACGAACAGTTTAAGACTTTTGGAGCATAGGGCTCTCACATTTTACAATGAAATTGCACATTTCACTGGTATTGCAGATTTTTAAAATCTATTTGTTGGAATTTCTAAGGCAAAAAAAAAATCGAATATGTGTAGAAATTTATTATGTTTTATACTTTCATCTATATGTGATGAGTAGGGAAGAGATTTTCATGCACTAAAAAATCGAAAATATGCGCTTAAAATATGCACTAAAAATTCAAAATATGCACTAAAAAACCTATAAATATGCACTAAAAAATAAAATGTGTGCAATAAAAATATTGCTTTCATAGGAAAAACTTTTTAAAAGGCAAAAAAGTAACGCCGGGTTTAAATACTAATATTTAAAACTTTATCAGCTTTACCACAAGAAAATAAAATAAATTTAAAATGAGCTTTTTATTTTATTTCCATACAAATTGTTTTTGTTTTTAAAATCGACTTTCAAAAAATGTATTGAAAATTTGAAATTTAAAATAAAACTTTTGTTAAAATAGACTTTTTGTTTTCTTGTGGTAAGGGCCTATATAATCAAGATTTTTTAGAAATTAAGACAATCTATAAAAAAATGTTGAAAATAAAAAAAAAATTTTTCTTACCCGAGTAAAAAAGTTCCTATATAATTGTATATAATTTTATAAACATCATATATGATTAAATAGAATTATATAGAATTTTATGCGAAAAATGAGTCGATAAAACTATATAAAATTTGATCAATGTTTCATATATTTTGATAAATTTTTTATATAATTTTATGCGAAATTTGGACCCCTATTTTAATATACCCGAGTAAAAAAGATTATATATATTCATATAAAATTATATAAAGCCATCATATATAATCATATATAGTTTAATGCGAAAAATGAGTCGATAAAACGATATAAAAACTTATCAAATTTGATCAAATCTGATCAAATTTGATATAATTTTAATATAATTTTATATAGTTATATGCGAAAATTGGACCCTTTTTTGTATAAAATTGATGCAATTATATATAATTAAATATATTTATATATAAGAAAAAAATGTTTTCCCCCAAAACGCAAAAAATTGACAAAAAAATTTGTTTCCAGGACTTTCAAAAATATTTTTAGGACTTTGAAAATTTTCAAAAAAAAAAAAAAACATCTGGACTTAAAAAATTTTTTGTATTTTTTTTTTCAATTTTGCATCAGTCCTAAAATTTTGGGACTTAGAAAATTTTAATTTTTTTTTGGACTTAGAAAAATTATCAAAAGTTATATTAAATTATATGTAAAGGACTTAGATTTTTTTTTAATTTTACTCATATAAGATAACATATAATTTAAAAACAGTTGCATAAAGTTTTATATAAAATTTCTTCAAATATTTTGTTTTATCAAATTATATAAAAAAGAAGACAGAATTTTAAAGTTCATATGTAATTATATAAACAAACTTTAAATCATATGTTATTATATAAAAGTCAATATTTTCTGTTATATAATTTTATATAAGAAACAAATTAGAAGTGCAAATATATAAAATCACATATGATGCAACAAAAAATACATATAGTTTTACAAAATAATATATGTATATATAAAACTATATATAATTATATATGATCTTTTTTACTCGGGTAATAATAGCAAAATTATATAATTAGATATAATTATATAAAAATATATAAAGTTGTATAAAACTGTATAAAACTACATAAAGTTACATAAAATTATATATAATTATATATAATTAAAACAAAATTTTATGATTTATATAAAACTTGATATAATTTTATATAACTTTATAAAATTATATATTGTTTTATATAATTTGATATAGTTGTATATAATTATATCTGATTATATAAATTTGCTTTTGTTATATAAAAATAGGGGTCCAAATTTCGCATAAAATTATATAAAAAATTTATCAATACACAAGTAACATTGATAAAGTTTTATATGGTTTTATCGACTCATTTTTCGCATCAAATTCTATATAATTCTATTTAATCATATATGATGTTTATAAAATTATATACAATTATATAGGAACTTTTTTACTCGGGTATTTTCAAAATTAATTTTTAAAATTTGAAATAGTTTTTGAATCAAATAAATTTCAATTTGTGTTTTTGCTAATTTATGCCAAAATATGCAAAAATATGCACTTAAAAGTTGGAAATATGCACAAAATATGCACTTAAAACCAAAATATGCAAAAATATGCATTTTCATCAAAATATGCAAAAATATGCAAAAACAAATCGATGCCATTTTAACTCAAATTTCTTGATTCGGAAAGATAATTGGTCGATATCGTTCTTAGACTATCTACAAAAAACATGCATTTGCATGGAATCTCATCCCTAGTGATGAGGATAAATAAAAGATAGAGTTTTGTATAATGAATCGTTTAGAACCGGGTGTAGCTTTTGTGTTATCGATCCTTGATAGATTTTAAGGGATCCAGCGATGTAACTCTGTATCTTTAAATGGTGATCACGGCCAAATATTACAAGAATACTGTATCTGTAACATAGATGATTACACTTTGCAACAAATAAACAATTTTTAAAAACAAAGGAAATTGACTATGTAGGTTCGACTCTATTACCAAAAGGTAGTAAGACCCTGTACTCAGACTGTCTAGTTTGATGATCAATTGTTATTTATGGGTATCCAAAGATTCCGAAAGCAGTGTGTGTCTCAAAATATGGTTTCAATACAATACAATATTGTATTGTAATACAATACAATAGTTAACAGCAAGACTGATCTCAATTTATTTTTATCCCTCAACATTTTTTCTAACGTACCAACACCCCTTCTTAATACCATACAAATTGTCATTCTTTAAAAATTTGCTTCCAGCGCTCTAACTGTCTTAAAAGTGACCCTAGAAAAGTTAAATGTATAACCGACCGCCAATATTTTTTGATCCCCAAGGTTTTTTTTTTTTTCAGAACAAACCTAGCCATTCTCTTTAATCCTTAGAAGGGTCCCTACACTCAAAATAATACATTAGAAGATTTACTAATTTTTTTTTTTGCTAATGCTGGTTAGCTAACTTTTAGCAAATTTTTAGTTGAGATTAGCATATTATCAAAAATATCTTGTAAACTTCATTTAGCGCATTAGTAATTTTAAACAAAATTTGAACTAATTTTTTTTGCTAAATTTTAGATTGAGTTGACCAAATTTTTACAAGCTTTTTTGCCAATATTAGCAAAAATAAATGGTATTTTTTTTTTAATTTCAGAAAACTTAAAATGGCAAAATGGGGGCCATTTTTGGTTCTCGGGCTCTTAGTATCGCCGATCCTTTTCACATGTGTGGACCCTAATGAGTCCTAACTTTAGATCCAAAAAAGTTAGCATTCCCGAAAATTTTAAAATGCTCATATCTCGGTAAATATTTCCGACACTACAAAAAGTCCAAAAACATTTTTGTAGCTCTCAACACGTAGAACAAGACCGCAAAATAATCAAAAGCTCTCCGAGTAATATTTTTGAAGTTATCGAGTTTTGTAATTCTCAAGACCCCTGTGGTCCCCTAAAATCACGTATCCCAAAAACTAAGCAAGGTAGAGCGAAACGGACATAAATTTTGGATCAAAAACTATGACGATTTTTAAGGAACCCAACTAGGTCTTGGCCCATCGGGGTTTGGACCTAACGGGTCCGAACCCAATGGGGTCCTCAGATGTGTATGAACTAAGTTGAAATAAAAAATTTCAGTAAACTTATTTTTGGCAAAACATTTTTGCTAATTTACCAAAAAAATTGTGGGTTTAAAATCAGCAAATTTTCTTGTAGGTTTACAAGCTTTTTTTGCTAACATTACAGTTTTTTTTTTGTGTGTATACAACTTCGTAAATAAAAATTAGTAAAAAAATCATAAAAAGTAAAAGAATTGTTAAATATAAAAAGTAGGTATGTTCTGAAAAAAACGTTGGGTCTCAAAAAACATTGGTGGTTGGTCATATATTTGACTCCTCTAGGGACAACCTTGGGACAGTTAGAGCGGTGGTCGAAAATTTTATAAAAATCTTATTTTGTATTGGAGCCCACTTAGGAAGTTGAGATAGGGTGTAGGTATGTTCGAAAGAAAATTTAAGGGTAAAAACGATTTGGGGTCGGTCTTACTACTAAGCACTATAGGAGGTACCATTAAACAAGCAGAGCTGGTTTCATAAAACAAATTAATAAAAAAAAAAATTAAAAATTGTAGGTATGTTTCTCAATATGTTTGGCTGGCAAACATATTGAGGACCGGTCATTCATTTGACTCCTCTAGAGGCACCATTTAGGACAGTTAGAGCAGTAAGAGCAGTTTTTTAAAAGTGTTATCTTTGTATAGGCGCCCATTTAGGGCTTAGACCCAGTGCTCAGGTGTGTTAAAAAACGTTGCTAGGAACGATAGGGAAATGTTAACACGCATTTTCCGCAATTCCTTGACTTGGGCGCTCTGACGCCGAAGCATACAAAATTTCTGCGGAGACACTAACCTGGGCAATTAAAAACTTCAGGCCCTATAAATCCCCAGGACTTACATAATAAATACCTACTCAGCTTGCAAAAACTGGTCGTATATTCCTTTAAAATAGAACGTCCTTACAGTTCCAAACGATTTCAGGCCAATTAGTCTTTCATCATTTCTGTTAAAAATTATGGAAAGAATAATAGACTCATATTTGCGTAGAGTGCTTAACCCTGTGTTCTAGAATCAGGAGGTTGTCTTGTTATAGCGCTAAAAGGAAAGCACGAATGCCTCCCCCGAAGTCATATAAAAACCGAAAAAAATCCTTGGGCACCCATATTGCGGATCAAATAATAATCCCCAAAATACTATACTATACAAGTACAATAGGCCGTATCGAATTTTGATTTTTTGAGCTGAAGGGCTCCAGAAAGTTTCTATTGGGAATCAAAATGACTTCATAAAAATTTCGTGAAAATCAAAAATTTCCCTCTGCTCCCGCATCCCGGTTGAAGTATGGGTATTTTGGGAATTTTTACTTCATCCGCGATGTGGGTTCCCAAGGATTTTTTGATTTTTATATGACTTTATATTTTTTTCCGTTGCCCAGGAATAACAAATTCCAGAAACTCCCAAACACTATCCAAAACGTACCTAAAACTGAGCAAGGAATACCACTTAAATTTTTTTTACCGCGTTTATATAGTATTATATTTAGGGCTGTCAAACGGGATCGGTTTTTTAAAATCCCGGGATTCGGGATTTGAAAGTCAAAATCCCGGGATCCCGGGATTTTTCGGGATTTCGGGATTAAATTTCTTTGATTACAAAAGTAAAAAAATAGTAGACTCTTTATGTTTCAATTTTATTGTGAATATTAAAGGGCTACTAGTTGGTAGCGTGCTAGCCTATTAAGCAAGGAGTCGTGGGTTTGAATCCCCATGAAAACCCTTGGGTCGATTTCGCTACAACGAAATTATTAAAAAAAAATATTTCTAATTATTCTTATTGTTATTTAAAGGCAATTAAAAAATTAAGTATACGCCACTTATGCAGTTTTCAAGTAATTATTAGTATTAAATATTTAGCAATGAACTAAAAAAGCCTTGAGGGGTTTGTTATGGAAATGACAACTTTTATTTGCTTCTGGTTTCATGCCATTCCGATTTTGGTTGTTGCACTGTATAATTTTAAAACTTATTTAAAGAAAATTTAAAATAATAAAAACATTTAAAGGGGAAATGTAATAATATGTATAATACATTAGACTTGCATTTTTTTGTATAAAAAAGTTTTTCTTCCAATTTTGAACGTCCCGGAAAATTTTTATTCTCCTAGAACTAAATTTTATGTGGTACAAATTTGAGGCCAATCGGATTAAATTTACCCGTGGCGCCCTTCGATCAAAGTTTTGGTTTTTTAGAAAATTTTCGCCAAAACCTGCAAACTTTGGTCAAAGTGCTCCGTGACTGTGGCTTAATGGTTAGTGCGTTGGACTATTATTCAGCAAGCCTGGGTAGAATTCTCAGCTCAGCAAAATTCGTGGCCAGCTACGTTGAAAATTCAAAAAATGTTTAGTTTTAATTTGTTGATGTAAATATATCAATAATTGAACAAAGCTGTATTTTTAAAAATAAATTCTCATACATCTTTAATATTTCAAAAAACCCGGGATTTGAGGTTAAAAATCCCGGGATTCGGGATTCATTTTATGACCAAAATCCCGGGATTTCGGGATTCGGGATTTCGGGATTGACAGCCCTAATTATATTACAAGAACTCTTATAAATACCATCATTTGAATATAAAAGAAAAAGAGCTTTAAAAAAAACTTGTTAATTCAATGGTTTTTAAACCCCTCATTACAGGTTGTAAAGGCGTGAGGTAGTCACATTTTTATGTTATCATTATCATTATTATTATTTTTAATATTTAAACATATGAAACCAAAATATCGTTTATGGTAACAACAGTGAAATCTTACAAAAATTGACGCCAATAATTTTATTTTCATTTTACATTCACCATAAAACGAGACGAAGCATTCACAAAAATAATTATTAAAAAAAAGTTTCGTCATTTTTTTAAATCTTTTACTGTAGCCACACTCAAAAAAAAATCGTTTTGTGATCAGTAGAAAAATTGGTTAAGTTAGCATAAAAAATCTATTTTAGCTTTTTGGGAAATATAGGAGAGGCAGTGCCAAAATGGAAGAAATTTTAGGATTTCATGAATAATCATAAATTTCTTTTTTAGAAAAATTATTACAACTCTGTCATTTGTTAACCGATTTTTTTAGGATAAATCTAATATAAAGGTTGTTGAACGAACTATTGCAGAAAAAAATTGAGAACTTCAAAAAAATTTAAAAAAATAACAAAAAAAAATAGATTTTGTTAAAAAAATCAATACATATCCTTCTTAAATTTGTAGATTAATTCACACACATAGAAAGCTGGATCTTTCTTCTATCCAAAACAGTTAAAATATTTAAAATCGGTTGGAAATTTTCTGAATTACACAAGGTTTAGTGAGAAAAGTCACAAAAAAAAGTTTTTTGACAATAACTCTTGAGTTTGAGGGTGTCTGGCAAGTTTAACGGGCATTTTTGTGATCTACTCGACAAAACCGACAACCCTATGTAACATCAGAAGTATAAGCGTGGATAATTTAAAATGTGTATGGGTTAGTGCAGCGGTTACCAACCTATGGTACGCGTACCACTAGGTACGCGATGCTGTCCGAGGGGGTACGCAAAATTTTAGTAATTTGGACATTTGTTTTAGATTAACCTTTCAATGCTGGTTCCGCATCTGGCTTCCAAAGTTTTCCATAATGTCAGGTTTTTAAGAAAGTTGAGGTCAAAGTTTACAAAAAAAGTATTTTTGTGCAATTTAGAGAGCATTTTTTGCGATATTTTGAGATTTGACCACTTGTTTTCAATTAACCTTTCGATGCCGATTCCGAATATGGTTCCCAAATTTTTCTAAGATGTCAGGTTTTTGTTAAAGTTCTTAAAAAGCGTGTTTTTGGGCATTTTTAAGACGGTTTCTGATAGAGTGGAAATTTTGGTACCATTTTGTTAAGCTCAAAATGTCCTTTCATTGTACATATATACGGGGTGTTCATTCGAAAAGTCACGGAATTGTTGATCTGCCCTTGTTTTAAAAAAATTAAAAAAAAAAAATCAAAAACATTATATTTCCGCCCTCTGTGGTGTGTTTTTGGAATGCATTGAACCACCCCAAGGAGGGAAATTTTTTCCCAAAAAATACCACTATTATTTTGATCTCCCCTAAAGCCTTCATAGAAATGATAATACCCGCAGATCAAAAATTTCAAAATTAACTATATGAGATGTTTTTTAACGAAAACAAAAACTCGTTAGGGGTACGCGGCTGACAAAATTTAAAATTAGGGTTACGCGAGCCAAAAAGGTTGGTAACCGCTGCACACAGAGAAAAAGCTTCATTAATATAATGAAACTCATCATAAAAGTTCGTCAATGAAACTGTTTCATTATATTTATGAAATGTTTCATTAATATTCATAGTATTTATGAAACATTTGATTATATTTATAAAAATTTTCATAATATTTATGAAAAATTGATTAAAAAGTTTCATTGGACGAACTTTTATTGTTATTGTTTTACAGTTCTTTGAGTGTGGTTTAGTGCATATACGGTTATGCGAAATAGGGATAAAAATTTAATGATTATTATTAATAAACTCATTTGTTTTTCGAGTGTAAACTTAACATAACTAAACATTATCGTTTTTTTATTTTTTTTTTTATATTTGTATGGAATCATTTTCTGTGTAATGTTTACTATACTTGAGGGTAGCAAACATTTTTACAATTTGTATATTCAACATTTGCTAGACGGTTGCACTTATAGCAATTGGAAATGTCATTTGAGAAATGCATAAAAAAAAACAACTGCACAAAAAAAAAAATAGAACAGCACTTGATATTCATTTTTAAGTAACATAAACAAAATAATCACAAGGATTATCACCACTGCGCACAACTCAAATGTTAAATGTCCGGAAAATAGCTTCGTCGCCCCTTGGCGGTAGTTAAATATTTAAATATTTTAGTAAGTGAAATTGTCGTCGTCTGGCAACTGGGGTAAATAAAAAACACATTTACCATTTGCCACTCTTTACTTAACAAACAAACAAAAAGAAAGATAAAAAAAAATATATATGAAAGAGGTAATACAAATGCATTTTAAAGGAATTGTTTTACACAAAATAAGTATGAGTTGGTTTAAACATAGTTTAATGTTTTTTAAAGAATTTATTAAAGAGCTTTTCAAATTTTTAAAAATTAAAAAAAAAATATATTATTATTTTAGTAGTACAATTTATCACTTTAAAATTATATTATTATACACCGAGAGTACGAGTATCTTAAATGGGACAAATAAAAAAAATGGCATAATCCCCACAACCATAATCCCCATTTCCGAAATTACTTGGTTCGATCGTATTCCCTATAAAGATTGTGGGGACTATGACTAAAAAAAATTTGGACATTATTCCAATAAAAAATGGACATAATTATCAGATTTATAGGGATAATCTCCACATTACCTATGGCCTTTATTCCAATAATTATAGAAAAAATAATTATTTTTTTGTCTTAAAAGTTTGTCTTAAAAGTGCGACCGGCCTCGGTCGGGCTTAGGGATTACAAGCTCCATGCATTAAACCTTCGCTCTCTCCGCAAAAAACAGGGACTATTATTAAGATTGCTTTGGACTTTCTCCCACACTCAACAAAAAATCTTTGCCAAATTACTAGAAAAAGCCTTATTTTTTAACAAATAATTTTCAATCGAAATTTTAATTTATTTTTTGTAATCTTACAGTTTTTCTTGTAATTTTACAAATTTCTAAGATTTTTTACAAAAAAATCTAGTTAATTTACGAGAATTTTTTGTGAGTTTTATTTCACCAAATAATTGTAAATTTACAATTTAGTTGGTAAAAATCTTGTAAAATTACAAAAGACTTCGCAATTTTTACTAGGAACTCTCGTAAAATAGGAGGTAGCGAAAGATCTAGTAAAATCACGAAACCTCATTGTAAGTCTTATCGCATCAAAAAAATTGTAAATTTACAATTTTTTTTGGTAAAATAAATAACAACGAAATCTTGTCAAATAGGAGGTAGCAAAAAACAAGTAGAAAAGTTAAATTCGACTTACAAGGGAAGTCTCAGTTCAGTAGTGACTGTCATTCGAGCAAGTCGTTTTTTTTCTGATGCAGTCTAACGCCAATTGTGGTAGTTGCAGTAAAGCAATCGGTGGTGTTTTCGTAAAGTGCCAAAATTGCTGTGGTCTCTTTCATAAATTGTGTGCCGGTGTAGACAGTGAACATGTTTATGAGCTTCTTAAATTTAATAAAAATTATTCCTATAATTGTAATAATTGCGCTAATTCTTTAAAAGATTTAAATGCTGTTTTATCAATGTTATCCAACGAAATAAGAGAGTTAAAATCTCTTTTTCATGCCCATATAAAGAACAATGCTGATGAGAGTGTTTTAAATTATAATAAAACATTTGCCGAAACAATCAAAAATGCCAATAATGACTTACAAGAAAAAGGTCGTTCACCTTCGCCTAATTCTTTTTCATCAATCTCTGCTGCTAATTTTTCTGATGGTCGATCTGTTAATTCTAATGCTGTTGTTGTTCCTGCTTTTAATGATGATGCAAATCATGATGCTGTTGTTGTTGCTACTGAACGAAGAGATGATAGTAAAAAGAGCCTTGCTAATAATGATGATTATGATGGTAGTGTTAATACACCAGATGATCGTAATGTAAAAGTTTTGACCTCTACTAGTCCTCGTGTACGAAGAGAGAGCATTTGTGAAAATACAAATGCAATTACAGCAAATACTCCAGCTAAAGATCATATCCCAGTAATCAATTCTAGTTGGATTAATGTCAACAAAAAGAGTCGGAAACACGTTATTGTTGGAGACAACAATAACAAAGATTTAGATGTTATTGCTACACAGAAAAAAATAAAAATGAATTTCAATTACGAAATTCGTTGATTCAATTAAAAAATTAATTGATTTCGGACGTATCACGAAAATGCGCACATTAATTACTCATTTTGTTTGAAAATAGTTTTAAAACTTAATTAAATTGTTAATTGAATCAATTAAAGTTTTAATTGAAAATAATATGGAAAACCAATTAAAATTGTAATTCAATAAACTAAAAAAATTAATATAAAATTGAAAATTAATAATATAGATTTATTGATTCACATAAAATGCTTAATTGAAAAAAGACCAAAACTCAATTTAATTTTAAAAGTTAAACTTCAAAAAATGCCCTAAAATAAATAAACATAGATTTTTTTTTTGTTTTATATTATTAAGAAATTTATTTTCTTTATTAAATATAAACAGTTGGTATAGTTTTGCATTGAAACATTATAGTAGTATTTTAAAATATCAATAACTATTTAAAACTACATTTTTATTTTTAAATCTTGTTATTGCATGCATTTTTGTCGCTTTAGTAAAGTTGAAACAAAAAAAATTTTATTATATTTCAATGTGCAAAACACAAGGCAAATGCCTCATATAATTTTTTTTGTTTCAACTGTACACATTTCATTAGCAAACACCTTATCCGCAACGACCACTCGCCTTAAAGAAAACAATGAAACTAAATTTTTTTTGTTGCGTTTTATGTATTCACTAGCTTACAATCCCGGTACTTCGTTACCGGTTGTATTGAATACCGGATAATAGAAGGATCAGTATTATTCTATCGATTTCAAAAAACTCCCCTACGTAGTCTTTGTTTTATTTACTTGTGGACGTTTATTATTTTATTATTTTAATATTTCAATGAATAATTTAAACAATAAAATTTTAATAACTCTGCTGGTACGTTATCATGTTCGTTCCGGGGGAAAAATATAATGACAATTTTCGAGCCCTAATGTCGGGATTTTGGATTTTGAGTGAATAAATATTTCAGTGAAAAAAGGAATTGGAATAAAAACAAGTGAGAGTGTTAAATTCGGCTGTGCCGAATCTTTTATACCCTCCAAAATGTGAAAAAAAAAAAAATGACAGGGGCGTTTCTTTTTTTTGGGGGGGGGGGGGGCGAAGTTGATAGGGTCAGTGGGGCACGTTGAGAGCACCTTACCATCGCGATAAATATACCAAATGTTTCATTTATTTAACAAAAATACAAAAAAACATGTAAAAACGCGTATTTTTTTAGAGGTTGGTTTAGTTCTTCAAGGGGGAACTTTTTCCCCCTGGTCCGATTTGGCCAATTTCCGAACTTAACCTGCCTAGGAACATAAGACGTATTTGTGCCCAATTTGAGGTTCTTAGCTCTTTTATTTTGGACTGCATCGTGTTAACTACAGACGGACGGACGGACAGACGGACGGACGGACGGACGGACGGACGGACGAACGGACATCGCTAAAATGTCTTAGAATCGATCACTGATCAATAATATATATACTTTATGGGGTCCCCGACCGATATTTCGATGCGTTACACACGGAATGACAAAGTGAGTATACCCCCATACTGTAGTTGGAGGGTATAAAAATATGGAGTAAAAATTTGAGTTGAAAATATCATTCCATATTGGTCCCTGCTCTATTTCATATTGTTCCCCGTTCTACGCCATTTCATTTCCAAAAAAAAAAAAAAGTACCAAAAGTACACTTAATTACCCCCATTAGAAACGGAATTTAAAAAAAGTACCTCTTCCAGAATGTTTTTTCTTCACCGAAGGATCCCACAATCCATATTTCAATTATCTAGGATCATTGTTTCAGCAAATATTTAAAGTACTTTTTATCCCCGTTAAGAAACGGAACTTCCAAAAAGAACTTTTCCCAATCTCTTTTTTCACTGAAGGATTTTACATTCCAAATTTTAAGTTTCTGGGACCATTATATCAGGAAATAAATAAGTACACTTTTTTATTCCTTTTAATCCCTTTATTTTCCGAGAGGCGAACCTTACCCAATTTCAAGTTTCTATGTTTATTATTTCAGAAAATAAAAAAGTACCAAAAAGTATACTTTTAATAATAGGTAGGTACTTTTTATAATAGGTACTTTTTATAAAAGGTACTTTTTGTAAAAGGTGCTTTTGATAAAAGGTACTTTTTATAAAAGGTACTTTTTATAAAAGGTACTTTTTATAAAAGGTACTTTTTATAAAAGGTACTTTTTATAAAAGGTACTTTTTATAAAAGGTACTTTTTATAAAAGGTACTTTTTATAAAAGGTACTTTTTTTTAAAAAAAGGTAAGGTAAGGTAAGGTAAGGTAAGGTAAGGTAAGGTAAGGTAAGGTAAGGTAAGGTAAGGTAAGGTAAGGTAAGGTAAGGTAAGGTAAGGTAAGGTAAGGTAAGGTAAGGTAAGGTAAGGTAAGGTAAGGTAAGGTAAGGTAAGGTAAGGTAAGGTAAGGTAAGGTAAGGTAAGGTAAGGTAAGGTAAGGTAAGGTAAGGTAAGGTAAGGTAAGGTAAGGTAAGGTAAGGTAAGGTAAGGTAAGGTAAGGTAAGGTAAGGTAAGGTAAGGTAAGGTAAGGTAAGGTAAGGTAAGGTAAGGTAAGGTAAGGTAAGGTAAGGTAAGGTAAGGTAAGGTAAGGTAAGGTAAGGTAAGGTAAGGTAAGGTAAGGTAAGGTAAGGTAAGGTAAGGTAAGGTAAGGTAAGGTAAGGTAAGGTAAGGTAAGGTAAGGTAAGGTAAGGTAAGGTAAGGTAAGGTAAGGTAAGGTAAGGTAAGGTAAGGTAAGGTAAGGTAAGGTAAGGTAAGGTAAGGTAAGGTAAGGTAAGGTAAGGTAAGGTAAGGTAAGGTAAGGTAAGGTAAGGTAAGGTAAGGTAAGGTAAGGTAAGGTAAGGTAAGGTAAGGTAAGGTAAGGTAAGGTAAGGTAAGGTAAGGTAAGGTAAGGTAAGGTAAGGTAAGGTAAGGTAAGGTAAGGTAAGGTAAGGTAAGGTAAGGTAAGGTAAGGTAAGGTAAGGTAAGGTAAGGTAAGGTAAGGTAAGGTAAGGTAAGGTAAGGTAAGGTAAGGTAAGGTAAGGTAAGGTAAGGTAAGGTAAGGTAAGGTAAGGTAAGGTAAGGTAAGGTAAGGTAAGGTAAGGTAAGGTAAGGTAAGGTAAGGTAAGGTAAGGTAAGGTAAGGTAAGGTAAGGTAAGGTAAGGTAAGGTAAGGTAAGGTAAGGTAAGGTAAGGTAAGGTAAGGTAAGGTAAGGTAAGGTAAGGTAAGGTAAGGTAAGGTAAGGTAAGGTAAGGTAAGGTAAGGTAAGGTAAGGTAAGGTAAGGTAAGGTAAGGTAAGGTAAGGTAAGGTAAGGTAAGGTAAGGTAAGGTAAGGTAAGGTTATAAAAGGTAAGGTTATAAAAGGTAAGGTTATAAAAGGTAAGGTTATAAAAGGTAAGGTTATAAAAGGTACTTTTTATAAAAGGTACTTTTTATAAAAGGTACTTTTTATAAAAGGTACTTTTTATAAAAGGTACTTTTATAAAAGGTACATTTTATAAAAGGTACTTTTTATAAAATGTACTTTTTATAAAAGGTACCATTATTTCAATAAATTAAAAAAAGTACCAAAGGTACACTTTTTTCCATTTTACCCCCGTAGAGTCAACATTGGCAAAAACCCAGCCTTGGTGAATATTTTTTCCGGGAGGTGAACCTACATTGCAAATTTTAAGTTTCTAGGACCATTATTTAAGAAAATATAAAAGGTACCAAAAGTACAGTTTTTTACCCTTTTTGTCCCCTTAGAATCAACATTGGCAAAAATCCGGTCATACTGGATCTATATTCCGGGAGGTGAACATACAGTCCAAATTTCAAGTCTCTATGACCATTATTTCAGGAGATATAAAAAGTACCAAAAGTACAGTTTTTTACCCTTTTTACCCCCTTAGAATCAACATTGGCAAAAATCCAGCCTCACTGGATCTATATTCCGGGAGGTGAACATACAGTCCAAATTTCAAGTTTCAGTGACCATTATTTCAGGAGATATAAAAAGTACCAAAAGTACAGTTTTTAACCCTTTTTACACCCTTAGAATCAACATTGGCAAAAATCCGGCCTTACTGAATCTATATTCCAGGAGTTGAACATACAGTCCAAATTTCAAGTCTCTGTGACCATTATTTCAGGAGATATAAAAAGTATCAAAAGTACAGTTTTTTACCCTTTTTGTCCCCTTAGAATCAACATTGGGAAAAATCCGGCTATACTGGATCTATATTCCGGGAGGTGAACATACAGTCCAAATTTCAAGTCTCTATGACCATTATTTCAGGAGATATAAAAAGTACCAAAAGTACAGTTTTTTACCCCTTAGAATCAACATTGGCAAAAATCCAGCCTTAGTGGATCTATATTCCGGGAGGTGGACCTACAGTCCAAATTTCAAGTCTCTAGCTTCAGCGGTTTGGGCTGGGCGATGATGAATGAGTATATAAGTCAGTCAGTCAGTCAGTCAGTCAGTCACATTACTCTTTTATATATATAGATTGACTGCTACCACCAAAATATACAAAACAATAGTTCAAAAGTTTTTTTTGTTGTTTTTTGCATTATAATTTTTTCATTGGCTACAAACACTAATGCATACAAAACCGGTTTCGTTTGTTTATTTTATTTTTGTTTTCAGTAAAGTTAAGAATTCAATTAAAACATTAATTGAATCAATTAAAATGTTTAATTGAAGTTAAATTTAATATCAAATCCATTTTTAATTAAAAAAAAAATTACGATATTATTTTCTGTGTAGTAAGAAATGGGTTCACCTTTCTTTCTTTAAGCCTAATGTAACTGCTGAACAAATTATGGGCTATAAAGGTGGAATATTCCAAAATAGGAAAACACCATTTGGAACAGGGATGAAATATGGCAATTTTGATTTGGTATCAAAAATGATTTTAAATTGTACTTTTTTGACCCTCAAGGTACTTTTTTTTATTTAAAACAACAAAAAATAGTAATTATAAACGAAACAGGTACTAAAAATTCATGAATGTATTATAAAAATGAGATTTGACATTTGTTCCGGTAAAAAACAAATTTATTAAACAAAACACCCCTCGGCCGAACCAACTTTAACCTCAAGTTGCGAACACCTTTCTTTGTTGATTATGAATCTGGGATGCCCCACTACTATATTTCGACGAAAATTAAAATCTTCGCAAGAGCCGTTTTTGGAAAAATAGCGTTTAAACGTCATAAAAATTATGAAAATATAACTTAAGACAAAAATTATTCCTAGGGAGTAAGTGGAAAGTCATAAGAACATACATGGTATTCATTAGACCATACATCAACATAAATAAAACTCTTTTAAGAAAAAGAGTTTCTCCACGAATAACTATATTTCAATTAGTAGAAAATGGGGAAAAAATTAATGCAAGAAAGAAATTTCAATAAAAAACAAGTAGAAAAGTTAAATTCGACTTGGCCGAATCTATGAATACCCTCCACAATGCCCATTTTAAGTGATAGTAAATTTTCTAACGTGAAAAAAATAACAATTATGATTAGAAATATTTTATTTTGTGTAAAAAAAATTTTTTTTATAATTTTTGAAAAAAAAATTATAATTTTTTTTTGAGTGTAAAATTTTTTCGAATTTTACATTCAAAAAAAAAATTTACAAATTTTTTTTTTGAGTGTAAAATTTTTTCGAATTTTACATTAAAAAAAAAATTTACTAATTTTTTTTTTGGGTGTAAAATTTTTTTTGAGTGTAAAATTTTTTTCGAGTGTATTTTTTTTTTGTTTTGGTATAAAAATATTTTTGAGTGACAAAAATACGTTTTAAAATATTTTTGTGACTTTCCAATGGTTTAAAAACAGGTTTAACGGGCTTTCACCACGTGAATTTAAGGTGAAGCTAATCTGATATTCACGGTTTTGCTAATAACTTTTGAACCACTAGACCGATTTTGGTGAAATTCAATACGAACCAGGCTGGAGGAACGAAAAATATATATGCCAAGCTCCAGCATCCTCAGAATTGATTTTCGAAAGTTATAGTGCTTTTTATCTCATAAATTCACGAAAAACCCTTGCCGAAATTCAGTCATTTGCTCATAACTTTTGAACCACTGGACCGATTTCGCTGGATTGCAATACCAACCTGACCAGGTGAATGCCCAACATATATGCCAAACTTCAAGAGCCTCCGTAAAGTCTTTCAAAAGTTAGCGTGTTTTCAACAGACAGACAGACAGACAGACAGACAGACGGACAGACGGACGGACGGACGGACGGACGGACGGACGGACGGACGGACATCGCTAGATCGTCTTAAAATCGATCGAGGATCATGAATATATATACTTTATGGGGTCCTAGACCAATATTTCGAGGTGTTACAAACGGAATGACAAACTTATATATACCCTCTATCACTAGAGTGGAGGGTATAATTAATTAAAATTTGTTCAATTTAAAATGTATCAAATTAGTCGCGGGCGTATCAACGTATTTTTCAACATTAAATAGTATCAAAAAAAGTACATTTGTATCAACAATTCCATCCCTGATTTGGAATGCTACAAATTAGTTAAAGTTAATACGGATTTGAAAACTCTTCGAAAAATTTCTTTCAAAGTTTTTTATCACCGCTGGACTATATAAGGAGCCTTCTATGTGGCCGGCTGATACGAATGTGCGTCCTTTTCGATTTTTTATACCCTCCACTCTAGTGATAGAGGGTATATATAAGTTTGTCATTCCGTTTGTAACTCATCGAAATATCGGTCTGGGACCCCATAAAGTATATATATTCATGATGCCCGATCGATTTTAAGACATTCTAGCGATGTCCGTCTGTCCGTCTGTCCGTCTGTCTGTCTGTCTGTCTGTCTGTGGAAAATGCTGTGGCGGACAAAATATTGCACAGAGATGACTGAAACTTAACATATTTGTTGGAAGTTCTCCCGAGAAGTTTGGTATTGCATTTGAGCGATATTGGTTCAGCGGTTCAAAAGTTATGAACGAAAATGTAAGCACACCTCAAAAATTTCAGTAAATTCAACATAACCTAAATATACAAAATGCTTTAATTCGGCTTCTGGTTGACATATGTGAACATAATTGAACACCAAAGGGTATTTAAACAAGTACGAACATATTTTTTGACAAAAAAAAAAAAAAATCGCGGATTTTTTTTTACCAAAATTTTTTTTCGCGGAAATTTTTTTTCAATTTTTTTTTTTTTTTTTTTTAAAGTAATTTCCTTTTAAATAAAGTTTTTTGCAATAATCTTTTTGAAATTGTGGAGGGTATCACTACATTCGGCAAGGCCGAATTTAACTTTTTTACTTGTTTTAATTTAATATGTATAAATTTATAGTACATTTAATTTTTTTTTTTATATTAATCTTAGTCTGTAAGGAATTTTGTTCCATTGGCTATAAATAATAAATAAATAATAAATAAATAAAGTCTCCCTAATGTCACCCGCGGATCTTTATGCAATTGGTTTTATTTTGTAGATTAGAAAAAATAAAGGGACACGTATTTTTTTTAGTGGCCCAAATTCATATTTAGGGGGTAAAAAGGAGGGGGAAAACAAGGTAATTTTTCAGTTTTTTTCGTTTGTCTCCTATATTATGCAAAGAAACCTAGTCATGTTACATACCAAATGAAAGGTCTTTAGAAAACCTATCTATGTGCGCTAAGAATGTGTCTAAACATGCATAACTTTTTGTCATTTTGAGTAAAATACCAAAACTTTGGGACATTTTTGTTAATACACAGAAAAAAATATTCAATGGAAAAAAACAATTAAATATTTGCTCAGCTTAAAATTTGACATTTAATTAAATTTTACTTGAATCAATTAACAATTTGCTCAAATCTGAAAAATTCACAAAAAAAATCATAAAAACAAAAAAACTCATCAAAGTAGGCTTTGAGTAACAATGCGATGAACGCTGTTGCGTTTTTTGTTTTAGTTTTAGTTATTCGTCAAATAGAAAAGTACTTTCACGCACACAAGACGAAAATAAACAAAATAATATAAAGCACAAAAAAAAACAATTTAAACAAAAGACTGACAAAAAACACTACAACTGTAAAATAATTATTAACCATTCACTCAGATCAAGCATTGGATTACTCAAAAATAACACAAAATTATTGATTTACCGCTCACTCAAATCAAACATTGGTTTAATCAAAAATTACAGAAAAATAACAATTAACAAATTACTCAAATCAAGCATTGGTTTAATCAAGGAACAGTCAATGACTGACCTACAATTTTCGTGCTTGATCCAACAATTTTCCTCATTAGATGACTTTTAATAAAAATTCTTACTGCCAAAGAAATTTTCCACAAATCTAAGAAACGTATCTTTATTTTTAAGACATACATATTTCTTAAACAACAATTTAGTTCAAGTTTAGTTAAAATTTACTAACAAAACATCATCGAATTTCTCTTCTTTGAATTGAGGAAGTGTACTTCTTAGAATTTAGTTAATAACTTCTGAGAATTTAGTAAATAATTTCTTAGAATTTAGTTAAAAATTCAAATGAATATATCTCGAAAACTAAGCGAGATAGAGCGAAACGGACGAAATTTTCAAAAGAAAGACTGTAAAGAAAAATATGAAATTGTCTAGCTCTGCATATCTGTCTGGGTCTCAATGCCCTAATTAAATATCTACACTCAAAAAATTATGTCATTAACTGTTTGTAGTTTATTTTAAAAATTTTACGTTTAGTCGTTTTTAAAAGAAAAAACATTTATTTAATGCTCAGTTTTTATTAATGACTTCTTCTGTCCTTTGTTTCAAAAATAACACACTAAAATATAAAGACTTTCATTAACATTTAATTTTTAAAGTCATTTATTTTTGTTCTGTAAGTAAAAACTACTGATTATTCTTTGAATTTTTAATGAATTGTGTAAGTATTTTTTTTTTAAATTGTTGGTATTTTTTAATGAGATATCATTAGTTTTTACCTACACAAGTAGGTTATTTTTTTGTAGAAAAAAATTCAAAAAATTATTTATAGAAATATAAAAACATGTATGTATCAAGTGACTTTGGCACGATGGGTAGAGTGTCTGGCCAGAATGTAGTTGATTGCGGGATCGATTCCCCAAAATTTTATTAAAAATTTAAAAAAAAATATATATCAATAGAAAATTGTAAAAATAACCTACGAAATCTTTAATTTAAATGTTTTCGTAGGTTATTTTTTTGGAATTGTTTGGTAAAAATAACACACTAACTATAAATTTTTAATGTTTTCTAAGTTATTTTTTCGAATTTGTTGGTAAAAATAAATGAAAAAAACGTAATGTTTAATGTTATTTATTTTAGAAAATTTTGTCAACAGTAAAAAATAAATGTTGGTGTTTGTTAAAATAAATGAATAATTCCTGGGATGGTTTTCAATTGTTTATGCACTGGTTTTAAATATGTTTTTCATTTGTTTTTGTCTACAAAATATTTTGAGGGTAAAATTTGAAATTCCCGAGATTTTATATATGCACATATCTCGGTAAATATTGACAACACGAGAAAAGGTTCAACGGCATTTTTGTAGCTCTTGACACGTAGAACACTTCCGCAAAATATCCGAAAGCCCTCCGATTAAAAGTTTTTGAGATATCCAGTTTTTAAGATTCTCAAGGCCCTACCAGACCCCTTATTACCGTATCTCAAAAACTAAGCAATTTAGAGCGAAACGGACACAAATTTGGGTCAAAATCTATGGGGACCCTTAAAGGACCAAGGTCTTGAGTTAACAAGGGGCTTGACCCATGGGGTCCGAATCCATGGGTCCAGTGTCTAGACCCAATCCAGTTTTAAAATGAGAATGAATTAAAGTGTAATATAATTTTTCCCATTTTGTGGTTAAAATTGGCTTAAAATTTATTAACTTTGTTTTCCTTATTTCTGGAAAAATTACGAACTAAAACCAAGAAAAAAAATCTTTAGAGCCAAATCATTCCCTCTTTTTCTTAAAATTAAGTTAATTTTCACAGATTTTAGTTCACTTTTTTTTGAGTGTATGAATACCCTCCACAATGCTCTTTTTAAGTGATAGTAAATTTTCTACCGTGAAAAAAATTACGTTTTGATTAAAAATATTTTATTTTGTTTAAAAAACTTTTTTTTTTAGTAATTTTTGAAAAAAAAATAATAATTTATTAAATTTCATTTGAGTGTAAAATTTTTTTAGAGTGATTTTTTTTTTTTTAGAGTAAAAATATTTTTGAGTGACAAAAATACGTTTTAAAATATTTTTGTGACTTACCAAGGTTTTTTAAACCATGTTTAACACGTGAATTTAAGGTGAAACTAATCTGAAATTCACTGTTTAGCTTATAACTATTGAACCACTGAACCGATATGGTTGAAATTTTATACGAACCAGGCCAGGGAAACGACGTGTCAAGCGTCAGCATCCTCAGATTTGCCTTTCGAAAGTTAGCGTGTTTTTTATTTTGTAAATTCACGAAAAACCCTTGCCGAAATTCAGTCTCATAACTTTTAAAAGTTAACCAGGTAAAGTTAGCGTGTTTTCTACAGACGGACAGACAGAGAGACGGACGGACGGATGTCGCTAGATCGACTTAGAATCGATCGAGGATCATGAATATATATAGTCCAATATTTCGAGGTGTTACACAGGGAATGACAAACGTATATCACTAGAGTGGAGGGTACAAAAAAAATTTCGCGGAATTTTTTTTTTTCACCAAAAAAGTTTTTTCGCGTAATATTTTTTTCAAAATTTTTTTTTTTTTGCAAATAATCTTTTATTATATTGTGGACGGTATCAATACATTCGGCAAAGCCGAATTTAACTATTTTACTTGCTTTTTAATCAAATAAGCATTTTATTAAACTCGATATTAGAAAAAATTTCACTATAATTAATTTCTGTTTGTATAAGCAGTTGAAAAGAATTGGCAATAAGTTAACACATAGTAATGTTTTTGTGGTATGTAAAAAAAAATAAGAGCCAAAAAACCGAATCATAGTTAAAAAATTGTATATGTTAATATATGGATATATAACGGTTGTTTACACTGTTGCCAAATTTTTATAGCAAAAACCGCTTAATCAAAAATTTTAAGCGAAAACGACCGGTGGATCTAAAAAAAAACTAATAAAATTACTGACAAAATATGTCGCCATTAGGCATGTCTCAGAAAGAGAAAATGCTAATTCCTTCATTTGTGTCTGCAATTCCAGATCATGTTGGGAACCCTTGCGAAATAATGTAAGAGACAAAAATGTTGAAGTTGAGATTGCTAGAAATAGAATTGTAGTGTTGGAAACTGTCAAAATTTATTTTGTAGAAATTATAAATATTCACATATATAAAAAACAATTTCCATTAACAAGATAAACCGACATTTAAAATCCTACTGATGATAACACTAACTGGAGTGTTTGAAACCGGTATGGGAATACCAGAAATGTGTATAATTTTTAGAAATTAAATTTTTCTTCTGCATTTTTTCAACTTGAACCCTTATTTTCAAAAATAAATTTGATACAAAAATTGCTAAAAACTCAAAATATGAAATGTGTTTTTTAATTATAAAGACAATTTTTTTAGTGTTCTAGAAAACAACAAAGCGAAAAAATTTTTAAACTCAGTTTTCAAATATAAACCATTTCCACAACTGTTCAAGATTTCTCACAAACCTCTAAAATACAATTTCCTCGCTAGAGCCATTTTAAACGCGCTAGACTCGATTGGAAAACCTTAAAATTGGCAACATTGAATTTATATTGAAGTTGAATACTGCATGAATCACTTGTATATGAAATTTTTTACTTAAAAGCACTTGTAAAGCATTTAAAATGCAACATGCTGAGTTGAGCATAAAAGTGATGAAATACAACTAAAAGAAGAATGACTGAATATGCAGCCGGGAATGTTTTTTATACCCTCCACTCTAGTGATAGAGGGTATATATAAGTTTGTCATTCCGTATGTAACACATTGAAATATTGGTTTAGGACCCCATAAAGTATATATATTAATGATCCTTGATCGATTCTAAGTCGATCTAGCGATGTCCGTCTGTCTGTCTGTCTGTCTGTCTGTCTGTCTGTCTGTCTGTCTGTCTGTCTGTCTGTCTGTCTGTCTGTCTGTCTGTCTGTCTGTCTGTCTGTCTGTCTGTCTGTCTGTCTGTCTGTCTGTCTGTCTGTCTGTCTGTCTGTCTGTCTGTCTGTCTGTCTGTCTGTCTGTCTGTCTGTCTGTCTGTCTGTCTGTCTGTCTGTCTGTCTGTCTGTCTGTCTGTCTGTCTGTCTGTCTGTCTGTCTGTCTGTCTGTCTGTCTGTCTGTCTGTCTGTCTGTCTGTCTGTCTGTCTGTCTGTCTGTCTGTCTGTCTGTCTGTCTGTCTGTCTGTCTGTCTGTCTGTCTGTCTGTCTGTCTGTCTGTCTGTCTGTCTGTCTGTCTGTCTGTCTGTCTGTCTGTCTGTCTGTCTGTCTGTCTGTCTGTCTGTCTGTCTGTCTGTCTGTCTGTCTGTCTGTCTGTCTGTCTGTCTGTCTGTCTGTCTGTCTGTCTGTCTGTCTGTCTGTCTGTCTGTCTGTCTGTCTGTCTGTCTGTCTGTCTGTCTGTCTGTCTGTCTGTCTGTCTGTCTGTCTGTCTGTCTGTCTGTCTGTCTGTCTGTCTGTCTGTCTGTCTGTCTGTCTGTCTGTCTGTCTGTCTGTCTGTCTGTCTGTCTGTCTGTCTGTCTGTCTGTCTGTCTGTCTGTCTGTCTGTCTGTCTGTCTGTCTGTCTGTCTGTCTGTCTGTCTGTCTGTCTGTCTGTCTGTCTGTCTGTCTGTCTGTCTGTCTGTCTGTCTGTCTGTCTGTCTGTCTGTCTGTCTGTCTGTCTGTCTGTCTGTCTGTCTGTCTGTCTGTCTGTCTGTCTGTCTGTCTGTCTGTCTGTCTGTCTGTCTGTCTGTCTGTCTGTCTGTCTGTCTGTCTGTCTGTCTGTCTGTCTGTCTGTCTGTCTGTCTGTCTGTCTGTCTGTCTGTCTGTCTGTCTGTCTGTCTGTCTGTCTGTCTGTCTGTCTGTCTGTCTGTCTGTCTGTCTGTCTGTCTGTCTGTCTGTCTGTCTGTCTGTCTGTCTGTCTGTCTGTCTGTCTGTCTGTCTGTCTGTCTGTCTGTCTGTCTGTCTGTCTGTCTGTCTGTCTGTCTGTCTGTCTGTCTGTCTGTCTGTCTGTCTGTCTGTCTGTCTGTCTGTCTGTCTGTCTGTCTGTCTGTCTGTCTGTCTGTCTGTCTGTCTGTCTGTCTGTCTGTCTGTCTGTCTGTCTGTCTGTCTGTCTGTCTGTCTGTCTGTCTGTCTGTCTGTCTGTCTGTCTGTCTGTCTGTCTGTCTGTCTGTCTGTCTGTCTGTCTGTCTGTCTGTCTGTCTGTCTGTCTGTCTGTCTGTCTGTCTGTCTGTCTGTCTGTCTGTCTGTCTGTCTGTCTGTCTGTCTGTCTGTCTGTCTGTCTGTCTGTCTGTCTGTCTGTCTGTCTGTCTGTCTGTCTGTCTGTCTGTCTGTCTGTCTGTCTGTCTGTCTGTCTGTCTGTCTGTCTGTCTGTCTGTCTGTCTGTCTGTCTGTCTGTCTGTCTGTCTGTCTGTCTGTCTGTCTGTCTGTCTGTCTGTCTGTCTGTCTGTCTGTCTGTCTGTCTGTCTGTCTGTCTGTCTGTCTGTCTGTCTGTCTGTCTGTCTGTCTGTCTGTCTGTCTGTCTGTCTGTCTGTCTGTCTGTCTGTCTGTCTGTCTGTCTGTCTGTCTGTCTGTCTGTCTGTCTGTCTGTCTGTCTGTCTGTCTGTCTGTCTGTCTGTCTGTCTGTCTGTCTGTCTGTCTGTCTGTCTGTCTGTCTGTCTGTCTGTCTGTCTGTCTGTCTGTCTGTCTGTCTGTCTGTCTGTCTGTCTGTCTGTCTGTCTGTCTGTCTGTCTGTCTGTCTGTCTGTCTGTCTGTCTGTCTGTCTGTCTGTCTGTCTGTCTGTCTGTCTGTCTGTCTGTCTGTCTGTCTGTCTGTCTGTCTGTCTGTCTGTCTGTCTGTCTGTCTGTCTGTCTGTCTGTCTGTCTGTCTGTCTGTCTGTCTGTCTGTCTGTCTGTCTGTCTGTCTGTCTGTCTGTCTGTCTGTCTGTCTGTCTGTCTGTCTGTCTGTCTGTCTGTCTGTCTGTCTGTCTGTCTGTCTGTCTGTCTGTCTGTCTGTCTGTCTGTCTGTCTGTCTGTCTGTCTGTCTGTCTGTCTGTCTGTCTGTCTGTCTGTCTGTCTGTCTGTCTGTCTGTCTGTCTGTCTGTCTGTCTGTCTGTCTGTCTGTCTGTCTGTCTGTCTGTCTGTCTGTCTGTCTGTCTGTCTGTCTGTCTGTCTGTCTGTCTGTCTGTCTGTCTGTCTGTCTGTCTGTCTGTCTGTCTGTCTGTCTGTCTGTCTGTCTGTCTGTCTGTCTGTCTGTCTGTCTGTCTGTCTGTCTGTCTGTCTGTCTGTCTGTCTGTCTGTCTGTCTGTCTGTCTGTCTGTCTGTCTGTCTGTCTGTCTGTCTGTCTGTCTGTCTGTCTGTCTGTCTGTCTGTCTGTCTGTCTGTCTGTCTGTCTGTCTGTCTGTCTGTCTGTCTGTCTGTCTGTCTGTCTGTCTGTCTGTCTGTCTGTCTGTCTGTCTGTCTGTCTGTCTGTCTGTCTGTCTGTCTGTCTGTCTGTCTGTCTGTCTGTCTGTCTGTCTGTCTGTCTGTCTGTCTGTCTGTCTGTCTGTCTGTCTGTCTGTCTGTCTGTCTGTCTGTCTGTCTGTCTGTCTGTCTGTCTGTCTGTCTGTCTGTCTGTCTGTCTGTCTGTCTGTCTGTCTGTCTGTCTGTCTGTCTGTCTGTCTGTCTGTCTGTCTGTCTGTCTGTCTGTCTGTCTGTCTGTCTGTCTGTCTGTCTGTCTGTCTGTCTGTCTGTCTGTCTGTCTGTCTGTCTGTCTGTCTGTCTGTCTGTCTGTCTGTCTGTCTGTCTGTCTGTCTGTCTGTCTGTCTGTCTGTCTGTCTGTCTGTCTGTCTGTCTGTCTGTCTGTCTGTCTGTCTGTCTGTCTGTCTGTCTGTCTGTCTGTCTGTCTGTCTGTCTGTCTGTCTGTCTGTCTGTCTGTCTGTCTGTCTGTCTGTCTGTCTGTCTGTCTGTCTGTCTGTCTGTCTGTCTGTCTGTCTGTCTGTCTGTCTGTCTGTCTGTCTGTCTGTCTGTCTGTCTGTCTGTCTGTCTGTCTGTCTGTCTGTCTGTCTGTCTGTCTGTCTGTCTGTCTGTCTGTCTGTCTGTCTGTCTGTCTGTCTGTCTGTCTGTCTGTCTGTCTGTCTGTCTGTCTGTCTGTCTGTCTGTCTGTCTGTCTGTCTGTCTGTCTGTCTGTCTGTCTGTCTGTCTGTCTGTCTGTCTGTCTGTCTGTCTGTCTGTCTGTCTGTCTGTCTGTCTGTCTGTCTGTCTGTCTGTCTGTCTGTCTGTCTGTCTGTCTGTCTGTCTGTCTGTCTGTCTGTCTGTCTGTCTGTCTGTCTGTCTGTCTGTCTGTCTGTCTGTCTGTCTGTCTGTCTGTCTGTCTGTCTGTCTGTCTGTCTGTCTGTCTGTCTGTCTGTCTGTCTGTCTGTCTGTCTGTCTGTCTGTCTGTCTGTCTGTCTGTCTGTCTGTCTGTCTGTCTGTCTGTCTGTCTGTCTGTCTGTCTGTCTGTCTGTCTGTCTGTCTGTCTGTCTGTCTGTCTGTCTGTCTGTCTGTCTGTCTGTCTGTCTGTCTGTCTGTCTGTCTGTCTGTCTGTCTGTCTGTCTGTCTGTCTGTCTGTCTGTCTGTCTGTCTGTCTGTCTGTCTGTCTGTCTGTCTGTCTGTCTGTCTGTCTGTCTGTCTGTCTGTCTGTCTGTCTGTCTGTCTGTCTGTCTGTCTGTCTGTCTGTCTGTCTGTCTGTCTGTCTGTCTGTCTGTCTGTCTGTCTGTCTGTCTGTCTGTCTGTCTGTCTGTCTGTCTGTCTGTCTGTCTGTCTGTCTGTCTGTCTGTCTGTCTGTCTGTCTGTCTGTCTGTCTGTCTGTCTGTCTGTCTGTCTGTCTGTCTGTCTGTCTGTCTGTCTGTCTGTCTGTCTGTCTGTCTGTCTGTCTGTCTGTCTGTCTGTCTGTCTGTCTGTCTGTCTGTCTGTCTGTCTGTCTGTCTGTCTGTCTGTCTGTCTGTCTGTCTGTCTGTCTGTCTGTCTGTCTGTCTGTCTGTCTGTCTGTCTGTCTGTCTGTCTGTCTGTCTGTCTGTCTGTCTGTCTGTCTGTCTGTCTGTCTGTCTGTCTGTCTGTCTGTCTGTCTGTCTGTCTGTCTGTCTGTCTGTCTGTCTGTCTGTCTGTCTGTCTGTCTGTCTGTCTGTCTGTCTGTCTGTCTGTCTGTCTGTCTGTCTGTCTGTCTGTCTGTCTGTCTGTCTGTCTGTCTGTCTGTCTGTCTGTCTGTCTGTCTGTCTGTCTGTCTGTCTGTCTGTCTGTCTGTCTGTCTGTCTGTCTGTCTGTCTGTCTGTCTGTCTGTCTGTCTGTCTGTCTGTCTGTCTGTCTGTCTGTCTGTCTGTCTGTCTGTCTGTCTGTCTGTCTGTCTGTCTGTCTGTCTGTCTGTCTGTCTGTCTGTCTGTCTGTCTGTCTGTCTGTCTGTCTGTCTGTCTGTCTGTCTGTCTGTCTGTCTGTCTGTCTGTCTGTCTGTCTGTCTGTCTGTCTGTCTGTCTGTCTGTCTGTCTGTCTGTCTGTCTGTCTGTCTGTCTGTCTGTCTGTCTGTCTGTCTGTCTGTCTGTCTGTCTGTCTGTCTGTCTGTCTGTCTGTCTGTCTGTCTGTCTGTCTGTCTGTCTGTCTGTCTGTCTGTCTGTCTGTCTGTCTGTCTGTCTGTCTGTCTGTCTGTCTGTCTGTCTGTCTGTCTGTCTGTCTGTCTGTCTGTCTGTCTGTCTGTCTGTCTGTCTGTCTGTCTGTCTGTCTGTCTGTCTGTCTGTCTGTCTGTCTGTCTGTCTGTCTGTCTGTCTGTCTGTCTGTCTGTCTGTCTGTCTGTCTGTCTGTCTGTCTGTCTGTCTGTCTGTCTGTCTGTCTGTCTGTCTGTCTGTCTGTCTGTCTGTCTGTCTGTCTGTCTGTCTGTCTGTCTGTCTGTCTGTCTGTCTGTCTGTCTGTCTGTCTGTCTGTCTGTCTGTCTGTCTGTCTGTCTGTCTGTCTGTCTGTCTGTCTGTCTGTCTGTCTGTCTGTCTGTCTGTCTGTCTGTCTGTCTGTCTGTCTGTCTGTCTGTCTGTCTGTCTGTCTGTCTGTCTGTCTGTCTGTCTGTCTGTCTGTCTGTCTGTCTGTCTGTCTGTCTGTCTGTCTGTCTGTCTGTCTGTCTGTCTGTCTGTCTGTCTGTCTGTCTGTCTGTCTGTCTGTCTGTCTGTCTGTCTGTCTGTCTGTCTGTCTGTCTGTCTGTCTGTCTGTCTGTCTGTCTGTCTGTCTGTCTGTCTGTCTGTCTGTCTGTCTGTCTGTCTGTCTGTCTGTCTGTCTGTCTGTCTGTCTGTCTGTCTGTCTGTCTGTCTGTCTGTCTGTCTGTCTGTCTGTCTGTCTGTCTGTCTGTCTGTCTGTCTGTCTGTCTGTCTGTCTGTCTGTCTGTCTGTCTGTCTGTCTGTCTGTCTGTCTGTCTGTCTGTCTGTCTGTCTGTCTGTCTGTCTGTCTGTCTGTCTGTCTGTCTGTCTGTCTGTCTGTCTGTCTGTCTGTCTGTCTGTCTGTCTGTCTGTCTGTCTGTCTGTCTGTCTGTCTGTCTGTCTGTCTGTCTGTCTGTCTGTCTGTCTGTCTGTCTGTCTGTCTGTCTGTCTGTCTGTCTGTCTGTCTGTCTGTCTGTCTGTCTGTCTGTCTGTCTGTCTGTCTGTCTGTCTGTCTGTCTGTCTGTCTGTCTGTCTGTCTGTCTGTCTGTCTGTCTGTCTGTCTGTCTGTCTGTCTGTCTGTCTGTCTGTCTGTCTGTCTGTCTGTCTGTCTGTCTGTCTGTCTGTCTGTCTGTCTGTCTGTCTGTCTGTCTGTCTGTCTGTCTGTCTGTCTGTCTGTCTGTCTGTCTGTCTGTCTGTCTGTCTGTCTGTCTGTCTGTCTGTCTGTCTGTCTGTCTGTCTGTCTGTCTGTCTGTCTGTCTGTCTGTCTGTCTGTCTGTCTGTCTGTCTGTCTGTCTGTCTGTCTGTCTGTCTGTCTGTCTGTCTGTCTGTCTGTCTGTCTGTCTGTCTGTCTGTCTGTCTGTCTGTCTGTCTGTCTGTCTGTCTGTCTGTCTGTCTGTCTGTCTGTCTGTCTGTCTGTCTGTCTGTCTGTCTGTCTGTCTGTCTGTCTGTCTGTCTGTCTGTCTGTCTGTCTGTCTGTCTGTCTGTCTGTCTGTCTGTCTGTCTGTCTGTCTGTCTGTCTGTCTGTCTGTCTGTCTGTCTGTCTGTCTGTCTGTCTGTCTGTCTGTCTGTCTGTCTGTCTGTCTGTCTGTCTGTCTGTCTGTCTGTCTGTCTGTCTGTCTGTCTGTCTGTCTGTCTGTCTGTCTGTCTGTCTGTCTGTCTGTCTGTCTGTCTGTCTGTCTGTCTGTCTGTCTGTCTGTCTGTCTGTCTGTCTGTCTGTCTGTCTGTCTGTCTGTCTGTCTGTCTGTCTGTCTGTCTGTCTGTCTGTCTGTCTGTCTGTCTGTCTGTCTGTCTGTCTGTCTGTCTGTCTGTCTGTCTGTCTGTCTGTCTGTCTGTCTGTCTGTCTGTCTGTCTGTCTGTCTGTCTGTCTGTCTGTCTGTCTGTCTGTCTGTCTGTCTGTCTGTCTGTCTGTCTGTCTGTCTGTCTGTCTGTCTGTCTGTCTGTCTGTCTGTCTGTCTGTCTGTCTGTCTGTCTGTCTGTCTGTCTGTCTGTCTGTCTGTCTGTCTGTCTGTCTGTCTGTCTGTCTGTCTGTCTGTCTGTCTGTCTGTCTGTCTGTCTGTCTGTCTGTCTGTCTGTCTGTCTGTCTGTCTGTCTGTCTGTCTGTCTGTCTGTCTGTCTGTCTGTCTGTCTGTCTGTCTGTCTGTCTGTCTGTCTGTCTGTCTGTCTGTCTGTCTGTCTGTCTGTCTGTCTGTCTGTCTGTCTGTCTGTCTGTCTGTCTGTCTGTCTGTCTGTCTGTCTGTCTGTCTGTCTGTCTGTCTGTCTGTCTGTCTGTCTGTCTGTCTGTCTGTCTGTCTGTCTGTCTGTCTGTCTGTCTGTCTGTCTGTCTGTCTGTCTGTCTGTCTGTCTGTCTGTCTGTCTGTCTGTCTGTCTGTCTGTCTGTCTGTCTGTCTGTCTGTCTGTCTGTCTGTCTGTCTGTCTGTCTGTCTGTCTGTCTGTCTGTCTGTCTGTCTGTCTGTCTGTCTGTCTGTCTGTCTGTCTGTCTGTCTGTCTGTCTGTCTGTCTGTCTGTCTGTCTGTCTGTCTGTCTGTCTGTCTGTCTGTCTGTCTGTCTGTCTGTCTGTCTGTCTGTCTGTCTGTCTGTCTGTCTGTCTGTCTGTCTGTCTGTCTGTCTGTCTGTCTGTCTGTCTGTCTGTCTGTCTGTCTGTCTGTCTGTCTGTCTGTCTGTCTGTCTGTCTGTCTGTCTGTCTGTCTGTCTGTCTGTCTGTCTGTCTGTCTGTCTGTCTGTCTGTCTGTCTGTCTGTCTGTCTGTCTGTCTGTCTGTCTGTCTGTCTGTCTGTCTGTCTGTCTGTCTGTCTGTCTGTCTGTCTGTCTGTCTGTCTGTCTGTCTGTCTGTCTGTCTGTCTGTCTGTCTGTCTGTCTGTCTGTCTGTCTGTCTGTCTGTCTGTCTGTCTGTCTGTCTGTCTGTCTGTCTGTCTGTCTGTCTGTCTGTCTGTCTGTCTGTCTGTCTGTCTGTCTGTCTGTCTGTCTGTCTGTCTGTCTGTCTGTCTGTCTGTCTGTCTGTCTGTCTGTCTGTCTGTCTGTCTGTCTGTCTGTCTGTCTGTCTGTCTGTCTGTCTGTCTGTCTGTCTGTCTGTCTGTCTGTCTGTCTGTCTGTCTGTCTGTCTGTCTGTCTGTCTGTCTGTCTGTCTGTCTGTCTGTCTGTCTGTCTGTCTGTCTGTCTGTCTGTCTGTCTGTCTGTCTGTCTGTCTGTCTGTCTGTCTGTCTGTCTGTCTGTCTGTCTGTCTGTCTGTCTGTCTGTCTGTCTGTCTGTCTGTCTGTCTGTCTGTCTGTCTGTCTGTCTGTCTGTCTGTCTGTCTGTCTGTCTGTCTGTCTGTCTGTCTGTCTGTCTGTCTGTCTGTCTGTCTGTCTGTCTGTCTGTCTGTCTGTCTGTCTGTCTGTCTGTCTGTCTGTCTGTCTGTCTGTCTGTCTGTCTGTCTGTCTGTCTGTCTGTCTGTCTGTCTGTCTGTCTGTCTGTCTGTCTGTCTGTCTGTCTGTCTGTCTGTCTGTCTGTCTGTCTGTCTGTCTGTCTGTCTGTCTGTCTGTCTGTCTGTCTGTCTGTCTGTCTGTCTGTCTGTCTGTCTGTCTGTCTGTCTGTCTGTCTGTCTGTCTGTCTGTCTGTCTGTCTGTCTGTCTGTCTGTCTGTCTGTCTGTCTGTCTGTCTGTCTGTCTGTCTGTCTGTCTGTCTGTCTGTCTGTCTGTCTGTCTGTCTGTCTGTCTGTCTGTCTGTCTGTCTGTCTGTCTGTCTGTCTGTCTGTCTGTCTGTCTGTCTGTCTGTCTGTCTGTCTGTCTGTCTGTCTGTCTGTCTGTCTGTCTGTCTGTCTGTCTGTCTGTCTGTCTGTCTGTCTGTCTGTCTGTCTGTCTGTCTGTCTGTCTGTCTGTCTGTCTGTCTGTCTGTCTGTCTGTCTGTCTGTCTGTCTGTCTGTCTGTCTGTCTGTCTGTCTGTCTGTCTGTCTGTCTGTCTGTCTGTCTGTCTGTCTGTCTGTCTGTCTGTCTGTCTGTCTGTCTGTCTGTCTGTCTGTCTGTCTGTCTGTCTGTCTGTCTGTCTGTCTGTCTGTCTGTCTGTCTGTCTGTCTGTCTGTCTGTCTGTCTGTCTGTCTGTCTGTCTGTCTGTCTGTCTGTCTGTCTGTCTGTCTGTCTGTCTGTCTGTCTGTCTGTCTGTCTGTCTGTCTGTCTGTCTGTCTGTCTGTCTGTCTGTCTGTCTGTCTGTCTGTCTGTCTGTCTGTCTGTCTGTCTGTCTGTCTGTCTGTCTGTCTGTCTGTCTGTCTGTCTGTCTGTCTGTCTGTCTGTCTGTCTGTCTGTCTGTCTGTCTGTCTGTCTGTCTGTCTGTCTGTCTGTCTGTCTGTCTGTCTGTCTGTCTGTCTGTCTGTCTGTCTGTCTGTCTGTCTGTCTGTCTGTCTGTCTGTCTGTCTGTCTGTCTGTCTGTCTGTCTGTCTGTCTGTCTGTCTGTCTGTCTGTCTGTCTGTCTGTCTGTCTGTCTGTCTGTCTGTCTGTCTGTCTGTCTGTCTGTCTGTCTGTCTGTCTGTCTGTCTGTCTGTCTGTCTGTCTGTCTGTCTGTCTGTCTGTCTGTCTGTCTGTCTGTCTGTCTGTCTGTCTGTCTGTCTGTCTGTCTGTCTGTCTGTCTGTCTGTCTGTCTGTCTGTCTGTCTGTCTGTCTGTCTGTCTGTCTGTCTGTCTGTCTGTCTGTCTGTCTGTCTGTCTGTCTGTCTGTCTGTCTGTCTGTCTGTCTGTCTGTCTGTCTGTCTGTCTGTCTGTCTGTCTGTCTGTCTGTCTGTCTGTCTGTCTGTCTGTCTGTCTGTCTGTCTGTCTGTCTGTCTGTCTGTCTGTCTGTCTGTCTGTCTGTCTGTCTGTCTGTCTGTCTGTCTGTCTGTCTGTCTGTCTGTCTGTCTGTCTGTCTGTCTGTCTGTCTGTCTGTCTGTCTGTCTGTCTGTCTGTCTGTCTGTCTGTCTGTCTGTCTGTCTGTCTGTCTGTCTGTCTGTCTGTCTGTCTGTCTGTCTGTCTGTCTGTCTGTCTGTCTGTCTGTCTGTCTGTCTGTCTGTCTGTCTGTCTGTCTGTCTGTCTGTCTGTCTGTCTGTCTGTCTGTCTGTCTGTCTGTCTGTCTGTCTGTCTGTCTGTCTGTCTGTCTGTCTGTCTGTCTGTCTGTCTGTCTGTCTGTCTGTCTGTCTGTCTGTCTGTCTGTCTGTCTGTCTGTCTGTCTGTCTGTCTGTCTGTCTGTCTGTCTGTCTGTCTGTCTGTCTGTCTGTCTGTCTGTCTGTCTGTCTGTCTGTCTGTCTGTCTGTCTGTCTGTCTGTCTGTCTGTCTGTCTGTCTGTCTGTCTGTCTGTCTGTCTGTCTGTCTGTCTGTCTGTCTGTCTGTCTGTCTGTCTGTCTGTCTGTCTGTCTGTCTGTCTGTCTGTCTGTCTGTCTGTCTGTCTGTCTGTCTGTCTGTCTGTCTGTCTGTCTGTCTGTCTGTCTGTCTGTCTGTCTGTCTGTCTGTCTGTCTGTCTGTCTGTCTGTCTGTCTGTCTGTCTGTCTGTCTGTCTGTCTGTCTGTCTGTCTGTCTGTCTGTCTGTCTGTCTGTCTGTCTGTCTGTCTGTCTGTCTGTCTGTCTGTCTGTCTGTCTGTCTGTCTGTCTGTCTGTCTGTCTGTCTGTCTGTCTGTCTGTCTGTCTGTCTGTCTGTCTGTCTGTCTGTCTGTCTGTCTGTCTGTCTGTCTGTCTGTCTGTCTGTCTGTCTGTCTGTCTGTCTGTCTGTCTGTCTGTCTGTCTGTCTGTCTGTCTGTCTGTCTGTCTGTCTGTCTGTCTGTCTGTCTGTCTGTCTGTCTGTCTGTCTGTCTGTCTGTCTGTCTGTCTGTCTGTCTGTCTGTCTGTCTGTCTGTCTGTCTGTCTGTCTGTCTGTCTGTCTGTCTGTCTGTCTGTCTGTCTGTCTGTCTGTCTGTCTGTCTGTCTGTCTGTCTGTCTGTCTGTCTGTCTGTCTGTCTGTCTGTCTGTCTGTCTGTCTGTCTGTCTGTCTGTCTGTCTGTCTGTCTGTCTGTCTGTCTGTCTGTCTGTCTGTCTGTCTGTCTGTCTGTCTGTCTGTCTGTCTGTCTGTCTGTCTGTCTGTCTGTCTGTCTGTCTGTCTGTCTGTCTGTCTGTCTGTCTGTCTGTCTGTCTGTCTGTCTGTCTGTCTGTCTGTCTGTCTGTCTGTCTGTCTGTCTGTCTGTCTGTCTGTCTGTCTGTCTGTCTGTCTGTCTGTCTGTCTGTCTGTCTGTCTGTCTGTCTGTCTGTCTGTCTGTCTGTCTGTCTGTCTGTCTGTCTGTCTGTCTGTCTGTCTGTCTGTCTGTCTGTCTGTCTGTCTGTCTGTCTGTCTGTCTGTCTGTCTGTCTGTCTGTCTGTCTGTCTGTCTGTCTGTCTGTCTGTCTGTCTGTCTGTCTGTCTGTCTGTCTGTCTGTCTGTCTGTCTGTCTGTCTGTCTGTCTGTCTGTCTGTCTGTCTGTCTGTCTGTCTGTCTGTCTGTCTGTCTGTCTGTCTGTCTGTCTGTCTGTCTGTCTGTCTGTCTGTCTGTCTGTCTGTCTGTCTGTCTGTCTGTCTGTCTGTCTGTCTGTCTGTCTGTCTGTCTGTCTGTCTGTCTGTCTGTCTGTCTGTCTGTCTGTCTGTCTGTCTGTCTGTCTGTCTGTCTGTCTGTCTGTCTGTCTGTCTGTCTGTCTGTCTGTCTGTCTGTCTGTCTGTCTGTCTGTCTGTCTGTCTGTCTGTCTGTCTGTCTGTCTGTCTGTCTGTCTGTCTGTCTGTCTGTCTGTCTGTCTGTCTGTCTGTCTGTCTGTCTGTCTGTCTGTCTGTCTGTCTGTCTGTCTGTCTGTCTGTCTGTCTGTCTGTCTGTCTGTCTGTCTGTCTGTCTGTCTGTCTGTCTGTCTGTCTGTCTGTCTGTCTGTCTGTCTGTCTGTCTGTCTGTCTGTCTGTCTGTCTGTCTGTCTGTCTGTCTGTCTGTCTGTCTGTCTGTCTGTCTGTCTGTCTGTCTGTCTGTCTGTCTGTCTGTCTGTCTGTCTGTCTGTCTGTCTGTCTGTCTGTCTGTCTGTCTGTCTGTCTGTCTGTCTGTCTGTCTGTCTGTCTGTCTGTCTGTCTGTCTGTCTGTCTGTCTGTCTGTCTGTCTGTCTGTCTGTCTGTCTGTCTGTCTGTCTGTCTGTCTGTCTGTCTGTCTGTCTGTCTGTCTGTCTGTCTGTCTGTCTGTCTGTCTGTCTGTCTGTCTGTCTGTCTGTCTGTCTGTCTGTCTGTCTGTCTGTCTGTCTGTCTGTCTGTCTGTCTGTCTGTCTGTCTGTCTGTCTGTCTGTCTGTCTGTCTGTCTGTCTGTCTGTCTGTCTGTCTGTCTGTCTGTCTGTCTGTCTGTCTGTCTGTCTGTCTGTCTGTCTGTCTGTCTGTCTGTCTGTCTGTCTGTCTGTCTGTCTGTCTGTCTGTCTGTCTGTCTGTCTGTCTGTCTGTCTGTCTGTCTGTCTGTCTGTCTGTCTGTCTGTCTGTCTGTCTGTCTGTCTGTCTGTCTGTCTGTCTGTCTGTCTGTCTGTCTGTCTGTCTGTCTGTCTGTCTGTCTGTCTGTCTGTCTGTCTGTCTGTCTGTCTGTCTGTCTGTCTGTCTGTCTGTCTGTCTGTCTGTCTGTCTGTCTGTCTGTCTGTCTGTCTGTCTGTCTGTCTGTCTGTCTGTCTGTCTGTCTGTCTGTCTGTCTGTCTGTCTGTCTGTCTGTCTGTCTGTCTGTCTGTCTGTCTGTCTGTCTGTCTGTCTGTCTGTCTGTCTGTCTGTCTGTCTGTCTGTCTGTCTGTCTGTCTGTCTGTCTGTCTGTCTGTCTGTCTGTCTGTCTGTCTGTCTGTCTGTCTGTCTGTCTGTCTGTCTGTCTGTCTGTCTGTCTGTCTGTCTGTCTGTCTGTCTGTCTGTCTGTCTGTCTGTCTGTCTGTCTGTCTGTCTGTCTGTCTGTCTGTCTGTCTGTCTGTCTGTCTGTCTGTCTGTCTGTCTGTCTGTCTGTCTGTCTGTCTGTCTGTCTGTCTGTCTGTCTGTCTGTCTGTCTGTCTGTCTGTCTGTCTGTCTGTCTGTCTGTCTGTCTGTCTGTCTGTCTGTCTGTCTGTCTGTCTGTCTGTCTGTCTGTCTGTCTGTCTGTCTGTCTGTCTGTCTGTCTGTCTGTCTGTCTGTCTGTCTGTCTGTCTGTCTGTCTGTCTGTCTGTCTGTCTGTCTGTCTGTCTGTCTGTCTGTCTGTCTGTCTGTCTGTCTGTCTGTCTGTCTGTCTGTCTGTCTGTCTGTCTGTCTGTCTGTCTGTCTGTCTGTCTGTCTGTCTGTCTGTCTGTCTGTCTGTCTGTCTGTCTGTCTGTCTGTCTGTCTGTCTGTCTGTCTGTCTGTCTGTCTGTCTGTCTGTCTGTCTGTCTGTCTGTCTGTCTGTCTGTCTGTCTGTCTGTCTGTCTGTCTGTCTGTCTGTCTGTCTGTCTGTCTGTCTGTCTGTCTGTCTGTCTGTCTGTCTGTCTGTCTGTCTGTCTGTCTGTCTGTCTGTCTGTCTGTCTGTCTGTCTGTCTGTCTGTCTGTCTGTCTGTCTGTCTGTCTGTCTGTCTGTCTGTCTGTCCGTCCGTCTGTCTGTCTGTCTGTTGAAATCACATTTTTGGCTATAATCCAGAACCGATTTAAACGCCTGTACCAAAAGTTGCGTAATTCTCCTAGGCAGAATCTAATGGTTTTTTTTTTAAATCGGTTAAGTAGTTTAAAAGTTATGAGTGAAAATGTAAATTTTGATGAGTGAAAATGTGAATTTTACACAAAATAAATGCTATAACTTGACACCTGTTGAATGAATGTAAACGAAACTTTGAATTTAATGTAATTTTATCATTCCTAACACTCACAAAAAATTTGGGCCGAATCGCACAATGGGGCGTGGCACCAGCCATTTAACCCAAAATTTTAAAATGATTTATCTTGGCTCATGGTTGACATATTCAAATAAAATTTTAAATAGGTTCTTATTTTATTGTTCTCAACGTTCTTCTGGTTATTTTGGTACCAATTATGGCAAAATCGGTTCAGGGGTTAAGAAGCTATGAGCAATTGAGATGAGTTTCAATATAAACCTCTATGATATGGCGTGGCAGCGCGTTTTTGTAGTTGTTGATGGTTGTTTGGCTTGTTGTTATTTGTATCAAAAGAAGTTAAAAATACGTAGTATGTGTCATACACGTGCCACGTGGTTGCTTTTATATAATTTTTATATAATTTTCATACATACACTCATGATCATAATAATAGGTACACCACCTTAATTATTTTTGAAATGTCAATAACTGTCAAATTAAGATTTTTTTAATGAGCAAATGTGGTTTTCTTTTTAGTATTCGATGCGGCAAAGATATTATATACCAAATCATGGCAAGTCCATCTTTATTTATTGTTTGCCAGCTAACGGTTTATAAAAAGTCCTTCCAGCAGGTGATCATAATAATAGGTACACTCGAAATTCTTCCTATTTTTTTCAATTTAAAGGTCATATTTTGCAATTATTTATATTGATTCAAATAAATTGGTAAAAATACTTGAAAAATACAATTAATTATCCAATAATAAGTGTCCATTTTTTTAGAAAATGACTAGAAAAAAGCACTGTTCTTCTGACGAATGGACCATAGCTAAAAACTTAGCAAAGTTTGGAAAATCTATATCAAAAAGCTTGGGCCAGTCCGTGAACTTCGTTTAAAATACCTTAAAAATGGAAAAAAAATTAGGAACACTTGTTAGATTATATAAAACTTCCCAAACGACTGTTCGCCATATCGTTTCGTTTTGAAAAAAGGACCCATCCAAGTTCCACAAGGCTATTTCAGCCGAAATTTCAAGCGTAATAAGCGCGCCAACTGTTTACTGACTTCTACAGCAGGCTAATTTACTCATCCAAATAGCACTAAGAATCCTTCTGATGTGTAAGAAGAATCTTAGATAGGGTTAAATGTAGGCAAGGAATACTTGCTCTAGAGCGGAAATAAAGGCGATGTTTCCCCTACTGAAATTGGAAGCAAAAAATATTCGTAGAACACTTTAACCCTTTAAATGCACGTTTTAGAAGACCTATAAAGTGTATTTAAAAAGAGGACTAAAGTGACCCCTGGAATGACCTCTTAAAATGAACAATAAAGGCTTAATATGTTTTAAAAAAAATAACCGCCCGAACAAGTATTCCTTGCCTATATTTAACCCCATCTCATATTTTTCTTATGCATCAGTACGACTCTTCTCGCTATTTGGCTGAGTAAATAAGAATGCTGTAGACGTCGGTAAACAGTTGGCGCGCTTATTACGCTTAAAATTTCGGCTGAAATAGCCTTGTGGAACTTTGATGGGTCCTTTTTTCAAAACGAAACGATATGGCGAACAGTCGTTTGGGAAGTTTTATATAATCTAACAAGTGTTCCTAATTTTTTTTTTCATTTTTAAGGTATTTTAAACGAAGTTCACGGACCGGCACAAGCTTTTTGATATAGATTTTCCAAACTTTGCTAAGTTTTTAGCTATGGTCCATTCGTCAGAAGAACAGTGCTTTTTTCTAGTCATTTTCTAAAAAAATGGACACTTATTATTGGATAATTAATTGTATTTTTCAAGTATTTTTACCAATTTATTTGAATCAATATAAATAATTGCAAAATATGACCTTTAAATTGAAAAAAATAGGAAGAATTTCGAGTGTACCTATTATTATGATCACCTGCTGGAAGGACTTTTTATAAACCGTTAGCTGGCAAACAATAAATAAAGATGGACTTGCCATGATTTGATATATAATATCTTTGCCGCATCGAAAACTAAAAAGAAAACCACATTTGCTCATTAAAAAAATCTTAATTTGACAGTTATTGACATTTCAAAAATAATAAAGGTGGTGTACCTATTATTATGATCATGAGTGTACATATTTATAAAATATTTTTTTTGTTTTTTAAATATTTGCATTGCACTATAGTTCCGATTATCACTTTTCTTGGCCAAAATTACAAAAATGGAAAAAATTTTGGTTTTAAATAGGTTTTGTGGTAAAAATTGTTATAATTTTTTTGTTTTCCATGTATAATATTATAAAAAATTTTTTGTATTTAAACTCAAAAAATTAATTGAAAAAATTTAAAAAAATCCTTTTTTTTTATTTTTAGCTAAATTTGTTTTTGAACAATAAATGAGTTTGTACAAAAATAAAATATGTTTTCTGTTGTTTGTAAGTGTTTACGACTTTCTATAAAATCCATTTTGAGAAAATTGAATTTTGGCCAACAAAGGTCGTCCGCGAAACCATAGTGCATTGGTTAACATTGTGGAGGGTATTTAAAGATTCGGCACAGCCGAATATAGCTTTCTTACTTGTTTTTTATTTGTATTGTATTTATACTTAACGTTTTCCTTTTTTTTTGGTTAAAAACAATAAAAAAATGTATATAAAAAAATGTATATAAAACTGAGGTACTTCAAACAAAGTACTTACTCAAAGTAACAAAATGAAAAGAATAAAAGCATCCAAACAACAACAGCAATTGCAAATTTTGCATTTTAAATATAAACAAGTAAATAAGGTAAAATTTAGCCTTGTCGAATGTCTGAATACCCTCCACAAAGTATAAAAGATAATTGAAATAAACTTTATTAAAAAAAAAAAAATCCGCGGAAAAACACATTTTCTTAAAAAAAAAAAAATCCGCGAACAAAATTTTTATTGTTAACATATTGATATATTGGATTTAATATATTAAAGTAATCTAGCTCGAGGTCTTTGTTTTTGTATAAATAATTTTTTTTTTTCCAATACATATTTCGGTTTTCTTTAAAAACCATCATCAGGGGTATTAATTAATGTTTATCACAAAAAGGTTAAAAATAAATGTTTTGTTGTCTCCATCGCCCATATGAATATGATAGAGACAACAAATCTTATTTCAAAGTTTTTTGTGATCAACATTAAAAACTCCCCCTTATGATGGTTTTCAAAGAAAACCGAAACATTGAATAAAAAATGCCTGCGAATTTTGTACTCTCGCCAAAACATTAAATCATGATGTTTTGCGGAAGATTTGGGTGTACTTGCCAAAGCAAAGTTTTTTTAGAAAAAATAATATTATATTACTTTGCTATTCCATGCAAAACGAATTGAAATATCAGTCGAGGAGCTGTACATTTCTTAAGTGAGTGCAAATACTTATAAGTGCAAAAAAGTGTTTTTACATTCTGGAGAATATAAAAGATTCGGCACCAAAGAATGTACCACTCTCACTTGTTTTATGTACATTTGATAAACAAATGGAAAATTTTTATGCGCAAACTTAGACTTGGTGAAAAAGTAGTTTTGGTAAAAAAAAAAAAGATTTTTTTTGCACAAAAAAAAAATTATGTTAAAAAAATTTAATGAACCCACAATTTTTGGTGAAAAAAAAATTTTGCACGAAAAAAAAAAATTTTTTGATGTAAAAAAAAAATTGATGAAAAAAAAAAAAAAATTTTTTGGTGAGAAAAAAATTGATAATAAAAAATTTGATGAAAAAAAAAATTATGAAAAAAATATGATGAAAAAATAATGTTGATGAAAAAAAAATTTTAATGAAAAAAAAAATTGATGAAAAAAAAATTGAATGAAAAAACACAAAAAAATTTATGAAAAAAATTTGATAAAAAAAAAAAAAAAATTATGGAAAAAAAAATTTTAATGAAAAAAAAATTTTGATGAAAAAAAAATTGATGAAAAAAAAAATTTGATGGAACAAAAAAATTTGATGGAAAAATTGGAAATTGATGGAAAAAAAAATTGATGAAAAAAAAAAATTTATGAAAAAAAATTTTATGAAAAATAAAAAAAAAAAATTTTGTTGAAAAATAATTATGTTACTTTTTTCACCAACGGTTTTATTCACCACGAGGTAAATTATTCAAATTACAAACCCAAATTATTAAAATTTTTGGTTTTAAGAAAATGAAAATAGAAATTCTTGTTTTCTTTTTCGTTAATTGTTAGCTTATATAGTCAAACTGAGGCGTTCTGCAACTTTTTTAAAATTATACACCAGCCTAAAAACACTATCATGTTAAAAAAAATATTTATACAAAAAAAAAGACCTAAAGCTCGATTATTTTACTTAATATATTTAACTAAAAGGTCAAACAAAAACGAATATCTTATTTACAAGGAAATAATTTTAAAACCAAAAAAAAATTTTGCGGAAAAATCTTTTTTGAAAAAAAATTTGTAGAAAAAAAATTTAACGAAAAATTTGGTAGGAGGTAAAGAATGTGTTCGTACTTGTTTAGATACCTTTGGGTATCCAAATTTGTTCACATATTTGTTAAAATATTTTTGTCTCAGAGGTAGTTCACATGTGCCCTAACTTTCCCAATGCCTTCCGATGAACCCTTCTCCCCAAGAAAATGCCCCAGACAATTTTTTTTTTTTTTTTACATTTTGAAGGGTATAAAAAATTCGGCACTGTCGAATTTAATACTCTCACTTGTTTTTGAATAAAATTAATGTTAATAGAAAATTTACAAAACTATATTATTTAAATATTTATGAAAGAAATATTGTTTTAAAACATCACAATAAGTAAAAATAAAGCCGATTTGTACACCTCTTCAAAAAAGTTTGAAAAGCACATAGCGGTTCTGTTTGACGCACCGACGATATATACTTTATTGGGTCCCAGATCGATGGGTTACAAACGGAATGACAAACTTTTATACACCCTCTACCACTAGGTGGAGGGTATAAAAACAATGTCAATGTTTTTTAAAGAGGGGATATAGTATCAAATACTAAAAAAAAATATCCAGTTAGTAAGTTTTTTTTTAAGTGATTAAAAATATTTTTAACATTACAATGTTTTTAGGTTGGTAACTAATTTTAAAATTGATGCGGGAGCTCCTGAAAATTGGCAAATATGTTGTTCATTTACCCATTTACCTGGTCAGGTTGGTATTGCAATCCTGCGAAATCAGTCCAGTGGTTCAAAAATTATGAGCAAAAGACTGAATTTCAAGGTTTTTTCGTGAATTTACGAGATAAAAAACACGCTAACTTTTGAAGGGCAATTCTGAGGATGCTGAAGCTTAGAATATATATTTGGCGTTCCCCTAGACTGGTTCGTATTGAGTTTCAGCAAAATAGGTCAAGTGGTTGAAAAGGTTTTAGCAAAACCGCGAATTTCAGATAAGTTTCACCTTAAATTCACGTGCTGCCAACCTGTTAAACATGTTTACAAAACATTGCCCAGTCAGAAAAATACAAAAGGGCCAAGGTTGGCAAAGCGTTGGTGCCAGTATTACCAACGTTGGCCGATAACACGGTTTGCAACTAATACTGTACAGTGGCATTGTTGGATTGATAACGCCAGATGGGGCTCGGGCCAATTGTTTTTTCTGGTGTTGGCAGACTGTTGGCAAAACAAAAAACACTGTACATCACCAGTGTCATATTTTTAAGTAATACTACGCTGTGCCAAAGTCGGATTTACAAAAAATACTGTACAGTGCTACTGTTGGATTGATAACGCCAGATGGGGCTCGGGCCAATTGTTTTTTCTGGTGTTGCCAGACTGTTGCAAAACAAAAAATGCTGTACATATTTAATAATGGAATGGACATATTTAATAAGTCCAAAAAAGGTTTTTGGACATTAATGGAAAGAGTTTTTGCAAGAAATTACACCACTAAGCCATTTATAATAGCATTGTACTTTGGAAATTCAAAACCGTATTTTGCTGAAGAATTTTTGTCTGAATTTGTATCCGAAGTTAATACTTTAACTAATGAAGGTACACACAAAAATTAGAAAAAAAAAATTAAATATTTTTTTTTACTTATATTATTAAAGGTGTCGAGGTCCACGGAAAACAATTTACATTTAAAATATTAGCTTTTTGCTGTGATATGCCTGCCCGAGCGTTTATCAAGTGTACCAAGGGTCACACAGGTTTTTTTTCTTGTGAAAGATGCACCGTAAAAGGAGAAACAGTAAATAAAACACGCATTTTTAAAGAAATAAATTGTGAACAACGTACGCTCCAGTCGTTTAGAGAAAAGGCTAACGCTGAGCACCATTTAGCTAAAGAAACCAGTCCACTTCTCGATATTTCTAACTTTGACATAATAAAGTCCGTCGTTTTGGATGAAATGCATATGTTGTACCTTGGAATTGGAAAAACGTTACTTCAGAAACTTATTTTTAAGAATCCATATTCTTATATTTCCGAAGAAAACATAGCAATTATGCTACAAAATTTTTTAAAAATATCTAAAGATATTACAGCTGAGTTCCAAAGAAAAACGTTTGATTTAATGGATACAGGAAATTGGAAAGCTACACAATATCGTTTTTTTATTATATGGCGGAGGGATAGTTTTGAAAAATGTATTGAAATCTAATCAGTGCAGACATTTTTTTGTTCTTTTTACAGCTTGTCGAATTTTGTCATCTAGCAAATTTGCTACATTAAAAGCTAATTATGCTAAGCAGTTATTAAGGAAATTTGTTGAACTTATGTCTTATTTTTATGGACAAAAATCACATACAATGAATATTCACAACCTCATTCATATCGCAGATGACGTTGTTAATATAGGGGCGCCGCTATCTCAATTTTCCGCGTTTGATTTCGAAAATAGCCTAGGATTTATAAAAAGTATTATAAATTCTCCAACCAACCCCATCGGAGAAGTTCAAAGAAAACTTCATATTTTTCGATCAAACGATTCATCAAATAATTTTCCATTGCTTTATCGTATCAATAGAAGCTTAAAATATTCTCTTGGAAAAATTTTAGAAACCTCGGAAATAGGAGTTACTTTTAGCTTTGTTATTATCGAAGGCAATAAAATTTCACCACTTCCTCCTGATAACGTATGCTAATTAAGAAATGGAAATGTTATTACGGCACACAGAAAACAAATTTGCTAATTTCCAACTGAAATTCAGTTGTTGCAACAAAAATTCGGTTGATGCATTTGTATTAAGGTTAAAACAACAAAATATCGGTACTTACAACTAAATGTTGTTATTACAACTGTCTTTTAATTGAAACAACTCAAAAATTTGTATGCCTCAGCGAAATTTAGTAGCAGCAACCGAATTTTGAGTTGCTGCAACTGAAAAATTCAGTTGGAAATTTATTTTTCTCTGTGGGGTAACAAAATTTTTAGTAGGAAAGTGTCGAATTTCAAATGTGATGATATATTTTTTAAAGGCAACGTTTTTCTTGAAGATACTGATTTTTGTGGAATATCCACTTCCATCAAGAGAAATAGGATTGTATGATGTTAGAAAATTAGATGAAAATAACACTGAAATTAACATAAGTATGGTAGAATTCAAGTGTATTCTTACTACATGTGATGATAAAACAATTGCTATTACTCTATTACACTAATTTTAATAATATATATGTAAATTATTTAATAACTCTTTGTTTATATAATAAAAGGTGCAATAAAAACAATATTTAATGGAAATCCAACCGCTTAAAAATAATTAATAAAAAAATAAATGGTCGTAAATGTTGTATAAAATGTACTGGCAGAGTACAATTCTGTTTGTAATTGCCAACGTTAAAACGCTGTTGGCATTTCCAATAAATCCAGTGTTCCGCCAGTACAATATTTTTTGTACGGTTGGCAGTTTCTGATTGGGTGGTGTCACAAAAATATTTTACAACGTATTTTTTCACTTATTTTTACACTAAAAAAAAACAACATTAACTCGAAAAAAATTTTACACTCAAAAAAAAATTTACACTCAAAAAAAAATTTTTAGTAAATTACTTGTTTTTTCCAAATAAAATATTTCTAATCAAAAATTTTATTTTTTTACGTAGAAAATTTACTATCACTTTAAAAGGGCATTGTGGAGGGTACACTCAAAAAATGATGTAATTAACTGTTTGTAGTTATTTAAAAAGTTTTCCGTTTAGTCGTTTTTAAAAGAAAAAACATTTGTTTGATGTTCAGTTTTTATTAATGACTACTTCTGTCCTTTGTTTCAAAAATAACACACTAAAAAATAAAGACTTTCAATAACATTTAATCTTTAAAGTCATTTATTTTTGTTCTGTAAGTAAAAACTACTGATTATTCTTTAAATTTTTAATGATTTGTGTAAGTAATTTTTTTTAAATTGTTGGTATTTTTTAATGACATATCATTAGTTTTTACCTACACAAGTAGGTTATTTTTTGTGTAGAAAAAAAAAAATCAAAAAATTATTTATAGAAATATAAAAACATGTTTGTATCAAGTGACTTTGGCACGATGGGTAGAGTGTCTGGCCAGAATGTAGGTGATTGCGGGATCGATTTCCCAAAATTTTATTAAAAATTTTTAAAAAAATATTTCAATAGAAAATTGTAAAAAATAACCTACGAAATCATTAATTTTTAATGTTTTGGTAGGTTTCTTTTTTTGGAATTTGTTGGTAAAAATAACAGAACTATCATTAATTTTTAATGTTTTCGTAGGTTATTTTTTTCGAATTTGTTACTAAAAAAGAATGAAAAAAACGTAATTTTTTAATGTTTAATGTCATTTATTTTAGAAAATTTTGTCAGCAGTAAAAAATAAATGTTGATGTTTGTTAAAACAAATGAATAATTACTGGGATGGTTTTCAATTGTTTATTCACTGGTTTTAAGTGTGTTTTTCTTTTGTTTTTGCCTACAAAATATTTTGAGTGTACTGATTATTCTTTTGATTTTTAATGATTTGTGTAAGTATTTTTTTTTTAAATTGTTGGTATTTTTTAATGAAATATCATTAGTTTTTACCTACACAAGTCAGTAAATTTTTTGTAGAAAAAAAAAAATCAAAAAATTATTTATAGAAATATAAAAACATGTTTGTATCAAGTGACTTTGGCACGATGTGTAGAGTGTCTGGCCAGAATGTAGTTGGTTGCGGGATCGATTCCCCAAAATTTTATTAAAAATTTTTAAAAAAATATTTCAATAGAAAATTGTATAAAATAACCTACGAAATCATTAATTTTTAATGTTTTCGTAGGTTATTTTTTTGGAATTTGTTGGTAAAAATAACAGAACTATCATTAATTTTTAATGTTTTCGTAGGTTATTTTTTTCGAATGTGTTAGTAAAAAAGAGTGAAAAAACAGTAATTTTTTAATGTTATTTATTTTAGAAAATTTTGTCAACAGTAAAAAATAAATGTTGCTGTTTGTTAAAATAAATGAATAATTACTGGGATGGTTTTCAATTGTTTATTCACTTGTTTTAAGTGTGTTTTTCTTTTGTTTTTGCCTACAAAATATTTTGAGTGTAAAAACGGTCGCCTATTAGTCTATAATACAAAACTTCGATTTTGTTTTCAACAAACTCGGTCAAGTAATTTTATTTCAAAATTTTTTTATCATGTCAACAAATAGTTTTTGTGTTTGTTGAATTTCTTTGTTGAAAACAAAAATAAGATTTTTTACGTTTGTCAGATCAACAAATTGTGTTTGTTGAATTTCTTTGTTGAAAAAAATTCAAGATTTTGTAGGTTTGTCAATACAAATAATAATTAAAGAGAACTATTACAATCTCATTTATCAATTCTTTTTTCAACAATCAAAATTTACAAACGTTTGTTGATATTACAAATTTCTGTATAGGAGCACTTTCAGTGAAAAAATTAATTGTATTTACAAATATGGGGGTCAATGTAACAATTCGTTTTTTTTTTTCTGTGATATGACATTTTTATACTGCAACGATTTCGTTATCGCCTTGAATAGCGATAGTTTGTTGATAAAATTCGGAAAATGGCGATTTTACTATATTTATGACTGGAATTATCGATAGCGAAAACGAAAACTATCGGTTTCGTATAACATGTGATAATTAGGGTATATTGCCTCGATATCATAAAGGGTATCATTTGGTTTATTGCACACAAAAAAAAAAACTTGTTAAATTACTAGAAAAAGTCTCGTAATCTTATTTTACCAATATTTGACAGTTTTCCTTGTTTTACAATTTTATTTGTAAAAAGCTTGTAAAATTAAAAAATTATTGGTAAAAAGCTTGTAAATTACAAGGAATTGTTGTCAAATAGAAGTTGGCAATAAAGCCAAACTTTAAAAACTTTTCTTGTTAAAACATCTGTCTAATGCTGTATTTTTAATCAATTTTATAAAACTAAAGATTTTCTTACAAATTGAATTTTATTATTATTTCACAATATCGTTAAAAGAAAATTAAATTCTTGTTTTTTTTTTATCAAATATTATTACTTCCATTAATTTTAGATTACGAAAAAACGAAAAGGATTTTAATTTGTATAGAATTTCTATCTTATATTTGTATCGTAACAATAGTTACTAGTCTTCCAATGGTTTTGAAAGCGGAATGAACAAAAAAAAAAACAGAAATCTAAGATAAATATATTTTTTTTTTCAATTCCGTACAAATCAATTAGTTAATGTACAATTTTTTCTATAAAAATAAAAAGAAAAAAATACAAGAGCAAAACAATAGCTGCTTACTCCTTGTTAAACAATTTTTTTCACTTCCATTTTTTCTCTTTTAAATTACTTAAATGTTATACAACGAATGTTTTATTAATTTTGTTTTTGTTTTCCCTAATATTTCATTGTAGGTTGTTGATGGACATTATTTAGTACGTTACAATGACACTGTACACCGTCATGGCCTCATAACATCTACATTAGGTCTGGAAATGACAGTTGATGCTCGTCATTTTAACAATGGTGCTATGCGCGTCAAATGTCTTGCTAGCATATCACCGGTACTATGGAAGGGCGGCAAGGAGAGTGTATTACAACGTAGACCTGGTATTATTGATAATCGCGAAGCAATGTTATTAGGTAAGTGTTATGCAATACAGACTAGCGAACATATTTGTATACATTAGGATTATGACTCATTTTAAACAAAATTCTAAGCTATATATTACCACATGAGTAATATAAAATTAATATTAAAATCGTTTATACAAAATAAATTCTCTGTCCAATCAGCAGAAAAATCTGCTGAAAAACCAACCATTTTGAGCCATACGAGAAATCTGCTAATTTTATCAGACACGGTTTGCTGAAAATCTGATTATCGTGATCATGATTATCTAGGTGAAATCAGCAGATAAATCTGTCAAAACAGCAGATAAATCTGCTAAGACATTTTCTAGAAAAATTTAGTTTATAGAAAATTTGTTTTCACCTAGCAGAAATTTTGCTGAACTGGCAGCAGCTTTTGAAAAGGAAAATCGAGCTAAGGAGCGCATTCAAACCTGCTGAATTCATGCATGATTCTCTAAGGCGATGTCACCCTTTAGAGCGCTAGTTGGATACACCGAAAAAGCGCTCTTAAGATGCACTGAAATCACGTGTCTTTAGAGCGCTGATTAAAGCGCTATAAAGATGCAGTGAATTCATGTATCTTTTTAGAACTGATTCAAGCAGAATAAAACACATTTGTCTATTTCTGAAATACAAATTACAAAATCTGAAATACGATTGACTATTTCTGAATACAATTGGAAAATCTTAAATACAATTGACTAATTCTGAAAATCACACAGAAAAAAATATGGAGGAAACAAATTTGAGTAATCACTTGTTTAAATTTAAAAACAAAAATGGAGTAATTTTTTAATTTACGCAATTAAAAATTTACTTAAAAATTTTAAAAACAATTTAGGTAAATAATTTAACAAAAATTTAATAGTTTTTCTATTTTTTTTAACTCTCATAGTTTTTTGAATTCTCGTTTAGTTTATAGTTTTTTGTGTATGTATATGAAAGTTTGTAATCGTCTTTATAAAATTTTCCTATGTTTTGAGACATATTAGAGCGGAGTGAATTGTTCGGAGCAAAATTTTTGACAAAATCGTCTAGGATATTTGGATTCTGCATAAAATTCTAAGAAACAATGCCGAACAAACCATGTCTCAAAAATCAGTTTTGACCCCCCCCCCCCCCCCCAATTTTCAAAAATAATTTTGTACGATATACGCCTTTTCCATTAACCATCACTAGAAAAAGTATATTTTTTGACCTGGGATCTTTAGATTCTGTACATAGTTACACTATGGAGCCATTTATACATTCCCATTTACAGTTTTATTAAATTCCAAAATCTCGCGATTTTATTCGCGATTTTCATTTTTTAAAAATATAAATACAAAATATAAAAAAGTAGTGTAGTTTGATGAGCGATAACTTCTTAAGTAAGTATCCGATTTTTAAAATCAAAATTGAAATTAAAAGCCTAAGTCCTCTACATTAAACTTGAAAAAAATGCATTTTAAATGCAAATGAATTTTTTTTTAGTGCATTTTCGTCAACTTTAACCTCTTTTGATTTTTTTTAAATTAACATATTATGAAAGTATGACATTTTTACAAAAAAAATCAGTCATCATTTTAATAGGACACAAAAGTCTTCTATTTTTAATATTTTTTTTTAAATTATGCCCATATAAAAAGAAAAAAATGTTTTTTTTTTTTAATTTTGTTAATAAATTATTTTAGGATTTTCAAATCGTTTATTGATGTAGTACTTTGAAGATCTATAACTCCTTAAGTAAACATCGGATTTTGATAATCAAAATTGAAATTGAAAGCTTAAATCCTCTACTTTAAACGAAAAAGTTTTAAAAAATTGTGGAAAAAAAAGAATGGTGTAGTTTACCACTTTTTATTTTTTTGTGGATTTTTAAAAAATTAAAACCGCGAATAAAATCGCGAGTTTTTGGAATTTAATTAAACTGTAAATGGGAATGTCAAATGGCTCCTTAGAGTATCTGGCTTCATAATAAAAAAAAAAATCTGAAGACCCAAGTCCAGATTTTTAGCGCCCTCTAGCGGCGGTTTAGAGCAAATTAAATATCGAATATGGATTCCCCGTACCCAAAAATACCAGGTACACCTCTTAATACAAAATAAAAGAAAAATTTATTAGTAAAACAATATATTCCAAATATTAAGCCAGTCGTATATCGTGCATAACTATTTTTGAAAATTGGGGGGTCAAAACTGATTTTTGAGACATAGTTTGTTCGTCATTTTTTCTTAGAATTTTATGCAGAATCCGAATATGCTAGACGATTTTGTCGAAAAAAATCACTCCGCCCAAATAAATATGTTTGGTAAAGATTGAAAAAAACAAGTTTTTTGTTTTTTTTGTAAAAAAATTTAAAACTTTTTTAAACTTTAAAAAAAAATAAATAGATAAATTTTGAGTTAATTTTTAATTGTGTCAATTAAAAATTTAATCAATCTTTTTTTCAAATATTTAATAAATTTTTATTAAAAATTTACTCAATACTATTGAATCGTTTACTGGTGCAAAATTAAGTAAATTTTTACTCAATAGTATTAAAAATTTACTTAAATATTTTTTTTATTTTTTTCCGTTCAGTTGACTATTTCTGAAATACAATTAAAAATGGTGTTAACCAACTACTAAAAACGTATTTTTTTAGTTTATTTTGTAGTATTGTTAAAAAATTAAACATTTTTATGTCAAAAAAACTCAAAGTCCTGATTACGCCATTTCCACTTTTATTTCAGAAAATACAAATGAAGGGCTTATTGTAAAAACTCGATAAGCAACATTTCATCTTATGGTGGTTTTTGCCTTAAAACTTTTGAAATTATGTAGAAAATATATCTTTTAAAGAACTTTCATACTCAAGATACTTGTACGAAGGGTTTAAGCAAAAATTATGCCAAAAATCTGTCAATGGAACATCAGTAGAAAGCAAAAAACACAAAAAAATAAAATGTTGCTTATCAAGTTTTTGCAGTAAGCCCTTCAAATTATTTATTTATTGAATTTCTAACATATAATTACAAATCATATACTAAATTGACCTTACCGAGACGGGTGACTATGACCATTGTCTCGTTGTAGCGAAACAGACCAAGGCCTCTGGTAGGAATCGAACCCACGACCCCCTGACTCATAGGCTAGCACGCTACCAACTAGCCTACTGGGGTGCCTAATATACAAATTATATTTCAGAAAATACAAACTATATTAAATTATATAAAAGTTTTCGGGGTCAACGATTTCAAATCTGAACTCAAAATTACAAAATTCAAAATGGCGGATCCAACATGGCGTCAACATTTTTTAAAAGTGGTGCGATTAAAAGGAAAATTTGTGTCTAGAAGGTTTCATATCCTCTGAATTCAAATTCGATGCTTAAAAATACCAAATTAAAAATGGTGAATCTAATATGGCGGCGAAAACTTTAGTAAATTATAAGATTCGATTACAAATTTTTGAAATTTTAATCCGAAAGATTTCGGGGTAAAAGATTTAAAAAATGTGCTAAAAAAAATACAAAATCCAAAATGGAGAATCCAATATGGCGTCTAAAATTTGTACAAATGTTTCAATTTGAAAGAAATCTTATATCCAGAAGGTTTTAAAAACTTTAGCTCCGAATTCAATGCATAAAAATACAAAATTCAAAATGGCGAATCCAATATGGAGCCGAAAACATTTTTAAATAGTAAAATTTAAAAATTTTGTCACGCTATCACTTTACATAAAGAACTGAATTATAGAACAGCATGGAGCTCCGCACAGTGGATCGAAAATCGAAAGTCCCGGTTAAAGGGTAAAACTAATCATCCAAACTCATTGAAATTTGTGTCCTATATGGATTTTGGCTCGCTGAATTCATGTGTGCTCTCAAACTTTTAAAGTTTGTAAGATTTTACGAGATATTTTGGTCCAAATTTTTTTATTTTTGGATTTTTTCAGTTTTTATATAATTTTTTATAGAAGATGTGTAATTTATTGTTATTTTTTTACGCTAATATGATAATAGGGAATTGTTTTAAAACATTGCATGCTTGGTTTGCAAAAAAATTACGCGGAAAGCTAAATTCACAAAACGCGACATAACGCGAAAAATAGAAATGGAAAGTTATAAAGCTTTGTATAAATTATAAATAACTTCTGTCCTTACAATTTGACTAACACTATTTTTAAATTCGGCAATTAATACACTGAAAAAAATTACTCTGAAATTTTAACCGTCAAATATTTCGGTAGGGTTCAAGAAAATGGGTATAAAACCGATATGGAAATTAAAGAGGACGTAAACACCGTTAGTTTTCTGTGCATACTTTTTTTAAAGAACTTGGGCAATTTCTTTTATTCTAACCTAAAATTTTTGTTTTTTTCAGCGTAGATTTTTTTTACATATTTGGACCGATTTTATTTTTTTTGTAGTTTAACTTTTGGATTTGAAGCTGAACTAAAGAAAAATTAAAATGGTATGCCTTTAATGAACGCGAATGTTGCAAATTTGCAAAAATAAAAATCGCCATTTTTGATTTTTTTGAAATTTTTTTTTTGTTTTCGTCAAATTCGGAGTCAGAACCCCCTAAAACATATAAAAATACTTTTTTCATTAATAAAAACAGCGAAAAAATAATGACCGGGTGTTTCTTCTACACGATCCACTGTGCTCCGATGAAAAATTAGCTATTAAAATTTTTCGTCTGCGCCACTTTCATCGGAGCTCCATGCAATTTTTTCTATTTCGTCCACATATACGTTATGTTTTGCTTCATTTGCTTATGGGTTTTCGGGACGGAATTGTCGGTGACAGGACATAGTCCCCACGGACATTATCCCCATATTAGTTGTGGGGACTGTGACGTTTTTCAAAACGGTCATAATCTCAATGGGGATTATGTCCGTTCAATGTTGGGATTACGACCGACATTTTTTCTGTCATAACCCCCATTCATATTATGGGGACTAAGTCCAAAGCAATTTCGGTCATAATACCTGTTTAATGCATGGAGTTTGTAATCCCTAAGCCCGGCCAAAGTCCGGTCACGCAGAAAAACTTTTAAGACAAAAAAAATATTTTTATAATTATTGGGATTATGACCAACAGTGTAGTGGACAAATTCCATGTAATGGGGATTATGGTCATTTGTTACATGGTCATTATCCCCACAAATCTGGGAATTATGTCCATTTTTTATTGAGATAATGTCCAAATTATTTTCGGTCATACTCCTCACTACCTTTATGGGGAACATGACAGATTTAATTTCAGTCATAATCCCCACAACGAAAATGTGGGGATTACGTCATGTCACCTATATTGTCAAAAAACAAATATTCTTATCTTACAAGTTTTTGTCTTTACCTAAAAAGCTTTTTCTGCTTAGCCGGCTCTTTGATCGAGCTAAGGGAAGACAAGCTCTATGCCTTAAACCCACACACAGAAAAAAAACTTTCCAATCGAATTTTTCAGTTGTATCAACTCAAAATTCGGTTGCTGCTACTATATTTATCTTTGACAACCAAATTTTTTAGTTGCCCCAATTAAAAGACAGTTATGACCGCCGAAAATGAGTTGTGACTGCCGATATTCAACTGTGACGACCTGTATACAAAAGTTCCAACCGATTTTTTGTGGCAATAACTGACTTTCAGTTGGAAATCGTTAAATTCGTTTTCTGTGTGCACCCTCTCCGCAAAAAAAGAAGATCTGGGTAGTATGTGTTTTGCGATTTTTTTTTTTTTATCCGCCCCTGGTTATGAAAGTTTTGTAATAATTGAGCGATTTGTTTCCTAAATCTCTTTCTATTATGCATTACTTGCTTAACAATTTATATAATTAATATAAATTATTTTATTAACTTTTTTTTTTTCTTCTCTGTCTCTATCTACTTACAGTTCGCAGTTCTTCCACAAGTTTACATCATCATTATAATGCATATAATACTTTAACACAATTACGTGTTTTAACCATAACAACAATACTAATGAAACTATGTCAATTACTGTAATTGCACACAGACTTTACTGAAATTACTTGCTAAACCAACAAATTGTAGTTGTAAAAGTTGTTGCTGATGTAGCTGTAGTTGTAAAGTAAAATGATTGTAGGAAACTTAAAATCTACGTGATGTATGTGTGCGGCAGTATGTGAGAACATAGAAATTATCCTTCAAAGGATATAAATGGAAATAAAGACCATCATGGTCACTACTACACACACACATACATAATAAAAACATGGCATAATGGAATAAGGACTTTCACAATTTTAACAAAATATGTAACATTCAACAACAACTGTTTATATTCTATTAAAAAAAAATAATTTTTGAATATATAAAGAAGAGTGTGTAAACATAATGTAAGTAAATAAGTGTGTGTATAAATCATAAATTTATCAAATTATTTATTTAATTGTATATAAAGTAATTTAAGATATTTTGTAAAAGTTTTATAAACAAAATTATTTTTAATTTTTTTGTTTTTTATTAGTTTTAATGTATAATTTCGGCATTAAATTACATTAGATGAAACTAAAAAGAATATACACTGGTTGTCAACATATTAGAAACATTTCTACACTCAAAATAAATCCTCTGTCCAATCAGTAAAAAAATATGCTGAATATACGCCCATTTTGAGACATATGAGAAATCAGCTGATTTTAGCAGACACGATTTGCTGAAAGTCTGTCATGACTATCAAGGTGAAATCCGCAGAAAAATCTGTCAAAACAGCAGAGAAATTTGAAAATGTCTACACTAAAAAAAAAAAAACTGTAAAGTTAGCAAAAAATTTAGTTAATATTAACTAAAAAAACACCTGATTTTGAACCTACTAAATTTCTAGTTAATTTAACAAAAAATATTTAGTTAACTTTTCGTAGAATGAATGTAGCAAAAAAACCGTAATTTTAACTAAAAATTCAGCTGAAAATTTCGTAACATTTTTTATTAGTTGAATTCAGCTAAACTTTTTGTAAAAAATTTTAAGTTTGTTAAATATTGGTTTTAGACACTAACACTTCACTTATTTTTTCTTATTTTTTCACAGCATTAAGTTCAGCTTAAGTAGGACTTATGAGATTTGCATAGGAGGCTACACAAGAAATGTTTAAAATTTTTCCCTTGACAAAAATGTTACAAAAATCAGCAAATTAATTAGTAAAAATTCGTAAACTCAGTTTTAAAGTCAACAAAAAAAATTAATTCAAAATTTGTACAAAACTAGTATTTTTGTAAATAGAACTTAACTAAAAAAAGTAGTTAAAACGCTGATTTTAACTAAAAATTAGCTAAAAAGCCAGTAAACTCGAGTTAACAAAAATAATTTTGTTAACTTTACAGTTTTATTTTTTTGAGTGTATAGATAATTTAATTTTCTAGATCGATCCTAGCAGAACATTTATTATTTACCCAATCTGGACGCTATCAAGTTTAAATTAAAGCTTTATAAATTATCTACATAACATTTTGAAAATTATACTCTTTTGATAATAAAAACTTTGAGTATTGTTAAGTTTGTCTTTAACAAATTTCATACATTATAGAAATGTTGCTAATTTGTTGACGACCAGTAAAAATACATAATACATACACAGTAGTAAATACATTTTATATTTAGTAAATTTTAAATATAATCCATATTAAGTATTTTAATTTAAATACTCACTAAGCTAAGAAAGTGATCTAGATTAAAAAAAATAACTAATATAATTTAAATATTAAGTAAAATTGTATACATATAATAATTTCCTAACATAAATGTGTATGAAGAATAGTAATTAAAATTTAAACCAAGTATTATTTAAATTTGATAAATTGTGTAACAATTTTTAGAAACAATATTACTTAAGTATCATGTTCATATAAGGGATATTTCATATCTTAAATTTAATTTTTTTAATTTTTAAAATTTAAATTTTTGAAAAAAAACATGTTACCTAAAAATTTAATTTAATTTTCTGCAACTTTGATTTTCCCAAGTGTCCAGAAAAATTTGTATTCCACTACAAGATTTCCAATTTTATTTCAGAAAATATAAATATATTTCAAAATTTCCCATTATATTTAAAAATTTTCCAATTATATTTCAAAAATTTTTAATTACATTGTAATTAAAATTTTAAATTTCGTAATGACACACAAAAACTCCAAGACATGTAAAATTAATTTTTGGTTGTAAAATACAGTGGCACTTTCCGGTCAGGTTAAAATTAAGAGATATTTCTAGAGTTGTCAAAACCGGTTTCCGAATTATTCGAAAAACCGGTTTTTTCGCTTTTTCCCGGTTTTTCCAAACCGGTTTTTTAAAACCGGTTGTTTTCTAGTTATTCGAAAAACCGGTTTCTTAATTTTTTTGTCATTATTTGTTACAAATTTTGTAAAAATACAACTCTGTATTTGAAATTTTGTTTCTTAATTCAGTAATAAATAAGAAGGTTAAAAGCAGAGTTATAGAGTAGGGTAACAAATGGCGTTTGAAAAAGTAGTAAACAAAAACCATATGGTATTGTTTAAGAAATTTTATCATAAATCGAGATTTGAGCGAAATGAAAGATACCAGTTATACAGAAAGAATGCAGATTGCTTTTTGTATCTCTTTGCTTTACGTTTAAACTTTAGTGTGGTATTACCAGCTTTTTCCAATTATTTTTGGTGATGCCAGATCTACAAAACTGTCGATTCCTTACTCTATAACTCTGGTTAAATGTATTTATTTAATGTATTTATGTCCTTATTGTACTGATTTAAAGTACATAGTTCCATTTTATAGTGACTGACCCTATAATTTCTATTACTATAAATTAAAAACATTTTATTAATATAACTTACATAAAAAAATATGTATATTTTGTTGTTTTAAGCTTTGAATTTGATTTATTATAAAAGAATGAATTATTTTTTCTATTTTTTGTTTGTTAAAAACAAATTAAAACCTATCTATTTAATGTTTTTAACAATTTTTATTCAAAAACCCGAAAAAACCGGTTATTCGAACCGGTTTTCAAATAAAAAACCCGAAAACCGGTTTTTAAAAAACGGCGGTTTTTTTAACTATTCGAAAACCGGTTTTTGAAATATGCCGAATAGTTGACAACTCTAGATATTTCGTTTTTAAACGGTTTTTAAGCGATTTGTTATTTTCAATTCTTCAAAAAGTCTTTTGAACACTATAAAAAATGTTAAAACAACTAAATTTGTGAGTTGTTTAGATGTCAACTGCATTTTACGGTAAAATCAACAAATAATGTTGTTGATTTTAACTATTGATTAACAACTACAAAAAAATGATTAAAAACAACTTCAAACTACAGTTGTTTTTACTGTAACTCAAATCGTCGTTTTTTTTTTATTAACAAAATAAACTTCTAAAACCTACAAAACGGTAAAACTGTTTAACAAACACAAAACAAATTAATTTTACATTTCATAAATTGTAAATAAAGTAGTTTTGGAAATAATTTCTGCATTTCTAAAAAATATAAGTTTTTTTTATAGACCAAAAACAAGTACATAAAACAACAGCTACTACAATGTAGTATATTTTTTGTATTTATTTTTTAAACAACTACAAAAGGAAGTTGTTTGAGATTTTTCATACAACAAAAACGGAAATTGTAATGAAAAAGAACAACTACTACATATAACACTAACGACTGTCATGTAGTTACTCCGTACCGGTTTAACCATTAGGACACACTGGGTACGTGCCCAGGCCCCCAACCGCACGTGACCCTTAAAGACAAAAAAGTATGTTATGTTATACATCTGTTTTTAAGAGCATAAACGCTTTTTAAAACAAAAAAATATTTTTTAATTAAGTTTTAAAAGTAAATTTAAACTTTTCGTATACAATTTCTGATTCTAACACATTTTGCGTTTAGAAAGTCTAAATCTGAGAATTTTTCTATAGGAGAAGTTCTCCAACTCATTTTCCAACATAAATGGTCTCAGATTCTGAGTCATTTTTCGTATAGAAAAAGTTCACACTTACAAGGGAAATCTCCCTGGTGTCACCCTCCGATCTTCATGAAATTTGGATATGTTGCTAAGAACGAAAATTAATTCGACACGAAAATTAATTCGACACGAAAATTAATTCGACACGTGTTTTTTTGTTTTAGCGGCCCAAACTCGATTTGTATGGGGGGAAATTGACCTTTTTTATTTTTTTACGATTTACGCCTATTTAAACAAAATTAATATAGGCATGTGTGGTATCAGATTAAAGGTATTAAAAATACTTATCTCGTAGTGCTAACAACGGGCCAAAGAAGTTAATATTTTTAGACTTATTAACAAAAATGTCCTCAAATTTTGGTATTTTACTCAATATGACGAAAAGTTGTGCATGTTTGGACACTTTCTTAGTACGCACACGTAGATAGGTTTTCCAAAGACCTTTCATTTGGTATGTACATTAATAGGTTTATTTGCATAATATAGGAGATAAACGAAAAAAACTGAAAAATGGACTTGTCTTCCCCCCTCCGTTTTACCACCTAAATATGAATTTGGGCCGCTAAAAAAAAATACGTGTCCCTTTATTTTTTCTGCTCTACAAAATAAAACCAATTCCATAAAGATCCGAGGGTGACACTAGGGAGACTTCCCTTGTTAAACCTTTTTCTTACAAAAAAGAATCAGATTCTCGGATTCAAAGAACCTTTTCTCATCGCAAAATACCATTTTCATATATAAAAGTCTCAGATTCTGAGACATTTTTCCTTTGTAAAAAGTATCAGATTCTGAGACCTTTTATCTATAGAAAAAGTCTTTAATCCTGAGATCATTTTCTTTCAGAAAAAGTCCTTGGCCGTACTAAAGAAAAATAAAAAGTCTATTTTAAAAAAAGTTTTATTTTAAATATAAATTTTTCAACACATTTTTTTTAAAGTCGATTTTAAAAACAAAAACAATTTGTATGGAAAAGTTAAGTCGATTTTAAGTTTGTTTAATTTTTCTGTGGTAAGGCTGTTTGATTCTGAGATTTTTTTCCTTTAGAAAAAGTATCTGAATTTGAGACCTTTTTCCTATAGAAAAAGTCTCAGATTATAAGAAAAAGTCTCAGATTCTGAGTCTTTCTTTCATTGAAAAAGAGACAGATTCTAAGTCCTTTTCTTTTAGAAAAATATAAATACCTTTTTCCTACAGAAAATGATTCACATTCTTAGACTTTTTTTTGTAGAAAAAATAAGAACTTTTGCCTATAGAAACGGTTTCAGATTCTGTGCTTTTTTTCCTATCGAAAAAGTTTCAAATTATGAGAAAAAGTATTTTTCTTATAAAAAAAAGTCTTAGGCCTCTGTTCTGTCTTTCACAACTTTTCAATTCACGTGAAAATTTCCGAATCACATGAAATCAAGTTAAGTGTTTTGTCCCAGCAGAAATAAATCGAGATTTTGGCGACACAGCATCTGTTTATAGCATACCGTAGCGCATCCAAAGAGCGCTCTTAGGGATGCAGTAAAAGGAAGGGGAAAAAATTTTAATTTTTTTTAAGATTTTTTATATAAAACTTATAATGTGTAATTATTTTTTGATAAAATTTCACACTTGCTTTCCTTTTTAATATTTTTAACACTTTTTGAATAAAAAAACATGAGTTTTAGACAAAGACACATGATTTGACTGCATCATTATTGCGCATTAATCAGCGCTGCAAATAGCGCTTCAATCATAGCATCTTTGACCGCTGTTCCAAAAAAAATCCCTAAAAAATGTGAAAATGAAAATTTCCGATATTTTTTTGATGTTCACTTCCGATTTTTTTTTTTTCATTTTGTTTCACATAAATAAAGTTTTGTAAAGTAAAACGAATGAATTTTTTTGTTATATTTTTTTAAATTTTAGTTGTTTGATTTAAACTTTGAACAGACAAGGAAAAAATTCGAATTTTATTTAAAATTCATAAGGTATTTGAAATAAAATTTTTGTTTAAATAAAATTCTCAAAAACATATGAATTTTATTATTTCCAAAAATAAAATTCTCAAAAAAAAAAGAATTTTATTTTTGGTTTGAATTTTATTTTACTTTTGGTTTGAATATTTATTTGTTCAAAATATATTTGTTATTATGGAAATAAAATAATTTTTTTTTTTTTAATAAAATTCTTTAAATAAAATTTTTTTGAATTTTATTTCTTCTAAGAATTTAAAATAAAATTTTTAAGAATTATATTTAAAATTCTTTCTTGAATTTTTTGAAAAATTCAAAATTGAATTTTATCAATAACGAATTTTAAATTTTATTGTTTTTCCTTGTCTGACTTTGAATGAACCCGTAAACAAACACCAAACTCGATTTCATGTGATTCGGAAAATATCATGTGATTTGAAAAGTTTTGGAAGACATAACAGAGGCCTTTAACACATTTTAAATGATGATAAATAGGCCAACCAAAAAACAGCCAATGCTTATTTGTTATTTCGATGAATAAACCGATTTGGAAACTCTAATCACGAAAAAACAGAAAAACTAAGATACATTTGTTATAACTTCTTTTGAATATTTTTTCATTTATTGGTAAATTTTTTGTTTTTTATCTCATTTTTACATTTTAATTTTAGAACTTTAATTTTAGAAAATACAAATTTTATTACAAAATCAGCGCTAAAAAGATACATGAATTTACAGCATCTTTATTCTGCTTAAATCAGCTCTACAAAGATACATGAATTCACTGCATCTTTAATCTGCTTAAATCAGCGCTAAAAAGATACATGAATTTACAGCATCTTTATTCTGCTTAAATCAGCGCTCTAAAGACACGTGATTTCAGTGCATCTAAAGAGCGCTGTTTCTGTGTATCCAACTAGCGCTCTAAAGTGGGACATCGCCTTAGAGAATCATGCATGAATTCAGCGCAATTGGATGCGCTCCTTTACTCAAGTTCCCCTTCCAAAAGCTGCTGAACGTTCAGCAAAATTTCTGCTGGGGTTAATCACGTTTTCATTCGAAGGTGAAATCGAATAATTGAAACTTAAAAAAATATAAGGAAAAAAGTGCATTCGTTTTACTTTCACAAAATGTTATTTATGTGAAACAAAACGAAAAAGAAATTCGGATGTGAAATCTAAAACACCAAAAAAATTCGGATATTTTCATTTTCACATTTTTTATGTGAATTACTTTTTTAAGAACTGCTGCCTTAAATTCTAAAACTTTTTTCCTATACAAAAGTGTCGGATTCTTAGACCTTTTTTGCACAAAAAAAAATCCAGATTCTGATACCATTTTCCTATAGAACAAGTCTCAGATTCTGCTACCTTTTTCCTATAGAAAAAAGCCTGAGATTATGAGACATTTTTCCTCTAGAAAAAGTTTCAGATCCTAAAAACTTTTTCCCATAGAAAAAGTCTCAGATTCTGATACCATTTTCTTATACAAAAAGTCTCAGATTCTGAGACCTTTTGCACATAAAAAAAGTATCTGATTCTGAGACCTTTTTCTTGTAGAAGAGAAAAAATACCCAGAGCTAGAATAACCTTTTTCACAATATATACTTTTTAACACAGAAACAGAATAATGTTTTTTTCTTGTCTTGCAACTTTTAACTTTCCAGGGGCCCCCCAAATTCTTGTGTGCCAGGAGCCCCCACCATACCTTAATACAACCCTCAAAAAAAAAAAATGTTTTCCAATGAGCGACTTCCATAGTATTTATGAACAAATTCATACAATTTATTAACATTTTCATAATACTTACAAACTTTTTCATAGTATTTATGAATAAATCATAATATGTGAAATTTAAGAACTATTTAATATTTTTCATAAATACTATGAACAAGTTTATAAGTATTATGAAAAAGTTAATAAATTGTATGAAGTTGTTCATAAATACTATGAAAATCGTTCATTGGAAATTTTTTGTGCTGTAGTTACTGCAAATTTCTTACTATTTTAATTTGTTTCATAATTTTTCTATTATATTTAAATTCTTTACTGAATTAAAAGTTTTATTGTAAATAATGAAGAGAATTTTAAATTTTATTAATATTAAAATTTTAAGCTTGAATAAAATAATATAAATAATTATGTAAATAGAATACATAAAATGCAATACATACATACATAACATATGTTTGTATTAACTTTAAGTATAAATGTAATTTGAAATTTTAAATCATACAAATTTAGTGCATATATTTTTTTTTTCATATAATAACAAGTATATATTTATTTTCTTATATTTATTATAACACACTATGATCGAAAAGTGTTTTTATATTTTTTAGTTGAGTATATGTAAATTATTTTAATTCTTTATATTAAATTTTGTTAATAAAAATTAGAGAACTGTGTACAAACAACCTTAGTTTCCGAGTTACTGAACGTCTAATGTACTGATTTTGTTTATTACTTGAGCATAGTGTATAAAACCTTTTTTGTTTAAACATATTCAGAATAAATCATATTATTTCTTTTAATTACAAAAATATTTACTTTTATAAAAAACATATAAAAGCGTGTCCCAAATTATGAATTCTCTTAAGCTTTACCTGCCAAAAGACTTGCGTTGAAAGAACATTGAAAAACTTATTAAGAAAAGCAACTAAAGTGATCCCTTGTTTGAATTTAAAAAAAATTTGAGTAATTTTTTATTGACGCAATTAAAAATTTACTCAAAAATTTAAATTAAAAAAAAAAAAAAGTTGAGTAAATAATTTAATGCAAATTTAATAATTTTTTCGTTTTTTTTTTATTCTGGTGTTGGTCTTTTGAATTTTCATTTAGTTTATAGTTTTATGTATATGTATATGAAAGTTTGAAATCGCCTTTATAAAATTTTCCTATGACATAAATATATTTGGTAAAGTTTGAATAAACAGTTTTTTGATAAATTTTTAGTAAATTTTTAATTGAAACAATTAAAAAGTTACTTAAAAAAATTAAAAATTTTAAGTAAAGTTTTAATTGTGTCAATTAAAAATTTACTCAAATTTTTCAGCAAGCATTTAATGTTTTATTAAAATGCTATTAAATTAACTGGTGCAAAATTGATTAATTTTTTACTCAGTAGTATCTAAAATTTACAAAAAAAAATTTTTTGGTAAACATTAGAAAAAAATTAAATAATAAATAAGGAAATTCATAATTTTTGCCGTAAAAGGATTCGATTTTTTTTTTGGTCAGGAAAATTCACGAATTCGGGACCCGCTAACAAGCAACCTGTTATTTATTTATTTCATTCCTTTTTGTTTATTTATTCAAATATTTATTAATATAAGTAAATTCTTTTGATTTATTTTTAATATCATTTTAACGAATTTACACATATCTTGTTTGTACAGAAAAAATATTTTAAAAAACCTAGTTTTACATAAAATATATTTAAGAAATAAAAAGATATATATATGTCAAACATATACAAAACTTGTGTTTTATTTAAATATTTAAAAAAAAACTTAGGTGCAAATCTACACGGTGAGCCTCAGCGATGTACACAGAAAAAAATATGGAGGAAACAAATTTGAGTAATCACTTGTTTATTTTTTTAAAAAAAATTTGAGTAATTTTTTAATTGACGCAATTAAAAATTTACTCAAAAATTGAAAATAAAATTTGAGTAAATAATTTAATACAAATTTAATATTTTTTTTATTTATTTTTTTTCTCTTGGTGTTTTGAATTCTCATTTAGTTTATTGTTTTTTGTATATGTATATGAAAGTTTGAAATCATCTTTATTAAATTTTACTTTGTCTTGAAGACATAAGTATATTTGGTAAAGTTTGTAAAAGCAATTTTTTTGGAAAAAAAATTAGAAACTTTTTAAACTTTTTAAAAAAATAATTTGATACATTTTGAGTAAATTTTTACTTGACACAATTAAAAAGTTACTTAAAAATATTAAAAAATTTTAAGTAAAGATTTAATTGTGTGAATTAATAATTTACTCAAATTTTTTATTAAGCATTTAATAATTTTTTATTAAAAGTTTACTCAATACTATTAAATCGTTTACTGGTGGAAAATTGAGTAATTTTTTACTCAATAGTATTAAAAATTTACTCAAAATTTTTTTTTATTTTTTTCTGTGTAAGAAGTAATTAAATTAATTCTGAGAAGTGACCTCCTCAATGCAAAGAAGAGAAATACGATGAAGTTTTCTTTAATAAAATTTAACTTAACTAAAATCTAAACTCACCAGCAAAACTTAGATTACCAAATAAGGTATAAAATAAGGTATAGGATCTCTTATTTTATACATTGCGGCATTGATGATTTTAACAGGCGATGAGACTCAAAGTAATGCATCCACATTATCACAAAGAATACCAGTAAGGTATAAAATAAGTCATATATTTGTAATGAAGAATACTAGTAAGGTGTAAAATATATGATATTTTATAGGTTACGAGAAATGAAATAATATAGCACCAGAAGATAATATATAAGGTGTTACGAGTATTGAAAAAGTAATTTTGTATTAAATTTACTCACGTGATTTCTAAGTGAGTGTAAGTAGATAAAATATGCTCGTGAGTGTGTGTCGTTAGAAATTTCCTGTCGTGAGCCCATCTCTAGTTTAAAATTATGCATTTTTTTATAAAATAATTATTTTTTATGTTATTGTAATGCATTTTGCATCCAATTATAAATAATGCATTATTTCAAACTTTCAAATAATACGTAATGTAACCAACTATAAGTCATCCATGATTTAATGTTTAGAAATAATAAATATGAAATAGATTTTTTCCAATAATCATGCATTACGTAGCAAATTATAAGTAATGCATTATTTTTCACTTTAAAATAATACGTTGTGGAAGAAATGTTTGGCAAGACATCCAAAATAATGCTACAAAATAGGTATATACATTACCTGGTAATGTGTTATATAATCACTACCTATTACTAAAGTTTAGCTGGGTCTTAAAAATAAAGATATGTTTCTTAGATTTGGGAAAATTTCTTTGGCAGTAAGAATTTTTTTTCCTTACACTGAAAAAAATAGCTTCGTGAAATTAATGAAAATTGACTTAACCTTAATGAAAAATGACTCACGTTTTCAACCGAAGACAGGTTTCATTTGATTAATGAAACTGGTGTCATTAAAGTTCCTTTCAATGAAAACTTGCATATAAATAATGAAAATATTTGTAGAACTTGTTTGAAACGTTTTATGAAGTTTTTCATAAAATGTATGAAAATATTCATTGATTAAATGTGGAATAGTAGTTGGTAATGAGCGTATGATAATTGCTTTTTACAAGTAACTAGTTGCTAACTTTATTAAGGTTTTGATATGGGAATTACGATAAATTCATGTTGGTTAAAGTTATCAAAATTTCCACAGAAAGCCCCTAATCAAGTTAGGAACAAGTTACCTAAAAACAGCACGTATCATACACCCATAAGTGAAAATTTGCATTAATAACAATTTTGGTAAGTCACATGTAACCATCACTGTAACCGTCACTGAAATTTTATTTAGGGGCATGTCACAGACTCAATTCCGATCGGATTTGAAAAAAAGTTGTTACTCGTAAAACACAAAAAAATTTTTGTTTTTCGGAATGAAATCAGTTTCAAAAATCAAAGTGGAATTGAATTGCTAAAAGTGGTTTCATTCCGAAAAAAAGTATTTGCTTTGCGTTTTACGAGTGAACCACTTATTCCACTTCCAAACGGAATTGAGTCTGTGACATGACCCTTAATTGCACACTTTTTATGGTTTTCACCTAGTTTTTACAAACAACAAAATTTTACTCCAAACTTAAATTGGTCTGAATTGCCAACAACAACAACAACAACAAAAACGCGATGACTTTAAAAACACGTGCTGCCAAAACGTAGCAACAACGTAGCAATGGAACAACACAAATTACCCTAAATTTCATCACACAATTTTAATGACTTAAAAAACTATTTTTCTGTTGCAAATTATATTATAATTTATAAGAAACAGTCAAAAGAAACACTTATACGGAACTTTTCACTTGTAATTTCAATTAGATATAACCAGCATAACACACACACACAAGTTTCAACAACAAAGCAAAAAGATATAAAATTATTTTATTTTATTAGAAAAAAGTTAACACACATGTAAAAATTACAATTAGACTAAACACGCGTGGTGTAATAAAACGTCGTATGTTTTTGTTCTGTTTTCTTTCTTTTATTCGCAACGCAGAGTTGTATTTAGTTCTAAAAAATCTTATGATATTTTTTAATGAAATTATGAAATCTAATGAAACAAGTTTCATAAAATTTGTTCATAACATGCATGAAATTTCAATCAGCTTATGAATTCCTTCATTTAAGTAATGAAAACAAAATAATGAATCCGTTTCATTAATATCAGGAAGGTTATTTTTTTCAGTGTATATTCAAGAACTTCATTTTAAAAAATCTTTGAACTACTCATAACTTATGAGTCATAAGTAAATGAACTAAAATTTGTTCTTAAAGTTAAGAAAATTTCTCATATTTTAGTTTAGTTTACCGATTTAGTTTACCGATTTTATTGCTTATTTAACTAAGTTTAAGGAAAATTCATAGACTGTTTTCTATGAAATTTTTTTCTAAATTTTAGCTATGCCTTTTTTGTAGTGTATGGATCAACCTTAGCATTTTTCTATTGGAAAAATCTAAAACATTTCTATAAAATAAATTTTTTATAGAAATTTATCTGTGAAATATGTCGTAAGTAGAATCTCGGAATACTAAAATTTTTCTTTGGAAAAATAAGGGAGTTTTACTGGACGAAAAAATTTTTCGAACAAACTAAAAATTTTTCTATAGAAATAATTTGCGAAATTTTTATAAGAAAAATCTCCCACTCCAAACTCAAAAGCTGTACCCACCACTGCTATTTTAGGAATAAAACTTAACTGACAACTCTACCTAAAATACCAAACTTGCTCACATTTTCTCAACAATGTCAAACAAAATTTTGGCTTCAAAAACTGAGAACTCTGCTTTACATACGCATCAGGGATGGAAAATCGGAATTTTGAAATGGTACTAGAGCTCAACCAAAAAAGTACTTTTTCGCACTCGACGGTACTAAAAAAATTAATGCCCAGTTTCTGCATGACGAACGGTATTCGACTGCGACGAATTAGCATGAATTTTTTTACAATAACAAAATACATGAAAATTCGTCGCAGACGAATAACGTTCGTCGTACAGAAACTGCGTGCAACTCAATATAAAAGTTCTTAAATTGAGAACATCCTTACCCATTTCTTTATTTTTAAGAGAAAACTCCATTAAAGGTTGACTAATATCAAAAATTTCATTTATTTGAAGCTTTTGAAGCATTTTATAAATGAAAATCGGTAGATTTTCTGGAATTCTTTAAGATTTGGTTGAAAAAATGTATGAAATCGTCTTGTATAGAAAAGGTACTAAATCAGTCGCGGGGGTACTACGGTATCTTTGAGAGTGAAAAAGTACTAAAAAAAGTACTAAAGTACTAACTTTTCCATCCCTGATACGCATACTACTACCCTAACCAGAAGAGGTTCGCACCCCACTATTTAATTTTCATATATAAACTTTGAGTAGCTGTATTTCGCTCAACTATTTACCGATTTTATTGCTTATAAACTCATTTGAAAGGCAATTTTATTCCCTTCAAGAATCAATAATTGAAAAATCAGTTTCGTTACAAAACAATAGTGTATGTACTTAAAATTAACTAATTTTTATTTTGACCATTTTAAGTTCGTATTGCAAATAAAAGATTAACACATTTTTTGTAATCATTTCCGGATTTAATTCCGATTGATTTTGTGTTGGCGATTATGAACTGCGCTTAAAAACGACCCCCAATCACATCTCTGTGGATGAACAGTAAAAATACATGAAATATGGGATTCTATCACCACTAGTGAGTGGTAAACTTTAATAAATTCGATAAATAATCGAATTAAAGCCGTTATTTAATCCAAGGATTACGTCACAAAAAATTTACTAATTATGCAGTACGAACTTAAAATGGCCAAAATAAAAAGTAGTTAATTTTAAGTACATGATGCTATTGTTTTGTAACATAACAAATTTTTTAAAAATATTAACTTCAATAAATGATTCTTGAAGAGAATAAAATTACATTACAAATGAGTGTATAAGCATTAAAATAGGTTAATATTTGGGCGAAATACAGCTACCCAAAGTTTATATATGAAAATTAAATAGTGGGGTACGAAACTTTTCTGGTTAGGGTTAAACTCTTTCCTCCCTCACCAATGACCTATAAAATCATAGTTGCGGAAATTAAAATTAACTGGTGTAAATACGGTCCCAGCTTTTACAGATTTCTTCAAAAATTACAAACAAAATTTTGACCGCAGTAATTTATACACCTACAAAGGAACAACGCATATCAAATGGAAAAAAAAATTAAACGATCGACCCCGACTTTTACAAACTAAGAATTGTAATAAATTGTGTGCTTCAATAAAAACAAATTTAAGGAGAGGGTATCAGTTTCTTAAAATTTTCTATCAGCAAAATTACACATACAAATGAGACATTTTTTAATAATTTAACTCACCTTTTCATTTAACATAATGTTAATAACATATTCTCTCATTTTTAACACACACTTTAATACATTGAAAAATAACACTGAACTTTTGCAAAATAAATTATAGATGAATACACTATTGTCTTCGCTAATTCACTAACTTCGTTACAATTTTTTATAAAAAAAAAAAACACGAGCAATTTGCAATCGGTCACTTAAATTGCGATAGGTCGTCTTATGCGGCCTTAATACTTCGTTTTAACATATTAATTGATGTATTTTATTTTTAATATTATTATCACTACTATTATTAACAATTTTTAAACAAATTGACTGTGTCTTTAAGACAGACATACTTTACCACAACCGCTTATTAGAAAAACCACGGACAAACTAACTAGAATAACAATGAGAAGAAGAAGATCATGCACAATCATCACTTATTGCAAGTGGAGAATTTTTGTTGGAGACAAATAAAAAGAAGACGCCAATAAGAAAAGTGATGAAATAAATCAAAGCAAACATCTCATTAGGATTTTAGTAAATTGTAAAAACAAAATTAAAAAAGAGTTCAAGAGAAAAATGTTTAATGCAGAGTTGCCTGTAAAAGGGGTCTATCCCCAAACAGGGGATAGACTTAGGCTTGCCAGATCGAAAATGGTAAAAAACTTGACATTTAGAAAAAAAAGCTTGATGTTTCTTGACAACTAGACAAATCAGCTTGATTTTTCTTGACATTTGAAATTATATTATTAAAAGAAAAGTACTTTCTTAAAACAATTTGATTTAATTTAAAAAAATACTGAAGCGGTCTTAAAAGGTTAACATGAAAGTGTCGGGACTTTCAAAAATTTTGTGTTTTTAAACACTTTATCTGTGCTATAACAAACTCAAGAGTCAAAAATCGGTAATTTTCAAAAGAAATCTTAAAATTTACTAACAAAGGAAGTATCTCAACCCTTATGAACCGATTTGCCTGAAACTTAAAATATATTTAAATGAGACAATTTTAAGGTTGGGGTGTCTCGGCTTATCGGCCATATCGGGGATTTAGGGGTTCAAAAAATGGGTAAAAATTTTGCGAAAAAATCTTTTTTTGGATTTTTTAGCGATTTCTTTCAAAGAAACTATATGATGTTTCCATATGAGAAGAAAGGATTTTTTAATGCCTATTCAACGGTGGCATAACCCCGTAAAAATTCTGCTTCGTTAAATATTTTTTTCAAGAAAATGTGCAAATTTTGGGGGGTATTCATATGAAGACATAGACCTACGATATCCATATTAATACGAAATAATCTTTATTAAATTTAAGTCGACACGTATTTTTGCTCTAGACGATATTCCTGTTAGTTCGGGAGTTATCGAAATTTTCCCGAAGGTCCTCATTGTTTCATAAGGGGACAACGAAATTTTTAAACACTGATATGGCCGATAAGCCGAGACACCCCAACCTTAAAATCATCTCATTTATATATATTTTAAGTTTCAGGCAAATCGGTTCATAAGGGTTGAGATGCTTCCCTTGTAAGAAAATGTGGGTTTTCGTGTTTAATTTACTGACAATCGGAGTTATTAACTGCTCAATTTTTTTTGGCATAGAATACTCTCAAAAATCATGAAAGTTGGAAATATTCGATTAAAATGTTTTTAGGTGTACTTTGGTAACTTACTTTAATCTGAATATAATTAAATAATTTTTGGACTTACAAGGAAGGTATTTCACAGGCACCCCCCTATTGTCTTGAAACTTGAATATGGAAATGAGGGGGAAAAAGAGTTACCTGTTTTTTAGCTGCCCAATCTCAAATTTAAAAAAGTGTTGCCACTAGGGATGCCAAACGGGATTGACATTTCCAAATCCCGGGATTCGGGATTTTAAAATCCTAATCCCGGGATCCCGGGATTTTTCGGGATTTCGGGATTTTTCGGGATTTCGGGATTTTTCGGGATCCCGGAATTTTTCGGGATTTCGGGATTTATTAAAATTAAGTTTTTTCACGTTATATTTTTAATAATTTTTTTATAATTAAATATTTAATTAATTCATAACCATTGAACAATTATCGAAAAGTTTTACATATTTAGCACAGAAAAACCGAAAATTTAGGAATAACTATGACCGATTTGAATAGATTCGAGCGATGTCCGTCTGTGAAAGACGCGATGCAGTCGAATTCCAAAGATCAGAAAATTATTTTTTTTTCGTTCGGTTTCTTTTTTAGAAGTGGATATAAAATATTTGTTTAAATAATGATACAATTGTACTAATAAATTTGTTAATATTTCTCGCGAGGGGAAGGTGTCCCTCAATGTCCTCCGCCGATACAACATTTGGCGAGACTAGAAAAATGTAATTTTCTGGCTAGGTTCTTCAAGGGGAAAATTTCCCCTTATCCGCTTTAACTCATTTACGAACTAAATCTGTTAAAAAGAAACTTTACAGATGGAATACTTAATGCTCCCTTATAAATTTAACTCTCGGCAAATATTTAACTGCTTCTTAAAAATGTTGGCATATGCATATCTCTGCAGCTACACTCAAAAAATTATGACGGTAGATTCCACTACAAAAGACAGTTGAAACTACTGCAATTGTTGTTGTTTAGGCGTCAACTACATTTTACGGTAAAATCAACCAAAAGTTGTTGTTGTTTTTAACTAATGATTAACAACTACATAAAACGGTAAAAACTACTTTAAATTACAGTTGTTTTTACTGCAACTTAAATTGTCTGAATTTTCTTCTAAACGCCAAAAACGGTTCTAAAAATTTCTAGAAAATTATAAGTTTTTTATAGACTAAAAACAACTACATAAAACAACTGTTACTACAATGTAGTAATTTTTTGTGTTTATTTTTTAAAACGACTACAAAAAACAGTTGTTTGAGATTTTTCATACAAAAACAACTGAAATTGTAGTTGAAAACAACAACTACTACTTACTACACAACTGACCGGCATGTAGTAACTGCAATTATTTTCTAAGTGTAACTGTATATTAGGGTGAAGCAATTTTTCCCTTGTTAAAATTTCAAAATCTTTGGGGCTGCCCTTTAGGGTCAATATTTATACAAAAAATTATTGGGCCTGTAGGGTTCTATTTAATCATGAAAATCGGAAAGTTTCAAATAAAGTAAAAAATTGTTTAAATTTGTTCGAATTTTTCCGATTTTGAAGTTAAAAAAGGAACCCTGATTCCAACGATTTTTAAATTCTAAAAATCGAAAATTTGCTCCACCCTTCTGTATATTAAGTAATACGTCTTAAAAATTAAATTGTACTCCAAAAGAGTAATATAAATTAAGCCCAATTTACCTCATTTGAAAGATATTTCAAACAGCTTTCAAACGATATCCATATTGTCACCACCGGAAAACAAACACGGAAGAAATTGTCAATTTTGATTACAAAATTTGACAAAAAAATCCCGAAATCCCGGGATTGAAAAGAATAAATCCCGGGATTCGAGATTTGTCAATCCCGAAAAATCCCGGGATTTCGGGATTTCCCGTTTGGCATCCCTAGTTGCCACCTTATGAAAAAAAACAGCTTTCGTATAAAATCCGAACTAGCAGGAATTTCGCCAAACGAAAAAATAGGGGTCAGCTTAATTTTGATAGATATTATTATATAAGATTTTTACACCACCACTGGATAGGCCTTCAAAAAAACCTTTCGACCTGTTTGAAATGTTTATATAGCTTCTTTTTAAAAAATGGTAAAAATCCTCAAAAAAACGAAAAAATCCCGTTTTCCCCCACCCCTTTGACCCAATAAATGTGAGATTGGGCAGCTATAAAAAAAACTCTTATTTTGCTCCCCTATATGCAAGTTTCAGGACAATCGGTGGGTGCATATTCAGTTAAATCGGTATGTTGGCAACCGTGGCGGGTAAAGCTTTTTTTTGGGAGGGGGTGGATTTTTTTTACTTTTTTAAAAATTTTAAAACTTTATTACTGATTAAAAAAAAATCATTCATTCACCTTTGTCTGACAAGCAAAAATTCAGATAATTTTTTTTCAAAAAAAGTAATGGGAAAGCTATAAAATCAAAAAATTTAGTAGATCTTGCCAACCACAGCAGCCTATTTTTTATTAAAAAGATCAGAGCTGTCCTTAAAAGGAGCTTTGTTTTTCATGATTCCGTTTAGATCAATTTTTTAATTTGTTTTAAAAGACAATTTTACATTTTCTATGTAGACGAAAGTCTTAGATTCTAACTCATTTGTTGTATGAACAATTTTAAAACTAAGAATTTTTTAATAGAAGAAATTCTACCTACATGGAAAATATCCGATTCGGAGACATTTTTCGTAATCAGAATATTAAACTTTTTCTTAACGAAAAATGTCTCAGAATCTGAGATTTTTTTTTTACAGTAAAAGTCTAAGATTCTTAACTCTTTTACTATAGAAAAAGTATCATACTCTAAAGCTTTTTTGGGATATTTTTCCTATAAAAAATTTCTCAGATTCTTAGATTTGTTTCGTATAGAAAAACGTTTAGATTCGGAGAACTTTTCTCCATAGAAAAAGTCTCAGACTCAGAGAACTTTTTCCTATAGAAAAAGTCTTTGACTCTGAGGCTTTTTCCTATAGAAATATTATGAGATTCTGAGACCCTTTCCTATAGAAAGTCTTAGATTCCGAGACCTTTTTTTAATATAGAAAATGCTAAGATTCTGGTACTCTTTCCTAAAGAAAAAGTCTCAGTTTCTACGACTTTTTTCTGTTGAAAAAGTCTCAGACTCTGAGGCTTTTTTCCCATAGAACAAGAAAAAGTCCCAGATTTGAGACATTTTTTCTATAGAAAAAGTCTCTGATTCTTAAGATTTTTTTCTGTAGAAAGACTCAAATTCTGATGTATTTTGCTATAGGGAAAGTCTTCTAGATTGACAGATATTTTAAAAAAAAAAAAAAATTTTCGAATTTAGTCACATTTTTCCTTTAAAAATTTTCAGATTTTTTTAGATTTTTTCCTTTAAAAATTTTTAAATTTTTTTCTATGAAAAATTTTCGGATTTCAAAATTTTTTCCATTGGAAAATTTTTTAGAAAGTTTAATTCTTTCTTCTTTCTTTCTTTCTTCTTCTTCGTTTTCTTTTCTTTTTCTTTCTTTTTGGTCTGTGGTGGGAAATTTACATTTTTTTCCCCCACACCAGCGCATGTTTGCCAACAAATTGAAGCCAGTTCCACTAAAATTTTGTCTATGTGTTTTCTATACTAATTAAAGATCTAAAAAAAGAGAGATCCAATCGGTAAATGTTTGGACTTTCCCATTTTTCGAAAAAAAAAACTAAAATTAGGTATTATATGGTCGGTCTTGACCGTCTATATCTTTCTGATGTCTACGCGTTGTCCTTCAACTGCCGTTAAGCCAAAATTATTCATTAAGTATAAAATAATTTTATCATAAAAATTAATTATTTTATATATTTAAGAATTCTTGTTTATCTAATATATTTCATCCACAAAAAATACCTAAAAAATAAATAATAAAATAATTTTTGTTCACATTTCAGTCTTTTCCCTGTTTGGGGATATACTCCTTTAACTGACAACTCTGCATTAAACAATTTTCTCTTGAACTCTTGTCGAATTTTGTTTTTATAATTTACTCAAATCCTAATGAGATGTTTGCTTTTTATTTGTCTCCATCAGAATACTCCACTTGCATAAGTGATTGTGCATGATCTTCTTCTTCTCATTGTTATTTCAGTTAGTTTGCTCTTGGTTTTTCTAATAATCGGTAGTGTTAAAGTATGTATTATAACAAGCACTGTCTAATTGTTTAAAAATGTTAAATAAATTTGATAATAATACATAAAAAATAAAATATATTAATTAATAAGTTAAAACGCAGTGTTAAGCCCACATAAGACGACCACTAAATCGCAATTTAAATGACGACAGACTGCAAATTGCTCGTGGTTTTTTTTATAAAAAAATGTTGTTGTAACGAAGTTAGTGAATTAGCGAAAGCAATTGTGTGTTCGTTTATAACTTATTTTGCGACAGTTCAGTGTTTTTTTTTTTTTCAATAAATTAAAGTTTGTGTCTGCAATAACAGCATTGTTACGTATGTTAAATGAAAAGGTGAGTTGAATTGTTAATATTTTTCTCATATCTGTTATTTTGCTGATAGAAAATTTTCAGAAACTAATACCCCTTCATTAAATTTCTTTTTATTGAAGATCAAAATTTATAACAGTTTTTAGTTTGTAAGTCGGGAGAAATCGCAATTTTTTTTATACCCTCCACTCTAGTGATAGAGGGTATATATAAGTTTGTCATTCCGTTTGTAACACCTCGAAATATTGGTCTAGGACCCCATAAAGTATATATATTCATGATCCTCGATCGATTTTAAGACGATCTAGCGATGTCCGTCCGTCCGTCCGTCCGTCCGTCCGTCCGTCCGTCCGTCCGTCCGTCCGTCCGTCCGTCCGTCCGTCTGTCCGTCTGTCTGTCTGTCTGTCTGTCTGTCTGTCTGTCTGTTGAAAACACGCTAACTTTTGAAAGACTTTACGGAGGCTCCTGAAGTTTGGCATATATGTTGGACATTTACCTGGTCAGGTTGGTATTGCAATCCAGCGAAATCGGTCCAGTGGTTCAAAAGTTATAAGCAAGTGAGTGAATTTCGGCAAGGGATTTTCTGGAATTTACGAGATAAAACACACTGTAACTTTCGAACGGCAATTCTGAGGGTGCTGAAGTGTGGCATATATATTTACCGTTCCTCTTGTCCGGTTCGTTTTAAATTTCAGCCAAATCGGTCCGGCGGTTCAAAAGTTATTAGCAAAACCGTAAATTTCAGATTAGTTCACCTTAAATTCACGTGTTGAAAACCCGTTAAACATGTTTTAAAAACATTTGTAAGTCAGAAAAATATTTTAAAAGGTATTTTTGTCACACAAAAATATTTTTACACTAAACCAAAAAAAAAATACACTTAAAAAAAAAGTTTACACTCAAAAAAAATTTTACACTCAAAAAAAAAATTGGTAAATTATTTTTTTTTTTTTTCAAAAATTAACAAAAAAAGTTTTTTTACACTAAAACAAAAAAAAAAAAATACACTCAAAAAAAAAAATTAGTATTTTTATTTTTTTCAAAAATTAATAAAAAAATTTTTTTTTACAGAAAATAAAATATTTCTAACCAAAAAAAAAGTTTACACTTAAAAAAAAATTTTACACTCAAAAAAAAACATTGGTAAATTATTTTTTTTTATTTTTCAAAAATTAACAAAAAAATTTTTTTTACACTAAAACAAAAAAAAATACACTCAAAAAAAATTTTACACTCAAAAAAAAAAAATTAGTAATTTTTTTTTTTTTTTTTTTTCAAAAATTAAAGTTTTTTTACAGAAAGTAAAATATTTCTAACCAAAAATGTTATTTTTCTCACGTCAGAAAATTTACTATCACTTAAAAAGGGCATTGTGGAGGGTATTCATAGATTCGGCCAAGTCGAATTTAACTTTTCTACTTGTTTTTATTTGATATGCATGTCAAATTTTGTTTAGAATTTGTTTAGATCTCTAAAAGCTGAATACTTAAGTACTGTACCAGTGCTGTGAAAGCATTGTGGAAGGCTGTACAAGCATTCTGTTTACCATCTTCAAAGCGCTTTCAGAAGATCAGAATAATAATATCGATCTACGCTTACTTTAAAGCGTTTTAAAAGCAATGTAAAATGTGCTTTGACAATGTTTTATTTAATATAAACAAAGCGCTATTAAAACCCAAATTAATGATCTATCTTACAATTAGTTCGTTTATAATAATTTGTTTGAAACAAAGTAAAATCTAAACAAGTAAAAAAGGTAAATTCGGCCTTGCCGAATGTAGTGATACCCTCCACAATTTCAAAAAGATTATTGCAAAAAACTTTAGTTCAAAGGAAATAACTTTAAAAAAAAATTAAAAAAAAAAATCCGCGAAAAAAAATTTTGGTAAAAAAAAAAAATCCGCGATTTTTTTCTTTTTTTGTCAAAAAATATGTTCGTACTTGTTTAAATACCATTTGGTGCTCAATTATGTTAACATATGTCAGCCAGAAGCCGATTTAAAGCATTTTGTATTTTTAGGTTATGTTGAATGTACTGAAATTTTTGAGGTGTGCTTACATTTTCGTTCATAACTTTTGAACCGCTGAACCGATATCGCTCAAATGCAATACCAAACTTCTCGGGAGAACTTCCAATAAATATGTTAAGTTTTAGTCATCTCTGTGCAATATTTTGTCCGATAGACCATTTTCCACAGACAGACGGACAGACGGACAGACGGACAGACGGACATCGCTAGAATGTCTTAAAATCGATCGGGCATCATGAATATATATACTTTATAGGGTCCCAGACCGATATTTCGATGAGTTACAAACAGAATGACAAACTTATATATACCCTCTATCACTAAGTGGAGGGTATAAAAAAAAAATTGTTTGAACTGTAAAAAAACTTAAAAAAAAATATATGTAAAAGCATTTATATTTTTTACTTTAAAAATACCAAATTGACAAAAATTTTTGTATTCACAGCTTTTCGGAACTTTAAAAAGTTTAAAAAAAAAAAAATACAATTATATTTTAATTTTTTAATTAATAAAAATTATTTATTAGTCTACCTTTCAAATTCTATTTTGAGAAAGATTACACTACGGAACATTAAAAAATAAACAATAGTTACGACCATCATTTCTATATATTTCGGACATGCTGATTCGAATGGCGTACTCCGTTTTTCGATGTATGGTACAGTTTTCTTGCAAAATGTCGGTAAAGATTTGCTGATTTCGAGCCAGTTTTTTAACAAAAAAATTTGCAAAGTAAAAATGGTTTATAAATTTTATGACATGGAAAACAAAGATATGACTTGTAGCAACATTTCTTATGCTAATTTGGTTTAAAGCTTTTCAATTTAAGCCCTTAAATTCGCAAATTTCTGCATTTTTTAAGGTTTTCGCGAAATTAACAGCCAAATTGGTCTTTGATAAAAAACTTGCTTTTAATGAATCAAAAATGCATCCCTAACAATACGAATAGTGGACAAAAAACAGCTATGTTATATGGACCATCATGATGAAAATCGCGAAAAACTGTTTTTTTGTATATGCCAGCATCACTTTACGAGATGATTTAAGGTTCTATCTTTTAGTAAATAATGTGGGAACCTTAAACAACTAACTGACCAAAAATTTGGCCAAAAAAGTTTTCATTTGCAAAAGTTATCTTAACAAAAACAATTTTTTCAGTGTTTGCCATACAATGATTATAGTTTTTGTTAAGATAACTTTTGCAAATGAAAACTTTTATGGACAAATTTTGAGTGAGTTCATTGTTTAAGATTCCCACATTATATACTAAAAGATGAAGCCTTTAATCATCTCATAAAGTAATGCTCCCATATACAAAAAAAACGGCTTTCGCGATTTTCATCATGATGGTCAATATAACATAGATGTTTTTCTCCACTATTCGTAGTGTCATGGATTCCTTAAGATTCCTTAAGGGCTTAAGATGAAAAGCTTTAAACCAAATTTGCATAAGAAATATTGCTACGAGTCATATCGCTCATTTACTTGTATAGTGTCATAACTCAAAAAATGCGAATTTTGAGTTAATAATGCAGAATTTTTCGTTATTTCATGCTTTATATTGTGTCAAAAATTCGTATTTATATCTTTGAAACTCATCATTTGAGAAGAAAATACGTAATTATTACATTTTCTATGTACCGGCCATTTTCAATGAACAACCAGTTTCAATTGTAAACTTTAAACACGTTTTCTGCAAAATGAAACATTTTGAGATATGACACTATACAAGTAAATGAGCGATATCTTTGTTTTCCATGCCATAAAATTTATAAATCATTAACTTTGCAAATTTTTGGATCGAAATCAGCCAATCTCTAACGACATTTTGCAAGAAAACTGTACCATACATCGAAAAACGGAGTATGCCATTCGATTCAGCATGTCCGAAATATATTGAAATGATGGTCGTACCTCGTGTTTTCTAAAATAGTGGTTAGTTTTGTAACGCAGTGTTACTCTAGCTCAAGGTCATATTTCTTTTACTAATCATTACGATAGTAAGCGGCATTTTTGATTTTCAACCGAATTTTAAATTTATTTGCTTAATTTAAGTAATATATTTTTTTTAAGTGTAACTTTGGAATATTCGATTTAAAATATGGTATTTCATGCCTACTCGCATAACTTTTAAAATAAAAGTGTTGTGTAATTACGTAGGATTTTAATTTATAGTTGTTGTAGTTGTAGTTGCAAAAATACTGCAACACCTAATACAATTGCACGCAACTAGAGCAAAAAGGTTTTAGTGATGGCGTATAAAAAATCAATAAAAATATACTGTTAATCGGTTATCCGATCAATTTTGTCGATTAACTGTTCGAATATTTTAAAATGCCAAGTTTCAATAAACAATTAAATCGGTTAATTTGTGTCGATTAACCGATTTTTTTATACCCTCCAACCACAGTATGGGGGTATACTCACTTTGTCATTCCGTGTGTAACATATCGAAATATCGGTTGGGGACCCCACATAGTAAAGGGTGTCCAAAATTGAGGTATCATTTTAATTTTAATGAAAAAATTAGATTTTTTTCAGATATTAAAAATATTTTTATTTCAGTTTACTACAAATAGGTTCCGGTTATAAAAAAAAAAAATATGTGGGTCAAGTGACCCCCCTTACTGGCTCGGTAGGCTCCCAATATTGTACCAAAATTATCAAACACGTTTTTCAATAAACTATTGTCAATGGTTGATATCTGCTTGATAATGTTGGTTTTAAGGTATTGAACTGTTGTGGGATTATTGCTGCACTCTTTCGATTTCAAAAAAACACCACAAAAAATCTAAATGTGTCAAATAACACGATCTTGTTGGCCAATTTACTCCTCCTCTGCAAGAAATAATGCGATTTTCGAACTGGTCTTACAAAAGATCCATTGTTTCTCTTGCAGTGTGACAAAGAACATTATTCTGTTGAAACCACATATTCTTTACATCTAAATCATCAATTTTCCGCCACAAAAACCTTCGGATCATCTCCCTGTAGCGATTTCCATTGACCATAATCACATTTCCATTTTCGTTTTCAAAAAATATGATCTGATAATTCCTCCGGACCACAAACTATACCAATCCGTAACATTTGTGGATGTAATGGTTGCTCTAAGATAACTCTTAGATTCTCTTCACCCAAAATGTGACAATTCTGCTAGTTGACGTAGTCATTGGCTGAAAATGTGGTTCGTCGGTAAAAATTATTTTGATAAAAAATTCTCATTTTCTTCTTTCTATTTTTAAAAAAAAATTTATAAATAAAAACACGTTGCTCCTTCGTGTATCGTTTCATATTAACTAACCGGAATGTATTTAGAATCTGAAAACTAAAATTCAGAATAAAAACTACAAGTAGAAAAAAATGGCAGCAAAATTAAAATGATACCTCAATTTTGGACACCATTTATATATAATATTGTTCCATGATAGAATCTAAGACATTCTAGCGATGTCCGTCCGTCCGTCTGTAGAAATAACGATGTAGTCCAAACCAAAAGAGCTAGACCTCAAGAATTGGGCAAGAATATCTGTTATGTTACTGGTAAGGTTAAGTTCGAAGATGGGCAAAATCGGACCAGGGGGAAAAAAGTTCCCCATTGAAGAACTAAAACGACCCCTGAAAAATCCAATATTTTTACGAGTTTTTTTTAATTTTTGCTCAACAAATGTAACATTTGTATGCCATATTAAGTTCATAGACCTGCGCTTGGACCAATGGGGTTTAGGAAATTCGATTTTTTCAGGCCGCCCCTCTTACGGGGCGTGGTTATAGAAATTAATTAAAAATAACGATAAAAATGTATTATTTAAGCGTAAATTTCATAAACAAATAATTTGTAAACATATAAAGCTGGGGTAGAGGTGTCCCCCACCAACTCCACCGACCCCCCTCCCCCTCACCAAAAAAAAAGACGCCCCTGCGATTTTTTTAATTTTAAACGGGTTGGAGGGTATAAAAGATTCGGCACAGCCGAATTTAACACTCTTATATGCCATTTACATATACCTCGAAGTCCAGAAAAAATGGGATTTCGATGAAAATCCAAGTAAATCCAATTACTTTTTTGGATTTCAAATGTCAAATCCCATACAAAAAAAAACTTTGATTTTGGGAAAACCGTAAAATCGCAATTTAAAATCCCAAAAAATGACTACTACTTAATTGTACAACTATGGGTTTTCCCAAAATAATCATCCCTAATGCTTTTTTTACAACGCTGCACACGATTTTTTATCAGCTGTTGTTGTTTTTTATAAAGTAAAAAAACAATTAAAATTTATTTTTTTAAAACTATTAAAATATTAATAAAAACAATGTTTAACAATGTTTCATTTACACTCATAAAAATATGTTAGTATTCCTTCCCAGTATGCAAAATGAGTCGATATCGATTCGAAAAAGAATCGTTTTCTCTAAGAATTTCGTCGATATCGAGTTCGATATAATGTCGATATAAAGCGTGTTTTCCTATGTGGCATGCAAGGTGATATAGAATCGAGTTTTGGTACAGGATTCGATTCGATTTTTAATCGAAAAATTTCATGGATTTCGATAATTTTGTTTTTTAATAATTTAGTAAATTGTGTTAAAAACGGTAAGAATTAAAAAAAAAAAATTTATTACTTGCTACTACTTACTTACAATTAACTAATTTTTACTAATTTAATTTATTTATTCTTTAAATTTAATTTTTACTAATTACTATTTTTATCTGCCTCACTTGAGATTTGAACTTAGAACTCCCAGTTTACTGGTTGAACGCCTTACCCCTTCAGCCAAAGTTTGATTATAAAAGTACTTTTTTAAAATTACTTTTACTAAAATTTGAATTTTTTATTATTATTTGAATTGCCCTTAAATTATAATTTTTATTATTATTTGAATTACCCTGTTTTTATATTCATTTTATTTTGTTTTAACATACTTCTCATAATTTGAAAATATTTTTATTTCAAAAAATATATTAGTACAAACAATTTACAAGTTGTGTATGGCCTAGTTGGCTAGCAGGTTCTGCAGCTAAGGATTTGTAGTTTTATGGCCGTGGTTCAAACCCCGGTCGCGGATTTTTTTTTTATTTTTTTTTTTTTACTGTTCTGATGTAAGATATAATTTTTTTATAATAACAATTAAATTTCTGGAATTTTTGTTAAATTAAATAAAACTAAAATTCGATGTTATATCGAAAATAAGTATTATTTTCGATGGAAGAACAAATACGAGAATTCCTAAAATGTAGATTGGAAATCATTTTGAAATCGATTAATTTCTCAATAAAAATATAAGGTCGAGAAACGTTAAAATATCGACTGTATATAATATCGACTTCGAATCATTTTTTCGAAAAAGCTTCGAAAAAATTTCGAAAAAATTGTCGACTCGAAACTGTGCAGACTGGGTTACAAAAAAGTCTGTTACCATTACTAATAAAGTTTTCAATTTGTGCCCGATAACTTTTTCAGTTACCATTACAAACTTTGGTTTTCAAAAATTAGTAATCTTTAAAATACTAAAAAAATTAGTATTACTAAATTTTTCTGTACAATTTCTGTAAAATAAATTTTAAAACCCGGTTGTAAAAATTAATAAATATACCAGCTCGCTGGCGCCTTGCTTTTGAATTTTGCATATCATAATGTATGTGTAAAAAAAATTAAAATCCAAAGCCTTTGTTGTACGTATATTCTTCTCCTTGTTATGCTATTTCTTAAAGTTACAAATATAAATTAAACATTAATTTTTTAAATGCCAAATAGGTGAGTAAAAAATAGAAAAAAAATAATATTTAATTATAATTTCTTTTTTTCTAGAAAAAAATACGAAATTTACAAACTAATTTTGTAAAATTTACAAAAAAAATATCAAAATTTTGTAGGATAATTTTTAAAAAATTAACTGAAAAAATTATTAAAAAATGAGTAAAAAATCAATAGTTTGTAACGCGAGTTTACAAAAAAGAACTACTAAAAAATAATTTTTAGTAAGAATTAGTAAAAAACCTGTAAAGTTGGGTTACAAACCATTTTACAAACTTTTTTACTGACGTATTTTTTTGAGTGTAAAATTTACCATTGCAAATGGTAAACGCACAATTTAGTTGACCAATTTGGTCTTCCTAACAAAGAATAACACTCAATGGTGGCGGCCCCAAACTTGGCAAAAATGTTAATTTGCTTGCATTTAAAGAAGCAGCTCTACATAAAAACACACTTTTTGATATTGTGGTCCCAACATATACTAGTGGGATTGAAAATATTGGCTCCGGCAAAGAAAAATCATTGTTTTTAGAAATATTTATAAAATTGGGTAATTTTCCAACTAACAACCCTGTACACAAATCAAAAGAAAATACAGAGTTAGTACAAACAAAATCCCGCTAAATGTCAAAAAAGCATATGTAAACGGTATAGATTTTAATTGGATTTGAAATCCAAATTTATGTGGATTTCGGGATATATGTAAATAGCATATTACTTGTTGTAACATGATAATGTTTTGAATAATAATTCACCTGCTGGTGAATCATTTTTTTTTTAAATTTGATGAAAAATTACTCTTTCTCTTCAAAATACTTTTAGAATTTAAAATTTTTTTTTTCATCGCAAAGATATCGACTGATGAAATTATTGTAATTTTGGACCTAAAAAATTTTAAATTAAATAAAACAAATTTTGAGTTAAGATTATCTGCCCATATTTTCAAAGCAATAATTTTTGAAAAAGGCATGCGTCTATGCACAGGTGATCAGAGACAGTTTTAAGCTAAAAGTGCGAATACCACATTTTTTTGAATATGTATTTGGGATGTCTAAGAATAATTTAGCAACAAAAACCAAAATCTTCGATCAAGCACTTTTTGCAAAAATCGAGGTGGAATTGGAAAAAAATACAATATTCGAATTTTCTCGAAAACTCTGAGAGATATCAAAAAAATTCTTATGACCAAAAATATTCATCGAAAAAATTTAAATTGTAAAAAAATTAACGGTCAAAAAATAAATAAATAAATTTTTAATGTATTTTAAGTGTTAAGAAATTGGGCACATTATTAACGCGAATAACACGAAAACGAAACAATATATGACAGATTTGGATTCTACAGGACCATATTATAAAAAATCCACCCTTAGTTTTTGGCATTAATGCAATAATATATAACAGTGGAACCACAAAAACGTTTATAAAGCGCATTTTTAAATTTAAATCGCGATTAAGAATCTTAAAAACGAAGAGCTAAAGAGAAATTTTGAATGTGGATTTGGTCCAATTTATGTAAAATAATGTCCCATTTTGTATCAACTACAACAACGTTGCAGTTCCGTCATAAAATCCACAAAATTCGCATTTTTTTGGAGTATTTAAACTCGAATATCTTGAAAATGGACATTGCTAGAATAGTTTTGATGGTCGATTCGGATTCAGGAGGTCCATTTACTGTACATTTTGTTGTTACCGATTTTAGAAATCGTTACAGTGGAACAACAGAAAGTACTAAAATAGCAGTTTTGGAATCTGCAAACGCGAATATCTCGCAAACGGTGTATGCTACAAAAAGCAGATTTGGAATCTGGAGTTCAAAATTTATTAAGTCTGTATATTTAAATTTAAATTTTGAAGAGTGCATTTTTTTTAAATTTTTTGCAAAAAGTCCCCGGTCGAACATTTTGGTCTTTGTTGCAAAATTTTTCTTACACATTTCAAATACATATTCAAAAATAAAAATTATGGTATTTGCACTTTTAGGTTAAAATTGTCTCGGACCACCCGTGTATGGATTTAGACCTATTTTATCGCTTTAACTTAATATATTAGTAAAACAAGGGGTTTGTCTGTATTAAGAGATTTAAAAAAAATTTCATTACTTGGCACAGTGCCACATTTGGCCAATAAAGTATGCATCTTGTAAAATCCTGAAAGTAGTGTTCATTATTTCGCATTAATTAAGTCGATTTTAAACTGTTGTAACTTTTTAACGAAAAAAGATATTTATACACTCTTTTTTGGTAATTTTAAAGGATATTTAAAGGTTTTAAGTCATATCTTTTCTTCTTCTTTTAAAATTTTTTTTCTATTTCTTATTAAATTTTTAAAAAAATACAAATTTTTGAAGAGAAAATTATATATTTATTTTTTTTGATGGAATAGAACTTTTGTGCTTGGCCTCTATTAGTCGCCGGACTTTTTCAGACATATTTGCCAATATCCATAGTACTTATTTAAACGGCTAAATTTTGCGACCGTCTGCGACGCCGACTACAGTGGGGCGATATGTAAACCTTGTTTTTACATATATTTCAAACATATTTTTAAAAAGTGGGCGTGGTAGTTGTCTGACCGCCCCCTTTTTTTGTGATATTATTTCTACAGTCCTTGAGAGTATATATACCAAGTGTAAAGAAATTACAACCAAAATTAAAAATTTTTTAAAAAGTTGGCGTAGCCGTTAACTGGCCTCCCATATTTTTCATAATGTTGTTTTTGAAGTCAAAACGAACATTTATACTGAATTTCTAGTCAATATAAATAAAATTGTATTTTTGTCGTCCTAGATTGGCCAAATGTGGCACTGTGCTTGGGTCAAAATTTCGGAGGATATTTAAAGAATCGTCATAGCGAAATGTAGATTTCTTACTTGTTTTTTACACGAAATTCTTGTTTTTTTTCAATTTATATTTAAAATTAATATTAATCAGTTTACAGAATAATTTAAATTAACCCGGTTATTAACCGATCAAATCTAAGCCCCGATTAATTATTTGCTCGATTAACCGATTAAATTAGAAAACCGATTCACTGAATACCTTAATAAATATACAAAACGTCATGGTTGAATAGTTTAACATTTTGGTTAAATAAAAATAAAACAGGACGAATGTATTAATACACGCATCACTCTTTTTACGTATGTGCTGAGATCTAATTTGAATAAGGTTTTGATCATATGAACAAAGGAGGAACATCACAAATAGAAAAAAACATGTTTGGGACATTATTGCAGCATTCAAAATCCCCCATAATTGAGGGGCAACATAGTATGGTTGATTCATATGACCATATTTATGATTGTGACAATCATACTATGATCATTAACGATTATAAAATGAAATTTTTTTTATTATAATACAGGCATGAATCCACGGGGGAGGGGAAAGGGACAACCCCCCCCCACCAAACCGAACTGAATAAAAAGAAGGAAATAAGAGGAAAGGAAAGGAGATGGAAAAATAAAAGTGAAAAAGAAAAGGCAATAATCAAAGAATTTTTTTCTATAAAAAATTTCTAAGAATCTCACAATTTTTCTAAAGGAAAAATTATTTGGAATGGTAGAACTTTTTTGTATGAAAAAATTCTAGAATTTTTCTATAGGAAAACTTAAAGAATTTTTCTTTTGGAAAAAATTGATCATTTTTCTATAGGAATTATTTAAAATTTTTTCTAAAGTATAAACCTTAGAATTTTTTCTACAGGAAAAATCTGATCTGAATCTTTTTCTATAGAAGAATTTTTTAATAGAAATTCTCTATTGAAAAATATCTTAGAATTAAAAACTTTTCTATAGGAAAAATTTGGGTATTTTTCGATTGGCAAAAAATTAAGAATTTTTCTACATGAAAAATCTGACAGTTGTTAAACGCAAAAATAGATAATTTTTCTATAGGGAAAGTCTCAGAGTTTTCTGTAGGAATAATCTGATTATGACTCTTTCAAAAAAAGTCTAAGAAGAGTAAAAGGAAAAGAGAAATAAAAGGAAATAATGTGAAATATTTTTCTAGGAAAAATGTCCAACAATCTTAAAAATTTTTTATAATTTTTTTTTTTGAATCTTAGAGTTTTTAAAGAAAAATGTTTCGGAATCTTAAAATTTTTTTATTTTGGAAAAATTTGACAATATTTTAATAAAAAAAATGTATTAGAATTTGAAAAAAAAAAACAATCGCAATTCAGTGTAATTTTTCGTATAAAAGAAATGTCTCGGAAAATGTGTCTGGATCTGAGATCTTTTCTTTTTGATAGATGTCCAAGAATAAGGGACTTTTCTATTAGGAAAAGCTAACCCCTTTTCTTTAAGGAAAAATTCGTATAATCCTAGAAAAAAAATCTCAGACTTTTTGATAGGAAAAATATCTCAGATTTGTGAGATTTTCATATCGAAAAAATGTTCTAGGAAAAATGACTCAGAACCTGAGAATTTTTTTTATAAGAAAAAATTATATCTGCGACTTTTATGCAAAATGTCCCTGAAATGTCTCAAATTCTAAGATTTTTTTTATTTGAAAAATCTAGGAAATTACCTTAAACATTTTTTAATTTTTTCTATAGAATTGTTTTTTAAGACCTGAAAATGTATGTGTAGAAAGAACGTTTTGGTATTTTAGACTTTTTCCATAGAAAAATAGAATAAAAGAAATTCTGAGATTTTTTCTATAAGAAGAATTTTTATTAATATAGGCGGGAAGATTGCCTAGGTATCTGAATTTTTTTACATTAGAGCGAATAAGAATATAAAAATTGTTCTATAGGAAAAATTTGATAAATTCTAAAAGTTTTTTTGTTGCAAGAATTTTTTTATTTGGGAAAATGTTTTAAAATCATAAAACTTCTCTTTAAGTAAATGATTCAGAAAAATTTCAAAATAACGAAACTTTTTTCCAATAAAAATGTCTCAAATCCGATATTTTTTCCATTGGAAAATTGAATAGTTCATGCGAATAAGGACGAATAGACCACTTTTTCGCAAACACGTTTTTGTGCATAAATGCATTTTATTAGCAGAGCCCTACAATCCTATGCAGAAATTTTTGGGAAATTTTGACTTTTAAGGCTAAAAAAATTACTTTAAAAGTGCAATAATTCGTATATTTTTATATTTTTGTTTAAATTGGGAGTAAATTAACGCACAATTTTGATTAAATACAACACAAAAACATACAAAAATTTTACTTTCGGTAACAATGTGTTAAAGAACATTACGAGGAACAAACCACACTTATTATATTGGCAAAAAATTTTACCGTTCTTGAGTTATAAGACTTTAAAGTGTGGAAAGCAAAAAGGGCGAATATCCATCCTTAACAAAATATTATATAAAAATTATTTAGCTGCGAGTTTAAAATTGATATTAGCTAAAATTTGAAATTGTACACAAAAAAAACAATCTTAGCACATACAAACTTTTAGTGTTAATACTGCATCCAATTTCAGGAATAAAAAACAAAAATTTTTTCATGTCCTTTTATGTTACGTCGTAATATGCAGTCAAGGGTTAATATTATAATTCCTAAAAATGTATTTAGTGTCATAAAGAATTACTACTGCATCAAATGGCAGGAATATTAAAAAAAAATTAACAAAAAAATTTTTTTTGCATGTCCTGGCAATCCTTAAAAAGTGTATCCTTGAAGTCCTTAAAGTGTTACAAACAAATACCAACCATAGTTCGTCAAGTATTGCAAGTCTCAAGAAAATGTAGTCAAAATCTGTTGCAAAATAACACATTTTTTTTTCAAATTTCAATACATTTTTTTGGATATTCGCCCTTTTTCCATTTAAGCAAAAAATTGAAGTCCAATTTTTGGCAAGTTCTCTTTCGAATACCTTACTTAAATTTTGTATATAGGTAGATGTGACCTAAATCTTTAAGCTAATACCAAAAAGTTGACAAAAATATTATTTTTTAACCGTTTCCTGCGTTTTTATTGTCCCCTGTAAAATTCTACAAATGGTCTATTCGTCTTTATTCGCATGAACTATTCAATTGTTTCAGGATCTAGGTCTTTTACTAGAAAAATGCTTTAGAACCTGAGAATTTCTTATTTAGACATTTTTCAAAATATCAAATAAAAAAATTAAATTTTTAAAATTTTTTATAGAAAAAAATCATAATAAACAAACTCTAAAAAAACCTTAACTAATAATTCAAATCCAGCCTAAGGTGCCCTGCAAAAAAAAAGATCTCCCACCCCCTTCCCCTACCGCACCACACAACCCTGGGATCTGCGCTTGTCATAACATGATCACAACAGTCATTTTATGATAAATTTGCCAATCATACTATGTTGCCCTTCCATTATGGTTGCCACAATCATGTTTCTTCTCTGCGTGATTATACGATGCGAAATATTTTTAAATATATAAATCAAAATATGGGGACAATCGGATAAAAAAAAAAACCGTGCAGAAAATGGATTTAAATTTTAGATCATTCTTATATGAAAAAAAACCTTTTTTCCATTTTTTTTATACCCTCCACTTAGTGATAGAGGGTATATATAAGTTTGTCATTCCGTTTGTAGCTCATCAAAATATCGGTCTGGGACCCCATAAAGTGTATATATTCATGATCCCCGATCGATTCTAAGACATTCTAGCGATGTCCGTCTGTCTGTCTGTGGAAATGGAGATCAAGGCCAAAATATTACACGGAGATGACTGAAACTTAACATATTTATTGAAAGTTCTCCCGAGAAGTTTGGTATTGCATTTGAGCGATATCGGTTCAGCGGTTCAAAAGTTATGAACGAAAATGTAAGGACACCTCAAAAATTTTAGTACATTCAACATAACCTAAAAACACAAAATGCTTTAATTCGACTGCTGGTTGAAATATGTGAACAGAATTGAACACCAAATGGTATTTAAACAAGTACGAAAATATTTTTTGCAAAAAAAATAAAAAAAAATCACGGATTTTATTTTCAAAATTAATTTCCTTTAAAAAAAAGTTTTTTTTGCAATAATCTTTTTGAAATTGTGGAGGGTATCACTACATTCGGCAAGGCCGAATTTAACTTTTTTACTTGTTTTTTTAAATATTGGTATTTGAAATATTTTTTTAATTTTTTTGTTTAAAAATATGTAATTGGAATGCAATTACCTTTCCAAAAAGCATTAAATCGGTTGAAAATTAAAATCGCCCTTAATCGCGGTTTAACTGTATTCGCAGTTTTTATTTTATTTAATATAATTTTAACACTTATGTAGTTATACTTACATAAGGACTATCATTGTAAGCATCTTATAAAAATTCAATGCTTTTTATTATTTTTAAAAATTGTTACAAGCCGGATAACAAAACATAAAGTACGTTTTATCCCAGTTACAGGAATAAAAAAATGAAAATTAACCCTTTGATGCACTTAAAAATTTTTCTTAGAAATTATGAAGTTTTTAAATCTGAAAAATTTTAAAAAATAACTGCAAAAATTTTACTTTTTTTACTGCATCATATTTAATGTGATTTTAATTACACCTCTTTTGGAATTAGTCGTCAAATGTGAATTTTATCTAATATTTACCTAAGTCTGTATAAATGCAGTTAATGTAAGCGAATTTCACTATAATTTACTTTGTGTGTATTCTTTTCACTCATTAAACATATAAACAAATAAAGATCCAATCGGTAAATGTTTGGACTGTGTTCCCATAAATGGCTTTTTTAACTACCATCCTTACAAAGTGCATTTCAGTTACAATATTTGAACTTAAAGTGTTTGTAAGTTACAGAATAACTATCAATAGTTTCCAAACAATTTTTTTTTTGTTTGCCAGCATCACAGCAACGAGTTACAAAACTAAATAAACTAACAAAATCACCAACAAACAAAAAAAAAAAAACAAAGTTCTCAAATTCAATGCATACTCGATGGTTGTTAAAAGTGTAAAATATTTATTCAGTAAAAATGAAATTAAAAAAAAAAATTAAATTTACCAACTTTGAAATAGTTTTTTTCATGCTTTGGATAGTAGTGAATAAAGTATATCAAATTTAAAATAGTCGATACTTGAATTAAATTTTTTAATATAAGCCCAGTTTTCGCATAACCGTATATATTAGGGTGGTGCGTATTCCAACAAAAAAGCTCAGATACTCTATTAATAGTGCAGAAAAATTACTACAACATCATACAAGCATTTTAAAACCACAAATATCAAAATCGGACTATATCTTCTGTTCGCTCATCGCCGGTCAAAATTGGGGTTTTTGGAAAAAAAGAACATAATTAAAAAAAAACAAGTGAGAGTGTTGAATTCGGATGTGCCGAATCTTTAATACCCTCCAACGTATAAAAAAAATACAAAAACAAATAAGAAACAATAAAAAAATACAAAAAAAATATGATTCTTGCAATTATTTAATCCAATTAATTATTATTAAAATATTTTTTTTTTTTATCCACGCCCACAAAATGGGGGGGAGGTTCAAACTTTTTTTTTTTATTCGCTAGGTTCACGTGCCGGGTTTTGAACTTCCCCTTTCATAAAAATGTTAGATTTGCTTACGAAAATTACAAAAACCCAGCAAAAAAAATCCCGTTTTTCTGAGGTTGGTTTTGTTCTCTAAGGGGGAACTGTTTCCCCTTGGTCCGATTTTGCTCTTTTCCGAACTAATCAGCCCATCACCATAAACATATTTGTGCCACACTTCGGAAGTCTAGCTGTTTTATTTGGAACGGATCGTGTCCTCTACAGACTGACGGACGGACATCGCTTGAATGTCACAGATTCATTCACTGATAAATAATATATAGCTGTTTTATTTTGGACCGTATTGTGTCCTCTACAGACGGACGGACGGACGGACATCTCTTGAATGTCACAGATTCATTCACTGATAAATATTATATATGGGGCATTCCATGTCAAATCGTACACTTTAAATTTTTTATTCAGATTTTCCCAATTGGTTTACAGTTTTTAGTACCCTTCCAAAACTCCTTTGTGGTAAATTTTCAGATTTGTTTTCAAAAGATATCGAATTCTTAAAAATTGGTAGTTTATTCCTTTACTCAAACTTCTTTTACTCATAACTTCTTCAATAATGGTCCAAATTTAAATTTTTTTTTGAAATTTTTTGTTTTTTTTTTCGTACACTCAGAAAAAAAACTAACTAAAAAATGGGAAAATTAACTAAATCCAAGGAAAATTGATAATGATTTAGCTCCATTGCCATGTACTCCTACTTTTTAGACCATATTTTTCTTTTAAAGAAGGACCAATTTGAACTAGAAAATAGGAAAAAATTTCCCATTTTTTAGTTAAAAAAATATTTCTGATAAGGAAATTTTTCCTAAAAATTATTTAATTTTATATTTTTTAATGGTTTATTAATAGAATTGCATGTGAATACACACATAATTCTCATTGGGTACATATTTTATTTTAAATATAAAGAAACGTTTGTTTCTTATAGTCAAGTAACAAATTTCATTAGTTTTTATAGTTAAATTACAACAAAAACTTTGTATTTGACGTTTGTTCCCAGACTATGGGAAAACACGCCAAAGCCAAGGTCTTTGTTGTGATTAAAATATTATTTTTTTTCTAACACATATATGTGTAAATATTAAATTTATTACTTGTTATACAAGATCAAACTTTTTGTTTTCATGTACTACAAATAATAAACAAAATGTGAACTACAAGCAAGCATAAAAAAAATACATAAATCAAAAAAACAATTTCAAGTTATGAAAAATTTACTATACTTGTGGAAAAAACTTCCTCAAATTAAAGAAGATAAATATGATGAACTAATTGGAAGGAAATTACGTCCTAAAACTGAATTTTTTGAACTAAATTTTGTTTTTAGAAATATGTCTAAAAAATAAAGATTTTTTTTTTAATTATTTAAGGAAAATTTCTTTGGCGGTAAGAATTTCTTCCATGTATTAGGGAATTCCATTTAAGGAAAATTATGGCCTATTTAATAGTACATGAACTAAAATATTTTCCTAATAGTTAGGAAAATTTCCCAACGTTTAGTTAATTTTAACTTAACTGTGGGAAAATTTATAAACTATTTTGAAGAAAAATTTTCCAAAGTTAAAGTTTCTTCTTTTTTTTGAGTGTACTTTAAAAAAATCCCAAAAAAATTCTTAAAAGCGCTCTGGTATGCGATTTATAAGTTTAAAAATTTAAATCTCATTTTTAAAAATGTTTGTACTTTTCGATTTTTCGGAAATTTTTTTGTGTAAAACTTCTATCGATTCTACAAATTTTTTGCCCAGGATGAACGTCGGATAACAATTATTACAAGTTTTTAAAATTTTTTGAAAAAATTTTATTGTAATTTTCCAATCTTAAAATCATTTCTACTGCTCCAATGGTGGGTCATAGAGGGGTCATTTATAAGACCGACCCCCATTAGTTTTTACGTCTTAACATTTCTTTGGAACAAACTAATACCCTATCTCCAATTTCTAAGGGGGCTCCTACACAAAACGACATTTTTTTAAATTTGCTCCAACCGCTCTAATTGCCCTAATAGTGCCCTTAGAGCAACGAAATGTGTGACCGACTCACACTGCTGTTTTATGGAAGCCTACTAAGGGAGTGGATATAGGGCGCAGGTATGTAAAAAAAATGTTGTAGGGTAAAAATAAATGGAGGTCGGTCTCACTAATGACCCCTCTCGGACGCACCATTGGACCGGTAGAAGCTGATTAAATAAACCAATTTTACAAAAAATAAAAAAAAATTGTATGGGGACCGCCTTAACAACTAGAGGGTAGGTGTGTTCAGAGAAAATGTTTGCACTAAAAAAATATTGTGGGTCGGTCATACATTTGGTTGCTCTAAAGGCACTATTAGGGCAGTTAGAGCGGTTGGAGCAAATTTTGAAAAAAGTCGTTTTGTGTGGGAGCCCCCTTAGAAATTAGAGACAGGGTATTAGTTTGTTCCAAAGAAATGTTAAGACGTAAAAATTAATGGGGTCTGTCTTATAAATGACCCCTCTATGACGCACCATTGCACGGTGGTCAATTCCGGCCAAAAATCAATAACTTCTTTATTTCTGCATGTAAATAGCTCAAATTTAATATTCGAATTAAGAATAACATATCTGATACCTTGCCCAAATGTTGAACCTACAAATACAGTGGTTGGCCAAATAATCATGGACGTCCCAAATATATCACACATGTCTGCATATAAACAGCAATACTTTAATATCCGAATTAAGAATAATATATCTGATCTCTTTTCAAAACGTTAGACATACAAATATAGTGGTTGGCCAACTAAGCATGGACGTGTCAAATGTATCAAACTAACTAAGGTGGGGGTTGGAACTAAAAGAAACAGCCTTAGTGTTAGCAATTTTTTAAAAAAATAGATACGCAATACTTTTTAATTCTGTTTTTTTATTTGAAATATTAACAATCGTAATATTTTTAAAACCAGGGGTAACTCATGAATAGTAGTGTCAGTAATAACGAAGTCGTTATCTATAGGTGGCAATCTTTTTTTTGGGAACGATTTGGGAATAACGAAAAATAAACATTAAAAAATTTTAAAATTATGAATGAAAATTATTGTTGTGTCACTTGAAAATAAAAAAATACATAATAAAAAAACGAAATGAATAAAATTAATCAAAACAACCAGCAAAATTAAACGAAAAATAAAAGGTAAACAAAATTTCCAGCTTTCCCAGATACCATTTGTAAAACTAACACCACCTTTAAACGTCAAAAAGAATTGACTATTGCCTAGTCTTTATATATTTAAGTTTTTTTTTAAAACTTTGAAAGTCAAAGAATTGCCAGGGTTTCCAGTTAATTGTGGAATGCTATTTTTTAAAAGACAAAATGGCCGCAGTTGTACAGCAAAAACAACTAAACCGAATTTGATGATTTTTTTTTTGATTTGTGGATTATTAAATTTTCTTATTCTTATCGTGACAATTTTTTAAAATTTGACCTAATTAATATTTGAATGAAAGAAGAAATTTAAGTTTTTCTATTTTTTGAGTTTACGTTAGCATATCTTCAACCAAAATCAATTTTTTTTTTCCAAAAAAAATGGCCTCGTTAAGTGCTTGAAAATTTAATTATCTACAAATCAAAAAAAAATATCATCAAAATCGGTTTAGTAGTTTTTGCTGTAAAAATGCAGCCAATTTTTCCCTTTAAAAAAACAACACACAATTAACTGGCAACCCTGAAAATTCTAGTTGACCAAATTTTGTGTTATGAAATTTTTAAAAATGCTAAAATGTTCTTTCTTTCAAAAGAAAAAACAGAATTAAATAATACTACTAATACGTATTTATTTTTTTAGCTGTTTAAAAATTGCTAACATTAAGGCTGTTTTTTAGTTCCAACCCCCCTTAAACCACATTTTTTTTATTTCGTCTTTTTTTAAGTTTCTTTTAACGCAAATCTATGGGTTTTAAGTTAGTATCTATTCACATTCCATATTCTGGTGGAGTTTGTAGGTTTAAAAAAGTCCATCATTTGTAAAAAATGAGTCCACTAAAAATGCTCTGGTTTAAAGAATCGGTAAAAGTAGGGGCTGAAATTTAAAATACTTATTTTTAATAGTTTAAAAAACAAAATGCTTTTTATAGCTAACCTCTAATAGCCTCTAATTGATTTTTATGGTCTTTCAAAATTTATTTTTTTTAGAGTTTTTTTTTTAATTTTTATCTAATTTTCATACACATCACTTTAAGACAAAAACGCACACAAAATCTGCAAAAACCACATGGAATGATTATTTACTATAGGAATTAAAAATCCATGTCCGAACTTACAAAAATAATGTGAAGAAAAATGCATAGCCAACTTTTATTGAAAACTAAATTATACATTTTAAAAAAAGCTGAAATGAAAAGCAAAAAATACTCAACTTTGCACCACTATGGACAATAATATAGTGTTACAAGGCCCAAAAAAAGATTTAAGTTGTATGTTTTGAAGTATTAGCTATAATATAGCATCAAAAGTTCATCAAGATTTAATAAAAAAATAAAATGATTTTTGGCCGGAATTGACCACCGTGCATTGGAGCAGTAGAAATGATTTTAAGAATGGAAAATTACAATAAAGTTTTTTCAAAAAGTTTTAAAAAATAGTAATATTCGTTATCCCACGATCCTCCTGGGCAAAAAATTTTTAGAATCGATAGAAGTTTTACACAAAAAATTTCAAAAAAAACGAAGAGTACAAACATTTTCAAAAATGAGATTTAAATTTTTAAACTTAAAAATCGCATACTAGACTTTTATGAATTTTTTGGGATATTTTTTTTTAAAAGTACGTTATAAAACAAAAATTTAAAAAAAAAAATTGAAATTTGGACCATTATTGAAGAAGTTATAAGTAAAAGAAGTTTGAGTAAAGGAACAAACTACCAATTTTTAAAAATTCGATATCATTTGAACGGGTCATCAAAAAAATCTGCAAATTTACCACGAAGGTGTTTTCGAAGGGTACTAAAAACTGTAAACAAATTGAGAAAATCTGAAAAGAAAATTTTTCAAAGTGTCCAATTTGACATGGAATGCCCCATATACTTTATAGGGTCCTAGACCGATATTTCGATGCGTTACACACGGAATGACAAAGTGAGTATACCCCCATACTGTGGTTGGAGGGTATAAAAATAAAAAAATCTGATTTATTTTTATTAAAAAAAAAAATTGTTTTATTCGACCTTTAAAACATTATTTTTTGAGTAGGATTATCCTAGCTCGAGGTCATTATTTCTTAACTAATTAAAACTATGATATTCTTTTTCATAGAAAAATTTTCAAGTAATCATGTTTAATGTTTTGCACAATCAGTTTGAATTTATTTTTTACACCCCACTAAAATTTTTAATTTTTTATGGTTTTATGTCTTCAGTGAAATCGTATGGCTGTTCTTTTCTTAAAACACATTAATCCTCTGAACATCATTTTAGCGGGTCATTTAAGTCCTTTTTCAAAAACTAAATACAGAAGTTTAATAAAACCTTTAAATATTTCACAAATATTTTCCTCATAAAATTTCCAAACGTTAAAAGTTTGTGCGATATACGCAAAATTCTTAGATGTGTTTTTATTATAGTTTCTTTTTTACTTTTCCCAAACACCTTTGAAAAAAAAAAATGTAAAACGTCAGTGGTCCATAAAAAATGAAATCGGAACCGACTTTGCAAAGCCCTTTGGTGATTTTATCTATTTGATGGTCTACTTTCGTATGGTGTTGCAGCCATTGAGGCTCTAAGCTATGATCCAAAATTTCTTACACACTGTAATTTGTTGCACAGTACATGTTTAAATAATTTAAAAGCATGTGGGTAATTTAAAAGCGTATATTCGTATTATATTATACGAAAATAGGGCTAACAATAAGTTAAATTTCTTTTAGAAAAAGCCAACAAAATTTTAAACTTAACAGACCACTTGATTTCGTATAGAGTTAAGAAAAACGTACAATTACAGATGTAAACATAATATTAAGAAAATTTATGACAAAATAAAACAACAACAAATATAAAATATATAAAAATTTGCACTTAATCACCCAAGCACGCATTAAGAAAATTTTCTACAAATTTTCTTATCCCTAATCATACATATTCACATAATTCTTAAAAAAAAGGAGTATACAGGTATTTGTTTATAACTTTACTTAGAAATAACGTGAATTTCCTGTAGCCATTTAAACAAATATTAACACGCATAGTTACATAAGCGATTTTAGTAAGAGCGTAGACTTAAATTTTTAATGGGAAATATAAGAATATTCCATATTTAAAACTTAAAAAAAAAAAAAAAAAATTCTTTATATTGTGAATATTAGAAAAAAAATTCTAAGCATTGTTTGTATTAAAAAAATCAAAAATTATGACACAAATTTTTGATAAACAAAATTCTCAGATTTCGAACTAATTTTTCTATACAAAAATCCACACATTTTTGGAGAATTTATAAAAAAAAATTTTAAGTTCTAAAATATTTTTTTTAATAGTCAAAATTTCAGATTGTTATTAAAAAATTATCAGACATTTTTCCTACAGAAAATTATTGGTTTCTAAATTCTAAAACATTTCTAAAGCTTTGAGACATTAAAAAAAAATATATTCTGGAAAATTTAATCTGTAAAAGAATCTCAGAATCTGAGAAATATTTTCAAAAGAAAAAATTTTCAGAATTTGAAACATTTTCCCAAAAAAAAATCCTGATTCTAAGAGAATATTCATACAGAAAAAAATTCGGAATTTGGAACATTCCCGAGTCAAAATGTTTATTTATATTCTTATATATCACATATGATTCGAGATTTGAAAGATCTGTACTGATTATATCAGTTTTAGTCAGATGAAATTGTATCCGTCCGATTAAAACAATTTTCGATCCATTTTTCGGATCAGCACTGATCCTTCACATTTTTACTCGGGATACTAATATATTTTTCCTAAACAATCCATAGAAAAATCTTCAATTTCTAAGACTTCTAGATACTAAGAAATTTTTTCCTATAGAGAAATTCTCAGATTCTAAGACATTATTCAAAAATTTTCAGATTCTGAGATATTTTTCTTGTAGAAAAATTCTTAGATATTTTTCATATAGAAAAATTCGCTGATTTTGTAACATTTTTTCTGTATAAATATTCTCAGATTATGAGACCTTTTTCCTATATACAAACTATAAGATTCGGAGACACATTTCCTACAGAAAAATTCCTGCAGAAAAATTTTCAGATTTTGAGACATTTCCTTTAGAGAAAAATTCTCAGATTCTGATACATTTGTCCTATAAAATAATTCTCAGATTCTGAAACATTCTTCCTATCGAAAAATTCTTAGACTCTGAGTATTTTTCCTATAGAAAAATTCTTAAATTCTGAGACACTTTTCATACAAAAAAATTCTCAGATACTGAGAAATTTTTCCTATAGAAAAATTCTCAGATTCTGAGACATTTTTCCTATACAAAAATTCTCGGATTCAGAGACATTTTTATATAGAAAACTTCCAGGATTCTGTGACATTTTTATATTAAAAAATTTTCGTATTGTGAGACATTTTTTATACAGACAAATTCTTTCTATTTTTCTTATAGAAAAAATCTCAGATTCAAAGATATTTTTTCTAGATAAAAATTTTCAGATTCCAAAACATTTTTTCACAAAAATTCTCGGATTCTGAGACATTTTTTACATAGAAAAATTTTTGGATTCTGAGACATTTTTCCTAAAGAAAAATTCTGAGATTCTGAAATATTTTTCCTCTGGAAAAATTCACAGATTCTGAGAAATTTTTCCTACAGAAAAATTCTCAAATTCTAAGACATTTTTTCTTTTGAAAAATTCCCAGATTCTCAAACATTTTTCGTACAGAAAAATCCTAGAGTTCTCAGACATTTTTTGTATAGAAAAATTCTGGTATTCTGAGACATATATAGAAAAATTCTAGGGTTCTGAAGCATTTTTCTTATAGAAAAATTTTTAGATTCTGAGAAAATTTTTCTATAGAAAAATTTTTTAGATTTCATGACAATTTTTCTATAGAAAAATTCTCAGCTTCTGAAAAATTTTTCATATAAAAAAATTTTCAGATTCCAAGACATTTGTTTAAAGAAAAAATCTCAATTTCTGAGATATTTTACCAGTAACAAAATTTTTAAATTCTAACAAGGGAAGTATCTCAACCCTTATGAATCGATTTGCCTGAAACTTAAAATATATATAAAAGAGACGATTTTAAGGTTGGGGTGTCTCGGCTTATCGGCCATATCAGAGTTTTAAAATTTCGTTGTCCCCTTATGAAACAAAGTGGACCTTCGGGAAAATTTCGATAACTCCCGAACTAATAGGAATATCCTCTAGGGCAAAAATACGTGTCGACTTAAATTTAATAAAGATTATTTCGTATTCATATGGACATCGTAGGTCTATGTCTTCATATAAATACCCCCCAAAATTTAAACATTTTCGTGAAAAAAGTATGTAAGAAAGCCGAACTTTTACAAGGTTATGCCACCGTTGGATAGGCATTAAAAAAACCTTTCTTCTCATATGTAAACATCATATAGTTACTTTGAAAAAAATGGCTGAAAAATCCAAAAAACTTTTTTTCGCCATTTTTTTACCCATGTTTTGAACCTCTAAATCCCCGATATGGCCGATAAGCCGAGACACCCCAACCTTAGAATTGTCCATTTTATATATATTTTACGTTTCATGCAAATTGGTTCATATGGGTTGAGATACTTCCCTTGTAAGTAACTTTTTCAGTACAAAAACTCTAAAATTTTGAGAATTTTTTTTATAGAAAAAATCTCAGATTCTGAACAGCTTTTCTATAGAAAAGTTCTTATATTCTGAGACATTTTTTCTTTAGAAAAATTCTCAGATTCGAAGACATTTTTCCGACAGAAAAATTCTCAGACTGTGAGACATTTTTTCTATAGAAAAATTTTAGACTCTTTGACATTTTTCCTTTAGAAAAATTATCATAAATCTGGGACATTTTTCCTATAAAAATATCTCAGATTCTGGGAAATTTTTTCTATAAAAAAATTTCTCAGATTCAGGGACATTTTTCCTATAAAAAATTTCTCTGATTCTGAGATATTGTTCCTAGTTAACATTTCTTAAATGCTGAGACATTTTTCCTTTACAAAAATTTTTTCAATTACAAAAATTCTCGAGACTTGTTTTTCTATATATAAATTCTCATATTCTAAGTATTTTTTCCTATTGAAAAAATTATTAGGTTCTGAAATATTTTTCCTAATAATCTTATGTTCTGAGAAATTTTTCATATTCAAAAAATTCTGAGACACTTTTCCAATAGCAAAATTGATAGATTCTGAGAATGTTTAGAAAAATTCTCAGATTCTTAGATACTTTTCCTATATTTTCTTGACATATATGACATTTTCCCTATTAAAAAATTTCTTAGGTTCTAAGATATCTTTTCTATATTAATAAATTCTGAGAAATTATTCCTATAGAGAATTCTCAGATTCTGAGATATTTTTCTGAAATTTTTTTTCTGAGATATTTTTGTTAAACAAAATTTTCAGATTCTGAGTAACTTTTTTATACAAAAATTCTCTGGCTCTGAGACATTCTTCCTCTAGAAAAGTTATAAAATTCCCAATCATTTTTTTTACAGAAAAAATTCTCAGTTTCTAAGATATTTTTTCTATAGAAAAATTCTTAGATTATGAGACTTTGTTCCTATAGAAAAATTCTTAAAATTCTTTCTTAGATTCTAAAATATTTTTACTTTGAAAAAAGGAAAATATTTCCCATCGCGATAAATATACCAAATATTTCATTTATTTAACAAAAATACAAAAAAACATGAAAAAAAAGTGTTTTTTTTCAGAGGTTGATTCAATTCTTCAGGGGGGGCTTTTTTCCCCCTAGCCCGATTTTGCCCATTTCGGAACTTAACCTACCTAGGATGATAAGACATATTCTTGCCAAATTTCAGGAGGAAAGCTGTATTATTTTGGACTACATCGTGCCATCTACAGACAGATGGACGGACGGACAGATGGACATTCACAGAATGTCTTAGAATCGATCATGGATCAATAATGTATATATTTTATGTATATATTTTATGGGGTCCCCGACCGATATTTCGACGCGTTACAAACGGAATGACAAAGTGAGTATACCCCCATACTGTGGTTGGAGGGTATAAAAGCCTCAGATTCTGAGACATTTTTTATATATAAAAATTCTCGGATTCTGAGACATTTTTCAGATTATGCTACAATTTTAGAATAGAAAATTTTTTAGATTTTGAGACAGTTTTTCTAAAGAGAAATTTTCAGATTCTGAGATAATTTTTCTATTAATAATAATGATCAGATTCTAGACATTTTTCCTATATAGAAAGTCTGAGATTCTGAAACAACTTTCCTATAACACTTTTATATAATAATTCTTAGATTCTGAGACATTTTGCCTATTGAAAAATTCTCATATTCTAAAACATTATTCATATAGAAAAAATTTCAAGTTTCTTTTGCATTTTTCCTATAGAAAAATTTTCAGATTCTCAGACATTTTTCTTATTAAAAATAATCTCAGATGCATTTTTCTTAAATTTTTTCGTTTGGAAAAATTATCATCTATCTATATATATAAAAATGGATGTGTGTATGTATGTGGGTATGTATGTATGTTCCGTATGAACTCGAAAACGGCTGGACCGATCTTGATGAAATTTTCAGGGAATATTCAGAATAGCCCAGGGAGTAACACTGTGCAGTCAGATTTTTGATTTTTTGCGTGTGGGCGGAGGGGCGTGGTAAAATCGAATTTTTACATTGCACCACTAATGACATCTATATATAAAAAACGGATAGACCGATTTTGATGAAATTTAAACCGAAGATAGTACTAACCGAGTACTAACTATATGCTAAATTAGAGTGTGATCGGACACATGGGCGTGAAATGCCATGCTTTTTTGTCTGTGGGCGGAGGGGTGGGCAAAATCGAATTTTGCACCACTAATGACATCTATATATAAAAAACGTATGGACCGATTTTGATTAAATTTAAACAAACGATAGTACTAACCAAGTACTAACTATGTGCCAAATAAGAGTGTGATCGGACAAATAGGCATAAAATGCCATGCCCCTTTGTATTGGATTGAATGTTTTTTCTGCATGCTCCGCAATAACGCAAAAACTGTTGATTCGATTTCAATAACATTTTCAGCACTGATAGTGTTAACCGAGTGCGGAACTATAGCCCATGTTATACTACAATTGGAAAAAAGGGCGTAAAATGCCACGCCTCTTAGTAGTATACTGGATGTTGTCTGCCTGTTTTGCAATCACGCAAAGCAGCTGAACCGATTCTCATGACATTTTCACTACATACAGTGCTAAACAAGTGCATACGTAGGCCATATAAGATCGTTATTGGAAAAAGGGATCAAAATTGCAACGCCCTTTGTACTTTACTGACCACAATTGAGCAAAGAGGCGTAAATTGACACGGCCCTTTGTTTTAAACTGAACGTTATATCTGCCTGGTTTGAAATCACGCAAAAACGGATAAGCCGAATCTTTTACTACTGATAGCACTAATCGAGCGGGAACTGTACGTCATATGTAGAGTGCGATTCGGCAAAAGGGTATAAAATGTCACTCCCGTTTTTCATAAATAAAAAGTTATTTCCTCCTCTTTCGCAATCAAACAAAAACGGAAAAACTGATGTCAATGAAATTCGCAGCACAGATAGTACTAATCGAGAATGCATCATGGAACTTTTGACTATCACGATTCGATAAAAATGCGTTAAATGACTTAACGTTATGTCTGTCTGTTTCGAGATCACGCAAAAACGGCTGAACAGACTTTGTTGAGTTTTCTCTACAGATAGTGCTAACCGAGGGTGGAACCAAAGTTACTAGCTGGACCCGGACTGGTGCTTTAATTCTGTCCGACACTATATTTAAATTAAAATGCAATATAAAACTGTTTTTTTCTTAGGGCCAGCAACGCGGACCGGGTATAGCTAGTAATTACTAAAACATTTTTTCTAAAATTTTTTTTTTTTCGGAATTTGAGACATTTTTTTTTTAGAAAAATTTCGAGATTCTGAGTAGTTTTTTCTATAGAGAAGCACTCAGATTCTAAGACATTTTTTCTATAGAAAAATTCTCAGATTCTAAGATTCTGAGGCATTTTGGCTATTTAAAAATTGCCTGATTCTGAAATTTTTCCTATAGAAAAATTTTCAGATTCAAAGAAAAATTTTCAGATTTTGCGATATTTTACACACTAATAAAATCATTTGTTTGCAGGGAAGTTATCCCAGTCAGAAAAATTCACTGATTCTAACAATAAGAAATGTTTCCTATAGAAAAATTATCAAGTTTTGAGACATTTTGATTACACAGAGGAAAAACTTTATTGTTAGTTTATTTTTAATTAAAAAAATTTTAGTATTAAAAAATGAATTGTGTTGACAAATAAATTTATTGATTTTCTAATCAACAACACAATTTTCAATACAATTAATTTGTTAATACAACAACGATTTAATTTGAATGCAATCAATGATACAAAAAAAAAAATTTCTGTCTGTAGAAAAATTTATCAGACTTGGAGACATTTTTCCTTTAGAAAAATTCTCAGATTCTGAAATATTTTTTTGAAAAAATAGATTTTGAAGCATTTTCCACGTCACTTAAAAATGTTCCCTAATCCGCTAACCTGTCTCATAAAAATTTTATTTTTTTCAACATTGGCATAGTTTCCCTGCTGATAAAAAACTAGTGTTTCCAATTATTCGACCCTGCCGGTTAACCGGTTAGGGCATTATTCGAAAATGGACGAAAATTGATTAATCGGTTATTCGGGTCGATTAATCGGAAAAATTGGCGATTAATCGATTAATCGCCAAAAACAATAAAAACTTAATATTTTGTATTTAGAAACGATTTATTGAATGTAAAGTAATAAAAAATAAAAGCATTTTAAGTAAAATTTCATTTACAGTCTTTATACAGTGTTTAAAAGGGTAAAAAAATGCAACCAATCAAAATTTAGAAATAATAAAAACTTATAAATTTTAATTGGGGTTTTCTCAATTTTAATCGGGATTTTTCAATTAACTTGTAATTGTAATTTTTAATTAAAATTTTGATTTTTCAAATTCTAAATATCCTATGAGATTTCTGAATTTAAATTGTGATTTTTGAATTTGAATTGTGCTTTTCAGAATTTCAATTGATGTCGTCTTAACATCAATTTTGATTTATATATTTTGATTTTACTTTTCGAAATTTCTATTGGGATTTTAATTAGGATTTCTGAAATCCATTTTCTAAATTTTATTTAAAATTTTTAAATTTAAAATTTCTAAATAACAATTACGGTTTCTGAATTCTATTAAGCTTTTCTGATTTTAAATTGGGCTTTTGTAAAATTGGGCGTTTCGGAATTATCGATTGGGATTTCTAAATTACAATTGAGATTTCTGAAGTTGAATTAGCTTTCCTGAATTTCACTTCAGATTTTTTTAATTTCAATTGGGATTTTCTGAATTTCAATTGGGATTTTAAATTTGGAGTTTTGGGATTTCTGAATTTTAATTGGTGTCTTCGAAAATCCAATTTTGCTTATCTCAACTGTTAATTGCTGGTTTCTGTTTTTTTTTTTTTTGTAGTTTTGCCTTTTTTTCGACAGTGCACATAGGGGCAAAATGGTATGTTTTATGGCATCAATTAAACCGCTGGATTTTTGTAGTCGATATGCCCTCCGTTTTAAAGAGCTCAGCTTTTCGATTAAATTTATGTAAAAACATGTAAGACTTTCTTTGCAAAATTGCGAAAAAATGCGAAAAAACGAAAGAAAAAAAATAGTTTGTTTGAAGTATAAAGTTTTGTAAATTTTTATGTTAATATATAGACATAGCTATCGCTAAAATAAGTAAGTATTAGAATTACATACATATGAAGTATTCCACACCAAATGTTCCACTAAAAAAAGTTATATCGTATAAATTTAAAATTTGAAAAAAAAAACTATTATCAATTTATTTTTGGAAGTTGGGATTAAAATCGGTCATGGGAACGTTGATGGAGGTGTCTGGGGATACCTTCTTCCTCGCAATATGTATTTACAAATTGATTAAGTATGATATCTACGCTAAAATAGTACAATTTTATCAAATTTATATATTATTTTCATAGCCACGCCCCCAAAAGTGGGCTGGATAATATAAATGGCATATGCTACTTCACGTATTTATTTGGTAGGTCAAGGAACTTGTTATCATAAAAATTGTTGATGTGTTGAACAAATGTAAGAAAACCCTCTAAAAATCGTGTTTCCTAAGATTTTTTTTAATTCTTTAAGGGGAAGCTTTTTCACCTGGTCCGATTTTGCCCATTTTGGAACTTAATCAGCCTATGACCAATAGATATATTCGTGCCAAGTTTAAGGGGTCTAGCATTTTTGGTTTGGACTGCATGTGGTTTATTAGTAAAAAAAAGTCATATTTTTAAAGTGCAGTTTCAAAAAGCGGGCGCTTTTCGTGCAAGTTTTTATGACTGGTTCTAGTAAACAATTATACCACTTACCACTGTATAAAAATATCTAAGGATAATGTGGGATAAGTCTTGACTTTTTGACCTTTAAACTTATGCTTTAAAAATCGTCATAAAAAGGATGTTCTTAGAACGGCTATAACTTCACTAATATTCAATGCAATTTGGTCAGAATGAATGAAAATAATTTGTGCTAAAATTACCTTTTAATTTATGTGTATAGTTCCAACATTTTTTATTTGCTTACCTTTCGTTTTGAGTTTTCAACTTAAGACTATTTAAAATATTTTTTTTGTTTTTTTGAACTTTTACTAAATTTAATACAGTGCCAAGAAACGGAAAATGGATAAATCAAAAAAGTAAAAATGCAGTCAAGCGTAGAAAAGTATAGGCTTTCGATATAAAATAACAATGTTAGCAAAATCGCTTTTTAAAAAAATGAATTGTTGCCAAGAAGCCCCATATAGCTGCCCCTATGTGCAGTGTTTGTAAAATAGAAGAAAAGTTTGAAATGAATTATAGTAGAATATTGATATAATAATATTAACCGGTTAATCGAAGCATTTTAAGCGATTAATCGGGTCGAATAATTATTTGCGTTTTTAATTATTTGTTTCGACACTAACCGAAATAGAGGCGATTAATCGAGGAATCGGTTAATCGATTAACCGAATTGGAAACACTATAAAAAACATATTTTAACCTGGATAAATTTAAATATTTTTTATGGCAATGTGGTTGTTCGTTTCAGTTTGGATTGGTTTGTATTTGGACTTGTTTTACAAGGAAAAGTCTTTATGTTACACATTGACGTACGATTTTCAGTAAATAAGATTAATATGAATGTAGAAATTTATTTTATCACGTTTTTTTGCTTATTCCCTATAAAATTAAATTTGGCCACTTAATTTTTTTTTTTTTTCAAATTTCATGGTAATCTTATTCTCCGTTACAAAAGAAGTCCCCAGCTGGTTGCTATTTTGATTTGTTTTTCAAGAAAGACAGGATTTTTAAATTAGTTTAAAAGAATAGAAGGAGTGGTAGCATTTTTATTGGAATTTGCCTTTTACCTTATCATTAAAAAAATTAAATTAAAAAATATTTTAAATTTTATAAAAATCCAATCAGCCGCTTGGTAGGAGCTTCCTTGTTTGTTCGTTTGCCTTCCTGCTTGCGTTACGCCTTTAGGCCATTCACCTTTTATGTTGAGTTATCAAAAAAAAAAAACAAAAAAAGTTAACAATAATATAGAAGAAGGTTTAGTCTATAATCATACGCCCAGTTGATTTGAGAATTTATTTCATTTTTGTAATTGCAAAAACCATTTTCTTTTAAGCATATTAGAAAGTAACGCCTTTTGATTAAAGAATTTTAAAATGTTGATGTTGTTTTTAGAAATTTTACTTAAGTGTGGAAAATGTAAATTTATGTTACTTTATGTTCTTGATGGGGGAAGGTTTAAATGTATTTATAAACTTTAAATTTATAATGATTTCTTACTTGATTTTTGATACCCTCCACTAACACTGTTCAACAAATTTTAGATGACTTAAGGTATTTGGCTTGATACCCAAATAAGTGAAAGTACCCTAATAAAAGACTAGAACCCATAAAGGATTTTGGTCAAGTAATAACAATTCTTTTTATGGCCCATTGATGTTCTTTCAAAGGCTTGTGGAATAAATAAATGATATGAATTTACTTCTGAGCTTACAAGGTAAGTCTCCCTGGTTTTACCCTCCGATCTTCATGAAATTTGGATATGTTGTGCAGAACAAAAATTAACTCCACACGTATTTTTTAACTGCCCAAACTGTTTTTTATGGGGGGGTTGATTTGTACAGGAGGAAATTACCCTTCCCGTGTAAAAATTGATTTGATCTTATCTGATCTGATTATATCTATTCATATATCATCGTATATGGTTGACATCTAATAAGATCTGATCAGTTACAATTATATACAATCAGATAAAATAAAAAATTATAATTTTTTTAAGTTTTAACTTTCGGTTTACCAACACATTTGCTAATAAAAAAGTGACTATGACTAAAAAACCAAAACTTTTTTCGAAGGGCTAAAATTTGCCCACGGGCTAAAATTATCGGATTTGACTTTATTTAGTTTATGATGAAGGTTTGTCTCAAGCTCTATAAAAGGGTCAAGGAAAAGAGATTGGGATTTTTTATTTTAATTTCTTGAACGTGGAAAAATTATACAAATTTAAAATAGCGATAAGTATTTCGAAATCGATTTTTATTTGATATTCGTGGTTAGCGCAAGACACATTTTTTATTTATTTTTTTTTAATTTTCAAAAATTTAAAACTTTGACGGGCGCATGGATAGTAGAATAAAAATTGCTGAAATACACATTTTCGTGATACTGCAAATATCAATTAAATTTCAGATTTTTTTAAATAAAATTCCAATAATTTTTTTCGGTGTACTCATATAAAAGTTTTTTTTTAAAGCAAAAAATTGTGATACCAATCATTTTAAATAAACATAACTGACAACATTTGAAACAATAATAAATCATTTTAGTTAAAAAGTAAAAACAACAGTAAAAATTCTACGTACATACATACATACATACAGTGAGCGTCAAAAGAAAGTGTACAGGTCTATTAGGGTGCGGGGGGGTGAAATAAAGCCATAGGAAATAAGGCCATATGGCCTTATTTCTCAATTCAATGGGAAATAAGGCCATATGGCTTTATTACCAACACGATTGAGCAATAAAGTCATATTGATTTTGCAACCAAAGTGGAAATAAAGCCATATCAGTTGAAAATGTGGAAATATATTTCCCCGTAAATCCTGCTACCCAAAAAAAAATTATTTAACGAAGCCGCTCAATTAATTTATGGAGTTTCTAATCCCTAAGCCCGGCCGAAGGCCGGCTACGCAGAAAAAAAAAATTTTTTTTGACTATCTTTAAATTAAAAAACCACATATACCAGGAACTTCGGAGCTTAGAAGGGTTTAGAGCAGTGGTCGGCAGAAAGAGGCATATGAAAGTATTAGTGTTTTAATAAAAATATGCATGTGTTGGTGTATTTCTTCAACAAAGCGACATCAACCTGCTTTGAAGAAAGTAAGCTGCTACTGAATAAAATATTTGTTTTTTTATGCTCTTTGTTGATTGTTTGTTGACATTCGTGTTGTATACATGTGAATAACCGATTGTGTTCGGCTCCAGCGTGCAATGGGTGCCGACCACTGGTTTAGAGGCACCAATGTAGAGCACCAAAATAGAGCTTCAAACAAAACTATCTCAAATCGTTAAAACAGTAAAAAGACAAGCCAGAAACGATAAACGTAACTTCTTCAACAATCTCGCCACAGAAGCAGAAACCGCAGCACTCCAAGGAAATATGAAAACTGTTTTTGATGTGACCAGAAAACTCTCCGGCAAGAAGCCCAACACCACCATACCCGTAAAGGATAAGAGCGGAAATATAATCACATCAATAGACGATCAACTGACCCGATGGAAGGAGCATTTTGAAGAAACGTTAAACCACCCAAGTAATAATCTTAACGAAACACAACATACTGAAACCAGCCGCAGGCCTCTTCTCCCTCCCTCATTACCAATCAGCACAGACCCTCCAACGCTCAACGAAGTATCAACTGCCATAACACAGCTTAAAAACGGCAAAGCTCCTGGGATTGATAATATACCCGCAGAATTCTTTAAATCGAAACCAACCGTCATAGCGGAAATATTAACACCTCTTTTTTATAAAATCTGGACTTCTGAAACTATTCCGGTAGAATGGAAAGAAAGCATAATAGTCAAAATACCAAAAAAGGGTGATCTAAAATCGTGCAGCAACTGGAGAGGTATTGCAATAACACCCGCTGTATGTAAAATATTTAACAAACTTCTTCTTAACCGTATAATTGAACCCCTCGACAAGCATCTCCGAAAAGAACAATCTGGTTTTCGACCTAACCGCTCCTGCGTCGACCAAATAAACAGCCTCCGCCTTATAATTGAGCAGTGTAACGAGTATAATACAACATTATATTTAACTTTCATTGACTTCGAAAAAGCTTTCGATGCTATAAACAGGCAAAAAATTTGGAGCGCTCTAGAAGACAAAGGTGTCCCGAACAAGATTATTAGCCTAATTAAAGCCCAATACACTAACGCGAAGATGAGAGTCTTGCATGCTGGTAAAATCAGCCAGCCTTTTAACACCCTTAGCGGCGTAAAACAAGGATGTCTACTTTCCCCTATTCTATTTATTACAACTCTCGACGTCATATTGGCCTACACTAACGAACAAAACAGAGGAATACAATGGAGAATAAATCAGCACCTTGAAGATTTAGAGTACGCGGACGATATCGTTCTGCTTGCAACTACAAAAGAAAACATGCAAAAAAAGATCGACGACTTATCCTCAAGAGCATTAGACTTCGGATTGAAGATAAACGCAGCAAAAACAAAATGCATGGCTATAAAAAGTAATCAATTGACAACATTCACTTTAAATAACAACCCGATCCAGAACGTCAACAGTTTCAGCTATCTAGGAAGCAACATCTCACCCGACGGAGGCGCAATTGACGATGTAAACACGCGAATACACAAGGCCAGAATATCATTTTACAATTTGAAAAACGTGTGGAGATCTAACGCTCTTTCGCCAAAAACGAAAATACACATATACAATGCGTGTATAAAAACAATTTTGCTATATGGCTCCGAAACATGGCTCGTCAACGACGGCATCAAACGCAAACTCCAAAGCTTTACAAATAGATGCCTTCGTAACATATTAAAAATCTGGTGGCCTAGAACAATTTCAAACGAAGAACTGCTACAACTCGCTGAACAGGAACCAATCAATACGCAAATAAGAAGAAGAAAGTACAACTGGCTAGGCCACACACTCCGCAAGCCATACGACGAAATATGTCACTCTACACTTCAGTGGAACCCACAGGGCGTCCGAAACCGTGGAAGACCGAAGATAACCTGGAGACGCACGATTTTCTGCGAAACCAAAAAATCATTTGACGAACTCAGACATATTGCTTCAGACAGACAGAGATGGAGATTCTACGTAAACAGCTTATGTTCCTGATGGAATACGCTAATAAATATATAATGTTTTATTGGCAGGGTTTTTAATTTAAAGATTGTTAAACAAAAAAGTTTTTCTGTGTAGCCGGCCTTCGGCCGGGCTTAGGGATTACAAAATCCATGCATTAAACCCACCCTCTCCGCAGAGTAAAGTTTTCTAGGGTAGCAAGCCTTTGCGCTATCAAATTTGTTATGCCTCAAAAAGGCCTGATAACCAAAATAGCTTTGGTTTGCAGAGAGGGTGGGTTTAATGCATGGAGTATGTAATCCCTAAGACCGGCCGAAGGCCGGCTACGCAGAAAACCTTTATTACAAAAACAAAAATCATAGAAGTCGTAAGTTCGACATTTCGCCCAAAAAAAATATTTTGGATTTTTTGACAATTTTGTTTTGCGAGAAGTAACATTTTTAGACCTATCATTTTGGGCTATATGTCGCAGCTTGGGCGATATGACATTTACGGTTTTGGGCGATAAGACCTTTGGCGCTATGTCGGTACGCCATTTCAAACTCCATAAATTAATTTAGAGGCTTCGCTAAATAATTTTTTTTGGGTAGCAGGATTTACGTGGAAATATATTTTCACACTCTCCGCAAAATAATGATGAACATTTTTAAAAAATATTTAAATGAGTAACAAAGCCATATATGGCTTTATTTCCAACAGTGGTTGGTAATAACGCCATATGGCCTTATTTCTCAACTCTTTGGGAAATAAGGCCATATGGCCTTATTGCCTATGGCTTTATTTCACCCCCCCTTAGGGTGCACCAAAAAACGAAGTTGTTAGATATTGACCGGGCCCCCCCCTAGGAATGTGCATTGGGGGTAAAAACTTGTCTCACAAAATTTTAGGAAAATCGGATATGGGTAAGACCTGCCGCATCGGCCCTGAAGTTTGAAAACTTCCCCAGCAACTAATGTGTGTCAGACCATTTAATCAAGGGATTCGAGCCCCATTTTTGAAATTTATTGAAATTATCTACTGTAACAACATTTTTTTATTCTTCAAGTCCCAATGTACTAAGAAGATAAATATTTTGCATATTGCGTTTTGCTAACTTGTTTTAAATAAATGCTAAAGTTTTCTGAATTTTTCAACACTATTTTCAAATCTCCAATTTTAAATTTTTATTTTTTTTGTTAAAGAAATTTAAAAAAAATCGACTATTGGAGTTTAAGGATTAGTTAAGCACATATAAAGGAATAAAAACCCCAAAAATTGTAGGATTTGCTGTTTTCATTTGGCTATTACAGTTATGTAATTTCGGCGGATTTCGGGAAAGTAGTGATTTTTGGCACTTTTTTACCTTTTATTTATTTTTTTTTGTTTTTTTTTACAATTTTCATATGTTTTGGACCGAATTATATCAACACGAGATAGAATACTTCAATTCGCAAATTTAGGGCAAAATTTAGTAATTAAAAATTGCCCCAACTAAAGGTCAACGGTCAAATTTTAGAGATTTTGAATTTTTAAACATTAACAGATTTTCTGAGTGGAAATATATGAAACTACTTGTTATCATTTTAAAAGCATATGTCTTTTTATTTAAATTCAGAATATTAACCCTTTGGTGCTGGTGGGGCATATTCGACCCTTTGAACAAAATACACTTACATTATCTCAATTAAATGAAAAAAATTATAGGCCCCAACAGCACGTAAGGGTTAAATTTCTAAATTTTAATTATTTGCCATATAGTTTAGACCAATTAAAATAACATCAAGTAGATTCAGCAAAATCCACCCAGCAAATCTGTAAATGTTTAAAAATTCAAAATTTTCTAAAATTTGACCTTTGACCCTTAACAGGGGCAATTTTTTATATCTCAATTTCGCCCTAATTTTGCGAATTAAAGTATTCTTTCTCCTGCTGATATAATTCGGTCCAAAACATATGAAGTTTGTAAAAAAAAACAAAAAAATAAGTAAAAGCTAAAAAGTGCCAAAAATCACTACATTCCCGAAATCCGCCAAAATTACATCACTGTAGTAGCCAAATGAAAACAGCAACGCCTACAATTTTCGGGGTTTTTATTCCTTTATATGTGTTTAACAAATCCTTAAACTCCAATAGTCGAATTTTTAAAATTTCTTTTACAAAAAAAATAAAAACTTAAAATTGGAGATTTGAAAATAGTGTTGAAAAATTCGGAAAAATTAAGCATTTATTTAAAACAAGTTAGCAAAACGCAATATGAAAAATATTTATCTTCTTAGTACATCGGGACTTGAAGAATAAAAAAATGTTGTTACAGTAGATAATTTCAATAAATTTCAAAAATGGGGCTCGAATCCCTTGTTTAAATGGTCTGACACACGTTAGTTGCCTGGGGAAGTTGTAATAACATGGCTGATTTTCAACCGATTTTAGTATTTAATACCTTATTCGATAAACATTTTACTCCAAATCACAATTCTGTGACCATTTTAATTCAAACTTAACTCAAAATATCGAAAAAATTGAGAAAATGGTAGCACAAAAAAGTAGCACAAAAGTCCATTGTTATACATTTTCTTAAAAGAAGGCGTCAAAATGTAAATGGTCAGTTGAACTTGTATGTAACAAGGTTTTGAAATCATTTTCTCCAGGTTTTAGCAGAATCAATAAAGAATATTTTTTTTTATAAAGAGCGAATTCGAACAATTTTTCTTGCTGTAAAACCCATTTTTGAACTATCGCGAATATTAAAAAATAAATTTGCAAAATTGGTCCAGCCGTTTTTAAGTGATGCGATTTTAGATATATTTACAAAACAGAAAGGTTGATCCCATTCTGCGATTTTACATATATCGAAAAAAAGTGTGACTAAATTTTGGTGTGGAAATTTTTTTCCCCCGTATAAACCTTTGACGAACCTTACAAATAAAATTAGCCAAATTGGTCCAGCCATTCTACGATTTAAGTTTTATAGACGATTTGACAGCAACATTTGTCATTCATTTTCTTTTAATCATAGGCCAAGCCTTATAGAGGTTGAAGCCATGAGACAGAATATGAATAACACACTTAATCATGACCTGTCTACAATCTCCGAGTGGGGTAAAGCGAACAAGGTCGATTTTAATGCTCGCAAGACCCAATGTTGTATGTTGACCCACAGACGATCTGTGGAATCAGTGTCATCTGTATCCATGGGTGGTATAGATATTGAAGAATCAGATACTCTTGATGTTCTGGGCATGAAAATACAATGTGATGTTCGTTGGAACCAACATGTTTTTCAAGTGTCGAAAGAAGCATTCAAGTGCCTCGGTTTCTTAAAACGGTGCAAGAACTACTTCACTCCGTCTGATCTTCTTACTATCTATACCGCCTATATCCGACCGAAGTTGGAATACAACTCCCATATCTGGGCAGGGGCTTCAAGGTCTATTTTGAAGCTTCTGGACCGGGTGCAAAGGAGTGCGTTGAAGCTTATCAATGACAGTAGGGTATCCAACTCTGTTGATTCGTTGGAGCATCGTCGGAACGTGGGTTGTGCATCATTGTTCTGCCGATATTATCATGGTAAGTGCTCTGCTGAAATGGGTGAACTTATTCCCGAGACTCGGGTGTACGTTCGTAACACTCGTCAATCCAGTAGATCACATCCGTTTGTTGTCGACTGTCCAATGAACCGCACAACGCATTACAGAGAAAATTCGTTTCTCAGTCGAACAAGTCGTATTTGGAATTCACTCCCCGCAGAATCTTCCCAGTCAGCTACGATCTGGAAAAGTTTAAAATAAATGTTCATAAACACTACTCACTCTATCCTCCTCCCCATAACCTATTTTCCTAATACCAACACAATGCACTGCATTAGTAGGGGGCATCCCCTGAGTGTTGGCTCAAAGTAAACAAAAAAAAAAAAAGATAAATCTTTAAAAAAAGAAAAGACTTTAAATGTATTGAAAAAGCGGGCGTAAAATAGTATACTATGAAGATGCAGCGGATTTAGGATTTTATATATAGGTATCGAAAAAATTGTGCGTACAAGTGGGCGTGGCGAACAATTCAAAATATTTCAAATCGGTTCAGCCGTTTTCCGATTTAGATATATCGAAAAGAATTAAGTCTTAAGAAAGACTTAAAATAAGCTTTTTTTCTTTTACAAAAATACGAAAAATAAAATGTTCGAGAATTAAAAAAATTTTCCTTGTGAAAATTCTGAGCCTTTTTCTAAAGTCTCAGAATCTAAGACTTTTTCTATACAAAAATTGTCTCAGAATCTGAGATTTTGCTAGAGAAAAAAAGTCTCAGAATTTAAGGAAAAAGGTCACAGAATCTGAGACTTTTTCGATGGAAAAAGGTCTAAGGATCTGACATTTTTTCTTTAGTAAAAGGGTTTCGAACAAGGTTTCAGAATCTAAGACTTATTCGAAAGGAAAAAGGTCTCAAAATCTGAGACTTTTTTTTTTGAAAAAAAGTCTCAGAAGTTGAAATTTATACTAGTGGAAGAATGCTTCTGAGTTTCAGACTTTTTCTATAGGAAAAAGGTTTAAGAAAATTATACTGTTCTATAGGAATAAGGTCTCAAAATCTAGAGAGTTTGACATTTTTTCAATAGGATAATGGTCTCAGAATCTGAAACTTTATCTATAGGAAACATATCTTAGAATCTAAGGCTTTTTTTTTTAAAAAAAGGGTCTCAGAATCAGAAGATTTTCTTTAGGAAAAAAATCCCAGAATCATAAACTTTTTTATATAAGAAAAAGGTCTCAGAATCTGAATTTTTTTTTGAAAAAATGCCTCAGAATCTCAGAATTTTCTAAAAAAGGTCTCAGCATCGGAAACTTTTTCTGGGAAAAATGTCTCAGAATATGAGACTTATTTTTTTCAAAAAATATTTTAGAATCTAGACTTTTTCTTTAGGAAAAAGGTCTGAGAATCTGAGTCTTTTTTATAGAAAAAATGTCTCAGAATCTGAAATTTTTTCTATAGGAAAAAGATCTTAGAATCTGAAACTTTGTCTACAGAAAAAATGCCTCAGAATCTGATAATGTTTCTATAGGAAAAAGGTCTCAGAATCTAAGACTTTTTCTATACGAAAAATATCTCAGAATCTGAGACTTTTTCTGTAGGAAAAAAAGGATTCAGAATCTAAAACTTTTTCTTTATAGGTAAAATATCTTAAAAATGCTTTAGAATATTTTTCTACAGTAAGAGGTATCAGAATCTGAGATTTTTTCTGTAGGAAAATGTTTTGAAAATCTGAAAATTTTTCTATAAAAAATAAGTCTCAAATTCTGAGACATTTTTAGTGAAAACAAGTAAGAGTGTTAAATTCGGCTGTGCTGAATCTCTTATACCCTCCAACATTCAAAATTAAAAAAAAAAAACAAGTGAGAGTGTTAATTTCGGCTGTGCCGAATCTTTTATACCCTCCAAAATGTAAAAAAAAAACATAAAAAAAAATTTCAGGGGCGTTTTTTTTTGGTGGAGGGGTGGGTTGGTTTGGGGGTTTGGTGGGAGACATTAGGGACACCTTCTCCTTGCGATAGATGTTATCAAATGGATTTATTCTGATTCTTCCAATTATTTAATCCAATTAATCATTATTTGAATATATTTTTTATATCCACGCCAACAAAAGGGGCGGGCAAAAATTTTTTTTTTATTTTTTTTTTATCCCCTGGGTCTAAATGCAGGGTTTTGACCTTCGTCTGACATAAAAATGTTGCATTTGCTTAAAAAAAGTAAAAAAAGCCCTGCAAAAAATACCGTTTTTCAGGGGTTGGTTTAGTTCTCCAAGGGGGAACTTTTTCCCCCTTGGTCCGATTTTACCCATTACCGAACTTAACCTGCCTCAGGAATATTAGACATATTCGTGCCAAACTTCCAAAGTCTAGCTCTTTTATTTTGGACTGTATCGTGTCCTCTACAGACGGACAGACGGACGGAAGGATATCGCTAGAATGTCTTAGAATCGATCACTTATGGGGTCCTAGACCGATATTTCGATGCGTTACACACGGAATGACAAAGTGAGTATACCCCCATACTGTAGTTGAAGGGTATAACAAGTGAGAGTGTTACATTCGGCTGTGCCGAATCTTTTATACCCTCCAAAATGTAAAAAACAATATAAAAAAAAGTCCAGGTTAGTCTTTTTTTTGGTGGGGAGGGGTTGGTGGGAGACGTTAAGGAGCACCTTTCCCTTGCGATTTTGAGCTTCTTCTGAGATAAAAATTAAGCATTTGCTTAGCAAAAGTACAAAAAATGCGGTTTTTCTTAGGTTGGTTTAGTTCTCCAGGGGGAACTTTTTTCCCCTTTGACCGATTTTGCCCATTTCCGAACTTAACCTGTCTAGGAATACAAGACATATTCGTGGTAAACTTCGGAAATCTAGCTATGTTATTTTGGACTGTATCGTATCCTCTACAGACGGACAGACGGACATAGCTAGAATGTCTTAGAATCGATCACTGATCAATAAAATATATACTTTATGGGGTCCTCGGCCGATATTTCGATGCGTTACACACGGAAGGACAAAGTGAGTTTACATTATACTTTGGATGGAGGGTATAAAAATGCAGGGGCGTTTTCATTTTTTTGAGGGGGAGGGGGGGGTCGGTAATGGGGTAAATTCTCGGATATGTGTTTAAAAATTCAATCGTATGCTTTTTTCACTAAAGATATACAAGTTTATCATTATTTAAATTGTTTTTTTATTCCACGCCCATAAATGGGGGCGGACCGAAAAAAAAAATTACATTTTCTAATTCTCTGGATGCAAATGCAGGACTTTGAACTTCTAGTAGCATAAAAATGTTGCATTTGTTAAACAAAAACAAAAAAAAATCATGTAAAAAATGGTATTTTTCAGAGGTTGGTTTAGTTCTTCAAGGGGGAACTTTTTCCCCATGTTGCGATGTTGCTCATTTGCGAACTTATCCTGCCTAGGAACATAAGACATATTCGTGCCAAATTTCGGGAGTCTATCTCTTTTATTTTGGACTGCATCGTGTTAACTACAGACGGACAGACAGACGGACATCGCTCGAATGTCTTAGAATCGATCACTGATCATAAATATATATACTTTATGGGGTCCTAGACTGATATTATGAGATGTGTTACACACGGAATGACAAAGTGAGTATACCCCCATACTGCAGTTGGAGGGTATAAAAAAATTCTCACATTCTGAGACATTTTAAGTATAGAAAAATTCTTAGATTCTGCGACATTTTGCCCATGGAAAAAGCAATTCTTTACGAAAAATGTATTAGAATCTGATATTTTCTAAATAAAAATAATTTCTTCTATTTAAAGTTTCTCAGATTTAGATTTTTCTGTATGGCAAATTTATTAGAATCTGAGACTTTTCTATGTATACAAAAAAAGGAAATATGATCATGGATCCCTGTTTGTACTCGCCCGACAACGATGAATTGATGATTATTTTTTTTTTTTGTTCGAAGAAAACAAATTTTCCCCTTCAAACTGATATAGATAGTGCGACCCTCATATCTCATTTAATATACGCTCAATCTGGAGCACTTTTTTAAATAATAGTCGATTGATTTACTTTTAAATTTTCCGTTAACGAATTACTTCTACTATAGACCTATGCACTTTCTTTTGACACTCACTGTACCTATTTACCCTGTCATATCCTGCTGATGACTGTTTAAATGAACACTGTAACACACACACAATGAATGCAACATCATTGCTGTTAGTTACTATTATTATTACATTAATATTTCTAAAGCTACAACAACAACAAACGATAATGAATTTAGAACAAACTGAACATTCACACCCATACATACAAACATTCATCAGGCATGCACAATGAGTGTCGGTCGCTAAACTGGCACTAACGTATAGGGCGAATGGGTCAGGGGAGTGGATCACAGTACAGCACAGCAATTGCAACAGTAAAATACAACTCAACAACATTAAATACATGTTTTAGAATTTATAACTGATTATGATTTCATAGAGAGTTTATTTCTGTAAATAGTAAAACCATGATAAGCAAGCCTGACATGAAAATGCATTAGGAAAAGTTTTTTGCAAACAATTTGCGTGTATAGAAATGTAAAATCATTCCCTAGTATCCCTTCCCAACTATATTTAACTCGGTGTCCTTTTTTGAATGAACACGTATGTACAGAGAGTGATATAATAATGAAAGAATTGAAGTGAAAAAAAAATGAAAATAAACAGCAACAACAACAACATGCACAACAATTGGGTAAATGTATTACATTTCCAAAGGCATTATTTCCGTGCCCGGCCGCAATACCATACTAATGCATGAGCTTGAATATCCGGTAGCATCTGACATTACTACCCAACATAAACACATGCATACAAAACGCGCATACAAATACAAAAAGGTAAAACGACTACATACTACATAATAACCCAATAAAATTTTACAGTGTTTAAAGAGTTTTGATGAGGACTGGTCTGCATATAGGCTGCAACTTAAGTGTTATAAAGAGAATTATAAAAAGTTTTGGCGTCTTCTCCTTGCACTCTGGGATACCTAAAGGATTTTAATGGGTTGTGGTCTACTTCCAGTGGGGAGCTGGTGAGTCCCCTTCCAAACACGCATTTTCCGGACAATTCCATGACGCCGTTTCAGGCTTTGGAACGTTCTGACACCCAAGCATCAGACCGACTAGTCTGTATTATTTTTTGTTAAAGACTATGGAACGAATGATAGACTCATATTTGCGTAGAGTAATTGACCGGAGATTGCTTTCGAAAAGGCAACATGCATACAGGAAGGGTATATCAACGGAAACAATTCTTCATGAGCTCGTTGGTACCATCGAGGGATCGCTTTCGGTAAAGGAGGGGGCTGTTAATAATGTCACACCAGACTCGATAATTGCGGCATTTTCAAGTTTGGGAGTGAAGTTTGGGATCGTTTTATTGATGAAAAATGCAGGATAAGTGGTTCTGGTCAGAGCTCGATCTTGAAGAAGATAACAATACCACAAAAATGTGGACTGTGCTCCCTCTATGAGCCTTTTTGAGCATCACTTTACCATCCAGGGTGTCTTGGATGAGAGGAATTCCGGTAGTGGAGCCTCCATAAATTTTTAAACGGATGGATCGAGGCTGCACGAACAAGTTGGCTTTTGGAGTCTATTCGGAGGAGCTTGGGTTGAGCATGGCTCGAAGATTGCCGGATCATTTTAGTGCTTACCAGGCAGAGATGCTGGCAATAAAAAAAGTTTCTGACTGGTTGAGCTGCAAAGTATTGTCTAAGACTGCAGTCAACATCTATTCTGACAGTCAAGCCGCGGTCAGGCCCCTGGAGTCAATGTTTCTGAAAACAAGAGCTGCCCTTAACTGCCATACATCTTTAAATGAGATGACCAAGGAGTTTGAAATACGACTCATATGGGTCCCAGGGCACAGAGACATTCCAGGGAATTGCAAAGCCGATAAGCTTGCAAGACTGGGAACTACCTCACATGTTCCAAAAGAATTGGAATGTGTTGGTATGCCTATAGAAACTTTTACATTTTCTATGTACACGAAAGTCTCAGATTATATCACATTTGTCGTGTAAAAAGTAAAAATCTGATAAAAGAAATTCTTCGTAAATAGAAAATATTAGGTTCTGAGACATTTTTTGTAAAGAAATGCTAAAAATATCTAAGAATTTGGGACTTTTTCTTAACGAAAAATGTCTCAGAATCTAAAAATTTTTTTTCTATAGAAAAATGTTCGGATTCAAAGAACTTTTTTCCACAGAAAAAGTCTCAGATTCTTAAACCTTTTACTATAAAAAAAAGTCTCATGCTCTAAATCATTTTTTGAATATTTTTCCTATAAAAAAGGTCTCGTATTCTTAGACTTGTTTTGTATAGAAAAAGTTTTAGATTTAGAGAACTTTTTTCAATAGAAAAACTCTTTGATTCTGATTGTGAGATCTTTTTGCTATAGAAAAAGTCCGTAGAATGTCTTTTCCTGTAAACAAGTCTCAAATTCTCAAAAGTTTCAGATTTTTGAACATTTTTCCTAGGTTTCCTATAGAAAAAGTCTCAGATTCTGAGACATTTGTCCTTTAGAAAAAGTCTTAGAAGCTGAGACATTTTTCCTATAAAAAATTCCTATGGAAAGTCTCAGAATCTGATGCATTTTTCTTATATAGAAAAAGTATAAGATTTTGACACTTTTTTTCTAAAGAAAAAATTCAGATTTTGGAACATTTTTCGCATTTTTTTCTATAGAAAAAATCTCAGATTCAGAGACATTTTTTCTATAGACAAAGTCCCAGATTCTGAGACTTTTTCGTATAGAAAAATATTCTGCGACATTTTTCCTATAGAAAAAGTTTCAGATTCTAAGATATTTTTCCTATAAAAAAGTGTCAGACTTTGAGTCATTTTTCCTATAGAAAAAGTTTCAGATTGTAATACATTTTTCCTATAGAAAAAGTCTCAAATTCTGAGATATTTTTTCTATAAAAAGTCTAAGATTCTGAAACATTTTTCCTATAGAAAAAAGTCTTATATTCTGAGAAATTTTTCCTCTAGAAAAAGATTCTGATTCTTAGGATTTTTTCTACAGAAAAATCCTCAGATTCTGATACAGTTTCCTTTACTCTAACAAGGGAAGTATCTCAACCCTTATGAACCGATTTGCCTGAAACTTAAAATATACATAAAAGAGACGATTTTAAGGTTGGGGTGTCTCGGTTATCGGCCATATCAGAGATTCAAAATTTCGTTGTCCCCTTATGAAACAATGTGGACCTCCGGGAAAATTTCGATAACTCCCGAACTAATAGGAATATCCTCTAGGAAAAAAATACGTGTCGACTTAAATTTAATAAAGATTATTTCATATTTATATGGACATCGTAGGTCAATGTCTGCATATAAATACCTCCCAAAATTTACACATTTTCATTAAAAAAGTTTTTGACGAAGCCAAGCTTTTACAAGGTTATGCCACCGTTGGATAGGCATTAAAAATACCTTTCTTCTCATATGTAAACATCATATAGTTTCTTCGAAAGAAATGGCTGAAAAATCCAAAAAACGATTTTTTCGCCATTTTTTGACTCATGTTTTGAACCCCTAAATCCGCGATATGGCCGATAAGCCGAGACACCCCAACCTTAGAATCGTCTCTTTTATATATATTTTACGTTTTATGCAAATCGGTTCATAAGGGTTGAAATACTTCCCTTGTAAGTAATTTTTTTATACCAAAAATGTCACTTTCACAACAATTTTTCCCAAAGAAAATTTTTCTTCATAATAAGAACTTCTAGATTGACAGATATTTTTTCACAAAAAAAAATTTCAGTTTTCGTCACATTTTTCCTTTAAACATTTTCAGATTTTCGCTATAAAAATAATTAGATTTTTCTTTTAAAAATGTTCAGATTTTTTTCTATGAACAATTTTTGGATTTCAAAATTTTTTTTCCTTTGAAAATTTTTGTAGAAAGTTTCATTCTTTCTTCTATTCTTTTGCATTTTTTCTTTCTTTTCCTTTTTTTATACCCTCCACTCTGGTGATAGAGGGTATATATAAGTTTGTCATTCCGTATGTAACACATTGAAATATTGGTTTAGGACCCTATAAAGTATATATATTCATGATCCTTGATCGATTTTAAGTCGATCTAGCCATGTCCGTCTGTCTGTCTGTCTGTCTGTCTGTCCGTCCGTCTGTCTGTCTGTCTGTTGAAATCACGTTTTTGGCAATACTCCGAAACCGATTTAAACGCATGGGGTACCAAAAGTTGCGTAATTTTTCCAGGCAAAAACTCATGTATTTTTTTTTTAAATCGGTTAAGTATTTTAAAAGTTATGAGCGAATTACTAAAAAACACAATTTTTTTTTCAATATAACCCTAATTTAACTCATATTTTGTGTAGATACATAACAAAGAAAACGGAAATGAAAAAAAAAAATAACAAAAAGGAAAAAAAAGAAAAAAATCTTTACAAAAAACTTTAAAATATGTAAAACAAAATCTAAATTTAATTAAAAAAAAAAGTTCGTTAAGTAATAATAAAAAAATTAATAGTTATTTTTATATAGCATGTGTGTGTGTGTTAATTTTTTTGCTTCGTCATATTAACGGGGTTGCCAGACTTTTTTTTTTGGCTTTGTCGCCAAATCGGATGTAAAATATCGCCAAAATTCAACTTTGTTCAGATTTCTTAAAAAAAAAAATATTTTCATTTAAAAAAATAAATTTTGTTAAATAATAAAAGACAGAAATAAACTTTATGGCAAAAATCGCCCAAATCCGGAAAATCTAAATATATAAAAGAGTAATGTGACTGACTGACATACTCATTCATCATCGCCCAGCTCAAACCGCTGAAGTTAGAGACTTGAAATTTGGACTGTAGGTTGACCTCTCGGAATAAAGATCCACTAAGGCTGGATTTTTGCCAATGTTGATTCTAAGGGGGTAAAAAGTGTAAAAAACTGTACTTTTGGTACTTTTTATAACTCCCGATATAATGGTCATAGAGACTTGAAATTTGGACTGTATGTTACCCTCCCGCAAAATAGATTCTCTATGGCTGGAGTTTTGCCAATGTTGATTCTAAGGCTGTAAAAAGGGTAAAAAAATTGTACTTTTGGTACTTTTTAAATCTCCTGATATAATGATCATAGAGACTTGAAATTTGGACTGTATGTTCACCTCCCGGAATATAGATCCATTAAGGCTGGATTTTTGCCAGTGTTGATTCTAAGGGGGTCAAAAGGGTAAAAAACTGTACTTTTGATGCTTTTTATATCTCCTGAAATAATGGACATAGAAACTTGAAATTTGGACGTATGTTCACATCCTAGAATATAGATCCAGTACGGTTGGATTATTGCCAATGTTGATTCTAAGGGGGTAAAAATGGAAAAAATATGTACTTTTGGTACCTTTCATATTTCCTTAAAAAATTGTCACATAGACTTGAAATTTGGACTGTATGTTCACCTCCCGGAATATAGATTCCTTAAGGCTGCATTTTTGCCAATGATTTCTAATAGGGTAAAAAGGGTAAAAATATGTACTTTTGTTACATTTTATATTTCCTTAAATAATGATACTAGAAAATTGAAATTTGCAATGTCGGTTCACCTTCCGGGAAAAAAGTACCTTTTATAAAAAGTACCTTTTATAAAAAGTACCTTTTATAAAAAGCACCTTTTATAAAAAGTACCTTTTATAAAAAGTACCTTTTATAAAAAGTACATTTTATAAAAAGTACCTTTTATAAAAAGTACCTTTTATAAAAAGTACCCTTTATAAAAAGTAACTTTTATAAAAAGTACCTTTTATAAAAAGTACCTTTTGTAAAAAGTACCTTTTATAAAAAGTACCTTTTATAAAAAGTACCTTTTATAAAAAGTACCTTTTATAAAAAGTACCTTTCATTAAAAGTACCTTTTATAAAAAGTACCTTTCATTAAAAGTACCTTTTATAAAAAGTACCTTTTATTAAAAGTACCGAAAGTACACTTTTTGGTACTTTTTTATTTCCTGAGGTATAAATAAAACAAACTTTTTTGTTTTTTAAATCATTACATTGGTGGAGGGTATTTAAAGATTCGGCACAGCCGAATATAACTTTCTTACTTGTTCTTTTTTAAATTTGGTCTAGGATGGGAGGGGGGGAGAAATTTTCCCTTTTTTACCCCCCTTGTACCCGCGCATGCTTATAGGGAAGCACCCAGCGTGGTTAAATGTGCCGTCGAATGACTTTTGCCGGAGTTGCATGGATGAAGAGGAGTTGGAAACTATCGAACACTTCATCTGGCATTGCCCGGCACTTTCTGGTCAGAGACTTGCTTTACTGGAATCTAGGTATGCACGATCTTTCTGATTATTGGATGTCAAAATTCAATATCTAGGGAGTTTTACATGAAGCTCAAATTTGTTTAACGGCAGGGACTAGTAGGGAAACCTTTTACAGTCCCGTGGTATAACAACGGAACTTAAGTCTACGTAATACGTCAGCAGCCCTTACAACCTAACCTCACCAGTTACAGAAAAAAATAACTGACTAGCCGGCTTTTTATTTCAGTTTAACCGAAAACCGGTTAACCGAAAAAGCTGATTTTCGGTTAACCGGGAAACAGGGTTTCCAAACAATTTTTCCTAAAGTTAAATTCGGTTAAGTTCCTACCTGAGGTTATATATCTGAAATTTGTATGGGACAAACTGGAGGTTACATTAACTTTTATTTGACATTATCCTGCTAAATAACAAGGTTATTTAAGTTTACAAGTTCTTAAATTAGAAACTCCTTTAGAAATGTTTGCTGGATTAATCCACACAAAACCAAACATAAACACTACCAAAGGCAATTCGTTGGATATTATCACAAGAACATACACATACTTAAACAAAAACCACTACTACATTGAAACTTATGTTGGGTTTTATAAATTGACACGATATATAGAGAGAGGTAAACTACATGCATACGTATTTGTATGAGAGTATAAAAGTTTAAAAAAGCTTAACGTCCATAAATTGCCATTTATCATGAAGGTTGGTTTTAATGTTATCAATTCCTGCTAGAATCAAACACATTTAAAGAATGTCAAATATTATGAATTTAAAAAAATTGATTTTTGGACATGCAAGGACAATATTAAAGTTAAAAAAAATTTTGAATATTAGAAATGATTGCTTATTAAATAAATGATTTTCGAAATATGGGACCCCAAAAGTAAAAATATATTATTGATAGTTGATCACTTCCAAGACATACATATAAGCGATGTTCTTCCGACCGTCAGTTTATTTATTAAAAACCCGATAAAGTATTCGTACGGAAACAGTCCTAATATCATAGATATAACTCACAGAAAATGTGGCATTTTTTTGTGTGGCAAAAAAGATTTTCTTCCTATTTTGAAAGTCCGGACAAATTTAAGGTAAATCGGATAAAACTAACTCGTGGCACATGGCGATCAAAGTTTTATTAATTTGAATGCGCTGCACTCAAAAAAAAAAATTGAAATTCAGTCAAACGGTTTTCGAGATAAAATTTGAGATTGGACAGCTAAATTTTGTTATTCCATTTGTAACTCATCGAAATATCGGTCTGGGACCCCATAATGTATATGGGGCATTCCATGTCAAATCGAACACTTTGAAAAATTTTTTTTTTTTTGATTTTCCCAATTTGTTTACAGTTTTAAGTTCCCTTCGAAAACTCCTTCGTGGTAAATTTTCAGATTTTTTTGATGACCCGCTCAAAAGTTATCGAATTTTTAAAAATTAGTAGTTTGTTCCTTTACTCAAATTTCTTTTACTCATAACTTCTTCAATAATGGTTCAAATCTCAATTTTTTTTTTTTTTCAAAATTTTTGTTTTTTTACGTACTTTTTAAAATCCCAAATAATTCTTAAAAGGGCCCTAGTATGCGATTTTTAAGTTTTGAAATTTAAATCTCATTTTTAAACATGTTTGTACTCTTCGATTTTTTTGAAATTTTTTTGTGTAAAACTTCGGTGACAGGACATAATCCCCACGGACATTATAACGGAAATAGGGATTATGACCGAATTCATCACGGACATAACCCCCATAATAGTTGTGGGGACTATAACCGTTTCTAAAACGGTCATAATCCCAATGGGGATAATGTCCCTTTCCTTTCGATATTGTTTTCAGACTATCGACAAAAAACATGCATTTGCATGGAAATCTCATCCCTAGTCATTATCGTTGTTGCATCCGTCTGAAAATGTGCTTCTAGAGGAATTCGAGGTCGCTGATTTCAAAATTTAGCTAAAAACCAAAAAAATCAAAATGGCGGATCCAACATTGCGCACAATTTTTTTTAAAAATTGTCCGATTGAACTCAAATTTTGTTTAATGTTGGTCTTGGAGTTACTGAATAAGAATTGTTACTCCGAAACAAAATGGCGGACTAAATATACTTCTTAAAGTTTAAAGAATGATCCATCTCCGGCCAAAAGCCTTTATCGTTGTTTGATCCGGCTTAAAATGTGCTTGTAGAGTATTTCGGGGTCGCTGATTTAAAAATTTAGCTAAAAACTAAAAAAATTAAAATGCCACATCCAATATAGCGGACAAATTTTTTAATAATTGTCCGATTTTACTAAAATTTAGTTTTAAGGGGGTCTTGGAGTTAATGAATCAGAATTACTGACGTGAATTTTGAAAAACATAATGGCGGACTAAATATGCTTAGTAAAGTTTGTTACAAGTAATTAAAAAACAGTTATATTCCTTTTCTTTGTTGAAGTTAGCTGAAAGTGTGACGTAGTAAATTTCCGGGTCTGTTATCTTAAAATCGAACTGATAAAATTCAATATGGCGGAAACAATATGGCGGCTAGATTTTTTAACTTTGTCTGATCTAACTAAAAATTAGTTTTAAGAGTATTAAGACTGTCTGCAGTTAAATCTACGCACATAATTTTTATATATATATATATTTTTTTTTTGATATAAATATGGAAATGGTGTAAATGATGATTTCAGAAAAGCTTTTGGAAATGGTGACAACAAATTATTCACTTTTTTTTTTTTTATTTTGGAAATTCAATAAAAAATCTTTGAATTTAATTGGAAATGGTGTAAGTGATATTTTCCATAATGCTACAAAAAAACTAGAAATGTAGATAATTTTTTTTCCTACACTTAAGGCACTCTCTGTCGATAAAAAAACTAATCAAGCCGTAAAACATTATTTTGGGTTAAATTATTTTTTTAAAAACAAATCTCGGACCACTGCATATATAGCTGTAATTTCGCCATTTATCATTTCGAGCAAGTTTGAGCAACTTTTTTCAAAAGATATGGATCCATTCTATATAAAAAAAAAATATAGACCAATTGTATCGAACTGAGGATCGCTGAGGATTTTTTCGGCGCGGGTAAATATCTAAAAAATTATAACTTTTTTCACAAAAAACGAGAATTGCTGCCAGGCAAATAAGTTATATTTGTCCATGTTATTTTCGTTACAAAGGCTTATAAAATATAAAAATATTTTACAAACTTTTTTAACTTTGAAGACCTGTCAAAGGAAAGGGTGTAATTGGATCATAAAGATAAGTTCAGAAAACCTGCTTCTATATATGCCCAACAAACTGGTAAACATTTTTTTGAGAATTTACAAATAAGGACTTTTGGCCGGAAATCGATCTGTCTGGCCCTCTGTGCATTGGCTTCAAATTTGTACCTAATAAGTTTTAGGCCTAGGACAATAAAAGTTTGCCCGGACGCTTTGGAAAATCAAAAGTTAAAAAAATGCCGCTCTAATGTACCATATTAATGTTTATGGATATCAGCTTTGTCACATTCTATTTCAACACAAAGCATGTTTTTTGAAAATTTATTGCGAAGTTCTTTTTGTCATTTCTACTTTTGGATATTTAGTAGAATTTCAATTAAAAACATCACCACTAATGAAGGTTAATACATTTAAGCATAACACTATCAAATTCGTTGAAAGGTTATTATGAATGCTAATGAGTTGGGGTTAGTGTAAATGTTAACGATGATTTTTTAATTAATCACAATACAAAAGAGTTTTCTAAAGAAAACTAAATTAGATGCGTTTGAAAATAAGTGTTCTTATAATATGTTACACCTTGCATTACTCTGTTTTAACTATCTTACAAATTAAAGATACCGATCGACTCACATTTTATGATATCGATCGACTCAGTATCTGACAGTGGCTCTGAACCGATATATATATAGGGCCAAATAGTTAAAAACGTTTCAAATTTAACACTTTTGCGAATAAAGTATTTGCAGAATTCTGATTTGTAGTGAAATGTCTCTCTAATAAGGTAATAAAAACTAAAATAGGTTGAAAATCAGCCAAGTTATTACAAATTCCGCAGGCATCTAACTTGTGGAAGACCAATTGATAAGAGAATACGAGCCCCATTTTTAAAATTGATTGAAATTATCTACTGTAATATTCTTTTTGTTCTTCAAGTTCACAGAAAAAAATATGGTAGTAATCACTTGCTTAAATTTCAAAAAATATTTGAGTATTTTTTTTTTATTGCCACAATTAAAAATTTACTCAAAAGTTTTTTTAAAAAAAAGTAAATTATTTAATAAAAAGTTAATATTTTTTTTATAATTCTCATTAAGTTTATAGTTTTTGTATATGTACAGGGGCGTATCCAGGATTTTATTTCGGTGGGGGCCCAACATTATTTTTAAATTTTTTTTGTACAAAGTTTCTAATTCTGAGACATTTTTCATATAGAAAGTCTCAGATTCTTATAAAAAAGTCTCAGATTCTTCGACATGTTTCTTACAGAGAAAGTCTCAGATTGTTCGACATTTTTCCTATAGAAAATGTCTCAGGCTCTCAGACATTTTTTCTACAGAAAATTTCTTAGATTCTGACACATTTTTCCTATTGAAAAAGTCTAAGATGCTTAATCACTTTTCCTATAGAACAAGTCTTAGATTCTGAGACATTTTGACTATAGGAAATTGCCAGATTCTGAAGCATTTTTCATATAGAAAAAGCCTCAGATTCTGAGAAAATTTTCCTAAAGAAAAAGTCTCAGATTTGATATATATTTCCTATAGCAAAATACTCAAATTCTGAGAATAATTCTAATAGAAAATATATTTTTACAATAGAAAAAGTTTCAGATTTTGAGCATTTTTCTATACAAAATGTCTCACCTTGTGTCTCTGAGACATTTTTCCTTTATTTGATTTTGAGATAGTTTTACTTAAGAAAAATTCGTTGATTCTGAAACATTTTTCGTAAAAAAAGTCTTAAATTCTGAGACATTTTCCTGATTGTAAGAAAAATTCTCAGATTTAGAGACATTATTCCTATAGGAAGTTCTCAGCTTTTAAAACATTTTTCATATAGGAAGCCTCAGATTCTAAAATTTTTTTTTATAGAAAAAATCTCAGATTTTGAGACATTTTTCAGATTTAGAGACATTTTTCCTATAGAAAGTTCTCAGATTCTAAAACATTTCTCATATAGAAAAGCCTCAGATTCTGAAACTTTTTTCATTTAGAAAAGCCTCAGATTCTGAAAATTTTTTATAGAAAAAGTTCCAGATTCTGAGACATTTTTCCTATAGAAAAGGTCTTATATTCTGCGAAAAAGGCTAATATTTTAAGGCATTATTCCTATAGAAAAAGTCTTAGTTAGATTCTCAGACATTTTCTTATAGAAAGTTTTAGATTCTGAGAAAACATTTTTTTAAAAAATAGTCTCGTTTTGAGACATTATTCTAAATGACAAAGTCGCATTTTAAAATTTGACTACATTTTACATACAATTAGGTCCATTTTTTGTTTACATAAAACTTCAGGTTCTAAGTTATTTTTTCAAAAATTTTTTTCAGATTTTGAGATTTTTTTAACAGAAAAATTTTCAGTTTCAAAACATTTCTCTTCAAAAAATTTAAGATTCTTAAATGTTTTTAGATTTTTTTACGAAGTTTTTTAACATTGTACTTTTTATTTGATACCAAATCCTGAAATTTGTGAAATCATTTCGGTGGGGCCCGGGCCCCCGGGCCACCCCCTCTCCCCTGTATACGCCACTGTATATTAAGGGTGTTCTTATTTTTTTATTTCGGATTTTTGTGTTGCACTGGGCAGAATTTTGTTCCTTTGTACTAAAAACTAAATAATAAAAAATTTGGAGTTAATCCGATAACTTTAAGTGGACGCGGAAACGACCTGAAGTTTGAAAACCGAATTACAAGGGGAAAAAATTACTTTTTACTCATTTTCTCAATTTTTTCGACATTTTAAGTTAACTTTGAATTCAAATGGTTACAGAATTGTGATGTGGAGTACATAACCTTTGTAATAAGGCAATAAAAACTAAAATCGGTTAAAAATCAGCCAAGTTATTACAACTGCCCCAGGCAACTAGCGTGTGACAGACCACTTGATCAAAGATTTCGAGTTCCATTTTTGAAATTGATTGAAATCATCTACTATAGCAAAATTTTTTTATTCTTTAAGTCCCAATGTACTAAGGTGATAAGCGTTTTTCATATTGTGTTATGCTAACTTGGTTTAAATAAATGGTAAAAAGGTCTTTATTTTTCAACCCTGTTTTCAAATCTCCAATTTCAAATTTTTATTTTTTTTGGCAAATAAAATTAAAAAAATTGACCATTGGACTATAGGATTTTGTTAAGCACATATAAGGGAATAAAAACTACAAAAATTGTAGACATTCCTTTTTTCATTCGGCTAGTTCAGCGATTTTATTTCGGCGGATTTCGAGATAATAGTGATTTTGGTAACTTTTTTAGCTTTTAGTTAATTTTTTTTATTATTTTTTAACAAACCTCATATGTTTTCTACCGAATTATTGCAGCATAATATAGAATACTTTAATTCCTTTAATCAGGGCAAAATTGAGATATGAAAAATTGACCCAGTTCAAGGTCAAAGGTCAAATTTTAGAAGAATTTTAATTTTTAAAGATTAACAGATTTTTCGAGCGGATATTAATGAAACTGATTGATGTTATTTTAATATGTCTAAAAATTAATAGTTTATTATTAAAATTCAGAACATTAACCCTTAAGTGCTGTTGGGGTCTATATGACCCTATGAAATAATATACTTATATTTTCTCCATTAAATAAAAGAAACTATAGACCCCAATAGCACTTAAGGGTTAATTTTCTGAATTTTAATAATAAACAATTTACGTTTAATCATATTAAAACAACATCAAGTAGTTTTATTAATATCCGCTCAAAAAAATTGTTAATCTTTAAAAATTTAAATTCTTCTAAAATTTGATCTTTGACCTTTAATAGGGTCAATTTTTCATGTCTCAATTCCGCTCTTATTAAAGGAATTTAAGTATTCTATATTATGCTGCAATAATTCGGTAGAAAACATATGAAGTTTGTTAAAAAATAATAAAAAAATTAACTAAAAGCTAAAAAAGTTACCAAAATCACTATTATCTCGAAATCCGCCGAAATAAAATCGCTGAACTAGCCGATTGAAAAAAGGAATGTCTACAATATTTGTAGTTTTTATTCCCTTATTTGTCCTTAACAAAATCCTATAGTCCAATTGTCAATTTTTTAAATTTTATTTGCCAAAAAAATAAAAATTTGAAATTGGAGATTTGAAAACAGGGTTGAAAAATTAAGACATTTTTACCATTTATTTAAAACAAGTTAGCATAACACAATATGAAAAATGCTTAGTACATTGGGACTTAAAGAATAAAAAATGTTGCTATAGTAGATAATTTCAATCAATTTCAAAAATGGAACTCGAAATCTTTGATCAAGTGGTCTGCCACACGCTAGTTGCCTGGGGCAGTTGTAATAACTTGGCTGATTTTTAACCGATTTTAGTTTTTATTGCCTTATTACAAAGGTAATGTACTCCACATCATAATTCAGTAACCATTTGAATTCAAAGTTAACTTAAAATGTCGAAAAAATTGAGAAAATGAGTAAAAAGTAATTTTTTCCCCTTGTAATTCGTTTTTCAAACTTCAGGTCGTTTCCGCGTCCACTTAAAGTTATCGGATTAACTCCAAATTTTATTTTTTTAAGTTTTTAGTATAAAGGAACAATAATTTGCCCAGTGCCAAGCAATTAAAACATTTTAAAATTTTCCCTTACTGTTAAGAACACCCTTACTGTATATGTACATCAGGGTTATAACTTTTTATTGACAAAAAAGCTTATCCTATCACGCTATGGGCAATGGTACAGTTAATTATAATCATTTGTATCCCCTCCATCCACAGTATGGGGGTATACTAACATTGTCATTCCGTGTGTAACGCATCGAAATATCTAGGACAGTGATCGATTCTAAGACATTCTAGCGATTTCCGTCCGTATGTCTGTAGAGGACACTATACAGTCCAAAATAAAGAGCTAGACTTCCGAAGTTTTGCACGAATATGTATTATGGTCATAGGCTGGTTATGTTCAGAAATGGGCAAAATCGGACCAAGGTGAAAAAAGTTCCCCCTTGGAGAACAAAACCAACCTCAGAAAACCCGTCGTTTTTGCAGGGGTTTTTGTACTTTTGTAAAGTAAATGCAACATTTTTGTGCCAAGAGAAGTTCAAAATCTTAGTTGTAGACTAGGGTGGCTCGTTTTTGGGCTTTTCTCTCTGATAAAATTCTAATACCCGCCAAAAGTGTCGGTCCCCTAAGGGTAACTCACATTCCAAATATCACTCCGATCGGAGTTTATCTTCTGTCTCCACTTTGAGCCTCAAAATTGGGGTTTTTGGAAAAAAGGACTTTTTAAAACAAAAACAAAAAAAATTTAAGTTTTTTTATTAAAATAATGAAAAAAAAATTTTTGTATAATATTTGATCATAAATACTTAAATATGAAATTTAAAGATTTTACGGTATCATTAACCCGTTCAAACTTGATACCAAAAAAATGGCATGATTTTGGGGGCGTTCTCAAAACACCTTTTTTCAAAATTTGAAAATTTTATTTAAAAAAAATTTTAAATATACCATTTTTTCTTTCTGAATTCATTAAGAACACCTTGGAGAAGAAAAATGTGAAATATGGCGGATATCCGTCGAGCCACTTTTTGGGAATCGCGGGGGGAAGTTAGCGGATTTCAAGGAAATGTTGGTTTTATCAATAATTTGGATTAATAAAATCTTATAAATTTCATTTTTGGGCAAATTAACTGTTTTTTTGTCGTGGAATTCTATTAGATAACTTTAAGTCTGTCATGAAATCTTACCGATCTAGGACGTCTTTAACCCACATTGGCGGGGGGTCAAAAATGACCCCCGCAGGAAATTTGAAGTTTAGAGCTTAAATTTTGTGCTATTAACAAGTATAAAACGGCTTTTGTGTTTTCTACCCTAACTATTATTTCGTATTAATATATTATCTTTAAAAAAATCGTTAACCCTTCTTGGTAGGGGGTCAAAAATGGCCCATTCAATAAAAAGTATATATTTTTTATAGAAAATTAATTTGTGGCAGTCTATTAGATAACTTTAAATCAGCCCTGAAATTTCACCTGTTTAAGATATCTTTAACCCACATTGGCCAGGGGTCAAAAATGACCCCGGCAAAAACTTTTCGGCACAGTGCTTGAATTTTTTGATATCAACAAAATTTATATTTTTTATTGAATGGGTCATTTTTGACCCCCTTCCAAGAAGGGTTAACGATTTTTTTAAAGATAATATATTAATATGAAATAATAACTGCGGTAAAACACACAAAAGCCGTTTTATATTTGTTTATAGCACAAAATTTAAGTTCTAAACTTCAAATTTCTTGCGGGGGTCATTTTTGACCCCCAGCCAATGTGGGTTAAAGACGTGCTAGATCGGTAAGATTTCATGACAGACTTAAAGTTGTCTAATAGAATGCCACGACACCAAAAAACAGTTAATTTGCCCAAAAATTAAATTTATAACATTTTATTAATCCAAATTATTGATAAAACCAACAATTCCTTGAAATTCGCTAACTTCCCCCCGCGATTCCCAAAAAATGGCTCGTCGGATATCCGCCATATTTCACATTTTTCTTCTCCAAGGTGTTTCTAATGAATTCAGAAAGAAAAAATGGTATATTTAAAATTTTTTTTTAATAAAATTTTCAAATTTTGAAAAAAGGTGTTTTGAGAACGCCCCCGAAATCATGCCATTTTTTTGGTATCAAGTTTGAACGGGTTAATGATACCGTAAAATCTTTAAATTTCATATTTAAGTATTTATGATCAAATACTATACAAAATTTTTTTTTCATTATTTTAATAAAAAAACTTAAATTTTTTTTTTTTTTTTTAAAAAGTCCTTTTTTCCAAAAACCCCAATTTTGAGGCTCAAAGTGGAGACAGAAGATAAACTCCGATCGAAATGATATTTTGCACGTGAGTTACCCTTAGGGGACCGACACTTTTGGCGGGTATTAGAATTTGATCGGAGAGAAAAGTCCAAAAACGAGCCACCCTATTGTAGACCCAGCGGCTAAAAAAAAAGAAAAAGTTTCACCCACCCCCTTTTGTGTGGGCGTGGATATAAAAATTAATTGGATTATTTAATTGCAAGAATCATAATAAATCCATTTAATAAAACCTACCGCAAGGGGGAGAGGTGTCACCCAACGTCTTCCAACGTCTCCCACCAAACCTCTCCTACCACAAAAAAAAAAAACGCCTCTGGAATTGTTTTTTTTTTACGTTTTGGAGTGCATAAAAGATTCAGCACATCCGACTTTAACACTGTCACTTGTTTTTTTAAGTTATTTCACTTTTTTAAAGTTGGTGTTTATTATATTTTTTGGGACTTATTTCACTGGGACAAATTTATTTATTTATATTCTTAATTAAAAATTTTATAAAAAGTGAGTTTTCGGGGAAGTATGTTAAAAAAAAAATTGCCAAAGTATATTCTGTTCTAAATACAAGGGAACTATCCCCACCGTTATATACCGATTTTAAGGTAGATTAGCCAAGACACATTAACCTTACAATTCGTCTCTTTAACATACATTTGAAGCTTTACAAAAATCGGTGATTAACGGATGGGATAGTTCCCTTGTTAGAGAAAAGTAAATTTTATACAGTTTTGATTTATTTTAGTTTTTAACCGCTTCTCATTTGCAAGTCATATTTTTATTTAAGTTGTATGTAAATATTCATACGAGCCCATTAAAACATAATACGAATGTACCTTCGCAATATGACAAAAATGTTGGTACACCACACCACATTGTATAAAAAAAAAATTACAATTCACTTTATAGTTGTTGCTAATGAATGAGTTTTTTAAGCACTTTTAACAATGAAAATTATAATTACTCCTTTGAAGAATGAAAGAAAAAAATATAAATAAATGAGCATTCATGCATAAATGCAACAGGAAATACATATTCATATTGTAAATTAGCAACGACAACTTTTAAAAAAGTTGTTACTTGTTGTTTTCTATTAATATCAGTGTTGCCACTAAAGAAATTTAAAATTAAACATGAATATAATCAAAATTACACATTAAACCTAAAAATACACAAGTAATTTTTGTATTTAACATTTAAGGAAAAATCTTCTTTCGTACTAATGGTGATTTAATACTAATCATCCGAAAATTTATTTGAAAACAAATTTTTCTTTTATTTTATAACTTTGAAGCACTAATCTTAGAATAAGTAAAAAGTATTAAAATAGTACGTTTTGAAAAAAAAAGTACCAACATTTTGAAAAAAGGGTGCAAAATAGAACATTTAAAAAAAGTACCAAAACATTTTTATATAAATGTCATAAAACAGTACCTAACAAAATATTTTTTATAATAAGTACCAATATAACAACACATATTTTATAAAATGTATAATCTGGACTTTTAATAAAAAGTACCTAAATATTACCATTTTATAGAAAATATCCAAAAAACTTTTTTAAAAAAAGTACAAAAAAATATATATTGATTAAGTACTATTTTAGTAATATTAAAAGTTTTTGAAAACAAAATATTAGTACTTCTTTTTATAAAGTACTTGCTTGATATATCTTTAAAACAGGTACTTATTAGTTATTTTTGGTACTATTAGTTATATTCGGTACTTTCTTTTTTTATACCCTCCACTTATTGTTAATGGTAGAGGGTATATATAAGTTTGTCATTCCGTTTGTTGGTGTGTCGAACATTGGTAAGTTGGTTTTGTGAAAACTGTGTAAACGTTGAGGTACTTTATGTGCTTAATAATGAAAAAAAAAAAACATTAGGCATTATTTAGTATTTGACGACGAAAATGAAAGTCCTGTTCGGCAGGCAAATTAATGATGTTTACAAAAAAAAATTACAAAAAAATTTAAAAATAAGCCAAAATTAAAATTTTATACAAAATATGACCCAAAAAATATGCATTTATAGCAAAATACTATCAAAATGTGCAAAATATGCAAAAATTTTTCCTAACGAATCGATGTCATTTTAAAGCAAATTCTTTGATTCGCTAAGATATTTGCTTTTTCTGTTCTAAGACTAACAGGAAAACATGCCTTTGCATCAAAGTCCTCTTCTTGTTAATTACACAAAGTGGCAACACTGATTAATAAATTGAACGTGTTATATACCCAGTAGAAAATGGCATACAATTTGTACACCCTGCACTTACAAGGGCAATTCCCTGCTCTAACAAAGGCAATACCCCGCTATACATCAATTTGCCTGAGTTTAAGGCTACATAAATGCTTAAAAATTTCTTTGTTCCCTTACAAAAAAATATGTTCTTTCGGGAAATTTCCGATTAAAATTTAAGGAAAATAAAATTTTTTAATGAAAAAATAAATCTATAAAAAGGACCCGTTGGGGACAAGAGACGTTGCACAGTGGGGCGAGATTCATTTTTTTTGTCAGAATTACTTTACAGCCCTCAAATTTTTAATTCTTAAATCTTAATTCAAATTTTAATTTTGTTTTTCGCTACTTGTAGCTTATTAAATTTTGCATCGACTTATGCAGCCCGAATTTTTATTTTAATTTTTTAATCTGTTTAAATTTGATTGCGAAAGTCAAGAAAATGTTTTATTTTAGTATTTTGGCTGTAAAACGCTAAAAATTTACGGATCAAAATGACTATTGGCTTTACTTAAAGGTATTTATAATGGTTTTCATAGCTTCGTATTTGCAATAACATACTTCTTCTAGTGCAAAAATTGAGTTAATTTATTTTTACATATTTGTGATACAAAGGTGCATTTAAATGCATTTTTTAACTGCATTTTTCAAAAATTAATTTTTTTCAAAAAAAAAATTTATAAAGAAATTCAAAGAAAATAAAATTACAATTAATTTAAGCCAAAAGTCACTTGAATCCGTTAACTTTTAACTGTTTTACAGCTAAAAAAACTTAAAAAATCAATTTTTTTACATTCGCAATAAAAATTATGTTGAATATGGTAATGAGCTTGAAAATCGGGCTACATAAGTCGATGCAAAATTTAATAAGCTACAAGCAGCAAAAATCAAAATTAAAATCGGTTAAGAATTGAGGGATGTAGAGTAACTCTGACAAAAAAGTGCATCTCGCCCTAATGTGCGTTGGTGACACCTGCCCTCTCAAGATAATTGTTGTCATGTAGATAAATTATGGTTTTTGCACTTAATACAATTTATCAATATTTACGTAGTTATTTTTATTTAAGCTCCTAAAAAGAGCAGAGCTGAAAGAAAATAATTTTCTGATCCCTTTGTCCAAGGTATAGTATTCAAAAAACCGGACATTTTCAAAAACCGGTTTTCGTGTTTGGTAAAAAATCGGTTAATACATATCGACTTTAATTTAGTAAAGACTATTTCGTATTCACATGAATATCGTAGGGGTATATCTTCATATAAATATCCCCCAAAATTTATTAATTTTCGTCTAAAAAATATTTAACGAAGCCGAATTTTTACAAGGTTCCCAGCAAAACTTAGATTACCAAATAAGGTATAAAATAAGGTATATGATCTCTTATTTTATACATTGCAGCATTGATGATTTTAACAGGCGATGAGACTCAAAGTAATGCATCCACATTATCACATAGAATACCAGTAAGGTATAAAATAAGTCATAAATTTATAACAAAGAATACCAGTAAGGTGTAAAATATATGATATTTTATAGGTTACGAGTAAGGTATATAATATAGCATACCAGAACGTAATATATAAGGTGTTACGAGTAGTGAAAAAGTAATTTTGTATTAAATTTACTCACGTGATTGTAAGTGAGTGTAAGTAGATATAATATGCTAGTGAGTGTGTGTCGTTAGAAATTTCTTGTCGTGAGCCCATCTCTAGTTTAAACTTATGCATTTTTTTATAAAATAATTATTTTTTATGTAATTGTAATGCATTATGCATTTAACTATAAATAATGCATTATTTCAAACTATCAAGTAATACATAATGTAACCAAATATAAATCATCCATGATATAATGTTTAGAAATAATAAATATAAAATACATTTTTCCAATAATCATGCATTACGTAGCAAATTATTAGTAATGCATTATTTTTCACTTTAAAATAATACGTTGTGGAACAAATGTTTGGTAAGACATCCTAAAATAATGCTACAAATAAGGTATATACATTACCTGGTAATGTGTTATATAATCACTACCCATTACCAAAGTTTTGCTGGGTTATTCCACCATTGGATTGGCATTAAAAAACCCGTTCTTCTCACATGGAAACATTATATAGTTTCTTAGAAAAAAGGCTAAAAAATAAAAAAAAAAACATTTCTTCACCATTTTTTGAACCACTGAATCCCCGATTTGGCCGATAAGCCGGGACACCCCAACTTTAGAATTGTCTCTTTTATAGATCGTCGGTGCGCCAACCAGAGACTTTAATAATAGCTAAATTTGGTACTTTTGCGCTGTTTTTTTAAATTCAAATTAAGGTAAATAAAAAAATTGCAATTTTATTTAAATAATTATGAAAAAAATATTTTTTGAAAGCACCGCGAAAGCTCAAAATAAAGCTAATTTGTAAGCCCCTTCAAAAAATTTTGAAATACACATAGCGGTTCTAGTTGGCGCACCAACGATATACTTTAAGTTTCATGCAAATCAGTTCATAAGGGTTTGACTGGTCTGCAGACAGGCTGCAGCTTAAGAGTTTTAAGAAGATAATCAGAATTGTCATATGTGATTCTTAAAAAAAGTTCTGTGAAAATATAGAAGACGTTTTTTAGGCATCCAGGCTGCGCAAAGTTCTGGCTTATTCTCCTTGCACCCTGGGATATATAATTCGAACACTTTATTTGCCATTGCCCTGCACTTTCTGGTCAGAGACTTGCTTCACTGGGATCTAGGGAGCTGTACGATCTTTCTGATTTATCGGATGCCAAAATTCAACATCTAAGAAGTTCAAAATTGGTTTAACTACAGGGACTAGTAGGGAAACCTATTACGGTCCCGTGGTATCACAATGGACCTCAGAGTCTACGTGTGTTGACGTAAAACGTCAGCAGCCACTTACAACCTAACCTAACCTACACCTAGAAAAGTTTTACAGTAACTTTTTACGGTTATTCAAAAAGTTTTTAGGTAAAGTTATTTTAAACGTTTTATCGTTTGGTTTTCAAAAAAACTAAATTATTGAAAGATTTATACAGTTGTTAAAACAATAAACTACAAAAATTTATGGAAAAATATTTTTATCAGTTAAATTATTTTTGACTGATTATTCCGTATAATTTTACAGAAGTACGGTTTTTGTAGTTTGTTATTCAAAAAAAAATATTTTTACTCCACAAAATAAAAATATGTAAACAGTTAAAATAACTGAAATATCATTTGTTTTTACGGAATGTCTAGTCATTTATTAACGTTTAAAAATAACTGAAAAAGTATGTTGTTTCAAGTGAAATATAAGTAGTCCGTTTTTTAAAAGGAAAAACGATTGTTTTAAAAGATCCTAATGGCACAGACTAATACAGACTCGACATAAGTGACAGGTGTCAAAAAAGTATTCTTTAAACATATGGCTAATATTTTCAAATTATTCTACGAATTAGGTTAGAAAGAGAAAACTGATAGAACGCGCCATAAGAAAAATGGATGCCAGATCGATTTTTGTTGTTTCACTCACTCCTAAGTCGTAGAAAGTGTTGCCATGTTAGCGTAAAACGGACTAAAAACCGCTGTGTTTTCTCCTAAAATCGCTTAGTTTTTCCCCATTTTTTCTTATAAAACTCTACTGTCGAGTCTGTATTTAGTCTGTGCTAATGGGGTGTGGTCTTCCGGGCAATTCCATGATGCCGTTTTAAGCTTTGGAACGTACTGACGCCCAAGCATCTGAAATTGCTTCGAAAATAATAAATATGCAAACATTGACCTGGGCGATTAAAATCTTTAGGCCCTATAAATCCCCTGGACCTGATGGTTTAATCCCGGCTGAGATGCAGCAAGTGTTGGACTATATAGACCCTTGGCTTTATAATCTATACACTGCATGCATCAACTGGTTGTATATTCCTTTAAAATGGAGAGAGGGTCGTCTTTATCCCGAAGGCTGTGAACAATTCCCACACAGCTCCGAAGGATTTCATACCAATTAGTCTGTCTTCATTTTTGTTAAAGACTATGGAACGAATGATAGACTCAAGTGTAGGTCAACGGAAACAGCTCTTCATCAGCTCGTTGGTACTATCGAGAGATCGCTTTCAGTGAAGGAGTACACTATGGTGGCCTTTCTATATAGAAACGGGTTTTTATATTCCTCTAAAAGGGCCATTGGAAAACAATGGGTCTTTAAGTCGTACATTGGATTTATACAGCAGGTGTGCGTTTAATGCTGTATGGAATCAGTGTATGGCGGCCTGCTTTAGAGACAAAAGGGAACTATGTCTTCATCACGAAGGTACAGAGAATGGCGTCGATGTGCATCACTGGTGCTCTTCGTACTACACCAACGGCTGCATTAGAAATCCTACTTCACCTGATACCATTGGAAATATTAGGTAGGCAGCTACTTGCGGCTACGTCGGCATTTCGACTTAATAGCACGCTGCAATGGAGGAGCAGCGATTGTGGCCATAGCGCGGTCTTGATGGAGATAACAATACCACAAAATGTAAACTGTGCTCCCTCTATGAGCCTTTTTGAGCGCCACTTTACAACTATGATACCATCCAGGGAGTCTTGGATGAGGGGAATTCCGGGTAGTGGAGCCTCCATAAATTTTTACACGGATGGATCGAGGCTCCACGAACAAATGGGCTTTTGAGTCTATTCGGAAGAGCTTGGGTTGGCACGAAGATTGCCGGATCATTGCAGTGTTTACCAGGCAGAGATGCTGGCAATAGAGGAAGTGGCTGACTGGTTGAGCTGCAATGTATTGTCTACAACTGCAGTCAATATCTATTCTGAAAGTCAAGCCGCGGTCAAGTCCCTGGAGTCCATGTTTCTGAAAACAAAATCGGCCCTTAACTGCTGCACGTCTTTAAATGAGATGGCCAAGCAGTTAAACATACGACTTATATGGGTCCCAGGGCACAGAGACATTCCTGGGAATTGCAAAGCCGTTGAGACTGGGGACAACCTAACAGGTTCCAACAGAACTGAAATGCGTTAGTATGCCTCTAGAGACTTGCAGGCAAAACCTACGGCTTTGTTCCGCGACGAAGACTAATAAAAGATGGGCAAGTGGCTGGACATGTAAGGCAACACGACTGATTTGGCCTTCTCTTAACCCATTTCGTACCAGCGTATATACAAATACAAAACATGAAAAATATTAATAAATTATTAATTTTTTTGAGAGTTTTTGTTATGGTTTGGTCTATTAGTAAAGAAAGAAGATGTTTTTGCAAAAATTTTAGAAGCCCACCCATCACAATGGGAGGGGGAGCCGTTCCTAAAAAAGTTTCATCAACTTTAAATGTTTAAATGTGCATTTGTTATTCATTAAGGGACAAAATGGAGTCGTTTCTGAAATTTTTGTCAAAAAATTCCAACATTTAAATTTCTGGTAAGAAATGGGTTAATCAGAGGCGCACAAGTAATCTGATATCGCTTCCAAGAGGAGATATTTCGACGGCGGGTGCTGTAATTACTGGACATTGTCTTATAGGGAAGCACGCAGAGCGGTAAAATGTGCCATCGAATGACTTTTAGCGGAGTTGCATGGATGGAGAGGAGTTGGAAACTATCGATCACTTGTTCTGCCATTGCTCGACACTTTCTGCTCAACGACTTGCTTCACTTGGATCTAAGGAGCTGCGCGATCTTTCTGATTTGTCGAATGTCAAAGTTCAATATCTAAGGAGTTTCAAAAGAAGCTCTAATTGGTCCCGTAGTATCACAATGGACACCAGAGTCTATGTGTGTTTACGTAAAACGTCAGCAGCCACTTACAACCTAACCTAACCTAAGTGTGTTCAGGTTCATATTTTATTTGTTATTTTTTACGATACGGGAAGCTTTATATAATGCTTAATTGACACCAATATAAAATTTCTATTGGCCCTATCCTCTCCTAAGTATGCTCAATGTTCTATTTGTTTGTGTTCTGTTAATTTTGCTCTGTTATTTTTTCTATTATTTTTTTTTTTAGTATTAAAGTTTCCCCAAGTAAATACATCATTAAAGAAATAAATGTCAAACATGCACATGCATGGTAGCATAAACAGTAACCAGTTACCTGAATGAGTTTGTGTGTGTGTGTAAACGAGCACTTGGATATGATATGTTAAAAGTTTATAAATACTAAAGTCTAAAATTTATGATACCATATGCTTTAAGGTAGAATATGCCATAAAATGATACTGCTACATATGGTATACATATATAATATCTTACTATTACTACTGCCACTATAAAGTAATATGAGTATAATAAAACATTGTACTTTGCAGGACGAAAATATAACGGTAATGCAAAGAAATGAACAATTTAAAGAATTTTTTAATTAAATATAAATTCTATTAAAAATTTACAACCTTCAAGGTTATTTGCAATGCACGGAATTCAGTTATAAAAGTAAGATGATGGTTTTTAGTTATTACAACTGGGATTGTCAACTATAAATATATGAACAGTTAAGAGGCCACTTGAGCTAACTCCATTATAAAAATGTCTCTGAAGTTTGTACATTTGTACCATTGAATCATGACAATGTTTTGCTGTATAAATAGGTGTTCTTTCCAACGCGAAATTTTTCTAAAAAAAATTTACTATGGAAATTGTTAATGAAAAAAAAAAAACAAGTAAGAAAATTGTAGTCGGTCAAGATAGACCATATAATACTCTACACCAGCGTTTCTTGGAAAATGTGTCCCAAGTCCAAACATGGACCGATTTTGTCTATCTTTTGTCAAATCTTTAATAAGTAAGAGTCAAAAACACTCGCAACCAAAATTTGAGTGAAATAGGCTTCTATTTGTTGCAATAAGCAGCATTAAGTGAATATCGGGCGACATTTTTATTTGAGGCCTAAATCCAAAAATTATTTGATTTGTTCCGATTTGATTAGGTTACCAACGTACACGTTTAACACCTACAAAGAAAATGTTAATCAAAGATTTCCAACTTAAAATCAAAAAAAAAATTCTTTAAATTTGGTGGTTTTGAGTTTAGGACAAAATGTATGGCCCATTTTTGGCCACCATTTTAGAGGGGTTAACAATGTGCTATTAAGCTGAAATTTTTTTAAGAAAATATAATCGAATTGAACAGATTGACTGAAATAAAAAAGAAGATTAAGAGCCATGTCACAATTGGCACCACCGACGACGAACCACAGCAAAAGAGAGAGCAACACATTAAAATTAAGCGACAGACGACCGGACACATTTTATAAAGAAAATGACGCTCATATCAGCTAAACATTTATTCTTTTTCTATTGTTATCCTATAAAAGCAGGTATACAATGTCAACTCCAATTGGAAAAATTGGCATATTTTGTTGAACATATGGCAACGCTACTTGAAAGAAATTTGAAAAAAATGAGAGGGTGGTGAGAGAGAACTACAAAAATAGAATAGAATCTATTCTGGCGCCAGCGTGGTTGACCACAAAGCGATTTTTTACTTTTCATACAAAATGTATGAAAACATTTTGTGGTGACCGAATGTGGTTCCAATTGTGACTCGGCTCTAAGTGATTTTTGTAATTTTGGCAATTTTTTAAAATAAATACTATTTTTTAAGAAATCGCAGATTTTCAACGTCATTTCGGCAGCGGAAGATGACCACCGATCTGCATGAAAATTTAACCACATTGTTTTTAGGTCTATTCCAACACTTCTGTCGGTGAGCCGGAACGAAATTCGCAAAAAAAGCCAAATTCGATCCACCCTAATGGTGGTGTGTGAATATAAAACACGTTTACCTGCTAAATTTCGAAAGGATATTTTGTATAAAACGGCTATTAGAGTCATTTGAGCCCAAATTAAGGGATGTTTGTATGGGGGCTAGGTCTAAACATGTACAATTTTTTCCAATTTCAATAACGATCTAACTTTAGTCAAAAAAGAGTGGTGTCGGGTATAACAAGTAGAAAAATTATAGTCGATCAAGACCGACCATATAATACCCCACACCAGTGTTTCCCGGAAAATGGGTATCAAGTCCAAACATAGATCGATTGGATCAATCTTTTGTCAAATCTTCAATAAGTGTAGAAAGATATTACAAAATTTGATTAAATTAGAATTCTATTTTTTATTTCTGAATATCGGTCGAAATTTTCATATAGGGCCTAAGTCCAAAAATGGTCTGGTTATAATCAGATTCGGTTAGGTTAATAAAGAACGCGTTAAACACACACAAATGATATTCTAGCTAAATATTTTTCTATTTTCATGAGAGATTTATGTGAATATTGTGAGGGTGGTTTGTATGGGCGCTACAAGTAGAACTGGTCCGATTACTTTCAAAATTTGGAATATTGATTTGTGAATACGAATACTGTTAACCTGGTTAACAGGTTTTTTCAAAAAGGTATCAAAAATGCCCATCAAACTTGCCAGACACCCTCAAAGTGTAAAGTTATTGTCGAAAAACGTTTTTTTTTGGACTTTTCTCATTATACATCGTGTAAATCAGAAAATTTTCAATCGATTTTTAATTTTTGAACTTTTTTGGATAGAAGAAGGATGGGGCTTTTTATTTATATTGATTTTTTTAAATAATATCTACTTTTTTTTGTTGTTTTTGGAAAATTTTTCAAGTATATCGATTTTTTTCTGCCAAAATTCGTTTAACAAACTTCATATTTAAAAACGGTTTCTTAAAGAAAATTTAAATATGAATGCTATAAGATGTATCCTGAAAAAATCGGTTAACAATTGACGGAGGTTGTGATAATTTGTCTAAAAAAGAAAATTAAGATTTTGCATGAAATCGCTGTTCGGACAACCAAGGAAAAAAAAAATTAAAAAATTAAACAACCATAATAACTTTAAAGATTTTTGGCCCCCTGAATTCGAATTTGACTTTGAAATGGCACTATATTATTAAGTTTTTAAATATCAATTAATGTCAAATATCTCATCCTGACGCGATAGAACAATTTTAAGGCCAGATTCGGATTCAGCGCACCAAAAACCTTTAAAAATATTACACATGACCTCTTATGATAAATTTATTTTTTTTTGCCTGCACTCTAAAAAATTCATGTAACTTTACTATTATTAAGTTAGTAAATTTTCATGTATATTTACAGAAAAGGCGTACCGTTAAGCACGGAGTGTTTAAAAAATTAGTTACGCATTAATTTGTAAAGAATTAAACACAAAGTGTTGTACATTGTGTGTTTTGAAACATGTTTATAAGATTATAAACACTTTCACTTTAAATATAAATTTTTTGTATGTAAAATTTGTTTCAGACACATAATATGTAATCGTACATGATTTAATAGTATTATTGAAAATGTCAAAACTTTATTCAAATAAGAGAAATAATTTTGGGAAACTTGAACAAAAACTTTAAATACGAATAAAAACGGGATAAATCTTAAAAAAGTAAATTCATGCGGTTTCTCCAATTACAATGCGTTCAACTCAATTTAATGGAAATATTAAGGATAAAGTTTTGGTGTTCCATGATGGTAAATTGTTTCCATTAAAATAAAAACATACATATGTATATGTATAAATAAAATCTAAAATCGTTTTATTTATTATACATTTTTTACAGATATTTTTACAATTTCTCCAAAGAAATCAGAAATAGAATGATAGAGGATGCAAAATAATAAAAGGAAATAAAAGCAATGAAAGACTATTTTAGATCGAAAGGGAAGCCGCTTATTTGATTGTTTAGAAGTGACAGCCCTTCACGTTTGAACATAAACATGGTGGTTTAGCAGGTGTAAGCTAAATAGATTATTCTTATAGAAAAAGTCTCAGATTCTGAGACATTTTTCTTACAGAAAATGCTCAGATTCTGAGACATTTTTCTTACAGAAAATGCTCAGATTCTGAGACATTTTTCTTACACGAAAAGTCTCAGATTCTGAGACATTTTTCTTATAGAAAAAGTCTCAGATTCTGAGACATTTTTCTTATAGAAAAAGTCTCAGATTCTGAGACATTTTTCTTATAGAAAAAGTCTCAGATTCTGAGACATTTTTCTTATAGAAAAAGTCTCAGATTCTGAGACATTTTTCTTATAGAAAAAGTCTCAGATTCTGAGACATTTTTCTTATAGAAAAAGTCTCAGATTCTGAGACATTTTTCTTATAGAAAAAGTCTCAGATTCTGAGACATTTTTCTTATAGAAAAAGTCTCAGATTCTGAGACATTTTTCTTATAGAAAAAGTCTCAGATTCTGAGACATTTTTCTTATAGAAAAAGTCTCAGATTCTGAGACATTTTTCTTATAGAAAAAGTCTCAGATTCTGAGACATTTTTCTTATAGAAAAAGTCTCAGATTCTGAAACATTTTTCTTATAGAAAAAGTCTCAGATTCTGAGACATTTTTCTTATAGAAAAAGTCTCAGATTCTGAGACATTTTTCTTATAGAAAAAGTCTCAGATTCTGAGACATTTTTCTTATAGAAAAAGTCTCAGATTCTGAGACATTTTCTTATAGAAAAAGTCTCAGATTCTGAGACATTTTTCTTATAGAAAAAGTCTCAGATTCTGAGACATTTTTCTTATAGAAAAAGTCTCAGATTCTGAGACATTTTTCTTATAGAAAAAGTCTCAGATTCTGAGACATTTTTCTTATAGAAAAAGTCTCAGATTCTGAGACATTTTTCTTATAGAAAAAGTCTCAGATTCTGAGACATTTTTCTTATAGAAAAAGTCTCAGATTCTGAGACATTTTTCTTGTAGAAAAAGTCTCAGATTCTGAGACATTTTTCTTATAGAAAAAGTCTCAGATTCTGAGACATTTTTCTTATAGAAAAAGTCTCAGATTCTGAGACATTTTTCTTATAGAAAAAGTCTCAGATTCTGAGACATTTTTCTTATAGAAAAAGTCTCAGATTCTGAGACATTTTTCTTATAGAAAAAGTCTCAGATTCTGAGACATTTTTCTTATAGAAAAAGTCTCAGATTCTGAGACATTTTTCTTATAGAAAAAGTCTCAGATTCTGAGACATTTTTCTTATAGAAAAAGTCTCAGATTCTGAGACATTTTTCTTATAGAAAAAGTCTCAGATTCTGAGACATTTTTCTTATAGAAAAAGTCTCAGATTCTGAAACATTTTTCTTATAGAAAAATTCTCAGATTCTGAGACATTTTTCTTATAGAAAAAGTCTCAGATTCTGAGACATTTTTCTTATAGAAAAAGTCTCAGATTCTGAGACATTTTTCTTATAGAAAAAGTCTCAGATTCTGAGACATTTTTCTTATAGAAAAAGTCTCAGATTCTGAGACATTTTTCTTATAGAAAAAGTCTCAGATTCTGAGACATTTTTCTTATAGAAAAAGTCTCAGATTCTGAGACATTTTTCTTATAGAAAAAGTCTCAGATTCTGAGACATTTTTCTTATAGAAAAGTCTCAGATTCTGAGACATTTTTCTTATAGAAAAAGTCACAGATTCTGAGACATTTTTCTTATAGAAAAAGTCTCAGATTCTGAGACATTTTTCTTATAGAAAAAGTCTCAGATTCTGAGACATTTTTCTTATAGAAAAAGTCTCAGATTCTGAGACATTTTTCTTATAGAAAAAGTTTCAGAATCTGAGACTTTATAGAAAAAGTCTCAGATTCTGAAACATTTTTCTTATATTTTTTATTAATTTTTTATTTGTTTAGCTTATTTTTTTTTATTTAATTTAAGCGCTTTTATTTGACTTTGGCTTTGTTTTAAATCTTTATTAACATTTTCTATTTTAAATAAAGGATCATTTAAAAATACTTTTCTTTGTTTTATTATTTGAAATTGGAATAGATTGGGTGGTTTCATTAAAAACATTTTCAATGTATAAATACAAAATTTTCATGTATTTTTGGGCATTTCTTTTTTAAGTTTACTAAATTAAAATGTGTGTTTACACACAAACACCGTAATATTTATTGAAACATTTTTGTTCCGAAACATTTTGTAGACACATGAATATGTACGTTTACATACTATGTGTCTATCACTTTAAACACAACATGTATTTTTACAGGGTTTATAGTAGGAGACAAGTTACCTACTATAAACAGAGTAAATTTACATGAAAATTGATTAGAGTGTGGGTTATCTGAACGGCGATTTCTGGCATAATCTTAATTTTCTTTTTTAGAAAACTGTCACAACTCTGTCAATTTTTATCCGATTTTTTCAGGATAAAGCTCATTGTATTAGAAATTAAATTTTCTTTGGGTGAACGTTTATAAATATAAAGGTTGCTAAACAAACTATAGCAGAAAAAAATTGATAAACTCAAAAAATAACAAAAAAAAAATTGATATTTTAGAAAAAATTAATAGACATCTTTCTTACATTTTAAGACTTATTTTCACATATGGAAAGCCCTACGTTCTTCTATCCAATACAGCTAAAAAATAAAATCGGTTTGAAAGTTTTTGAATTACAAAAAGTTTAGTGAGAAAAATCCAAAAAAACTCTTTTTGACAATAACTCTAAAATTTGAGGTTGTCTGTCAAGTTAAATGGGAATTTTTGTGATCTATTCGACAAAACCAATAACTTTTACTATGTCACATCAGAAGAATTTTTTCACTGTAGCACAGTGTTATTTGTAATCTATCGAATTTCCAATTCGAATTTTAATTTTCTACTTGTTATAACTTTTTTGATTTTGTTTTTAATGTTTTTAAAATTTTTAAATTTTCCAAATTATATATTTTTATTTTTTTAATTTTATCTGAATTTTCCTGAACTTTTCAAAAAAATTTCAGATGTTCCCGAATTTTTCGGAATTTTTAAAATTATTTTTTTTTATGTTTTTTTAATGTTGCCAGAAGTTTTGGAATTCTTTTGAATTTATTTGAATTTTTCATAATTTTTTTTACAAATTTATAATGCAGTAACATTTATAATAATCATACGCTCCCATGTACAATATTGTACAAATTCTAGTTATTTTGGCCATGGGTGCGTATGATTATTTATGATTTTAATTGCACACCGAGTAAAATTGGTTTCAATTTACTCGGTGTGTTTCTGAAGATTTAAAAAATAGATTTCTTTAAATTATAAAAACAGTAGGACCTACCTGGTATTATACATATATATTTTATAAAATAAAGTAGTGGGGCACCCCAGACTTATACGACGAAGCGTGGCCTTTCTCTATCGATTTTTTACAACCAAGCAATAACCTGCGAATTTTGTACTCTTGCCCAAATTATTCAATCGTGAGAATGTTTTGCTGAAGATATGGGTGTACTTGCCAAAGCAACGGTTTTTAGAAGAAATTACGTTATATTCATTAGAAATTCCCTGCAAAAATTCCCATTAAGTTTTCACATTATTGATTCATGATGGTTTCTAAGACATTCTAGCTACATCCATCTGTTTGAGGAAACCAAGATGCGGTCCAATCCAAAAGAGCTGTAAGTAAGATGCAATGAGCACTAATTTCGATTAATAATTAAATCGAATCTAATATTTTAGCGCTATTCGTCTTTCGCACCAGAAAGCACACTTTAGTCAAAAAAAGGTGCTGGAATTCCAAAATTTGATACGAATATGTGTTCAATGTGTGCTGGCAAAGTTTTGTAAATGGACGAAATCGGTCCAAGGGAAAGAAGCTTCCATTTGAAGAACCAAACCAACCTTTTAACGCCATCTTAGACCCAAAGAACTTGCGCCCCTTTAGTGTGGAATATAAAAACAAAATAGATAACCTCAATGTAAGCAACTTTTAAACAACTATACAAAAATAAATACGCAATATTTTTCAATTCTGTTTTTATTTTTTGTTATTTGAAAGATAAATTATTTTAATATTTTTAAAAAGTTTTAATACAAATTTTGGTCAACTATAATTGCCAGGATTGCCACTCAATTGTTGAATGTTTTTTTAAAGGACAGTTGTAGAGCAAAAACTACTTATTGTTAGCCGATTTTTAAATCTTATAACTGGTCATAATACATTAGGTAAACATATGGTAAGAATATGTATATTGAATGATGATACTTGTAGATGGTGTGGGGAAGCTGTCGAAGACAGCTATCACTTCTTATGTGAATGCCCTGCGCTGTCTTTTAGAAGATTTAAACTATTTGGCTCTTATTTCTTTCAGAGCTTATTGGAAATTCGAAGCGAGAATCCTTGGACTCTACTGGCATTTATAAAAGCTTCAAAATGGGATGCATAACTGGAAACAATGCGAGTGATAAAATTGAAGAGAGAAGGTTTCGACCATTAAAGGAATCATAATGGGCCACATCAAGGCCTCTATGGACGTTAGTTTTGTATAAACCGACGTCATCCTTCACAACCTAACCTAACCTAGCCGATTTTGATGATTTTTTTTATTTTTAGATTATTAAATTCCCTAGTACCCACCGTGGCCATTTTTTTTTTTTTTTTTTTTTTAATTTTGACCTAATTATGTTTTTAATGAAAGAATAAAAGTAAATTTTTCCATTTTTTAAGTTTACATTAGCATTAGCACAAATCAATATTTTTCAAAAAATGGCCACGTTCGGTACTAGAGAATTTAATAATCTACTATTCAAAAAAAAAATTTCATCAAAATCGGTTAAGTTGTTTTTGCTGTACAACTGCAGCCGACTTTGTCCTTTAAAAAAAGCATTATACAATTGAGTGTCAACCCCGGCAATTATAGTTGATCAAATTTTTTGTTATAAATTTTTAAAAATATTTAAATAAATGATCTTTGAAATAAAAAAACTGAAATAAAAACTATTGCGTATTTATTTTTTTTATATCTGTTTAAAACCTGCTCACATTAAGGCTATATTTTTGTTAAATCTCCCCCTTAAGCGCAAAAAAGCGGTCTTACATGTTCGGGGTAATTGCGCGCGTACAAGGAGGGGAAAAGGGGAAATAACCCCTCTCCTCCATACCAAATTTCAAAAATAAAAAAAGATAAAACGAAAGAAAGAAAGAAAAAAGAAAAACTAAAGAAGGAAATACTGTATAGAATTTTCCAAAGGGAAGAAATCTTGAAATCTTGAAATCCAAAAATTTTTCATAAAAAAAAAATCGGAAATTGTTTAAAGGAAAAATCTAAAAATTTTTTTAGGGAAAATCTGAAAACTTTTAAAGGAAAAACGCGAATAAATCTGAAAAAATATTTATAAATCTGGAAGTTCTTATTATGAAGAGAATTTTCTTTGGGAAAAATTGATGTAAACGTGACATTTTTGATGTAAAAAATGTCTCTGAATCTGAAACTTTTTCTATAGAAAACTGTCTTAGGATCTGAGACTTTTTCTAAAGCCAAAATCTCTCAGAATCTGAGACTTTTTCTATGGCAAAATTGTCTCAGAATCTGAGACTTTTTCTATAGGAAAAATCTCTCAGAATCTTAAATTTTTTCTGTAGGAAAAATGCTTCAGAATTCGAGACTTTTTCTATTTCTAGTTAATTTAACTAAACATATTTAGCTAACTTTTCGTAAAATTAATGTATCAAACCGTAACTTTCTAAAAATTTAGTTGAAAATTTCGTAACATTTTTATGTTCATATTTACAAAAAAAAAATTAGTTGAATTCAGCTAAACATTTTGTTACTTTTCGTAAACTAAAATTAAGAAAATATTTTGTAATTTTTTTGTTTACATTTTCAGGTTGACATTTTTTTTTTATTTCACCGAACACTTAAAACACTAACACTTCATTTATTTTTTCTCTTTTTTTACAGCATTAAGTTCAGCTTAAGTAGAACTTATAAGATTTGCATAGGAGACTACACAAGAAATTTCTTAAATAGTAATCACTCTTTCCACTTAACAAATATGTTACAAAAAATCAGCAAATTAATTAGTAAAAATTCGTTAACTCAGTTTTAAAGTCAACAAAAAAAAAATTAATTCAAAATTTGTTCAAAACTAGTATTTTCGTAAATTGAACCTAACTAAAAAAGTAGTTAAAACGCTGATTTTAACTAAAAATTTCTAAAAAGCCAGTTAACTCAACTTAACTAAAAAAAAATTGTTAACTTTACAGTTTTATTTTTTTGAGTGTACGAAACAAAAATGTTTTAGAATATGAAACTTTAAAATAATTCTACAGTAAAAGGTTTAGTAAATGATTTTGTACCAAAATCTACTAATAAGTTACTAATTTTAGTATCTTTAAAGTACTAAAATTAGTAATTTTTACTGGTTTTGAATAATATTAGTAAAAAATTTTAGTATTGGTTACCAATTTCTGCACTTACAAGGGAAGTCTCCCTAGTGTCACCCGCGGATCTTTATGGAATTAGCTTTATTTTGTAGAGCAGAAAAAATAAAGGGACACGTATTTTTTTTTAGCGGCCCAAATTCATATTTAGGTGGTAAAAAGGAGGGGGGAAGACAAGGCCATTTTTCAGTTTGTTTCGTTTATCTCCTATACTATGCAAAGAAACCTAGTCATGTTACACACCAAATGAAAGGTCTTTGGAAAACCTATCTACGTGTGCTAAGAACGTGTCCAAACATGCACAACTTTTCGTCATATTGAGCAAAATACCAAAATTTTAGGACATTTTTGTTAATAAGTCGAAAAATATTAACTTCTTTGGCCCGTTATTAGCACCACGAGATAGGTATTTTTAATACCTTTAATCTGATACCACACATGCCTATATTAATTTTGTTTAAATAGGCGTAAATCGAAAAAAACTGAAAAAGGTCAATTTCCCCCCATACAAATCGACCCCCCTAAAAAATGAGTTTGGGCCGCTATAAAAAAATACGTGTCGAATTAATTTTCGTTCTTAACAACATATCCAAATTTCATGAAGATCGGAGGGTGACACCAGGGAGACTTCCCTTGTTAGTCCTTTTGGACCTAAATTTAGTTAATTTTTTTTTTTTTTTTTTTGGTGTAGAGGAAAAAGCCCTTATAGTCTGACACTTTTTTTTGAAAAAGGTCTCAGAGTCTCGGACTTTTTCTATAGAAAAACGGACTCAGAATCTGAGACTATTTCTAACGAAACCACGGTTCGGCCGAAATAACTTTCAGCTCAAGTGGCAAACACTGTAAATGTCGCTCTTGATTATGAATCTGAGGTGCCCCACTACTATATTTCGACGAAAATCAAAATCTTTGCCAGAGCCGCTTTAAATAAATCGCGGTCAATCGTCAGAAAATTGAAATTTTAAGCTTATCTCAAAAACGATGAGAGATATGAAAAAATGACTTAAAACAAAAATTATTCCTCGGAAAAAAATAAATAAAACTGCAAACCCATGTTAAAATGGATAAGATTTGACTGATCTATTTAGATCTAATTATATCAATTGTATCTGACCAGATCTATTATTTCCGAGATTTCCCGAGTAAAAAAGATTTTATATAACCATATATGCTAATATATAATTATTTATATTTATATATGGTTATGCATGAACTTTGATATGGACATATATGTTTATATATAGCATTGTATTTTTCCTTATTTTTTAATATGATAACATACATATTCATATCTATTTATATACCAATCTATATGAAATTAGATATGGCACATAAGGTCGGGAATTTTTAGATATGGCAGATAAAAAGATATATCATTTTATTTATAATTATATCCCGATTTTTTTTTTAAATTTTCGAAGTCCCGGACAATTAAAAAATAATTAAAAAATTTTTAAGTCCTATAAAATTTTATGTAAATTTTCCAAAGTCCCGGACACAAAATTATTTGGCAATTTTTTTTGGAGTAAAAAAGTCATTGAAAATGTTTTTAGGAGAAATTTTATTCTTTTGAAAAATTGTTAAGTTCCGAAAAAATGTTTTTAAATTTTCTAAGACACAAACACTTTTTGGAATTTTCAAATCCCTTAAAAATGAGTTTAGAAAAAAAAATTGACAAATTTTTAATAATTTGCTAAGTCCCGAAAAAATTCAGAAGAATGCAATAAAAACTCTTCTTATTGATATGTATCCAATCTCATAAAATAATTTCTAATTTCACGTTTAAAATTCCAAAAAACTTTACCAAATTTCATCTTATTATATCTAATTTTAACAGATAAGATATGATTTAATACAATTAGATAGACCCATTTTTGGGATCAAACTTAATCAAATTTGATATTATTTGATCAAAAATAATAGAATTTGATATAATCGTATAATATTCGATCCGCCAATTTTCGGATCAAAATTAATATGGATTTACATAAAAGCATATCTGTTCATATATAACACTGTGTCACAAATTTTCATCAAAGTCGTGACCAAATGAATCTGACACCTAATCTTTATGTAAATCCGAACGCTGAATCCGAATATGAAGTCAGAATGGTCAAAAGTAGAACAGTTTTCGAAATATTTACGAGAAAACCGAGAAAATTGCCGTTATTTGCTCTTTTCAATTTATTTTTTTAAAACCAAACAATAATTTTTTTTTAAATTTTATCACTTAGAACGTTAGTTTATTTCAATACGAACATTTTGTGCCCAATAGGATCCAGATCGGTGCAAAAATGACAAAGTTACAGTAGATTAATTGAATTATCCCACTTTTCGATTTTTATCAAAAAAACACAAGTAAATATACAAAGCTAAATGTTAGTAATGAAAAGTGGGTTAATTCACTAAATCTTCCGTAGCTTTATCATTTTTGCACCAATCTGGGTCTTGTTGGGCGCAAAATGTTCGTATTGAAATAAAGTAATGTTCTATATAATAAAACATTATAATTTTTAATTGTTTGGTTTAAAACAAATAACTTGAAAAGAGAAAAATTGCAAAAAATCATCAAATTTTTCATGAAGTTTGAACTTTTGTCCACTGTAACTCTGCCATTTCTTGACTAATCTTCACAAGCGACCCATAATTATTTTAGTAATTTTATTATCTTTCATTAAAAATAAGAAATACATAAATCGACAAGTAGTTTTGGAGATATTTGCATTTAAGTGACATCATCTTTTTTAAAAACGTAAATAACGATTATTTTCGAATATCTCGAAAACTGTTCTACTTTTGACCATTCTGAATTCATATTCGGATTCAGCGGACAATTGTACATAAAGATTAGGTGTCAGATACATTTGGTCAAAAAACTGTCACGTAGTGTAATTAAATATTGCGTCATATAACCTTTTTTTACTCGGGTTGTCCCCAATTTCGAGATCAAAGTAGATCTGATCAGTAATTGATCTGTTCAGATCTCGAAAATGGGGACAAATCTCGGATATAAAAGTTCTGATCATATCTAATCGTTTTTTACACGGGAACTAACATTTTGCAATTGCAAAGTTTTTGTTGCCAAAAATTGCACTTTTAAATTCCGAGCTAAAAACTTCGCGTTTTCTGTAAATAAATAACGAATTGTTAATACCGCTATTAAAATTTCTTGATTTGCGACTTTATTTAAATTTAATCTGGTTTGTAGCAAAAAAAAATATTGTTGATGTTTTTAATAAACAATTAACTGCAACTTAATGTGTTAAGAACTCGAAACGGAAGCAAGATATCAAAAAATGACTCATGATCAAAATTATTCCTTGCAAAAAATGTCTTATTTAAATGGTTTTGTAAAAGAAAACATACAGCCTTACCATAGAAAAATTAAATACATTTAAAATCAGCTGTTAATTTTATTTCCATACAAATTGTTTTTGTTTTTAAAATCGACTTTCAAAAATTGTATTGAAAATTTGAAATTTAAAATAAAACTTTTGTTAAAAGATACTTTTTGTTTTCTTGTGGTAAGGACCATAGTTTTTTTAATATCAGAAATATATTTTTTTTTAAACTTAAGCTAAGTACTCTGTTTTTTTCGGAGAAACTTTCCCTTAAACTTAAAACGCCTCAAATCGTAATAAAACATTTTAAAATCAACAACATTTGACAATTACTTATAAGAAAGAAACGATCATAACAAAACTTTTTACGGCAATTTAAATTGTCTTCTATAATAAAAATGCGTGTTAACTATTTTAACAATTTGCCTATAATTCCTTGCGTTTCCAAAATTATTTTTTTTTATTTGGAGTTTGACAGATTTTTTCCCGTGAAATCGAACAGAGTTCTATGCTTTAACTAAAAATATTATACTACATTCTAAAGCAGGCCTTTGTGTATGTTATCAAACTTGGCGTCACTGTTTATCAACGCTTAAACTTAACTGCGTTAATTACACTGCGGAACAACAAAAAATGAACAAGAGGTACGACCATCATTTCTATATATTTCGGACATGCTGATTCGAATGGCGGTCTCCGTTTTTCGATTCAAAAGATTGGCTGATTTTCAACAGTATTTTTAATGCAAATTCGGTGTAAGCTTCTTATCTTAAGCCCTTAAATTTACGGATTTCTTTATTTTTTGATGTTTTCCATCCGTTAGTATATAAAGTGGGAACCTTAAAGGTTCCCATATTTTATACTAAAAGATGGACCCTAAAATCATCTCGTAAAATGATGTCCCAATTAAAAAAAAAAAAAGTTTTTCGCGTTTTTCATCATGATGGTCCATGTAACATAGATGTTTTTTGTGGCGCTATGAAAAAACCCCCAATGAAATATCCCCCAAACAGAAAAATGAAAAAATCCCCAAAAAAAATGCTAAAATTTTATTTGGGGGTTTTTTTCATTTATTTTGGGGGTTGTTTCATTATTGATTTTGGGGTTTTGTTCATTATGAAAGAAGCCCCAAATGAAAAAAGAAATAAAAAAAGGAGTACGGTCTAAAAATGTTATTTCTCCCAAAACAAAGTTGTCAAAAAATCCAAAATATTTTTTTTTGGCGAAATGTCCAAATTACGACTTCTATGATTTGTTTTTTTGTAATAAAGGTTTTCTGCGTAGCCGGCCTTCGGCCGGGCTTTGGAATTACATACTCCATGCATTAAACCCACCCTCTCTGCAAACCAAAGCTATTTTGGTTATCAGGCCTTTTTGAGGCAATACAAATTTGATAGCGTAAAGGCCTGCTACCCTAGAAAACTTTACTTTGCGGAGAGGGTGGGTCAAATGCATGGAGTTTGTAATCCCTAAGCCCGGCCGAAGGCCGGCTACGCATAAAAACTTTAAAACATTAAAAATGTTAAAAAAAAAACAATGTTGGTGAGTTTTATGATTACCAAAATTTGGTGTTTATTTAATTTTTTTTGGGGGTTATTGCATTTATTTTGGGTGTAATTTCATTATTTTTCTTTGGGGCTTATTTCATTTTATTTGGGTATAATTTCATTGGGGGTTTTTTCATTTTCCTATTTGGGGGTAATTTTATTGGGGGTTTTTTCATAGCGCCGTTTTTTGTCTACTTTTCGTTGTTTTAGAGATGCCTTTATGATTCACTGAAAGCAAGTTTTTATTAAAGACCAATTTAGGGGTTAATTTTGCAAAAACCCCAAAAAGTTTAGAAATTCGCGAATTTAAGCGCTTAAGACGAAAAGCTTTAAACCAAATTTGCATAAGAAATATTTCTACAAGTCATATCTTTGTTTTTCATCCACTAAAATTTAAAAACCATTAACATTGCATTTTTTTTTTGTTAAAAAAAAACAGTTGGTAATCAGCCAATCTTTAATGACATTTTGCAAGAAAACTGTACCATACATCGAAAAACGGAGAACGCCATTGGAAACAGCATGCCTTAAATATATTAAAAATTTGGTCAAACCTTTTGTTTTCTAAAATAGTGGTCAGTTTTGTCACGCAGTGTTTTATAATTTAAAAATAAGCTTGGGTAATTTGTATGGGTTAGCATACGCTTAGGTTATGCGAAAAGGGTTTGTATAACTTTTTATTCACCAGCTGGTGAAAAACTTTTTTATTCACCAGCTGGTGAAAAACTTTTTTATTCACTAGCTGGTAAAACCTTTTTTTATTCAACAGCAGGTGAATTATTATCCAAGTTACAGATTAAAGTTACAAACCGTTTTGTTTTTAAGGCAATGAAAACAAATTGATTTGGCGTCCTGTGTCACTTTTAAAATTGGACACCGGCCTTAAAACATTATTATGTTAAAAAATAAATAAAGTGTACGCATATTTCGAAAAAGCGATCTAATAAATATAAAAATTTAATGACAGATTCGTGCTTAACAGGCCAATATTTTTTAAAAATGTATTTCTGAAGTATTTTCAAAGAAAATGGAGATTTTTTTTAAGTAGTGTTATTTGAAGCAGAAACATTTGTTGGGTTAATATATTCCACAGATTTATATTTGGATTAACCAAAAAAAAACTTCGTGCACATGTATAAAATTAGTATTATTATAATTAAACATTTTTTTTGTATTTTATTTTTGTAGAATTGTACAAAATCTATTTGTAAAAACCATTCACAAAATCACATGATAAACAAAAAAGAATGAAAAAAAAAAGAAATGTTCTTTGCTTGTGTATTTGATGACTAAATTTGACCTCTATTGTTGTTATACAAGAACCAATTAATTAATTATATAAATCCTTATTGTTGTCCTTACACAAGACATTATACAAGCAATTAAGCGTTATTTAACATGTTTTGTTTTGTTGAAATTTCTTGTTTGACAAAGAAACCAAACCAAATAAAAACAAGTAAGAAATTATAGTAGGTCACCAACGACCATATCATACCCTACACCAGTATTTTCCATAAAATGGGTGCCAAGTCCAAACATGGACCGATTGGATCTACTTTCTGGTAGATCTTTTATTAGTGTAAAAAATACACACAACCAAATTTGAGTGAAATTGGCATATTTTTTTTTGCCAATAGACCGATTTAACTAAATATCAGGCGAAATTTTTATATAAGGTCTAAATCCAAATATGGCCCAATTGTAATTAGTTAGGCTACCAAAGTGCAAGTAACAAACACAATTTTAATCGAATATTTCCTTTTTTTTAATTTTGAGAGATTTATGAGAACATCGGGAGGGTGTTTTGTATGGGGGCTACAATAAGAACTAGTCCGATTCCTTTTAAATTTGTAAAGGTGATTTGTGAATACAAAATATGTTTACCTGTCAAATCTCGAAAGGTTACCCGTTAAAATACGGTAATTAGAGTCGTTTATGCCAAATTATAAAGACCGATTTTTTTTTAATTTCAATAGGCTTTGTTTTTGTTCCAAAGGTAGCTCAAGTTTTAAGTTTCAAACAAATCTATTTATAATTGCTAAATCGTCTCAGAAAGTGATTCTGAGTCGATCGTTATACTTGAAGGTGGATCTAGGATCAATATTTCGGATAGTTACAAACATCAGTACAAACTCATTATACCCTGTACCACAGAGTGGTGTAGGATATAAAAAGAAGCAAAATACCAGCAACAAAAAAATAAAAAGTTACAAAAATACTTTTGAATATTTTGATAACACCAACAACAACAAGTGTGTGTAAATAGAAAAGGTCGTGGTCATATACAAATACATATGTATTAGGGTAGAGCAAATTTAGTTTTTTTTTTCGAATTTAAAAACTTCAGGTTCAAAAAAGTTGCCTTTAGGGTCAATATTAACCCAAAAAAGTATTGGACCTGTAGGGCAATGTCTTTGGGTTCCGTTTTCGATTTCAAAATCGAATAGAATTTCATAACAGTTTAGTAATTTGCTTGTATTTTCTTGTTTCAAAATAGCGTATGAGTAATATTTTTGCAAATTTGAATACTCATTCGCTACGTTCAAACAAGACAATGCAAGCAAATTACAAAATTTTTATGAAATTTAATATTCAAATACGATTTTCTCGGATTTTTGATAAATTGACTTCTTTAAAAAATGGAAAATTTCAGAAAGGGTTCTGAAAATTAAAAAAAAAAAAAAATACAAAACTATACAAGAATATGAATTTTTGAGATTGTGGTGCATTCCGTTTTAGTTTGATAAATATTTAAACAAGGTAACTCGACACAAATTTGAAAATTTTTCCAATATTTGACCACACCTACTAAGCCCAGTTTTTGAAAAAAGCAATTTTCTTAGTTACATATAGGGATATTCACACAAACTATTCAGGAATTCACGGGACATGCTGAATGCCTCAGATATGTATCCATATATGCTCATTTTTCACCGGGAGACCAACATTTTTTTTTATAATATTAACACTTTTCCAGTAATATCCAAATATTACCTTATATCACAAAATCTTTTTTAAATTTCAACTCAGTGAAACTGAAATAAATGTTAAAAAAAACCGTCAGTTTTTGGAATTTAGAAAAACTGTAAATGTAGTTGTGTAAACAAGACCTTGAACCATCACTGAGCAATGTTAAAGGATTACCCCACTTTATCCGTAAAAGTTAAAGAGGGTTAAAGTTGAAAAATCGATAAAAATGGCTTGAAATAATCCATAGTTTTTACCTTCTTTCGCTTTTTTTTTAAGTTCTCCTTATATTTCAATCTTTCCCGGCATATCACAAAGTCAGTTCATATAAGAGATTAATTTAATGTTGGTTTGATAGATGCTTCATCGCTTGGTAAGAAGTTATAAGACGGTTAAATTTTGAAACCAATAATTAAGAGTTTTTAAATTTTCAATGTTTTTTGATCAGGGATTTCGGCCCCCTCTATAGAATGAAAAAAGTTGAACTAGAGTTGGTAGCTGTTGTAGTTCTTAACATTTTGGAATTAATCCCGTTAATGTGCCACGAATAGTTAGGGAGTTTCAGCAGATCAAAGTTCGAAAGAAAAAACGTAATTTTTTTAAAATATCAGTTTTTCGCGAGGCACATTCGCGGTTTCATTCGAAATTTGGTGGACTCTTGCGTAAACCGAGTTTTTTGTGAGTTTACATAAAAAAATCACTGGCGGGTTTATAAAAATAGATTGCAAAAATTGTATGGCATTTTTGAAAATTGTGCGAAATTTGCAAATCTGTTTCCTATTTTTTTTAGTAGCAATTAATGCATCATGTTCATTTTAATACACCAAATGACGTGCCTTAACGAGTAGAACTGATTTGCTTTTTGACTTTTTACTTTAAGCCATTCTGAGCGGAAAGCGCGATGATTTTATCTAAACTTGTTTTGATCTGACACATCCAAGGCTTTACACAAAATCAGATGAAATTTTTTTTAAATGAAAGCCCACTTGATGTGTCATCATAAAATCAGAGGCGGGTTAAAAATTTTTGATGATTATAGATTTTTTGGACCATATTAAATTTTCTTGTTATAAAAAAGCATCACCGATTTTTTTTTAAACTACTGGTACAATGATACAATTTTCCGTGATTTTTTTCAGTAATTCCAACGCGCATTGCCTAAATATCCCTGCAAAAAAAGTCATTACCACTTCTCAGTGGAGTGCTTTAAAACTATAACAAATGTAATGAAATACAACAAAATAACAAAAAATACAAGACAAAAACATACAAACAGTTTTTTCTACTCCAGAATACATAGATATTCAGTACTTAACTCATTACCTATCGCGACACCTCCATACAAATGTAAGTAGATATTCAGTAGATAAGAACTACTCCGTGGAAGTAGTTGGAAGTTGTTTGAAAGCTCGGAGTACTTCTTATCTACTGAATATCTACTTACTTTTGTATGGGAGTGTCGCGGAAGGTAATGAGTTAAGTGCTGAATAACAACTTTTTATGGAGTAGAAAAACTGTTTGTGTGTTTTTTTCTTGTGTTTTTTGTTATTTTTGTTGTATTTCATTACCTACATTTTTTATAGTTTTAAAGCACTCCAAATAGAAGTACTCCGCACTTTTTTTGCTGGGATGTTATAAAAAATTGTGAAACTTTTCTTTTACCGCGAATTAATCGCGATTTAAGGTACTTAGATATTTTTTTTTTTAAATCGTTTGGTCACTAAAGGGTTAAATTTAAATCATATATTTTAGAAAAAATGATATATCCTGGCATGTTTTAATAACGCATGCAACAAATGTGTAGAAAAAAAATCTTTAAAATATTTTTAAGATTTTTAAAACCGCTAAATCTTAAAACCGCCATAACTTTTGACGCCCTTGCGCGATTTAATTGACGCGAACGAATTTTTTATTCTTAAATAGTTTCTAATATTTATGCCAACTTTCATCGATGTGCCATCAACATCAAAACAAAAATCACAGCTTTTTTACCTCAAAATTTAAGTCTTAGACGGAACTCCTCATATGTTAAACTAAAAAAATCCAATTTTTTTTTTTTTTTTTTTTAATTTCGGATTCGAATCCGGGAAAAAAGGAAAATTTTAATACATCCTAATATGTGTTAACAAAAAACCAAATACTACCCGGGCTAAAATTATTATTATTATTAGTTCCTGTTGTTCCTATGAGGAAGATAGGGCCGTAACAAGATTTTTCCATTCGGATCTATTAAGAGCTATAGCTTTTGCTTCTCTCCAGCTTAGTCGGACTTTTCTTAATTCTTCTTGGATTTGGCGTTTCCATGTGTGAGCAGGACGACCTCTACGCCTACTTCCCTGCGGATTCCATTCAAGTGCCTGCTTGGCAACATCGTTATCGTTTTTACGGAGAGTATGCCCAATCCACTTCCATTTACGCATGCATATCTCGCTTTGAATTGGAATCTGCTTTGTTATTTCCCACAGACGAGCGTTAGAAATTGTATTGGGCCAGAATATTTTTAGTAGCCTTCGAAGGCAGTTGTTGATGAATACTTGAATCACATTGATATCAGAATTGGCCGCATTCCACGTTTCACAGCCGTAGAGGAGAACAGACTTAACGTTTGAATTAAAGATATTCAGTTTTGTCCTTATTGAAAGGATTGATGACTTCCAAACTTTGTTAAGTCTTCCGAACGCCTGTCGTCCTTTCTTTACACGAAATAAAATATCAGTACTAGATCCACCCTGCTTATCAATAATACTTCCAAGGTAGCAGAATGATTCTACTTCTTCGAGTTGGACTCCATTGATGTAAATAGGTGTATTGTTCGAGGTATGAATACGTAATACTTTTGTTTTTGGGATGTTGATTTTTAGACCAGCATTTAAAGCATGCTCAACTATAGCGCGGAGATTGTTTGCCATATCCACATGAGTGTGTGCAAGAAGACATATATCGTCCGCATAATCAAGGTCTTTTAGTCTTTCTTGAAGTCCCCATGATATCCCATTTCTTTGTGTTGTGGCCTGATTCATAATGACGTCCAACACTGCGTTAAAAAGAAATGGCGATAGCACGCAGCCTTGGCGAACTCCTTTTTTTATGTTTATCTTAACGGATAAATCATTCTCATGAAGAATTCTGCATGTTGCGTTAGCGTACATGGCCTTTATAAGAGCGACCATCTTTGGGGGAACTCCCTTGCACTCTAATGCTCTCCAGATAGCGGTGTGATTCAGCGTATCAAATGCCTTCTCAAAATCGATGAACACGAGGTAAAGTGGGGATCTCCATTCTACGGATTGTTCAACTATTATTCTTAGACTATTGACATGATCAACACAAGATTTTCCTTGGCGAAAACCAGCCTGTTCTCTTCGTAGATATGGGGAAATGACATCAGAAAGCCTTTTCTTAATGATGTGGGCTATTACTTTGAGTAGCATATTCAACAGCGTAATACCCCTCCAATTACTACGCTCGGATAGGTCCCCCTTTTTCGGGATTTTAACTATGACACCTTCAAGTAATTCGTTTGGGAGTTGGTTGGAAGACCAAAATTTTTCAATAAGTGGATGTAAAAGTTTTGAGCTGATCATTGGATCGATCAGTAGTAGCTCGGGAGGAATGTTATCTAATCCTGCACTTATTGTGTTTAAGTGCTTTGATTGCCTCATTAATTTCAAGAATAGAGGGACATTCCGTTCTAATAGCCTGGTTTACCTCATGTGATTCGCATCTACAAAGTGGTTGTGTTTGGGTGTTGGATGTTTCAGACAACATTTCCTTGTAGAAGTTAGTCCATAGCTGCATCTGTTTATCCTTGGATGTTGTGAGTTCACCGTTATCATCTTTCATGGGTCTTCCACTAAGTACTGGAACTTTTGTTAGCCGTTTTATAGCACCATACATGTCTCGGCTACGATTGGTTTCCGCCGCCGTTTGTGCTTCTTTGGCAATATTATCTGCCCATCTTCTTTTGTCTCTTCGTGCACTTTTCTTGACTTCACTTGGTCTAAAATTAAACTGATACAAAATTTCCGAAAAACGCCTACATTTAATCTGATGTGATCTGATCAAAGTTCATCGCATTTTATACAATACTAACCGGAATCATGGTCGGATTGAAAAAAAAAATTCTTAAGACAAACTGTTGCCAGTCCAAATATTTAAAAAAAAATTGGATAAGAGCGCATTTCATCTAATTGTATTTACCATTTTGTGAATAATTATTGAATAAGTTTCATTTTTTACCGGGTACACAAGAACATTCATTTACCCAAATTCGCACAAACATGTTAACTTGTACAACACAATTAGCATTTAATAGTCTCAGTGTGTGTCCAAGAATAGAATTTGTGTAAATATGCACATGTGTGAGTTTGTAATTAATATGTGAAACAAATGCCATTGAATTATTTTTAACACTACATAGCAATGCCGTTCGCCGAGGGGTACAGACGGCTCTAAAGTTTTTTGAAAAAAATTTAATTTTTGTATTGACGTATTCAAAATCTATGATACATCAGAAAACACGATCATCCGTACGCCGTGGGGTACAAACGGCTCTAAAGTTTTTTGAAGAAAATTTAATTTCTGTGGTGAAATTTCTTTAGATAAAAGAACACAATTTAACGTATTCAAAATCTATGATACATCAGTAAATTCGATCCGCTTACATAATTTTTGGTATTATTTTCTTAATACGCTTTATTTTACCAAATTTTCGATACCCATTTTGTTTTTTTTTTTTTTTGCAAATTTCAAATTTTTTGCACTTCGCGGATAGGGATACATACCCGCCAATTTTTTATTTTTCCTGTACTTAAATCGGCCTTATTATGCACCATTTGAGTGGCATTTTGAAATAAATATTTTTTTTTAATATAAAAAAATCTAACTTTTCTGGATTTTAAAATGCTTCTATGGATCAAAATATATTTTTTTCCAAAAACCGCGAACTAAAACCGTGTGTAGAGGACTAAAAGTATCCTCCAAAAATTTGTTTGTAATTTTTCCTGTTATCAGCTCAAAAATGCTTACCGACTTTTTGCTATTAGTTGACGAGATTCGCAAATATGCATTTCATCGACCCACCCGAGTGTGGAGTTTGATGATAACTTACCTTGGAAGTATGGTTTCATCTGAAGACAGTGCAAAATCGGACATTGAATTTAGAATTGGTAAGGCAAACGATACATTCTTTCAACTGCGAAATGTTTTGAAATCGTCTATTATCTATTTTTTGAGTTAAAGATATCAAAAATAGATATCTCAAACGTACTGTCAGTTTTGCTTTGCAGCCGCTAAGCATGGTTAACCCAAAATTCCAAACTACAGGGATTCACAAAACGATGCCTACGCTTCATCTTAAAGATTTGGTGTCCAAATGTCATAAGCAATGATGAGTTATATAAAAAATGTAAAATTGAAGCAATTCCTATACTTATAAAAAGAAGAAAATGGAAATGTGTTGGCCATACTTAAAGAAAGGATCTAAGTGAAATATGCCGCCAAGCTTTAGATAGGAATTCACGAGGAAGTAGAAGAAAAGGTCGGCCAAGAGCCACGTGGAAAAGATCCTTGCTAAAAGATATACAAAGCAGTGGAAAAAGTTGGATTAATATAAAAATGTTGACAAATTATAGAATACTGTGGAGTAAGGTTGGCTCTATGCTCCGCATGGAGTTAAGTAGAAAAGAATAAGAAGAAAGTCAAAATTATTATTTTGCCCAACAAAAAAAATCCCCAAAATAATTTATGTCTACGACCCTGCAACACACATACATACGTGCAGAGAACAGAACAAAAAACTGAAAGTGAAATAAATTTTACAAAATATTTTATTCCAAAATCTACGGGTGTAGTTTAACAACATACAGTTCAGACCTCATGTTGTTAATTAATGAGTGTACAAAAAAAGTTAATGTTAAAAAATTTTCATTAGCCTTAACTCATCGAAATGTGTTGCCCACACACTAAACATATTAGCATACTGTTATTTCTTTTTTTTTTTTTTGTCAGGAAATAGGAAAATGATAATTTATATTCATTATAACCTTGCTTTACATATGTCAATGCCAATGTTAATGAAGCCACTACTCTTTTTTTTATAATTGGCTTTGTTGAATCTTATATAAAAATTGGCTCCGAATCTGGGATATTATTTTCTACCAAAAAGTCTCAGAATCTTAAATTATTTTTTAAATGATAATGTTTTTAGGCTGGTCCCAGCAAAACTTAGATTACCAAATAAGGTATAAAATAAGGTATAGGATCTCATATTTTATACATTGCAACATTGATGATTTTAACAGGCGCTGAGACTCAAAGTAATGCATCCACATTATCACAAAGAATACCAGTAAGGTATAAAATAAGTCATAAATTTATAACGAAGAATACAAGTAAGGTGTAAAATATACGATATTTTATATGTTACGAGAAATTAAATAATATAGCATATCAGAAGATAATATATAAGGTGTTACGAGTAGTGAAAAAGTAATTTTGTATTAAATTTACTCACGTGATTGTAAGTAAGTGTAAGGAGATAAAATATGCTCGTGAGTGTGTGTCGTTAGAAATTTCCTGTCGTGAGCCCATCTCTAGTTTAAACTTATGCATTTTTTTATAAAATAATTATTTTTTATGTTATTGTAATGCATTATGCATCCAATTATAAATAATGCATTATTTCAAACTTTCAAATAATACATAATGTAACCAAACATAAGTCATCCATGATTTAATGTTTAGAAATAAAAAATATGAAATACATTTTTTCCAATAAACATGCATTACGAGCAAATTATTATTTTTCACTTTAAAATAATACGTTGTGGAACAAATGTTTGGTAAGACATCATAAAATAATGCTACAAATAAGTTATATGCATTACCTGGTAATGTGTTATATAATCACTACCCATTACAAAGTTTTGCTGGGGTGTCTTATTTTAAAAGTGATGCAGGATGCTACCGCAGTTGAACTATATAACTAATTTTTTTTTCAACCTAACTGAGAACTTGTAACAATGACCGTCGTCTTGTTGTAGAGAAAATGTCCAAGGGTTCTGGTGGGAATCGAACCTACGACCCCCACGTTGAAAGGCTAGCACACTACCAACTAACCTACAGGGACCCCTTCCAGTTTGACTATACATATGGAGCATTCCATGTCAAATCGGACACTTTGAAAATTTTTAGATTTTCCCAATTTGTTTACAGCTTTTATTACCCTTCGAAAGCTCCTTCGTGGTAAATTTTCAGATTTTTTTGATGACCCGTTCAAAAGATATCGAATTTTTAAAAATTGGTAGTTTGCAGAGCTTCGAAGGATTTCATTCCTTAATTCGATTTGTCATTCTGAGTGAAAATTTAGTGATTGAATTCCCCCATCACATTTAAGCGAATTGAATGAATTCACTTTAGACTCATTCGATTTATAGTAAATATCGAATGCATTCGTTTCATTTTTCATTCGACTTTCAAAAATTGAATGCATTCGTTTCATTTTTCATTCGACTTTCAAAAATCGAATGCATTCGATTTTTTTTCATTCCACTTATAAAAATCGAATGCATTCACTTGCGAATGCAATAGATTTTCTTTTCATTCAATTTGAAAAATCGAATGGCTTATTCATTCATTGCATAAAAAACTTTAAAAAACTATCCAAGATAGAGCAAACGAAGCCAATTTTTTGTCCATAGTATCGCGAACACATTTTCACATTTTTTTTGTCGTATAGGCAGTTAATGTGTGCATTTTTAAAATTTTCGGGAACACCAATTTTTTTGGATTCAAAATTAGAGCCCATTAGGGTCATCGTATGTAAAGAAAGTAGGCGTTACTATGGACCAAAATTTGGCTCCGTTTTGGTCTATATATTTAAAAAATCGATTGCATTCGCAGTGGAATGATAAAAAATCTAATGCATTCGATTTTTCTAAATCGAATGAACAAGAAATCGAATGCATTCATTTTTGTTCATTCAATAGAATGAATTCCAAGGACTGCATTCAATATTGATTTATGAAATCGAATGCATTCACTGACTATGAAAATTGAATGGATTTTTTTGAGAATTCATTCGAAAAGGATTTCATTCTTCGAAGCTCTGGTAGTTTGTTCCTTTACTTAAACTCCTTTAACTCATAACTTCTTCAATAATGGACCAAATTTAAATTTTTTTTTAAAAATTTTTGGTTTTTTACGTTCTTTAAAAAAAAAAACCAAAAAATTCTTAAAAGCGCTCTAGTAAGCGATTTTTAAGTTTTAAATTTAAATCTCATTTTTAAAAATGTTTGTACTCTTCGATTTTTTTGAAATTTTTTTGTGTAAAACTTCTATTGATTCTACAACTTTTTTGACCAGGGGGATCGTGCGATAACGATAATTACTATTTTTTTGAATTTTTTGAAAAAATTTTATTGTAATTTTCCAATCTTAAAATCATTTCTACTGCTCCAATGGTGCGTCATAGACGGGTCATTTATAAGACCGACCCCCAATAATTTTTACGTCTTAACATTTCTTTGGAACAAACTACTACCCTATCTCCAATTTCTAAGGGGGATCCACACAAAACGACATTTTTTAAAAGTTGCTCCAACCGCTCTAACTGCCCAAACAGTGCCCTTAGAGCAACAAAATGTATGACCGACCCACAATATTGTTAGTCTTGGCATTTTCTCTGAACACACATACCCTTTATCTCTAATTATTAAAGCGGTCCCCATAATGTTTTTTTTTTTTTGTAAATTTGTTTTATTTAATCAGCTTCTACCGGTCCAATGGTGCGTCCGAGAGGGGTCATTAGTGAGACCGACCCCCATTTAGTTTTACCCTACAACATTTTTTTAAAACATACCTAAGTCCTATCTCCATTTATTTTTACCCTACAACATTTTTTTTAAACATACCTACGCCCTATATCCACTCGCTAAGTAGGCTTCCATTCAAAATTACATTTTTATAAAATTTGCTCCAACTGTTATTTGTATTGGAGCCTATTTAGGGAGTGGAGATAGGGCGTAGGTATGTTTTAAAAAAATGTTGTAGGGTAAAAATAAATGGGGATCGGTCTCACTAATGACCCCTCTCGGACGCACAATTGGACCGGTAGAAGCTGATTAAATGAAACAAATTTACAAAAAATTGTATGGGGACAGCCTTAACAGTTAAAGATAGAGGGTAGGTGTGTTCAGAGAAAATGTTTTTACTAAAAAAATATTGTGGGTCGGTCATACATTTTGTTGCTCTAAGAGCACCATTAGGGCAGTTAGAGCGGTTGGAGCAAATTTTAAAAAATGTCGTTTTGTGTGGGAGCCCTCTTAGAAATTAGAGATAGGGTATTAGTTTGTTAAAAAGAAATGTTAAGACGTAAAAATTAATGGGGGTCGGTCTTATAAATGACCCGTCTATGACGCACCATTGGAGCAGTAGAAATCATTTTAAGATTGGAAAATTACACTTTTTGTGATTATTTTTTTAAAGTACGTAAAAAACAAAAATTTTGAAAAAAAAAATTGAAATTTGGACCACTATTGAAGAAGTTATGAGTAAAAGAAGTTTGAGTAAAGGAACAAACTACCAATTTTTAAAAATTCAATATCTTTTGAAGGGGTCATCGAAAAAATCTGAAAATTTATCACGAAGGAGTTTTCGAAGGGTACAAAAAACTGTAAACAAATATTGAAAATCTAAAAAAAAAAATTTCAAAGTGTCCGATTTGACATATGCTAACGACAATTGCGTGTTGATAATTTAAATTTTCCAAAATTAAAAAAATAATAACTTTAAAGTAATTTAAGTTACTTCTGGTTGACGTACTTTTAATTTTAAAAGTTTTAACACTTTATTTAACAAAAAAAAAATTATTATCCCTAATTCAAATTAATTTGAAAAATTTGTATATAAGCGTGTACCGAATTAAGAAAATTTAAATTTTTTTTGGTGTAACATCCTTAACCCATTCCTGCCTTATGGGTGTTGATACTTAAAAAGTGTTGATACTTAAAAAAATTTAGCGCTGGCCAGATGGAAGCTATCGGGCTTATTCTTTTTTCATAAAAAAAGAGAAGAGATTGGGCTAAATGTGAACATTTAACAACGTTTGTTTGGTTTTGTTTAACTTTTTTTTCACTGACAAAAATCGAAGATTTTTCTTAATCGAAAAATACTCAAGAAAAGGACAATTTTGATTTTCACAAAAATTTATTGGAGGTATTTTGACACCCAATAGAAACTTTTTAGACCCCTTTCAGCTCAAACAAAAAATAAGAGTAAAAAATGATAGGGCCTAATACCCATGTCATATCTCAGGTCGGAGCTGAGGTATTTTTTTTTTTTTGTTACTTTTTTTTTTTATCAACTTCTTTGGTCTTCCAGGCACACATATCAAAATTTCATCAAAATCTTACGAATCTTACGAGCCGATCTATGGGCAGGCAGTAATGGGTTAAAAAGATTTTTTTACACAAAATTTTATCATAACATTTTTTAATTTTTTTTTTTTTTTAAATCGCTCACGTTTGCAAACTTTAACACCCATCGCTTCTATTTTTTTTTTTTTTTTTTTTTAATTTCAGGACACTCTAATGTATATTTAGAGCTTAAAATTTCATACGATATTAACCTGTAATTAAATTTGTCAGTTGTGACAACACTGTTTAATAGCTTTTTCAATTTTATTTTTAATTTTATTCATGTTTATTTTATAATAAGTCTTATTAATTTTATCCTGTTATGTGTTCTATTTTAAAAATTTATCAGCAAAAATTAATCTGAATCTGAGACTTTTTCTATAGGAAAAATGACTCAAAATCTGAAACTTTTTCTTTTAAATAAATGTTTCAGAAGCTGAGACTTTTTAGAAAAATGTTTCAGAAGCTGAGAATTTTCTAAAGGAAAAAGGTTTCAGAATCTAAAGAAATAATCTTGTGAGACTTTTTCGACAGGAAATTGTCTATGAATCTGAAATTTGTTCTGCAGGAAAAATTTCTCAGAATCACTTAATTCGAGACTTATTTTATAGAAAGAATGTTTTAGAATCTGCACTCAAAAAAATACGTTAGTAAAAAAGTTTGTAAAATTGTTTGTATCCCAACTTTACAACTTTCTTACTAAATTGTACTAAAAAAATATTTTTTTGTAATTCGTTTTAGTAATCTCGCATTACAAACTATTAATTTTTTACTGATTTTTTAATAATTTTTTCAGTTGATTTTTTAAAAATCTCGTATTAACTTTTCGGTTTTCTTTTCTAGAAAAGTAATGCACTAATGAAATACAAAAAGAAAATGTTATTAAAATATTTGGAAATTAAAAAGAGCATTTAAAAAAATATACAGTTAGTTATTTTTTTATTTTAATGGTAAAACTGCGCTTTGATGAGTATGAATATGTTTATTATTTTCAATATTGAATTACACTTATTTGTCTGCTTCATTGTAACTACTTTGTTTTCTTTCAAATAAAAAAATATATAAAAAAGGGAACAAAATGCAGTAAAGAGAAGATATGCAAAATTCAAAAAAACACCGACCTTTTTCAATTCTTTTTTCTTTCTTCTCCACTTGCGGTGCTTTTTTGTTTTACGCTATCTGCGATTTTTTTTTTTCTTGTGTCACTGTACACAAAGGGTTGATTTCTTAATACTCAGAATAGTATTGGTAATTTTGTGTACTTTTCTTCATGCCTTTCTTTCTATTATTCAGTTGAAAAATAACATTTGAATTTACAACGTCGCGGAGCGGAAGAAATAAAAAAATGTACAACAACAAAATATTACAACACAAAATACAGGTAACCAAATTTAAAAGTATTTTTTGTTTAAAATTAACTCTTTTTTTTAGGATAATAAATAAAACAAAATAGAAAATGATGAAAGCAGGTAACAACTGTATATTTATGTGTTCCATTTAAATAATATCAATATAATGTATTTTTTATTCTAGAACACCAATTTATTCAACATGTCAATTTATTCAACACAATTTTCAAAGCATTAATTTTATGTGGTATGTAATTTATATTTTGTATTAAAAAAAATGTATTCAATATTTTCTCTTACATATTTTAGATCAAAAATTCAAACAAAATCTGACTTGCATTGAAATAGTAATGGCGACAACAAGCGCAATACGCAGTTTACATATAGTAAAAAAAGACCAAAAATTTAAAATACACAATTTACAATTTTTTTACAAAAAAATTTAGTAATACTAATTTTTTTAGTTTTTTTCAAGATTACTAATTTTTGAAAACCAAAGTTTGTAATGGTAACTGAAAAAGTTATCGGGCACAAATTGAAAACTTTATTAGTAATGGTAACAGACTTTTTTGTAAGGAATACTAACAAATTTTTATGAGTGTGTGATTTTTTCTGTTGATTAAAGTCTCAAAATGGAAAATTATGGTATTTGAAGAAGTTCTTAGATTATGATACTTTTTCGATTAGAAAAATGTCTCAGAATGTTGAGACTTTTTCAAAAGGAATAAGATGTTAGAATCTGAGACTTTTTCTATAGGATACAGGTCTTACAAGGAAAGTCTCCCTGGTGTCACCCTCCGATCTTCATGAAATTTGGATATGTTGTTAAGAACGAAAATTAATTTTTTTTAGCGGCCCAAACTCATTTTTAGGGGGGGTCGATATTTTTTTACGATTTACGCATATTTAAACAAAATTAATATAGGCATGTGTGGTATCAGATTAAAGGTATTAAAAATACCTCTCTCGTGGCGCTGACAACGGGCCAAAGGAGTTAATATTTTTCGACTTATTAACAAAAATGTCCCAAAATTTTGGTATTTTACTTAATATGACGAAAAGTTGTGCATGTTTGGACACTTTCTTAGCACACGTAGATAGGTTTTCCGAAGACCTTTCATTTTGTATGTAACATGACTAGGTTTCTTTGCATAATATTGGAGATAAACAAAAAAAACTGAAAAATTCCTTGTCTCCCCCCTCCTTTTTACCCCCCAAATATGAATTTGGGCCGCTAAAAAAAAATATGTGTCCCTTTATTTTTTCTGCTCTACAAAATAAAACCAATTCCATAAAGATCCGCGGGTGACACTAGGGAGACTTCCCTTATTAGTTTTTTTACACTTAAAAAGTGACAGAAACTTTGACTTTTCTAATAAAGGAAAAATGTCTTAGAATCTGAATCATTTTCAATAGGAAAAACGTTTTAGAATCTAAGACTTTTCTATAGAAAATGATCTTATAATCTGCCTAAAAGTCTGAGTTCTCAGAATCTTAAACGTTATTTTTATAAAAATAATTTTTAACATGATAATATTTTTAGGCTGGTGTCTTATTTTAAAAAAGTTGCAGGACGCACCCTCAGTTTGACTATATAAGCTAACAATTAACGAAAAAGAAAACAAGAATTACTATTTTCATTTTCTTAAAACCAAAAATTTTAATAACTTGGGTTTGTAACTTGGATAGTTATTCACCTCGTGGTGAATAAAACCGTTTTTCACCAGCTGGTGAATAAAAAGTACCATAACCATTTTTCAACAAAAAAAAATTTTTTTTCATAAAATTTTTTTTTTTCTTCAATTTTTTTATTTTTTCCTAAATTTTTTTTTTTTTCATCAAATTTTTTTTTCATTATTTTTTTTATAATTTTTTTTTTTCATCAATTTTTTTTCATAAAATTTTTTTTTCATCAAATTTTTTCAACACTTTTTTGCACTTATTTTTCCACTCACATACGAATTGTACTTTTGGTTTTTTAATGGGGTCCTCGACTGGTATTTCAATTCATTTTACATGGAATAGCAAAGTAATATAACATCATTTTTTCTAAAAAAAACTTTGCTTTGGCAAGGACACCCAAATCTTCCGCAAAACATCCCAGTTGGCAAAATAAAACCACACCTGACATACTGCTGACTCTCCCTTTATAAAATCGCTGACATCTTCATACAATTTTTCATAATGTCATCAATGACATGTCAGCAGTTGGTCAGCAGTGTCCACCAGTATCGGTGGCCACTTACAATTCGTTTAAACAACCACTGACCAACTGCTGACATGTCATTGATGACATTTTGAAAAATTGTATGAAGATGTCAGCAATTTTATAAAGGGAGAGTCAGCAGTATGTCAGGTGTGATTTTTTTTGCCGACTGGGATTATCATGATTTATTGTTTTGGGCAAGAGTACAAATTTCGCAGACATTTTTTTTTAGAACCTTAGACATTTTCTAGGTCTCAGAAAAGACTTTTCCTTTAGGCAAAATGTCAGAAAATCTGAGATTTTTTTTTGGGAAAAGGTCTCAGAATCTAAGACCTTTTATATAGATCGAGGAATCTGAATCTTTCTAATGGAAAAATATCTCAATTATACTCTAGAATATAAGACTTTTTTTTACACACTCAAAAAAAAACGTGGGTATTCAATACTAAAAATTTAGCTACGAGTACTAATGTTTTAGTCCAAAAGGACCTAGTGCAGGAATTGGTAATCAATACTAAAATTTGTTACTAATATGTAGTACATGAAAAATACTAAAAAAACAGTAAATATTACTGCAATTTACTACAGTTTTAGTAAATATAATTACTAAAAAAATCATAAATATTTTAAATTTGTGTCCTATTTAGTAAAAAAAAATACTAATTTTAGTAAATAAAATTGCTAATTTTAGTGAATAAAATTACTACCTATATCAATTTTAGTAAATAAAAATCAGAAAAAAATTATATATATGTAAATGATTTTTATTTCACTTCGGGTTTAAGATATACTTAATTACATGTCTTCTTAAGCTGTTAAAAAAAAATTTTAGCGTTGATTGTACCACATTTGAAAAAATAAATGATTGATGTCGCCATACCATTGAAATCTACTTTGCAAACGATCGCTAAAAATATAAAAAAGAAATAATATCAATACATGTTCAAATGTATGTACAAACATTTTACCACAGAGGGTGCTTTTTTTACATACATTTTTTTGTATTCGTGTGTGTATCCATAAATTCTCTTCATCTTGAGTTTTTTTCACACAGCCATTGAAATAAAAAACGATTAAACAAAAAAACTGACATAGAAATGTTATTTTATTTAATGAACATATTGAAATAAATAAAAAAACATATATTCAATTACTTTAACACAATTTAATTTAATAAATATATAATAAATATTTTTTACAAACACTCCGTGACCGGGTATCGCGTTGTTTCGGTTTTAATTCTTTTTCGCACTAAACAAACAGAAAAATCTGTTGGTAGCACTGCAGTTAAATGCGAGAAAACTTAGTGGTCGCACACACTGCAGCAGCAAGCAGCAGACGGCAATAAATATAAAGAACTGTGTTTAATTATAAATTATACATTTAAAAAATAAGTACTTTTTGTATTTGCAGCTAGGGGTATGCACTTTTAATGTTAAGAAATAAAAAAATGCGTAATTTTAGTGAAATTATAATTAAATAGAGTACACATCATTTTTTCTGTCTGCTGCTTGCTGCTGAACTGTGAAGAAGCATTTTGTGGCTATTACAGACAGTGTTGCCATTACCAATATAATAAAAAAAACGCAAAAATCGTAAGAAAAGGGTAAAAATTTACGAAAAAAAATTCAGCTACAAGAAAAAAAAGAGAAAATTAAAAAAAATGGAAAATGTGCTTTTTAAGGTTAAAAGGATAAAAAGCGGAAAAACGATAATAAAAGTATTTGTTTTTATCATAAATTAAATAAATAAGCTGATACAATCACGAGTTTACATTCATATTACTTAAAAAAAACAATAAATTTAATACAAACTTTTGTACTACATTCAATCAACACGCCACAGATCTTTTTTAATGAAATGTTTGGATATTTTATCAGTTTAATTTTTATGCATTTTACTTCATTTTGACAGTAAATAAACTTGTTTCAAAAAACAACAGTCATTAAATATTTTAAAAAATACGTAGTTGTAAAAAAATGTGGAAAATATGTACCAAAAATTTTATAATACATTTTCATTAAAAAATATTATATAAAATAATACATTTTCTTTAAAAAATATTGTTAGTATTTCCAATCCGTATGAAGTGATATTATACAGGTAGTTTAGTAAAATATTTTACTCATATCTTTCGTGGGGCATTCCAATATTTAAATGTTATAATCCAAAAACTAAATTGTCTTGATGAAGCAAAAAAAATAAAATCCAAAAACTAAATTTGCTAAATGAAACAAAAAAAAATAAATTGCGAAAAATTTTAATTTTTGTACGACCGGTACAAAACTTATTTAAGTTTTGAATCAAATAACAACCAAAAACAGCGATGCCAATTCAGAGCGGGTTGCATGCTGGATTGAAAGCTATCAGACCACCCAAAAAGCGCATTTTTTTAAATCTAAGAAATGGAAAACTTTGTTGAAAATTTAAAAAAAAAGATATTTCACAATTTTTAGACTTATTCTGTGAATAGGCCTGATGATTTTCTAATTTTTTTTAATCTTGAATTAAAATTTTCGAAAATAAACCCAAATTTTCTTTATTTAAATCTGTCAAAAATACATATTTTAATTGCATCATTAGAAAAATACAACTCCATAAGAAATCCGCCGTCGGCAAGCAAAATGGGCCAGTGGCCAGCGGCCCGCCACCGCAAAAAATTCCTAGTCGGCTTGGTAACCTGCTCACGCATACTAATAAAGTATAAATCAATTATTTTTTATTTTCATGAATTTTGAGAGAACATTTGGGATCTTGATTTGTGAACACAAAACACGTTTACCTGCAATTTTGAAAGGATACCTTGAGTCAAATTTAAAGGGGACTGTTTTTTTCCAATTATATTAGGTCTAAGGCGTAAGTATAATATAAAAATTGATAATATAAAAATCACAAATTAAAAAAAAAATGTCGCGAAAAAATGGAAAAACACCATAAATACCTTTTTTTTAAAAACGCGTATTTAAAAAACGGCAAGACCAAAAAAGCACCAGCAAATACCCGAAATGTAACATAGTGACAACACTGAATTTAAATTTAACGATTTTGCAAAAAAAAAAACAGTTGGTAGCTCTGCTTGTAAACAAGCGCCCCTTACGGAATTATTACTAACAAAAATAAATTAAAAACCTTATAAATTACTATATATTAGTATTTATATGAACTAAAAATAGTAAAAAAATTAGTAAAACCAACTACCAACAAAAATTACTCATAAACAGTAAGAAATACTAATTTTAGCACTTTGAAGATACTAAAAAAACTACTGTAATACTGGTAATTGGTAACTTATTAGTAGATTTGGGTTACCAACGCACTTACTAATTTTTTTACTGTAGAATTATTTTGAGTGCAGTAAAAGATCTTTTTATCTCCGACTTTTTCGGTGGGAAAAAATTCATAGAATCTGAAAATTTATCTATACCCAGCAAAAAATAAACGAAGTGGTTCAAAAAGAATTAGTAGTTTCACTACATACAAAGTAGCGATAGGTGCCGAACTTCATATTCCGTAGGAAGTACTTTTAAAATCACTTCCAAAAATGCTACAAAGTAACAATAAAAACATCTTTCACCAGTTCTTTACTTAATGATTTTGAAGTACGTCTTTCATATGTTCTTAGGAATCAAATCACCACAACATATGAACTTCTTTTTCAACTGAAACAATTAGAATGAGGGTGATACAAGAAGTATGCAATTTTTTCTACGTCCAGCTTCAAATAGATTTAGGTTTTGCAAAAATGGTGACAACATTTGGTAATGGCATTTCATTTCTCTTTATTTGGAGCTTAAAAAATCGAAAAGACGAAAATCGATTATTGATAAATTTTTCAAATTTCATATCTTATATCAAAAAAAGTTGGTCCTAAATTAAATAAATACATTTACGAACTAAAGCGGATGTTGCTACATCACATTATTAAAGATTGTTTAAGCTTTTTAGAAAATTGAGGTATAGGCTTGTGGTCAAACCAAACTTGTGAATCAATTCGCCGTGAATTTTTATAGCTTTGTAATCTCTATAAATAATTACTCCTTTTTTTACTTCGAAGTATATACGTTAGATTACACAGGTTGACAAAAGTTGAACTTTTTCAATTTGCCTGACCTTTGACAACTGATTTATATGGATTTTAGTGTGCTGATTCCGAATCTGTTATCCAATTTTTTCCATCAAGTTAAAGAGTCGAAAAAGTGCGTATTTTACCAACTTTGCTTGGCTATAATTTCCAAAACTTATTTTAGAGCCCCAGTTTTAAGCACGAATTTAACTATATTGGATGCGAGGATTCCAAAACTGGTATTCGTTTTTTTCTGACAGCTTCAGTTTTCGAGTTATTAAAAAGGGCATAAATATTCAGACAAAATTAAAGAGGGCATAAATTTAAAAATTTTATTTTAACGATATCTCCAAAACTAAGAGTCCCCGCACAACAATGTCGGAGCGGTTGACGTTTTCGGTCATGAGAGAGTATATGCACAAAACAAAGACGGTAGCGGAAAATTCTGTCATATGTTAGTTTTTACATTATTTTTTCACTTTTTCGTCACTTTTCCTTCACTTTTATATTTAAATTTATTGCATTTTTTTAATATCAAAATGATTTTCTCATATTGATTCTTTTTTTGTGTGTTTTTTAGAATTTTAAATATTTTTTTTTTTAGAGATCACCTTTTTTGTTTACTTTATCGAAAATAATCGAAATATTTATAAAAATGTGGCAACATTTTTATATCAAAAATTAAAGGAGAGAGAGAAACCGACACAAAAATAAAATTGATTTTATTCAAGCGGTTTTCGGTCGAGCGTTTTTTCTTGCCAAATTTGTATGAAAAAAACGTCACCGACATTGTTGTGCGGGGACTCTAAAGATGACTCAACAAAAGTAAGAGCATTTTTGGAATCAGCATATCCAACATATTTAAAATCGTCATTCACTTTTTGGATATAAGAAAAGTGTTGGTAAATATGAGCCCTGTTTTTTGCAGACCGGATTAAGATTAGGATTAACTCTATTTAGTAAAACAATGTGTCAAATCAAGTCCAGAAATTTTTTTTTTATATTTTTTTCTGAATTTATATTTAATTAGTTAATATAAACAGGGAAAAAAATTAAGCGTTGTCCAAAATGTAAAACGGTATAAATAAATTTGAGTTAATCCTAGGATTTAACTAAATGTATTTTTCATTCTTTGCATTTTGTACAAAGCTTAATTTGTTTTTCTGTTTATATTTACTAATTGTATGTAATTTCAGAAAAAAATTATAAAAAAAATTCTGGACTTGATTTGACCCATTTTTTAACTAAATAAAGTTAATCCAAATCTTAATCCGGTCTGCAAAAAACAGGGCTATGGACTCACAAACAAAAATAGCCTATTTTCAAAAATTCCTTAGGCTATATCTCAAAAACTAGAGCTGACCCAAAAAAATGATAGCCAGATTTGAAATCAGCGTACCCCAATTACCCAAAATTAGCTATCAGAACCCGGGAAAAAAAAGTGTTGCCCTGTGTTATCAATGAAATTAATTTTTCTATCACGTAAAGTTTTTAAGATATTCGCGTTTTAATATTGAAATATTTGGGTCTCCTCTGTAACGTATTCTTAAGTTGCTCAAACACAATAGAACTCGATTTAGTAAAAATAAGGCATCTTTATTCCAAATCTGGCATCCAAATTTTTCTATCGCGTTGTTTTTGAAATATTGGCGTTTGAAAAACTCAAACTCTACTGTTACGCACTTATATTCTTTATAAATCACACTAAAATTTTCTAAAGCTAATATCTCAAAAACAGAACATGCTTGAAAATTGTGGGTTGCAGTTTTGGAATCAGGAGGTCCATTTTATATGAAATCAAGTCCTATTTCGTGGAAGCAACCAACATAGGAATACGTAACAGTGGACCCCTAAAAGTGTTTTTTTACTTTTTAACAGCGAATATCTCAAAAACGGTACGTGCTAGACAAATTTGGACGGTAGATTTGGAAGCAGGAGACCAAAATTTATAAGGATCAGTTAGAAATTTCACTGGAAGGTTTTTGCTGTCGAACAGTGTTTTTAGTGTAAATATTACAAAAAAATACTCGTTCAATCAATATTACAAAAATAAGTGAAAAAAGAACTTCTAATTTAGAAGTTCTAAATCACCGAATAAAAATGACATAATCACACCCAAAATGCCAAGAAATGTACTTCTAAAGAAGTGATGCAAAAAGTGCTTCCAAAAGGTCAAGTTATATTAACATCCGGATCACTACTTCAGAAGTTGTGATAAAAACATTAGTGATATATGTTATACTTAAGTGTCAATCTTTCGCCACTGAAAAGTGGCGATAAAAAGAACATACTTTGTGTGTCACGCCCATATTAAATTCATCAATGTTTCAGTTGAAGAAGAAGTACATCTGGTTCATAAGTTGTGGTGAATTTTGTAGTGAATGGTAAGCTCTTTTTTTGCTGGGTAGGAAAAATATCTTTTATACGACAAATGTGTTAGAATTTGATACTTTTTCTATGTATGTTTTCTTGTAAAATGAATTTAAAATTTAAAAATTTTCCCGTCAGTGAGCAAATGTACTTTTGGTTGTTCGAAAATAACCTACTTCTCATCTCAATTTACGTCTGGCATACCAGTAATATACAGTGGTTGTAAACTACTTAGAAATGTTTCTATAGTATAACTAATTAGAAACGCTTCTTTAGTATAATACTGAACGTTCTTATTATCAAACGAATATAATTTTAAAAAATGTTATGTAAATAATTTATAAAGCTTGAATTTAAGCTCGATAGCGTCCAGATTCAGTAAATAATATATGTACTACGAGGGTCGATCTGAAAAATGAAATTATTTATAGACAAGTTTCAGAATTTTTTTTTAAATATTTCTAAGTTCAAACATTAAAAATTTTAAAAACTATCCAGCAGTTTTTATTCAGTACTCAACTAATTTTCCTAACAACCTAAACAAAAAATTAGAAGAAATCCGCATTTTTTGACCTCCAATTCTTTTGACAACCAATTTTTTGTATACAAAGAAAAAGCTAAATTATTTTAATATCTCATTAACATACAATTAGTTGTACTAATATTAATAAACAATAACATATTTTTTTTGTTTACAAAAAATTGGCAGTCAAACGAATTTTAGGACAAAAATTCGAATTTTTTCTACTGGATTTAAAAAATTTAATTTTTTGTTTGGGCTGTTGGAAAAAATTGTTGAAAATCAACAAAAACTATTGGGCCATTTTTTAAATTTTTAATGTTTGAACTAAGAAAAAATCGACTTAGAAATATTTTTAATAAAATTTCTGAAAAATGTATAGAAATAGTTTTATTTTTCAGATCGACCCTCGTAGCTCATTTATTATTTACTCAGTCAGGACGCTATCAAGCTTAATTTCAAGCTTTATAAATTACCTACAAAATTTTTTTTTACTGTTAACGGGTTAAAATCCTCGCATGTATCAGTGTTTGTTGCCGTAAGAGTTTGCTTGTGTGTTGGTTAGTGTCTAAAATTATATAAGTATTATATAATTTCTATTAATAATAACATTTTGGGTTTGAGCAATAAATTTGTGTACTTAAAATATTACCGTTTTATATACATACATAGCATTTTATTAATAAGTACCGCTTCGTATATCAAAAATTATTTTTTCCTTGAAAATACTTCACATTTCAAAAATAATTTTCCCTTGAAAATACTAACAAATTCTTATTTGTTCTCTATTGATTATTTTTTAATTTGTTCAAACTTTAAGAAACTTTTTTAAGGAAAAACTAAAATACAAAACTTAAATTTAAGTAACATTTGTTTTAATAGCATAGGGTAGAAGGGGAGCACATACGACACATTTTCTTAAATGTATTTTCTTAGATCCGTCAACATTAGCAACTACAATTACCCTCACAATGGCAATTCATTGTCGCATTTGATGCTTACAAAAATGTTTTCGAATCTGAGGCTTTTAGTGTAGGAAAATCACTCAAAGCCTGTTTTTTTTTTTTTTATTAAAAAAATTACTGATTACCAGAGACTTTTAAGAAAAATGTCCTAGAATGTGGGAGAATGTCTCAGGTTCGAAGATTTTTTCTATTTGAAAAGTGTCTTAGAATCAAAAACATCTTTTGTAGAAAAATGTCTGAGACTCAAACTTTGAGACTTAATATAAAAAATGACTTAGAAATAGCTTTTCTATAGAAAGTCTCACAGCCTTATATGGGGTTCACTCTTACGACCTTAAACAAATCGTTAAACAAAACACCAGTAACAGAATAAAAACATAATGGACACAGAACAACGATTTTTTTGAAAACGTAGCCCATAAACTAATGGTTCTCATCCTTTTTTGCTTTATGCCCCACTTTTAAGTTAATAAAGCTACAATGTCCCCGCTACACTAAAGAAAAATTTGTAAATTTTTCAAATTTGTTTTAATATCTAAAATTTATTCATTGCTAAGCAAACTTTTTGTTAAAGTCATCGTTTAAACAAAGTTTTTAAAAAGCTTTTCAGCAATTGACTAAATAATTTAACTAAAATAATATTTTTTTAGTTTATTTAACAAAAATAAAATTTGACTGTTTCCCCCTGAATCATTCAGCAAGTGTGAACTGCGCATATGACTTTTTTGTAGGAAAAATTGCTTAATTCTCATATTTTTTAATAGAAAATATGTCTCAGAAAATGTTTGAGAATCTGAGACCTTTTCTAAGGAAATATTGTCTCAAATATAAAGAACGTTTCAGTATTAAAGACTTTTTCTGTAGAAAAATAGGTTATACAAAAATATAAGACATTTTCTATGGGAAAAAGTGACTAAATTTCAGAATTTTTCTATACGAAGAAATTCGATACTTTTATAGAACTTTTTTGGTGGGAAAATTACCTAAGTATCTGAGAATTTTCTATATAAAAGTGTATCAGAATCTGAAAATTTTTCTAAAACAGGAATTTTTTAAATTCTAAAAGATTTTCTGTTGGGATAGTGCCTCAGAATCATAAAACTTCTCTTTAAGCAAATGACTCAGAAAAATTTCAAAACCAGGAAACTATTTTGGAATAAACATTTTTCAAATATTTATTATTATTTTATCTTTAGGATAAATTTTTAAAATTTGGAAATGTTTCTATAGAAAAAATTATAATAAACAAGAGGTAAACACTTAAAACCCTTAATAATAATTCAAATCCGACCAAAGGTTCCCTGCAAAACAAAATTTTTTGAGTGAAAAAAAAATACCCCCCCCCCAAACCCAAGAGCTGGATCCGCGCCTGGTTTATGTATATTACATATTCTGAAACATTTCCTTTAAATTTGGAATGTAGGATCCTTCAGTGAAAAAAAAATATGGAAAAGTACTTTAAATAATAACACTGTGCTACAGTGAAAAAATACTTCTGATGTGACTAGTATAGGTTGTTGGTCTTATCGAATAGATCACAAAAATGCCCATTAAACTTGCCAGACACCCTCAAATTTTAGAGTTTTTGTCAAAAAACGATTTTTTGGGACTTTTCTCACTAAACCTTTTGTAATTCAGAAAATTTTCAACCGATTTTAAATTTTTTAACTGTTTTTGATAGAACAAGGATTGGGCTTTTCATGTGTGTGAATTGGTCTATACATTTAAGAAAGATATTTATTGATTTTTTCTATAAAATCTAATTTTTTGTTATTTTTTGAAAATTTTTCAAGTTTATCGATTTTTTTTTCCTATAGTTCGTTTAAAACCCGTTATATTTATAAACGTATTTTTTAAGAAAATTTAGTTCTGAATACGATAAGCTTTATCTTGAGGAAATCGGATAAAAATTGACAGAGTTGTGATAATTTTTCTAAAAAAGAAAATAAATTTTGCAGGAAATCGCCATTCAGATATCCCAGGCAAAAAAAAATAATTTTATCATAAGAGGTCATGTACAATATTTTTAAAGGTTTTTGGCGCTCTGAATCCGAATCTGGCCTTTAAATTGCTCTATCTCGTCAGGTTTTTGAGATATTTAACATAAACTGATATATAAAAAACTTAATAAGATAGCGCAATTTCAAGGTCAAATTCGAATTCAGGACGCCAAAAACCTTTAAAATAATGATACGCGACCTCTTAGTCTGAGTTTTTGAGTTGTAAAATTTATTGGTTTTAGGTTTAAACTGAGTTAAAACCACAAATTCTGTTTTTGAGATGTGATTTATTTTAAGTTTAACTCACCAATGATGGAGAGTTAAACTAAGGTACAAAAATGTCAAAAAAAACACCTCTGATTTTCAAATATACTGGTTAGTATTGCCATTTTGTGGTATTTTATTTGAAAAAATGTGCGATGATGGCAACTATTCTAATTGGAAATGTGGCATTTGGTATGGCAATACCGCGTTAATCGACATTTGCTAAACTTGAACTGAAAAACAGAATACTTGGTTAAACTTGGTTTTATTTTTATTAAGTTTAATAAAACTCCCGGTTAAACTAAGTTAAAGCGAGATGTCAAAAACGCAGCCTTAGTATGTTCGTTTATTTTTATACCCTCCACTTAGTGATAGAGGGTATATATAAGTTTGTCATTCCGTTTGTAACTCATCGAAATATCGATCTGGGACCCCATAAAGTATATATATTCATGATGCCCGATCGATTTTAAGACATACTAGCGATGTCCGTCTGTCCTTCTGTCCGTCTGTCTGTCTGTGGAAAATGCTGTCGCGGACAAAATATTGCACAGAGATGACTGAAACTTAACATGTTTATTGGAAGTTCTCCCGAGAAGTTTGGTATTGCATTTCAGCGATATCGGTTCAGCGGTTCAAAAGTTATGAACGAAAATGTAAGCACACCTCAAAAATTTCAGTACATTCAACATAACCTAAAAATACAAAATGCTTTAATTCGGTTTCTGGTTGACATATGTGAACATAATTGAACACCAAATGGTATTTAAATAAGTACGAACATATTTTTTGACAAAAAAAGAAAAAAATCGCGGATTTTTTTTACCAAAATTTTTTTTCGCGGAAATTTTTTTTCAAAAATTTTTTTTTTTTTTCAAAAGTAATTTCATTTTAAATAAAGTTTTTTGAAATTGTGGAGGGTATTACTACATTCGGCAAGGCCGAATTTAACTTTTTTACTTGTTTTTATTTTATTTTTTTGCCTGGGTTATCCAAACGGCAATTTCAAGCAAAACCTTAATTTTCTTTTTTAGAAAAATTATCACAACTCTGTCAATTGTTATCCGATTTTTTCGACATAAAGCTCATCATCACAATTAAATTTCCTTTAAGAATACGTTTATAAATATAAATGTTGTTGAACGAACTATAACAGAAAAAAATCGATAAATTCCAAAAATTTTAAAAAAAATAACAAAAAATTAGATATTGTTGAAAAAATCAATACATATCTTTTTTATATGTGAGACCAATTCACATACATAAAAAGCGCTATCTTTCTTCTATCCAAAACAGTTGAAAAATTGAAAATCGGTTGAAAAATGTTAAAGTTACACGTGGTTTAGTGAGAAAAGTCCCAAAAAATCGTTTTTTGACAATAACTTTAAAATTTGAGGGTGTCTGGCAAGTTTGATGGGCATTTTTGTGATCTTTTCGACGAGACCTACAACCTTAACTACCTCATTTTAAAAGTATATTTGATTTTGTGTTTTTCGTAGCACAGTGTAATTAGAATTTTCTGAAAATGTACTTTAAATAATTGGGAGTCCCCGTAGGCTAGTTGGTAGCGTGCTAGCCTTTCAACGTGGGGGTCGTGGGTTCGATTCCCACCAGAACCCTTGGTTTTTTTCGCTACAACGAGACCACGGTCAGTGTTACCACTTCTCGGTTAGGTTGAATTTATTAAAAATGAGTTGTAAATAAATAGAAAGAATAAATAAAGATAATTGATCATGTGATGTGATCAAAACTATTATTACTATTATTTAGAGATGGGCGCGTGAGGGATTTTTGACTCACGATAGGAATTTTTGAAATACGCACACTCACTCACGAGCATATTTTTTCTACTCACACTTACTCACGCTCACGTGAGTAAATTTAATACAACTCACACTCACGTGCACTCACGCAAGCTACACGCACACTCACGTTGAAGGTGGTGATAAAAGATGATAGCTGTACTCACAAAATCGTAGGCAACTGCAAATTTGTATCAAAATTTTTGTGATCGGGCCATTAACTATCACATCGTGATTACACAGTGCAACAACGAAAATCGGAATGGGATGAAACCAAAAGCAAATGAAAGTGGACATTAGAGTTGTCCTTAAAAACGTTAATCACCTTATTATACCTGGTAGGGTCCTAAATTGTTCTTTAGTATCTTAAAATGGCTAAAAATAACTCGTGCCGAAAATGTAATGAAGTTTTGGGACATTCTTATATGAAAGAAAAACCCTTTTTTCTAGTTTTTTAAAAAATATTGCTATTTGATATTTTTTGTTAAATTTTTTGTGAAATAATATGAAAATGGCATTAAATTACCTTTCCAAAACGACTCATAAAATTAAAATCGGTTAAAAAATAAGCATTTTACGCATACATGCCCCAGACCATTGTATGGTTTTCAAAGCCAGAATTTCAAAATTTTCAAAATTTTTAGGCGAAAAAATAATAAAAATTTAATTTTTCTTTATGATCAAATAGAACATACTTATGTTTAAGATTAAAAAATAGAAGATATGGTAGTCAAGCTTTTTTTTATTTGGCGCAGGTAGTGATAAAATTTCCACGAATTCCAAATATAATGCGTTTTTCTACAATAATTTAGCAAATGTTGGAAAATTTGTGCTCTATTGTACGGATCGAAGTGTAAAACGTAAATTCTGTAACTTTTGAGAAATCGGATATATGCAGATATTTTGTATTACAGAAATGTATAATGTCCTAAATTTATCATTTCACATCGACGAAAAGGGGTTAAAGATGCCTGATTTCTCCAAAAATTAACAGAATTTAGGTTTTACACTTCGTATCGTACAATAAAATTTTTATTTTTTTTCATATTTGCTAAATTATTATAGAAAAACGCATTTTCTTTGGAATCCGCGGAAATTATATCACTACCCATGCCAAATGAAAAAAAGCTAGATTACCATATCTTTTAGTTTTTATTTTATTTATAACATGTATTTCGCGACCTTGGAACAACAAGGTTCTATTTGCACCAACACTACTATTGAGAAAACTAAGGTTGAATATTGTTATTCGCTTTACTAAGTCAGTTTTAACTAAATTAAAAAGCGGTTTTTGAATAATTTGAAATTAGTCCTTAAATTTTATTATGTATTTGAAAATATTCGCGCTACTATATTAGTTTTTGCACAATTTGAGTCTCAAAAAGCAGATAGAACTCTGTTGCTCAACGATAAGGCACATGAATTTGGACAACATGGTTCTAACTGCCAAATAGAACCCTGTGTTTCTGTAAGAAATAGTTTTTTGCAGATAGAACCTTGTGTTATTTGGATTTTAATATAATAATACAACATTTGTTAATCAAAAATAAACCGACTTACAAGGTAAGCCTCCCTAGTGTCCACCTGGGATCATCATAATATTTGTTTTTATTATTTAGGGCAGGAAAAATAATATCACACGTTATTAGGGGGGGGGGGGGGGTACATAAGCGGATAGAGAACGGTCAGTTTTTAGTCCTGGTAATGAGTATTTCATTGTAATGCTTTCATCATCGGCATGAGTTATAATAAAATACTCCATTGTTAGGGCCATAATGGAGTTTTTGCTTTTTAGTACCACCAGAATCGCTCCATATTAACAGTTTTGTGATATTCTTGTCTTCGAATACTTTTTCGACAGTTTTTTTGGAAGGCTGATGCTATATCGTTCACACTTCTTCTGCCAGTGCTGCTTTTATTTCATGTGTTTTTACTTTAAGAACCTTGCTTCAGGAATTCGTTTTGCGGATTTTAATTCATAATCGTATCTTTTAGCTACCCCAGTTACATTATTTTTCTTCTCGAGTGTGTTAAAACTGTTTTTTAGGAGTCGCAAAAGCTCCAAGCTAAGCCACTAGGGAGGAAACTCTTTATTTTCAATAAGTTTCAAGACAATACTGTGCTCATGTGACTTTAAACACATATTTCTCATTACAGTTGGTTCTAAATATGAGGTGGAAAAAACTTAGTTAAGTTGCGAGAAGTCCTTGTAATTTTTATCGCGTCAAAAAATTGTAAATTTGCAATTTTATTGGTGAAAACCTTGCAAATTGTTTGTAATTTTACAAGCTTATTACCAATAAAATTGTAATTTTTACTAGAAACTCTCTTAAAATAGGAGATACTCGTAGCAAACAATCATTTTACGAGAATTTTTTGGTAACTTTACAAGATTTTTAAAAAAAACATGCTAAATTACTAGAAGAAGTCTAGTTATCCTGTTTTGATTTGTGTTTTGTGTGATCGAAATTTACATTTTTTTTATAAATTTACATTTTTATTGGTAAAACGTTAGTTATCCGTAGCCAAAATTTACGAAAAAATATTAAATTTACAAGAAAAAATTATTGTTCACAAGGCATTCTAGTAATTTTATAATAAAAACATAAATCTCATAATTTTTACAAGGAATTCTCGTAAAAAAGGATGTAGCAAAAAATCTAGTTAAGTCACGAGAATTCTTTTTAAGTTTTATCGCGTCAAAAAAGCTGTAAATTTACAATTTTATTGGTAAAAAGCTTGAAAATTACAAAATTTTTTTGTAATTTTTAATAGGAATTCTTGTTAAATAGGAGCTAGAAAAAAAATTACAAGCTTTTCTTATCATTTAACAAGTTTTTTTGTTAAGTGTATTTGTGCAATATGCAATTTTTAATCTGTGCAACATGGTTCTGTTTCCAAATAAAGTGTCCACAAGGTTCTATCTGCAAAACAATATGGGCTTTTTTGGTAAACAAGGTTCTATCAGCCAGTTAGAACCTTGTTAACTGAATCTCAAACCAAAAACACGTAGATAGAACCTTGTTGGATTGAATATCTCAGAAGCTGTAAGAGATAGACAAAAACTGAGAACGCCAATCGAAAGAGCGTAGTCGCTTTAGTGCGATGCAATATATAACTCATTTTTGAAAAAAATGTCAGCTAGAACCTTGTTGTCCCAAGGTCGCGATTTAATAAGATAATAAAGTACAATTTAATTTTTTCTATTTTTTTGCCTAAAAATTTTCACAATTTTTAAATTCTGGATTTAAAAACCGTGCAATGGTCTAGGGCATGTATGCGTAAAATGATTATTTTTTATCCTATTTGAATTTCTATACGCTTTTTGGAGAGGTAATTACTTACCATTTTCATATTATTTAACAAAAAAATTTACAAAAAGTATCATATACCAATATTTTTCCAAAAACTAGAAAAAAGGGTTTTTTCATTACATAAGAGTCTCCAAAAACTTCAATCCATTTTCGGCACGAGCTATTTTTATCCGATTGCCCCAAAATTTTGGCTTACTAATTTTTAGATACTAAACTTAAATTTAGGACCCTACCAGGTATTAAAAAGTGATTTTGAAAAATTACATTAGTCGTAAGTACACCTTTAGTGGACATATTCCTTACAAAGCCCTCAAGGTATTTGCTTGTTTTTTATTTTTTTACACGCATTTAAATTTATTGAATTTTTATTATAATTATAATAATAATTTGTTGAAAACTGTATAAGTTGCGTATGATTAATATTGAAATTGTTTTTAAATAACAATCATACGCAACGGTGTATAGTGGATTATTTTTAATAATTTAGTTATTTAGTAAATAGGCACTGGACCGATTGCAGCGAAATTCACCGGTTATAGTAAAGTAATTTCGATCTTAAGTTTAGACTGAGTTCTCCACATGCCCAATAAGGTCACTACCAGGGGTCCCTTTTAATGCTTTAAAATCACAAACTTTAAACACGTGTAAAAAAAATCTAGCGCTGAAATGTCCATTGCATTTGCTTTTGGTCTCATCCCATTCCGATTAGGAATTCAATTTTTGATTTTATATGACTGTATTATTATAGCAGCAAGATGGTTTATAAAAGCTCATACCAATTTAAAAGCTTTCAAAAATTAAGATGTTTAATATTCATTGCCAACTGGTAGATGTGCCCCCATCTACCCTATATATATGTATTTAAGTTTTTTTTAGCTATTTTTGTTACTGCTGTTGGTGTTGTCGTTTCTGTTGTTACTCCTGTGTTGTTCTTTGTTGTCGTTGGTGTTAGTTTGAACACGCAAGGTGCTTTATATGAAGAATTACCCTAAGACACGTTATGATAGTGTTGTTTGGTTGTTTGTTATTTCTATTTGTTGTTGAATGTTTTTCTTAGTGTTTTTATTTTGTATGTATTACGAAGAGACTTGCATGAGCATGTTTTTATTGACAACGTTATTTTCTTTAAGATTAAAATTTATGTTGTGCAATAATTTGCACAATGAGCGAACGAAACAAAGTTCTTTGTGGCTTAAGTAAATAAAAATGATAAAGAGTCAGATTTATTAGTGTAATTATAAATTCAAAGTATTAAAGGATAAAATATATATTGAGCAAATCCATGGGAAATTTAACTGACGTTTCACCGATTTTGTTAATTTTTGGTTATTTGATAGAGTGTCGTAAATGATTAAAAACGATATTTTTTTTTTGGATAAATACTTTGGAAGATATGGGCGTTTAAAAAGACGCTTTTTTGACAACATTGAATTTTAGACAGTTCTTTAACCTTTTTGTGCTCGGAAACCGTAAGTCTTACGAAACAACTTATAAAACAATATTGTTTATAAAATTATGAAACTTAATAAAAAAAAAATCAAAATTTCAAAAACCATATTTGAATGTCCATTTTTGCTGGAAGGGACACCACACACAAAAAATTATTTGCTAAATTTTTCAATTAAATCTATTGATCAACAAAATTTAATATTTTAGTTTGATCATTTATGATTTGTCATCAAAATCCCTGTATTGGGTTTTTATTTTTGCTAAATAATCTTGACAATGGAATTTGACAAATTCCGAAACACATGTCGATTAAGTCTTGCAAAACATGACCAGCACAAATAAATTTAAAATAGAAAAGTAGTTTTCTTGTATATCATATCCGAGCACAAAAATGTTAAAAAACTGTCATAAAGTCAATATTGTCAAAAAACCTATTTTTTAAATGCCTATCTTCTAAAGCAATGGTTCTCAAATGGTGGGTCGCGACCCCCTAGGGGGTCGCGGAAGAGTTTCAGGGGGGTCGCGAACAATTTTGTTAACCTTAAATTTTGGTAAATTTAAAACACATTTTTTTGTTGTGTTATAAAAATATTCAAATACTTTTGTTAAAAAAATAAATCATTTCCATCATTTAAGGTCCCCCGTAATTACTGTGATTTGTGAAGTTTTTTGGCTGAGTCTGGGATCTGACAGTTCGTTTTCGATTAACTTTTGGATGCTGATTCTGAATCTGGGATTCAAATTTTTCTAGTACGTTAGGTTTTTGAGAAAATTAAATGCAAAGTTTATAAAACAAATTCTTGTGCATTTTTAATGCTTTGTTTGTGATATAATTGGACGCGTCTGTGATCTGACCACTTTTTTCGATATTCTTTTTAATGCTGATTCCAAATCTGGATCCGAATAACGGATCTAGATTAGTGATCGAATAAAATTTCGATCAATGCCAAACATTGGTACATAATTTTGAAAAAAAGAACAATCATTATTAAAAATTGGACTTTAAATGCTTTCTAAAGGTGTGTTTAGATCATCCCACCAAGTCTTTGGATTTTAAGAAATTAAAATATTACCAAAGTCTTAATACTGCCAAAAAATCATAAACAAAATCAAAAGACATTTTTAAAAACTGCTGTTTGTATGAAAATCTAATAACACACAGCCACTTTTTGAAATATTTGATAAAATCAAGTCTTATTGGACTGTCAACAAAATCATATTACACACGATTTTTTGACAGGTCTTAATACTCAGTGGTATGATATAAACGCAGCTTAAGTAAACATTTCTCCATTTCTGATCAGGTTAAACTGGAATTTTTCTTTTATTTCGGAAATGAAAAATGGATGACCATAGTAAGTTTCGATATAAAATCCCGTAGTTCGGGACCTGGTTTCCAAATTTTTGAGGAAATTGAGGTCATAGTTCACAAAAATTGTGTTTTTTTATTTTTTACAAGTTTGTTACGTGAAATTTTTGGTATGCGCCTGGGATCTGACCACACGGTTTCGATTAATCTTTCAATGCTGCTTCTGAATTTGGTTCCCAAAATTGTCCATTATTTTAGGTTTTTAAAAAAACTGATGGCAAAGTTCACGTTAATTTTTTTTTTTGTGGGGGGTCGCGAAAAATTTTAAATATTTAAAAGAGATCGCAAAGCAAAAGTTAGTGAGAAGCTCTGTTCTAAAGTATTGATAAAAATATGGTTTTTAATCATTTACGAAGCTCTATCAAATAACGAAAATTTAACAAAATCGATGACCTGTCAGTTAAATTTCCCAAGGATTTGCTTCTATGTAAACGCTTAATTATATATGTAGAATATTATTTATTGTGCTACTTAGGTAAGTATGACAAAATTTCTTAAATTTTTAACATGATAACGTTGTTAGGCTGGTGTGTAATTTTAAAAAAGTTGCAAGACGCCACCTCAGTTTGACTATAACGAAACGACAATTAACGAAAAAGAAAACAAGAATTACTATTTACATTTTCTTAAAACCAAAAATTTTAATAACTTGGTTTTGTAACTTGGATAATAATTCACCTCGTGGTGAATAAAACCGTTTTTCACCAGCTGGTAAATAAAAAGTAACTTTTCAACAAAAAAAAAATTGTTTTTTTTCATCAAAATTTTTTTTAAAATTTTTTTTTTTATCAAATATTTTTTTTTCATCAATTTTTTTTTTTTATTAATTTTTTTTTCCCATCAAATTTTTTTTCCATCAATTTTTTTTTTCATAATTTTTTTTTTTCATAAATTTTTTTTTTTTCATCAAACTTTTTTTTCAACGTTTTTATACCCTCCAACCACAGTATGGGGGTATACTCACTTTGTCATTCCGTTTGTAACGCATAGAAATATCGGTCGGGGAGCCCATAAAGTATATATGTTATTGATCTATGATCGATTATATGTCATTCTATGAATGTCCGTCCGTCCGTCTGTATAAAGCACGATTCAGTCCAAAATAAAAGAGCTAGACTCCTGAAGATTTACACGAATGTGTCTCATAGTCATAGGCCGGTTAAGTTCGGAAATGGGTAAAATCGGATAAGGGGCAAAAAAGTTCCCCCTTAAAGAACTAAAAAAAACCTCGACAAAAGCGCCATTTGTTACAGCTTTTTTTTGCATTTTTGTTAAACAAATGAAACCTTATTCAGAAAGGGTAAAAAGTCATACACCTAAACCCCGGGGGCTACAAAATATTGTTTATTTTTTGCCCCGCCCCCTTTTGTGGTATTGGATTAAAAAAAACATAAAAATTATGAAAAAATGGTATAACTAAAGTTTAAAAAGCATAATAAATAATTTTGTAAACATTTATCGCGTTAGGGAAGGTATCCCCCAGCACCCCCACAGAGCCCTCTCCCCAAAAACGCCTCTGAAATTTTTTTATATGCATTTTACCATGTTGGAGGGTATCAAAGATTCGGCACAACCGAATTTAACACTCTCACTTGTTTTTTTATCAAATTTTTTTCATCAATTTTTTTTTTCATCAAATTTTTTTTTTTTGTAATTTTTTTTTTTCATCAAATTTTTTTTTCATCAAAAAAAATTTTTTTTTTCATTAAAATTTTTTTTTTCATCAATTTTTTTTGTTTTTTCGTCAAATTTTTTTTTCTTCAATTTTTTTTTTCATCAATTTTTTTTTTCATGAAAATTTTTTTTTCATAATTTTTTTTTTATCATATTTTTTTTCATCAATTTTTTTTCATCAAATTTTTTTTATCAAATTTTTTATTATCACCGTAGTTGTAAGTCTTTTGCTTTAATAAATGTTTTATTTTATTTGAAATAATATGTCTAGTTAAATTTATTTGTTTGGAGGGAAAAGGAAGGACATTGGGTCGTATGGTAAGTTGGTGTCGTTTTTGGAGTCATAAAAAATTGGTAAACTATGGCCAGGAGCAGAACATAATGTCTCCTTGTCGTTGTTCTATATTGTCTTGTTTGTTGTCTGGTGTTTCTAGTCCATATTTTGAAATAGTTTTTCTTGTTGGTCCTTAAAGGTGTTATGGGTTGAGAAACCACGACCGAATATACATAGGTCTGAACCAGGGATGATAAATGACATTTTCAAGATTGTACTGACTTGACTAAAAAACTGTACTTTTTTGACCCTCATTGCACTAAGAAAGTTTTAAAATTTGTTTCCACAATTTTTTTTTAATTTTTATTCAGGGTTGGCAACCGAAACGAATAACGGTATCGGTAACGGTATTGGTATTACATATTTTTATATCGGTAACGGTAAAGGTAACGGTATTTTCGATTATTTCGGTAACGGTGAACCGTTACCGAAACATCAATACCGGTACGTACCGGTATTATAAATAAAATGTTAACAAGTCATAAATTTGTTAAAAATGCGTAAAAAATAAAAAAACTGTTTAATTCTGTACCTTTTCTATACATAATTATATTTGCACTAGTATTAAATATTATCAATTAACTCAGAATAAAATTAAAACATTCACGCAATATTGTAATTCAACAATTTCGAACTCATGTTCGTAGAGACACCTTTGTCCAATAAGCCAAAAAATCTGCATTTTACGCCATATATATGAGAAATCTGCATTTTAAGCCATTTGAGAAATATGCTGATTATAGCTGACTCGGTTTGCTAAATTTCTGTCTGAATAATCCAGATATAATCTGCTGAAAAATATGTCAAGACAGCAGAAAAATCTGCTGATTATAATAGAGAAATCTGCTGATTTCAAATAAAAAGCCTGAACTGTTTATTTGAAATCAGCACATTTCTCTGTTAAAAAGATCAAAATTGTTTGTCCTGTTGTTAAAAAAAATCGGCAGGGATAAAAAACTTGGCAAGGATGTTACAAGAGATGTTTTTAAGGGGGAGGGTTGGCGGTATCCTTTCCTCTCGCTATAGATGTTAAGAAATTAATTTTATTTATATCTACGCATAAATAATACAATTTTATCAATGTTTAATTTTATTTTCTATAGCCAAGCCCCCAAGAGGTTCGGACCGAAAAAAATCGCATTCACTTCACACGGCATAAAAATGTTTAATTTTCTAAACAAATAGACAAGAAATTAAATAAAATATCCCAGGCAGAAAAATACGAACGGGAAAGCGCTGGCAAAGTACCTTTTATGGTCGCTTGTGTGCTGGGAAAGCATCACAGTTTAGTACTCTCCCAGCGTCCAAAATGATAACCACGGTAAACGGTATGCCATTGCTATTTTAAAGTGCTTTGAAAGCGCTTTAAAAACAAAAAATATGGTACTATTATAGCACTTTTAGAACAAAAAAATGGGCCGTATCTAAGATGTATAAGTCCATAAGACACAACTTTTTTGTGTTTGAATAAAGAAATTTATTAAATTAGGATAAAAAATTTATATAAGCAATTTTGGACAAACTTTAAAATATATTTTCTAAGTCCCGGGAAAAATTTGTTTGCATTTTTTTTTGCGTTTTGGAATAGAAAATTTATTAAAAAACTCTTTTAGGAAAAATTTTGGAAAAGTCCCGAAAAAATAGTGGTGTATTGAACCGAAACGGGTAGTTTTCCAAAGGGATAGACCCAGTGACATTTCACATGTGAGGTTTCCGGAGTTTAAGACACTTCCTCACGAAAGAAACAGGTGTTTTTATATAAAAGGTGTCAAGTTTGTAAAATATAGGTCATCTAAGTGACGAGAACGATCAAGAACCGGCCACTTATCCTGCAGGGAAATAAAAAATATTCCAATTGTTATGAAAATTAATAAATTTTAATAAAAAATTTATACTTTGAATGGAATTAAATAGAAAAACATTGGCAAAGCGCTTGCAAAGCAATTTTTCGAATTCATACTACCTTTTACACAAAAAATATAGTGCTTTGCCGAGACTTTTTCTTTGGAACGGTTGGCAGTTTCTGCCTGGGATGTTTTTCTGAGGTTTTGTTAATTTTTCAGGGGGAACTTTTTTTCATCTGTTCCGATTTTACATTTCGGAACATAACCAGCTTATGACCATAAGATGTATTCGTACTAGAAGAATAGCACGTTTATTTTGGATCGTACCGTGTCATCTACATACGGAAAGACGAACATCACATACAATCGATCACTTATCAATAATATAAAATCTTTATGAGGTCCAACACCGATATTCGAATTTAGTTAATTGCGAATGTAATCATTAATTTGGATTGGCAATGAACAAAAATTTGTTTTTTTATTTTAAGGGCGGATTACTTAATGAAAAGTTAGCTGCTAACTGCCGATTTAACGGAGCCTTATGTCAAAATTTGTATGAAAAAGTTAAATTTAACGGAGTTATTTTTTAACGGAGCATTGAGTAATCCAACCTAAGTATATTAAAAATATTTTAATATGTTTTTAATCCACAAAAAAATTAAAATAAGTAATATTAATACAACCGAAACAAAACCGATATAATACCGGTAAAAATTCGAATAAAGGTAACGGTTTTTTATCGGTAACGGTATTTAAAAATTTTTATTTCGGTATTGGTAACGGTAACGGTAGTCAATATTAAAGGGTTTTTAATCGGTAACGGTATTGAAAGGGTAACGGTAGCCAACACTGTTTTTATTAAACAAAAATATTTTACCCTACCCGAAAAATGGGTCCCAAGCCCACACATCGACCGATTCGATCTATCGCTACTTAGACCTTAAATAAGTAAAGAAAACACACACAAAACAAATTTGAGCAAAATGGGCTTCTATTGGTGCCAATAGATCGATTTAACTGAATATCGTGCAAAATTTATTCAAAAATTAAAAAAATGGGGCCTATGTCCAATTGAATGGAAGAAGTTCGATGTGGAATTTCAGGAATTTCAAAAATTATATACGTATGTCCAAATAAAATTGAGCTTGATTAGGTTACAAACGAAACAAAATTTTAATAAAATATTTAATATTTTTATGAAATTTTAGAGATTTATATGAAAATCGGGAAGGTGGTTTGTATGGGGACTACAAGTAGAACTGATTCGATTTCTTTAAAATTTATAATAGTGATTTGTAAATAAAAAATATGTTCAACTGTTAAGTTTCTAATGGAGACGTTTGTATGGGGGCTACGTCTAAACATGGACCGATGTGAAAGTTTAAGGTTTAAATTTCATATAAATTGATAGAAACTTGCGACATGTATCGTGCTTACAGCGTTACATGGGCAAACATGGACAGGCATCGCTAAATCGATATAAAAATTGATTCTGAGTCGATCGGTATGCTAAAAATCAATATTTCGGATATATACCCTGTATCACAGAAAAATAAACAATTATTTTGTTTATTTTGGAAAATATAGCTGATTTTGACGATTTTTTTTAAAGTTCGTGGTTTTTTAAAGATTTTATACCCAACAATTGTGTCAACCCTGGTTGCCATTAAAATATCGAAAAAAATTAAATTGAGAAAATTTAAAAACTGTACTAAATCGGTCAGTGGAGTACTTCCGTACTTTTGGCCTCCGAATTGTACTGAAAAAAGTACAATTGTACTGACTTTATCATCCCTGGTCTGAACACGTAAAGAAGGCCGTAACATCAAAAAATTTTTCTTTTCATCAAAAAAATTTATCAAAAACTTTTTTTCATCAAAATTTTTTTCAACAAAAATTTTGGGTTTATTAAATTTTTTTTAACATAATTTTGTTTTTCGTGACAAAAATCATGTTGTTTTACTAAAACTACTTTTTCACCAAGTCTACGTTTTTCTCATAAAAATTTTCCATTTGTTTATCAAATGTACATAAAACACCCAAGAAATTTTTTTGGAACAAATTCCTGGTTCAATAGATTCTTGAATTCATTCTACAGTAATCACAACAAATATGTAAACTTATTTTTCAAAAAAACTACTTGCTCTAAAAAACGATTGCTTTCGGGACAATTTCAAACAAAAATCATTGATTCTGGAATGTTAAGTAGAACCGGTTGCAGGGTAGTTTGATGCGTTCTGGAACCGATTATTTGGAACAGAAAATTTTGCTGGGCAAGTGAGAGTGTTATATTCTTCGGTGCCGAATCTTTTATACTCTCCAAAATGTAAAAACACATTTTTGCACTTATTTCTGCACTCACTTACCAAAACAGCTCTTTTAGTTTTTTAAGTTATCCAAATGCACCCAAGGACAAGTCAGCAATTGGTCAGTAGTTCTCACAAGCATCGCTGCCCAACTGCTGACTTGTCCTTATATGAAGATTTCAGAAATATTATAAAGTGAGGGTCAGCAGTATGTCAGCAGTAATTTTTACTGGATTATTCTGAAAATTTCTCTGGGTTATTCTGAAAATTTCTCTCTGAATCTCTAAAGGAAAGTCGAAAAACTTTAAGATATTTGTCAAATATCAAATTTGAAAGCTTTAAATAAGTTTTCCTAAAGCATAATTCTCATATTTTACAACAATTTTACTGTAAATAAGCAAAAAAGTTAAGAGTGTTGTTACTAGAGATGGTCGCGTGAGTGATTTTAGACTCACACTCACTCACGCTGATGACAGGAATTTCTAAATCACGCACACTCACTCACGAGCATTTTTTTTCTACTCACACTCACTCACAATCACGTGAGTAAATTTAATACAACTCACACTCACGTGCACTCACGCAAGCTTCACTCACACTCACGAAACACTTATTTATACCCAAAAAAATTTTAAAAACTAAAATTTAAAAAATCTTTCAAAATTTAAAATTCAGCGAAATTTTACATTTTTTTTGCTTTCTTTTGGGCGAAATTAAGCCATCCCAGCAAAACTTAGATTACCAAATAAGGTATAAAATAAGGTATAGGATCTCTTATTTTATACATTGCAGCATTGATGATTTTAACAGGCGATGAGACTCAATGTAATGCATCCACATTATCACAAAGAATACCAGTAAGGTATAAAATAAGTCATCAATTTATAACGAAGAATACGAGTGAGGTGTAAAATATATGATATTTTATAGGTTACGAGAAATGAAATAATATAGCATACTAGAATATGATATATACGGTGTTACGAGTAGTGAAAAAGTAATTTTGTATTAAATTTACTCACGTGATTGTAAGTGAGTGTAAGTAGATAAAATATGCTCGTGAGTGTGTGGCGTTAGAAATTTCCCGTCGTGAGCCCATCTCTAGTTTAAACTTATGCATTTTTTTATAAAATATTTATTTTGTATGTTATTGTAATGCATTATGCATCCAATTATAAATAATGCATTATTTCAAACTTTGAAATAATACGTAATGTAACCAAATATAAGTCATCAATGATTTAATGTTTAGAAATAATAAATATGAAATACATTTTTTCCAATAATCATGCATTACGTAGCAAATCATTAGTAATGCATTATTTTTCACTTGAAATTAATACGTTGTGGAACAAATGTTTGGTAAGACATCATAAAATAATGCTACAAATAAGTTATATATTACCTGGTAATGTGTTATATAATCACCACCCATTACCAAAGTTTTGCTGGGATATTTTACAATTTGTTGTTGCTTTTTTTGGTTCAAAAGGAAATAAGAAGAGAAAATAAATCACGCAAACTCAAGCAAAAAAACAACGCACGCACACTCACTCACGCAAATAACTACTCACGCACACTCACTCACGGAAATTTTTTCTCCACTCTCGATCACTCACAATCACGTGAGTAAAATTGAAATCAGTCACACTCACGCGTGAATCACGCTCTAATCTGCTCATGTCCCCATCTCTACTTTTTATAATAAAAACAGAGTAGATTTGATGAAAATCTATGAGTTAAATCCGAAGGTAAGTCAAATTTTTTAAAAATAAATTAATATTATTTAAAATTTCATAAAAAAAAATAATGTTGCTTTATTGTGAATACATTATATTGTATTAATTATGCCTGTTCTTTCATCCGTCATTCAACCGTTGCACGTTTTAACATTAATATAAATAAAATTGTCAAATAATAACATTATTTCATTGGCATAATTATACATATGATGAAATGTAAGAATTAAACACATCACTCAAATTGTTCATACATACATAAATTCATTCAATCGTACATTTAATTCATTCATCCATTCTCTTTACAAATTTCCTGCAATATGTTTAAAGAAACAGAATAGCAACAGCAGGCAGCAAGAGGCCACAGTGGAATGTGTCACAATAAAAACACACTTACGAATACTTTAAAAATGGCTTTACGATTGACTTTAATGCAATTTCACTTAGTTTCGTACTAGTGCCACACATGTCTGAATTTACTGTCACATTCAACATCACACATCCCAGCCGGACTCCAACCAGTATAGAGAGTAAAGTTTAAATGTATACATTTTTTTTTGCAATTAAATTGTTTTTTTTTCGTACACAATTTTCCATTCGAGGTCAACTTTGGGTAATAATTTTTGCTATCCTGTAGTACTCTCGTGTGTGGTGGATTGCTGCTGTTGCATTGGCTCTTTTCGATATTGATGCTGAACATATAATTGTTACACGTATGTTTGCTGTGTGTGTGTGGATGGATAGTAATGATGCTTCACTGGCTCTTGAGTTTTATTTTCCTATTTTTTTTTTGTTGGTATTTTTTGGATGTCATTCTTAATGTGCATCTGTGGCTATGAATTCTTCTTTCGTCCTGTTGTTATATTTTTGTGTGTCCATTGGTCAACATCTGCATAAAATTTTCTCAATGTCAACATTACTTACGTACTACTTGTTTGGTTCATTTATACGTAAATATGTAAACAGTGGTGGACAATAAAATTGTCGTCAATAGTTTCGGTAGTTACAATAAAACAAAATTTTTTAAGAACACAAAAAAAACAAGTAAGAGTGTTAAATTCGGCTGTGCCGAATCTTTTATACCCTCCAACATGCAAATAAATAAAAAAAAAAATTGCAGGGGCGTCTTCTTTTTTTTTTTGGGGGGGGGGGTCAGTAGTGGTAATTGGGGGGCACAATTCTTCTCGAATAAGTGTTAAAAAAAATAATTCTTATGCTTTTTGCACTAAAGAAATACAAATTTATCATTATATAAAAAATTATTCCACGCCCATAAAACGATTTTTTATAATTCTGTGGGTCCAAATGCAGGACCTTGAAGTTCTTGTGGCATAAAAATGTTGGATTTGTTAAACAAAAACACAAAAATTCATGTAAAAATATGGTATTTTTCAGCGGTTTGTTTAGTTCTTCAAGGGGGAACTTTTTCCCACATGGTCCGATTTTGCCCATCTCCGAACTTAACCAGCCTATGAACATAAGACATATATGTGCCAAATTTCAGGAGTCTATCACTTTTATTTTGGACTGTATCGTGTCTTCCACAGACGGACGGACAGACGGACAGACGCACGGACGGACGGACGGACGGACAGACGGACATCGCCCGAATGTCTTAGAATCGATCACTGATCAATAATATATATACTTTATGGGGTCCTAGACCGATATTTCGATGCGTTACACACGGAATGACAAAGTGAGTATACCCCCATACTGTAGTTGGAGGGTATAAAAATATTGATGAAAAAATATATCGATGGAAAAAATATTGATGAAAAAAAATTGATGAAAAAGTAATTGATAAAAAAAAAAAATATTGATTAAAATAAAAAATATTGATGAAAAAATATTATGTTCTATTTTATCAACCAGCTGGTGAATATTTTTTTTATTCACCACGAGGTGAATTTTTATTCTAGTTACAAACCCAAGTTAATAAAATTTTTGGTTATAAGAAAATTAAAACAGTAATTCTGATTTTCTGTTTTGGTAATCGTTAGCGTATATTGTCCAACTGAGGTAGCTGCAACTTTTATAGTTAGACACCAGCCTAAAAACATTATCATGTTAAAATACAAAAACTTTTTTGTGAACAAGACTTAGAAAATTTTTTAAACTTGTTTGTTTGTTTCTTTTTTAAAATACTACTACTACTTGTTATTCCAAAATGCAACAAAATTGCTCAAAAAAATTTTTGTTCGATATTTTCCAAAAAAAAAAAAATTCGGGACTTTTGTAATTTTCCATAATTTATTGCAATTTCAAATCATTTTTGATAAAAATTTTTACTACTAAACTCAAAAAAATGTGTCTGGGAAAATTTTTAAATTTTTTCCAGATTTAGCAAAAATTGGAAAATTTTGTTAGAAGGGTTCAAGTTGAAAAAATGCAGAAGACAAATTGAATTTCTAAAAATTATAGACATTTCTGGTATTTCCTATACCGGACAAACATCCCAGTTAGTGTCATCATCAGTAGGATTTCAAATGTCGGTTTGTCTTGTTAATGCAAACTGTTTTTTATATATGTGAATATTTATAGTTTCTACAGAGTAAATTTTGACAGTTTCCAACACTACAATTCTATTTCTAGCAATCTCAACCTCACTTCAAACTTTCTTTCAACTTTTTATACCCTCCAACCACAGTATGGGGGTATACTCACTTTGTCATTCCGTGTGTAACGCATCGAAATATCGGTCTAGGACCCCATAAAGTATATATATTATTGATCAGTGATCCATTCTAAGACATTCTAGCGATGTCCGTCTGTCCGTCCGTCCGTCCGTCTGTGGAAGACACGATACAGTCCAAAGTTAAAGAGCTAGACTCCTGAAATTTGGCACAAATATGTCTTATGGTATTGGGCTGGTTAAGTTCGAACATGGGCAAAATCGGATCAGGGGGAAAAAAGTTCCCCTCTTAAGAACTAAACAAACCTCTAAAAAAACCCATTTTTTATAGGTTTTTTGTACTTTTGCTTAGCAAACGAAACATTTTTATGTCAAAAGAAGTTCAAAGTCTTGCAGTTGGATCCAGAAAGGTTGTCTCCCACCGACGTTACCCCCCCCCCCCCAAAAAAAAAAAGACGCCCCTGTTTTTTTTTAACGTGTTGGAGAGTATAAAAGATTCGGCATAGCCGAATTTAACACTCTCACTTGTTTTTCTCTTACATTATTTTGCAAGGGTTACCAACATGATCTGGAATTGCAGACACAAATGAAGGAATTTGAATTTTCTGTTTCGGAGACGTGCCTAATGGCGACATATTTTGTCAGTAATTTTATTTGATTTTTTGTGTAAGCACAGATCGAGCACGGGCTCTAATTATATTTGTTAGAAGGGTTCAAGTTGAAAAAATGCAGAAGAAAAATTTAATTTCTTAAAATTATAGACATTTCTGGTATTTCCTATACCGGTTTCAAACACCCCAGTTAGTGTCATCATCAGTAGAATTTTAAATGTCGGTTTTTCTTGTTAATGAAAACTGTTTTTTATATATGTGAATATTTATAGTTTCTACAGAATAAATTTTGACAGTTTCCAACACTACAATTCTACTTCTAGCAATCTCAACCTCACTTCATACTTTCTTTCAACTTTTTTGTCTCTTACATTATTTTTTTGTTTTGTCCCAGGTCACGGAATAAGTAATTTTAGGACGTCCTAATTTGCATTCCTTCTATGTTTAATTGAAGAGAGAATTACTAAGAAAATTTTGCCATTGACATGACGAGCGCAGGCATTATGTCCTATAATTAGACCAGTAAGCTTGCGACAGTCTCTTCTACTCAGACTGAGCAAATAGTTTGTCACTTTCCTGTCTGGTCTTATTATAAAACATTTAGTATTCTTGCATGTAAAACATTTAGTATTCTTGCATGTTGACCATCTCTCCATAAAAATTGATTTCATGTTAGAGTTGATCAAGCACATCATCCATGTCAAGCCTATACCAATCTGAGGCTCCGGATTATGAGGAATCGTATCGGAGCCAATGTTTGCCAAAGAATCGGCAATCTCATTTCCCCATATTCCCCTATGACCCGGAACCCACAAGAGACAGACCCTATTCTCACATGAGACCTCATTGAGTCTGCGCCTATACTCGTGGACAACTTTAGATGTTGTGACTGGAGAATCCAGTGCCCTGAGCGCAGTTTGACTGTCACTACAGATACTGATTCTCCTATCCCTCCATCTTTTTTCAATTATCCACTTCGCTACAAGGGGCAAAAATAAAGCTTGTATTCCAAGAGAAATCTGATTTGTTATACCGATTTTTGAATTGCATTTAATACTTTTAAATTTCAATTAGGATTTCTAATTTTTCCTGTATTCACTTTTAATTGAATATGACGAAGTTAACGGCATTCAGCCAAATTAATAAAATGGCGATCCTACTGCAAAGTTTGCCTTTAGTAATTCGGGGCCGCCAGTTCATCTTAGCTGAAATGACTCCAATGTTCACTCGTACACAAACACATAAATTTACACTATAAATTTGCATGCCTGCACAATGTGTGGGTGTGGGTTAATGTTGTCACTGTCGTCATCATTGCTGTCGTATCAACTGTCAATTTTTGTCGTCTTTTCGCAACTTTTTTTAAACTTAATTTTATATTCATTTTTATGTGATTTCATTTGGTTCTTTATTTTTATTATTTTTCGTCCATCGGTTGCTATTATATATGCAAGTATATGTTTGTGTGTATGTGTGCAAACATACATGTATTTATGTGTGTGTGTGTGTGTGAACTGTAGCGTTAATGAATTGAAATTTTAAATTGCCTGAGTAATGGTTAGCAACATGCAAAGGGCTGGTATTTAAACAAACAACAAGAAAAAGGATTGGTGTCAAATTCGTTTTTATTTCTGTTAGAAAAACAAAATACAAAACGTATTGGAATTCTAGAAATTTCATTAAAAAAATTTGGAGAATAATTTTAATATTTATTTTTATACCCTCCACTCTAGTGATAGAGGGTATATATAAGTTTGTCATTCCGTTTGTAACACCTTGAAATATTGGTCTAGGACCCCATAAAGTATATATATTCATGATCCTCGATCGATTTTAAGACGATCTAGCGATGTCCGTCCGTCCGTCCGTCCGTCCGTCCGTCCGTCTGTCCGTCTGTCTGTCTGTCTGTCTGTCTGTCTGTTGAAAACACGCTAACTTTTGAAAGACTTCACGGAGGCTCCTGAAGTTTGGCATATATGTTGGAAATTTACCTGGTCAGGTTGGTATTGCAATCCAGCGAAATCGGTCCAGTGGTTCAAAAGTTATAAGCAAATGAGTGAATTTCGGCAAGGGTTTTTCTGGAATTTTCGAGATAAAACACACGGTAACTTTCGAACGGCAATTCTGAGGGTGCTGAAGTGTAGCATATATATTTGCCGTTCCTCTGGTCCAGTTCGTTTTAAATTTCAGCCAAATCGGTTTAGTGGTTCAAAAGTTATTAGCAAAACCGTAAATTTCAGATTAGTTTCACCTTAAATTCACGTGTTGAAAACCGTTAAACACGTTTACAAAACATTTGTAAGTCAAAAAAATATTTTACAAGGTATTTTTGTCACACAAAAATATTTTTACACTAAAACAAAAAAAAACACTCAAAAAATTTTACACTCAAAAAAAATTTTACACTCAAAAAAAATTTTACACTCAAAAAAAAAAATTAGTAAATTATTTTTTTTTTTTCAAAAATTAATAAAAAAAAGTTTTTTTACAGAAAATAAAATATTTCTAACCCAAAATTTTATTTTTTTCACGTTAGAAAATTTACTATCACTTAAAAAGGGCATTGTGGAGGGTATTCATAGATTCAGCTAAGTCGAATTTAACTTTTCTACTTGTTTTTTATTAGAATTTAATTAAAAGTAATTAATACATTTGATATTAGAAAGTTACCCCCAAAAATTAGGAGAAAGAGGGTTAATATGTCCAAAGAAAAGAACCCCCATCAAATTTTACTGAAGACTGTGGGATCTTTATTTAGCTTAAAATTTCATTTAATTTCTTTTGTTTTACTTATTCCAACGCCATTGAAAAAAAAAAAAAAAATGAAAACTACAGTGGGTCATAAAAAAAACTTAAGCTATATTTTCAAAACTTTTTAATGGCTTTGGGGTACTAATGGTATACTCTAATTTTTTTGGTGCCATTCAAGATATAAAATATTTTTGCATAGTGTTGTTTACCACATTTAATTTTTTGTTTAAATTCAAATTTTACTAAAGTTTACGTTTTTTTATACCCTCCACTCTAGTGATAGAGGGTATATATAAGTTTGTCATTCCGTTTGTAACACCTCGAAATATTGGTCTAGGACCCCATAAAGTATATATATTCATGATCCTCGATCGATTTTAAGACGATCTAGCGATGTCCGTCCGTCCGTCCGTCCGTCCGTCCGTCTGTCCGTCTGTCTGTCTGTCTGTCTGTTGAAAACACGCTAACTTTTGAAAGACTTTACGGAGGCTCCTGAAGTTTGGCATATATGTTGAGCATTTACCTGGTCAGGTTGGTATTGCAATCCATCGAAATCGGTCCAGTGGTTCAAAAGTTATAAGCAAATGAGTGAATTTCGGCAAGGGTTTTTCTGGAATTTACGAGATAAAACACACGGTAATTTTCAAACGGCAATTCTGTGGGTACTGAAGTGTGGCATATATATTTGCCGTTCCCCTGGTCCGGTTCGTTTTAAATTTCAGCCAAAGCGGTCCAGTGGTTCAAAAGTTATTAGCAAAACCGTAAATTTCAGATTCGCCTCACCTTAAATTCACGTGTTGAAACCCCGTTTAAAAACATTGGTAAGTCACAAAAATATTTTACAACGCATTTTTGTCACTCAAAAATATTTTTACACTAAAAGAAAAAAAAAATACACTCGAAAAAAATTTTACACTCAAAAAAAATTTTACACTCAAAAAAAAATTTAGTAAATTATTTTTTTTTTTTTTACAAAATAGTTAAAAAAAAAGTTTTTTAAACAAAATAAAATATTTGTAATCAAAAATTTTATTTTTTCACTCTAGAAAATTTACTATAACTTAAAAGGGGCATTGTGGAGGGTATTCATAGATTCGGCCAAGTCGAATTTAACTTTTCTACTTGTTTTTCTTAAATCCGTCATTTCGGATTTTTTTCTTTTAATTACATTTTTACCCCCCAAACCGAACTTGAAAGATAAAGAAAAAGAAAAGAAAAAATGGAAAGAAACGAAGAGGAAAGGAGAGGGAAAAGAGGAATATGAAAAATAAAAAAAATATTTTTTTTAGAATCTTAAAATTTTCTTAAATGAAAAAAGTCTGTAAATATTTTTTTTCTATATAAAAAAAAAAAAAATAAGAATTTTTCTATTAGAAAAAAAAAAAAATTAAGAATTTTTCTATAACAAAAATTTGAGAATTTTTCTTTAGGAAAGAGTACGGAATATTTCTAAATAATTTTTCTTAGGAAAAACTATAAAATTTGAGAATTTTTCTATAGGACGCATATTTTTTTATAGAAATTCTTCTATGAAAAATGTTTAAAAATCTTAAAATTTTTTTATAGAAAAAAATATGTATATCTTAATTTTAGAAAAATGAAAAATAAAAAAATTAAATTTTTCTTAAAAAAAAATACAAAACTGTCTCTAGACGAAAAATTTGGGAATTTTTCTATAGGAAATATTTGGAAATTTTTCCATAGGAAAAAGTGGATAACTTTTCTATAGGAATAATTTGCGAATTTTTCTGTAGCAAAAATTTGAGAATTTTCTATAGGGGAAATCTTATAATTCTTCTTTCGAAAAAAATTGAGATGATGGGTAAAAAGATGAGAAAAAGAAAAGCAAATTATGTGAGAATTTTTTTTATAGAAAATTGTCCAAATTTTTCAGATCTTAAAATTTTGGAATATTAGAATTTTTTATACACTCAAAATAATAACTCTGTTAAATTACAGAAAAACTCTGCTAATTTAACAGAGTACACCATACTTTTCCAGCTAACAACATTTCTTGGTAATTTTACTAAAAAACCCTGTAAAATGATTTTGAGAGAAAAAAAATGTTAATTAACAGAGTTTATTGTAAAATATTGGTTGAATATGAAAGCTTTCTTACAGAGAAAACTCCGTAATTTTACTTTAAAACTCTGTAAAATGATTTGGACAAAAAAAACTGTTAATTTACAGAGTTTCTAGTAAAATATTGGTTAAATAAAGCACCATTTAGCAAAGAAAACTATGAAAATTTACATATATTTGTAAAATGCATTTGATGCAAAAAAAAAAATTTACAGAAAAACTCTGTAAATTTACAGAGTTCAGTTAAATGCATGTTATTTTGTAAAATTTTTATAAGATTTCTGAAAAATTTTTTTTGATGACTTTTTTTTACTACTTTTTTAACTGTTTCTCAAAAAAAAAAATATACAGATACAATTTTGATGTTTGGTAACAAAAAAAAAACTACTCAAAACAGAAAACTTTTTTTGACGGCGGCATAATCATACTTGGCGGCGTCATCAAAACGGCAGGCTTTGTGTCGGTGTTTTTCAGTGTTGGAAAATGCAAATAATAGAAATACAGAGTTGTATTTAACTTTACCAGATTGCGTTTGCCGGTTAGAGCCTAAACTACTAGATTGAAAAAAATTAATTTGTATGGGCAATCTAATAGATTGAAACTGGATTGGAGCCACAATCTACTTTAAGCCAGCTTAGAGGACCAGTGTAAACGCACTATAACATCCAAAAAGAGAATGAAGATTTTAGGTATGTTGGATATGCTGACTCCAAAAATGCTCTTACTTTTGTTGAGTCATCTTTAGTTTTTGAGATATCGCTAAAATAAAATTTTTAAATTTATGACCTCTGTAATTTTGTCTGAATATTTATGCCCTTTTTAATAACTCGCTGTCAGAAAAACCTTATAACTGTTTTGGAATCCTGGCATCCAATAAAGGTAAGTTCGTTTTTAAAACTGATGCACTAAATTTTTTTTTTGGAAATTATAGTTAAGCAAAATTGGTAAAAAACGCACTTTTTGGACTCTTTAACAGCGATTTGCTCGCGAACGCGAGCTGATGGAAGCAATTGGATAACAGATTCGGAATCTGCACACTAAAATCCATATAAATCAGGTGCCAAAGGTCAGGCAAATTGAAAAAGTTTAAATTTTGTGAACCTGTGTTATCTGTCAAATTAAGATTACAAAGTAAAAAGTAATACAACAGAGCAAACTTTGTTTTTTGTCACAACAAAATACAAAGTATTTTCTTTAAATCTGTATTTTGACAGAAAACTCTGTCAAATATCTGTTAAATTTAGATTACAGTCATTTTACAGAGTATTTTACAGAGTTATTATTTTGAGTGTAGAAAAGAGTTTCGGCATCTTAAAATTTTTCTATGGCAAAAAAAATTTCTTCAGGGAAAATTTGATAATTTTTCTATAGCACAAATGTATTGAAATATGAGACTTTTTCTATAGGAAAAATCACACAGAATCTGTGACTTTTTTCTATAGGAAAAACGGAATGTGAGACTTTTTCGATTGGAAAAATCACACAGAATCTGTGACTTTTTTCTATAGGAAAATCCTCTCGAAATCGGAGATTTAAAAAAGTCTCCGAATCTAAGAAAAATGTCTCAGAGCTCGTGAGTTTTTATTTAGAAAAAAAAATCTCGAATCTGATAATTTTTCTATGGGAAAAATTTTTAAGAATCTGAGACCTTTTTTATAGAGAAAATGCCTCAGAATCTGAGACTTTAAGGAAAAATGTGCCAGAATCTGAAAAAATGGCTTAGATTCTGAGATTTTTCTATTTGAAAAATGTCTCAGAATCTAAGAATTTTTCTTTTGGAAAATTTTTAAGACTCAGACTCTGAGACTTTTTCTATAGAAAAAATGTTTCAGAAGCTGTGAACTTTTTATAGGAAGAATAATTTAGAATATAAGCCTTCTTAAACACCTAAATTCTCAGACTTTTCGTTAGGAAAGATGTCTCAGAGAATTATAAAAAATCTTAGACTTTTTTTTAAGGAAAAGTGTCTCAGAAAACTATACTTTTTCTTTAGAAAAAAGTCTTAGAATCTAGGAAATCTCCTTAAAAACAGCATTAAAGTCTTACATTTTTTTAATCACAAGTACTTTTCATAAAATAATTTTTCAAAATCTGAAAATTTTGGTGTAGAAAGAACGTTTCGGTATCTTAGAACTTTTCAGTGGAAAAATAAAAAAAAAATATTTCAGAACCTAAGTAAGAAGTTTTCTGTGATAAAAAAGTCACTAAATCTGAAAATTTTTCTATATGAAAAATTTTTCTAAATAGAGGAATTTTTTTGGTGGGAACCAACTTCAAATGCGTGTAAAAAAATCTAGCACTGAACTAAAAAAAGCCTTGATGGATTATTTACGTAAAATGTCAGCTTTTATATGATTTTGGTTTCATTCCATTCTGATTTGAAAAGTTCGATATTGTATCACGGTGCAACTAACAGCGAGTATAAAATATTAAGTTTTAAAAAAACAATTTTAAAATTAATTTATTAAGTAACTTACTACTTAATTTAAACTAAAGCGAATGCAATTTAAATAAGATATATACACGTTATACTGGTTTTCAAACATTTTTTTTTGCACAATTGTATTTAATTATGTTATATTTCTTATTTGTAAAGTGGGTGTGGTTTTGAAAACAAATTTAGTTTCTCGTACAAAAACTACATTGTAAATCTTTTTCAAAAATTCTATAAAATAAACTATAAACAAAATACACAAAATTTATTCGTATTCTTCGTATGTTGTAACTTTTTCAAAGGACCTACTCCTGTGTGTTGTTAGACAAACACACATATATTTACATATATCCCAGTAGGAACTGCAATTATCAAACAAACGATTTCCATTTTTAACTACTGTAAGCTATTTTTTGTATATTTTGTGTATACTAAATTTCCTATATGGGTTTACACCTTTTTTATTTTATAGGTAGATTCATTTTGAACACATTTGTAAGTTTAGTTTGATTTAATTGTAAGATACGTTTTGCCGCCACCACTACGACTACTTACGAGAAGTACAACAACTTAACCAAATGGTTACACTCAAAAAACTATTTTGTTTACACAGTGATACAAAATCGAACTTTCGAATCGCAATGGGATGAAAACAAAAGCAAATGAAAGCGGAAATTTAAAATAACAAAAGCTTAAAGGTTTTATTTTTAGGTCTGCGCTAGACTTTTTTTTACATACATTTAAAGTTGGTGATTTTATTTTAAATTTTTGTAAGCTAAATATGTCCTACTTAATATGTCATACTTAATATGTCCACTTTAGGGGCCCCTAGTGGTGCCGCTATTTTACATGTGGGAGCTAGCGCCCAAACTTAAGTTGGAAATTACGTTTGATATAACCGGTACAAATATCGCTGCAATCGGTTCAGTACCCACTTACTGAATAGCCAAATTATTTAAAATAAACCACTGTGCACCGTTGCGTATGATTGTTATTTAAAGGCAATTACAAAATTAAGCATACGCCACCCATACAGTTGTCAAGCAATTATCAATATAATAACAATGCGTGTAAAAAAATCTAGCGCTGAACTAAAAAATGCCTGCGAATTTTATACTCTTGCCCAAAACATTAACCTTCAAATTCATAAAAGTTACAAAAGGCTTATAAAAGGCTTGACAAAGTGAGTGTACCCCCGTACTGTGGTTGGAGGGTATAAAAATTTATGAAAAAAAAATTTGATGAAAAAAAATATGATAAAAAAAAATTTATGAAAAAAAAAATTATGAAAAAACAAAAAAATTTATGAAAAAAAATTTCGATAAAAAAAAAAATTTATTAAACAAATAAATTTGATGAAAAATAAAATTAATGAAAAATAAATTTGATGAAAAAAAAAAAATTTATGAAAAATAAATTGATGACAAAAAAAATTGATACAAAAAAAAAATGATTAAAAAAAAAAGTTTGACGAAAAAAAAAAATTATGAAAAAAAAAAAATTTGATGAAAAAAAATTGATGAAAAAAAAAAATTTATGAAAAAAAAATAATTTCATGGAAAAAAAATTGATGAAAAAAAAAAAATTTGATGGAAAAAAAAAGTTTATGAAAAAAAAAAAATTTTGATGAAAAAAAAGTTTGATGAAAAAAAAAATAACAATTGATGAAAAAAAAAAAATTTATGGAAAAAAAATTGATGAAAAAAAAAGTTTATGAAAAAAAAAAATTTGATGAAAAAAAATTTTTTTTTTGTTGAAAAATAATTATGTTACTTTTTATTCACCAGCTGGTGAAAAACGGTTTTATTCACCACGAGGTGAATTATTATCCAAGTTACAAACCCAAGTTATTAAAATTTTTGTTTTTTAAAAAAGGAAAATAGTAATTCTTGTTTTCTTTTCGTTTATTGTTAGCTTATATGAGGAGTTTCGGCTAAGACTTAAATTTTGAGGTAAAAAAGATGTGATTTTTGTTTTAATGGCACATCGATGAAAGTTGGCATAAATATTAGAAGCTATTTAAGAATAAGAAATTCGTTCGCGTCAATTAAATCGCGCAAGGGGGTCAAAAGTTATGGCGGTTTTAAGATTTAGCGGTTTTAAAAAATCTTAAAAATATTTTAAATATTTTTTTTTCTACACATTTGTTGCATGCGTTTTTAAAACATGCCAGGATATATCATTTCTTCTAAAATATATGATATAAATTTAACCCTTTAATGACCAAACGATTTAAAAAAAAAATATCTAAGTACCTAAAATCCCGATTAATTCGCGGTAAAAGAAAAGTTTCACAATTTTTTATAATATATTTAGGCAATGCGCGTTGGTTTTACTGAAAAAAAATCTCGGAAAATCGTATCATTGTACCAGTGTTTAAAAAAATCGGTGATGCTTTTTTATAACAAGAAAATTTAATATGGTCCAAAAAATCTATAATCATCAAAATTTTTTAACCCGCCTCTGATTTTATGATGACACATCAAGTGGGCTTTCATTTAAAAAAAATTTCATCCGATTTCGTGTAAAGCCTTGGATGTGCCAGATCAAAACAGGTTTAGATAAAATCATCGCGCTTTCCGCTCAGAATGGCTTAAAGTAAAAAATCAAAAAGCAAATCAGTTCTACTCGTTAAGGCACGTCTTTTGGTGTATTAAAATGAAACAGATTTGCAAATTTCGCAAAATTTTCAAGAATGCCATAAAATTTTTGCAATTTCTTTTTTATAACCCGCCAGTGATTTTTTTATGTAAACTCCTAAAAAACTCGGTTTACGCAAGAATCCACCAAATTTCGAGTGAAACCGCGAATGTGCCTCGCTAAAAACTGTTATTTTAAAAAAATTACGTTTTTTCTTTCGAAATTTGATCTGCTGAAACTCCTTAACTATTCGTGGCACATTAACGGAATTAATTCCAAAATGTTAAGAATTACAACAGCTACCAACTCTAGTTCAACTTTTTTCATTTTATAGAGGGGGCCGAAATCCCTGATCAAAAAACCTCGAAAATTTAAAAACTCTTAATTTTTGGTTTCAAAACTTAACCGTCTTATAACTTCTTAACAAGCGATGAAGCATCTATCAAGCCAACATTAAAATAATCTTTTGTATGTACTGACTTTGTGTTATGCCGCAAAAGATTGAAATATAAGGAGAACTTAAAAAAAAAAGCGAAAGAAAGTAAAAACTATGGATTTTTTCAAGCCATTTTTATCGATTTTTCAACTTTAACCCTCTATAACTTTTACGCATGAAGTGGAGTAATCCATAAATATTGCTCAGTGATGGCTCAAGGTCTTGTTTACACAACTGCATTTACAGTTTTTCTAAATTCCAAAAACTGCCGGTTTTTTTAAACATTTATTTCAGTTTCACTGAGTTGAAATTTAAAAAAGATTTCATAATATAGTCAAACTGAGGTGGCGTCCTGCAAGTTTTTTAAAATAAGACACCGGCCTCTGTTCTGTCTTTCACAACTTTTCAATTCACATGAAAATTTCCGAATCACATGAAATCAAGTTTAGTGTTTTGTTGATCACTGTCTCATTCAAAGTTGAAATCGAATAATTAAAATTTAAAAAATTATAAGGAAAAAAGTACATTCGTTTTACTTTCACCAAATTTTATTTATGTGAAACAAAACGAAAAAGAAATTCGGATGTGAAATCTAGAACACCAAAAAAATTCGGAAATTTTCACTTTCACATTTTTTATGTGAATTACTTTTTTTGGAACAGCGGCCACCAGCCTAAAAACATTATCATGTTAAAAATTCGGACATGAATTTGGTGGAAATTTATTTTTTCAAACTTTGATATCTAGTTGCAGATGCTCTTGCAAAGATTTTTCACGAAATTCGAAAGTTTAGATCTGTGCGCCTTTACGTATGATTGTTATTTAAAGGCAACTACAATAATAATAATTGTTACTATATTAACAAATCGTTTGTGCACAAACTTAAATATTAATATATATTCGACTCTATCCACAATGGGAATTAGAAAGACGAAGAAATTGTACTATACTAGTAAGGCAACGATTGTCAAAAACCAACAACAATATTTAAAACATTTTTACAAGAATCGAATATGTATTAATATTTTATTGTGCACAAACGATTTGTCGTTAAACTCGTTTGCTACTTTGTAGTAAACCGTTTCTATTTTTGCTAAATAATCTTGACAATGGAATTTTGACAAATTCCGAAACACGTGTCGATTAAGTCTTGCAAAAATGACCAACATAAATAAATTTAAAACAAAAAAATAATTTTCTTGAAAATTATGCTATGAGAATATCATGGTTTTAATTAGTAAAGAAAATAATGACCTCGAGCCAGAATAAACATCCTCAAAATATAATATTTTAAAGGTCGAATAAAACAATTTTTATTGTTTAATAAAAATTAATCAGAATTTGAATTATTTTTATATTTAAACTCAGCATCTGTGGACCAAAACTGCTGTTTTTAAATTTTTTAAATATTTTTCCCATAAGTACGCAAAAATTCGTTTTTAGCTTGATTTGGTTAAAAAATTTTGGATATGAGTTTTGGTTGAAAAACGTATTTTTCCTAACTTTGACCGATGGTTTCCGATTGAACATGTCCTTGCAAAACTTTTTCGTAACACACAATCAGCTATTCCACAATCAGCTATTCCGTGGTCTTGGTTCGGCAGGTATTAAGTACAACACGAAATTCGAAAGTTTATATTTGACGGGATGCCCTAGGGCACAGTGGTTTATTTTTAATAATTTCGCTTTTTAGTTAGTAGGTACTGAACCGATTGCAGCGAAATGCATATCGGTTATAGCTTGCTTAATTTAGAACTTAACTTTGCATGCTTGACCCCACATGTCAAACAGCGGCACCACTAGGGGCCCCTAAGTTAGGACATTTTAATAAGTACATTTTAAATGCTTTAAAATCACCAACTTTAAATGCGTGTAAATAAAAAATCTAGCGCTAAAAAATCGTTGAGGGTTTTGTTATGTAAAATGTCAACTTTCAACTTTGTCTTTGGTTTCATCACTGTATTATTAGTAATTTTAGGTCTCAAAGCCTTATGCTGATTTTTTAGCTGACGTATTTTTTGAGTGTAACATTTGCATTTAAATTTAAATTTTTTTGTTGTTTGTTGCTGCTATTTCTGCTATTATTATTATTGTAGTTTTGTGTAACTTTAAATGTTAAGCTACTGACTTTTTGACCTTTTGTCTAAAGAGAGTGTTGGCTGGCTGGTTGGTTGGTGGGTTTGCTTTTTAATTTGGTTGGCTGCCGTCCGTGGCTATATGTCTTCCTGCCTATTTAGTACAATGAGGGTATTTTGAGTTGAATGAATGGGTTTTCTTGTAGAAAGACTTTAAGTTTTTCTCTTTATTCATGGTGTTTTAGTATTATTGTTATTTTTAGTTGTTATATTTTTTATACTTTCTACTACTTCTATCCTTTTTTTTGTATTTCAATTTTTTTTTTCTTTTTTGCATACAATAACAATTTAAATTTATTTTTAACATGCAAAGCCATGCAATGCCAGTAAACTTTAAGCCGTTAATATCGTAGTTATAGTTTGTGGAAGAGAAGGAGGAAAAAGCAAAAGAAGGTACATACGGACATACGTAAATTCCTTGTGTGTTCCTTGTGTATCGCAACAACAAAATTCTAGACGTAGACTAATGTCTTTATTTTTAATAGGTTTCTATTTGTTTTTATTACAATTTTCACGAGTTTTCTTCATTTATTCATTTTTATTTTCTTTGTTTTCCTAGGTTTCAAACATTTATTCACCAACTAATTTTAGTTAACCCATTAATGATACAAAAGAGTCCTTATACAGTATGGGGATATACTCACATTATCATTCATTATGTGTGTAACGCATCTAAATATCGGTCTGGGACCGACTATACTGTGCAACAGTGAAAAAAAAAAACACAAAAACACAACCAAAAGGTAATAAAACCCTTTTTTCGAATTGTCCGGTTTGGTGACTAATTCTTTTTTATTGGCCGCCAAAGATTCTAAAAAGCTATGGGACCCACAAAATGTGGTGTCATTAGATTTTTCTCAACAACTTTATCAGATTTTTTGCTACCGCTTTTTTGCTACCGCTTTATTATAGTTTATTATAGTTTTTTCCTAACAATACCTGGCAAAATTGTAACAACGGTAAAGCTGAACTACTTCCTAGTAATTTTACAAGCTTTTTACCAATAATTTTGCAATTTTACAAGGTTTTTACCAATAAAATTGTAAATTTACAAATTTTTTGACACGATAAACTTTACGAGGATGTTTTTAATTTTACTAGATTTTTTGCTACCTCCTATTTTTCGGAAATTCCTAGTAATTTTACAAGCTTTTTACCAATAAAATTGTAAATTTACAGGTTTTTGGAGCAATTGCAATTACAAGGAATTCTCGTGAATTTACTAGATTTTTTTTGTAAAATTATCTTGGAAATTTGTAAAATTACAAAACTAATTGTAAAACAAGCAAGAAAATTATAGTCGGCTAAGACCGACCATATGATACCCTACACCACTGTTTTCCGAAAATAGATCCTAAGTCCATACATGGACCGATTAGATTTATGTTTCGTTAAATCTTTAATTTGTATAGAAAACACACACAAACAAAATTTGAGTGAAATTTGATTATTTTTGTTGCCAATAGACCGATTTTACTGAATATCAGGCTATGGGTCTAACAATAAGTCCAAAAATGGTCCAATTATATTCGGAATTGATTATACTACCGAGCCACACGTTTAACACCTACAAACAAAATTTTTATTAAATATTTACAAATTTCATGATTTTTGAGAGATTTATGTGAATATCGGGAGGGTGGTTTGTATGGGGACTACAAGAAGAACTGGCCCGATTCCTTTAAAATTTGTAATGGTGATTTGTGAATACAATATATGTTTACCTGCCAAGTTTTGAAAGGATACCTAATTTAAAACCGTTGTTAGAGTCATTTAAGGCACATTGAAAGTGACGTTTGTATGGGGGCTAGATTTAAAACATGGACCGATTTTTTGCCCATTTCAATAGGCTTCGTCTTTGGGCCAAAAGAAGCGTAAGATTCAAATTTCAGCCAAATCGGTTAATAATTGAGACCTGTATCGTGTTTACAACGTTACATGGACAGACGGACAGACAAACGGACGGAAGGACAGACGGACATTGCTAAATCGACTCAAAAAGTGATTCTGAGTCTATCGGTATACTTGAAGGTGGGTCTAGGACCAATATTTCGGGTAGTTACAAACATCAGCACAAACTCATTATACCCCGTGTGGTACAGGTATACTTACAAAAAAAAAATCAAATTTCGATCCAAATTTGTTTTTAAAAAAACAAGGGAAACTGTCAAATATTGGTAAAATGCATGGTTGGTTACCGTTACCCTTATTATACCGTTACCGATTCAAAACCCTTTCAAATCGAATACCGTTACCGTTACCGATACCGCTAGAAATATTTTTAAAATACCGTTACCCTTACCGTTACCGTTATAATTATTAGAAGTTACCGGTATTGTACCGGTATTCAAAATTTTACCTGTTTTAAGGGATTTTAACGAAAAAAAAAATAAAATCAAATTGCTAATATAATTTTAAATTTATAATTTGCAAATTATCATAAAATAAATGACAAAAATAATAATCATATCAAATCTATACTGGTTTTTGGGTCTATAAAATATTTTTAGCTTTCAGTTCTATCTTTTTTCAAATTTTTAACTAAATTAATAATACCGGTACGTACCGGTTTGGTTGGTTCGGTACCGGTACATACCGTTACCGAAACGATTTGAAAACACTTACCGTTACCTTTACCGAAATAAATAAAAATTAGATACCGTTACCGTTACCCTTACCGTTATTCGTTTCGGTAACCAACCTTGGTAAAATGGGATTACGAGACTTTTCCTAGTAATTTGGCAAAGTTTTTTTTTGTGTGTGGGAACATAGTCACACAATCTGAAAACTGATTAAAAAAAGTTTTTTACTTAAAATAAAATATTTCTAATCAAAATTGTTATTTTTTTTTTCGTTAGAAAACTTATTATCACTTAAAAATGGCATTATGGACGGTATTCGTGGATTCGGCCAAGCAGAATTTAACTTCTAACATGATAATGTTTTTAGGCTGGTGTCTAATTTTAATCAATATTTTTTTTCATGAATATTTTTTTAAACAATATTTTTATTGTTAATATTTTTATCATCAATATTTTTGTTAATCAATATTTTTTTTCATCAATATTTTTTTCACATTTTTTTTTATTAACTTTTTTTTTCATCAAAAAAAATTTTTTCATCAAAAATTTTTTTTCAATGCATATCTTTCAAATTTTTTTTTTGTTCATCAAAGATTTTGTTTTTTTTATTAAATTAATATTTTTTGTTCCTTTTACATTTTTTTTTCATCAATATTTTTCTTTCATCAATATTTTTTTTCATCAATATTTTTTTTTCATCAATTTTTTTTTTTTCATCAATATTTATATTTATCAATATTTTTTTTTTTTTTTTTTATCAATATTTTTTTTCATCAATATATTTTTTTTCTTAATATTATTTTTTTTTATCAATATTTTTTTTTTTTTCATCAGTATATTTTTTCGCCAATATTTTTTTTTTCATCAATATTTTTTTCACTAATATTTTTTTTTTCATCGATAATTTTTTTTTTTCATAATTTTTTTTTTGTCAAATATTTTGTTTTTTATCAATAATCATTTTTATTAAAAACTTTTTTTCACCAAAAACTTTTTTTTATCGATAAAAACAGACAGACAAACACAATGATGGACATCACTAGAATACCTTAGAAACATTTACGGTGAGAAATTGGGAATTGTTTCATTTGTCTTACAAAAATACATAAAAAACCTTGTAAAAATATAATGTCATTCTCAAAAACTTAATTGCGCATGACAATTCTCAACCGATCGCGTTCATATTTTTTTACTCTAACCTCATTGTTTTGTAACTGGGTTACAATTTTGGAAAATCGGAAATAAACAAAATATGGTCCACCATAGTGCAAAAATAATAATAAATGAATTTGTTAACATACGTCGCAAGGGAGAAAGTCCCCTTACGTCCCCCGGCGACGTGACGCCCCTGTCAGTTCCTTTTTATATATTTAATTTATTTTTTTTTTTTTTGTAATGTAAATTTTAGAAATTTCGCTGAATCCCATTGAAATACCTACTAGTAATTAGAGGGTATAATAAACAAATACCATGCGAGAGTTAACACAGTATGCAGCAGTTGAAACATTAGCCTTATTCGTCAGTTTTTTTTTATATTCATGCTGGTAATTTAAGATTATTTGAAAAAAGAAAAATTACCTTTAAATATGCAACTGTGTGTTTTAATGTGCCTCTTAATTTTGTTGAAAGTTAAATTTAAGTTTTGAATTTTACTGTAGCAATTCATTAGAAATTTGCATAGCATTTTAAATTTGCTATAAATTCTGTTGCGAACGTATATAAGCCACAGTTATGAAATATCAAAGAATCATTAAAAACTTAAAGGAAAAGAAATAGTTTAGCATTATGATGAAATATTTTTAAATTAGATTTAAAGAAAATTTTTTAAACCGAAAAATTTTTTAAAGCAAACTGAACCTAAAAATATTTCTAAAAATAGTTTTTAAAATCCAAAAAAAAAAAACTGATTTTAGAAACGAAGATTTAAGTATATCAGTACCACTTGGGATATCTACCTTGACAAAACCTTAGTACTTTCTGTTTAAGTCACTCTTTCTCTTTTAACATGATAATGATTTTGGGCTCGTGTCCTATTTTAAATGGGACATGATGCTTCATAAGTTTGACTATATAAGCCAACGACTAAAAAAAAAAGAAAATAAGAACTACTGTTTTGATTTTGATAAAACCAAAATATTTTTCATCAAAAAAAAAAATTTTTTCGCCAAAAATACTTTTTTTTACCAAGTACAAAGCTCAAACAAGTAAGAGTATTAAATTTCCAAAATGTTAAAAAATTAATTAACTTAAAATTTGTATTAAGCAATTTTTTTGGTCCGCCCCTTTTTGTGGGCGTCAAAAAATAAGTTACATAATTATAAAATAGTATTCACCCTGTGTCCAAGCGCAGAACTCTAAACCTCGTCTCACATAAAATTGTTTCATTTGATTTATACTTCAAAAAGGAACTTTTCCCCTGATTTTGCACATTTACGAATTTAACCTGAGCCGATTTTGCACATTTACGAATTTAACCGGCAGCCTATTCTATTTTGAACTGAATTGTGATTTTTACAGAGAGACGGACTGACTGGCATTCATAGAATGTATTAAAAATTGATCATAGATCAAACCACTATTTACTTTATGCTGGTACGGATCAATGGAGTGGGGGAGGGAAGAAAATATCTCCCCCAAAGCAAATTCAGAAAAAAAGAAAGGAAGAAAAATTAAAAGAAGAAAAAATGAAGGAAACGAAAGGAACGAAATCAAGAGGATAGGAAAAGGGAAAAAAGAAAAAGAAATAATCTGAGAATTTGTTTTTGTGAAGAATGTCTACACACAAAAAAAAACTTTGTCAAATTACTAGAAAAAGTCTTTTAATCACATCTTACCAATATTTGACAGTTTTCCTTGTTTTTTAACAAACAATTTTCGATTAAAAATTTATTTTTTTTTTGGTAATTTTACAATTTTTTTGTAATTTTACATATTTTCAAAATTTTTTTACAAAAAAAAATCTAGTAAATTCACGAGAATTCCTTGTAAGTTTTATTCTGTCAAAAAAGTTGTAAATTTACAATTTTGTTGGTAAAAAGTTTCTAAAATTACAAAAAAAACTAGTAATTTTTACTAGGAATTCTCGTAAAATAGGAGGTAGCAAAAAATCTAGTAACGTTACGAAACCTCCTTGTAAGTTAAAGCACGTCAACAAATTTTTAAATTTACTATTTTATTGGTAAAAAGCTTGTAAAATTACAAAATTATTGGCAAAAAGCTTGTGAAATTTCAAGGAATTGTTGTCAAATTTGAGGTAGCAAAAAAAAACTTTTTTTGTCGTTTTACAAGTTTTTTTTTTTGAGTATGCTTTAATTTTTTTGTCCCATCCAAGATACAAAATCTTTTTGCCCTGTGTTATTTGCGGTGATAAAATCCCCACGGACATTATCCCCACAGCCCAAATGAGGGTAATATCTAAATACATCTCGGTCATAAGCCCTATATTAGCTAGTCACCGATATTGGTAATTTTTGGTTTTTTGCAGACAAGGGAAAAATTCGAATTTTATTTAAAATTCATAAGGTATTTGAAATAAAATTTTTTTTTAAATAAATTTCTCAAAAACATTTGAATTTTATTATTTCCAAAAATAAAATTCTCAAAAAAATAGATTTTTATTTTCCTATAAATAAAATTCTAAAAAATTAAAGATTTTTATTTTTGGTTTGAATTTCATTTTGTAAAACAAATAATAATAAAACAAAGTAATAACTGTTAGTTTATACTAATGTGGTAAACTAGAATTTTTAAATACTATGTATGTTAATTAATGGTAATTTTTTATTAAAAAGAAGTTAATAAATCCATATTACAATGAATGTTAACATAGATAGAATGCAAAAGTTAGTCTCTACATAATAAGTTTTTTACATCCTTAAGATAAAATATTTCAGAATTAAAAAAATTGCATATAAAAAACTTAAATGGTATTATAGTCGTGGACATTTTCTAACTGAATCTAACACCTATTTTCATAATTTTCTAAGGGAAAACAAATATCTCAAATATATTTTATAGAAAAATGTCCCAGAATTCCAGACATTATCTTTACAAAATATTTAAATGCTTATTTGCCTCTGACTAAATGAGTTTTTTTATTGAAACATTTTCCACAATTTTAAAAATTTTTCTGTAGGAAAAATATATTAAAGGTTATAACTTCTATAGAAAAAAAACTATAAAATATAATCCCTCAGAAACTGGGAATTTTTCATAAAAAATACTGTTTCTGAATCCCAAGAATATTTCTGCAAAAAAGATTTCTCAGGATCGGATAACTTTTCAGTAGGAAAAACGTTTAAGAATCTGAGCTTTTCTATGAGAAGTATATTTTCAAATCTAAGAATTTTTGTTATGGAAATATTTTTAAGAATATGATTTTTTTTTTAATCTTTTAGAATCTGAGAATTTTATATAGGAAAATATTTTTTTATATTTATAAAAATCATTGATCAATGAACTTTTCTATACAAAACTATATTAGATGTGAGATTTTTTTGGAACGAAAAAAATACTCATAATCTAAACATTTTTCTGTTTGTAAGAATTTTGTAAGAATTTTCTATAGAAAACTTATTTCTAAATCTTCAAATTTTCTGTTGAAATAGTGTCTTAAAATGTTTCTTTAGAAAAATTTCTAAGACCCTAATAATTTTCTATATGAAAAATGTTTCAGAATCTGAAAAACTGCCTCAGAAAATCCTTTTTTTATGAAAAATTGCTATAACCCAGCAAAAACTTGGTAATGACACATCATTACCATTCTAATTACTTAGTAATGACAGAAAATTACCTTTAGCATTATTTTGAAATGTAAAATAAGGACTTATTAATAATGACTTACATAAGTCATTATAATAAAATAAAAAAATTTCAGAACTAGATTTTCTCTTTTTGACTCACTGTACATTATTTTGAATAAAAATAAAATAAAATTAAATATTTTTTATTTTTTAAAATTTTTTTTTTTAAATAATTTTTTCATTACCTATAAGTATATATGTAATTAGTTATTAATATTGGTTTGATAATCATTACATTTGGCACATTTGCTTGTAAATGTAATGGGAAAGGTAATTCGAATCAGAAGTAGTTATAACTTTTGAATTTCCCATTACACATTTCATTACTTGGTAATGCAAGTTTTTGCTGGGAAAGTTAAAGATTCTATTTTTAGAAAAGTGCACAAAATGTCTTAATAAAGTTTCTGTTCGAAAAAGCTTTCAGAATCAGAGAATTACATTAAAATATGAGAATTTTTTAAGAGGTTTTCAATAAATAAGTGGATCAGAATTTGGAAATTACTAAAAAAAAAACTATTGCATTATAAGTTTGAACTAAGTAAATTATTAAATTACATTAAATTGAAGATAGTGGCAATTTACTGTCATATGGGGATGTATTTAGCTTATTAAGTTACCTTGATACATACAAATACTAGAACATTATTAAAATATTTACTTGTTTGAAATATATTTATTTGTATTAAAATAAAATTCTTTTTTTTTTATTAATAAAATTCTTTTAAGAATTTTAAATAAATTTTTTTAGAATTTTATTTCTTTTAAGAATTTAAAATAAAATTCTTTAGAATTTTATTTAAAATTCAAAATTGAATTTTTTGAAAAATTCAAAATTGAATTTTATCAATAACGAATTTTAATTTTTATTGTTTTTCCTTGTCTGGTTTTTTGATAGAGATTAATGTTTAAAACCCATATTTTTTATCAATACTTTGGAAGATATGGGGATTTTAAAAATTGTTTTTTTTTTTTTTACAATGTTAACTTTTAGAGAGTTTATTTACGGTTTTTTTACCCGTAAAACATATAAAAACAATATTATAGCTAAATTATAAAAAAATAAAGACTAGAAAAAAAAAAATCAACAAAAAAATTTTGAAATCGATACTTAAATGTCCTTTTTGCCTGTGAAGAACACCAAGGATTTCCAAAAACAAAATTTTTCATTAATGTTTGGAATATCCTTTAAACGCTATTAAATTTAGAAACAAAAAAAAATATCGTAATATCCTTCTTTCCTGACAAGGACCATGGATTTCTAAAACCAAAATTTTATATTAAAGTTTAAAATGCCCTTTTAACGATGTTGAAATTTCAGGGAGGTGTTTCTTCGCATTGTTGAGCAATAAATTGCCAAAGTTTATTAGAGTGCCAAATATTTGATTTTTCAAAATTTTTGAAAAAAATCACAAATTTAGTTTCATCACTAACTTTAACAAATTAAAATTTAAACATTATTATAAAATTCTTGTTTTGGAAATCCATGCTGTCCTTGCGGAGAAAAAAGAACATTTCAATATTGTTTTCAAAAATGTTTGTTGAAATTTTAAAAAAAAAAATTTGTTTGTTTTTAAAAGAAAATTTCAATAATTTTTTCAACAATATTCTCACAGAAAGTTTTTTAGTACAACTTTTGGTTCCGAATAAAAAAACACAAAAAACTGTCTACTTAGAGAAAACTGTTTATTTTGTTAAACATTTTTCAAAAAATGCCTGCGAGTTTTGTACTGTTGCCCAAAAGATTAAAGCATTAAAATATTTTCCTGAAGATTTGGGTGTACTTGCCAAAGCAAAGTTTTTTTAGACAAAATAATGTTATGATCATTTGCCATTCCATACAAAACAAATTGAAATATCGGTCGAGGACCCCATTAAGTTTATATATTATTTATCTATTTCTAAGACACGTCCATCTATCTGTCTGTGGAAAGCAAGATGCTGTCCAAACTAAAAGAGCAGTTAATTTGGTAAATGAGTTTATTACTTCAGTGCAAAAAAGTATTTTTACATTTTGAAGAATATAAAATATTCGGCATAGAAGAACTTAACACTCTCAATTGTATTTTGTTCATTTGTTAAACAAATGGAATATTTTTATGTCAAAAGTTTAGACATGGTGAAAACTTGTTTTGGTGAAACATTTTGGTGAAAAAAAAAAAAAATTTGATGAAAAAAAGTTTTTGATGAAGAAACAAAGTTTTTGACGAGAAAAAAATTGATGAAAAAAATGTTTATAAAAAAAAAGTTTGATAAAAAAAAATTTTGATAAAAAAAAATTTTGATAAAAAAAAAATTTGATAAAAAAAACTTTGATGAAAAAAAATTATGAAAAAAAAAATTTGATGAAAAAAAAATTTTGATGGAAAAATTTTTTTTTTTTTTTTTTGTAAAAAAATTTGCAGAAAAGAAATTTTTGGTGAATTAAAAAAAAAAAATTTAAATAAAAAAAATTTTAGGAAAATAATTGATGAGGGACATTTACAGTGTTCGCAACTTGAAAGTTGTTTCGGCCGAGCCGTGACCAGCCTTAAAACATTTCATGTAAGGATCAAATATTTGGCTCACCAACAAACTTTAAAAATTTATTGCTCAATAATACAAAAAACACCCCTCTGAAATTCTAACAGCGTTTAAGGGACACTTTAGACATTCATAATTTTTTTTTTTTCGAAATCCATGGTGTTCTTTCCAGGAAATAAGGACATTCAAAAATTGTTTTAAAAATTTTTCGTTGAAATTAAAAAACAAATAAAATTTTAAAAATGAATTTGGTCATAATACCCACAACGGAATTGTGGATAACTTCTGAAGGGATTATGCCATGTCACCGTTATTTGCTCGACTACCCGATCAATAAACCGGGTTTGAGTAATAATGGGCTCTTGCTAAACTAATAATAACTAATTATTGCTCAAACCCGGGTTACTGAATACCCTTTTATGCACTTAAAATTTCTTATCACGTTTCTAATCAATTACTTTGATTAAGTTTTACAAGGAAAGTGTAGAAAGAAAGTTCTTTCATCGTAATCACAATGCCACCTACATGAACCTACTTCTATCTGTAATTAAATTATAGTAGGGTGGTCGCTTTTATCTTTGAAAACATATTTTAAATTATCGGATTTCAATGACCTGAGATTTAAAATAAAAATATGTCAAATTAGAATTTTCCTAAAATTTGTATTAGCCTACACTCTAAAAAAACACATGTAAACTTACTATCATAAATTGTGTAAACTTTTGTTGAACAGCACGCATTTTGTGTTATTATAAGCACAAAATGCGTAAAATACTTTTAAACTAATTAAACACAGCAAATTATAAATATTATCCGTCAATTCAAATATTTTACACACAAATGTGTAAATAAAATTTTCGAACAACATACATACACACATGTTAAATAACTAAAATGCTTAAGCTTTTGTAGCGTAGTGGTTAAGAAGTGTACTTTCAAAACGGAAGGTGGCGAGTTTGATGCTGGCTGGCGTTGAATGTTTTTTTTTTGTTATATTTATTCACCTTTTCAATTTATTCAACTTACACATTCAGAGTAAAATTACCCAATTTATAGTAGGAGTCCAGTTTCATACTATAAATTGGGTAAATTTCAACAAATTTTGATTAGAGTGTAACTAAAACTGTATAAAATAACGAATTTTATATATAAATGTGCACACAGTTTTCACCCTAATACTAAAAATTTAATGTAATGTCATAAATGTCACGAAAATGTCTGCGTGATGTTGTTTGTCTATATTAAAGGCCGTGTGATTAATTATATTCAATTTTGGCAACATTATTAAATTATGGTTTTTGTATTAAAGATGACGTGTCTTGTTTAGATTTTTCTATATTCCATCGAGGTGTGTGGTTTTTACAACATTTTCATCATCAGCTATTGCAAAATGTCTGTAAAGGAAATTAAAAATCATAAAAATTTAATGTAAATTTATTTATGTACGCATTGATAGACATACATATTTGTAAATTGTTTATGTGTGTTTGGGATTTATAAACATACATAGATACTTTTCCATTCAATGACATTTTTGTTAATGTTTAAAAAGCTGTAATGTAATTATAATACACAGCTTAACCACTAATTCAATTTTTATGCATAGGTAAATACATTTTAAAGTTAATAGTACAATTTTGTATTTTAAGAATGGAGTGGTGATCAATGAAATTATTGCAAATCATGCTCATCAATGCTTTTGAAGTGTATGAGTTATTGAGAAATTTGTAGTTTTTAAACACAAAAATCTCGTCTTTTAAACACTCCACTTATTGTAAAGGTGCATTTACACGAGAGAGAAATTTCGTAAAGAAAATCGAAAATGTGCCATCTAAATAGAGCTATATCTGTTTAAAATATCATCATCTTAAAAAAAATCAATATTCATTTAAACTCTAAAATTTTGTGAAAATATTAGAATTTTGTTTGTGTGCGTTAAACGGTAACCTAATAAAATTTTATTTTAATTGGACCTTAGGCCACATTTAATACTTTCGCCGATATTTAATAAAATCGGTCAATTGGTAACTAATGAATGCCTATTTCACTCAAATTTGGTTTAAGTGTATTTTCTACACTTATTAAAGATTTTACAAAATATATATAAAATCGACCATTATTTCGAATTGGGATCCATTTTCCGGGAAACACTAGCGTATGGTATTATATGGTCGGTCTTGACCGACTATAATTTCCTTACTTGTTTTTGTAGATTTTGGCCGACTTTTCGTTTAGAAATCTAAATATATATACATACAGTGCGTATGAGTTATATTTACTTTCAGTGTGATTATATAACACTCATACGGTCTTTAGAAATCTAAACCATATACAGTGCGTATGAGCAATATTTTAATACATCATGATCAGGGAAACAAAAAATTGCAGTTGCTGTTTTTTTCAATAAGTGGATTTATTTTCGGATTAATCTTTTTTATTTTAAAATAAATATTTTAACATGCCAAAACAAATTTGGAATATTTTTTTCCGCAATCTACGATGAATAAGCAATTATAGTCCGATAAAAAAATTAAAAAAATTTTGAAAATGAAAAAATGTTATAAATACATCAAAAGAAATCCAACAAAATTTTAGGATTTAATAAGTCCACTTTGGATTAATTTTGATTTATTTATAATTTTTTTTATTTTCCAAATTTTTTTATTATTTTTTCGGATTATAATTGCTAATTTATTTTTGATTACTCCAAATTTGTTTTGGTATGTTAAAATATTTTTTAAACAAAATAAGATTAATATAAAAATAAATCCACTTTTTGAAAAACACAACAAGTATCATGTTTTTTCCTGCGCACATTGGGAACTTTGTATGAAAAAGGAGCGCATCGACATTTTTTTGTTATAACTTTTTAACGGGTAGGAATTTCACGACATTCTTTACTATTACAAAAACTAGAGACCTTAAGGAACTTACACATGTGGATTGAACACTTACTTGTAAATTTTAGGCAAAGTTTGTTAATTTATTTATATAAAAAAAAGATAATAGAGTTCAATTATTTAAAAAATTTACGGATTTTAAGTGACAATATAACCGCTTACCATCCAATACAAATAGTGTCTTTTTTCATATTTTGGAAAAATCTACCCCCAACACTTAAATAACACCGCTCAACACTCATTTTCCGGTTTGAATTCTGATGATCAATTTTAGTAGACTTTGATTTGCTGATTCCAAATCTGTTCTTCAAATTTTCCCATCACGTCCAGATTTTTAGTTATTCACGGTTGAAAATGCGAAAAATGACGATTTTTGCATTATTTGAAAGCCTGCACAGCAGCCATTCAGTGGAATACAAATCTGGTATAAAGCGCAAAATTATAATTTGTCTATGGTCTCCAACATAGAACAAAATTTTTTTCAAATTATTACGTTTGGTTTTGCTTTACTTGCGTTTTAAAATGATACTGTTAAAATTACCATTTTTGTAAAAAAGGTAAGGTAGATACCTTAGTTTTTTTTTGATATTTTTCAAAGAAAAACTAAAAAAATAAATATTTTACAAATTTAAGATTTCTGTGTTATTTTTCGTATACACCGGAAGATATATTTAATAGGTTTAAAAGTCTATAAGAAAGAATGAACTTTTGCCTAAATTTTAAGCTCATCACAGAAAAGATTGATTATCTGGTTATTGTATTAGAGCCTTTTAAAAATGGTGCTTTTTCTAATTTTTTTGACTGTGTTTTTTTAAAATGCATGTTTTGCCAATAATAGTGCAACAACTAAAATTTTTTTTGATCATATTTTTGAGATCATAGTTCAATTCTACTCTCACGCTTTATACCAGATTTTTATTCCACCCAGCGGCTGCTGTGCAGGCTTTCAAAAAAGGCAAAAATCGCGTTTTTTCTCATTTTCAACCGCGAATAATTAAAATTCTAGACGTGATGGAAAAATTTGGAGCACGAATTTGGAATCAGCGAGTCAAAATCTTTAAAAATTTTGGATCAAACTTCAAACCGTAGTCAAAAACCTTCGATTTGTTGAGCGGTGTAATCTGAAAAATTTACCGTTTTTATATCTATTATCATTTTCGTTTTTTTAAACAAAAATAATAAGGAAAATATCAAACAAAAAAGCAACATTTGCATTAATTGCTAAGTTATTTGGTCAAAAAAAATATTATAAAAAAATTAATTAATTTTTTAACTGAAAGTGCTCCTATACGGAAATTTGTAGTATCAACATACGTTTGAAAATTTTGATTGTTGAATTTTTTTTTTTGTTTTCAACAAAAAAATTCAACAATCACAAACAACCACAATTTGTTGATCTGACAAAAGTAAAAAATCTTAATTTTTTTTTCAAAAAAGAAATTCAACAAACACAATTTATTGATCTGACAAATGAATATTTTTTTTTTTCAACAAAGAAATTTAACAAAAACAAACACATTTTACTGACATGATAAAGGAATTTTGAAATATAATTACTTGAGTCAGTTTGTTGAAAACAAAATCGAAGTTTTGTATTATGGACTAACAGGCGGCCGTTTTACTAAATGTTTGGTTGATATCATGTTTGGTTGACTTACAATTGATGTTTGTTGATTTAAATTTGCCGATTTTATTTTCTGTGTATATTAAAAACATTTTGCAGGTTCTTTGTTTTCGAGTTTTGTCTGTTAAAGTTTGTTTTATAGTTTTTAAAATGCATATGTTATATTTTCAGAGTATCCTCCGATAATTGTCATAAAACAAGACAATTATTTTTTTTAATGTTACTTAATTAATTAAGTATAATTTTGATACCAACGGGCAATCACAATTCTTGTATTAATGAAGTCATGAGCTAAAATTGTATGCATAGTGGGACTCATGGACCACCAACCATACTTTTCAACTAATAATTTTGCAGTTTCATGAATGTATTTTCTAATCTTAACTATTATATCAAGCCGTTTTATAATATCTTCTTCTATTCCAGTTATATTGGCCGTTACTGCTGTCAAGAAAGCCTGTTAGTTACAAGCATTAGGTAAAACTTCTTTTGTTTCAATGAAGTGTGGTAGGGTATCAAAATCAGTAATTTTTGAAACCGTGGTTAACTGTTAACAATATACATATGAGGCATTCCACACCAAATGTCCAAATGAATAGGTTGTTTGGATAGCCCTATATGGAACTAAGAAAATTGCGTTTTTGGTGTTTCTAATTTTCAAAAACTGGGCTTAGAAGGCGTGGTCAAATATTGGAAAAATTGTCAAATTTGTGGCGAGTTGCCTTGATTAAATATTTATCACATTAAAACGGAATGCACCACAATCTCAAAAATTTACATTCTTATATAGTTTTGTATGGGCTATAGATTAAATTTTTTTTTTTTTTTGGAAAATTTTTATCAATTGCATAAATATTACTCATTCGCAACGTTAAATCAAGAAAATACAAGCAAATTGCAAAATTGTTATGAAACTTAAAGTTCAAATGCGATTTTCTCGAAAAAAACGAGGAACGTGTTTCTGAATTTTTTTGTGTCGATGGACAAATATCTAAACTTAAAAAAAAATTAAAAAAGAAAAAAAAGTGGCATGTTTTTTAATAAATTAACATTTTTAAAAAATGGAAAATTTCAGAACGGGTTCTGAAAATTTTCCAAAAAAAAAAATTTTAATCGATACCCATACAAAACTTTATAAGAATGTAAATTTTTGAGATTGTGGTGCATTCCGTTTTAATTTGATAAATATATAATCAAGGCAACTCGCCACAAATTTGACCATTTTTCCAATATTTGACCACGCCTCCTAAGCCCAGTTTTTGAAAAATTGAAAAACCAAAAACGCAATTTTCTAAGTTCCATATAGGGCTATCCATACAACCTATTCAGAAGTTTATGGTACACGTGTTTTTTTTCGCTGGACATTTGGTGTGGAATGCCTCATATATCGTTTAAGTAAAATTTTGTAATAAAACGATTAATAGTAAATTATTTTAAAAAATAATCACTTTAAAAATATAATTTTTTTTGTTAATAGACCCCACTTTAAAACTCATTCCAGGCCGCAGATGCAACTGGATGCACTAGTTTCCCCAGGATTAGAAAGTAATACTTCTAGGATTAGAAAGTAATACTTCTAGTTTATTGTACAAAAAGAATTGCCATTCCTCACAAAAGTAGTAATCCAAAATATAAACATTTTTTTTCAAATTTTAAAAAATTGGCACTTTTTGATGGCATATATTTCCTACTTACAAAGAGAAATATTAAAAACTATAAAATAGGTAACAAAGGTACTAGTTATAGCTACAATACCCACTTAATTTCAGGAAAATCGAATTATTGGAAGTAGTTTTAAAAAATTAAATAAAAAATGTCCTCAAAAAAATATTTTTTTCAAATTTATGCAAAAAGTCCTTCTCCTTCTATAAACGGTTTTCTTTTTCCTAGGGTGTCTACTTAGCGAATACGAGCATTTATTGTAAATAACTAAACATTGGTTTGGCCTTCAAATGCGCGTCTAGGATCCAATGTGGGACTATAAAAGAAATGTTTGACTATAAAAGCTACAGACAAACAAAAAAGAAAATAAGATTAACGGTTTTCATTTTCTTAATACCAAAATGGTTTGCAACTTCGATTTGTAACTTGGATAATAATTTACCTGCTGGTGAATAATAAAATTTTTCACAAGCTGGTGAATAAAACGTAACATAATTATTTTTAAACCAAACATTTTCATTTTTTCATAAAATTTTTTTCATTAACTTTTTTTTACCATTAAAAATTCTTTTTTTTTCATCAAATTTTTTTTCCATAAATTTTTTTTTCATAAATTTTTTTTTCAACATTTTTCATCAATTATTTTTTTTTTCATCAAATTTTTTTTTCATCATTTTTTTTTTTTTTTCATCGACAAATTTTTTTCTTAATAAAAACCTTTTTATCATAAATTTTTTGTTTCGCAAAAAATTTTGTTTTTATCATAATTTGGTTTTTCGTGAAAAAAAAATATTTTTTTTTCCATTTTTTTTACTTACCACAACTAATTTTTCACCAAGTTGATATAAAAATGCTCCATTTGTTTAACAAAAGTACAAAAAACAAGTGAGAATGTTAAATTCTTTGGTGCCGAATCTTTCATACTCTTCAAATTGTAAAAACACTTTTTTGCACTAAAGTAATACAATCATTTACCAAATTTACAGCTCTTTTGATTTGGACTGGATCTTGCTTTCCACAGAGAGACGGGCACAAAAAATAGCTTTTTGTAGAGTAGTGTAACCATTTCTTCAGTAATACGAAAAACTCCCTAACCAACATTTTACTAATTTTACAGGAGAAAGAAAAAGAAGGTTTAAACAACATTTAAAATTCGCGTTAAACTTTCTTATTTATTGAATTATGCTAAAAAATTTTGTTTATTTAATTTTATATTTATAGTTTCTTTAAGCCTGAAAACTTTTTTGTGGTTACTCTTTGTTAACAGGAGTACAATAATTAATATTATTTTTTTTTTTTTGTAATATTTAATTAAATATGTGCACATTCTTAACACAATTAAAAATATTTAAAATTATTAATTATCAACAAACCGACCATAAAATTTCTATTGAAAGCATATTAAATTTTGTGTTTAACATATAATTATGGAATTACAAATATTTACACACTCAAAATAATTACTCTGTTAAATACTCTGTAAAATGACTGTAATCTTAATTCGACAGATATTTGACAAAGTTATCTGTCAAAATACAGATTTTAAGAAAATACTTTGTATTTTTTTGTGACCGAAAAACAAAATTTTATCTGTTATTTTACTTTTACTTTGTAATCTCTATTTTACAGATAATAAACAGAGTTTTTTGTTAAAATACAGATTTTAGAAAAATACTTTGTTTTTTTTCCCGTAACCAAAATACTAAAATTCATCTGTAATTTTACTCATTGCTCTGTAATACAGTTTTCAAATAATCTCTTCAAAAAACTTCCAAATATTTCAACCCGTCTTAAAAAACGTATTAAATTACAATAAAAGCTGGTTAATTTTAAGAGGATGTCCTGTAAAATTGGGTACTCGTAAAAAACTCGTAATTTTCACAAAAATAAAAAAAGTAAATTTACAATTTGGAAACATTAAAGCGGGCAAATTTACACGATGGCATTTCCCAATTGTCAACACAACTTGTGACTGTTGTGTAAAAGCCATATTAAGTTCATTGAAAAAATATATAAGAAAGTCAAGGTAAAATTCTGGTCGCTTTTTATCCACATTTTGCAGATAATTCTGTAAATTTACAGTTTTTTTTATAGAAATTATTTTACAGAGTTTTCTTCGTAAAATAACAAAAAATCTTGCTGGTTGGAAATCTATGGTATTTTCTGCTGGCTCAGCAGAGTATCTCTGTAATTTAACAGAGTGATTATTTTGAGTGCATGTATGAAACATGAGAACAACATAATAACCGCAAGCATATTCACTCCATAAAATATTGAATTAAATATAAAATATACAGTATGACCCTGGTTATTCGAAGTAAATATATTTATGTAAATAAATATTTTAATTACATTTACATAATTATGTATAAAACATAATAGTGTTATATATGCAGGAGTGAACTCGAACTTGATTATTTTATTAACTTTACACACTTCGTCGGAATGTCGTTCCCAACCTCAAGTTGGGAACACTCTAAATATTTTCCACATTTATATTTCGTTGAAAACCAAAGTCTTTAACAAAGCCGTTTTTTAAAAACTCCGTTGATATGTCAATAAATTCGTATTTTAAGCTTATTTCGACAACAATAAGAAATATAAAAAAAAATTACTTAAGACAAATTTTTTTTATACCCTCCACTCTAGTGATAGAGGGTATATATAAGTTTGTCATTCCGTTTGTAACTCATCGAAATATCGGTCTGGGACTCCATAAAGTATATATATTCATGATCCTCGATCGATTTTAAGACATTCTAGCGATGTCCGTCTGTCCGTCTGTCCGTCTGTCCGTCTGTCTGTCTGTTGAAAATGCTCTCGCGGACAAAATATTGCACAGAGATGACTGAAACTTAACATATATATTGGAAGTTCTCCCGAGAAGTTTGGTATTGCATTTGAGCGATATCGGTTCAGCAGTTCAAAAGTTGTGAACGAAAATGTAAGCACACCTCAAAAATTTCAGTACATTCAACATAACCTAAAAATACAAAATGCTTTAATTCGGCTTCTGGTTGACATATGTTAACAAAATTGAACATTAAATGGTATTTAAACAAGTACGAACATATTTTTTGAAAAAAAGAAAAAAATCGCGGATTTTTTTTACCAAAATTTTTTTTCGCGGAATTTTTTTTTCAATTTTTTTTTTTTTTTCAAAAGTAATTTTAAATGAAGTTGTTTGCAATAATCTTTTTGAAATTGTGGAGGGTATCACTACATTCGGCAAGGCCGAATTTAACTTTTTTACTTGTTTTTTATTGAGAAAGATGACTCCAGCTCGAGGTCACGTTTCTTTACTAATTATTACGATTATATTGTCAAAGTAACACTTTTCATGAAACTATTTATAAAGTTTGTTTGTTTTAAATTGATTGGTACGGTCATTTTGCAAGACTTACTCGACACGTGCATTGGAATTCGTCAAATTCCATTGTCAAGAGTATTTAGCAAATTGGCATTCGTTATTGGCAAAACATAAAGTCTTATATTCGTTTTTAAATAGAGATAATGAGAATTTATGTGCTAAATACACAACATAATACAGCTCTAAATTTAAAACGAATTGCCCAACCGTACCATATCCATTTAAAATCATTAAACCATTAAAAAATAAATATGATTTTTTTTTTGCTAACCAAAAAAAGCACTAAATTCTATTAAAATATCAGGATATAATCGTTAAAATTGTTGCAACAAAGGTGAGTAAATTAAATTTGTTTGTCTGGGTTGGGTCAAATACTAATAATATTATGTTTTTAATTTATGTTTGCAGAAAATTCATATTCTGGTATATCATTATTGTAAGGCCCAAAATACAATTTTGGAGCCATAAGAGGATATATCGTCGCTGCGCCTAAAAATGGAGTCATGTGTTAAAATTTTATTTTTGAAGAGGCCAAAGAAACAGCCAAATTTGGTTCTTTCGCGGTACTTTTATGTCACATAAACATTAAACCAATATTATAAATTTTATGTTGATTAAAAGTTGACTTCTAAAAAGTACTGCGAAAGAACCAAAAAAGGCTATTACTTGGGCCTCTTTGAAAAAATTTTAAAAACTCATGACTCCATTTTTACACTCAAAAAAATAAAACTGTAAAGTTAACAAATGTTTTTTTGTTAACTCGAGTTTACTGGCTTTTTAGTTAAAATCAGCGTTTTAACTACTTTTTTTAGTTAAGTTCAATTTACGAAAATACTAGTTTTGAACAAATTTTGAATTAATTTTTTTGTTGACTTCAAAACTGAGTTTACGAATTTTTACTAATTAATTTGCGGATTTTTCGTAACAAATTTGTTAAGTGAAATTTCTTGTGTAGCCTCCTATGCGAATCTCATAAGTTCTACTTAAGCTGATGAAAAAACAGAAAAAATAATCTTACAATTTTTTACAAAATATTTTGTAAATTTTAGTTTACGAAAAGTAACAAAAAGTTTAGCTGAATTCAACTAATTTTTTTGTTAATATATGTACATAAAAACGTTACGAAATTTCAGCTAAATTTTTAGTTAAAGTTACGGTTTTTTTTGCTACATTCATTCTACGAAAAGTTAGCTAAATATTTTTAGTTAAATTAACTAAAAATTTAGTAGGCCCAAAATCAGGTGCTTTTTTAGTTAAATTTAACTAAATTTTTTGCTAACTTTACAGTTTTTTTTTTGAGTGTAGGCGCAGCGACGATATGTGTGTAAAAATGATTGTCTTTATATTTGTGTAATAAAATAGTGCAATTCAAAATATTTATTTAACTCTCATTTCTGTTCCAAATTTTAGTTCTAGAACCGTTGCATTTGGGACAATCTCTGTATAAAAGGAATCGGTGTTGAACAATGATTGGATATCCTTCTAGGGAAGGATAAGATGTTCAACAATCGGTTCTTTGCAACCGAAAATTTTTCTGGGAAGTTTAGACTTGGTGAAAAAGTAGTTTTGGTGAAAAAAGTTTAATTGGACTTGGCCGAATCCATGAAAACCCCCCACAGTGCCCTTTGAAGTGCTAATAAATTTTTAAAGTGAAAACCAATTAACAATTTTGATTATAAATCCTTGTTTTCGAGTAAAAAACTTTTTTTTTTAATTTTTTAGAAAAAGATATTCACAAAAATTTTTTTTAGTGTAAAATTTTTTTGAGTGTAATTTTTTTTTAAGCGTAAAAATATTATTAAGTGACAAAAATACTTTGTAAAATATTTTTCTGACTTACCAATGTTTTTAAAGCTTTTTTAACGCTTTTTTAACACTTGAATTTAAGGTGAAACCAATCTGCAACCAATCTGAAATTCACGGTTTTCTTAAAAACTTTTGAACCACAGAACAGATTTGTCTGAAATTTAAAAGCAACCATACCAGGGGAACGACAAATATTTATGCCCAGATTCAGGAGCCTCAGGATTATCTTTTAAAAGTTATCGTGTTTTTAAACTATAGTAAAGTATATGGGGTATTCCATGTCAAATCTGACACTTTGAATAATTTTTTTTTAGATTTTTCCAATTTGTTGACAGTTTTTAGTACCCTTCGAAAGCTCCTTCGTGGAAAAAGTTTGTTCCTTTACTCAAACTTCATTTAAACATAACTGCTTCAATAATGGTCCTAACCGCAATTTTTTTTTCAAAATTTTTGTTTGTTTACGCTGGCTGTAGGCAAAATCGCCCAAAAATTTTATGAAAAATCGCCCAAATGCAAAATCGCCCAAAAATATGAAAAATGACCCAAAAAGAAAAATACGAAACTTCGCCCAAAATTAACGAAAAAAAGCCCAAAATAGAAATGAAAAATGGCCCAAAATAAAATAAAAAAAGATTTTTTCTAACACATTTTTCCACAACACATACTACACAGAAAAGCTTTCTTTTGCGGAGAGGGTGGGTCTAAGGCATGGAGTTTGTAATCTCTAAGCCCGGCCGAAGGCCGGCTACGCAGAAGAACTTTACGACAAAGAAAAAAACTCTTAAGATAAGACCATAGGTTACGTGGTTATTATTTATTTTTATAGATCATTGTTTTGAGAATATAGCCCGTAAAATGCATAAGTAATTGATGTAAAAGTTTTAAGTGTTAAACTTAAATTTTAACGAATTAAAAAAAAATGGAATTAGGTCCGATCAAAGCTCCGCAGGCAAAAAATTTTACCAACAAATTTTAACAAAAAATCGCGCGATTTTTTTAAAATTTGTTGGTAAAATTTTTCGCTTGCGGATCTTTGTTCGGTGTTGCACGCAGTTTTTAAATTCATTACTTTTGATTTTCTACTGCGCTGCGATAGATTAATATATATCGTGGTAATCTGCATGTAAGAGCAGGGGTTTTGGGTTCGATTCCCACCAGAGCCTTTGTATGTTAGCAACAACGGAACGATTTTGCTTCAGCTTATTCTTGGTTAGTTAAATATATAATTTATAAAAAAAATACGATATGCGTTAACTGTTTCTAAAAATAATAATATACTGATTTATTGTGACATGACATACATATTTCAGTTTTGACATTTAAAGATTTTAACAAAAAATAAAACCAAAATAAAATTGGGCAATTTTTCATATATAATTTTTGGGTAATTTTTCGTAATGAAAAATCACCCAATTTTTAATTTCGAAATTTTGCCCAAAAACTATGAAAATTTGCCCAAAAATGTTGGGTAATTTTTCAAATGAAATATGACCCAAATCTGTATGAAAAATTTTTGGGCGAATTTTCGTTTTCTTTTTTGGGCGATTTTGCCTACAGCCGTTTACGCACTTTTTAAAAAAAATCCAGAAAAATTCTTAAAAGTGCTCTAGTATGCGATTTTTAAGTTTTAAAATTTAAATCTCATTTTTGAAAATGTACGTACTCTTTGATTTTTTTTTAATTTTTTTTTCTACAAATTTTTTTGCCCAGTAGGATCGTGAGATAACGATTTTTACTATTTTCTAAAATTTTTTTAAAAAATTTTATTGTAATTTTCCAATCTTAAAATCATTTCTACTGCTCCAATGGTGCGTTAAAGAGTGACATTTCCAAGACCGACCCCCATTAATTCTAAAAAATTCTTCCGAACAAACTAATACCCTTTCTCCAATTTCTAAGGGGGCTCCCACACAAAAAGAAATTTGCATAAATCAATTTCTATTTCGTGTGTGGAATTTTTTGGGGGTTTTTGAAATAATAAGATTTTTATCTTATTGGATGCTACAAAAAAACGGCTAAGCATGTGTTAAAGTGTAATTTATGATTAATAGTGTTTGATGGTCCTGAATCTAGGTCCTTTACCAAAAATTTTTTGGACGTCTCAATTTTCGAGATTTGGTAATTTTTGACACCTGGAAAAAAGGACGGGGTGTTAATTTTTTTTTAACCCCATCATTTTTTCTAACCCCATCATTATATCTACATTCTATCTTTAATCCTTAAGGTGTTTCTAAACTTCCCAGCAAAACTTTGGTAATGGGTGGTGATTATGTAACACATTACCAGGTAATGCATATCCCTTATTTGTAGCATTATTTTAGGATGTCTTACCAAACATTTGTTCCTCAACGTATTATTATAAAGTGAAAAATAATGCTTTACTAATAATTTGTTACGTAATGCATGATTATTGCATAAAATGTATTTCATATTTATTATTTCTAAACATTAAATCTTGGATGAATTATATTTGGTTACATTATGTATTATTTCAAAATTTCAAATAATGCAAAAAATAAAATATTTTATACAAAAATGCATAAGTTTAAACTAGAGTTGGGCTCACGACAGGGATTTTTGAATCACGGACACTCACTCACAAGCATATGTTTTCTACTCACTTACAATCACATGAGAAAATTTAATACATCGTTACTTGTTCACTACTCGTAACGCCTTATATATTACGTTCTGGTATGCTATATTTTATACATTACTCGTATGCATTACTTTGAGTCTCATCCCATGTTAAAATCATCATTGCTGCAATGTATAACATAAGCTATCTTATACCTTATTTTATACCTTATTTGGTAATCTAAGTTTTGCTGGGTTATCTCTTTGATTTTACCTTTCAAACGAGTATTAATAACACTGTTATTAATACCTAGCCGCTAGGTACTACAAAAAATTAATTTTTATAAATTTACAAAATCCATTGTTTTTTTTTGCGAAAAAAAAATACACAAAATTTTGAAAAACAAAAAAAAATATATTTTTTTTTTAATTTTGTATAAAAAAAAATGAGCAAAATTAAAAACAAAAATATATTAAAAATAGAAGACCTTTGTGTCCCATGAAAATGATGACGACTTTGCTTGTAAAAATGTTGTACTTTAATAATATGTTAACTAAAAAAAATTAAAAGTGTTAAAAGTAGACTAAAATGCACCCCAAAAATGCACTGAAGAAGTTATAGCTCTTCAAGCAACACCACTTTTTAAATTTTTTGTGATTTTTAAAAAATTAAAATCGCGAGTTTTTGGAATTTAATTAAACTGTTAATGGGAATGTCAATATGAAAAAAAATTGGTAAAAAATACAATTTTTCTCGTGCTGTTTGATGGAAAAGTTGATATAACGTTTTTGTAATATTAATTGGAAGTACCTATTACCTTGTACATCGAGGTATAAGTGTATTCCTATACACAATTAATTTGACTTTAAAATCCCAGTGGGTTCATTTACGTCGTTTTAAATACATGTCATTTTGTTATTTTTTTTTTTAAATGTCAGTTATCACTAGGGATGAGATTTCCATGCAAATGCATGTTTTTTGTCGATAGTATAAAAACGATATCGACCAATTATCTTTCCGAATCAAGAAATTTGCCTTAAAATGGCATCGATTTTTTTTTGCATATTTTTGCATATTTTGGTGAAAATGCATATTTTTGCATATTTTGCTTTTAAATGCATATTTTGTGCATATTTTCAACTTTTAAGTGCATATTTTTGCATATTTTGGCATAAATTATCAAAAACACAAATTGAAATTTATTTGTTTCAAAAACTATTTTAAATTTTAAAAATTTATTTTTGAAATAAGAAAAATTTTTTTTTTCTTTAATTTTTTTTTTTTATAGATTGTCTTAATTTCTAAAAAATCTTGCTTATATAAGGTTTTAAATGTTACTATTTACACCCGGCGTTACTTTTTGCTTTTTAAGAAGTTTTTCCTATGAAAACAAGATTTTTATTGCACACATTTTATTTTTTAGTGCATATTTTTAGGTTTTTTTAGTGCATATTTTGAATTTTTTAGCGCATATTTTAAGCGCATATTTTCGATTTTTTAGTGCATGAAAATCTCATCCCTAGTTATCACTATTGATTTTTAATTTTTTGTTTGTTGAATTGAATTGAATTAACATTTAAAAATCCTTTGTGACTAAAATAATTTTAAATATTAATGGATCTACGGACTATAATATAAAGCAATTCATTAAATATTGTTGATTTCAATACCCTTGAATGAGCATACAGATTTAGCTTTTTTGTGTGTAAAAAAGCATACTCGTAAATAATTTTTTGGTAATTTTCAAGGGTAAAAAAAAATTATTTAAATTTGAATAACCACACACAAGTTACAATAAATAAATAATGTAACATTTTGGTAAAACGATATATGAAATTAAACAACACACTGTGCACCAACAAAATGAGGTTGTCATATAAAACGTCAAGTTGGTTGAAGTCCACAGAGTACGGAAATACTCATCAATTTTTTCGATCACTGCACAGAAAAAAATATGGGGAAAAACAATTTGAGTAATCACTTGTTTAAATTTAAAAAAAGTTTTGAGTAATTTTTTAATTGACGCAATTAAAAATTTACTCAAAAATTTAAAAACAAATTGAGTAAATAATTTAATAAGAATTTAATAGCTTTTTTAATTTTTTTTTGGAGTTTTCTTAGTTTTTTTAATTCTCGTTTAGTTTATAGTTTTTTGTATATATACATGAAAGTTTGTAATCATATTTATAAAAATTTTTTATGTCTTTAAGACAAAAATATATTTGGTAAAGTTTGAAAAAACATGTTTTTTTTCTTTGTAAAAAAATATGAAATTTTTTTAAACTTTGTTTTTTTTAGAGTAGAAACAGAATAAGCCCGGCACGACTTTTTCCATACGGTTTGGCAGATTAAAACTTTTTCTGTTTTTAAAAGGTGGTGCTTCTTGCTCTGTTCCTGCACTTAATAGTGTCAATTAAAAATTTACTCAAATTTTTTTGGCAAACATTTAATAAATTTTTATTAAAAATTTACTCAATACTATTAAATCGTTTACTGGTGGAAAATTGAGTAATTTTTTACTCAATAGTATTAAAAATTTACTCAAATTTTTTTTTTATTTCTTTCTGTGTGCGACAAAAAAACTAGCACATTTTATTAGCAAATGTGTTGGAAACACGAAATTCTTTAATTTAAATTAAAAAAAAAAAAATAACTTGTTGTTTTACAAGGGATGCTTTAGCTTTCGGTTTTGTTTAAACACATGTTGTCACAAAACATGTTGTAGCAGAACTATTACTCAATTGTAATAGCATAAGGAGATGACATGATTTGCTTAAACATGTGTTTTTAAATGCAGTGGAAACATTACATTACCTTTTAATCAAAATATAAAGATTAAGAATCGGTTGTGGCTATAGTTTTTTATTCTCTTGAACTTTTTCATTTCCCGGGATCCCAGAATTACCGCAAAATTTAAAAACCTAAATTTTTGGTAAAAAAAATTTAATACAAATTTAAATCAGATGACCTAAGGAAAAAACTACGTTTATAAACTTAAAAAAAGTCAACCTAAAACAAAAGTTAGAAAGTTTTCTGTCCATCCTAAAATGAAAAATTAAAAAAAGACTTGAAAGATTTGCCGACAAAGCCAACGATTTTTTAAGAAAAAATGGGTTAAAAATTGAAAAAAAAAAAAAATTTGCTCCACTCTAATTCATATGTATTTGAGGAAAGAAAAACACGTGCTGTTTAAAATCAAAAACAAAAATGAACATTTAATAAAACACATTTCAATTTTATGATAAGAAATAACAATAAAATAAAATGTGTCTGCAATGAAATGTAATTACATATTTTATTTTTTTTTTGTTTGTACTCTAAACATTGTAATAATAAATGAATTTTTATATTTATGTCTGTCATCAGAGGAAGTCCACTCTTACCTAAAGCTTATAAGACACAACAGGCAACTCCTAAAAAATAAGTTGAATACATATTTAATCAATAATTACTAATTTCAACCCCATTGCCTTGATGTCAATCTATTAAAAATTGCATGTCTATAATCGATAATAACACCAGACATAGAAATATTAATATTTCGTCTCTTATATTAACCCAGCAAACATTTTATATGCAAAGATTTTAAAAACCACTTATACTTTTACAGAACGTATTTCACTATAAAAGTCCTTAGATGAAAATTTTCGAATTGTTCTAGAGTTTAAAAACAAAAATTACATTTATTTTCTCAATTTACATCGCTCAATTTTTGACGTTAAATTCAAAAAATGTTTATCAATTTTTGTTTTTGATGAACTATTTAGGAATCGGATGGTTTATAAGATACATAAACGTTGAGAAGAAATACGATTCCGACAACCATAATGGAGGGGCAAAATAGTATGATCAGAAACTTTATCATAACATTATTGTAGTGATCATATTATGATCATCGCTTATCATAGTAAGACAGAAAATTGTCCGTTTATAACTGTTGATGATCACAGAACGATTTTCACAATCATGTATACAATTTCTCTGTGTGTAAAAACAAAAATAAAATAATTTTTTTTTAAATAATTACTTCCGACCAAATGTTTTTTGCGTAATTACATAAGTTTTTGCTATAAAAAACTTTGGTAATCCATCCTATAACAATTTATCGGTTTAATTGCCTAATCTGTCCTAAGAAGTTTTCCTGGGATTGACCATTAAAAATTATAGATATGATGTTAGAAAATTGTCTCAACACGACAGCTATATTTTTAAGGTGCGTGCCTGTTTATTAGGTTAATGTTTTTTGACGTGCCTTTTAAATTTGTAAAAAAAAATGTAATAACTTTTCAAAATTACGAAAGAACAACTTAAATATTGAAAATCATAAAATTTTATGTAAAAACATTTAATTTTATTATATTTTTTTAAGGTCAAAGTTTTGAATCATTAAATTAAAAATTGTTTCATGTCCATTACTACACTGAAAGAATAATTCATTGAAAGTGGAGGATTCTAGCTTTCAATTTCAATTAAAGAGTAATAAATTAACCCATTTTGGACCAAGATTCAATTTTATTTTTATTTTTTGGAAAAAGGTACTTTTTTCTCAAAAATCCTGTCAAAAAAAATTTCAATGTGCCGTTTTTCCAAAAAAGCCTGCATTCCAACTTTTTATGCAATTTTAATATTTGGATTTATTTGCTATTTTATTAATTTATTTCATTATATTTAAAGTAAATAGTTTCAAAATAATTCAAATTATTGGAATTTGATAATAAATTAAATCGAAAAAAAATTTTAAATTAGTCAAAAAAATTAAAAGCCGAAAATCGAAAAATGCAAAATTTTCGTTTTTGCTTGACACAGTTTCTGTGCTGATTTGCATTGTATTTAATGGACATATAAATTTGCTGTGGTCAAGAGGGTAAATTTTTTTTTTTTTAATTGCAGAAAGATGAGACTTAACATTCATAACCACATTTACCCGAAATTCCAGCTCTTTTATACATAAATATTTTTTTGAAAAAGGTGTTCTCTACTATTCGAAAAATTGAACATAAGATCAAAATGGGGCTAAGGAGTAATGACTCATTAAAAATACACTGAAAAACAATTTAGAAAACATTTACTTACAATATTTTGAAAAAACGAAAAAAAACTATTTTTGAGAAAAAACTTTTTTTTTTTAATTTTTGTATGGAAAAAAATTAGGAAATTTTTTTTAAAAAAATATTACAAATATACCACCTTTGTGTCCCATGAAAATGATGACTGAATTTGTTTGTAAAAGTTTCGTATGTTAGGTAATTTACAAAAAAAATCAAAAGTGGTAAAAGTTGACGAAAATGCACTCAAAAAATGTATTTGCATTTAGAATGCATTTTTTTAATGACACTATTTTTTGTGAACTTTTACGTTTAAAGAAGAGGAAGTTAGCTTTTAATTTCAATTTTGATTATAAAAATCCGAAATTTACTTAAGAACAACACCACTTTTTAATTTTTTTTTTGTGATTTTTAAAAAATGCAAATCGCGAATAAAGTCGCGAGTTTTTGGAAATTTATTAAAATGTAAATGTGAATGTCTAAATGGCTCCATAGGGTATCTTTTTTCACAATATGAAAACAATCTGAAGACACCAGGTCAAAAAATACCCTTTTTCTCGTGCTATTGATGGAACAGGCGATAAACATTTTTCATTTTTGACTTATTCAATTAACGAATAAATTTTTAAAATTGCTCGATTAATTGGATAATTACACATTCAGAAATTTTTAAGTTACAAGATTTTTTTTTTGCAATTTTAGAAAAAAATAGTACTTGTAATTAAACAATACTAATTACAAGTATTTTAACATTTTATTAACAAAAACATATATCACAAAATCTTTTTAAATTTCAACTCAGTGAAACTGAAATAAATGTTAAAAAAAACCGGCAGTTTTTGGAATTTAGTAAAACTGTTAATGCAGTTGTGTAAACAAGACCTTGAACCATCACTGAGCAATGTTTAAGGATTACCCCACTTTATCCGTAAAAGTTATAAAGGGTTAAGTTGAAAAATCGATAAAAATGGCTTGAAATAATCCATAGTTTTTACCTTCTCTCGCTTTTTTTTAAGTTCTTCTTCACTCAAAAAATAATGTTAGTAAAATCAACTGAAAATGTCAGGTAAAATAACTACTTCGTAAGTTGTTTTGGGGTCAACTACTTTTTCAGTTAAATAAACTTACAATGTTAGTTATCGTAACTGACAAAAAACCAACTGACTTATGTAGTAAAAACTATACATTTGTAGTCAAAACAACTAACATGTAGTAAAAATAAAATAATCAATATATAATTTTATTTTTTTTTTTTCAAACAATTTTTCAGAAAAAAAAATTAAAGACCAATTTTTTCCAAGTTTTTTTTTAAAGTTGTGAAAAATAAAATAAAAAAAAAATAAAATTTTTTATTTATTTTTTGGAAAAAAACTTTGAAAATTTTTCAGAAATAAAACAAATAAAATTAACTACTTTAAATAACTGTTACTACATTACAGTACCTCTTTGTTAGTTGTTCAAAAAAAAAACGACTTAAAATAACTAACAGAAATAGTTGTTTGATATTTTTCATACAAAAACAACTGACTTTGTACTTGAAAACAACTAACTACTGAAAAATATACAAATAACTAACATGTAGTAACTTACATAATTTTCTGAGTGTTATATTTCAATCTTTTCCGGCATAACACAAAGTCAGTACATATAAGAGATTATTTTAATGTTGGTTTGATAGATGCTTCATCGCTTGGTAAGAAGTTATAAGACGGTTAAGTTTTGAAACCAAAAATTAAGAGTTTTTAAATTTTCGAGGTTTTTTGATCAGGGATTTCGGCCCCCTCTATAAAATGAAAAAAGTTGAACGAGAATTGGCAGCTGTTGTAATTCTTAACATTTTGGAATTAATCCCGTTAATGTGCCACGAATAGTTAAGGAGTTTCAGGAGATCAAATTTCGAAAGAAAAAACGTAATTTTTTTAAAATACCAGTTTTTCGCGAGGCACATTCGCGGTTTCATTCGAAATTTAGTGGACTCTTGCGTAATCCGAGTTTTTTGTGAGTTTACATAAAAAAATCACTGGCGGGTTTATAAAAAATAAATTGCAAAAATTTTATGGCATTTTTGAAAATTGTGCGAAAATTGCAAATCAGTTTCCTATTTTTTTAGTAGCAATTAATGCATCATGTTCATTTTAATACACCAAAAGACGTGCCTTAACAAGAAGAACTGATTTGCTTTTTGACTTTTTAATTTAAGCCACTCTGAGCGGAAAGCGCGATGATTTTATCTAAACCTGTTTTGATCTGGCACATCCAAGGCTTTACACGAAATCGGATGAAATTTGTTTTAAATAAAAGCCCACTCGATGTGTCATCATAAAATCAGAGGCGGGTTAAAAAATGTTGATGATTATAGATTTTTTGGACCATATTAAATTTTCTTGTTATAAAAAAGCATCACCAATTTTTTTTAAACAACTGGTACAATGATACGATTTTCCGTGATTTTTTCAGTAATACCAACGCGCATTGCCTAAATATGTTATACAAAATTGTGAAACTTTTTTTTACCGCGAATTAATCGCGATTTAAAGCACTTAGATATTTTTTTTAAATCGTTTGGTCATTAAAGGGTTAAATTTATATCATATATTTTGGAAGAAATGATATAATCTGGCATGTTTTAATAACGCATGCAACAAATGTGTAGAAAAAAAAATCTTTAAAATATTTTTAAGATTTTTAAAACCGCTAAATCTAAAAACCGCCATAACTTTTGACCCCCTTGATCGATTTAATTGACGCGAACGAATTTCTTATTCTTAAATAGCTTCTAATATTTATCCCAACTTTCATCGATGTGCCATCAAAACAGAAATTACATATTTTTTACCTCAAAATTTAAGTCTTAGACGGAACTCCTCATTTGAAAGTTATAATCGGTCAAAGCCGATCACATAATACCATACATCAGGCGCGGATCCAAGGAGGGGAAATGGGCGAAAATCCCCCCCCCCCCCCCAACCGATTTCGAAAAAGAAAAAAAAGACAAGGAAGAGAAGAAAAAATAAAAAGAAAGAGAAGAAAAAATAAGAAAAAAGGAAGCGGAGAAAAAAAGAGAAAAAAAATTTACATTGTAAAAAAGTTTTAACAATCTAAAAACTTTTTTGGTTTTTGTCTGAGAACCTTAAAAATTTTCGTGGGAAAAAATGTTTTGACTTAAAGAAACTATCTATACCAAAAATATTAATGATTTTTTTTAGAGCTTTTTCGAATTGGATATTATTTTCGGAAGTAATATAACAGAATCTAAATTCTTTCACAGATTTTTATTGAAAATCTGAAAATTTTTCTAAATGAAAAATTGTTTTTTAGAATGTAAAAAATTTTTGTAAGTAAAAATAGGTGGATTTAAAAACTTTGTTACGAAAAATTTTAAGGCATGGAGAATGCCTTGGAGTCTTCCTTAAAAAATATGACTCAGATGTCAAAAACTGTTTTTTTTAGAATCTGATTTTTCTCCACGAATGCTGTATTAGAATTCGATAGGTTTTTGTTGAGTTTGTTTGCCTAAGAATCAGAAATATTGCTGAAGGAATTTTTTTAAATTCTCAAACTGTTAATTAATAAAAGTCTTTTTAAATAGCAAAAATGTTGAAGACTGAAAGTTTTTCTATTCAAAAAAGTTCCAATTTTTTTAAAGCAAAAAAATAAAAATTTTAATGATAAAAGTCATTTTTTTTTGAACCTGTTCCGAAATTTTTTATTTAACACTACACACAAAAAAAATATATAAAAATTTTGTACGTTTTGGGGATAATAATTTTTTAGAGTAAAAACTTTGGTAAGTTATCCAAAACCACTTTATAGGTTGTAATTAAAAATTTTTTTATTTTTTTTGAGTGTAGTTTGCAAATTAAATTAAATTTTTGCTACTTACGACATTTTGCATTCATTTTCTATATAAAATCTTGCACTGAAACCGAAAATGAAGAAACATCCGATTGCTCCATGTTTGAAGCAATTATTTTTCATTTTTTCTATCATTGAATCCGAAAATTGAGTACAAAGTTTCAAAAGTAGAATAGTTTTTGAGATACTGCTAACTTTTAACATTTTTTAAAAAGCTGTTTTACTTAAATATCTTCAGACCAAATCAGTGGATTTAATTTTCTGATTATCGCCTATTTTTTAACATGATTACAGCTATTAATAGATATATTAATAAATTTGCTAAAATCTTACCAAAATTTGGAAAAAAGTAAATTCAAGAATTTCATTTGATTTTTCTTTTTTACTTCATTTCTCTGTTTACAGTTCAATTCTGATGATCTATTACATGCGTGTAATTTTTATAATTTTCAACGTATTTTTTTAAACCTTCACAGAAAATAAAATCGTCAAATTTAAATCAACAAACAACAATTGTAAATCAACCAAACATGATATCAACCAAACATTTAATAAAAACGGCCGCCTGTTAGTCTATGATACAAAACTTCGATTTTGTTTTTAACAAACTCAGTCAAGTAATTTTATTTCAAAATTATTTTATTATGTCAACAAATAGTTTTTGTGTTTGTGGAATTTCTTTGTTGAAAAAAAAAATTTATTTTTTACGTCAGATCAACAAATTGTGGTTGTGTTTGTTGAATTTCTTTGTTGAAAAAAAATTAAAGTTTTTGTACGTTTATCAATACAAATAATAATTTTAGAGAACTATTACAAACTCGTTTATCAATTTTTTTTAAATTTTTTTTCAACAATCAATATTTACAAACGTTAGTTGATATCACAAATTTCCGTATATAATTTCAATATAACAATTCGTTTTTTTCTGTGTTCTTTGTATTAAAAAAAACTTGAACTGTAAACAAAGACATTAATTTAAAACAAGTAAAAAAGTTAAATTCGGCCTTGCCGAATATAGTGATACCTCCACAATTTCAAAAAGATTATTGCAAAAAATGTTATTTAAAAGGAAATTACTTTTGAAAAAAAATTTTTTTTTGAAAAAAAATTTCCGCGAAAAAAAATTTTGGTAAAAAAAATCCGCGATTTTTTTCTGTTTTTGTCAAAAAATATGTTCGTACTTATTTAAAGACCATTTGGTGTTCAATTATGTTCACATATGCCAACCAGAAGACGAATTAAAGCATTTTGTATTTTTAGGTTATGTTGAATGTACTGACATTTTTGAGGTGTGCTTACATTTTCGTTCATAACTTTTGAACCGCTGAACCGATATCGCTCAAATGCAATACCAAACTTCTCGGGAGAACTTCCAATAAATAGTTAAGTTTCAGTCATCTCTGTGCAATATTTTGTCCGCGACAGCATTTTCCAGAGACAGACAGACGGACAGACGGACATCGCTAGAATGTCTTAAAATCGATCGGGCATCATGAATATACATATATACTTTATGAGGTCCCGGATCGATATTTCGATGAGTTACAAACGGAATGACAAACTTATATATACCCTCTATCACTAAGTGGAGGGTATAAAAAAATTTTCTTTGTAAAATTTACCTACAATTGAATTTTTTTCCAAATTTCGGTAAAATTGAAGCAAAGTCGTCTATATGTCGATTAATTGTTTCTAAGGCATATAAAATTGATAAAGCATTTAATTACCTTTAATTTAAAACCAAAAAAATAATAAATACACCGATTTGGTGCCAAGATATTTTTGTTTAAGTAAAATCCTTTTTTTAAAAAGCTGAAAATTTGAAAAGTTAGCAATAACTCAAAAACTGTTCTACTTTTGAAACTGTGTACTCAATTTTCGGATTCAATGATAGAAAAAATTAAAAATAATTGCTATAAACATGGAGCAATTGGATGTTTCTTCTGTTTGGTATTTTATTAGTGTAAAAAACACAAACAAACCAAATTTGGGTGAAAAAATATAAAAATTTTAAAAGTTGGCAATATCCCAAAAATTTTTCTACTTTTAAAACTTTGAAGTAGATTTTCGGTTTCAGAGTAAGATTTTACATGGAAAATACATAAACGCGAAAAATTTTAAATATTGAATATTTACAATACCTTTTTACTGATAAGACAGTTATACATATGTATTAGGATCAGAAAATCAAAAAAAAAAAAACTGAAATTCCATTAATCGGCTAAATAAAAAATTCTGTCATTATGGAAAAATCATATATGTATGCCAAAGTATCCAATTTGGTTCCTCATAAAATAAAAAAACAAGACTTCCATGTTTTGTTAACAACCATTTTAATTATTTTTAAACGTATCAATTTGTAGTAATGATTAAAACGTACTTTATTCCAAAAAATGTGATCAGAATACGTATAAAAAAATACCCAATACCAAATTAAAACCAATACATGTGGCAAATTAGAGCGGCGTTTTTTTGCAACTTGTGATTTTCCCAAGTTTTCGGTCAAATTGTTATTTTTTTTTGCCTAAAACTTATGTGGTAAATTTTTAATCGAAGTTTTGAATTTTAGAAAATTAAAAAAAAAAAAATTAAAAAAAATATATATACCGCGATACATTATTTTTATAAACTTTGATGCGCTGAACACGAATATCTAAAAGTTTTTAAGATTGGTCGAACAGTTTTCGAGATATTTCTATCTGAAATTTGCAAAAAATTACAGTTTTTCTACGATCAAGAAATTTAAAAAAAATCTGTTTTTTTCTCGACTCTTTCATATAACTTCAGACAGATAATCTTTCATCTAAAATTTATTTGAGCAAAATTCGATCTTGTAACTCATGGCGCTCGTTGATTAAAATTTTGGTGTTTTCGAAAATGTTGACAAAAAAATGGTCTGATTTGGTTTAAATTAAGTTTAATCTCTATGAAATAATCAATAAATTTTTTTTTTTGGATTTTTTTCCATTTTAGAAATTTTTTGACAAATTTCAAATGGCGATATCTCAAAAGCCGCTTAACCGATTCATGAAATTTTTTGATATTCCTATTCAGCATGTAAAAATTAATAAAATATATTTTTTTTTTTTTTTGATTTTTTTAAATTTTCCAAAAATCAAATTTTTTGTGGTAAACTTTGATCAAAAGGCGCCTTTCGTTAAAATAATTGGCTTTGGCTCAATCCAAGTTTTAATGAAAGATATTGTTAAGCTTTTTAAAATTTCAGTATCGATATCTCGAAAACTGTTCGACCGCTTTTAAAAATTACACTGTGCTACAAAAAACACAAAATCGAATATACTTTTGAAATGAGGTAGTTAAGGTTGTAGGTCTCGTCGAAAAGATCACAAAAATGCCCATCAAACTTGCTAGACACCCTCAAATTTTAAAGTTATTGTCAAAAAACGTTTTTTTTTTACTTTTCTCACTAAACCACGTGTAACTTGAAAAGTTTTCAACCGATTTTCAACTTTTTAACTGTTTTGAATAAGAGAAGGATAGGGCTTTTTATGTGTGTGAATTGATCCATACATATAAGAAAGATATGTATTGATTTTTTCAACAATATCTAATTTTTTTTGTTATTTTTTGAAAATCTTTTGAGTTTATCGATTTTTTTCTGCTATAGTTCGTTCAACAATATTTATATTTATAAACGTATTCTTAAAGAAAATTTAATTGTGAATACGATGAGGTCTGTGCAGAAAAAATCGAATAAGAATTGACAGAGTTGTGATAATTTTTCTAAAAAAGAAAATTTCCATGAAATTGCCGTTCAGACAACCCAGACGAACATACTGAGAGTCGCGTATCATTATTTTAAAGGTTTTTGGCCCCGTGAATTCGAATTTGACCTTGAAATTGCGCTATCTTATTAAGTTTTTGATATATAAATTTATATTGAATATCTCAAAAACCAGACTCGATAGAGCAATTTAAAGGCCATTCGGATTCAGCACGCCAAAAACCTTTAAAAATATTGTACATGACCTCTTATGATAAATTTATTTTTTTTTACCTGGGTTATCTGAACGGCGATTTCCTGCAAAATCTTAATTTTCTTTTTTAGAAAAATTATCACAACTCTGTCAATTCTTATCTATTTTTTTCAGGATAGTGCTCATCGTATTCAGAATTAAATTTTCTATAAAAATACGTTCATAAATATAAAGGTTGTTAAACGAACTATAGCAGAAAAAAATCGATAACCTCAAAAAATTTTCAAAAAATAGCAAAAAAATTAGATATTATAGAAAAGATCAATAGATATCTTTCTTATATGTGTAGACCAATTCATACACATGGAAAGCCCTATCCTTCTTCTATCCAAAACAGTTAAAAAATTTAAAATCGGTTGAAAATTTTTTGAATTACCCAAGGTTTAGTGAGCAAAGTCCCAAAAAAACGTCTTTTGACAATAACTCAAAAATTTGAGGGAGTCTGGCAAGTTTAATGGGCATTTTTGTGATCTACTCGACAAAACCAACAACCTATACCATGTCACATCAGAAGTATTTTTTCACTGTAGCACAGTGTTATTAAATGTTCATGTTCAGCACATCAAAATTATTTTTGATTTAATAATAATTAATTAATAAATTTTTTAACAAAAAAATTTTATTTTTTTTTTAATTCAAGAACCCAAAACTTTAATCATTGTGCTCCACGGGTTAATTTAACCCGATTACCTTCAAATTCTTACAGTACCAGTTTTAGGTCTTGAAAATTTAAAATTGGAAGAAAAAAATATTTTCTATACAAAAAAGTGCCAGTCTAATGGCACACATTGTAACCAAGGTATGGCTTCCAAACAAACCAAATTTGTAACAGCAAGCCAAAAATACGCATTGAATACAATTTTCGTACACTCTCATCAAAATGTACATAAATTTTTAACGAACTTTACAATTTGGGTAAATTTTTGTTTCCTATTGGTTTTTTTTTGTTGTGTCGAACATTGAAATTCGCGCAAAACACTTTCCTCAAAAAATTAAACAAAATTTGCATACGTGCACGTATGCTGTACAATGTACATTAGGGTGGCAGGAAAAATTTCGTTGTCAAATTATTAACGGCAAAGATTGAATTTTAATAGGAGAGGCTTTCTGCTTAAAAACTGACTTTAAACAAATGTAGCCATTCCAACGCATTGGGGTTTTATTATAAAAATATGTGACATCGAGATTTAAAAGGTCGAATAAATAACTAATTTTTATAAAAATTTTTTTAATAAAAATTAAAACACACTTAATATGTGACATCTTTATTAAATTCTTAAATGTGCTCCGAAACAGCAAAAAATGAGTTTTTTACATTTTTTTTAAATTTTATGTGTGATCACTAGGGTGTTGTTAAATTAATCGTTTTTTTATTATTCGATTAAACAATTAATCGATATTTGCCATTTTTTACTTATTTGATTAAACGAATAAAATTTTAAAATTGATCGATTAATCGAATAAAAAAAACTTTCCAAATAACAAGATTTTTTTCGACAATTTTAGAAAAAATTGGTAGTTAAGTAAAAAAACAATATTAATTACAAGAATTTTAACAATTGATTAACAAAAAAATAACAAAACAAACGTAAAAACATTACAAAATGTATCAAAATTTAAGTTTTATGCAATTATGTTTGAGAAAATTGAAAAAAAAAAATGGCGATTTGAAAAATGTGTCTAATTCAAAAACTATTTTTGCTGCCAAATTTATATGGATTACCGATATCACAAAAATTTCCTATTTATTGCCTTTTATACAAATAATATATTTTTTTTTGAGAAAATTCTTAAAATTTTTAATTTGTTTTTTATAATTTGGTGGGTTTTTACCTAAAACTCAAAATAAAATTATGCATTTTTCCCACAAAAAACCATATATTATTATTCGATTCGAAATAAGCAATTTTAAATTAATCGAACAATTATTCGTCTAAAATTGTTCTATTACTCGAACACGAATTCACCGACTGAACACCCTAATGATCATTGATCACGGTAAGTGATCTTTTCAATTTTCGGACTATTTTAAACCTGGAAGTTTAAAGCTCATTCATTTTATTTAGATCAAAACTTAAACTCATCAGTGGCACAGCTTAAAATTGTCCCTAATTTTATTTGATTTTTTCTGTAAGTACAGATCGAGCACGGGCTCTAATTATATTTGTTATAAGGGTTCAAGTTGAAAAAATGCAGAAGAAAAATTGAATTTCTAAAAATTATAGACATTTCTGGTATTTCCTATACCGGTTTCAAACACCCCAGTTAGTGTCATCTTCAGTAGGATTTTAAATGTCGGTTTGTCTTGTTAATGAAAACTGTTTTTTATATATGTGAATATTTATAGTTTCTACAGAATAAATTTTGACAGTTTTCAACACTACAATTCTATTTCTAGCAATCTCAACCTAACTTCATACTTTCTTTCAACTTTTTTGTCTCTTACATTGTTTTGCAAGGGTTACCAACATGATCTGGAATTGCAGACACAAATGAAGGAATTTGCTTTTTCTGTTTCGGAGACGTGCCTAATGGCGACATATTTTGTCAGTAATTTTATTTGATTTTTTCTGTAAGTACAGATCGAGCACGGGCTCTAATTATATTTGTTATAAGGGTTCAAGTTGAAAAAATGCAGAAGAAAAATTGAATTTCTAAAAATTATAGACATTTCTGGTATTTCCTATACCGGTTTCAAACACCCCAGTTAGTGTCATCTTCAGTAGGATTTTAAATGTCGGTTTGTCTTGTTAATGAAAACTGTTTTTTATATATGTGAATATTTATAGTTTCTACAGAATAAATTTTGACAGTTTTCAACACTACAATTCTATTTCTAGCAATCTCAACCTAACTTCATACTTTCTTTCAACTTTTTTGTCTCTTACATTGTTTTGCAAGGGTTACCAACATGATCTGGAATTGCAGACACAAATGAAGGAATTTGCTTTTTCTGTTTCGGAGACGTGCCTAATGGCGACATATTTTGTCAGTAATTTTATTTGATTTTTTCTGTAAGTACAGATCGAGCACGGGCTCTAATTATATTTGTTATAAGGGTTCAAGTTGAAAAAATGCAGAAGAAAAATTGAATTTCTAAAAATTATAGACATTTCTGGTATTTCCTATACCGGTTTCAAACACCCCAGTTAGTGTCATCTTCAGTAGGATTTTAAATGTCGGTTTGTCTTGTTAATGAAAACTGTTTTTTATATATGTGAATATTTATAGTTTCTACAGAATAAATTTTGACAGTTTTCAACACTACAATTCTATTTCTAGCAATCTCAACCTAACTTCATACTTTCTTTCAACTTTTTTGTCTCTTACATTGTTTTGCAAGGGTTACCAACATGATCTGGAATTGCAGACACAAATGAAGGAATTTGCTTTTTCTGTTTCGGAGACGTGCCTAATGGCGACATATTTTGTCAGTAATTTTATTTGATTTTTTCTGTAAGTACAGATCGAGCACGGGCTCTAATTATATTTGTTATAAGGGTTCAAGTTGAAAAAATGCAGAAGAAAAATTGAATTTCTAAAAATTATAGACATTTCTGGTATTTCCTATACCGGTTTCAAACACCCCAGTTAGTGTCATCTTCAGTAGGATTTTAAATGTCGGTTTGTCTTGTTAATGAAAACTGTTTTTTATATATGTGAATATTTATAGTTTCTACAGAATAAATTTTGACAGTTTTCAACACTACAATTCTATTTCTAGCAATCTCAACCTAACTTCATACTTTCTTTCAACTTTTTTGTCTCTTACATTGTTTTGCAAGGGTGTCCCATTTCGCGAAAAATTTAAATATAGAGTTTGTAGACTAATAGGAATAATAATTGCGACGAAATTCGAAAAAAATAATTTTTTGTGATAATACGTACAATTTTAAAAAAGGTTGTGGACAAATTTTTGAAGCACGATAAAGATCTCACAGATCTGAATAATATTTTTTTCATGAATATGTATTTTTAAGAGTAACATATCAACACATGGAATTTTGAAATGTGTTTAAAAACAGCAAAAAATGCGTTTTATGCTTTTTTAAATTTTATGTATGATCACGGGAAATTACTTTATCGAAATTCGAATAATTTTAACCTGTACAGTTTTAAAGATCGTCCCTGAAAAAAAATCGTTTTGTAAGAAATCAATATTTTAACCCATCAGCGGCAAAGGTTAAAATTGTCTGATTTCGCGATAATGTTAAAAATAGAGTTTGTAGACCAAAACGAATTTTAGATCACGATTAAGATGTCACAGATCATAATAATATTTCTTTTAATATGTATCTTTAAGAGCAGCATATCAACTAATATCGTCGCTTGTCAAAACTAAAAAATCGAAAAAACTATATACATAAGATTGTATGAAAAAAAATGTTTTTCAATGCCCAACTTTAACCCCCTGCGCGATGAGGGTTATTTTGGGCATTTTACTCAATTTGCCCTGCAATTGACGAAATTTGACAACAGTGATTTTTCATGCCACCCTAATATACATATGCAAATTGTGTTATATCCCCTTTGTTGTAAAGTTAGATGCGTTGCTACTGCTACAAATTGTATATCGACGCTGGCTCCAAACAAGTGACGGTAACAGAATATACAATTGAGGAAGATATGATATGAGTGGCAAGTACAATAAGCCAGTTGATTTTTTATATGCTGTGGTATACCTACCACTCAGAAAATAAATCTTTTTATTTAACAAGACTCCGGATTTCTTTTGGTTTTTCTAAATTACATTAAGTTTGAGCCAGAGTTCGAAAAAACCGGTACGTTATTTATATGTACGGTTCAAAGAACATAGGTTGTTAGGTTGTAAGTGGCTGTTGACGTTTTACGTCAACACACGTAGACTCTGAGGTCCATTGTGATACCACGGGAAAGAAGATATTCACTCAATAATTTTTTTTTAGGGATTGTGTACGTGTATACAAACGGTATACCGAACGTTATGCTTTTGAGCTTGTGACTTGACAAACCAACTTATAAAAACGGAGAAAATGTGGGATCCAACTTGGGCTTCTAAACAATTTTTCTGGTAAAAGACCCACAGATTCTGAGACATTTTTTCCATAGGAAATGTCTCAAGTTCTGGGACATTTTTCCTTAGAAAAAGTCTCAGATTCTTAAATATTTTTCCTATAAAAAAAGTCTCAGATTCTGAGACATTTTCCTATAGAAAAGTCTCAGATTCTGAGATATTTTCCCTATAAATAAAGTCTCAGATTCTGAGACATTTTTTCCATACAAAAATTCTCCGATTCTGAGATATTTTTCCTATATAAAAGTTTAAGATTCTATGACATTTATCCTATAGAAAAAGTCTCAATTTCTGCGAAATTTTTCCAAAAGAAAAAGTCTCAAATTCTGCGACATTTTTCCAAAAGAAAAAGTCTCAGATTATCATGCGCGGGTACAAGGGGGGGGAAAAAGGGGAAATTTCCCCCCCCAGACCAAATTTCGAAAAGAAAAAAAAAGAAAAAAAGAAAGAAAAGGAAAGAAAAAGAAGAAAAAAAGAAAGAAAAAGAAGAAAAAAAGAAAGAAGGAAATTTTCTAAAAAAATTTCGAAGTCCAAAAATTTTTCATAGAAAAAAATCTGAAAATTTTAAAAGGGAAAATTTTTAAATTTTTTAGGGAAAAAGTGAATCAATCTGAAAATTTTCTGTGAAAAATATCTGTCAATCTTATTATGAATTTTGGCATAAACAAATTACTTAGAATATGCTTTTTTGTATAGAGAAATGTTACAGGATCTTAATTTGGTTTATATGAAAAGTGTTTGTCTTCTACATAGCAATAAAAAAATATCTTAAAATCTTTAAAATGTTAATAGTTGAACTTACATTTGTAAAATTATTTAAAATTTTTTTTTTCTAAAGAATAAACTTTTTCTAAAGAAAAAATTCTCAGAATCTGAGACTTTTTTTATGTGAAAAAGGTCTCAAAACTTATTTATAGGAAAAAGGTCGCAGAAGATTTTTTCTATGGGAAAAAAGACTCAGAATTTCTGAATTTGAGACTTGTTTTAAGGAAAAAGGTCTCAGAATCTGAGTTTTTTTAAAAAGAAAAAAGTCTCAAAGCCTGAGACTTTTTATTGTTGAAAAATAGTCTCAGAAGTTGAAACTTACTGAATTGGTAGAAGGTCGCAGAATCTGAGACTTTTTCAACGGGAAAAAGGTCTAAGAATCTAAGACTTTTTTTATAGGAATAAGATCTCAGAATCTCAGAAAAATGCCTCAGAATCTCAGACTTTTTCTATAGGAAGCAGAATCAGAATCTATGATCAGAATCTATGACCTTTCTCTAGGAAAAGGGTCTTAAAGTCTGAGATATAGGAAAAACATTTCCGAATCTGGGACTTTTTCTATAGGAAAAGTGTCTTAGTATCGGAAAAGATTTCAAAATCAGAAAAAGGTCTCAGAATCTGTCACTTCTTCTTTAGAGAAAAAGTGCCAGAATTTTAAACTTTGTCTATATAAGAAAAAGCTCTCAGAATCTGAGACTTTTTCTTTAGGAAAAATGTGTGAGAATCTGAGCCGTATTCTTTATGAATAAGATCTCAGGATTTGAAACTTTTTCTTTAGGAAAAAGGTCATAGAATCTGAGACTTTTTCTATTGGAAAAAGGTCGAAGAATCTAAGACTTTTTCTATAGAAAAAAGGTCTCAGAATCTAAAATTTTTTCAGTACGAAATAAATCTTATAATTAGAGACCTCTCTATAGGAAAAATGTCTCAGTAATGCTGTAAAATATGAGACTTTTTCTATAGTAAAATGTCTCAGAATCTGAGACTTTTTCTGTGGAAAAAAATTGTTAGAATCTGAAAATTTTTCTATACGAAAAAAGTATCAGATTCTGAGACATTTTTCGTTAAGAAGAAGTCTTATATTCTGATTTCTTCTATTAAAAAATTCTCTTCTTATGTATACGAAAAATAAACAATTTTCTTTTAAAACAAATAAAAAAAAATTATCTAAACGAAATATGATCATGAAAAACAAACCTTCTTCGGCAAAAACTAATAAATTTGATGATTTTATAGCTTTTCCATCACTTTTTTTTGTAAAAAAAACGTATCCTTTTTTTTTGCTCGTCAACAAAGGTGAATTATGATTTTTTTCGAAATAAAAAAAATTTTCCCCCCCCAAACCCAAAAGCTGTACCCGCCACTGCAGATTATAAAACATTTTTCCTATAAAAAAAAGTCTCAGATTTTGAAGCATTTTTCCTACAGAAACAGTCGCAAATTTTGAGAAATTTTTCCTATAGAAAGAGTGTCAGATTCTGAGACATTTTGCATCTCAGAAAAAGTCTCAGATTCTGAGAAACTTCTCCTATAAAAAAGTTTCAGATTCTGAGATAGTTTTTCTATAGAAATAGTCTCAGATTCTGAAACATTTCATAGAAAAAGTCTCAGATTCTGAGGCATTTTTCCTGTAGAAACAGTCTTAGATTTTAAGGCATCCTTAAAAAATAGCCTCTGAGACAAATAGAATCTTCGAATTACAAATGGCATCTTCGAATTTCAAATGGATTCTTCGAATTAAAAATGAAATCTTCGAATTACAAGTAGAATCTTAGAATTACAATTGATCTTTTACGAATTACATTTGTAAATGGTGTAGTGTATTCACATCTCCGTTGACCTTTATTCAAACTTCCATTTTAGTTGTATCTGTATACTTAATAAAATTATTGTATTCTGGGTTTAGATGCTGAATACAGGTTTTGTAAAGATTTTTATTTAATTAAAAATGAGTGTGACTTTTCTTTTAAATATTTTTTTTTAATTGTTGTTTGAGTTTTACTCAAATTTCACTTTAACCAAATTCCTTAAAAAAAAAGAAAACTACTTGGTAAAATTTAAAAAAACATTATATTTTATTTTTTGCGTTTCTTTAATATCATAAATTATATTGATTGATTGATTGTATAGTGTGAATATTTCACCAAAAAAAATGCTTTAAACTAGAGCCTACAGTTAAGATAGTGACCCCGTACCAGGGGCGTATCCAGGATTTTATTTCGGTGGGGGTCCAAAATTTTTTTAAAATTTTTTTTTTTACAAAAATTTTACATAACAGCACATGTTTTAGAATTCTTCATTTCAGATTCTTTATTTTTGAGTAAGTTTAAAACTGTTGGGGGAAAATAAATATTTTTTTTTATATTTTAAAATTTTTTGAGAGACAAGCCTTTTTTTTAAGTGTGTGAATTGATTAGGGTGACCATTTTTTTTTCTAAACTCAAATCAGTACGCCCAAATTTTTTTTTTTTTTCTGAAAAGTCTTTTTAATGGGAAAACACTGATAATATTTTCAACACCCAAAAAAATGTCGGCTAAACTAACAAACTTGGCGTCAATTAGTATTTCTGTAAAAACAACTGCCATGAACTGTTATCGTTATTCTTCAGAAAATTTAGTAGACTTTAGACAACTTCATTTGAATGTTTTTATCGTTTCAGTACAGAAATAAAACAAAAACTGTTAAAAAACAACTACCATGAACAGTAGGGGTATAACCAAAATAAGAACATATCATAACGGTATGGGCAATGTTACACTGATAACAAAAAACGTTATATGGGGTCATTTTGATCCAAAAACCTTCGGCACCGATTGCAATTTCTAAAACACCTCAAATTTTAATTTTTGTATGTTTTATGGTGGGAATCCGTCCCTTTCAACGTAATTTTGTTTTCCGTCGTTTTACAACAAAAATAAAACAAGAAAAAATTAGCAGTATGATTTTCAACATTTGAAACATGGGTTGAATGAATATTTGAAACAAAATATTAGCAAAAACTTCATCGCGATCGGTGCCGAACCTTTTTTAACATTCGCGAAAAAAAGAGGACGCATTTCTTATTGATTTTCTATGTACTTTCTCACTATGATAGGTCCTTTTTGATATTTTCAAAAATATGCAAATGGTTATATCCCTAATGAACAGTATTCGTTTAAATGTTTTGATCGTTTCAGTGCAGAAAATATAAAAAAACCCTCAGGTGTTGAGAATAAGAAAATCACTCAGATTCTGAGGACTTTTTTCGTCTGGGCTCATGCAATTACATTATCTTTCTAAAAATATAGAAAATTAATGGTCCCAGGAACTTTTCGTTATAGAAAATCTCAAACCACAAAACCGCCTTTTCATATTAATTTATGAAAATTAAAATAACCTCATGCTCAGATACATTTTAGAGTTAAGAAACCTCTTGATTCATGAACTCTAAGCTTCTTAGAAATAATTCATTATAAATTATCTCATTGCCAGACTTAAGTTATAAAAAACTACTCTGACGATTTATTTTGTGAAAATTCAAGTTTTTTTATAGAATTTCGGATAAAATTATTTTTATGTTGAAATGTTCAAAAATCAGTACAATCAGTTCATATTTAAAGAAATCAGTACAAATCAGTACAACATTTTTTGGTCAGTACACGTGATCAAAAATCAGTACATGCACTGATCAAATCAGTACGAATGGGCAGCCTAGAATTGATGCTGATTCATTTTTACAAAGAAGATTATCAGAATCTGAATTTTTTTTTCAAAGAAAAGTCTAAGATTCTATGACAATTTCCAGTTAAGACAGTTTTTGTTATAGAAAAAGTCAAAGACTCTAAATCATATTTCCAAAGGAAGACGTTTCTCGGGAAAAAGTTACTTTAGAAAATGATTCTATATTTATATTTATAAAATACTTTTACAAAAGAAAAGACTCCGATTGTAAGCCATTTTCCCAGAATCTGAGATTCTGAAACATATAAGAAAAATAATTCACATTCTGAGACCTTTTTAAAAAGAAAACAGTATAAAAAAGTCATAGATTCTAAAATCTTTTTCCTAAAGAACAACTCTCGGATTCTGAGAAAATTTTCCTATAAAAAAAGTCTAAGATTTTTCGACATTTTTCCTATAAAAAGTCTCAGATTCTTATAGAAAACGTCTCAGAATCTTCAACATTTTTCCTACAGAAAATGTCTCAGATTCTTTGAAATTTTTCCTATAGAAAATGTCTCAGATTCTCAGACATTTTTTTTACAGAAAATTTCTTAGATTTTTTTAAGACATTTTCCCTAAAGAAAAAGTCTCAGATTCTGAAATATTATTCCCATAGAAAAATACTCAGATTCTGAGACATTATTCTTATAGAAAAATATATTTTTACAATAGAAAAAGTCTCAGATTTGGATAATTTCTCTATACAAAAAGTCTCAGCTTGTGTCTCTGAGACATTTTTCCTATACACAAAATCTTAGATTTTGATATAATTTTCTTTAAGAAAAATTCGTTGATTCTGAGACAATAATAACAAAAAAAGTTATTATTCCTATAGAAAGTTCACAGATTCTAAAACATTTTTCATATAGAAAAGCCTCAGATTCTAAGAATTTTTTTTATAGAAAAAATCTCAGATTTTGAGACATTTTTCAGATTCAGAGACATTATACCTATTGAAAGTTCTTAGATTCTGAAACATTTTTTATATAGAAAAGAATTTTTTATAAAAAAAAAGTCTCAGATTATGAGACATTTTTCCTGTAGAAAAAGTCTTAGATTCTGAGAAAAAGGCCAATATTTTAAGACATTATTCCTATAGAAAAAGTCTTAGATTCTCAAAATTTTTCTTATAGAAAGGTTTAGATTCTGAGACATTTTTTTTTTCATGAAATAGTCTCGTTCTGACACATTTTTCTAAAAGACAAAGACGCATTTTAATATTTGACTACAATTTACTTACAATTAGGTCCATTTTTTGTGTACATAAAGCTTCAGGTTCAAAGATATTTTATTATTAGAATCTTAAGTTGAAAATTTTCAAACTTTAAAAAAAAATTTTTAGATTTTGAGATTATTTTAACAGAAAAATTTTTAATTTAAAAACATTTTTCTTCCAAAAATTTTAGATTCTTGGTTTTCAAATTTTCTTAAGAAGTTTTTTAATATTGTACTTGTTATTTGATACGAAATCCTGAAATTTGTGAAATCATTTCGCCACTGCCCCGTACATTTACATGTTTAAGCAAGTGAACTGGGCCGAATCCAAGAATTCTTAATATGCATATTCTGGGTATCATATTTTTGCCAATCTTGCTGACAATGCTTATTTTTGCATATTTTGCTAGTATTCTGCTATAAATGCATATTTTTGGGTCATATTTGGTATATTTCAGTTTTGGTAAATTTTTGCGAATTTTTTGTTTACATTTACATTATTAACTTGCCTGTTATGCATGTAGCGGATATTCTCACGCCTACATTAAAATCTATGAGAATTGCTTCGAGCAAACAATATACACTGAAAAAAATAACTATACTGAAATTAAATAAACGCTGTAATTAATTTAAGTATTCAATTTTTTTTTATTTCATTATGCAATAACTCCCAAACTTAAAAATGAAATAACTTCCAAAAAAAATTAAATAATCCCCGCAGATTTGGGAGTTATTTCATTATGAAATAACTCCCAAATCGTATGCAAATTTTTGGGACTTATTGCATTACCCAAGTAGAAATTCATGACGGTTATAAAAAAAAGCGTTTTTAAAGCACTCCAAAGTAGAAACTCAGGACGGTAATAAAAAATAGCATTTTTAAAGCACTTCCAAGTATAAATTCATGACGGTAAAAAAAAAAGTCATGACTTATCAAAAATAAAGCATTTTTAAAGCATTATTTCATAACGCTTTATGAACGTTTTGAAAAAGCTTTTTGAGATTACTTTTTCGCCAAATTTATCTTGGTTTAGGAATACAATTTTTTACAACATTTTTTTGCACTACTTTTTAAATATGGTTTACGACGACCAAAAAGCCGACATTAAAAGCGAATTAACTCTAGACGACCCCATAACAGATTTAGTTAAGTTTGAGGAGTTTGACAACAAGGTTAAAACTGATCAGCAATTTTGCAATTCACTGGTATGTATTTTTCTATATTTACATTTGAATCAAAGTTACTAATTTTTATTTTGTTATTCAGCGTGACCTGATGTGGTTAAAATGTAAGGCCGACTCATTATATGAGGCATACATGGGACTATTTAAATAAATGGACTAATTAATTGGCGATTTCATTGGCATTATATTGAAACTAATGCCAATGAAATTTTTAGCATTAGCATTGTTTCAATCAATGCCAATGCCCGTTAAGGAATTAGTAGCATTAGTAATGCCAATTATGAAAAATTTCATTGGCAATAAATTTTAATGCTTTTTTTTGGCATTGGCATTAGTTCCAACTAATGCCAATGAAAATTCAATGCCAATTAAAAATTCCCATGTATGATATAAGGCCATTGGAAGTATCCTTTCCGTTATAATGTCCCCAGGTTTACAGCAAATGTTTAGCGGCGTTGGAAAACCGACTAAAGGAGTTTCGAACAAAATTTTTAGCACCATTTAAGTTTTTAATGAGTTGAAAGGTAATATTATGCTGGCCAACAACTATATATCTTTGACCAAAACATGTATGTGTTTTTCACAAAACAATTTTAGGTATCAACCTAATTTCGTCCCTTCGCGTTATATTTTTAAAGTAAAATTTATGTTAATAGAAACTTTTCAATTGCAGAACACCTTCTTCTACAATTTGAAAATGAGTCCGACAAGTCTATCGTGATCAAAACAAGCCGCTGGCTAGCGGCAGCAGAAGATAGAATAACTAAACGAAATTCTATTTAGTTTTTGGTATAAAAAAACAGTTATTTTTTATAAAAAAAATAACATATTTATCTTTTCTTAAAACAATAAAAATTAAAACAAAAATAAACTTTCATTTGGTTTTTAAATTGATGGAAAATTACTTTAGGTTTTGTATCTGAAATGCTTGTAAATTGCTTTTTTTTTGCATATAAAGCACTTTAAAATTGCTTTACATACCGTTTTAAAAGTGATACATTTTTGGTTTTTGCAATGCTTTAAAAGTGCTATAACGAAGCGTTCTAAAATCATTATTATAAATGTCTTTAAAAACGCTTCAAATAAACCGTCTAACGGTGTTATCATTAGGACAGTCTGAAAGCGCTCTGATGACGGTTTTCAGTATGGTCTGATTGTGAGAGCATTCGTACTACCATACAAAGCGCTTTTAAAGCGTTTTTACGGTTGTATTTTTCTACCTGGGTATTTTTCTTGGGACTTATTTCATTGGGAGTTATTTCATGGCGCCAAAGGTATAATTTGATTTTTACAATTCATAAAGCATTTTAATCTAACAATTGTCCTTTTGTATATGAATGCACTAAAAAAAAATATTTTTTTAAATGCATTTTTGATGCAAATGCAATTTTTGAATGCATTTTTTATAATTTTATCCGCCTAAAAATTTTTTTGAAACCTGCATTGATCGAAAATATATCATTTTTTACATAAAATTTCTTGGGACAGGGGATTTTTTTTTAATTTTTGTGATTATTTTAAAAAATACTTATATGTTTTTTTCATTCAAATAATATATGATTTTTTATATCACCGGCCCAAAAAAATGGGTTCTCAATTTTATGTAAAAAATGTTATATTATTATACTATAAAAACAAGAAATATTGGCAAAATGCGATTACGAGACTTGTTTTTTGGTTTTTAGAGTTTAGTGAAGGCAAATGAAAGAGGAGTACTTCCGCTTATTTTGCAATTTTATTATTTTGGCATATCCTGGCAAAAGAAGGTTAGTAATGTGCTTTCAAAACTTTTTTCTTAAATATCATTTAAATTTTTTTACAAAATGTTTTGATAAAGTATTGAGAGTATACTTTTCTTGATATGACAAAATAAAAAATTTAGGAAATATTCTCCTCTTTCGTTGTGACTATACAAGACAAGTACAAATATTTAAAAAATATTTTACAACTGCGAAGTCCTTTTTAAAAGAAACAGGATCACGAAATAAAAAACTGTAAATGCAGTTTTGCTCCATTTAATCTCTACATTCAAACATATGTCATCCGGTTCATGTTTAATATTGACTGTAGAACAGTGAAACAAAAGATAACAAACTTTGGTGCTAAATCATTGCCATTTTTCCTCAAATTTATTTAATTTTTCCATTTTTATGTCCATTTTGCGGTGCCAAATTTAACTTTTTAACTTGTTTTTCTTCTGTTAAGTAACAAAATTTTTCAATGTTTTTTCTGTGTAGAATTCATAAAGTAATAACAATTTTCAATTCGCTTTGCCTAGAAAGATCACGCCCCTTTAAGATTATGGTTGGCTCTGATATTAAGAATTGAAAACTAAAAAACAAAAAACTACAACTAACCCAGTTAAGTGAAACTAGAGCATTCCTTCCTTTCCTAGTGTTTTCTTTCATTTCTAGGAAATGAAAAAGGATGTTGGTTTTTACATAAAACTTGTTACAAAGTTTTTAGCACGTTTTTTATTAGTGTGTATGAAATAAAGTTGGTTATTGTTGATGTTGCTGTTAGTTTGTTGGTCAAACCCATTTTCAATTATTTCAAAATAAAATAAAGGTAAAAATAATGTTTACAACTTGTTTACATGAAATTTTGTAATATAATTTTATATTATTATAAACGCAAACACGCACAAATAAAAATATTAAAAAAAAAAAAAAAAATTGAAAACAAAAAATTATTTTGTCAGAAGTGGGATTTGAACCCACGCCCTCAGAGAGGACCAGAACGCTCAGTATTAGAAAACTCACTTGATAGTGAGTAAGATTTACTCTTGAGTCTGGCGCCTTAGACCGCTCGGCCATCCTGACAGTTGATTAAAGTGTGCCTAATAACATACATGAATATAATTTCTAAAAATAGAATATTTTGTGAGAGCATTCTTAATAAATATCATAGTGTTGTTAGATGTGTTACAGTTTAACAATATTTGGTACATTTTAAAAGAAGAGTAATTTCCAAAAAAAAATATGTTTTGATTAATTGATTGAAAACTCTAATTCAAACCTTTATTACAGGCATGGAAAATCGGAATTTTGAAATGGTACTGGAGCTCAACCAAAAAAGTACTTTTTCGCCCTCGACGGTACTAAAAAAATAAAAGTCCAGTTTCCAGAAACTAGGCATAATTCAATATAAAAGTTCTTAAATTGAGGACATCCTTATTCATTTATTAATTTTTTAGAGAAAACTTCAATAAAGGTTGGCTAAAATCAAAAATAAAATTAAAAATTTTATTTGAAGCTTTTGAAGCATTTTTCCAATGAAAATCGGTCGATTTTCAGATTTTTTTTAAATTTGGTTAAAAATGTATGAAATCGTCTGGTATAGAAAGGTACTAAATCAGTCGCGGTACTACGGTATTTTTGAGAGTGAAAAAGTACTGAAAAAAGTACTAACTTTTTCATCCCTGCTTTATTATATAATTCACCTTTAAAAACTGTTTCTTCAATGGTTTTAAGTAATTTTTTTTTTTTTTTTATTTCTGAATTAAGTTAATGTAATTAAAGCCCCCCCCCCCTTTTCGAGGTATCACTTTGGATCAGGAACTGGTCTTGTGGACATTACGTCAACCTCTTAACCTAACCTAACCTAAAGCCCTGTTTTCGCATAACCGTATATATGTTAACATTAACCGTTTATCCAAAAACGCATCCACGTTTAACAAAATGTACTTGGCATCACTGTGGTTGGTGTCAAAATTTATTAAGGCAAACAAGAAAAAATAGGTGTATGTCTTTGCTATAACAAGAACAATAGGATTGTGTCTATGCTATTTCATTAAAAATGTGAACTTGGCTTCACTTTTTATCGACGCTTTAAATTAACACCGATAATTATGCACGCTAAAAATAAGCGTGGATAATTAAAAATTTGCATGGGTAAGCGTATATACGGTTATGCGAAAACCGGGCTTAAATTACTTTGAATTAATAAATTTTTAAATAAATTTTTTTATTAATTTTTAAATTAACTGTTTTAAATATATTTTTGGAAATACATTTTTAAACAAATCTTTTAAATTACTAAAAATTGCGAAATATAAAAATGTTTTAAAGACTACGTTCTCTACAATACCCACATTTTAATCAGAATGAATATACAAAAGTATTTTGTAAGTGATGGCAATTATTTAACCTAAAAAAAGGTATTTTTTTTTTAATAAAATTTTTTTTTTTTAATTTCTTGTTGAAAAATTAAAAAACAAAAATTAAGTAAATTAGTAAAGATCGAAAAATGTATACGTACGTGAATAATTAGTACCAAAAAAGAATTGAAATTATCATCTCTGTTGTCGGTAATATAAAAAATTTAAAGAGGTAAATTTAAAAAATAATTTTTAAGAGAACGAGTTGATGCGATCATTTTCAAAGAGAACAAAAATATTTAAAGCACTTTTTAGAAATTAATATAGTATACTTTTAGGAGGTTCAAATATGATCTTTTATATTAACAGGGCTGCCAGATGTGGATTTAACAAGTAATAACTGTATATTATGGTGACACGAATAATGACTTTTTTTTAATTTCGTCGACCACAGGGCAAATTATGGTTTGTTGGTTGTTTTGTATGACCCCAATTGATTCTCTACCCTAACATTTTTTTCAGAACATACTTACCTTCAGCCTTTAAGTCTGTCCCCATACAATGCTTTTTATTTTGTTTAAACTTTTTTCTATTAAATCCGCATCTACCGCTCCATGGGGACCTTCTAGAGGGGTAAAAAAGTGAAACCGACCCTCATTAATTTGAAAAGAGCCATAAATTTGGTAAATGAGTGTATTACTCAACTGCAAAAGAAGTTATAAGAAATAAAAAAAAAAAAAAATTGATGCAAAATAAAAAAAATAATTTAAAAAAAAACTGTTGAAAAAAAATTTATAAAAAAAAAAAATTTTGATGAAAAAAAAAAAAATAAATAGAAAAAGAAAATTTTATTAAAAAACAAGTAAAAAAGTTAAATTCGGCCTTGCCGAATGTAGTGATACCCTCCACAATTTCAAAAAGATTATTGCAAACAACTTTATTTAAAAGGAAATTACTTAAAAAAACATTTTGAAAAAAAATTTCCGCGAAAAAAAATTTTGGTAAAAAAAAAAATCCGCGATTTTTTTCTTTTTTTGTCAAAAAATATGTTCGTACTTGTTTAAATACCATTTGGTGTTCAATTATGTTCACATATGTCAACCAGAAGCCGAATTAAAGCTTTTTGTATATTTAGGTTATGTTGAATGTACTGAAATTTTTGAGGTGTGCTTACATTTTCGTTCATAACTTTTGAACCGCTGAACCGATATCGCTCAAATGCAATACCAAACTTCTCGGGAGAACTTCCAATATATATGTTAAGTTTCAGTCATCTCTGTGCAATATTTTGTCCGCGAGAGCATTTTCCACAGACAGACAGACAGACAGACGGACAGACGGACAGACGGACAGACGGACAGACGGACATCGCTAGAATGTCTTAAAATCGATCGGGCATCATGAATATATATACTTTATGGGGTCCCAGACCGATATTTCGATGAGTTACAAACGGAATGACAAACTTATATATACCCTCTATCACTAAGTGGAGGGTATAAAAACAAAAAATTAATGATAAAAGAACTTTTTTGAAAAAAAAAAATTTTTTTTCTGAAAAATAATTTTGTTACTTTTTATTCACCAGCTGATGAAAAACGAATTTATTCACCAGCAGGTGAATAATTATCCAAGTTACAAATCAAAGTTACAAACCTTTTTGGTTTTAAGAAAATGAAAACAGTAATTCTTATTTTCTTTTTTGTTAGTCTTTAGCTTATATAGTGAAACTTAGGTGGCGTCCTGCTTCATTTTTAAAATTCGACACCAGCCTAAAAATTATCATGTTAAAATAAACAAGTAAGAGTGTTAAATTCGGTTGTGCCGAATCTTTTATACCCTCCAACATGCAAAAAAAAAATTGCAGGGGCGTTTTATTTTTTTTTTGGGGGGGTCGGTAGTGGTAACCTGGCGGGGGGCAAATTTGCTCTCGAATGTTTAAAGATTCATTCTTATGCATTTTGCACTAAAGAAATACAAGTTTATCATTATTAAAAAAAACAAGTGAGAGTGTTAAATTCGGCTGGGCCGAATCTTTTATACCCTCCAAAATGTAAAAAAAAAATAAAAACAAAATTTTGTCAGGGGCGTTTCCTTTTTTTTTTTTGGGGGGGAGGTTGATGGGGTCTGTGGGGGACGTTGAAAGCACCTTCCCATCGCGATAAAAATACCAAATGTGTCATTTATTTAACAAAAATGCAAAAAAACATATTAAAATGTGAAATTTTTTAGATGTTGGTTTAGTTCTTCAAGGGGGAACCTTTTCCCCCCTGGTCCGATTTTGCCAGTTTCCGAACATAACCTGCCTAGGAACATAAGACAAATTTGTGCCAAACTTGAGGGGTCTAGCTCTTTTATTTTGGACTGCATCGTGTTAACTACAGACGGACGGACGGACGGACGGACGGACGGACATCGCTAGAATATCTTAGAATCGATCACTGATCAATAATATATATACTTTATGGGGTCCCCGACCGATATTTCGATGCGTTACACACGGAATGACAAAGTGAGTATACCCCCATACTGTAGTTGGAGGGTATAAAAATAAAATTATTCCTCATCCATAAAAGGGGGCCGACCAAAAAAAAACGACATTTTATAATTCTCTGGGTCCAAATGCAGGACTTTGAACTTCTTGTAGCATAAAAATGTGGCATTTGTTAAACAAAACACAAAAAATCATGTAAAAAAGTTGTATTTTACAGAGGTTGGTTTAGTTCTTAAAGGGGAAACTTTTTTCCCCCTGTTCCGATTTTGCTCATTTACGAACTTAACCTGCCTAGAAACATAATACATATTCGTGCCAAATGTCGGGAGCTTAGCTCTTTTATTTTGGACTGCATCGTGTTAACTACAGACGGACAGACGGACGGACAGACGGACAGACGGACGGACATCGCTATAATGTCTTAGAATCGATCACTGATCAATTATATATATACTTTATCGGGTCCCCGACCGATATTTCGATGCGTTAATCTGGGTTTCATTTTAGGGGGAGGTAAAGTTTCCCCCAAATGCAGATGTTGTATTGTCAATCGTCATTGAATATCGAGTGAACCTTACATTTAAAGTATATGGTGTATTCAGCAAATTTATGTAAAATGTTACGGGGAACATTTTCGTGAAACATATTAACCCTCTAACTCCTCAAGATAAGGGTCTTTTTGTCCTTCTTTTCAAAAAAAGCAAAAGGCACCAGTAAAACAGGGATTTAAGGGGTTTAAATGTTCCGCAAAAATATTCGCCGTGAAATTTTACTATAAAATTCTTATTATTCTTATCTAAGACATCTTTATTTAAAATTTAAAAAACAAAAATAACAAAAAAATATTTTTTTTACCATTTTTGTTTTTTAAAATTTTATCGATCGTCGATTGCCATGCAAATTATGGCTCCTTTTTGTCTAGAAACTCTATATTGTCCAAATCGGACGATATTACCCCATGCCTCTGGGGGGTTAAAGTTTCTTGTACAAACCAATTTTATTTTTTTTTAAGGCTGAACTTTAACTCACCAGCGGCACATGGTAAAATTGTCTGATTTTGCTAAAAAAATTAATTTAAAAACTTTCAGACATTCCCTATTAAATTTTTCAGATTTTCCCTATAAAAGTTTTTAGATGTTTCCTTTAACAATGATCAGATTTTTTGCTTTTAAAAATGTTCTGATTTCAAAATGGTTTTCCTTTGGATATTTTTTTAGAAAACTGCTGCAAATTAGCTTTGGGGACAAATTTTGAGATTTGAATTTTTATTTGTGGATTTTTGTGGATTTTCATTTTAAGCTTGGGGTCATAAAGTAAAAAAATGTTGACAACACTGGTTACAATAAACAAGTGGTTTATGACTGCTTTACATGCAATTATTAACATTTTCCTTCTGTCTTTCTTAAAATATTTTACGAATTTGCAAATCTTGAGAAAATTGTTCATATTATTCAACCTTGTAATATTTATGGCCTATTTCTTTTTTGATGGTTGTATTTCATTTAAAATTATGCAGCAAAAATAAAAAAAAAAACTTTCTTTTTCTCAAAAATTCCTACTTAACAACAATTTTTTTCTTATGCATAATTCTGCAATTCAGCATAATTGCTCTCTTAACTTTTACAAAGCTACATTTTTTTTTGTTCAAGTTTTTTTCCTTTTATTTTCTGATGCATTTAGTTATACGATGAGTGTAGAGAGTTGTGTATGCAAAAAAACTTTTCTGTGTTTGCATTTTAATAACACCTCAAATATTTAATGCAAGTGTGGCTACAAACTATGCACAAACTGCATATCATTTCGTATTTTCGAAAAATTTCTTAAAATCTACAAAAAAAAATAAAAATGGGAAATAAAATATTTCAAAAATATAGTACAGCTGAGATAAATACTCACTCGTACACATCTAACAAATTGAGCAATGTTGTTAGTTTTACTAGAGTTAGATTAAAATCCACTTCATCCTCCTGCTACTCCTTACGCCATTTTGTGTTACTTGTATTCAATACAAACCAACATTTATCCAAGAAATTGTGTAACTATGTCAAAAAAAAAAAAAAAATAATATTTTCAACAAAAATAGAAATAGAAAAAGTTTTAAAACTTTTCACTAATATCATCTTTCAGCTTTTTACATCTACAACTACTGCTAGCTACACTTCTCATCTTTTCACTTGTTCTTCTTGTTATACTATTGGTTAAAAGTTGCAACTTGATGACGGGCTTTGTTGGAGTTTTATGCAATTTTAAGTTTTCATGACTTTCACTTCATCTCAGAGTTGTTGCAGTTGTTCTAACTATTATTCCTGTCGTTAGCTGAAATGTTAAAGGGACGGTCGTATAATATATATTTTTTTTTTAAATTTCTTACCAAAAATTTTAACTTGCTATTCAAAAAAAAAAAAAAATTGGTAGTAACCAGGCACGGATCCAAGGGAGGAGAAAGGGATTTCCCCCAAACCGATCAAAAAAAATTCAAAGGAAATGAATGAAAAAAAAAGAAAGAATGGGGAAGGGAAAAGAGGAAGGGAAAGGAACAAAGATAAAAAGAAAATGACTAGGATGTAAAAAATTCCTTTGGAGAGGTACAATTTTATTTCGGTTGTCTTAATATTACTTATATTAATTTTTTTTGCAGATAAAAAACAAAGTAAACTATTTTTAATGTACGTTAAATAAAAAAGTAAATTTTTGTTCATTGGAAATCGTATTGTTATTTGGACAAATATGATGATGAAATCGGTACACCAACGATTAATTAACTAATTTGGACATTCGCAATTTACCTAAAAAGTTCCGAAAAGAAAATTGATTGCCACGTAATGTAAACATTCTTTAGTGGATAGATAAAAGTAGAGACATCCCTAAATTATGTAAAATCGCTAAAGTTTTGCTAGCGGTGTCATTCACGCAGTAAGGCTTGGAGAGGTTGTTCTCTGGAGTTAAATACATAATGAGCCTAAGTCGTGCACCCACGAGAAACACTGTTTAACAACTTTCAGTTCGAATTAGAAAACTTTTACCAAATTTTTCTGCTAAAATGGATACTTTAACTAAATTTTCTGTCATTAAATTTAAAAAAAAATATCAGAAATTGTTCTGTATTTTTACTGACTCTGTTTGCTGACTTCAAACAACATTCTTCTTCAAATTTTAGCAGATTATTTTGTAATTTTACAAACATTTTTTGTAGGCATTTTTGAAATTTTTGTTAAATTTAAACGATTTAAACAAAAAATTGTTCAAAAATAAAAAATTAGCTGTTTATTTTGATAATTTTCATAAATATTTAGTTGTCTGTTTTTGGGATATTTTTTTTTTTTTTTAAATTAAAAAATTTTAGTAGCAGATTAAAAAATTTTAGTAGCAGATTTTTCAGCTTAAGTCAGCAGATTTATCAGCTGTCTTGACAGATTTGTCTGCAGACTCTACCTTTTTTATACAGACAGCAATTTAGCAAACAGTGTCAGCTTAAATCAGTAGATTTATCAAATGGCTCAAAATGCATATTTTTTCCATGCACAGAAAAAAATAAAAAAAAAATTTGAGTAAATTTTTAATACTATTGATTAAAAAATTACTCAATTTTCCACCAGTAAACGATTTAATAGTATTGAGTAAACTTTTAATAAAAAATTATTAAATGCTTATTAAAAAAATTGAGTAAATTATTAATTCACACAATTAAATCTTTACTTAAAATTTTTTCATATTTTTAAGTAACTTTTTAATTGTGTCAAGTAAAAATTTACTCAAAATGTATCAAATTATTTTTTTAAAAAGTTTAAAAAGTTTCTAATTTTTTTTCCAAAAAAATTGCTTTTACAAACTTTACCAAATATACTTATGTCTTCAAGACAAAGTAAAATTTTATAAAGATGATTTCAAACTTACATATACATATACAAAAAACAATAAACTAAATGAGAATTCAAAACACCAAGAGAAAAAAAAATAAATAAAAAAAAATATTAAATTTGTATTAAATTATTTACTCAAATTTTATTTTCAATTTTTGAGTAAATTTTTAATTGCGTCAATTAAAAAATTACTCAAATTTTTTTTAAAAAATTAAACAAGTGATTACTCAAATTTGTTTCCTCCATATTTTTTTCTGTGTGGTTCAAAATGAGGATTTTTTGCTGATTCCAATCTGTCGATTATTACTATTTTTTTTTTAATTTTTTGAATAAATTTTATTTTAATTTTCCAATCTAAAAATCATTTCTACTGCTCCAATGCACTATGGTTCCATTGACTACTTTTCTTGGCCAAATTACCAAAACATTTTTTTTTTTTTTTAAATAAGATTTGTGTTGAAAATTATTATCATTTTAATCATTATTTTATAAATATTAACATTATAGGGCACTTTACAATTTTTTTTTTTTTAGTTATAAAAATTAATTTTTGGTTGAATTTTAATGGAAAAAGTGTTCTGGAAATTTTCTTATAGTACACTTACTAGCAAAAACTAGCATCATCTGACAATGTGAAAATGTGGACCTGATCCAAATCTATGATTCTGAATTGGTCTGATAGCTAAATTTTGCTAAAAACTTTTTGAAGTCCCATCTAAAGTTATATGTTATTTACAACTAATTTTTTTTCTGATTTGCATGAAACACTTAATTTTTTTTAAATTATGCCAATTTTTTACACTATTTGAAGTTAAAATTATTGTAATACTAATCTCCAGCTTTGTTTTCCATGTATAATATTATAAGAAACTTTTTGTATTTAAACTCTAAAAAATTTGAAGAGTTAGAAAAAAATAAGTTTTTTTTATTCCAGTCCTAGATTTGTTTTTAAACTTTAACTTTAATGTGGTGTATTATAACGGTAAATGAGTTAATACAAAAACAAAATATGTTTTCTGTTGTATTGAGGTGTTAACTTTAAGATATCAACACTAAGAAAACAAAATTTCAGAAAATTTAATTTTGGCCAAGAAAAGTGGTCTGCGAAAACACAGTGCAATGGTACGTCATAAAGCGGTCATTTCTTAGACCAACCCCCATTAATTTTTACGTCTAAACATTTCTTTGAAACAAGCTAATACCCTATTTCAAATTCCTAGGAGGGCCCCCACACAAAACGACATTTTTAAAAATTTGCTCCAACCGCTCTAACTGCCCTAAAAGTGCCCTTAGAGCAACAAAATGTATGACCGACCCAAAATATTTTTTTTGTTCAAATATTTTCTTTGAACACACCTACCTTCTATCTTAAGGCGGTCCCCATACAATTTTTTTTTATTTTTTGTAAATTTGTTTTGACAAAAACTTACAGAAGAACAAAGAAGTCCTCAACTCAACGTCGGCTTAAATATTTTTGTTAAAATCCCTGAAGATAATCATGGATGCTGATTGAAATATCGGAAAAATAAATATATAAAAACTAGGGATGTCGCGAATAGTGTATTCGGCATTTTACCGAATATTTACTATTCGGTATTCGGTTGGAACCGAATACGAATATTTGCCGAATAATTTAATTACTCATACGCCTGTATTTTACCTATGTAAAATATTTAAAAAAAGTACCAGATTAAAAGACAGCAACGCTGTTGTTGACACTATTTTTTCTGGTACCTTAACATTTCGAATTTTAATCAAGTGCTCAAGTTTTTTTGTATAAAAAACATACTGAAATTACTACGAAAAAGTGTCAAACGTTAATAAAAAGTGTTTTTTTAACTAATTTAAATTTTGCCGAATATTCGGCAAACTGTTAACGAATATTTATTTAACCGAATATTCAAAAAATATGACAAATACCGAATAGTGACGAATATTCGCGACATCCCTAATAAAAACACTATATAACCTCAAGCCAAAATAAATTCATCAAACAAATTTGTTTTATTTAATCAGCTTCCAATGGTGCGTCTGAGAGGGGTCATTAGTGAGACCGATCCCCATTTATTTTTACCCTGCAACATTTTTTAAAACATACCTACGCCCTATCTCCACTCCCTAAGTACACCCAAAAAAAAACGTGGGTATTCAATACTAAAAATTTAACTAATTTTAGTCCAAAAGGACCTAGTGCAGAAATTGGTAACAAATACTAAAATTTTTAACTAATATTAGTCAAATCCAGTAAAAATTACTAATGTTAGTACTTTGAAGATACTAAAATTGGTAACGAATTAGTAGATTTTGGTACAATATCACTTACTAAACCTTTTACTGTAGAATTATTTTGAGTGTAGGCTCCCATACAAGTAGGCTCCCATACAGTTAAAGCAATTTTGTAAAAATGTAATTTTGAATGGAAGCCTACTTAGAGAGTGGAGATAGGGCGTAGGTATGTTTTAAAAAAATGTTTTAGGGTAACTCACTAATAACCCCTCTCGGACGCACCATTGGACCGGTACACAGTGGGAAAAAACACCAATCTGGCAGGAAAAAAATCATATCTTCTAAACTATTGGTCTGATCCGATAACAATACTTGGAGATTTTATAGCTAAGGATATGAGCTTTTTGTATAATGAATAATAAGAAACTGTTTTTCAATACAGGGTGCCCCAAAAGGTGTTATATACGACTACCTCAGGAGTATTTTTTTTGTACCTGTTAGCTATGAAAAATTATGTTTAAAATAAGAATTTTATACTTTTTGAAAAGTAAATGGGGTTATCAAATATTGTAAGTGAAATCTGATAACATTTGGACATATACCCTACATCCAGCATATAACTAAAATAGGAATCTTAGCACCTGATTGCATAATTATGCAATCAGGTGCTTATAAGCATATACGAATTTTTAGTTAACCTTTTGTCAATGTATAGTGCCATTGCCTCTTCTGGTGTGTATTATGTCGGTGCTTCAGAAGGGTAAAATACGGGTTTTTTCATCATTGTAGTCCTTTTTGGTGTTTTTTTTTTTTTTTATTTCATCTAATAATTGGGCTGCATGTCTCTTTCCAGATTTGTACAGACTTACTTTCGTAGCGACCAATAATTATTCCCTGATGTTATTTTGTACAAGATCCGAAACACGACTCCTCTTGGATTTTTTTGTCGTTTCCAGAAAAGTCTTCAAAGGACGCCCTCGAGGTTGTGACGGTCCTGGTTCTTCGTCTTCTACTAGAAAATCTATATTCTCATTCAACCATATATTGTAATGATTTTCAAAACTATATAAATTGCGAGAAACACTGGCCCATCTACATTTAAATTTACTACATAAATCTCGCACACTAACAGTTAGTTTTTTATAGCTATCATTCTCGTTGCATTGATAACTGTTGAGTTCCGATCAGAAGCACTGTCGCATTTATGCCAAACTTCAAATATCTCTCTCCGTTGAAATGACATGTCAAACAAATTTAAAAATACCAAAGAGTTTATTAACCAATTCGAATGATAGTATTAAATTTATTATTATTTATAACAATATTTTTATTAAGAATTTTTTCACCAACTGAATGCGACTTAAATCGGTTATTTAAAAATCATAAAATCAAAAATAATTTTAATTCAGCACGAACTTTTTTCAATATTTCGACGCTCTACTATATTAAAAACAAATTACTAACAATCCTTCGCGATTCTCAACATATACATACGGGAGTCGCGTTCATCGCTGCCTAGGTTTAGAATTATAATTATTGAAAGACTAAAATTACAAAAATAGTTTTAAAAAATCGCTACGCAGGCCTACGCAGCTAATTTTTTGAATAGTAATACTTCATTATATGTAGAATAATCTATAATTAAAGATTAAGCAGCATCTGACAGCGTGTTTTTTGTAGCTCCATAAGAATTTAAACAAGTTAAAAAAAAAACGTTGTTTATGTAATTCGTTACGAGGGAGCCTTCGCAAAACAGATAACGTATGGAAATTTATACATAATATACCCAATAGCACCCTTTAACAGAAATCAAACACTTGGTAGGTAACGGCTTTCCCCTTCCGATACACGGCGATGACAAGTTTACTATTATAAACAATTAACTGTGAGAGCCCAATAAATAGTCAACATTTGATAGTGTGTAATTCCCTAATGGGTTAACTAAACTTTAAGTTCTTAACGGATTAAGACGCAGTCACTATCCCACTTTAAAATCGCATTATAACTTTGTTAAAATCTGTTAGTTATATTTTGAATTATTTGCCGCTAGATTGGCAATTTTTCCCACTGTGCGGTAGACGCTGATTAAATAAAACAAATTTACAAAAAATAAAAAAAATTGTATGGGGACCGCCTTAACAATTAGAGATAGAGGGTAGGTGTTTTCAGAGAAAATGTTTGGACTAAAAAAATATTGTGTGTTGGTCATTCATTTTGTTGCTCTAAGGGCACTATTAGGGCAGTTAGAGCGGTTGGAGCAAATTTTAAAAAATATCGTTTTTTGTGGGAGCCCCCTTAGAAATTGGAGATAGGTTATTAGTTTGTTTCAAAGAAATGTTAAGACGTAAAAATTAATGGGGGTGGTTCTTATAAATGACCCCTCAATGACGCACCATTGAAGCAGTAGAAATGATTTCAAGATTGGAAAATTACAATAAAATTTTTTCAAAAAATTTAAAATAATAGTAATAACCCAGAAAAACCTAGGTAATGTGTTGTGAAAAGTAATAACTGCCAATTCCATTACTTATAACAACTACTCATTACCCACTGCATTACTTTAGTCCAAAAACCAACTAGTGGCTTATATTGTAATATGTAAGTACTTATTTGCAATAATGTAAATAATTAGTTATTAAGAATGTTAAAAATAAATACTTATTTGCAAGTTCACTTGGGAAATTAAGTCCAATCAGAAAAAATTATGTAAACTAACAATAACCCAGCAAAATTTTTTGGAATCGTTTCTTTGGCAATGTATTCTAGAATAGATTCCCCAGTAATGCTACTCCATTCCTCTACTGTTTCCACGGAATCGATAAAAAAAACTTATAATTTTTGGAAAAAATGTCAAACTGAAAATAAAATTTATAAAAAAAAAACAATTTATTTGTTATTTTTTTGGTGACAAAATTATGGATTTTCGCAGCACTAATTGTGCTTTTAAATACATTCTCGATACATATGGCAGAAAAACCGTAAGTACACATCTTAATTTGGTATATCTACGTGGTACTTACAATTTGTTTCATGGTTTCTTTCAGATTGTAAAAATTTATGTACATTTATGCTGTCGGCTGTACTGATGGAAATATTAAGAAGCATATTCTATCCATTTTCTCAAAACTAAAAGCGTGGGATATTATATTCATTGTTAAGGAATGATCAGGGTTGTACCATGTATGTATCCACAGTTAAAGATAATTTTTTATAGGTACAAAAAGTTTTACAGTCCGACCTTTTTCTACAGGCAAAATATCCCAGAATCTGAGACATTTTTCTATAGGCAAAATGATCAGAATCTGAGAATAAATAGGACATTTTTCCTATAGAAAAAGTATCAGATTCTGAGACATTTTGCTTATAGTAAAAGTCTCAGATTCTGAGACATTTTGCCTTTAGAAAAAGTCTCAGATTCTAAGACATTTTTCCTATAGAAAAAGTCACAGATTTTGAGACATTTTTTTTCCTATGTCTCAGAATCTGAGACTTTTTCTATAGGAAAAATGTCTCAAAATCTCAGACTTTATCTATAGAAAAAATGTCTCAGAATCTGAGACTTTTTCTATAGGAAAAATGTCCCAGAATCTGAGACTTTTTTATAGGAAAAATGTCTCAAAATCTGAGACTTTTTCTATAGGAAAAATGTCTCAAAATCTGAGACTTTTTCTATAGGAAAAATGTCCTACCAAATCTGAGACTTTTTCTAAAGGAAAAATATCTTAGAATCTGAGACTTTTTCTATAGGAAAAATGTCTCAGAATCTGAGACTTTTTCTATAGGAAAAATGTCTCAGAATCTGAGACTTTTTCTATAGGAAAAATGTCTCAGAATCTGAGACTTTTTCTATAGGAAAAATGTCTCAGAATCTGAGACTTTTTCTATAGGAAAAATGTCTCAGAATCTGGGACTTTTTCTATAGGAAAAATGTCTCAGAATCTGAGGCTTTTTCTATTGAAAAAATGTCTCAGAATCTGAGACTTTTTCTATAGGAAAAATGTCTCAGAATCTGAGACTTTTTCTATAGGAAAAATGTCTCAGAATCTGAGACTTTTTCTATAGGAAAAATGTCTCAGAATCTGAGACTTTTTCTATAGGAAAAATGTCTCAGAATCTGAGACTTTTTCTATAGGAAAAATGTCTCAGAATCTGAGACTTTTTCTATAGGAAAAATGACTCAGAATCTGAGACATTTTTCTATAGAAAAAATGTCTCAGAATCTGAAACTTTTTTATAGGAAAAATGCCTCCGAATCTGAGACTTTTCTATAGGAAAAATTGTCTCAAAATCTGAGACTTTTTCTACACGAAGAATGTTGCAGAAAAATTTCTCAGAATCTGAGACATTTTTTTTTTTTAATAAAAATAGAAAAAAATTCTTAGAATCCAAAATTTTTTCAGTACAAAAAAACGCTCAGAATCTCAGACTTTTTCCATAGCAAAAATGTTTTAGAAGCTGACACATTTTACTTTTTACTACAAAATTTCTTAGAATTTGAGACATTTTCTATTGGAAAAATTTCTCAGAATCTTACAATTTCTCTCTAGAAAAAATGTGCCTTCTTTTTTATTGGTTGTTTTATTCCTTAATACATAAGACCAAAGATTTTCTCTTGATAAGATTATTGTGATAAAATAATTGTTAATTTATACTATATACTTGTGTATTTAGTTTTAAAATGTTTTTAAGGAAGAAAAATAAATAAAAAAAATGTAAAAAAAAATATCATTTAATTATTCAGAACCAATCCATAATGCATTACATGGAACAGATATGTAACCGTTAAAAAATCGCGGAATCCATTCATGTACCACTACATGCAACATATTCTAGAATAGATTCCGTAGAACAGATAAGTGTTCTAGTTTAGAGGAAAAGGATGTATTGCTTTCGTGACAATCTCAAACAAAAATCATCGATGATGCAATGCATAGTAGAATCGATTGCAGGGTAGTATAGTTGATTCCACAACCGATTCTTTGGAATCGAACATTTTGCTGGGAAGTATTCAAATCTTAAAACTAATATAACTTAATATTAAGTCCAGCCAGTGCCAGACAAAATTTCATTTGCTCATAAATTAGTTATTTCAAACTCGGTTTTCAACTGTATTTATTTTATTCCTTATAAGTAACTACTTATTTTACTCGTTATAGGTAAGTAGTTATTTACCTCCGTATTCGTAAGCTTATAGGCACTAACTATTTTTGTCTCACGGCCTTTATAGAATAAGTAGTGTTTCATGCAATGAGTAAGTACATACCAAAAATTATTACTTATTACTATACTCATTACTATTAATGCAAAAATTTGCTGGGAATCGTTATCCCACAATCCTCCTCAACAAAAAATTTGTAGAATCGATAGAAGTTTTACACAAAAAAAATTTCAAAAAAATTAAGGAGTACAAACATTTTTAAAAAAGAGATTTAAATTTTAAAACTTAAAAATCGCATACTAGAGCGCTTTTAAGAATTTTTTGGGAATATTTTTTTTTAAAGTACGTAAAAAAACAAAAATTTTGAAGAAAAAAAAATTGAAATTTGACCCATTATTGAAGAAGTTATGAGTAAAAGAAGTTTGAGTAAAGGAACAAACTACCAATTTTTAAAAATTCGATATCTTTTGAACGGGTCATAAAAAAAATCTGAAAATTTACCACGAAGGAGTTTTCGAAGGGTACTAAAAACTGTAAACAAATTGGGAAAATCTAAAAAAAAAAATTTCAAAGTGTCCGATTTGACATGGACTGCCCCATATGGGGCAAAACCCGTCAACGGTCCACACAAAAAACAAATGTTGTCCGATTTCAGTAAAATTTTGGCGAAATATTAGGTTAATGATAGGTAGTATAAATTACAAATATAAAATTTTTGATGAAATATTGACAGAGTTACAGGGTTGGGAAGTTTTGATGTTTTTGAAAAGAATATAATTTGGTGAATTTTAATTAACACTTTGATAAAACAAAAATTATAATTTAAAAAACGAAATATATTTTACCTTAGATTTCAAGGTCAAAATATTAAATTGTAATTATCTTATAAGGGTCGCACTTTTAAATTTTCACTAAGCCCATTAGAAAGCCTGACACTTTTTTTAATTTCGGTTTTTTTTTTTTTAAATGGTATGTATGATACTTTATGAGAAATCAATTTTTTAGGAGTATGTAATAGGATGGCTCGTTTTTGGGCTTTTCTCTCTGATCAAATTCTAATACCCGCCAAAAGTGTCGGTCCCCTAAGGGTAACTCACATGCAAAATATCACTCCGATCGGAGTTTATCTTCTGTCTCCACTTTGAGCCTCAAAATTTGGGTTTTTGGAAAAAAGGACTTTTTTTACAAAAAAAAAATAAAATTTAAGTTTTTTTATTAAAATAATGAAAAATTTTTTTTGTATAATATTTGATCATAAATACTTAAATATGAAATTTAAAGATTTTACGGTATCATTAACCCGTTCAAACTTGATACCAAAAAAATGGCATGATTTTGGGGGCGTTCTCAAAACACCTTTTTTCAAAATTTAAAAATTTTATTAAAAAAAAATTTTAAATATACCATTTTTTCTTTCTGAATTCATTAAGAACACCTTGGAGAAGAAAAATGTGAAATATGGCGGATATCCGTTGAGCCTCTTTTTGGGAATCGCGGTGGGAAGTTAGCGGATTTCAAGGAAATGTTGGTTTTATCAATAATTTGAATTAATAAAATTTTATAAATTTAATTTTTGGGCAAATTAACTGTTTTTTGGTGTCGTGGCATTCTGTTAGATAACTATAAGTCTGTCATGAAATCTTACCGATCTAGGGCGTCTTTAACCCACATTGGCTGGGGGTCAAAAATGACCCCCGCAGGAAATTTGAAGTTTAGAGCTTAAATTTTGTGCTATTAACAAGTATAAAACGGCTTTTGTGTTTTCTACCCTAACTTTTATTTCGTATTAATATATTATCTTTAAAAAAAATCGTTAACCCTTTTTTGTAGGGGGTCAAAAATGACCCATTCAATAAAAAGTATATATTTTTTATAGAGAATTAATTTGTGGCAGTCTATTAGATAACTTTAAATCAGCCCTAAAATTTCACCTGATTAAGATATGTTTAACCCACATTGGCCAGGGGTCAAAAATGACCCCGGCAAAAACTTTTCGGCATAGTGCTTGAATTTTTTGATATCAACAAAATTTATATTCTTTATTGAATGGGTCATTTTTGACCCCCTACCAAGAAGGGTTAACGATTTTTTTAAAGATAATATATAAATACGAAATAATAGTTGAGGTAAAACACACAAAGGCCGTTTTATACTTGTTAATAGCACAAAATTTAAGCTCTAAACTTAAAATTTCTTGCGGGGGTCATTTTTGACCCCCTGCCAATGTGGGTTAAAGACGTCCTAGATCGGTAAGATTTCATGACAGACTTAAAGTTATCTAATAGAATGCCACGACACCAAAAAACAGTTAATTTGCCCAAAAATTAAGTTTATAAGATTTTACCCAGGAAAAAAAATTCGAAGTAGTTCAAAACGAAGTAGACTTAAACTACATATAAAGTAGCAATTAGTGAATATTTTTTGTTGCAACAAAAGTAGTTTAAAATAACATCCAAATATGTCAATAAGAAGGACAATAATATGGATTCCACTACTTAAGAACACTATAGTCGGAATGAGTTTTTTTTTTAATATTTTTTAAACGAAATGAAAAGAACATATCTATTTAAATTTATTTAATAGAGTTTAATAGGCCTATTCTAAAAAAATATAACAAAAATTTTTGTCATTAAATGTTGTTATATTTTCTGTTATAATTTTTGTTATAATATTGATTTGATATTCTACTTTTAAAATGACAAAAAAATAATAAATAAATTCACCTTTTTGTGGTGAAAGTTTTTCTTGTCAAAAAATAAAAAAATTATAAGTCAAAAAATAATAAAAAATAAAATTTTTAAAATAATTGTTCGAAAATGCAGAATCAAAATAAAGGCAAGTGAAATTATAAATTTTATAAAAAAATACTTAAAATCTCTAATAAACAAAAATCTAATAAACACATCAGAAAACGCAAAATATGAACGGACTACTATGGAGCAGCTGGAGTTTTATATAAATTTTTGCTCCACGCACCCTGCGTTAAACATAGGGAAAAACAATCCAAAAAATCCAAGTTTACTCGCTAGCCTATGGGAAGAATTAGCCACATCACTTAACTCATTAAGAGGACCCACCCGGACGACAAAAAAGTGGAAGGAGGTAAATTAATGAGTATTTTTTTTTTTTAATTTTCGTTCTACTATGTATGTATTGTTTTATTTAGAGTTTGGCATTGTGGAAAAATCAAGTGCGATGTCGAGCCCGCAAAGCTAAGGCTGAGCAAATGTTAACTGGTGGTGGACCACCTCCTGTGGATGTAAATTCATTCGAACAACGAGCATTAAAAGTATTTGGAACAGTGACTGTTGATGGTGTTGTTGGATTAGGAACGTTAAACTCTTTGGTAAAATTATAAAGATAAAATTACGTAAAAAATAAGAAATAATATGTGTATATTTTTCAGGCTAGTTCTTCTTCTACAAATTACCAACACGGTTCCTGTGCATCAAAGCAATTAAGCTTCCGAGGCCAAGGTGAAAAGCAAAACATACCACAAACATCAATAAACAACCACCAAAATTCGTTGACACAAAATCAAGATAAAACCCACAACTTACAACAAACATCAAAACCTATTCAACCAACCCAAATTACTTACCACGACCAAGCTCAAAACTCGACCGCGTTACAAACTTCCATATTTACACCATCCACACAAACATCCCAATATCAGCAACAAAATTTATTGAACCAAGATGAGTGGTCTTCATTTTTGCCACAAAATCAAACCCCATTAAAAACACAGCAAACTTTACAAACTCAGCAAACATTACAAACACATCAAACATTAGAAACACAACAAGAACATGACATGTCGCCGATATCATATCTCGATGATTTCAATGGGTTTGAAGATAGCTCAGCATCGCCAACTGTGAACAATAATATTGCTCTACAGCGAAAAAGAAAAGCTAATGCAGATGACAATATTAAAGAAATGTTGGATTACAAAATTAAACAGATACGCCTAATGGAACAAACAGTGGAGAACCAGAACAAGATAATAAATACTCTGAACATTTTTTGTGATGCAATTTTATCAATTTCAGCGTCTCTTGAAAAAATTGCAAATAAATAATTTTATAATACTATGTAAAAAATATTTTTTTTTTTGTTTCCACGTTTTTATTTTTAGCACATGATATATAAAATGCAATAAAAATTTTATAATTATAATAATTACAAACTAAAAAAATATTAATAAAAGTTTTATTTAAAACGCGTTTAAAACAACAGATGTAAATCGAAAAGGATCAATTTTATTTCGAGAATCCTACTTTTACTTCGAATATTCCATTTGTAATTCGATGCCATTTGTAGTTCGAAAATTCTACTTCTAATTCGAAGATTCCATTTGTTATTCAAACATTCCATTTGTAATTCGAAAATTCTAATTGTGGTTCAAATATTCTATTTGTAATTTAAAAATTCCATTTGCAATTTAAAGATTCCAGTTAAATTTCAAAAATGATCAATTTTTATTCGAAAATGATCAATTGTAATTCGAAGGTCAAATGTAATTCGAAAAAGATAAATTTTAATTCGAAAAAATCAATTTTAACTCGAAAACTATCAATTAAGTAATTCATAAATGAATTATTGTAATTCCAAAAATATCAATTGTAATTCGAAGATTCCAATTGTAATTCGAAAAATATCAATTTATATTCGGTTGATATTTTTTGAATTACAAGTGGAATCTTCGAATTATAATTGCTCTTATTCGAATTACAATTGATCTTTTTTAAATTACTATTGATATTTTACGAATAACAAACAGAATCTTCGAATTACAACTGATATTTTTGTGAATAACAGTTGAACTTTTCAAATTACAATTAAAACTTTTCGAGTAACAATTGACCTTTATCGAATTAAAATTACTCTTTAAATTACAATTAATCATTTTCGAATTTCAAATGGAAATTTTGGATTAAAAGAATAATCATAAATAACAAATGGAATCTTCGAATTACAAATGTAATCTTCGGATTACGAGTAGAATCATCGACTTACAATTGATCTTTTTCGAATTTCATCTGTTACTATACTAAAAAGCTATTAAAAAACGATACTACATAAGTGTTTTAGATACTATAGTAATGAGTCAACATAACTGTCTCTTATTCGCTGGGCCTCTCTTAAATATCCAACATTAGGTGAGTCATTAGTTGGCAAAATAAGATTTACGATGTCAGGATAAAAGTCATCAACCGGAACATTATTTTTCATTAATATATTATGCAAAATAGCGCAAGCGTAAAGAATCTGCCCGGCTTTTTCATGGCTGTAGTTAAGAGTTCTATGTTTAAGTAAGCACCTAAAACGTGATTTTAAAGCTCCAAAAGCTCTTTCAATGGGGTTTCTTGATTTAGCATGCAGTTTATTAAATGTTACTTCCTTGGGATTTCTGGGTTCAGATATAGGGGTCATTAGCCAAGGCTCTAAAGGATACCCGGAATCCCCTAACAGCCATTCCCATCTTTGAGCACTGTAACCCCTCATTAAATGGATCCGTATTGGTGATGTAGTCCAAATGCCTGAGTCATGGCACGAACCCGGAAATCTTGCATTTACTGATGTAAATAAAAGCCGATGGTCACAAATCTATAGTTATGATATTAAAAAATACTTATGAAATATACATATGTACATATATAAATTGGCTAGCTTTACTATAAATGAAATCACCTACCGCTTCTACGTTAATGCTGTAATAGCTTTTTCTGTTCATATACAAAGATGCCGGTGTATTATCGTCACTCGGAGGTGCTATTATTGCAATATGGGTGCAATCAATTGCACCAATTGTAGCTTTTATACCAAATTCTCTATAAAATCTGCAAGGCGAAAAATTACATATTATTGAAAAGATAATTTTGCCATTTGTTCTTACCCAGTTTTGGTTTCAATAATTTCCTCCTCAGTTTGGGGAAATTTTATTTCGTTTTGTTTATGTGTAACAATTAGCGTAGTTATATATTCCAGGCATCGTGAGACTGATGGCTGGCTCATGGGAGTAAGATAACTACTGCCAATGCATTTTTGGTAAGAACCATGGGCGTAAAAATACAATGCCGAAAGGAATCTTACAACAAATGGCATTTTAGATTTTTGCATATCGAAAATTTCCAATTCTTGTATAAGTTCAAGGCAAAGAGAGCGAGGAAATCTGTAATGCCTTCTGAACGTCATCTCATCCAATGAAAATGGGTCCGAATCATCTCTTAGGCTTTTTAGGATTCTTCGTCTTTCTAATTTCGGTCTTCTTTCCATCATAACCGTTAAAATTAGTTCATCTGCCATTATTTTTTAATTTGTTTTTAATTATTTATTTCAATGACAAAAAAAAATATTTTTTGTTATGTGCTTTTTATATCATAACAAATTAGTCATGAATTTTCTATGACAATTTTTTCAAGAATACCAAAATTTGAATTTTTTTCGTTCACCTCAATTTTATTATAATTTTGTCATTTGTTATAGATGACAAAATATTTAGAATAGGGGTATAAGTCTAAACTATAGTTTTATATATAATTGAAAGGCAAAGAGTTAATATTTAATATGTTATAATTCCAGGAATTAAGACATTTAATCTTAAACTTGGTGTAAACTGATTTTGTTTTTTTACCTTCTAACTACAGTATAGGGGGTACACTCACTTTGTCATTCCCCATAAAGAGAATCGTCGCCTAAAATGCAAAACAAGTTATTGATTGTGATGCATTGTCCCCCTATAAAATTATCAAAATGTGATTTGCTAGTTGTGATACAATTCATTAACTGAAACCATTTCCAAAAATTCAGACCTATCCGATGAAAAATGACGGACTTATGAACTAAATTAAAAAAAATGTTTCACAACGTTTTTCGCTTCTACTTTAAAAAAGCAAAATGTGTTGGATTGTTGGTGACGATATATTATATTGATCAGTGATCGATTCTGAGAAGTTCTATGAACATCACTCCGTCTGTCTGTATGTAACACGATGTAGTCGAAAATAAAACAGCTATCCACCTGACGTTTGGTATAAATATTTTTTATAGTCCTAGGTAGGTTAAAATCGGAACGGAGGGGAAAAGTTTCACCTTGGATAAGCGAACCAACCTCTAAAACGCATTTTTTTAGCGATCATTGTTTTTTTGTCAAGCAAATGAAACAATTTTATGTCGGATGAAGTATAAAGTCCTCAACTTAGACCAATTTTTTGAGGTACGAACACTTTTATTGATGCGACTGGTCCGCGATCTTACACGGTTAATTGCAATTGTTCTACTCATCACAAATCTGGTCTCCAAACTTTTCCATCACATCAAGTTTTTGGGAAAATTGATGTCAAAGTTAAAAAAAATCGCCGTTTTGTTAATTTTTGCCAAATCATAGCGGATGAACCCGGTATGATAGCGACTTAAAAATAAGTCGAGGCTAAAGCTTAAACATTGCTCTTAAGGATTCTGAGCTCTTTTGGTCAGTCGCCTTAACCCCTAGGGCACCAATTATCTCTCAATGATGTCTTGTTCCCAAAAAAACGATTTTTGCCGCTACAAATCATATGAAAAAAAACCTTATTCGAATGGAACGCCACCTTATAGTATAAGGCTTATAAACATGATTACAATTATTCTCCTGGTCAAAAATTCGGTCTCCATACTTTTTAAGGGTAAAGCTCAAACATTGCTCTTAAAGACGTATAACTCAATTCATCAGTCGCTTCAACCTTTGGAGCACCAATCTTTCAATAAAGTGTTTTCCCCCAAAAACTTTTTTTGATATGACAGCATTGAAATACAATTGCTGCCCAAAAAGTTAGGGCGACTGACCAAATGAGTTCTGCATCTTAAAGAGGAAAGTTTTAGCTTAACCCAAAACGGCGATTTTTTGAACTTTTACCACAATTTTCTCAAAAACCAGATGTGATGGAAAAGTGCGGAGACCGGATTTTTGACCAGCAGAACTAATGTAATCAAGTGTATAAGGTCGCGTCCCAGTCGCATTTTCGATGTTTAGTAATGTTATTAGAACATTGGCATCGTCAGAATCGCTTACTAAATCTACTTCCTAATGAATTATAAAAATACACTTTTTAAGTAGTGCAAAAATGCTCTTAAATAGTGATCTTAAAGATGTAATTAAACTTTACATACAAAAACTTAAACTATGACAACAGTATGAGTACTACTTTATATGTACTTAAAAAAAACTACTTATTTTGAGCGACACCGCCTTGTTAAATTCACTAGAGTTTCAGCAAAGTTAGAACTACTTTAGCAGCAGTTGAACTACTTTTTATTAACATTTTAGTATGTTCTTTTTTTGCTGGGTATTAATTCAAATTATTGATAAAACCAACATTTCCTTGAAATCCGCTAACTTCCCACCGCGATTCCCAAAAAGAGGCTTGACGGATATCCGCCATATTTCACATAATAATAATAATAATTAATAATAATTTGATCCAATGATCAGTTTTTATTTATTTTTCTTTCCAATTTTTATTTACAACTCATTTTAAATAATTTTAACCTAACCGAGAACTGGTAACAATGACCGTCGTCTCGTTGTAGCGAAATCGACCAAGGGTTTTGGTGGGAATCGAACCCACGACCTCCTGTTTCAAAGGCTAGCACGCTACCAACTAGCCTACAGGGGCCCCCATATTTCACATTTTTCTTCTCCAAGGTGTTCTTAATGAATTCAGAAAGAAAAAATGGTATATTTAAAATTTTTTTTTAATAAAATTTTGAAATTTTGAAAAAAGGTGTTTTGAGAACGCCCCCAAAATCATGCCATTTTTTTGGTATCAAGTTTGAACGGGTTAATGATACCGTAAAATCTTTAAATTTCATATTTAAGTATTTATGATCAAATATTATACAAAAAAAATTTTTTCATTATTTTAATAAAAAAACTTAAATTTTATTTTTTTTTTGTAAAAAAAGTCCTTTTTTCCAAAAACCCCAATTTTGAGGCTCAAAGGGGAGACAGAAGATAAACTCCGATCGGAGTGATATTTTGCATGTGAGTTACCCTTAGGGGACCGACACTTTTGGCGGGTATTAGAATTTGATCAGAGAGAAAAGCCCAAAAACGAGCCACCCTAGTATGTAACACTCAAATTGTACTGAAATCGCTTTAATCTGTATATAATAACAACAACAAAAATCAATGCAACAAAGATCAATGCTACAACAAAAATCAATGCTTTGACCCATATATATTATTGATCCATGATCGATTCTAAGACATTCTATGAATGTCCGTCTGTCCGTCCGTCCGTCTGTCTGTAAATAATACAATGCAGTCTGTCCCCATCACCCCCAAAAAAAAAACGCCCCTGACATTTTTTTTTTTACATTTTGGAGCGTATAAAATATTCGTCACAGCCGAATTTAACACTCTCACTTGTTTTACATGTTTGTTGGTATTTTTGTTAAATAAATGAAACATTTGCTCTCAACGTCCACCACTGACCCCATCACCCCCTCTCCCCACAAAAAATCGCCCCTGACATATTTTTTTTTATTTTTTTTTATATTTTGGTGTATATAAAAGATTTGGCCCAGCCGAATTTAACACTCTCACTTGTTATACACTCCAACCACAGTATGGGGGTATGCTCACCTTGTCATTGCGTTTGCAATGCAGCGAAATATTGGTCGGGGACCCCACAAAGTATATATATTATTGATCCATGATCGATTCTCAGACATTCTATGAATGTCCGTCCGTCTGTCTGTAAATAACACGATGCAGTCCAAAATAAAACAGCTAGACTCCAGAAGTTTGCACAAATACCTCTCATGTTCATAGGCAGGTTTAGTTCCTAAATGGGCAAAATCGGACCAGGGCCCTGGCAGGGGGAACAAGTTCCCCCTTGACAAACTGAACCAACCTCTGAAAAAATACAATTTTTTACATTTTTTTTAGTTTTTGTTAAATAGGAAACATTTGATATATTTCCATGGGACGGGAAGGTGCTCTCAACGTCCCCCACTGATCCCATCAACCTACCCCCCTCCCCCTCCAAAAAGAAAGCCCCTGACAAATTTTTTAAAAATTTTTTTTTACATTTTGGAGGGTATAATAGATTCGGCACAGCCGAATTTAACACTCTCACTTGTTTTTAAATCATATGTTGTAAAGTAAAAGTCATTTTATAAAGTTTTTAAAGACCGCCATTTAATCTAAGCATTTTGGATTTCATTTAACGATATGCAGGTGTACATTTAGTAAATATAAATTAGGGTATCCCTTGCGTAATCCAAGTTTGCATTCCACAACTATATTTGTTTTAAATTGGAAATTTTGACCCAAAAGTCGTACCGGTTAGTGTTGTTCAAGATCTTTATTATCTTTTTTTTGAAGGTGTGACGTTCATAACCGAACTAGTTCAATTGAACTATTACACAGCTCAACATGAAAATGCGTATTGGATTCTGGTAACTGATTAAGGTAGTATGTGTTGCGCTGATTCCAAAATCTGCGACCCAAATATGTCTATCACGTCAGGATTTTGAGTTATTCGCGATTAAAGTGCCGAAAACGGCCATTTTGGACCCTTTTTGAAAGCTTATAATATAAGAGCCTGACATGCGATTGACTTGGTATCAAGCTCATTCAAAAGTATGTAATTTTCTCTATAAGAGAAGATAAAATGTTCTTGGAAATTAATTTTTTAAATGGTAAAAAAATCATTAACAAAAAACCTTCCATTTTTTAAATATTTAGTTTATTTACACAGTGTTTTTTAACAAATTTCCATACAAATACACATATAAATATTAAATTTAAAGCACTTTTGGCTAATAATTTTTCAACATTATAAAAAATTAAATTCCAACAAAATTTGATTTTGTCTTAAAAGAGAAAATTACACACTTTCGAATGAGCTTGATATCAAGTCATTCGCATGTCAGGATTTATCTTATAGGCGCTCAAAAATAGTCAAAATGGGCCTTTTTGACACTTTAACCGCGATTTTCTCAAAATTGTGACGTGATAGAAAAATTTGAGTGACCGTTTTGGAATCGGGAAACCAAAACCTATAAACTTTTTTTGGTTTCATCCAAAACGCAGCGACAAACCTCAGATTTGTAGAGCGGTGTTATTCACTTAACTTAACGATTTATCTAGTTTGTTCATTTCAGCTCTTTTATGATTTTTCGTTCATTCAACTCAACTGTTCATTATTTCATTTTGATCTTTTACTTCGGTTGTTTATTTATGTCAGTTCAACCATTTATCGTTCATGAACTGTTGAACGAAAACAAAAAATTACCGATTGAACTAGATGAAAGAACTGTTGAACAAAAAATAACCAATTGAACTAGATGAACGAACTACACTGATAGAAATTTGTACATGACAATAATGAAAATCTACATTAATGTTATGAAAAATGGCGTTAAAAAGGAACCTATGTAGGGTTTCATTGAATTAATGAAATAGGTATCATAAAATGTAATTGCAAGAACAAGTTTCATTAAATTAATGAAAATTGTTCATACAAAATATAAATTGTATTTATGAAAATTTTGCATTACTTCAATGAAAATATTTTTTTTTTTTTTATTTTATTAAGAATTACCATATAATTACAAATTATATACTAATTTTACCTAACCGAGAACTGGTAACAATGACCTTCGTCTCGTTGTAGCGAATCAGACCAAGGCCTCTGGTGGGAATCGAACCCACGACCCCCAGACTCATAGGCTAGCACGCTACCAACTAGCCTACTGGGGCGCCTTCAATGAAAATAGTATTTGATTCTTATGAAATACTTTCATTGAATAAATCCTACTTTTTATTTTTGAAATGAAATACTTTCATTAAATAAATGCTACTTTTATTTTTAAAATGAAATATATTTATGAAATTGTAAAGATCTTTTTATAAAATTAACAATAATAAAAATGGTTTTCACTTTGTTTTCTCGCACAAAATTTTACTCCAACCTTGAATTGTAATACGTAATTAAAACCACGAACTAATATAAGAAAGCACGAATTTAGTAAATATAAAAATTATTTTTTTTTTTTTTTCAAATTTCATAAAAAAGTCTGAAAAAATCACAAAATCACCAAGTAAAAAAAACACTTTCACATATTTTTTATTTTATCTATAGATTTCCTCAGTTTTCTCACACAAAATTTAACAACATTTACTTTTAAATTAAAAGTTTTAATACATAAGTAAAACCCCGAAGTAAAACAAAAAAAAAATCACGCTGTGATCAGCTGTTTTTTGCGCGCGTAAACTAACAGACTAAACAGATTCGACACGACAGGTGTCAAAAAAAAACAAATTTTGTAAACAAAACTTAATGATTGTTTTTAATGAAACTACGAAATCTAATGAATCAAAATTAATGAAAATCTTGCATTATATGTATGAAATTTCATTCAGCATATGAAATATTTCATTGTTGTAATGAAACAACGTTAATGAATTCCATTCATTAGCGATATGAAGCGTTTTTCTATCAGTGTAGGCCTTTAACTCAAATTAACGAAAATTAGCGCTCACTTAATTGAATGATTAAGCACTTTTTTTAACTTGGTGTATGTAAGAGTTTTGTTGATTATACATAGTTAAGAAAATATTCATACAATCTAGAAGTAAGCCAATGATTTTTTTTTTCATAGGACGACTAAATTTTTTTATGAAACAAAAAAAAAACAAAATTTTATTGCAATATTGAAATTGTCCGGTAATGAAAAAATTGCATAAGAAGAACAATTCACAAAATAAATGATTATATTTATAAATGTAATGAAATTTTTCATAAATTTTATGAAAAAAATCAAAGCAATTAAGAAAAACATCATGTATCTAACGAGAAAAACTATTTGGCTATGGACCAAAATGGATCAAAATTTGGTATGCGATTTAGTATTTCGAAATTGTAAAACTTAGGGACCCCCTTTTTGTGCATATATATTCACTAGCTTTACACACACACTTTATAATATCTAACAATCCATCTACTGCAAAATAATTCTTGTGTAATTAGCAAGGATTTTCATAAATTGAATTGGTTAGTAGCACATACATATTTACATTGGATATATAAGTTTTATTACAAATATGCAAATCTTTTTACTTGTGGTTTCTAATTTTTTTTTTTTTTTTTTGAGTTTTAAAATTTTCAAAAATTTTGCCTTAAAGGATTACAAGTGCTAAAATCTCAAGTTTTTTTTTTTTTGTATTTTTTGTTTAATCATTTATTTGTTAAAAAGCAAATCTACTTGTAGTAGTTAGTTTTATATAGAGATGGAAAAATAAAATTTAAATTCCAAAGAAATAAATACAGATGCTATGCTATTCCATTTCAAGTAATAAATTAATAAATTTCGTAGAGGAAAATGCTAACACTTGATGCTAAAAAAAATAAAAAAGAAAAACTCAAAAAAAAGATATATAAATTTAATTTTCTGAATCATCACTAAATGGTTCAGAGGAGAAAACTTCCCCCTTATAGAACTGGCATCCATAAATATCGACAATATTAAACATGAAACGGATGATATACGTCTGAATGTAGAGATTAAATGGAGTAAAACTGCATTTACAGTTTTTCATTTCGTGATCCTGATGCCTTTTAAAAGGACTTCAAAGTTTTAAAGGATTACATTTTCCTAAATATTTTTGTGGCAGAAAGGAAGAAGTGCTATATTTTTTATGTGGATAATTTCAACAGACCCTGACTTTGTATTTAAATATTTAGTTTAAAAATGCTCTCGAAAAAATTAAAAAAAAAACACTTATATAGTTTTTCGCCAATATTAAACATGAACCGAATGATATACGTCGGAAAGTAGATATCAAAAGGAGTAAAACTGCATTTTACGGTTTTTCATTACGTGATCCTATTTCCTTTTAAAAGGACTTAAAAATTTTAAAGGATACGTTTTGTAAAATATTTTTAAAATATTTGTACTTGTGCTAGGATGACATTGGTGATGGCAAATGAAAGAGGAGTAGCTCCCCTAATTTTTCAATTGTTTTATATTCCCATATCAGGATAAAGGGATATGAATAAAGTAATTTGAAAACTTTATCAAAATATTTTGTTGAAAATTTTGAACGATATTGAAGGAAAAATTTTTAAAAGGACGTAACTTACCTCCCTTTTGCCGGATATGTAAAAATATTAATATAGGAAAATTTGTGGAGATCCTCCTCTTTCATTTGCTATCACCAGCGGCATCCTAGGAGAAGTACAAATATTAAAAAAATATTTTATAAAATTTAATCCTCTAAAATTTTGAAATCCTTTTAAAAGGAAACAGGATCACGAAAATAAAAACTGTACTTGCAGTTTTACTACATTTAGTCTCTTGTTTCAAACGTATATTATCCAGTTCGCGTTTAACAGCGTTTTTTTCATTATTGTCGTATGGTGTAATGTCACAGTTGATGGTTAATGAAAGAGGAGAATCTTCACTAATTTTCCCATTTTTTATACCCTCCACTCTAGTGATAGAGGGAATATATAAGTTTATCATTCCGTGTGTGACACCTCGAAATATTGGTCTAGGACCCCATAAAGTATATATGGGGCATTCCATGTCAAATCGGACACTTTGAAATTTTTTTTTTTTTAGATTTTCCCAATTTGTTTACTGTTTTTAGTACTCTTCGAAAACTCCTTCGTGGTAAATTTTCAGATTTTTTGATGACCCTTTCAAAAGATATCGAATTTTTAAAAATTGGTAGTTTGTTCCTTTACTCAAACTTCTTTTACTCATAACTTCTTCAATAATGGTCCAAATTTCAATTTTATTTTTCAAAATTTTTTTTACGTACTTTTAAAAAAAACAAGAAGAGTGTTAAATTCCAGCACGTTTAAAATTAAAAAGAAATCGCAGGGGCGTATTTTTTTGGTGGGGGGGGGGGGGGGCGGCAAAGTTGGTGGGGGACACCTGTACCCCCGCTATATATGTTTACAAATTATTTGTTTATGATATTTACGCTTAAATAATAAATTTGTATCGTTATTTTTAGTTAATTTCTATTACCACGCCCCCCATGGGGGGCGGCCTGAAAAAAATTAAATTTTCTAACCCCCATGGACCAAGCGCAGGTCTATGAACATAATATGGCTTTTAAATGTTATATTTGTTGAGCAAAAAATAAAAAAAAAATCGTAAAAATATCGTATTTTTCAGGGGTCTTTTTAGTTCTTTAAGGGGGAACTTTTTTCCCCCTCTTTCGATTTTGCCCATCTTCGAACTTAACCTTACCAGTCAAATAAGAGATATTCTTGTTCAATCTCAGGGGTCTAACTCGTTTGGTTTGGACTGCATCGTTATTTCAACAGACGGACGGACCGACGGGCATCGCTAGAATGTCTTAGATTCTATCATGGATCAATATTATATATACTTTGTGGGGTCCCCGACCGATATTTCGATGTGTTACACACAGAATGACAAAGTGAGTATACCCCCATACTGTGGTTGGTGGGTATAAAAATCCCAAAAAATTCTTAAAAGCGCTCTAATAGTGAACTTAGAGCAATTAAATGTATGACCGACCCTCAATATTTTTTTAGACCAAACATTTTCTCTTAACACACCTACCCTCTATTTTTAAGTGTTAAGGCGGTCCACATACAATTTTTTTTTTTTTTTGTAAATTTGATTTACTTAATCAGGTTCTACCGGTCCAATGGTGCTTCCGAGAGGGGTCATTAGTGAGACCGACCCACCTTTATTTTTACCCTACAATTTTTTAAAACATACCTACGACCTGTCTCCACTCCTTGAGTAGGCTCCCATACAAATAACAGTTGGAGCAAATTTTATAAAAATGTAGTTTTGAATGAAAGCCTTCTTAAGGGTACTTTCCACTATCGCACATTTCCATTATACAAGCGTAATTTCACCATGTTAGCGAAATAGTTTTTTAAAAAATTTGGCCAGAAATTGTTCACTTATTAGATACGACTAGGTTTCAATCAAAAAAGAATCCAAAAATCTTTAGGAAGTTGGTAAATTTTGATGTGTACAATGGAAAAGTGTGATAGTGAAAAGTACCCTTTAGGGAGTGGAGATAGGGGGTCGGTCTCACTAATTATCCCTCTCGGAAGCACCATTGGACCGGTAGAAGCTGATTAAATGAAACAAATTTACAAAAAATAAAACAAAAATGTATGGGGATCGCCTAAATGGGTCGGTCATACATTTTGTTGCTCTAAGGGCATTCTTAGGGCAGTTAGAGCGGTTGGAGCGAATTTTAAAAAATGTCGTTTTGTGTGGGAGCCCCCTTAGAAATTGTTGATGGGGTATTAGTTTGTTCCAAAGAACTGTTAAGACGTAAAAATTAATGGGGGGTCGGTCTTATAAAGGACCCCTCTATGACGCACCATTGGAGCAGTAGAAATGATTTTAAGATTGGAAAATTACAATAAAATTTTTTCAAAAAATTTTAAAAAATAGTAATGATCGTTATCCCACGATCCTCCTGGACAAAAAATTTGTAGAATCAATAGAAGTTTTGCACAAAAAAGTTTCAAAAAAATCGAAGAGTACAAACATTTTCAAAAATGAGATTTAAATTTTGAAACTTTAAAATCGCATACTAGAGCGCTTTTAGGAATTTTTTGGGATTTTTTTTTAAAGTACGCAAAAAAACAAAAATTTTGAAAAAAAAACTTGAAATTTGGACCATTATTGAAGAAGTTATGAGTAAAAGAAGTTTGAGTAAAGGAACAAACTACCAATTTTTAAAAAATCGATATCTTTTGAACGGATCATCAAAAAAATCTGAAAATTTACCACGAAGGAGTTTTCAAAGTGTATTAAAATCTGTAAAGAAATTGGAAAAATCTAAAAAAAAAAATTTCAAAGTGTCCGATTTGTCATGGAATGCCCCATATATTCATGATCCTCGATCGATTCAAAGTCGATCTAACGATATCCGTCCGTCCGTCAGAGACTTCTAAAGTTTGACATATATGTTGGGCATTTACCTGGTCAGGTTGTTATAGCAATCCAGCGAAATCGGTCCAGTAGTTCAAAAGTTATGAGCAAAAGACTGAATTTCGGCAAGGATTTTTCGTGAATTTACGAGATAAAAAACACGCTAACTTTCGAAAGGCAAATTTGATGCTGACGCTTGGCATATTTCAAAAATTATAAGCAAAACCGTGAATTTAATATTAGTTTCACCTTAAATTCACGTGTTGAAAAGCCCACAGTGGACGGTTTGTATGGAAAACGCGCGCATCGAAGTTTTTTGACTATATCTTCTAAACGGTTAGGAGTTGTAAAACAAAATTAGGCATTCTAAAAACTAGGGACCTTAAGCAATTAAAGCTGTGATCAAAGTTTGTTGTCCTCCTTGCACCCTACATATAAATTGAATGCAAAGTTGGTTAATTTATTTATATGAACAAATGCTAAATAAAATTTAAGATCATTGACATTTTTGATATATTATTACTGAATGTCGTTCGGATAGAGTAAATATACATCATTAAACATTATTAGTTAAAATACATATAAAAAATTGAGTTAAATTATGACCAAATGTATCGACTTTTTTAGTTAACAAATCTGACAATATAAATATATAAGTGGAATTGCTTGTATCAAACCTATTTAAAATTGCACAAAAAAGATAAATTTAATATTTGCAAACATTACCTTTCACCCTACACTAAAATATCCGGCACGTATGACTTTTTTGTCCATTTTATTTTATTGATTTATAATAAATAAATAGTAGTAATAAACCAAAAATGAATAATAACAGGATTAAAACATTAAAAAACAAATTAACATAGACACGATAATGCCATATCGTAATAAATAAAAAAAATTAGTTCTTTTGTATTAGTTGCAATAGTTCCTTTAGATAAGGAACATTTTTTACGAAGTTCGATGTTTCTTCACGTAAAATGGAAATTTTTGGATCTGATTCTACTCTAAATTTTTGAAAAATTTCTTTTAGATTGTTTATTCTTGAATTTTTTCTGCTAAAATTGCTTTTGTAAATCTTAAAATATTTATGCGACTTTTCCAACGATTCTTCTGATAACTGCCCTAATATTTAAATTTATATAATTCAAAATATTTTTATTACCAACTGGTAACACCGAATTTTGAATAATCTCACTTCCGTGTTATGTACAGTTGGACTCATTGTCCACCATCCATACAATGAGATTATAAGTTTTGCTGTGTCGAATTACTTAACTCAAAAAAATTTGACAATTTTTTACTTTTTTTTTATTTTTAACACTTTAATGTGTTTATTACTTCCATTTGGTAAATAGCTATTTTACTTTTTATTGGTAATGGTTTTTTACTCCTTTTTAGTAAAACGAGAGTAACTAAGTACTTATTTATCTTAATTCTCATCACTATTTATTTTTGTCTCACGCCCTTGTTAAAATAATTAGTGTTTCAACAAGTAACTACTTATTAACATTTGTTCCGGATTACAAATCCCATTACTAGTAATGCCAAATTTTGCTGGGTATTTAGTTAGTTTCTCAAGCCTATACAGCATCACCAATCTTTTGTTGTAAATATCTAAATAGGTTGAAGCTGATATTTAATAATTTCGAAAAATAAAAATTTTAAAAAATAAATATATATAAGTTTTTTTTTTTTTATGGACCCTACTTTGGAGCCTTATCCTGAATTTAATTGCAAGTTACTGCAGACGAAATAAAGTTCCTCGTTTAGATAAATACCTCTAGTTTCACCCCATATTGAATTTGTCTGTATCCACAAGGTTCCACAAAAGATGCAGTTTATAATTAAGAGCCGTTTTTACACATTTCTTAAAAAATGACAACATTTGGCAGTCAATTAACGAATAACGCGGTTTAAAATTTTAGCTTATAAGGGCAGTTTTAATTAGTTACATATATTGTCAAAGCTGTGTTAAAATTTCAGGATGTTAGCTTACTTAGAAATAGTTTTACTCAATCATTTAAAAAAGGTTTCCAAAAAATTTTCATTTCTTAAAAAAAAACTGAAAATGTTTGGACTTTGGAGAGACGCCCTGGTCAAAGTAAATGACATATAAATATTTTATGAATGGTTTTCTATCCCCTAGGATGTCTTTTATCAAACCCATGTTCAACCAATCAAATCGCTGACAATTTTGATTTTGTTACGATGCGCGTCCATCTTCCACTGTGAAGCCGTTAAAAAAATAAAATAAAATAAAATAAAATAAAATAAAATAAAATAAAATAAAATAAAATAAAATAAAATAAAATAAAATAAAATAAAATAAAATAAAATAAAATAAAATAAAATAAAATAAAATAAAATAAAATAAAATAAAATAAAATAAAATAAAATAAAATAAAATAAAATAAAATAAAATAAAATAAAATAAAATAAAATAAAATAAAATAAAATAAAATAAAATAAAATAAAATAAAATAAAATAAAATAAAATAAAATAAAATAAAATAAAATAAAATAAAATAAAATAAAATAAAATAAAATAAAATAAAATAAAATAAAATAAAATAAAATAAAATAAAATAAAATAAAATAAAATAAAATAAAATAAAATAAAATAAAATAAAATAAAATAAAATAAAATAAAATAAAATAAAATAAAATAAAATAAAATAAAATAAAATAAAATAAAATAAAATAAAATAAAATAAAAAAAATAAAATAAAATAAAATAAAATAAAATAAAATAAAATAAAATAAAATAAAATAAAATAAAATAAAATAAAATAAAATAAAATAAAATAAAATAAAATAAAATAAAATAAAATAAAATAAAATAAAATAAAATAAAATAAAATAAAATAAAATAAAATAAAATGTATAGGGACCACCTTGAGGAAATAAAATTGAGGGTAGGTATATTCTGAGAAAATGTTGGTATTGAAAAAATATTGGAGGTTGGACATACATTTGACTCCTCTATGGGTAACCCTGGGACAGTTAGAGCGGTTGGAGCAAACTTTTTAAGATATATAATTTTTGTATGGGAGCTTACTTAGAAAGTGTTTGAAGGGGATGGGTATGTTTATACAATTTTTTTGGAGGGAACAGTTAATGAGGCTTGGTCTTACATTTGATCCCTTTAGAAGGCACCATTAGAGCAGTAGGAGCTCATTAAATAAAACAAGTTTATAAAAAATAAAAATTGTATGGGGACCCCCTTTAAGGGTCAAAGAGAGAGGGTAAATATGTTTAGAAAAAATATTTGGGTTAAAAAATACCCCTATAGGAGCATTTTTTTGTTTCAGTATAGATATCGGTAACGGTTTTCAATGTGAAAAGGTTAAGAAACGGATAACAGTATTAAAAAAGAAATCGGTTGCCAACATTGAAAAAAAAAAATAACAAAATTTTATTTCATAAATGATTTATTTCGACAGCTTTTCCTTTTCTTTTAATTGCTGGGCATCCGAATAAAAAACATATTTAAAAGTAAGTTAAAAGGATATTTTGTAGATAAATATATTGTTACTAAGTAAACTGACTTAGTATTTGTATCGATAAAATACAAATATATTGTACCATAGACATTGTTGTAAATAAAATTTTGTTAATGGTTCTTTTGAGTACTTATGGCTTTCAAGAGAATAGAAATTTTTCGTAATCATTTTAAGTGAAATCACATTAATTTAATAAAGTAATCATTTTCAAAAAAAAAAAAAGAAAAAAAAAAAAATGAAAAAAAACATTGTACCATAACGAACATAAACTTTGGGGAAAAATAAAAAAATAAAAAATAAATCAATTGTAGTGAATAAGAAATACTAGTTACTGCAATGAAATTAAATCAAATTTTCTATTTTTCTTTGAAAATTAAATAGTACTTAACTATGGAGCGCAAAAAAAAGTGCATTTCTTTTAACTATTTCCTTCTTTTTTTTTTCTTGGCATCCAATGACAAAGAAATATCTTCGTAAAAAAATTGCCAATAATCTTAAAATAATGATAATATTATTACCCAACATTCTTTTACAACTATTACTGTTGCTTTTTTGCTGCAAGCAGTAGGAGCCTTTAAGGTTAGGAGCAATATTTTCCAATTATTTTTCCATTTAAAAATTTATTTTTCAGTTTCTAAGATATTTTTAGTGTGGAAAAGTTATTCAGAATCTGAGTTACTTTTTTTAGTAACCTTAACATGTTCTGTCTTCCAAGACAAGTATTTGAAATTGGTGGTAAAAAGAATTGGAGGTTATAAAATGCGTATTTTTTCTACAGCATTAGTAAAATTTGTTCACAAATGAATATTAACAAGTATATTTTTTTTAAATTTTCTATGTCTGAACTTGAAAATTTTTTTTTTTAGAAATATCACTGCGTGACAAAACTAACCATTATTTTAGAAAACAAGAGATACGACCATCATTTCTATATATTTCGGAGATGCTGAATCGATTGGCTTACTCCGTTTTTCGATGTATGGTACAGTTTTTTGCAAAATGTCATTAAAGATTGGCTGATTTTCAGCTACTTTTTTAACAAAAAAATTTCCAAAGCTTATGATTTTTAAATGTTATGGTATGAAAAACAAAGATATCACTTGTACCAATATTTCTAATGTAAATTTGGTTTAAAGCTTTTCATCTTAATCCCTTAATTTTGCAGATTTCGAAATTAACCCCTAAATTGGTCTCTGATAAAAAACTTGCATTTTTTTTTGGATCATAACGGTATCCATGACACTACGAATAGTGGACAAAAACGATTTTGCGTGTCATCCTTGCGCAGGGGCCATGCTAATCTTCTCTGTATCGTTCCAATTTTAGTATATGTTCTGCCGAAGCAAGAAGAAATAAAGAGGGGGCCCCTGTAGGCTAGTTGGTAGCGTGCTAGCCTATGAAACAGGGGGTCGTGGGTTCGATTCCCACCAAAACCCTTGGGCGATTTCGCTACAACGAGACGACGGTCATTGTTACCAGTTCTCGGTTAGGTTAAAATTATTTAAAATGAGTTGTAAATAAAAATTGGAAAAATAAATAAAAACTGATCATTGGATCAAATTATTATTATTATATTATTATTATTATATTATTATTAGTGGACAAAAACATCTATGTCATATGGACCATCATTGTGAACATCGCGAAAAACCGTATTTTTGTATATGGCAGCATCAGTTTACGAGATGATTTAAGGCGCCATCTTTTAGTGTATAATGTGGGAATCTTAAATAATGAACTGACCCAAAATTTGTCCAAAAATGTTTTCAATTGCAAAAGTTATCTTAACAAAAACTATAATTGAATAGTTCATGCGAATAAAGACGAATAGACCATTTGTAGAATTTTACAGGGGACAATAAAAACGCAGGAAACGATTAAAAAATAATATTTTTGTCAACTTTTTGGTTTTAGCTTAAAGATTTAGGTCACATCTACCTATATACAAAATTTTAGTAAGGTATTCGAAAGAGAACTTGCCAAAAATTGGACTTAAATTTTTTGCTTAAATGGAAAAAGGGCGAATATCCAAAAAAATGTATTGAAATTTGAATAAAAATGTGTTACTTTGTAGCAGATTTTGACTACATTTTCATGAGACTTGCAATACTTGACGAATTATGGTTGGTATTTGTTTGTAACACTTTAAGGACTTCAAGGATACACTTTTTAAGGATTGCCAGGACATGCAAAAACATTTTTTTTTGTTAATTTTTTTTTAATATTCCTGCCATTTGATGCAGTAGTAATTCTTTATGACACTAAATACATTTTTAGGAATTATAATATTAACCCTTGACTGCATATTACGACGTAACATAAAAGGACATGAAAAAAATTTTGTTTTTTATTCCTGACATTGGATGCAGTATTAACACTAAAAGTTTGTATGTGCTAAGATCGTTTTTTTTTTGTGTACAATTTCAAATTTTAGCTAATATCAATTTTAAACTCGCAGCTAAATAATTTTTATATAATATTTTGTTAAGGATGGATATTCGCCCTTTTTGCTTTCCACACTTTAAAGTCTTATAACTCAAGAACGGTAAAATTTTTTGCCAATATAATAAGTGTGGTTTATTCCTCGTAATGTTCTTTTAACACATTGTTACCGAAAGTAAAATTTTTGTATGTTTTTGTGTTGTATTTAATCAAAATTGTGCGTTAGTTCACTCCCAATTTAAACAAAAATATAAAAATATACGAATTATTGCACTTTCAAAGTAATTTTTTTAGCCTTAAAAGTCAAAATTTCCCCAAAATTTCTGCATATGATTGTAGGGCTCTGCTAATAAAATGCATTTATGCAAAAAAACGTGTTTGCGAAAAAGTGGTCTATTCGTCCTTATTCGCATGAACTATTCAATTATTGTATGGCAAACACTGAAATAATAGTTTTTGTTAAGATAACTTTTGTAAATGAAAACTTTTTTGGCCAAATTTTTGGTCAGTTAGTTGTTTAAGGTTCCCACCTAAAAGATGGAGCCTTAAATCATCTCGTAAAGTGATGCTGCCATATACAAAAAAACGGTTTTTCGCGATTTTAATCATGATGGTCCATATAACATAGCTGTTTTTTGTCCAATATTCGTATTGTTAGGGATGCCTTTTTGATTCACTAAAAGCAAGTTTTTTTATCAAAGACCAATTTGGCTGTTAATTTCGCGAAAACCTTAAAAAATGAAGAATCTCGCGAATTTAAGGGCTTAAGATGAAAAGCTTTAAGCCAAATTTGCATAAGAAATATTTCTACAAGTCATATCTTTGTTTTCCATGCCATAAAATTTATAAATCATCAACTTTGCAAGTTTTTTTGTTAAAAAACTGGCTCGAAATCAGCAAATCTTTAACTTCATTTTGCAAGGTAGTACGGAGTACGCCATTCGAATCAGCATGTCCGAAATATGTAGAAATGATGGTCGTAACTCTTTCTTATTTTTTAGTGTTCCGAAGTGTATTTTTTTAAATTTTTTTAAAAAACGTCTATAAAAATAGTTATTTTCCGGTTCGAACATCGTAGTACATTTATTATTAACTCAATCTACACGCTATAAAGCTTAAAATAAAGCTTAATAAATTACCTACAAAACACTTTATAAGAAAAATTCTCGTTATATTAAAAAAGGTATTTTAAATTTTGTCTTTAACAAATTTCATCAACTATAGCTTTATGTGAATACTTTTGTCCGGCACTGTATAATAACCTCTATCAAAATTAAGCTGACCCGTATTTTTTCGTTTGGCGAAACTCTTGCTAGTTCGGCTTTTATACGGATTTTCTCGAATGCCCTAATTTTTCATAAGGTGTCAACTAGAGATGGGCACATGAGCAGATTAGAGCGTGATTCACGCGTGATCACGCGTGAGTGTGACTGAATTCGATTTTACTCACGTGATTGTGAGTAAGTGTGAGTGCAGAAAAAAAATGCGTGAGTGAGTGTGCGTGAGTAAGATTTTTTCGTGTGTGAGTGTGCGTGAGTCGATTTTATTGCGTGAGTTTACGTGATTTATTTTCTCTTCATATTTCCTTTCGTACCAAAAAAATCAACAAAATAACATTAAAATTCGGCTAAATTTAGGATTTCATCCGAAAAAGCAAAAAAAACAATTGTAAAATTTCGCAGAATTTTACAATTGTTGCAGAACAGTCAAAAATCACTCACGCGCCCATCTCTAGTGTCAACCCTTTTTGTTTTAATTTGAGATTGGGCAGCTAAAAAAAACAGATGACCCTTATTTTTCCTCCTCATTCCCATATTAAAGTTTCAGGACAATCGCCGGGTGCCCAGTGAAACCCCTTCCTTGTGAAACATTTTTTTTATAGAAAAACTCTCAGATTCTTAAACATTTTTCGTGTAGAAAAATACTAAGATATTTTTCCAAAAGAAAAATTCTAAGAAATATTTCGAAAAGAAAAATTCAAGTATTCCGAAAAATTTTCTCAGATTAGGAGATATTTTTCTTAGCGAAAAATTCTCAGACTCTGAGACACATTTTGTATAGAAAAATTTTTTAGTCAAGAAAAATTCTCATATTCTGAGACATTTTTCGTATAGAAAAATTCTCAGATTCTGAGACATTTTTCGTAAAGTAAAATTCTCATATTCTAAGACATTTTACGTATAGAAAAAATCTTAGGTTCTGAGACATTTTTCGTATGGAAAAATTCTCAGATTCTGAGACGTTTTTGTATAGAAACATTGTAAGATTCACAGACATTTTTCGTGTAGAAAAATTCTCAGATTCTGAGACATTTTTCGTATAGAAAAATTCTCAGATTCTGATTCGTATAGGAAAATAGAAATTTTTCGTATAGGAAAATAGAAACTTTGCGTATAGAAAAATACTCAGATTCTGAGACATTTTTCGTATAGAAAATTTTTCAGATTATGAGACATTTTTCGTATAGACAAATTCTAAGATTCTGAGACATTTTTCGTATAGAAAAAATCTCAGATTCTAAGACATTTTTTGTGTAGAAAAATTCTCAGATTCTGAGACATTTTTCGTATAGAAAAATTCTCAGATTCTGTGCCAATTTTTTTTATAAAATTTCACTGATTCTAAGACATTTTTGGTAAAAAAATTTCTCAGGTTCTGAGACATTTTTCTTACAGAAAAATTCTGAAATATTTTTCGTAAAGAAAAATCATTGGATTTTTTGTTCAAAAAAATTTTTAAAAGAATTATAGTTTTTTTCGTATAGAAAAGATTCCAAGATTCCAAGAAATTTTTTGTATAGACAATTTTTTAGATATGACATAGAAAAACAAGTAAAAAAGTTAAATTCGGCCTTGCCGAATGTAGTGATACCCTCCACAACTTCTAAAAGATTATTGCAAAAATCTGTGATTAAAAAGAAATTACTTTTGAAAAAAAAAAAAATTTCGCAAAAAAAAAATTGGTAAAAAAAATCCGCGATTTATTTTTTTTTGTCAAAAAATATGTTCGTACTTGTTTAAATACCATTTGGTGTTCAATTATGTTCACATATGTCAACCATTTGGTATTTTTGGTATTTTTAGATTATGTTGAATGTACTAAAATTTTTGAGGTGTCCTTACATTTTCAATCATAACTTTTGAACCGCTTAACCGATATCGCTCAAATGCAATACCAAACTTCTCGGGAGAACTTCCAATAAAAATGTTAAGCTTCAGTCATATCCGTTTAATATTTTGGCCGTGATCGCCATTTCCACAGACAGACGGACAGACGGACATCGCTAGAATGTCTTAAAATCGATCGGGGACCATGAATATATATACTTTATGGGGTCCCAGACCGATATTTCGATGAGTTACAATCGGAATGACAAATTTATATATACCCTCTATCACTAGAGTGGAGGGTATAAAAAACACAGATTCTGAGGTTTTTAAAAATTCTGACACATTTTCGGAAAAAAATGGCTCAGTTTCTGAGGTAAATATCATTTTTATTCCTAGCACCACGTACTGTAATAGAATTGTAAAAAAACAACTATAAAACTATTTGTAACTGCATGTTCTTACTAATGGTATCTTGATTTGTATCCTTTTTCCTTTCTTGTTTTCGTCCTTTTTCTTTGTTTTTTTGTCTTACTATACTTTGTCATTTTTATTCCTCGTTTACTGATTGTGTGACTATATTTTTCTTCTTCGTTTTTTTTTTTGCTCTTCTATCAATAAAAAAATCCACTGGTACATTTATTAACAATGTTCCGATTGTCATTTCTTCGTTGGAGCTCAAATTTAAGTTTGGCTATTGTACAAATTCTTCTTGGTATGCAATCAAGCGTTAACATTTTATAAAGTACTTTAACATTTTCCAAATTTTATTGATGACACAATGATTGTCCTTCTATTACTTGAAGCTACTTGAAGAAGCTTCTTTTGTATGTGTGTGATGATTTTGGAGTGGGAGGGTTTTATGGTCATTGTTGTTCATTAGATTGTTGCTTTTGTATTAAAGATTGTATTTTATGATTTGATAAACAATAAATTATAAATAAATAAAAATTACAAATAAATTTTCGTGTTGTATTAAGATAAAAAAAAGAGATGTGTTCCACTGTGGGGATGAAACCTCAGGGCAGGATTTTAAATATTCCTTTTGAGAGCAGATTCCATTGCACTATGTTGCCAAATGACTTTTTTTGTTGCAGAAACCAACATGTTTTTGTTTTTTTTACTAATTTTTTGTTAAGGCAACAATACAGTCGCTGTTCAGACAAATTTCTGTTGTCACAATCGAAAAAAATTAATGGAGGCCAGCAAAACATTTGATTAACAATTTTGGTTATCACAACAAATTTGGTTATCACAACAATTTTAGTTATCACAACAAATTTGGTTATAACAACAATTTTGTTATCACAACAATTATGTTTTTCTTTTTTTTTCAATGTTCTAAAAATGTCTATCAGTTGTATAACATACATTTTGTTCACTTCTGTTATTCAAAAATAATTTTAGCTTTAAATCATTTTCTTACCCAAATGTTATAAACATAAAAACCATTCCTATTTATTTCTAAATCTTTTGTGTCCAAAAAGAAAATGTCTATTCATTTTCTTGGAAAATATTAAATAATTTTATGTCTCTGTTGTAATTACAAGCCTTCAAGTGGTAAACAAAGTCATTTTTATCATTTGTTTAGCTGTTTGTTACATAACTTAAGAAAATGTTGCTGCTTGCCTACCTTTCAAATATATTGTATATTTTTAAAAAAATAGCGTGGATTTACGGGGACTTTGTAAATGGAAAATTCTTTCTCTAAAGAAAATATTTCTCAAAATATCATCTTTAAATTCTTTTTAAAGATTCTAAGTATAGAATCAAAATATATTCTCTGTCCAATCAGCAGAAAAATCTGCTGAAAATACACCCAATTTGAACCATATGAAAAATCTGCTGATTTTAGCAGACATGGTCTGCTCAAAATAATCCTAAACCGAAAAAAATTCCTGCCTTTTATGTACGAAAACGTTCGTTCATTCTACGAAAACTTTCGTTGTTTCGCACCACGATATTCTTGCTTACAATGTACGAAATGCACGAAATTTTTTTTTGTATTTTACAAAAAAATTTCGTGAAATTAACGAAATTTTTTATGAATTTTACAAAAAAATTTCGTAAAATAAACGCAATAAATTTTCGTATTTTACGAAAATTTTCGTAAGATAAACGAAATATTGTTTTTGTTTTTCGAAATTATTTCGTAAAATAAACGAAATATTTTTTTTTTTACAAAAATCTTTCGTAAAATAAAAAAACTCGTTAAATAAATGAAATTACATGTAAAAATTCTTTCTTAAGAATAAGAACAACGTTTTGACAGCAACATTTCCAATATTGTCCCGTTATTTTTTTTTTACAGATCTTACAAGCAATTAATTGTTTCTTCTTAACAGAGATTATAAGATTTCATTCATTATTTACAGTGATTTCGTTCAAGGCTACTTTCACACTACAAGAACTTATGATATTATTTGATCCTTAAAATAAATAAAAATCAAGTGAGAGCTTTAAATTCGGCTGTGCCGAATCTTTTATATCCCAAGTATGTAAAAAAATTATCGGAGTTATCATTATTGAAATTAATTCTTTATACCCACGACCACAAGACATTTTATAAAATCCCCTGGGTCGAAGCACAGTACCTTAAAATTTTTTTGACATTAAAATGTTTCATTGTTTAACAAAAATGCAAAAAACACTTAAAAAAATTGTGATTTTCAGAGGTTGGTTTATTTCTTTAAGGGGAAACTTTTTCCGCCTGGACCGATTGTGCCCACATATGAACATAACCTGCTGATGAACAAAAGACTTGTTCGTTAGGGTGGGTCGATGAAATGCATATTTGCGAATCTCGTTAACTAATAGCAAAAACTCGACGCGCATTTTCGAGCTGATAACGGGAAAAATCATGAAAACATTTTAGGAGGGTACTTTTAGGCCTCTACAAGCGGTTTTAGTTCGCGGTTTTTGGAAAAAAAAATATTTTTTTTAATTTTTGAAAAATATTTTAAAAATTAAGGTAAATAATGCTTATTTCGAAACAAGTTCCAAAAAAAATTTATCTCGCCAATTTAAGCCCGTGGATGCATTTTTATACCCTGGAAAGTTCGATTTATATATATAAAAAAAATATATTTTTTATTTCATAATAGCACTCAAATGGTGCATAAGGCCGATTTAAGACATGAATGATAAAAATAAAAAAATTGCGGGTATTTATAGCAATCCACAAGTGCAAAAAATTCGCAAATTACAAAAAAATTAAAAATGGGTATCAAAATTTTGGTAAAATAAAGCGTTTTAAGATAATTATAAAAAAACAAAACAAGTTGGCGGCTATTTATAACAATCCGCAAGTGCAAAAAATTCGCAAGTACCAACAAGTAGAAAAATTAAATTCGACTTGGTCGAATCTATGAATACCCTCCACAATGTTATCTGATAGTAATTTTCTAAAAAAATTTTAAAAAAATTGCATTACAAATTTTTTATTAGAAATATGTATATTATTTTGAGTCAAACTTTCTTTTAATCAATCAAATTTTTTTGAGTGTACAATTTTTTTGACTGTCAACATTTTTTTGAGTCTGCCATTTCATTAAAAAAAAAATAATAATGTGTAAATTTTTTTTTTTGAGTGTAACATTTTTTTTGAGTGTAAATTTTTTTTTGAGTGTAAATTTTTTTTTAGTGTACAATTTCTTTGAGTAACAAATTACTTTGTAAAATATTTTTGTTGTTTTATACCTACATATATGTATGTAATACAAAAAAAAAAACTATTTCACATATTTTCCTCTTTTTATATTACCATCCATTTCTTTAAAAACCAAAAACAAATTAACATTCAATCATACACATACTTTATTTGATTTTTTTCCCGTTACATACAGTTACACTAACAATAACAAAACAATAACAAATATTTACTTGTCTAACAACTAAACTGCACCCCACGACAAGAAAACAAACAACAACAAGTTTTACAAAACTGGTATTTCACCATGCTATTAAAACTTGTTTAACGAGTTTTCAACAGTTTAAGGTTAAACAAATCTGAAATTCAGTGCATTGCTTATAACTTTTGAACCACTAAACCGATTTTGCTGAAATTCAAATCCAAACAGCCCTGGGGAACAACAAATATATATGCTAAGCTTCAGTCCCCTCAGAATTGTCTTTCGAAAGTTATAGTGGTTTTAATCTTGTAAATTCGAAAAATACCCATGCCGAAATTTACTATTTTGCTCATAACTTTTGAACCACTGGACCGATTTTGCTGGATTGCAATACCAACCTGACCCGGTAAATGAAGAACATATATACATATAAGTTCAGGAGCCTCCGTAAAGTCTTTCAAAAGTTAGCGTGTTTTCAACGGACAGACAGACAGACAGACGGACGGACGGACGGACGGACATCGCTAGATCGACTTAAAATCGATCAAGGATCATGAATATATATACTTTATGGGGTCCTAGACCAATATTTCGATGTGTTACAAACGGAATGACAAACTTATATATACCCTCTATCACTAGAGTGGAGGGTATAAAAAAAAATTAAAAAATGGAAAAATGGGTATCAAATTTTTGGTAAAATAAAGAGTTTTTAGAAAAAAAAAAAAACAAAAAAATATATTAGAGGATCAATATGGTCCATGGATGCATTTTGAAAATCTGATGTTTTTTTTGTTTAATATTTAAACGTTTAAAGATTAAGTTTTTCGAGGAATAAAAAGGTAAGTGATAAATAAGTTGTTTTGAAACATAGTGTGGACCAACATCAATTTAAATAAACGTTTAAATATCAAACAAAAAAAAAACATCAGATTTTCAAAATGCATCCATACACCATATTGATCATCTAAGTAATATATTTTTTTGTTTTTTTTTTTTTCTGAAAACGCTTTATTTTACCAAAAATTTGATACCCATTTTTCCATTTTTTAATTTTTGTTGGTACTTGCGAATATTTTGCACTTGCGGATTGTTATAAATAGCCGCCAATTTGCTTTGTTTTTTTTATCATTTTTGTAAAACGCTTTATTTTACCAAAATTTTGATACCCATTTTTAATTTTTTTGTAATTTTCGAATTTTTTGCACTTGTGGATTGCTATAAATACCCGCAATTTTTTTATTTTTATCATTCATGTTCTTAAATTTGCCTTATGCACCATTTGAGTGCTATTATGAAATAAAAAATATTTTTTTTTTATATATGTATATAAATCGAACTTTCCTGGGTATAAAAATGCATCCACGGGGTAAAATTGGCGAGATAAATTTTTTTTGGAACTTGTTTCGTAATAAGCATTATTTTACTTAATTTTTAAAATATTTTTAAAAAATTAATTGTGTTTATATATTGTTGGACTGTATATTTTATAACTGAATTTTTATTTAGTTCGGTTTGAGTCCATATTAATTATTTCTGAGAAAATAATAATTGTTGTACAATGAGAAAATCTGAAAAAAATCAAGTGACAACACAGGCTAAGTGGAGATGTCGACAGCTTTCGGAAGATGCCACCCTTCCATCATCAGCACTCCTTCGATTGCCACACACTTAATGTGTGTCAGATTAAAATTAGCCATTTAAATGAAACTTTTGAAGAAATTAAGAATTGGAATTACTCCTCTTTGTGTTGAATAACCCCTATTCACCATTAATTCGTGTTGTATTCATTTGGCAGAAACTTAATCCATCTTAACTTTTAACAGAGTTGTATTTTTCTCATTGTTAACCCTTAGTAGGACTTTTCAAATCTTGAAAAATGTCCGTTAGGTTTGAATTTTTGTTTCATATTTCTAATTCTTAGAAATATTACTAAATTGCAATGTACCTTATGAGTTGTGTATTAATTGTGTTTATATATTGTTGGACTGTATATTTTATAACTGAATTTTTATTTAGTTCGGTTTGAGTCCATATTAATTATTTCTGAGAAAATAATAATTGTTGTACAATGAGAAAATCTGAAAAAAATCAAGTGACAACACAGGCTAAGTGGAGATGTCGACAGCTTTCGGAAGATGCCACCCACAATGAGAAAAATACAACTCTGTTAAAAGTTAAGATGGATTAAGTTTCTGCCAAATGAATACAACACGAATTAATGGTGAATAGGGGTTATTCAACACAAAGAGGAGTAATTCCAATTCTTAATTTCTTCAAAAGTTTCATTTAAATGGCTAATTTTAATCTGACACACATTAAGTGTGTGGCAATCGAAGGAGTGCTGATGATGGAAGGGTGGCATCTTCCGAAAGCTGTCGACATCTCCACTTAGCCTGTGTTGTCACTTGATTTTTTTCAGATTTTCTCATTGTACAACAATTATTATTTTCTCAGAAATAATTAATATGGACTCAAACCGAACTAAATAAAAATTCAGTTATAAAATATACAGTCCAACAATATATAAACACAATTAATACACAACTCATAAGGTACATTGCAATTTAGAAATATTTCTAAGAATTAGAAATATGAAACAAAAATTCAAACCTAACGGACATTTTTCAAGATTTGAAAAGTCCTACTAAGGGTTAACAATGAGAAAAATACAACTCTGTTAAAAGTTAAGATGGATTAAGTTTCTGCCAAATGAATACAACACGAATTAATGGTGAATAGGGGTTATTCAACACAAAGAGGAGTAATTCCAATTCTTAATTTCTTCAAAAGTTTCATTTAAATGGCTAATTTTAATCTGACACACATTAAGTGTGTGGCAATCGAAGGAGTGCTGATGATGGAAGGGTGGCATCTTCCGAAAGCTGTCGACATCTCCACTTAGCCTGTGTTGTCACTTGATTTTTTTCAGATTTTCTCATTGTACAACAATTATTATTTTCTCAGAAATAATTAATATGGACTCAAACCGAACTAAATAAAAATTCAGTTATTTTTAAAAAATTAAAAAAAAAATATTTTTTTTCCAAAAACCGCGAACTAAAACCGCTTGTAGAGGCCTTAAAGTACCCTCCTAAAATTTTTTCATGATTTTTCCCGTTATCAGCTCGAAAATGCACGCCGAGTTTTTGCTATTAGTTAACGAGATTCGCAAATATTCATTTCATCGACCCACCCTATTGTTCGTGCTAAACTTCAGGAGTCTAGCATTTTTAATTTGGATGGTATCCGTGTTTTATACAGACGGGCATTAATAGAATGCCGTAGAATCTATCATGGATCAATAATATGTATACTTTATGGGGTCCACGACCGATATTTCGAATCGTTACACACGGAATGACAAAGTAAGTATACCCCAATACTGTAGTTGGAGGGCATGAAAACACTCTTTAAGCATGCATTTAAAGATTCTTCTTTTTTCATAAGTTTCGTAAAATTACAAAATTCTTGATTATTTTTTGATCGTAATATAAAGTCCACTTTCGTATATTTTACGAAAGAGTTTTTATGAATTTTTTTCGTAAAAATACACTTCTGTACACTTTTTCTTGTAATATAATATGTAGTCAATATTCGTATATTTTACGAAAGAAGCATTTACATTCTTTTTATACCCTTCACTCTACACGGTGAGCCTCAACGATGTTTAGGTTAAACTTTAGTGTCGACGAAAAGTGTAAACGCAGTTCGATTTCTACTTGATTAAATGTCACAAAACTGTTAACAGCGAAATCGTAGCTGCACGCATTCGCGAGATATCGCGAATTTAGTGTTTTTGTATTTTCTTAAAATTTGACAATGAAGTTTTTTAAATATTTTCAAAAACTGAGTACACAGTTTTAATTGTATTTATTTACAAGTCACAAAACAGTTAACATCGAAATCATATCTCCTCAATTTCGCGAGAAATCGCAAAATAAAAAAAAATAAAAAATTTTATTTTTCGTGTAAATTAGCAGTCAAGATATTGATTTGAGCAGTTTTACCATTTTCAACCACGTAAAATTTAAACTGCATACAATATATTTCTCGTTTCTTGATTTTTTGCCTTTTTTAGTCACTAAAATTACTTAATATAAAACCTTGAACATTAATTTAGCAATTTCTAGGGAAATTGATCGTCTATAATTTTATGCTTGCAGTTTTGTCACCTTTAATAACCTCATTTTTGTCGTTAATTGAAGTAAATGTTTTTACAGACCAAAAATAACACAAAGTAATGCATAAATAGTAGGTTATCGATTTTTTTTAGCGATATTTAGAAGAATTGAGCAGCTAGAATTTAAATGTAAACAGCCTTATGACCTTTGATCAATAGCAAGACAAACTGCATTTCGTGTTTTTAAACAATATTAAAGAAACTTTTTTTTTTAATCAAAACAAGAAAAACCCCCAAAAAGCTGTTTTTCGCTATTTTTCGCGAAAGCGAACAGCTATAATTTTTTTGCGGGCAGTTTTAATTTCTTCCAACATGCTCAAATCAAACAGCATACCACTTTTTTTTATCATTTCTAAAGAACCGGTTTAAAAATATAACTCAATAATGAAAAAAGAATCATATAATTACGCGATATCTCGCGAAATTTAACACCAACAATTTCGATGTCAACAGCTGTGTGACCTTTGATCAAGCGCAAATAAAACTGCATACCATGTTTTTACGAAATTTTAAAAAAACCTATCCAAAGATAAACAAAACGAAAACAAAAACATCAAAAAATTAATTTTGCGATTTCTCGCGAACTAAAGAAGATAGGATTTTGATGTTTACTGTTTTGTGACCTTTAAATAAGTACAATGAAAACTGTATACTCAATTTTTGAAAATATTTAAAATAGTTTAATATTTCAATGTCAAAATTTTAGAAAATACAAAAACACTTATGCGAGCAGCTACGATTTCGCTGTTAACATTTTTGTGACATTTAATCTTGTAGAAATCGAACTCTTTTCGTCGACACTAAAGTTCAACCTAAACATCGCTGAGGCTCACCGTGTCTAGTGATAGAGGGTATATATAAATTTGTCATTCCGTTTGTAACTCATCGAAGTATCTGTCTGGGACCCCAAAAAGTATATATATTCATGATCCCCGATCGATTTTAAGACTTTCTAGCGATGTCCGTCTGTCCGTCTGTCGGTCTGTGGAAATGGTGATCACGGCCAAAATATTACACGGAGATGACTGAAACTTAACATATTTGGTATTACATTTGAGCGATATCGGTTCAGCGGTTCAAAAGTTATGAACGACATTCAACATAATTATGAACGACATTCAACATAACCTAAAAATACAAAATACTTTAATTCAGCTTCTGGTTGTCTTATGTGAACATAATTGAACACTCAATGGTATTTAAACAAGTACAAACATATTTTTTGACCAAAAAAGAAAAAAATCGAGGATTTTTTTTCCCCAAATTTTTTTTTTCGGAAATTTTTATCAAAAATTTTTTTTTCAAAAGAAATTTCCTGTTAAATAAAGTTTTTGCAATAATCTTTTAGAAATTTTAGAGGGTATCACTACTTGTTTTCATTAAATTTCATTTTCTTTCATAATTTTTTTTTTTTCACCAAAAACTTTTTTTTTTCATCAAAAACTTTTTTTTTCATCTAAAACTTGTTTCATAATTTTTTTACGTCAAAAATGTTTTTTTAATGAAATTAATTTTAATCAACATATTTTTTTTTCCATCAACAATTTTTTTTTTTTCATAAAAATTTTTTTTCTTCAAAATTTTTTTTCTCCATCAAAAACTTTTGTCAACCATTTTTTTTCAATCAAAATTTTGTTTTCATCAAAAAATTTTTCATTTCATTTTTTACTTATTTTTTTATCAAAACTACTTTTCCACCATTTCGTCACCTGAGAATTGGTTTGCTCCATAGGATAGGGTTTTTACCATCCTATAGAGTAAAGCAACTCTAAGGCAACGATTTGCTTAACCCATTTTGGACCAAGATCCAATTTTATTTTTCTTTTTTGGAAAAAGATCCTGTTTTAGGGTAATTAGCACCCGCTGATCTCAAAAATCGTGTCAAAAAAAAATTTTTAATGTGCCGTTATCCCAGAAAAGCCTGCATTTCAGCTTTTTATGCAATTTTAATATATTGATTTATTTGCTATTTTATTAATTTATTTCATTATTTTCAAAATAAATAGTTTTAAAATGATTCAATTTAGTGGAATTTGATAATAAGTTGAATCTAAAAAAATTTAAAATTAATCAAAAAAAAAAAAAAAATCCGAAAATCAAAAAATGCTAAATTTTAGTTTCTTCTTAAAACTATTTCTGTGCTGATTTGCATTTCATTTCGTGGACTTATAGAACATTTAAAAAACTTAACATCGAAAAAAGGGTGTGAAAATTTTGCTTTCGTATAAACCTTGCTTTCGTAAAACCCTTATCTTCGATTTAACACATGTTTATCTAAAAAAGTGGGCGTGTTTAATTTTGCTTTCCATAAAAACCTTAGTTTAGATAAATCAAAAAAAGTGGGTGTAAATGTAGACGTGGTCAATTTTTCTTCCTTTAAAAACCTAAGTTGGACTATGACGAATATTATAAAAAAAAAATTATTTAAATCGTTCCAGCCGTTTTCAACTGACGCAAGTACCAACGAACAACATTTTTATTTATATACATAGAAGAAATATGTTTATTTTTACTCGGGTAATTAATTTAAATAATCAAAGGAGAAATTCATAAAAAATCTAAATCTGCGGATTTTTTAAAGTTTCAAAAAACTCATAAACCCCCTAACGCAAGTACTGGTTCCGCCAATGAGTAGATGCTACTCCCACTCTCTTATATATCCCTTAGCTCTTATAATCATTTATTTTTGTTTTGTTTTTGTACTTGTTTATTCTTAATACAATAGATTTTATCATGCTCATCTGGTCTCATTTACACTATATACTGCGTCGCAGCAACATAAAATTCTGCATAACAAAAATTATACTCATAAATATTCCATTATACTGTCATGTCATTTTATGTTCTACACTTGTACTGTGTTAAGCATGTTCTATAGAGTGGTTAGAAAATTATAAAAAAAAATCGAACTTCAAAAAATTTTAAATTAAATCAGAAATGAGCATGTAGGCATAAGCGTTCAAAGATCCCAATTTTTTTTTAACACTCTACCCAAAAATTTTCAAGCTATATTTCCAAAAAGTTTCCAAAAGGTCATACATTGAATTCTGGGCCCAATTAATGGTCAATGTTACCTTTTCATAGTCCGTAAACTGTAAATTTCATGTCACTCTATCAAACCGTGTAGACGTTTGGCATTAATGAATGTGGATTTTGACTTTGAAGCAGGACTGTTGTTATTCCCTCTTAACGAAATAAATAGTTGGTACTGGTGGTGGGATAAGTGGGTGGCTTTGGTCCGTGCTATAAATAATACCTTTTTACTAAATAAACAACGATAAATTTGTTGACATTACAGAATGTGTTCTTTTTGTTTGTTACTCATTGTAATTACAATCTTTAAAAATTGTTGTTGGTATTTAATTGTACAATTTGAATATTTAGAGTATTCTAATTATTATTTTTTTCTTCTTAAATACTACTTAAATAATTTAAGCAGTTAACAACAAATAAATGAAATTAATATTTTTAATTATAATTGGGTTTGAGACATGTTTTTGAAACAGGGGCCAGAAATGTTTAAACATGTCAATCAAACACTTTGATTTTTTTTTTTTTTAGATTTTCCCAGTTTATTTTAAAGGTGCATTTACACGAGAGAGAAAACATCTAGACAAAGACCAAAAAACAACACTGTGAACCAGTAAATTTGACTTTTTCAAAAGTTATGTCAAATTAAATTCATCTAAATCGTATTATTACTTACCTTTTTTTTAATAATGTTATAGATTTTTGGAAAATTATTTCATTATTTTTGATTTGAAGTCTATATTTTGTATATTAAAAAAATTATAACGAAAAAAAATTAATTTTCTTTAGAGATGATATTTTCGGATGCTACAGGTGACAAATTTTAGATTTTTCTATCGAGATTTCTTTCTCGTGTGAACGCGCCTTAAGAGTTTTCTTGGTAAATTTTCATATTGTTTTTTTGATGACCCGTTCAAAAGATATCGAATTTTTAATAATAGAGGGTTTGTTCGCTTACTCAAACTTGACTTCAAAAAAAAAAAATTATACTAAATTTTTTTTATTTTTTTACTTACCTTTTAGAAAAAAAAATACTTAATATTGTTCAAATGTGTTATATTATGCGATTTTTAAGTTTTAAAATTAAAATCTCATTTTTGAAAAAGTTTGTACTTTTTGATTTTTTTAAACTTTTTTGTGGAAAACTTCTATCGATTCTAAATTTTTTTTTGAAAAGTAAGAATGTTGGATAATGATTATTACCCAGTTGGAAAAATAAAATCACACCTGACATACTGCTGACTCTCCCTTTATGAAATCGCTGACATCTTCATACGATTTTTCAAAATGTCATCAATGACATGTCTGCATTTGGTCAGGAGTGTCCACCAGTATCTGTAGCCACTAAATATTCGTTTAAGCAACCCCTGACCAACTGCTGACATGTCATTGATGACATTTTGAAAAATTGTATGAAGATGTCAGCAATTTTATAAAGGGCGACTCAGTAGCATGTCAGGTGTGATTTTTTTTGCCGACTGGGTACCTACTGTGAGGTAAACAAACTACATTTCGCCACTTACGTTTGTATACCTACATTAGCCTAAGCATTTAGGCGTCGGTGTTACAAAGCATGAGTGATTTAGAAGCACAGATTTGAATCTCACGTCAGGCTAGTCTGTTGATAAAAAACATATAAAGAATTTTTCTAGCAAATAATCAATTTAATGTAATTGCCTATGGAGGACGTAGAAGTGGCTACAGAGACCATGGTCTAGAGTAAATCCACATTTAATTTAATCTTTGAAGACACTACTTTCTTCTTCAATCAAAAGCACAAACAACAGATTGTTACTATTGTTGTCGATTTTTTGAAAAAAATTAATTGCAGTTTTCCAATCTTTATATTGGATCTACTGCTCCAATTGTGCGTTCTAGAGGGATCAGTTATGACCGACCCAATTAATTTTCACCCCTTAACATTTTTTCCGAATAAACTTTTACTTTTTCTCCAATTCCTAAGGGGGCTGCCATACAAAATTACACAAGCTCTATATTTTTCAAAATTCGATATCTTTCGAACTGGTCATCAAAAAAAAAATCTGAATATTTAAAAGGAAGGAGTTTTCACGGAAGTGTGTGTGTATGCGTTTGTGTGTATTAGATATGGGCGCGTGAGTGAATCAGCAAATAACAATCACGCAAACTCGCGAGAAAAATCACGCGCAGTCACAATCACGTGAGTAAAAATAAATTTCACTCACGATCCTTCGTGATTCATGCGTAAATCACGTGAAACACGAAAAATTCGTGTCACGCGCGCATCTATAGTGTGTATGTGTGTGTGTTAGGGTATTCATTCAATCGGGTTTATATTCCAGATTTTATCGGTTATTAATCGGTTAAATTTAAATTATCCGATTAACCGAATAAAAACATTTCTATATTTAAATTGGAAATCAAACCCCGAATTTTATGTACTTTTATGTATTTTATTAACTAAAACGCCCCCCAATATGTTAACCCAAGTAAATTGTTATGTTTTATATGAACAGTTTTCATAAACAGATTTCATTCAATGGCTTCAGTGTAAAAAAATACAAAACAAAATTATCTTGGGTGGAATTGCTTGAAAAATGTTGGTGAAATGTTATTGAAATATATTAAGGGTCGAAATTGCAATAGTTTCTTCGGTCGATATCTCCGTAATGAAAAAAGAGAAAAATTATTAATTTAAGATGTGCTGAATAGTTTTGAGGTAAAAAAAATAGTTTTATAGGTTTCCGAACACAGCGAACATTTTTATTTTTTGGCAGTATAGTAAATTGAAACCCGTAAATATCAAGAACTTGATGAAATAGACCAATTCTAAACGTAGATGCGGATTTAGCTCGTTAAAAGCTATCAGACAAATTTATAGTGGTGGCAATGTATAAAAAATGTATAATCGGTTAATCGACTCAAATTAAACGATTTTTTTCTAATTTGAAAATTGGCAATTTTAAATTATTCGAACAGTTAATCGACCAAAATTATTCGGTTAACCGATTAACGGTTAATCGATTAAATACCCTGCTGTGTATGTTCCTTATGGACTCTAAAACAGATGGACCGGTTTTGATGAAATTCCCAGCGGTTGACACTGTGAAGTCAGATTTCTGATGTAGTGGGCGGAGGGGCGTGGCAAAAGCAAAATTTTGTATTGTACTTATAATGCGATCTTCATATATAAAGATTGGATACACCGATTTTGATAATACATATTTTCACCACAGATATTACTAATGCTACGCTCCTCTGTGTTGAATTAAAATTGGTTCTGCCTGTTCCGCTTTTTAGCGAAAACGGCATAGCCGATTTTAATAAAAATTTCAGCACAGATAGTCTAACCGATTACGGAACCGTTACGGCCGTTTTTACTAAATGTTTGGTTGATATCATGTTTTGTTGATTTACAATTGATATTTGTTGATTTAAATTTGATGATTTTATTTTCTGTGTATTAATTTTCAATGAAAAAATAAACAAGTAGAAAAAATTAAATTCGACTGGGCCGAATCTATGAATACCCCCCACAATGCCCTTTTTAAGTGATAGTAAATTTTCTAACGTGAAAAAAAAAACATTTTTGGTTAGAAATATTTGATTTTGTGTAAAAAAACTTTTTTTTTATTAATTTTTGAAAAAAAAAAAATAATTTACTAATTTTTTTTTGAGTGTAAAATTTTTTTTGAGTGTACAATTTTTTTTGAGCATAAAATTTTTTTTGAGTGTATTTTTTTTTTTGTTTTAGTGTAAAAATATTTTTGTGTGACAAAAATACCTTGTAAAATATTTTTTATACCCTCCACTTAGTGATAGAGGGTATATATAAGTTTGTCATTCCGTTTGTAACTCATCGAAATATCGGTCCGGGACCCCATAAAGTATATATATTCATGATGCCCGATCGATTTTAAGACATTCTAGCGATGTCCGTCTGTCCGTCTGTCTGTCTGTCTGTCTGTCTGTGGAAAATGCTCTCGCGGACAAAATATTGCACAGAGACCATATATATTGGAAGTTCTCCCGAGAAGTTTGGTATTGCATTTGAGCGATATCGGTTCAGCGGTTCAAAAGTTATGAACGAAAATGTAAGCACACCTCAAAAATTTCAGTACATTCAACATAACCTAAGAATACAAAATGCTTTAATTCGGCTTCTGGTTGACATATGTGAACATAATTGGACACCAAATGGTAAATACAAGTACAAACATATTTTTTGAAAAAAAAAAGAATTTTTTTTTTACCAAAATTTTTTTTCGCGGAAATTTTTTTTCAATTTTTTTTTTTTTTTCAAAAGTAATTTCCTTTTAAATAAAGTTGTTTGCAATAATCTTTTTGAAATTCGGCAAGGCCGAATTTAACTTCTTTACTTGTTTGACTTCCCGTGTAAAAAAATTGATATGGTATCAGATATAAATTTATCTCATTCCATATCTGATAGCCATATCTAATTAGATATGTTAGATCCGAAAAATGGGGACAAATCTCGGATCTAATTGTATCCAAACTGATATAAAAAGATCTGAAATAATCATATCTAATTTTAGATAAGAATTAAATTTATATCCAAAATTTAAAAATAAAATGAATTTTAATCGAATTAATCCTGAAAATTTATAAAATGTTAAATAATTACAAATATTTTGTTTAATAGTTTTTGTTTTATTTGGTTTTTATTGATAAAAAAATTAAAATACAATTTCTTTTTAAACTAAAATAAAGGTGACAGTCCTGGTTATTCCAAGAAACAAAAATCCCTGGTTTAAAAAATTCTTCACACAGTAAAACAATGGCTATTTGAAAAGCATATTTCAGCGTTCTGTAATGCATCCAAGTAAAAATTTGTAGAAAGAATCAGGAAACAATAAAAACTAGCACATTTCTTAACTTATTCCAAAATTCGGTCTGAAACATTCATAAAACAGTAAGAACACGGATATCTTGAAAGCATATTTCCTCCCTTCCAAATTTTGATTGCTCGTGATGTTTGGGATAGAAAATTGTTAACATTTTCGATCACGGGAGCCAAAGATTTGAATATCTGAAATATGCTTGGGAATGAAAAGGTTCCACGCCTTTAGTTGTTTCTTCTTTAATTTCTCTTGGCAGCACTCGCAGGGTCTTTTAAATAAAATTAAAAATACATACATTGTATAAGCAAAAGTAAAATTTTTTACAATAAGAAATCAATACTTGCCTTTAATATTGCCAATCCATTTTCGCGATAGTAAGCAGGACCATTCCTTCAATTATTTTGATGATTAATTGTTGCCGAAATTTAAAAATAAACGTAATAAAATAAACAGAAATTTTGTTTGTTTTTTTTTTTTTTTGAAAGAAATTTCAAAAAACTACAAAAAAAAAAAAAACAAAAATATATTTGATTTTTTTATTCAAAACTTTTGATGAAAATAAAAACCAATAATAAAATGAAAATTCACAAGTAATAAACGGCTTTAATTATATTAGGGATGTTCACTACACCTGTTTACAAACAAATTTTCCAAATGTTAACTGAATTTAGATCTTGAAACAGATCTGGATATATCTCGATATATATATCAGATATAATAGAATGTAACCCATAACGTAGTGATATACAATACAAGATATGATTATATATAGTTACAGATATACCATATCTTGTTATATATAATTACAGCTAATATCATATCTAATGAGATATGGTCACATCTAATTAGATCCGATTATATCTAATCTTTTTTACACGGGTTACAAATGTTTTTATCTAACTAACTAATCTGAAATTTACGGTTTTGCTAATAACTTTTGAACCACTGGACCGATTTGGCTGAAATTTAAAACGAACCGGACTAGAGAAACGGCAAATATATATGCCACACTCAGAATTGCCGTTCGAAAGTTACCGTGCGTTTTAACTCGTAAATTCCAGAAAAACCCTTGCCGAAATTCACTCATTTGCTTATAACTTTTGAACCACTGAACCGATTTCGCTGGATTGCAATACCAACCTGACCAGGTAAATGGCCAACATATATGCCAAACTTCAGGAGCCTCCGTAAAGTCTTTCAAAAGTTAGCGTGTTTTCAACAGACAGACAGACACACAGACAGACAGACAGAAAGACAGACAGACGGACGGACGGACATCGCTAGATCGTCTTAAAATCGATCGAGGATCATAAATATATATACTTTATGGGGTCCTAGACCAATATTTCGAGGTGTTACAAACGGAATGACAAACTTATATATACCCTCTATCACTAGAGTGGAGGGTATAAAAATATTGTTAAAAATTAATTAAAATTACAAAAAAAAAATATTATTTTTGAATAAACAATATTTAAATATTTTAATATCAATGAAGTTAATACAGTAAGTGAAGTAAGTAAGTTAATACAAAAGTGTGTAAACTCAACTAAAATTTTTATCCGGGGAAATTTTTATATATTTTTTTCTGTGCATGCGAGTTTTGGCACAGCAAAATTTTATATCTACTTTTTTAAAAAATGTATTTAAATTTACTTTGTCTATAAAATTATTATTCATAAGTTTATAAAATAACAACAAAACAGTCTGATGAACATATTTGTATACCCTATACGACTCTGTGGTACAGGGAATAATAAGTTCGTGGTTACGTTTGTAACTTATCGAAATATAAGTTTCAAACCCACCTTTTAGTACATCAATCGACTCAGTAGCAGTTTTTAATTTACTTAAAATTCTAGAAAAAAACTTAAATTTTTCTAGGTGAGACACATTTTCCCTTCCACATGCCAATATGGATTACCGATGCCCAATAAAGTTAGTAGTTCATAACTGACAAGAATGGTCTCCCTGGTGTCACCTGCCGATCTTCATGAAATTTGGATATGTTGTTCAGAACGAAAATTAATTCGACACGTATTTTGTTTTAGAGGCCCACAATCATTTTTAGGGGGGTCGATTTGTATTGGGAAAGTTGACCTTTTTCAGTTTTTTACGATTTACGCATATTTACTCAAAATTTATATTGGCATATTTGGAATCAGATTAAAGGTATTTAAATTACCTATCTCGTTATGCCAACAACGTGCCAAAAAAGTAAATATTTTTCGACTTTTTAACAAAAATGTCTTAAAATTTTGGAATTTTACTCAATATGAGGAAAAGTTGTGCATGTTTGTGCACGTTCTTTGCACACAAAGATAGGGTTTTCAAAGACCATTCATTTGGTATGTACCATGACTAGGTTTCTTTGTATAATATAGGAGATAAACGCAAAAAACTGAAAAATTACCTAATATTATCCCTCATTTTCACACCTTAAATATGAATTTGGTACGCTAAAAAAAAAATACGTGTCCTTATATTTTTTCTGCTCTACAAAATAAAACCAATTCCATAAAGATCGGTGGATGACACCAGGGAGACCTTCCTTGTGAGTTACTTGGATCAAAGGAAGCAACAAACAATACCCAGCAAAATTTTCTGTTCCAAATAATCGGTTCCAAAACGCATCAAACTACCCTGCAACCGGTTCTACTTAACATTCCAGAATCAATGATTTTTGTTTGAAATTGTCCCGAAAGCAATCGTTTTTTTAGAGCAAGTAGTTTTTTTGAAAAATACTTTTAGAGTCCCCGCACAACAATGTCGGAGCGGTTGACGTTTTCGGTCATGAGAGAGTATAGGCGCAAAACAAAGACGGAAGCGGAAAATTCTGTCATATGTTGAATTTTAAACTATTTTTTTCACTTTTTCGTCACTTTTTTATTTAAATTAATTGTATTTTTAATAATCAATATGATTTTTTCATATTGATTCGTTTTTTTGCTGTTTTTTTTCAATTTTAATATTTTTTCTTTTTAGAGATCATATTTTTTTGTTTACTTTATCGAAAAAAATCGAAATATTTGTAAAAAAGTGGCAACATTTTCATTTCAAAAATTAAGGAAGAGAGAGAAACCGACACAAAAATAAAATTGATTTTATTCTAGCGGATTTCAGTCGAGCGTTTTTTTATGCCAAATTTGTATGAAAAAAACGTCACCGACATTGTTGTGCGGGGACTCTTACATAGAAAATTTTGTTGTGATTACAGTAGAATATATTCAAGAATCTATTGAACCAGAAATTTGTTCCAAAAAATTTTCCTGAGTTTATACAGAACCGGTTGCAAGGTAGTTTGATGCGTTCCGGAACCGATTATTTGGAACAGAAAATTTTGCTGGGAAGTTGATCAGTTTGTACAAAAATCGATTTTTACAAAAATAAAAAATATGTTTCCTTGAAATCTGCAGAACTCAAACTGCTTCCAAGTTGAGTGGGGTGACATCTCCAAAAATTTGATAAAAGAATATATTTATAAAAAAACAAAAAATAAAAAAAAAATGTTCGATGTTAAACAAAAAAATTATGATAAACAAAATTTAATGAAAAAAAAATAAATTAATGAAAACAAACAATTTGATGGGAAAAAAAAATTTGATGAAAAAAGAAATTGATGAAAAAAAAATTTTGATGAAAAAAAAATTTTGTTAAGAAATAATTATGTCACATTTTTTTCACCAACTCCCGAGTAAAAATAACCATATATTACAATGTATAACTTGATACAAACACAATAACTTATATATGATTATACATCCCTGAGATATTTTCTAAATTTTTTAATGCAGTCATATGTAGTAATATATAATTCAATCATGATTCGGATTAAAAGGTGTACGGTTGATATAATTGTATAAAATTATATGAGGGTCAATACAAAATTTGTTTTTCTGTATAATTTAACATAACATTATATATAGCTTATTCTGTTCCATATAAAACTATATATGTTTCCAATTAACAAAAAAATTTCTAAGTTTTTTAGGCAAAGTATAAGAAACTTTTTAAAATGTTCCTAAACATTTCCTTGTTAGGGTTATGTATATCATATTTTTTTTGTTTTAAAAATTATATGTTTGGTGAATGTATCGTTGACCTGTGGTGTATCTCAATCCAAACCAAAAAACATCAGGATTTTTTTTGTTTTTGTGCAATTAGATCTAATTAGATCCACCAATATAAGGCAATGTCTGGTTAAAATTCGGATGAAATAAAATCATATTTTATACAAGTTGATCTTTTTTAATGCAAAAACATCCACCATTATTCGGATCAAATTGCGTATTAATATATATTGTGTCATATATCATTATATTGCATCATATGAAAATTTTTACTCGGGCTGGTTAATAACACTAGTTTACAAAGATTTTTATCCTACGACATGTTGCATTCATTTTCCATTTAAAATTTTACGCTGAATCTGAAAACTCTCTCCAAAGCTTCAAGAGTAGAACCGTTTTAGGGATATCGACTAATTTTTAAATTTTCATCTGTTTAAAAAAGTGGTTCGAACAGCTTGCGCGAACTAGCATGCCATACAAAAGTGAAAACCCCAATTTTCTCTGTAAAGTATAGGTAATCGATACAGTGCAAAATATCGATTTTAATTTTGACTTAAACGCCGCCAGATCAGGGATTTCGGCCACAGTACAGTGGTTCAAAAGTTAGGAAGTGGTTTCACCTAAAATTCACGAGTTGAAAAACCGTTAAACCAGCTGTAAAAACATTAATCAGAAAATATTTTGAAAAGTATTTTTGTCTGTTAAAAATGTTTTTACACTAAAAAAATTTACTCTAAAAAAAATTCACAGCAAAAAAAATTTACACTCAAAACAAAATTTAGTCAATTTTTTTTTTCAAAAATAACAAAAAGAAAAAAATAAATAAAAAATTTCTAATCAAATTTATTAATATTTTTTCACGTTAGAAAATTTACTGTCACTTCAAAAGGGCATTGTGGAGGGTATTCATGGATTCGGCCAAGTCGTATTGAACTTTTCTACTTGTTTTAAATATGTAAAAGTTCAGTTATCAAACGAATTAATAAATTGTCATATATTTTTTAAGAGATCGTGTTATTTTAAAGAGAAACCACAAGTTATTAGAGTAAAATTTGTCTATTAAAAATTTAGATTTTATTTAAGAGAACATTTATTCAAACATATGCGGCATATGGTATGAGTTACAGTTGTGCCGGTTCAATAAATGAATGAATAGATGATACAGCTGACAACAGTATTTGCTGGACAATCGTTCTAAACAGTCGCAAAACTTTTAAAAGGTTAGTGAAAAGAACTATAAAATTATTAAAAAAATATAAATAAACAATAGTCAAGTGTGGTGTTATTAAATAATAAAAAAACTGTTGCATTAAATATGATTAAAGCGTGTGGTTAACTTGCGATAATAGTTGATTGACATTAAATAATGTTATTAAATAACTACTATGTATTTGACTAAAACTAATTTAATAAAAAGAGACATCTAATAAGTTAAAGAGATCTCTTTATGCTCAAAATTTTATTATCTTACATAACACAAAACAAATGATAAGACAGACATTGCCAAAAAAATTATATTTTAATAAAACTAAACAAAACAAGTGAAAGTGATTAGGTCGACGAAACATTTGATACCCTACCAATAAAAAAATTTCAGAAAATTTTTAATAGGTACCATAACTTTTTCAGCTTTCTTCATCAAGGCTAGCAGTTTTTAAAAATCCGATGTTGAACATATATTTGTTTTTTATTTGTATTCAATGAAAAGTTTTTAAAATTTTAAACATACAGTGGGCGACAATACATTGGAAACTTTTTTATAGTAGATGCAATTTGTTAAAGACAAAGTTAACAATACTAAACGGTACTATTACACTAGTTTCCAAATAAAAAAAAATTTTGTGATCCACGACATTTTGCATATATGTACTTTTTATGAAAAATCTTACGCTGAATCTCCAAAAATCCACTCCAAAATTTTTTATGAGAACTGTTTTCGAGGTATTTTTAAATTAAAGTTTATTAAATCATATATTAGCTCTACAATGAAGAGTCTACATACAACATTTTTCAATCAGGTTATCACATTAGAAGCTATTAATCGATGTATCGACAATTTTGCTTTAATTTCACCTAAATTTAACAATAACGAAAATTGCATTGCAAATTTCACAAAGAAAAAAAAATTCAAAATTCGTTTTTCTAATTGTCGTTTAAGTCAGATCTAATACGATGAAATTAAGCCGGTTATTAAAAAAATCTGATAAAAGTTGTTAAAGTTATATGCATTTGAGTAAAAATGCAGAAATTCAGTTTTTATACAAATGCAGTTATATTTGTGTTTTTATATTTGGCGCACACGAAATAAACAAATACAACTGTTTTTGTATAAAACTGAATTTATGCTTTTTTGTTCAAATGCTTGTAACCAAAGTCATAAAGTAATCCATCGACCGTTTTGTAGATCTGGCATCACCAAAGATAATTGGAAAATTCTGGCAATGCCAAACTAAAGTTCAAACGTAAAGCAAAGAGAGACAAAAAACAATCTGCATTCTCACTGTAAAACTGGTATCTTCCATCTCGCTCACATTTCGATTTGTGATAAAATTTCGTAAACAATACCATATGGTTTTTGTTTACTACTTTTTCAAACGCCATTTGTTATACTACTCTATAACTCTGCTTGTAACTTTTTCAATTTTTGACGGATTTTATTCAAAGACCTCTTATTTTCTTCGCAAAAAATCTGTCTTGAAATTTACGTACAAAAATTAAGTTTAAAAAATTTTTAACTAACAAATTAAGTCTTCCTAGTGTCACCCGCGGATCTTTATGAAATCGGTTTTATTTTGTAGAGCAGAAAAAATAAAAGGACACGTATTTTTTTTTTAGCGGCCCAAATAGAATTTACTTTTTTAAAAAGATGACAATTTTAAATGTTGGCAATATCTCGAAAACTGTTCTACTTTTAAAACTTTGGAGTGGATTTTCAGATTAAGCGTTAGATTTTGCATGGAAAATGTATGCAACATGTCGTGGATCAAAATCTCTGTAAACTGGTATTATCAAACGAGTATTATTATAAAAAATGTTATGTAGGTTATTTTTAAAGCTTTAATTTAAGCTTGATAGCGTCCAGATTAAATAAATAATAAATATGCTACGAGGTTCGATCTGGAAAATCAAATTATTTATAGACATTTTTCAGAAAATTTTTCAAAAATGTTTCCAAGTCGATTTTTTCAAGTTCAAACATTAAAAATTTAAAAAAGGTCCACTATTTTTTATTCAGTGATCAAAAAAAATTCTCCAGCAACTAAAACAAACAGTGAAATTTTAAGAAATTTTAAGTGCAGTAGAAAAAATGCACATTTTTTGACCCTAGTGTAATCATCAGTAGGATTTTAAATGTCGGGTTGTCTTGTTAATGAAAATTGTTTTTTATATATGTGAATATTTATAGTTTCTACAGAATAAATTTTGACAGTTTCCAACACTACAATTCTATTTCTAGCAATCTCAACCCCAAAAAAATTTTTTTTTTCTAATGGTGTGATTTTTTTTCGAGTTTTTTACATATAACTGTAACTACTTGTAAAAAAATGGTATCACTACTTATCTATTCATATTTGGCAACTCTTGTTATTTGTTAAATGAACTTGGTATCACTTTATTATTTATTATTTGATATTGAAGTTATTTTTATTTAATTAATAGAATTTACAAAACAATTGTAATATTTATTTTTTTTTTGTTGTGAATTAAAATTTTTCAAACTTATTTTTGTAATTTATTTATTAATTTGTTTGACTTTTCAAAATAAAAAAAAAGTCTTGGTAAAGGTGGCTTCAGACTATAATACATATTTGTAATAATATCTGTCAAAATTTTTTGTAAAATCTATAAAATTGTATGGTGTAAACACAAATCGGTATAAAACCAAGAGAAATACGGATTGAAAAATGACAAGCGGATACGTATTCTCATTTTTAGAAATTTCTCTAAAAATGATAAAACGTATGCGCTTTTCATAAGATCAGAGTTGTATTTGTTTTGATAATATTTTAGATGTGATGGTGGAAATACGCAAAGGATTTCTTAAAAGATTTTTTGACAAGCGGAGAAAATTTTGTATTATTTAAGATACGTATTTTCTTACGACTCAGCATTATAGTCTGAAGTGAGCTTAAGTGATATAAACGAAAATTTCAAGATTTGGCACCACTTTTTATAAATACTAAACTTTTAAGAATATATAAATATCCCTACTTATCAAGTGTATACCTACTTAAATTTGTATGGGAAGTTTATAACAAACTTGAAAAAAAACACACCTTAAATTATTTTTCAATGTATTTTTGAAGAGCCATAACTCCTTAAGTAAATATCAGATTTCTATAACCAAAATTCAATTAAATGAAATTGAAAGCTAAAATCCTCTACTTTCAAAGAAGATGTTAAAAAAGTTGTGTCATTAAAAAAATTAATTTTAAATGCAGTAAAAAATTTCATTTGCATTTAAACTGCATTTTTATGTTGAGACATTTTTTGTGAACTTTTTCGTTTAAAGTAGAGAACTATAATAAGATTCGACCGAATTCCGGATCAAACTGCATAAACTTTTACATTTTTTGATCTTAAATAATACAATTAAATGTTATTCGATACAAATTGATCTGTTAGAGTTAAAACACCTGAATTAAACCAAAAAAGTAGCGTTTTTGAACTTATCCCATTCGAATTTGATGAAACTTGGTATACAGATGGCTTTACAATAAAATGATAGTGCCAAAGATTTTTACTTCTGGTAGTTTTTGTTCCCGAGATTTGGGGTCTTGAAAATTGGGAAAATCGTATATATTTGACAAAAGTGTTCTGACAAAAATAAAAAATCTTACAAAGTAATAACGATACAGGTCACATTCTGGTTTCAAATAAAGGTAAAATGGCATTCACCAATATTCTTTGTTGTAAAAGGTCAAAGGTCATTGTTTTAACCTTAATTTTTGGAGAGCTATATCGATATTTTTAAAATTTTGGAAAAAATATATGTTATTAAGGATCACCCTCCTGTATAATGGACTATTTTAAGTCTGAGCACCATGGACTTGGCTAAAAAATTTACTTGTTTTAGGCTTGTACAATAGGGTGGCTCGTTTTTGGGATTTTCTCTCTCATCAACTTCTAATACCCGCCAAAAGTGTCGTTCCCTAAGGGTAACTCACATGCAGAAGATCACTCCGATCGGAGTTTATCTTCTGTCTCCACTCTGAACCTCAAAATTGGGGTTTTGGCATAAAAGGACTTTAAAAAAAAATAAAGTTTTGTTATTAAAATAATTAAAAAAATATTTTTGTATAATATTTGATCGTAAATACTTAAATATGAAAGATTTTACGGTATCATTAACCCGTTCAAACTTGATACTAAAAAAATGGCATAATTTTGTTGGCGTTCTCAAAACACTTTTTTTCAAAATTTGAAAATTTTATTAAAAAACTTTTTTTAATATACAAGTTTTTCATTCTGAATTCATTAACAACACCTTGGAGAAGAAACATTTGAAATATGGCGGATATCCGATTTCATATCCGGATTTCAAGGAAATGTCGGATTTCAAGGAAATGTTGGTTTTATCAATAATTTGGATTAATAAAATCTTATAAATTTCATTTTTGGGCAAATTAACTGTTTTATAGTGTCGTGGCATTCTATTAAATAACTTTAAGTCTGCCATGAAATCTTACCGATCTAGGCCGCCTTTAACCCACATTGGCTGTGGGTCAAAAATGACCCCCGAAGAAAATTTGAAGTTTAGAGCTGAAATTTTGTGCTATAAACAAGCATAAAACGTCTTTTGTGTTTTTAACCCCGACTATTATTTCGTATTTATATATTATCTTTAAAAAAATCGTTAACCCATCTTGGTAGGGGGTCAAAAATGACCCATTCAATAAAAAGTATATCGAGGGCCTATATTCAAAACCCTCTATATTCCATTTTCACGAAAATGACTTTTTAATGGCAAAATATTCAGTAAAACGGCCCTCATCTATGGTGTAATTTTCAGAACAAAAAACTTTTTTTTTGCTATTTTATTTGCATTTTTGATTTTCTCTATCTCTTACACAATTAACTTTTCTGAATGCAAAACCCTCTATCTTTTCAAACAATTAATTTATAAATACTTTTTTAGAATAATTTCATCATGCATTACATGTTTTCATACTAATTTTTGCATGCTGCACATGAATTTGTCAACAAAATTCCAGAACCACGTTTTTGGTCCACTGATGCTTGTTTTTTCTGAAAATTCTTGTTTGACTTTTTTGAAAAATATGGCTCAAAATTTGGATGTCTTGTGTACATTATGAAATAAAAATTTTAATCTTAAAAATCCCGATGCTGATCAGCATCTGTGGACCAAAATCGCGTTTTTAATTTTTTTACTATTTTTTACAAAACTAACTCAAACTGTTGAGTCAACTTTTGAGACGAATTCGGTAAAAAAATAATTTTTGTCTTAAAAATCAGCACCTGTGGACCAAAACCGCGATTTCGGAATTATTTATAAGCCGTTATCGTTAATAAATTACGTTAAAAATTTACGGATGTCGGAAATGAAATCATAATAATTCATTTTTATTAAAATGCAAAACCCTCTATCTGGTCATTTTCATTCATGTACTTAATATTTTTGAGAAACAAAACCCTCTATCTATCCTCTAAAATCCCCAATAGTGCAAAATTTTAAAAACGAATCATATGTGAGATCCAGTAGTTGATTTAAAAAAATATTGTAGAATATCGAATTTTAATTACTCTAACAATACGCGAAATAAACAGTTTTTTGGCTCTCCTGAAAAGTTGTGTTTTTTTAGATAGAGGGTTTTGAATATAGGCCCTCGATATATTTTTTATAGAAAATTTATTTGTTGCAATCTATTAGATAACTTTAAATCAGCCCTAAAATCTTACCTATTTAAGATATCTTTAACCCACATTGGCCAGGGGTCAAAAATGACCCCGGAAAAAACTTTTAGGCAGTGTAGTTGAATTTTTTGATATCAAAAAAATATATATTTTTTATTCAATGGGTCATTTTTGACCCCCTACCAAGAAGGGTTAACGATTTTTTTAAAGATAATATATAAATACGAAATAATAGTTGAGGTAAAAACACAAAAATCGTTTTATACTGGTTTATAGCACAAAATTTAAGCTCTAAACTTCAAATTTTCTTCGGGGGTCATTTTTGACCCCCAACCAATGTGAGTTAAAGACGTCCTAGATCGGTAAGATTTCATGACAGACTTAAAGTTATCTAATAAAATGCCACGACACCAAAAAACAGTTGATTTGCACCAAAAATTAAATTTATAAGATTTTATTTTTTTTTTTTTTTTTTTAAAGAAGCAACACTCAGGCAATGCTGCCTATCAATTACTAATGTAACCGTGATACTTCTTTCGGAAAGGGGATAGAAGAGAGGTGAAAGATTTGAAAGATAGATGAGCTTCAGTATGGCAACACTGTAATTGCGTGTGTTGATAATTTTTGAGTACAGTTGTTGCATCGCCATCTGTTAATTATCTGGCGAATTATTTTTGAAGCTGTGTTTATAGCCATTATTTTATTATTTTACTTCGTTGACGTTTTTAGTGCTATTTATCAACGAAGGAGGGTGCTGCGATACATATTAGTTATAAATAGAAACTAATAAATATCTGAAAAAAATGTTGTTCTGCCTGAGCTGAGAATCGAACCCAGGATTGCTGGCTAGTAGTCCAACGCGCTAACCACTAAGCCACAGCACCCACGAAAAATTGCTTGACGAATATCAGCCATATTTCACATTTTTCCTCTCCAAGGTGTTGTTAATGAATTTAGAAAGATAAAACGGTATATTTAAAATTTGATTTAAATAAAATTTTCAAATTTAAAAAAAGGCCCCCAAAATCATGTCATTTTTATGGTATCAAGTTTGAACGGATTAATGATACCGTAAAATCTTTAAATTTTATATTTAAGTATTTACGATCAAATATTATACAAAAATAATTTTTTAATTATTTTAATAAAAACACTTAATTTTTATTTTTTTTTTTAAGTCCTTTTTTGCAAAAACCCCAATTTTTAGGCTCAAAGTGGAGACAGAAGATAAACTCCGATCGGAGTGATATTTTGCATGTGACTTACCCTTAGGGGACCGACACTTTTGGCGGGTATTAGAATTTGATCAGAGAGAAGAGCCCAAAAACGAGCCACCCTATTATACAACCCACCCTCAACTCAACTATTTAAGTTTAAATTTTCAGGATGGAGACTTCATTGGAACTTTTAATATTTATAGAAAGGTAGTAACAGGTAAGAAAAAACGGTGTACTTTCCCTTAGAAAAAAAAAATTTTTGTCTTTGAGATTCTGGTACCAAAGATGACTTTTCTGAATGTTTTTGACGTGTGAGTTCAAATATGACCTTTGAACTGGCCTATCGCTATTAGTTTTCAGGATATCTTGAACTTAAAACCTAGAACTCGGAGGGATTTCATACACACTTAGATTCTGGGTGACAAACGATATTTTTAAAAGATTTTATTTATGTTTACCATTTGTTTATTTACAGCAAACCCACACTTTGCAAAAATGTCATCGCATTACTCTATTGATGTACGTTCTGATACTGTAAGTTATCCAACAGCTGAAATGCGTCAAGCTATGTTTGAAGCGGAAGTAGGCGATGACGTTTATGGTGAAGATCCAACTGTTTTGAAACTCGAACAACAATCGGCATTGCTATTTGAAAAGGAGGATGCTCTTTTTGTTCCCAGTGGCACGATGGCAAATTTGTTAGCAAGTAAGTAGTTTGAAACAAGTATTTTTTCAGTTTTATATAAAAGAATTAACCCTAAAAATCATAAATATTCATAAACGGTTTCATTGCACTTGAAATGTATGAAGAAGTTATTCGCTAATAAAATGCAGACGCGTTAAATGGAGAGTTTAACTGAATGATTTTTAAAACCTATTATTTATTCCTTATTCCTATGTCGTTTAAGGGTTAAAAATCTACCCACCAGGTTCTTTTTTTTTTGTTTTCTTGTATAATACACTATTATATTTATTCTGGTAGTTTCCTTTAAGGTTTGGCCTTTTTTTTTTTTTTAACGTTGATATAAAAGGGAAATCCGTTAGTTTACTTATTGCTGTACAATTTTCTTGCTAGAAAACTATTCATAAACGTTGTTGGCCTTTTTATTATGCCAAACGAAACCTGGTGCATATAAAATATTTTCTGTATTTTTTATGAAAAGGACTATTCATTCTTTACAATTTTCTTTTCAAGGAATTTCCTTAGTAGCCCAAAATTAAATTATTTTCAAATGATTTATTTGTATGAAGAACATAAATTTTAAAATATTTTCTTTTTTTTATATAAATATTTTTACAACAAAGGATAATAATTTGATACAGAAGTTTATACACACATAATTGAAATTAAACAAATTTGTGTATAATTTATAACAAATTTTTTATTATGAAAAAAAAACACATTTACATTTTCACATAATTTCATGGTGTATACACACAAAAAAAATCGAGGTAATATTACCTAAAATTATAGTATAAAAATACCTTAGCGCCAGGCAAACGGGGTCGAGAAAGTTGTCTTTAAGGGCCGATATTAACACAAAACAAGTAAAAAAGTTAAATTCGGCTTTCCGACTTACCCTCCACAATGTAATAAAAGATTATTTGCAAAAAAATTTAAAAAAAAAAACGCGTAAAAAAATTTTTGGTGAAAAAAAAATTTCACGATTTTTTTTTTTTTTTAATTGGTTTGTACCAATTTCATTCCATTCTGTGTCCAATTCTGTTCACATATGCAAACCAGCAGCGAATTTAAAGCATTTTGTATTTTTAGGTTATGTAAAATATACCAAAATTTTCGAGGTGTTCTTAAATTTTAGTTCATAACTTTTGAACCGCTAAACCGATTTCGCTCAAATGCAATACCAAACCACTTAGGACAACAACACGTAAATTTACTAACTCCCAGTTATATATGTTTTGTACATTGGCCGTGATCACTATTTCAACAGTCGGACAGACCGACGAACATTGCTACAATGTCTTAGAATCGATCACTGATCAATTATATATATGGGACATTCCATGTCAAATCGGACACTTTGAAATTTTTTTTTTTAGATTTTCCCAATTTGTTAACAGTTTTTAGTCCCCTTCGAAAACTCCTTCGCGGTAAATTTTCAAATTTTTTTTATGACCCATTCAAAAGATATCGAATTTTTAAAAATTGGTAGCTTGTTTCTTAACTCAAACTTCTTTTACTCATTACTTCTTCAATAATGGTCGAAAGTTCAGATTTTTTTTTCAAAATTTTTGTTTTTTTACGAACTTTTAAAAAAAATCGCAAAAAATTCTTAAAAGCGCTCTAGTATGCGATTTTTAAGTTTTTAAATTTAAATCTCATTTTTGAAAATGTTTGTACTCTTAAATTTTTTTTGAAATTTTTGTGTATAAAAATTGTATCGATTCTACAAATTTTTTGCCCAGGAGTATCGTGGGATAACGATTATTATTATTTTTTAAAATTTTTTGAAAAAATTTTATTGTAATTTTCCAATCTTAAAATCATTTCTACTGCTCCAATGGTGCGTCATAGAGGGGTCCTTTATAAGACCGACCCCCATTAATTTTTACGTCTTAACATATCTTTGGAACAAATTAATACCCTATCTCCAATTTCTAAGGGGGCTTTCACACAAAACGACATTTTTTAAAATTTTCTTCAACCGCTCTAACTGCCGTAATAGTGCCCTTAGAGCAACAAAATGTATGACAGACCCACAATATTTTTTTAGTCCAAACATTTTCTCTGAACACACCTACCCTCTATCTTTAACTGTTAAGGCGGTCCCCGTACAATTTTTTTTATTTTTTGTAAATTTGTTTTATTTAATCAGCTTCTACCGGGAGCCCCCTTAGAAATTGGAGATAGGGTATTAGTTTGTTCCTAAGAAATGTTAAGACGTAAAAATTAATGGGGGTCGGTCTTATAAATGACCCCTCTATGACGCACCATTGGAGCAGAAGAAATGATTTTAAGATTGGAAAATTACAATAAAATTTTTTAAAAAAATTTTAAAAAATAGTAATAATCGTTATCCCATGATCCTCCTGGGCAAAACATTTGTAGAATCGATAGATGTTTTACACAAAAAAATTTAAAAAAAAATCGAAGAGTACATACATTTTCAAAAATGAGATTTAAATTTTAAAACTTAAAAATCGCATACTAGAGCACTTTAAAGAATTTTTTGGGATTTTTTTTTAAAAGTACGTAAAAAAACAAAAATTTTGAGAAAAAAAAATTAAAATTTGGGCCATTATTGTAGAAGTTATGAGTAAAAGAAGTTTGAGTAAAGGAACAAACTACCAATTTTTAAAAATTCGATATCTTTTGAACGGGTCATCAAAAAAAATCTGAAAATTTACCACGAAGGAGTTTTCGAAGGGTACTAAAAACTGTTAACAAATTAAGAAAATCTAAAAAAAAAAAAATCAAAGTGTCCGATTTGACATGGAATGCCCCATATACTTTATGGGGTCCCAGACCGATATTTCGATGAGTTACAAACGGAATGACAAACTTATATATACCCTCTATCATTAATAAGGAAGGCCTTTCACAGGGCACCCACCGATTTTCCTGAAACTTGAATGTGGGAATGAGGGGAAAAAATAAGAATTACCTGTTTTTTTTAGCTGCCCAATCTCAAATTTAAAAAAGGGTTGCCACCTTATGAAAAAAAGGTCTTTCGGGAAAATCCCTATAAAAGCCGAACTAGCAGGAATTTCGCCAAACGAAAAAATACGGGCCAGCTTGATTTTGATAGAGATTATTTTATATAATTCTGGCGGTCCTACGTATATACATCTCCATATAAACTACCTAGAGTTTGCAAAACGATTAAAATCGTAATCGTAATCGCAATTAATCGCACAAATTAATCGTAATCGTAATCGACAAAAAAATGATGCGTTTACGATTAATAATTTTCTATGAAATACACTGTTTTTATAACGAATCTAAATCAGTCCCAAAATTGTTTGAAACCCATTTTGAAGTTTCTATAGAAAATATATTTAGAACTATTTTTTAAAAAAACTAAATTACTCTAAAAAACGATTACTTTCGGAACAATTTCAATCAAAAATCATTGATTCTTGATTATTAAGTAGAATCGATTACGGGATGATATTATGCATTCTGGTACCAATTTTTTGGAACGGAAAATTTTGATGGGTTGGCCATGATTCATTTAACTTGTTTTCGATTTTTCTTTCCTTTTCTCGTAAAAGTCATTCAAATTTAAAGGAAAATTTAAATTCTGATGTGAGTGAGTTTTAAAGAGGTTTGTTTTTAAAACATACTCAAAAGGCTTTTGTCGGTTTTGGTCGAAAAATTTAAATATGAAATTTGTTTAAAAAAACGTAATTTTTTAATACTTTGACCTGTGGTTGCCGACTAATGATGCCTTGTAAAAATTTTTAATAAATTTCCTGGCAATAAGATCCTTCACTGGCCATCGGCAGTTATTCCGAAATGACCCCACAGAAAATTTAATGAACTGGAAGCAGCTTTTGGAAAGGCATCACGAGCCAAAGAGCGAATCCAAACCAGTAACAGTTTGAAGTTATCTTTAGTAGCACAGATAAAGAGCAGTAAAATCAAGTATCTTTTCAGTGCGGATTGAAGCATTCTTTGAGTTTATTTAAGCGCAATGAAGATGATGTTGAAGATGTCAAAAATTAAAGTATGTGTAAAATTTTATCAACAAAGAATTTTAATTATAAGTTTTAAAAAAATGTCTTAACAAAAAACTCTCAAGGGCACTTGAGCGTTCTTCCGATGCGCAATGATATACTAAAAAAGAGATTGTGGTTCGAAAGTTTTTAATTTTATTTCTTAAAAATAATAATTTTTGTATTTTCGTACTTTCTCAATTTAAATTTCAAAAGATTTTTGTAATGGTATTACAACTCAAATTATTTAAAAAAAATCGATTAATCGTAATCGCGATTAACGGCAAATTTTTTAATCGTAATCGTGATTATGAAATATCTCGATTATTTGCAAACTCTAAAACTACCCCAACGATTTTACATTTTTGAGAATAACGAATTTAACGAAGCCGAACTCGGGCACAACCGATACATAATTGGATAGGCCTTCAAAAAACCTTTCGACCTGTATAAAATGTTCATATAGTTTCTTTTGAAGAAATGGGAAAAACCGTAAAATAACGAAAAAGATCCCGTTCCCCCCCCCCCCCCCCCCCCTTTGCTCACCACTTTCCTATAAGTAAGTTTCAGAACAATCGGCGGGTGCCCTGTAAAAGACCTTCCTTGTTAGTTCATACATATTTGAGGACCCCATTGGGTTCGGACCCGATAGGTCCAGACCCCCATGGGTCTTAACCTAGTTAGAAATCGTCAGAGTTTTTGATCCAAAATTTGTGTCCGTTTCGCTCTACCTTGCTTAGTTTTTGAGATACGTGATTTTAGGGTACCACTGGGGTTTTGAGAATTAAAAAACTCGATAACTTCAAAAATATTACTCAGAGAGCTTTTGCTTATTTTGCGGTCTTGTTCTACGAGCTACAAAAATGCTTTTGGACTTTTTGTTGTGTCGGCAATATTTACCGAGATATGAGCAGTTTAAAATTTTCTGGAATGATAACTTTTTTGGATCCAAAGTAAGTACCCATTAGGGTCCACACATGTAAAGAGGACCGGCGATAATCTATTATTTTTCGTTTATACTATTATCTGGCGATATTACCCTTTTAGCGTCAAGACGAATCGTTTTCGTATCGCCGGGATGTATTGCCGACGGGTAACAGTTTCTTTCGATAACTGCCGCAATAACATTTATCGTATCGGCCATACAACCGGCGAATCGATGTCGTATCGCTTTGTTTGCAGGATAATAAATGTCAAATTAAAAAAAAAATTATTTTAATAAAAAATTTACTTAAATTTCTTTACAAAACAAAATAATTTAAAATATCTTCCCTCTATTTACAGTAATGGTCCATTGTAATCGACGCGGTACAGAAGCACTTTGTGGTGATCTTTCTCATACATTCCTCTATGAGCAGGGTAAATAAAACATGTACAATCAGTAATTCATTCCCAGTCATTTAACCTATAAACCGTCTTTGGTACAAACAAAATTCAATATTTACAGCTGGTGCAGCACAAATTGCCGGTGTACAATTATCCACAATTAAAAATAAAACAGACGGCACATTTTGTCTCAATGAAATGTTTAACAAAATGAGACTTTACGATGACTTCCATGAACCCGTTACATCGCTGGTGATAGTCGAGAATACACACAATATGTGTGGTGGTAAAGTGTTGCCACTCGAATGGTTGAATGAACTGGCGGCCATTTGTAAGAATCCTGAAAAGACAAATGGCAAAAAGATTGCCTTGCACATGGATGGTGCAAGAATATTTAATGCTGCGGAATATTTAAAAGTATCAGTGGCACGTATTACAAAAGATTTTGATTCTGTCTGTTACTGTTTAAGTAAAGGTCTATCGGCACCGGTTGGTTCTGTTTTGCTTGGCTCTAAGGCATTTATTCGTGAGTAAGTATACGACACTTTTTTTTATTTTTATTTCTGTATAATGAAAGGTGGGATAGAAAACAGTACTACAAAAAAACAAAATAGATTAATTGCTTAAAATTAAATGGGTTACTTACTGCAGATTGTTAAAGTATATTCTTAGTTGGTAAATGATATTTTGTCAAGTTACTTTTAAAACATTTTATTTATTCCTTTTGAACGAGCGAAACAAAAGTGGTGGTGTTTTTTTATACCCTCCACTCTAGTGATAGAGGATACATATAAGTTTGTCATTCCGTTTGTAACACCTCGAAATATTGGTATAGGACCCCATAAAGTATATATATTAATTTTTTTGAAATTTTTTTGTTTAAATCTTCTATCGATTCTACAAATTTTTTGCCCAGGAGGATCGTGGGATAACGATTATAACTATTTTTTTAAATTTTTTGAAAAAAAATTTATTGTAATTTTCCAATCTTAAAATCATTTTACTGCTCCAATGGTGCGTCATAGAGGGGTCATTTATATGACGGACCCCCATTAATTTTTATAGTTAGAGCAAATTTTATAAAAATGTAATTTTGAATGGAAGCCTACTTAGGGAGTGGAGATATGGCGTATGTATATTTTAAAAAAATGTTGTAGGGTAAAATTAAATGGGTGTCGGTCTCACTAATGACCCCTCTCGGACGCATCATTGGACTGGTAGAAGCTGATTAAATAAAACAAATTTACAAAAAATAAAAAAAAAATGTATGGGGACCGCCTTAACAATTAAAGATCGAGGGTAGGTGTGCTCAGAGAAAATGTTTGGATTAAAAAAATTTTATGAGTCGGTCATACATTTTGTTGCACTAAGGGCACTATTAGGGCTGTTAGAGCGGTTGGAGCAAATTTTAAAAAAATCTGAAAATTTACTACGAAAGAGTTTTTGAAGGGTAATAAAAACTGTAAAAAAATTGGGAAAATCTAAAAAAAATGTCCGATTCGACATGGAATGCCCCATACAAAAATTCATTAATTTTTCGCCATATTGTATCCGCCATTTTGAATTCTAAAAGTCTGAGCTCATATTCGTTATTAACGACTCCAAATACATCGACAATGATTTTCATAAATACAATAAGCAAAGAATTAAAAAATCATGTCCGCCATTTTGGATCCGCCATTTTGAATTTCGAAATTTTTTTTAAAGAACCGTGATCAGCGATTCTTCAACACCCATATGTGATACTTTTTTACATATAGGTTCAGCGGTCTATTTATGGCCAAAATGTATGGATGCTGTAGGGTTATATAGTCGCAACAAAAAGTCGACTTTTCGACTTTTCGACTTTTTTCAATTTCTAAAAAGTCGATTTTTCGACTTTTCGACTTTTTCAAATTTTAAAAAGTCGACTTTTCGACCTTTCGACTTTTTAAAAAGTCGACTTTTTTCGACTTTTCGACTTTTTTCGACTTTTTTCGACTTTTCGACTTTTTTGACTTTTTTCGGCTTTTTAACTTTTTTCGACCTTTTCCAACTTTAAAAAGTCGATTTTTTTGTAAATAAAAGTTTAGTTTTGACTTGTTGTAAGCATTAAGGTGCTATTTTTTTTTTTTGGTTGTATTTTATTTATCAAAAAAAGTCGAAGAAATCGAAAATGTGGAAAAGGTTGAAAAAAATCGAAAGCAAAAGAGTCGACTTTCGATTTATAGAACCCTATCACTGAGGTGTTTACAATAATCAAAAATATTGGTTAGCTTCAGTTGTTATTAAACTCGGCTCTCATTTTAAATTTTTTTCAGAAGAAAGAAATTGTTTTCATTTAGCAAAAGTAAAAAAAAAATCAAAAAAAAAAATCGAAAAAAGTCGAAAAAAAGTCGAAAAAATTCGAAAAAGTCGAAAGCAAAAGTCGACTTTTCGACTTTTTAAGAACAAAAAAGTCGATTTCGACTTTTCGACTTTTTCATACAAAAAGTCGATTAATCGACTTTTCGACTTTTCGACTATAGAACCCTAGGATGCTGGCCCACAGTGCAGTGGTTCAAAAGTTTTGAGCAAAAGACTGAATTTCGGCAAGGGTTTTTCGAGAATTCACAAGATAAAAAACACGCTAACACGCTTTTAAAGACAATTCTGAGGTTGCTGAAGCTTAGCATATATAGGGCATTCCACACCAAATGTTCCGCTACAGAAAAACATGTGTCCCGTAAATTTCTAATCTTGGATTGCACTATATGAAACTAAGAAAATTGCGTTTTTGGTTTTTCAAATTTTCAAAAACTGGGCTTAGGAGGCGTGGTTAAATATTGGAAAAATGGTCAAATTTGTGGCGAGTTGACTTGATTAACTATTTATCACATTAAAACGGAATGCACCACAAGCTTAAAAATATACATTCTTATATAGTTTTGTATGGGCTATCAATTAAATTTTTTTTTTTGGAAAATTTTCAGAACCCGTTCTGAAATTTTCCATTTTTTAAAAAAGTAAATTTATCAAAAATCCGGCCACTTTTTTTTTCTTTTTTAATTTTTTTTTTTTTTAAATTTAGATGTTTGTCCATCCACACAAAAAATTCAGAAACACGTTCTTCGTTTTTTTTCTAGAAAATCGCATTTGAATTTTAAATTTCATAACAATTTTGTAATTTGCTTGTATTTCTTTGTTTTAACGTTGCGAATGAGTAATATTAATTGCTTAAATATTACTCATACGCTCTTTTGAAACAAGAAAATTCAAGCAAATTACTAAATTGTAATGAAATTTAAAATTCAAATGCGATTTTCTCGAAAAAAAACGAAAAATGTGTTTCTGAATTTTTTTGTGTGGATGAACAAACATTTAAACTTTAAAAATAAAAAATTAAAAAAGAAAAAAAAGTGGCCGGATTTTTGATAAACTGACTTTTTTAAAAAATGGAAAATTTCAGAACGGGTTCTGAAAATTAAAAAAAAAAAAAATAATTGATAGCCCATACAAAACTATATAAATATTTAATCAAGGCAATTCGCCACAAATTTGACCATTTTTCCAATATTTGACCACGCCTCCTAAGCCCAGTTATTGAAAATTAGAAAAACCAAAAACGCAATTTTCTTAGTTCCATATAGGGCTATCCATACAACCTATTCAGAAGTTTACGGTACACATGTTTTTTTTTTCGCTGGACATTTGGTGTGGAATGCCTCACATATGTGTCGTTCCCCTGGCCTGGTTCGTATTGAATTTCTGTCAAATCGGTCGTGTGGTTTAAAATTTATAAGTTTCACCTTAAATTCACGTGTATAAAACCCGTTAAACATATTTTAAAATTGGTAAGTCACAAAAATATTTTACAACGTATTTTTGTCACTTAAAAATATTTTTACACTAAAAAAAAAAAATCGAAAAAAATTTTACACTAAAAAAAAAAAATTTTGTAAATTATTTTTTTTTCAAATATTACTTTAAAAAAAAGTTTTTTTACACAACATAAAATATTTCTAATCCAAAATGTTATTTTTTACACGTTTGAAAATTTACTAACATTTAAAAAGGGCATTGTGGAGGGTATTCATAAATTCGGCAAGTCAAATTTAACTTTTCTACTTGTTTAAATTACAATTAATATTACAATTGATCTATTTCGAACTAGACTTGATCTTTTTCGAATTTTTGAATTACAATTAAACTTTTTCCAATTACAATTGATTTATTTCGAACTACAATTGATGTTTATGAGGTTTTTTCAATTAAAATTATTTTTTTTTTTTGAATTTCAATTGATCTATTTCAAATAACAATTGATCTTTTTCGAATTACAAATAAAATTTTTGAATTACATCTTCGAAATACTAGTAAAATTTTCGAAGAACAAATGGAATCTTGTTCGACAAGTATCTGTAAATGGTTTTGTGTTATCAGTTTTCTTTAAATTCACTTAATTTTCAATATTTTAAGTTCATTTTTGTTTAGATGCAAGAATTCTCATGCTCTCGGATTCCAAAAAATAACTACGAAACTTTTAAGCTTCACATTTTCAAATACATATTATTGTAAAGCATATTTTAAGTCGGCCTAATCATTTAAAGTTTCATAAATTTTCTTTGACTATGAATATTTATTTATACATGCTAACTTGTGTTTTGTATTTTTTTTTTTCTAGAGCTCGTCATTTCCGTAAAGCTTTAGGTGGTGGTATGCGTCAATGTGGAATTTTAGCTGCTGCTGGTTTAGTGGCTCTTGAGACAATAGTACCACGCTTGAATGGGGATCACCAAAGAACAAAACGTATTGCAGAAGGTAAGCAACTGTTTTTTTTATAAAAAAGACATGTTTAACCACCACACTCTTACACAAGGGCAAATAATCAGACAGCCGTAGAAGCGGACAATCAGCCATATAAAGAAAAAAAAGTCTTCAACCAATGTGTGTGTGTGTGCCTATTTGTGTATGTATGTGTGTGTCTATCTATCAGTATACTTGGAACTGCAGTAATTTTGTTTTGTATATAGTATACATTCACAAAACTGCCTAAAGTGGCACTTTTACCATAACACTTACCCTAAACATTCAACATTTTTTTCTCTCTGCCATTCGGTTCTTAAAAAGTCTTTGCAATAAACGTTTGTGAAAAAGTGTGGCACAAATGGCATTCATTTAAAAGATATGTATATGCACAAAAGGGTGGCGTTTATACATATATTTCTTATATTTTAGTTTTAAAGATAAAAATTCAGCAATATAAAACGTTTCATAACACAGTGAAACAACCAAAATCGGAAAGGGATAAAACCAAAAGCAAATATATGTTGACATTTTCCATAACAAAACACTCAAGCATTTTTTTAGTTTAGTGCTAGATTTAATATTAATCATAATAATAATTACTTGAAAACTATATAAGTGGCGTGTCCGTCTGTCCGTCCGTCTGTCTGGGAAAATTTATTGGAATATTTATTGGAAGTTTTCCCGAGAAGTTTGGTATTGCATTTGAGCGATATCGGTTCAGCGGTTCAAAAGTTATGAACGAAAATGTAAGGACACCTCAAAAATTTTAGTACATTCAACATAACCTAAAAATACAAAATGCTTTAATTCGGCTTCTGGTTGACATATGTGAACATAATTGAATACTAAATGGTATCTAAACAAGTACGAACATATTTTTTGACAAAAAAGTAAAAAAAATCGAGGAATTTTTTTTACCAAAATTTTTTTCGCGGAAATTTTTTTTTAAATTTTTTTTTTTTTCAAAAGTAATTTCTTTTTAAATAAAGTTTTTGGCACTAGCCTTTTTAAAATTGTGGAGGGTATCACTACATTCGGCAAGGCCGAATTTAACTTTTTTACTTGTTACCAATAAAATTGTTAATTTTCAAGTTTTTTGATGCGATAAAACTTACAAGGAGGTTTCGTGTTTTTGCTAGATTTTTAGCTACGTCCTATTTTACGAGAATTCCTGGTAAAAATAACGAGCTTTTTCGTAATTTTACAAGATTTTTACCTATAAAATTGTCAATTTGCAACATTTTTTGGGCCAATAAAACTTACAAGAAAATCTCATGAATTTACCATTTTTTTTTTGTATAAAAACCCTGGAAAATTGTAAAATTAAAAAAAAAAAACAAGTAAGAAAGTTATAGTCGGTCAAGACCGACCATATGATACCCTACACCAGTGTTTTCCGGAAAATGGGTCCCAAGTCCAAACATGGACCGATTGTATCTGTCTTTTGTAAGATATTTATTTAGTGTAGAAAACACCCACAGATCAAATTTTAGAGGAATTAGTGTATTTTTTGTCAATAGACCGATTTAACTGAATATCGGTCGAAATTTTTATATGGGGGACTAAGTCCAAAAATGGTCTAATTATATTCCGATTTGATTAGGTTACTAAAGGACGCGTTTAACACCTAAAAATACAAATTTTATCAAATATTTCCATTTTTATGAATTTTGAGGGAATTATGTGAATATCGGAATGGTGGTTTGTATGGGGACTACCAGAAGGACTGACCCGATTCCTAAGAAATGATTTGTGATTTGTGATTTGTGCATACAAAATTTGATTTCCTGCTAAATTTCAAAGCAATATCTGTTATAATACGGTTATTAGAATCATTTAAGCCGAATCCAAATGGGGCGTTTGTATGGGGGCTAGGTCTTAACATGGACCGCTTTTTTCAATTTCAATAGGCTTCGTCCTTGGGCCAAAAGATGCTTAAGTTTCAATTTTCAAGTCAATTGATTGAAAATTGCGACCTGTATCGTGCTTAAACCAATAGATGGACAGACGGACGGACAGACGGACGGACGGACGGACATCGCTAAATCGACTCAAAAAGTAATTCTGAGTCGATCGGTATACTTGAAGGTAGGTCTGGGACCAATATTTCGGGTAGTTACAAACACCAGCACAAACTCAATATACCCTGTACCACAGAGTGGTGTAGGGTATAAAAATGTAAATTTCGATCGAAGTTTGTTTTGTTGAAAAACAAGGAAAACTGTCAAATATTGGTAAATTGGATTCTGAGACATTTCTTAGTAATTTGACAAGGTTTTTTGTTTTGTATGCAAACGTACTAATCTTTTAGTCAAAATTATCTAGTACAGGAATTGGTAATCATACAAACAGTGGTGGGTACAGCTTTTCAGTCTGGGGGGGATTTTATTTTACTTCGAATAAAAAAAAAATCATCCGTTCACCGTTGTCGAACAACCAACAAAAAGAATAATTTTTTTTCAAAAAAAGTAATGGGAAAGCTATAAAATCAAATAATTTAGCATTTTTTTCTGAAAAACTGCAGCCGATTTTTCAACAACAGTTCGCCAAAAATGAGAAAAAGTTTCAAATGCTGCGACCTTTTACTTCTAAATTAGTCTCAAATTCTGGTAATTTTTCCTACAAAAAAATTCACAGATTTTGAGAAATTTTTTCAATTTACCCATAGAAAAAGGCTCAGATTCTGAGATATTTCCCATCAAAAAAGTTTCAGATTCTGTGACATTTTTCCTATAGAAAAGTCTTGGATTCTGTGACAGTTTTTCCTATAGAAAAAGTCTCAGATTCTGAGGCGTTTTTTCTATAGAAAAAGTCTCAGATTCTGAGGCGTTTTTGCTTCAGAAAAAGTCTCAGATTCTGAGGCGTTTTTTCTATAGAAAAAGTCTCAGATTCTGAGGCGTTTTTCCTATAGAAAAAGTCTCAGATTCTGAGGCGTTTTTCCTATAGAAAAAGACTCAGATTCTTAGACATTTTTTTCTATTGAAAAAGACTCAGAGTCTGAGACATTTTTCCTTATAGGAAATGTCTGAGATTCTGAGACATTTTCCAGATTTTCCATATAAATTTTTTAGATTTTGCCTTCAAAAAATTTACATTTTTTTCCATTAAAAATTTTTGGATTTTAAGATTTTTTTCCTTTGAAAAATTTCTTTTGTTTTTCTTTTAGAAATTTGTCTGGGGTAAATTTCCCCTTCCAAGCTTTTTACAAAAATGTCCCTTTGTTAACTTTCGGGAAGGCAATATAGAGGGCTACCATACGTATAAGTATTAAGTGCCACCTCATTGTTTTTTATATGTTGATACACTTCTGCAAATGATGCCATTTTACACTTGAATTGCAATTCGTTATGTTGAGTTGTGAATTTTTGCTAGGTTTCTGGTGTTATTTTTTTTCTTTTCCTTTTCCTCACTTTATCATTCCACTACAGTCTATTTAAATTATTTTTTTTATTTTTCTTATTTCTTTTTTTTTCTATTGTCTAGCTTTACATAATCTACGCAGTCCCAACTTGAGTGTTGACCTAGCAAATGTTCATTCTAATATACTGTTGATTCATATGGTTAATCCAAAAATAACTGCCAGTGACTTTGCTAAACGTTTGGGTGAAGTCTCAACTGAAGAACTTAATAATGATTTAACAAAAACGGATGACGGCAGTCAGCATATTATTTTAAAGGTCAGTGCCCGTGACTGGGCATATGCACGCATAGTATTGTATCATCAAATTACTGATAAGGATGTCGAGTATACAATTAAAAAGTTTGAATATGTTATTAAAGAATATGATAGTTTATTGGCATAAAGTTATTGTAATTTGTTTTTTATACATTTTTAAAATAAATAATTTAATGATGATTTTATTAAATTTTTTAAGATGTTAAAAATTTTAACTTAAATTTTAAGTTAAAATATTTGATTTATTTGTATTTATACTGTACAACACGATTTTTTATCTTGGATGGGACCAATAGTACACCAAAACCCCCAATGGGTTTTAAAATCTTAGCTCGAGCTCTTTTTCATGGCCCGATGAAGTTTTCAAATTTTTTTTGTAAAGGCCCGAGTAAAAAACATCTGATGTAATCATATATGCTAATAAGAATAACTTTTTTTTACTCAGCCCGAGCAAAAAAAATTAGATAACGCAATATTTAATTATATATAAACAGATATGTTTAAACGTAAATGGGGCATTCCATGTCAAATCGGACACTTTGAAATTTTTTTTTTTTTTTTAGAATTTCCCAATTTGTTAACAGTTTTTAGTACCCTTCGAAAACTCGAGGTAAATTTTCAGATTTTTTTGATGACCCGTTCAAAACATATCGAATTTTTAAAAATTGGTAGTTTGTTCCTTTACTCAAACTTCTTTTACTCATTACTTCTTCAAAAATAGTCCAAATTTCAATTTATTTTTTTTTTCAAAATTTTTGTTTTTTTACGTACTTTCAAAAAAAATCCCAAAAAATTTTTTAAAGCGCTCTAGTATGCGATTTTTAAGTTTTAAAATTTAAATCTCATTTTTGAAAATGTTTGCACTCTTTGATTTTTTTGAAATTTTTTTGTGTAAAACTTCAATCGATTCTACAAAGTTTTTGCCCAGAAGGATCGTGGGATAACGATTATTACTATTTTTTTAAATTTTTTGAAAAATTTTTATTGTAATTTTACAATCTTAAAATCATTTCTACTGCTCCAATGGTGCGTCATAGAGGGGTCATTTATAAAACCCACCCCCATTAATTTTTACGTCTTATCATTTCTTTGGAACAAGCTAATACCCTATCTCCAATTTCTAAGGGGGCTCCCATACCAAATGATATTTTTTAAAATTTGCTCCAACCGCTCTAACTGCCCTAATAGTGAACTTAGAGCAATCAAATGTATGACCGACCCACAATATTTTTTTAGTGAAAACATTTTCTCTGAACACACCTACCCCTATCTTTGACTATTAAGGCAGTCCCCATACATTTTTTTTTATTTTTAGAAATTTGTTTTATTAAATCAGCTTCTACCGGTCCAAGGTGCGTCCGAAAGGGGTCATTAGTGGGACCGATCCCCATTTATTTTTGCACTACAAAATTTTTTTAAAACAAACCTACGCCCTATTTCCACTACCTAAGTAGGATCCCATAAAAATAACAGTTGTAGCAAATTTTATAAAAATGTAATTTTGCATGGAAGCCTACTTAGGGAGTGGAGATGGGGCGTAGATATGTTTTAAAAAAATTTTGCAGTGTAAAACTAAATGGGGGTCGGTCTCACTAATGACACCTCTCGGACGCATCATTTGACCGGTAGAAGCTGATTAAATAAAACAAATATACAAAAAATAAAAAAAATTGTATGGTACCGCCTTAACAATTAGAGATAGAGGGTAGGTGTGTTCAGAGAAAATGATTGGACGAAAAAAATATTCTTGGCCCGTCATACAATATATTGCTCTAAGGGCACTATTAGGGCAGTTACAGCGTTTGGAGAAAATTTTAAAAAATTTCGTTTTTTGTGAGAGCCCCCTTAGAAATTGGGGATAGGGTATTAATTTGTTCCAAAAAAGTGTTAAAACGTAAGAATTAATTTGGCTCGGTCTTATAAATGACCCCTCTATGACGCACCATTGGAGCAGTAGAAATGATTTTAAGATTGGAAAGTTACAATAAAATTTTATCAAAAAATTTTAAAAAATAGTAATAATCATTATCCCACGATCCTCCTGGGCAAAAAATTTGTAGATTAGATTGAAGTTCCCAGCAAAATGTTCGATTCCAAAGAATCGGTTGTGGAATCAACTATACTACCCTGCAATCGATTCTACTATGCATTGCATCATCGATGATTTTTGTTTGAGATTGTCACGAAAGCAATACATCCTTTCCTCCAAACTAGAAGTCTTATCTGTTCTACGGAATCTATTCTAGAATATGTTGCATATAGTGGTACAAGAAGGGATTCCGCGATTTTGTAACGGTTACATATCTGTTCCATGTAATGAATTATGGAACTAGTTCTGAATAATTAAATGAAATTATTTTTTAAATTTTTATTTTTTTTTACAACAATCTTAAAACTTATCTTATTAGGAGAATATCTATAGACTTATATATTAAGGATTTAAACAACCAATAAAATATAAGGAGAAAACTTCACTAATAAAACTAATTAAAATAGTAGAAGATAACAGAATATATTTATGAATCCGAGACTTTCCATAGATTTTTATAAAAATGTCTCAGAATCGTTTTCTATAGGAAAAATGTCTCAGAATCTGAGACTTTTTCTATAGGAAAAATGTCTCAGAATCTCAGACTTTTTCTATAGGAAAAATGTCTCAGAATCTGAGACTTTTTCTATAGGAAAAATGTCTCAGAATCTGAGACTTTTTCTATAGGAAAAATGTCTCAGAATCTGAGACTTTTTCTATAGGAAAAATGTCTCAGAATCTGAGACTTTTTCTATAGGAAAAATGTCTCAGAATCTGAGACTTTTTCTATAGGAAAAATGTCTCAGAATCTGAGACTTTTTCTATAGGAAAAATGTCTCAGAATCTGAGACTTTTTCTATAGGAAAAATGTCTCAGAATCTGAGACTTTTTCTATAGGAAAAATGTCTCAGAATCTGAGACTTTTTCTATAGGAAAAATGTCTCAGAATCTGAGACTTTTTCTATAGGAAAAATGTCTCAGAATCTGAGACTTTTTCTATAGGAAAAATGTCTCAGAATCTAAAGAAAAAGTCTCAGATTCTGAGACATTTTTCCTAAAGAAAAAAGTCTCAGATTCTGAGACATTTTTCCTATAGAAAAAGTCTCAGATTCTGAGACATTTTTCTTTAGAAAAAATGTCTCAGAATCTGTGACTTTTTCTATAGGAAAAATGTCTCAGAATAAATGACTTTTCTATAAGAAAAATGTATCAGAATCTGTCTCAGAATTCTCAGATTCTTATACATTTTTCCTATAGAAAAATTATCAGATTCTAAGACATTTTACCTATAGAAAAAGTCTCAGATTCTCAGATATTTTTCCTATAGAAAAAGTCTTAAATTCTGAAACATTTTTCCTATAGAAAAGTCACAGATTCTGACATTTTTCTTATAGAAAAAATCACAGATTTTGAGACATTTTTCCTATAGAAAAAGTCTCTGATTCTGAGACATGTTTCCTATAGAAAGTTTCAGATTCTGAGAAATTTTTCCTGTAGAAAAGGCCTAGATTTTGACACATTTTTCCTACAAAATTCTAAAATTTCTCGAGATTTTCCTTAGGAAAAAATCGCGAACTTTTAAACATTTTGTACCTATCAAAAATTATGCAAAACTGTGGATACATCATAGAAAAAAAATAGAAGTGTAACAGAGTCGTATTTCGCTTGAATAAGTATTAGTGACAGCACATTATGTAACTTTTGACGTTTAATAAAAACAATGCAACATAAAGGAGAACAACAACAAAGCAAACAACAAAGAGAAAAAAAAAGTTTTTAAACTATCAATAGTGCGTATTATCTTAAAAACAACGTTGAATACAGCAAAATTAATAATAAATTTAATTAAATGAAAGACAAATTCCATTTTTTATAAACAAAGAATCTAACTTGATATTAAATACGTGTGAAATGAGGAAGAACAAGCATTTTGCCACCATATTGGAAAATACATCAAATACAACACTGCGTACCTTCTAATCTTTTCTATGGGATACATACATGCTAAATTCCTGATCATACTTAAACAATGAACATATTCATATCCCACGCTTCTGGTTTGGAGATAATGGATGGAAAATGCGTCTTAATATTTCCATTAGTACAGCCGACAGCATCAATTCTTCTAAATTGCAGCTTCAAATTTGTATGTTTTTATAATCTGAAAGCACAAATAAAACAAATTATAAGTACCGCGTGTATTGTTTACCAAATTAAGATGCGTACTTACGTTAATTCTGCCATATGCATCCAGAATGTATTAAATATCAAAATAAGTGCTGCGAAAATCTAAAAATTTGTCAACAAAAAGTTAACAAATAAATTGTTTTTTTATAAATTTTATTTTTCTCTTTGACATTTTTTTCAAAAATTGTAAGTTTTTTATCGATTCCGTGGAAACAGTAGAGGAATGGAGTAAGATTACTGGGGAATCTATTCTAGAATACATTCACAGAGAAACGATTCCAAAAAATTTTGCTGGGTTTTACAGAAAAAAATTTCAAAAAAATCGAAGAGTACAAACATTTTCAAAAATGAGATTTAAATTTTAAAATTTAAAAATCGCATACTACCCAGCAAAACTTAGATTACCAAATAAGGTATAAAATAATGTATAGGATCTCTTATTTTATACATTGCAGCATTGATGATTTTAAAAGGCGATGAGACTCAAAGTAATGCATCCACATTATCACAAAGAATACCAGTAAAGTATAAAATAAGTCATAAATTTATAACGAAGAATACTACTCGTGTAAAATATATGATATTTTATAGGTTACGAGAAATGAAATAATATAGCATACCAGAAGATAATATATAAGGTGTTACGAGTAGTGAAAAAGTAATTTTGTATTAAATTTACTCACGTGATTGTAGGTGAGTGTAATACCTATTTTAGACTATCACACTTTTCCATTATACACGTCGTAATTTACCAGCTTCTAAAAGATTTTTGTATTCCTTTTTGATGGAAACCCGGTCGTATCTAATAAGTAAACAGTTTCTGGCAAAAAAAAATTATAAAATATTTCCGTTACATGGTGAAATTACGCTTGCAGAGCAAAAAGTTTTGGTTTACTTTTTTAACTTGAAACCCACTTTGGAATTAAATTTAATTTTCTTCGGAATTAAATTTAGTGTTGATTCCGTAATAGGTAATTGTTTTTACACCATGAATATTTAAAAGTGTATTTTATTGGAATAAATTTAATTATTTTTTGTCTTTGATATATATACACACCAGCACGGTATTAAAATTATCCCAAAATTTTTTACTGTGTGTATAATGGAAAAGTTTAATAGTGTAAAGTGGGTATAAGTAGATAAAATATGCTCGTGAGTGTGTGTCGTTAGAAATTTCCTGCCGTGAGCCCATCTCTAGTTTAAACTTTCATAAAATAATTATTTTTTATGATATTGTAATGCATTATGCATCCAATTTTAAAAAATACATTTTTTCAAACTTTCAAATAATACATAATGTAACCAAATATAAGTCATCCATGATTAATTGTTTAGAAATTACAAATATGAAATACATTTTTTCTAATAATCATGCATTACGTAGCAAATTATTAGTAATGCATTATTTTTCACTTGAAAATAATACGCTGTGGAATAAATGTTTGGTAAGACATCATAAAATAATGCTACAAATAAGTTATATGCATTACCTGGTAATGTGTTATATAATCACTACCCATTACCAAAGTTTTGCTGGGTAGTGCGCTTTTAAGAATTTTATGGGATTTTTTTTTTTAAAAAGTACGTAAAAAAACAAAAATTTTGAAAAAAAAATAAATTTGGACCATTATTGAAGAAGTTATGAGCATAGTGGCATAGACCGTTTTGTAGATCTGGCATCACCAAAGATAATTGGAAAATTCTGGCACCGTAAAGCAAAAAGAGACAAAAAACAATCTGCATTCTCACTGTAAAACTGGTATCTTCCATCTCGCTCACATTTCGATTTGTGATAAAATTTCGTAAACAATACCAACAGTTTTCAATAACAAGACAAACCCAGCAAAAACTTGGTAATGACACATCATTACCATTCTAATTACTTAGTAATGACAGAAAATTACCTTTAGCATTATTTTGAAATGTAAAATAAGGACTTATTAATAATGACTAACATAAGTCATTATAATAAAATAAAAAAAATTGAGAACTATATTTTCACTTTTTGACTCACTATACATTATTTTGAATAAAAACAAAATAAAATTAAATATTTTTTTATTTTTTAAAATTTTTTTTTAAAATAATTTTTTCATTACCTATAAGTATATATGTAATTCGTTATTAATATTGGTTTGATAATCATTACATTTGGCACATTTGCTTGTAAATGTAATGGGAAAGGTAATTCGAATCAGAAGTAGTTATAACTTTTGAATTTCCCATTACACATTTCATTACTTGGTAATGCAAGTTTTTGCTGGGAACCGACATTTAAAATCCTACTGAAGATGACACTAACTGGGGTGTTTGAAACCGGTATAGGAAATACCAGAAATGTCTATAATTTTTAGAAATTCAATTTTTCTTCTGCATTTTTTCAACTTGAACCCTTATAACCAATATAATTAGAGCCCGTGCTCGATCTGTACTTACAGAAAAAATCAAATAAAAACGATATGGTTTTTGTTTACTACTTTTTCAAACGCCATTTGTTGTACTACTCTATGACTCTGGTTATGAGTAAAAGAAGTTTGAGTATATGAACAAACTACCAACTTTTAAAAATTCGATATCTTTTGAACGGGTCATCAAAAAAATCTAAAAATTTAACACGAATTAATTTTCGAAGTGTACTAACTAAACTGTAAACAAATTGGGAAAATCTAAAAAAAAAAAAATTAAAATGTACGATTTGACATGGAATGCCCCATATCGTCACCTAAAATGCAAAAGGCCCTAACTAACATTTTATTAATTTTACAGGAAAAGCAAAATATTTTATTATTGTATAATATTTTGAATTTGCGAATAACTTTGTTGTTTTTTAATGAATTTGACTAAAATTTTGTGAGGACGTTCTTTTAATAAATATGAATCAAAATAAATAAAAAAGTTTTTTGTTTAGTCACGTCCATTGGCGATTGCCCCAATCACGTGTTTTTTTATTTGGGCTATAAAATCTTACTTTTTTTTTTAAATTGCAAGTTTGTTAAATATTGGTTTTAAACACTAACACTTCACTTATTTTTTTCTTTTTTTCACAGCATTAAGTTCAGCTTAAGTAGAACTTATGAGATTTGCATAGGAGGCTACACAAGAAATATATAAACAATTTTCACTTAACAAATATGTTACGAGAAGCCAACAAATTAATTAGTAAAAATTCGTAAATTTAGTTTAAAATTCAACAAAAAAAATTAATTCAAATGTTGTTCAAAACTAGTATTTTCGTAAATTGAGCTTAACTCAAAAAGTAGTTAAAACGCTGATTTTAACTTAAAAACTGCTTAAAAGCCAGTAAACTCGAGTTAACAAAAAAAATTTGTTAACTTTACAGTTTTATTTTCTTGAGTGCAAAAATTTAGGTTGATCGGACATGGGTAAGGCGTGCCGCATCGGCCTTGAATTTTAGAAAACGGATTACAGGAAAAATATGAATTTTTTTCTGTTTTCTCAATTTTGTTGATATTTTAAGTTTAATTTAGGTGAATACAGAATTTTGATTTGTAGTAAAATTCCTAAATAAGGTACTAAAAACTAAAATCGATTGAAAATCAGCCGAGTTATTAAAACTTGATTAAGGAATACAATCCGATTTATGGAATTCATTGATATTTTCTATTGTAATTACATTTTTTTATTATTTTATTATATAATTTTGCTTTTATTATATAAAAATAGGGGTAAAAATTTCGCATCAAGTTATGTAAAGCTTAATTCAATTTTATCAAAAAAATTAGTTATATTGATCCAATTTTATATTGTTTTATCGACTCATTTTTAGCATCATAATGATGTTTATAAAATTATATATAATTATATACAATTTTTTTTACTCGGGTGTTTATTATTTAAATACAGTACCTTAAAAAGTTTCTTAATTCCCTTCCTGTTTATGATTTTAAATAAAAGAAATGTAGTAATACCCCACAATTCAGCACAACATATTTTACTTTGATGTTTTTTTTTTCATTTATTTTTATTGTTTAAAAAAAAAATATTCTTAACAGTAAAACTTTTTCATAATCTGTCTGCATTGAATATTTTTTTTTTTATTATGTATTTTCATTTAAAATGTTTAAATATAAGATAAAAACATGAAACTTTTACCCGCATAACATAATTGCAGAAAAATAAAACTCATGGATTCTTTAAACTTTATCGAAGTCGAAAACAGAAGAGAATTTCCACGACTTACTAGTAGCGATTTCCTGCCAAATAGGACATAATAAGGCAGGTGGAAGTTATTTAGCAAAAAAAAAAAATGTTAAAAACTTTATGAACAACAAAAATTGAAAAAAAGTTAGTGAAAAAACTTAACTGAATATGACACGACACAAATATTTATAAACAGAACTTTAACTGTTGATATAAATCTTAAAAAAAACAAGTGAGAGTTTCTTACACTAAATCAAACAAATGCAGGTGTTTTAATTTTATTACCAGAGCTTGTAATTCAAATTTTTTAATGGCAAACAAGTAAACAGAAATCATAGTTTAGCTATTAATTTTACACTGATTGGAAGAAAATATAAATCCATTTAATTTATTAATTTTAAAATATATTTCAGCGAAAAATAATATTTTAACTAAATTCGTGGTTGTTCAGATAAAAAAATCAACTGAAATCTTTTTGATATTTAATATTCTAATATATATTTTCTATCGAATAAAGTCCAACTCGATTTATTGTCGAAAAATTAAATTGTGGCAACCCATTAAAACAGTACCCTGCAAACAAAACGATACTACATCGATTCGCCAGTTGTATTGCCGATTTGATAAATTTTAGAAGGCAATACTAAAGTACTTATTTGATTAAAGGTCTTGAAAATTTCTATACTATTTTTAAGTAAGTTACTTATTTATTTTTTTTGCATACAATTTAATTTTTTTTTTCTTTTAAGTAAAACAAAAATTTTTAATAAACTCTTTTTTTCTTAAATGCAATCAATTCGCCATAAATGTAAAGAATATTTAACTTAATTTAAAAAAAAAAAAAATTAAGGAAAACTCTTGTGCTTTTTTAAGAATTCGCATGTACTTCTATCTTCAAGTTTATTTTCTTTGTTTTAAGTAAAACCTAAGGTGTTTTTTTGTTAAGATACATAAGTTGAAATAAATTAAAAAAAATTGTTTACTTAAATTAATTACAGTGTTTATTTAATTTCAGAACAGTTATTTTTTTCAGTGTGCGTTAAAAGGGTTAAAATATTCTACAAATATTTTTTGCTTCAAATTTTTACTAGTATTTTTTAAAAGCCATCAGTTTGGGACTACAACTCTATTGAAATTCAATGCGAAAAATTATTTTGGAACAGTTTAACTAGAGTTTACAAATAATAGAGATATTTCATAATCGCGATTACGATTAAAAAAATTGCCGTTAATCGCGATTATTGATTAATCGAATTTTTTAAATAATTTGAGTAGCAGTTGCTTTAATGAAAAAATATTTTAAAATTCACATTTCAAAAAGTACGAAAATACAGAAATTTATCCCCAGCAAAAATAAATCGAGATTTTGGTATTTTAGGTATTTTTGTTATATCATAGCGCATCGAAAGACCGCTCTTGCGAAGTTGTTATTAAGACTTTTTTGTTTAAAATCTTATAATATTATTTTTTGATAAAATTTGAAATATACTTTCTTAAACACTTTTTTGATGTTGAATAACACTGTAAGTACGTGAAATTGACACAACAAAACGCCGAGAGACCCAAACTTAATTTTGAGTCGTAGAAAACAGTGGTATTCTTCGTTTTTACAGATCAGGTAAATATAAAGTGATATTTAATTTTTATGTTTGTGATTTTCAAACAATTTTTTATTGTTTTTTAAGAAAATTTAAAAAATGAGGAAAAATATTTTATTTTACTAGCCTAAATAAAGTAATTTTAAAAGAGTTTTTGAAGGCTTTTCCTAGAAAAATATAATAAATTCGTTGAAAATCGCAAAACTTTGAAACGAAATATCTCGTGACTTTGACCTGGCCTAACAAAACGGAGAATGCTACGGGATTCTACGACACAAAATTAAGTTTATGTGTCACGGCGTTTTCATGCATCATTTCAAAAGTTAAAATTATACTTAGTGTAATGATTTTTAGAAAAAAAAAATACAAAATTTAATAAACTCTACAAAGAGAGCTTCAGTATCTTTATCTGTGCTACCAAAAAGTGCTCTAAACTGTAAAATTGTCCACTGAAATTATTCTTAAATTCAGGTGGTTTGGATGCGTTTTTTGACTCGTGATTCCTTTTCCAAAACTGCTTTCAGTTCAGCAAAAATTTTTCAAACCCCTTTTCAATCGGCAAAGAACAGTCAAGCTTTGGAAAAATTAAATTTTTCGACAAAATTTCATGTCCGAATTTTTTGACCAGACTCGGCTAAAGCCTTTCAAATATATTTTAAAAACCAAATTAATTGGTTACTAAGGCCTCTGTTCTGTCTTTCACAACTTTTCAATTCACATGAAAGTTTCCGAATCACATGAAATCAAGTTTAGTGTTTTATTGATCATGTTTTTATTCGAAGTTAAAAAATTAATTTAAAAAATTATAAGGAAAAAAGTGCATTCGTTTTATTTTTACCAAATTTTATTTATGTGAAACAAAACGAAAAAGAAATTCGGATGTGAAATCTAGAACACCAAAAAAATTCGGAAATTTTCATTTTCACATTTTTTATGTGAATTACTTTTTTTTGGAACAGCGGCCTAAGATCAGAATTTAAATTTTACTTAAAACTTGTATGACTCTTACGAGAAAAAGGAAATATTAATTGGAAACAAGTTAAATGAATCATGGGCCAACCCAGAAACATTTTCCGTTCCAAATAATGGGTTCCAGAACTCATCATATTATCCTGCAATCTATTCTACTTAACATTCCAGAATCATTGATTTTTGTTTGAAATTGTGCCGAACGCAATCGTTTTTGGAGCAAATACCTTTTTTGAAAAATAATTTTATATAGAAAATTTTGCAGTGATTACCGTAGAATATATTCAGGAATCTATTGCAAAAGGAATCAGTTCCAAAAAAAAATTTCCAACTGATTAAAATTCGTTATAAAAGCAGTGTATTTCATAGAAAATGATTAATCGTAATCGCATGATTTTTTTGTCGATTACGATTAATTGGTGCGATTACTCGCGATTAAGATTGCGATTGTAATCGATTTGCAAACTATAATTCTAACCCTTTAAAAGCACGTTTTATTGGTGTTCAATTATGATATTTACGAAAAATTACTAAAATGACCCCTTAAAATAGAACCGCCATCAAACTCTACTAAAGACATGTAATTTTATTTAGCTTAGAAGTTTATTTCAATTATTTTGGTTTACTTATTTCAATGTCAATGAAAAAATGTAGAACTACAGTGGGCCATAAAATTTTTTTTATTTTTATTTTTTGTTAATTTGAGAGAAAAAGAATCGCACAAAAAAATTAATAAATTTTTTTTTGATAAAAGTGTCTCACATAAACTGCTCTTTTGTCAAAAATAACTATAACTTAAAATACTTTTTCTCCTAGAAGGAATGAAAAATACGCAACTTTTCTTGTAATTATCAGAAAGATGTAGCTTTGAATAACTCAAAAAATTTAAGATGACGGATTTTAGATTAATTCCATCAAATCGGGCGGTTTTTAAACTTTTTACTAAAAAAATTTCACTTTTTAAATAAATTAAAAATACTTAAATTTAATATTTAAGTTTCTGAAAAAATTCAGATTATTAACAATATATATACTACACCCAAAAAAAAAAAAAAAAAACTTGTAAAATGCCTTGTAATCCCGTTCTACCTATATTTAACAATTTTCCTTGTTTTTTAACAAAAAATCTTGTACTTTGCTTAAACGAGAACTACAGTTTTATTGGTAATTTACAAATTTATTTTCGTAATTGTATTCTACCATTTTGAAAGGTTATTTTACAAAAAAAAAAAAAAACTGTAATTTTACAACAAAGTTTTTATTACGAGGACTCTTGTTGATTATACAAAAAAAAACTGTTATTTTACAAAAATTTTGTTGTTTAACAAAAAAAACAACAACTTTTTTGTGGTAAATTTTATATTTTTTTAAAAAAATATCAAAAAAAAAAACTTGTAAAGTTTCCAAAAAATCTCGTAATTTTACGAAGCTATTCTCGTAAAATAGGAGGTAGGTAAAATTCTCGTAAAATTACAAGGATTTCCTCGTAATTTGAATGCGCCAAAAACTGCTAAAAATATTGTTTTGAAACCGGAAAATTAAAAAAAAAATGGTAAACTTAAAAGAAAAAATGGTATATCAAGAAATCTTTTTTAAATTTCAACTCAGTGAAACTGAAATAAATGTTATAAAAAACCGGCAGTTTTTGGAATTAAGAAAAACTGTAAATGCAGTTGTGTAAACAAGACCTTGAACCATCACTGAGCAATGTTTAAGGATTACCCCACTTTATCCGTAAAAGTTACAGAGTGTTAAAATTGAAAAATCGATAAAAATGGCTTGAAATAATCCATAGTTTTTACATTATTTCGCTTTTTTTTTAAGTTCTCCTTATATTTCAATCTTTTCTGGCATAACACAAAGTCAGTACATATAAGAGATTATTTTAATGTTGGTTTGATAGATGCTTCATCGCTTGGTAAGAAGTTATAAGACGGTTAAATTTTGAAACCAAAAATTAAGAGTTTTTAAATTTTCGAGGTTTTTTGATCAGGGATTTCGGCCCCCTCTATAAAATGAAAAACGTTGAACTAGAGTTGGTAGCTGTTGTAATTCTTAACATTTTGGAATTAATCCCGTTAATGTGCCACGAATAGTTAAGGAGTTTCAGCAGATCAAAGTTCGCAAGAAAAAACGTAATTTTTTTAAAATACCAGTTTTTCGCGAGGCACATTCGCGGTTTCATTCGAAATTTGGTGGACTCTTGCGTAAACCGAGTTTTTTGTGAGTTTACATAAAAAAATCACTGGCGGGTTTATAAAAAATAAATTGCAAAAATTTTATGGCATTTTTGAAAATTGTGCGAAATTTGCAAATCTGTTTCCTATTTTTTTTAGTAGCAATTAATGCATCATGTTCATTTTAATACACCAAAAGACGTGCCTTAACGAGTAGAACTGATTTGCTTTTTGACTTTTTACTTTAAGCCATTCTGAGCGGAAAGCGCGATGATTTTATCTAAACCTGTTTTGATCTGGCACATCCAAGGCTTTACACGAAATCGGATGAAATTTTTTTTAAATGAAAGCCCACTTGATGTGTCATCATAAAATCACAGGCGGGTTAAAAAATTTTGATGATTATAGATTTTTTGGACCATATTAAATTTTCTTGTTATAAAAAAGCATCACCGATTTTTTTTTAACTACTGGTACAATGATACGATTTTCCGTGATTTTCTTCAGTAATACCAACGCGTATTGCCTAAATATGTTATAAAAAATTGTGAAACTTTTCTTTTACCGCGAATTAATCGCGATTTTAGGTACTTAGATATTTTTTTTTTTAAATCGTTTGGTCATTAAAGGGTTAAATTTATATCATATATTTTAAAAGAAATGATATATCCTGGCATGTTTTAATAACGCATGCAACAAATGTGTAGAAAATAAAATCTTAAAAATATTTTTAAGATTTTTAAAACCGCTAAATCTTAAAACCGCCATAACTTTTGACCCCCTTGCGCGATTTAATTGACGCGAACGAATTTCTTATTCTTAAATAGCATCTAATATTTATGCCAACTTTCATCGATGTGCCATCAAAACCAAAATCACATCTTTTTTAACTCAAAATTTAAGTCTAAAACGGAACTCCTCATATATGTTTAAAAAAATGATAAAATTACAAGAAAAAATGGTAAATATTTTTAAAAAAAATTGTAAATTTACAAGCAAAAATGGTAAATTTACAAAAAAAAATTGTTAAACAACATAAATCCTCGTAATAAAATCATTTTTGTAAAAAACTGTTTTTTTTTGTAAATTAACTAGAGGCGTGTTTTTTTCGAGTTTTTTATCTATAACTATAACTACTAGTAAAAAAACCGTATCACTACTTATCATAAAAAATTTGGTAATTTCTAAAATGTACTTGGTATCACTTTATTTTAATTTAATTTAAATTAAAATATTTCTTTTTATTGAATTTATAGAATTAATAAAATTATTGTAATAGTTTTCTATTTTTTTTGTTAAAAATTTAAAATAATCAAACTAATTTTTGGAATTTTATTTATTTATTTGTTTAACTTTTCGACATAAAGAACAGTGTTAGTAATTGACAAAAAACGCAAATTTCAAGATTTGGCACCACTTTTTATAAAAACTTAACTTTTTAGAATATATAAATAACCCTACTTACCAAGTGTATATCTACTTAAATTTGTATGGAAAGTTTATAACAAACTCGAAAAAACACGCCTTAGAATCCTCGTAATAATTTTTTCAAAATTTTGTCAACTTTTTTTTAAATATTTTTCAATAATAAAAAAAAAATTTTGTCCGGGACTTGGAAAATTTAAAAAAAAATAGAAATTTTACAAAAAGAAAAAAATTGTTGTTTTTTTGTTAAACAACATAAATCCTTGCATAACATAATTTTTGTAAAATAACAGTTTTTTTGCAAATCAACAAGAATCCTCATAATAAAAACTTTGTTGTAAAACTACAGTTTTTTTTTGCAAAATAACCTTTCAAAATTGTAGAATACAATTACGAAAATAAATTTGTAAAATAACGAATAAAACTGTAGTTCTCGTTTGAGCAAAGTGCAAGATTTTTTGTTAAAAATCAAGAAAAATTGTTAAATATTGGTAGAACGGGATTACAAGGGAATTTGCCGGACGTTTTACCACTTTTTTTTGAGTGTAGCTACAAAAGAATACAAAAATTAATATTGTTGGTGATAAGATTTTGGTACTTAATTATCTATTAAATAAAAATTTTATGATTTTTGATTTTTGAGATTTGATTTTTGTCTACAACGCACTGTGGCTGGGTCCAAAAGTAATGAAAATTCCTATACCTCGAGAAGACGATTTAATACAACTTTGAAATTTCACAAGATTTTTACCAATAAAATTGTAAATTTACAATTTTATTTTGTAAAAATTAATTTTAAATATAAGATTTCGTAACTTTACTGGATTTTTTGCTACCTCGTATTTTACGAGAATTCCTAGTAACGAGCTTTTTTGTAATTTTACAAGTTTTTTACCAATAAAATTGTATATTTTTTTGGCGCAATAAAACCTACAAGGAATTCTAGTAAATTTACTAGATTTTTTTTTGTTAAAAAACCATTAAAATTTATAAAATTACAAAAAAAATTTAATTTCGATTAAAAAATTTTTGTTAAAAAACAAGGAAAACTGTCAAATATTGGTAAAATGGGATTACGAAACTTTTTCTAGTAATTTGACAAGGTTTTTTTTTTTTTTGTGTAAAAAACCATTGCTTTCGGCACAATTTCAAACAAAAATCATTGATTCTTTAATGTTAAGTAGAATCGGTTGCAAGGTAATATTATGAGTTCTTGAACCTATTATTTCGAACGGAAAATTTAGCTGGAAAGGTTAATTTTTAATACTTACATATATTTTCTTATAAATTATTAAAAAATAGATTTTTTTGTTTTAATTTTTAACAGTCAAATTTTATATTTTATTTTTCATTATTTTCCATTTCGTTGACATTTTTTACAATAGTGCTAATTTAAATTGTCTAGTTAAATTATAATTTATAAATGATTGTATCAGATTAATAATTAGTCATTATTAATTTATTTAATTACAATTAAATAACATCGACAATAATTTTATTTTTGTTTTTTTTTTTCTATATAAATTTAAACATTCAAATACGAGTTTATTTTTCTACATATTTGTTTTTTTTTAATATGAAAATATAACAAAACAAATAAACAAAATGAAAAAACTTAAACAATGTCTTTAATAAATGATAGAATATTTATATGATACATAGATTATGAGAATAAGGGTATTCACTAGAGAATGTTAATTAGGTAGACACAAATACTTAAACAAAAATGTCTTTTAATCTTGTAGATAAAATTAATGATTTCTCAAATAGTGGTCTATAACAAAATTTTCAGAAAGTTTTAAAATGCAAAAATTTTTGTTTGTCTACCAGATATTAAATTTTTATGTCTTAATATTTTTTTCTGTTTCCCTATCTAAAGTGAATACCCTTAATTTTAAAAAACATGCATAAATAATTTTATTAAAAATTCTTCTCATTTTAAATGATTTTTATATATTTTTTTTGTTTTATATACAATACAACAAACATACACATTAGGTACTTTAGTTATAAAGATGTTTATTATTGTTTTGTTTTTATAATTATTACAAAAAAAAAAAGGATTGAAGAATAAATATGTAGGAATATTTAGTAGTTTTATTTTCATATTATTAAAATAAAAAAAAATTAAACATAAAAAATGCAAAATTTTATATAAAGAATATATTTATGTATTTATGTATGTGTGTGTGTGTGTATGAAAATATAGAAAAGATTAAGTAGAAATGATTAAAATGAAATTTCAAATATTATTGATATTTCTTTGGTATAATCTAATAATGCTAAAAAGAAAAATAAACTATAGTAACGATATACTTAAAGATTTAAGAGATGAATAGTGTGGCCAAATTTATTTGAATTAAAAAAAAATTTTGAAAAAATAATTTAAAAAAAAAATTCTTTGAAAATAGTTTATGAATTTTTTTTATAATTTAGTTAAATTTAACTAAAAATGGGAAATTTTCCAAACTTTGAGAAAAAATTAAATAGTTCAAACACTAAAAAAAACTTGTAAAATAACAACAAAAACTGGTAACTTTTATTTTTTGCTACCTGACAAGAATTCCTTGTAATTTTACAAGCTTTTTACCAAAAATTTTGTAATTTTGCAAGAATTTTACCCATAAAATTGTAAATTTACAATTTTTTTAATGCGATAATACTAACAAGGAGGTTTCGTGACTACTAGATTTTTTGCTACCTCCTATTTTACTAGAATTTCTAGTAAAAATTACGAGCTTTTTGTAATTTTACAAACTTTTAACCAATAAAATTGTAAATTTACACGTTTTTTGGCACAATAAAACTAACAAGGAATTCTCGTGAATTTGCTAGATTTTTTTGTAAAAAAACTTGGAAATTTGTAAAACTACAAAAAAAAATATAAAATTAAAAAAAAATTAAATTTTGATCGAAAATGCTTTTTTAAAAAACAAGGAAAACTGTCAAATATTGGTAAAATGGGATTACGAGAATTTTTCTTGTAATTTGACAAGGTTGTTTTTATGTGTGTACAAAAATTATAACCCATATATATTTATTAAACTAACTTTGTTAATGTTAAGGCTTATAAGAGAGCCCATAAAAAATATTTTCCAAATTTTGATTTTCTTACTCAAACAACGCATTTGGCTGTAGGCAAAATCGATCAAACAAAAATCGAACAAAAAATTTTATGAAAAATCGCCCAAATGCAAAATCGCCCAAAAAAATATGAAAAATTACCCAAAAAAGAAAAATACGAAACTTCGCCCAAAATAAACGAAAAAAGCCCAAAAAAAGAAATGAAAAATGGCCCAAAATGAAATAAAAATAGATTTTTTCTAACCCATTTTTTCCAAAACACATACTACACAGAAAAGCTTTCTTTTGCGGAGAGGGTGGGTCTAAAGCATGGAGTTTGTAATCCCTAAGCCCGGCCAAAGGCCGGCTACGCAAAAGAACTTTAAGACAAAGACAAAAACTTTTAAGATAAGAATATAGGTTACGTGGTTATTATTTATTTTTAAAGATCGTTGTTTTGAGAATACAGCCCGTAAAATGCTTAAGTAATTGGTGTAAAAGTTTTAAGTGTGAAACTTAAATTTTATAGAAATAAAAAATAAATAACAAAAAATCGCGCGATTTTTTGTTAAAATTTGTTGGTAAAATTTTTCGGCTGCGGAGCTTTCATCGGAGTTGCATGCTGTTTTTAAATTTTTTTTTTGGTTAGTTAAATATATACAATTTATAAAAAAAAACACGATATGCGTTTACTGTTTCTAAAAATAATAATATACTGATTTATTGTGACATACATATTTCAGTTTTGACATTTTAAAATTTTGATAAAAAATAAAACCATAATAAAATTGTGCAATTTTTCATGTTTAATTTTTGGGTAATTTTTTGTAATGCAAAATCACCCTATTTCTAATTTCGAAATTTTACCCAAAAACTATGAAAATTTGCCCAAAAATGTTGGGTAACTTTTCATATGAAATATGACTAGAGTTTGGGGTCCGGGAATTCCCGGGTCGGATTCCCGGATCCCGGGAATTTTTTTAAATTTTTCCCAGGAAATCTGGGAATTTTCTAAAATAAACCATTTTACATAAAAACGGTTATTTTACTTTAATTTTTAATATTTTTTTTTACATACAGGTATAATTACATTTCGTCGAACTATATTCAATAAATGCCAACTCGAAAAAGCTTACTGTTCAGGAGAGCTAAAAAACTAGTTATTTCGCGTATTATTGCAAAAATAAACAATGTACCTTCCACAAGGTGGTTTAAATATTCTAAACAATTTTTACCTATGCAAAAATTTTCATATTTTGCACTTGTTTGCATATTTTTGAGAGATGGCATTTATTACTATATCAAAAAACAAATATTTTTTTAGAGTTGGCATATTTTGTCGGAAAATAAAAATTAATTTTTTTTGGAAAAATTTTTAAAATTTTTTTTTTTTTTGGTTTTTGTTATCCTTAGTACGGTAATTGCAAAAACTGAACAAAAAATTAAAAATCTTTGCATATTTTTAAAAGTTACTAACTCCGAAAGCCTTTTAATCTCAGGGCGGTCAACTTTGGCACTCTGTAACTCACGCTGTATTGCAAAAGGGTCACTCCAAACCAGCTATATTGAAAGCTTATATCATTGACTTTATTTGCCCCATCCATAATGTTTCAATCTGATAAATAGTTTGAAAGTTACATAAATATAAGCAATTTTTTTTTTTTGCAAACACTATTTACCAATATTTTTAAAATGGCAATATCTCGAGAACCAGTCATTAGATATCAAAATCTTTACAAGATTCGTGTTTAGCATGGCAAATGCAATAAGATATGTGGTCTAATTTTTTTTTTAAAAATTTTTTGAAAAATTTTTGGAAATTTACAATGGGAGTTGGCATTTATTTCCACCAAAAAAATATGTACTTTGAGTTAGCAGAATAACAAAAATGGATGTAAAACGACAACAAATTATTTTTTTGCTCTGAAATTTTTATGACAGATAGGTATTATATAGGGGAGCTATTTGCCATCGGAAATTCATTTCCGTCAAATTTGAGTTGGCATATTTTGAATATAGGTTCACGATTTGATATTTTTTGTATTTTTTTTATTTACAAGAACAGCTCAAATATATATTCATAGGAAAACTGACCAAGTGTAAAAAGTATGTTAATATCATGAAAAAACTTAAAAAGTCAAAATATATACGTCGGTTAATGATAATTTTGCTAAAGCCCCTATGACACTACATTTTTTTTGTATTTTATTTTTTATTAATTGATAGAATGAAACAGCAAAAGAAGAAATGAAAAAGAAACATAAAATAAACAAACAAATAGTGATGATTACTTTTATTTAAATAAAAACCCGCTTAATAAATACCACAAACCGTAAAAAAAACAAAAAATCGCTTCATTTAATGAAAAACAGAAAAGTTGGCAACACTTAATATCATTCATGCGTAAATGTCAAAAAAAAAAATGTAAAATTTTTACATTTTTTTTTTGACATTCAATCATTTGATAACCAAATTTATTGATAACACAAGAATAAAATTTGACGTTTACTGTTTTTTTTAGTATGCTTTTACTATTCACACTTATTCAGATTTCCTATGGTGATATATTTGCACTGTTCACATAAATTCCATCAATACAAAAAAAATGTAGTGTCATAGGGTCTTAAGACTGTCAACAAAATATAAAAATTTTTAACCTAGAATTTCAATTTCCAGAACAAATATTAAGAGAGCTGCCAACTATATTAGTTTTTGCTCGAATAATTTTATTTTTTTTTTGCGATTTCGAGCTATTTTTTGCGATTTTTTGTGGGGGAAAAAGTTGCAATATTTTTTTGTTCTGTTTTATTGTATTCCAGGATTTTTAACTTTAATTTTTTGATTTTTTATGTTTTAATTAATTGTTTATCTCTTATAATAAAAAGATAATCAAATTTTAAAGTTTTTTATGATTTATATTAATAATGAAAATTTCCCGGGAATCACGGGAATTAAATTATTTTTTTCCCGTTTCCAGGGAAATTTAAAAGTCCGGGAATTCCCAAGCCCAAATTTGTATGAACAATTTTTGGGCTAATTTTCGTTTTCTTTTTTGGGCAATTTTTCTTTGGGCGATTTTGCCTACAGCCAACGCATTTACTCAAAAAAAAACTTTTCAAATTCCTAAAAAAATGTCTAGTAATCCAATTTTACCAATATTTGAAAGGTTTCCTTATTTAAAAAAAAAAAAAAACTTTTTACATTTTTTTTTTGTAATTTTACAATTTTTTTCGTAAATGTGAAAAATTTCAAAGCTAATTTTACAAAAAAAATCTAGTAAAGTCACGAGAATTCTTTGTAAGTTTTATAGCGTTAAAAACCTTGTTAATGTACAATTTTATTGGTAAAAAGATGGTAAAATTACAAAAAAGCTCGTAATTTTTACTAGGAATTCTCGTAAAATAAGATTTAGCAAAAAATCTAGTTAGGTTACGAGAATTGCTTATAAGTTTAATCGCGTCAAAAAAGTTTTAAATTTACTGTAAATAATTAGTTAAGCTCAAGGTCAGTGTCTGACTGACCTTGAGCTTAACTAATTATTTACATTAAAATTACAACAAAAGGTCGAACAACACACATATTGAATGTTTTAAATTTACATTTATTTTGGTAAAAAGCTTTTAAATAACATAAAAATTCGCAAATTACAAACTTTTCTTACCATTTTTAACGCTTTTTCAACGTAATTTAATGAGCTGATTGGAAAATATTATTTGGTGGATTCGTTGCAAATATGATTCTTTCTCTTTAACATGTTTTTGTATTTTACGAGTAGATCGGATGTATACAAAGCGAGTTATAATGAAAAAAGTTAAAGATCCTCCAAAAAAACTTTTTTTTTTTGTTTAAATTACTGAATCCATGAAATATGAATTTCAAATATGTCTCAGAAAAATACACTTTTTCTATAGTAAAATGTATCGAAAAAATTTTAATTTTTTAATCTAGGGTACTTTCTATGAAATAGTTTTTTAAACCTGAAAATTTTGGTCTAGAAGGAACGTTTCGGTATCTTAAACTTTTTTTGTAGAAAAATAAGATAGATAAAAATATTTAAGAACCTAATAAGTTTTCTAAGGGATTAAAATCACTAAATCTGTAAATTTTTCTATACGAAGAATTTACCTCACTATAGGAATTTTTTGGTGGGAAAATTGCATAAGTATCTGAGAATTTTATATATAAAAGTGTAGAAAAATCTAAAAAAAATTTTTATAGCAAAAATTTTATAAATCCTAAAAGCTTTTCTGTAGCAAATTGCAATAGAACCTCAGATTTTTTTCTATTGGGATAATGTCTCAGAATCATAAAATTTCTTTTTAAGCAAACAACTTAGAAAAATTTTAAAAACAGGCAACTTTTTTGGAATATACACACAGAAAATAAAATCGTCAAATTTAAATCAACAAACAACAATTGTAAGTCAACCAAATATGATATCAACCAAACATTTAATAAAAACGGACGCCTGTTAGTCAATAAAACAAAACTTCGATTTTATTGTCAACAAACTCAGTCAAGTAATTTTATTTCAAAATTATTCAATTCAATACAAATAATAGTTTTAGAGAACTATTACAAACTCGTTTATCATTTTTTTTTTAATTTTTTTTTTAACAATCAATATTTACAAACGTTAGTTGATATCAAAAATTTCCGTATGTCCAAATTCAGACAGGGCAATTTTAATTGCGGCAATTCTGATTTTGTAGTGTATCGGAGAGAGAGGGAAGAATTTTACCTCTCTCTCTGATACACTAAAAAATCACAATTGCCGCAATTAAAATTGCCCAATGTAAATACGCACTATAGAAGCACTTTCAGTGAAAAAGTTAATTGTATTCACAAATATGGGGGTCAATAAAACAATTCGTTTTTTTCTGTGCATGTCTCAAGTTTAATTTATTTTCCATTGGAAAATTATTTTCATTATTATATTTTATCGGGGTCTCAGAAAAATTATTTTGAATCTGAGAATTTCTTGAGGAGACATCTTTCAAAATATCAAATATTTTCTAAAGTTCTGAAACCTTTTCTTATTAGAATAAATATTTAAAATTTTGTTTTTTTAAACAAAATCATAACAAACAAGAGGCAAACATTAAAAACCTTAACTTATGATTCAAATCCGACCTAAGGTTCCCCAAAGAGCTGGATCCGCGCCTGATTGTGCATTAATTCACTCCCAGTTTAATTAAAAATATAAAAATAAACGAATTATTGCACAATTAAAAGTCAAAATTTTACCAAAATTTTTGCAAAGGATTATTAAACTTTACTAAAAAAAATAATTTATGCAAAAAAACGTGTTTTTTAAAAAGTTGGTCCTTATTCGCATGAACTGTTTATATAACAAATTTTTTTTATTAATTTTAACAGGAATTAAATAAACTTGATTTTTTTTATATATTTAAGAAAAATGTCTTTGGAGGTAAAAATTTCTTCCATTTATTGGGGAATTTTATTTAAGCAAAATTATGAACTATTTAGTAGAGCATGAACTTTAGCTTTTTCTTACAGCTTAAAAAATGTCCATACTTTTAGAAAAATTTTACTGAATTGTGGGATAATTTAAGAACAATTTCAAAGCGAATAGTGTCTCAAAATCTATTTTGGTATTTTTTATTAGTACAGAATCTAAGATATTTTTTCAAAAGCTATTCTAAGATATTTTTTATCAAAAAGCTTTTAAAAAAATTGCTTGTCTCTGAGACAATTTAACAATTTGAAAATTTAACAACCCGAGTAAAAATAAACATATATAACAATATATAACTTGATGCAAACATAATAAATCATATATGATTATAATTTAAAAGGTGTACGGTTGATATAATTATATAAAATTATATGAGGGTCAATACAAAATTTGTTTTTCTGTATAATTTAATATAAAATTATATATATCCTATTCTGTTTCATATATAACACTATATGTTTCCATTAAACCAACAATTTTCTAAGTTTTTAAGGCAAAGTATTAGAAACTTTTTAAAATGTTCCTAAACTTTTCCTTGTTAGGGTTATGTATATTACCTATCTGGTTCGAAGCATACCCGAACATTTTTTTTGTTTAAGAAAATTATATGTTTGGTGAATGTATCGTTGACCTGTGGTGTATCTCAACCCAAACCAAAAAACACCAGGATTTTACATGTTTTTATGCAATTAGATCAAATTAGATCCACTAATATATGGCAATGTCTGGTCAAATCTCGGATGAAATCAAATCATATTTTATAGAAGTTGATATTTTTTAATGCAAAAACATCTACCATTATTCGGATCAAATTGCGTATAAATATATATTGTGTTACATATCATTATATATTGTATCATATAAAATTTTTTACTCGGGAATATTTAATTTTGATCAATGTAAGGCAAATTTTATTCAAATTTAGATAATAAATTATTGTTTTAATTTTATTGAATTCATTAATTAAGTAATTTGTTTTAATTAAGAGAATAAATTAGTTAATAAATAAATCTTTGTTTTTTTTTTAATTTGGCCAACACTTTTAAATGATAAATTATTAAATTAGTTTAAAAAAAAATATATATTATAAATTTTTATAGTCTTTTGTTGTTGTATGTTTAATAAAGTTAATAATTTATATTTTTTTTTTGTTAATTTTAAGCTTAAACACCATGTGCTTTTAGCTTCAAATATAATTTGTTTGTTTAAATCAACGTCTAAAATATATAGCTGCCAGTTTTAAGTATGTAAAATCTTAAAAAAAGTTACTTAATTTTTTGTTTAATTTTCTTTGTTTACCCATTAAAAAATAAAGGTACTAAAGTCACGCGACGTTGTTTAACAAAAATAAAACAATACATACAATAATAATTATTAAAAAATGTTTTTTGTTTGTTTTGTTAATAACAAGATTTCAAAAAATGGATGATGTCGTTTGTTTTATATCAGTTATAGAATTATAAATGTATCACTTTTAAAGCTTAAATTGTTTTTTTTTTTTTTGTTTTTGTTAATTTAATTAATCTATTTATAAAACTAATTGTAACGAGAGCTTTTGAGAGCTAATTCATAATTATTATTTTATTTTTAATTAGAGAGCTTAAACCAAGAGAGCTTTTTTTAAAAGCTCTCTAAGCGCTCGATTTTCTAGGATTCGTATTGTTCTGTTTTTTTTGCTATTTATATTTTTAACATTTTAACAAAATTTTAAATATTTTTTTTTAAGGTTAATTAAAAACAAAAACACGTATTATTAAATATTATGTTTTTTCTTATTTTTTTGTTTTTTTTTGTAAATTTTAAGCTTATTTCTATTTTTGTTTTAAGTTTGGTTTGAGTTGCTTTAAGCTATAGCGCTATGATGATACATTATCCTCCGAAGCATCAAATTCTTCAGGTGGATTCTTCTTAACACAATCCCGTACGCCTTGTAAAATTATAACAATTCTACGATCCAAAGCTTCTAGATGTGGTTCCCATAAAATTGGACTTACCGGATCAACACTCATCGAATTTCGCATTAATGTTGATAACTGTTTGGGTCCATTATGGAATCTATAAAAAGGAATTAATAACAAAAAAATACGTATTAATGAAAATAGTAATCAACAAGTGAGAGTTTCAAATCCAGGTGTGACGAATGTTTTACATTCTCCAACATGTGAAAAAAGTGCTGACTTTTTTGGAGAGGTGAGGGGGGGTCGAATACACGCTGGGGAACACCTTCTCTTTGATGAAAAAAAGGTTTAAAAAGTAATTTATTATGAGTTTTGCACTAAAGCAATACAATTTAATCATTACTAAGATATTTTCTAATATCCACGCCCACAAAATGCGTCATTTTCCAATCCCTTGGGTCCAACTGCGAGACTTTGATATTTTTTAAGCATAAAAATGTTTCAATTATTTAACAAAAATCCAAAAAAAAAAAGAAAAATTTAACTTTTCACAGAAAATAATATCGTAATTTTTTTTTTAATTAAAAATGGATTTGATATCAAATTTAACTTCAATTAAACATTTTAATTGATTCAATTAATGTTTTAATTGAATTCTTAACTTTACTGAAAACAAAAATAAAATAAACAAACGAAACCGGTTTTGTATGCATTGAAAAAATAAAAATGCAAAAAACAACAAAAAAAACTTTTGAACTATTGTTTTGTATATTTTGGTGGTAGCAGCCACCAAAAAAATTTAGTTTCATTGTTTTCTTTAAGGCGAGTGGTCGTTGCGGATAAAGTGTTTTGCTAATAAAATGTGTACAGTTGAAACAAAAAAAAAAAAAATAATATGAGGCATTTGCCTTGTGTTTTGCACATTGAAATATAAACATTTTTTTTTGTTTCAACTTTACTAAAGCGACAAAAATGCATGCAATAACAAGATTTAAAAATAAAAATGTAATTTTAAATAGTTATTGATATTTTAAAATACTACTAAAATGTTTCTATGCAAAACTATACCAACTGTTTATATTTAATAAACAATAAAATTCTTAATAATATAAAACAATAAAATTCTATGTTTATTTATTTTAGGGCATTTTTTGAAGTTTAACTTTTAAAATTAAATTGAGTTTTGGTCTTTTTTCAATTAAACATTTTATGTGAATCAATAAATCTATATTATTGATTTTCAATTTTATATTAATTTTTTTTTAGTTTATTTAATTACAATTTTAATTGGTTTTCCATTTTATTTTCAATTAAAACTTTAATTGATTCAATTAACAATTTAATTAAGTTTTAAAACTATTTTCAAACAAAATGAATAATTAATATGCGCATTTTCGTGATACGTCCGAAATCAATTAATTTTTTAATTGAATCAACGAATTTCGTAATTGAAATTCATTTTTATTTTTTTCTGTGTTTAGTGGTTGGTTTAGTTCTCTAAAGGGGAGCTTTTTTCCCTTTGTCCGATATTGTCCGTTTTACGAACTTAAATTACCTACACTCAAAAAAAACCTTGTAAAATGAACAGAAAAACTTGTAACGTTTATTTTTTGCTACCTCCTATTTGACAAGAATTTCTTGTAATTTTACCAATAATTTCGTAATTAACAAGCTTTTTACCAATACAGATAAAACTTACAAGGAGGTCTCGTGATTTTACTAGATTTTTTGCTACCTCCTATTTTACGAGAATACCTAGAAAAAATTGCGAGCATTTTTGTAATTTTACAAGCTTTTTAACAATAAAATTGTACATTTACATTTTTTTGGCAAAATAAAACCTACAAGGAATGCTCGTGAATTTTCTTTTTTTTTTTTTTTGTAAAAAAAAAGTTTAAAATATGTAAATTTACAAAAAAAATGTAAATTTCGATCGAAAACTTTTTGTTAAAAAAACAATGAAAACTGTCAAATATTGGTAAAATGGGATTACGAGACTTTTTCTAATAATTTGACAATGTTTTTTTTGGTGTATGACCATTAGGGTGGCACGAATTATGACTTTTTTCGAATTTCGTTGATCGCCGGGCAAAAAATGTAGTAAAATCACGAAAACTGTCTGCAAGTTTTATAGCGTAAAAAAATTGTAAACTTGCAATTTTTTTTAGTAAAAAGCTTGTAAAATTACAAAATTATTGGTAAAAAGCTTGAAAAATAACAAGGAATTCTTGTCAAATAGAAGGCAGCAAAAAAAAGTTACAAACTTTTCTTGTAATTTTACAAAGTTTTTTTTTTTGAGTGTACCATAAAAACACTTTTTCACTTTGTTCGGGACTTTCCGATTTTCACGTCGAAAAAGGAACCCTTGCCCTACAGGTACAATATTTTTGTGGGTTTCGTAAAAAGCTATATTTGCTCCACTAGACTGGCATTTTTCTGTATAGCAAAATTTTTTGTTCTCTGATTTTCAAAGTCCGGGCATTTGTTTATTCTACTAGGCCTAAACTTCATGTGGTACCAATTTGAGGCCAATCGTATTAAACTAATTCGTGGCGCCCAGCGGTCAAAGTTTTGGATTTTTGAAAAATTTAAAAAAAAAATATATATAAAAAATAAATATATCTTTCGACACATCGTATTTGTTAATTTTGATGTGCTGAGCACGAATATAAAAAAAAACAAGTACAAAAGTTAAATTCGGCCGTGCCGAATGTATTGATACCCTCCACAATATCAAAATGATTATTGCAAAAAAAACTTAAAAAAAAAAATTTGAAAAAAAAATTTCCGCGAAAAAAAATTTTGGAAAAAAAAATCCGAGATTTTTTTTTTTGTCAAAAATGTGTTCGTACTTGTTTAAGTACCTTTCGGTGTTCAATTATGTTCACATATGTCAACCAGCAGCCGAATTAAAGCATTTTGCATTTTTAGGTTATGTTGAATGTACCAACATTTTTGAGGTGTCCTTACATTTTCGATCATAACTTTTGAACCGCTGAACCGATATCGCTCAAATGCAATACCAAACTGCTCAGGAGAACTTCCAATAAATATGTTAAGTTTCAGTCATCTCCGTGTTATATTTTGGTCGTGATCACCATTTCCACAGACAGACGGACAGACGGACAGACGGACAGACGGACAGACGGACAGACGGACAGACGGACATCGCTAGAATGTCTTAAAATCGATCACTGATCAATAATATATGTGGGGCATTCCATGTGAAATTCTCTTCAAGTCTTTGTCAACCGATGTTTACGTAGAATATTACATGTCTTCTGGCCAGACACTATATCAAACAACGATCTATGGCAAAAAACGCAACAAAACCCTGTCACAGTTGACATACAAATGCGAAAGATGAATTGGCTGGGTCATACATTCAGAAAGCCACATGATGACGTCACCGGAAAAGCAATTGAATACAACCCTCAAGGCAGCAGGCGAAGAGGCAGACCAGCCAGTGTTGCCAATAGTAGGGGGAAATCCCTACAAATAGGGTTTTTTTCATAAAAAAAGATAGCGTAGGGGAAAAGGGACAGATTTTCTTTTTTGATCAAAATGTAGGTACTTTTTAAAAAAGAATTGATATTTTTAATATTAAACGTTTTGGCAAAGAAAAAATGGCACCAAATCATTTGTTTTTAAAATTGGTTAATAAGACAACATTATTTAAGCCCTGTAAGTTGTTCACCAGTATAAAAATGTTTCAAAACATAAATTTGAAAATTTGAGCTGTTTTAAAATACAAAACAAAAATATCCTCATACATACATATAAACGGGTTATTTTACGGATCTTCACCAGAAAAAGAAATACCTCTTTAGAGAAATTTTGAACGTTTTTGTCAAGCCAGCTAAAATTTAATGTTTTTTGACAGATTTTCACATAAAAACCGAACAATTTTTTTATTATTATTAAACCTACTCAATCAAAATATAGTATATTAATAGTTAAATAAAACAATTTTTATTTAAAAATTTATCAGAATTTGAACAAAATTTGTAGTTTTAACTTCGTTTAAACTTAAAACAAATATAATTGACGTATCGAATACTCACATTTAGTATTTGAACTTTTAAATGTCCAAAAAGTGAATAAAATTTGGTTTTGTTTTAAACATTTTAGCTGCTAAAACGTAGGGATATATGTAGGGATTTTTTTTGGAAAATGTAGGGAGAAAAGGGATTTTTTTTAATATGTGTAGGTTTTTTTCTTTTAAAAAAATGGCAACACTGAGACCAGCAAATACATGGCGACGGCAAGTAGAAGCTGAACTACGCACAGCTGGAAAGAGTTGGAGCGAAGCTAAAAGATTGGCAACAGACAGAATTCAATGGAAATCATTTGTAATGGCCCTATGTTCCAACTAGGAATTTTAAAGGACTAAATATATATTCCATGTGAAATCGGACACTTTGAAAAACTTTTTTTTTAGATTTTCCCAATTTGTTTACAGTTTTTAGTACCCTTCGAAAACTCCTTTGTGGTAAATTTTCAGATTTTTTTGATGACCCGTTCAAAAGATATCGAATTTTTAAAAATTGATAGTTTGTTCCTTTACTCAAACTTCTTTTAATCATAACTTCTTCAATAATGGTCCAAACTTCAAATTTTTTGTTTCAAAATTTTTGTTTTTCTAAGTAATTTCTAAAAAAAAATCCCAAAAAATTCTTAAAAGCGCTCTAGTATGCGATTTTTAAGTTTTAAGATTTAAATCTCATTTTTGAAACTGTTTGTACTCTTCGATTTTTTTGTAATTTTTTTGTGTAAAACTTCTATCAATTCTACAAATTTTTTGCCCAGGACGATCGTGGGATAACGATTATTACTATTTTTTAAAATTTTTTGAAAAAATTTTATTGTAATTTTCCAATCTTAAAATCATTTCTACTGCTCCAATGGTGCGTCATAGAGGGGTCCTTTATAAGACCGACCCCCATTAATTTTTACGTCTTAACATTTCTTTGGAACAAACTTTGGAACTACCGGTCCAATGGAGCGTCCGAGAGGGGTCATTAGTGAGACCGACCCCCATTTATTTTTACCCTACAACATTTTTTCAAAACATACCTACGCCCTATCTCCACTCCCTAAGTAGGCTCCCATACAAAATTACATTTTAATAAAATTTGCTCCAACTGTTATTTGTATGGGAGCCTACTTAGGGAGTGGAGATAGGGCGTAGGTATGTTTTGAAAAAATGTTGTAGGGTAAAAATAAATAGGGGTCGGTCTCACTAATGACCCCTCTCGGACGCACCATTGGACCGGTAGAAGCTGATTAAATTAAACAAATTTACAAAAATTAAAAAATTTGTATGGGGACCGCCTGAACAGTTAAAGATAGAGGGTAGGTGTGTTCAGAGAAAATGTTTGGACTAAAAAAATATTGTGGGTCGATCATACATTTTGTTGCTCTAAGGGCACTATTAGGGCTGTTAGAGCGGTTGGAACAAATTTTAAAAAATGTCGTTTTGTGTGGGAGCCCCCTTAAAAATTGGGGATAGGGTATTAGTTTGTTCCAAAGAAATGTTAAGACGTAAAAATTAATGGGGGTCGGTCTTATAAAGGACCCCTCTATGACGCACAATTGGAGCAGTAGAAATGATTTTAAGATTGGAAAATTACAATAAAATTTTTTAAAAAAATTTTAAAAAATAGTAATAATCGTTATCCCACGATCGTCCTGGGCAAAAAATTTGTAGAATTGATAGAAGTTTTACACAAAAAAATTACAAAAAAATCGAAGAGTACAAACAGTTTCAAAAATGAGATTTAAATTTTAAAACTTAAAAATCGCATACTAGAGCGCTTTTAAGAATTTTTTGGGATTTTTTTTTAGAAAGTACTTAGAAAAACAAAAATTTTGAAAAAAAAAATTTTTAAATTTGGACCATTATTGAAGAAGTTATGATTAAATGAATTTTGAGTAAAGGAACAAACTACCAATTTTTAAAAATTCGATATCTTTTGAACGGGTCATCAAAAAAATCTGAAAATTTACCACGAAGGAGTTTTCGAAGGGTACTAAAAACTGTAAGCAAATTGGGAAAATCTAAAAAAAAAGTTTTTCAAAGTGTCCGATTTCACATGGAATGCCCCATATACTTTATGGGGTCCTAGACCGATATTTCGATGAGTTACAAACGGAATGACAAACTTATATATACCCTCTATCACTAAGTGGAGGGTATAAAAAAAAAAATCGGTCGAACAGCTTTCGAGATATCGCTATCTGAAATTTGCAAAAAATGGCGTTTTTTTCCTACGATCAAGAAATTTTGTAAAAAAAGTCTCAAAATTTCATTCCGCCAACCCTTTTGTAGAGCTTGAGACAATCTTACATTTAAAACTAATATGAGCCAAATTCGATCATTTTAAGCCGTGGCGCCCTTCGATCAAAGTTTTGGACTTTTGGAAAACTTCCACCAAAATTTTGGATTTTTGAAAATGAAAATATAAAAAAAAATATCTTATGATACATTCTTTTTATTAATTTTATCATGCTGAATACGAATATAAAAAAATTTATAAAATCTGTCGAACGGTTTTCGAGATATCGCCATTTAAAGTTTGTCAAAATAATGCAAAATGGGCGGTTTTTTCCTACGTTTAAGAATTAAAAAAAAAAAAACTCTAAAAATTTCTTTATTTTAACCCTTTCATAGAGCTTGATACAATCTTTCACTTAAGCTTAATTTGAGCCAAATCCGATCATTTTAACCCGTGGCACCCTTCGATCAAAGTTTAGGGTTATTGGTAAAAAGTTTCTAAACAGCCAAAACTTTGATCGATGGGCTTAAAATGATCGAATTTGGCTCAAATTAGTTTTAAATGAAAGATTGTCTCAAGCTTCACAACAGGGTCGACGGAATGAAATTTTGAGACTTTTTTTTAAAAAATTTCTTGAACGTAGGAAAAAACACCATTTTTACAAATTTGAAATGCCGATATCTCGAAAACCGATCGAGCGATTTTAATTTTTTTTTGATATTCGTGCTCAGCGAATCGAAATTAACAAATATGATGTGTTGAAAGATAAAATGTTTTTAAATTTTATTTTAAAAAATTTTTCAAAAATCCAAAACTTTTACCGCCGGGCGTCACGGGTTAATTTAATCCGATTGACCTCAATTTTGTACCACATAAGTTTTCGACCTAGGACAATTAAAATTTGCCCGGACACTTGGGAAAATCGAAAGTTGACAAAAAAAATGCCAGTCTATTGCTCCACCCTAGTATACATTATATTTAAACGAACAATGGTTACATACTATAAATGTGGTAAATTTTAAAAAATTTCAATAAAAGACAAAAAATGATGTAAATTTCAACAAATTTTAACTAAAATTACATTTAAATTGAAAATTTTTAAAATTTAGCTATTTATAGTAGGATGACTTACTAGAGTTGTTTTTTTTTTTTTTTTTTTAATTAAAAGTCATTACAATAATAATGTATTTTGTTACTTACTCTAATAATTTTTTAACGGTGGATTTTCTTAACATACAACACTGTAACATAGGTGCCAATATGGTTAAATCATCATGAAAAGCTTTACCAAAACCTCGACCGTGATCCAAATGTAATGTAAAAGTTTCGTTGCCATAAATTCTGTAATGAAAAAAAAAAAGCAAATTACACAGGGAAACAAAAACAAATTTTAGTATAAATGCGCATTAACTCTTTTATCCGAGATTCATTTGTTATATTGACACATTTAAGCGGGTACTTTTGTATGAACAAATCACTCAAATCCTTTGTTCCGCAGTGTTTTTACTATCAGTAGTCGTTTAATCATAAAAATTAAAATATTTTAAAATAATACACATCAATACATAAAAACGAAATAAAAAACTTTTTTATATTCCCAGGATAATGTCATTAAATTTGTTATGCCTTAACTTTTATTTCTCAACAATAGTGGTTGTGAAAACAACTTGGCAGAAATATTATATACAGTGACTTAAACATATAATGGAACAGTTATATTTGATAGCAGTTCTTTAACGGAAAAGTTATCAATACTAAACCTAATTATTATCAATCGACTATTTAAAAAATAGAAAAAAAAAATATAGGAAATTTTCCAAGATTTAATTTAAGCTTGATAGCGTCCAGATTGAGCAAATATTAAATGAGATATATTAAATAAATATAGTAGAAGAAATACGCAGTTTCTGACCTCAAATTTTTTTGACAACCAATTTTTTGTAAACAAAGAAAAGTTTGAATAATTTTAATATATCATTACTATTCACTTAGGCGTATATTAATAAAAAATAAATTATTTCTTTGTTTACAAAAAGTTGATGGTCAAAAGATCGGAGGTCAAAAAAAGCGGATTTCTTCGGCTGTATTGAAAAAATTTATTTTTTTGTTTGGGTTGTTGGAAAAATAAGTTGATCACAGAATAAAAATTATAAGACCATTTTAAAAATTTTTAATATTTGAACTTGGGAAAATCGACTCAAAAATACTTCCAAAAAATTTTCTAAAAAATGTCTTTAAATAATTTTCATTTTCCAGTGTGACCTTCGTATTTCATTTAATATTTGCTCAATCTGGAAGCTACCAAGCTCAAATTAAAGCTTGGAAAATTTACAATATAGCTTTGAAAAAAAAAAAAGTCGATTGATAATTATCAGGTTTAGTATTGATAACTTTTCCTTTAAAGAACTGCTTCATGTTCCATTATATGTTTTAGTAACTGTACATCGAGATCCCGCTATACAACATTGTTAAAAAGGTCTGTAAGTAGAAACGTCGTAAAAAAGTATTTTCAAATTTACAGAAAAAAAATTTCTAATTCTGAAACATTTTTCTATCGAAAAAATTTTAAATTACTTTTTTCAATTTTAGAAAGAGAAGAAAAAAATCACAGTTTTTTATCCTAATTATTAAAGTGGTTATTCAAAAACAACAAATATCTAAAAGCAATTGAATAAATGTTTAGCTGCCCTTTTGTTCTTTTTTATAAACAAATTTCTATGTAAATTTTCTTCTTTATTTTTTATACCCTACATCAACTCTATAGTACAGGGCATTATGAATTTGTGCTCATATTTGTAACTACCCGAAATATTTGGTTAAGATCCCCCCTTAGGTATAAAGATACTGGAAAGTTTTTTCGAAAATTTTATTTGTAATTCCAAGATTTCAATTGTAATTCGAAAAAAGATCAATTGTATTTCAAAGGAGATCAATTCGAAAAAGATCAATTGCAATTTGTAAAAGGTCATTTGTAATTAAAAAAAATTAATTGCAATTCAAAAAAGATCAATTGACCCTTTTTGATTACAATTGATATATTTCGAATTACAATGATCAATTACAATTACATATGATCGGTCTTCACTGCCTACAATTATTCATTCCGTTTGTAACACCTCGAAATATTGGTCTAGTACCCCATGAAGTATATGGGGCATTCCATGTAAAATCGGAGACTTTGAAATTTTTTTTTTAGATTTTCCCAATTTGTTTACAGTTCTTAGTTCCCTTCGAAAACTCCTTCGTGGTAAATTTTTAGATTTTTTTGATGACCCGTTCAAAATATATCGAATTTTTAAAAATTGGTAGTTTGTTCCTTTACTCAAACTTCTTTTACTCATAACTTCTTCAATAATGGTCCAAATTGCAATTTTTTCTTTCAAAATTTTTGTTTTTTTACGTACTTTTTACAAAAACAAATCCCAAAAAATTCTTTAAAGTGCTCTAGTATGAGATTTTTAAGTTTTCAAATTTAAATCTCATTTTTGAAAATGTATGTACTCTTTGTTTTTTTTTTATTTTTTTGTGTAAAATTTCTATCGATTCCACAAATTTCTTGCCGAGTAGGATCGTGGGATAACGATTATTACTATTTTTTTAAATTTTTGAAAAAATTTTTATTGTAATTTTCCAATCTTAAAATCATTTCTACTGATCCAATGGTGCGCCATAGAGGGGTCATTTCCAAGACCGACCTCCATTAATTTTTACGTCTAAACATTTCTTCGGAAGAAACTTATACCCTATCTCCAATTTATAAGGGGGCTCCCACACAAAATGACATTTTTTAAAATTTGCTCCAACCGCTCTAACTGCCCTAAGAGCAATAAAATGTACGACCAACCCACAATATTTTATTAGTCCAAACATTTCCTCTAAACACACCTACCCTCTATCTTTAACTATTCAGGCGGTCCCCATACAATTTTTTAATTTTTTGTAAATTTGTTTTATTTACACACAGAAAACTAATTTGCCAATTTCCAATCGAAATTCGGTTGATACAACTAAAATTCGGCTGCTACATTTGAATGTAGGTTGTCACAACTGAATATCGGTAGTCACAACTGAATTCGGTTGATATAACTGTCTTTTTATTGAAACAACCAGAAAATTCGGTTGTCCGAGCCAAATACTTATATATAGCAGCAACTGAATATTGAATAAGTACAAATGAAAAATTCGATTGGACAGTTTTTTCTGTGTGTAATTAGCTTCTACCGGTCCAATGGTGCGTCCGAGAGGGGTAATTAGTGAGACCGCCTCCATTTATTTTTACCCTCCAACATTTTTGTAAAACATACCTACGCCTTATCTCCCTAAGTAGGCTCCCATACAAATTACAGTTGGAGCAAATTTTATAAAAATGTAATTTTGAATGGAAGCCCACTTAGAGAGTAGAGATAGGGCGTAGGTATGTTTTACAAAAATGTTGAAGTGTAAAAATAAATGGGGATAGGTTTCACTAATGACGACTCTCGGACGCACCATTGAACCGGTAGAACCTGATTAAATAAAACAAATTTCCAAAAAAAAAAAAATTGTTTGGGGACCGCGGTCGACCGCCTTAATAGTTAAACACAGAAAAAAAAAATTCATTCCTGGAATAAATTTTTTCATAAACTGTATGAATTGAACATGACTTTTTTTCCCAAACCATGTTCATACGGTGTATGAATTTTTTTATAAATATTATGAACAAATTCATGGGGATTTTTATTAAATTTTTTGGCAAATTTTGTACACGAAATCAATTCTATGATGAATACAATAAAAATTAAGAAAAAACAAATAGATTTTTATTGCAAAAAAATTCATTTTTATTTATGTACATATATTAAATTCATTGGTCTAAATTTAATAAAATAATTAAAAATACATGCAAAATTTGTGTGATCGCCGTGCATATTATTGCGGGTAAGCTTCATCTCTTAGCACTAGTAAAATTAACCAACTCATTCTTCAACAATTGATGGCAGAAAACAAAAAAATGGACATGGCATCAAGATAAAATTGCTGTAAAGAAAATAAGAAGAAATACATTTTTTACTTTAAAATGTTTATGGAAATCCATACTTTTCACACATACCTTTATTTTTCTAATTTGTTATATATCCTCCATGGTACGCGAATATAAAATCCCACTTCTAAAGCATTTTTTTCAAAGAAAATTAATTGTTTGACATTTATTTTCTAATTTTCAACTAAATAATTTTTTTGATTTTTTTTTTTTTAAATTGAAACAAAATAAAAAGATTTATAAAAAGTATAAATAAATTCATACATAGTATGAACTGAAATTAAAGAAAACAATTCATACTATTTATGTACAGAATTTTTTCTGTGAAGATAGGGTAGGTATGTTCAGAGAGAATGTTTGGACTAAAAAAATATGTGACTTGGTCATATATTTTATTGCTCTAAGGGCACTTTTAGGGCAGATAGAGCGGTTGGAGCAAATTAAAAAAAATGTCATTTTGTGTGGGAGCCCCCTTAAAAATTAGAGATAGGGTATTAGTTTGTTGCGAAGAAATGTAAAAATTAATAGGGGTCGGTCTTGGAAATGACCCCTCTATGACGCACCATTGGAGCAGAAGAAATGATTTTAAGATTGGAAAATTACAAAAAAAAAATTTAAAAAAATTGTAATATTTGTTATCACACGATCCTACTGGGCAAAAAAATTGTAGAATCGATAGAAGTTTTACATAAAAAAATTTCATATAACTCAAAGAGTACATAAATTTTCAAAAATGAGATTAAAATTTTAAAACTTAAAAATTTTACAACTAAAAAAAAAAATAGTAATTTTTCTTTTTTTTACAAAAATGAAAAAAAAAGTTTTTTACTCAAAATGAAATATTTCTAATCAAAATTGTACTATCCTCAAAAAAGGGCATTGTGAAGGGTATTCATAGATTCGGCCAAGACGAATTAAACTTTTCTACTTGTTTTTTAATCTTTTTTAATAGAAAATTGTTCTGTACTATACTCTTTTGTTCAATTGTTTTGTAACTTTTTTTTTGTTTGATTTTCACAAACATTTCTGTTAAAATCTATCAGTGATTTTGAGTTTTTTTTTTAGACTTTTTATCAAGAATTTATTTAGATTTTTTGTTCACTGGTAAATACTTAATGGAACCATTTTAGATAAAATAAAAAAAAAAATGTGTTTAATAGGTCAAAAAGTTAAGCTGCTCAAAATTAAATAGAAAACAAAAGTACATAGAAAATAAATTAAAAACATTTAAATGGCAATACTTATTGTTAGTATGAATGCTACTATTAATTTAAATTGAAAAAGTTTAAAGATAAAATTGTTGAGACAATCATTAAAATTGAAATCTTATAAATATGTAATTTTATATTGCAATTATTTCAAAAAAAAAAAATATTTTAAAGCTACTATAAATTTTGTATTTTTTTAATTTTAGCGAACAATGATTTTATTTTACGTTACAATATTATTCCTATCTGTGACATCTTTATCGTCCCAGCAAAACTTAGATAACCAAATAAGGTATAAAATAAGGTATAGGATCTCTTATTTTATACATTGCAGCATTGATGATTTTAACAGGCGATGAGACTCAAAGTAATGCATCCACATTATCACAAAGAATACCAGTAAGGTATAAAATAAGTCATAAATTTATAACAAAGAATACGAGTAAGGTGTAAAATATATGATATTTTATAGGTTACGAGAAATAAAATAATATAGCATACCAGAAGATAATATATAATGTGTTACGAGTAGTGAAAAAGTAATTTTGTATTAAATTTACTCACGTGATTGTAAGTGAGTGTAAGTGAGTGTAAGTAGATAAAATATGCTCGTGAGAGAGTGTCGTTAGAAATTTCCTGTCGTGAGCCCATCTCTAGTTTAAACTTATGCATGTTTTATAAAATAATTATTTTTTATGTTATTGTAATGCATTATGCATCCAATTATAAATAATACATTATTTCAAACTTTCAAATAATACATAATGTAACCAAATATTAGTCATCCATGATTTAAGGTTTAGAAATAACAAATATGAAATTCACTTTTTCCAATAATCATGCATTACGTATCAAATTATTAGTAATGCATTATTTTTCACTTGAAAATAATACGTTGTGGAACAAATGTTTGGTAAGACACCATAAAATAATGCTACAAATAAGTTATATGCATTACCTGGTAATGTGTTATATAATCACTACCCATTACCAAAGTTTTGCTGGGGTGTTCTTAAATTTATCAAAAAACAACAAAAATTTTTTTTTTTTTTTTGAAATTTTATGTATTATTACGAAAGAGGACTTTTCGTAATTTGTCGGGCAAATTTTGGTTCCTGTTAGTCTAAAAACTCTTTGTCGAACAATACTAACCCGTGCAGATGGTGGTTTAAAGTTTTTTGTACAATCCAAAAATTTTTCTTCAGCGCCGAACTTTATCCCACCAGCGGCACGGAGTAAAATTTTCCGATTTGGCTTAAAATTTAAATATACAGTTTTCAGACCAAACAGAATTGCCAGGCAATCGACGAAATTCGTAAAAAGTAATTTTTTGTGATAACACATAAACTTCGAAAATTTGGTAAAAAAAAACGTATTTTTTCTGTTTTTTTGATACATTTTAGAACGATAAAAATGTCACAGATAGGAATAATATTTTTTTTTGTGAATATGATCACATTTTAGTGAATTGAATGAATTCGCTTTAGACTCATTCGATTAATAAACAGCGAATGCATTCGATTTATTTTTCATTTGACTTTCAAAAATCGAATAAATTCGAGTTTTTTTTCATCCGACTTTTAAAAATCAAATGCATTCACTTGCGAATGCAATCGATTTTATTTTCATTCAATTTGAAAAATCGAATGGCATATTCATTCATTGCATAAAAATAACTTAAAAAACTAACCAAGATAGAGCAAAACGGAATAAATTTTTTGTCCATAGTATCGCTAACACTCTTCACACTTTTTGTCGTGTGGGCAGTTGATATGTGCATTTTTTAAATTTTCGGGAACACCAATTTTTTTGGATTCAAAATTAGGGGCCATCGTATATAAAGAGAGTCGGCAATACTATGGACCAAAATTTGGCTCCGTTCGGTCTATCTATTTAAAAAATCGATTGCATTCGCAGTGGAATGATAAAAAATCAAATGCATTCGATTTTTATAAATCGCATGAACAAGAAATCGAATGCATTAATTTTTTTTCCATTCAATCGAATGAATTCCAAGGACTGCATTCATTGTTGATTTATGAAATCGAATGCATTCACTGACTATGACAATTGAATTGATTTTTTTGAGAATTCATTCGAAAAGGATTTCATTCTTCGAAGCTCTGCTTGAAGTGAATGAGAAGTTTGGATTTTAGAAGGTATTGGTACCCCTTTGGGAGCTGTTTAATATGGGACAAATGGAAAACCGAGAATCGAGTTCAAAGTCATCTCAGTGATTTTAAAAAATTAGCAGTTTGATTCTTAGAAGGTCTTAATACCCCTTTGGAAAGCTGTTAAATACACCGTCCGACAAAGAAAAAATGCCTGCGAATTTTGTACTCATGCGCAAAACATTATTTAATGTTGATTTAAATCATGATAATGTTTTGCGGAAGATTTCGGTGTACTTGCCAAAGCAAAATTTTTTTTGAAAAAATAATGTTATATTACCTTGATATCCCATGCAAAACGAATTGAAATATATGTCGAGAGGACCTTATTAAAAAACCAAAAGAGCTCTACATTTCGTAAGTGACTGCAAAAATTAGTGCAAAAAAGTGTTTTTACATTTTGGAGAGTATAAAAGAGTCGGCACCAAAGAATATACCACTCTCACTTGCAGGCGCGGATCCAGAAATTTCATTTGGGGGGGGGGGGAGAATTTTTTTTATAAAAAAAAAATTTAATGTTTGTTAATGTTTTAATATTGAGTTAATGAGTTTTTAATATTGAGTTACAAATTGAAAACCAAAAAATAAATTTTTTTCTAAAAGAATTTTTCAATTAAAAAATGCTATAGTATTTAAATCAGGCGTGGATCCAGCTTTTGGATTTGTGGGAAGCTTTTTTGCACAACATTTTTTTTACGATTTACTTCGTAAATAAGGCCGTTGATAGTCTACGTCTGTCATATTCCAATTTTTATGATTGAACAGTCATAACATCAATATTTTTCTATACAAACCACCAAAAAACATTAAAAAATTTTTAATTTTATTTGCAAATTTTAAGACCTGCTCTCGAGACGATTATTAAATTGACAAATAAAATCTAAAATTATTGAAATTTATTGTATGTAGGTTTATATAGAAAAATATTTATATAATGACTTTCAGTCACAAAAACTGGCTTATGACAGTCATATCCACTCACAATTGTGAATAGACCCATACAATTTTACATAAAAAGTCTTATTTTTCAAAAATTTATTTTCATACTAAAAGCTTAATATTCCGAAAAAACTTTTTAATAAGAATAACATTTTTATGCATGTTTCCTTCACACAATTTCTCAGATGTTGAAACATATTTAGTACAGAAAAATTCTTAGATTCTAAAATATTTTTCATTTAGAAATATAACCCTTTTTAAGATATAAAAATGTTCAGATTTTTAAACCCTTTGGTATAAAAGTTCTCAGATCAAAGTTTTCTTATAGAAAATGTCTCAAATTTTTAAACTTTATTTTATAGAAATAATCTGAGATTCTGAGAGATTCTTCCTTTAATTTTTTTTTTTCAAATTCTGATAAAATGTTCTTATAAAAAATCTCTGAAATAATTCTCGTTTTAAAGTAATTCTCAGATTCTAAGAAATTTTTCCTAAAATTCTCAGATCCTGAAACATATTTCGTAAGAGAAAATAGTCAGATAATACAAAAGTATCAGTTTCTAAAACATTTTATAAAAAAATGTTGATACACTTTTCAAAAAACAAATTCTTAAATTGTATAGCATTTTTCAATAGAAAAAATTTTACTTTTTTATGCCACCTAATGTTTTCTAAAGCAACTTCTTAGATTTTGAAACATTTTTCATATAGAAAAACTATTATTGGACAAGAGAAAAATTTGCATATTAAAATTCGCAGATTGTAAAAGATTTTTCAAACAGAGAAATTCTCATATTCTTAAAAAATTGTCGATAAAAAAATTTAAGATTCGGAAATATATTTATCCATAGAAAAACTCAGATTCTGAGAGGGTTTTTTTGTAGAAATGTCCGATTCTGTGATTTTTTTTTACAGAAATTTTTTTTGGCAGTTTCTGAAACATTTTTCCTAAGGAATATTTCTCAGCTGCTAAGGGATTTTTTTCTACAGAAAGTTATTAGACATTTTTCCTAATATTTGAGGTAATTTCTTAATAAAAATTCTTTCATTCTGAGTCAAATAAGTATCAAAAATTTTTCAATATATAAAGTCTAGAATTCTGAGACATTTTTCTACAACAAATATTTAAGATAATACTTTTTCTTAGGAAAGAGGCTATTTGTGCTGACGTAAATCATATACACACACACATACCTCTCCTGAAAATTTTTTGCATCCTGGTCATTTTCTCTGTTCCTTTCCCTTCCTTTTTTCCTTTCCCTTTCTTTTTTTTCCTTTCCTTTCTTTTTTTCCTTTCCTTTCTTTTTTTGAAATCGTTTTGGGGGGGGGGAGAAATCCCATTCTCCCCCCCCCTGGATCCGCGCCAGCTCACTTGTTTAATGTACATTTGATAAACAAATGGAAAATTTTTATGTGAAAAGCTTAGACTTGGTGAAAAAGTAGTTTTGATAAAAAAAAATATTTTTTTTTCACGAAAAACAAAAATCTGTTAAAAAAAAATTATGGAAACTAAATATGAAAAAAAAAAAATTTTGGTTAGAAAAAAATTGATAATAAAAAATTTATGAAAAATAAATTTTGATGAAAAAAAAATTTTTATGTTCAAATTCTGATTAATTTTTATTAAAAAAATAAAAATTGCTTTATTCGACCTTTAAAATATTATATTTTGTGAGGATGTTTGTTCTGGCTCGAGGTCATTATTTTCTTTACTTATTAAAACCATGATATTCTCATAGCATAATTTTCAAGAAAACTATTTTTTGTTTTAAATTTATTTATGTTGGTCATTTTTGCAAGACTTAATCGACACGTGTTTCGGAATTTGTCAGATTCCATTGTCAAGATTATTTAGCAAAATTCATTCACAACAACAAAAAACATATTGTTGTAGTCCAATGGACTATCGTATGTAAAATGTTTTAAATATTTTTGTTGGTTATTGACAATCGTTGCTTTACTAGTATAGTACAATTTCTTCGTCTTTCTAATTCACATTGTGGATAGAGTCGAATATGTATTAATACTTTAGTTTGTGCACAAACGATTTGTCATTAGACTCGTTTGCTACTTTGCAGTAAATCGTTTCTATTTTTGCTAAATAATCTTGACAATTGAATCTGACAAATTCCGAAACACGTGTCGATTAAGTCTTGCAAAAATGACCAACATAAATAAATTTAAAACAAAAAATAATTTTCTTGAAAATTTTGCTATGAGAATATCATGGTTTTAATTAGTAAAGAAAATAATAACCTCGAGCCAGAATAAACATCCTCACAAAATATACAAATTTTTATGAATAAAAAAAATTGATATATAAGAAAATTAATGAAAAAAAATTGATGAAAAAAAAAAAAGATAAAACAAAATTTTGATGAAAAAAAATTTAATAAAAAAAAATTGATGAAATAAAAAATTTTATAAAAAAAATGATAAAAAAAAAGTTTGATGAAAAAAAAAAATTATAAAAAAAAAATTTATGAAAAAAAAGTTTGATGAAAAAAAATAAAAAATTGATGAAAAGAAAAGAAATTGATGAAAAAAAAAAATTGATGGAAAAAGAAATTGATGAAAAAAAAAAATTGATGAAAAAAAAATTTGATGAAAAAAAAAATTTTTTTTGGTGAAAAATTATTATGTTACTTTTTATTCACCAGCTGGTGAAAAACGGCGTTATTCACCACGAGGTGAATTATTATCCAAGTTACAAACCCAAGTAATTAAAATTTTTGGTTTTTAGAAAATAAAATAATAATTCTTGTTTTCTTTTTCGTTAATTGTTAGCTTGTACAGTCAAACTGAGGTGGCGTCCTGCAACTTTTTTAAAATTAGACACCATGTTATCATGTTAAAAAAAATCGTATACACGAACTAGATAATATACGTTTAAAACTAGAGATTAAATGTAGTACAACTGTATTTACAGTTTTTCATTTCGTGATCCTGTTTCCTTTCAAAAGGACTTCAAAGTTTTAAAGGATTGCGTTTTGTAACTATTTTTTAAATATTTGTAATTGTCCTAGGATGCCGCAAGCGATGGCAAAAAAAAGAGGAAGATTTCCCCTAATTTCCCCGTTTTATTATTTTTACATATCAAGAAAAAGCAAGTAAGTAACGTCCTTTCAAAACTTTATCCCTCAATATCATTTAAAATTTTCAACAAAATATTTTGATAAAAATTTTAAAGGAAATTATTCACATCCTGTTTCGGAATAAAAAATGGAATAATTAGGCGAGGTCCTCCTCTTTCATTCGCCATCACTAGCATAATTACAGGATAATTACAGATATGTAAAAAATATTTTACAAAATGTAGTCCTTAAAAACTTTGAAGTCCTTTTAAAAGGAAACAGGATCACGAAATCTATTTTATCTCTACATTAAGACGTATATCATCCGATTCGTGTTTAATATTGGCTGTGAACGGTGATATGCAACAAATGGAACAAAGTTTTTTTTTTTTTTAAGTGTACATAATTCTAATTAATAATATGTTAACACATTTTCAAGTGGTTCTTAAATTTTTTAAACATCTTATTTATTTTTTTCAATTTATTTTAAATTCCTTGATTTTCACACATTTAGCATCTGTAAGTATGGTAGAAAAATATTCAAATATATAATACTTGTACATAAATATACCACAATTATTATAACAATAAAAACCTTAAGTGTCCTTTAACACCCCTAATGCATTTGTACCTAATTGCCACTTAAAGACACTTTAAATTCATACAATCATTCAAACACATACATAAATGTGTATGCTTGTGTGTAAGTACAAGTATGTAAAACATCCATATGCATATATGTATGCAAATATATGTATGTATGAACGTACGAACGAAAGAATATTCGAATGTGTATACATAAGTGTCTAACAGAAGCAGCTCCCGGTACCAGTAGCAAAAATATCCATACATTTGCATATGCCTCAATAAACATTCAAAATCAATTTAGCATAACAAAACCCATTTCATAGAAAATGATGTTTGAATTTAATGCACCGCGTTCAAAAATGGTAAATGTTAGACAACAACAAAATCGTAGAACATACAGTATTACGAATAATGCACATAAATACATACATACACATTAGAGTGGAGCAAAGTTAGTTTTTTTTTTGAATTTCGAAAACGTCGCACAGTGGCCGAAATGGCCAATCTAGCGGCGCTTAATTCGGAAATGTAAAATAATTAAGACTAATGCTTATTTGCGATTATAAAATTTATAAAGAATTAATTTTTAAACAATATTTATTTATTTTTATGTATTTTGGGAAATTTATGTGAATATTAGGAGGGTGGTTTGTATGAGGCCTAGAAATTAAAATGGTCCGATTCCGTTAAAATTTAGAGCGATTGTTTTTGAATACAAAAACCATTTATCGGTCGAATTTCAAGAGGATATCTTGAATACTATTGTTAGGGGTATTTAAGTAAAACTTGAAGGGGACATTTACATGGGGGCTATGAGTTAACATGGATTGATTTTGTCAAAATTTAATAGGTTTTGTTCTTTTGATAAATGAAACTTAAATTTCAAATTTCAGCCAAATCGATTGAAAATTGTGGTCTGTATCGCGTTTATACTGTTTATTTGGACAGACAGATGGACCCTAAAAAACCGAACAACTTGCGCGAACTAGCACGCCATACTGAAACGTCACAACAAAAATAACCCAAAATAATAAACAAAACAGGAATTGGACCGAATACGATCGAATTTCGGCCACAGTGCGTCGGTGGCGGAAAAGTTGTCTTTTAGGCTTATTTTGACATGAAAATCGAAAAGTTCCGAAAAAAGTAAAAACAAGTAAAAAAGTTAAATTCGGCCTTGCCGAATGCAGTGATACCCTCCACAATTTCAAAAAGATTATTGCAAAAAACTTTATTTAAAAGGAAATTACTTTAGAAAAAAAAAAAAATTTAAAAAAAAAAATTTCCGCGAAAAAAAAAATTTTGGTAAAAAAAAATCCGCGATTTTTTTCTTTTTTTGTCAAAAAATATGTTCGTACTTGTTAAAATACCATTTGTTGTTCAATTATGTTCACTTATGTCAACCAGTAGCCGAATTAAAGCATTTTGTATTTTTAGGTTATGTTGAATGTACTGAAATTTTTGAGGTGTGCTTACATTTTCGTCCATAACTTTTGAACCGCTGAACCGATATCTCTCAAATACAATACCAAACTTCTCGGGAGAACTTCCAATAAATATGTTAAGTTTCAGTCATCTCTGTGCAATATTTTGTCCGTGACATCATTTTCCACAGACAGACAGACAGACGGACAGACGGACATCGCCAGAATGTCTTAAAATCGATCGGGCATCATAAATATATATACTTTATGGGGTCCCAGACCGATATTTCGATGAGTTACAAACGGAATGACAAACTTTTATATACCCTCTATCACTAAGTGGAGGGTATCAAAAATGTAAACTTTTTTTTTGCTTATAATATAAAAAGGACGGCTGGTGACACCAAGAAGACTTCCCTAGTAAGTTATTTTTAAGAAAAAAATTTTTTTTTAATAATTTATTTTACCATAAAAACACTTTTTCTGTAATGCCCGAATATAAACCAAATTTTTAAGCAAAAAAAAAAGTTTAAATATTTTTTTTCACTTTGTTCGAAACTTTTCGATTTTCAAGCCGAAAAAGAACCCAAAGTCATTGTCTTACCAATATTTTTGTGTATTAATATCGACCCAAAAAGGCAACTTTTCCGACACAGACGTATTCGAAATTAAAAAAAATCTAAATTTGATACACCCTTATAAAGATTCGGAGAGAAGTAAAACAAACAAAAACGTTTAATGTTTTACAGTATACGTAGTATATGGGGTATTCCATGCCAAATCAGACATTTTGATATTTTTTTTAAGATTTTCCCAATTTTTTTTAACAGTTTTATGTACACTCAGAGAAAAATTATATCTATGACATGGTTTCATAAATATTTTTGTCATAAAATTTCATTATATTAATGAAACCTTCATAAATAAAATGAAGTTTTACCATTATATTTATAAAACCTTCATAAATATAAAAAAGTTTTATGAAATCAATCCATTAAATGCACCTCATAAAATTTCATGGTTTAAAAAAAAACAAAAATAAACTTGTCAGAAAAAATTTTTTGGTAAAAAAAAATTTGTGGCAAAAAAAATCCGCGCAAATATTTTTTGTAAAAAAATATGTTTGTCGTTTTTTAAATAGGATTCGGTATTTAGTATTGTTCGCATTTGTCAACCAGCATCCGAATTAAAGCATTTTGTGTTTTTAGTTTTTGTAAAATGTACCAAAATGTTCGAGGTATCCTTATATTTTTGTTCATAACTTTTAGCCAATGGGTCGAAATCTGTTTAATATTTTGGCGGTAATCGCCATTTCAACAGATAGGCGAACATCCGAAAACCGATCTCTGATCAATAATATATATGAGGCATTCCACACCAAATGTCCCGCTACAGAAAAACATGTGTCCCGTAAATTTCTGAATAGGTTGTTTGGATAGCCCTATATGTAACTAAGAAAATTGCGATTTTGGTTTTTCAAATTTTCGAAAACTGGGCTTAGGAGGCGTGGTCAAATATTGAAAAAATGGTAAAATTTGTTGCGAGTTGCCTTGATTAAATATTTATCACATTAAAACGGAATGCACCACAATGTCAAAAATTTACGTTCTTATATAGTTTTGTATCGGCTATCGATTAAAAATTCTTTTTTTTGGAAAATTTTCAGAACCCGTTCTGAAATTTTCCATTTTTCAAAAAAGTCAATTTATCAAAAATCTGGCCACTTTTTTTTTTCTTTTTTATTTATTTTTTTAAAAGTTTAGATGTTTGTCCATCCACACAAAAAAAATCAGAAACACGTTCATCTTTTTTTTCGAGAAAATCGCATTTCAACTTTAAATTTCATAACAATTTTGTTATTTGCTTGTATTTCTTTGTTTTAAAGTTGCGAATGAGTAATATTAATTGCATAAATATTCGTCATACGCTCTGTTGACACAAAGAAATACAAGCAAATAACAAAATTGTTATGAAATTTAAAGTTCAAATGCGATTTTCTCGAAAAAAAAGATGAACGTGTTTCTGATTTTTTTTGTGTGGATGGACAAACATCTAAACTTTTAAAAAAATAAATAAAAAAGAAAAAAAAGTGGCCGGATTTTCGATAAATTGACTTTTTTAAAAAATGGAAAATTTCAGAACGGGTTCTGAAAATTTTCCAAAAAAAAAAAATTTAATCGATAGCCGATACAAAACTATATAAGAACGTAAATTTTTGACATTGTGGTGCATTCAGTTTTAATGTGAAAAATATTTAATCAAGGCAACTCGCCACAAATTTTACCATTTTTTCAATATTTGACCACGCCTCCTAAACCCAGTTTTCGAAAATTTGAAAAACCAAAAACGCAATTTTCTTAGTTACATATAGGGCTATTCAAACAACCTATTCAGAAATTTACGGGACACATGTTTTTTTCGCTGGACATTTGGTGTGAAATGCCTCATATGGGGCATTCCACGTCAAATCGGATAATTTTTTTTTTAGATTTCCCTAATTTGTTTACAGTTTTTAGTACCCTTCGAAAACTCCTTCGTGGTAAATTTTCAGATTTTTTTGAAAAAAAGATATCGAATTTTTTAAAATTGGTAGTTTGTTCCTTTACTCAAACTTCTTTTACTCAATGGTCCAAATTAATTTTTTTTTTTTTTTTTTAATTTTGTTGTTTTTTTACGTACTTTAAAAAAAAAATCCCAAAAAATTCTTAAAAGCGCTCTAGTATGCGATTTTTAAGTTTTAAAATTTAAATCTCATTTTGGAAAATGTACTCTTCGATTTTTTTGAAATTTTTTTGTGTAAAACTTCTATCGATTCTACAACTTTTTTTGCCCAGGAGGATCGTGGGATGACGATTATTACTATTTTTAAAATTTTTTGAAAAAAATTTATTGTAATTTTCCAATCTTAAAATAATTTCTTCTGCTCCAATTGCGCATCATAGAGGGATCATTTATAAGACCGACCCCCATTAATTTTTACGTCTTAACATTTCTTTGGAACAAACTAATACCCTATCTCCAATTTCTAAGGTGGCTCCAACACAAAACGAAATTTTTTTAAATTTGGTCCAACCACTCTAACTGCCCTAATAGTGCCCTTAGAGCAACAAAATGTATGACCGACCCACAATATTGTTTTAGTCCAAACATTTTCTCTGAACACACCTACCTTCTGTCTTTAACTGTTAAGGCGGTCCCTATACAATTTTTTTTATTATTAGTAAATTTGTTTTATTTAATCAGCTTCTATCGGCCCAATGGTGCGTCCGAGAGGGGTCATTAGTGAGACCAACCCCCATTTATTTTTACCCTACAACATTTTTTTAAAACATACCTACGCCCTATCTCCACTCCTTAAAAAAAATCTAAAAATTTTTTTTTTCAAAGTGTCCGATTTGACATGGAATGCCCCATTTATTTTATGGGGTCCCAGACCGATATTGCGATCTGTTGTCGATTTTAAAGTGCCCTATTTGGCATTGAATGTCCTATATATTCCCACAGTAACACACATACCACTTAAACGCGATGACTTTTCATGTGGGTCACAATGGTCTTAAAACACGTTTATTTAAAACAAAAAAAATTTTCAATTATTAATTTGTTACAATAAATAAAAATTTTAATTGAATATGAAACACACTTTTAATTAAATTATCAATTAAAAATGCATCAAAATCTAATAAAATAATAATACGCTTAAAAAAACTACTGAAATTTGCTAGAATAATCTTATATGCATGCTACATATACCCTGAAATCCACATAAATTTGGATTTCAAATCCCGTTTACATATGCTTTTTTCACATTTAGCGGGATTTTGTTTGAACTAACTCTGAATTTTCTTTTGATTTGTGTAGAGGGTTGTTAGTTGGAAAATTACCCAATTTTATAAATATTTCTAAAAACAATGATTTTTCTTTGCCGGAGCCAATATTTTCAGTCCCACTAGTATATGTTGGGACCACAATATCAAAAAATGTGTTTTTATGTAGATCTGCTTCTTTAAATGCATGAAAATTAACATTTTTGTCAAGTTTGGGGCCGCCACCATTGAATGTTTTTCTTTGTTAGGAACACCAAATTGTTCAACTAAATTGTGCGTTTACCATTTGCAATGGTAAATTTTTAACGAAACATTGTTAAACATTGTTTTTATTAACCTCTTAATAGTTTTAAAAAAATAAATTTTTATTGCTTTTTTACTTTATAAAAAACAACAACAGCTGATAAAAAAAATCGTGTGCAGCGTTGTAAAAAGCATTAGGAATGATTATTTTGGGAAAAACCATAGTTGTACAATTAAGTAGTAGAAATTTTTTGGGATTTTAAATTGCGATTTTACGACTTTCCCAAAATCCAAGTTTTTTTTTGTATGGGATTTGACATTTGAAATCCAAAAAAGTAATGGGATTTACTTGGATTTTCATTGAAATCCCATTTTTTCTGGATTTCGAGGTATATGTAAATGGCATATTACTCAAAATAAAATTAGCAAAATTTTAGAAGATTTTTCCTTTGAAATTGATAATTTAACTAAATTCTTTTGTGATAAATATTTACTAAATTATTAATAACGTTTTTTGAAAAAACATTTTATCATTATTTTAATGACTTTTTTATATTCAAGCCCAAAAAATGGGCGTTACAAAAAAAAATAAATAAATTTTCGTCCAAAAGGCAGAACTTCAAACTTTTTCTATAATTGTTGGATTAAAGAATTTTCTTCAAGTTTTGACAAATTTTGTAATATTTTCTATTTCCCGAAATTTTTTGTGTTATGAAGTAAAAAACTACTAAAAAAATAAAAATTGGAAAAAAAGGTTTTTTTTAAAACATTTTCTAATTCAAGAAATTTTTTTTTTTTTTAATTTTCTAAGTTCCATTAAAGTTTTTATGATATGTTTAACACTCAAAAACTGTTTGTAAAATTACAAAAAAAAAATCGTACTCTTTATTAAGAATTCACGTATAATAAGAGGAAGCATAAAGTCTTGTAAAATAACGAGAATCCTGTAAATTTGTAAAAAAATGCAAAAAATACTTTGTGTCTGGAACTTAGAAGAGTTTCCGGTACTTGGTAAAATTTTTACAAAAATGTTTGTTTACTCCAAATTGTAAACCTTGTAAAATTACAAATAAAACTGTAAATTTCGATCTACCAGAATACAAAACATTTTATTAAAAATAACAAGACCAACAGTTAAATATTGCTAAGAAGAAATTACGAGAAATTTAACAAGCTTTTTAGGGTCGGGCTCCATAGCGATGTGACAACAACTTTATCTACATAAATATATAACACCTTAAAGAGGATACAGAGCATATCTGATATCGTTGTTCTTTAAAATCAAAGATTTTTTCATATACAATTTTTTTTTCGTATTGTCTTTCGAAATATCAATTGCTAGACATTTTTTGCAAAAACATTATGGTAGCACTACTGCGTCAACTTAAGAAATTGTAAGCTAATGGGAACCGATATCGGCCACATTTTTTTTTCAATTTCACAAATTGCATCCTTTGGTGAAGATTAAATTTTAATTTTATAATTCTTAGTCGGTGTTACCGCAGTGCCACCCTAATAATATGTTCATCCATATTTATGTTTGTGTGGTCGTTATCGTTGGTATGGTATGGTGTGCACCATGGTGTATGCACTAATGATTACTTTGAAATATCGATTGTATGGATGATATTGGCTAAATGTGTAAGTGAAAATGAAAACAATAGATGGCTTTTTGTATTTTCAGCTTTAAGGATACATTCAATATCTTAGTAAGCCAGTGTATAAAGTTATACTCCTACTTTGGCTTGAAAACTGAGTTGCAGTAACAGTATGGCAAGTGTACATGAGTTGGCGATATGCATATGATGGTACCTTTTAAGTGGTTCTAACAAATATTAGTGAGATTAAATTGATGGGTGATTCCATGAAATAAATAATGGTTTAGTTACACAAAATGTATTGTTTAATCTTAGTCTAATTCACTTCCTATTCGAGAATGTTTATTATACAATAAGATGCTTAAAGGGAATTAATGATTGAATTTATAAGTAAAGGAAATTATTTACACTATTCTACATGCATGTTACACTAGAACAGCATTTTTTTATATGTAAAAAATCGATTTTTTCGATTTTCAACGTCAGGGCAAATTTTTATTGTTCGAGTTTATGTAGAACAAATTTGATGCCAGTCCGATTAAATTAACCCGTGGCGCTCTTCAATCAACGTTTGGGATTTTTAAAAAATTTACACAAAAAATTTGGATTTTTTAAAAATTAAAATAAAAAATAACTTACGATATATTTGTGGCATGCTGAGCACGAATATTAAAAAAAAAAATTTGCCAAAAAACTTCCAAAGAGAGAGTCAGCTATATGTCAAAAATATTTAAATTTTTTTAAATATTTGACAATTTTCAAATGGTAATTTCTGGAAAACCGCTAAACTAATTTCAGAAATTTTTAAATATTCGTATTCAGCATGACAAAGTTTATAAAAATAATGTATTGTCAGATAAAGATACGAAAATTTCCATTTAACTTTTGATTTTAAGGTTCAAAAATATTAAATTTTTTTTGAAGGCATATCAAAATCGTTTAGTACGTGTATAAACAGGCATTTAGTAAGTTAAAAACCGTTCGCGTGAAGAACTTTCAGCTGACGCCGCGAAAGTTATGGCGTTTTAAAGATTTTAATTGAAAACAAAAAATCTCAAAATTACAATTATTATTAGAATTTAACAAAATCAACGTAAATTAATGTTTCATACTATCCCCAATAAAAACCAGATAAATTACGTCCACTAACGTGAATATACAATCAGATTTTTACGATAAAAGTTTATTTTAAATAGTTGCTCCCTTAATGCTTGATATGCAATTTTCGCGAAATCTAATGACGATGGACCAAATTAAAGGTCATATTCGGATTTAGTGCCCTCAAATTAGTTAAGAAACTTGTGCATTATGCAAAATTGTGAATTTTTAAAAGTGATGCAATTTCTGATTAATGAAATTTTGAAAGATGCATAAAATCCACAATCTTCAAAATTTGTTAATGCCGCTCAGTTTTGGGATAAAGCGTTATATGTACCAGCAATTGCCATTTATAGAATTTAAATTCTATTAGCGGTTTGGCGCGTTTTCAGCGTACAGTTACATTGAGTCCCAATTTTTGCACACGATCCATAATACGCATTACAAGCAATCGTCTGACGGGTATATTTTAAATCTAAATTCTTTTCGCGTGAAAATACAAGCAAAAGTTTAAAATCGTGAAATGTCAGATTTTTTTGCTAATCAAACTTTTAACACGCTATATCGATTTTATTATAAAAAATCAAAAAATAATTGGATCACGCGATGTGCTGGCCACTTTTAAGTAATATTGCAATGTGCCTCGCCAAAAAGTGGATTTTTAAAGACTTTCAGGTTTTGTCTCTCAACCTTTGTCTAGCTAGTACTCCGCTCCTATTGAGGGCACATTACGAAAGCTATCACTCTTCGTATTAGCTTTTTAAAAGTATGAAGCGGCGCAAATTTCCTGATCAAAAAGCGACGAAAAATTAAGAAATTTTAACTTCAAACCGTTACCACCAAATAACTTTTTTATTATTGATGGCACATCAAATTCAGAAATACATCTTTTTTGAACAAGTATAAGGACCACATATTTTAAATCTTCGAAGAATACGTTGGACGGCGCAAGTACAATAGGCCAAAGAGCACATAATTTTTATGAAATTTCAATCGAATTTTTCACATTTCGGAAATTTTCAGTCGTTTTTTTTTTAATTTCTTCATTTCAAATTACGATATCTTGAAAACCGATATTGCTTTTTTTTTAATTTTCGTATTCAGAGCATCAAAATCAACGAATTATATGTCGCAAGACATTTTTTTTAAATTATATTACTTTGAAAAGTTTTCCTTTTGTAGAACCCTTCCGATTTTATATAAAATATAACAATTTAACGCAAACCAAATGGAACAAAAAATTTTAGCTTTTGATGATTTATGGGATAAGAAAATTATAGAAATCCCCATATATATTTTTTTTAATATTAAAGTGCAGGGAAACCAAAAATATGAAATACCATTTTCCTTTAGGATATGGATTTCAGACGTTTCTCAATTTTGTAAAATAAGTTTTTCATAACCCGCCGTAAAAAGAAATTCTAATGAAAAACAAGTGAGAGTGTTAAATTCGGCCGTGCCGAATCTTTTATACCCTCCAAAATGCAAAAAAAAAAAAAATTTAAAAAAATTGTCAGGGGCGTTTGTTTTTTTGGGGAGCACCTTCCCATCCCAATAAATATGCCAAATGTTTCATTTATTTAACCAAAATACAAAAAAAAAAACATGTAAAAAAGTGTATTTTTCAGAGGTTGGTTTAGTTCTTCAAGGGGGAACTTTTTTCCCCTGGGCCGATTTTACCCATTTACGAACTTAACCTGCCTAGGACCATAAGGCATATTCATGTCAAATTGCAGGAGGCTAGCTCTTTTATTTTGGACTGCATCGTGCTATCTACAGACGGACGGACGGACATTCACTGAATGTCTTAAAATCGATCATGGATCAATAATATACTTATATACTTTATGGGGTCCCCGACCGATATTTCGATGCGTTACAAACGGAATGACAAAATGAGTATACCCCCATACTGTGGTTGGAGGGTATAAAAAGTGTATAAAAAATTAATGAGTGAAAAAAATTGAGTAAAAAAATATTTGAGTTTGAGTGAAAGCTGTTCTATACAATTTTTTTTCTGTTTTATTCCATATCTTTCTGTATAACAGGCTTTATAGAAATATATTTTTTTTTTTGAGATTTGATCCTAATAGATAAAATTATTTAAAAAAAATTTTTACACTCAAAAAAATTTTTAAATAATTAAGGTTTTTACTTAAAATTAACTATTTTAAGTAAAAACTTAAATTCATTTGCATTAAAAATCTTTTAGGAATTTTGAAGGGTATTTATGAATTTGTCCAAGTCGGATACCTACTCGTTTTAAAACTTTTTCGTATATTTCTATTTACAAAATATTATAAGCGGTTAAAGAATCGATTTTCAGCAACGTTTTGCTTTCCCTATTGACGAGTACGCAATGAATAGTAACAAGAGCACTATGAAAATCTAATGAAGCATATACCTACAGTGATGTAACAACTACTCACTACTATTACTATGAAGATGACGACAACTACTATTACAAAATACAAACACACTGCCATTATACAATCACTGATGTTATTACAGCCGCCTTGTTGCAACACATATACTATGTGTGTAGAACAACTACATGTGGGTTATCTATTTTAAGGAGTACGTTTCATAAAACACACACATATGTATGCTTAAGGTGACCATTTTTTTCTGAACTCACATCAGTATGTCCAACTTTTTATGTTTTTATATCATCTAACTACAATAAGGGGTCGCAATATCGAAACCCAGGCGAAACATCGTCCGGGGACCCCATAAAATAAATATATTACACTACACAGAAAGAATTGAAAATGAATTTCACTCAACAAAAACGCGGATTCAAATTTTTTCCTCCAGAACTTTATCGTACTTTTAACAGACAGACAGACAGACATAACAAAGTTTTAGCCGCAAAAACAACGTCTCAGGGGCGTTTCATTATTTTTCTAAATTTTTTCTGAGATATTTAACAGAAACAAATAGTGGCGATCCTGACTCAGAACATTTTTTTAAATTTTTTACATAGTTTATTGATCTATGCTCAATTATAAGACATTATATGAATGTCCGTCCATTTGTGGAAATCCCGATGCTGTTCAAACAAAAAGATCTAGACTCCTGAAGTTTAGCACGAACATATCTTGTGGCCATAGATAAATTTGGAAATAGGCAAAATCGGATCATGGGGGAAAAGTTCCCCTTGAAGAACTAAACCAACCACTCACAACGAAAGTCTTCCAAGTGTCACCCTCCGATCTTCATGAAATTTGGGTATGTTGTTCAGAATGGAAATTAATTCAACATGTATTTTTTTTTAGCGGCCCAAACTCATTTTTTGGGTCGATTTGTATAAGGGAAAGTTGACCCTTTCTGTTTTTTACTATTTACGCATATTTACTCAAAATTTATATAAGCATATTTGGTATCAGATCAAAGGTATTTAAAATACCTATCCCGTGATGCTACCAACGTACCAAAAAAAAATTTTTTTCGACTTATTAACAAAAATGTTCCAAAATTATGGCATTTTATTCCAAGGTTGGTTACCGAAACGAATAACGGTAAGGGTAACGGTAACGGTATCTAATTTTTATTTATTTCGGTAAAGGTAACGGTAAGTGTTTTCAAATCGTTTCGGTAACGGTTTGTACCGGTACCGAACCAACCAAACCGGTACGTACCGGTATTATTAATTTAGTTAAAAATTTGAAAAAAGATAGAACTGAAAGCTAAAAATATTTTATAGACCCAATAACCAGTATAGATTTGATATGATTATTATTTTTGTCATTTATTTTATGATAATTTGCAAATTATAAATTTAAAATTATGTTAGCAATTTTATTTTATTTTTTTGTTCGTTAAAATCCCTTAAAACAGGTAAAACTTTGAATACCAGTACAATACCGGTAACTTCTAATAATTATAACGGTAACGGTAAGGGTAACGGTATTCTAAAAATATTTTTAGCGGTATCGGTAACGGTAACGGTATTCGATTTGAAAGGGTTTTGAATCGGTAACGGTATAATAAGGGTAACGGTAACCAACCATGTTTTATTCAATACGACGAAAAGTTGTCCATGTTTGGACATGTTCTTTGCACACGAAGATAGGTTTTCCAAAGACCTTTTATTTGGTATGTAACATGACTAGGTTTCTTTGTATACTATAGGAGATAAACGCAAAAAACGGAAAAATAACCATTTCTTCCCCCCTCATTTTCACTTCCTAAATATGAATTTGGGCCGCTAAAAAAAATCCGTGTTCCTTTATTTTTCCTACTCCACAAAAAAACCCAATTCCATGACACCAGGGAGACCTTCCTTGTCAGTCCACATTTTAATAAATCAGTACAAATCAGTACATCGTTTTTGGATCAGTACACGTGACCAAAAATTTGTTCATATACCGATTAAATCAGTAAGAATGGTCTGCCTATTATGCATGGTGTTGCATTTCTTATGAGACAAAATAGCATTAAAAGTAGACAGACGGACACGAAAAGAACTTACATTGTAGTCATACAGTGGAACAAAATTAAATATATTTTTTTTAAATCGCAATTCCCGAGTAAAAAAGTTTTTATACAATGTTATATAATTTGATACAATTATATATAATTTTATCCGATTATTTTTTTTTTAAATAAAATTGTATAAAATAAGATCAAATTATATCTATTTTGATATAATTTTATAAGATAGGATATAAAAAATTTGGGCAAATAGTGTATAATTTGATCTAATTTTATAAAAAAAAAAAAAAAAATATAAAAATTTTAAGATAAAATTATGAATAACTTTATGAATTACCCGAGTAAAAAAGTTTTGATATAATCATATAGTTTTTTATATAATTGTATATAAATAGATCCGTCATTTGATCCCAAAAATGGAGGATCTAAAAATATATGATTATATCTTATTAGATCAAATTTGTTATAATTAAGTATAATTGGATCCCATTAATGGAACGGTAAATTTCATCTGATTTGATATTAAAGATCATATTAAATCTAATAAGATATAATCATATATTATTAGATCTTATTAAATCTAATGTTTTATAATATCAAATTACCCGAGTAAAAAAATTGATATGACACAATATATAATTTAATATGGGTTCGTGTCTATTTTGATATAATCTTATACGAAAAATGGTTTCATAAGATTTGATCGAATATTATCTAATAATATCAGTTTATATAACTTTATATCGAATTTGATACGAGTTTTGGTCTAATCCAATGATATAAAATTATATCCAATTAAAATTTATACAGTTTTAGAAATCGGATGTTTTTTTTTAGTTTTTAATAAGTTGAAAAATTAAAATAATAAAAATAAGTTGTTCTTTGAAAAAAACTTAAAAAAATTTAAAAAAATGGAGTCATGTTAAATTTTATATAAAACACTTAGAAAATATTTTCAAAAAAATTTGTCCTTGGAAAAAACTTAGAAAAATTTGAAAAAATGGAGTTATATAAAATTTTATATAAAACACTTAGAAAATATTTTCGATAAAAAAAAATGTTCCCCCGAGTAAAAAGGAATTTATAAAAATGTATATTATTTTATATGTTTTTATAAAACCATATACAACTATATGAGTCAAAGTATAAAATTATATCTCACTTTGAAATTTTCCAATTTTTTTAAATGATGTCATATAAAATCATATCTAATTATATTGTTCATAATATATTAATATAAATGGTAGATGTAATCATACGTTGCACATAAAACTTAATCCGATTTCATACATTATTATACGTGACTTTATATCTAATTATGTATAGGACTTTACTAAACAAAAAATCCAGTATCAATTTATGTATAATTATATATGACTAATATAATACCATTTAAAACTATATATGGTTCCATACTAAAAAAATTTCCAACAAAAATAATAGATATAATTATATGTGTCTTAAACGATAACATATCTGTGTTTGTATGGTACTATATATACGCAAATTTCGTCTAAACTCAATATATATTTATAAATGGTCGCATATGTAATGGAATATATATTTTGATATAATCATGTATAAAAAAAATATTTTTTTGACCAAACAACTAGCCATATATAATTATATATGCCAGTATTTCAAAATTTATTTTTGTGTGTCAACATATATGGTTATACAAAACTTTTTATTGTATCATATAAGATTACATATGATTTTTGGAAACCCGAGTTCGATTCCCGGCCCAGTCGAGAAAAAAAAAATTTTTTTTTTATTTTTTTTAAATAGAAAACACTTTTTTATTGCGTTTAATTTTTTTAGAACTAAAAAATTTTAATTTTTGGAATTTTTGCAATCATTTTAAAAAAATTATTTTTCTTTTATACAGTTATATATAACTATATTTGATTTATTATAAAATTATCTATAATTTTTGGGAACCCGAGTTCGATTCCAGAAAAAAATATATTTTTTTTATTTTTTCTAAATAGAAAACACTTTTTTATTGCATTTATTTTTTTTAGAACTAAAAATTTTTCTTTTTTTGAATTTTTGCAATCATTTTTAAAAAATTATATTGCTGTTATATAGTTATATATAACTATATTTAATTTATTATAAAATTATCTATAATTTTTGGGAACCCGAGTTCGATTCCAGAAAAAAAATATATTTTTTTAATTTTTTTTTTTAAATGGAAAACACTTTTTTATTGCATTTGTTTTTTTAGAACTTAAAAAATTTTACTTTTTGAATTTTTGCAATCATTTTTAAAAATTTATATTGCATTTATATAGTTAATAATAGCTATATTTGGTTTAAATTATCAAATTATCAATGATTTTTGAAACCCGATCTCAAATCTAATTCTGATTTCCTGATTCCATGAAAAATTTCAAATTTATAAGCCAAAGTCTTATTTCACTTTGGAAGCCTATGACTTGGAAATAAGGCATACCGCTACATTAAAATTATTGTTTAAGCTTACCATGGAAGCCCCTAATAGCGCTGTACGTCATTCCATTTTTTTTTTTTTGCAAATTTTATCAAAAATTTTCTAAGTCTTTTTGAAAATTGTGTACAAGTGAATAACATATTTAATTGGATATAATCATATATTACTATATGTTAGATCAATTCGATATAATTAGATACGATCAATTTATTTAAAACTAAGTCTTTTAAAGTTGTTATTTGCTAACAACGTCCGCTGGTCTAGAGGGTAGAGATTGCGATTACAAAACGGAAGACTTGTGGTTCTAATCCCCGTCCGTTCGAAGTTTTTTTTTTTTTTTTATTTATTTTCAGTTTGACATTATTATATCTAAAAATAAATCTAAAAACAAAAACATTTTTTGGATAAAAATGTATCCAATAATTTTTTTATAAAATCAAGATATCAGATATTATAAGATAACTTTGGCGCGGCCAAATTTCGGATGAAATTACATTATATAATATCCAATTTAATATAAAATCATGATATTGGATATTTTAAGATAACTTTGGCGCGGCCAATTTCCGGATGAAATTACATCATATCATATCATATTTAATACAAAATCATGATAATAGATAATTTGGGATAACTTTGGCGCGGCCAATTTCCGGATGAAATCACATACAATCAAATATTAAACTGTAACTTCATATATTATAAGATGTTATGAGATAACTTTGGCGCGGCCAATTTTCGGATGAAATTTAGCAAAATCAGATCCAATAAATTATATATAATTTTATAAGATAACATGTTTTACAATACAATTTTTTTTTACTCGGGCCTTGAAAAAAACTTAGAAAAAATTTAAAAGATGGAGTCATATAAAATTTTATATAAAACACTTAGAAAATATTCGTGATAAAAAAGTGGTGCTTGGAAAAATCTTAGAAAAATAAAAAAATATGAAGTCATATGAAATTTTATATAAAACACTTTGAAAATATTTGCGATAAAAATATGTTCTTGGAAAACACTTAAAAAAATTAAAAAATAATGGAGGCATATAAAATTTTATATAAAACACTTAGAAATTTAAAATGATGTATGGGACCAGATGTTACAACATATAGTTATGTATGGCGATATCTTAAAAAAATCCCACATCAAAATTTATTATATAAATTTATCTTGCAATACATAGTGTCACACATGATCATATATCAAATAATATGACTATATAAAAGTATATAAGATCATATTAAATTATTTTTACTCGGGTAGATAATATTTACCGTTCCATTTTTGGGATCTAATTATATCTTATTATCTAAATTTTGATCTAATAACATATAATCATATATTTTTGGATCCTCCATTTTTGGGATCAAATGTTATATTGCACCGTATTATTTTTTTTTAGTCGCCCTAGTAAAAAAAGAAAAAAAGTTCATGACTAATTATATCCCAAATATGGCGGATACAATTACTTTAATAATTATCTACGGGTATACTTTATGATCTAGCAGGATAACCTTATATATAATGTGATACGTGAATTGGGTCTATATAATTATATCAGTTGGAGAAAACTTATACAATTAAATATAATTTAAAACCATTGTGAATAATCATATATTGCTCCTTATAACGTCATATAAGTTGGATAATATTATATATAATCATATGCACTTTATATAATGTTGTATACAAAAATATGTTCTTTATGTAGAGCAATATCTAACCATATATATTTATGTCTTATAGTCTCAATTTATTTAATATTGTATCAATCCGGATCAAACTGATAAAACCAGATAGACCCATTTTACGTATCATATTATATATAAGACTATCTGTTCAGATCTTGTAGGATAACCAAAGATAATATTTGAAACATTTGTGTCCACCATATTTGGGATCTAATTTGTCACGGCTATATATAAATCATTTTTACTCGGGCGGGTATATTAAATTATGAATAATATGTAATTATGTATAATTTTATATAATTTAATGTAGTTTTATCAAATTTTTCTTAAAAGTGAAACCTCTAAATAAAATTATATATACCCGACTAAAAAAAAATTATACGGTGCCATATAACATTTGATCCCAAAAATGGAGGATCCAAAATGATATTATAAAAAATTAGATCTAATAATATATAATTATATCTTACTAGATCTGATATGATCTTTAATATCAAATCAGATGAAATTTACCGTTCCATTTTTGGGATCTAATTATATCTAATTATATATAATTTGATACAATAAGACATAGTCATATATTTTTCAGATCCTCCATTTTTGGGATCAAATGATGGATCTATTTATATACAATTATATAAAAAACTATATGATTATATCAAAACTTTTTTACTCGGGTAATTGTTTATGTTTTATCAAATTATATATTATTATATATAAACTTTTTACTTGGACTATTACATTAAAACGTGATATTTACCAAACAGAAATTTTGCTAAACTGAAACCAGTTCTTTCAAATCGAGCCCATTGACTTAAGTCACATTCAAACCACCCTAATTCGTGCATGATTTTTGTAGGCGATATCGCAGTTCAGAAAATTCGTTGGTAGCGATATTAAGACGCAGTGAAATCATGAGTCTTTTAAAAACTCATTTTTTATCATTCAAAAAATGCTAAAAATATTAAATAGGAAGCAAGTGGGAAATTTTATCAAAAATGATCTAATTTTTAAGAATTTTATTTTAATCTTAAGTAAAAGCTAAAATTTTGTTCCCTTACTTTTGCATAAAATATTAATATTTGTAATCCCAACTAGATTTAAATCGATCTGGCTTTGTATGTAAAATGTAATCAAATTTTTAATTCGTTTCTATAAAATTTTGCTTCACTGTATATCTCGGTAACATGTAAATTCAAACAAACTTTTTTTTTTAAATGGAAATAATCTAATCGCATTATAAGCATGAATAACAAAAGCAACAGCCACGTTTCCCCTCATAGGATATGAAAGCATATTGTGCTATGGATTAATCCAATGTGGACTAACAAAATATTCAATAACTAAGGATGAAACCAACAAGAACAACAAAAAAAAATGTGATATATTCGAGCCATTATTGGTATAGAGTACTTACATATGCCATTTGTAGGTTATTCACTACATGAAAATTTATGCACACATAGGCATACATACATTAGGAGGTTAATGTATGGATTTTTAAAGATTTTTTGAAAAACTTATACAAATTGTAATTAAAAAACAAAATATACTTTAAAGAAGATTTGCACCTAAATACAATTTGAACATATCATAAGTTTTTTTTAGTTTGCATAGAAAAAATTTTGTTTATTCCGAAGCCAATAAAGCCAAATCCATTTTATTTTACTTGATAAGATAAGCTCTTAGCAATTTCTTTTAATACATTCTTAAAGTTTTGCAAATGATTGCCATTTTACCAAATTTTTTTTATTATTATAACTAGGAGGAATATTTTCTACAACTTTTAATATTTAATTTTTGTTTGCCCATTAATCGCTTTAAAAAAAAAAATTCAAGGAACTACTTACTTTCAACATTTTTTTTTTGCTCAGAAAAAATTCAATTTTTTCCGCAGCCAATTGAGGAAAATAATTTATTTTCCTAAAATTTTTTATGAGAGAGTTGGCTTAACTGGCTTCTGAACGACTCATACAATAGATGCTGATACAATTATTTCTTTTTTGACCAAAATGAATTTTTTATAGTTACCACAACATAAAAAAATGGAAAATAATTAGTTTTTTCTCCCCACAAATTATATAAAACCAAATGAAAGTGCATGTCTTGCTAAATTTTGTGGCATTGTAAAATATCAAAAAAAAAAAAACGTAAAGTCAAATAAATTCTAAAAGAAGACTATGATAAATTTTCAACAATGCCTAATATATGAGAGTTCAAGATTCAACCATGACAAGGCTGAGAAAAAATATAATAGAAATTGAAATAAATTAATGTTTGTCTTATAAAACTTATTCTTGATTATTTTGCCACAAAAAAAAATATATATTCCTGATAATGACTAGGGCTGAGATTCTTATGATGATTTTCAAAGATGATATGGACACGAGATTTTTTTTTACTTCTACTTTTTTGCGTGTTTATTAAAAAAAAACATTAATTTTTGTATTTGGATTTTTAACTCATATATTTTTTTACCAATTTATTTATTTATTTAAAAAAATATATTTTTTTTTCTATGCATAAAAGTCTCAACACTTATAATAACTATTCACAAAAACTTAAAAAGTTTTTAAGACAAATATTTATTTTATGTATATTTTTTAAATTATAAAAAGAAAGTATGGCATTGACATTATATCTGAACTTTGTTTCCTTTTTCCTAAATTAATAACACTACACTCAAAAAAAAAATACTGTAAAATTACCAAAAAAGCCTCGTGAAATAATTGTTTGCTATCTTCTATTTTGCGAGAGTTCCTAGTAAAAACTACAATTTTATTGGTAAAAAAACTATTTACAAGCTTTTTTACCAATAAAATTGTAAATTTACAACTTTATCGACGCGATAAAAATTAAAAGGACTTCTCGTCACTGTACACTCAAAATATTTTGTAGGCAAAAACATATTTAAAAAAAGTGAAAAAACATTTGAAAACCATCCCAGTAATTATTCATTTGTTTTAACCAACATCAACATTTACTTTTACTTTTAATAAGAATTTCTAAAATAAATAACATTAAAAAATAACGTCATTTTCATTTTTTTACTAACAAATTCGAAAAAAAATTACCTACGAAAACATTAAAAAATAATAATTGTTGTGTTATTTTTACAAACAAATTCAAAAAAAAAAATACCTACGAAAACTTTAAAAATTAATGATTTCGTAGGCTATTTTAACAATTTTTCTTTGAATTATAATTTAAAAAAAATTTAATAAAATTTTGGGAAATAGATCCCGCAATCAATTACATTCTGGCCAGGCACTCTATCAATCGTTCCAAAGTCACTTGACACACCCATGTTTTTATATTTCTATAAATAATTTTTTGATTTTTTTTTTCTACAAAAAAATAGCCCACACAAGTAGGTAAAAACTAATGATTTTTCTCTAAAAATTCCAACAGCTTAAAAAAAAAATAACGTACACAAATCATTAAAAATTAAAGCAGATTCATTTATTTTTACTAACAGAACAAAAATAAATGACTTTTAAAATTGAATGCTAATGACAGTTTTTATTTTATATTTAAAAAAAACAACAACAAAACGTTAATCTTTTTAAATAAACTAGAAGCAGTTAATGACATAATTTTTTTAATGTACTAGATTTTGTGCTACCTTCTATTTTACGAGAATTTCTAGTGCAATTTTTTTTCCAATAGAATTGTAAAATTACAACTTTTTCGATGCGATAATATTTGCAAGGAATTCTTGTGACTTAACTAGATTTTTTTTTGTAAAATTACCATGGAAATTTGTACATTTACAAAAAAATTGTAAAATTAAAAAAAAAAATTAAATTTCGATTGAAAATTTTTTGTTAAAAAACAAGGTAAACTGGCAAATATTGGAAAAATTGTATTACGGGACTTTTTCAAGTAATTTTACAAGTTTTTTTTTTTTTTAGTGTTTGCACCAAATTAATACCTTTAAAAAAACATGAACATGACAATATAGGTTCGATTCTACTACCATACTCGTATTGTCCAGTTTTGTGACCAATTCTTTTTTATAGGCCTCCAAAGATTCAGGAAAGCTTTGGGAACCTCAAAATATGCTGTCATCGGTTTTTTCCCAACAGCTTAATAACACTTGTTTACAGAGATTTTGAACCAAGGCATGTTTTATTTATTTTCCATGTAAAATCTTACGCTGAATACGAAAATCCACTCCAAAGTTTCAAAAATAGAACAGTTTTCGAGATATCGACAACTTTTCAAATTTTCATCGTTCTAAAAATGTGGTTTTACTTAAACTAAAATATCTCCAGAACAAATTGATGGATTTCATTGTCTTGGGTTTTAATTAAAGGTAATTAAATGATCTATTAACCCATTATACAACATTTTTCAATCTGATTATAGCCTCAAAATCTCTTAATCGATATATCGATAATATTGCTTCAATTTTACCAAAATTTGACAAAAAATGAAAAAAAAAATTTTTCTAAAATTCCTTTTTTCATTTTGCAGTTAAAGTCTGATCGAACACGAAGAAATTAAGATGGTTTAAAAAATTCCTTTTTTCATTTTGCAGTTAAAGTCTGATCGAACACGAAGAAATTAAGATGGTTTAAAATAATATCCGTTGAAGATTGTACAAGCTATACGCATTTGAGTAACAATGCAGATATTAAATTTTTATACATTTTTAGTTTACAAATTTTGAAAAATTGTTCGATTCAAGATATTTTTCATTTATTTTCCGTGTAAAATCGGGCGCTGAATCCGAAAATGAAGTCAAAAAGTTCAAAATAAGAAAAGTTTTAAGATATTGCCAAATTCCATATTTTAAAAAGTGGTTTGCATAAATAAAAATATCTCCGGACAAAGTTGGAGGATTTTAATTGTTTTACTTTTAAATTAAAGCTTATTCAATACTTTATCAATTTTCTGAAAAATATTTTTGAATCTGATTATCGCTTTAGAATCTATTCATCGATATATCGACAAACTTTACTTGAATTTAAACGAAATTTAGAAAAAAAGTAAATTCTATTGTAAATTTTGCTCAGTTAAAAACTTTTTAAATTTATTTCTGAATGTAAAGTTTGAGTCTGATTTGTTACAAGAATACTAGGTTAGGTTAGGTTAGGGGTGGTGGAGCCTAAAGTTCAGACTCCTCGCATAGACCGGCTGGTCCATAGCGATACCACAATTTCCTTCAGCGACGAGGATAAAACGCGTTAGTCCATGTTGCGAACAGTTTTAGTTGCGTAAGGTCCGTAGCGGCGATATCATCCAGATTCTCGATTTCTGCTTTACCTAGTATTCGCTCGCGGTGTCTGGCCAATGCGGGGCATTTGCACAGAATATGTTCAACTGTTTCATCTGTATTAGGTTCATCACATTTTCTACAATTGGCATCCGAGATAAGTCCCATAGTTTTCGCGTGAAAAAGAACAAGAATACTAAGTGGTTTCTAAAAAAATCCGTCAAAAATTGTAGAAGTTAAATACATTTGAACAAAAAGGCACAAATTAAGTTTTGTTAGAAAGCAGTTGTATTCGTTTATTTTGGGTATGCCGAATGTAAAAACACACAAATATAACAGTATTTGTATAAAAACTGAATTCAGAATTTTTACTCAAATGCACACAACTTTTACATTTTTCAACGGATTTTTTTTAGACCTTTTATTTTCTTCGTAATAGATATTGGTTTGTAAAAGACTAAAAAATCCACAAAAAGCCCCACAACCACCCGCAATCGCCCCTAGAAAGATAAAATGCAAGACCGACCCCCATTAGTTTTTCCCCTAACATTTTTACAAACATACCTTAGCACTGTCTCTACTCCTTAAGGGGGCTTCCATATAAATATTACATTTTTATAAAACTGTACAGGAGTGAAATGTGTGATCGACCCTTAATACTTTGTAAGCCTTACTAAAAACGTGGGCGGTAAAGTGCAATAGGGCATGGCTCGTCTTGTGAAATATGAACTAGCAACATTTTTTTGAAATTTAAGAAAACTTGTCTTGTAGTTTTTATCACAACTGAAATTACAAAAAAAATCTACAACTTTTTTTACTGAAGACATGTTCGTAACTACAATTTAATTCAAAAGGTACTACTATTTTTGAAACTGTTAAAAAAGTTTTTTAATTACTACTATGTCAAACATATTTCGTGTTATTGTTTTGATAAAAATAAAACTTATTTTTTATCTAAAACTATTGTCATTACCAGTGTTTAACAAGTTGTTAAATTGTTGAATGTTTTATTAACACCCAAAAAATGTTATCGTAGCGTGCTGCTACTTGTCATACTTATTAATTACACATAAAAATTGCCCAGAAAAAAATAAAAAAAAATGTTCAGTATATTTTTAATACATTTTATAATATTTTTTTTTTTTGTGATAAAATCTCAGCAGCAGCAACTATCAAATACAACATACGACAATATCCATAATATAATGTACACTTCACTGATTGTACCTTTTTTTTGTTAATTTTTTTGTGAAATGAGTATACTTCTCTTTTTTCCGTATAATATGGCTGACATGAGCCGATTAAGAATTTTTCTAATTTTACTTAATTTTGCAACAGTAAACGTTTTAATAGTATTGAAAAAAAATTATTAAATGTATGTCAAAAAATTTGAGTAAATTTTAAATTGACACAATTAAAAGTTTGCTCAAAATTTTTCGTTATTTTTTTAATTACGTTTTTTATTGTGTCAAGTTAAAATAAACTCAAAATTAACTCAAAATTTATAAATTTATTTTTTTTTTAAGTCTAAAAAGTTTTTTTTTTCATCTTTTACCAAATATAAAAGCCCAGCAAAACTTGCATGACTTCCAGAACTAGTGCTGGAGTACTTCTTTTTTGCTCGACTAGTTCTCTATCTCGTTCTCAGAGTCATGCTTTTTGTTTGAAATTGTCACCCTCAGAACTAGTTCTAGGGAAGTAGTCTAGGAACAATCACCCCTCCTATGGAACGGTTCCATCACTACTTCTAGAACCAGTTTTTTATCCCATTCTGTACTAGTTCTAGAACCAGTTCTTTATCCCATTCTTTAACCCATGATTTTTCTTTGAAATTGTCACGACAGGAACTACTTCCAAGAAGCTATTGTGGCACTAGTTCTCTATCTCGTTCTCAGAGTCATGATTTTTGTTTGAAATTTTCACCATCAGAACTAGTTCTAGGAAAGTAGTCTAGGAACCCATGTATGAAACGGTTCTTTAAGTCATTCTAGAACCAATTCTTTATCCCATTCTATCCCAAAAAATATACGATTATATACTTACAAGGGAAGTATCTCAACCCTTATAAACCGATTTGCCTGAAACTTAAAATATATATTAAAGAGACGATTTTAAGGTTGGGGTGTCTCGGCTTATCAGCCATATCGGTGTTTAAAAATTTCGTTGTCCCCTTATGAAACCATGTGGACCTTCGGGAAAATTTTGATAACTTCCGAACTAACAGAAATATATTGTCTAGGGCAAAAATACGGGTCGACTTAAATTTAATAAAGATTATTTCTTATCCATATGGATATCGTCTTCAAATAAGTACCCCCCAAAATTTATACATTTTTCTGAAAAAAATATTTAAAGAAGCCGAGTTTTTACAAGGTTATGCCACCATTGGATAGACATTAAAAAAACCTTTCTTCTCATATGAAAACATCATATAGTTTCTTAAAAAGAAATGGCTGAAAAAACCAAAAAAACGTTTTTTTCGGCATTATTTGACCCATGTTTTGAACCCCTAAATCCCCGATATGGCCGATAAGCCGAGACACCCCAACCTTAGAATTGTCTCTTTGATATATATTTTAAGTTTCAGGCAAATCGGTTCATAAGGGTTGAGATACTTCCCTTGTTAGTTGGATTACTCAAATTGCTTACTATTTTTGCTACAATTGGAAAGTTTTGTTTACGTTTTGTAATAAAAAATTCCAGCTTTTTCAAATAAAGAGTTTATTCCAGATTGTAGTAAGGTAATTGAATGGATCTATAAAAACCTATTTGCACTAATGCCCCAATACTTAATAATACCAAACAAGTTACCCAATACTTAATAATATTTTTAGCCCCTCTGTACATATTTCAAAAGGTTTGACTTTTTCCAAATAGACGATGCAACAGAGAAATACGTAATCAAATATATATTTTTTTCTTTTTTGAAAAAAATTATAAGTTTTTGAAACATCTTCTAAGATGTTATTTGAGAACCAGTATTTGTTTCATGGAAGTGGTGCAGAAGTCATGTACGACTACTTCCAAATCACTAGTTCCCAAACTACCCCAAAAAAGCTTTTTGGAATCAAAATATTACCCATTTGGATCACTTCTAGAACTAGTTGTGACATCACTAGTTCCAGGATGCTCTTTGAGAACCTAGCATGACTAGCTTTGAAATACTTCTAGAACTAGTTATTTTTGAATGACTCCGAAAAGTTTTGCTGGGAGAGGAATGTAATACATATTTATTATTTCTAAATTTTACTTACTTAAATGTTTCATAATGATGACGATCCATATTTCCAGTTAAAAAATCAAATACGGACATATCCATTAAATCCAATAAACGTCGGCCCTCATCATAAGGTGGGATATCACGGACCTTCAAAAAAATAATAAAAAACCATTAACTTACATTCCATGAAATTTTTCAATTATTGTTTCAAGAAAATTAAAAAAATCAATTAAGTGATTTATTTCAATTTTCTTTTTACTTGGAATTTAAAAAAAAAAAGCAATAAGAAAATCTTTTCTAATTACAATGTTTTAAAAGCTATTAACTTTGATTTAAAATTAATTTATCCCTAGGTAAAAAAGCCATTACTTTTTTATGAAAGCAATTTGTATTTTACATTCCCGCCGTTATTTTTTTTTCTCAACGATGTGTTTTTTTTTTCAACTTTTTGTTGCAACATTATAAGTGGCATATTAAATTTTAATACTCCAGCAGTTAGGTTTTCTTTACCAGTCTTTACATTTCTTTTCACGTTTTTCCATATTTTTTCTTATATTTTTTTTCACTTATTTTAGCATTTTATTTGTTTTTAAATTAATGGAAATTAGCAAAAAAAAAATTAAAATATGGCAAGCAAATCTAAAATATTATTAAAATTAAAAAAAAAAAAAAAAGTAAGAAAATGTAAAACTAGTGGAAAATAGTTGGCTGCTGTTTTTGAACGAAAACTAAAAAAAAAAATACTAAAGTTAATATTAATAAAAAAGAAAACTTACCATAGAACAATAGTTGGCATCAGTTTCCCATTGAGCCTTCCTGCGTTTATGATACGAACGACGCCAAGGATGACGCCAAACCTGCAATGAAAATAATGAAAAAATAAATTAAGAATATTATAGAAATGGAAATTAAAAAAAAGAAGAACCTTTAGAAAGTATTTATTTTTAATTTTTTTAATATCTTTTTATTTGTAAGACAATTCAAGGATGTCTGTTTAGTAGATTTTTTTTTAGTTAATTTTTAAACGGATAAAAACCCAGACAAACAAGAATTTCGAAATAAATTTTTTTTATGATTATTGTATTAAGCATCGGAAATGCGACTGGACCGTGACATTCTACACTTGATTACAATAGTTCTGCTGGTCAAAAAAAAAAATAACTAAAAAATAGGAAAATTAACTAAATTCAAGAAAATTGATAATGATTTAGCTCCAATGCCATGGTTGCCTTCTTTTTAGTCCATATTTTTCTTAAAAATAAGGACAAGAAAAAATATTTAATATTATGCCAATTTAAACTAGAAAATCGGAAATTTTTTCCCATTTTATTTAAAAAAACACATTTCTAAAGTGGAAATTTTTCCTAAAAATTTGTTCATATTATATTTTTTTAATAGTTTGTTTATAGATAAGCATGTGACTATATACGGAATTCTCGTTGGGTACATTTTTTATTATAAAAATAAAAAACTTTTTGTTTAATATAGTCAAGTAATAAATTTCATTAGTTTTAAAAGTTAAATCACAACGAAAACCTTGTCTTTGACGTTTGTTCCCAAACTATGGGAAAACAGGCCAAAGCCAATGCATTTATTGTGATTAAAATACTATTTTTTCACATACATGTGTAGAAAACAAGTAAGAAAATTATATTCGGTCAAGACAGACCATATGATACCCTACACCAGTGTTTCCGGAAAATGGGTACCAAGCCCAAACATGGATCGATTAGATCTATATTTCATTGGATCCTTAATTAGTATAGAAAACATACTCAAACAAAATTTGAGTAAAATTTGCTTAATTGTGTTGCCAATAGACCGATTTAACTGAATATCGGGCGAAATTTTTATATGGGTCTTAGTCCAAAAATGGTCCAACTATATTAAAAATTGATAAAACTACTAAACCGCACGTTTAACACCTACAAACAATATTTTGATGAAATATTTCCAATTTTCGTGATGTTGGAGAGATTTATGTGAATATCGGGAGGTCGGTTTGTATTGGGACTACAAGAAGAACTGGTCCGATTCCTTTAAAAATTTGGAATTATGATTTGTAAATACAAAATATGTCGAAAGGCTACCTATTATAAAACGCTTATTAGATTCATTTGTGCCAAAATAAAACGGACCTTTGTACGGGGGCTAGGTCTAAACATGGACCGATTGTTTCCAATTTCAATCTTATTTTGGAAACAACTTAAGCTTATTTCGTCCTTAGGCCAAATGAAGCTTAAGTTTTAAATTTTAGCGAAATCGATGGATAATTGCGACCTGTATCGTGCTCACAACGTTTAGATGGAAAGACGCACGGTCGGACGGACATCGCTAAATCGTCTTAGAAAGTGATTGTGAGTCGATCGGTATACTTGAAGGTGGGTCTAGGACCAATATTTCGGATAGTAACAACCATTACCACAAAATCATTATATTCTGTACCTCAGAGTGGTGTAGGGTATAAAAATAATACATTAAATATATTACTTGTTATACAAGATCAAGGTTTTGTATTCATGTTCTTCAAATAATAAACCAAATAGGAATTCCACAAGTATGTATGCATGAGATTTGCGGATGATCGAATTCGATTGTCTTAATAAATACTCATGCGGCTTCGGCTGACAGCTTTACTACTCCTGCGGCTACGGCTGACAGCTTCACTACTCCTGCGGCTTCGGCTGACAGCTTTACTAATTCTGCGGCTTCGGCTGACGGCTTTATTAATCCTGCGTCTACGGCTGACATCTTTACTAGTCCTGCGGCTTCGGCTGACAGCTTTACTACTCCTGCGGCTTCGGATGGCAGCTTTACTACTCCTACGGCTACGGCTGACAGCTTTACTACTCCTGCGGCTACGGCTGATAGCTTCACCACTCCGGCTGCTTCGGCTGACTGCTTTACTACTCCTGCGGTTTCAGCTGACGGTTTTACTAATCCTGCGGCTACGGCTGACAGCTTTACTACTCCTGCGGCTTCGGCTGTCAGTTTTACTACTCCTGCGGCTTTGGCTGAAAGCTTTAATACTCCTGCGGCTTCGGTTGACATCTTTACTACTCCTGTGGCTTCGGCTGACAGCTTTGCTATTTTTTAGTTAATTATAGGGGTCTTAACCTCAATCGCCGAGGGGCTGTTAATAGAGGGTCATAACTAGGGATGAGATTTCCATGCAAATGCATGTTTTTTGTCGATAGTATAAAAACGATATCGACCAATTATCTTTCCGAATCAAGAAATTTGCCTTAAAATGGCATCGATTTGTTTTTGCATATTTTTGCATATTTTGGTGAAAATGCATATTTTTGCATATTTTGCTTTTAGGTGCATATTTTGTGCATATTTTCAACTTTTAAGTGCATATTTTTGCATATTTTGGCATAAATAAGCAAAAACACAAAATAAAATTTATTTGTCTCAAAAACTATTTTAAATTTTAAAAATTTATTTTGGAAATAAGAAAAAATATTTTTTTCTTTAAATTTTTTTTTATAGATCGTCTTAATTTCTAAAAAATTTTGTTTATATAAAGTTTTAAATGTTACTATTTACACCCGGCGTTACTTTTTGCTTTTTAAGATGTTTTTCTTATGAAAACAAGATTTTTACACTCAAAAAAAAAAGTTTGTAAAATTACAAGCAAAAGGTCTTGTAATTCTATTTTACTAATATTTTTGTCTATTTACAAAAATTCTTGTATTTTTAATAAAACAAAAGCTACCGTGCGCTTTGTAATTTTACTATAATATGTTGGTAAATTTATTTAACAATTTTTTTAGGTAAATTAACAAAAAAAATAATTATTTTACAAATTAAAAAAAAAATACAAGGTGTTTAGTTGTTTTACACAAGAAAATTGTAATTGTACAACAACATTTTATTTGATAGTATTTAGTCTTTCTACCAAAAAATGTTTTATTACAAACAATTTTTCTTTCAAGATTTTTTAGTTTACAAGGTTTTCAGTATTTTGACACAAAAAAATGTAATTAAACAAAAATTAGTATTGAAAAATAATTATGCAACAATAGGAGACGCAAAAATTTTCTAAGTCCATATTTTGTTAAAAATTATTTTTTATAAATAAAAAATTTCATAAAAAAATTTTTAAAATTTTTTAAGTTCCGGATACAAACATATTTTAATTAGTTGTAAGCTTTATCAAAAAAATTGAATATCAAGACAATTTTTTGGTAACTTGCTTTAAGTAAAATACCACTATTTTTATATGTTTTTACTATATTATTTACCCGATTTCTGTAACTATGCGAGAAGTTTTCGCATCGAAAAAAATAAATGAACATTATAGTCACCTTATACTTAACAGAGTAATTTTAAAACATAGCGTTGCATTTTTTTCGTATTCGATGTTTTTTACATTAGCAACATTGTAGTCACCCTGTTAAAAACTAAATGACTACAATATTGTTTTATTTTTCTCGATGCGAAAAGTTTTCGCATAATTACAGAAACTGGGCAATTGTTCTAGTTTTTTTGTTTGTATTTTTACCATATTTTTTTGGTACTTTTTTTTTAAATCTGGCACTAAAATGTCAATCAAAAGCTGTCAATTATGAAAAATTAAGTTTTTTCTTATTTTATCAGGTACTTAAACGTCCAATCTACAATATCCAAAGTTTTTTTTATAATTTTTTAAAAATACTTGCTAAAATAATTAAAAATTCAAAAAAAAAGGTAATTTTTTTGACTAGTTTTTCTTGAAAATATAAGAAATTTCTTGTGTAGCCTCCTTCGCAATTCTCATATGTTCTACTTAAGAAAAACGAAATTCCGACAAAAAAAAATAAAAAAGTGCAGTGTTATACTCTAAAAAGTTTGTTAAAAGTGTTCAAGTGAAAAAAAAATCATTTCAGGTTGTTAAAGTGCTACTCCAGCTGCCGAAGAAGGAAAAATAAGATGCACCAATGGAAAAAACCTTTAAATTTACTAAACCAATATGTAAATATACCAAATTTTTTGTAAATTTACAAAACAAATATGAAAGTTTAGAAAACAAAATTGTATACTTACAGAAAAAGTTGTAATTTTACAAAAATGAAGTAGAAAATACAAAAACAATATTGTAAATTTACAAATTATTTGGTTAAACTACTGTTTTTACAGCAAAAAAATAAGAAAAAATGGTATATTTACAATAAAAATTGTAAATTTACCACTTTTTACTGTAAATATACAAGTTTTTTGCCATAAAAAACTGTAGTTAAACCAAACAATTTGTAAATTTACAATTTTATTTTTTGATTTTCTACTTTATTTCGTAAATTAACAACTTTTTTTGTAAGTCTACAATAATATTTTACAAAAAAAATTGTAAATTTACACTTTCTCCCCGTATTTTTTTTGTTAAATCAATTTACAAACTATCCCCGTAACATTACGGGGATTCTTGCTAGTACATATTTTACAAAACCTGCCCCGTAAAATCACGGGGATTTTATGTCATTTTACAAACTTTTTTTTTTGAGTGTATTGCACACATTTTATTTTTTAGTGCATATTTTTAGGTTTTTTAGTGCATATTTTGAATTTTTGAGCGCATATTTTAAGCGCATATTTTCGATTTTTTAGTGCATGAAAATCTCATCCCTAGTCATAACGAATACCACCTAATCTGGTTCTAGACCAAATCTGCCGAAGTACAAGCCTGGCAAGGCACCTCCGTCATACCAATTATCCTAATTATCATCATCCGAATACCGCAACCCACAACGTCAAACCAGCATATCGTAATAATCCGAACCCAACCTGCCGAAGTACATACCTACCGACGCACCATCCATCATACCGAAATATACATATTGACTATCATTATCCGAATACCTTATCCATTACATTATAATAATTCGAACTCAACTTGCCGAACTACATACCTGCCGACGCACCGTCCATCATACCGAAACATACAGCCTGGTTATCAATATCCGAATACCGTGATAAACCGAGTGAGAAAGAGCGGAGACGAATAATTTAATTTGCCGATATTTACATTGCAAAACCATATATGGGTCATTCCATGTCAAACCGAACACTTTTCTGACCTCACTATTTGTATTTGTCTCCAATTTTTGCACACGTATTCTAAATGCAAGAATAATTCACACGTATTTCACGAAAAATATTTTTTTATAGCACGATTAATTACCTTCAAAATAAGCTAGTTCTTTTTAAAATCCATTGATTAGATTTTGAATAACAACGATTTAAATGTTGGTATGATGGAGCGTTTTTCATGTTTTTATCGATTTTCAAATGCAAAAAACTTTGAAAAAAAAAAAAAAAAATTTCCTGAAACACGTGTTAAATATTTTCAATAGTTGAGTATATAAAAAAAGGTTTCAAAGAAATTCAAATCATCAAAGTCAATTTTTACCAAAAATCGTTCGGTTTGACATGGAATGACTCATATATTAGGGCGGGTCGATTTGTAGGGAGGTAAAAAAATCGCCCAAATGACAAAAACAATCGTATTCTAGGGATCAAAATAAGAAACTTTCGTGAAGGAAGCATACCTATAATACCAACTCAGATGTACCGACTTTTGACTTTGAGGGTCCAATTTTGAAAAATCCCACGTTGACCCATTTAGAGTGACCCAATCGAATCCAAATGTATGACCGAACCCCACTAACTTTGGAGGGCCGACCCACCCATGTCAGTGGCACACCCCCTGGAACCCCTCTGGGAGGTTCCCCATAAAACTTTTCCCGAATTTACGAGACACAAAACACGCTAACTTTCAAAAGACAATCCCGAGGCTGCAAGCGCTCGGCAAATTAATTTGCCGTTTCCCTGATCTGATTGGTGTTGAGTTCGAGCAAAATTGGTCCAGTAGTTCAAAGCAAAGCCCTGAATTTCAGATTGATTTCACCTTAAATTCAAGTTTAAAAATAAAACAGAGCTTCAAAAACATTGGTAAGCCACAAAATTACTTTACAAAAATTTTTTACACGCAAAACAAATTAGTATTTTTTCTTATAAAACTGACTAAAAAAAATTATTTATTTAAAATAAAATATTTGTAATCAAGATTGATAAATTTTTTCTCGTTAGAAAATTTACTATCAGTTAAAAAAGGCATTTTGGAGGTTATTTATGAATGCGGCCAAGTCGAATTGAACTTTTCTACTTGTTTATTTAAATTTTTTTATACACTCTGCAATTTTATATTTCTAAAAGACATATTTAATTAATAATTTATTTTAAATCTATTTAATTAATAATTTATTTTAAATAGAGAAAAACAAAATTAATATATAAAATTAACAACAATAATAAATTCTGAAAATGTTACCAAAGTTCTCCAGTTTTTTTTTTAACCCTCATTTCAAACCCACAATGTACTGTGTTGAATGTTTAAAAGAATGAATTTAAATCGGAGTTCTATAGAAAAACGCAAATGTTTTTCATTCAACTAGAAAACTGCAAGTTTTTTATTTATTTATATTTTTTTTCGACAATAATACTGAACATTTTATTATTTTTATAAAGCTACTTGCGGGTCGTTTAGCTAAAAAATATGAATGGTTAAAAAATAATTTTAAAGTTTTTTTCAATCTTTTTTTTTTTTTGAATGTTTGCAGTTTTGTCTGTAAGTGAATACTTTTTTATGCTTTTTAATGGTTAGAAAAAAAAAATTGCAATCAAATCCACACAAACACTGTTCAAATAAAGTCTGTCTGAAAACTGGGATTACTGATGGAGTGTCGACAGTGATACTACACAGTTAGAGAACTTCCATAAAAAATGTATTGATGCCAAATTCATTGATACCCTCCCCAATAAAAAAGATTATTGCAAAATACTTTATTTAAAAAGAAATAACTTTTGATAAAAAAACTTTTTAAAAAAAATTTCAGCAAAACAAAATTTTGTGAAAAATATCCGCGATTTTTTCTTTTTTTGAAAAAAATATTTTTGTAAGTGTTTAAAGACCATTCGGTATTTAATTCCATTTACATATGTCAACCAGCAAGTATATGAACGTTATATACTTTATGGGGTTTTAGACCGATATCACTGCGTGACAAAACTAACCACTATTTTAGAAAACAAGAGGTACGACCATCATTTCAATATATTTCGGACATGCTGAATCGAATGGCGTACCCCGTTTTTCGATGTATGGTACAGTTTTCTTGTAAAATGTCATTAAAGATTGGCTGATTTTCAGCTGCTTTTTTAACAAAAAAAAATCCAAAGCTAATGATTTTTAAATTTTGTGGCATGGAAAACAAAGATATGACTTGTAGAAATATTTCTAATATAAATTTGGTTTAAAGCTTTTCATCTTAAGCCCTAAAATTGGGGGATTTCTTAATTTTTTTAAGTTTTCGCGAAATTAACCGCTAAATTGGTCTCTGATAAAAAACTTGCATTTTATGGATCATAAAGGCGTCCATGACACCACGAATAGTGACAAAAAACATCTATGTTATATGGACCATCATGATGAAAATCGCGAAAAACCGTTTTTTTGTATATGGCAGCATCACTTTAGGAGATGATTTGAGGCTTCATCTTTTAGTATATAATGTGGGAACCTTAAACAATGAACTGACCCAAAATTTGTCCAAAAAAGTTTTCATTTGCAAAAGTTATCTTAAGAAAAACTATAATTATTGTATCGCAAACACTGAAATAATAGTTTTTGTTAAGATAACTTTTACAAATGAAAACTTTTTTGGCCGAATTTTTGGTCAGTTAGTTGTTTAAGGTTCCCAAATTATATACTAAAAGATGGAACCATAAGTCATCTCGTAAAGTGATGCTGGCATATACAAAAAAAAACGGTTTTTCGCGATTTTCATCATGATGGTCCATATAACATAGCTGTTTTTTGTCCACTATTCGTATTGTTAGGGATGGATTTTTGATTCATTAAAAGCAAGTTTTTTATCAAAGACCAATTTGGCTGTTAATTTCGCGAAAACCTTAAAAAATTAAGAAATTCGCGAATAAAAGGGCTTAAATTGAAAAGCTTTAAACCAAATTTGCATAAGAAATGTTGCTACAAGTCATATGTTTGTTTTCCATGTCATAAAATTTATAAACCATTTACTTTGCAAATTTTTTTGTTAAAAAACTGGCTCGAAATCAGCAAATCTTTAACGACATTTTGCAAGAAAACTGTACCATACATCGAAAAACGGAGTACGCCATTCGAATCAGCATGTCCGAAATATATAGAAATGATGGTCGTAACTCTTGTTTATTTTTTAGTGTTCCGCAGTGTATTTAATTTTTTTTCCTAGACAAAAGTGCCGAAGAAACTAAGCATTTTTTATAACATCCACATTTAAGCCATCTTTAGCTCTTGCAGTTTTGAAACTGTTGCTTTTAGATATAATTTAAAATAAAATGTATTTTTTTTTGTACAAATAGTGAATGCAGCACCTGCTTTTCATCTTCCATTCTTTAATTTTTTTTTTAAATATTTTTTTAAGCATTTTTTTTGTTTGTGGTTCCAACATTTTTCGCTGTACTAAACCATCGGATGTTGAGTGTTGTAAAAATAGTAAACCACAAGTTTTCAGTTTTTTTTTGTTGCAAAAGGGGGGAAAACCGTGCATCCACTTTTTACACTAATATTTTTTTTAGTATTTCGTCGTAGCTTTAACGAAAACACTTAAGTGCGTTTTTTATGTATTTTTTTTAAATACCCAAGTGAAAAGAACGAATGCATTTTTCATAAATATTTAATAAATATTGAAAATTTTATATCACATAAAGTCGACTTATAGAAACGCGAAAAAACAAAATATAGCTGTTTTATGTGCTCTCGTAAAATATTTTAAAATCACATAGTGGTTTTCGTTGGAGCAGTGATGATTTATATGTGTGTGTAATGGCCGGGAGAATTATAACATGCCTTATAAAAAAATAAAGATTCTTTTGCGGTGGGTTTTTTCTAAGTAAGAAAAAAAAGAAAATATTAAATTGCTTAAAAATTAAACAAAGTAAAAATGAAAGAATATATAAAGAAAACTATGAATTACGGAAAGAGATGACCAGACTAAAGTGCAACAACGGAGATATTGTTCGGCTGTGTCTAATACAAAATAGCCTAAGCTATTTTCATTTTTTTTTTTTTTTTTTAAATGTTTTTATAATTTTCCACACATATACATTTTTTCAACATATGTATGGGGCATTCCATGTCAAATCGGACACTTTGAAAAATTTTTTTTTTAGATTTTCCCAATTTGTTTACAGTTTTTAGTACACTCAAAATAATTCTACATTAAAAGGTTTAGTAAGTGATATTGTACCAAAATCTACTAATTCGTTACTAATTTTAGTATCTTCAAAGTACTAACATTAGTAATTTTTACTGGATTTGACTAATATTAGTTAAAAATTTTAGTATTGGTTACCAATTTCTGCACTAGGTCCTTTTGGACTAAAATTAGTTAAATTTACCCACGTTTTTTTTGGGTGTACCCTTTGAAAACTCCTTAGTTGTAAATTTTCAGATTTTTTTTGATGACCCGTCGAAAGATATCAAATTTTTAAAAATCGGTAGTTTGTTCCTTTACTCGAACTTCTTTTACTCATAACTTCTTCAATAATGATCCAAATTTCAAATTTTTTTTTTGTTTTTTTACATGCTTTTTAAAAAAAGTCCCAAAAAATTCTTAAAAGCGATCTGATATGCGATTTTTAAGTTTTTAAATTTAAATCTCATTTTTGAAAGTGTTTGTACACTCAAAAAAAAAAGTTTGTAAATTTACAAGTAAAAGGTCTTGTAATTCTATTTTACTAATATTTTTGTCTTTTTACAAAAATTGTTGTATATTTAATAAAATGAAAACTACAGTTTGCTTTGTAATTTTACTATTATATGTTGGTAAATTTATTTTACAAATTTTTTTGGTAAATTTACTAAAAAGTGAATTATTTTACCAATTAAAAAAATATTACAAGGTGTTTAGTTTTTTTACACAAGAAAACTGTAATTGTACAACAAAATTTTACTTGAAGTTATTTAGTCTTTCTACCAAAAAAATGTTTTATTACAAACATTTTTTTTTAAAGATTTTTTAAATCGTTTTCAAGGTTTTCAGTTTTTTAACACAAAAAAAAAAATGTAATTAAACAAAAAATATGTATTGAAAAGTACAAAACTCCAATGTAATTTTACAAAACTTATTTTATTACTAGAATTAATGTTGTTTTACAAAAAAAAAAATAATTATTCAACAATAGGACTCGCAAAAATTTTCTAAGTTTAGATTTTTTTTTTTTGCGTTTTGGAGTAAAAAATTTTGTTAAAAATCATTTTTTATAAATAAAAAATTTCATGGAAAAAAAATTGAAAATTTTTTAAGTTCCAAATACAACCATTTTTCGACTAGTTCTAAGCTTTACCAAAAAAAATAATTTTTACACCATTTTTTTTTGGTAATTTTCCTTAACTAAAATACCACAATTTTTATGTGTTTTTACTACATTACTATTCTTGTTTTTTTTTTGTATTTTTACCATTTTTTGGTAATTTTACCATATTTTTTTGGTATTTTTTTTTAAATTCGGCAACTAAAATGTCAATAAAAAGCTGCCAATTATGAAAAATTAAGTTTTTCTTATTTTAACAGGTACTTAAACATCCAATCTACAAGATTCAAAATTTTTTTTCCCGATTTTTTAAAAATACTTGTAAATATAATTAAAAATTCAAAAAAAAAATGTTATTTTTTGACTAATTTTTCCTGAAAATATACGATATTTCTTGTGTAGCCTCCTTCGCAATTCTCATATGTTCTACTTAAGAAAAACTAACTGTCGAAAAAAAATAAAAAAGTGCAGTGTTATACATTAAAAAGTTTGTTAAAAGTGTTCAAGTGAAAAAAAAAATCATTTCAGGTTGTTGATGTGCTACTCCAGCTGCCGAAGAAGGAAAAATAAGATGCACCAATGGAAAAAACCTTTAAATTTACAAAACAAATATGTAAATAAACCAATTTTTTTGTAAATTTACAAAACAAATATGAAAATTTAAAAAACAAAATTGTATACTTACGAAAAAAGTTGTAATCTTACAAAAATGAAGTAGAAAATACAAAATTGTAAATTTACAAATTTTTTGGTTAAACTACTGTTTTTACGGCAAAAATTTTAGAAAAAATGGTATATATACAATAAAAACTGTAAATTTACCACTTTTTATTGTAAATATACAAGTTTTTTGCCATAAAAAACAGTAGTTTAACCAAACAATTTGTAAATTTACAATTTTGGTTTTTGATTTTCTACTTTATTTTTTAAATTTACAACTTTTTTTGTAAGTTTACAATTTTTTTTGTAAATTTTAATTTTTTTTTGCAAATTTACAATTTTTATTGTAAATATACGTGTTTTTCAATATTTTTTTTGCGGTAAAAACAGTAGTTTATCCAAATAATTTGTTAATCTACAATTTATTTTTTTCATTTTCTAATTTTTCTTTGTAAAATAACAACCTTTTTCTGTAAGTTTACAATTTTGTTTTGTAAATTTACCAAATTTTTTGTATATTTACAAAAAAAATGTTCACCTCGAAGTTAATATTTTACAAAAAAAAATGTAAATTTACATTTTCTTTTGTTAAATCAATTTACAAATTATCCCCGTAACATTACGGGGATTCTTGCTAGTACATATTTTACAAAACCTGCCCCGTAAAATCACGGGGATTTTATGTCATTTTACAAACTTTTTTTTTGAGTGTACTCTTCGATTTTTTTTGAAATTTTTTGTGTAAAACTTCTGTCGATTCTACAAATTTTTTGCCCAGGAGGATCGTGGGATAACAATTATTACTATTTTTTAAAATTTTTTGAAGAAATTTTATTGTGATTTTCCAATCTTAAAATCATTTCTACTGCTCCAATGGTGAATAGAGGAGTCATTTTCATGACCGACCCCATTAATTTTTACGTCTAAACATTTCTTTGGAACAAACAAACACCCTATCACCAATTTCTAAGGGGGCTCCCACACAAAACGACATTTTTTAAAATTTGCTCCAACCGCTGTAACTGCCCTAATAATGCCCTTAGATCAACAAAATGTATGACCGACCCACAATATTTTTTTAGTCCAAACATTTTTTCTGAACACACCTACACTCAAAAAAAAAAGTTTGTAAAATGACATAAAATCCCCGTGATTTTACGGGGCAGGTTTTGTAAAATATGTACTAGCAAGAATCCCCGTAATGTTACGGGGATAATTTGTAAATTGATTTAACAAAAAAATTACGGGGAGAAAGTGTAAATTTACAATTTTTTTTGTAAAATATTATTGTAGACTTACAAAAAAAGTTGTAAATTTACGAAATAAAGTAGAAAATCAAAAAATAAAATTGTAAATTTACAAATTGTTTGGTTTAACTACAGTTTTTTATGGCAAAAAACTTGTATATTTACAGTAAAAAGTGGTAAATTTAAAATTTTTATTGTAAATATACCATTTTTTTTTATTTTTTTGCCGTAAAAACAGTAGTTTAACCAAATAATTTGTAAATTTACAATATTATTTTTGTAATTTTTACTTCATTTTTGTAAAATTACAACTTTTTCTGTAAGTATACAATTTTGTTTTCTAAACTTTCATATTTGTTTTGTAAATTTACAAAAAATTTGGTATATTTACATATTGGTTTTGTAAATTTAAAGGTTTTTTCCATTGGTTCATCTTATTTTGCCTTCTTCGGCAGCTGGAGTAGCACTTTAACAACCTGAAATGCTTTTTTTTCACTTGAACACTTTTAACAAACTTTTTAGAGTATAACACTGCACTTTTTTATTTTTTTTTCGGAATTTCGTTTTTCTTAAGTAGAACATATGAGAATTGCGAAGGAGGCTACACAAGAAATTTCTTATATTTTCAAGAAAAACTAGTCAAAAAAATTACCTTTTTTTTTTTTGAATTTTTAATTATTTTAGCAAGTATTTTTAAAAAATTATAAAAAAAAAAAACTTTGGATATTGTAGATTGGACGTTTAAGTACCTGATAAAATAAAAAAAAACTTAATTTTTCATAATTGACAGCTTTTGATTGACATTTTAGTGCCAGATTTAAAAAAAAGTACCAAAAAAATATGGTAAAATTACCAAAAAATGGTAAAAATACAAACAAAAAAACTAGAACAATAATATAGTAAGAACATATAAAAATTGTGGTATTTTACTTAAAGCAAGTTACCAAAAAATTGTCTTAATATTCAATTTCTTTGATAAAGCTTACAACTAATTGAAAAATGTTTGTATCCGGAACTTAAAAAATTTTCAAAATTTTTTTATGAAAATTTTTATTTATAAAAAATAATTTTTAACAAAAATGGACTTGGAAAATTTTTGAGTCTCCTATTGTTGCATAATTATTTTTCAATACAAATTTTTGCTTAATTACATTTTTTTGTGTCAAAATACTGAAAACCTTGTAAACTAAAAAATCTTGAAAAAAAAAAATTGTTTGTAATAAAACATTTTTTGGTAGAAAGACTAAATACTATCAAATAAAATGTTGTTGTACAATTACAATTTTCTTGTGTAAAACAACTAAACACCTTGTAATTTTTTTTTTTAATTTGTAAAATAATTATTTTTTTTGTTAATTTACCTAAAAAAATTGTTAAATAAATTTACCAACATATTATAGTAAAATTACAAAGCGCACGGTAGTTTTTGTTTTATTAAAAATACAAGAATTTTTGTAAATAGACAAAAATATTAGTAAAATAGAATTACAAGACCTTTTGCTTGTAATTTTACAAACTTTTTTTTTTGAGTGTACCCTCTATCTTTAACTGTTACGGCGGTCCCCATACAATAATTTTTATTTTTTGTAAATTTGTTTTATTTAATCAGTTTCTACCGGTCCAATGGTACGTCCGAGAGGGGCCATTGTAAGACCAACCCCCATTTATTTTTACCCTGCAACATTTTTTTAAAACACACCTACGCCCTATCTCCACTCCCTAAGTAGGCTCCCACACTAATAACAGTTGGAGCAAATTTTATAAAAATTTAATTTTGACTGGAAGCCTACTTAGGGAGTGGAGATAGTGCGTAGGTATGTTTCAAAAAAATGTTGTAGGGTAAAAATAAATGGGGGTCGGTCTTACTAATGACCCCTTTCAGAAGCACCATTGAACCGGTAGAAGCTGATTAAATAAAATAAATTTACAAAAAAATAAAAAAAATTGTATGGGGACCGCCTTAACAGTTAAAGATATAGGGTAGGTTTGTTCAGAGAAAAGGTTTGGACTAAAAAAATATTTTGGGTCGGTCATACATTTTGTTGCTCTAAGGGCACTATTAGGGCAGTTACAGCGGTTGGAGCAAATTTAAAAAAATGTCGTTTTGTGTGGGAGCCCCCTTAGAAATTGGAGATAGGGTATTAGTTTGTTTCAAAGAAATGTTTAGACGTAAAAATTAATGGGGGTCGGTCTTGAAATGATCCCTCTATGTCGCACCATTGCACTATAGGAAATTTTACCCTTTTTTTGGCCAAAATTATTTACAGCCAAACGGCTGGACCGATTTGACTGATTTTTTTTTATTTGACTTTTGGAAGACTCTTTAGAGGGAGGGAGTGACTCTTAAAGGTTTTCATACACTCAAAAAAAAAAATTAGTAAAGTTACCTAAAAAATTACCTAATAATTAGTTCCAAACAGGGTTCCCGGGTTATAAGTTGCCGCATCTAAGATTTTTTAGATCCTTGATAGATTATATGGTTTTCTAAACTGTTTTTACAATATTTTTTTTTTTGAGTGTACACTAACTTTCGAAGATAACAGTAGAAATTAATTTTAACAATATTAAGAAGTGTCAAACAAATCTACTTTTTAATAAGGATTTTATTCAAAAATTTTATTTTTGAGTTCCAAGTCGTCAACTACATTTCAAAATGCCACTACGGGCAGCCGTAGATGATGCAAGAGCTAGGGGCTCAACTTCCCTATTTAGATCTTTAGAGATTTCTGCTGTAACTCGTATTTTTGTTCTCGCAGATTTTGACAAAAAAGTTAATTGCGGTCGCCCAGGTTTCGATTTAGTGGAGGCAGGCTGCGTTTCAAGTTTTTTTTAGCCAAGTATTGCCTTTAAGCCAAACAGCATGCTGTCTTTCAAAAATTTTCAAACTCCTACAACTTTTAATCCTTTTCATATTTATATTTGAACAAAATATTCTTAATTCCTCCTTTATATATTGTTTAAAGTTTTCGAAACATTCACTCTCAGCAATGTCTGAAAAGAAATGGTCAGAAATAGCGGCTCCTTATCCACCTCTGCTTTATTTCTCTCGCCATGTATTAAATAACTCTGAATTTGGCACTCAGTAGTCACCTGGAAAAATGGGTATAAAAAAAAAGTTTGCACATATCCGACCTTGAAATTTTTTAAATTCGGAAGGTAATTGATTGTCCTAGAGAACTTTTATGGTTTTATAGCTAACATATGCTATCATTTTTTTTAAAGTCAAAATAAAATTCCAATTCATACTTCAATAAGTTCATCTTAAGGTCACTTCAATTTTTCCAATAAAATCGATCTAATAGATGAGTTCACCAACATTTCACTATTTATCATTAAAGTACTCACCTTTGACATTATTTTCCATTTTTTAGTTTTTAAAAACTATAAATTCTTAATATAAAAACTTTTGTTAGAAGCTATCACAAAATTCGCTGCTCTCAATTGTTATTTTATAACTAAGTAAGAAATTGCAAGAAAAACTACTGATAAAGTGACAGTACATCAATTCTGTCGAAAAATTAAGAAAGAATTGTTTACTTTGTTAAGTTTTTTTTATATTAATGTGAAAAAAAATAATGTTTGCAAAAATTTTAATTTTGACTTTTGGCCAAAAAATGGGTAAAATTTCCTATAGTGCATTGGAGCAGTAGAAATGATTTTAAGATTGGAAAATTACATTAAAATTTTTTCAAAAAATTTTAAAAAATAGTACTAATTGTTATCCCATGATATCCCTACTGGGCATAAAACTTGTAGACTTAAAAATTTTAAAACTTAAAAATCGCATACAAGAGCGCTTTTAAGAATTTTTTATGATTTTTTTTTTTTAAAGTATGTAAAAAAATAAAAATTTTGAAGAAAAAAAATTTAAATTTTGACCATTATTGAAGAAGTTATGAGTAAAAGAAGTTTGAGTAAAGGAACAAACTACCAATTTTTAAAAATTCGATATATCTTGAACGGGTAATCAAAAAAATCTGAAAATTTACCACGAAGGAATTTTCAAAGGGTACTAAAAACTGTAATCAAATTGGGAAAATCTTAAAAAAAAAAAAATTTCAAAGTGTCCGGTTTGACATGGAATGCCACATATATTTTTGAAAAAAAAAAATCCTTCAAAAAAATTATGATTCTAGCATATAAAATTTTCAAAAGTAACTCTAATATATAAGTTTGTCTATCCGTTTGTAACTTATCGAAACATTGGTCTAGGTTCATACACAGAAAAAAAATAAAAAATATTTAAGTAAATTTTTAATTGACACAATTAAAAGTTTACTCAAAATTTATCTATTTATTTTTTTTAAAAGTTCAAAAAAGTCTTTAATCTTTTTACAAAAAAAAAACTTGTTTTTTCAAACTTTACCAAAAATATTTATGTCTCAAAAACATAGGAAAATTTTATAAAGACGATTACAAACTTTCTTATACATACACAAAAAACTATAATCTAAACGAGAATTCAAAAAACTATGAGAGTTAAAAAAAAAAATAAAAAAACTATAAAATTTTTATTAAATTATTTACTTAAATTGTTTTTAAAATTTTTAAGTAAATTTTTAATTGCGTAAATTAAAAAATTACTCAATTTTGGTTTTTGAATCTAAACAAGTGATTACTCAAATTTGTTTCCTTTTTTTGATCGGTGATCGATTCTAAGACATTTTAGCGATATCGGTCTGTCCGTCTTTCTGTTGAAATGGCGATCATGCCGCCCTCAGATATGACTGAAACTTAACATGTGTACTTATTGTTGTCCAGAGCAGTTTGATATTGCATTTGTGCGAATTCGGTTTAGCGGCTCAAAAGTTATGAATGAAAATATAAGGACACCTCAAAAATGTTGGCACATTCCACATAACGTAAAAATAAAAAAAAAACTTTAATTCGGCTGCTGGTTGACATTTGTCGACAGAATTTGATGCCGAATAGTATTTAAACAAGAACATACATGTTATTTACAAAAAAAAGTTCGCGGAGTCTTTTTTTCACAAATTTTTTTTCCGTGGACATTTTTTTTTACCAATTTTTTTTTTTTGTGAAAAATCTTGTTTAAATTGTGGTGGGTATCAATACATTCGGCAAGGCCTTTTTACTTATTAATTGTGAATTTGTATTAGAGTTTTTAATGAAACTGAAAAGTTCTAGCTCTTAACATTTTTTTAAAGTATATAACAGCTCACATATTTTAGCCGCTCCTTAGATACACCATAACGGAATTAGAACATACCACACTAACACCAAATAAGGGATACAAATAATATGTAGTAGTGAATGTATGAAAAAAAAAACTGAACCTTAATTGAAAAATTGTTTGGCATAAAACGTGCATTGTACATCAACGTTGTTTAAGTGTGTGCGATAGTCTATATACATGAAAATTTACGAGTACATTAGAGTGACATTTGTTCCTTAAGTTTTAATTTTCCCAAGTGTGCGGGCAAACTTTTATTATAGTAACCCAGTGTTGCCATATATCAAGATTTATCTTTTTTTGTAAGTTTTTTGAGGTGCTAAAAAGATTTTTTTTCTGAAAAAAAGATTTTTGGAAAGGTAAAAACAAAAATTTAATTTCTAAATAAGCTCAAATTACCTCAGAAATATATATTTTTTATAAATTTAGTATTATTTTTTCATTCTACGCTATACTTCAACTTGTTTTTTATGTTAAAATTGAATTTAAAATACAATTTGGGATTTTTTAAAATGATTTTAATACTTTTTTCAAAAAAAAGTTTTTTTTTTACAAAAAAAAGATTTTTTTTCAGAAAAAATAAGATTTTTCCAAAAAATATATGGTAACACTGAGTAGACCTAAAAGTTATGTCGTAAAAATTTCAGGCCAATCTGATTAAATTGATAGGTGGCGCCCGTTGATAAAAAAATTTGGATTTTTGTAAATTTTTATAAAAAAAATTCTTCATATTTTATAATTTGATGTAGTGAACACAAATATCAAAAGAAAATTAAAATAGGTATAAGGGTTTTAAACACCCTTCGATCAAAGTTCTTGATTTTTGGAAAAATTTCCACCAACATTTTAGATCTTTAAAAAATAAAAAATATAAAAAAAATAAAAAAATAATAAAATTTAATTTAATATTTTATTCGAATTTTTTATTTTTTGATTAAGAAAATAAAATATTTGAGCTCGAGGCCTTTTTTGGTGTTTTTGTTTAATAATTTTTCATTTATTATTTGCCAATATTTCGTTCCTCGTTGATAAACATCATCTGGCCTTTTAATTAGAAAATTCACGAACAAAAAACAGAAAATAATTCTAGTTGTGTTTTATCACCATCGTCTAATTATTAACTGACAAATTTGTACCGCATAAGATTTAGGCCTAGTAAAAAATTTCCGGAACATTCCAAATCAGAAAAAAACTTTTTTCGTCATACAAAAAAGTGCCGCGCTACAGTAAATGTATGCTTGAGTGTAAGCTCCAGTTTAAATGCATTCAGGACTTTTTGAAAAGATCTTTACCGCATAGGTTGTGGTATTTGTACCACAACTGCATATAAATCACTTATATAAATTCCATTGAAAAAAAAAACCTTAAGAAAAAAATAGACTTTATATATTTTTCTATTCCTTTCGTACCAGTATGTAGTATGTTTAATTCTTTTCAACGGTTCTTTGTTCAATATTGTTCTAGTTCAATATTTGTTCTTTTTTATAAACATATTTATGTATAGATATGTACTCGTATATATATACATACTTATATGCAGTATATCTTTGTATTGCTATGTATTTACCAAGAAACAAAATACTCTAGCATTAAAAAAAAAAAATCCGAACTTATCAAATATTTATTTAAAAAGTTTCCTGGTACATTGTAAAATACATACAAAAAGATATATGGTATTTTAGTATATAAAAAAAGTAGACATATGGTCAGTAAAACTACAAAAAAACATATTTTATGGGTTTCCTTTGTTTCGAGCACATTAAGGTTATTGATATTTTGTACAAGTTTTACATTTTTTTTAGAACAATTTTCTAGACAAATATAGAAGACATGACGATATGTAGGTGTTTTAATGAAAAACCAATAATTTAAGTTGATTTTGAAATATTTAAAAACGAAAAATCCTGCAAACATTAAAAATTTTAAACATTTAAGTCACGCCTCGACCGAAACAACTTTAACCTCAAGTTGCAAACACTGTTGTATCTTTCTTGATTATGATTCTACGATGCCCCACTACTATATTTCGATAAAAATCAAAATCTTTGCCAAAGCCGTTGTCAAATGTCAAAAAAATTTACATTTTAAGTTCATCTCGAAAACGATGAGAGATATGGAAAAATTACACAAGAAAAAAAATATTCCTCGGAAAAAATGCAATAAGATCGCTCACTCACATTTTTTTATCTTGATGGTTCTGTGGAAGAAAGCATAACATTTTAAAATTCTAGAATTTAAAAAGAGAACAATTTTTGACAACAAAAACATTGCAATTCCAAAATGGGAGATTGCAATTTTATTGATCTCAGTTTTTGACGTTTGACCGCGATTTTTCAAGAACGTCTCCCTCGAATATATTTAATTTTCATCGAAATATAGTAGGGGCACCCCAGATTCATAAACAAGAAAGGCACTTACAGTGTTCGCAGTTGAGGTTAAAATTGGTTCGGCCGAGGAGTGAATTATTTTAGTTTTTTTTTTATGTTTAAAAATTCAAAACACGTGTTACTTAAATACGATAGGCCTCAAATTTGTAACACATAACTTTTAGGTCCAGTAGAATAAAAATTTGGCGTACGGACATAGCGCCCAAGGTCATATCGCCCAAAACCGTAATTGTCATATCGGCCAAGCTGCGACATATAGTCCAAAAAAATAAGTCCAAAACATTTTTTTACGAAATGTCAAAACTACGACTTTTGTAATTTTTATGCACTCCACTCTAGTAAAAGAGGGTATATATAAGTTTGTCATTCCGTTTGTAACACCTCGAAATATTAGTATAGGATTTAGTGTTTATAAACCGGTTAACATGTTAACCGAAAAACCGGGTTTTTCCTAAAATTTCGGTTTTTTTACAAACCGGTTAACCGGAATTGAAGATTTCCGGTGCACCGAGAACCGGTTTTTTTCTGGCGGTTAACCGGTTTTTTAAATACATTCAAAACGGAATATTTTCGCAAATATTAAGGGTTTAAACTTATTTTTTTTATGATATTTTCAAAATTTCGTTGAAAACACATTAAAAGTCCGCGAGAAAGAACGTCTAAAATATTTTTTTTCTTAAAAATAATTTTCTAAAAAGGAATTTTTTTTCGAAACTGATAAAAATTTGAAATACTCACCGTTGTCAGCGTTTTTTTAACATTTCATGAAAAACTTAATAAGTGACTGTTAACCAGATACTAAAATCCCTGTTAATGGCGAAAATGTCAATAAAAGAAAATAAAAATAAAATTCGGAACTGCAATTTACTTATAACGAATAAATGTATTTTTCTAAATAAAACCAATACAAATTAAATTGAAGTTCTAGTGAATATGGTCAATTAAAGAACATTATTTAAATATCGCTTTTTTATAGCGTAATAGTTGCAAACCTTGCTGAAAGAAACAAATATGTTAACTTAAGCTAAGGAGTGAGATCATAAAAATGTTAACACACATTTTTGCCTACAACTTTGGTGTAAAGCTTCCAAATTTTTTTTTTTTCGGCAGTTTACATTTTAAAAATATGTCAGTTAATAAATTAATTTACATCATGAGTTTTAATTTGCAATTTTTTACACAATGGACGATGAAAGAAAAGTGCGTTCAAAAATAATTAAATATTTTCAACAAAACCAAACATGGACATACAAAAAAATTGCCAAAGAAACTAATGTATGCCGCCAAACAGTTTCAAAAGTGGTAAAAAGGTATCTGGAACACCTAACAATTGAAAGGAAGCAGGGAACAGGAACAACGACTGGTTATCGTAACATTGGTAAGGCATATAAAGTTAAAAGCATCCTTAAGAGAGCTCCTAACACATCTGGCAGAAAAACAGCTCGGTTAGCCCAATGCTCAGACTTTTTTGTACGTAAAGTGAAACGTAAGGCGGGACTAAAGTCCTACAAAGTTCAAAAAGTTCCCGATAGAAACGCTTTTAAAAATTTGGAGGCCAAAACCAGAGCTAGAAAATTGAAATCAAATTTTATAAAAAAATACAACTGTTGTGTAATGGACGACGAAACTTATGTCCTGGCTGATTTTGCGCAGCTCCCTGGTCAAGAATTTTATGTTTCCGATGTTCGAGGAAATGTTGCGGAAAAATTTCGGTCAAAAAAGCAAACGAAATTCCCCAAAAAATTCCTAGTATGGCAAGCCATATGTAGCTGCGGCCAAAGAAGCCAGTCATTTGTGACATCTGGCTCTATAAACAGCGAAATTTATATCAAGGAGTGTTTGCAGAAGAGACTTCTTCCGTTCTTGAGTCAGCACAATGTATCCACTTACTTTTGGCCCGATTTAGCATCTTGTCACTACAGCAAGAAAGCGCTGGAGTGGTATAATGATAATAATGTGGTTTTTGTACCAAGAGAGGCAAATCCACCAAACTGCCCGGAGCTCAGGCCAGTGGAGAGATATTGGGCTCTTGTTAAAAAAGAATTAAAGGGCACAAAAAAGGTCTCCCAGGACATGCAAGATTTCAAACGTAGATGGACCACCTGCTCTAAAAAGGTGACAGAAACTACCATAAAAGCCTTAATGGGAGGGTTTCCGGAAAAAGTGGATAACTTTGTTCGTAGTGGTTAGAGTTCCATGCGGTTTTTTTGTTATGATTTTGTATTAAATTTTATTTAATAAAAATTTGGTTTGAAGTCTTAAAATTCAGTAGTCTGTTTTTTATTTAACTTTATGTGTGTTAACATTTTTATGATCTCACTCCTTATATTCGCTTTATTTTTTAATAAAAATCAGATATTTTCAAGTATTTTTTGGTTTTTTCAGTTAAAGAAAATAAAAACCGATTAACCGGTTTTTTTATTCCGGTTTAACCGAGAAAACCGGTTAACCGAAAAACGAAAAAAGCTGATTTTCGGTTAACTGAGAAACCGGTTTTCCAAAATGTCGGTTTTTTATAAACACTACTAGGATTCCATTAAGTATATCACCTTTTCCATCAAACAGCACGAGAAAAAGGGTACACTCAAAAAATTATGTCATTACCTGTTTGTAGTTTATTTAAAAAGTTTTCCGTTTAGTCGTTTTTAAAAGAAAAAACATTTGTTTGATGTTCAGTTTTTATTAATGACTACTTCTGTCTTTTGTTTCAAAAATAACACACTAAAAAATAAAGACTTTCATTAACATTTAATCTTTAAAGTCATTTACTTTTGTTCTATAAGTAAAAACTACTGATTATTCTTTAAATTTTTAATGATTTGTGTAAGCCATTTTTTTTTTAAATTGTTGGTATTTTTTAATGAGATATAATTAGTTTTTACCTACACAAGTAGGTTATTTTTTTTGTAGAAAAAAAATAAAAAAATTTTTTTTATAGAAATATAAAAACATCAAGTGATTTTGGCACGATGGGTAGAGTGTCTGGCCAGAATGTAGTTGATTGCGGGATCGATTCCCCAAAAATTTTATTAAAAATTTTTAAAAAATATTTCAATAGAAACTTGTAAAAAATAAAAAATTACGTTTTTTTCATTCATTTTTACCAACAAATTCCAAAAAAATAACCTACGAAAACATTAAAAATTAATGATTTCGTAGGTTATTTTTTTGGAATTTGTTGGTAAAAATAACAGAAATATCATTAATTTTTAATGTTTTCGAAGGTTATTTTTTTTTTTCGAATTTGTTGGTAAAAATGAATGAAAAAAACGTAATTTTTTAATGTTTAATGTTATTAGTTTTAGAAAATTTTATCAACAGTAAAAAATAAATGTTGATGTTTGTTAAAACAAATGAATAATTACTGAGATGGTTTTCAATTGTTTATTCACTGGTTTAAGTGTGTTTTTCCTTTGTTTTTGTCTACAAAATATTTTAAGTGTATTTTTTGACCAGGTGTCTTCAAATTTTTTTTCCAAAAACTCGCGATTTTATTCACGATTTTCGTTTTTTAAAAATCACAAAAAACTTAAAAAGTGGTGTAGTTTGAAGAGCTATCGAAATTGAAATTAAAAGCTTAAGTCCTCACTTTAAACATAAAAGTTCACAAAAATTGTGTTATTAAAAAAATACTTTCTAAATGCAAATGCATTTTTGGGGTGTACTTTCGTCAATTTTTACCCCATTTGATTTTTTTACTTTCAACAAAAAAGTTCAAAATTGTGTCAATAAAAAAATGCATTTTTAATGCATTAAAAATTTGCATTTGCATTTAAAATGTATTTTTATGTTAAGACATTTTTTGTGAACTTTTACGTTTAAAGTAGAGGATTCTAGCTTTCTATTTCAATTTTGATTATAGAGATCCGATATATACTTAAGAAGTTATGGCTCTACAAAAATTCATTAAAAAACAATTTAGAAAATATTTACTTACAAAATTTTGAAAAACAAAAAAAAATCTTTTTTTTTTTTAATTTGTGTATAAAAAAAATTAGCAAAATTTTTATGTATATTATTGTCCCTCGATCGATTTGAAGACGATCTAGCGATGTCCGTCCGTCTGTCCGTCTGTCCGTCTGTCTGTTAGAAACACGTTAACTTTTGGAAGACTTTACGGATGCTCTTGAAGTTTGACTGATATGTTGGTCATTTACCTGGTCAGGTAAGTATTACAAACCAGCGAAATCGGTCCAGTGGTTCAAAAGTTATAAGCAAAAGAGTGAATTTCGGCAGGGTTTTTCGCGAATTTACGAGCTAAAAAACACGCTAACTGTCAAAAGGCAATTCTGTAGCTTAACGTATATGTTTGGCGTTCTTCTGGTCTGATTGGTGTTGAACTTAAGCCAAATCGGTACAGTGGTTCAAAAGTTATTAGCAAAACCGTGAATTTCAGATTGGTTTCACCATAAATTCACGTGTTGAAAAACCGATCTTTAAAAAAAGGAAAGCCACACAATTACTTTAGAAAGTATTTCTGTCACTCAGAAATATTTTTACACTAAAAAAAGTTTACACTCGAAAACAATTTTACACTCTAAAAAAAATTAATATTTTTTTTTTGTTTTTTACAAAAATAAAAAAAAAAAGTTTTTTACTCAAAATAAATTATTTCCTATCAAAATTGTTAATTTTTTCACGTTAAAAAAATTACTTCCCTTAAAAAAGACCAAATTTAACTTTTCTACTTGTTTTTTCTTATAGATTAGCGGCTGATTTTACAAATATTTTACTAATTGTTTCAGTAATTTTAATTTAACATATTTTAAACAAAAGTTTTTGTGTGAACTTTTATAGAAACAATTAAAGGCTTAGATATTTTTAATATCCCTGGAATTTAAAAATTAAAAAAAATATTTTTAATCAAAATCGCTACCGAAACGGAATATCCGTCTGGGCTGTAGGTCTTAAATTCCAAATGTTTTCAATACTCTTTTTTTAAAGCACACATGTCGATATTAAAAAATTTGTATGTTATTTTGAAAATATTTCATCTAGAGAATAAATCTACAGAGACTTTTGTTATTTTTTTTTTTTTTTTTTAGATTTTATTATAATAAAATTTATTCTCTTCATTTATAATTTATGCCAAAAATGCTAATAAAAATTGTATTAAAATATAATGTTTGAATGCAAATATGTGTTTGTGTGTGTGTGTGTGAGTGGGTATGCTTTGTTTTTTTTATATTTTGTGTGTTTGTGTTTGTTTATTTATTTAATACAAAATACTTTGAAAGGATTACAAATGTAAGACTTTGTATGTATTTAAGCATAATCTTGTATATTATTTTAACCTTTAAATGATTAAACAAAGAAAATTTTAAAATATCAGAAGACTGTTAAAATGATATAAAAAATAACATTAAAAATAAAATTCTGATTAATTTTTATTAAACAATAAAAATTGTTATATTCGACCTTTAAAATATTATATTTTGAGGATGTTTATTCTGGCTCGACGTCATTATTTTCTTTACTAATTAAAACCATGATATTCTCATAGTATAATTCTCAAGAAAAAAAAAAATTAAAAATAAAATTTAAAATATTTTACTTTAATTTTTTTTTAAGAAAATATTTTAAGTAACTTCATTTCCATATCACAACAATAATTATTTTATTTTTTCTTTTTGAATATTTTAAAATTTTTTGATAAAATAATACTAATTCTACAAGTTTAACGAAACGTATGCTTGATATTAATTAACATTATTAATTAACACTCATACGCCCCAAGGTACAAACTTTTGATTTTACGATGAAAATATTCCAAGTGAAAGATTTTGATTAAGAACAAACATGTGAACAATTTTAAATGAAATTTTATTTAAAAAAAGTATACAAAACCAAAACTGATATATTTATGGGTCTCGGGACCCAAAAAGTGTATGGGGCGCTCTATGTCAAATTGCACAGTTCCGGACACGATCCTCTTCTCAATTTTTTTTTTAAATATTTTCACACGTACTTTATGCAACTTGCACAAAAAAATTAAGAAAATAAAATTTTCGATTTATTTTAATCGGTAAAATACCGATATCTTAAAAAAAGTTGAGCAACATTCTGTTGGTATTTGAATGTAATTTTAGAACAAAATAAGTAAAAAAGTTAAATTCGGTCTTGCCGAATGTAGTGATACCCTCCACAATTTCAAAAAGATAATTGCAAAAAACTTTATTTAAAAGAAAATTACTTATAAAAAAAAAAAAATTTTTTCAAAAAATTTCCGCGAAAAAAAAAAATTGGTAAAATAAAATCCGCGATTTTTTTCTTTTTTTGTCAAAAAATATGTTCGTGCTTGTTTGAATAACATTTAGTGTTCAATTATGTTCACATATGTCAACCAGAAGCCGAATTAAAGCATTTTGTATTTTTTGGTTATGTTGAATGTACTGAAATTTTTGAGGTGTGCTTACATTTTCGTTCATAACTTTTGAACCGCTGAACCGATATCGCTCAAATGCCAATATATATGTTAAGTTTCAGTCATCTCTGTGCAATATTTTGTCCGTGACAGTATTTTCCACAGACAGACAGACGGACATCGCTAGAATGTCTTAAAATCGATCGGGCATCATGAATATATATACTTTATGGGGTCCCAGATCGATATTTCGATGAGTTACAAACGATGTGACAAACTTATATATACCCTCTATCACTAAGTGGAGGGTATAAAAAAAAAATAGGGAAATAATTAATCAAAGTATTTGTCACTTAATTTTTATCGTTATAAAACTCGACTTTTTAAAAAATTACGAAACCTTCTATAAAAAAAATTCTACCCAAAATTACACTACTTTTAAGCAATTATTCGAGATGCGATGGAAGAGAACGCAAAGTATAAGACCTTAATAATTAAAATCCAGGTTCTAGGATAGGTCCCTGGAAATAGGTCCTGGGAAAGGTCCTTGGGGATATGTCCTAGGATAGGTCCTTGATAGGTCCCTGGGGATAGGTCCTTGATAGGTCCCTGGGGATAGGTCCTAGGAAAGGTCCCTGGGGATAGGTCCTGATAAAGGTCCCTGGGAATAGATCCTTTTTTCTTTTTGTACCCTCCAACTACATTATGGGGGCTTACTAACTTTGTCATTCCGTGTGTAACGCATCGAAATATCGGTCGGGGACCCAATTTTCCCAATTGTTTACAGTTTTTAGTACACTTCGAAAACTCCTTCGTGGTAAATTTTCAGATTTTTTTGATGACTCGTTCAAAAGATATCGAATTTTTAAAATTGGTAGTTTGTTCATTTACTCAAACTTCTTTTACTCATAACTTCCTCAATAATGGTCCAAATTCCATTTTTTTTTCTTCAAATTTTTGTTTTTTTACGTACTTTAAAAAAAAAAATTCCAAAAAATTCTTTAAAGCGCTCTAGTATGTGATTTTTAAGTTTTAAAATTTTAATCTCATTTTTGAAAACGTTTGTACTCGTTTTTTTTAAATTTTTTTGTGTAAAACTTCTATCTATTCTACAATTTTTTTGCTCAGAAGCATCATGGGTAACGATTATTATTATTTTCTTAAATTTTTTAAAAAAATTTTATTGTAATTTTCCAATCTTAAAATCATTTCTACTGCTCCAATGGTGCGTCATAGAGGGGTCAATGCCAAGACCGACCCCCATTAATTTTTACGTCTAAATGGAATGCCCCCTCATATTTGGCACGAATATTTATTATGGTCCTGCAAAAGCGGACCAGGGGGAAAAAGTTCCCCTTGAAGAATTAAACGCCATTTTTTTATTTTTTTTTTATTTTTTTTTTGTAGCAAATGAAACATTTTTATGTTCGCAGAAGTTCAAAGTCCTGCGCTTGGACCCAGCAGATTAAAAAATTTCGCTTTTTTTGGCCCGCCACATTTTAAGGGCTTGGATAAAAAAAAATATATAAAATAATAAAACTATTATACTTAACTGCACAAAGCACAATTAAATAAACTTGTAAACATATATAGCACATGCCAAAGAGTCCCCCAACTCCCCCCTATAAAAAACGTCCCTGTCGAATTTTTTTGTTTAATTTTTTTAATTTTGGTTCATACTTTTTGAAACTTAATGTATTTATCAAAAATTCCCAAAATACGGAGCACTTTTTAAAAAAATATTAAAAATATTTTAAAAAAATTTATCTAAAAAAAATGTATGTAATAATGCACTCAAATATCTGAAGTTGCTGGTTTTATAATAATATTTTTACTTTTTGGACGATAAAGGATTACGGTTAAGGATAAAGATCAGCTTTTGAATTAATCCTCAATTTCGGTACATTTCAACTCTCTCGCGACGTATGGCTTCATTGTTGAATGCTAACAAGCAACTGATTGATTTATTTTTTATTTTTTACACTCTCTGATTGTGTACATGTAAACAGCCGATTAATCTTCGTTAATCTTACTAGTGCTGCATTGAAGTGTCGTGAAATGAGAGAGTAAGAGGAAGATTAAGGAAAACCGTCTTGTGAAGTCATTTTTAGACGGTCATGAGTAGAGTATTCAAAACCGAAAACCGGTTTTTTCATTTTCAAAAACCCCGCCGGTATCGGTTTTTATTCAAATTCGGTTATTCGCAAAACCGGTGTTTTTAGGTGGGTTTAACTGGTTGATTTTTTATACCCTCCACTCTAGTGATAGAGGGTATATATAATTTTGTCATTCCGTTTGTAACACATCGAAATATTGGTCTAGGACCCCATAAAGTATATATATTTATGATCCTCGATCGATTTTAAGTCGATCTAGCGATGTCCGTCAGTCCGTCCGTCCGTCTGTCTGTCTGTCTGTCTGTCTGTCTGTCTGTCTGTCTGTCTGTCTGTCTGTCTGTCTGTCTGTCTGTCTGTCTGTCTGTCTGTCTGTCTGTCTGTCTGTCTGTCTGTCTGTCTGTCTGTCTGTCTGTCTGTCTGTCTGTCTGTCTGTCTGTCTGTCTGTCTGTCTGTCTGTCTGTCTGTCTGTCTGTCTGTCTGTCTGTCTGTCTGTCTGTCTGTCTGTCTGTCTGTCTGTCTGTCTGTCTGTCTGTCTGTCTGTCTGTCTGTCTGTCTGTCTGTCTGTCTGTCTGTCTGTCTGTCTGTCTGTCTGTCTGTCTGTCTGTCTGTCTGTCTGTCTGTCTGTCTGTCTGTCTGTCTGTCTGTCTGTCTGTCTGTCTGTCTGTCTGTCTGTCTGTCTGTCTGTCTGTCTGTCTGTCTGTCTGTCTGTCTGTCTGTCTGTCTGTCTGTCTGTCTGTCTGTCTGTCTGTCTGTCTGTCTGTCTGTCTGTCTGTCTGTCTGTCTGTCTGTCTGTCTGTCTGTCTGTCTGTCTGTCTGTCTGTCTGTCTGTCTGTCTGTCTGTCTGTCTGTCTGTCTGTCTGTCTGTCTGTCTGTCTGTCTGTCTGTCTGTCTGTCTGTCTGTCTGTCTGTCTGTCTGTCTGTCTGTCTGTCTGTCTGTCTGTCTGTCTGTCTGTCTGTCTGTCTGTCTGTCTGTCTGTCTGTCTGTCTGTCTGTCTGTCTGTCTGTCTGTCTGTCTGTCTGTCTGTCTGTCTGTCTGTCTGTCTGTCTGTCTGTCTGTCTGTCTGTCTGTCTGTCTGTCTGTCTGTCTGTCTGTCTGTCTGTCTGTCTGTCTGTCTGTCTGTCTGTCTGTCTGTCTGTCTGTCTGTCTGTCTGTCTGTCTGTCTGTCTGTCTGTCTGTCTGTCTGTCTGTCTGTCTGTCTGTCTGTCTGTCTGTCTGTCTGTCTGTCTGTCTGTCTGTCTGTCTGTCTGTCTGTCTGTCTGTCTGTCTGTCTGTCTGTCTGTCTGTCTGTCTGTCTGTCTGTCTGTCTGTCTGTCTGTCTGTCTGTCTGTCTGTCTGTCTGTCTGTCTGTCTGTCTGTCTGTCTGTCTGTCTGTCTGTCTGTCTGTCTGTCTGTCTGTCTGTCTGTCTGTCTGTCTGTCTGTCTGTCTGTCTGTCTGTCTGTCTGTCTGTCTGTCTGTCTGTCTGTCTGTCTGTCTGTCTGTCTGTCTGTCTGTCTGTCTGTCTGTCTGTCTGTCTGTCTGTCTGTCTGTCTGTCTGTCTGTCTGTCTGTCTGTCTGTCTGTCTGTCTGTCTGTCTGTCTGTCTGTCTGTCTGTCTGTCTGTCTGTCTGTCTGTCTGTCTGTCTGTCTGTCTGTCTGTCTGTCTGTCTGTCTGTCTGTCTGTCTGTCTGTCTGTCTGTCTGTCTGTCTGTCTGTCTGTCTGTCTGTCTGTCTGTCTGTCTGTCTGTCTGTCTGTCTGTCTGTCTGTCTGTCTGTCTGTCTGTCTGTCTGTCTGTCTGTCTGTCTGTCTGTCTGTCTGTCTGTCTGTCTGTCTGTCTGTCTGTCTGTCTGTCTGTCTGTCTGTCTGTCTGTCTGTCTGTCTGTCTGTCTGTCTGTCTGTCTGTCTGTCTGTCTGTCTGTCTGTCTGTCTGTCTGTCTGTCTGTCTGTCTGTCTGTCTGTCTGTCTGTCTGTCTGTCTGTCTGTCTGTCTGTCTGTCTGTCTGTCTGTCTGTCTGTCTGTCTGTCTGTCTGTCTGTCTGTCTGTCTGTCTGTCTGTCTGTCTGTCTGTCTGTCTGTCTGTCTGTCTGTCCGTAGAAAACACGCTAACTTTTGAAAGACTTTACAGAGGCTACTGAAGTTTGGCATATATGTTTATGATTTACCAGGTCAGGTTGGTATTGGAATCCAGCCAAATCGGTCCAGTGGTTCAAAAGTTATGAGCAAAAGAGTAAATTTCGGCAAGGGTGTTTTTGTGAATTTACGAGATGAAAAACACGATAACTTTCGAAAGACAATAATAATGATTCTTTGCCGTTCCCCGGGTCTGTTTGATATTAAATTTCAGCTCAATCGGTCCAGTGGTTCAAAAGTTATAAGCAAAACCCTGAATTTCAGATTAGTTTCATTTAAAATGACACGTGTTTTAACAAGTTTTAAAAGCATTGGTGGTTAGGGTGGATCGAATTTGGCTTTTTGGCGAATTTCGTTCCGGCTCACCGACAGATGTGTTGGAATAGACCTAAAAACAATGTGGTTAAATTTTCATGCAGATCGGTGGTCATCTTCCGCTGCCGAAATGACGTTGAAAATCCGCGATTTCTTAAAAAATAGTATTTATTTCAAAAAATTGCCAAAATTACAAAAATCACTTAATCTTCTTTTTTATTTCAGTCAATCTTTTCAATTCGATCATATTTTCTTAGAAAAAAATTTCATCTTAATAGGACATTGTTAACCCCTCTAAAACGGTAGCCGAAAATGACCCATACATTTTGCCCTAAACTTAAAACCACCAAATTTAAAAAAGATTTTTTTTTTGATTTTAAGTTTCACAATCTAAAGTTTTTATTGCATTTATTTCAAGTTTATATAAGTTCGTTTGACAAAAATTTTTTTTGAAAAAATACGAGATTCTTAAACAGCGCGTGTAACGGTCTGTTTCCAGGACATTTTGGGAAAATTGCACTTTTTTTTAAAAACTCAACATTTTTAGTTAAAAACTTTTAATTTTACACCAGATTTATTATAAATTATAAAACTTAATATAGAAATGTTGGATTTTAAGAAATTCTTTAACCCTAAACAGCTTTGGGCCCTAAATGACCCATGATGAACATGCATCTAGCAATAAACCGCTTTTGGCGGTCGACTAACCATTGGAAACATATTTTTCAATTAAAAATGGGAGCGTGAGTAGAGATGGGAGCGTGAGTGAGTTCGACCACCTCACGCTTACGAAGAAAAAAAATTTCTCATGCAAGAAATTTTTTAATTTTGCATACATTTTACGCAAGATTACATGAGTGTCACATGTTAATCTCACTCAAGCTGAATTTTGACGTGTTTCATTTTTCCGTCACCATAAAAATCATGCAACCTCACGAAATTTTACTCACACTTAACAGTGCAATTTTAAAAATAATATTTTTAATGCAAATGAAACAAAAAAGTTAAAATATCATTCAAATAGTATCCCGCTTAAATGCACCCACCCTTAAAGCATTTTTCGTACCCACCATTAACCATTTATTTATATCTGACAAAAAAAGTAATTCACATTTAAATAAGAATATTGCTGAATAAATTCAATAGACTATTTACTTGCTATATTCTGGCATTTAAGGTGATAATGCTTTCGGGGTGGGAGCATTTAAATGGGAAATAATATTTAAACTTGTTTAAAAAAAATATATGGATCACTTTTTTATTTTGCATTAAAAATATAATTTGTACAAATGCACACGTGACACAAATTTCACGTGATTCACTCGTAAGCGTGAGTGAAATTTCGAGAGATTTCATGATTTTTTATGGTGACAGAAAAATAAAACACGTCAAAATATAGTTATGTTGAGTTTTCGTAAGCGTGATTATAGCGTGAACGAGATTAATATGTTGCAACCACGTGATTCTGCGTAAAATGTATGCAAACTTAAAAAATTTCCTGCGCGAAATTTTTTTTCTTCGTGAGCGTGAGTTGCTCAAATTCACTCACGCTCCCATCTTTACTCACGCTCCCATTTTTAATGGAAAAAACATGTTCCCAATGGTTAGTCGCCCGCCAAAAGCAGTTTATTGCTATTGTTCATCATGGGTCATTTAGGACCCAAAGCTGTTTAGGGTTAAAGAATTTCTTAAAATCCAACATTTCTATATTAAGTTTTATAATTTATAATAAATCTAGTGTAAAATGAAAAGTTTTTAACTAAAAATGTTGAGTTTTAAAAAAAAAAGTGCAATTTTCCCAAAATGTCCTGGAAACAGACCGTACACGCGCTGTTTAAGAATCTCGTATTTTTTCAAAAAAAATTTTTGTCAAACGAACTTATATATACTTGAAATAAATGCAATAAAATCTTTATATTGTGCAACTTAAAATAAAAAAAAAAATCTTTTTTAAATTTGGTGGTTTTGAGTTTAGGGCAAAATAAATGGGTCATTTTCGGCAACCGTTTTAGAGGGGTTAACAATGTCCAATTAAGCTGAAATTTTTTTCTAAGAAAATATGATGGAATTGAAAAGATTGACTGAAATAAAAAAAAAGATTAAGTGATTTTTGTAATTTTGGCAATTTTTTTAAATAAATACTATTTTTTTAAAAATCGCGGATTTTCAACGTCATTTCGGCAGCGGAAGATGACCACCGATCTGCATGAAAATTTAACCACATTGTTTTTAGGTCTATTCCAACACATCTGTCGGTAAGCCGGAACGATATTCGCCCAAAAGCCAAATTCGATCCACCCTATTGGTGGTAACTAAACAATGCTTTTCAAACTTGTTTAATTTTAAAGCAATGCCTTTTAAACTTGTTTAGTTTTAAAAGCATTGGTAACTTAAAAATTACACTCGAAAAAAATGTTACACTCAAAAAAAATTGTACGCTCAAAAAAAATTTAGTTTTTTTTTTTTTAAATTACAATATTTTGTGTACATACGTGCATTCACTCAGAAATATTTTTACAGTAAAAAAACATTAAACTCGAGAAAAATTTACACTAAAAAAAAAAAATTACTAAAAAATTAAAAATTAACTAAATGACAAAATAAGAGTTTTTTACTCAAAATAAAAGATTTCTAATCAAAGTTGTTAATATTTTCACGTTAAAAAATGTACTACCCTTTAAAAAAATGCATTGTGGATGGTATTCATAGATTCGGCAAAGTCGAATTTAACTTTTCTACTTGTTTTTTTTTTTTTAAATAACCATTTCTGTGTCAAAAATCCCTGCGAATATTGTACTCTTGCCCAAAACATTAAATCATGATAATGTTTTGCGGAAGATTTGGGTGTACTTGCACAAAGCAAAGTTTTTTTAGAAACAACAATGTTATATTACTTTGCTATTCCATGCAAAACGAATTGAAATATCAGTCAAGGACCCCATTAAAAAACCAAAAGAGCTGTACATTTCGTAAGTGAGTGCGAAAATAAGTGCAAAAAAGTGTTTTTACATTTTGGAGAGTATAAAAGATTCGGCACCAAAGAATATAACACTCTCACTTGTTTTATGTACATTTGATAAACAAATGGAAAATTTTTATGCGAAAAGCTTAGACTTGGTGAAAAAGTAGTTTTGGTAAAAAAAAAGATTTTTTCAGGAAAAACAAAATTATGTTAAAAAAAAATTAATGAACCCAAAATTTTTAGTAAAAAAAAATTTTGATGAAAAAAAGTTTTTGATGAATTTTTTTGATGAAAAGAAAAATTTTTTGATGTAAAAAATATTTATAAAAAAAAAATAAGAAAAAAATTTTTGGGTGAGAAAAAAATTTATAATAAAAAATTTTTGAAAAAAAAATTATGAAAAAAAAAATTATAAAAAAAATATTTATGAAAAAAAATTTTGATGAAAAAAAAAATTTGATGAAAAAAAAAATTTGATGAAAAAAAAAAATTGATGAAAAAAAAATTTATGAAAAAAGAATTTGATGAAAATAAAATTGATGAAAAAAAAAATCGATAAAAAAAAAATATTGAAAAAAAGTTTGATGAAAAAAAAAAAATTTATAAAAAAAAAAATTGATAAAAAAAAGTTTGATGAAAAAAAAAAAAAAAAATTGATAAAAAATCAAAATTTGATGGAAAAAAAATTTTATGAAAAAAAAAAATTGATGAAAAAAAATTTTTTGATGAAAAAAAAAAAAAAAAATTAATGAAAAAAATTTTTTTTTGTTGAAAAAAAATTATGTTACTTTTCAGCTGTGAAAAACGGTTTTATTCACCACGAGGTGAATTATTATCCAAGTTACAAACCCAAGTTAATAAAATTTTTGGTCTGAAGAAAATCAATATAGCAATTCTTGTTTTCTTTTTCGTTGTTAGCTTATATAGGCAAACTGAGGTGGCGTCCTGCAACTTTTTTAAAATTAGACACCAGCCTAAAAACATTATCAAAAACAAAATCACTGTTAATTGACATTTTCATAAAAAATTAGCCGCGATTTTGGTCCAAAATTTTGAGCGATAGTTTGCAAAACAAAAATCGAACATCAATTACACCGCTCAACACTCATTTTCCGGTTTGAATTCTGATGATCAATTTTAGTAGACTTTGATCTCCTGATTCCAAATTTGTTCTCCAAATTTTCCCATCACGTCGAGATTTTTAGATATTCACGGTTGAAAATGAGAAAAATTACGATTTTTGCATTATTTGAAAGCCTGTACAGCAGCCATTCAGTGGAATACAAATCTGGTATAAATCGCAAAAGTATAATTTGTCTATGGTCTCCAACACAGAACACAATTTTTTTAAAATTATTACGTTTGGTTGGGCTTTACTTGCGTTTTAAAATGATACTGTTAAAATTACCATTTTTGTAAAATTTACCTTAGTTTTTTGATATTTTTCAAAGAAAAACTCCAAAAAAATAAATATTTTACAAAATTAAGCTTTCTGTGTTATTTTTTGTATAAACCGGAAGATATCTTGAATGGATTTAAAAGTCTTAAGAAAGAACGAACTTTTGTCTAAATTTTGAGCTCATCGCAGTAAAGATTGATCATTAGGTTTTGTTGTAGATCCTTTTAAAAATGGTGCTTTTTCTAATTATTTTGACAGTGTTTTTTTAAAATGCATGTTTGGCCAATAATAGTGCAGCAACTAAAAATTTTTTTGATCATATTTTTGAGATCATAGTTCAATTCTACTCTCACGCTTTATACCAGATTTTTATTCCACCCAGCGGCTGCTGTGCAGGCTTTCAAAAAAGGCAAAAATCGCGTTTTTTTCGCATTTTCAACCGCCAATAATTAAAATTCTAGACGTGATGGAAAAATTTGGAGCACGAATTTGGAATCAGCGAGTCAAAATCTTTAAAAATTTTATATGAAACTTCAAACCGGAGCCAAAAACCTTCGATTTGTTAAGCGGTGTTATCAACAAAAATCAAATTTTATTGAAAATTATTAAAAACTCTAACACAACCAGAACTCAAAAATTGTTTTTTATTTCGAAAACATTATTTGAGAAAATAAAACCAAATGTTTTTTTTTATATTTTAGGTTAAGTGAAGTAAATAAAATAATTTTGTATCTTATTTACTTCTATTTAATTAACAAATGTGGTTTATAAAAAAAATCTAAAATTTTCAAAAACCCAAAAAAACCGGTTGACCGGCTTTTTATATAAAAACCGAAACCGGTTTTTTAAGTTTTTGATTTTTTGAATAAACCGAAAACCGGTTTATGAAAATCGGCGTTTTTTTTTTTGATACTCTAGTCATGATTTTTAACTTTTAAATTTTGTTCAAAAATTGTCCACTTGTTGAGTTTAGGAACTTTTTTAATTTACATAATTTCCCATAGCATACCTTCCCTATGGGATACACTTTACTAATCTAACATACAAAAATTAAATCCCAACTCTAATACTATATTTTTCTATGAATATATTAAAATAAAAAAAAAAAAACTCTTAAATACATTAAATTAAATTCGCATATATTTTCCTGACCAACGACAATCAACATTGTTCGTTCAAAGGTTAAATAAGATGAAAAAGATGAAGTACATTATACACATTATCCCAGAATACTAGCAGTACATTATACATGCAGTAGTTGTAGCAGTAGTAGTAGTAGTGACATCAGTAACTTGAGCAGGAAACAACAGAAACAAAAAAAGTAAGTAAAAGGTTTCTACTAGTGGTTGGTTAAGTTTAACCTTTTTGTTTTCTATTTTATGTTTTTTTTTTTTTTGATATGTTAAATAATGCTTCTAAGCTGCTTATGATAATGCAAACGGTGTTGTAAAACTTCTAAAGGAAACCGGATAAACTAAAACAGTGACAAAGTAGAAGCAGAAAAAAATAATACCCCAAAAAAAAAAAAACTCTTAAACAAAAAAACATAAAAAATTTTAGAAAAAAACAACACAAAATTCTTATTGTTTAGTAACATTTGTTTGTGTTTTTTGTTTTTCTATTCTAGTCCCTAACGGAAGTAAAGTTTATTTGTTGTTTGTGAGTGGTCAAAATGGAAAAAAAAAATAGAAATGAGTTACTTCTATCCACCAAAAAAAAAGGAAAATTAATCCAAGATTTTTAAGCATGCTGGGTAACGTTATAATAAACAGTTGTGATAATAAAAATATCGTTCTTTATTTTCAGGTTCTCAGGTGCTCACAATTTTTTTATAACCCACCCTCTAGTGATAGAGGGTATGTATAAGTTTCTTGCCGGAAAGCAATCAACCACTACCCGAAATCGAAAGGGTATCTCATACTATGCCCACGATATTTTTCCGAGCTCGTGCAGTTAAAAGGGTTCTTGAAGATCTTCACGTAAATAAGTCACCGGGATCGGATGCTTCGACGTTAGCACGTCCATTGGCTAACCTTTTTATCTTGTCCTTCCGTAAGGGAATCTTTCCATCATGTCGGAAGGTTGCCAATGTGCAGCCAATCCCTAAAAAGGGTGCGGCTAATAACCCTGATAATTACCGCCCAATCGCAATATGCTCAGCGCTCTCGAAGGTAATGGAGAGTATGGTAAATTGCCATCTTGTTAGGTATCTGGAGGCTAACTTACTTTTAAACGATCGACATTATGGTTTTCGGAGAACTCGTTCTACTGGGGATCTGTTATCGTTCCTTTCCGAACGTTGGAGTGGATCGATCCACCATTTTGGTAAGAGTAAGGTGGTTGCTCTGGATATTTCCAAGGCATTTGATTGTGTGTGGCACGGTGCGCTCATATCCAAGCTTAATGCCTTTGGCGTCGGTAATGAATTCTCTCGATTTATTTCGAGGTTCCTCAGGGATCGTTCTATACGTGTTGTTATAGATGGGTTCTCATCTGATGAGTTTCGGCTTCAATCAGGGGTACCGCAAGGTTCTGTTCTTTCTTCTACCCTTTTTCTTATTTTTCTTAACGACCTTCTAAGTCAAACATCAAATCCTATCTACTCTTTTGCAGAAGACAGAAACATTTGTCGTTCATTTTCCTTTGATCGTAGGCCAAGCCTTGTTGAGGTTGAGGGCAGATTATGAATGACACACTTAATCAAGACCTGTTGACAATCTCGAAATGGGGTCTTGAGAATAGGGTCAAGTTTAATGCACGCAAGACTCAATGTTGTATGTGGAGTCAACAGTGTCATCTGTACATATGGGTGGTATAAGTATCGAGGAATCTGACACTCTTGATGTTCTGGGCATGAAAATTCAGTGTGATGCCCGTTGGAATAAGCACGTTTTTCACGTGTCAAAAGAAGCACTAAAGTGTCTCGGTTTTTTAAATTGGTGTAAGAAGTACTTCACCTCATCAGATCTCCTTACTATTTATACCACCTACATCCGACCGAAGATGGAATACAACTCCCATATATGGGCAGGGGCTTCAAAGTCTATTTTGGAGCTCTTGGACCGTGTGCAAAGGAGGGCGTTGATGCTAATTAATGACAATAGTGTGTCCAACTCTATTGACTCATTGGAGCATCTTCGGAATGTGGGTTTTGTGACTCTGTTCTATCGATATTAACATGGAAAGTGTTCTGCTGAGATAGCTTATCCCTATATATATGATTTCCTTTAACTCCTATTGGAGCATAGGGCTTATCCCTAGAGCCCGAGTTTTTGTTCGCAATACTCGGTTGTCAAGTAGATCACATCCGTTTGTTGTCGATTGCCCAGCAGATCACACAGCGCATTACAGAGAAGGTTCGTTCATCAGTCGAACTAGCCGTATGTGGAATAATCTTCCCACTTAGGTCTTCCCAGTTTCTTTCAATGTAGATAAATTCAAGTCAAATATCCACAAACACTACTCCCTCTTTCCTCCTCCTCATAACCTATTTTCCTGATATCAACACAATGCACTGCATTAATAGGGGCATCCCCTGAATGTTGGTTCAACGTAAAAAAATATTCATGATCCTCGATCGATTTTAAGACGATCTAGCGATATCCGTCCGTCTGTCCGTCTGTCCGTCTGTCCGTCTGTCCGTCCGTCTGTCTATCGCTAACTTTTGAAAGACTTTACAGAGGCTCCTGAAGTTTGGCATATATGTTGGGCATTTACCTGGCCAGGTTAGCATTGCAACCCAACGAAATCGGTCCAGTGGTTCAAATGAGCAAAAGACTGAATGGCAAGGGTTTTTCGGGAATTTATGAGATGAAAAACACGTTGACTTTCGAAAGACAATTCTGAGGATGCTAAAGTTTAGCATATATATTTGTCGTTCCCCTGGCCTGGTTTGTATTGAATTTCAGCCAAAGCGGGTTAGTGGTTCAAAAGTTATTAGCAAAACCTTGAAATTCAGATTATTTTCACCTTAAATTCACGTGTTGAAAACCCGTTAAACATGTTTTAAAAACATTGGTAAGTCACAAAAATATTTTACAACGTGTTTTTGTCACTCAAAAATATTTTTATACCAAAACAAAAAAAAATTAAACTCGAAAAAAATTTTACAATTAAAAAAAAATTTTACACTCAAACAAAAATTTTGTAAATTATATTTTTTTTTTTTAAATTACTACAAAAAATGTTGTTTTACACAAAATAAAATATTTCTAATCAAAAATGATATTTTTTCACTTTAAACAATTTACTATCACTTAAAAAGGGCATTGTGGAGGGTATTCATAGATTTAGCCAAGTCGAATTTAGCTTTTCTACTTGTTATATCGTAAAAACGCGAAAACCCTTGCCGAATTTACTCTTTTGAACCACTGGACCGATTTGGCTGGATTGCAATACCAACCTGACCAGGTAAATGAACAACATATATGTCAAACTTATGTAGCTCTGTAAAGTCTTTCAAAAGTTAGCGTGTTTACTACGGACGGACAGACAGACAAACGTACGGATATCGCTAGATCGACTTAAAACCGATCGAGGATCATGAATATATATACTTTATGGCGTCCTAGACCAATATTTCGATGTGTTACAAACGGAATGACAAACCTTTATATACCCACTTTCACTAGAGTGGAGGGTATAAAAACTTAGAAAGTTTTCTTGAAAAAAGAATGACAGCAAACTATTTCTGTATAAATAAAAAATAATCTGCTAAATACTTATGTTAAAAAATATTTTGAAATTCAGCAAACAGAATCAGTATAACCGCAGTAACATTTCTGTTATTTTGTAAAACTGAATGACAGAGATATTAGTAAAAACATCAATTTTAGCAGAAAAATTTGCTGAAAGTTTGCTGGATCAAATTTAAAGTCGTTTTACAGATTTTTGGACAGTTTTTTTTTTGAGTATATCATACTAGGGTGGTTCTTAAAAAACAAAAGTTGGATTACTGCACGGGACGCCCCCTCAGTTTATTAAGATTCATGAAAAAGTTATACCAACATTTTTTCATAATTTTCGAAAAGTTTCTTAAGGTCGCATTGGGCTCTTGAAGTTCGGGCCTTGGAGCAAAATCTATTTTGCTCCAAGGCCCGAACTTCAAAATATAAAAAAAAAAGTTGTAAAAAAAAAGTTAAATAATTCATTATGAAACCGGTTGACGCCCAAAGACTCAATTTCATAGATTTTAATATTTTATTCCCATAAATTTAAAAATCTTCATGTTCTATTGCTCAATTTTGTTGAATCCATCTTGGAGAATCAATGTTCAATTTTGGGTATTTTTCGCTCTTTATATTTAGCACACGTAGCGATTTAATTTTTGCGATTTTCAAGAAAATGCCTTTTTTCAACCATTATTGTGTATTTTTTTGTTTTGACCAAAATTTTGGGAAAAATTAATTAAAGATCAATTGAATATTGTTCCAATTGACCTTTATTACACAGTTTTCAAATTTTACTCTTAGCGATTTAGCACACGTAGCGATTTAATTTTTGCGATTTTCAAGAAAATGCGTTTTTTCAATCATTATTGTGTATTTTTTTGCTTTGACCAAAATTTTGGGAAAAATTACATAAAGTTCAATTGAATATTGTTCCAATTGACATTTATTACACAGTTTTCCAATTTTACTAGATTAGGAATTTTTTTAACCAATTTGACCGACGGCCAAGGGATCCATTGAAAGGAACTTTAATGGCACCAGTTTTATAAATCAAATGAATTACTCTTGAAAACGTGTGTCATTTTTCTTTAAACTTAAGTAAATTTTCATTATTTTCACGAAGCTTTTTTTCAGTGCATGGGGATATCAGAAATGTATATAATATCTAGAAATTAAATTTTCTTCTAGATTTTTTAACTTAAACCCCCATAACTTTGTTTTTTTTTTTTTATTTAAAATTTTTTAGTCACTTTTTTTTTCAAGTTGAGAGAACTTAAATAACTAAAAAGTGTTGGGGTGGGTATTCGTTGATTCGGCATAGTTAAATTTTATCGTTTACTTATTAAAATTAAAATTGAAAATTTACGAACTACAATTTATCTTTTTCGAATTACAATTTTAATCTTTGAATTACAAATAGAATTTTCCAATTACAAATGTGTTACACATTTGAATTATATGTAAAATCTTTTAATTACAAATAAAATCATCGAATAACAAAAAGATTCTTCGAATTACAATTGATATTTTTCGAATTACATCTGTAAATGGTGTGTATATTTATATTTTACAAACTGAATGATAAATTAAAAAATCCCTAAATTTAATAAAGCCGCTACAAAATTTGCAACTGCTGTAAAAATATACAGTTTTTTTTAAGATTTAAAGAAAGTAACACCGCAGGAGCCTGTGTTTCTTTCTTTTTCCTATACGGCTTTCATTTATTGTGAAAAGAATATTTTTTTATACATAAAATAATAAAAACATTATAAATACAACAAAATAATCTTATGTAAAATACACTCTTGTGTATAATTTTTAAAACTTTTGTTTGTTCTTATTCTTATCCATAGTTATACAAAAAAATTTTCAATTTTCTTGAGTGTGTATTTGGCTTTTGAAGTCTCAAGAATAATATTAAAACTTGGCCTAAGTGTAGAAATTGTTGCTTTTTTTTTGTGTGTTGTTGGTGCATTATAAACATAAACCCTTTTATGAACTTAGGGATATAGAAGGATTCTTTGGAAATAAAATGAAATCTTAACAAAAAAATTAAATTCAACATTTAAGTACACCGTGGTGCAAAAGTGATGCAATTTTTTTTTTTTTTTTTTGAAGAAAAAGATTTCATGATTGATGATTTCATAAAAACTACTTTCTGAAAATCGATGTGACAGAATCTGAAAAAGATTAATCTTTTGATGTCTTTCGAATTGTAATTTAAAAATATCAATTTAACTCGAAGATTCCCATTGTAATTCGGAAATGGTCAATTTTAATTCAAAAATGTTTAATTGTAAATCGAAAAAGATCAATTGTAATTCGAAAAATATTAATTCTAATATTTGTAATTACAATTGATCATTCCAATTGTAATTCATAAAAAATCAATTGGAAATAGAAAAAAAAAAAATATTAATTCTTTTTAAATTTCCAAAATGTATAAAATAAAAAAAATATTGACGTTTTGGGGGGCACTTCTCACTCCCGATACTTGTTGGCACACTGATTAATTAAGACTTGTGTACTTATTTTATATAATTATTAAAACAATTTTATCGTTATTTAAACTATTTATTTTATCCACGCCCACACAAAGGGGCGTACTGTAAAAACTACATTTAAATGTATTCAATTTTCTTCAATTTTGAGATATTTATGTGAAAATCGGAGGGTGGTTGTTATAGGGACTACAATTAGGACTGGTCCGATTACGAAATACGTTTACACTCAAAAAAAAAAAGTAAAAACTGGGAAAATTTATTCAAATTTGAAAAAAAGAGGGAATTATTTGGCTCATATTTTTCCCAAAAATAAGGAAAAGAAAGTTATTTAATTTTACACCAATTTTAACTACCCGAGTAAAAAAGATTATATATGTTTATATTTAATTATATAAAGACGTCATATATATTCATATAGAATTTGATGCGAAAAATGAGTCGATAAAACCATATAAAGTTGCATTAAATTTGATATAATTTGATGTGATTTTAATATAATTTTATATAATTTGATGCGAAAATTGGCCCCTTTTTTAGAAAAATTTATGCAATTATATATAATTAAATAATTTTTTTTTTTTTTTTTTTAATAAAAAAATTCCCAAAAAAAAAATTATATTAAATTATATATAAAGAACTTAGATTTTTTTATAAATTTTGCATTATATAATAACAAATAATTTTTAAAAAAGAAAAATGTTTAAGGTTTAGTTTTGGAACTTCAAAAATTTTTTTTCTGGACTTAGAAAAATGTTCAAAAGTTATATCAAATTAAATATAAAGGACTTAGATTTTCTTTTTTAATTTTACTCATATAAGATTACATATGATTCAGAAAAAAGTTGCATAAAGTTTTATATAAAATGTCTTCAAATATTTTGTTATATTAAATTATATAAAAAGACAGACAGAATTTTATATTTCATATGTAATTATATAAACTAACTCTAATCATATGTTATTTTGTATAACTTAACATTTTCTTTTATATAATTTTATATAAAAAAAAAAATCGAAGTGTAAATATATATAATCTTATATGAAAGCAAAACAATTTACGTATAAATTTATGAAATAATATATGTTTATATAAAAATAAGTAAAATTATATATAATCTTTTTTACTCGGGTAGAACAAGTGAGAGTGTTAAATTCGGCTGTGCCGAATCTTTGACACCCTCCAACATGGTAAAATACATATAAAAAAGTTTCAGAGGCGTTTTTGGGGAGAGGGCTCTGTGGGGGTGCTGGGGGATACCTTCCCCAACGCGATAAATGTTTACTAAATTATTGATTATGCTTTTTAAACTTTAGTTATACCATTTTTTCATAATTTTTGTGTTTTTTTTTTTAATCCACGCCCACAAAAGGGGGCGGGGCAAAAAAAAAACAATATTTTGTAGCCACCCGGGGTCTAAGTGTATGACTTTTAACCCTTTCTGACATAAAAAGGTTTCATTTGTTTAACAAAAATGCAAAAAAATCTGTAACAAATGGCGCATTTATCGAGGTTTTTTTAGTTCTTTAAGGGGAACTTTTTTTGCCCCTTATCCGATTTTACCCATTTCCTAACTTAACCGGCCTTTGACTATGAGACACATTCGTCTAAATTTTCAGGAGTCTAGCTCTTTTATTTTGGACTGAATCGAGCTTTATACGGACGGACGGACGGGCATTCATAGAATGACTTATAATCGATCATAGATCAATAATATGTATACTTTATGGGGTCCCCAACCGATATTTCTATGCGTTACAAACGGAATGACAAAGTGAGTATACCCCCATACTGTGCTTGGAGGGTATAAAATTGGAAAAAATTATATTGCACTTAAGTTCATTCTCATTTTAGAACCAGATTGGGTCCAGACCCCTGAACCCAAGGGTCCGGACCCCATGGGCTTAGACCCTGTTAACTCGAGACCCAGTTGGAGTCGCCCAGTTAAGGGTCGCCATAGATTTTGACCCAAAAGTTTTGTCCGTTTCGCTCTACCTTGCGTTTGAGATGCGGTAATAAGGGGCCTGATAGGGTCTTGAGAATCTTAAAAACTGGATACCTCAAAAACTATTAGTCGAAGGTCTTTCGGGTATTTTGCGGTAGTGTTCTACAAGCAAAGGGCTACAAAAATACTATTTTCCAACGCATCAAAATATACCCATAAAGTATATATGGGGCATTCCATGTCCAATCGGACACTTAAAATAATTATACCCTACACCACACTGTGGTACAGGGTAAAATGAGTTTGTGCTGATTTTTGTAACTACCCGAAATATTGGTCCTAGACCCACTTTTAAGTATACCGATCGACTTAGAATCACTTTTTGAGTCGATTTAGCGATGTACGTCCCTCCGTATGTCCGTCCGTCCGGTTGTCCATGTAAACGGTGTAAACACGATACAGGTCGCAATTCTTAATCAATTGACTTGAAATTTGAAACTTAAGCCTCTTTTGGCCCAAGCCTATTCAAATTGGAAAAAATCCGTCCATATTTAGACCTAGCCCCCATACAAAGGTCCTCTTTAGTTTTGGCTCAAATGACTCTAATAGCAGTATTTTAATAGGTATCTTTTCGAAATTTGGCAGGTAATCATGTTTTATCCACACAAATCACCATTCCGAATTTTAAAGAAATCGGACCAGTTCTTCTTGTAGCCCCCATACAAACCACCTTCCCGATTTTCACATAAATCTCTCAAATTTCATGAAAATAAAAAAATATTTAATTAAAATTCTGTTTGTGTATGTTAAGCGCGTACTTTAATAACCTTATCAAATCTGATTATCATCGGATCATTTTTGGACTTAGGTCCCATGTGGAAATTTTGCCCGATATTCAGTTGAAGCGATTTATTGTCAACAAAAAGAAGCCTATTCCACTCAAATTTGATTAGCGAGTGCTTTTTACACTTATTAAAGATTTGACAAAATATAGATATAATCAGTCCATGTTTGAACTTGGGACCCATTTTCCGGGAAACTCTGGTGTAGTGTATTATATGGTCGGTCTTGACCGACTATAATTTTCTTAATTGTTTTTTTAGATTTCCCAATTTGTTGACAGTTGTTAGTACAATTCGAAAACTCCTTCTTACAAGGGAAGTCTCCCTAGTGTCACCCGCGGATCTTTATGGAATTGGTTTTATTTTGTAGATCAGAAAAAATAAAGGGACACGTATTTTTTTTTAGCGGCCCAAATTCATATTTAGGGGGTAAAAAGGAGGGGGGAAGACAAGTCCATTTTTCAGTTTTTTTCGTTTATCTCCCATATTATGCAAAGAAACCTAGTCATGTTACATACCAAATGAAAGGTATTTGGAAAACCTATCTACGTGTGCTAAGAACGTGTGCAAGCATGCACAACTTTTCGTTATATTGAGTAAAATATCAAAATTTTTGGACATTTTTGTTAATAAGTCGAAAAATATTAACTTCTATGGCCCGTTGTTAGCACCACGAGATAGGTATTTTTAATACCTTTAATCTGATACCACACATGGGTATATTAATTTTGTTTAAATAGCCGTAAATTGTAAAAAACTGAAAAAGGTCAATTTCCCCCCATACAAATCGACCCCCCCAAAAAATGAGTTTGGGCCGCTAAAAAAAATACGTGTCTAATTAATTTTCGTTCTTATATCCAAATTTCATGAAGATCGGAGGGTGACACCAGAGAGACTTCACTTGTTAGTAAATTTTCAGATTTTTTTGATGACCCGTTCAAAAGATATCGAATTTTTAAAAATTGATAGTTTGTTCCTTTACTCAAACTTCTTTTACTCATAACTTCTTAAATAATGGTCCAAATTTCAATTTTTTTTTTCAAAATTTTTGTTTTTTTACGTACTTTTTAAAAAAAAAAAAAAAATTTTAAAAGTGCTCTAGTATGCGATTTTTAAGTTTTAAAATGTAAATCTCATTTTTGAAAATGTATGTACTCTTTGATTTTAAAAAAAAAAAATTTGTGTAAAACTTATAACGATTCTACAAATGTTTTGCCTAGTAGGATGGTGGGATAACGAATTATTACTATTTTTTAAAATTTTTTGAAAAAAGTTAGTACTTTAGTACTTTTTTCAGTACTTTTTCACTCTCAAAAATACCGTAGTACCCCCGCGACTGGTTTAGTACCTTTTCTTTACCAGACTATTACATAGATTTTTCAACCAAATCTAAAAACAAATCCGAAGATCGACTGATTTTCGTTGGAAAAATGCTTCAAATAAATGAAATTTTTGATTTTAGCCAACCTTTATTGAAGTTTTCTCTAACAAAAGAAAAAAATAAATGAATAAGGATGTCCTCAATTTAAGAACTATTATATTGAATTATGCCTAGTTTATTCTTATTCGTCGCAGAGGAACGCCGTTAGTCGTACCGAAACCGGACTTTAATTTTTTTAGTACCGTCGAGGGCGAAAAAGTACTTTTTTTGTTGAACTCCAGTACCATTTCCAAATTCCGATTTTCCATCCCTGTTTCCAATCTTAAAATCAGTTCTACTGCTCCAATGGTGCGTCATAGAAGGGTCATTTCCGAGACCGACCCCCATTAATTTTTGCGTCTAAACATTTCTTCGGAAGAAACTAATACCCTATCTCCAATTTCTAAGGGGGCTCCCACACAAAACGACATTTTTTTAAATTTTCTCCAACCACTCTAACTGCCCTAATAGTGCCCTTAGAGCAACAAAATGTATGACCGACCCACAACATTTTTTTAGTCCAAACATTTTCTCTGAACGCACCTACCCTCTATCTTTAACTGTTAAGGCGGTCCCCATAAATTTTTTTTATTTTCTGTAAATTTGTTTTATTTTATCAGTCGGTCACTAGTGAGACCGACCCCCATTTATTTTTACCCTCCAACATTTTCTTAAAACATACTTTTTATAAAAATTTATTTTCATCAATTACAATTGATTTTTATGAATTAAATTTGATCTCTTTCGAATAATTCTTCGACTTACAATTGAAATTTTTGAATTACAAAAAAAAAAAAATATTCGAATTACAAGAAAAATCTTTAAATTACAAACGGAATTTTCGAACTACAAAAGGAATCTACGAATTGCAATTGATCTTTTTCAAATTACAACTGTAAATAGTGTATAAGACCAATTTGTTACATATTAAAAAAAATATATAAAATATAGAAATACTAAGACATTTTCTACAAATTGTTTTTGTGTTTTAAATTATCCAAATTTAAGATACTGGTATTTGATTTATTATAAAATTATAATAAATTGTTTCGTGTAAATATTTGGGTCAAGAATTTTTTCCCAAAATAACAATTTTACAATATATTAAATTTTCCAAAATTCTTGATCATTTCAACTACAGTAATACTTCAAAATTTGAAACAACAAAATCCCTTAAGAACTATCATTACTGTGTAAATCAAATTTAAGGTAATACACACCAAATGACCAGTAAAAACAATAAAAATAAAATCAAATTGAGTTCAAAAACTGTGTGGGACAAATATTAAAAATTGCATTTTCTTTTTAAAGAAAAAAAACTTTATTTATAAAATCTTAATTATTTTGAAATATTTTATTAGATGTGTAATGCCTCATATGTTTAAGTGAGTTACAAAAATCTTCTAAAATAAAATAAACATTTCTCAAACTAAATAAAGCCCCAAATAAAACTAAAAAGAAAAATATGCTGTTTGAAGAAAACAAACAAAAAAAAAATAATTCAGGCCTAAATGTCATCATTAATCATAAACAATAGTCATATAAAAAGTAAACAACCATACTAACCTAATCTTTTTTTATACACCTAAAGGCCAATTGTGGCGATACCACTGACAATAAGTCAAACAATTTACGAAGATTGTGGAAGAAAAACAGTGCATACTTTTAGGCTCAAAGAATGTCGAAAATAATTCGACTCATTGTCAAAATGGAAAAAGTCGTAAGATTTTTAAAGAAAAATAAATAATTTTTGATCTGCCTTAATAGTTGCATTAAAAAGAACTCTAAATAATTTCAAAAATAATACCAAAAAATCTTATCGTGACAATTGGCCTTAAATATGTATTAGGGTGGCAACAAAAATGTAAACAACTTACGAAATTGTCACGAAAATATCTTCTATATTATTTTTGAAATTACAGTCAAACTCGGTTATAACGAACTCGGTTATATTGAATCCTCGGTTACGAACTAATTCTAAAGTCCCGACGTTTTGGCATTAATTTTCATACAAAATACTTCTTTTATAACGAACTCGGTTATAACGAATCCTCGGTTAAAACAAACTGCTTATTATGGTCCCACGAACACAATTTCATTTGTATTTAACTTTTTTATAACAAACTCCCATAAATACTTTTTAATGTGTGGCAATCAGTTTATAAAACTCACAAAAGTTTGAAGATTTTTGGTTTATATTATAATTTTGATCAAATATATTTATATTTTGAATGTTTTCTTCTTCATAAGTAGATTATTCACGAAAAAAGCATAAAAAAGCAAAATTGATTCTATTTTTTTTTTTGGAAATGAAACTAGGTTGATAAAAAATATACCCCGCTTATAGCGAACTTCGCTTATAACGAACTTTTTTTACTGGTCCCTTGGAGTTCGTTATAACCGGGTTTGACTGTATTTGTAAAAAAAACAATTAAGAGTGTTAAATTCGGCTGTGACGAATCTTTGATACCCTCCAACATGTTAAAGTACATATAAAAAAATTTCAGAGGCGTTTTTGGGGAGGGGCTCTGTGGGGGTGGATACCTTCCCCAACGCGACAAATGTTTACTAAATTATTTATTATGCTTTTTGCATGTAGTTATGCCATTGTCTCATAAATTTTATGTTTTTTTTTAATCCACGCCCACAAAAGGGGACGGGCAAAAAAAAAAACAATATTTTGTAGCCCCCGACTCCTTCTGACATAAAAATGTTTCATTTGTTTAACAAAAATACAAAAAAGTTGTAAAAAAATTTCCGAACTTAACCGGCCTATGACTATGAGACACATTCGTACCAATTTTCAAAAGTCTAGCTCTTTTATTTTGGACTGAATCGTATACAGACGGACGGACGGACGGACGGACATTCATAGAATGACTTATAATCGATAATAGATCAATAATATATATGGGGCATTCCATGTCAAATCGGACACTTTGAAAAATTTTTTTTTTAGATTTTCCCAAGTTGTTTACAGTTTTTAGTACCCTTCGAAAACTTCGTCGTGGTAAATTTTCAGACTTTTTTGATGACCCGATCAAATGATTCGAATTTTTTAAAAATTGGTAGTTTGTTCCTTTACTCAAAATTCTTTTACTCACAACTTCTTCAATAATGGCCCAAATTTCAATTTTTTTTTTTTCAAAATTTTGGTTTTTTACGTACTTAAAAAAAAAATCCCAAAAAATTCTTAAAAGCGCTCTATAGAGCTATACATGCTATAGCATATGATTTTTAATTTTTAAAATTTAAATCTCATTTTTGAAGATGTTTGTACTCTTCTATTTTTGTGAAATTTTTTTGTGTAAAACTTCGATCGACTCTACAAATTTTTTGCCCAGGCGGATCGTGGGATAACAATTATTACTATTTTTTAAAATTTTTTGAAAAAATTTTATTGTAATTTTCATACCTTAAAATCATTTCTACTGCTCGAACGGTGCGTCATAGAGGGGTCCTTTATAAGACCGACCCCCATTTATTTTTACGTCTTAACATTTCTTTGGAACAAACTAATACCCTATCTCCAATTTCTAAGGGGGCTCCCACACAAAACGACATTTTTTAAAATTTGCTCCAACCGCTCTAACTGCCCTAATAGTGCCCTTAGAGCAACAAAATGTATGACCGACCAACAATATTTTTTGAGTCCAAACATTTTCTCTGGACACACCTACCCTCTATCTCTTATTGTTAAGGCGGTCCCCATACAATTTTTTTTATTTTTTGTAAATTTGTTTTATTTAATCAGCTTCTACCGGTCCAATGGTGCGTCCGAGAGGGGTCATTAGTGAGACCGACCCCCATTTATTTTTACCTTACAACATTTTTTTAAAACATACCTACGCCCTATCTCAACTCACTAACAAGGGAAGTCTCCCTACTTTCACCCCCAGATCTTTATGGAATTGGTTTTATTTTGTAGAGCAGAAAAAATAAAGGGACACGTATTTTTTTTTAGCGGCCCAAATTTTTATTTAGGGGGTAAGAAGGAGAGGCGAAGACAAGGATATTTTTCAGTTTTTTTCTTTTATCTCCTATACTATGCAAAGAATCCATTCCAAATGAATGGTCTTTGGAAAATTTATCTACGTGTGCTAAGAACGTGTCCAAACATACACAACTTTTCGTCGTATTGAGTAAAACACCAAAATTTTAGGACATTTTTGTTAATAAGTTGAAAAATATTAACTTCTTTGTCCCGTTGTTAGCACCACCAAATAGGTATTTTTAATACCTTTAATCTGAAATACACATGTTAATACTAATTTTGTTAAAATAGGCGTAAATCGTAAAAAACTGAAAAGGTCAATTTCCCCCCACACAAATCGACCCCCCCTAAAAATGAGTTTTGAGCTGCTATAAAAAAATACGTGTCGAATTAATTTTCGTTCTTAACAACATATCCAAATTTCATGAAGATCGGAGGGTGACACCAGGGAGACTTCCTTTGTAAGTCGGCTCCCATACAAATAACAGTTGGAGCAAATTTTATAAAAATTTAATTTTGTATGGTAGCCTACTTAGGGAGTGGAGATAGGGCGTAGGTATATTTTAAAAAAATGTTGTAGGGTAAAAATAAATGGGGGTCGGTCTCACTAATGACCCCTCTCGGACGCACCATTGGACCGGTGAAGCTGATTAAATAAAACAAATTTACAAAAAATAAAAAAAAATTGTATGGGGACCGCCTTAACAGTTAAAGATAGAGGGTAGGTGTGTTCAGAGAAAATGTTTGGACTAAAAAAATATTGTGGGTGGTCATACATTTTGTTGCTCTAAGGGCACTATTAGGGCAGTTAGAGCGGTTGGAGCAAATTTTAAAAAATGTCGTTTTGTGTGGGAGCCCCCTTAGAAATTGGAGATAGGGTATTAGTTTGTTCCAAAGAAATGTTAAGACGTAAAAATTAATGGGGGTCGGTCTTATAAAGGACCCCGCTATGGCTCACCAATCGAGCAGTAGAAATGATTTTAAGATTGGAAAATTACAACAAAATTTTTTCAAAAAATTTTACAAAATAGTAATAATCGTTATCCCACGATCCTCCTGGGCAAAAAATTTGTAGAATCGATAGGAGTTTTACGCAAAAAAAATTCAAAAAAATCGAAGAGTGCAAACATTTTTAAAAATGAGATTTAAATTTTAAAACTTAAAAACCGCATACTAGAGCGCTTTTAAGAATTTTTTGAGATTTTTTTTTAAAAAGTACGTAAAAAAACAAAAATTTTGAAAAAAAAAAAAAATGAAATTTGGGCCATTATCGAAGAAGTTATGAGTAAAAGAAGTTTGAGTAAAGTAACAAACTACCAATTTTTAAAAATTCGATATCTTTTGAACGGATCATCAAAAAAATCTGAAAACTTACCACGAAAGAGTTTTCGAAGGGTACTAAAAACTGTTAACAAATTGGGAAAATCTAAAAAAAAAAACTTTTCAAAGTGTCCAATTTGACATGGAATGCCCCATATGTAACTAGTTATTAATACTATTTTGATAATCATTACAGCTGGCGCCATCGCTAGTAGTTGTAATGGGAAAAGTAATTCGAATCACAATTAATTATAACTTTTGAATTTCCCATTACACATTTCATTACTTGGTAATGCAAGTTTTTGCTGGGTACAAAATGTTTCTCCCTATTATACAGTTAACAAAAAAGAAAAAGTTAAAAATAAATTTTCAAAAATAGTCCTCCAACACAATATGTTTGTTTGTTCATTCTCTGTGGGTCACAAAATATTATATTACGAGTACAAATATACTACAAAAACAAAGAAATAATTTTTTTTTCATAAATTTACTATTATTTATAATAAGAAAAAAGAAAAATAAAAATTCCCACATACCTTTCTGCCTGCCTGTTCATAAGCTGGCAAAAATGCAGCAAAAGAACCTTCCAGCATATCCGGATTACCGCAAATCGCATGCGATGTGTCACAATAGTACGAACATTTACCATGAAAACATAAATTTGAAGAGGGTGAAACAAAGAATGTCTTTAATAAATTATCATCGGCTACTTGATAAATTTCCGTGGTGATATTCAACAAACGACCAGTCACTGGCATGGCGCGACGAAAACCTAAAATTCTATAGGAAAAATACATAAAAAAGGAAAAAATAAACATGAATAAAGGACCAAGAGAAAAACAATGGTGTTAAATAAATATTAAAGATAAAAATCATGAAATGTGAATAAGAAAAAAATATTACAACTAGATGTATTGTATAGAAAAAAAAAATAACAACAACATTATTACGAAACGAGAAATTGAGGTTATATTTAAACAGATGTGGGCTAACAGTAATTTAAAGTTAAAATATAAAAAAGAGAAAAAAAGTTCCTGATATATTTCTGTAGATATGGAAGAAGGAAATTCGGTTACAATTGTAATTTTTTTTTTTTGTAAGTATTATAAACAACTATTTTAATTAAAAGACAAGCTCGAGGCCACAGTTGTTTTTATTAAACTTTAATTTTTATTATATTCTGTTTTAATTTTTAAATTAATAAAAATTATTTATTATTCGACCTATAAATTCTATTGAGAAAGATTACTCCAGCTCGAGGTCACGTTTCTTTACTAATTATTACGATGATATTGTCAAAGAAATTATTATTCAAGAAACTATTTATAAAGTTTGTTTGTTTTAAATTGATTGGTACGGTCATTTTGCGAGACTTACTTTCGGAATTCTTCAAATTCCATTGTCAAGAGTATTAAGCAAATTGACAATCGTTATTGGCAAAACATAAAGTCTTGTATTCGTATGTAAATAGACATAATGAGAATTTGTACATAAAATTTGTACATAAATAAAAATACACGACATAATACAGCTCCTAATGTAAAACGAATTGCCCAACAGTACCATCTCCATTTAACATTAAAAATATTTTTATTGTATTTAATATTAATATTTTTCCATGGAGAAACATTGAAAATAATTTAAATTTAATAAAAACAACTGTGGCCTCGAGCTTGTCTATTAGTTAATAAAGAATTAAATGAAAAAGTTCGAAAAGATATAATAATATTTATTAATAAACAATTTTTGTAGGACTTTTATGAAAATTTATATGAAATCATGAAAAGAGTCTTATATAAAGCATATTTAGCAGCGCCCATTTTTATTTATATCCGATCAGAAAAGTTTTATACCCTCCAAAATGTTAAAAATTAAAAAAAGGAAGGAAAACAAATAAAACTGTTAAATTCGGCTGTGCCGAATCTTTTTTACTTTCCAAAACCATAAAAAAAATCAAAACTAAACTCGACATAAGGGTTCAAGTTGAAAAAATGCAGAAAAAAAATTGAATTTCTAAAAATTATAGACATTTCTGGTATTTCCTATACCGGTTTCAAACACCCCAGTTAGTGTCACCTTCACACTGAAAAAAAAGACATAACTAAAATTAAGGAAAAAATGTCTTTGAAAATTTATCATGAAATTTCCTAAAATTTAGTTAAATTTAACTTAAAAATGAGAAATTTTCTTAACTATGAGGAAAAAATTTTAGTTCATTTACTTATAATTAGTTCATAGATTTCTTTAAATGGATTTTTTTAATATTAGGAAAAAAATTCTTACTGCCAAAAAAATTTTCCACAAATCTAAGAATCGTAGCTTTATTTTTAAGACATATTTCTTAAAAAACAATTTAGTTCAAGTTTAGTTAAAATTTACTAAAAAAAAACATCATCGTATTTCTCTTCTTTGAAATGAGGAAGTGTACTTCTTAGAATTTAGTTAATGACTTCTGAGAATTTAGTAAATAACTTCTTAGAATGTAGTTAAAAATTCAAAATGGCGATATCTTGAAAACTAAGCGAGATAGAGCGAAACGGATGAAATTTTCAAAAGAAAGACTACAAAGAAAAATATGGAATAGCCTAGCTCTGCATATCTGTCGGGGTTTCAAGACCCTAATTTTAGATCTAAAATTTGAAATTCCCGAGATTTTATATATACATATATCTCGGTAAATACTGCCAACACGGGAAAACATCTAACGGCATTTTTGTAGCTCTTGACTCGTAAAACACTTCCGCAAAATACCCGAAAGCCCTCCGATCAATAGTTTTTTAGTTATCCGGTTTTTAAGATTCTCAAGACCCTATCAGGCCCCTTATTACCGTATCTCAAAAACTAAGCAAGTTAGAGCGAAACGGACACAAATTTTGGTTCAAAATCTATAGGGACCCTTAAAGGACCCAACGGGGTCTCGAGTTAAATGGGGTCCGAACCCAAGGGTCCAGGGTCTAGACCCAATCTATTTCTAAAATGTGAAGTATAATTTTTCCCATTTTCTTGTTAAAATTGACTTAAAATTAAATAACTTTGTTTTCCTTATTTTTGGGAAAATTATGAACTAAAACCAAGAAAAAAAATCTTTGGAGCCAAATCATTCCCTCTTTTTCTCAAAATTTAGTTAATTTTCCCAGATTTTAGTTCACTTTTTTTTTGAGTGCAGTAGGATTTTAAATGTCGGTTTGTCTTGTTAATGAAAACTGTTTTTTATATATGGGTAATTCCAAAAATTTTCGCCGCGCTGTTCGGAAACATGCCTTTAGACGCCACTGAGAATTTGGCTCATATATATCCACGTTTATATGAGATATGTTGCATTTTTGGATTTTCAAAATTTGCTGTAGTTTTCAAATTATCGCGGGTCAAAGTTCGACTTTTTTAGCAAAAGTCAGCAAAATACATGACGTTTAACGTGCTCTAACTTTTTAACTAGTAATCCGATTATCACAAGTAATGGCTCATATGAAAGCTTAATTCTTCTTCTTTTATGAAATATTTTCAAAAGCATACGGTTTTTTTTCAGAAGTGTTGCAAAAATTCAAAAACATTTTTTTTTTGCGAATATTTAAAAAAACACATCTTCGATTTTTAAAAAAAAAAGTTTGGTGATAAACAATACTGTTTTGTACAACATATCCAAATTTCAGAGTGGGATCCCAATGGGATCAAAAAATATTCTGGTTTTAGTACGAAGTTTTTAAATTTTACCTTAGAAAATTCAAATTTTATGTTTCTTCAATATAAAAATTTAAATTTTCAAAGAAAATTATACTATTAAAATTTTGAAAAACATTCAAAACATTAGAAATTTAAATTTTCTAAGGGAAAAATATGAGAACATCGTACTTAAAACATAATATTTTTTGATCCCATGGAGATCCCACTCTGAATTTTGAATATGTTATACAAAACATTGTTATTTTTCACCAGAATTTTTTTAAAAAAAATCGAAGATGTGTTTTTTTAAATATTCAAAAAGAAAAAATGTTTTTGCATTTTTGCATCATTTCTGTAAAAAAAACTGTGTTATTTTAAAAATATTTTCTAAAAGAAGAACCCCAGCTTTCACATGAGCCTAAATTTGTGAAAATCGAGTTATTGGTTAAGAAGTTACAGCTCTTTAAACGTGATGTATTTTTCTTACTTTTGCTTAAAAAGTCAATCTTTGACCCGCCATAATTCGTTAAATACACCAAATGTAAAAAAAGGATATATGGTACATATATCATATTTATAAGGGCTATCTATGTGTCAATGTTCAAATTAATCTGAGACACCGTTTCCAAAAATGACTAAAATTTGAGCTAAATTTTCTGGAATGGCCCATATGTGAATATTTATAGTTTCTACAAAATAAATTTTGACAGTTTCCAACACTACAATTCTATTTCTAGCAATCTCAACCTCACTTAATACTTTCTTTCAACTTTTTTGTCTCTTACATTATTTTGCAAGGGTTACCAACATGATCTGGAATTGCAGACACAAATGAAGAATTTGCTTTTTCTGTTTCGGAGACGTGCCTAATGGCGACATATTTTGTCAGTAATTTTATTTGATTTTTTCTGTAAGTACAGATCGAGCACGGGCTCTAATTATATTTGTTATAAGGGTTCAAGTTGAAATGGTTGTTTTTGAGAGTGGGTGGCGGGGTATGTTGTTACATAACTTCAGTAAAATTTGATGATTGTTCATTTCTTAGAACATCCAAAAAAAACGTTGTTTAAAGGTTGTTCATTTTGTGGTACAAATTTAAGGTTATGTGGTACAAATTTTATTCAGTAGATAATAACTACTCCGTGGAAGTAGTTGGAAGTTGTTTGAAAGCTCGGAGTACTTCTTATCTACTGAATATCTACTTACTTTTGTATGGGAGTGTCGCGGAAGGTAATGAGTTAAGTGCTGAATAACAACTTTTTATGGAGTAGAAAAAACTGTTTGTGTGTTTTTTTCTTGTGTTTTTTGTTATTTTTGTTGTATTTCATTACATTTGTTATAGTTTTAAAGCACTCTAAATAGAAGTACTCCGCACTTTTTTTGCTGGGACCCGGCGATCAAAGTTTTTGATTTTTAAAAATAAAAAAATTAAAAATAATTATGTCATGCGACACATCATTTTTATTTATTTTGATGTGCTGAATACGAATATCATATTGGTCGAATTTTTAAAATTGGTTGAACGGTTTACGAGACATCCCAATTTGAAATATGCCGTTTTTTGCTACTTTCTACAATTTTTTTTCAAAATATCTCAAAATTTCTTACCCCCCTGACCCTTTTATAGAGCTTGACACAATCTTTTATATTGCAATTTGAAATTTGCAAAAAATTGCCGGTCTTTTCCTACGTTCTAGAAATTCTTTGAAAAAAATCTTAAAATAGCTTATTTCCTGACCCTTTCATAGAGCTTGACACAATCTTTTATTTAAACTTAAGTTGATCCAAATGCGATCATTTTAACACGTTTCGCCTTCCGATCAAAGTTTTGCATTTGTGGACTATTTTCACCTAATTTTTTTGATTTAACAATAATAAAAAATTAAAAAAATACATTGTTTTTACTAATTTTGGTATGCTGAATACAAATATCAAAAATATCTGAAATCGGTCAAGCGGTTTTACAGTTATTGCCATTTGAAATTTGTCAAAAATTTCCTAAAAATGGCGATTTTTTTCCTAAGTTGAAGAAATTTTTTAAAAAAATCTTAAAATATTGTTTCAGTTATTTATTTAATAAAGCTGGAGGGAAACTTTCGTTTAAACTTAATTTGAGCGAAATCAGACTATTTTAACCTATGGCGCCCTTTGATGAAAATTTAAGAGTTTTTGGTGAAAATTAGGTAAAAAAGCTAAACCTTGATAGAAGGGACTCCACGGGTTAAAATTATCGGCTTTGGCCTAAGTTAGGCTTAAATAAAAGATTGTCTCAAGCTCTTTAAAAGGGTTAAGAGAATAAAATTTTTAGATTATTTTTACAAAATTTCTTGAAAGTAGGAAAAATCCACCATTTTCGGCAAATTTCAAATAGCGATATCTCGAAAACCGTTCGAACGATTTTAATTTTTTTTTTTGATATTAGTCTTCAGCGCATCTAAATTAATAAACATGATGTGTCCCAAGACATAGTTATACCCTACAGGGTATAATGAGTTTGTGCTGATGTTTGTAACTACCCGAAATATTGGTCCTACCCTACCTTCAAGTATACCTGAGTCGATCAGAATTACTTTTTGAGTCGAGAATTACTTTTTGAGTCGAATCAATTTCCTTAAAATTTGAAACTTAAGCATATTTTGGCCCAAGGACAAAGCCTATTGACATTAGAAAAAATCGGTCCATATTAATACCTAGCCCCCCAAACAAACGCCCCCTTTGGATTAGGCTTAAATGGCTCTAAAAACCGTATCATTATAGATATCGCTATGAAATTTAAAATTTTGTATGCAAGAATCATCATTCCAAATTTCAATGAAATTGGGTTAGTCTTTCTCGTAGTCCCCATACAAACCACCCTCCCGATATTCATATAATTGCCTAAAAATTCATAAAAATTGAACTATTTAATAACAAATTTATTTGTTGGTGTTAAATGTGTACTTTGGTAACCTTATCAAATCTGAATATAGTTGGACCATTTTTGGACTAAGTCCCCCATATAAAAATTTCGACCGATATTCAGTTAAATTGGTCTATTGGCAAAAAAATAAACCAATTCCACTAAAATTTTATCTGTGTTTGTTTTCTACACTAAATAATGATCTAACAAAATATATATCCAACCGGTCCATGTTTGGACTTGGGACCCATTTTTCGAAAAACACAGGTGTAGGGTATCATATGGTCGGTCTTGACCGACTATAACTTTCTTACTTGTTTTTCTTTATTATTATTATTTTTATACCCTCCACTCTAGTGATAGAGGGTATATATAAGTTTGTCATTCCGTTTGTAACACCTCGAAATATTGGTCTAAGACCCCATAAAGTATATATATTCATGATCCTCGATCGATTTTAAGACGATCTAGCGATGTCCGTCCGTCCGTCCGTCCGTCTGTCCGTCTGTCTATCTGTCTTTAAGCAATAACAACAACAACAAAAAATTAACAACAAAAGATAAAGAAATAAGACAAATAAGCAGCAAAAAAAAGTCAAATTTATAAAAAAGTAAAAATATGTTTTCTGTCTTGAAAATATGTATAAATAGACCAGGAGACACTTTTCTAGAGGATTTACAAAAAAAAAATCTGTATAAAAAAGTAGACAACTAACACCAGCGCACAAACATAAACAAAATATTATACAATATGTATAAAAATTTTGTCAACAACATTTTCCTTTCGGAATCAAAACAAAAAAAATATGAAAAATTGTGATTATAAGGGTGTAAGACAATAGAAATATATTTTCTTTTAGTTCCTTTCAGCCTTAAGTAAAGACAGTAAGTGTGTGTGTGGGTGTGTATGTGTTAGAGTATATGTGGTAGTGGTACAATAAGTAATTTTGCCACTAGTCTGTACTATTCTTCTTAAGATCTATGAGATGGTGATGATATTGCAATAAAGTAAATGTCTTAATTTTTTTTTATATACTGTTTCATTACTTGGCCTTTTTATGTAAAGATGTATGTGAAACAGTGTTGATATCGCTGATACATTTTGAACTGTTTATTTGAAAAAGAATACTTAAAAAAAAATTGCGGAAAATTTGGTTACAGAAAATAGTATTAACACTACTCTGCAAAAATTAACAAAATCCTTCTCGAGATATAGGCATTTTAATTTTTTGTGGACCAAGAATTCAAAACAGATATATATATATGAGGCATTCCACACCAAATGTCCCGCTACAGAAAAACATGTGTCCCGTAAATTTCTGAATAGGTTGTTTGGATAGCCCTATATGGAACTAAAAAAATTGCGTTTTTGGTTTTTCTAATTTTCAAAAACTGGGCTTAATAGGCGTGGTCAAACATTGGAAAAATGACCAAATTTATGGCGAATTGCCTTGATTAAATATTTATCACATTAAAACGGAATGCACCACAATCTCAAAAATTTACATTCTTATATAGTTTTGTATGGGCTATCTATTTAATTTTTTCTTTTAAAAATTCAGAAACACGTTCTTCGTTTTTTTCGAGAAAATCACATTTGAACTTTAAATTTCATAACAACCCAGTCAGAAAAATACAATCGCAAAAGCGTTGTGAAAGCGTTGTGGACGGTTGTACAAGCGTTCTGTATACCAACTTCAAAGCGCCTTCAGATGATCCGAATGATAACATCGATCTACGATAGGTTTAAAGCGTTTTAAAAGCGATGTAAACAAGTGCTTTGAGAACATTTTTTCAAAGTCATCAAAGCGCTTTAAAAACCCAAAATAAAGAATTTCTGTTTTAGTTCGGTTATAATAATTTGTTTGATACAAAGTGAAATCTGGAAAAAAAGATTTTTTTTTACTCCAAGAAACTTAGAAAATTTTTCAAAAAAAAAATTCGAAACTTAGAAATTTTAAAAAAAAAAAATCTAAAAACATTTTTGATGATTTTTTTACTTAAAAAACAAAAAAAAAAAAATACAAAAAATTGTTATTCAAAAATAGTTTCGAAACTTAGAAATTTAAAAAAAAAATCTTAAGAACTCTTAAAACGCTTTTCGAATACGCTCGCAAAGCGTTCTAAAAAAACGTTTTGAGATTGCTTATTTTTTGTTATAGTACTTTCAGAATGCTTTTCAAAAACGCTCGCAAAGCGTTTGAAAATAGCGTTTTGAGAATGCTTTTTTTTTGTTATAATGCTTCCAGAACGCTTTTTTTTTTAGAACCGTCGCACAGTGGGGAAAAATTGACTTTTTTTGTCCAATTTTGCCTACAGGTCGCAATTCTTAACCGATTTTAGTTTTTCTTTTTTTGTATTTTAGCTAATAAAATTCCGCATCGATCTGTCAAGGTGGATTTTTGAAAAAAAAATTCGGATTACTTTTTATATTTTCCTAAAGTTCAAAAAATTTTCATTTTTTCAGTATTTTTGCAATAAAAAATGTATTAGGCTTGGGACGAATATGCTTTATAGACAAAATTAAAGGTATTGGAACCCCTTATCAACGACGTGATTAGTATTTGAAAATATATTATTATTTTGGTTTTTATAACCAGACAAAAAATCAAGAGTTTTCACATTTAAAAGCCTATAACTTTAAAACTAATGTACCAATTTCAATGAAATTTTTTTGAGATTAAATCTTATGTTTTGCTTAGTCATAATTGGTACACAAAATTTTTTTAAAAAAATATTTTATTTTTTGCTTAAATTTTACCTTATGATTTTTGGAATTTTAAAATTATTTTTTGGTCTGTTTTAAAAAAAAAAAAGTTGTTACATTGTAAATTTGAAAAAAAGAATTAAACAATTTTTCAAAAATACTTTATTTACCAATAATTGTTAAGAAAATGATAAGCTTTAATCTAAAAAAAATTTCATTGGAATTGGTACATTATTTAAAATTATATAGGTACTTAAAAGTGAACATTTTTAGGTTTTCATATGTTTATAAAAAACAAAATAATAATAAATTACCGAATGCTATTAATGTCATTTATAAGGGGTTCAAGTACCATTAATTTTGTCCATACAGCTTATTCGTCCCCTGTCTATTACACTTTTTAGAGCGAAAATTCTAAAAAAATTAATATTTTTTTAACTTTAAAAAAATATTCAAATAAAATAAAAACGATTTTTAAAAATCCAGCATGACAGACCGATGAGGAATTTTATTAGCTAATTTTCAAAAAAAGAAAAACTAAAATCGGTTAAGAATTGCGAACTGTAGGCAAAATTGGACAAAAAAAGTCCATTTTTCCCCACTGTGCGTCGTCAATTTCTGCTTGGGAATTTTGTAATTTGCTTGTATTTTCTTGATTTAAGGTTGCGAATGAGTATTATTAATTGCATAAATATTCGTCATTCGCACCGTTAAATCAAGAAAATACTAGCAAATTACAAAATTGTTATGAAATTTAAAGTTCAAATGCGATTTTCTAAAAAAAAAACGAAGAACGTGTTTCTGAATTTTTTTGTGTGGATGGACAAACATCTAAACTTTAAAAAAAAAAATTAAAAAAGAAAAAAAAAGTGGCATTTTTTTTAATAAATTGACATTTTTAAAAAATGGAAAATTTCAGAACGGGTTCTGAAAATTTTCCAAAAAAAAATTTTAATCGATAGCCCATACAAAACTATATAAAAATGCAAATTTTTGAGATTGTGGTGCATTCCGTTTTAATGTGATAAATATTTAATCAAGGCAACTCGCCACAAATTTGACCATTTTTCCAATATTTGACCACGCCTCCTAAGCCCAGTTTTTGAAAAATTTAAAAACCAAAAACGCAATTTTCTAAGTTCCATATAGGGCTATCCATACAACCTATTCAGAAGTTTACGGTACACGTGTTTTTTTTCGCTGGACATTTGGTGCGGAATGCCTCATATATTTTTTTAATAATGAAAAAGTGCATATTAAAATTCTTTATATTTTTTTTATTCGAACTACCAATAAAACTACCTAACTTTTGCAAGAAATCCGGAATCGATACGATCAAGGATACCATCAGGACATTATAAGGTAGTTCAAATGCCTTTTTTTGGTTATATTCTTATAAGTAGGGATGAGATTTCCATGCAAATGCATTTTTTTGTCGCTATTTAATGCAAATTAAAAAATTTGCATTAAAATAGCATCGATTTGTTTTTGCATATATTGGTGAAAATGCTTATTTTTGCATATTTTCGTGAAAATGCATATTTTTTTGCATATTTTGATTTTAAATGCATATTTTGTGAATATTTCTAACTTTTAATTGCATATTTTTGCATATTTTGACATAAATTAGGAAAAACACAAAATGAATTTTTTTTTTTCAAAAACTATTTTAAATTTTAAAAATTTATTTTGAAAATAAGAAAAATATTTTTTTTCTTTTAAATTTGTTTTAGGCTTTTCTTAATTTAATAAAAAAAAAAATCAAAGTGTACATTTTTGAAACAGTACTTCATTCATCTTCCCTGATTTGAAGATATTTTTATAATTTTTCTTTTTTTTAAGTTTTTTTTTTTATTATATTGTTTTGTGGTTTTGTTATTGTTTGGTAACTTTTAGAACGTGAGTTGTAGTTTGTTTTTTTCTCAATTTTTTTACAATAAGGATATGTTGTTTTATACACACAAATACACTTTTGTTTTATTTTTATTTTAGATATATAAAAGTGTGCGTGCGTGGTTTCAGTTTATAACAAAGTTTAAGTTATAATTCGTATAAGTACCCACAAGTTGTAACACACAGAAAAATCTATTTTATATAGAGATATTACTAACATAAGAACCCAATTGGCCAAATTGTTTTTAGACGAAAGTGTCTTCTCACAAAAGGAATTTAAAACCAATTTCCACAAAAACGCGGATTCAATTAATTTTTTGATTAAATTCCTCCAATAAAGAAAATTCTTATACCATTCATCAAATTGTAGGTGATTAATTAAAAATATTTTTAATCAAACATTTTTTCGATTTTGAACACAAATGTGATAAATTTTTTATTTACATTCAATCAATATAATGATTGATTTTACAAATGAATTGTAAGCTTATGACAAAGTTATGAAAACATTGGCCCTTACCACAAGAAAACAAAAAGTCTATTTCAACAAAAGTTTTATTTTAAATTTCAAATTTTCAATACATTTTTTGAAAGTCGATTTTAAAAACAAAAACAATTTGTATGGAAATAAAATTAAAAGCTCATTTTAAATTTATTTTATTTTCTTGTGGTAAAGCTGATTATTTTTTATTTTTTTGCTTTCCAATATGCTGCCAACAATAAAAAATAGTAGTTTAAATAAATTAAGGCGAAAAAAAATCTGGTATGTTGAAAATTTGTAATTCGACAGTTAAAGAAAATAACACAAAATTTTATCAAAACATTGATTGACTCCTTTAAATTTTGTTGATCAAAAGATTTAATTGAACATTGTTAGTCAATAATTTTTTGTGTGCTGCAGTGGTTTTGAAACATTTTGGAGATTTTAGACACAACAAAAGAGAATTCTCTAAGTTAACTTACATTAATTCAAGACATTGTCGCTTATCCAAACAGTGCAACAATTTCAGCGAGAAAATAATATATTCGTTATACATTAAAATCGGACAGGATGGGATAGCGATATTTGGATAAGCGACAATGTTTTGAAGTTTCCGTCAGTCCAATTTATTATTATTTGACAACACAATGACCGATAATCTCTTGTATTTATTATCTATCGTATATTGTTGACAAGGGTGATATCATTAACGACAAGTTCTTGCAATTATAGTACTTCAAAAACGACAAGATGATGTCTTCGTTGTTTCAGAGACACTTGTTTTAAAATGCCTTCGACGTTTTTCCACGTTTCTTATGAAGTGTCACCGACATCTCCTTAGCAGTTACTTAAAGTGTTTAATCAGTCATTAAAAATGTCTTGATGAAATAGCCAACTGGGCGTAAATGTATACCAAGAGCATTGTTGTATAAAATCTCCGAAAAAATAATAAGAACATATACTCCTATATTTATAAACTTTGTCTTGTAGTTTCCAAAAATATATTTTTTTTCTCATCATTTTTGCTGTAAAGTATAGTAAAATAAACTTTGAGTTTTTTTTTTTGTTGTTTTATCTTTTTTGATTTTTTTATACCCTCCACTTAGTGATAGAGGGTATATATAAGTTTGTCATTCCGTTTGTAACTCATCGAAATATCGGTCTGGGACCCCATAAAGTATATATATTCATGATGCCCGATCGATTTTAAGACATTCTAGCGATGTCCGTCTGTCCGTCTGTCCGTCTGTCCGTCTGTCCGTCTGTCCGTCTGTCTGTCTGTTGAAAATGCTCTCGCGGACAAAATATTGCACAGAGATGACTGAAACTTAACATATATTTTGGAAGTTCTCCCGAGAAGTTTGGTATTGCATTTGAGCGATATCGGTTCAGCGGTTTAAAAGTTATGAACGAAAATGTAAGCACACCTCAAAAATTTCAGTTCATTCAACATAACCTAAAAATACAAAATGCTTTAATTCGGCTTCTGGTTGACATATGTGAACATAATTGAACACAAAATGGTATTTAAACATATTTTTTGACAAAAAAAGAAAAAAATCGCGGATTTTTTTTTTTTACCAAAATTTTTTTTCGCGGAAATTTTTTTTTCAAATTTTTTTTTTTTTTCAAAAGTAATTTCCTTTTAAATAAAGTTGTTTGCAATAATCTTTTTGAAATTGTGGAGGGTATCACTACATTCGGCAAGGCCGAATTTAACTTTTTTACTTGTTTTTGTTAAGTCTTATTTCAAAAGTACCTTTCGAATGCATGATTTCGTTATATTTTATGTTTTTTGGTCGTTTTTTTACCCCCCAAACACAAAATAAGAGCATTATTAAATTGTGGCGCCGTGTGAAACTCATCGAAATATAGGTCTATGATCGTCTGTTAGTCCGCCTGTCTGTAGGTCTGCGGAAAGCAGTTTTGAATTTCAATTAATTTTGTTTAATTTGATTGATCTGTATTAACATTTTAACCAATCTTTAAAATTTTCTTCTTTGAATTTTAACACGTGCTAGTCCCAAAAACTAACAGGCTGGGCACCTTGCTGGTAAATCAAATTCGGGTGCGCTGAATTCAATAGTGTTAGCCGTTTTTCAAAGATAGCGCTCGTATACGCGATATTCGCGGTTTAAAATTGTAAAACTAAAGTTCTACAAAAATTAAATTTTTAGGCATTTGGGATAGTATTTAAATATAAATTTAGAAAATGCATTGTTTTTTTCGCGGAAAAAATTCCGAAAAAATTTATTTTTTAAAAATTTTGTGAGTGTATTGTATCGTATTATAAACATTTTCATAAATTAATAGCGAAATAAAAAAAAATTAAGAAAAATTTCGCGAAAAAAATTTCGACAAAAAATGTTATACCCTCCAACTAAAAAAGTATGATGGTATACTCTCTTTGTCATTCAGTTTGTAACGCATCGAAATATCGGTCAGGGACCCCATAAAGTATATGAACATTTCCATTTAACTTTTGATTTTAAGGTTTAAAAAATATTAAAAATTTTTTTGAGGGCACATCAAAATCGTTTAGTACTCGTATAAACATACATTTGGAAGGTTCAAATACGTTCGCGTGAAGAACTTTCAGCTGACGGCGCGAAAGTTATGGCGGTTTAAAGATTTTAATTGAAAACAAAATTACAATTATTATTAGAATTTAACAAAATCAACGTTAGTTAATGTTTCATACTATCACCAATAAAAACCGGATAAATTATGTCCATTTACGTGGATATACAATCAGATTTTTACGATAAAAGTTTGTTTTAAAAAGTTGCTCTATTAATGCTTGATATGCAATTTACGCGAAATCTAATGACAATGGACCAAATTAAAGGTCATATTCGGATTAAGCACCCTCAAATTAGTTAAGAAACTTGTGCATATTGCAAAATTGTGAGTTTTTAAAAGTGATGTAATTTCTGATTAATGAAATTTTGAAAGATGCATAAAATCCACAATCTTCAAAACTTATTAATGCCGCTCAGTTTTGAGATAAAGCTTTATAAGTACCAGCAATTGCCATTCATAGAAATGAATTTCTATTAGCGGTTTGGGTGTGCCCTGGCGGTTTATCTGGAGACAAAATTGGCGCGTTTTCAGCGTACAGTTACATTAAGTCCCAATTTTTACACACGATCCATAATACGCACTACAAGCAATGGTCTGACGGGTATATTTTAAATCTAAATTCTTTTCGCGTGAAAATACAAGCAAATGTTTAAAATCGTGAAATGTCAGGTTTTTGCAAAATTTTTGCTAATCAAAATTTGAACACAATCAGGGTATTCACTTCAGAATTTTTTGACCCTTGCAACAGTGCAATATTGCAACATTTTTTTAAAAAAAAAATTTTAACAAAATTTTTATTTTTCTATTACCTTTTATATGATGCGTAGTTGCACGAAAAGATTTGCAATTTATTTTAATATAAATACAATTGCTTTTATTCACAAAGAAACAAGCAAAAAAAGTTGCAATTTTGACATTACGCAATTTTGCAAGACTAAAATTTCTGACGTGAATTCCATTACTATATCGATTTTATTACAAAAAATAAACAAATATTTGGATCACGCGATGTGCTGGCCACTTTTAAGCAATATTGCGAATGTGCCTCGCAAAAAAGTGGATTTTTGATGACTTTCACGTTTTGTCTCTCAACCTTTGTCTAGCTAGTACTCCGATCCTATTGAAGGCACATTCATGAGACCGGTTTCAAGCTGTAGGGAATTACTACAGCTATCATTCTTCGTATTAGCTTTTGAAAAGTATGAAGCGGCGCAAATTTTCTGACAAAAAAACGACGAAAAATTGAAAATGAAGAAATTTTAACTTCAAACCGTTGCCACCAAATAACTTTTTTATTATTGATGGCACATCAAATTCATAAATACAGCTTTTTTGCACAAGTATAGGGACCATATATTTTAAATCTTTGAAGAATACGTTGGACGGCGCAAGTACAATAGGCCAAAGAGTACATAATTTTTATGAAATTTCAATCGACTTTTCCACATTTCGGAAGTTTGATTGCCGCTAACTACCGCAAATTAAGATTTTTGGCCTTAAGCGTTTGTAAACTAATTGCATTAGAAGTCCTTTATGCATTTCTATCAGTAGATAGCCATTTGAATGCTAATAAAAAAAGTTTTTGCCAAAAAACCAAAATTTCAAAGCAATGAAAAGTTAAATGGAAATGTCCATATATGTTATTGATCAGTGATCGATTCTAAGACATTCTGTGAATCTCCGTCTGTACGTCCGTCCGTCTGTCTGCCTGTAGATGGCATGATGCAGTCCAAAATAAAAGAGCTACTCTCCTGAAATTTTGCACGAATTTAACACTCTCTTTTTTATATCCAATAGAGTTTAGATGATAAAAATGCATCAATTGTCTAAATAATATAATTTTTTTTTTACTTAAAAATAAAAAAAAAAAAAAATAATCGCGAATATCGCTAATACAAACGCTAACTTTAAAAAAACTTGTATTACAATGGGATTTAGTGTACACGAACTAGCTTTAACAGATGGCTGTCGTAAATTCAAATGAAACTAAACATATTTGTATTGAACTAATTTTTTCACGAAAATAAAGATTTTTGGCGAACAAAAAAAGTTTTGTGATAAAAAAAAAATCACGGTATTGTGGTTTGTTATGTCAGTTAAACAGACTTGAATGGCTTTTAATTTAATAATTATCGCAAAAGTTTAAAAATATCGTTTTTATGGTACTTGAGCATCAAAATTTTAAATCGCGAATATCGCGATGAATTTAGCGTACTCGAATTAACTTTACCAGTAGGGGTGCCCAGCTTGTTAAAAAAAATGTTAAATTTGAGCATAGTCTGTTTTTTATGAATATAATTCATTAAAACTAAAAGCAAACTAAAAAGCAAAAAAAAAATTAAAAAATTTTAGAATAGTATTCCAACGGCCCTAATTTTTTTTCGAAGTCAATTTTAAAGCTAAAACCCTTATCCCACCAAAATGATGTTTTTTGTCGCTAGTAACCTAATCAAGTAAAATAATAATTTTAAAAAAAGTACGAAATAAAAAAAAAATTTAATTTTTATGGAAAATATTTTTTAGAGCAAAACTTAAACCCCCAGCTGCAAGAGCTATTACACCGTCCAACAGCCAATATTAAACATTAACCGAATGATATGAAAGTAGAGATCAAATGTAGTAAAACTTCATTTACAGTTTTCTTTTAAAAGGACTTCAAAGTTTTAAAGGATACATTTTGTAAAATATTTTTGAAATATTTGTACTTGACACTTGTGACACTGGTGATGTCAAATGAAATAGGACGATCTCCCCTAGTTTTTCCATTTTTTTTTTTTTGTATTTTGCCATTTGAGGATAAAAGGATGTGAATAAAGTTATTTTTAAACTTTATAAAAAATATTTTATTGAAAATTTTGAATGATATTGAAGGATAAATTTTTGAAAGGATGTAACTAACCTCCTTTTTCCTGATATGTAAATATAATAAAATAGGAAAATTAGGGAAGATGCTCCTCTTTCATTTCCTATCGCTAGTGGCATCCTAGGCACTGTTTCCAATTATTTTTCACCAAAATCCTCTAAATTTCACTAAAAATGCGCTAGAAACTGCCAAAAAATTAGCGGGAAAAATTTCAAATTCTCCTGTGAAATTACGAAAAAAAACCTCTGAAAACCGTTTTTGATTAAAAAAAAAGAAAAATTTAAAAAAAAAACTCCAAATTATTTTTTCCACAAAAATTTACTTTTCAGTAAAAAAAAGCGCTAGTAACCGCCAACAAAAATTTAGCGAGGAAAATTTAAATTCTCCCGCTAAATTTCGAAAATAAGCGTTGGAAACCGTCAAATTTGGCGTTTTTGATTGAAAGAAAAAGAAAATTAGAAAAACAAGTAGAAAAGTTAAATTCGAGTTGGCTAAATCTATGAATACCCTCCTTTTCCGAATATATGAATACCCTCCGTGTTTAAAAACTTTTTTTTAATTTTTGTCGGACGGTGTTGTCCTATTTGGCTAAAAAAATTTAAACATAGTTTTTAGATCAAAACGAACTATAATTTGCCTGGCGATCGATGAAGATCGAAAATAAATATTATTTGTGCCATCATATAGATTTATTATGTTTGTATCAAGTTATGTAATGCCATATGAGGCATTCCATACCAAATGTCCCGCTACTGAAAAACATGTGTCCCGTAAATTTCTGAATAGGTTGCCCGGATAGCCCTAAATGGAACTAAGAAAATTGTGTGTTTGGTTTTTCAAATTTTCAAAAACTGGGCTTAGGAGGCGTGGTCAAATATTGGAAAAATGGTAAAATTTGTGGCGAGTTGCCTTGATTAAATATTTATCACATTAAAACGGAATGCACCACTATCTCAAAAATGTAAATTCTTATATAGTTTTGTATGGGCTATCGATAATTTTTTTTTTTTTTTTTTGAAAATTTTCAGAGCCCGTTCTGAAATTTTCCATTTTTTAAAAAAGTCAAAAATCCGGCCACTTTTTTTAATTTGTCCATCCACGCAAAAAAAATCAGAAACACGTTTTAACGTTGCGAATGAGTATTATTAATTACATAAACATTACTCATACGTTCTGTTGAAACAAGAAAATACAAGCAAATTACTAAATTGTTTTGAAATTTAAAATTCAAATGCGATTTTTTCGAAAAAAAGAAAAACTTGTTTCTGAATTTTTTTGTGTGGATGGACAAACATCTTAACTTTTGAAAAAAAAATTAAAAAAAGGTGGCCGGATTTTTGATAAAGTGACTTTTTTAAAAAATGGAAAATTTCAGAACGGGTTTTAAAAATTTTCCAAAAAAAAAATTATTCGATAGCTCATAAAAAACTATTCAAGAATGTAAATTTTTGAGATTGTGGTGCATTCCGTTTTAATGCGATAAATATTTAAACAAGGCAACTAGCCACAAATTTGACAATTTTTTCCAATATTTGACCACGCCTCCTAAAACCAGATTTGAAAAATTGAAAAACCAAAAACGCAATTTTCTAAGATTCATATAGGGCTATCCATACAACCTATTCAGAAGTTTACGGTACACATGTTTTTTTCGCTGGACATTTGGTGTGGAATGCCTCATATATGTTTATTTTTACTCGGGTTTTCAGTAGATTGGTTTCGCTGATAGGACTGATGTTTTATTTCCAGTGTACGTTGTTAAAAAAAAAAATAAACACAGATTCCAAAAATTAAAACCAGAGACCATAACAGTTAAGAGATTTATTGAAAAAAAAAATCAAATTTAACTGTTCAAAAATATTTTTTCAAATAAAAATTAAAAATAACAATTTGAAATGATTTATATAAATATCTGTTCAAAATAACAGAAATAAAAAACTTTTATTTTTTATAACTGTTATTTAAAACTCTTGGAGCCTTAAAAAACTCGAGTTATTAAAATAAAACAACAATAAACACATGCAGAAGAATCATATTGATATCTAATACTTCAATCATTGATTTAAAGATATAAACTTTGATTGATTTTTTTTTTTAAAAATAACTGTTATAACAGTTATTTACTCAAATAAATATAAAATAAAAGTTATTTTAGATTGTTTGAACAAAAAGTTTTTAATAACTGTTATTTTTTACTGTTATTGAAAAAATCAAAAAAAAATAAATGTTATTGCAAATTTTAACACGGGACATCTCTAGAAGTCTTTTCATATATAAAATACTAAGTTTGGACAACATTCGTTTCATGATTTTTTTAAAACAAAAAGACACATATAACTGTTATATTTGGTCTCTGATTAAAACACAGTTGACATCACTTTTCATGAGTTGCGTGTGTATATAAGGGAACATGAAATAAATTCATACGCAATTAAAAAACTTTAAGTAAGTTTTTTATTACTTTTTTTTCTGTATTTATTGTGACTGGTTTACTAATAATCCTTGATAGAATGTTAGTTAAACAAACTTTTTAAAAAAAGTTATGAGTTTTTTGATGTTGTTATTTTTTTTTTTATTTTTTTAGTATTTAAAAAATTAACTTACCTGTCCAAATGAAATGCAGCAATTTCAGCATTATGTCTCTCATAGTCAGTAAAGTAAAAATGATTGGGTAAAGTTTGTTGGTCCCGGGGAAATCTGTAATAAAACAATGACAAATAATTAAAAAAAAAAATAGTTTTGTTAAATAATAGAAATAAGGCAATTAAAAAATATTTATATATAAAGAGTGAAATAAAAGCAATGAATAGGATTTGGTCATAATCGTCTGGAGAATATATGTTACAAATTTTACAAATTTTAAAGGACGTGCGGTTAAGTGATTATTATTATATAGTTTAAAGGAATCCAAATAAAAGAATTCAACACTTTTTCTTGTTTGGAATGGTTAGCAATTGTGTAAACAATTGTATTATAACCTTGATTATTTAAACATATCTAGCAAAACGCATCTTAACTGTTAATCTTTTTTTTACTCTTGACAAGATAAAAGTAAATAAAATGAATAAGTTTGTATATTTTTTTTAAGCCAACTTTGTCTCTTATAATTAGTGTTTGGGAATTCCCGGACTTTTCAATTTCCCGGGAAACGGGAAAAAAATAATTTATTTCCCGGGATTCCCGGGAATCCCGGGAAATTTTCAGTATTAATGTAAATCATAAAAAACATTAAAATTTGATTATCTTTTTATTAAAAACAGTTTTATTAGAGATAAACAATTAATTAAAACATAAAAAATCAAAACATAAAAGTTAAAAATCCTGAAATACAATAAAACAAACCAAAAAAAATATTGCAACTTTTTCCTTCACAAAAAATCGCAAAAAAATAGCTAAAAATCGCAAAAAAAATTAAAACTGCGTTATTCGAGAAAAAACTTATATATTTGGCAGCACTTTTAATATTTATTCTGGAAATGTTAATTCTATGTTCAAAATTTTTATATTTTTTTGACAGTCTTAGCAAAATTATCATTATACGTATATTTTTTGACTTTTAAGTTTTTTCATGATATTAACATACTTTTTTCACTTGATCAGTTTTCCTATGAATATATATTTGCACTGTTCTTCCAAATAGAAAAAATATAAATTTAATTATACCTGTATGTAAAAAAAAATGGTAAAAATTAAAGTAAAATTAACGTTTTTATGTAAAAAGTTTTATTTTACAAAATTCCCGGATTTCCCGGGAAAAATTAAAAAAATTCCCGGGAATTCCCGTCAGTGTTTTCCCGGGAATTCCCGGGAAATCCGACCAGGGAATTCCCGGACCCCAAACACTACTTATAATGTACCAACATATTAACGAATTTCCATTTCGTTTTTTTAAAAAGGATTTCATTATTTTCGTGTGATTTTTTTTTTTATCTCTCATCCATTTAAATATACAAAAGAGATAATAAAAAAACAAAACCTGTATGTTAATTTATTTTTTGTTTTTTGAATAATTATCGTTTGATGTTTTCTTTTTGCATGTAATTAATCCTTATTAAGGTTTTTATTTTATTTGCTTTAATTTTTACTTTCTGGTATTTAAACCCTAAGAGGCTTAATGGGGACAAAATTATATTATTTTAGTCAGAACAAAACTAACATAAAATCGAACAATTTCGGTTTTAAGAGCTATGTTTTAAAAAACCCGTGAAAAATCTGTAAAAAAATCAGTATCAAAAATCTGTAAAACGACTTTCAGTTTGAATTAGCAAACTTTTAGGAAGCTTAAAACGAACTTTAGGGGCATGTCACAGACTCAATTCCGTTCGGAAAAAAGTGGTTTACTCGTAAAAAGCAAAACGAATATTTTTTTTTTCGGAATGAAATAACATGCAAAAAACAAAGTGAAATTGAATTGAATAAAAGTGGGTTTTTCGAGTAAACCACTTTTTTCGAATCCGAACGGAATTGAGTCTGTGACATGCCCCTTTAGATTCCGAAACATTATTTTAACACAAAAGAAACCAGTATGAAAGTAATAGTCGGTCAAGACCGACCATATGATACCCTACACCAGTGTTTTCCGGAAAATGGGTTCCAAGTCCAAACATGGACAGATTGGATCTGTCTTTTGTTAGATATCTATTTAGTGTAGAAAATACACAGAGATCAAATATTAGTGGAATTGGTTTATTTTTTTGTCAATAGAACGATTAACTGAATATCGGTCGAAATTTTTACATGGGGACTAAGTCCAATAATGGTCCAAATATTTTCCGATTTGATTAGGTTACTAAATTACACGTTTACCACCTAAAAATAAAATTTTTATCAAATATTTCCATTTTTATGAATTTTGAGGGAAGTATATGAATATCGGGAGGGTGGTTTGTATGGGGACTACTAGAAGGACTGACCCGATTCCTTTGAAATTAAGAACGATGATTTGTGCATATAAATTTTGTTTACCTGCTAAATTTCACAGCGATATCTATTATAATACGGTTTTTAGAGTCATTTAAGCCGAATCCAAAGGGGGCGTTTGTATGGGGGCTAGGTCTTAGCATAGACCGATTTTCCAATTCCAATAGGCTTTGTCCTTGGGCCAAAGGAGGCTTAAGTTTCAAATTTCAAGTCAATTGATTGAAAATTGCGTCCTTAAACCGATAGATGGACAGACGGACGGACATCGCTAAATCGACTCAAAAAGTAATTCTGAGTCGATCAATATATTTGAAGGCAGGTCTAGGATCAATATTTCGGGTAGTTTCAAACATCAGCACAAACTCATTATACCCTGTACCGCAGAGTGGTGTAGGGTATAAAAAGTCTCAGATTCTAGAAACTCATCTTACACTGTAAATCTCAGGCTCTGAGACATATATGAGGCATTTACCACCAAATTTCCAGCGAAAAAAAACAAGTGTACCGTAAATTTCTGAATTGGTTATATGGATAGCCATTAGAGTTTTTCACGGGAAATAGAGCGGAAATTCCCCGGAATTGTCATTTCTTTGAAATTGTTGATTTTTCGACTTCTATTGATTTTTTAGAAATTTTATTAAAATTTTTGATAAACGTACAGAGGGACCAGGAGGGCTTAAAAAGTATTACAAAAGAGACCATATAACTAAAAAATGTCATAAAATCTGAGACTTACAAAATGGAAAAAGTCTACCAGCAAAACTTTGGTAATGGGTGGTGATTATATAACACATTACCAGGTAATGTATATACCTTATTTGTAGCATTATATAAGTCTCGAAATCCCATTTTACCAATATTTGACAGTTTTCTTTGTTTTTTAACAAATCAAAAATTACATTTTTTTTTTGTAATTTTACATTTTTTTTTGTAATTTTACATTTTTTTTTTGTAATTTTACAAATTTTCAAGATAATTTTACAAAAAAATCTTGTAAATTCACGAGAATTCCTTATAATTTTAATTGATTGATTAATTAACTTTTTTAAAAAATGAAAAATTCTAAAACGGATTCTGAAAATTTTTCAAAAAAAAAATTTGAGTCGATACCCACACAAAACTATGCAAGAATGTTAATTTTTGAGATTGTGGTACATTCCATTGTAATTTGATAAATATTTAAACAGGGCAACTCGGCACAAATTTGACAATTTTTCCGATATTTGACCGCACCTCCTATGCCCAGTTTTTGAAAAATTCAAAAACCAAAAACGCAATTTTCTTATTGTTAATTCCATAAAGGGCTATCTATAGAAACTATTCAGAAAGGTAAGGTACACATGTTTTTTTTCGCTGGACATTTAGTGTGGAATGCCTCATATATTAGTTTTTCTTTTGTGTGGAATCGCTCGCATTTTTGTATCAATTTTGTAATTACAAAATAATTTATTTTACATTTCCAGTCTCTTCATTTATTTTGTTGTATTAACTGTCGTCTTTTCATCTTTAGTTTAAATAAGATAAATGACAACGATTTATAATGGTTCAGCAAAAAAACAGAAAGAAATAAAAATATCGTATGATAGAATTGTTTCACTTATTTTATATACTAGGGGTTTAAATGTTAAGAAAAAAAAAGACCAATGGATTGTGGAAACGAAATGTGTGGTAGGATCGATCGTTTATAATTTTTTTTTTCTGAATTCGGGATTTGTTATAATTGCAAAAAAAAAAAAATTTATTTTTTAAAGAAAATATTCCGATTAATAGTGCAATATTTTTAGTATATTATTAAATTTTCCTAAAAATAAAATACAAACCATGGCCCGTACCAACGAAAAACAAAAAGGATTTTTTAACAAAAGTTTTATTTTAAACTAGTTGACCCGACAGACGGTGTCCTGTCTAAATATGATTGCTATGTGATTTTCATACTTAAAGACGTATTTGATGGATTTCACGGAAAATCAAGATTGGACATTGATGTCATGTTCAACCATTTTCTTCATCGGCAACTCCCGATTTATTATTTATTCAAACTGTACGAATTTAAAACTTCTTCAGACCCATAAGGAACAAACTGTAAAAAGATTACTCATATCAATCGTTTATAGCTTTTAGTTTATCCCAAATTTTCCAATTTTCCACTTTTCTTATTTTTCCTTTCCTTAAAGCCTTATTTGAAATCTTACTGACATTAAAAAAAAAAATTGGCAAATCAGTCCAGCCGTTGGAAGTCGAAAAATGTGCGTGGTCAGGTAAACTTGTATATCAATCAAAATTACGATAAAAAACCACAAATATGGACGTGGGTCTTTAGATTTTTCTTTATATTGTAAACACAGATGCTCTATGGAGCCACTTAGACATTCCCATTTACAGTTTAATTAAATCTAAAAATTTGCGATTTTATTCGCGATTTTCATTTTTTAAAAATCACAAACATTTTAAAAGTGGTGAAGTTTAAAGAGCTATAACTTCTTAAGTAAATATCGGATTTTTATAATTAAAATTTAAATTAAAAGCTAAACTAGTCTTCATTAAACGTCAAATTAAAAAAAAAAATTGTCTCACCAAAAAATGCATTTTAAATTCAAATGCAATTTTTAAGTGCATTTTCGTCAACTTTTATCCCTTTTGATTTTTTTTAGTTAAGATATTATTAAAGTTCGACATTTTTACAAATTCAGTCATCGTTTTAATGGCAGAAAGGTTTTATATTTTTAATATTTTTATACCCTCCACTTAGTGATAGAGGGTATATATAAGTTTGTCATTCCGTTTGTAACTCATCGAAATATCGGTCTGGGACCCCATAAAGTATATATATTCATGATGCCCGATCGATTTTAAGACATTCTAGCGATGTCCGTCTGTCCGTCTGTCTGTCTGTCTGTCTGTCTGTGGAAAATGCTCTCGCGGACAAAATATTGCACAGAGATGACTGAAACTTAACATATATATTGGAAGTTCTCCCAAGAAGTTTGGTATTGCATTTGAGCGATATTGGTTCAGCGGTTCAAAAGTTATGAACGAAAATGTAAGCACACCTCAAAAAATTCAGTACATTCAACATAACCTACAAACACAAAATGCTTTAATTCGGCTTCTGGTTGACATATGTTAACATAATTGAACAACAAATGGTATTTAAACAAGTACAAAAATATTTTTTGACAAAAAAAGAAAAAAATCGCGGATTTTTTTTTTTACCAAAATTTTTTTCGCGGAAATTTTTTTCAAATTTTTTTTTTTTTAAAAGTAATTTCCTTTTAAATAAAGTTGTTTTTAATACAAATTAAATTTTTTAATGCATTAAAAATGCAGTTTTTGAATGACACAAGTTTTTTGAACATTTTCTTTGAAAGTAGAGGACTTTAGCTTTCCATTTTAATTTGATTATAGAAATCCGATAATAACTTAAGGAGTTATGGCTCTTTAAAAATACATTGAAAAACAATTTAGAAAACATTTACTTACAAAATTTTGAAAAACAAAAAAAATCTATATTATTTTAGTTTTTGTATGGAAAAAAATTAGCTAAATTTAAAAAAAAAAAAAAAATATAAAAATAGAAGACCTTTCTGTCTCATGAAAATGATGACTGAATTTGTAAAAATGTCAAACTTTGATAATATAATAACTAAAAACAAGTAGAAAAGTTAAATTCGACTTGGCCGAATCTATGAATACCCTCCACAATGAAAATTTTAAGTGATAGTAAATTTTCTAACGTGAAAAAATAACAGTTATGATTAGAAATATTTTATTTTGTGTAAAAATTTTTTTTTTTAGTAATTTAAAACAAAAAAAATTAATTTTTTTATGAGTGTAAAATTTTTTTGAGTGTAAAATTTTTTTTCGAATTTTACATTCAAAAAAAATTTACTAATTTTTTTTTGAGTGTAAAATTTTTTTTTTTAGTAATTTTTTAAAAAAAAAAACTAATTTTTTTTTTGAGTGTAAATTTTTTTTTTGAATTTTACATTAAAAAAAAATTTACTAATTTTTTTTTGAGTGTAAAATTTTTTTTGAGTGTAACATTTTTTTCGAGTGTATTTTTTTTGTTTTGGTATAAAAATATTTTTGAGTGACAAAAATACGTTTTAAAATATTTTTTTGTGACTTACCAATGGTTGTAAAACAGGTTTAACGGGTTTTCACCACGTAAATTTAAGGCGAAGCTAATCTGATATTCACGGTTTTGCTAATAACTTTTGAACCACTGGACCGATTTGGGTGAAATTCAATACGAACTAGGCTGGAAGAACGAAAAATATATATGCCAAGCTTCAGCATCCTCAGAATTGATTTTCGAAAGTTATAGTGCTTTTTATCTCATAAATTCACGAAAAACCCTTGCCGAAATTCAGTCTTTTGCTCATAACTTTTGAACCACTGGACCGATTTCGCTGGATTGCAATACCAACCTGACCAGGTAAATGCCCAACATATATGCCAAACTTCAGGAGCCTCCGTAAAGTCTTTCAAAAGTTAGCGTGTTTTCAACAGACAGACAGACGGACAGACGGACGGATGGACGGACGGACGGACGGACGGACATCGCTAGATCGTCTTAAAATCGATCGAGGATCATGAATATATACTTTATGGGGTCCTAGACCAATATTTCGAGGTGTTACAAACGGAATGACAAACTTATATATACCCTCTATCACTAGAGTGGAGGGTATAAAAATCAAAAGGGGTAAAAGTTGACAAAAATGCACTAAAAAAATGCAATTGCATTTAGAATGCATTTTTTTAATGAAACATTTTTTTTTTGAAATTCGTATGTTTAAAGTAGAGGACTTTAGCTTTTAATTTCAATTTTGGTTATAAAAATCCGATATTTACTTAAGAAGTTATAGCTCTTCAAACCACTCCACTTTTTAATATTATTGCTATTTTTAAAAAATGAAAATCGCGATTAAAATCGCGAGTTTTTGGATTTAAATAAAACTGTAAATTGGAATGTCTAAATGGCTACATAGGGTATCTTTATACACAATATGAAAACAAATCTGAAGACACCTGGTCAAAAAATACGCCTTTTCTCGTGCTGTTTGATGGAAAAGCTGATATATCATCCTTAGAATTGTCTCTTATAGTTTCATGCAAATCGGTTCATAAGGCTTGAGATACTTCTCTTGTTAGTGAAAAAAATCTAAAAGTGCGACCCTTCTTAGATAATTACAATTTAATATTTTGACCTTGAATTTCAAATTTATTTTATTTTTTTTAAACAACAAATGCTATTTCAAAGGCCGAAAAAATATATTAAAAATCGTTTTTTTTTTAATTATAATTTTTATTTCATCAAAATGTTAACTAAAATTCACCTAAATATGCACTCAAAAAATTATGTCATTAACTGTTTGTAGTTTATTTAAAAAGTTTTATGTTTTGTCGTTTTTAAAAGAAAACATATTTGTTTAATGTTCAGTTTTTTTAAATGACTATTTCTGTTCTTTGTTCCAAAAATAACAACATAAAAAAAAAAGACTTTCATTAACATTCAATTTTTATTTGCTTTTGTTCTGTAAGTAAAAATAAGTGATTCCTTCTTAATTTTTAATGATTTGTGTACGTTATTTTTTTTTTTGAATTATTGGTATTTTTTAAAGAGAAATCATTAGTTTCTATCTACTTGTGTTGGTTATTTTTTTGTAGTAAAAATTAAAAAAATTCTTTATAGAAATATAAAAACATGTTTGTATCAAGTGACTTTGGCACGATGGGTAGAGTGTCTGGCCAGAATGTAGTTGATTGCGGGATCGATTCCCCAAAAATTTTATTAATTTTTTTTTTAATAAACTTCAATAGAAAAATTGTAAAAAAAACATTAAAAATTAATGATTTCGTAGGTTTTTTTTTTTTAATTTGTTGGTAAAAATAACACAACAATCACAAATTTTTATTGTTTTCGTAAGTAATTTTTTCGAATTTATTGGTAAAAAAATTAAAGTGTCATTATTTTTTAATGTTCAATGTTATTTATTTTAGAAAATTTTATTAAGAGTAAAAAATAAATGTTGATGTTTATCAAAACAGATGAATAATTACTGGAACGGTTTTAAATGTTTTATGAGTTGTTCTAAATATTTTTTTTCATTTGTTTTTGCCTACAAAATATTTTGAGTGTGTTCTTTTTTAAAAACATCAAAACTTTCCAACCCTGTTACTCAGCCAATAATTTATCAAAAAATTTTATATTTGTAATTAAGACTTCCTATCATTATCCTAATATTTTGCCAAAATTATACTTAAATCGGACAACATTTTTTTTTTGGTGTGGACCGTTGACGCGTTTTGCTCCATATGCTAAAAGGTCTTGACAGTGGAATCTGACAAATTCCGAAACACGGCTAACAATAAGTCTTGCAAAATTACTAACATAAATTTAGAAAGTTATTCTATGAGAATATTATGGTTTTAATTAGTAACGGAAATAATGACCTCATCATGACCAATCATTAGTAAACGTAGCTAAATTTTTGGTGTTGTATACAAACATTTTTTTTGAGTGTAGATATAGTGCTAAATTAAATGAATTGTTGGTTAACAAAATGAAAATGGTTTATTGGTTGGTTGACTAATAAAATAATGACAATCATTCAACAGTTATTCTACATTTTCCCATGTTGGCCATTGTCCGATAAACAATTGCTTCAAGTGTGGAATTAAATGTATGAATATGGCATGCATGGTGGTGTGCGTGCTTTATGTGGTGATTATTTAAATATACATATGAGTGTGTGTGTGTATGTGTATTGATTGCATCTACAACAAACAAACCAAACCAATCCAATGTAACAGTTAAATGTATTTTCTTTTATTGTTAACCGACCGTTCTTATGACGGATTACACACTATTCTACGTTATCTTCCTTTTTAAAGCATTGTCAATGTGTACATAATAAATGGGGATATGAGTAAATTGTGAATTTTGTGTGTGAGTTTATTTTATTATTTCACTATTTTTTCTTTTTTTTCTTTTTGTTTCCAAATTAAACGTATTAAATGTTTGTTGCAATTAAATGAATGTATGAACTACATTCACACTTAACGGAAACACGCACACACACAGTCGTTCTGTTTCACATACAATGTGAAAATTATACATGAATAAGCTTTATTTATATGTATTATGTATGTTCGTTTTTTTTTTTTTTATATGTATGCAATTTGTCATTTATGTACAAATGTGTAAATGTAATTGTGTCGGTATTATCTTTTCGCTTTTATTGTTTAATATTATTAATGAATTTTTGTTTAATATATTATTTTAAGATTTTTTTTGTTAATAGTTCTTAAATTTATTTTATTTGCAGTTTTTTAAGAAGATTAGCGATTTCTTTTAAAATCACTTAAATTTCTTTATTAAAAAAAAACTCTTTCTGAAATCTAAGAATTTTTTACTGCAGAAATTGTTTAAAGTTTTTCCTACAGAACAAATCTCAGATTCTGAGACATTTTTCTTATAGAAAAAGTATTAGAGTCTGAAACATTTTTTACTACAAAAACAAAAAAAGATATTCTTTAGGAAAAGTCAAAAATTCTGAGAAATTTTTCATAAAGAAAAAGTTTTATATTTTTATTTTATTTTATACTATATACTATTTTCTACACAAAAAAATTTATTTTTTTAAGACAGTTTTGCATTCTTGTATAGTTTTGTATGGGTTATCGACTAATTTTTTTTTTTGAAAATTTTCAAAATCTTTTCTGAAATTTTTCATTTTTAAAAAAAGTCGATTTATCGAAAATCCGGCCCCTTTTTTTTATTTCTTTTTTTTTTTTTTAAATTTAGATGTTTGTCTATCCACACAAAAAATTCATACATGTGTTTTTCGTTTTTTTTTTTCGAGAAAATCGCATTTTTGTATTTTCTTGTTTTAACATGGCGAATGAGTATTAAATATTTGCATAAATGTTACTCATACGCTACGTTAAAACAAGAAAATACAAGCAAATTACAAAATTGTTATGAAATTTAATATTCAAATGTGATTTTCTCGAAAAAAAAACGAAAAACACATCGTCGAACTATATTCAATAAATGCCAACTCGAAAAAGCTTACTTTTCAGGAGAGCTAAAAAACTAGTTATTATTATTGTAAAAATAAACAATGTACCTTCCATAAGATGGTTTAAATATTCTAAATAATTTTTACCTATGCCAAAAATTTAATATTTTGCACTTCTTTGCGTATTTTTCAGAGATGGCATTTTTTACTGTATCAAAAAACAAATATTTTTTTAGAGTTGGCATATTTTGTCGGAAAATAAAAATAATTTTTTTTTGAAAAATTTTTATTATTTTTTTTTTTTGGATTTTGTTATTCTTATTTTTAAAAGTTACTAGCTCCGAAAGCCTTTTAATTTCAGGGTGGTCAACTTTGGTACTCTGTAACTCACGCTGTATTGTATAAGGGTCACTCCAAACTAGCTATTTTGAAAGCTTATGTCATTGACTTTATTTGCCCCACTCATAATGTTTCAATCTGATAAATAGTTTAAAAGTTACATATATATAAGATTTTTTTTTTGCAAACACTATTTACCGATATTTTCAAAATATCAATATCTCGAAAACTAGCCATTAGATATCAAAATCTTTACCAGATTCGTGTTCAGCATAACAAATGCAATGAGATACGTGGTCTAATTTTTTTTTTTTTTTTAAATTTTAGAAATTCACAATGGGAGTTGGCATTTATTTTCACCAAAAAAATATGTACTTTGAGTTAGCAGAATAACAAAAATGGATGTAAAACGACAAATAATATTTTTTTGCACTGAAATTTTTACCACAGATGGGTATTGCATAGGGGAGCTATTTGCCATTGGAAACTCATTTCGGTCAAATTTGAGTTGGCATATTTTGAATATAGGTTTACGACATGTTGAAACAAGAACATACAAGAAAATTACAAAATTGTTATGAAATTTAATATTCAAATGCGATTTGCTCGAAAAAAAAAACCAAAAACATATGTCTGAATTTTTTGTGTGAATAGACAAACATCTAAACTTAAAAAAATAAAAAAAGTGGAAGGATATTTTAAAAATGTATTTTCTAAAAAAAAAAATTTTTCAGAACACTTCGCTGGACATTTGGTGTGGAACTGTTTGTCTATAAAAAAAAGTTTTTGATGACAAAAAGTTTTTAATGAAAAAATATTATGTATTGATAACAAAAAAAATATTTGATGAAAAAAAAAATGTTGATAAGAAATTTTTGATGAAAAAAAAATATTGATGAGAAAAAAAATGTTGATGAAAAAAAAAAATATATATTGATAAGAAAAAAAGTATTGATGAAAAAAAAAAAAAATATTGATGAAAAAAAATGTTGATGAAAAAAAAATGTTGATGAAAAAAAAATATATTGATGAAAAAAATATTACAGAAAAAAAAAATATTGATTAAAAAAAATATTAATTAAAAAAAATACTGATAAAGAAAATATTGATGAACAAAATATTGTGAAAATCAAATTGATGAAAAAACAAGTAAGAAAGTTATAGTCGGTCAAGACTAGAGTTTGCAAATTATCGAGATATTTCTTAATCGCGATTACGATTAAAAAAATTGCCGTTAATCGCGATTACGATTAATCGAATTTTTTAAATAATTTGAGTTTCAATAGCTTAAAAAATATCTTTTGAAATTTACATTTTACAACGTATTTTTTAGACCAAAAACTATTATTTTTAAGAAATAGAATTAAAAGCATTTGAACATTCCCAGTAAAAATAATTTGAGATTTTGGCACCACAGTCTCTTTTTTTAAGTTAAGTTTTAAGTTTTTTGCTAAGATTTCTTTTTAAACTTACAATTAAAATTCTTTGTTGATTAAGGGGCCTATTCACAAAAAAAGTCATAACTCAATCATAACTCAATTTTTTCCATGTGGTTGTTGTAAACAATCATAAAAAAATTCAAATTTTGTTTTAAAATTTCAAAAAAATAAAGACCTGCTACCCACATCGTCTCAAAATTGACAAATAATTTTAAATTTTGAGACTTTTTATGATTTTGTTTACAACAAACACAGGGAATATGAAGTTTGAAAATAATAAAATTAGTCATAACCAGTCATAACTGAGAACACAGAAAAAAAAAATTCATACCTGGAAAGAATTTATACATACATGGTATGAATCGTACATGACTTTTTTTTCCCAGAACTTGTTCATTCACAGTATGATTTTGTTCATACTTGCAATAAACTTGAACATGAATTTTTTCCAACTTTGTTCATAATATTTATGATTTTTACTTGCATATTATGAAAACTATTGCTAAATTTCATTGCAAATGCTAAAGATCTTCGAAATTAAACGCAAATTAATACAATTTTTACATAAATTTAAGACGTTTTATTAGTAAAATTTTTTTATTAGTAAAATATTCTATTACAAGGTTACAATTTACAAATAAATGTAATAAACATCTAAATAATTCATACTTCACGTAACAACACATTAGTGGTATTCACGTCAGCGCTTTTTACCCTTGCAATGTGCAAAATGCAACATTTTTTGCAGCAAACATATGAGATTAAATATTACACAATATAATATTATGTGTTTTTGTTGTAATAAATATTGCATTTCGTACTTTGCAAGGGTAAAAAGTTCTAACGTGAATACCTTCATTGTTTTACCACCCATTTAAAGATATATGGCGAGTGCAACTTTTTTCTTGATCACCTTGTTAATTTCGGAAATTGGATGTTTGTTATAAAGAAGAATTATACAAAACGGATACCTTCAGGTCACTACATCCATCCTTATTAGAAAATAAAAATGCAACAGCTAGAACGCCTGAAATTGGTAAAAAAAAAATCATGTAACGTACGAATATATGGAATTAATAAAGTTTATGGCAAAAAATCCTAAAATTACCAACAATTACTTTTTTGTTTAGAATGTGAACTTTTGGATTTGTACTTGAATTCCAGGAATTTTTAAAGTGGTTTATTGGGATGACTTTACAAAAAATTTAAAAGGGATAATAATGATTTAGGGGCATGTCACAGACTCAATTCCGTTCGGATTTGAAAAAAGTGGTTTACTTGTAAAACGCGAAACGATAATTATTTTTTCGGAATGAAATCACTTTCAAAAATCAAAGTGGAATTGAATGGCATAAAAGTGGTTTCATTCCGAAAAAAAAATATTTGCTTTGCGTTTTACAAGTAAACCACTTATTCCACTGAACGGAATTGAGTCTGTGAAATGCCCCTAAAATGAGTGTAAATGATAAAAGCAAAAAGTAATGCAAAATAAGCAAAAAGTAATGAAACTAATTTTCTTCCAAATGTGTTATTAGCGTGGTTCAAAAAGAAATGTTTTTTGCGTTCGCACCCCTCCTTTTTGTTATTTGGTGCAAGAAGCTTTCCTGATTTTTTCGGATTATTAAAAAAATGTTTAGAACTGTTGCAAGCATTATTTAAAATAATTTATTTTGCATCCGTAGTGCATATGGGGGGGGGGGGGGGTCAACAAAAAATATTTTTTTTGCGACCTTACCACCCCATTTTATGTTATTTGGTGCAAAAAGCTTTGCCTGCTTTTTCAGAATTTTGAAAAAATATTTAGAGGTGTTTCAAGTAACCCAAATGCAATGCGGATGCAAAATGTTGCTTGAAACACCTTTAAACATTTTTTTTTTAAATCTGAAAAATTAGGAAAAAAGCAACTTGCACCAAATTATATAAAATGCGGTGGTGAGAACGGGAAAAAATAGTTCACCCACCCCTCCAACCATATGCACCAAATAACATAAAACGCGGAGAGGAGGGGTGAGAAAGCAAAAAAACTTTTTTTAACCACTCTAGTGTTCACCGTTACTGGTAATTTTCGTTAATTTTAGATTTTTTACCAAACTTCTATTGATTTTCCTTTGCTGACATCATACTTACATTATCCTTTATAAAAATCGGGATTTGGCTAAAGCTTTTAATTGTATTTGTATTTGCAGAATCTGGTGTCTTGAAAAAGGAAAAAGTAAGATTAAAAATTACGTAATACATTAAATTTTTGAAATAAAACATTCTTACCTTTAATATTTGCGAAATTGTCTGCATTTCCATATAAATTTTGGCTGTTGTGATATTTTTTGTATTTTGTAATAAAAAATAAATAAGTTATTTGACAAATTAAGCATTCTGCTTTTTTATATTTTTTTAAATTTAAAAAAAAAATCATAAATAGAATGAATTTTTTTATAAATAGTATAAATTGAAATCAATGAATTCAGTTCATACTATTTATGAACAAAATTTGTTCTGTGAATAGGCCTGTAAATTTCACACATACTTTAATTTTTGATATCTTCAACACTTTTTATATGATCAAAAAGATTTTTGGAGAAAAATACAAGATTTTCTTTCATCTTTATTGCGCTTAAATAAACTCTACAAAGAGTATTTCAATCAGGTCTTAATAGCTCTTTATCTTTGCTACTAAAGAGTACTGTGACTGATTTGGATTCGCTTTTTGAATCATGATTCCTTTCCAAAAGCTGCTTCCAGTTTACCAAAATTTTTTGCGGGGTCGTGTTGGAATACCTGCCGATGGCCATTGAAGAACTTATTGTGAGGAAATTTATTTAAAAAATTTACAAGGCATCATTAGTCAAACAGCGGTCAAAGTATGAAAAAATAAATTTTTTTTTACAAAATTTCATGTCCAAATTTTTTGACCAAAGCCTTTGATTATATTTTAAAAACAAAACAAAAAAATAATGTAAGAGACAAAAAAGTTGAAAGAAAGTATGAGGTGAGGTTGAGATTGCTAGAAATAGAATTGTAGTGTTGGAAACTGTCAAAATTTATTCTGTAGAAACTATAAATATTCACATATATAAAAAACAGTTTTCATTAACAAGACAAACCGACATTTAAAATCCTACTGAAGATGACACTAACTGGGGTGTTTGAAACCGGTATAGGAAATACCAGAAATGTCTATAATTTTTAGAAATTCAATTTTTCTTCTGCATTTTTATACCCTCCACTCTAGTGATAGAGGGTATATATAAGTTTGTCATTCCGTATGTAACACATTGAAATATTGGTTTAGGACCCCATAAAGTATATATATTAATGATCCTTGATCGATTCTAAGTCGATCTAGCGATGTCCGTCTGTCTGTCTGTCTGTCTGTCTGTCCGTCCGTCTGTCTGTCTGTCTGTTGAAATCACGTTTTTGGCTATAATCCAGAACCGATTTAAACGCCTGGGGTACCAAAAGTTGCGTAATTCTCCTAGGCAGAATCTAATGTTTTTTTTTTTTAAATCGGTTAAGTATTTTAAAAGTTATGAGTGAAAATGTAAATTTTGATGAGTGAAAATGTGAATTTTACACAAAATAAATGCTATAACTTGACACCTGTTGAATGAATGTAAACGAAACTTTGAATTTAAAGTAATTTTATCATTCCTAACACTCACAAAAAATTTGGGCCGAATCACACAATGGGGCGTGGCACCAGCCATTTAACCCAAAATTTTAAAATGATTTATCTTGGCTCATGGTTGACATATTCAAATAAAATTTTAAACAGGTTCTTATTTTATTGTTCTCAACGTTCTTCTGGTTATTTTGGTACCAATTATGGCAAAATCGGTTCAGGGGTTAAGAAGCTATGAGCAATTGAGATGAGTTTCAATATAAATCTCTATGATATGGCGTGGCAGCGCGTTTTTGTAGTTGTTGATGGTTGTTTGGCTTGTTGTTATTTGTATCAAAAGAAGTTAAAAATACGTAGTATGTGTCATACACGTGCCACGTGGTTGCTTTTATATAATTTTTATATAATTTTCATACATACATATTTATAAAATATTTTTTTTGTTTTTTAAATATTTGCATTGCACTATAGGTCCGATTATCACTTTTCTTGGCCAAAATTACAAAAATGGAAAAAATTTTGGTTTTAAATAGGTTTTGTGGTAAAAATTGTTATAACTTTTTTGTTTTCCATGTATAATATTATAAAAAATTTTTTGTATTTAAACTCAAAAAATTAATTGAAAAAATTTAAAAAAATACTTTTTTTTTATTTTTAGCTAAATTTGTTTTTGAACAATAAATGAGTTTGTACAAAAATAAAATATGTTTTCTGTTGTTTGTAAGTGTTTACGACTTTCTATAAAATCCATTTTGAGAAAATTGAATTTTGGCCAACAAAGGTCGTCCGCGAAACCATAGTGCATTGGTTAACATTGTGGAGGGTATTTAAAGATTCGACACAGCCGAATATAGCTTTCTTACTTGTTTCAACTTGAACCCTTAAAACTCTATAAAATTTACTCACAATCAGATCAGAATTTAAAATTTATTATAAATTTGAATGACTTTTACGAAAAAAATAAAGAAAAATCGTAAACAAGTTAAGTGAATAATGGGCCAACCCATCAAAATTTTCGGTCGAATTTTTATATGGGGTACTAAGTCCAAAACTGGTCCAGTTATATTCCGATTTGATAAGGTTACTAAAGTACACGTTTAACACCTAAAAATAAAATTTTTATCAAATATTTCCATTTTTAGGAATTTTGTGGGAATTATGTGAATATCGGAAGGGTGGTTTGAATGGGGACTACCAGAAGAACTGACCCAATTTGAAATTTGGAATGATGATTTGGGCATACAACCCAGGAAAATTTTTTGGAACAAATTCCTGGTTCAATAGATTCTTGAATACATTCTACGGTAATCACAACAAAATTTTCTATGTAAAATTATTTTTCAAAAAAGTACTTGCTCTAAAAAACGATTGCTTTCGGGACAATTTCAAACAAAAATCATTGATTCTGGAATGTTAATTAAAACCGGTTGCAGGGTAGTTTGATGGGTTCCGGCACCGATTATTTGGAACAGGAAATTTTGCTGGGCAAAATTTGATTATCTGTTAAATTTCAAAGCGATATCTTTTAAAATACAGTTATTAGTCATTTAAGCCCAATCCAAATGGGGCGTTTGTATGGGGGCTAGGTCTTAACATGTACTGATTATTTCCAATTTTAATAGGCTTCGTCCTTGGGCCAAAAGATGCTTAAGCTTCAAATTTCAAGACAATTGATTGAAAATTGCGACCTGTATCGTGCTTAAACCGATAAATGGACAGACGGAAAGACGGGCGGACGGACATCGCTAAATCGACTCAAAAAGTAATTCTGAGTCGATCGGTATACTTTAGGGTAGGTCTAGGACCAATATTTCGGGTAGTTGCAAACATCAGCACAAACTCATTATACCCTGTACCACAGAGTGGTGTAGGTAATAAATATTGATGAAAAAAAAATATTGATAAAAAAAATTATGGAAAAAAATATTCATTAAAAAACAATTGATTAAAAAAAAATTGATGAAAAATAATTACGATACGTTTTATTCACCATCTGGTGAATATTTTTTTATTCACCACGAGGTGAAATAGTATTCAAGTTACAAGCCCAAGTTACTCAAATTGTTGGTTTTAAGAAAATAAAAACAGTAATTCTTATTTTATTTTTTGTTAGACGGTATCTTATAAAGTCTAACTGAGGTGGCTTCTGGCAATATTTTTAAAATAAAACACCAGCCTAAAAAAATTATCATGTTAAGAAAATTTCTTTGATTCTGAAATATTTTTTCTATAGAAAAAAAATCTCAGATTCTGAAACATTTCTCTGATACACCGTCCGAAAAATAATATACACGTTTCTACCAGTTATTCTAGATCAATTCGCGTTTTCGCGAAAAGTTCTTAAATACACGAAATCGGACAGGGGGAATAAGCTTCCTTTGATGAACTTGACTAGCGTCTGATAACGCCAACTTTTGTGAGCGTGAATGATAAAAATTTTGATATTTTGTACTTTTAATAAACAAATGGAAGCTTTTTATGTCAGAAAAAGTTCAGACATAGCAAAAAAACTGAGAAAAAGTTGTTGAAAAAAAAAATTTTGATAAAGAAAAAATATTTTGGATAAAAAAGAACTTTAAGGAAAAAAACAGTTTTGGATAAATTTTGATTAAAAATAAAAAAACAAGTAAGAAAGTTATAGTCGTTCAAGACCGGCCGTATGATACCCTACACCAGTGTTTTCCGGAAAATGGGTCCCAAGTCCAAACATGGACCGAGTGTACCTATCTTTTGTTAGATCTTTATTTAGTGTAGAAAACACACACAGATCAATTTGTAGTGGAATTGGTTTATTTTTTTGCCTATAGAGCGATTTAACTGAATATCGGTTGAAATTTTTATATGGGGGACTAAGTCCACAAATGGTCCATATGTATTCCGATTTGACTAGATTAACAAAGTACACATTTAATACCTAAAAATAAAATTTTTATCAAATATTTCAATTTTTATGAATTTTGAGGAAATTAACGAATATCGGGAGGTTGGTTTGTATGGGGACTACCAGAAGGACTGACCCGATTCCTGTGAAATTTTGTATGATGGTTTGTGCATACAAAGTTTTATTACCTGTAAAATTTCAAAACAATATCTATTATAATACGGTTATTAGAGACATTTAAGCGAAGTTCAAAGGAGGCGTTTGTATGGGGGCTAGGTCTTATCATGAACCGCTTTTTCCAATTTCAATAGGCTTCGTCCTAGGGCCAAAGGAAGCTTAAGATTTAAATTTCAAGTCAATTGATTGAAAACTGCGACCTGTATCGTGCTTAAACCGATAGATGGACAGACGGACGGACATCGCTAAATAGACTCAAAAAGTAATTCTGAGTCGATCGGTATACTTGAAGGTAGGTCTATGACCAATATTTCGGGTAGTTACAAACATCAGCACAAACTCATTATACCCTGTACCATAGAGTGGTGTAGGGAATAAAATGATGACATGTCATTGGGGACATTTTGAAAAATTGTATGATGATGTCAGCGATTTTATAAAAGGGGAGTCAGCAGTATGTCAGGGGTGATTTTATTTTGCCAACTGGGGAGTAGTTGGAAACTTGTTTTTTTAACAGAATATAAACTATTGGACCAATTTTTAATTGTAATGTTTGAGCATGGACAAAATCGACTTAGAAATATTTTTATATATATTTAAAAAAAAGTCTTTCAATAATATTAATTTTGATCCACATTAAATATTAACTTAGTCTGGACGTTATTAAGCTTAAATTAAAGCTTGATGAATGACCTTCACAGCACTTTTTACAAAAATACTTGTTTGTTGTTAATAAGTTCTATTATAGTTAAATTTGTCGTTATCTTGTATCTTTAATGTAATCATACGAAGACTTTTGTCGGCCACTGTATATGTGTATGTATAGAAAACTCATTTAGGCATTTATTATATTTCCATTTTAATTACATCTTATTTTTCTTTATATTAATATATAAAAATGCATGATAAATAATTCCAATTTTTCAATTATATTATTATTACATCTTTTTCCACTTAAGATCAACACGAGTCCACTTTTAAAGAATATAAATGTATACTCTTTCATGTAAGTGTACAGTAAAACCTTAAATAAAAATAATCTTGTTGCAGTTTTATAAGTAACAAACTTTTTAAAACTTTCTTCTATACAAGGAATTTTATGTTTTATCATGGATGGTTCCACTGTGCTTCATAATTTGGTATAAATGTGGATGTTGCTGATTTTAATTGTGTTAATAAGAGAATTGATATAAGTGGCAATAATTTATATTTATATAAATACTACAAGCGGATAAAGTTATTGGATAAAAGTGAAAGTAATTTCCAAATAATAATGAGGATAAAAAAACAAGTGAGAGTGTTAAATTCGAATCTTTTATACCCTCCAAAACGAAAAAAACAAGGACGTATTTTTTTTGGAAGGGGGGGGGGGTTCGGCGATGGGAGACAACCTTTCTGGATCCAACTGCTGGACTTTGAAATTTTTCTGACAAAAAACTGTTTCGTTTACTGAGCAAAAGTACAAAAAACCTATAAAAATTGCAATTTTTCAGAGGTTGGTTTAGTTCTTAAAGGGGCAACTTTTTTCCCCATGTTCAATTTCGATGAATTTTTTTTTTTTCGTTTTATCACACTCAAAAATTATGTCATTACCTGTTTGTAGTTTATTTAAAAAGTTTTACGTTTTGTCGTTTTTAAAAGAAAAAACATTTGTTCAACGTTCAGTTTTTTTAAATTACTATTTCTGTTCTTTGTTTCAAAAATAAAAACATAAAAAATAATGACTTTCATTAACATTCAATTTTTAAAGTCATTTATTTTTGTTCTGTAAGTAAAAATAAGTGATTCTTCTTCAATTTTTTATGATTTGTGTACGTTATTTTTTTTTTAATTATTGGCACTTTTTAAAGAAAAGTCATTAGTTTTTACATACTTGTGTTGGTTATTTCTTTGTAGACAAAAAAATTCAAAAAAATATTTATAAAAATATAAAAACATGTTTGTATCAAGGACTTTGGCACGATGGGTATAGTGTCTGGCCAGAATGTAGTTGATTGCGGGATCGATTCCCCAAAAATTTTATTAAAATTTTTTTAAAATAAAATTCAACAGAAAAAATTTAAAAGTAACCTACGAAATCATTAATTTTTAAAGTTTTCGTAGGTAATTATTTTTTTTGAATTTGTTGGTAAAAATAACACAACAATCATTAATTTTTAATGTTTTCGTAGGTTATTTTTTCGAATTTGTTGGTAAAAAAATCAAAGTGACGTTATTTTTTACTGTTCAATGTTATTTATTTAGAAAATTATATTAACAGTAACAAATAAATGTTGATGTTTGTTAAAATAAATGAATAATTACTGGGATGGTTTTCAAATGTTTTATCACTTGTTTTAAAGATGATTTTCGTTTGTTTTTGCCTACAAAATATTTTGAGTGCATCATTACTTCAGTATACGGTGCGTATTATTAATTATATTTTGTATATTTAATGTACATTTATAATACGCACTGTTAAGTGAACTTATGATGAAAAAATTGACAAAATCTTACTTGAAAACTAAATCAATATCAAATGTTTTGAAAATAAAAAATGATTAGCACCGCTGAAATCAGCGTTCCCTGCACTTCGGAAACAATAATAATTAATATAACTGAACATTTTTTTTTAAATCATGTATGTGGGAGTAGACTGGTAGTTTCGTGTATGTCAAAAAAGTAGTAGGGTAAAATTGATAACTTCTGAACCAATGGCCCGATTTTTTTGTTTTCGGGCTTGTTGGAAAGTTTTTTGGAAGATATTTCAGAATCAATAACAAAAAAATTTAAAAAAAGTAAAATTGTCGAGATACAGAGCTTTTAAAAATAAAATTTGAAAAAAAGACATAAGAATTTGCACATAACCTCAATTTGCTCAGCCAGATGGCAGGTAAGTTATGTTTTTTCCTTGAAAGATAGCCCTACCTCTTACCTTTCCAAAATGCCCTAGAAGAAGCCCATAGGTCTTACCGTTCCAAAGTTATGACCATTTGACGGCCAACAATTGTTATAAAATAATAAGAAAAAGTTTTCTCTTGTCGTGAGAGACAGACGTGATTTCAACTTGGTCCGTGTTTTTTATTAAAATTATCCGGTTTAAAGTGATTAAATAAATTATAATTGCGAAAAGACGCTACCAAATAATAAACATTATTGTGATTTAACATAAATATATAAACACCAGTGCTATTTCGTTTAATAAACAAAAATATAAATGCATAAATAAACACCATAAAGATTTTAATCTTTGCTTTGTGTATTTTTTTTTTTTCTTCTTCTTCCTTTTATTAAAAATTTATTAGTAAAAGAGTGTATGAGTGATTTTGATGTGAAATCAAAGGAGCGTAGGCTCAGTGTTAATAGCAGTAGAAATGCATATTTCTCTTTTAATGAGGAAAATAATAATAATAATAAATCAAAAAATTATGATCCCCAACTAAATAAAAATTATTTGAGTCCCAGACCATTTGAAAGAGTGCAATCTTGTTCACCAGCCTTGCTCTTAAATGAGAATAATATCCCGCCAAAAAATATAAATATACATACAAATTTAGAGACTAACAAAATAGTCAATATTAGCTCTTCCTCTCTTTATCCTACAAACAATAAAACCGAAGAGATTTCTGTAAGTATGGTACACACACAAGTAAGTACACAACAAATTCCAATTACTACAAATAATAAAAAAGCAGAATCAAGTAAGCAACCAGCAATACAGACTGGCTTAGACCGCTATTTTAATATCAAAAGAGTTAGAAGTCCACAAAGGGGAAACCATAATGAAAAAAAACAGAAAGTAGCTAACAATAATGAAAATAAAGATCCCTTGATAAATAATCGTTTTGCACTTCTTGGAGAACAGGATATAAATCCAGAGAATCCGAGTAGTGCCCGTAAAGAGGTCAATTATAGACCTCCGCCAATCTTCCTTCGTGAGCGTAGCTCCAATAAATTGGTGTCGGATTTTACCGGACTTATTGGTAAGAATACATTTCATATTATTCCGATCCATAAAGGTAAAATATACGAGACGAAAATTCAGGTCTACACTGAGAAGAACTATAGAGTAATAGAAAAGTTCTTACGTGACAACGAAAAAAGTTACTATACCTACCAGCTTAAAAGTAGTAAGGGGTTAAGCGTGGTTATTAAGGGCATTGAATCCAGTGTAGACCCCATTGAAATCAAGGAGGCTCTAGAAGAAAAGGGCTACAAGATCAAGGTAGTAGTAAATATTTTTAATAAGAATAAAGTTCCCCAACCAATGTTTAGAGTTGAGTTGGAGCCTGAAAATAGGAAATTGGAAAAAAAACGAAACTCATCCGATTTACTCTGAGAGATATGTTCTCCATCGTAGAGTATCAGTAGAAGAGCCGCTTAAGCGAAGTGGTCCTGTACAATGCTCAAACTGCCAGGAGTTTGGGCACACTAGAACCTACTGTACCCACAGTACGGTTTGCCCAGTATGTGGGGATCTGCATCCAGCCATACAATGCCCCATCATTAAAAATGGCGATGGCAATAAAAAGTGTGGAAATTGTGGTAATAACCACTCATCTAAATATCGGGGCTGCCCCATATACAAGGAACTTCAGCTGAAACTTAGGCAAAAACGGCAACAGGCCAGGGGCAATGTAGTAGAATACAGGCCAACCTTAGATAACCAGAATATTGACTTATCAGCACCAGTATTGCAACAACCTAGTGGTTCTCGATCAGTACCATCTTCTGAAACATCATCATCTACGGGTTCCGGACCAGCCTTGGCTAAGCAGAATGTAAACATTTCTGCGCCAGCTGTGCAACCCACCTTGCGTGGGTCAGTACCGCCAACGGTACAGCAAGCACAACCTACTTCAGGTTCTTCGTATGCAAATACACTAAGATCGGGTTCTCAGCAGCCCAGTAGTCCCCCGAATGCGGGAGGGTTGGAATCGATGTTCTACGCCCTAATGCAGACCATGAATACAATTGTATCATCCATGCAAAATTCGATGAATGCCTTCATGGTATCTATGCAAACTACAATGCAAGAACTAAAAGAGCAAAATAATAATTTGCTCACCCTACTGGCACAAAAATGAGTTTCTTGAAAATATGTTTTTGGAATGCTAACGGCGTAACCCAGCATAAGGCTGAGATATCTAGTTTTCTATCGCGTGAAAATATAGATGTGTTGCTACTTTCAGAAACACATCTGACAAATAGATATTGCTTTAACATTCCCGGATATACATTCCATAAAACAAATCACCCTGACGGTAAGGCACATGGTGGCTCTGGTATTCTTATTAGGAATAGAATTAAACATCATGCTTTGGAAGACTTTTCCAAGAACTACCTTCAGGCTACATCAATTCACATTTATTGTGGACATGGTGGCCTTACTCTATCGGCAATATACTGCCCACCACGTTTTTCGGTTACTCAAAACCAATTCGACGAGTTTTTTAAAACACTTGGAAATCGTTTCCTGGCTTGCGGGGATTATAATGCTAAGCACACCTATTGGGGATCACGTCTTATAAACCCCAGGGGAAGACAGCTTTACTACTTGCTAGTTGATCGAAAAAACAGGTTCGATATTATATCACCTGGTAAACCAACCTATTGGCCTTCTGATCCTAGGAAAATACCAGATCTTATAGATTTTGGAGTCTCCAAGAATATTGATAGAAATAAAGTATCAGTTGAAACATCATTCGGCCTCTCTTCCGACCATTCTCCTGTCATAGTAAATTATTATAATGATCCTAAGGAGCTGAAAAACCCCTGTGTATTAACGTCTTATAGAACCAATTGGTTAAAATATAAGAAATATATAAGTAGTCACATCCACACTGATCCAACATTGGAGTGTGAGGGGGATATTGAAGAATGCGTACAGGACTTAACGTTCATTATGAGGTCAGCAGCTGAACACTCGACTATTCAGAGTGAAATAACTTCAAACCGTGAATCATATCTATCAAATTCTGAGATTGAAAACCTTATAACGCAAAAAAGAAAACTTAGAAGAGCATGGCAAAATTGTAGATCACCTGCTGCAAAGCAGAGGCTGTCAGAGGCTACAAGAAAACTGAGAGAAGCCCTTCATTTAGAAGAGGATCGTAGAAATATGTCTTATATAGAGGGACTGGAAAATTCAAGCTCCACCAATTATTCGTTGTGGAAGGCTGCAAAAAATATGAAAACACCGGTAGAGGGCGAGCCACCACTTAGAAATAAAAGTGGAAATTGGGCACGGAGTGATGAAGACAAAGCGTGCACCTTCGCAGAACATTTATGTTCAGTCTTTGAACCAAATCCACCGGATCATGACTTTACGCTCCCTGAACCGCCTAACAGAGCTGATATGACTAATTTTATAATCAACCCTTACGAGGTTGAGACTATAATTAAGGATAATTTAAATCCTAAAAAAGCTCCTGGATGTGACCTCGTCACTCCGAGAATGATAAGAAACCTACCATTCATAGCAGTTATAACCCTCACAAAACTGTTTAACGCGATCTTGCTTCAAGGATATTTTCCAGATATGTGGAAAATTTCTGAAATTAAAATGATATCCAAGCCAGGAAAAGATTTAACTTTACCTTCATCATATAGACCTATTAGCTTGCTTCCGTGTCTGTCGAAATTATTTGAGAAAGTTTTTCTTAAAAAAATTATGCCTTCCCTGGAAAACTGTAACATTATTCCTGCTCACCAGTTTGGTTTCCGCGAAAAGCATGGAACAATAGAACAAGTAAACCGCATTACAAGCGAGATAAGAAAGGCCTACGAGGAAAAGAAATATTGTTCAGCGATTTTTCTTGACGTCGCACAGGCTTTCGACAAAGTCTGGCACGAGGGTCTATTAATTAAGGTAAAAGGTCTTTTACCCACCTGTACTCATAAGCTACTTGAATCCTATCTTCTTAACCGAAAATTCAGGGTAAAATATAAGGATACTACATCTGGAGATTTTGAAATGAAAGCTGGAGTTCCGCAGGGAAGTGTACTTGGTCCTATTTTATATTTGATTTTTACATCAGATTTGCCAACTAACGACCGTCTGCTAACGTCAACTTTTGCAGACGATACAGCAATTATTAGTACACACACGAATCCATCCGTTGCATCAATTGAACTTAATAACCATCTTAGAATTGTGGAGACGTGGTTTAAAAATTGGCGAATAAAAGTCAATGCTTTGAAAAGCAAGCACGTTACTTTTACACTAAGAACAGGAACTTGTCCTCCTGTCTCCCTAAATGGAGAACATATCCCACAATCTGAGAAGGTAACATACCTTGGCATTCATTTGGACAGGCGATTAACATGGCGAAAGCACATAGAAGCCAAGAGGCTTCAAATGAAGCTGAAATCCAGCAATTTACACTGGTTAATTAACAAATATTCTAAACTTAGCCTTGACTCAAGGGTCACCCTGTATAACTGTATATTAAAACCAATTTGGACCTACGGTATCCAACTTTATGGTACTGCAAGCGCATCCAATATAGAACTTATACAGAGGGCACAATCGAAAATTCTTAGAACAATGACCGGCGCGCCATGGTTTATTCGCAACGAGAATATACACAGGGATCTTAACATACCATTTGTTAAGGATGAGTTTATCACAATAAGGACGAGATATGCTGATAAACTGGAAAATCACCCAAACCCCTTGGCTAGAGTCTTGACACGAACCCAGGGACACTCAAGACTGCGTCGTGCAGACTTGCCGCCCTTGTAACTATGAGGCCCATATACCAAAATGGCTCCTTTGGAGTGTCTATTATTTTAAGTTAGAGTTTTAAGATTTAAATACTTATTGTTAGGCCTAAGAAAGGCGATTCAATAATAGCCAAAATAAAGTGTAAAAAAAAAAAAAAAAAAAAATAAGATCTTAAACTTGTTAATTTACAAAAACAAGTGAATGTGTGCTGTTATTTTAACTTCAAACCCAAAAAAAAAAATTGTTTTCATTTCAGTCAATTGGTCATAACTTTAGAACAGAATGACCTCCGGGCTTCATTTAGTGCATTTTGGAAAGGTAAGAGGTAGGGCTATCTTTCAAGGGGGGAAAAAACATAAGTTACCTGCCATCTGGCTGAGCAAATTGAGGCTATGTGCAAATTCGAATCTGTTTTTTTCAAATTTTATTTTTAAAAGCTCTGTATCTCGACGATTTCACTTTTTTTTAATTTTTTTGTTATTGATTCTGAAAGGTCTCCCATAAAACTTTCCAACAATCCCAAAAACCAAAAAAATCGGGACCTTGGTTCAGAAGTTATCAATTTCACCCTACTACCCTCCGACCACCAATCCGAAAATTTTCAAACCGCTGCCATTTTGCACACTTGCATTTTCGGGGATGGTATGCAATGGACATATTTTCATGAAATGAGCCAAGGAATACGCTGGTAAAATTCGGCGGGTCGTGACTGAATCAACCTGTATAAGCTTTTTTTTTTTTTTTCTTTTTATGGACCCTACTTTGGAGCCTTATCCTGAATTTAACTGCAAGTTACTGCAGACGAAATAAAGTTCCTCGCTTAGATATATATCTCTAGTTTCACCCCATATTGAATTTTTCTGTATCCACAAGGTTCCACAAAAGATGCAGTCTATAATTAAGAGTCTTTTTTGCACATTTTTTAAAAAATGACAACATTTGGCACTAAATTAATGAATAACGCGGTTTAAAATTTTAGCTTATAAGAGCAGTTTTAATTAGTTACATATATTGTCAAAGCTGTGTTAAAATTTCAGGATGTTAGCTTACTTAGAAATAGTTTTGCTCAATCATTTAAGAAAGGTTTCCAAAAAATTTTAATTTTTAAAAAAAAACTGAAAATGTTTGGAATTTGGAGAGACGCCCCGGTCAAAGTAAATGACATATAAATATTTTATGAATGGTTTTCTATTCCCTAGGATGTCTTTTATCAAACCCATGTTCAACCGATAAAATCTCTGACAATTTTGATTTTGTTACGATGCGCGTCCATCTTCCACTGTGCGTTCTAGATTTTTTTATACCCTCCACTCTAGTGATAGAGGGTATATATAAGTTTGTCATTCCGTGTGTAACACCTCGAAATATTTATATATAATATATATATTTATGATCCTCGTTCGATTCTAAGGCGATCTAGCGATGTCCGTCCGTCCGTCCGTCTGTCTGTCCGTCTGTCTGTCTGTCTGTTGAAAACACGCTAACTTTTGAAAGACTTTACGGAGGCTTTTGGAGTTTGGCATATAAGTATGTTGGGAATTTACCTGGTCAGGTTGGCATTGCAGTCCAGCGAAATCGGTCTATTGGTTCAAAAGTTATGAGCAAAAGAATGAATTTCGGCAAGGGTTTTTCGCGAATTTATGAGATAAAAAACACTATAACTTTCTAAAGGCAATTCTGAGGATGCTGAAGCTTGGCATATATATTTGTTGTTCGCCTGAGCTGGTATATTGAATTTCAGCCAAATCGGTCCAGTGGTTCAAAAGTTATTAGCGAAACCGTAATCCACGTGTTGAAAAACCGTTAAACATGTTTTAAAAACATTGGTAAGTCACAAAAATATTTTACAACGTATTTTTGTCACTCAAAAACATTTTTACACTAAAAAAATATACTCGAAAAAATTTTGTAAACTATTTTTTTTTTTTCAAAAATTAGTAAAAAAAAAAGGGTTTTTACACAAAATAAAATATTTCTAATCACAAATGTTATTTTTTTCACTTTAGAAAATTTACTATAACTTAAAAAGGGCATTGTAGAGGGTGTTCATAGATTCGGCCAAGTCGAATTTAACTTTTTTACTTGTTAAAACTTAAAACAAAAAAATACACTCGAAAAAAATTTACACTCAAAAAAAATTTTTACACTCAAAAAAAATTTAGTAAATTATTTTTTTTTTCAAAAATTATTGTAAACTATTTTTTTTTCAAAAATTAGTAAAAAAAAAGTTGTTTAACACAAAATAAAATATTTCTAATCAAAAATGTTATTTTTTTCACGTTAGAAAATTTACTATCACTTAAAAAGAGCATTGTGGAGGGTATTCATAGATTCGGCCAAGTCGAATTTAACTTTTCTACTTGTTTTTTTTTTAATTTTAAAATTTCTTATCCTTAACCATTTCATAGAGCTCGAAACAATCTTTCATTTAAACTTAATTCAAGCCAAATCTGATCATTCTTGATCGTGGCGCCCTTCGATCAAAGTTTTGCGTTTTTGGAAAATTTCCACCAACATTTTGTATTTTGGAAAAATAAACAAGAGTGTTAAAATATAAAAAACAACATCTGTCCTGTGACACATTTCAAAAATTTCCTTACAAATATTTTTTTTAATAAATTTTGTCTGTCACTGAATGTTTATAAATACTTTTTCCCAAATCCAAACTCAAATAAATTATTAAGAATGTTCATTACAGATTTCAAGGAAATTAAAATGTATGAAAATGTTAATAATATATTTATTATTGGCATTTCAGAAAACTATAGTAGCAATAATAAGTATAAAAATATTTTTTATTATTCAATTAAAATTATTATTTAAATAAAAAGTCTTTTTAATTCTGATTTAAAATCCAAATAATAAAAGATTTTTTTTTTTTCAATAATAAATTAACAAATAAATTTCTTATTGTTAAAATTACTTACCGCATTGGTTTCATTAAAGCCTTAACATCATTTGGATATTCAATCATTAATTTGAGCTGTGTGCCGCCTTCCTTTTGTACTGTAAATAAAATGAAGAATTAAAAAAAGATTAAAACCTTTTTTACAAGATTCTTGTTTAAAAGTTAATTAATTTTTGCAAGACTTAATTGACACGTGTTTCAGAATATTTCAGATTCCATTGACAAGATTATTTAGCAAATATAAAAATGAGCGATATAAATAAATTTTAAACAGAAAAATAAATTTGTTGAAAATTATTCTATGAGATTATAACAGTTTAAATTAGTAAAGGAAATAATGACATCGAGCTAAGTAGAATAAATCTACTCAAAAAAGGACCTTTTAAAGGTCAAATAAAACAATTTTTATTTTTTAATAAAAATTAATTAGAATTCGAACCAAATGGTTAGAACGTCAAGGTGCTAATGAAAGTCAAAAAAGTTGGATTTCTTCTATTGTATTTAAAAAACTTATTTTTTTGTTTAGGTTGTTGGAAAAATTAGGTGATTACTGAATGAAAAGTATTTGACCATTTTTTAAATTTTGAATGTTTGAACTTATAAAAAATCGATTTAGAAATATTTTTGAATTTCATTTTACAGACCGACCCCTGTAGCACATTTATTATTTACTCAAGCTTAAATTAAAGATTTATAAATTACACAGTGTTACAAAAATGAATGAAACAGAAAAACCTGGGATGCGATACTTTTTTTCTAGTAGGTGTTGTCGAGTACAACAACATTCTGTCCTTGAAATTTGCGAAACACCTCCAAGATATTGAGTTACGGGTAAAAAACCGGTTTTTCAAACTTTTTACACTTATAAGCCAGTAACTTTGTTGAATATTAACCGATTTTGAATTTCTCGACGGTTTTAGAAAGAATAAACTAATATCTTTCGAAGTTGTTAAAATGAAATTTAAGTAATATTAAAACCACTGTGCGTATTTTTCCAACAAACTCAATTAAAAAAACCCGAGTAAAAAAGTTTATATATAATTATATATAATTTGATATAACCCACTTTTATAAAATTATATATAATTTGATAAAATTATATATAATTCTATCCAGGAATTGGTGGATCAAATTTTATAAAATTAGATAAAATTATATCAAATTATATATAATTTGATAAAATTATATATAATTTTATGAAATTATATCCGAAAAATTTTTATATCTAATTTTATACAATTTGATATAATTTTATAAAAAAAGATGTGATTTTATATAATTAGATATGACGGACCCCCACGATTTTTGATTTTTTTAATTAAAATTTCAGCAATTAATTTTATTTTTTTATTGATTATTATTACAAAATAAAATATTTAAAAAAAATGTACATAAATTAAAATAACATAGAATATTGAAAAAAAAAAATAACAAACTACAAAAGAAAACAGAAATTGGGTGACAAATTAAAGTTGAAAGTATTAAAAAGATTTCTTTATAATATAAAAAAACAGTGATCTAACATGGAAGGACTCTAAAGACTTTGCTGTTCTTTTGATATGAGGATAAAAATAAGTTTCTTAAGCCCCAATCTCATATTAAGCACATGAAAATGGATAAGGCACTACACAAATAATTTTGAATTATTTTTTAATCTTAAATGAGAGACTTAGCTTCCTTGTTAGACCACCGTTTTTTCAAAGAAAAAAAAAAACACGTCACTAAATATACACACATACAAAACTATGTTGGTGAAATTGCTGGAGAATAAATATCCAACTAGTAAACACCCCAAGAACAGCTTGTAATTCCACATTAACACGTCCACATGTATTCCTCTTGATTCTGATGAATAATTCTGATGTTGAAAACAAAAAATCTGCAACCAAGAAACGAACTTTAATTAATATTAAAACCATTAAATTTTGGTAAAACTCTATACATACTTACATTTTTTGCAAATTTTCCTGGTACTTTTGATGTTTTTTTTTTGTAAAATGTTGGTGTTTTTAAACAAAAATTAAAAATAAATGTATTTGATTTTTTTATGAAAATTTTTTGACAGCATTTTTTTCAAAATTAATTTAAAATAAAAACATTTTGGGGAAGTATAACTGGGTAAAGGGAAGTATGTACACACATTCCACTCATTTGGACTAAGTTTTGTATAAAAGAAATTGTAATATTATTTAAATAACATTTCACCTAAAAATTAAACGCTAAAAAATGGTTATCATCATGGATCTTCATGCACTAAAAACTTTTTTTAAGTGCCTAAAAATCCTGAATGATCCCTTAAAACAACAAAAATATGCACTAAAAATTATTTTTACATTTATAAAATTTTAAGGCCTGCCCAACAGGCAAACTAACAATATTTACAAAAAAAAAAAATCATAAAAAATTAGCCAAAACTAAAATTTTATACTAAATATGACCCCAAAAATATGCATTTTCAGTAAAATATGCAAAAATATGCACTAACAAATTGACGCCAATTTAAAGAAAATTCATGAAAGTCTTCTCCTTTGTTATCATGGTATCTGGTATCACAATTGTTCATGGATCAATAGTATAAATACTTTATAGTGGTTGGAGCGTTTAAAAATATGACATTTGCATATACATACGCTATTTTATTTTTTTCGCATTAAAAAAGATGTATATAAAATTATATATAATTATATAAAGCAGATCAAATTATATATAATTATATATAATGCTATTTTAATAAGAAAAATTTTATATATAATTATATATAATTTTATATAAATTTATAAAATTTTATCAAATTATATATAATTATATATAAGCTTTTTTACTCGGGAAAAAATCATTATTTTTTAAGTTTGAAGATGTTTTATCATATTTTTTTATTTAGGTACCATTTATGCATTTATTAATAAAGTGTATTTATTTAAGAGCAAATTACAACGTTGGTTTTCAAAATCGGTTAAAAATTGACTGAGTTATTAAACTTTTAATAAAAACAAAATTTTGGAATAAATGCCCGCACAATGTTTTTCTACCATTCAACCAATGCGGGGTATACTCACTTTGTCATTCTGTGTGAAACACATCGAAATATCGATCTAGGGTCCCATAAAGTATATATTTTTGATCAGTGATCGATTCTACGACATTCTAGCTCTGTCCGTCTGTCTGATCGTCCGCTTGTCCATCTGTGGAAAACACGAAACTATCTAAAATAAAAAAGCTAGACTCCTGAAGTTTTGACACAAATATGTGTTATGTTTATAGGACAGTGAAATTTATAAATGGGCTAAACCGGACCAGGGGAAAAAAGTTTCCCCTTGGAGAACTAATGCAACCCCAGAAACACACTATTTTATTTTAAAGTTTTTTTATATCCTCCACTCTAGTGATAGAGGGTATATATAAGTTTGTCATTCCGTATGTAACACATTGAAATATTGGTTTAGGACCCCATAAAGTATATATATTCATGATCCTTGATCGATTTTAAGTCGATCTAGCGATGTCCGTATGTCTGTCTGTCTGTCCGTCCGTCTGTCTGTTGAAATCACGTTTTTGGCAATAATACGAAACCGATTTAAACGCTTGGGGTACCAAAAGTTGCGTAATTATCCTAGGCAGAAACTGATGTATTTTTTTTTTTTAAATCGGTTAAGTATTTTAAAAGATATGAGTGAAAATGTAAAGGTACCTCAAAAATAATGGTGAATTTTATACAAAAAAATGCTATAACTTGACACCTGTTGAATGAATGAGAACGAAACTTGGAATTTTATGTAATTTATCATTCCTAACATTCACAAAATATTTGGGCGGAATCGCACAATGGGGAGACCCACCAGAAATTTAAACGAAAATTTTAAAAGGATTTATCTCGGCTCATGGTTGACATATTCAAATAAAATTTTAAATAGGTTCATATTTTATTGTTCTCAACGTTTTGCTGGTTATTTTGCTAGCAATTATGGCAAAATCGGTCAAGGGGTTAAGAATCTATGAGAAATTGAGATGAGTTTCAATATAAACCTATGATATGACGTGGCTGCGCGCCATGTTGTAGCTGTTGATGCTTTTTTGGCTTGTTAGTAGTTATTTGTATCAATAGAAGTAAAAAATACGTAGTATGTGTCATACACGTGGTTGCTTTTATATAATTTTCATACATACTTATAAAATATTTTTTTTTTGTTTTTTAAATATTTACATTGCACTATGGTTCCGGTAATCGCTTTTCTTGGCCAAAATCACAAAACTGGAAAAATTTCTGGTTTAAAATAGGTTTTGTGTTAAAAATTGTTATAATTTTTGTTGTTTTCCATGTTGAGTATTAGGTCAATTCGATTACCTTACTACAATCTACTAATTTTTACTCATTTTACTACAGCTGGAATTTTTCAATACAAAAAGTTAACAAGACTTTCCAGTTGTAGTAAAAAATAGTAAGAAATTTAGGTAATCGAATATACCTATTATAAGAAATTTTTTATATTTAAACTAAAAAAATAATTGAAAAAATTTTAAAAAATACGTTTTTTTTTTTATTTTTATCTAAATTTGTTTTTGAACGGTAAATAAGTGTATACAAAAACAAAATACTTATGTTTTCTGTTGTTTGTAAGTGTTTATGATTTTCTATAAAATCAATTTTGGTCAAGAAAGGTCGTCTGCGTCTTGTGCATTGGTTAACATTGTGGAGGGTATTTAAAGATTCGGCACAGCCGAATATAGCTTTCTTACTTGTTTTTTTTTTTTTTCAATTTTCAATTAATCAATTAAAGAGCATCAAAATGTTGTTTAAGTTTACGCTTAAAGGTGGTATCTGTGAATTGAAATAATTTTAAACTTATGTGTAGGATGTTCCACACCCTAGTTATACGTACATGAAAAGATCTTTCATATATAGATGAGGATATACGGTGACATATTATCTGAGGGTTTCTACTTGATCTAGAAAATCCAAAATCATCTCTAATGTACTCGGGACAGTTTCGCATAACGACTTTTCGAAAAAGTAACAAAATTCTCAATTTAATAAAATTCTCAAAAGAAAACCCAACAAAGTCCTTTACAAAGGGAGACAAATGATCCCTTAATCTCAGTTTGTAAATGTATCTAATAATACGGTTAAAAGTAAGATGCAGCCTTCTTAGAACAACGCTGTTGGTACCTGAAAATACTTCCATAGCATAAATAATCTGCGACATGAGCAGTGAACTGGCAACATGCTTTCTCACGCGAAAAGGCAAATATAAATCTAATGAATATAACCGTCTAATTGTACTATTAACACGGGAACATATGTGATCAACATGTTTTGAGAACTCAAATTATTATCTATAAAAACGCCTAAACATTTCATTTCAGAAACGAAACTTAGCCTCACATTATCCAACGATAAATGGAGTAGTATTTGATAATGGAGTAGTATTTGAACCATATTTGGCCTTAAAGGCTTGGTTCTTAAATTTGAAATAAAAATAAAAAAAAAAAAAAATATTGGTACAAATCTTGTAAAATTACTAGGAATTTTTGTCAAATAGGAGGTAGCAAACCAGGCGCGGATCCAGGTGGAGGGGGAGAATGGGATTTCTCCCCCCCAACCCAAAAATGATTTAAAAAGAAAGAAAAAAAAGAAAGAAAGAAAAAAAGAGCGGAAGAAAAAGAAAGGAAAAAGGAAGTTAAATGAACAAACATAGAAAGTAAATGGCCAGGATGTAAAAAAATCATTGGGAGAGGCATATGTGTGCTGAGGATTTACAGCACACATAGCAGCGACGTATCCAGGAATTTGAAAACCGGGGGCACAACTTTCAATTTTTTTTTAGTCATCGCCGATTTAACTATGACTACACCCCCTATTTAACCTCTATTTACCACCCCCCCCCCCCCCCCCGTATTTATTGCTTCACATAAGAGTCATAAGTGAGAACCATAAAAGTGTCTGTTTTGACAGATTTTTCTGCTGACTAGCCCTAGAATATCCAGACAGAAATTTTGCAAATCGCGTCCGCTAAAATTAGCAGATCCTCATATGGATCAAAATGGGTGTATTTTTGGCAGATTTTTGAGGTTAAAGTATTTTTCAGTATAGTTACAAAACTTTGTTCATTTGTGCAATTTTAACCCAGAAAAAGTGCTAGATTGAAAATTTTAGATTTATATCCAAAAATTGTTGTTAGATATTCCAAATTCATATTCATTAAAAAGTCTGGTGATCGCGTCGCTGAGAAATTATTGTGGTTTTGCTATGGGCCATCCAGTCTATGTGAGGAGTCTTGGACTCCGCCACCTCTAACCTAACCTAACCTGGTGATCGCGCTGTTTTAGATTTTAACTTGATCCGTGGTACCATGTGATGATTTTTTTATAAAAAGATTCAAAATTCATGATTTTTTTGGTAGAAAAATTATCAGCATCTAAAAAGTTTTTATATATTAATTGTTTCAGAATCTGATATATTTTATATAAATATATTTGAGAATATGAAAATTTTACTATGGAAAATATAGTTTGGAATCTGATAGTTTGTCTATAAAAAAAATACTAAGACTTTCAAAATTTTCTATAGAGAAAATGTTTCATCTAACAATTTTTCAATAAGAAAAAAAAATCTCCCAAAATATAACAAATTTCCTGACGAAAAAATGTATTAGAATCTGAAAATGTTTTTAAAAAAAATGTTTTCAGAATCTGAGAATCTCATATATATATGAACATTTCCATTTAACTTTTGATTTTAAGGTTTTAAAAATATTAAAATTTTTTTTGAAGGCACATCAAAATCGTTTAGTACGCGTATAAACATGCATTTAGTTAGTTAAAATCCGTTCGCGTGAAGAACTTTCAGCTGACGGCGCGAAAGTTATGGTGGTTTAAAGATTTTGTTTGAAAACCAAAAGTCTGAAAATTACAATTATTATTAGAATTTAACAAAATTAACGTGAATTAATGTTTCATACTATCCCCAACACAAATTGGTTACATTATATCCATTAACGTGGATTTATAAAGATATTTTCCCGTTAAAAGTTAGTTTTTAAAAGTTGTTATTTTGAATCTTGTTATGCAATTTACGCGAAATCTAAAGATGATGGACCAAATTAAAGACCATATTCGTGTTTAGCACCCCCAAATTAGTTAAGAAACTTGTGCATTATGCTAAATTGTGAATTTTTAAAAGTGATGCAGTTTCTGAATAATGAAATTTTGAGGGATGCATTAAATCCACAATCTTCAAAATTTTTAAATGCCGTTCAGTTTTGGGATAAAGCTTCATAAGTACTAGCAATTGCCATTTATAGAAATTAATTTCTATTAGCGGTTTGGGTGTGCCCTGGCGGTTTATCTGGAGACAAAATTGGCGCGTTTTCAACGTACAGTTACATTTAGTCCCAATTTTTTCAAACGATCCATAATACGCATTACAAGCAATCGTCTGACGGATATATTTTAAATCTAAATTCTTTTTACGTGAAAATACAAGCAAAAGTTTAAAATCGTGAAATGTCAGATTTTTGCAAAATTTTTGCTAATCAAAATTTTAACACGCTATATCGATTTTATTATAAAAAATCAAAAAATATTTGGATCACGCGATGTGCTGGCCACTTTTAAGTAATATTGCGAATGTGCCTCGCAAAAAAGTGGATTTTTGATGACTTTCACGTTTTGTCTCTCAACTTTTGTCTAGCTAGTACTCTGCTCCTATTGAGGGCACATTCATGAGACTGGTTTTAGACTGTAGCCAATTACGACAGCTATCATTCTTCGTATTAGCTTTTGAAAAGTATGAAGCGGCGCAAATTTGCAGATAAAAAAACGACGAAAAATTGAAAATGAAGAAATTTTAATTTCAAACCGTTACCACCAAATAACTTTTTTATAATTGATGGCACATCAAATTCATAAATACATCTTTTTTGAACAAGTATAGGGACCATATATTCTAAATCTTCGAAGAATACGTTGGACGGCGCAAGTACAATTGGCCAAAGAGTACATAATTTTTATGAAATTTCAATCGACTTTTCCACATTTCGGAAGTTTGGTTGTCGCTAACTACCGCAAATTAAGATTTTTGGCCTTATGTGTTTGCAAGCTAATTGCATTAGAAGTCCTTAATGCATTTCTATCAGTAGATAGATATTTTAATGCAAATAAAAAAAGATTTTGCCAAAAAACCAAAATTTCAAAGAAATGAAAAGTTAAATGGAAATGTCCATATATATTAGTATTTCAGAATCTCACATTCTATTTCTAAATCTTAGAAATTTGTAGTTTTAAATTTTTTTTAGACATTTATTTTATGATCCTCATGCATAATTTTTATTAGATGAAATTAGATTACGCTATTGAGTTTTTATAAAAAAAATAAAATCTTTTCTTTAAAAACCAAAATATTTTGATACCTGTGTATTTTTTTGTATAATGCGTTGCAGTGCATTAATTTTTAAAAATTTTCAAATCGAAAAGGGGGGGCACGTGCCCCCTGTGCCCACCCCCTGTATACGTCCATGACACATAGCCTCTATAAAATGTATCAGAATTAAAGAAATGTCGTATAAGAAACTTAAATGACATTCAAGTCATGGGATAAACCGATAAACTATCCTTATCATTTTCTAAGGAAAAAGTATTATCTCAAATATTTTTTATAGAAAAGTGTCTTAGAACTCCTGACTTTATCTTTAAAAAAAAATTTTGATACTTATTTGTCTCTGAATGTAAGAATTTTTTTATTTAAAAAGTATATCAAATTTTAGGAAAAATCTCTTTCTATAGAAAAAATCCCTCAGAAACTGGACATTTTTCCTTAGAAAAAACGTTTCAGAATCTAACAAGAATTTTTCTGCAAACAAATTTCTCAGATTTGGATAACATTTCTACAGGGAAAACGTTTCAGAATCTGAGTTCTTCTATGGGGAAATATATTTTGTTTATGGAAAACTGTTTAAGAATATGAGAATTTCTATTTTTAAAAAAATCTTTTAGAATCTACGAATTTTTCTATAGTAAAAGTTTACAAAAAACTTTGATTTTTTTATCGGGACAATGTTTTAAATCTTTTATTGAAAACTATATCAGAACCTGATATTTTTTTAGTACGAAATATGTATTTCTAAGAGTCAGAATTTTTTTCTGTTGAGAGATTCTGAGAATTTTTTATAGGAAATGTGTCTCTGAATATTTAAATTTTTTTTTAAAAAAATGTTTCAGAACCTTAGAAAACATTAGAAGGCACTATAACCGTACAATTTTTTTTATTGAAAAATAATATAAAATTTAAGGTCTTATATTTAGAGAAGTATATCAAAATTTTTTCATAAAATATTTTGGAAACTGATCATATTCTTTTACAAAATATGTTTCAGGTTCTAAGTATTTTTGAATACGAAAAAGTTTTTAGAATCTGAGAATAAGTTTAAAATATAAGAATTATTAATTATCAGAATTTGGAAAATATCTCAGAATATCAGATTATTATTTCTATAGAAAAATGTTTAAAAATCTGAGAAATTTTATATAAGAATCTAAGAGTTTTTCTGAAGTAAAAATTTCTTCACATCTGAGCAATTTTTTGAAGGAAACATGTTTAAAAATGTAATACTTCATTAAATTTTTTTTTTTTTCGGAATATTGGACCTTAGTATAATTTTTTATTTTTTAAATAAGATTTTTATGACTGTAAAGACAAAATATTAATATTTTAACAAACGATGTTATTTATAATTTAAATCGGTCAGTTAGGGTTCCCTTGTGAAAAAATTTTTGGAGTAAAAAAGTTCACCCAAATCCAAAAGCAGGATCCTTTATTGCTAAGTTTTTAGGTATTTTCCTGAGTACATTTAAAAAAAAAACCCTTTTTTTGTTGTTTTCGTAGTTACTCAATATTGAAAATATTGAAAAAAATTCACAAAACAGCCCCCCATCCCCCCCACCCACGACCAACCAAACTTTATTGATTTGTGAAATTTTATTGGTAAAAAAAAAAAAATTTCTATGAACTTTTTTATGAATTTCTTTTTTTTTCATCAACATTTTTTTTCATCAAAATTTTTTTTTTATGAAAAATTTCTTTTTTTCAATTTTCTTAAAAAGGTTCCATTTGTTTAACAAAAATAAAAAAAACGTGAGAGTTAGTCTGGATCTTATACGACACATTTTTTTTTATTTTTGTAGCACCGTGAGAAAATAACACATGATTTTATTTAAAACTTTCCATTAAGTTTTAGGGGTCACTACCCGGAAAAAAACTTTGGGTCTCATAAAAAATAATCACACAATGAAAAAAATATTTCGATTGTTTACTTTTATTATAATTTAGCTTGATAAGCTTACAAACGATAAAAAGCTTCATTTTGGACAGACAAGAATTTCATTTTTAAAAGCGACCATGAAAAAAAATAATAGGCTGGTTAGGGGTCTTACTCTAAAAATTATCGCTTAAACGAGGAGATAGAGGGTTAATATATTTTAAGAACAAAAAAGAACAAATTTCACTGAGAACATTTATTAAAAATATTAAAATCGAAAAAATGCTAATGTATGTTTGACCCGATAGATGACGTTGTATTGCCAAAATATTTATTTGATCCAAATAATGCCGTCCACTTTAGCTTCCAGCCGTAAAAACAAGAACAATATGCATAAAATAAAAACATATCTAAGGACTCATAAGAGTTATTTTTATTAAAAAAAAGTTTGGGTCTACATTCAATGTTTATTTAACAAAGATTATACCCAAACAGCAATAACACATAAACAATATAACAAATAAATAGAAAACATAAATTAAATCCTATTTTTTTGTGGTTTATGTCTATTCCCATAGTAATATTAAACAATAAATATACAAAATAATTGTTTAATTCTATAACATACTTACAAAAATATATGAAAATGTGTATGCCACACACTAAAGCACGTACAGTGGCCGACAAAAGTGTACGTACGACTACATAGTAGATATAATTCGTTAACGACAAAGTTAACAATAATAGACCTAATTAACAACAAACAAGTATTTTTGTAAAAAGTAATGAGTAGATAATATATCAGGCTTTAATTTAAGCTTAATGGCGTCCAGATTAAGTAAATATTAAATGTGCTACGAGGGCCGAAATGGAAGTTAAAATTATTTATTGAACTTTTTAGAAATTTTTTATAAATATTTTTAAGTCGATTTTTCCAAAGCGCAAATATTACAAATATAAGAGGTTGTCAAATAGTTTATATTAAGTTATCAACAAATTTTTCCAATTACTCAAACAAAAATATAATTGGACCACCAAAAGAAATTACGAGGTTTTTCCAATAACTCAAACAAAAATATAATTGGTGGTCAAAAGAATTGGAGATTAAAAATTACGATTTCTTGTACTAAATTCAAAATATTTTTGTTAGAGACGTTGGAAAAATTACACTGTGCCACAAAAAACACAAAATCGAATATACTTTTAAAATGAGGTAGTTAAGGTTGTAGGTCTCGTCAAAAAGATCACAAAAATGCCCATCGAACTTGCCAAACAACCTCAAATTTTAAAGTTATTGTCAAAAAACTTTTTTTTGGGACTTTCCTCACTAAAACATTTCCTAACTTAAACATTTTTCAACCGATTTTAAAATTTTCAACTGTTTTAGATAGAAGAAGGATAGGGATTTTCATGTGTGTGAATTGGGGTATACATATAAGAAAGATATGTATTGATTTTTTCAACAATATCTAATTTTTTGTTAATTTTTTAATTTTTTTGGAGTTTATCGATTTTTTTCTGCTATAGTTTGTTCAACAACATTTATATTAATAAATGTATTTCTAAAGAAAATTTAATTGTGAATACGATGAGCTTTATGCCAAAAAAATCGGATAACAATTGACAGAGTTGTGATAATTTTTCTATAAAAGAAAATTAAGATCTTGTATGAAATTGCCGTGCGGATAACCCAGGCAAAAAAAATAAAAATAAACGATCATACTGAGAGGTCTCGTATCATTATTTTAAAGGTTTTTGACCTCCTGAATTCGAATTTAACCTTGAAATTGCACTATCTTATTAAGTTTTTGATATATCAATTTATATTAAATATCTCAAAAACCTGACCTGGCCAGATTCGGATTCATCAACCTTTATAAATATTGTACATGACCATTTATGATCAGAGCAGAAACAAATCGATAAACTCGAAAATTTTTTTAAAAATAGCAATAAAAATTGATTTTATAGAAAAAATCAATAGATATCTTTCTTTTACGTATTGACCAATTCACACACGTGGAAAGTCCTATTTTTTTCTATTCAAAACAGTTTAAAAATTTAAAATCGGTTCTGAATTACATAAGGTTTAGTGAGAAAAGTCCCAAAAAAAGTTTTTTTACAATAACTCTAAAATTTGAGGGTGTCTGGCAAGTTTAATGGACATTTTTGTGATCTACTCGACAAGACCAATAACCTATACTATGTCACATCAGAAGTATTTTTTCACTGTAGCACAGTGTTATTAATAACTGAATATAAACTACTGAACCATTTCTTAAATTTTTAATGTTTAATATTAGAAAAAATCGACTTAAAAACATTTTTAAAAAAATTTCTAAAAAAGTTCAATAAATAATTTCAATTTCCATAGCACAAAAAAAAATTAAAAAAATTTCCAAAAAAAAAGGTTAACAAATTTTCAATTTCTATTTCGACTAGAACATTTAATATTTACTGAATCTGGACGCCATTAATCATATATTAAAGCTTAATATATTACCTGTACAGCACTTTCCACAAAAATACTTGTTTAATAATAATTATGTCTATTGTTGTTAACTTTGTTTTTAAAAAATTTCATTTATTAAGTTTGTAGTCGTATGTAGATTTTTGTCGCCCACTGTATACACAAAACAAATATGTATAAAAAGTTTATAAACAATCATTTAGTAATATTAATATGTATAAAACAAATTTACAATAAATCATACGAACATGTTAAAGCACCCACACACCCTTGAAAACTAAAGGCCAAGTAGAAAGAAGTGTCCATGCAAAGAACAGTGTAACGTAAAAAAATTTAAAGATATCTGGAAAGTGATTTAAAAAAAATTCATAAAAATTAAAAAGTTGTTTTGCTTTATTGATTGTTTAAACTAATATAAACCAAAATGCAATTTAATCAATTTCGCTTAAATCCAAAGAGTTATTGCGTTGCTATTCAGACATTTTCAGCTGAAAATTTACTTTTATTTCAATTCGATACACTGTTTTCTAAGTTTTCATCTTGTTATAATAACAATAAAATTATAGTAAAAGTTTTTCATTTAAAACTTATTATTTACTAATATTTGTTTGGGAGTACTATGTGTGAGTGTGCTTGTGTATAATTATAAATACTGCAAAGATCCAGGAAACCCAAATTTAAACTTTTGCCTAAAGTTTAAAACTCATAATAAAACTCATATGAGTATTTTATGAATTCACAGGCAGAAGATGCAGAATAATATGGCCGATTACATGAAATATTTAAAAATATTTTTAAAATAACTAGAAGAAATAAAACTTCTAACAGGGTTACCATGGCGTATGAGTAATATGATTCAATGTGTTAATAAAATATTACTTATACGCAGCGTAATTCATTTAAAGGAAAACTATAATAACACTGTGGAACAAATTCAGGTTAGCAAAAGTTAGGTCGATTCTGAGAGTGAGGGGTAAAAATGGAGGCTAAATTATAAGACCCGTATCGTGGAGTTTGTTTATGTTAGTTCGATTTTTTTTTCTCAAACGACCTTCGAACTTTGCAGTCAAATGCCGATTTTCAGCATATTGTTTATATGGTTTTTTGACTATAACTCGTCGACTAATTGATATTTTTTCAAATCTGTAAAAACATTTAGTTTTTGCTAGAGACCTGTCCAACAATTACATTTTTTTAAAAAATTGATTTAGAACATTTTTGTGGTGCTTATGAAGCAAAATATTTTCAAAAAGCATAAAAAAATATTTTTCCAACATTTTACTTCATAAGCACCACAAAAATTTTCTAAATCAATTTTTTTAAAAAATTTTGATTATTGAACAGGTCTCTAGCTATAGTTTGGCTTTTACAGATTGAGAAAATATCAATTAGTCGACGAGTTATAGCCAAGAAACCATATAAACAATATGCTGAAAATCGGCATATGACTGCAAAGTTCAAAGGTCGATTAAAAAAAAAACTCGAACTAATATAAACAAACGCCGCGATACGGGTCTTCTAATTTCCATATAGGGCTATCCAAACAACCTATTCAGAAATTTTCGGGACACATGTTTTTCTGTAGCGGGACATTTGGTGTGGAATGCCTCATATATATATAGACCAATTCCAACACATGGAAAGTCCTATCTTTCTTCTATCCAAAACAGTTCTAAAATTGAAAATCGGTGGAAAAGTTTCTGAGTTACACGTGGGTAAGTGAATGAAGTAAGTGAATGAAGTCACCAAAAAACGTTTTTTGACAACAATTTTAAAACTTGAAGGTGTCTGGCAAGTTTGGTGGGACTTTTTGTGACCTTTTCGACGAGACCAACAACCTTCTATAGCTCATTTGAAAAGTGTATTCGATTTTGTTTTTTGTGGCACATTGTAAAGATTTTTGTTAGAACAGTGGCTAAAAGGATCAATATTAACTTCTAAAATAGTCTATCTCTAAAAAATTTTGAAAAAATTGCCTGCGAATTTTGTTATTATGACCAAAACATTAAATCATGATAATGTTGTGCTGAAAATATTGGAGTACTTGCCAAATCAATTTTTTTTCCGGAAAAAAAATGTTGCATTCATTTGCCATTTCATGCAAAAATAATTGATATAGCTGTCGAAGACTCCATTAAGTTTATATCACACTGTCATAAAAAAATACCTGTGATGCGATACTTTTGTTAATAGGCTATGTCGAGTACAACAAGAACCTGTACTTGAAATGCGCGAAACCTCCAAAATCTTGATTTACGGGTAAAAAATCGGGTTTTCTTACTTTTTTACACTAATAAGCCAGTAACATTGTTGAACATCAACCTATTTTGAATTTCACGTCGGTTTAAGAAAGAAGAAACTAATACCTTCCGATGATGTCACCATAATATTTAAGTAATATTGAGACAACTGTGCGCATTTCTCCAGCAAACTCAATTAAAAAAAATAAATATTGTGTCCGAATAGTAGTTATTATTCGGACATAACTGAAAAAGTGTTTCCGACCCTGACGATTTTGAAATTCGAAAAAAGGATAATTTGCTACACCCTTATGGAGAACCAAAAATTTTAATTTACCAGTCGGTTTTTGAACATGGTTATCTGGACCATTTAATGATTCTTGGAACCCAAAGAAGCTAATTTTTAGATTTCAGCTAAATTGATTAATAATTGCGAACCTTACTTATGTGGGCACATTAAAGGTGTCCTAACGACTAAGGTAATTTTTCAAAATCACTTTTTAATACGTGGTAGGGTCCTAAATTGTAGTTTTGTATCTAAAAATGAGTGAGCCAAAATTTGGAGACAATCGGATAAAAATAACTCGTGCCGAAAATGGATTGAAGTTTTGGGACACTCTTATCTGATGAAAAAACACGCTTTTTCTAGTTTTTTGAAAAATATTGGTATATGCTATTTTTTGTTAATTTTTTTGTTAAGTAATATGAAAATGGTAATAAATTACCTTTCCAAAAAGCTTAAAGAAATTCAAATCGGATGAAAAATAAGCATTCTACGCATACATGCCCCAGGCCATTGCATGGTTTTTAAAGCCAAAATTTGAAAATTTTCAAAATTTTTAGGCAAAAAAATAAAAAAAATTAAATTTTACTTTATAATTATATTAAATACATGTTATAGATAAAAACTAACAGATATGGTAGTCTAACTTTTTTTTCATTTGGCGTGGGTAGTGATATAATTTCCGCGGATTCCAAAGAAAATGAGTTTTTCTAAAATAATTTAGCAAATATGGGAAACAATTTTCTGTATTGTATTATACGAAGTGAAATACATAAATTCTGTAAATTTTTTGAGAATTCGGGCATCTTTAACCCCTTTTCGTCGAGGTGAAATGACAAATTTGAGACGTTATACATTTCTATAATACAAAATATCTGCATATATCCGATTTCTCAAAAGTTACAGAATTTACGTTTTACACTTCGATCCGCACAATAGAGCACAAATTTTCAAAAATTTGCTTAATTATTGTAGAAAAACGCATTTTATTTGGAATCCGCGGAAATTTTATCACTACCCGCGCCAAATAAAAAAAAAGCTTGACTACCATATCTGCTATTTTTAATCTGAAACATGTTTTCAATTTGATCATAAAGTAAAATTAAATTTTTACTATATTTTTGCCTAAAAATTTTGAAATTCTGGCTCTAAAAACCATACAATGGTCTGGGGCATGTATGCGTAAAATGCTTATTTTTCATCCGATTTTAATTTTATTAGTCGTTTTGAAAAGGTAATTTAGTACCATTTTCATATTATTTCACAAAAAATTTAACAAAAAATATCAAATACCAATGTTTTTCCAAAAACTAGAAAAAGCGAGTTTTTCGTTCTTATAAGAATGTCCCAAAACTTCAATCCATTTTCGACACGAGTTATTTTTAGCCGATTGTCCCCAAATTTTGGCTCAATCATTTTTAGATACTAAAGAACAATATAGGACCCTACCAGGTATAAAAAGGTGATTTTCGTTTTTAAGGACACCTCTAGGGCACATAGACGGAAGGCCTACACACAGAAAATAGATTCAGTTGTTGCAACTGAATTGTTTGCCAACTGAATTTTTGCGGTTGCACCAACTATCACAATATTCTGTTGCCTCTACTGCCAATTCAGTTGTCTCTACCGGTAAATATCTATTGTAAGAACCGAATATTTTTATGTTAAAATTGACATTGGTTATAGTGATCACATTTTAAAAAGCGTTATATAGTTGTACCAATCAATATTTTTTTAAATTGTTTCTTTTGAAATAAAAATTTTTAATATTTTTTTCTAGCAGTTTAACTAATTTATTTGATTGTAAAAATTTTATAATTTAAAAAGTGAAATAAATACATATAATAGAAAAAATAAATTAAAACTGATAATTCTGATAGAAAAATTTAAAATCTAAGAATTTTTCTAAAAAAAAAAATTGTCTCAGAATCTGCGAGACTTTCTAGAGCAAAAATAACTCGAAGTCAAATATATCTCTTAAGAAAACATGTCAATGAAAAAATCAAAAAATATCTCAGACTTCTAGATTTTTTTATGGAAACATGTCTCAGAAATCTACGATTTTTTAATAGAAAAAAAAAAAGAAAAAGTCTCAAATTCTGAAATTTTTCCTTTATAAAAAATCTCATATTCGGAGAAAAAGTGTCAGGTTCTGAAAAATTTTTCCTACAGAAAAAGTCTCAGATTTTGAGTCATTTTTCCTATAAAAATGTCTCCGATTCTGAGAATAGTTTTGGATGAACCTTTCTTAATTTCAATATTCTGGCATTTACAAACCCTAAATTTGTTACCACTCTCTGGACACTTTGGACTCTAATAATTTCTTGGAAACTGTTCCAAAGTTTTTTATAGTTGGCTCAAAAACGATTTTATTGTAAAATATCACCTTTAGCATCTGCGTTAAAGTTGCGGGTGAAAATATCTAAAATAAGATTTATTTATTTAAATTGATTGCATTTCGACAGTGGTATCAACTTACCGTAAAAATTTGTAACATTTTTTACGAAATTTTACATGAATTTTATTTAAAAATTTAAAAAAACGTCTGAACACAATAACATTTTTGTTTTAAATGATTACTATTTTCATTTTTTTTGACGTAAAACGTTTTGTATTTGAAATGAAATCCTAACGACCAATTATTAGTTAAGAATATCAATACAAATTTATAATTTAGTAAAATTTTTCAAAAATAAAAAAATTATTGAAAATTTGGTTAAGTTAACCAACATTTTCAGTTGTGGGTACTATTACCTAATGTTTTTGGAATTGATTAATTTAAATTGGTCGAGAGGGAAAATAAAGACTAAAAGAAACGGTTGTACTTACTAAATATTTTTCAAAAACTTTATTAGTTTTTAGTTTGGATATATTAACCAAACTATTAGTTGTTGATACATCCATTCGGTCACGATTGAAAATTAATTATTACTACTGTTATTTATTTGGTATGGTGATAAAAAACTTACAATAACAACTAAAAATGTATAAGATTTATCAAAATTCCGTTTTCATAATGGAATTCCAACTAAACATTTCTCTGTGTGTATGGCAGTAAGGAACAAAAAGAATATTACACACAGAAAACAGATTCAGTTGTTGCAACTGAATAGTTTGCCAACTGAATTTTTGCGGTTGCACCAACTATCACAATATTCAGTTGCCTCTACTGCCAATTCAGTTGTCTCTACCGGTAAATATCTATTATAAGAACCGAATATTTTTATGATAAAATTGACATTGGTTAGAGTGATCGAATTTTAAAAAGCGTTATATAGTTGTACCAATCAAAATTTTTTTAAACAGTTTCTTTTGAAATAAAATTTTTAATATTTTTTTCAAGCAATTTTACTAATTTATTTGATAGTAAAATTGTTATAATTTAAAAAGAGAAATAAATACATACAATAGAAAAATGAATTACAACTGATAATTCGGATAGAAAAAATTTAAAATCTAAGAATTTTTCTAAAAAAAACTTGTCTTAGAATCTGTGGGACTTTCAAGAGCAAAAATAATTCGAAGTCAAAATATATCTCTTAAGAAAAGAATATCAGAATCCGAGGATTTTTCTACAGAAAAAATGTCTCAGAATCTGTAAAAGAATATCTTAGAAAATATAATAGAATATCTTCTAAAGAAAAAATATCGAAGTATCTGAGAATTTTTCCTATTGAAAAGGTCTAAGATAATGAGGAAAAGTCTCAAATTCTGAAACTTTTCCAATAGAAAAAGTCTCAGATTCGGAGAAAGTCTCAGATTTTGTGTAATTTTTCCTATAGAAAATGTCTCAGATTCTGATAATAGTTTTGGGTAAACCTTTGTTAATTTCAATATTCTGGCATTTATAAACATTAAATTTGCTACCACTCACAGGACATTTTGGATTCTATGGATTTCTTGGAAACTGTTCCATAGGTTTTTATAGTTGGCTCAAAATTAAAGTTGTGTGCGCAAATATCTAAAATAAGATTAATTGATTTAAATTGTTTGTATTTCGGCAGTAGTATCAACTTACCGTCAAAATTTTTAATTTTTTTCACAGAATTTTAAATGAGTTTTATTTTAAAATTTAAAACACGTCTGAACACAATAACATTTTTCTTTTAACTAATTTCTATTTTAATTTTTTTGACGTTTTAGTTTTGTAATCGAAATGAAATCCTAAATACCAAATATTAGTTAAGAATACCAATACAAATTTATAATTTAGTAAAATTTTTCAAATATGAAAAATTATTGAAAATTTGGTTAAGTTAACCAACATTTTCAGATGTGGATACTATTACCTAATGTTTTTGGAATTTATTATTTTAAACAAATGATTATTGGTAGAGAGGGAAAATAAAACTAAAAGAAACGGTTGTACTTACTAAATTTTTTTCAAAATTTTTGTTTTGTTTTTAGTTTGGGTATATTTACCAAATTATTAGTTGTTGATACATCCATTCGGTCACGATTGATTATTAATTATTACTGCTGTTTTTTATTTGGTATGGTGATGAAAAATTTACAATAACAACTAAAAATTTATAAGATTTATCAAAATTCCGTTTTCATAATGGAATTCCAACTAAACATTTTTCTGTGTGTATAAATCTGTGTTCATCTGTGAAGTGTTCAAGAGCGAGATGTTTAAAAAAGTCTTTGTTCTGTTTCCATTACGTTTTTGTTCTGTTACTGATGTTTTGTTGAAGAACTGGTTTCAGGTGAATGCCATATAAAACTGGCCTTATGTATTAGATGATCAAAATTTATGGAATATCCCATAACATAAACTTAAAATAAATCTCATAAACAGTTTTTTAGTGTCTTTTGATAAACAAAAAAACATACGCATTTCCGTTAAGGAAATCATAGAAGAACAATAATCGGCAGTTAAATTAACAATTATTCGTTTGTTTTGGTTTTGTATTTTGTTTTGACAAGATAAATACTCATAAAACTTTTTTGATAGTTTTTCCTCTCCCCCTCACTGTTATATTTCTCAGCTTAAAAAAATAAAAATGCCATAAAAAAAGAATAAAACATTTACAAACATGCATATATACACACATACACATTCATAAATACTTGCTTAATAACACTGTGCTACACCAAAAATATGCAGGGGTTCTCATATGAAAATTCGGGTTGGTTGGAGTCCATAGAGTACTGATATACTCATAGTTTTTCTGGATCACTTCGTTAAGTACGTTTTTTATTGGCAAATGTGTTGAAAAACGGCAATTCTTAAATTACAATTTTAAAAAATTATTTCTTTGTTAGTTTGCAACCGATTTTCAATTTTATGGTTTTTTTTTGAAAGGTGTAAGTCTTACCTTTTAAACAAAACAAAAATATTAAAAATCGATCAAGAATTGGCTTAGCTACGATCGCTTAAGTAAAAAAAAAAACAATTTTTTGAAAAATTTGTCATATTCTTTACACTCTAAGTTGAAAGTGCATCATTAAACATTTTTTTTTAATTTTTTGTACAAAAGTATAGTAAAGTAGCTTTCCAAAACATCAAAAAACATAACAATCGGATAAAAAATGAATGAGTTATGCTAAGTTTTGTGATAGGACATTTTTAATTTTTTTCAGAAACGCTTGTAATTCAAGCATTATTCATAGATCTTATTACTAGTAGTAATTTTATGTGCATATGCATATAAACTAGAGATGGGAACGTAATTAGATTTGTGCGTGATTCACACATGATCTCAAGTGAGCGTGACTGAAAATTAATTTTACCCACGTGGTTGTGAGTGAGTGTCACTGTGTGTGGAATAAAAAAATGAGCGTGTCAGTTACTTCCAAATCCTATTTATAATTTTTTGGTTTTGTTTGAAAAGTATGACTGTTACCTCTTAAACAAAAAAATATTGAGAATTGGTTGAATATAGGCTAAGGTGCGCTCGTTTTAGTAAAAACCCTTTTTTGAAGAATTATACCTGCAACATTTTTATGACAAAAAACATTTGACATTTTTGAAACGAAATTGGTAAAATCGTGGGGTCATTTGATGTAAATTTTACCTATTTATAAATATACGTTTGAGGCATTCCACACCAAATGTTCAGCGAAAAAAAAAAAAAAAATGTGAACCGTAAATTTTTGAATGGGTTGTATGGATATCCATATATGGAGCTAAGAAAATTGCGTTTTTGGTTTCTCAATTTTTCAAAAACTGGGCTTAGGAGGCGTGGTCAAATATTGGAAAAATGGTAAAATTTGTGTTGAGTTGCCTTGTTTAAAAATATATCAAATAAAAACGAAATGCACCAAAATCTCAAAAATTTACATTCTTGTATAGTTTTGTATGGGCTATTTATTAAACATTTTTTGGAAAATTTTCAGAACTAGTTCTGAAATTTTCCATTTTTTTAAAAAAGTCAATTTATAAAAAATCCGGCCACTTTTGTGTTTTTTTTTTTTTTGTAAATTTTTTTTTTAAAGACTAGATGTTTGTCTAAGAGATGGTCACGTGAGTGAATTTTAACTTTCACTCACTCACTCACGAGCATAATTTTTCTACTAACACTCACTCACAATCACGTGGGTAAATTTAATACAACTCACACTCACGTGCGCCGACGCAAGAGTCACTCACGCTAACGTTGACTCACACTCAAGATATCAAGATACAAAAAAAAATTTCAAAAACTAAAGTCTCAAAAATCTTTCAAAAATTTTAGCAAAATCTAAAATTTTACATTTGTTTTGATTTTTTCGGGACGAAATCTTAAGTTAAGCAAAATTTTACATTTTTTTTGTTGCTTTTTTTGGAATGAAAGGAAATATGAAGAGAAAATAAATCACGCAAACTCACGCAAAAAAATCAACTCACGCACACTCTTTCACGCAATAATCATACTCACACTCACTCACAATCACGTGAGTAAAATTGAATTCAGTCACACTCACGCTCTAATCTGCTCATGTTCCCATCTCTAGTTTGTCTATCAAAACAAAAAAATAGTAATGTGTTTTTCGTTATTTTCGAGAAATCGCATTTGAATTTTGAATTTCATAATAATTTAGTAATTTGCTTGGTTCAACGTAGCGTATGACTAATGCAAATATTTAATACTCATTCGCTACATTGAAACAAGAAAATACAAGCAAATTACAAAATTGTTATGAAATTTAATATTCAAATGCTAAACTTAAAAAAAAGTGGCCGAATTTTTGATAAATTTACTTTTTTTAATAAATGGAAAATTTCAGAATGGGTTCTGAAAATTTTCCAAAAAATTTTTAATCCCAAAATTGTGGTACAATTCCGTTTGAATTTGATAAATATTTAAACATGGCAACTCGACACAAATTTTACCATTTTTTCCAATATTTGACCACGCCTCCTAAGCCCAGTTTTTGAAAAATTGAAAAACCAAAAACGCAATTTTCTTAGCTCCATATATGCTCCATACAACCCCGAGTAAAAAAGTTTTTTTAAAATTTTTTATAAATTGACTTTTTTAAAAAATGGAAAATTTCAGAACGAATTCTGAAAATTTTCCAAAAAATTTTTAATCGATAGCCCATACAAAACTATACAAGAATGTAAATTTTTTGAGATTTTGGTGCATTTCGTTTTTATTTGATATATATTTAAACAAGGCAACTCGACACAAATTTGACTATTTTTCCAATATTTGACCACGCCTCCTACTTAAGCCCAGTTTTTGAAAAATTGAGATACCAAAAACACAATTTTCTTAGCTCCATATACGGATATCCATACAATCCATTCAAAAATTTACGGTTCACATGTTTTTTTTTTTCGCTGAACATTTGGTGTGGAATGCCTCAAACGTATATTTATAAATAGGTAAAATTTACATCAAATGATCCCACAATTTTAACCATTTTGGTTTCAAAAATGTCAAATGTTTTTTTCCATAAAAATGTTGCAGGTATAATTCTTCAAAAAAGAGCTTTTACTTAAACGAGCGCACCTTAGCCTATATTCAACCGATTCTCAATATTTTTTTGTTTAAGAAGTAACAGTCATACTTTTCAAACAAAACCAAAAAATTATAAATAGGATTTGGAAGTAACTTACACGCCCATTTTTTTATTCCACTCACAGTGACACTCACTCACAACCACGTGAGTTAAATTAATTTTCAATCACGCTCACTTGTGATAATGTGTGAATCACGCACAAATCTAATTACGTTCCCATCTCTAGTTTATATGCATATGCACATAAAATTACTACTACCAATAAGATTTATGAATAATACCTGAATTACAAGCATTTCTGAAAAAAAATAAAAATGTCCTATCACAAAACTTAGCATAACTCATTCATTTTTTAACCGATTGTTATGTTTTTTGGTGTTTTGGAAAGCTACTTTACTATACTTTAATACAAAAGTAAAACAAAAATTGTTTAATGATGCACTTTCAACTTAGAGTATAAAGAATATGACAAATTTTTCAAAAAATTTGATTTTTTTTAACTTAAACGATCGTAGCTCAGTCAATTCTTGATCGATTTTTAATATTTTTGTTTTGTTTAAAAGGTAAGATTTATACCTTTCAAAAAAATCCATAAAAACGAAAATCGGTTGCAAACTAACAAAGTAATAATTTTTTAAAGTTGTAATTTAAGAATTGCCGTTTTTCAACACATTTGCCAATAAAAAACGTACTTAACGAAGTGATCCTGAAAAACTATGAGTATATCAGTACTCTATGGACTCCAATCAACCCGAATTTTCATATGAGAACCCCTGCATATTTTATTTTTGGTCATTTGTAGCACAGTGTAATTTACCAGCAATGAAACAAAAATTATTTTTATGTTAAACATTCTTGCTCTAGTATGTAGGAAAATATGAATATTTACTCTTATTTGTGTGCACACACATGCATACATACATATATAAGGATATGGGTGAAATTATTGTTATATTAAAACACACACACACACTCAGTTTCAACTACAGTTGCTTACACAAACACACAAATAAAAACTTTTTACCAAACACAACAATAACAAACACAAATAGTAATAAAAACAAAATATGAACAACAAGGTTAAATTTACTACTTGTAAAATACAAATTGTATATGGGGCATTCCATGTCAAATTGAACACTTTGAAAAATTTTTTTTTTAGATTTTCCCAATTTATTTACAGTTTTTAGAACCCTTCGAAAATTCCTTCGTGGTAAAATTTCAGAATTTTTTGATAACCCGTTCAAAAGATACCGAATTTTTAAAAATTGGTAGTTTGTTCCTTTACTCAAACTTCTTTTACTCATAACTTCTTCAATAATGGTCCAAATTTCAATTTTTTTTCTTAAAAATTTTTGTTTTTTACGTACTTTTTGAAAAAATTCCCAAAAAATTCTTAAAAGCGCTCTAGTATGCGATTTTTAAGTTTTAAAATTTAAATCTCATGTTTGAAAATGTTTGTATTCTTCGATTTTTTGAAATTTTTTTGTGTAAAACTTCTATCGATCTACAAATTTTTTGCCCAGGAGGATCGTGGGATAACGATTATTGTTATTTTTTAAAATTTTTTGAAAAAATTTTACTGTAATTTTCCAATCTTAAAATCATTTCTACTGCTCCAATGGTGCGTCATAGAGGGGTCATTTATTAGACCGACCCCCAGTTTTACGTCTTAACATTTCTTTGGAACAAACTAATACCCTATCTCCAATTTCTAAGGGGGCTCCCACACGGAGGGGTGAAATAAAGCCATAGGCAATAAGGCCATATGGCCTTATTTCCCAAAGAGTTGAGAAATAAGGCCATATGGCGTTATTACCAACCACTGTTGGAAATAAAGCCATATATGGCTTTGTTACTCATTTAAAATTTTTTTAAAAATGTTCATCATTATTTTGCGGAGAGTGTGGAAATATATTTCCACGTAAATCCTGCTACCCAAAAAAAAAAAATTATTTAGCGAAGCCGCTAAATTAATTTATGGAGTTTGAAATAACGTACGGACATAGCGCCCAAGGTCTTATCGCCCAAAACCGTAAATGTCATATCGCCCAAGCTGCGACATATAGCCCAAAATGATAGGTCTAAAAATGTTATTTCTCGCAAAACAAAATTGTCAAAAAATCCCAAATATTTTTTTCGGGCGAAATGTCGAAATTACGGCTTCTATGATTTGTGTTTTTGTAATAAAGGTTTTCTGCGTAGCCGGCCTTCGGCCGGGCTTAGGGATAACATACTCCATGCATTAAGCCCACCCTCTCTGCAAACCAAAGCTATTTTGGCTATCAGGCCTTTTTGAAGCATAACAAATTTGATAGCGCAAAGGCCTGCTACCCCAGAAAACTTTACTTTGCGGAGAGGGTGGGTTTAATGCATGGATTTTGTAATCCCTAAGCCCGGCCGAAGGCCGGCTACACAGAAAAACTTTTTTTGTTAAACAATCTTTAAATTAAAAACCCTGCCAATAAAAAATTGGTGCCTCTAGACCCCTCTAGGTTCCGAGGTTCCTGGTAAATGTGGTTTTTAAATTTAAAGATAGTAAAAAAAAAAAAAAAATTTTCCGCGTAGCCGGCCTTCGGCCGGGCTTAGGGATTACAAACTCCTTAAATTAATTTAGCGGCTTCGCTACATAAATTTTTTTTTGTGTAGCAGGATTTACGGGGAAATATATTTCCACATTTTCAGCTGATATGGCTTTATTTCCACTTTGGTTGCAAAATCAATATGACTTTATTGCTCAATTGTGTTGGTAATAAAGCCATATGGCCTTATTTCCCATTGAATTGAGAAATAAGGCCATATGGCCTTATTGCCTATGGCTTTATTTCACCCCCCCCCCCCCCCCCCCCCCTCCAACACAAAACGAACTTTTTTAAAATTTGTTCCAACTCCTCTAACTGCACTAATAGTGCTCTTAGAGCAACAGAATCTATGACCGACCCACAATATTTTTTTAGTCCAAACATTTTCTCTGAGCCTACTTAGGGAGTGGAGATAGGGCGTAGGTATATTTTAAAAAAATGTTGTAGGGAAAAAATGAATAGGGGTCGGTCTCACGAATGACCCCTCTCGGACGAACCATTGGACCGGTAGAAACTGATTAAATAAAACAATTTTACAAAAAATAAAACAAAAAATGTATGGGGACCGCCTTAACAAAATTACATTTTGCTGCTCTAAGGGCACTATTAGAGCAGTTAGAGCGGTTGGAGCAAATCTTAAAAAATTTCGTTTTGTGTGGGAGCCCCCTTAGAAATTGGAGATAGGGTATTAGTTTGTTCCAAAGAAATGTTAAGACGTAAAAATTAATGGGGGTCGGTCTAATCAATGACCGGCCAAAACTAAAAAAAAAAAAAAAATTCTTTTTTTTAAAATTGATGCCAAATGAGGGCTAACACTTCAAAACATGTGATTACAAAGTTTTGTGCCAATCCCTTGACTAGTTTAGGTTTTATAACGAAGCAAAGTTGAGTATTTGTATTTATTTTTTTTTAATTTAAAAGTTGTAATTTGCAAGTTTGAAATCCAAGTAGGCTATAAACTTAAAAAAAAATAATTTTTGGACTTGAAATTAATATATTTTGAAAATTTATCATTATTTTTACATGTCATATGCATTTTGGTAATTTCGAGTGCGTTGATCAATTTAAACAGTGGTGGTGAAAATAAATCTAAATAAATAAAAAAAAAACTATGAAAAATACAAACTTTGGAAAGCCAAAAAAAAAATACTTTTTGCTCAAAATTGTTCTTAAGTCGCTATAAGACAAATTATTATAAGGGTTCCCAAGTAAGTACTAATTAACATCAGTACCAAGTTTAACCAAGTCTTTTAGTTGGAGCCTTTTAAAGTTGGGTAATTTATATCAAATAAAGAGCTTTTTGAGCTGTTGAAAACACATAAAAAAAGAATTTGGATGAAATACTGACAATTAAGACACCTTCAAAAAAAATATTTTCGCGAACAAAAAAAAAATTTTCGCGAAAAAAAAAAATTCCGCGGAAATTTTTTTTTCGCGAAATTTGTTTATTATTATATTCTTAACCTACCTAATACATTTTATAAGTAAGCATGAAAAATTAAAGAAGTTATAGGGTTTTGGCCGGAATTTGCCACTGTGCACTGGAGCAGTAGAAATGATTTTAAGATTGGAAAATTACAATAAATTTTTTTCAAAAAATTTAAAAAAATAGTAATAATCGTTATCCCACGATCCTCCTACCCAAAAAATTTCTACAAATGATAGAAGTTTTACACCAAAAAATTTCAAAAAAATCGAAGAGTACAAACATTTTCAAAAATGAGATTTAAGTTTTAAAACTTAAAAATCGCATACTAAAGCGCTTTTAAGAATTTTTTAGGATTTTTTTTTTAAAATACTTAAAAAAAAAAATTGAAATTTGGACCATTATTAAAGAAGTTATGAGTAAAAGAAGTTTGAGTAAAGGAACAAACTTCCAATTTTTAAAAATTTGATATCTTTTGAACGGGTCATCAAAAAAATCTGAAAATTTACAACGAAGAAGTTTTCGAAGGGTACTAAAAACTGTAAAGAAATTGGGAAAATCTAAAAAAAAAAATGTTCAAAGTTTCCGATTTGACATGGAATGCCCCATATGTTGTTAGTATTTAAATGTGTGTGTGTGTGTGCATTAGGGTGTAGCCAAATTTCTTTTTTTCCAATTTTTAAGTTCAACATTAATACAAAACAAGTGAGAGTGTTAAATTCAGCTGTGCCGAAAATTTTATACCCTCCAAAATGTAAAAAATAAAAGTATTTTTTGTGACTTACCAATGTTTTTTAAAGCTGTTAATTAGTTTTTTAACACGTGAATTTAAGGTAAAAATAATCAGAAAGTCACGGTTTTGCTTTTGATCCACTAGACTGATTTTTTAATTGGGGGCACATTTGAACTACTTCTAAAAAAAAATGGAGTTTTTAGGTAGGTAGGTTTAGGTCTTCAAGGGGAACTTTTTGCCCCTAGTCCGACTTTCCCATTTCCAAACTGAACCATCTTTAATACGATAATTAAAGATATAAATTTGTTCAATAATAAAAAGAAAAATTTTTTTGCAAAAAGAGAGAAAAAAAAAATTTACAGACCAAAAAAAAAAATACTATAAAAACACTTTTTCTGTGATGTCTAAATAATAGCTAATATTTAAAGATGACAAAAAAAAATCGCTTTCCAATTTTGAAGTCAAAAAAGGAACCCAAAGACATTGCCCTAAAGGTCCACAATTTATTAATAATAGGCTTGTTTTGTTCGCTTTTGGATTATCTTAATCCATATTTTTAGTTCATGTGACATTAGAGAGGCATTTTTTCAGCTTTTGATTTTCCCCAGTGCCCGGGCAAATTTTGATTGGCTTAAAAGTTATGTGGCACAAATTTGAAGTCAATCCGATGAAAAATCAGCGGTTAAAGTTAAGGATTTTTGAAAAAAAAAAAAAAAAAAATATGGTGGTCAAAAGAATTGAAAATCAAAAAATGTGGATTTTTTCTACTGTACTTAAAAAATTTCATTGTTTGTTTGTGTTGTTGGAAAATTCATTTGATCACTGAATAAAAATTATTGAACTTTTTTTCCATTGACAAATTCCGAAACACGTGTCGATTAAGTCTTACAAAAATGACCAACATAAATAAATTTAAAACAGAAAAATAACACCGCTCAACACTCATTTTCCGGTTTGAATTCTGATGATCAATTTAAGTAGACTTTGATCTCCTGATTCCAAATCTGTTCTCCAAATTTTCCCATCACGTCCAGATTTTTAGTTATTCACGGTTGAAAATGCGAAAAATGACGATTTTTGCATTATTTGAAAGCCTGCACAGCAGCCATTCAGTGGAATACAAATCTGGTATAAAGCTCAAAAGTATAATTTGTCTATGGTCTCCAACATACAACACAATTTTTTTCAAATTATTACGTTTGGTTGGGCTTTACTTGCATTTTAAAATGATACTGTTAAAATTACCATTTTTGTAAAAAAGGTAAGGTAGATACCTTAGTTTTTTTTGATATTTTTCAAAGAAAAACTAAAAAAAATAAATATTTTACAAATTTAAGATTTATGTGTTATTTTTCGCATACACCGGAAGATATATTTAATGGGTTTAAAAGTCAATAAGAAAGAATGAACTTTTGCCTAAATTTTGAGCTCATCACAGTAAAGATTGATCATCTGGTTATTGTAGTAGAGCCTTTTAAAAATGGTGCTTTTTCTAATTTTTTTGACAGTGTTTTTTTAAAATGCATGTTTGGCCAATAATAGTGCAACAACTTGAAATTTTTTTGATCATATTTTTGAGATCATAGTTCAATTCTACTCTCACGCTTTATACCTGATTTTTATTCCACCCAGCGGCTGCTGTGCAGGCTTTCAAAAAAGGCAAAAATCGCGTTTTTCGCATTTTCAACCGCGAATAATTAAAATTCTAGACGTGATGGAAAAATTTGGAGCACGAATTTGGAATCAGCGAGTCAAAATCTTTAAAAATTTTATATCAAACTTCAAACCGGAGCCAAAAACCTTCGATTTGTTGAGCGGTGTAATTTTCTTCAAAATTATGCTCTGAGAATATCATGGTTTTAATTATAAAGATAATAATGACCTCGAGCCAGAATAAACATCCTCAGGATATAATATTTTAAAGGTAGAATATAATAATTTTTATTTTTTAATAAAAATTAATCAGAATTTGAAAAAAATAAATAAAATTGAAATAATAAAAAAAATAGAATTTAATACTAATTTTTTTTTTCATAGCCTATGAACTTTTTCTGGTTTCTATGAATTTGTTTCATAAATTCTACGAATGGTATCATTGGCTTCTAATGATTTTTTTTCATAGAATCAATGCACGTTTTCATAGCCGTAATGAACAAAATTCTTTCAGTGTAGGAAAATAAAAATTTAACCGGATTTTAAAAATTGAAAGAAAAATATTGTTGCCATACAAAGCGCCACTCTAAATCATATACATAAATGAATGTATGAAAAAACAAAGAGAAACTTATTTTTTTTATATGAGAAATTTTTTATGCATGTAAATCATAACTTTGCAAACATAAACAAGTAAATAATCTAAAAAAAAAAATAATAATAATAAAAAAATATATGTTTATGTACATTATTGTATACTCAAAAAAAATTCCTAGAGTTTAAGGAATTTTATAAGAACACCGGTGAGCAGGATAATAGCGTTCGTAAACAGTTAACGTAAATACTTGACACATTAATGAATACGACAAAAAAAGAGCGTTTCTTTTGAAAGTGTAAAAAAATTATAAATCTTAACTTTGAAATCCATCTTCGAAGGTATAAACTTTTCAACAATTCTTATAAAAAAAAGAAAATATATAATAAGACGCTTATATAATTGTCACCACTGTAAATGGTAGTTGATTAAAAGTTGGCAGAGTTGATTAAAAATTATTCGATTAACTCAGATTAATTTTTATTCAAAAAATAATAGCTTAATTCGACCTTTAAAATATTATATTTTGAATAGGTTTTTTCTAGCTCAAGGTCATTATTTTCTTTACTAATTAAAATTATAATATTTTCATAGAATAATTTTCAAAAAAAAAAAATATTTTGTGCATTTTTGCAAAACTTAATCGATACGTGTTTCATACGTGGTGAAAGACGTTGGGTGACACCTTCCATTCTTGTAGATGTTGTTAAATGGATTTATTATGATTCTGGCAATTAATTTATCCAACTAATCATTTTTAAAACACCTTTTTTATATCCACGCCCACAAAAGAGGCGGGTAATTTTTTTATTTTTTTTTATCCGCTCTGTCCACAGGATTTTGAACTTATTCTGACATAAAAATGTTGCATTTGAACTAAAACACCTTAATTCAACCGAGGAGTTGACCGCACCTCCACCAAATTTAATGAAATTTAGTACTGGGGTTACCTTTAACAAAAAAGAGATTTTTCAAATTTTTCAGGCTTCTGGTCATTCCAGTATTCGAGATACATATGTGGTGTTGAAAATTAACAAAATCGTATATATTTGACAAAAGTGTTCTGAGATAAATAAAGATAACTCGAAAAGTAACAATAATACAGGCCTCAGTCAGGTTGCAAATAATAGGTAATGAGACACCCTTTAAAATGGCGTTCCCCAAGATTTTTATGAAAAAGGTCAAAGGTCATTGGTTTAAACCTTAATTTTTGGAGAGCTATATCTCAAAAAACGATATTTTTAAAATTTTGAAAAAAATATATGTTGTTAAGAATCACCTATGGGTCAGTCTTAGTGAAATCAATCAAAAATAGCTAAAAATTTTCGTGACCCCCTCCGATTTTGATGAAATTTGGTTTAGTTGTAACACTAAGTGATAAACTGACACACACTTATTTTCAGCCCTCTAAGTAAACAGTGGGCGAAAACACGGAGGGTCAAAATTTCCCCCAAAATCTCCCGGTCGCGACACTTTGCACCGAAAAAACTTAATATCGTTGGTTCTATTTTAGCTAGAAAGCCCATTTTTGGCTTGTTTTGAAGCTCATAATATGCTCTACAAGACCTACCATAACCAAAAAATTTTCGAAAAAAATAAGGGTTACCTCCCTTATTTTAAGGTCGTGATATACGGAGGAGAAAATGGGGAGGATGGTATCCCCCGATTTTTTTTTTACTTGCTAATCTTTCAGAGAATGTCCTAAAAAATATATTCTAAAATTTTTGTGTTGGGACAACAATGGGATCGCTCAAAATCAAAATTTTTCACAATTTTCCCCAAAATCTCCAAATCCCAACACTCTTTAACATTAAAAATTTTATATCATAAGTGCTTTTGCAGCTACAGAGCCCATTTTTTTTTTGTTTTAAAGCTTATAATACGCTCTACAAGACATACAAAAATCAAAAAAAAATCCAAAAAAGGAATTGGTGCCCCCTTATTTGAAGGTCGTGGCAAAGGGTGGAGGAAATGGGGGAAAGTATCCCCTGATTTTTTTTTTACTTGGTATTCTCAAAGTGCAAGTCCTAATGAACATAGTCTACAATTTTTATGTTGGGACAACAATGGGGTCGACCAAAATCAACATTTTTCAAAATTTTCCCCCAAAATCAACAAATCGCGACATTCTTGCGCCTCCCATTGGACTCCCAAGATAAAAATTCCAGGATATGCTCTCTAGAACTTACTCTTTAAAAAAAAAAACAAGATGAAAAAAAAATTGGGGGATACTGTCCCCCAATTTCCCCCACCACTTGCCACGATCTTTTAATACAAGAGGCACCCCTCATTTTTATTTATTTATTTTTTTTGTGATAGTAATATTGTAGGGCATATTTAAAACAAGCCAAAAATGGACTCTGTAGCTACAATACAGTCCACGATATTAAATTTGTAATGTGCAAGAGTGTCGCGATTTGGAGATTTTAAGGGAAATTGTGAAAAATTTTGATTTTGGTCGATCTGATTGTTGTCCCAACATAAAAATTTTAGGATATGTTCATTAGGACTTGCACTTTGAGAATACCAAGTAAAAAAAAACTCGGGGGATACTTTCCCCCCATTTCCTCCACCCCTTGTCACGACCTTTAATTAAGGGGGCACCCTTCCTTTTTTTCTAAAATTTTTTGGTTAAGGTAGGTATTGTAGAGCGTACTATAAGCTTTAAAACAAACAAAAATGGGCTCTGTAGCTAAATAGCACTTATGCTATTAAATTTTTAAGGTTCAAGAGTGTTGCGATTTAGAGATTTTAGGGGAAGTTGTGAAAAATTTTGATTTTGAGTGATCCCATTGTTGTCCCAACTTAAAAATTTTAGAGTATATTCTTTAGGACTTTCTCTCAAAGATTAGCAAGTAAAAAAAAAATCGGGGGATACCATCCTCCCCATTTTCTCCTCCCTTTATCACGACCTTAAAATAAGGGAGGAAACCCTTATTTTTTTCGAAAATTTTTTGGTTATGGTAGGTCTTGTAGGGCATATTATGAGCTTCAAAACAAACCCAAAATGGGCTTTCTAGCTATAATAGAACCAACGATATTAAGTTTTTACGGTGTAAAGTGTCGCGACTGGGAGATTTTGGGGGAAATTTTGACCCTTCGTATTTTCGGCCCCTGTTGACTTAGAGGGCTGAAAATTTACATTTGTTAGTTTTTTACGTAGTGTAAGAACTTAACCAAATTTCATCAATATCGGAGGGGGTCGAAAATATTCATGATTGATTTCACAAATAATGACCCCTATACTACTTAAGTTTAAATTTTCAGGATGGTGACTTCATTGGAACTTTTTATATTAATAGAAACAGTCTTTGAAATTCTGGTACCAAAATTAATTTTTCTGAATTTTTTTGACGTGCTGAGTCCAAATATGACCTTTGAACTGGCCTATCGCAATTACTTTTCAAGATAATTGCACCTAAATGTTCAAAAAAACACAGTAATAGCATTTTAGCAATTTTCACACATTAATGTGCAGATATCTCGAAAACTAATTGCGATAGGCGAGTTCAAAGGTCATATTTGGTCAAAAACATTCAGAAAAGTGAACTTTGGTACCAGAATCTCAAAGACAAATTTTTTTTTTTTTTGCAAAGGAAAATGCATCGCTTTTTCTTTCCTGTCATTATGTTTCTATTAATATTAAATTTCCAATGAAGTTTCAAAAAAAATCTTGGGGAACGCCATTTTAAAGGCTGTCTCATTACCTATTATTTGCGACCTGACTGAGATCTGTATTGTTATTAGTTTTCGAGTTATCTTTATTTATCTCAGAACGCTTTTGTCAAATATATACGATTTTGCCAATTTTCAAGACCCCATAGCTCGGGAAGAAAAACTACCAGAAGTCCAAAATTTGGCACTATGATTTTTTTGTAAGGGCCCAACTATATTCCAAGTTTCATCAAATTCGAAAGGGGAAAGGTCAAAAATGCTACTTTTTTCGGTTGAATTGAGGTGTTTTAACTCATTTACTAAATAAAAGTACATAAAAGTACAAAAAAATTAAGTTTTTCTGAGGTTGGTTTAGTTCTCCAAAGGGGCAACTTTGTTCCCCTTGATTCGATTTTGCCCATTTTTGAATTTAACCAGCCTATTACCATAAGACATATTTGTGGTTAAACTTTGGAAGTTTACACACAAAAAGCCTTGTCAAGTTACTAGAAAAGTTTCGTAATTTTACCAATATTTGACAACTTTCCTTGTTTTTTTAACAAAAAATTTTTTATCGAAATTTACAGTATTTTTTGTAATTTCACAACTTTTTTGTAATTTTCCAAATTTTTAAGGTTTTTTTACATAAAAATCTAGTAATTTTACGAGATTGCCTTGTATGTTTTATTGCGCCAAAAAAGTTGTAAATTTACAATTTTATTGGTAAAAATCTTGTACAATTACGAAAAAGCTCGTAATTTTTACTAGGAATTCTCGTAAAATAGGAGGTAGCAAAAAATCTAGTAAAGTCACAAAACAAATTTTAAATTTACAATTTTATTGGTTAAAGGCTAGTAAAATTACAAAATTATTGGTAAAATGCTTGTAAAATTACAAGGAATTATTATTAAATAGGAGGTACCAAAAATAAAAAGTTACAAAATTTTCCTATCGATTTACAAGTTTTGTTTTTATATGTATGGGTGTATGTATACTCACTTTTTCATTCCGTGTGTAACGCACCGAAATATCGGTCTAGGACCCCATAAAGTATATATTTTATTGATCAGTGATGGATTCTAAGACATTCTAGCGATGTCCGTCTGTAGATGACACGATACAGTCCAAAATAAAAGAGCTAGACTTTTGAAGTTTGGCACCAATTTGTCTTATATTTCTAGGCAGGTTAAGTTCGGAAATGGGCAAAATCGGAACAAGGAAAAAAAGTTCCCCCTTGGAGAACTAAACCAACCTAAGAAAACACGCATTTTTTACAGGGTTTTTTGCTAAGCAAATGGAACATTTTTATCTCAGAAGAAGTTCAAAATCGCATGGGGAAGGTGCCCCCTAACGTCTCCCACCAACCCCTCCATCCCAAAAAAAAGACGCCATTGGATTTTTTTGAATATTGTTTTTTTACAATTTTGGAGGGTATAACAGATTCGGCACAGCCGAATGTAACACTCTCACTTGTTTTTTTTAGTGTAGCTCTTTTATTTTGGAATGTATCGTGTCCTCTACAGACGGACAGACGGCCGGACGGATATTGTTAGAATGTCTTAGAATCGATCACTGATCAATAATATATATGGGGCATTCCAGGTCATATCACTCACTTTTAGACCCGACCCCTTTCGATTTATTTAATTGTTGGATATATTTTAGTACTTACTAAATGCAACTTGGACACCAATTTTCAGTCTTTTATTACAAGATAAATCAATTTTCAAAATGGCGATTTTTTCAAAAAAATTAAAATTTTCAATCAATTTTTACCAGTTAAAAATATACATACCTTAAAAAAAAGTTGGACAACGTTTTGTTGGTATTTAACTGTTGTTTTAGAAAATAATATAAAAAAGTTATTCGAAGTAATCATCACTTATTTTTTAACGTTTAAAAATTAAAATCAACTTTTTGAAAAAGTCCGAAACCTTAGATTTTTTTTAAATGTCTGAACGTTCTACTCTAAATTACGCAACTTTTAAGCCATAATTCGAGATGTGATCGCAATTTGTTCTATTTCTTTTTTTTTTAATTTTGAAAATTGGACCTTTTATTTTTTGACTCTGATTTATTTTATATGCTGATCCAAAAAAATTAAATTGGTAGATACTGACCGCAACTTACTCTAGATATATTAATTTCGAGGTAAAAATACGCCTCACAAAAATTAAGAACGAGCGGACATGGGTAAGGCGTTCCGCATGGGCCTTGAAGTTTAGGAAACGAATTACTAGGAAAAATATGATTTTTTTTTTTGTTTTCTAAATTTTTTTTTGGTATTTTATGTTAAGTTTAAATTCAAGTCGTTTCAGAAATATAATACGGAGCAAAATGCCTCTCTAACAAGGTACCAAAAACTAAAATCGGTTGAAAATCAGCCAAGTTATTACATTTTCCCCAGGAATCTAACGTGTGGCAGACCACTTGATTAAGCAATACATTCCGATTTTTGAAATTCATTGAAATTTTCTACTGTTATAACATTTTTGTATTCTTCAAGTTCAAATGTAATTAGATGACAAGTATTTTTCATATTGTGTTTTGCTAACATGTTTTAAATTAATTCTAAAAATGTCTGCCTTTTCAACACCCTTTGAAATCTCTATTTTTTTTTTGTTTTAAAATTTGGAAAAACCAAAAAAATATTGCACTGAAACATGTGAATAATGAAAATATTTTATTACAGTAGATAGTTTTAATAAATTTACAAAAAGGGATTCGTATTCTTTAATCAAGTGGTATGACACACGATAGATGCCTGGGGAAGTACTAATAACTTGGCTGATTTTCAACCGATTTTAGTTTTTAGTACCTTACTAGAAAGAAATTTTACTCCACATCATATTTCTGTAACCAGTTGAATTAAAACTTAACTTAAAATACCAAAAAAATTGCGAAAACAGAAAAAATTTCATAATTTGTAATCCGTTTTTTTAAATTTCAAGCACCATGCTGAACGCCTTAGCCATGTGTGATCGTCCCAAATTTTTGTGAGACGTATTTTTACCTCAAATGAATATATTTAGGGTAAGTTAGGGTCAGTATCTACCAATTTATTTTTTGTTTGAGCACCATATAAAATAAATCAGAGCCAAAAAATGAAAGGTGCAATTTTCAAAATTAGAAAAAAAAAAATAGAAAGAATTGTGATCACATCTCGACCTAAAGCTTAAAAGTTGCGTAAATTAGAGTAGATTTTTTTTTGTTTTTTACAAAAAAATCGAAGGTTTCGGACTTTTTCAAAAAGTCGATTTTACTTTTTAAACGTCATAAAATAAGTGATAATTACTTCGAATAATTTTTTTATATTTTTTTCTAAAACTACATTTAAATACCAATAAAACGTTGTCCAGCTTTTATATTTTTTATTGGTCAAAATTAATTAATAATTTCAATTTTTTAATTTTTTTTTTTGAAAAAATCGCCATTTTGAAAAATTTATTACTCAACACCATCTTGGAATAAAAGGCTGAAAATTGGTGTACAAGTTGCATTTAACTAAATACTAAAATATATCAAAAAAATATTAATCGAAGGGGGTCGGGTCTAAAAGTGAATGATTTGGCCTGGAATGCCCTATATACTTTATAGGGTCCTAGACATATTTCGCCGATATTTCAATGCTTTACACAGGGAATGACAAAGTGAGTATACCCCCCCCCCCCCCCCCCCCCTACTGCAGTTGAGGGGTATAAAAATATTAGATTTATTCGATTAAATTTTAAATCCAAATAATTCTCTAGTACTTTGAAACAAAAACATAATTTTGTTTACCAAAACATTTTTACAATAACTCTTTAAGGAAGAGGTGCTATAATAATAATGATTTTATGAAATAGGATACTAAAAAAAAAATTAATGATTTTATGAAATAGGATACTAAAAAAAAAATTAAAACAAACTTTTGTTTTAAAAACAAAACTTTCTAGTTGAAATTTAAAACCAACAACAATTAAAACCATAAAATTTAGGTTAAAGATTAAAAATAAAAATTTTAATAATTAAAAGATTTAATAATATTTAAATAATAACTAAAAATCCAATAAATTTAGTTTTTAAAATTTACATAAAAAAATCTATAACTTACCAACATGTTTAATAGTTAAATTTATCATATCCTTTAATAAAGCATCCACCAATGTATCATTTTTCGAATATAATTCATGTTTAGATATTCTTAGCTGGAATTTTTCTAAATTTGTTGCATTTTTGCTGTAAATAGAATAAAAATGAAAGCGAAATTTTTAAATTCAATTATTAAAAAAAATTGTGTACATATTTTTGATGAATTTTAAAAATATTTTAAAATATTTCTAGCATTTGAAAATATTTTTAGGTAAATATAAATTTAAATCAAATTAAATGTGTTTACAAAAGTTCAATGTTAATTTAGTTTTGCATATAGAGAGCAAAAGTTAAATTTTTAATAGAACATTTATAAATGATGTTACGAGTAAATTCAATGCTAAAACAAATAACAGTAGTAGTAAATATATCACTGCTTATGATTGATATTTATTAGCAACTGCATATTAATCATACGTAATGCGAATTTAAACCAATAACAATACTCTATATAGTTTTCGCACATACTTCTAAAATCCATTTTCTTGAATACATTGTATTACTAAGCGGACCAAGCCCTCTAAACAAACAAATAAAGTAATATTGAAAAAGTGTGTGTTAAAGTTTTACCAATTTTTTTGTAGGTTTATTCTAGCTCGAGGTCATTAGTTTCTTTACTAATTAAAACCATGATATTCCCATAGGATAACTTTCAAAAAAAAAAAATATTTTTCTGTTTTAAATTTAATTATGTTGGTCATTTTTGCAAGATCTAATCGATACGTTTTTCGGAATTTGTCAGATTCCATTGTAAAGATTATTTATTATTATTTTTTAGTATAGTCTGTTTTTAAGATTTGTTTGTTAGTTATTTGACGATCGTGAACTTATTACGATGGTACTATTTCGTCTTCATATTCCCAATGGGAGTAGAGTCAAATATGTATTAATATTTTAGTTTGAACATTAATGATTTGTCATTTTAATTCCCTTTTGCTAATTGTAGTAAAGGGTTTTTATATTTGCTAAATAATCTTGACCATGGAATCTGACAAATTCCGATACACGTGTCAATGAAGTCTTGCAAAAATGACCACGACAAATAAATTTAAAACAGAGATATAATTTTCTTATCACGGTTTTAGTTAATAAAGGATATAATGACCTCGAGCTAGAATGAACCTACCCAAAATATTATATTGTTTGGTTATACTGCGTCGAAAATGTTTAAAATGCATTTTCTAAGGTCTTTTGTCCCCTAGATAAGTCAAATGTATGACCGAACCATGATATTTTTTTATTCCAAACATTTTCTGAAACTTACTAGCAGCGTGTTTTGGACGGGTAATGAAAATTTAAAAAAAAAAATTGGAAAAATAAAAAAAAAATAGAAAAGTTAAATTCGACTTAGCCGAATCTATGAATACCCTCCACAATGCCCTTTTTAAGTGATAGTGAATTTTCTAACGTGAAAAAATAAAATTTTTGATTAGAAAAATTTTATTTTGTGTAAAACCACTTTTTTTTAGTAATTTTTGAAAAAAATTACTAAATTTTTTTTTGAGTGTAAAAATATTTTTTAGTGTAAAATTTTTTTCGAGTGTATTTTTTTAGTGTAAAAGTATTTTTGAGTGACAAAAATACGTTGTAAAATATTTTTGTGACTTACCAATGTTTTAAAAACATTTTTGAGGGGTTGACGGGTTGACTCAGGCCAGGGGAACGACAAATACATATATATGCTAAGCTTCAGCATTCTCAGAAATGTCTTTCGAAAGTTAGCGTGTTTTTTATCTCGTAAATTCACGAAAAACCCTTGCTGAGATTCAGTCTTTTGCTCATAACTTTTGAAACACTGGACTGATTTCACTGGATTGCAATACCAACCTGACCAGGTAAATGCCCACTTCAGGAGCCTCCGTAAAGTAGTTCAAAAGTTAGCGTGTTTGCAACAGACAGACGGACGGATGGACAGACAGACAGACAAACGGACATCGCTATCATGAATATATATTCTTTATGGGGTCCTAGACCATTATTTCGAGGTGTTACAAACGGAATTACAAACTTATATATATATACCCTCTATCGCTAGAGTGGAGGGTATACAAATATGCTGTATATTATTTCTACAATCAGTATAGGGGTTAAAATGTAAATAGTAATCGAATATAAATAACTAAACAATATCAACATAACTCGACTTACGAACTTCTTCCGCTTTGCCACAGAATTGTTTGAAAACTTGCTTGTATAGGTGGCGTATGCTTAATATTGTAATTGCCTTTAAATAACAATCATACGCAACGGTGCACGGTTGTTTATTTTTAATAATTTGGCTATTCAGTAAGTACCCAGCAAAAAATAATCGAGATTTTGGACGCACTGCATAAAAGAATGCACTTCTGTAAGCAAACGAATTTTGATGTTGTTGTATTTTTATGAAATTTGCTTACACAGCTGCATACCGTATGCAGGTGTGTAAGGGAGAGATTTTGTTGGATTACTAACCTGCATACCGGTTGCAGTAAAGTATGGCAGTGACTTAAAAAAATACTTAAAATATTTAAAAAAGTCATGATTTCAATTCATATTCATTGCGCTGATATAAGCGCTTGAAAGAATTGCTCTAAAGTGGGACATTACGAACAAATATCATGCCATACATAAGCAGGTTTGTAAGCAAACAATAAAAATCACTCCCTTACAAACCTGCTTATATGCAAGCAGTATTTTGTGGTGGGTAGGTACTAGGGAGGCCAAACGGGATTGACATTTATAAATCCCGGGATTCGGGATTTTGAAATCGTAACCCGGGATCCCGGGATTTTTCGGGATTTCGGAATTTTTCGGGATTTCGGGATTTACTAAAATTAAACTTTTTAACGTTATCTTTCAAAAAAAAATATATAATTTAATATTTAATCAATTCATTAACACGGAATAATTATCGTTTTAAATATTTAGCACAAAAAATCCGAAAATTTAGGAACAACTTAACTTAACTGGTACTGCTCCAAGTTGTTTATATCCTCCAACAAAATTATGGGGGTATAGTCGTTTTGTCGCTCCATGTGTAACGCCGCAAAATATTGGTCTACGACCCCATAAAATTTAAAAATTATTGATTTATGACCGATTTTAATAGATTCTAGCGATGTCCGACTGTCCTTCCGTCCGCCTGTGGAAAACACGATGCTGTCCAAACCAAAAGAGCTAGACCCTGCAGTTTGGCACGAATATTTCTTATGGTCATAAGTTCGTTAAAGACTTAAGCAGACAACGGATTTAAATAAACCTCTGCAAAACGTTACTTTTTAAAACATTTATTTTGATATCAAAATTATTTGAAAATTAATTTTCTTCGGTCGGCATCTTTTGTGGGCGTGGATATGAAATATTTTTTTAAATAAATATAAAATTGTATTAATAAATTTGTTAGCATTTTTGGAAAGGGAAAGTTGTCCCCCAGTGTTCTCCGCCGACACTGCCGGCAAAACACACCCTATTCAATTTTTTTTCGCTGTTTCTGACATTTTGGAGACATTTATTCAATTTTATAACTTATAACGCTCAATTAAGAACCAAAACTGTTGAATAGAAATTTTACAGCTGGAATACTAAAAGCAGCGTTATATAATAACTAGGGATGAGATTTCCATGCAAATGCATGTTTTTTGTCGATAGTCTTAAAACGATATGGACCAATTATCTTTTCGAATCAAGAAATTTGTGTTAAAATGGCATCGATTTGTTTTTGCATATTTTTGCATATTTTGGTGAAAATGCATATTTTTGCATATTTTGGTTTTAAATGCATATTTTGTGCATATTTCCAACTTTTAAGTGCATATTTTTGCATATTTTGGCTTAAATTAGCAAAAACGCATATTGAAATTTATTTGTTTCAAAAACTACCTTAAATTTTAAAAATCTATTTTGAAAATAAAAAAAATAATTTTTTCTGTTTAATTTTTTTTTTATAGATATTCTTAATTTCTAAAAAAAAAATTCTTATATAAAGTTTTATATGAGTCTATTTAAACACGGCGTTATTTTTTACTTTTTAAGAAGTTTTTTTTTTTAGTGCATATTTTTAGGTTTTTTAGTGCATATTTTGAATTTTTTAGCGCATATTTTAAGCGCATATTTTCGATTTTTTAGTGCATGAAAATCTCATCCCTAATAATAACTCTCGGCAAAATTTAACTGTTTCATAAAAACTGTGTCTCCCTAAAAATGTGATTTGCCTCCCAAAGAGCAAGAGAATTTAAGACCAAGATGCCTTATTTGAAAGGTATATCAAAGACCTTTCAAACGATATCAATTTTGTCTAAATCGCAAAACAAGTACTTGAAAAATATTCTATTTTAATTAAGAAATTCAAAAAAAAAATCCCGAAATCCCGGTTTTGAAAATTGAAAAAAATTAATCCCGGGATTCGGGATTTGTAAAATCCGAAAAATTCCGGGATTTCGGGATTCGGGATTTCCCGTTTGGCATCCCTAGTAGGTACTAAACCAATTGCAGCGAAATATAGTTAACGTAATTTCGAGCTTAAGTTTGGCCGCTGGACACCATATGTCCAATATGGGCACCACCAGAGCTCCGTAAATTAGTTCATGTTTAATACAAAAAACTAAAAAATCCTTTAAAATCACCAACTTTAAATGCGCGTAAAACAAAATCTAGAGCTGAACTAAAAAAAGGCTTTAGGGGTTTGTTATGTAAAATGTCAACTTTCATTTGCTGGTTTCATCCCACTCCGATTGGGAAAGTTCGATTTTGTATCACTGTGTAATTGAAAAAACTAAAAAAATCAGTAGATTATATTGTTAATTTTATAGAAACATATTCTTTATTGTTTTTAAGTTTATATTAAAAAAAAAAGTTTTTGTTTTCATGAAAAAAAAAAATTCTAAAAAGAACAATTTCCAGAAAATGTCTAGCGGATTTCTTTGCTGTTTCGACAGATTTAACCTAGAAAATCATGACGGATTTTTAGCAATCGGTGTCTGCTAAAATTAGAAAATTTCTTATATGGCTCAAAATAGGTGTATTTTCAGAAGATTTTTCTGTTGATTGGACAGAGAATTTGTTTTGAGTGGTAAAGTACCAAAAGTACTCATTGTTACTACCTTAAAATCGGAATTTCCAAAAACCCAGCCTGAGTAGATCTATTTTCCGAGAGGTGAGCCTACAATCTTTATTTTGTGAAGTGCGATGATCAATCAGTAATCGCTCCGCTATTGCATGAGAAGTACTTTTTAATTTTTATAATACTTATTTATATAATTTCCCTTGTAAGTGCAGTATTTACACCCGCAAAAAAAAAAACAAGCACTCAATTGCTAGTCTAGGATCCGAACTTGTTGCCTTAGCTGTTTACCTTTTCGTCAGTTTATGTCTGTCTTTCTATATGTCATGTCTAGTTGTCTGCCAGTCATTCCATCTGTCTGTATGAAAAGTTAGACATAAATATTTTTTTTTTATTAACACAACTTCTTCAATTATTAAAGTGTGATATTTTCATAAAGTCTAGCCGACACCAAAGTTACAAGTTGGCATTTCTTTTTTTTTTATTTTAACATCCGCAATATAATTTTTTTTTGTGCCTGACATTTTTTCATCACGATAATGCAGTAAAAAAAGTTTATTTATTTCTTTTTTTTTTTTGCAAGTTTTATGCTCTTTTGCATTTTTTGCATAGTCTTTTAAAATTTTTTTTTTTTTTGCTCTATAGTATTCCTGTAGCATAAAACAGTTTATTGTGAATTTAAAAAGCATTCTTTGGAAAGAATACAAACCTTTTGTTAAAACACATAAACTCTTGTCTATAAAAGACATTCGTTTTAGTGTATTTGTATGTACCCTACGTATAGTAGAGTGCCTTATTAGTTTATGTTAATGTTTGTAGTTGGAAAATATATTCGACTTAGACTCACATTAAGTATACCGATCGACACAGAATTTACCGGTCGACTCAGAATCTCCATCTGTCTGCCAGTACTTCTCAAAAGTTAAAGCAAAATCGAACCATTTATAACACCGTCCGACAAAAATGAAAAAAAACTCGTTAAAAAGTTGAACTGAATAATATACGTTTGAAACTAGAGACTAAATGTAGTAAAACTGCATTTACAATTTTTCATTTCGTGATCTTATTTTCTTTTAAATGGACTTCAAAGTTTGAGAGGATTAAATTTTATAAAATATTTTTTTAATATTTGTACTTATCCTAGGATGCCACTAGTGATAAAAAATGGAAGAGGAGGATCTCCCCTAAGTTTTCTATTTTATTATATTTACATATCAGCAAAATGTAGAAAGGTTACGTCCTTTCAAAACTTTATCTTTCAATATCATACAAAATTTGTAACAAAATATTTTGACAAAATTTTCAAAGGACTTTATTCACATCCTTTTATAATGTAATGGCAAAATAAAAAATTGGAAAATTAGAGGGCATCCTCGTCTTTAATTTTCCATCACCAGTGGCATCCTAGGACAAGTACAAATATTTCAGAAATATTTTCCAAAATGTATACTGTAAAACTTTGAAGTGCTTATAAAAGGAAACAGGATGACGAAATGAAAAACTGTAAATACAGTTTTACTCCATTTGATCTCTACTTTAAAATGTACATATATCATATGGTTCAAGTTTAACATTGGCTGTCGGACGGTGTAATCCAATAAACAAAACTCACTATCACTGAATTTTTGCGATGTATCAACTGGTCATTCGGTTTTTACATCTACACTTCGGTTGTCACAGTTTCATTACAGTTTTCTCAGTCTCATAAGGCTGTGACTGTGACCAAACAGAGTTCAGGTTCTGACAACCGCACGACCGGCTATGTAATTTACGGTTTTTGGCAACTGGATTTCTCTTGTGAGTTTTCAAATAGTGAAACCTAATGGTGAAGGGTATTAAAAGGACGGCCTTGACCAACCAAAATTATAAATAGCGAAACCTCATGGTGAAGGGTATTAAAAGGTCGGCCTTGACCAACAATTTTTTTCAAACAGGTTCTTTTTTATATTCCCAACAAAACTTTTCATACTAATACTAGCGATCCGCTTATTTTTTTTTAATTAAAATAAGTAAGAAAATTATAGTCGGTCAAGACCGACCATATAATACCCTACCCCAGTGTTTCCTGGAAAATGGATCCTAAGTTCAAATATGGACTGATTGGGTCTAACTTTTGTCAAATCTTTAATGAGTGTAAAAAACGCACATCAAGTTAATGTGAAATAGGCTTTTATTTGTTGCCAATGAACCGCTTTATCTAAATATCGGCCAAAATTTGTATATGGAGCCTAAGTCCAAAAATGGTCCGATTGTTATCAGATTTGATAAGGTTATTAAAGTTATTAAATTAATGTGAATATTGGGAAGGTGGTTTGATTCGAAGACCTTTTTCCTACAGAAAGAGTCTCAGATTCTGAGACCTTTTTCTAATAGAATAAGTTTCATTTTTTTTGTGACCTATTTCCTTTCAAAAAGTCTCAGATTCTGAGACCTTTTTTCTTTTAAATAAGTCTTAAATTCAGAGATTCTCCTTTTTCCTATAGAAAAAGTCTCAGATTCTTAGGATTTTTTCCTATCGAAAAAGTATCAAATTCCCAAAAATTGTTCCTACAGAAAACATCTCAGATTCTGAGATATTTTTCCCTAGAAAAAGTCATATTTTATACGAAAATTGTAACGTTCACAACAATTTTTGCCAAAGAAATTTCCTCTTCATAATAAGAACTTCCAGATTAACAAATATGTTTTCACAAAAAAATTCTAGATTTAGTCACATTTTTCCGGTAAAAATTTTCAGATTTTTCCTATAAAATTTTTTAGGTTTTTCGTTAAAAATGTTTAGATTTTTTTCTAACAAGGGAAGTATCTCAACCCTTGTGAACCGATTTGCCTGAAACTTAAAATATTGATAAAAGAGACAATTCTAAGGTTGATGTGTCTCGGCTTATCGGCCATATTGGGGATTAAGGGGTTCAAAATATGGGTAAAAAATGGCGAAAAACGGTTTTTTGGATTTTTAAGCCATTTCTTTTTAAGAAACTATATGATTTTAACATATCGCTCATTTACTTGTATAGTGTCATAACTCAAAATATGTGGTTTTTGAGTAAACCATACAGAATTATTTGTTTTATCCTGCTTTATATTGTATCAAAAATTCGTATTAATATCTTCTAAACTCACCGTTTGAGAAGAGAACACGCCATTATAACAGTTTCTATGTACGGGCCTTTTGCAATGTAAAACAAGTTTCAATTGTAAACTTTAAACAGGTTTTCTGTAAAATCAAATATTTTGCGTTATGACACTATACAAGTAAATGAGCGATATGAGAATAAAGGTTTTTTTAATGCCTATCGAACGGTGCTATAACCTTCGGCTTCTTTAAATATTTTTTTCATGAAAATGTGTAAATTTTGGGGGGTGTTTATATGAAGAAATAGAGCTACGATATCTATATGAATATGAAATAATCTTTATTAAATTTAAGCTGACACGTAATTTTGCTTTTGACGATATTCCTGTTAGTTTGGGAGTTATCAAAATTTTCCCGAAGGTCCACATTATTTCATAAGGGGACAACGAAACTTTTAAACACGGATAATATCCGTCAGATATGGCCGACAAGTCGAGAGACTCCTACCCTTAAATCGTCTTCATTATAAATGAAGGGCTAACTGCAAAAACGTGATAAGCAACATTTAATTTTTTGGTGTTTTTCGCCTTCCACTGATGTTCCATTGAAATATATTTGGCAGGAGTCTTGCCTAAACTCTTTGTACTAGTATCTTGAGAATGAAGTTCTTCAAAAGTTCGATTTTCTACATTATTTCAAAAGTTTTAAGGCAAAATCCACCATAAAATGAAATGTTGCTTATCGAGTTTTTACAATAAGCCCTTCATATAATTTAAGTTTCAGGCAAATCGGTTTATAAGGGTTGAGATACTTCCCTTGTAAGAAAAATTTTCGAATTAAATTTTTTTTTTCCTTTTTAGAAAATGTTCTTCTTTTTCTTTCTTTTCCTTCTGTTTTCTTTTTTTTTTTTTTGTTTTTTTCGTTCTTTTAATTTTTTTTTTTTTTTAAATTTGGTCTGGTGGGGGAAATTTCCCCTTTTTAAGGAAATTTTTTAAACTAATAAATTTTAATTTGTGTTTTTGCTAATGTATGTAAAAAAAAAAATTTTGAAAAAAATTTCCGCGAAAAAAAAAAATTTTGTTAAAAAAAAAAATCCGCGATTTTTTCTTTTTTTGTCAAAAAATGTCTTCGTTCTTGTTTAAATACCATTTGGTGTACAATTATGTCCACATTTTGTATTTTTAGGTTATGTTGAATGTACTAAAATTTTTGAGGTATCCTTACATATTCGTTCATAACTTTTGAACCGCTGAACCGATATCGCTCAAATGCAATACCAAACTTCTAGGGAGAACTTCCAATAAATATGTTAAGTTTCAGTCATCTCCGTGTAATATTTTGGCCGTGATCACCATTTCCACAGACAGACAGACGGACATCGAATGTCTTAAAATCGATCGGGGACTATGAATATATATGCAAACTAATGACAAACTTATATATACCCTCTATCACTAAGTGGAGGGTATTTTAAAGCAAATCTTGGTTCGGAAAGATGTTTGGTCGATATCGATTTTAGACTATCGATAAAAAAACATGCATTGGCATGGAAAGCACATCACTAGTTATTATATTTGCTAAATAGTCTTGACAATGATATCTGACAAATTTTTGGAAACAAGTGTCGATTCGGTCTTGTAAAAAATTTCAACATAAATAAATTTAAGACAGAAAAATAATTTTCTCGAAAGTTATACTATAAGAATGTCATAGTTTTAAATAGTAAAGGAAATAATGACCTCGAGCTTATAATAAACCTTCTCAAAATATAAAAATATTTTTTTTAAAAACTTTGCTGGATTATTTTTACCGTTTATTCATTGACTCTGAGGTAGTTGTAAATAACTGACAAACATTTGTTAAGTACGAGTAGGTACATAAAATTGAAAATTCAAATGAAATGAAATCATTGCTTTTAGTTGATGTTTTTATTTTTTTTTTTGTAATCCTGCTTTAGTTCATTCTTTTTAAAGAGAAAAATAAGGAAATGTGGAAATGTGGAAACATCAGTAGTAACAGTAACATGAGTATTTATGATTACAATGGTTTTGGAATTTTCAATGAAGTTACAAAAAAGAAAAAAAAAAAACTGGAAAAACGACAACTTCCTGCAGTAAAGTCGGTGGCAGCATAAAAGTAGCAACAGCAAAAAAAAAAAAAGTTATAAGTAACTAAAAATCATGTTCACAGAAAAACGACAGTTACATTTTTCTTGTTTTTTTTTATTCTTATTGTTTCTGCTACACGCGTGACAGTTTATATTTTATGTTCAGGAAATGATGATTTTCATCATTTTTTTTCAGTTCTTTTTCTTTTTGTTGTTTTCTTATGAAAAATTATGAATAGACAATGGAAAAAAGTTGTCATACACATATAAAATACTAAATAAAATGATAAAATATGTTAAAACCGTAGGAAAAAAAATAATATTGTAGAAAAAAGAAAAGGAAGTTACAAGTCTCCTGCATAGTAATAAGTCATGTCCTTATTATCCTGTTTTGTGTGTTGTTTATATATATGAAAAAAAAAAATTAAATAAAACAATTAAATATTCATTTTGTGTACACAAAACAACATGTTTTAAAAGGTAGAGAGGGAAAATCTCTGCAATATTATATTTAAAGTAAGTGTAACCTTATTAAATCTGAACCAATATTTAGGTAAATAATAAATAGTAGTATATGTTTTTGGATCGTTTAACCTTTTATACAATTTTGCCAGTCTATGTTTAAGTTAAAACATGCATTTTTTGGATTCAAAAAGATGCACTCAAAAGAAAACCTCTGTCAAAAAATCTGTTAAATGTCTTTTAATTTAAAATGACAAATTTTTAGCTGATTTTTCTGCTGAAATGAATATTTTAACAAAATTGTCTGCCAATTAATTTACAAAAACAACAAAAATGTTGCAGAACTTGTACCAATTCTGTTTGCCTAGTTTTTGTGCAGGTTTTCAGCAAGTTATTTTGCTTATTTAACGGATATATTTAGTTATCTTTTATTAAATAGTTTTTGTAAATATCAACCTCACAAAAATGCAAATCAAATGTCACTATCGAAAAATTAAAGTGGACGAATATATATAGCTCCCACTTAAGTGCGTCACACATTGGGAACTTTGTATGGAAAAGGCGCGCATCGAAGTTTTTTTGTTATAACTCTTGAACGGATAGGAATTTCACGACATTCTTTACCATTATATAAACTGGAGACCTTAACGAACTCACACATGTGGATTGGACATTTTTCGCATTAGTACCCTACTTGTAAATTTAAGGCAAAGTTGGTTAATTTATTCATATAAAAAGATAAAATGGTGGTCAATTATTTAAAACTGTTACGGATTTTAAGTGACAATATAACAGCTTACCATTCAATACAAAGTGTTTCTTTCATATTTTGGCAAAGTCTACACCCTACACTAAAATAGCCTGCAAAATTAACTGCTTTCTATCTTTTATCATTTTCGATTTTTTAAACAAAAATAATGGGGAAAATATCAAACAAAGAAGCAACACACGCATTATTATACGCATTATTTGCAATAATTGTTAAGTTATTTGGAAAAAAAAAATATTATAAAAACATTACTCTATAATCAGTACTTTCAACTTGTCTGTGTGTCTTATTAGGGATATATTTGGATCGGACTCAATCATAACCATACTAAAAACATCTTGCAGGTTGTTTGTTTTTGAGTTTTCTCTGTTAAAGTATCTTTTATAGCTTTTAAAATGCCTATGTGATCTTTTCAAAGCCTACTCCGATAATTGCCATGAAAGAAGGCAAATATTTTTTTAAATGATACTTAATTAGTTAAGGGTAATTTTAATACCAACGGGCAATCACAATTCTTGTAAAAATAGGGTCATGAGCTAGAATTGTATGCAAAGTGGGACTCATGGTTCACCAACCATGCTTTTCAACTTATAATTTTGCAGTTCCATGTATGTGTTTTCTAAACTTAACTAAATTATTTTTTTCATTTGCGTTGATACACAGAAGTATTATAACAACCCGTTTAATAATATCTTTTACTATTCCAGTTATTTTGGCCGCAATTGCGGTCAAGAAAGCCTTTTAGTTACAAGCATTAGGTAAAACTCCTTTTGCATTAATAAAGTGAGGTAGGGTATCAAAATCAATAATTATTGGAAACCGCGGTTGTCTGTTAACAATATAGGTCATTTAAGTAAAATTTTGTAATAAAACGATTAACAGTAAATTTTGTTAAAAATAATCACTTTAAAAATACTTATTTTTTCGTTAGTAGACCCCACTTTAAACCTCATTTCAGGGCGCAGCTGCAACTGGCTGCAAAAGTTTCTACCCCAGGAGTATTATGTAATACTTCTATTTTATTGTACAAAAAGAATCGCCATTCCCTTCCGTTCCCCACAAAAGTTGCAATCCAAAATATAAATAGTTTTTTTCTAATTTTTCAAAAATTGACACTTTTTGATGGCCTGTATTTCCTACTTAAAAAGAGTAATATTAAAAACCATAAAATGGGTAACAAAGTTAATAGTTATAGCTACAATCTCCACATAATTTCAGGAAAATCGCATTATTGGAAGTAGTTTTAAAAAATAAAATAAAAAAAGTCTTCAAAAAAAATTATTTTTTTCAAATTTGTGCAAAAAGTCCTTACTTTGAATTTATGTCCTGACTAAACTAAGCTATGGATTTTTTTCTACACCCAAAAAAAAAACGTGGGTATTCAATACTAAAAATTTAACTAAATTTTAGTCCAAAAGGACCTAGTGCAGGAATTGGTAACCAATACTAAAATATTTTACTAATATTATTCAAAACCAGTAAAAATTACTAATTTTAGTACCTTGAAGTTACTAAAATTAGTAACTAATTAGTAGATTTTTGTACAAAATCACTTACTAAACCTTTTACTGTAGAATTATTTTGAGTGTATGAACGATTTTCTTTCTCCTAGGGTGTCTACTAAACGAATCCGAGCATTTACTGTAAATAACTAAACATTTGTTTGGCTCTCAAATGCGCGTCTAGGATCCAATGTGCGTCACTAACTCTTTTGAAGATGATAAGTTCTGCAGTTCATGCACTCAAACTAAACTAAAAAAAATTCAAATCCATCTTTAGGATGACAACTTTAAGAAGCTTTTTTATAATAAGTGTAAATGTTTTGTTTTTTATTCTTTCATGTATGATTCTAACATATTTTTTAAGTATTTACCACATTTTAGAAAAGATTATAACTCTAAAATTCTTAAAACATAATGGGCATAATCCCAATTGGGATTATGCCTATTCTCTGTATGGACGTAGGCCGAAACTTTTTCGATCATAACCCCCATTCAGTTATAATTGTGCACTTATGCTCGTAATTTCAACAAGTAGGTAACTATGGGTGTAAAATACCTAATAGATATCTTGCCGATAAAATAACAATGAAAATTATATTTACCTAAGAGTTAAGTTTACGAAATTTTACTTACACGGTAGATATCTATGCACCGATAGTTATCTGCTTGTTGAAATTACGACCATAAGATAAATAACATTTACACATGTCTTCAGTGAAATTTGATGGCGGTTCTTTTCTTAGAACACATTAACCCTTCATCTCCTATTTTTGGGGGTTATTTTATCCCCTTTTTTAAATATCGTCGTTATTAAGACGTGCGTTTAAATGGTTAAAATGTTCCACAAAAATGTTTTGCATCAAATTTTACTAAGTGTTGTCAAAGTCCAAAAAAATCATGCGAGATAAGCAAAATGCGTAAAAATTTAAAATTGTAAGGTACTATATATTGTAAAATTGTGTTTACCAGAGCAGAGTAAAATAGTAGTAAAAAATTTATAAAATCTACATCTGAGTTAAATATTGTTTATACATTTCTCTAATAAAATTTAATGGCGGTTCATTTCTTAGAACAATTAACCTTCTATCTCCCATTTTAAGGGGTGATTTTAGACCCTTTTTCAAATATTCTTATTGAAAACCACTAAAATCTGCGTTTAAAGGGTTAACATATTCTACAATTATTTTTTTTCTTAAAATGTTTACTAGAGCTTTTTAAAAGCCTCCGTTTGAGCCTACAACTCTATTGAAATTCAATGCTAAAAATTATTTTTGAATATTTTAACCCTTGAAACGCACGTTTAATTGATGTGCAATGATGATATTGAAAAAACTTGAAAACTACAATGGGCCATAATTGTTTTTTAATTTTTTTAATTTGAGACAAAAAGAATCGCACGAAAAAAATTAATAAATTTTTTTTTTGATAAAAGTGAACTTTTGTCAAAGATAGCCATTATAGCCATTAATAAAAATATTTTTTCTCATTAAAGGAATGAAAAATACGCAACTTTTCTTTTAATTATCAGAAATATGTAGCTTTGACCTACAAAAAAAAAAAAAATTGGGGAAAATTTAAGATGACGGATTTTAGATTTATTCCATCAAATATGGAGGTTTTTTAACTTTTTACCAAAAACAAAATTCACTTTTTTAATAAATTAAAAATATTTAAATTAAATAAATTAATTTCCGTAAAAAATTCAGATAATTAATAACACTGCGGAACACTAAAAAATAAACAAGAGTTACGACCATCATTTCTATATATTTCGGACATGCTGATTCGAATGGCGTACTCCGTTTTTCGATGTATGGTACAGTTTTCTTGCAAATTGTCGTTAAAGATTTGCTGATTTCAAGCCAGTTTTTTAACAAAACAATTTGCAAAGTTAATGATTTATAAAATTTATGGCATGGAAAACAAAGATATGACTTGTAGCAATATTTCTTATGCTAATTTGGTTTAAATATTCTCATCTTAAGCCCTTAAATTCGCGAATTTCTTCATTTTTTGAGGTTTTCGCGAATTTAACCGCCAAATTGGTCTTTGATAAAAAACTTGCTTTTAGTGAATCAAAGAGGCACCCCTTACAATACGAATAGTGGACAAAAAACTGCTATGTTATATGGACCATCATGATGAAAATCGCGAAAACCCGTTTTTTTGTATATGGCAGCATCACTTTACGAGATGATTTAAGGCTCCATCTTTTAGTATATAATGTGGTAACCTTAAACAACTAACTGACAAAAAATTTGGCCAAAAAAGTTTTCATTTGCGAAAGTTATCTTAACAAAAACCATTATTTCAGTGTTTGCCATACAATAATTACCGTTTTTGTTAAGATAACTTTTGCAAATGAAAACTTTTTTGGACAAATTTTTGGTCAGTTAGTTGTTTAGGGTTACCACATTATATACTAAAAGATGGAGCCTTAAATCATCTCGCAAAGTGATGCTGCCATATACAAAAAAATGGTTTTTCGCGATTTTTATCATGATGGTCCATATAACATAGCAGTTTTTTGTCCACTATTCGTATTGTAAGGGATGCCTATTTGATTCACGTAAAGCAAGTTTTTTATCAAAGACCAATTTGGCGGTTAATTTCGCGAAAACCTCAAAAAATTAAGAAATTCGCGAACTTAAGGGCTTAAGATGAAAAGATTTAAACCAAATTAGCATAAGAAATATTGCTACAAGTCATATCTTTGTTTTTCATGCCATAAAATTTAAAAATCATTAACATTGCAAATTTGTTTGTTGAAAAACTGGCTCGAAATCAGCAAATCTTTAATGACACTTTGCAAGAAAACTGTACCATACATCGAAAAACGGAGTACGCCATTGAAATCAGATGTCTCAAATATATAGAAACGTTGATCACACCTCTTGTTTTCTAAAATAGTGGTCAGTTTTGTCACGCAGTGTAATATATATAGTATATTATATACCAACTACGAAAATTTATTTCGCACCATTTCGTAAAATATTGAATTTTTTGTGAAAATTAATGTAAAACTTCAACAAATCATTCATAGCAATCAATGCAAAAACGCCTAAAATCGCTCGACTTTGAAGATCCCTAGTAGATCTAAAAATTGATTTTGTTGGAGATTCGTTTTTGGTACCTAATTAGCTATTAAGTATATAAAATTCATAAATTTCTAAGACCATGAACTTTTATACCATACACCACTATAAGTACACTCAAAAAAAAAAATTGTAAAATTACAAGAAAAACTTGTAACTTTTTTTTTGCTACCTCCTATTTGACAAAAATTCCTAGTAATTTTACAAACTTTTTACCAATAGTTTTGTAATTTTACAAGGTTTTTACCAATAAAATTGTAAATTTTAAAATTTTTTTACACGATTAAATTTACAAGGGGGGCTTCGTAACTTTACTAGATTTTTTGCTACCTCCTATTTTACGAAAATTCCTAGTAATTTTACTACAAGCCTTTTACCAATAATTTTATAATTTTACAAGCAATAAAACTGTAAATTTACAGTTTTTTTGCGCAATTAAAATTACAAGGAATTCTCGTGAATTTAGTTGATTTTTTTGTAAAAATATCTTGGAAATTACAAAAAAAAAATAATGTAAATTTCGATCCAAATTTGTTTGTTAAAAAACAAGGAAAACTGTCAAATATTGGTAAAATGGGATTACGAGACTTTTCCTAGTAATTTGACAAAGTTTTTTTTTGTGTCTACAGGGTATAATGAGTTTCTGCTGATGTTCGTAACTACCCGAAATATTGGTCCTAGATCTACCTTCAAGCACACCGATCGACTCAGAATTACTTTTTGAGTCGATTTAGCGATGTCGGCCCGTCCGTCCGTCTGTCCATCTATCGGTTTAAGCACCTGTATCGTCAATCAATTGACTTGAAATTTGAAACTTAAGCATCTTTTGGCCCAAGGACGAAGCCTACTGAAATTGGAAAAATCGGTCCATGTTAAGACCTATTGCCCATACAAAGGACACCTTTGAATTTGGCTTAAATGACTCTAATAACCGTATTATAATAGGTACTGTTTGAAATTTAACAGGTAATCAAATTTTGTATGCACAAATCACTTTTTAAAATTTTGAAGGAATCGGTCCTTTTTGTGGTCCCCATACAAACCACCCTCCCGATATTTACATAATTCCCTTAAAATTCATGAAAATGCTAAATATTTGATTCAATTTTTATTTATAGATGTTAAACGCGTACTTTGGTAACCTAATCTATTTAGAATACATTTGGACCATTTTTGGACTTAGCCCCCCATATAAAAATTCCGACCAATATTCAGTTAAATTGGTCTATTGACAAAAAAAAAAATAAACCAATTCCACTAAAATTTGATCTGTGTGTGTTTTTTACACTAAAAAAAGATCTAACAAAAAGTAGGTCAACTCGGTCCATGTTTGGACTTGGGACCTATTTTCCGGAAAACAATGGTGTAGGATATCATATAGTCGGTCTTGACCGACTATAATTTTCTTACTTGTTTTGTTTGGATTATGTCTAAATTATTTTCGGTCATACACTCAAAAAAAAAAACTGTAATGTTAGCAAAAAAAGCTTGAAAACCTACAAGAAAATTTGCTGATTTTGAACCCACAATTTTTTTGCTAAAATTAGCAAAAATGTTTTGCCAATAATTAGTTAACTAAATTGTTTATTTTTTTGAACTTAGTTCATACACATCTGAGGACCCCATTGGGTTCGGACCCGATAGGTCCAGACCCCGATGGGCCTAGACATAGTTGGGTTCCTTAAAAATCGTCATAGTTTTTGATCCAAAATTTGTGTCCGTTTCGCTCTACCTTGCTTAGTTTTAGAGATACGTGATTATAGGGGACCACTGGGGTCTTGAGAATAAAAAAAACTCGATAACTTCAAAAATATTACTCGGAGAGCTTTTGAATATTTTGCGATCTTGTTCTTGGACTTTTTGTTGTGTCGGCAATATTTACCGAGACATGAGCATTTTAAAAATTTTCGGGAATGCTAACTTTTTTGGATCCAAAGTTAGGGTCCATTATGGTCCACACATGTGAAGAGGACCGGCTAGAGTCCGAGAACCAAAAATGGCCTCCATTTTGCTCTATCTGGCTTAGTTTCCGAGATAGCACCATTTTAAGTTTTCTGAAGATAAAAAAAAATTTACCATTTATTTTGCTAATATTAGCAAAAAAGCTTGTAAAAATTTGGTCAACTCAATTTTAAATCTAGCAAAAAAAATTAGTTCAAATTTTGTTTAAAATTGCTAATGCGTTAAATGAAGTTTACAAGATATTTTTGCTAACATGCTAATCTCAACTAAAAATTTGCTAAAAGTTAGCTAACCAGCATTAGCAAAAAAAATAGTAAATCTACTAATGTATTATTTTGAGTGCAGTCCCCACTACTGTTATTGGGATAATAACCGAATTAATTTCGGTCATAATTCCTTTAACGAAAATGTGGATTATGTCCGTGGATATTATATCATGTCACCGAATTCTAAGGCGATCCATATATAAATAACACCCACCTTGTGCGACTTTCGCACTTTTTAAACGGATAACATTCTCTCTTTCATCCTTCGACATCTTGATAAGTTTTATTGAAACTAACAAATCGCTACCTCAAAATACGAAGGTCGTATGTACTTTTTTTCGACATATATATTCGGAGGCAAAAACGCTAATAAGTAATTTTTGATTATTATAACAGTAAATTTGACTTAGGCTGATGAAAACAGAATAATCAGACTATATTCAATCCAAATCTGGAGAGAATTCATAAGGACATTTTTAAGATATTCGATATTTAACACTGTCTCTTGAAATTTCTATTTTGCTACATATGATATTCGTATTTAAAGGTAGCGAAATGCATATGAACCCTGTATTACAAAACAAAGGAAGGGTAAACAAATATTTTCATTATATTAGGTCTATATCACTTGGGTTATATTCCATGTCATAGTAAATCACAGACCCAGACTATTAACATAAAATGTTTACCCATAAAACATGATTCTATGTATTATTTTCATACTTCCGCACAACATCATTACAGTTAATACAAACCATCAGTACTGTATGTACAACTATAACAACACACACTACTACAAAAACATCCTTTTTAACCATCATCATGGCCAACACAGAAACCATCACCAACCATTACCATTAGGCCAAGGATAACAAAACTATTAAGTTTCCTTAAACAAAAAAAAAAAAAAAAAAAGAGTGGAAAACTAAAAACAAATGAAAAAAAACAAGAAATTTTATAAATTATAGTGTTTACCATTTTTAAACGTTTTTAACGACCTATTTTTCATGTTTTTTAAAATCGCCCCAAGGCCAAGTCTTAACATGCCACAAAAGTTTGTATTGCAGCTGCTGCCTGCCTGGCTGCCTAACTGCCAGCCTTCTGGCTGCCTTTCAGCTTTAGCATCAATGTCGTCTTTCCTCTGTATTGCTCAATTGCCCTTAAGTAAAATTTTTTCGTTCCTTCCATATTACTTAAGGGTATATAAATGCCTGTTTTTGAGTGTGTCTTTAAATGGTGATGTATGTATATTTTGCACATTTTGCTCCTGCTGCTGCTGTTGCTATTGCTGGTGTTATTGTGTTTGTTTTCATTTTTGTCTCTGTTGGTGTGGAATAAAAAGGCTTTTTAAAACCAGCTTAACATTTACATTTCAGCACCGTTAGTGGAGTTTGAGGCGTTCCTCCTCCTTTAACACTGCTCCATAAAATGTAGTTATCATTTGTTATAATATGTAACAGAGAGAGAGAGAGATGGGGGCACCTAGTGTTTATGCTACTGGCAGAGTTTATGTTTTTTATGTTTGCATAAAAATAGTGTTACGACGGTATGTAAGCATCCCATTCACTTTTCCACTCACGTTTTAACTATTCCATTTGTCAATTTTTTTTTTTGATATTCTAGGGTTTTAGCGGTTACAAAAATCCTTTCTTTTTTAAAAAAAAGATTCTGTGATTCTTCCATTAAGTTTCTGTCAGCTTTGAGGTTTTTCATAGCTATTCATCATAAAACCACAGTTTAGTTATACTTAATTATATACGCAAATAAATAGAAAAGATAAATATACGAAAAAAGGAAGAGAAACTTAAAAAAAAAAAAAATATTTAAGTATTTAAGTCAAATGTTTATTTATCATTAGTTGAACTATTTAAAATACGAGATTAATCAGAGAATTTCAAAATAAACAAGTAGAAAAATTTAGTTCGACTTGGTCAAATCTATGAATGCCCTCCACAATGCCCCTTTTAGTTAATATAATTTTCTAACATAACAAAAATTTCATTAAATTTTTTTCAGTAAATTTTTTTTTTTTTAATTATGTAAGTAAATTAATTTTTTTTCGGTTGCAAATATTTATGAGCAGCGAAACTAAAAATATGCTCTAAAAACACAATTTATTCGCTTAAAAAATGCCCTCAAAAAGGAAAAGATGCTCAAAAAACAATTAAAATATGCTCTTGAAAAATTCTTTCCTCTTTTATACGGTGTTTTTAACAATTTGTTAGAGATTTAACCCAAAAATACAGTTATATGGGGGAGTTAGAGGGTTAAAATGTTCCACAAAAATATTATCCTTAATATTTTCTAGAAAGTTGCTGAATATATGGGCAAAAATATTTTTTTGCAACTTTTTGACACTTTTTTTGAATTTTTATTTATGGCACATTATTATCGTTTTGTACGATTATAAGCTGATACTAAAACATGCGAAATCGGTTATAGTAACTCACTTTCATCAATGCGTGCGAAAGTTATGGCCGTTTTAAGTTATAGACGATTTTACAAAAATTCTTAAAAATCCAGTTTTTGGTCGATTTTAAAAAATTTGGCAAATATTTATAGAACATAAGATGGAGCTATAAATATTGTCCAACATCTATGTCCTATGTTTATTATTTCGCGAGATACACTGAAAAATATATATTTTTAAATATTCTTTTCACCTTCATTAAGAGCAGCTAAGAACTCATTAGGTTAATTTTTTTAATATGGCTAAGAAGAAGAGAAAATTTCCAATATTATGCAAAAAAATCATTCAAATTCCTCCAACCGTTCAAAATTTACAACGGTTTAAAAATGGCTTACCATGCCATATTATTGCATTTTTAGTACCAATTATAAAGAAAACGCATTTTTTCATTTTAAGAGTTGTTTTAGAACAAAAACAGAATGTACGATAAGAATATATACGGGAACTGTTTTCAGATGATTCTAGAACTACGAATTATACAGATGAAATTCAAGAACTTTCAGGTCCGTCCATTACGAAAGAAGAAATTAGGAAAGCCATACAAAATTCAAAAAATAATAAGGTTGTAGGTTTTGATGAGTTGCCTGCAGAGGTTATTAAACTATTAAATGATGAAAACTTAAATATCCTTCATAAATTATTCAATGAAATATATGATACTGGTAACTACCCTGATGACTGGCTAAAATCTTCCTTCATCACAATACCAAAGAAAATGCTGGACGATGTCAGGACTATAGGTTAATCTCGCTCATGAACCACGTTTTGAAAATATTTTTAAGAATAATTCAACAAAGGCTTTATGGAAAATGTGAAGCATCTGTTGGTCGTACTCAGTTTGGGTTTAGGGAAGCCATGGGAACTAGAGAAGCTTTATTCTGCATCCAGGTTCTTGTACAAAATTGTAGAGATGTTCAAAGGGATGTTTTTCTTTGTTTTATTGACTACGAAAAAGCGTTTGATAGAGTGCAGCATGATAAACTGATTGAAATTCTCAAGTCACTAAATATTGATGGAAAGGATATACGGTGTATCAAGAATTTGTACTGGGGGCAAGTAGCAGAGGTCCGTGGCAATGATTTTAGCACAAGTTATATACCCATTAATAGAGGAGTTCGTCAAGGCTGTAGTTTGTCTCCTCTTCTTTTTAATATTTACTCTGATGTTATATTTCAAGAGGCCATCGGAAACACCAATGCGGGTATCATGGTAAATGGACAATTTATCAACAACATCCGATATGCAGATGACATAACAATTCTTGCAGATAACATGGAAGATCTGAAACTACTAGTACAATCGGTCAATGTAAGTCGAACAAACACAACATACTCAAACGCTACACTTTCCATCAACAATCAGAAAATAGAGCGAGTTAAGAAATTTTTATACCTTGGTTCCATGATACGTGATGACTGCACAGAAAAAAATATGGAGGAAACAAATTTGAGTAATCACTTGTTTAATTTTTTAAAAAAAATTTGAGTAATTTTTTAATTGACGCAATTAAAAATTTACTCAAAAATTGAAAATAAAATTTGAGTAAATAATTTAATACAAATTTAATATTTTTTTATTTTTTTTTTTCTCTTGGTGTTTTGAATTCTCATTTAGTTTATTGTTTTTTGTATATGTAAATGAAAGTTTGAAATCATCTTTATAAAATTTTACTTTGTCTTGAAGACATAAGTATATTTGGTAAAGTTTGTAAAAGCAATTTTTTTGGAAAAAAAAATTAGAAACTTTTTAAACTTTTTAAAAAAATAATTTGATACATTTTGAGTAAATTTTTACTTGACACAATTAAAAAGTTACTTAAAAATATTAAAAAATTTTAAGTAAAGATTTAATTGTGTGAATTAATAATTTACTCAAATTTTTTATTAAGCATTTAATAATTTTTTATTAAAAGTTTACTCAATACTATTAAATCGTTTACTGGTGGAAAATTGAGTAATTTTTTACTCAATAGTATTAAAAATTTACTCAAATTTTTTTTTTATTTTTTTCTGTGTGGGACTGTGATGCCGAAATAAAAAGACGAATTGAGATAGCTAGGTCAACGTACACAAAATATTAAAAAATCTTATCAAGCCGTGAGATTAACTTGTCTCTTCTTGGACGGGTCTGCGGACTATAGGAGATCTCATACACACTGCAAGAAGCCGAGAAGAGTTTTGTAGAATAGTTAATAATATATATAAACAAACAAAATTATTGTCAAGTATATATTTTGTAATTAATTTGCATGTAATCACTTATATCCAGTAATGGATTGGTAATAAAAGAAGAAGAAGAGTTGTTTTAATAAAACAAAAGCAAAAAATATTAGAAAAATAAAAAAATAAAAATCTTTGAGGATGCTTTTTAAGGTTAGGAAAATTTTGTTTTATTTGTAATTTTTACAATCTTCAAAATTTTTTAACGCCCATCCGATTTTTCAATAAGGTATTGAAAAAGCTTTAGATTTTTTTTTATTTCAAGTGATTTGATGCAGCGGCTTGGATGTGCCATCGCAAAATGTTTGGAGATAAAAGTGCAGATATTTCCGCTTACAATGACTGTGTTTGCTACTGCAAAACGCCAAAACAAAATTTGCGAATTTTTAAAATTTTTAAAATTGTCCCCTAAAACTTTTGCAATTCAAAATTTTAAGATGTCCACTTGACTCGGACGTGTTAATAATGAAAAACTTTAACCCCAAAAAGCGCTGACCAATTTGAAATAAAATTGCGAATGTGCCCGGCGAAAAACAGCTGTTTTCCAAAAAATTTCGTTCATTCTCTTAATTTTTGAGGAGACGGTACAACGCCCCTAGCTAGGGCACATTAAGTTGTTCTTCAATAAGTTGTAGGTAATTACAGCTGCTATCGACTATTCGGAATTCAATTATGTTAATGCGCACACATTCCATGGCCAAAAAAACAAAAAATTATAAAAAAAGCTCAAATTTGGTTTCAATTTTGGACCCCCCCCCCTACATTTTTTGATTAAATGATATTCAGGCAGGTCTATTAATGTCAGATTTATCTCTAAGGTATAATCAGTCTATCGTATGGTGGTTGACATCTAAAACAAAAAACCAAGGAAGCAAAATAAAAAAGAATGAAAAAACATTGGTTAGTTTCAAGCCGATTTTACCCAATTTTTAGACTTTACATGGCTACAAATTTTGCAGAAAAGAACTTTTGGGCAAACAAAAAAAATTGGGACTAGTTTTTTATATTATTGATCTTTCTGTATTCACAGATTCATGTAAATGTGTGGCAAAAAGAAATAATTGACTGCTAAACTCAGGTATCAAGATGTGCAAAAGAAAAATATTCTTGCCCATATACTAAACTTAGATCAAAAACAGGCCAAAGAAGAATCATTCGTCAGAACCCCGTAATTTTGGAAAAAGTTTGAAATTGTGGTTCAATTTAATTTTTTTCTTCTAGCAGAGTTTCAAACTGATAAGAAAACAAAACATTTCAATACACTTACAAAAATGTTAAAAAAAAAATCCCCAAAAATTAAAAAAATTTACAAATAAGTGTTGTTGTAAAAAAATTTTGTGTACATTTTTAAGTGTACATTTTTTTGAGTGTAGCATTTTTTTTTGAGTGTAAATATTTTTTTAATGTAAAATTTCTTTGAGTAACTAAACTACTACTACTATTAAAATAATTTTGTTGTCTTATATACAAAAAAAAAACTATTTCACATATTTCCCCCTTTTTATTTTATCATCCTCTTCTTTAAAAACCAAAAACAAACTAACATTCAATCATACATATAAACCACAATTTATTTGATTATTTTCTATATACCGTTACATACACTCAAAAAAATTTTTTTTTTGTGAATATACCATTTTTCATATTTTTGTGCCGTTAAAACAGTAGTTTAACCAAATAATTTGTAAATTTACAATACATGTGTATTACACCGCTCAACAGTCATTTTCCGGTTTGAATTCTGATGATCAATTTTAGTAGACTTTGATCTCCTGATTCCAAATCTGTACTCCAAATTTTTCCATCACGTCCAGATTTTTAGTAATTCACGGTTAAAAATGCGAAAAATTACGATTTTTGCATTATTTGAAAGCCTGCACAGAAGCCATTGAGTGGAATACAAATTTGGTATAAAGCGCAAAAGTATAATTTGTCTTTGGTCTCCAACATAGAAAACAATTTTTTTCTAATTATTGCGTTTGGTTGGGTTACAATTAGAGTTGTGTCGTTCACGAACGAACTAGTTCAATTGAACTATTCACTTAACTGAGCGGTTTATCTAGTTCGTTGATTTCAGCTCTTTTAGGTCTTTTCGTTCATTCAGCTCAATTGGTCATTACTTTATTTTGATCTTTCAGTTCGGTCGTTCAATTTTTTTTTTCTCAATAGCTATTAGTTTTTTCTCCTCTTTCGGCACGCTTTCTCATCATTTATGTGTTTTTTTTTACAAAAAATTTTTTTTTTTTTTTAATTAATGTTTTTATTTAACATTTTTGTATTTTTTAAACTAAAGCCAAAACAACACACATGATCGAAATGATTCGATCACGAACTGTTGAACGAAAACCAAAATTGACCTATTTGAACTAGATGAACGACCAACAGACATGATCAAAATGATTCGTTCACGAACTATTGAACGAAAAGGCCAAAAGAGCGATTGAACTAGATGAACGAGCTAGGTCTTTTATCTGAAATGAACAAGAATGAGCGCTCACTCAATTGAACGATTAAGCACAAGTCTAGTTACAATTGCGTTTTAAAATGACTCTGTTAAAATTATTTTTGTAAAAAAGATAAGTTTTAGTTTTTTTTTTTTGATATTTTTCAAAGAAAAACTAAAAAAAATAATATTTTACAAATTTAAGTTTTCTGTGTTATTTTTCGTACAAACCGGAAGATATCTTTAATGGGTTTAAAAGTCTATAAGAAAGAATGAACTTTTGCCTAAATTTTGAGCTCATCACAGTAAAGATTGATCATCTGGTTTTTGTTTTAGAGCCTTTTAAAAATGGTGCCTTTTCTAATTTTTTTCACAGTGTTTTTTTTAAAATACATGTTTGGCCAATAATAGTGCAACAACTTCAAATTTTTTTGATCATATATTTGAGATCATAGTTCAATTCTACTCTAATGCTTTATACCAGATTTTTTTCCACCCAGTGGCTGCTGTGCAGGCTTTCAAAAAATGCAAAAATCGCGTTTTTTCGCATTTTCAACCGCGAATAATTAAAATTCTAGACGTGATGGAAAAATTTGGAGCACAGATTTGGAATCAGCGAGTCAAAATCTTTAAAAAATTTTGTATCAAACTTCAAACCGGAGTCAAAAACCTTCGATTTGTTGAGCGGTGTTATTTTTGTCTTTTCTACTTCATTTTTAAAATAACAACTTTTTCTGTAAGAATACAATTTTGTTTTTTAAATTTTCATAATTGTTTTGTAAATTTACAAAAAATTTGGTATATTTACATATTTGTTTTGTAAATTTAAAGGTATCAAATGCATTTTTTTTTGGCAGATATTAAAAAAAAAATTTTAACAAATTTTCAAAAGTTTATGCACACAAAAAAAACTTTGTCAAAAAACTTTGCCAAAGCCTCGTAATCCCAATTTACCAATATTTGACAGTTTTCCTTGTATTTTAACAAACAAATTTGAATCGAAATTTATCTGAGAATTTATTTCACAATTAATTTTCCTTAACTCAAAAACAATTAAGTGTGAAAACAATATTTTTTAACTTTAATTAATTAACAAAACAACTTTAATAAACTTTTTAAAGGTCACATGATAAAATTCTGATTAAAAATACTTATTTTATCCTGTTTTAAAACGTGACATTTCCTATTATAACAATGACTTTTCCAATGAAAAATAACATCAGCAGCATCACCTTTTTATTATTCATTACTACACACACAAAAAGTGTGTGTGTGTGAGTGTGATAAATAAAAAGGATGATCTTAAATATTATTTTAGAGGAAAAATCTTATATAAAAAGAAAGATGAAAATGAAAACTGAATAATCAGCATATTTTAATAAGCCTGTCATAACTTTGTAGGTAACAAAAAAATAAAAATAAAGTAAAAAATGAATAGATGGTAGTATAAATTAAATTTTTTTATACCGTTGTAATCAAGAGCCTAAAGTAGAGCATTATAATACAAGTGCATACATACACATCTATAGATATATGTATGTGTAGTAGTGGTAGCGACCAACATAGAAAGTACTGCAAAATTATTTTAACACAGACTACGAGTTCAGGGAGTAAGGAAACGGGAAATATATTTTCGTCATTTCTCGTGTCAAACTAAATCTATGGGAAAAATATTTTAGAAATTAAGAATTTTTTTATAGAAAAAATGTGCCAGAATCTGAAAAATGTTTCAGAATCTATTTGGGTCATTATTAGTGAAATCAATCATGAATATTCTTGACCCCCTCCGATATTGATGAAATTTGGTTAAGTTCTTACACTACGTAAAAAACTAACAAATGAAAATTTTCAGCCCTCTAAGTCAACAGGGGCCGAAAATACGTAGGGTCAAATTTTCCCCCAAAATCTCCCAGTCGCGACACTTTACACCGTAAAAACTTAATAGGGTCAGTCTTAGTGAAATCAATCAAAAATAGCTAAAAATTTTCGTGACCCCCTCCGATTTTGATGAAATTTGGTTTAGTTGTAACACTAAGTGATAAACTAATGCACACTTATTTTCAGCCCTCTAAGTAAACAGTGGGCGAAAATACGGAGGGTCAAAATTTCCCCCAAAATCTTCCAGTCGCGACACTTTGCACCGTAAAAACTTAATATCGTTGGTTCTATTATAGCTAGAAAGCCAATTTTGGTTTGTTTTAAAGCTCATAATATGCTCTACAAGACCTACCATAACCAAAAAATTTGCGAAAAAATAAGGGTTACCTCCCTTATTTTAAGGTCGAGATATACGGAGGAGAAAATGGGGAGGATGGTATCCCCCGATTTTTTTTTTACTTGATAATCTTATAGAGAATGTCCTAAAGAATATTTTTTAAATTTTTTATGTTGGACAACAATGGGATCGCTCAAAATCAAAATTTTTCACAATTTTCCCCAAAATCTCCAAATCGCAACACTCTTTAATCTTAAAAATTTAATATCATAAGTGCTTATGTAGCTACAAAGCCAATTTTTTTTGTTTTAAAGCTTATAATACGCTCTACAAGACATACCAAAACCAAAAAATTTTCCAAAAAAAGGAATTGGTGCCCCCCTTATTTGAAGGTCGTGGCAAAGGGTGGAGGAAATAGGGGAAAAGTATCCCCCGATTTTTTTTTTACTTGGGATTCTCAAAGTGCAAGTCCTAATGAACATAGTCTACAATTTTTATGTTGGGACAACAATGGGATCGACCAAAATCAAAATTTTTCAAAATTTTCCCCCAAAATCTTCAAATCGCGACATTCTTGCGCCTCCCATTATAGTCCCAAGATAAAAAATTCAGGTTGTTCTCTAGAACTTACTCTTTAAAAAAAAAAAAGGTAAAAAAAAATTGGGGGGTACTACCCCCGATTTCCCCCACCCCTTGCCACGATCTTTTAATACAAGGCACCCCTAATTTTTTTTATTTTTTTTTTTTTGTAATAGTAATATTGTAGGGCATATTAAGAGCTTTAAAACAAACCAAAAATGGACTCTGTAGCTACAATACAGTCCACGATATTAAATTTGTAATGGGCAAGAGTGTCGCGATTTGGAGATTTTGGGGGAAATTGTGAAAAATTTTGATTTTGGTCGATCTGATTGTTGTCCCAACATAAAAATTTAAGGATTTGTTCATTAGAACTTGCACTTTGAGAATACCAAGTAAAAAAAAAAATCGGGGGATACTTTCCCCCCATTTCCTCCACCCTTTGCCACGACCTTTAAATAAGGGGAGCACCCTTCCTTTTTTTCTAAAATTTTTTGGTTAAGGTAGGTATTGTAGAGCGTACTATAAGCTTTAAAACAAACAAAAATGGACTCTGTAGCACATATGATATTAAATTTTTAAGGTTCACGAGTTTTGCGATTTGGAGATTTTAGGGGAAATTGTGAAAAATTTTGATTTTGAGTGATCCCACTGTTGTCCCAACTTAAAAATTTTAGAATATATTCTCTAGGACTTTCTCTATACGATTGTCAAGTAAAAAAAAAATCGGGGGATACCATCATCCCCATTTTCTTCTCCCTTTATCACGACCTTAAAATAAGGGAGGTAACCCTTAATTTTTTTCGAAAATTTTTCGGTTATGGTAGGTCTTATAGAGCATATTATGAGCTTCAAAACAAACCAAAAATGGGCTTTCTAGCTATAATAGAACCAACGATATTAAGTTTTTACGGTGTAAAGTGTCGCGACTGGGAGATTTTGGGGGAAATTTTGACCCTCCGTATTTTCGGCCCCTGTTGACTTAGAGGGCTGAAAATTTGCATTTGTTAGTTTTTTACGTAGTGTAAGAACTTAACCAAATTTCATCAATATCGGAGGGGGTCAAGAATATTCATGATTGATTTCACTAATAATGACCCAATATCGTTGGTTCTATTATAGCTAGAAAGCCCATTTTTGGTTTGTTTTGAAGCTCATAATATGCTCTATAAGACCTACCATAACCAAAAAATTTTCGGAAAAAAATAAGGGTTCCTCCCTTATTTTAAGGTCGTGATAAAGGGAGGAGAAAATGGGGAGGATGGTATCCCCCGATTTTTTTTTTACTTGATAATCTTATAGAGAAAGTCCTAAAGAATATATTCTAAAATTTTTAAGTTGGGACAACAATGGGATCACTCAAAATCAAAATTTTTCACAATTTCCCCTAAAATCTCCAAATCGCAACACTCTTGAACCTTAAAAATTTAATATCATATGTGCTATTGTAGCTACAGAGTCCAGTTTTGTTTGTTTTAAAGCTTATAGTACGCTCTACAATACCTATCTTAACCAAACAATTTTAGAGAAAAAGGAAGGGTGCTCCCCTTATTTAAAGGTCGTGGCAAAGGGTGGAGGAAATGGGGGAAAAGTATCCCCCGATTTTTTTTTTACTTGGTATTCTCAAAGTGCAAGTCCTAATGAACATATCCTAAAATTTTTATGTTGGGATAACAATCAGATCGACCAAAATCAAAATTTTTCACAATTTCCCCCAAAATCTCCAAATCGCGACACTCTTGCCTATTACAAATTTAATATCGTGGACTGTATTGTAGCTACAGAGTCCATTTTTGGTTTGTTTTGAAGCTCTTAATATGCCCTACAATATTACTATTACAAAAAAAATATAAAAAAATTAGGGGCGTCTCTTGTATTATAAGATCGTGGCAAGGGGTGGGGGAAATCGGGGGATAGTATCCCCCAATTTTTTTTTTTACCTTGTTTTTTTTTTTTTTAAGAGTAAGTTCTAGAGAGCATATCCTGAAATTTTTATCTTGGGACTCCAATGGGAGGCGCAAGAATGTCGCGATTTGATGATTTTGGGGGAAAATTTTGAAAAATTTTGATTTTGGTCGATCCCATTGTTGTCCCAACATAAAAATTGTAGACTATGTTCATTAGGACTTGTACTTTGAGAATCCCAAGTAAAAAAAAAATCGGGGGATACTTTCCCCCCATTTCCTCCACCCTTTGCCACGACCTTCAAATAAGGGGGGCACCAAATCCTTTTTTTGGAAAATTTTTTGGTTTTGGTATGTCTTGTAGAGCGTATTATAAGCTTTAAGACAAAAAAAATTGGCTCTGTAGCTACAAAAGCACTTATGATATTAAATTTTTAAGGTTAAAGAGTGTTGCGATTTGGAGATTTTGGGGAAAATTGTCAAAAATTTTGATTTTGAGCGATCCCATTGCTGTCCCAACTTAAAAATTTTAGAGTATATTCTTTAGGACTTTCTCTATAAGATTGTCAAGTAAAAAAAAAATCGGGGGATACCATCCTCCCCATTTTCTCCTCCGTATATCTCGACCTTAAAATAAGGGAGGTAACCCTTATTTTTTTTCGAAAATTTTTTGGTTATGGTAGGTCTTGTAGAGCATATTATGAGCTTCAAAACAAACCAAAAATGGGCTTTCTAGCTATAATACAACCAACGATATTAAGTTTTTACGGTGCAAAGTGTCGCGACTGGGAGATTTTGGGGGAAATTTTGACCCTCCGTGTTTTCGCCCACTGTTTACTTAGAGGGCTGAAAATAAGTGTGCATTAGTTTATCACTTAGTGTTACAACTAAACCAAATTTCATCAAAATCGGAGGGGGTCACGAAAATTTTTAGCTATTTTTGATTGATTTCACTAATACTGACCCATTTGTCAAAATTTGTTTTAAATAGAAAAATGTACCAGAATTCTAAGTTTTCCGTAAAAACAAGTGAGAGTGCTTTAAAACAAACAAAATATTAAATAATTATAAAATTTACCGAGTGTTTTTTGGGGCGGGGCACCTTTTAACACGCTATAAATGTTCTAATAACTTCATTTATTATGATATTTGTGCTTCAGTTATACGGTTTTAGCATAATTTACATTATTTTTTTATATCCACGACCACAAAAAGTGGGCGAAACGAAAAAAAAAGTTTTTTTTTAATCTCCTGGGTCCATTTATGAAATTCACCAGCCTCACAGAAAAAAACGAATTCTTATATTGACCCCCATATTTGTGAATACAATATTTGTTTTTTTTTTTCAACAAAGAAATTCAACACAATTTATTGATATGACAAAAGTAAAAAATCTTATTTTTTTTAACAAAGAAATTCAACAAACTCAAACAAAATTTGTTGATCTGAAAAATTATTTTTTTTTTTCAACAAAGAAATTTAACAAACACTATTTGTTGACATGATAAAAGAATTTTTAAATAAAATTACTTGACTGAGTTTGTTGAAAACAAAATAGAAGTTTTGTATTATGGACTTAATGACGGCCGTTTTTACTAAATGTTTGGTTGATATCATGTTTGGTTTATTTACAATATATCGTTGGCTTAGTCGGCAAACCTGTCAAGTCCATTTTTAGTTTTTGATTTTAGCAGGGGCAAAAAACTTTCTAACTTTTTTGTAGATTGACATTTTTTAAGTTTATAAACGTAGTTTTTTCCTTTAGATCACCATTTTTAAACTTATATTTATTAATTTTTTGTCAAATGATGTATTTTGAGTTACACAATATATACTAAATTGAAATCTCAATGTTTATAAAAATGTACTTGACAGATTTGCCGATTAAGCCAACGATATGTTTGTTGATTTAAATTTGACAATTTTATTTTCAGTGATATGTAGGGTTTCTATTCGGGAAAAATTTCCCGGGAATTCCCGGGAAATATTTTTCTTAAAATCCCGGGATTTTTTCTTCGGGAAATTTCGGGAATTCGTCGCTAATTTTTTAATAAAAATATATTTAATTTACACATTTTTAACACAATCTTAAATGATTTATTAAAAAATTACATCAAAACTATGAAAGAATTACAATTTTTAAAGAAAGACTAGTGAGGACATGCTAGAGCTTGCATATTATTTAGGCCTAATAATTATTTTTCTTTAATCAAACTAAATTTCACCTCAAATGTTGGTTGCAAATTGGCAAAAGCTTTCTTAATCTAAAATTCCAATGATTTCTTCTTTACGAAATTTAGTATTTCATATTCAGAACAGCAATCTTTATAGAGCTTAAACAAAAATATCAATATTTTAAAAAATATATAACGAACCAGAATGCCTTAAACCAATTAATTTTAATAATTCGAAAGTTTAATTAAATACATCTTCAAGATATATTTCTTACGGTTGGCGTAGTCAAAATTAGAAAAATTTTCAAAAAAATTATTAAAACCGCATTTGATGCAAAATCGCGTATTTCTGAATTGTGAACAATTTTGCATGGAGTGGAAATACGTCAATGCAAATACTAAAACTATGATAAGGTCCAATATTTCTACAAAAAATAGATTTTATGAACTTTCTACGTATATTTTAGAGGTTAGTTAAACAATTTTACAAAAGAATATATCTAAAATGGTTTTAAATTGGAAAATACGACCATAATTTGTAATATAACAATTTTTATATGGTAAAGTTCAATATTTGTTTTAATTAAAAAATTCCCGGGAATTCCCGGGAATTCGATTTTTTTAAAACGATTTCCCGGGAATTGAAAAAGTCCGGGAATTTAGAAACCCTACTGATATGACCATTAAACATATTAGTGCATAGTGCTTTTTGAAGAAACGATCAAGGATCAATAATTATAATTTATATATTTTGCGAGGTCCTAGATCGATCAATTAATGCGTTATACACCGAATGACAAAGTGAGTATTAGGGCGTCCTGTCAAATCTAAACTTTCGAATTGCGTGTCGTAATACCTGACGAACGATGGCGACGGAATAGCTGATTGCATCTTCAGTTAAAAAAAAAACGACGTTTATCGACCAAAAATTTATGTCCGAAAATTTTTTAACAAATCCGGCTCAAAAATTATGAATTTTGGCGTACTTTTTGAGTAAAATATTTAAAAAATTCTAAAGTAACGATTTTGGTCCAAAAATTCTGATTTTTAATTTAAATTGATCCCAAAGGTTGGAAAATGTTAAGTATGTTATGTGAAACAAATATTAAAAAAATTTAAAAACACAATTTTGTTCCAAAAATGCTGATCAGCATCTGTGGATCAAAATCGCGTTTTTATATATTTTAATGTTTTTTACACTAAAAAAAACTTTGTAAAATGACAGGAAAAGTTTGTAACTTTTTTTTTTCTACCTCTATTTGACAAAAATCCCTTGTCCATATTTTACAAGCTTTTTACCAATAATTTTGTAATTTTACAAGCTTTTTACCATTGATATTGTAAATTTACAATTTTTTTTGCCGCGATAAAACTTACAAGGAGGTTTAGTGATTTTACTAGATTTTTTGCTACCTCCTGTTTTACGAGAATTTCTAGTAAAAATTACGCGCTTTTTTGTAATTTTACGAAATAAAATTAACAAGAAAATATCGTAAATTTACTAGATTTTTTTTTGTAAAAAATCTTAAAAATTTTTAAAATTTCAAGAAAAACTGTAAAATTACAAAAAAATGTAAATTTCGATCGAAAATTATTTGTTAAAAAACAAGGAAAAATGTCAAATATTGGAAAAATGGGATAACGAGACTTTTGCTAGTAATTTGACAAGTTTTTTTTTTTTTAGTGTACAGTCAAACCCGGTTAAAACGAACTCCGAGGGACCAGTAAAAATAGTTTGTTGTAAGCGTAGTTCGCTATAAGCGGGGTATATTTTTTATCAACCGAGTTTAATTTCCAATAAAATAAATCCAATTTTATTTATTTGAGGTTTTTTTAGTAAATAAAATAATTTTTGTGAAGAAAACATTCAAAATATAAATAAATTTCATCAAAATTATAATATGAACCAAAAATGTCCAACCTTTGTAAGTTCGATAAACATGATTGCCGCTTATTAAAAAAAATTTATGGGAGTTTGTTATAAAAAGGTAAATATACATGAAATTGTATTCGTGGGACCTTATTAAGTAGTTCGTTTTAACCGAGGATTCGTTATAACCGAGTTCATTATAAAAGAAGTATTTAGTGTGAAAATTGATGCCAAAACGTCGGGACTTTAGAATTAGTTCGTTATAACCGAGAATTCGTTATAACCGAGTTCGACTGTATATGACATACGAAACATTTACCAACTTTTGGAACTAATTTGGATAACAAATAGACAGAAAAAAATTTAAACGAATTTCAATCAACACAAACGCGGATTCAATCAATTTTTTGATTGAAATTTCTCCAATTAAGAAAATTGTTATACCAATCAGCAAATTGTAGGTTATTGATTGAAAATCTTTCCAATCAAAAATTTTTTTAATTTTGATCAAAAATTTTATCAATTTTTTATTTAAAGTCAATCAAAATAATGATTGATTTAACAAATGAATTGTAAGCTTATGATAAAATTATCGAAAAATCATATTTTTTGCTTTCCAATATGTTGCAAACAATAAAAAAACTAAAATCCGATTATTTTGTATATTTTTGAGTTAATCTATTCAAATAAATTAAAGCGAAAAAAATATGGTATGTTGAAGATTTGTAATTCCACAGTTTAAGAAAATAACAAAAATTTCAATCAATACATTTAATTAAAAATTCTTAGCCAGTATTTTTTTGTGTGTAGTTTTTATTTTTAAAAATCAACATCTTTGGACCGAAATCGATTTTTTTTCATAAACTTTCCCATAATGAGCTCTAACGTGGCCATCGTTTGGCAGGTATTACGACATGAAATTCGAAAATTTAAATGTGACACCTGGTGGGTAAGTTGGAAAAAAATGCTGGGGGTCTTACATTTCACTAATTCCATAGGAAAAATAAATGTATGGGGACTTCCTTAAGAGTTGAAGATAGGGGGTAAGTATATTCTAAGAAAATGTTGGGGTTAAAAAATATTGGGGTTAAAAAATATCGGGGTCGGTCAAACATTTGCCATGTCTAGGGGCACTATTGCAGCAGTTAAAACTGTAGGAGCAGATTTTGTAAAAATTATATTTTGAATAGGTGCCCCATTATTCAGTAGATTTACGGTAAAAGTATGTTCCGAAAAAATTTTGGAGGGTAAAATTAATGGGGGTTATAGTTGTTACCACTCTAAATAGTACCATGGAAGTGGTAGAAAATGTCGGAAGTAGGACACACATTTGACATCATTTGGGGCACCCTTGGGGCAGTTACAGCGGTCGGAGCAGATTTTATAAAAACTTATAAAAAATAAAAACAATTGCATGGGGACCACCTTAAGGGTTAAAGATAGAGGGTAGGTATAGTCTAAGAAAATGTTACGGGTGGAAGAATAATTGGGATCGGTTACACATTTAACGTCTCTTGGGACACCCTTGGAGCAGTTAGAGCGGTAGGAGCCAATTTTAAAACGGTTATCTCTTTTTTTTTCTTAATAAAAAAATATTGCACATAAAAAAATATGGAGGAAACAAATTTGAGTAATCACTTGTTTAAATTTAAAAAGAAAAATTGAGTAATTTTTTAATTGAAGCAATTAAAAATTTACTCAAACATTTTAAAAACAATTTAAGTAAATAATTTTATAACACTTTAATAGTTTTTTTAATTTTTTTTTAGCTCTCATAGTTTTTTTAATTCTCGTTTAGTTTATAGTTTTTTGTATATGTATATGAAAGTTTGTAATCGTCTTTATAAAATTTTCCTATGTCTTTGAGACATAAATATGTTTAGTAAAGTTTGAAAAAGCAAGTTTTTTGTTTTTTCTTGTAAAAAAAAATTAAAACTTTTTTAAACTTTTTAAAAAAATAAATTGATAAATTTTTAATTGACACAAAAAATTTACTAAAATTTTTTGGCAAACATTTAATAAATTTTTATTAATACTATTAAATCGTTATTAATACCATTAAATCGTTTACTGGTGCAAAATTGAGTAATTTTTTACTCAATAGTATTAAAAATTTACTCAAATATTTTTTTTATTTTTTTCTGTGTGTACATAAATATTTTTTTTAAATATTATTTTTTACTAAATAATATATAGTTAGTTTAAAAAAATATAAATATCAAAGTAAAAGGATTTTCTGAATTAATCCCCAGTTTTCATATGTTCAAAGCTCTTTTTATTATTTTGCTCGTGATCGAAATTTCACCAAACAGACGTGGATCGCGAGATCGACTTGAAACCGCTCGAGTATCAGGAATTCAAATACTTCATGGAGTCCTATACCGACATTTCGGAGAGTTACAAACGAAATTAGAGACTTAGTTTTGGCCTCTTCTATTAAGTAGAGGATATAAAAAATAATAATTTCCCTATTCATGTCACCCAAAGTATATCTGTTAATATTGTCAGGGCTACGTTAAAAGAAAAGTGCAAAAATTTTACAAAAAAAAAATTTTGAAATTATACGAAAAAAAATAATAGTGCTACTGTAGAAGTTAAAAAAATGCATACTAGATGTTTTGTTACAAAAAAAAAATGCTAAAAAGGACATACTTTGTATTATAAATTTTATCAAGAATTTATAAAATGTATTATAAAGAGAAAAGAAGATATGAAAGAAAGCATATACATGCAAACTATTACTCGCACACACACACACACATAAACCCACAAAGCCGAAAAGAAGAATAGCATTATAATGACTATAGCTGATGATTATTAATATAAAAAAAAAAAGTGATAATAACGTTGTCATGTTTTGGGGTTATGGGTGTTAAACTTTGCATATTTTAGGGGTTTATGTTTTATTAACATGTATGACATACTTTAAGGAGCTGGATTAATTTTAAAAGACATTTTGCTATAGCACAGAGACAACTTACAAGAGCAACAAAAGAAATATTTTAAGAAGAAAGGCAAAATGACAACATAAGATTAAAAATAATCTATAAAATGATTAAAAAAAATTACTTAATAAAAAAAATTTTAGGTATGAATAAAAAAAAAAATGATGAATGTGTTATAGATTTAATTAAAAGCAGCGGAAACCTTAAAAAATTAGGTCATAATTTACAGCAAAGATTAAAGTTCCTTCACATATAATTTTTGGTGTTTTTGTATTATTTAAAAAAAATATATTATTGATATCCTGGGTAATCTGTGGTAATTATATAATTTTCCCTTAGTGCATTATTATTAAGTAATTAAATAATTACAACTTTTGTTTGATTGTTCAGGCCGGTCCTACTTGCAGTTCTTAACATTAATTTATTTAGCAAACATAAACTGTTATCATGTTCGTGTTGCACGACATCATCTGTTTTGGTAACAACATAAAGAATATTATTTTTTTTCTCTGGAAAAACACAAGAATCCGCAACAAGATGTAAGAAAATGTTTACAACTTTCAACAAAAGACATTAAAAGTTTTACTTGTTGTTAAAAGTTTTTTTTATCTTGTATTTCAGTTGGAACATTTATCATTTTTCATAACATGGAAACATTATTTTATACATATTGTTTACATTTTTTTTGTTTTTTTTAAATTGTGAAAAAAAAAATTTTAAATATTTTTTTAACTATAATCACATTGCAGTCTACACGGATGGATCAAAGATGCTACAGGGAACTGGTAGCGGTGTCTACTATGAGAAACTGGGAATTGAACACAGTTCAAGGATACAGGACAGTTGTAATATTTTTCAGGCGGAACTGCATGCAGTGTCAGAGGCAGCCAGGCTTTCATTTCATTTCATTTCATTTATTAAGTCAATGGAAATATAAATTCCTTACAGACTACGATTAAAACTAGTTAAAAATAAATAACAAATTATTTTAAAAATTGTTAAAAATAAAAAAAAAATAACAAATTATTTTAAAACTTGTTGCAAAAAAGTTTTAAAGCAATTTTTAGACGTGCTAAACTCTATTTGAGGATTACCTTTTTTTTGTTGATCTAAATTAATGGCATTAAGATGGACAAATGTACGAGTCAACGTACTATTGAGACGATAATTCGTGCGGTGGCAAGGCACCTCAAAAAGTTCATTGAACCTAAGAGTTCGTGGTTGAACGTAAAATGGAATTAAAGAAAGCAAATCAGGGCAGTCAATACCGCCACTAATAATATCAAAAACAAAAACGGCAGACTGGAATTTTCTACGAAATTCCAAAGATTGTAAACCTAACCATGAACATTTTATTTCATAAGTAGGTAATGGATTATTTAATGTTACTAATGAAAGTACAAATTTCAAAAATTTCTTCTGAACTCTCTCCAAACGAGAGACATGAATTTCACAATGTGGAGACCAAACAACGGCAGCATACTCTAACTTTGACCTGACAAAAGCGGTGTAAATTAATTTAAAAGTATTAGGATCTGTAAATTCAGAACAGCTCCTTCTTATAAATGCTAAAACTTTATACGCTTTGGGAACAATATAATTTATATGTTCGCCAAAGTGCAAAGAAAAATCAAATACAACTCCAAGATCTAATTTAGACTTAATAGACTTTAAGCTATGGCTACCGATATTAAAAACCGAAACAATTGGGTTGTTACATCTAAAAAATGAAATATGAACACATTTGGAAAGATTTAATTGGAGGTTATTTAACGTACACCATGCAAAAAGATTGTTTAAATCAGTTTGCAGATCCATGACATCAAGTAATGAATCTGTCTGTAAAAATATTTTAAGATCATCCGCATATAAAAGAAACCTTGATTTTGTAAAGCAAGATGAAATGTCATTTATAAACAAATTGAATAAGAGCGGACCCAAAATACTACCTTGAGGTACACCCGATGTTTGCAAATAAGGCATTGATTGGAAACCTTCAATAGCTACCACACATACCCTATCAGATAAATAAGATTTTAACCATATTAAAAAATTTGAATGAAAACCCATATTCTCTAACTTAGAAAACAGAATAACATGAGATACTCTGTCATAAGCCTTAGAAAAATCTGTATAAATTGCTTCGACTTGGCTACCTTGTTCAAAGGCCGCCAAACAATATTCGCTAAAAATTGTTAAATTTGTAATGGTAGATCTACCAGAAAAAAAACCATGTTGATTAGGAGAAATCAACGTTTTGGTTACGAAAAATAAACGGTTATAAATCACATGCTCAAATACTTTTGAAACAGAAGATAACTTGGAGATCGGTCTGTAACAAGTTACATCATCCCTTTTACCATCCTTGAAAACAGGTGTTATTGTTGCCGACTTCCATCGGTCAATGAAAACACCTTCTCGAAGAGACAAATTAAAAATAAAAGTTAGCGCTCTTGTAATTGCAGATGCAGAGTTCTTCAACAAGTGAGCACACAGACCATCGACATCAGATTTGAAACTATTTTTGATTTGCATAATTCCATTAAAAACTTCTTCTTCATGAATTACCATATTACCAATGTCTAGAATTGATAAAGAGCTAGAAAAATTTGCATTATGCCCTATTATTGAAGAGTCAAAGTTAGATTTAAAAAAGTCTGCAAACATATTAACGGCATCCTCACAAGATTGCGAAATGATGTTATTATATTTTACGGTAGACGGGATATCTGACGCCTGTTTTTTAGACTTGATAAAAGTCCAAAATGATTTTGGATTGGATTTTATTTCCTCCTCTTTCTCAATAAGATATTGTTTGTAAAGAAACTTGTTCAAAAAATTAAACTCACGTTGATATTGAGCAAATTTAGCTTGATCATCCGGATTACCGGATAAAGCATAACGCTTATGAAATTTATTTCGCAGATTTTTAAGTTTTTTAAGACCCTTGGTATACCAAGGCAATTTATATGGCTTAGCTTGTTTATAGGGAATACATTGACTAGAAATATTTAAAAATGTATTTAAAAACACTTCATAGCATACGGAAGTAATTTGACCAGAAAACATTGTCATCCAATCAACATTATCCAACATAGAGTTTAGCACATTAAAATCACAAAATTTAAAATTAAAATCAAAGGGATTAAAACATTTTGATAATTTAAAAAGATTATATGATTCGATTTCTACGATTAAAGGTAAATGATGAACGTTACGTAAAGATATTGGCATTAAACACTCATACACTGTAAACTTACAATCATATGGCACGAAAATAAGATCCAAAAACCGATGTAGTTGATTTTCAATGTGATTAACTTGAGTTAAATTTAAGCTAAGTAAGCTATCAACAAAATTAATTTCATTAACTTTGTTAACATTGCAAGGTAATAAAACACCATTATCAGTAAAACGAGTCCAATAAATATCCTTTAAATTAAAGTCACCAAAAACACAGATATGAGAGTTTAATGCCATATTAGCTTCAACCTTTAAAATATAGGAGATATGTGACTCATAAAGTGCATCCAAACTTTTAGGGGGAATATATGACACACAACAGTACAAAACTCCATCATCGCTTGAAATTGATATTACAAGCTGATCCAACAGACGATCAGGATTGTCCAAAACACATAAAGCGGATTTAAAAATACATTTCACAGCCACCAAAACACCTCCACCCTTTAAGCAGCCAGTGAGATCAGTATCCCTATCCTTACGAAAAACAGTATATAGCTTGCTATCAAAATATTCAGCGTCAGCAAAATCTTTATTTAGCCAAGTTTCTACCAATACGATAACATCGTATTCGCATTGAGACGAAAAGTCAAAAACATTTTTAGATTTAGTACGCATACCGGATAAATTCTGATAATAAATTTTAAGACCAGGTTTATTCCGTGTTACGACTGTTGGGATGGCTGAACCTTTCTTTGAAAATTTACAAACGGACGTACTCTAATATCCGTAGGCCAAAGGGAAGGATTAACTATCTCGTTATAAAAGCATAGGGATACCCCAAGTTTAAAGTTGACTCGTTTAAGCATTTTAACATCAGCATCTTTTTTAATTAATTTATAGCATTCCATATGTTGCCCACTAATTTCAGTGTTTTTTTCAACATAAGAAATTATTTTATCCGGTTCAACAGTTGGCTTAAATGATGAAATATGAACCCATTTCTTTTGAGCCATAACTTCTAATTCATCAGAAGTATTTGTCCCCAAAACCACAGGTTGCCTTCTACGCCTACGCCTCTGCACACGAAACCCATCATTTGTTTCTTCAATAGGTTGTGTGTTGCCATCAAACATGTCTTCATTATTTAATCCAACATCAGATGGAGCATAAATAGAAGAAACAGAAGTTGCAGCAGATAATGTGTTCGACACACTAGTTAGTGCTTGTGCATTTGACACACTAGTTAATGCTTGTGTGTTAGTGGTATGATCGCCAGCAAAACCACTAAAACCACTTGCATTATCTATTTGAACATTTTTTTTCTTTTTTGCTTTCTGTTGATTTGTTGCTGTTTTTGATGTTTCAAGGTTTTTAATAAGTTCCTCAAACTTTAATTTTAATACACGAACATCGTCACCGATTGTGTTTGTTGTAACAATACTCTTCTTTAACTCTTTTACTTCATTTGATAAAGAAGAAATGTGCAAAATCATATTAGATGAAGCATTTAAGCATTCATCACAATTATAAACAATGTTTTTTTTTGATAAAAAAATTTCGCGGACTTTTTCATCAATGCTAGCACAAATTAAATGTATTTTTGCTCTACACAGAAAAAAAAAAGTTTCCAATCGAATTTATCAGTTGTATCAACTAAAAATTCGGTTGCTGCTACTATATTTTTCTTTATCAACCAAATTTTTTAGTTGTCCCAATTAAAGGACAGTTATGACCGCCGAAAATGAGTTGTGACTACCGATATTCAACTGTGACGACCTATATACAAAAGTTCCAACCGATTTTTTGTTGCAATAACTGACTTTCAGTTGGAAATCGTTAAATTCGTTTTCTGTGTGTACATATATGGCAACATACAAAATTATTTGATATCGAATTGAAACACTTCGCGCACAATGATTTAGGAGGATCCATAACTAAGCGCAGCGCGACCAAACAGCAGTCAGGCCTTAAATAAGGCCGATCTACTCTAGTAAGATCATTATTTACATTGATAGTCAGGCGGCTTTAAAGGCACTATATAACAGGAATATTCGATCAAAGGTTGTCAGCCGTTGTCGCCAAGAGCTTATGGCTCTCGAACAACACTCTTTAAGACTGTGAGGGGTTCCAGGTCATCAGAATATTCCAGGAAACGAGAAAGCTGACGAGTTAGCTCGTATAGGAGCAGTTTTACCATTAAGTTCAATCACGACCGACGTGCATCCGGGCCTGGATGCAATTTATTTCGAAATACGGAGAACATTTGAACGACAGGAAGATTTGAAATGGGAAAGCAGCCAGGACTGTATCCAGACGAAGGCCTTGTGGACTCGCGGTGGAAAAAGTATCCAGAAAACCCCACTTTATATGGAAAAATCAGACCTCAGGAAGTATGTAGGTTTAATTACAGGCCATACTGGCTTGAAAGCTTATTTGAAAAAAGTTAAAATTGATAAGAGATGACTTGTGCAGATGGTGTGGGGACGAAGAAATAGTGGAAGATTCATTCCACTATCTTTGTCAGTGCCCTGCACTATCTCGCATTCGATTTAATTGTTTTGGCTTTTACTTCTTTCAGGATCTGGAGGAACTTGGAGATGTCAACCCATGGAAGATGCTTAAATATATTAGGCTAAGTAAATTCGATGAGACAAATGTGGAGACATAAATCACACTGTGCTACAAAAAACACAAAATCGAATATACTTTTAAAATGAGGTAGTTAAGATTGTAGGTCTCGTCGAAGAGATTACAAAAATGCCCATCAAACTTGCTAGACACCCTCAAATTTTTTTTGCTATAGCTTGTTCAACAACATTTATATAAATAAACGTATTCCTAACGAAAATTTAATTGTGAATACAATGAGCTTTATGCCAAAAAAATCGGATAACAATTCACAGAGTTGTGATAATTTGTCTAAAAAAGAAATTTAAGATTTTGTTTGGAATTGCCGTGCATATAACCCAGGCAAAAAAAATTAAAAAAAAAAGAACATACTGAGAGGGGGCATATCATTATTATAACGGTTTTTGACCTCCTGAATTCGAATTTGACCTTGAAATTGCGCTATCTTATTTAGTTTTAAATATATCAATTTATGTAAAATATCTCAAAAACCTGACGATATAGAGCAATTTAAAGGCCAGATTCGGATTCAGCACGCCAAAAACCTTTAAAAATGTTGTACATGAGCATTGATGATAAATTGATTTTGTTTGCCTGGGTTATCTGAACGGCGATTTCCTGCAAAATCTTAATTTTCTTTTTTAGAAAAATTATCACAAATCTGTCAATTATCATCAGATTTTTTTCAGGATAAAGCTTATCGTATTAAGAATTAATTTATCTTTAAAAAAACGCTCATAAATATAAAGGTTGTTAAACGAACTATAGCAGAAAAAAATCGATAAATTCGAAAAAATTTTCAAAAAATAAAAAAAAATTATTTTATAAAAAAAATCAAGATATCTTTCATTTACGTATTGACTAATTCACACACATGGATAGTCCTATTATTTTTCTATCCAAAACAGTTTACAAATTTAAAATCGGTTAAAAACTTTCTCAATTACACAAGGTTAAGTGAGAAAAGTCAAAAAAAAAGTTTTTTTGACAATAACTCTATAATTTGAAGGTGTCTGGTAAGTTTAATGGGCATTTTTGTGATCTACTCGACAAGACCAACAACCTGTACTATGTCACATCAGAAGTATTTTTTCACTGTAGCACAGTGTCATCATTTGACAGGAAGGCAGTAGTGAGTTATGATTAATATGTAGAGCAGCGAACAACAATAACCAACCCCGCCCCCCCCCCCCCCCCCTTTTCGAGGTATCACATTACGTCAACCTCTTAATCTAACCTAACCTCAGGTTCTGAGACATTTTTCGTAAAAATAAATTCTCAGATTCTGAGACATGCTTCGTATAGAAAGGCTCTCATATTCTCAGATTCTGAAGCATTTTTCGTATCGAAAATTCTGAAACATTTCCGTGTAGAAAAACACTTAAATTCTGAGATATTTTTTGTAAAGAACAATTTTGTATTACAAATTTCTCAGATTCAAAGACATTTTTCGTACAGAAAAATTCTCAGATTCTGAAACATTTTTCGTATTGAAAAATTCTCACATTCTGAGACATTTTTTGTATAGAAAAATTCACACATTCTGAGACGTTTTTCGTATAGAAAAATTCTCAGATAAAGACATTTTTCGTAAAAAAAAAAATTTTAGATACTGCAACACTTTTCGTATATAAAAATTCACAGATTCTGAAATATTTTTCGTTTTGAAAAATTCTCAATTTCTTAGACATTTTTCATATAGAAAAATTCTCAGATTCTGAGACATTTTTCGTATAGGAAAAGTCTCAGATTTCTTAGATTCGGAGACATTTGTCGTAAAGGAAAAGTCTCAGTTTTCTTAGATTCTGAGAAATTTTTCAGGAGGAAGTTTCCTCAGATTTTTGGAATTTTTTGTGTAGAAACATCCTCAGATTCTGAGACATTTTTTGTAGATAAATTCTCAGATTCTGAGATATAGTTTCGTTAAAAAAAACTCTGAGATTTTGAGATATTTTTTGCAAAAAAAAAAAATTATTGAAAATTTCTAACATTCAGAGACATTTTTATACCCTCCACTCTAGTGATAGAGGGTATATATAAGTTTGTCATTCCGTGTGTAACACATCGAAATATTGGTCTAAGACCCCATAAAGCATATATATTCATGATCCTCGTTCGATTCTAAGACGATCTAGCGATGTCCGTCCGTCCGTCTGTCTGTATGGCTGTTGAAAACACGCTAACTTTTGAAAGACCTTAAGGAGGCTCCTCAAGTTTGGCATATATGTTGGGTATTTACCTGGTCAGGTTGGTATTGAATTCCAGCGAAATCGGTCCAGTGGTTCAAAAGTTATGAGCAAAAAATTTTGAATTTTTGCAAGGGGTTTTCACGAATTTACGAGATAAAAAACACGATAACTTTCTAAAGGCAATTCTGAGGATGCTGAACCTTGGCATTTAAATTTATCGTTCCTTTTGGCTGTTTCGTATTGAATTTCAGTCAAATCGGTCCAGTGGTTCAAAAGTTATTAGCAAAACCGTAAATTTCAGATTCGCCTCACCTTAAATTCACGTGTTGAAAACCCGTTAAACATGTTTTAAAAACATTGGTAAGTCACAAAAATATTTTACAACGCATTTTTGTCACTCAAAAATATTTTTACGCTAAAAGAAAAAAAATACACTCGAAAAAAATTTTACACTCAAAAAAAATTTTACACTCAAAAAAATATTTAGTAAGTGTTTTTTTTTTATTTTTTCAAAAATTAGTTAAAAAAAAAGTTTTTTTACAAAAAATAAAATATTTCTAATCAAATATGTTATTTTTTCACACTAGAAAATTTACTTTAACTTTAAAAGGGCATTGTGTAGTGTATTCGTAGATTCGGCCAAGTCGAATTTAACTTTTCTACTTGTTTTTTTTTAGAAAAATTCTCAGATTCTGAGACAATTTTCATATAGAAAAACTTTCACATTCTGAAAAGTTTTTCGTATTGAAAAATTCTCAGATTCTGAGACATTTTTGGTATAGAAATGTCCTCAGATTCTGATACATTTTGGGTACAAAAAGTACTCAAATTCTAAGACATTTTTCGTATACAAAAGTTCTCAGACTCTTTGACATTTTCGGTATAGAAAAATTCTCAGTTTCTGAGATATTTTTTGTTTACAAAAATTCTCAGATTCTATGAAATTTTTCATTAAAAAAATTCTCAGATTTTGAGATATTTTTCATAGAGAAACATTTTTAGATTCTGAGTTATTCTTCGCATAAAAAAATTCTTAGATTCTGATACGTATTGAAAAGTTCTCAATTTCGGAGACATTTTTCGTATAGGAAAATTTTAAGGCGTATAGAAAAATTTTAAAGCATTTTTCGTATAGAAAAATTCACCGATTCTGATACATTTATCGTATAGAAAAAATCTTAGATTTCAAAACATTTTTCGTATAGAAATATTCTCAGAATTGTAAGACATTTCTCGTATACAAAAATTGTCAGATTCTGAGAAATTTTTCGTATAGAAAAATTCTCAGATTCTGAGACACTTTTTGGAGAGAAAAATTTTTGGATTCTGAGTTATTATTCGTAAAGAAACGTTTTTAGATTTAGAGTTATTATTCGAATAGAAATATTCTCAGATTCTGATACATTTTCATATAGAAAAATTCTCAATTTTGGAGACATTTTACGTATTTAAAAATTCTCAATTTTGGAAACATTTTTCGTATTAAAAAATTCTCAATTTTGGAGACACTTTTCGTATTGAAAAATTCTCGGATTCTGAGATATTTTTCGTAAAGAAAAATACTCAAATTTAAAGACATTTTTAGTGCAGAAAAATACTGAAATTTAAAGATATTTTTCGTATTGAAAAAAATCTTCGATTCGGAGACATTTTTGGTGTAGAAAAATTCTCAAAATTTTCTTTATATGAAGCATATTTTTCCTACAGAAAAACGATTAGATTTTAAAACATTTTTCAATTAGAAAAACTTTCGAATTCTGAAAAAATTCTTATGTAGAACAAGTAAGAAAGTTATAGTCGGTCAAGGCCGACCATATGTTACCCTACACCAGTGTTTTCCGGAAAATGCGTCATAAGTCCAAACATGGAACGCTTGGGTCTGTCTTTAGTTAGATCTTTATTTAGTGTAGAAAACACAAAGAGATCAGATTTTAGTGGAATTGGTTTATATTTTCCCCCATAGACCGATTTAACTGAATATCGGTCGAAATTTTTATGTAGGGGACTAAGTCCAAAAATGATCCAATTATATTCCGATTTGATAAGGTTACTAAAGTACACGTTTAACACCTAAAAATAAAATTTTTATCAAATATTTCCATTTTTATGAATTTTGAGGGAATTATGTGAATATCGGGAGGGTGGTTTGTATGGGAACTACAAGAAGGACTAACCCGATTTCTTTGAAATTTGGAATGCTGATTCGTGTATACAAAATTTGACTGCCTGCTAAATTTCAAAGTGATATCTATTATAATACGGTTATTAGAGTCATTTAAGCCGAATCCAAAGGGGGCGTTTGTATGGGGGCTAGGTCTCAACATGGACGGATTTCCCAATTTCAATAGGCTTCGTCTTTGGGTCAAAAGATGTTTAAGTTTCAAATTTCAAGTCAATTGATTGAAAACGATCTGTTTCGTGCTAAAACCGATAGATGGACAGGCGGACGGACGGACATCGCTAAATCGACTCATAAAGTAATTCTGAGTCGATCGGTATACTTGAAGCTAGGTCTAGGACCAATATTTCGGGTAGTTACAAACATCAGCACAAACTCATTATACCCTGTACCACAGAGTGGTGTAAGGTATAAAAATTCCGAAAGCAAATTTCAGCATTTCCGAAAATTTATTTTAAATTTTTTTAATTGATCACCCAGAAAAAAGAAAATAATAATTTCTTCTTTTGAATTAATATCACGTAATAAATGAAGATTTTTTTTTTAATTTTTGTCAAATGAAATCCTATTACAGCTAATGACGTTATTTTAAAAATTAATGTTCTTATTATTTTCTACCTAACAAAAAATAAAAATAAAAACGAAAAAAAAAACTGAATGAACACATTAAAATCAATTTAATTTCCTGACTTATAAGCGGTCTAATGACTTTGAAAAAAAGAAACAACAAAAATTTTTTTTTTGACTCCCCTAGAAAATAAAAATTCATTATAAAATGAAGAAGTTGCAAGTGAAAAAAGAAAAGTAAAAATAATTTCCTTTGAATTTTTTTTTTTTGTGTAAATGTTTTCTTATTATGCTAAGGATATAAAGAATATTTTTTTTTTTTCAAATCATTTTTCATTTTATGTTATTTTTTTTTCCTGACTTTCTACTGATACTGTCTATAAATTACTAAGTACTTGTAATTTGTATTACTGTTTTTTTAGGATTTTTCTCATACTCTTAACTTAATGGCTTATTTATTAAATTTGTATATAAGGTTTTTTAATCTAATGACGATATGCATAGAAATATTTTAAATAGATGGGAGAAAAAAAAGTAGCACTGAAGAAATTTTTTTGATTTTTGATCATTCTTAAATTTTGAAAGACCTGGACATAAAAATTTTCTGAAGTATTTTTTTTTTATGTGTTTTTAAGAAGAAGAAAAAATTTAACCAATCAGCTTAATCTTTGAAAAAATATATTTAAAATTTTTTCGACCAAATGTTCACGGAAAACCTTTTTTAGTGTCGGTGTATAAGAATTTAAGCAAAAATTCTTTTGCGAAAAAGCAGTTTTGAAATTTGGTTTAAGCCCTAAAAACATTCCGATCGGATCACGTACCACTTCGGGGCTCATTTTTTGCCCTCTTCTTTACTTTTTTTTTAAAAATTTCTTATGCTTATCCATAGATGAGTGTTGTCATCATGTGTCTTTTTGCTATATATGAGTGTAAGACACCATAAGAACGAACCAACAATATGAATTAGCAACAAAGTGATGCTTGCACTAATTTATTTTCTGTTGGATTTCCTATTTTTTCTATTTCATTCTTATCTTAACTAGATTTGAATTCTAGAGTATGAACAAAAAGAAAAAATATTTTTTCTACATGGCTTGAAATCTACGGTGTTCGCATCTTAATTTACGTGACTCAATTACAAAAGGATTTTGCGATTTGTGTGTGATTTTATTTTTCATCTAATATTTTGCAATGGAAATTGCAAAGAAAAACTAGTAGAAAAGTTAAATTCGACTTGGCCGAATCTACGAATACCCTCCACAGTGCCCATTTTAAGTGATAGTAAATTTTCTAACGTGAAAAAATAACAGTTATGATTAGAAATATTTTATTTTGTTTAAATTTTTTTTTTTTGGAATTTAAAAAAAAAAAATTATTTTTTTTTTGAGTGTACAATTTTTTTGAGTCTAAAATTTTTTTCGAATTTTACATTCAAAAAAAAATTTACTAATTTTTTTTTGAGTGTAAAATTTTTTTTTAGTAATTTTTGAAAAAAAAAATAATTTTTTTTTTGAGTGTAAAATTTTTTTTGAATTTTACATTAAAAAAAAATTTACTCATTTTTTTTTTGAGTGTAAAATTTTTTTTGGGTGTAACATTTTTGTCGAGTGTATTTTTTTTTTTTTGTTTTGGTATGAAAATATTTTTGAGTGACAAAAATACGTTTTAAAATATTTTTGTGACTTACCAATGCATTGGTTGTAAAACAGGTTTAACGGCTTTTCACCACGTGAATTTAAGGTGAAGCTAATCTGATATTCACGAATTTGCTAATAACTTTTGAACCACTGGCCCGATTTGGGTGAAATTCAATGCGAACTAGGCTGGAGGAACGAAAAATATATATGTCAAGCTTCAGCATCCTCAGAATGGATTTTCGAAAGTTATAGTGCTTTTTATCTCATAAATTCACGAAAAACCCTTGGCGAAATTCAGTCTTTTGTTCATAACTTTTGAACCACTGGACCGATTTCGCTGGATTGCAATACCAACCTGACCAGGTGAATGCTCAACATATATGCCAAACTTCAGGAGCCTCCGTAAAGTCTTTCAAAAGTTAGCGTGTTTTCAACAGACAGACAGACAGACAGACGGACAGACGGACGGACGGACGGACGGACGGACATCGCTAGATCGTCTTAAAATCGATCGAGGATCATGAATATATATACTTTATGGGGTCCTAGACCAATACTTCGAGGTGTTACAAACGGAATGACAAACTTATATATACCCTCTATCACTAGAGTGGAGGGTATAAAAAACCAAGCAAACCAAGCGTAGATAGAGAAATAGGAAAAAAATTACAAAATAACGCATATTTTAAAATAACATGATAGATTTTAATTTTAGTAGGTAAGTGGATTTACATTTTATGATTTTTTTTTTTTTGTTTTGTTAAGATGGAAAATTAAAATTTTGTATATTGCTCATTTACTACAATAGTGACATAACTCAAAAAACCAGATTTTGCAAAAAATCTGTTTATAGTTCTCAATTGAAAATGGTATTTCATTCACTGAAAAATTAGTAAACAAATTTACAGCAATTTTTCCATAATTTAAGAAAAGTCCGGTTTTACATTTAAAAGTATGTTGAATAATACCAAATATAAGTTTAATTGTTTTTAAACAGAGGAAAAATATTTTTTTTAAACGTAGTAAAAGTTTTCTTAAACTATTCAGACCCTAAGGGGTTCCAATGGGAGGAACCTACGGGTCCCCAATATGTGGGGTCTGCAAGTGAGGAGGTGTGTAGCCAAGGGTCACTATCGACTTTGATCTAAAATTTTGGTCTGATTCCCTCTAACTTCCTTCGTGTTCGAAAGATGGGAATGGAATCTAGAAAGTTTTGATCAGGCAATAACTCAAAAACTATAACTTGGAGGGCTTTTAAGCCTTTAGAAGGAACATTCTTAGAGTTAAGGACTACAAAAATGCTTTTGAACTTTATTTTCGTATATAAAGTTTTTGCAGAGTTATAAGCATTTGAAAATTCCGCGAATGCCGAAATTCGGATTCTAAATTATGGTACCATGTGGTCTCCAGATGAGGTTCCCAAAAGTGAAAAATATATCATAAAAAATTGTTCTTTAATTGAAGTTAATTATGTCTTAAATTAATGAAATAAATGGTATGCAAGAAAATGCAGACCGTTATTGACTTGATGGACAACTGGTGCAATCGACATGGATTGTCTGTCAATCCAAATAAGACAACACTCGTGTTGTTCACGCGAAGAACCAAACATAAGGGTCTTCAGCTTACCAAACATAAGGGTTTCAGGTTACCCTAGATAGTAAACTAATGTGGACAAAACATGTTGAACAAAAAGTTTCACGGGCACTTCGGATTTTCTGGCAGTGTCGGCGAGCTTTTGGACATTGGATGTACATATCTGTAATTAGACCTATTGTGACGTATGCGGCGGTAGTCTGGTGGCCGAGAACGATGGGGAAGACTATTCGATCCAAGCTAAACGGACTACAAAAAACGGCTTACATATTCAAGGAAAAGCCATGAAATCTTTGTGCAGGCTCCGCAAAAGCGGAACATGGCATGGGGAGTACAATGTGGGACATGGTCGTCTGTTCAATAGGCTATCGGAACTTTGTCCTATGTTTTCTATGCCTTTGGACAGTACAACCTCTTGCATCGAGTTTGGTAGGAAGTTTACTGTAATATTTCCGAGTAGGGAAGACTGCACTCAAAAAAATACGTTAGTAGATTTACTAATTTTTTTTTGCTAACGCTAGTTAGCTAACTTTTAGCAAATTTTTAGTTGAGATTAGCATGTTAGCAAAAAATTCTTGTAAACTTCATTTAGCACATTATCAATTTTAAACAAACTTTGAACTAATTTCTTTTGCTAAATTTGAAATTGAGTTGACTACATTTTTACAAGATTTTTTGCTAATATTAGCAAAATAAATGGTAATTTTTTTTTATTTTCAGAAAACTTAAAATGGCGCTATCTCGGAAACTAAGCCAGATAGAGCAAAATGGAGGCCATTTTTGGTTCTTAGAATCTCCATAGTATCGCCGGTCCTCTTCACATGTGTGGACCCTAATGGGCCCTAACTTTGGATCCAAAAAAGTTAGCATTCCCGAAAAATTTAAAATGCTCATATCTCGGTAAATATTGCCGACACAACAAAAAGTCCAAGAGCGTTTTTGTAGCTCTCAACACGTAGAACAAGACCGCAAAATAGTCAAAAGCTCTCCGAGTAATATTTTTGAAGTTATCGAGTTTTTTAATTCTCAAGACCCCAGTGGTCCCCTATAATCACGTATCTCAAAAACTAAGCAAGGTAGAGCGAAACGGACACAAATTTTGGATCAAAAACTATGACGATTTTTAAGGAACCCAACTAGGTCTAGGCCCATCGGGGTCTGGACCTATCGGGTCCGAACCCAATGGGGTCCTCAGATGTGTATAAACTAAGTTAAAAAAAAAATATTTAGTTAACTAATTATTGGCAAAACATTTTTGCTAACTTTAGCAAAAAAATTGTGGGTTCAAAATCAGCAAATTTTCTTGTAGGTTTACAAGCTTTTTTTGCTAACATTACAGTTTTTTTTTTTTGAGTGTGGGGAAACCCAGCAGACCTACTGAAAAATTACACGGATACTTTCTACACGGATGGATCCAGTAACTTAAATGGCTCTGGGTCTGGCTGGTATTTGGACGATGCGACCAAATGCTATATTGCTATGGGAAAAATGGCTACAGTATTTCAGACTGAAATATTTTCTAATTTGGACGTAGCGACCTGGATACTTAGGAACAGATGGAGTAATAGGAGAATCAGTATTTGCAGTGACAGCCAGGCTGCGCTCATTGCACTTGAATCTCCAGTCACTTCATCCAAATGAGGTCTCATATGGGAATAGCGTCAGTCTTCTGTGGGTTCCGGGTCATAGGGGAATACAGGGAAACGAGATTGCCGACTCTTTGGCAAATCTTGGCTCTGATACAATTCCTTACAATCCGGAACCTCAAATTGGTATTGGCTTGACATGGCTGATGCGTTGGATCAACTCTTATATGAAAGAAACTATTATGGAAAGATGGTCAAATGAGTTGGCATTCAAGAATACCAAACGTTTTGTGATTAAGCCAGACAAGAAAGTGGCTAACTATCTACTCAGCCTCAGTAGAATAGACTGTTGCAGACTTACTGGCTTAATTACGGGACACAATGTCTGTGCTCGTCATATGACGAGATTAGGTTGCTTATCAGACCCATTATGCGTGGCTTGTCTTGAGGATAATGACACAACTGAACATTACGTCTGTTGTTGTCCAGCGTTCTCAAGGGCTAGACTGCGGATATTGGGTTCTGATATTCTGTCTATGGACACGGTCCATGGACTTCCCTTGCCTGATTTTCTCAAGTTTGTGAAAGCAACTGAAAAATTCTGAACAAGCACATTTCTTTCTTTTTCTTCTCAACCTTTTATCACCCTTACTTAATCTTTCTTTTCAGGGTACGGTACAATGGACTATTTTAAGTCTGAGCGCCATGGAATTGCCTAGAAAATTTACTTATTTTTAGGCTTGTACAACCCACCCTCAACTCAACTCAACTCAACTCAATGAAATAAAAATTCAAAAATTTTTTCCAAAAAAAATTTAAATAAAAATTTATATTTTTTATATCCTCCACTCGACACCATTTCCAATTGTATTGTAAAAATTTCCGAATGTAATTTAAAATTGTCCAAATGTATATTAAAATAGTCCAAATGTATTTGAAAATTGTCCAAATATATTTTAAAATTGTCTAAATATACTTTAGAATTGTCCAAATATATTTTAAAACTGTCCAAATTAATTATAAAATTGCCAAAATGTATTTTAAAATTGTCCAAATTTATTGGACCAGATGTTTTTTAAAATTGTTCAAATGTAGTTTAAAATTGTCCAAATGTATTTTAAAATTGTTCAGATGTTTTTTAAAATTGTCCAAATGTAGTCTAAAAATTTCCAAATGCATTATAAAAATTTTCAAATGTGTTTTAAAATTGCACAATTGTATTTTAAAATGTGTCAAATGTATTTTCAAAACGCTCCAAATAAATATTAAAATTGTCCAAATGTAGTTTAAAATTTTTCAACTGTATTTTAAAATTGTCCAATTGTTTTTTAAAATTGTCCAATTAGAAAATGTTTAAAACTTAAAAATCGCATACTAGAGCACTTTTAAGATTTTTTTTTGATTTTTTTTTTGTTTAAATTACGTAAAAAAATAAAAATTCTGGAAAAAAATTACAATTTGGACCATTATTGAAGAAGTTATGAGTAAAAGAAGTTTAAGTAAAGGAACAAACAAAAAATTTTTAAAAATTCGATATCTTTTGAACGGGTCAAATAAAAAATCTTAAAATTTACCACGAAGGTGTTTTCGAAGGGTAGTAACAACTGTCAACAAATTGGAAAAATCTAAAAAAAAAAATTATTTAAAGTGTCCGATTTGACATGATATGCCCCATATATATTTGGTCTCTGGTAAAAACATGATTTTAAAAAAAATAAAAATTCCTCGATTTACAATAATTGTTTATAAAAATTGATTTTTTACACATTTTTTCAGTGAAATTTATATCATGTGATATATGTTTCCACAATCAGATTCATAGAAAGTTAGTAAGAAATAATAAATCTGGAAAAAATCAACAATTTTTATTTGTTACATTTAAACTGAAAAAAAAAAAACTATAAAGGATATCTGATACCAACTAAATCGTTTTATTATTTTTTTTTTCTTTAGAAATTGCAATTTGTAAAAGAAATAGTAGTACAAATACAATTACAATATTTGGTTATATAAAATATGCAAAAAAAAAAAAAAGGAAATATGTGTGACACTGTATGTGTGTGTGGCATCCTCTCTTTGCGTATGTAAAAAATACCCTCTGAGCAAATATTTAACCAAGATGTATGGTTTATGTTTAACAAAAATGAAAAAAATAAAATATGTAAAACTTTATACAAACATCCAGCAACAGGATAATATCATGTCAAACTCAAATCTAATACACTCCAAATAATTTTCTGTCCAAGCAGCAGATTATCTGCTAAAAAAATGCACTTTATTTGAGACACAGGAGAAATCTGCAAAATTTTTCTAAATTTCTGTCTTGTTTATCTAGGTCGAATTAGCAAAAAATCTCTCAAGACCGAATAACAAAATATGATGATTTTAAAAAATTTAAACTTAAAAAACTTTATTTTTTTCTTAAAAATAGTATAACTAAATATTTTTGTAAAATTAGCAAAACAATCTGTAGATTTGACGAATTTTAGTTTTATTGTTTAAATTATACATTTTTAAAATTCAAATTTTAAAAGTTTTAAAACTTTGAAAACGAAAATTAAAAAAATTTTCCTAAAAATAGGATAACTAAATATTTCTGTAAAATTAGCAAAATAGTCTGTAATTTTTTTTTTTACATTTTGACAAATTTTAATTTTATTGGTTTCAATTAAAAAATAAAAATAAATAAACACTTAAAAAACATAGAAACAAGGAATTGTTTTACACACTGAAAGTTATTTTACAGATTTTTCGACAGAGTTTTTCTTTCGAGTGTATGATTCTACTATTTATCTGTGTGTTCATAGTAATATCAATTCACGTTTAAGTGCATTGATGTGTGTTTGTGTGTTAGTGTATTTGTATAACTTTGTAGTAAAATGGTTTTAGTAAAATATAATATTATAAAAAAATATCGTTGTAATGATTGCAATCCTATATAAATATATTTTATTAGGTGTATAACTAAGTTTTTGTACTTTTTATATACTCTAACTAAAGAATGGGGGTATATTTAAGTTGCCATTCTATGTGTAACATATGAAAAGGTGGGTCGCGGATCCCATAAGGCACACCTAGAAGAAATACTCTATCGAAAAAACTGTTAAAACACTTCCAGTTTGAATAAGCAAACTTTTACTTATTTAGTAGATTTTCTGCTGAAATTGATATTTTAACTAAATTCTCTGTCATTTAATTTTAATAATAAATTAATTTTTCAGCAATTTTACTACTTTTGTTTGTTAATTAAAAAAAAAAATTTTTTGGTTATTTCTGTCGATTAATTTGAAATTTTACCTAAAATAGTTTGTTGGCACTTTTTTATGAAAGTTGTATTTTTCGTGAAATTTTTTTTTTTAATTTTGTAAAATTTAAACAACCCGGGTGAAAATGACCATGTATGCTCATCAGGGTGGCAGCTATTTTGCAAAACTTTCAAGGAGTGCACCCCTAATTTTACATTTGGTGTAAAATGCTATGTTAAAAATTTCAGCCAAATCGGACAACGTTAACACGAGGCGCATCGAGGTCAAAGGTCAAACACACGAAAATAGTCATATTTTGATGAAAAACATTAAATAAATGGTGTTGTTTTTTTAATATATTGTTAAAAAGTGGTACACGAGTTGTTTTTAGTATAAGAAGATATATTAAAAATTTTTGGGTTTTCAAAAATTTACCCTTGTAAGCCTTTCGGGGTCAAAATAACCCAATTTTTACAAAATGACCCCTAAAACACGAAAATCAGCCCCAATTTTCTAATTTTATTGAAATAAACCAATGGAAAACGATATTTATATTCTATTCTATCATAAATACTCAGATATGAAATACTGTCTTTCTAGGATGTCATTAACCCGTTTCATGGTAAGGCCAAAAATATGCATTATATTTGGCGCTCAAAACTGATATTTTGATTTTTTAAAAATTTTCTCAAACAAAATTAAGAAAAATGCTGAAAAAACCACAGAATCTTATAAAATATATGTTAACATATAAAAAAAAAATTTTTTGGGGGATATCCGTCGGATAGTTTGGCAGGGGCATCGATTTAAACTCTGCGGATTTCGAGGAAAATGTCTTTTTTGCCCACAATTTACTCAATATGGAAAAATTTGGTAAATATTTTAAAATTTCACAAAGTAAGGGCCATAAATTATTAAAAACAATGCTAGACTTTAACCCTAAACGTTTTAGGAAAATGGAATAATGCTAACCCAGTTTTTATTCGGGTCAAAGGTCAAATTTTGGGATATTTAGAGTTTTTTTAGAAAAAGGCACCTAAATATGAAATATTTATTGCGATTTTTTATAAAACTTGGTATAATTATTGCACGATTTCAGAAAAATAATTATTTGATTTTTTTTTTTAAATTAACCCATAAATGTACATGGGGTCAAAATGGCCCAGCACGTTAAAATTTCTCAAAATAGTTGTTTATTTTTTTCGATTTCTATAAAACTTGTTATAATTATTGTGCGAGGTCAGAAAAATAATTATTTGATTTTTTTAATTAACCCATAAATGAACATGGGGTCAAAATGGCCCAGCACATTAAAAATTCTTAATATATTTTTTCCGATTTCTATAAAACTTGGTAAGTATAACCATTGTACTAGGTCAGATAATTTTTTTTTTAATTAACCCTTAATTGAACAACGGGTTAAAATGACCCAGCATATAAAAAAATCTTTCCATTGTATGAAAAGACTTATTTTTGAAAAGAGTTATTTTTCTCACCTTTCACAATAGTTATAATCATTCAGTTTTATAAAAAAGTCGAAAAAAAATATTTTATGCAAAGATTTTTTTTACATGCTGGGTCATTTTAACCCGTTGTTCATTTATGGGTAATGTTTGAAAACTAACGTTGGGAAACTTTGTTTTTTTTCAGAATGTCTTTGAATCGGTCACAGAATCTGATACTGTTTCCATAGAAAAAGGTACATAAGACTCTAAAATTTTTCACATCCACAAACATTTTCTTTTTCGGATTTTTGTAGAAGAATTCCCAAATTCTAAAGGTCTCAGAATCTTTTTCTTTGGGCAACAGGTCGCAGAATCTATGAATTTTTCTATACGCAAAAGGTTTCAAAATCTGAGACGTTTTCTTTAGATAAAAGTGTCTTTTTTTATATGAGAAAAAAGTTTTAGAATCTAAAACTTTTTCAATAGGAAAAACGTCTCAGAATCTGTGACTTTTTTTTTTAAAAGAATCAGAATCTTATGTTTTTTTTATAGGAAAATGGTCTTTAAATCAAAATGTTGTACTTTTTCTGAAAAAAGTTCTAACAATCTGAGACTTTTTATAAAGGATAAATCTCTCAGAATCTGTCAGTTTTTCTTTAGGGGAAAAAGTGCTAGAATTTTAGACTTTTTTTATTTCAAAAAACGAAAAGGTCTTAAAATCTGAGGCGTTTTCCTTAGGAATAAGGTATCAGAATCTGAGACTTTTTCTATAGAAAAAGGGTCTGAGAATCTTTTTCTGTGAAAAAAACTTCTTAGAATCCAAAAATTATTCTATACGAAAAAAGTCTCAGATTCTGAGACATTTTTCGTAAAGAAGAAGTCTTAGATTCTGAGACATTTGTTCCATAAAAATCTATTTAGGAAGAATTTCTTCTATTGAAAAATTTTCAGATTTAGAAAAAGCAAAAAAAATAATTATTTTAACGATCATGAAAAACAAACCTCCTTCAGCAATAAATTTTATGATTTTATAGCTTTCCCATCACTTTCTTTTGCAAATGAAAAGTATACCTGTTTTTACTCGTCGGACAAAGCATTACGATTTTTTTTTTTCTTTGAAGTAAAAAAAAAATTTCCCCCCCCCAAAGCCAAAAGCTTTACCCGCCACTGTTCTAGCTCGAGGCCCAAAAATATTTCTATTTATGATATTCTCATAATAGATTTTTTTGTTTATTGCTTTAAAAAAGTTACTCATCTGATAGTATATCTGAACAGATCTGTTTTACCCCCACTAAGGAATTATCAGCAGATTTTAGACAATCAAACCAGACATAATATTTAATATTTTTCACAAGTTAAATGAAAAATACTACAATGAAGGTCCAAATTCTGTTTCGCAGCAAAACATTTTTTTGTTTGGTATTGTTGTTATTGTAAAAAGAGCAACAACACTTATATTTTTATGCACCGGTGGTGGATTAATGTATACAATTTTTGCTTTAAAAGAGTTATTTTTGTTGTAAAACAGATTTTGGACCTTCAGATATGCTATTTTCTCATTTAACTTGTGAAATATTTAAAATATTATGTCTGGCTTGATGTTTGATTGACCAACAATGATTCTCAAAAATCTGCTGATGATTCGTTAGTGGGGGCGAAACAGATCTGTACAGATACCCAGTTGGCAACGTCCTCGAGCCATCCTCAGTGACGGAGCGGTGACATGTCAGTGTCACACCTGACATCCACAAGACATCTCTATGTACTGGGTTGAGGACAGTTTCATACAAATTTTCAAAATGTCCTCACTCAAAGTCAGCAGTGGTCAGGGCTGACCTTCTGGGGACATGTCACCTAAGACTTCTTTGGGGAAATGTCTGTCATAGGTCATGCGAAAATACAAAAAATTTTCGTATTTCCTTTAGTTTTTACTTATATCCATTTTCCTTTATAAATTATCTTTCTTATATTTAGAAAAAACTTTTCGCATTTTTTAGTCCCAACTGGATTTGAACCTGGAACCTTCAGTTTATAAGTCCCACACTAACCACTTGTTCCAAACTTTATTTTTAAAATTGTTTGTCTATTTATTACTTTTATTCTACTTGTTAGATTTTATTTTATTTTAATTAAATCGATAATATTGCCATATTTTTCTTGGAAATTGAAGAGTTAGACAGATTTAAAATTCTAATTTAATATACTGCTATTCTGAAGACATTTTCTTTTAGACGTCTTAGAGGAATTGTCCACACTCTTAAAGCAAACATTCAGTGCTGACAATGTTAGGACATGTCATCAAGGATTACCTATGATTTGTCAGAACCTGAAGACATTTCCTCAAGGAATCACTGTGGAAATTTCCTCAGTGACACATTTTCCAACTGGGTATACTATAAGATGAGTAACTTTTTTAGAGCAATAAATAAAAAAAATCTTTGAAAATTGTAAACGTTACATTCATTTGAGTAAAAAATGCAGAAATTCAGTATTGTTACATTTTTAGTTTACTGACATTGAGTGTAACACTAGTTTACAAATTCATAAAAATTTGTCGACTCACGATATTTGACATTTATTTTAAATTTTAAATAAGTCCGAAAATGAAGTAAAAAGTTAAAAATTAAAACAGTTTTTAAGATATTGCCAAAACTCGTGTGTCCATTTTTTTCTAGATGCATTCGCGTTTTCACGAAAAATGCAAAAAAAAATAAATATTTTGCACTACAAAAAAAAATCACTCCAGTCAGAATGTGGGTATAAAAATAACATTTCCGTGTCTTTCAGGTTTTTTAAATCATTACGATTTTTTGCGAAAAATAAAACAAGTGTTTCGCAATAGTGTTTTTCATCAAATTTTACTAGGGGTTGTTAAAGACCAAAAGTTCATGGGATAATAGCCAAATGCTTAAAAAAGTTAAATTGTAAAGTATCATATTTTATTAAATTGTGTTTCACCAAAGATACTTTACAGTTTTTGCTTTTTTGAGTATTTTGCTAGCATCGCACAAATTATTGGCCTTTGACAACCCCTGGTGTAATTTGATGCAGAACATTTTTGTAGATCATTTTAACCCTTTAAATGCACGATTTAATGGTTTACTAGGAGCACATTAGAAATGGGGACAAAAATTACCCCTAAAAATTGGTGAAACTTTGAAAACTCTTATACTTTTGAAAACTGTTATACTTTTGAACATTTGGACTTCATTTTCGGATTTTACACTTTTCGTTAGATTCTATATGTAAATAAATGCAAAATGTCGCGGATCGTAAATTTTTTTTTAACCCATTTCGATCCACTGTTCGATTTTTCAAACAGTATATAACACCTTTTTCAAAAAAATATTTATGTATGAAGAATGTGGAATTTCGGGTAAATATGGTTACGAATGTAAAGTCTCGTCTTTCTGCAATTGAAAAAAAAATATCCCTACTTTACCACCGCAATTTATATATCTATGAAATGCAATGCAAATCAGCACGAAAATTTTGTATTTTTTGATTTTTGGCATTTATTTTTTTTTTTTGATTAATTCTAAATTCTTTTTTGAAAGTAATGAAAATGGCTAATTTTAATCTGACACACATTAAGTGTGTGGCAATCGAAGGAGTGCTGATGATGGAAGGGTGGCATCTTCCGAAAGCTGTCGACATCTCCACTTAGCCTGTGTTGTCACTTGATTTTTTTCAGATTTTCTCATTGTACAACAATTATTATTTCTCAGAAATAATTAATATGGACTCAAACCGAACTAAATAAAAATTCAGTTATAATAATGAAAAAAACTAATAAAATAGCAAATAAATCCAAATATTAAAATTGAATTAAAAGGTGAAATGCAGTTTTTTCTGGGATAACGCCACTTTGAAAAATTACTTTGACAAGATTTTTGAGATCAGCGGGTGCTTATTACCCTAAAAAAGTACCTTTTTCCAAAAAAAAATTGAATCTTGGTCCAAAATGGGTTAATTTGTAAGCTAGTGTTATTAGGTCCCAGATTGTAGTCATTTTTGATGGTGACAATCTAGGCCAAGATTTTGTCTCTTACACCTAAAAAATATACTTATATAAAAAAATTCAATTTTCCATAAACGTTAAGGATAATGTTTTGCCCTGAAGCACAACTGATGGTTGTGTTATTGTTAATGTTGTTGTTTTTATGTTATACCAAATAAGTATGTACTCGTAATATTATATGAACATCATCGCATACAAGTGTTTTTGGTAGAGAATTACACCATATCCAATATTCATAATAATGAAAATTTTGGAAAACGCATACGACCCAGTTGGCAAAATAAAATCACAACTGACATACTGCTGACTCTCCCTTTATGAAATCGCTGACATCTTCATAAAATTTTTCAAAATGTCATCAATGACATGTCAGCAGTTGGTCAGCAGTGTCCACCAGTATCGGTGGACACTAACAATTCGTTTAAACAACCGCTGACAAACTGCTGACATGTCATTGATGACATTTTGAAAAATTGTTTGAAGATGTCAGCAATTTTATAAAGGGAGAGTCAGCACTGGGAATTATGAAAGCACAAAACAAAACCGTAGAAACCAATGAAATTGAAATACTTTTGAAGAAAATATTACAATTAAGCAAGAGTTCAGAGAGAGATTTTGAAATAAAGTAAACGATTTTAAATTAGTTTACAAAATAAAAATTAAATTAAAAAAAAAATTATTTAAAAAAATCTTAAAAAGTTAGTGCCATTCACCTGCCATTATAAGATTAAACAAAAAAACTAAATTTTCTAACGAAAATTGCAATGGAAATGGTATAAAACTAGTAAAATATTTAAAACACCATCATAATCGTCAGTTGTGTCGTTCTCTATGTTTTTTTCTGATGATACTACTAAGGTAAATCTATGGAATTTTCTCCAGATAGTTTTTAATAAAAAATATATACCCAGTAGCAAATATAATAAGTAATCAAACCGAAATTTGATAAAACAATTTAATTTCTGCACTCATTATCAGAAGAAAAACTCTGTCGAAAAATCAGTAAAACAACTTTCAGTATGAATAAGCAAACTTTTAGCAGACTTTTCAGCTGAAATAAAAATTTTAGCTAAATTCTCTGACATTAATTTTTCTGAAAATAAAACAAAACAAATCAGCAGATTATTTCGTCAGCGAAATAAATTTTGGAGCTGTGAGCCTCACATCTCACAGTGTGGCGTTCAGAGTTCGAGTACCAAAACCAGCAGATAATTTTTTTTATTATTATTTTAGTTTGTTAACACACTTGTTTTAAATATTTGTATGCTATTTTTATACCCTCCAACCACAGTATGGGGGTATACTCACTTTGTCATTCCGTTTGTAACGCATAGAAATATCGGTAGGGGACCCCATAAAGTATATGGGGCATTCCATGTCAAATCGGACACTTTAAAATTTTTTTTTTTTAGATTTTCCCAAACTCAAACTGTTAACAGTTTTTAGTACCCTTCGAAAACTCCTTCGTGGTAAATTTTCAGATTTTTTTGATGACACGTTCAAAAGATATCAATTTTTAAAAAATTGGTTGTTTGTTCTTTACTCAAACTTCTTTTACTCATAACTTCTTCAATAATGGTCCAAATTTCAATTTTTTTTTTCAAAATTTTTGTTTTTTTACGTACTTTTTAAAAAAAAATTTAAAAAAATTCTAAAAAACGCTCTAGTATGCGATTTTTAAGTTTTAAAATTTAAATCTCATTTTTGAAAATGTTTGTACTCTTTGATTTTTTAAAAATTTTTTTGTGTAAAACTTCTATCGATTCTACAAATTTTTGCACAGGAGGATCGTGAGATAACGATTATTACTATTTTTTAAAATTTTTTGTAAAAATTTTATTGTAATTTTCCAATCTTAAAATCATTTCTACTGCTCGAATGGTGCGTCATAGAGGGGTCCTTTATAAGACCGACCCCCATTAATTTTTACGTCTTAACATTTCTTTGGAACAAACTAATACCCTATCTCCAATTTCTAAGGGGACTCCCACACAAAACGACATTTTTTAAAGTTTGCTCCAACCGCTCTAACTGCCCTAATAGTGCCCTTAGAGCAACAAAATGTATGACCGACCCACAATATTTTTTTTAGTCAAAACATTTTCTCTGAACACACCTACCCTCTATCTCTAATTGTTAAGGCAGTCCCCATACATTTTGTTTTTATTTTTTGTAAATTTGTTTTATTTGATCAGCTTCTACTGGTCCAATGGTGCGTCCGAGAGGGGTCATTAGTGAGCCCGACCCCCATTTATTTTTACCCTGCAACATTTTTGAAAACATACCTACACCCTACCTCCACTCCCTAAGTAGGCTCCCATACAAATAACAGTTGGAGCAAATTTTATGAAAATGTGATTTTGTATGGGAGCCTACTTAGGGAGTGGAGATAGGGCGTAGGTATGTTTTCAAAAAATGTTGCAGGGTAAAAATAAATGGGGGTCGGTCTCACTAATGACCCCTCTCGGAAGCACCATTGGCCCAGTAGAAGCTAATCAAATAAAACAAATTTACAAAAAATAAAAAAAATTGTATGGGGACTGCCTTAACAATTAGAGATAGAGGGTAGGTGTTTTCAGAGAAAATGTTTGGAATTAAAAAAATATTGTGGGTCGGTCATACATTTTGTTGCTCTAAGGGCACTATTAGGGCAGTTAGAGCGGTTGGAGCAAATTTTAAAAAATGTCGTTTTGTGTGGGAGCCCCCTTAGAAATTGGAGATAGGGTATTATTTTGTTCAAAAAAAATGTTAAGACATAAAAATTAGTGGAGGTCGGTCTTATAAAGGACCCCTCTATGACGCACCATTCGAGCAGTAGAAATGATTTTAAGATTGGAAAATTACAATAAAATTTTTTAAAAAAATTTTAAAAAAGAGTAATAATCGTTATCCCACGATCCTCCTGGGCAAAAAATTTGTAGAATCGATAGGAGTTTTACACAAAAAAATTTCAAAAAAATCAAAGAGTACAAACATTTTCAAAAATGAGATTTAAATTTTAAAACTTTACAAATCGCATACTAGAGCGCTTTTTAGAATTTTTTGGGATTTTTTTAAAGTACGTAAAAAAACAAAAATTTTGAAAAAAAAAATTGAAATTTGGACCATTATTGAAGAAGTTATGAGTAAAAGAATTTTGAGTAAAGGAACAAACTACCAATTTTTAAAAATTTGATATCTTTTGAACTTGTCATCAAAAAAATCTGAAAATTTACCACAAAGGAGTTTTCGAAGGGTACTAAAAACAGTAAACAAATTGGGAAAATCTAAAAAAAAAAATTTCAAAGTGTCCGATTTGACATGGAATGCCCCATATATATTATTGATCTATGATCGATTATAAGTCATTCTATGAATGTCCGTCCGTCCGTACGTCTGATTGGCAACGAATGTGTCTCATAGTCATAGGCTTAACCGGCCGGAAATGGGTAAAATCGAATAAGCGGCAAAAAAGTTTCCCCTTAAAGACTCACAAAAACCTCTATAAAAGCGCCATTTTTTACAGCTTTTTTTGTATTTTTGTTAAACAAATGAAACCTTTTTATGTCAGAAAGAGTTAAAAGTCATACACTTAGACCCCGGGGGCTACAAAATACTGTTTTTTTTTTGCCCCGCCCACTTTTGTGGGCGTGGATTTAAAAAAAAAAACATACAAATTATTATAAAAAAATAACTAAAGTTCAAAAAGCAAAATAAATAATTTAGTAAACATTTACCGCGTTGGGGAAGGTATCCCTTAGCACCCCCACAGAGCCCTCTCTTCAAAAACGCCTCTGAAATTTTTTTATATGTATTTTAACATGTTGGAGGGTATCAAAGATTCGGCACAGCCGAATTTAACACTCTCACTTGTTTTTATTAATTTTTACGTAATTTTTGGAAAGACATCCCACAATAATGCTGGTAATGTGTTATACCTGGTAATGTGTTATATAATCACCACCCATTACCAAGGTTTTTTCAACAGATATTTATGCTCCTTTGACATAGGTTTTATTTTAAGGGTAATGTTTCTACAATAAAATTTGATGGCTGTTCGTTTCTTAAAACATGTTAGCCCTCTATATATTTTGATTTACCATAATATGCAAACTGTATAAATTTCCTATTGGGATTCAATTTAATACACTATGTATTAACAAGCAAATATAGCGCCAAAAGCATGATGACAGGTGTTTAAAGGAATTTACGGTATGTTCGAAGGATTTTATTATAACAAAAAAGTGTTGAATCAACGATTTGTATGTGCATTAGGGTGCGCCAAAAATGTCAACTTTCGATTTTATACCGGCACTCCCCCTAGAAATATTCGTTTTGGTATCAAAATACACTATGCAAAAAATTATGGCGATCGCTTGAGGGGAAAGGGTGCCTCAAACGCCTTGAAAATGGAGAAATATGTCAAATTTGACCATTAGATAAAAAAAAAAAATTTTTTTTGTTGTGATTCAATTTCGCCAAAAAAAAATTTTTTGTATTAGGTTTAATAAGAACTACTTACAAAAAAAATATAAGCTCTCCACTACATCGCTTACCCATTTTAACTTGCGATACAAAAAAGGGCAGTTATTTTTAGGGGTACCCAAAAGTAACATTTTTACGTTTTTGAAAATTTTATTAAAAAAAAATTTTAAAAATTAAAATCGCTCTCCACCAGTTTTTTATATATACTATAAAGATAAAAAATGTGAAATATTATAAATATCCGTTCGGCAGTTTTTCTTTTATAGCGACTTGAAGTTAGCGGATTTCAAGGAAAATTGATTTTTTGCTGTATTTTCTCTAATTTTGAACTTATTATTACGTTTTAAACAAAATTGACGAAATTGACTTTGCAACTGATTTAATTGGATCATAAATTTTAGTAAGTAAATAATTTTTTGCAGGACAGCATTAACCCTTGTAAACCCGGGTCGAAGATGACCCACAGGGCAAATATTTCCCATTGTATGCCGGCTTTTATATTTTTATTAAATATAATAAAATTAATCTGTAAAAATAAATGTTTTAGTCCAAGTTTATTTAAATCTACATGTGAAAAAACAATGTTTTTAAATTATACCGCATTTTTTATATACGGTGGGTGACAATACAATAAAACTTTTCTAAAGTAGATCCAATTTGTTAAAAAAAAAATTAAACGTTATTATTTTAAAGTTAGTATTATTTTTAAAAATGTTATTAATGTAATTTATAAAGCTTTAATTTAAGTTAAATAGCGTGCAGATTAAGGGTGGGATAGTGTTGTGTGAAATTTTAAGCAGCAGTATTTGGAATCGCTAGAACCCCTCATTTTGTGAGGTTGGTAAAAAAATTGTATGAGCCAAAAATTGGGGGAGGTCGGATAGGACCTAGGGGTCGCTCATCGGGGTCAAAGTTAGGCGTACATGGGAAAAAATCCACAAAAAGCCCCACAACTCCCCTGGTTTTGCCCCTAGAGGGGTCAAATGTGAGACCGGCCCCCATTATTTTTTCTCCCCAAACACTTTTGCCAAATATTCCTAAGCCCTATCTCCTCTCCTTATGGGGGCTCCCATACAAAGGTTGAATGTTAAAACATATTTGCTCCTACCTCTCTAGCTGTCCTAGAAGTGACCCTAGAGGAATCAAATATATGACCGACCCCCAATATTTTTTCATCCCCAACATTTTTTTATAACATACCTACCCGGTATCTTCAACCGTTAGGGTGGTCCCCATACATTTTTTTTTTTATTTTTCCTTAATTTTTTTGTTAAATCACCTCCTACCGGTCCAACGGTGCTTCCTAGAGGGGTCATTAGTATGACCGACCCCCATTTATTTTTAGTCCCCAACATTTCATCTGAACATACTAACTCCCTCTCTCCAATTCCTAAGGGGTCTCCCACACAAAAAGACATTTTTATAAAATTTGCTCCCACCGCTCTAACTGGGGCAGGGATGACCCTAGAGAATTTAAATGTATGACTGACCCCCAATATTTTTTCAGCCCGAACATTTTCCCCAAACAAGCCTACCCTCTATTTTTAAGCCTAAAGGGGGTCCCCACACATTTTTTTATTTTTTTATAAAATCAGATCTTATACTGACCCCCAATATTTTTTTAGCCCCAACATTTTCCCCAAACAGACCTACTTCTTATTTTTAAGTCTTAAGGGCGTTCCCACACATTTTTTATAATTTTTATTTATAAAATCACCTCTTACCGCTCCCATGGTGGCTCTTAGGAACGGGAAATGCAGACTGACCCCCAATAATATTTTCCCCCTACTTTTTGTCACAACATTCCTACGCCGTATTTAGACTTTGTTAGGGTAATATTTTTTCCTCTCCATTACGGCACAACACGTTGTTATAGTCCTCTATTAATTTTACGCCTCTTTCGGCAGCGTCGTTGAAAACATGTAATTGAAGTAATATTTGCAGCGCTTGCTGGTAGTCCTCACAATTTTCCCAAGTGTTTGGACCGGAACCAATGAAATTTGTTGTTAATCCGAAGCGTGAAAAAAATGTTGGTGTCTCAGCTGTGACGTAGTGGCTTAAATCATTCTTTATATTATGAGTTCTGGATTTACTTGTTTCGATTCCATGTTAATTATTTTCACACCTTCGAATCCAACCACGTGGACTGGATGATCACGATCTTTGTTGCCACCTTCGCCGCTATCCCCCGAGTCATAATCTTCCCCGGTATCATCGTCTTATTTTTCTTCGCTGTCAGATAACTCTTCCTCCTTGCATTTGCCATTTTTCATTTCATTTTACAAGAGATATTCAGATCAAATAGTGCAACAGCTTCACCACTGAGATACCAAAGATGTCAGAGAATCTCTTCTCCAACCGTTGATACATCTTATTAATTGAAGCATAATTAGCAATCGCTTTAAAAAAAATTCAAATCATTATATGGAGGTTCTATTGCTTTAGTGGCGCTAAACCAAAATTTCACGTAAATTGTTTTTGGTCAAACCTAAAACATTTTTAGCTAATCCATCGAGCATGACTGATGGGTCCTGGTGGGCTAAAATGATTATTAGGAATATTTTCACCAAGGTATAATACAACAATTTCAAGAAACTCCTTGAAGTCGTCTCTGGGTCGCTTTTCCTTTATTTGAGCCCAATAAAACAACTTGATGCAGGTTGGACTAGAGCTGGTATGTTGCCTGTCACTTTCTAATCTTCTATGCCAGGACTGTATGGTTTGTCTTTTATATTTTCCCATTACTCTTTAAAACGCTCAAACATTGGAACTCCTGGTCCAGACATTTTGCCGAATTTGGTTTTAAACACTTCTTTTAATTGAAGTTCATTAATATGATGTTTGCATGGCAGATATAGGGGGTCAGTTTGCATTTCCCGTCCCTAAGAGGCACTATGGGAGCGGTAAGAGCTGAATTTATAAATAAAAGTGTTGCTAATTATTGTACTTTTGTAAATTCTAAATACTCCAACGTTACCATTACGAATTTGGTTTTCCTAAGGGGAGCACGCTTATAAAGTGGAAATACGCTGTAGGTATGTTCGGAAAAAATGTGGGGGGCAAAAACTAATGGGGGTAAGTCTGTATTCCCTATCCCTAAGAGGCACCATTGGAGCGATAACATCCGATTTTATAAAAAATATAAAAAAATGTGTGGGGACCCCCTTAAGGCTTAAAAATAGAGGGTAGGTTTGTTTGGGAAAAATGTTGGGGCTGAAAAAATATTGGGGGTTACTCATACATTTAACTTCTTTAGGGTCACCCCTGCGCCAGTTAGAGCGATAGGAGCAAATTTTATAAAAATGTCATTTTGTGTGGGAGACCCCTTAGGAATTAGAGATAGGGAAGTGGTATATTCAGAAGAAATGTTGGGGGTGGAAAATAAATGGGGGTCGGTCTTGATAATGACCCCTCTAGAAGGCACCATTAGACCGGTAGGAGCTGATGAAAAAAAAAACAAATTATGAAAAAATAAAAAGAATGTATGGGGACCACTCTAAGGGTTGAAGATAAAGGGTAGGTATGTTCTAAGAAAATGTTGGGGTTGAAAAAATATTGGGGGTCGGTCATACATTTGATTCCTCTAGGGTCACTTCTGAGACAGCTAAAGAGATAGGAGCAAATATTTTTAAAAATTGAACCTTTGTATGGGAGCCCCCTTAGGGAGTAGAGATAGGGCTTAGGTGTGTTTAGGAAAAGTGTTTGGGGGGAAAAAATAATGGGGGCTGTCTCACATTTGACCCCCCTTGGGGCAAAACCAAGAGAGCTGTAGGGCTTTTTGTGGATTTTTTCCCCTCTATGCCCAACTTTGACCCCGATGAGCGACCCCTAGATCCTATCCGACCTGCCCTATTTTTTGGCTCATGCATTTTTTTTACGAACCTCACAAAATAAGCGGTTCTAGCGGGTCGAAATCGAAAACTCGTGCACTATCCCACCCCTAGTGCAGATTGAGCAAATATTAAATGAAATACGCGTGTCGCGCTGGAAAATGAAATTATTTATACACATTTTTTTTAGAAAATTATTTAAGAATATTTTGAAGTCGATTTTTTCTAAATTCAAAGAAAAAAAAGAAAAAATTGTTTTTCTTTAGTCATCAACTATATTTTTCAACAACCCAAACAAAAAATTAAATTTAAATTTAAAGTAGAAGAAATCATGAATTCTTAATGTGTTTGATACAATCAAAAAATATTTCATCATATTTATGAAAAGCTTCATTAAATATACAAAAACTTCATAAAATGGGTTAAATTCTATAAGTGCATACACGATGAATAGCTAAAACTATTTCCATTTACTAATTTCATGATAAAAAAAAAAAAATAGCTTAAAGAATAATATTTCCAAAGTGGGACATAATTGACCCGGGTTTACATGGGTTAAAGCTAAACTGTAAAAATTACTAACTAACTAAAACTTATGATCCAATTTAATTACTTGCACAGCCAATATCGTCAATTTCGTTTAAAACGTAGTAATAAGTTCAAAATTAAAGAAAATACAGCAAAAAATAAATTTTCCTTGAAATCCGCTAACTTCAAGTCGCTATAAAAGAAAAACTGCCGAACGGATATTTATAATATTTCACATTTTTTATCTTTATAATATATATAAAAAACTGGTGGAGAGCGATTATAATTTTTAAAATTTTTTTTTAATAAAATTTTCAAAAATGTAAAAATGTTACTTTTGGGTACCCCTAAAAATAACTGCCCTTTTTTGTATCGCATGTTAAAATGGGTAACCGATGTAGTGGAGAGCTTATATTTTTTTTGTAAGTAGTTCTTATTAAACCTAATACAAAAAATTTTTTTTTTGGCGAAATTGAATCACAACAAAAAAAAAATTTTTTTTTTATCTAATGGTCAAATTTGACATATTTCTCCATTTTCAAGGCGTTTGAGGCACCCTTTCCCCTCAAGCGATCGCCATAACTTTTTGCATAGTGTATTTTGATATAAAAACGAATATTTTTGGGGGGAGTGCCGATCTCTAGCATAATTTTTTGTTTACCCATACAACTTTGGCGCACCCTAATGTGCATGTATTGTAAAATGCAAAAATGACTTTTATTCTATCTATACTTTACATAAATAAATATTCATATGCAAACATTTCTTGTGTGAAGTGTGAAACTTAAAGTTGGAAAAAAAAAACTTGTTTTTAAATATTAAAATTAATACGAAATCGAAAAGATATTCATAGAAATCTCGCAAAATATGTGAAAATGGCAGATATTTCCTTAAAAACTTTGTTTGTATTGGTAGGTGTTTTAAGTGTATTTGTTAACCCAATTAAAGCAAATTACATTGTACAACAATTTTAAACGCCATACCACAGACTACATACAAACTCGACAGTAGAGTTTTATAACAAAAAATGGGGAAAAACTAAGCGATTTTGGGAGAAAATAGTTTTAAGCTAACATGGCAACACTTTCTACGACTTAGAAGTGAGTGAAACAATAAAAACCTATCTGGCATCTATTTTTCTTATAAATCGTTATATTAGCTTTCTCTTTCTAACCTAAACGTAGAATAATTTGAAAAAATTAACCATATGGTTCAAGACAACTTTTTTGACACCTGCCACTTATGTCGATTCTGTATTAGTCTGTTGCCATACTAGGAAAGGCACGGGGAACGAAATATACAATACTTTTGCACAAATGGGTGCTTTAATGTGTGGTTATATTTGTGTAGGTGTATTTGTAAAATTTTCGATTTTGTCTGATATTGTACATTTTAAGTGTATCTATCTCTGTATATCTTGAATGCCAAATCTGAGTTGTATTTGCTAAGTGCACTAAATATGTCGTAGTTGTTATAAGTAGAATGCAGATTTTCTGATTTTTATTTTCCATACAATTTCTTTTCCAATTCAATGACATTGTACTCAATTTACATTTTCAAACATTTCCATTTGTATAGATTTTCATTTTTATTTTTATTTTTATTTTTTTTTGAGATAGAGAATTTGTATGTTAAACCAAAAAGATTATTGTTTGCAATTCAATTTACCAGTATAATGTTTGTATAATTTAAAAAAAATATATAAAACGAATTGGAATTTGTTTTAAATATGTATCAGGGATGTTAAAGTTGGTACAATTGTACTTTTTTTGGTACATTTTGAACTTCAAAAGTACCGTGGTACTACCGCGACTCATTTGGTACAATTTAAACATTTCCAATTTTTTCGAAGAACCCCAGATTTTTTTCTTTACTTAAAAAAATGCTCACAGGAGGACAAATACTAGAACCATTTACACCTTAAATAAGACTCATTTTAAGTTTTAGCTCATGTCTTAAAACAGTAAAAAATATCTTGTAAACTTCATTTAGCGCATTAGCAATTTTAAACAAAGTTTAAACTATTTTTTTTTGCTAAATTTAAAATTAAGTTGACCAAATGTTTACAAGTAAATAATCAAGGTGGGGGTCTTTATTTTATTTTATTTTATTTTATTTTATTTTATTTTATTTTATTTTATTTTATTTTATTTTATTTTATTTTATTTTATTTTATTTTATTTTATTTTATTTTATTTTATTTTATTTTATTTTATTTTATTTTATTTTATTTTATTTTATTTTATTTTAAAATCTTTTTTATTTCATTCCTCCAATATTTCGTTATTTATTAAATAACATCATCAGGGACAGCATAAAAATTCTTATAAGCTAGTCTGTTGCTGCTATTGCTATCGTCGTCATGATAGTACTGACAGCAACAGTAACACACTAGCTTATAAAAATTTTTGTACTGTCCCTGATGATGATATTCAATGAACATGGAAATATTGGAGGAATGAAATAAAGAAGATTTTTAAATAAAAGCAAGACCTCGACCTTGATCATTTACTATTATTTATATTAATAAAAAGTCGAATAAAAACTAAACTGATTTAGTTATTCCTACAGATAAAGTATCGGACACTGATTGTGAGACATTTTCCTGCAGACTAGGTTTTAAAAAATTGTTTAAACGCCCCTCACAAAGTTTTGTTTGTTTTATTTGTTTGCATGTTGGAGTGTATAAACAATTTGGCACAACCGAACTTAACAATTTCGTTATTTTTAGTTAAGTTTTTATAAATAAAAAAATGGTACCGTGAGGGTACAAAAAGTACAATTTTTTTTGAAAGTTGGTACTAAATTGAAAACCCCATTTAACATCCCTGATATGTATGCATTGCTAGGTTACAGACATTATTAATATATGCTGAATTGTTTTAAATATATTTATTTTATGATAATACGTTATTAATCTTTACACGACTGCAACAAAACTGTAGAAACTTTGGAAGATTTTGGAGATTTTTTTTTTTAATTTCAATATTTTTCAATTTAAAAGATTTCTGGATTAAAAACTGCCACTTTAAAAGGAGTTGCTAGTTTTAGCAAGTTTTATGAGCCATTTTGCCAAATAAGTCTTATTAGCTTTGTCCGATTTTCGTTATTTCTATCCTTTATTTTCATAATTCTGCACGTCATTTGGTTTTAATACAAATTTTAATATATCCCCCAAAAAATTTTTTTGGAACATTTTGAAAAAAAAGAAAAGAAGTTGCTAATCATTGTTGTTTGTCCAGATGGGTAACACTTGCTTACAGAGATTTTGTCTCACGACGTTTTGCATTTATTTCCCATATAAAAATTCTCGTTGAGTCCAAAGTTTAAAAAGTAGAATAGTTTTCGAGATATTGCTAAAATTTAAAATTTTGAACTTTTAAAAAAAGGGGTAATAGTAAATTAAAATATCTCACGGACTAAATCAGTGGATTTATTTTTTATTTTTTTTTATTTTAAATTGTGGCTAATTAAAACTGATAAATGCTTAATCAATTCTAAATAAAACATTTTTTACTCTGATTATAATAATAACTCAAAAATGTCATCGAAAAAATTCGGGAAGTTACAAACACCAGCACAAACTCATTATACCCTGTACCACAGTGTGGTGTAGGGTATAAAACGAGGTTTTACATAAATATAAATATCTCCCGACAAAATCGGAGGATTAATTTGTTTTTAATTTTAAATTAAAGCTTATTAAATACTTTATAAATTCTCTATACAATATTTTTGAATCTGATTATCGCCTTGGAATCTATTCATCGATATATCGACAACTTTACTTTAATCGAAATTTAGAAGAAAAAGTTAAATTTATTGTAAATTTTACTACGTAGACAGTTTTTTAAATTTTATTTCTGTATTTAAAGTTCAAGACTGGTTTATTAGGATGAAAATAAGAGGATTTTAACTAAAATCCGTCAACAATTGTAGAAGTTTCATGCATTTAAACAAAAATGCATAAATTTGGTTTTATGCCAAAACAATTGTATTTGTTTATTTAGGATGTGCCGAATGTAACAATACATAAATATAACTGTATTTCTGCATTTTTACTCAAATGCATGTAACTTTTACATTTTTAAAACGTATTTTTTTAAAACCCTCTTCTTTTCCACGTTATAGATCAGATTTGAACTTCGAGCTGAATTCACAATGACGGAGTACTCTGTGCCTAAGAGTGGATTTCGTTCCTCCTTCCTCTTTCGCACTTACACATTTTACCATGATAATGTTTTTAGGCTGGTGTCTATTTTAAAAAAGTAGCAGGACGCCACCTCAGTTTGACTATATAAGCTAACAACGAAAAAGAAAACAAGAATTTCTATTTTCATTTTCTTAAAACCAAAAATTTTAATAACTTGGGTTTGTAACTTGGATAATAATTCACCTCGTGGTGAATAAAACCGTTTTTCACCAGCTGGTGAATAAAAAGTAACATAATTTTTCAACAAAAAAAATTTTTGTTTTTCATCAAATTTTTTTTTTTCATAAATTTTTTTTTTCATAATTTTTTTTTTCCATTAAATTTTTTCTCTATCAAATTTTTTTTTCAACAATTTTGTTTTTCATAAAACTTTTTTTTTCATCATACTTATCATCATTTTTTTATCAAATTTTTGTTTGTTTTTATAAATTTTTTTTCATCAATTTTTTAATAAAATTTTTTTTTTCATCAAACTTTTTTTTTCACCATTTTCTTTTTTATCAAATTTCCATCAAATTTTTTTTTCATCAATTTTTTTTTTCATCGAATTTTTTTTTCATAAATTTTTTTTTTTTCATAAATTTTTTTTTTTCATCATTTTTTTTTTGTTTTTCATCAAATTTTTTTTCATAAATTTTTTTTATCATGTTTTTCATCAATTTTTTATCATCCAATATTTTTATAAAATTTTTTATTATCAATTTTTTTCTCATCAAAAAAAATTTTTTTTTCATATTTTTTTCATCAATTTTTTTTACATCAAAAAATTTTTCTTTTCATCAAAAAAAAAACATCAAAAATTTTTTTTCATCAAAATTTTTTTTTCACCATAAATTTTGGGTTCATTAATTTTTTTTAGCATAATTTTGTTTTTCGTGAAAAAAAAATATTTTTTTTTTGCCAAAACTACTTTTTACCAAGTCTAAGCTTTTCGCATAAAAATTTTCCATTTGTTTATCAAATGTACATAAAACAAATGAGAGTGTTATATTCTTTGGTGCCGAATCTTTTATACTCTCCAAAATGTAAAAAACACTTTTTTGCACTTATTTTTGCACTCACTTACGATATGTGCAGCTCTTTTGGTTTTTAAATGGGGTCCTCGACTGATATTTCAAGTCGTTTTGCATGGAATAGCAAAGTAATATAGCACTTTTTTTTTTTTAAACTTTGCTTTGGCAAGTACACCCAAATCTTCCGCAAAACATTATCATGATTTAATGTTTTGGGCAAGAGTACGAAATTCGCAGGCATTTTTTGTATAATGTCTTTTCTATTTCTAGAGATTGTACGTAGTAGTGCAGAGTACTCCGACATTGTGTCGAAGCCTTTAAAGAGAGAGATGAATTAAAAAAAAATGTTTCTAAAATTTACTTTTTTTCAAATTAAAGTAAAATTGAAGCAACATTTTTTGATGTCGATATAGACTATAATAAGATTAAAAAATATTTAACTTAAATAACTTTTTTTACGTTGAAAATTTAAAAAGTGAGCAATATTATATTTCGAGTTGGTTTATTCTAGCTCGAGTTTATTATTTCCTTTACTCATAGAAAAATTTTCAAGAAAATTATATTCTGTTTTAAATTTATTATGTTGGTAATTGTTTTCAAGACTTAATCGACACGTGTGTCGGAATTTGTCAGATCCCATTGTCATTTATTTATTTTGGCTAAATTATCTTGACAATGGGATCTGACAAATTCCGAAACACGTGTGGATTAAGTTTTGCAAAAAATGACCAACATAAATAAATTTAAAACAGAAAAATAATTTTCTTGAAAATTATTCTATAATAATGACCTCGAACTATAGGGGCCCGAATAAACCTACTCAAAATATAATATTTTAAAGGTCGAATAAAACAATTTTTATTTTTTAATAAAAATTAATCCGGATTTGAACTCTTGACTTTTGAACCTTTTAACTTTATTTTTAGATCCAACGCAAGAATTTACATGGCAAATAACTGCAATATGTCGTGGATAGTAACATTTTTTTTTTTTAATTTGAAAAATAGTGTAATAAAAAGAAATGTGATACCAGGCACCAAAACTATAAAGCCCGGATTTGCTAGTACAATATGGTAAACATATATCATACAAAACTTAACAGCTCCTTAAACATTTCCTGATATTGATATTTAAAAGTAAAATTAATTACAAATGCCTTAACGGTAGTAATAAAATATTTGGTACAGAAAACCATGCAATAAAATATTTTTCAATTGATATATCACTGAACTATGAAAGTAGTAAAATATAATTTTAATATTCATTTATCGCATCATTTATTATAATTTCATGCTTAACATAGCAACTGACATCATACAATTAAAAAATTCATATTAAAAAATGACGAAAATTTCTAAAGAAAAAAACTTACAAAAAAAAACTTACCTTGGCTTCATTTTTAATATTTCCGCCAATGTTGGATTACTGCCATCTTCATCGCCATTACTATCGACAATAACATGACCATATTGCAGACTACCCGTGCTATCAGAAACAATTTTAACCAAATCATCAAAACGATCATGAGGTATTGGTTTCTTTGTAGTTAGCAACGGTTGTCGCACTTCATTGGCATTGGGCTCTTGGAAGCCAGTAGCCAACATGCCAGCACTTTGACTACCAGCACTGCCACCAGCCGCGCTACCCGGACGTGCTTGTGTTGTTTGAGGTGTTGAAGTTTCTTTAGAACCAGAATAATTACTAAAAGTAGAAGGAAAAAAAAAAATATTTATTAAATTTTCAAAAACTTAATACTTTGTTTTTTTTTTTTTTTGGTGGAACACAAATTGAAATTAGTTTTACTAGTTAAATTACACACCAAAAAAATATAAGTTATACATAAATCTTTCGCTTGGAAAATTTAATTATAACTTAAGAAAATAATGCTGAGAAGGTTTTTTTTTTAAATTAAAACGAACATTTTTTACCTTACAGGGCAAAAATCTACAAAATAATTAAAATTCTCAGATTTCAGGATATTTTTCGCAAACAAAATTTTTAAGGCTCCGACGCAATGTCGGACTACTCTTTACAACAGAGTACCATCTCTAAAAATAGAAATGGCATCATACAAAAAATGTGTAGGTGCGAAATAGAAAGGAACAAAATCCACTCTCTGGCACAGAGTACTCCGTCATTGTGAATTCAGCTTTAGATTTTAAGACATTTTCTTATAGGAACGTGCCTAAAGAAATTTTCTCAATTTTTTTCGAAAAATTCTGAGAGATTTTTTATATATAAAACCAACGCCCTTATTTTTTGGCTCGTGCTTTCTTTTTTGAACCTATCAAAATTAGAGGGTGTCCCGGATCGAAATCGAAAACTGGTGAGCTATCCAACGCCAAATAGTGCAAACTGAAAAACCGTTTTTTGTGTTCCAAAGTTAAAAAAAAAAAAAAAAATTCATAGATATCCCACTCGCATCCCACTAAGCGACCCCATAGCTCTTAAAGGAAATCACCTAAGCTTTCTTTTGAATCAAAAAAAAAAGGGCCCAATTTGGGGAAAAAGTAAAAAAACTTTTGAATTTTTAAGAAAAATAATCAAAAATTTTTTTTTTATTTTTTTTCGAAAGGCTCAAGAAATAGGTATCTAAACTATTTGGGACACATTTTGCTTAAAACAATAGGTAAGAAGTAACATGGATGAGAATAAACACCTCTTTTGCCAAAATGTCAAATTTCGACCCCCTCTAACTCAGAGAGTCCTTGACCGATCTCGTTGAAAAATTGTGTCTGAACCACTATCCAATAGGACTTACCTTTGTGCAAATTTCATCCCGATCGGAAGACATCGGTTTCAAAAGTTGTGTCAGTTGACACGAAAACCCCCATATAGAAAACTCGATAACTAACTATAAAAATTTGGTAGAAAAATTCGTGTTCTGGATATATCGATAACTGTAAATTTTAAATAAAACATTTTGTGTTATCGATAACATTTAATGTTCTATTAAAATAAGCAGTTATCTTTAAATCGATAACAGAAAACTTTCTATTGAAAATAACAGTTATCGGTAAATCGATAACAGATAATTTCAATTGAAATTTAACAGTTATCAATGTATTCATATAAGAAAATTAAAAGTTATCGATGCATCGACCACAGAAAATTTTGTATTGGAAACTGACAGTTATCAGTACATCGATAACAGAAGTTTTTTTTATTGAAAATTAACAGTTATCGATAACAGCAAACTTTCAATAAAAAATTGACAGTTATAACGAATAGATTATAATGAATTGATTATTATTAAAAATTAACAGTTATTGTTGCATCGATTACAAATTTCCTATTGAAAATTAAAAGTTACCCAGGTATCGATAACAAAAAATTTTCTATTGAAACTTAACAGCTATCGAAAAATCGACTACAGAAAATGTGCTATTGAAAATTAACAGTTACCGATAACAGAAAATTTTCTGCTGAAATGACAGTTATCTATGTAGCGACAACAGAAAATTTTCTACTGAAAACCAAAAATTATCGTTGTATCGGTAACAGAAAATTTTTAATTTATAATTATCGATGTCACGTTAACAGATGTCACGTGAACAGAAAAATTTCTAATTTACAGTTATCGGTGTATAGATAACAGACAAGTTTCTATTTAAAATTTCCGGTTATCGATGTCTTAGTAAGAGAAAATTTTCTATTGAAAACACAAACATTTTTTCCGCGAAAAGGAAAAAAAAATCCGCGAAAAAGAAATTTTTCCAAAAATTTTGTGTCTGTAATGTATCGTATTCTACTCATTTTCATAAATTAATAGCAAAATAAAAAAATATTTTAAAAAAAAATTGCGAAAAAAAATTCGCGAAAAATAATTTCCGCAAAAATTTTTTTTTTTTTTTTGTATATTCAATAGAGTTTAGATGATAAAAATTCAGCAATGGTATAAATCAGCGGTTACCAACCTTTTTGGCTCGCGTACCCCTAATTTTAAATTTTATCAGCCGCGTACCCCTAACGAGTTTTTTTTTTTTTTCGTTAAAAAACTCCACATACAAATGTTAGAGTTAATTTTGAAATTTTTGATCTGTGGGTTAGAGTATTCAAAACCGAAACCGAAAACCGGTTAACCGGTTTTTTCATTTTTAGAAACTCGACCGGTTTCGAATAGTTTTGAATTTCGAATATTCGAGAAACCGGTTTTTTTGTGTTGGTTAACCGATTTTTATAAAAACTTATAATATAATGAGTTAAAATATGAATTGACATTACACAGTTTTTTAGACACTCACAAAACTTAGCGGTACTTCCATAATCAGCTTGTGGATATGTTGGTATGTAAATATCAATATATCAACGAGTTCCGGAAGTCTGTCTCTTCCTTTAATATTTAAATCATTACATTTTTTTTTAAATTTGGCACCTTGGAGTTCTATGGCAAACCATTTTTTTTAAATTATCCTTTTGAATTGTTGAAATCGGAGTTTCAAATTCCGATGTCTGAATTTATTATTAATTGTGCTCTTTAAACAATTCAATAAAAAAAAATTTGTAATTTCCGCTCGCAATTGCAAAGAATTGAAATTTAGTTGTTACTTCCTGTCGAAGTTTCCAGCGAAAATGTGCGACGTAAACGGTGTCATACAGATGATACTATTTGCGCTATGACTTATCGATTTTGTGTTTATTGGGTTATGCCTGTTTTGTAAAAATATAATTAAGTTTAATTAATTTTTAACCTAAAGAATAAAAACCGAAAAAAACCGGTTTAACCGGTTTTTTTGCTAAAACCGAAACCGGAAACCGGTTTTTTAAAAATAAGCTTTTTCGAATAAACCGAAAACCGGTTTTTGAAAATGGCCGGTTTTTTGAATACACTACTGTGGGTATTATTATTTTTTGGAAGGATTTCATCATCATTGACAGCATTACAGCTCGATGTGAGCCTTAGCTTCCTCCACAATTTTCCTCCAAGCTAGTCGGTTGTTTGCTAGTTGTTTGTAGTTATTGACATTTAAGCGCTTTAAGTCACACTCAACATCATCTATCCATCGTTTTGCGGGTCTGCCTTGCTTCTTCTTGTCTTTGATTTTATATGTCATTGCTTTCTTCACAACTCTGTCCTCATTCATGCGGCATACATGGCCAAGCCAGCGTATTCTTTGTGATTTTATATATCGCACAATATTTTCACCATGTATAAGTTGATCCAGTTCGTCGTTATATCTACTTCTGTAAGTATTATCTGTTTCTTTAATTGGGCCGAAGATTCTTCTCAATATTTTTCTCTCAAAAATCATTAATTGATTTTTTGTGTTCTCCCATAAAGGCCAAACTTCGCATCCATATGTGGCCACTGGACGAATTAAAGTTTTATATATTTTAATTTTACTTCCTCGACTTAGCAGCTTACTCTTTAACAGTTTCATGTGTGCGTAGTAGCATCTATTAGCTGCCTGAATACGGTCTTGTATTGCTACATTCATACCCTCGTTGCGGTGTATAGTTAATCCAAGGTATTTTATCTGATCTACGCTTTCAAATTTGTATAGACCTGATTGAAGATCTGGTTGTTTGTTTGGTGAGTTAGTACGTGCTAAATATTTAGTTTTTTCTTCGTTAATTTTGAGACCAAACTGTTGTGCCTTAGTATCTAGTTGATGGAGTATTTCCTTTAGGTCTCTAGTATTTCTAGAAAGTATAGCTAGATCGTCTGCATACCCACAGATTTGTACGCTTTTTGTGAATAAGGTACTAGCAGGGTCAATTTCATCTATTATGAAGTTAAGTACCATGTTGAAAATCAGTGCCGATAGTGCGTCACCTTGTTTAACTCCTGTTTCGACGTTAAATGTCTCTGATGTTTTATTTTGTATGAGGACCTTGGATGCGGTTTCTCTAAGTGTCATACTAACTAAGCTCGCTAGTTTACTGGGTACTCCTTGTCTTCTTAGTACATAATTAATCTTATTTCTGTCAATGCAGTCGAAAGCTTTTTGAAAATCTATGAATAGTCCATGTATTGGGTAATCATGTTCATAGAATTTTTCGAAGATTTGGCTTATTACAAAGCATTGGTCGGTTGTTGATTTGTTCATTCTAAACCCGGACTGATATTCACCGATTACCTCCTCAGCTATAATGTTGATTCTGTTGTATAGAATATTGGTGAATACTTTATATGCTACATTTAACAAAGATATCCCTCTGTAGTTATTACAATCGCGTCGATCTCCTTTTTTGTAAACTGGTATAATGAGGCTCGTCTTCCAGTCTTGGGGCATTTCTTCTTTCTCCCAGACATTATTTATAAGTTTGTGAATTAAATTATTTGTAGTTGTACCACCGTACTTGAATAATTCAGCTGTTATTGTATCTTCACCACTGGCTTTTCCCGATTTAAGCTTGTTAATAGCGGTATTTACTTCTTCTTTTGTTGGGTATTCAACAAATATTTCAGCTGTGATCAACTCATCGTTACACAGATCATTACTATTCGTGTTACCATCAGCATTAAAAAGTTTACTAAAATAATCTCCCCATCTTTCTAGGATTTTTGCTTCTTCGAGCAGGGCTATTCCATTTTCATCGTTACACACATTTAACTTTGGTACGTATTTTGATTTTTGTTGTTTTATTTTAGCGTAAAAATCTTTTGTGCGTTGTGGTGCGTTTTGGTTTTCAATTTGCTGAATTTGTTGTTTCATTGATTCCTTTTTCTTTTTCTGTATTATTTTCTTTGCTGTTCTTCGTTTCTGTTCATAGTCACGAATATTATGTTGTGTTCTGTTCTCCAGTAATCTTTTCCTTGCTTCGTTTTTAATATCTACTGCTTGTTTGCAGTCTTCGTCAAACCATTCATCATTACGAGTTTTTAGTTTTTTACCAACTGTTTCCTCTGCGGCTTCTATTATACCTTTCTTAATTGTCACCCACATTTCATCAACTGAGTCATTGGATATATTTTTAGTTTTATCGATAATCTTTTGTTGGTAAGCTTCACTGTGATTTTCATTCTGGAGAGCTTCTGTATTCCATCGTACCTTAACATATTTATTTTTTGATATAACATTGGATAATCGTTGTCGTAGAACACTGCGTACTAAATAGTGGTCTGAGTCACAGTTAGCTCCTTTCATGGATCTTACGCTTATTATTGATGTTGCATGTCTTTTATCGATCAGTATATGATCTATCTGGTTTGCTCCGTTTCTATTTCCAGGCCATTTCCACGTATGTTTATGTATATCTTTCCTTGGGAAAGACACACTGCTTATATAAAAATTTAATGATGAAGCTAGATTTGCTACTCGTATACCGTTTTCATTTGACGTTTCATGCAAAGAGTTTAATCTTGCAACATCTTTTATAAACTCTTCCTTTCCTATTTTTGCATTAAAATCACCAATTAAAATGATGGTGTCGTGTCTATTTATACCATCTATCACTTTGGTGAGTTTGTCGTAAAATGCATCCTTTACATCATTATTGTGGTTTTCAGTGGGAGCGTATATGCATATTATCGAAATGTTGTTAAATTTTCCTTTAAGTTTAAGGTACGATATTCTGTCACAGATTGGATTAAAGTAAATAACACTTTTCCTTAAATCTTTGTCAACAAAGAAACCCGTACCATTGCTTCCGGAGTTTTCTGCACCAGAGTAGTATATGGAGAAGTCATCTTTTCTTATTTCTCCTTGCCCTTTCCATCTTATTTCTTGCAGTGCAACAATATTCATTTTATATTTTATCAATTCTCTAGCTATTTCTTGCATTTTTCCTGCTTGAAGCATTGTACGAACATTCCACGTTCCAATAATCAAATCGTTGTCCTTATTTCGTTTCCGGTTCCGTCTTCGTTGTGTATCATTTCTTAGAGGCTTATGTGTAGGTTTCATGATGATATAATTTTTTAAATGATAGGGTTATCAGCCGTATGCATAACCCCCAACCTGGAGGACCAGTCTTGATATTATTTGGCTTAAGCGCCCAAGCTCGCTTGTACCACGTAACCCTGCCTGACTGGGGCTTTGTGTGCTACCGTTGATTCTCTTAGAATTCGTCCGCTACCACCACTGCAAGAATAACCGTGGTTCAGTATCCTTGATTCCAAATGGCCATTAGATTGATCATTTCATAAATTGCCCATTTGGAACTCCCTCTTTCGTTAGCCCTGACCTAATATCCCACATGGATTGAATACCATATCTTCAATTAGGTTGCTCAGGTTTCCAGGATGCACCACGATGGAGGTGAGAAGAGGAATTGAGTATGATTGGCCTTCCGTATCTGCATACCCAGAAGTGGCAATCACACCCCAAAATGGAAGGATTTAGGGGAGTTCAAAACAATGGTGGTATTTTTTTGGAAAAATTTTCGCTCCTTGGGGTGGTTCAATGCATCTGAAAAAGCGGATTTTGAGCTGATTTTTCTGCAGAGCAAAAACGGCTGAAAATATTGCAAATCTGATTTCACCAGTCGATTCAATACCAACAATTTAAAGCAACGGTTGTTTTTTGAACTATTAAAAAAAGTCACAAAAACTCATCACATGGGGCGGAAATATAATGTTTTAAATTTTTTTTTAATACGAGGACAGATTAATAATTCCGTTTCGAATGAAACACCCTCGTATATACAATGAAAATGCATTTTGATCTTAACAAAATGGTACCAAAATTTCCACTCTATCACAACCCGTCTCAAAAATGCCTAAGACACTTTTTTTTAGAACTTTGACATAAATATTCTCAAAAACCTGACATCATAGAAAAATTTGGGAACCATATTCGGAATCAGCATCCAAAGGTTAATCGAAAACAAGTGGTCAGATCTCAAAATATCATCCAAAAACATACATAAAATGCTCTCTAAATTGCACAAAAATACGTATTTTGTCAACTTTCTTAAAATCCTAATGTTATGGAAAACTTTGGAAGCCAGATGCGGGACAAGCATTGAAAGGTTAATCAAAAACGATTGTCCAAATTACTAAAATTTTGTGTACCCACTAGTGGTACGCGTACCACAGGTTGGTAACCGCTGATCTAAATAATATGAAAAAAAATTTTTTTTACTTAAAAATAAAAAAAAATAATCGCGAATATTGCTAATACAAACGCTAACTTTGAAAAAACTGATATTACAATGGGATTTAGTGTACACGAACTAGCTTTACCAGATAACTGTCGTAAATTCAAATCAAACTAAAAATATTTGTATTGAACCAATTTTTTCACGAAAATAAAGATTTTTCGCAAACAAAATTTTTATTTTTCGCGAAAAAATTCACGGTATTACGGTATTTTATCGCAAACGTTTAAAAATATCGTTTTTATTTTACTAAAGCATCAAAAATTTTAATTCGCGAATATCGCGAATACGAGCGCTAACTTTGAAAAACGGCTAGCACCATTGAATTCAGCGTACCCGAATTAACTTTACCAGTAGGGTGCCCAGCTTGTTAGAAAAAAATGCCTGCGAATTTTGTACTCTTGCCCAAAACATTAAATCATGATAATGTTTTGCTGAAGATTTGGGTGTACTTGCCAAAGCAAAGTTTTTTTAGAAAAATAATGTTACATTACTTTGCTATTCTATGCAAAACGAATTAAAATATTAGTCGAGTGCCCCATTAAAAAACCAAAAGAGCTGTACATTTCGTAAGTGAGTGCAAAAATAAGTGCAAAGAAGTGTTTTCACATTTTGGAGAGTATAAAAGATCCGGAACCAAAGAATATAACACTCTCACTTGTTTTATGTAAATTTGATAAACAAATGGAAAATTTTTATGCGAAAAGCTTAGACTTGGTGAAAAGGTAGTTTTGGTAAAAAAAAATTATGACAAAAAAAAATTAATGAACACAAAATTTTTGGTGAAAAAAAAATTTGATGAAAAAGTTTTTGATGAATTTTTTTGATGAAAAGAAAAATTTTTTGATGTAAAAAAAATTGATGAAAAAAAATATGAAAAAAAAATTTTTGGTGAGAAAAAAATTGATAATAAAAAATTTGAAAAAAAAAAAATTGATGAAAAAAATATGATAAAAAAAAATTTTGATGAAAACAAAAACTTGATGAAAAAAATTAATGAAAAAAAATTGATAAAAAAAAAATGATGAAAAAAAAAATTGATGAAAAAAAAAAAAATTGATAAAAAAATATTGATGAAAAAAAAAATATGATAAAAAAATTTGATAAAAAAAAAAGTTTGATTAAAAAAAAATAAATTTATTTATAAAAAAAAGGTTTGATGAAAAAAAAAAAAAAAAAAAAATTATGAAAAATAAAAAAATTGATGGAAAAAAAAAATTGATGGAAAAAAATTGATGAAAAAAATTTTTTTTTTTTTTTTGTTGAAAAATAATTAAGTTACTTTTTATTCACCAGCTGGTGAAAAATGGTTTTATTCACCACGAGGTGAATTATTATCCAAGTTACAAACCCAAGTTAATAAAATTTTTGGTTTTAATAAAATAAAAATAGTAATTCTTGTTTTCTTTTTCGTTAATTGTTAGCTTATGTAGTCAAACTGAGGTGGCGTCCTGCAACTTTTTTAAAATTAGACACCAGCCTAAAAACATTATCATTATAAAAAGTTTCAAATTCAAGCACAGTGCTATCAATAGAAAATTTTCAGTTATTGATATATCGATAAATGGTTATTTCTGTTTAAATTTTTAAATTAATACAAAAAAATTTTCAATCTGACCTATAAATTCAATTTTATGAATATAACTGTTATCAATAACTATCTAAAACTTGTTATTATCGATATATCGATAAATGTTAATTTCTGTTTTAATTTTTAAATTAATACAAAAATATTTTAAGTTTGTCCTATAAATTCAATTTTATGAATATTACTCTAGCTCGAGGTCTCATTTCTTTACTAATAGATAAAATTGTCAAATCGATGAAATTTTCAAATTAAAAATTTTAATAGAAAATTTTGTATTAGCGATACGAGAATATGGAACAGAAATTTAGTTGTAAACCCTCAACAGAATTTTTTTTATATCCCCCATAATAAAAGAGATTTTACTCTAATTTAACTCATTAACTAACAATTCGTATTTATGCATTTTTCTCATTATTTGTTACAGGCGTTTTCAAAAGCATTAAATACCACTCCTTTTTTTGCTAGTACCCTACTTTCGCTTTTAATCAAACTCTTACTCCATTTCTTTGAAGCTCTTATATTTTTGTTTTATTATTTAAAAATTTCGTAAACTAGGTAAAGTTTTTTTTTATAGATGTGCATCTGTTTCTGCGCGAAAGCATGAACAAGAACATTTTAAACGATTTTTTTTCCGCAATATACACTACTACAAATTTCCAAAATAAAAAACAAAGAAGAAAATTATTGAAAACTTTTCCTGAAAGTTTATCTTCATTGAAACGCAAAATGAGTGAGTGAATGAAAGAAAGAGTTTTCGAGTGCATATAAGTCTAATAATCCAAAAAGCTTATAGAACAAAAAAAAAACTTTAAGATTTCCCTCGATTTTAGTTGGTTTTCATACCAGAGTATGAACATATACAAACATCTATTTGAAGGAGTTTTTTTTTAGTTTTTTTTTCTTTACCTTTCACTTTACAAATGTTAGAGCTAGCAAATAAAAGCAACAACTTAGGTAAAGAACTAAAACATAAGGGTGGTATTTATAATTAAGTTAAAATGCATAGAAACAAGCAGAAACGTAAAATTCGAATTGGCCGAGTGATAGTAACTTTTCTTACATAAACGAAAACTATTAAAAAATTTGTGTTTTATACACGGTGCAACAAATTTGGGGACACCGATGGTATCATGCATGGTACGAAAAACAAAATTATAGTAAAAAGAATGTCCGCAGTGAAATTTAATGGCGTTTTTCAGGTTTTTAAAGGTCATTTTGGTCCTTCTTTCAAATATCCTCATAGAACACCACTAAAACGTGCATTTAAAGGGTTAACATGTTCTAAACAAACGGTCTGCATCAAATATCACTAGGGGTTGTCTAATGCCAAAAGTTTGTGAGAAAAGTGCAAAACGCCTAAAAAGTAAAATGGTAAATTAACACATATGAGGCATTCCACACCAAATGTCGAGCGAAAAAAACATGTGTACGAAAATTTTTGAATAGGTTGTATTGATAGTCCTATATGGAAATCAGAAAACCGATATTTCCAGGTCTTACAAACAGTATGATAAATTGTCATCAGTAAAATGATTAAATCAGTTTCTATGACAGCTTTGTTTAAAACAAGTACCCACTTATTTCATCATCACCCTAATTTATATGAACCTTAATTGAAGAATTGTTAGTTAATTGTTAAAGGGTCTTATAATGGGAGTATATTTTGTTTTCCTCTGCAAGATTTCTTATTGTTTTAAATGGGTCGAGATTTTAAAAATGAAAACAAAAAAAAATGGTAAACTTTTTAATGATGTTATCGTTCCTTATACACATTACATTCTTTAAAACACATTCTAAGAACAAATCCATTGCAAGTTGTTTTACTTGCTTTTTTTTGTTGGGAACAAAACTTAAAAAAAAAAGCGAAAAACGATTTCCCCCACTTAATTTGCAACAATTAACTAATTAGTGTTTAGTTTTTCGTAGTATCAAGATTTTTTTTTTTAAAAGACTAAGTGGCTGGATAAGGTAAATGGAATCATAATGTCCGATAAGTGATGCTGTAAGTTATGTGACGGGAAAAAACTATTTGCGAAATTAATTTAAGATTTTTAGTTTTTATATTGAAAAGAGCTAGGTTAGGGTCGAGGTAGGGTAGCGGTTCCAGGTTGGCACTAAGCATAGACATTTTGGTTCATAGCGATACTACAAAACTTCGTCTGCCTATCGTCGTAAATTATATACATTGACCTTCATTACGAATTGTTTTAATTTTTGAAGTCTACACTTGTGATTTTCTCCAAAGTCTCGAAATATAAACTCCCTATAACACTTTGCTCGAATTTGACACTTTTTTTTAACAAGCTGGCCACCCTACTGGTAAAGTTAATTCGAGTACGCTGAATTCAATGGTGCTAGCCGTTTTTCGAAGTTGGCGATCGTATTCGCGATATTCGCGATTTAAAATTATAATTCTCAAATACAATAAAACCGATATTTTTAAACTTTTGCGATAATTTTTAAATTTAAAACCATTCCGAGTCTGTTAAACTACACTAAAAATATTTTGTAAGTAAATTCAACTGAAAAAACGTTTAAAACAATCGTTTTTCCTTTTAAAAAACGGACTACTTATATTTCATTTGAAACAACATACTTTTTCAGTTATTTTTAAACGTTAATAAATGACTAGACATTCCGTAAAAACAAACGATATTTCAGTTATTTCAACTGTTTACAATTTTTTATTTTGTGAAGTAAAAATAAAATTTTTTTAATAACAAACTACAAAAACCGTACTTCTGTAAAATTATACGGTATAATCAGTCACAAATAATTTAACTGATAAAAATATTTTTCCGTAACTTTTGTAGTTTATTATTTTAACAACGGTATAAATCGTTCAATATTTTATATTTATTGAAAAACAAACGATAAAACGTTTAAAACAACTTTAACTAAAAACTTTTTGAATAACCGTAAATAGTTACTGTAAAACTTTTCTAGGTGTAACAACAAACCATAATACCGTGATTTTATAAAGATTTTTCGCGAACAAAAATTTTTTCGCGAAAAATCTTTATTTTTGTGAAAAAATTGGTTCAATACAAATGTTTTTATCTTGATTTGAATTTACAACAGCGATGTGGTAAGGCTAGTTCGTGTACACTAAATCTAATTGTAATATCAGTTTTTTTTTTTCAAAGTTAGCGTACGTATTAGCGGTATTTGCAATTTTTATACCCTCCAACCACAGTATGGGGGTATACTCACTTTGTCATTCCGTGTGTAACACATCGAAATATCGGTCGGGGACCCCACAAAGTATATATAATATTGATCCATGATAGAATCTAAGACATTCTAGCGATGTCCGTCCGTCCGTCCGTCCGTCCGTCCGTCCGTCTGTAGAAATAACGATGCAGTCCAAACCAAAAGAGCTAGACCCCTGAAATTTGGTAATAATATCTCTTATTTTACTGGTAAGGTTAAGTTCGAAGATGGGCAATATCGGACTAGGGGGGGAAAAGTTCCCCCTTGAAGAACTAAAACGACCCTAAAAAATACGATATTTTTACGAGTTTTTCTTAATTTTTGCTCAATAAATGTAACATTTGTATGCCATATTATGTTCATAGACCTGCGCTTGGACTAAGGGGGTTAGAAAATTCGATTTTTTCAGGCCGCCCCCCTTAGGGGCGTGGTTATAGAAATTAATTAAAAATAACGATAAAAATGTATTATTTAAGCGTCAATATCATAAACAAATAATTTGTAAACATATATAACGGGGGTACAGGTGACCCCCACCAACTTCGCCCTCATCCGCCCCCACCAAAAACCAGACGCCCCTGCATTTTTTTTTAATTTTAAACGTGTTGGAGGGTATAAAAGATTCGGCACAGCCGAATTTAACACTCTTACTTGTTTTTTTTTAAATATTTGTTTATATTATTTAGACAATAACTGAAATTTTATCATCTAAATTCTATTGAATATACAAAAAAAAATTATTCGCGGAAATTTTTTTTCGCGGAAATTTTTTTTCGCGTAAATTTTTTTCGCGAAATTTTTTTCCATTATTTTGCTACTAATTTATGAAAATGAGTAGAATACGATACATTACAGACACAAAATTTTTGGAAAAAAATGTTCGCGTTTTTTTTTTTTTTTTTTGTGGCGGATTTTTTTTTTTTTCGGAAATTTTTTTTTTTTGCGAAAAAAACAATTAATTTTTTAAATTTATATTTAAAAACTATACAAAAAGCATAAAAATTTGATTTTTGTAGTACCTAGGATTACCAATTTTAGATCGCGAATATCGCGGATACGACCGCTAACCTCGAAAAACGGCTAGCACCATTGAATTCAGCGTACCCGCACACAGAGAACAAATCCGTTGGGACAATCGAATTTGTCGCCAATCGAATTCATGCGGTCACACCAACCAATTTTAATATTGAGACTTTTTTTCTATAAAAAAAAATTGTCAGAATTTTTAATGTTTTCTAAAGAAAAAAGGTCTTATCGAACAAATATCTCAGATCTGAGAGTAATAATATGGAACAAAAAAGGTTTTATCGAACAAATATCTCAGATCTGAGAGTAATAATATGGAACAAATGTCCCAGAATCTGAGAGTTTTTCTATAGAAAAAATAACACAGAATTTGAGAGTTTTTTAAATAGAAAAAATGTCTAAGAATCTGAGACTTTTTCTGTAGAAAAAATGTCTCAGCATCTGAGACTTTTTCTTTGCAAAAAATATCTCAAAATATGATACACTTTCTGTTAAAAAATGTCTCAGAATATGAGACTTTCTTTAGAAATAATGTCTCATTCTCTCAGAATCTGAGAATTTGTCAATAAAAAAAATGTCTCAGAATCTGAGAATATTTCTATAGAAAAAAGTCTCAGAATCTGAGACTTTTTCCATAGAACAAATGTTTCAGAATCAGCATCATTTTTTATAGAAAAATATCTCAGATTCTGAGACTTTTTCTACAGAAGATTCAGAGTTATTTTTTCAACAGATTCTGATACATTATTTTTCTATAAAAGAAGTATCAGATTATGGGACATTTTTTTCTATAGAAAAAATCTCAGAATTTGAGACATTTTTTGTATAGAAAAATTTCAGAAATTGAGACAATTTTTGTACAGAAAAAGTCTTAGATTTTGAGAAATTTATTGCATAAAAAAATCTAAAATTCTAAGAAAAACTTTCTGTAGAAAAATCTCAGATAAAAAACGTCTCCGATTCTGATCCATTTGTTTAATAGATAAAGTCTCAGATTTTTAGATTTTTTTTCTATAGAAAAAGTCACAGATTCTGAGAAATTATTTCTATAGAAAAAACATTTTTGTCTCAGATCCTGAAGCATATATTCTATAGAAAAAGTGTAAGATTCTGAGACATTTTTTTCTATAGGAAAAGTGTCAGATTCTGAGACATTTTTTCTATAGAAAAAGTCAAAGATTCTGAGACATTTTTTCTATAGAAAAAGTCTCAGATTCTGAAACATTTTTTCTATAGAAAAAGTCTCAGATTCTGAGACATTTTTTCTGTAGAAAAAGTCTCAGATTCCGAGACATTTTTTTTTTTATAGACAAGATAATAATAAAATAATCTCCAATTGTGAGTTTGAGACTTTTTCTATAAAAAAAATTATCTGAACTTTTAATGTTTTCTATAGAAAAAAGGTCTTAGAATCTGAGAGTTTTTCTATCGAACAAAAATTTTCCCGGATTCTGGAAAACTTTTCTATAGTAAAAGTCAGACCCTGAGACATTTTTTCTATAGAAAAAGTCAAAGATTCTGAGACCTTTTTTCTATAGAAAAAGTCTCAGATTCTGAGACATTTTTTCTATAGAAAAAGTCTCAGATTCCGAGAAATTTTTTTTTATGGACAAGAAAATAATAAAATAATCTCCGATTGTGAGTTTGAGAATTTTTCTATAAAAAAAAATTATCTGAATTTTTAATGTTTTCTATAGAAAAAAGGTCTTAGAATCTGAGAGTTTTTCTATCGAACAAAAATTTTTTCGGATTCTGGAAAATTTTTCTATAGAAAAAGTCAGACCCTGAGACATTTTTCTATAGAAAAACCCTCAGATTCTGATATCAGATTCTATGACACTTCTCCGAGACATTTGTCTATTGTTCCGATTCTGAGACACGCAGAGACTTTTTACTTTAAAAATTATTTCCCTTCATACTTACTATTGGTAGGATGCTAGAAAATCTTGAATTTTTTTAAGACTTTCCTTGTGAAAAAGTATCAGACGTTTATTCGTTTTCCATTCACGGATTTCAGATTGAGGTTTTATGTTTGGTTAATCTGCATACACAGTGCTTGTCCCGTTTGGATGCCACCAACAAAACATTTTAAAGTTGTCTGAAGAACATTTTGATCTCTATTAAAATATACAATTATTAAAAATATATTGCATATACGCTTTTTACAATAGTACTAACATAATTCTGGATATCTCAGTTTTGTATCTATTTGCGGACAAAATATGCTTAGTTTTATTTTTGTTTTTATTCATAAACTCAATTTTTTCTCACAATTTCTTTGTGTTTTTATAATTTCTAGAAGAAATGCTAAATACTTTTTCTTTAATGACGTTTATATCAATTTTTTTTTTTATATTCGGTTGTTAGAATAGATTTGAAATAGTTGTGACAACCAACTTATTGGTGATTTATTTTAAGTATCTTATTAAAGATAGTTGGATCTACTGAAACTGTTATTAATGCTTAATTTTACTAATATTGGTAAGAAGAAACGAATTTTCTGTTGAGCACTTCTAATTGTACCTTATTAAATATAGTTGGATCAACCAATATTGATACTAATTTTTAGTTTGACTATAAAAATTTGATATTGGTAGACATAATCGAATTATTTATTGCCGTCACATTAATTTAATGATATTTTCTCTCCGATTATTACTGAAAAAGAAAATATGTTAGGAATACAAATTTTTAGGAGTTGTAATATAAATTTTTAGATTGTAATTGAATTTTAGCAGTTATAATCGATTTCCAACCGATCTTTTCCCTGTGTGCGAATTAGCTTTACCAACAGGGTGTTCAGTTTGTTTGTTTTTGCGACTAGCACAGTGTAATTAATAGTTGAGTTCGTGCCAAAACATTCAGAGATTTCAGAGAATTTTTAAAAAGAAAATTTCAGAAAAAAAATACTCAAAAAATTTATTTGCTCAGTTTTTTCTTTCCCCCTCCCCCCCTCTATTTTCCGGGTAGACGAGTGCCCAAACTGCCCGAAAGCTCAACTACCCGGTAGTGCTACGCGGGTAGTTGAGCTACCCGAGATGGGTAGTCGGGTAGTGGTTTGGCCAGCCCACAATTTTCATCGGATTCTTTTGGAATCTTAAACAAGTAATCACAATCTAGTCTATTCTAACCACATAATTTTTTTAACAAATCGTTTTGAAAATTTTTTCATAAATATTTTTTTTCCATCAATATATGTTTTTTCATCAACATTTTTTTTTTATTTATTTTAATTCTGTTTTATATATTGTTGGACTTTATATTTTATAACTGACGTTTTTATTTATTTCGGTTTGAGTCCATATTAATTATTTCTGAGAAATAATTATTTTTGTTGTACAATGAGAAAATCTGAAAAAAATTAATTGACAACACAGGCTAAGTGGAGATGTCGACAGCTTTCGGAAGAAGCCACCTTTCCTTCGTCAGCACTCTTCGATTGTCACTGTAGGTGTGTAAGATTTTTTTTTTTTTCTTCATCAATATTTTTTTCAATAATATTTTCTTTTCATCAATATTTTTTTTTCATCAATATTTTTTTTTTATTAATATTTTTTTCATCATTATTTTTTCTTTTCATTACTATTTATTTTTCTAAATATTTTTTTCATCAATATTTTTTTCCATCAATATTTTTATACCCTCCACTTAGTGATATAGGGTATATATAACTTTGTCATTCCGTTTGTAACTCATTGAAATATCGGTCTCACACCCCATAAATATTATTGATCAGTGATTGATTCTAAGACATTCTAGCGATGTGCGTCTGTTCGTCTGTGGATGATCACTGCCAAAGTATTAAAATATTTGACTGAGACTTAGCAGATTTACTTGTTGTTGTCCTACACTCAAAATAATACATTAGTAGATTTACTAATTGTTTTTTGCTAATGCTGGTTAGCTAACTTTTAGCAAATTTTTAGTTGAGATTAGCTTGTTAGCAATAAATTCTTGTAAACATCATTTAGCACATTAGCAATTTTAAACAAACTTTGAACTAATTTCTTTTGCTAAATTTGAAATTGAGTTGACAACATTTTTACAAAATTTTTTGCTAACATTAGCAAAAATAAATGGTAATTTTTTTTTTATTTTCAGAAAACTTTTAATGGCGCTATCTCGGAAACTAAGCCAGATAGAGCAAAATGGAGGCCATTTTTGGTTCTCGGACTCTCATAGTATCATCGGTCCTCTTCACATGTGTGGACCCTAATGGGTCCTAACTTTGGATCTAAAAAAGTTAGCATTCCCGAAAATTTTAAAATGCTCATAAATCGGTAAATATTTCCGATACAACAAAAAGCCCAAAAGAATTTTTGTAGCTCTCAACACGTAAAACAAGACCGCAAAAGCTCTCCGAGTAATATTTTTGAAGTTATCGAGTTTTTTAATTCTCAAGACCCCTGTGGTCCCCTAAAATCACGTATCTCAAAAACTAAGCAAGGTAGAGCAAAACGGACACAAATTTTGGATCAAAAACTATAACGATTTTTAAGGAACCCAACTAGGTCTAGGCCCATCGGGGTCTGGACCTATTGGGTCCGAACCCAATGGGGTCCTCAAATGTGTATGAAATTAAGTTAATTATTGGCAAAACATTTTTGATAACTTTAGCAAAAAAATTGTGGGTTCAAAATCAGCAAATTTTTTTGTAGGTTTACAAGCTTTTTTTGATAACATTACAGTTTTTTTTTTTGTCATTCCGTTTGTAACACATCGAAATATTGGTCTAGGACCCCATAACGTATATATATTCATGATCCTCGATCGATTTTAAGTCGATCTAGCGATGTCCGTTCGTCCGTCTGTCTAACTGTCCGTAGAAAACACGCTAACTTTTGAAAGACTTCACAGAGGCTACTAAAGTTTGGCATATATGTTGGTCATTTACCTGGTCAGGTTGGTATTGCAATCCAGCCAAATCGGTCCAGTGGTTCAAAAGATATGAGCAAAAGAGTAAATTTCGGCAAGGGGTTTTCGCAAATTAACGAGATAAAAAGCACGATAACTTTTGAAAAGCAATAATGAGACTGTCGTACCTCAGGTCTGTTTGGTATTTAATTTCAGCTCAATCGGTCAAGTGGTGCAAAAGTTATAAGAAAAACCCCGAATTTCAGATTTTGTTCATCTTAAATGCCAAGTGGTAAACAAGTTTTAAAAGCATTGGTCAAACTTGTTTAGTTCTAAAGCAATGATTTTTAGCTTGTTTAGTTTTAAAAGCATTGGTAACTTAAAAATGACACTAGAAAAAAATTTTACACTATAAAAAAATTTTACACTCAAAAAAATTTTACACTCAAAAATAAAAATTACAGTCGAAAAAAGTCTTACACCCAAAAAAAAAATTTGTAATTTATTTTTAAATGACAAAAAAAGAGTTTTTTACTCTAAATAAAACATTTATAATCAAAATTGTTCATTTTTTTCACGTTAAAATGTACTATCCTTTAAAAAAGGCATTGTGGAGGGTATTCGTAGATTCGGCAAAGTCGAACTTAACTTTTCTACTTGTTTTTAATTTTTTTTTGTATTTTGCTGTGAATTTATGAAAATAAAAATTTAATTTTTGTAGTACCTAGGCTTAACAATTTTAGATCGCGAATATCGCGGATACGAGCGCTAACTTCGAAAAACGACTCAGCGTACCCGAGTTAGCATTACCAGCAGAATGCCGAGCTTGTTAATTTTTGCGACTAGCACAGTATAATTAATAGTCGAATTCGTGCCAAAACATTCAGAGATTGCGAAGAATTCTTAAAAAGAAAATTTCAAAAAAATTACTCAAAAAAGTTATTTGCTCAGATTTCCCTAAGAACACCTCGAAAATGTTGGTATATTCTACATAGCCTAAAAATACAAAATGCTTTAAATTGGCTGCTGGTTGGCATATGTGAACAGTATTGGACACAGAATGAAATTTTTACAAGTAAAAACCAATTTTTTTTACAAAAAAAAATTTTTTCGCCAAAAAACTTTTTCCGTGTATTTTTTTTTTTTTTTTTTTTTGCAAATAATCCTTTATTACATTGTGGAGGGTATCAATACATTCGGCAAAGCCAAATTTAACTTTTTTACTTGTTTTTCATTAATATTTTTTTCATAAATATTTTTTTTTTTTCATCAATATTTTTTGATCAATATTTTTTTTTATCAATATTTTTTTTATCAATATTTTTGTTTCATCAATATTTCTCTTCATCAATATTTTTTTTCACATCAATATTTTTTTATCAATTTTTTTCAGCAATATTTTTTTTATCAATGTTATATTTTCATCAATTATATTTTCATCAATATTTTTTTCATATTTTTTTTTTTTTTTCATCAAAAACTGATATGAGGCATTCCACACTAAATGTCCCGCTACCGAAAAACATGTGTCCCGTAAATTTCTGAATAGGTTGTTTGGATAGCCCTATATGGAACTAAGAAAATTGCGTTTTTTGTTTTTCAAATTTTAAAAACTGGGCTTAGGAGGCATGGTCAAATATCGGAAAAATGGTCAAATTTGTGGCGAGTTGCCTTGATTAAATATTCATTACATTAAAATTTTTTTTTGGAAAATTTTCGGAACCCGTTCTAAAATTTTCCATTTTTTAAAAAAGTCAATTTATCAAAAATCCGGCCACTTTTTTTTTTAATTTTTTTTTTTAAAGTTTAGATGTTTGTCCATCCACACAAAAAAAAATCAGACGCGGGTTTTTCGTTTTTTTTTTTTTTTTTGAGAAAATCGCATTTGAATTTTAAATTTAATAACAATTTTGTAATTTGCTTGCATTTTCTTCTTTTAACGTTGCGAATAAGTATTATTAATTGCATAAATATTACTCATACGCTCTGTTGAAACAAAAAAATACAAGCAAATTAATAAATTGTTATGAAATTTAAAATTCACATTTTTGGTGTGGATGGACAAACATCTTAACTTAAAAAAAAAAAAAAAGTGGCCGCATTTTTGATAAATTGACTTTTTTATCCATACAACCTATTCAAAAATTTACGGTACATATGTTTTTTTCGCTGGACATTTGGTGTGGAATGCTTCATATATGGATATTACTAGAATGTCTTTTGCATGATATGACAAATTTTTTTTCTAAGTAGAAAAAAAAACATCTATTTATACAGCAAAACATAATTTTGATTCAATAGTTTGGGCAAGTGTACAAACTTCGTAGACATTTCCGATAGATATCCCACTCGCTTCCTACTAAGCGACCATAAAGCTCTTAGAGGAAAGGACATAAGTTTTCACTAAATAAAAAAAGGGTCCACTTTGACAAAAAAGTCAGAAAAGTTTTGGATTTTGAAAAAAAAAAAGAACACCTATTTTGCCAAAATGACAACCTTTTACTTGAGTGTCCTTGACCGATATAGTTGAAAAATAGTGCCCAAACTATTTAATTGGGCTAACCCTGGTGCAAATTTCATCCCGATCGATTTTAAAAGGTGTGTCACTTGAGATGAAAACCCCCATACACAAAATATTGATTTGCTTATAAAAAGGGAAAACAAAATGATATAGAAACCCGGGGGCTCTACTTTCGAAACTTTTTGGTGCCGCTCATAGGCATAACAAAAAATTTAATTTTGTTGTACACGTTTTAAGGCGAATGTAGAGTTCTTTGAAAACTTTTTCAGAAAATTTGATTTTTTGCTTACAATCAGGTTGCAAAAGCGCCATATATTTTACTTACTCAGCAGAGCTTTCTTATCATTTTACAAAGTTTTTATTTTCAATGCAGGAATTGCATAATAAACATTTAAATTTGTTATTCAACCTAGTCTTTTGATAATATTTTGCCTTATTACTTTGCACTATATATACAAAGTATATACCTATAAATTTTATGACTCCTACAATACTTCTACGAAATTGGCAACGTGTTATAGCAGTTCGTCTGTTTTACTTTATTTTTCCAATTGCCCAACCAACAGACAAACATCTTTATTAACTGCAGTGTAAAATAGCTAAAAACTGTACACTCAGAGAAAAATGATTTATAATATTTATGACATGGTTTCATAAATATTTTTGTCATAAAATGTTATTATATTTGTGAAACATTCATAAATAAAATGAAGTTTAATGAAAAAAAAACCTATCAAATGCACTTCATAAAAATTCATAATTTCAAAAAAAATATTCATGAAAAAAGTCATGTGATTTTTATTTATAAGATGACAAAAAAAATGGTGGAAAAAAGTTTTAGCTTCTGAAGATGAGTTTTGAAATTTTAATTTCTTATTTTAGTTCCTCCAATGTAAATATCATAAATTTCGTTTTTAAAAAAAATAGTGCATTTGCTTATATTAATGAAACATTTCATAAATGCTATGAACCATTTTCATAAATATAGTAAATATAATGTCATTAAAGTTTGTCCATGTAACTGTTTCGTAAATATTATGAAATGTTTCATAAGTACTATGAAGCATTACATAAAAATAATATTATTTTTTTAAGTATTTAATTATAATTATGGAATATTTATGAAGAATTTCATAAAAGTTTATGAAATATAATTCATTAAAATTTATGAAAACTTTCATAAATATAATGAAATATTTCATAAATATTTACCCTATAAACAATTATGAAACTGTTTTATTGTATTTATAAAACTGTTACATTGGACGAACTTTAATGAAGATTTTGATAATATTTATGACAGTTTTCATAAATATAATGAAGCTTTTTCTTTGAGTGTAGTTTTTTTATATTATTTCGTTTGTTGCCTCGTATTTATTTCATATCAAAAACTTGAATGATTCAATTGTGCTGTTGGTAGTCTGTTCCTTCATCCTTCCATTGGTCATCGTTAGCCTAGAGCAAAACAGTGTCTGTTGCTGTTGTTGACGGTCAATAAAATAAATTTTCTATCAAATCCCTTAGGTAAAACTAACTAAAAAGAAGAAATACAAAAACACACGACTAAAGAAAGCAAAGCTAAAACAAATTTAAAACAATTCAAAAACAAGTCAAAAGAATTTTATTCGGCCTTGCCGAAAGTATGGATACCCTACACTTCACAAAAATTGTGTGGAAAAAATTTAATTAAAAATGTGGTAGAAAGAGAAAAAAAATAGTTTTAAAAAAAAAAAAAAAATTCGAGAAAAAAAAATTTTTGGTGAATAATTTTTTTTTTTTTTTTTGGTGAAAAAAATTAGTTTTTAATATTGTTTTTAAAAAAAATGTTGTTAAAATTTGTAAAAAAAAATACATTTAACACTTTTTTTTTAAATTTAAAACAAAAAAAAAAAAACGTTAAAAAAATTTTGGGATAAAAAAATAGGTTTGTTCCGTAAATACACAAAACGGACAGAAGGGGAAAAATATGTTTAAATAACTTTCGGTATCCAATTCTGGTCACATATGCCAACCAGTAGTCCAATTAAAACATTTTGTATTTTTAGGTTATGTAGAATGAATTTTTTCTAATTTTTATTGACACAAAAAAAATATTTGGTGTACGGACAGACAAAACCAGACGAACGCTTATCGATAAATCAAATTTAATATATACATATATTTTTTTTTTCAGTAAATTTTACTGAAAAATAAAAAAAAAAGTAAAAAAAATAAAAAAAAAAATTCTTTGAGTGTATTTTTTCTTTTTGGGTGTATAGGCAGACGAATGATGATATCTTTATTATCTTAAAATCGCTAGGAGATTATGTATAAATACATTTAATGGGGTCCTAGGCCGATATTTTGCGATGTTACAAATTGATTAACAAACTTAAATATACCCTCTATTACAAATTGTAAGTGCAGGGTATAAAAATGAATACAGAAAGAAGGCTTATCAAATATTATACAATGCAACGGAAATTCCATAGTACATATTATAGTTTTACTTGGTTTTTGCTATTTTTGCACAAACATATTCCGTTCCCTTCAATATGCGGCAGAATAGTAGTGTTGTAGTAATTCAATTTTGAAGAAAAACATTTTTAAACAAAAAATATTATTATTGAAATACTAAAAATGAAAGCAAAAAGTGTAGGAAAACAAAAACAAATTAAAGTGTTTAATATGGCAATAACGAATCACCAAGTACTCTACAACATTGTATAAAATGTAAAAACCAGTTTAAAAATTATGTTGACACGGAAACTTCTATTGATTAGATTTAAAGCCAAAGTCGTTTAGAAGCCGAAAAAAGTTTGACATTCTAAATTATTGATTTGGTTCTTCGGTCGTTCTTATCTGGCAATTTCAGTTTCGAATGCCAACTTGAAGTCTTTATTGTAAGCTAGTTGGTAGCATTTTAGTCTATTATCGTGGGGGTTGTGTGTTCGATTCCCACCACACCATTAGTTGTATGTTTTTTTTTATATTTTACTAGCTGGCCCGGTCCGCGTTGCACATTGGTTCCAAATCAAAATCTAGCTGGACAAAAGTCCAAAAATTAGTGTCCTTAAAATTGGGAATTAATAGTGCTAGGGGAAAGCTAAGGGTGTGTTCTGATCAAACTTATAACCATTTTTTGAAATTAGGTCTTTAACTTTGTTAAATATGCGATGAAATAACATTTTTGGTATCCAATATTTAAAAAAAAAATATATATATATAAGTGTTCAACTAATAACATCATATTATCCATGTTACATCAATGGTTGCAAAACGGTTTATGTACAAGAAAGCTACAGATTTATACTTATTCTGGACATTAACAAGAAATTTATTATAGATCTTCTTCTTACATTTTTTGTACTTTGAAGTATGGTCAATAATAACAATATTTTTGAGGACTTATGAAACTTCCGCAGCTTGCCAAAACCGAATCCAGGCATATCATGTCGAATTACTACATACAACTTTTAGGTAATTTATTACTGAACGTTGTCATGCACACATTTCTTGCAGGTTTTTACAGGTTTAAAATTAATCACAGTTTTTATGAAAATAGATTTTCGCCTAAAATTTTTTTTCTAAATAAAGTATCGAATTTTTGTAAGTTTTTGATAACTTTTAAGTATTATAATTATGATAAGCTTAAATAAATCACTAAATTTGATGTTTCCTATTAAACCACGGCCAATTACACACTTCGACTAAATTCAAAAATGTCCGTCTGTCCGTCCGTCTGTCCGTCTGTAGAGGATACGATACAGTCCAAACTAAAAGAGCTAGACTTCCGACGTTTAGCACGAATATGTCTTATATTCCTAGGCAGGTTAAGTTCGGAAATGGATAAAATCGGACCAAGGGGAGAAAAGTTCCCCCTTGGAGAACTGAACCAACCTAAGAAAAATCGCATTTTTTGCAGGGTTTTTTGTACTTTTGCTAAGCAAATGCAAAATTCTTCTCTCAGATGAAGTTCGAAATCGCAAGGGAAGGTGCTCCCTAACGTCTCCCACCAACCCCCCCCCCCCCAAAAAAAAAAGACGCCCTTGGATTTTTTTTATATTGTGTAATTTACATTTGGAGGGTATAAAAGATTCGGCACAGCCGAATGTAACACTCTCACTGGTTTTTTATTTTTTTTTTTACATTTTGAAGGGTATAAAAGATTCGGCATAGCCGAATTTAACACTCTCACTTGTTTTTTTCAATTACACTTCTCGACAAATTTTTTTTTTTTTTTTTTAGAGATTACAAAACTTTCAAAAAATAAGTTTCTGCATTTCATATTTCTGTTCTGCATATAAACCATTTTTGTCATTAATGAATTACTGAAATTAAAAAAAAAATAAAAAGTTGTCGATTAGTGTAATCGACTTAGAAAAATTTAAACATGTTTTTTGAACTCAGCGACTCCAAAAACATATAAAACGGTGATAAAATAATTTTGTCCATCTAGATTTGGACTTGGAACCACTGTGCGTTGCTGGCCCAAATATAAATTCAGTGTTATATTTCGTCTCGCTTTAAATATAAATCCCTGCAAAAAATGTAATGAATTTCTTGACTTAGAAAAATTTGTGGGCGTGGTTTTACAGATAATCATCTTTAAATTATATTTTAGCAACTAAAAAAAAATTAACATGTCTTCGACTTGGCGAACTGTACAAATTAAAAACTGCTTTAGAATCATTCGTTCTTATCGTGAGCTATTGTCTTGAGTTCAAACAAACCTTTTTAGTTTCCCGAATTCTCCATTTTTCCGGGACACTTTTCTCATTTACATATCATTCCTTCAAAAACAAATTAGAACTATAATTAACATACAAAAATCGGTCCGGTCGGTCATTACACTCAAAAAAATAAAACTGTAAAGTTAACAAATTTTTTTTTGTTAACTCGAGTTTACTGGCTTTTTAGCAAATTTTTAGTTAAAGTCAGCGTTTTAACTACTTTTTTTAGTTAAGTTCAATTTACGAAAATACTTGTTTTGAACAAATTTTGAATTAATTTTTTTTGTTGACTTCAAAACTGAGTTTACGAATTTTTACTAATTAATTTGCTGATTTTTCGTAACAAATTTGTTAAGTGAAATTTCTTATGTAGCCTCCTATGCAAATCTCATAAGTTCTACTTAAGCTGATGAAAAAACAGAAAAAATAAACTTAAAACTTTTTACAAAATATTTTGTAAATTTTAGTTTACGAAAAGTAACAAAAAGTTTAGATGAATTCAACTAATTTTTTTGTTAACATATGTACATAAAAACGTTACGAAATTTCAGCTAAATTTTTAGTTAAAGTTACGGTTTTTTTGCTACATTCATTCTACGAAAAGTTAGCTAAATATTTTTAGTTAAATTAACTAAAAATTTAGTAGGCCCAAAATCAGGTGCTTTTTTAGTCAAAATTAACTAAATTTTTTGCTAACTTTACAGTTTTTTTTTTCTAGTGTAGTAGTCGACATATGTATTTAGACAAAAGTGGGCGTAAAAAAAAACTTGTTAACAAAACCCAAGGATTTAAAATCATTTTTTTCAAGTTTAAGCGGAATCTATTAAGGAATATTTTTTTTTTAATAGATCGAATAGAATAAAAATGAATTTTAGATATATCGAAAAAAGTGGGCGAGGACAATTTTTCCTTCCGAATATTACGACCATTTAAGACAAAAAAGGCGTTCTCAAGTGATGCAAATTTTAAGGATATTGAAAAAGTGGGCTTTGAAGTGGGGAGGACAATAATTATTTCTGTGAAATTTTTACTTCGACTATAATGATCATTAAAAAAACATTTACCAAATCAGGCCAGTCGTTCTCCGATTTTATATGGATTGAAAAAAGTGAGAGTGGACAATTTTTCTTTCCGCAAAAACCTTAGTTCTACTATCACGAAGGTTAAGAAATAGTACTAATAGCCAAATCGGCCCTGCCGTCCTTCTATTTTATCGAAATAAAAGAAGGCGTGAACAATTTTTCTTGCCGTTTCTTTCCTTAAAAATTTTTTGCGGACTATAACTAAATCGATCAAGCCGTTAAAGTTCTTTCGATGAACAGAAAAAAGTGGGCGTGGGAAATTTTACTATCAGTAAAAACCTGAGTTGAATTATTATGAACACTTTCAACAAAAATTAGCCAAAGTGGTAAATTTTTTTGTAAGAACCAAAGTTGGAATATGATAAAAATTCATTAAAAAAAATTAGTCAAATCGGTCCAGCCCATCTCAGAATTTATATAAATTGAAAAAGTGGGCAAAAAAGTGGACGTGGTCGGTTTTTCATTTAGAATTTATATAAATTGAAAAAGTGGGCAAAAAAGTGGACGTGGTCGGTTTTTCATTTGGATTACTAAGAACACTTAAATAAAAAATTACTCAAATCGGTGCAGCCGTTTTCCGATTTTAGATAAATCGAAAAAAGTGGGCGTAAAAGTGGGCGTGGCCTATTTTTCTTTACGTAGAAACCTAAGTTGGACTACGACGAACATTTCAAAAAAAAATTGTTCAAATCGGTCCAGCCGTTCTCAACTGATGCTGTTACCAACGAACGACAATTGATTTTTATTTATATAAGTAGATTCACCTCCTTTTTATTTACACATTCACATTTATTTACACATTCAGAGTAAAATTACCCAATTTATACAAGGAGTCCAGTTTCCTACAGAGCTAAAACACCTCAATTCAACCGAGGAGTTGACCGCACCCCCTCGAAATTTTATGAAATTTAGTTCTGATGTTTACTTTAACAAAAATTAGATTTTGCCAATTTTTCAGGTTTCTGGTCATTCCAGTATTCGAGATATGCGGTCTTGAAAATTAACAAAGTCGTATATATTTGACTAAAGTGTTCTGAGATAAATAAAGATAACTGGAAAAGTAATTACAATACCCACAGAAAAAAAAATATTTAAGAAAATTTTAATAAACACGTTTATTAAAAATAAAAATATTTTTAATACAATTTTTTATTGACTCAATAAAAAAATTTATTGAAATTACAAAATACAAAATGCCGTCGGCAAGATGTGCTTTTTTGATGAATTCGGTTAATTTAACAACCATAACTGTAGATAAGAAATTTTGATGAAAAAAAATTTTTTGGCAAAACTGACAGACGCCAAAACTGTCATAATTGGAGGTCATAAGTGGAGGGTATAAAAAAGCTATATCATGAAAACTAGAGCTGATAAAAACTGATTACAGATTTGAATTCAGCGCACCCAAATTAACTAAAATCAGTTGATAAATTCAAAGAAGCAAATTGAGTGTTGGCCTGTGTTATGCTTTAAGCACTTTGTAAAACAATTTTATCCATCTTTTAATGTTTTTTTTTTAATATCCATGACCCCAAAAGAAGGCATGACATCTCTAGAATGTCTAGAAATCGATCATTGATCAATAACATGTGCTATTGTTGCACATTACTGATTATATAGAAAATTTTTACTCGGGATTGTAAAGAAATTTTATATTTACAAAGGTCAAGCAAAAATAAAAGACAAAATATAAAGATTTGATGAAATGAATCCCCCAATTTGTTTGTTAACAATTTCTAAAAAAGCAAATTATTGCTGCCACGCCTTTACTAAAGACGGTGAGTTTAAGATTTTCATGCTGTAATCTACTTATATATTAAAGAACATATCGTCACTTAAAATGCAAAACAACGTAACAACACTTTTTGCTATTTTACAGTAGAAGCGAAAGACGTTGTTAAGCATTTTCTGAATTTTGTTCATAAGTCCATCATATTATATCGGATAGGTCTGAAATGTAAAAAATCTTCAAAAAACGAAAAAAAAGTCCGGTTTTTTCCCCTCCCCTTTGACCCGCTAAATGTGAGATTGGTCGGCTATAAAAGAACAGGTAACTATTATTTTGGTACCCTCTTTCATATGTGCAAGTTTCAGGACAATCGGTGGGTGCCCTATGAAAGACCTTCTTCGTTAGTTGTGAATTTTGTTGACATTCGTGTTATATACGTGTAAATTACGGATTGCGTTCGGGTTTTGAGTGCTGTGGGTGCCGATCACTGATTTAAAGGTTTTGTATGCTAAAGGTGTCCTAATTAAGAGGCCCCTGGTGGTGCCCCTATTGCATATGTGGGCCCCACCAAACATGACGTTAGCTACAACCGGTAACAAATTTACTAAAATCGGTCCAACACTTACTTAATGGCCGAAAAAAATGGAAATAAACCACTGTTGGCTGTGATATTATAACTGAAGGACACCTTTCTTGTCATCATTAATTTTTTTTTCCTAAAGAAATAATGTCTTTAAAAGTCAGTATGAATCAAAGTTTCCCACTTTAAAACCTTTCTTGTTTATTTATTACAAATATCAATAAAAAAAGACAACATAAATTTTCGTAAATGTATCAAATGATACGACTAACCCATATATATCCCTACCAACACCCTAGCTCTACATCTACAAAAAAAAACTCAAACGAATAATGAATTATGTTGCATGTGGTAACTACTCTCTTGTTGAGAAGGTAAAAATTACCTTTAAACATAATTTCTATTGAATGTAGTACATACAACATAAAGTTCAGGGAACAACAAATAATAAAAAAACTGAAACAAATCTAAAGGTATCCGACTGCTAGTTTTTAATAAAATTGAAACATAAACTAATGTTTGCTTCCTATTTTTTGCGTTATTGCTATTGAAGCTTTGTTATAGAGTAGCTAGAGAAGCTACTAGTTTAATATACAGTACACAATTCAAATCTATTTACTTTGTACATATATTAGAGTTTGTTGGTAGAACATATTTTGTTAAACACCTTTATGGAATACAGATGCATTAAAGTTGTATGGCAAATATGCAGCAAAGGTTGTTGGTTGGGTTTTGTTGCCTGACTTGTGACTTGGTACGTTTGTACACAAAACATATGAATTATGTTTGTCCTATTTTGTTATGCCTGAATAGAGTTGTGAGGAAATCGAAACAGAATTAGAAGAATAGGGCAGGGGAGTTAAAAAAAGGGCCAAATACTTTTGGAAGGCTTCATTAAAAAATGTAGGGATTCTCATATAAAAATACTAGTAGTTTTTCTCGATCACTTTGCGGAGGAGAGGGGGGCAGTAGGACCCCCAAAGTAGGGCACCTTTGTTATACACTCCACTCTAGTGATAAAGGGTATAACTAAGTTTGTCATTTTGTTTGTAACACCTAAAAATGTTGGTCTAGCACCCCATAAGGTAAATATATTCATGCTGATCTAACAATGTCCGTCCGTTGTCAGTAGAAAACAGGCTAACTTTTAAAATAATTTACTGAGGCTACACTGATAGAAATTTGTACACGACAATAATGAAAATCTACATTAATGTTATGAAAAATAACGTTAAAAAGGGTTTCATAGAAATAATGAAATAGGTATCATAAAATGTAATTGCAAGAACAAGTTTCATTAAATTAATGAAATTGTTCATACAAAATATAAATTGTATTTATGAAAATTTTGCATTATTTTAATGAAAAAAGTATTTATGAAATACTTTCATTGAATAAATCCTACTTTTTATTTTTAAATGAAATACTTTCATTCAATAAATGCTACTTTTATTTTTAAAATGAAATATATTTATAAAATTGTAAAGATGTTTTTATAAAATTAAAAATAATAAAAATGGTTTTCACTTTGTTTTCTCGCACAAAATTTTACTCCAACCTTAAATTGTAATACGTAATTAAAACCACGAACTAATATAAGACAGCACGAATTTAGTAAATAGAAAAATAATAATTTTTTTTTTTAATTTCATAAAAAAGTCTGAAAAAATCACAAAATCACCAAGTTAAAAAAACACTTTCACATATTTTTTATTTTATCTATAGATTTCACTTAGTTTTCTCACACAACATTTTACTATAACATTTACTTTTAATACATAAGTAAAACCACGAAGTAAAACAAAAAAAAAATCACGATGCACAGTGCTTCGTTCCCATGTAACGAAGGGACAAAATTAGAAGGAGTTGTCAGATATTTTTGAGATTTGGTACACTAACATAAAATATATTAGTTAAGAAAAATATGAATTTTTGGAAAAATCGGTGCAAGGACACGCCTATCTCCCATGTGTCCTGAAATTGAAAAATGTAATTTTAGCTTCAATAATGCACAAAAAATTACAAAAAGTGGTCATGCTGATGCACATTCCACGAACAACGTGTGTGTAAATTTTCACTTAAATCGGAGCAAGGACTCAAGGTCCTGCCATATATCCTTTTTCTTTGAAACGCTTTAACACCTACAAAAATTGTCCGATCGTAAAAAAACTTTGTAAGCAAATTAATATTCCTTAGATATATATTAATGCAAAATTTGGGCAAAATCGGATTAGCAGTGTGGAAAATATAAAAACATCCTTTTTTGGAAAATAAGTTATTTTTATTTTTAAAGTCGTCTAAAAAAGGTCAATGAAATGTATTACATCAACTTCTGAGCTACATAATGTTTATACATGTCTTAAGTAAAATTTGATGGCGGTTCTTTTTTTAGAATACATTAACCCCCTATCTCCCAATTTTAGGGGTCATTTTTGTCCTTTTTTAACATATCCTCATAGAACAACACTAAAATGTGCGTTTTAAAAGTTAAAATGTTCTACAAAAATGTTAAGCATCAAATTTCACTAGGGGTTGTCAAATACCAAAACATCGTGCGATATTATCAAAATGCTTTAAAAAGCGAAATTGTAAAGTATCATATATTGTTAAATAGCTTTTACCAAAGTAGACTGAAATAGGTCGAAAAAATGTACTAAAAATACTACTGATTGTGAGATAAAAAATGTCTTAAAGTGTCTTCAGTGAAATTTAATGGCGGTTCTTTTGTTAGAACATACTAACTCTCCATCTCCCATTTTAAGGGGGCATTTTGGTCCTTATTTAAAATATTTTTATAAAATTTAATAAAACGAGCGTTTAAAGGTTAAAGCGTAATACTAAATTACTTTTTTAAAGTTCCTTGAATATAATTTACAATTTAAGAGTTATTTCACATAACTTAAAGCTTCAATAGAATACACTGTGCAACAAATTTGAGTTCACATAGTGTATCTTAAATTGAACAAAACAAAAAATGAAGGTATACCATTTGTAAACCAAAAACGAATTGCTTTGAAAATTTAGCTCGAGTTGTTTTTATGGCCCATTGAAGTCTTTACTTTTTTTTTAATGGGTTTGGAATGATTAAAGATATCTATTAAATGTTTGTAGAACGTTTTAACACTTTAAACGCACGTTTAAGTGTTTTTTTATAAGAATATTTTAAAAAAGGGACTGAAATGACCCCTGACAAAAGGAGATAGAGGGTTAATATATTTTAAGAAAAAAGAAACATAAAATTTTACCGAAGATAGCTATTAACAGTATTAGGCTCTGAAGTACATTTGTTATATTTTGTCGAATTATTTCAATTGTGGTGAATCACAATTTAACAATATATCGTGAACCTATATTCAAAATATGCCAACTCAAATTTGACGGAAATGAGTTTCCGATGGCAAATAGCTCCCCTATGTAATACCTATCTGCCATAAAAATTTCAGAGCAAAAAAATAATTTGTTGTCGTTTTACATCCATTTTTGTTATTCTGCTAACTCAAAGTACATATTTTTTTGGTGAAAATAAATGCCAACTCCCATTGTAAATTTCCAAAAATTTTTCAAAATTTTTTTTAAAAAAAATTAGACCACGTATCTTATTGCATTTGCCATGCTAAACACGAATCTTGTAAAGATTTTGATATCTAATGACCGGTTTTCGAGATATTGCCATTTTGAAAATATCGGTAAATAGTGTTTGCAAAAAAAAAAATTGCTTATATTTATGTAACTTTCAAACTATTTATCAGATTGAAACATTATGAATGGGGCAAATAAAGTCAATGATATAAGCTTTCAAAATAGCTAGTTTGGAGTGACCCTATTGCAATACAGCGTGAGTTACAGAGTGCCAAAGTTGACCACCCTGAGATTAAAAGGCTTTCGGAGCTAGTAACTTTTAAAAATATGCAAAGATTTTTAATTTTTAGTTCAGTTTTTGCAATTACCGTACTAAGGATAACAAAAACCAAAAAAAAAAAAATTTTAAAAATTTTTCCAAAAAAAATGTATTTTTATTTTCCGACAAAATATGCCAACTCTAAAAAAATATTTGTTTTTTGATATAGTAATAAATGCCATCTCTGAAAAATACGCAAACAAGTGCAAAATATGAAAATTTTTGCATAGGTAAAAATTGTTTAGAATATTTAAACCATGTTATGGAAGGTACATTGTTAATTTTTACAATAATTAGCGAAATAACTAGTTTTTTAGCTCTCCTGAACAGTAAGCTTTTTCGAGTTGGCATTTATTGAATATAGTTCGACGATATGATAATTAAAAATTTTACTTTTTTAAGCATTTTGCTTACATCTCACGAATTTTTGGTCTTTTACAACTAACAATGAAATTCTATGCAGAAAAATTTTTTAGAACATCCCAATTAGAAATTTTGTCTTTAAGACAATGTCAGTAATGATTCATCAGGCAGAAGTCAGCAAGTGAATACATTTTACTAAAGACAACTTAAGGACATGTCATAATTTTTGTCGGAGCTCCCCAAGTTCTATAAATGTACTGACTTGTCATATAAGTTGTCTTATCAATTTAGAAAAATCATGTCTTTAATGCTGACAATTATATAGCAAATCCGACCAATCACTAAAAATTTTTTTCCCGATGTAAAATCGATGTAATTTTGTATAATCCTTTTAAACTCTTTTAGTTTTCTTTGTAATTAAAAAAATAAAATTGAATTGGTCTTAAAACAATAAAAAAAAAATAAAAAAAAAATCCGCGACCGGGGATTGAACCGAGGCCAAAAATCTACAACACGTAAGCTGTCGAACCTGCTAGACAACTAGGCCAATCACAACTTAAAATTGTTTGTAATAAAATATAATTTGAAATCATAATATTTTTAAATTTGTCAAAACCAAAATAAATTGAATATATCGTCACCTTAATTGTAAAGGGCTCCTGCAATATTATTATTGTAAATAATTTTTTTTGTTTTGTATAAATAATATTAAAAACAACTAAGATACGCCTAAATAACTCTAACAAAATCTTGTTAAATAGGATGAAACCAAATTCCAATTAATATTTAAAAAATTTTATATTTGAGGAAGAAAAATTCATATTGTAGCATTTTTCAATTCAGGTGACGAAATTTATATAACAGGACAATTCAAATAATAAATTAATTTAAATTTGTTTTTAAATAAACACATTTATTATCAAAGATTGGCTAAAGGGGTAAGGTGCTAGACCAGTGAGCAGAAGGTTCTGAGTTCGCGGACCAAGTGTACCAAAATAGTAAGTTTTAAAAAATTAAATTTAAGAAATAGACAGATAAAAATAGTAAGTAGTGTAAATTAAAAGACGTGATCAATAAATTTTAAATTTTTGGACGATCTCAGACGTACTATGTACATGTCATAATGTAGTCAGCACTATTGACTACCTGCATACTTGTCGGCGAGGAATTTTGACAAAATACTTGAAAAAGTCAGGAGGTGTCATGAGGTTTTTTGTATGGTCAGAGATTTTTCAGTCAGCAGGTACACTGACATTGTCATAAGGAAGTCTTTGAGATGTCTTAACGACATTTCTAATTGGGATGTTAACCATTTAAAAGCAAGTGTAAGTGGTGCTCTACGACGATATTTGGAAAAGGGACTAAAGTGACCCCTAAAAATGGGAGACAGAGGGTTAATATGTTCTAAGAAAAGAACCGTCATCAAATTTCGTTGCACATCTATTAACCTCATTTAGCTCAAAATTAAATTTAATAATTTTTTTTTTACTTATTCTAAACTCCTTTGAAAAATAATTAAAAACTTCAATGGGCCATAAAAAAAATTGAGCTAAATTTTCAAAATTCTGCGGGGATTTCGATCTACTATTAATATACATTTATTTTACTTTTTTACCCTTTCAAAACATAAAATCGTGTTGCACAATGATATTAAACACTCCTAAATGCATGATATTTGAGTAAAAATCATGAATTTAGGCACCCGGGTAAAAATGAAATATATATGATCATATATGAAGATATATGGATCATATATGGATTTATATAACCATATATTATCATATATGCCTCCATATATGTTCATATATGATCTGATCCGAAAATTGGCCCGATATGAGGTCATATCGGGCCAATTTTCGAATCAGATCATATATGAACATATATGGAGGCATATATGATAATATATGGTTATATAAATCCATATATGATCCATATATCTTCATATATGATCATATATATTTCATTTTTACCCGGGCATTTAAAAAAACAAATTTTTTTCTAATTTGTGGTAAAAAATAGGCGCTAATTTTTGAATACGCTGTTAGATAAGAGTTTAAACTTACAAAAAAAAGAAAAAAAAAATATCTATTTTTTTATATTTTTTTTTTACACTCCATCAAACTTTAGTTATTTTTGGATTTTCAACAAAAAAAACTTGTTTTTCTGCGCAATAAAAAATATTTTTTTTGGAAATATATACAAAATTCTATATTTTACCTTCACTACAAATATATCAAAGTACTCTAAAACAAAATTTCGAACCATTTTATTAAAAAATCGATTTTTGAGAATTATTTTTGTGAAACAGCTAAAAAACATTTTCCTGTTAAGTAGTTTTTGCATAAAATTCTCTGAGTTTAGCGCCCTCTCGTGGTGACAAAAGCAATCAGAAAAAATATTTCTGTTAATATTTATTTGAGATACCTTATTATCTTTCAAAAAACCTGTATTTAAACACAATTTGAGACAAAAATTTTTTTTTTGACTTTTGTCCATGGGTCGAAGCATAGTGCGATGTGATCAGCTGTTTTTGCGCGCGTAAACTAACAGACTAAACAGACGCGACACGACAGATGTCAAAAAACAACATTTTGTAAATAAAACTTAATGAAATTTTTTAATGAATCTACGAAATCTTATGAATCAAAATTAATGAAAATCTTGCACTATGAAATTTTACTCAGCATGAAATTTCATTCAGCATATGAAATATTTCATTGTTGTATTGAAACAACGTTAATGAATTCCATTCATTAGCGATATGAAGCGTTTTTCTATCAGTGTACTAAAGTGTGGAACGTATGTTTGTCATATACCTTAGCAGATTGGTATTGCAATTGAGCGAAATCGGTTCAGTGGTTATAAGCAAAAGTGTGAATTTAGGCAAGGGTTTTTTGCGAATTTACGAGATAAAAAACAGGATAACTTTCACAAGACAATTCTGATGGTGAAGCTTGGCATGGTGAGGGTGCTGTGGCTTAGTGGTTAGCGCGTTGGACTACTAGCCAGTAAGCCTGGGTTCGATTCCCAGCTCAGGCAGAACAACATTTTTTCAGATATTTATTAGTTTCTATTTATAACTAATATCTATCGCAGCACCCTCCTTCGTTGATAAATAGCACTAAAAACGTCAACGAAGTAAAATAATAATATAATGGCTATAAACAAAGCTTCAAAAATAATTCGCCAGATCAATAACAGATGGCGATGCAACAACTGTACTCAAAATTATCAACACGCGCAATTACAGTGTTGCCATACTGAAGCCCTTCTATCTTTCAAAAATCTTTCATCTCTCTTCTATCCCCTTTCCGAAAGAAGCATCACGGCTACATTGGTAATTGATAGGCAGCATTGCCTGAGTGTTGCTTCTTTTTAAAAAAAAAAAAAAAAAAGTAAGATATTTTTTAAATTTGGTACACTACCTTAATTAAGAACAAGTAAGAAAGCTATATTCGGCTGTTCCGAATCTTTAAATACCCTCCACAATATTAACCAATGCACTATAGTTTCGCAGACGACCAAAATTCAATTTTCTCAAAATTGATTTTATAGAAAATCGTAAACACTAACAAACAACAGAAAACATATTTTGTTTTTGTATACACTCGCTTACCGTTCAAAAACAAATTCAGCTAAAAATAAAAAAGTAATTTTTTTAAATTTTTTCAATTATTTTTTTGAGTTTAAATACAAAAAATTTCTTACAATAGGTCTGTTTCTTACTATTTTTAATACATCTGGAAATTTTTGTTTACTTTTTGTATTGAAATTTTCAAGCTGTAGTAAAAGTAGTAAAAATGCGTAGATTGTAGTAAGGTAAACGAACAGACATAATGTTATACATAGAAAACAAAAAAATTATAACAATTTTTAACATTTTTGTTATTTTGGCCAAAAAAAGTGATGATCAGAACCATTGTGCAATGTAAATATTTAAAAAAAAATAAAAAATATTTTATAAGTATGTATGAAAATTATACAAAAATTATGAAAATAATTTCAAATTCTAATTAATTTTTATTAAAAAATAATAATTGCTTTATTCGACCTTTAAAAATTATGAAAATTATATAAAAGCAACCACGTGTATGACACATACTACGTATTTTTTACTTCTATTGATACAAATAACAACTAACAAGCCAACAAGCCAAACAAACATCAACAACTACAAAATGGCGCGCTGCCACGCCATATCATAGAGGTTTATATTGAAACTCATCTCAATTACTCATAGCTTCTTAACCCCTGAACTGATTTTGCCATAATTGATACCAAAATAACCAGAAAAACGTTGAGAACAATAAAATATGAAACTTTTTACAATTTTATTTGAATATGTCCACCATAAGCCAAGATAAATGATTTTTAAATTTTAGGTTTAATTTCTGGTGCCTCGCCCCATTGTGCGATTCCGAACAAATTTTTTGTGAGTGTTGGGAATGATAAAATTACATTAAATTCCAAGTTTCGTTCACATTCATTCAACAGGTGTCAAGTTATTGCATTTTTTTGTGTAAAATTCACCATAATTTTAGAGGTACCTTTACATTTTAACTCATAACTTTAAAAATACTTAACCGATTTCAAAAAAAAAAATACATCAGTTTCTGCCTAGGAGAATTACGCAACTTTTGGTACCCCAAGCGTTTAAATCGGTTCAGGATTATTGCCAAAAACATGATTTCAACTGACAGACAGACAGACAGACAACCGGACGGACAGACAGACAGACGGACATCGCTAGATCGACTTAAAATCGATCAAGGATCATGAATATATATACTTTATGGGTTCCGAAACCAAGATTTCAATGCGTTATATACGGAATGACAAACTTATATATGAGGCATTCCACACCAAATGTCCAGCGAAAAAAAACACGTGTACCATAAACTTATGAATAGCTTGTATGGATAGCCCAATATGGAACTTAGAAAATTGCGTTTTCGGTTTTTCAATTTTTCAAAAACTGGGCTTAGGAGGCGTGGTCAAATATTGCAAAAATGGTCAAATTTGTGGCGAGTTGCCTTGATTAAATATTTATCACATTAAAACGAAATGCACCACAATCTTAAAAATTTACATTCTTATATAGTTTCGTATGGGCCATCGAATAAAATTTTTTTCCAAGAAAAATTTTCAAAACCCGTTTTGAAATTTTCCATTTTTTAAAAAAGTCAATTTATCAAAAATCCGGCCACTTTTTTTTTCTTTTTTTAAAATTTTTTTTTTTTTAAGTTTAGATGTTTGTCCATCCACACAAAAAAAATCAGAAATGTATTTTTCCTTTTTTTTCGAGAAAATCGCAATTGAATTTTAAATTTTATAACAATTTTGTAATTTGCTTGTATTTTCTTGTGTCAACAGAGCGTATGACGAATATTTATGCAATTAATATTACTCATTCGCAACTTTAAAACAAAGAAATACAAGCAAATTACAAAATTGTTATGAAATTTAAAATTCAAATGCGATTTTCTCGAAAAAAAAGATGAACGTGTTTCTGATTTTTTTTGTGTGGATGGATAAACTTTTAAAAAAATAAATAAAAAATAAAAAAAAAGTGGCCGGATTTTTGATAAATTTACTTTTTTAAAAAATGGAAAATTTCAGAACGGGTTCTCAAAATTTTCCAAAACAAAAAATTTTAATCGATAGCCCATACAAAACTATATAAGAACGTAGATTTTTGACATTGTGGTGCATTCCGTATTAATGTGATAAATATTTAATCAAGGCAACTCGCCACAAATTTTACAATTTTTCCAATATTTGACCACGCCTCCTAAGCCCAGTTTTCAAAAATTTGAAAAACCAAAAACGCAATTTTCTTAGTTACATATAGGGCTATCCAAACAACCTATTCAGAAATTTACGGGACACATGTTTTTCTGTGGCGGGACATTTGGTGTGGAATGCCTCATATACCCACTATCACCAGAGTGGAGGGTATAAAAATAGGATTTTTTTTTTTTTTTAAATCGGTGCAAGGACACGCCTACCTCCCATGTGTCCTGAAATTTAAAAAAATTATTTTAGCTATAATATTGTTCGCAAAATTACAAAATTTTTCTAAACAAAAGTATACTTTTTTAAAAAAAGTATCGTTTTTCCAAAAAAATATACTTTTTTCTAAAAAAGGTACTTTTTCTAAAAAAAAATACTTTATCCTAAAACAAAAGTACTTTTTCTTAAAATAGTACTTTTTTCTAAAAAAAAATACTTTTTCTAAACAAGTACTTTTTTTCTAAATAAAGTACTTTTTTCCTAAAAAAACATTTTTTTCTAAAAAAGTACTTTTTCTAAAAAAAAACACTCCTTTTTTTAGAAAAAAGTACTTTTTTTCTAAAAAAAAGTAGTTAAAAGTACTTTTTTTTTAGAAAATGAAGATGTCGGAATGTAACTGACGCAACGTCGACGAAACATGATAAAAAAAATTGTTTTTTATTTATATCAAACTTAAATCACTGACCAAAATTAGCCGACAGTAAAATAACTAAAAATGTCTGCGAAGTTTGTACTCGTGCCCAAACCATTGAATCATGATAATGTTTTGCTGTATAAGTAGGTGTTCTTTCCAAAGCAAAATTTTTCTAGGAAAAATAACGCTATATTAATTTGTCATTATATGCAAAATGCATTGAAATATCGGTCGAGGACCCCATTATGTTTATATATTATTGATCCGTAAAGCTTTCTAAGGCATTCTAGTGATATCCATCTATCTGTTTGTCTATGTTTGTCGATAGCAAAAAGTTTCTGATGAAAAAAAGGGTTTTAATGATGAAATATTAATGGTAAAAATAAATATTTAATGAAAAAAAAAATTTATGAAAAAAAATATTGATGAAAAAAAAAATATATTGATGAAAAAAAATATATTGATGAAAAAAAAAAAATATTGATGAAAAAAAAAAATAAAAATATTGATGAAAAAAAATATTGATGAAGAAAAAATATTGATGAAGAAAAAATATTGATGAAAAAAAAATATTGATAAAAAAAAAAATGTTGATGAAGAAAAAATATTGATGAAAAAAAAAAAATATTGATGAAAAAAAAAAATATTGATAAAAAAAAAAATTATTGATGAAAAAAAATAGTGATGAAAAAAAAAAAAATATTGATGAAAAAAATATTGATGAAAAAAAATATTGATGAAAAAAATATTGATGAAAAAAATATTGATGAAAAAAAAAAATATTGATGAAAAATAATTATGTTACGTTTAATTCAACAGCTGGTGAATATTTTTGTTATTCACCACTAGGTAAATTATTATCCAAGTTACAACCCAAGTTTGTAAAATTTTTGGTTTTAAGAAAATGAAATTCTAATTTTCTTTTTTGCTAGTCGTTAGCTTATATAGTCAAACTGAGGTGGCGTCCTGCAACTTTTTTTAAATTAGACACCAGCCTAAAAACATTATCATGTTAAAAAAAAAATGTGTTTTTTAAGGAGAGAGTACTTTTTTAGAAAAAAGCACTTCCCATCACTAACAAGGGAAGTCTCCCTAGTGTCACCCGCGGATCTTTATGGAATTAGTTTTGTTTTGTAGATCAGAAAAAATAAAGGGACACATATTTTTTTTTAGCGGCCCAAATTCATATTTAAGGGGTAAAAAGGAGGGGGGAAGACAAGGCCATTTTTCAGTTTTTTTCGTTTATCTCCTATATTATGCAAAAAAACCTAGTCATGTTACATACCAAATGAAAGGATTTTAGAAAACCTATCTGCATGTGCTAAAAACGTGTCCAAACATGCACAACTTTTCGTCATATTGAGTAAAATACCAAAACTTTAGGACAATTTTGTTAACAAGTCGAAAAATATTAACTTCTTTGAGACGTTGTTAGCACCACGAGATAGGTATTTTTAATACCTTTAATCTGATACCACACATGCCTATATTAATTTTGTTTAAATAGGCGTAAATCGTAAAAAACTGAAAAAGGTCAAATTCCCCCCATACGAATCGACCCACCTAAAAATGAGTTTGGGCCGCTAAAAAAAATATGTATCGAATTAATTTTCGTTCTTAACATATCCAAATTTCATGAAGATCGGAGGGTGACACCAGGGAGACTTCCCTTGTAAATATTCTTTAAAATAAGCATTGTGGATTCGGCCAAGCCGATTTTAACTTGTTTGTTTACGAATTTGTTTTTGAAATTTTGAATTGGGATTATTTTTATGCAAAGTAAAAAGAAAATGTTCTATGATCCCTAAACAAGATTTCCATAACATCATAATTTGAGATCAGATTTTCTTCACCATTTAGCCTTAATTTCATTTGTGTATAGTCAAAAATACTTCCCTGCATATTTAAGCCTCAACGAACTCAATGCCTTAACTACAAGTCTACACAATTGTTGTTAAAAAAAAAGAAGCCAGGACTAAAAATTAAAGGCCTGTTGTGTATGTGTGTGCACGTTCAGAGTCACACACACACACATTCACAAACCTTTATATAATCAACAACGAACAACAGGAAATTTGTATTGGCAGCACGTTATAGTTTACAACCATGAGGAATAGAAGTTGTAGCAGTTGTAGTAGAGCAGCAACAACAACAGCAGCAACAAGGACAACAAATCAACTACGTGTACAAAAACATAATGTCTTGAACTCTTTATTTCTTACATTTTTTTTTTTGCATTCCGTATTTTTTTATTCTAGTCGTTTTACTTGACTTCATATGTTAAATTTTTTTTTTTGTTGTACTTTTTTCTAGTATGACTTAAATGTTTGTGATGCCTTCTTGTGTCTTTAATGCGGTTACGGAAGTTGTGTTATAAAACATCAAAATGGCGTAAACAGCGGAAGACTTGCATCAACAAAAAACGGAAGTTATGTAAATCGTTAGACAGACTGCCATTTAAAGTGGTCGGACGGACGTATAGACGAACGAACGTATTTTCATTTTATAATATAACTGCAACAATTTAAACTTTATTATGCAACATTTTATCAGGTTATGATTCTGATGTTTGGTTGCCACTATGTAGTCTACTCACAAGTACAAATTTATACCGTTTACAAAACAACTCTTTTGTTAAGGGGAGTTTAAATAAAAAAAATATTTAATTAATTCTTATGATTGTTTATGACGTTCTTTTGTGGCTTCAAATATAAAAAAAAAAAAACATAAAGGGGTTAGAAAAATATGTTCATAAATATGCACTTGATACTTAAGAATGTTGTTTAGGTAAGAAAACTCTTAATTGTATTTAATGTGTAATTAGTTATTTGCATATTAGGGTGGCACTAGTTTGTATTATTTAAGTGTTTGTGAGACATATTTTGTTTAAAAAAAAATATTTTAAAATACCAAAACAAATTTCGAATATTTTTTTCCGCAATCTTCGATAAATTAGCAATTAGCAACCGACAGCCGAATTAAAGCAATTTGTATTTTTAGGATATGTTGAATGTACTAAAATTTTTGAGGTGTCCTTACATTTTCGTTCATAACTTTTGAACCGCTGAACCGATATCGCTCAAATGCACTACCAAACTTCTCAGGAGCACTTCCAATAAATATGTTAAGTTTCAGTCATATCCGTGTAATATTTTGGTCGTGATCACCATTTCCCCAGACAGACGGACAGACGGACATAGCTAGAATGTCTTAAAATCGATCGGGGATCATGAATATATATACTTTATGGGGTCCCAGACCGATATTTCGATGAGTTACAAACGGAATGACAAACTTATATATACCCTCTATCACTAAGTGGTGGGTATAAAAATAATAAAACAATTTAAAAAAAGGAAAAAATTTATAAATAATTCAAAATTAATCAAAAACGGACTTATTAAATCTTAAAATTTAGTTGGATTAATTTTGATTTAATTATAACTTTTTTAATTTTCCAAATTTTTTTATTATTTTTTTGAATTATAATTGCTAATTTATTGTTCCAAATTAGTTTTGGCATGTAAAAATATTTATTTTAGACTAAATAAAATTAATCCGAAAATAAATCCACTTATTGAAAAACACACACTCAAAATAATAACTCTGTTAAATTACAGAAAAACTCTGCTAATTTAACAGAGTACACCATACTTTCAGCTAACAACATTTCTTGGTAATTTTATTAAAAATCTCTATAAAATGATTTTGACAAAAAAAAACTGTTAATTTACAGAGTTTATAGTAAAATATTGGTTAAAAATTAAAGCTTTTTGACAGATAAAACTCTGTAATTTTACTTTAAAACTCTGTAAAATGATTTAGACAAAAAAAAACTGTTAATTTACAGAGTTTCTAGTAAAATATTGGTTAAATAAACCACCATTTAGCAAAGAAAACTATGTAAATTTACATATATTTGTAAAATGCATTTGATGCAACAAAAAAAATTAATAGAAAAACTCTGTAAATTTACAGAGTTTAGTTAAATGCATGTTATTCTGTAAAATTTTTGTAAGATTTCTGAAAAAAAAAAAATTATAACTTTTTTTGCTACTTTTTCAACTTTTTCTCAAAAAAAAAAATATACAGATAAAATTTTGATGTTTGGTAACAAAAACAAAAACTACTCAAAACAGAAAAATTTTTTGGTTATAAGAAATACGTAGTATTTTGCATAAATCCATATTAGCAAAAAACTCTTATAATTACCTGTAAAATTAAGATTACAAAGTAAAAAGTAATATAACAGAGTAAACTTTGTTTTTTTGTCACAACAAAATACAAAGTATTTTCTTTTAATCTGTATTTTGACAGAAAACTCTGTGAAATATCTGTTGAATTGAGATTACAGTAATTTTACAGAGTATTTTACAGAGTTATTATTTTGAGTGCAGCAAAAATGCGATTAAAAGCCGACCTAGCAGGAATTTCAGAAAAATCAATATCACGGGTCGGTTTGATTTTAAGGAAGATTACACTGTTCAACAAACTTGAAATGTCTTAATGTATTTGATGACTAAAGACTAAAAACCACTACTTTTGCCAAAGATAAATAAAAACAAGTAGAAAAGTAAAATTCGACTTGGCCGAGCTCATGAATACCCTTCACAATGCTCTTTTTAAGTGAAAGTAAATTTTCTAACGTGAAATAATTTAACAATTTTGATTAGAAATATTTTAAAAAAAATTTTTATTTTTTTTTGAGTGTAAAATATTTTTCGAGAATAATTTTTTTTAAGTGTCAAAATATTTTTGAGTGACAAAAATACGTTGTAAAATATTTTTGTGACTTACCAATGTTTTTAAAACTTGTTTGACGGTTTTTCAACACGAGAATTTAATGTGAAACCAATATGAAATTCACGGTTTTGCTTATAACTTTTGAACCACAGCAGTGCACTGTGGACTAATTTTAGCTGAAATTCAACACCAACTAGACCACGGTAACGAAAAATATATGTATTTGCCAAACTTCAGCTGCGTCAGAACAGTCATTCGAAAATTAGCGTGTTTTATATTTCGTTAATTCGCGAAAAATTTATGCGAAATTCATACTTTTTTGAGTATAATTTTTGAACCACCGCACAGTGCGTTGAGCCCATATAACGAAAGGACAAAAATAAAAGGAGTAGTCTGATATTTTTGAAATTTGGCACACTAGCATTAAATACCTTAGTTAAGAAAAATATGAATTTTTGGAAAATTCGGTGCTAGGACACACCCCTTTAAAAATTTTATTTTAGCTATAATATTGTCCGCAAAATTACAAAAAGTGGTCATTTTGTTACACATACAACTAGCTTGATTTTCCTTTAAATCAAGCCAGGATTAAAGGTCCTACCATATATCCTTTTTCTTAAAAACGCTATAAAGCCTACAAAAATTGTGGTAAAAACGCATAATATGCGTTTGCAAAAATAAAAATTAAAAATATAAGCTGTGAAAAATACGCAACTTTTCTGTTTGTAGTTCAAAAGATAACATATTAAACTACCAAAAGTAATTAAAAGAAATAAAATCCGAGATGACGGATTTGAGAAAAAAATTCTTAAACTTTAGTAAAATTTGAATTTAAGCAAAAAATTAAATGTGGTAAACAATACTGTGCAAAAAGATTTTGTATCTTGAACGGCACCAACAAAATTAGAGTATGCAGTTAGTACCCCAAAACCACCAAAGAGTTTTGAAAATATAGCTAAAGTTTTTTTTAAGGCCCACTGTAGTTTTCAATTTTTTTTTTCAATGTCGTTGGAATAAGTAAAACAAAAGAAATTAAATAAACTTCTAAGCTCCCACATGTCTTCAGTGAAATTTGATGGCGGTTCTTTTCTTAGAACATATTAACCCTTTACCTCCTATTTTTGGGGGTCATTTTAGTCCCTTTTTTAAATATTGTACTAGAACGTCATTAAAACGTGCGTTTAAAATGTTCAAATGTTCTACAAAAATGTTTTGCATCAAATTTCACTAAGAGTAGCCAAACGCCAAAAATTCGTGCGATATAAGCAAGATGCGAAAAAATGTAAAATTGTAAAGTACCATATATTGTGAAATTGTGCTTTACCAGAGCAGCGCAAAATAGTCGTAAAAAAATTATAAAACCTACATCTGAGCTAAATATTGTTTTTACATGTCTTCAATAAAAATAATGGAGGTTCTTTTCTTAGAACATACTAACCTTCTTTATCACATTTTATGGGGTGATTTTAGTCCCTTTTTTAAATTAAACCACTAAAACCATTGAAGGGTTAAAATATTCTACAAATATTTTTTGTTTCAAATTTTTTCTAAGACCGAATTTACATAAGGAAATTTTAATTGCGGCAATTCTGATTTTCTAGTGTATCAGAGAGAGAGAGTGAAGAATTTTAGATCTCTCTCTGATACATGGACGTATACAGGGGGTGGGCACAGGGGGCACGTGCCCCCCCCTTTTCGATTTGAAAATTTTTTACAAAAAAATGCATTATACAAAAAAAAAATCACAAGTTTCTAAATATTTTGATTTTAAAAGAAAAGATTTTATTTTTTTATAAAAACTCTAGTGTTTGAAATAATTTCGTTTCTAAAAAGGCATTTATACCTAAAACTCAGTAAAATATAATACAAAAACACATAATATTAGTTTTATCTAATAAAAATTATGCATCAGGATCATGAAAATTAATTTCTACAAAACAATTTTTAGAAAATAGGATAAGGGAACTATCTCAACCCTTATGAACCGATTTCTCTGAAACTTCAAAGACGATTTTAAATTTACACATTTTCATGAAAAAAATATTTAACGAAGCCAAATTTTAACAAGGTTATTCTCATATGAAAACATTATATAGTTTCTTAGAAAGAAATGGCTGAAAAATCAAAAACATTCCCCATTTTTGAACCTCAAAATCCCCGATGTGCCCGATGAGCCGAGACTCCACAACCTTAGAATTGTTTCTTGTATATGAGGGTTTCTTCGTCAACTCTTTAAACGCAGTATTTTGTGGTCGCTTAAGAAGATTCTGAAGTTGGAATTTAAAAATTCAAAATAGCGGATCCAACATGGCGACAAATATTTTTAAAATATTAACCGATTTGTTTGAATCTTTTTATACACGAGTTTTTTGGATCGCTAAATAATAATCTAAAGTTAGATTTTCAAATGGCAGATTCTACACTCAAAAAATTATGTAGGTAAATTCCAGTGAATATTCACTTAAAACAAATGAACTTTTATTTAAAAACCATTCCAGTGTTTTTTATTTTAAAATAAAAACACAATACAGTCAATTTTAAATGTTAATTTAATGACTAGTGTCCGACGGAATATTCGGCCTCGGCTTCGGCCAAAAAGCACTATTCGGCCACTATTCGGCTTCGGCCACAATTTTGGCCGAATAGGCCGAATACCGAATAATTGTATAATATTTGTGCTCACGTGTTGAAAAACATACTAAACTAACTTTGAATCACATTAGTAAGCCACAAAAACATTTTAATACGTGTTTTTGCAACTAAAAACATTTTTTACATTCAAAAAAAATTTCCGATCGAAAAAAATTTACACTCTAAAATATATTTTTTTACAAAAATGTCCAAAAAAATTTTTTGCTTAAAATAAAATCATTCTGGACAGTATTCTCATGCATTTGAGTATCCCGCCGAGTCGACTTTTATTTTTTTCTTGTTTTTACTACATAAATATATTTTTTTTTTAATATTCGGCTCCGGCTTCGGTTTGGCCGAATAGTGAAAATTTGGCCGAATATTCGGCTTCGGCCAAAAAAGGTGTATTCGGTCGGACACTATTAATGACTAACCAAAACATTAAAAAACTAGTGAATATTCAGTTATTTTGTATTGAAAAACAGTAAAACTATAGAAGAAATTTTTTACTGCCGAAATTAAATGTAACAGAAAATTCGTTTTTAATACAGTAAATTATTTATTTTTAACTACAGAAACAGTAGAAAATAAGAAGTCCATAATAAAATTAATGATTTTTCTTTTAAAATAACTTTACTGATTACTTTTTAAAATAACCTACAAACAGTTAATGACATAATTTTCTTAGTGTAATTTAGCAACCCTACAAACCGGTGCGTAAAGAGTTTTGAGTGAATCTGTTGCATCCGAAATTTTGAATTTTAAAAATCCAACTGCAAAATCTTCTTAAGCAATTTCAAGAATCCGTGAATGAAGAATTTTAAGCAAATCTGTAATATATTTAAAAAATTGGGCGCCATATTGGAACCGCCATATTGAAATTCAAAACCGCCACTCGGTATTCAAAACCAAATATTTTTAAGTAATTTCGCAATTTTTTAAGAAATTATTAAACCCTTAACAATTTTGGAGAAAAGAGTGGCCCGGTGACGAAGAAACCCTCAAGTTTCATGCAAATTGGTTCATAAGGGTTGAGATACTTCCATTGTAAGATACATTTTCTGTATTAAAATCTGAGATATTATTTGTTTATTAAAATTCTCAGATTCTGAAAAGTTTTTTCTTTAGAAACATTAATATCTGAGAATTTGTCAGACATTATTTTCATCTAAAGTTTATAATAGGTCTATTCGATTACCCAAATTTCTTACTATTTTTTACTACAACTGGAAAGTCTAGTTTACTTTTTGTATTGAAAATTTCCAGCTGTAGTAAAATTAGTAAAAAATAGTAGATTGTAGTAAGGTAATCGAATAGACCTAATTTTTTAAAAGAAAATTTTTAGATTCTGAACATTTTTCCAGTACAAAGATTTCGAGATTTTATAAAAAAATGTGATATTTCAAGACATTTTTTATATAAAAAATGGGGGTAGTTAAAAATAAATATTAATAGTCGATGAAGGAAAAAATGTTGGGAATTGTGCCCCCCCGTTTTCAAATTCCTGGATACGTCGCTGCTCTGATACACGATAAAATCAGAATTGCCGCAATTAAAATTGCCTAATGTAAATACGGTCTAAGAGTCCCCGCACAACAATGTCGGAGCGGTTGACGTTTTCGGTCAAGAGAGTGTAGGCGCAAAACAAAGACGGCAGCGGAAAATTCTGTCATATGTTGATTTTTACACTAGTTTTTCACTTTTTCGTCACTTTTTTATTTAAATTAATGTTTTTTTTTAATAATCAATATGATTTTTTCATATTGATTAATTTTTTTGCTGCTTTTTTTTAATCTTAATATTTTTTCTTTTTAGAGATCATATTTTTTTGTTTACTTTATCGAAAAAAATCGAAATATTTGTAAAAAAGTGGCAACATTTTCATTTCAAAAATTAAGGGAGAGAGAGAAACCGACACAAAAATAAAATTGATTATATTCTGGCGGATTTCGGTCGAGCGTTTTTTCATGCCAAATTTGTATGAAAAAAACGTTACCGACATTGTTGTGCAGGGACTCTAAAGCTTTTTTTTTTTTTTTTTTTTTAAACCAACACTCAGGGGATGCCCCCTATATATGCATTGCATTGTGCTGATATTAGGAAATAAAGGTTAGTGGAGGAGGAAAGAGGGAGTAGTGTTTGTGGATATTTGATTTAAATTTTATGATATCGTATGTAGCAGGAAAAACCTGTGGAGGTAATTCGTTCCATAAACGTATAGTTCGGCCAGAAAACGAGTTTTCCCTGTAATGTGTAGTACGATCAGTAGACCATTCCAAAACAAATGGATGGGCTCTACCAGAGAGACGAGTTCTGCGTTGAAATACACGAACTTCAGGGATAATGTTGCTAATTTCAGCGGAACAATTTCCGTGAAAGTATCGATAAAATAGGGACACACTGCCCACAGTTCGACGGTGTTCCAAGGAGTCTATGGAATTAGACAAAGCGTCATCGCCTATAAGGACCTGTGCCCTACGTTTAACTCGGTCAAGAAGCGGTTTTCGAAGCACCCGCCCAAACATGTGAGTTGTATTCCATTTTCGGTCGGATATATGTGGTATATATACATAAAAGATCCGCTGGAGAAAAGTAGTTTCTGCAGCGTTTTAGAAAGCCTAGGCACTTGAAAGCTTCTTTCGCCACTTCGAACACGTGCATATTCCACCTTACATCACACTGTATTTTCATACCCAGTATTTCTAAGGAATTCGATTCCTCAATATTAACACCGCCAATTGACAATGTTGGCAATTCTGGATTGACTAGCCGTTTATGTGTCAGAACACAACATTGGGTCTTACGAGCATGAAAATCAACTCTATTCACACGACTCCATTCGGAGATAGCCTCTAAGTCGTGATTAAGTGAGTCATTCATGTTAAGTCTCATGGAATCAATCTCAAAACAATTGGGTCTGTAATCGAATGAGTATGAATGACTAATGTTGCTGTCATCATATTCTAAGAAAAGAACCGCCGTCAAATTTTACTGAAGGCATGCGGAAATATTATTTATTTTAGAAGTTTATTTAATTCATTTTGTTTTACTTATCCAATGGCATTGAAAAAAATTGAAAACTACAATGGGTCATAATTTTTTTTTTAATTTTTTTTTTTTAATTTGAGAGAAAAAGAATCGCACAAAAAAAAATTAATAAATTTTTTTTTGATAAAAGTGTCTCCCATTAAAGTGCACTTTTGTCAAAATACCCATTATGGCCGTAACTAAAAATATTTTTTTCTCATAGAAGGAATGAAAAATACGCAACTTTTTTTATAACTATCAGAAAGATGTAGCTTTGAACTACACAAAAAAAAAAACAAGTAAGAAAATTATAGTCGGTCAAGACCGGCCATATAATATCTTACACCGGTGTTTCCCGGGAAATGGGACCCAAGTTCAAGCATGGACCGATGGGATCTATCTTTTGTTAAAATTTTGATAAGTGTTAAAAAACACCCTCAAACCAAGTTTTAGCGAATTAGGCTTCTATTTGTTGCAAATACACCGCTTTAACTGAATATCGGGCGAAATATTTATATGGGTCTAGGTCCAAGAATGGTCCGATAATAATTTGATAAGGTTATTAAAGTACGCGTTTAATACATACAAACAAAATTTTAATAAAATATTTTTGATTTTCATAAAATTTGAGAGATTTTTGTGAATATCGGGAAGGTGGTTTGTATGGGGAATACAAGAAGAAACGGTCCGATTGCTTTAAAATTCGGCATGATGATTTGTGAATACAAAACTCGATTACCTGCCAAATTTGTTAGAGTCATATGAGGCACATTAAAAGAGGACGTTTGTATGGGGGCTAGGTCAAAACATAGACCGATTTTTTCCAATTTCAATAGGCTTCGTCCTTGGGCGAAAATAAGCTTAAGTTTCAAATTTCAGTCAAATCGGTTGATAATTGCTACCTGTATCGTGTTTACACCGTTACATGGGGAAACATCACAATGAAGTACTCTCTTTATAGGGATTTTAATAGATCCAATTGCCTCCGGTAGCAGTATAAGTGTTTTTGAGACATTTTAGTTAAATGCCCCATTTTTATCAGTCACGAGATATGTGATTTCGGAGCGAGCGATACCCATTTTCCTGCAGAAATATTTCAGATGCGGTATTTTAGATGCGGCACAGCCAAAATTTAAAATATCACTTTGTTTTTGTAAAATTTCATTTTAAGAAAAACTAAACCTTAAATTTTATTTATTTCTATACAAGTTGTTCTCATCAAATATTACTATCAAGTTGTTGTATCTACTTTAAGTCATTTCCTGATTTAAACTACTATAACTTTTTTTTAATAAAACAAACTTCTTTAAAAAGGAATAAAAATAACTTGCTACAAACAAACAATATCCGTTTTCTTATATTATTCAACAGACAACAAGTGTCTAATAAAAGAATAATATAAAAATTAAAGTTAATTTTTTGTAATTACCAAACAACAAACTTAAACAGATTATAATACTTGGCTAACAAAACTGACAATAAGAAGAGATAATGAAATGTTTTCGTTCATAGCTTCTTTTTTAATAAAAATAATAATACTTGTAAAAACTTTAAACGATTATTAGATTTTAAAGGACTTAAAGCAGGAAAAATAGATAAACAATTAAATTAAAATATATGTACTGGGGCTGTTAAAGCATGTTAGGGGAATCTTTTCTCCTCGCGATATATTTTAACAAATTCACAAACAGATATCACAAACAGACATCACTAGAAAGTCCTAGAATTCTGGACATCGCTATAACGCCTTAGAATCGATTAATGATCACTAGATCGATATTTCGAGGCATTACGCACGGAATGACAAAGTAATGAGGGGGGGGGGGTATACCCCCAATGTGGTGGATTTTGCTTTTGAAAATCTGTAGCCATTTCTGGAAATACCAGAAATGTCTACAGATTTAAAAAAAAAAAAAAATTTAAACTTAAACTCTAATTGAGAAGAACTACTTTTAATGAATGATATAACTCTGAGGTCCGTAATAGGTTCCCCTATTAGTCCCTGCCCTTAAACCAATTTGAGCACCTTATAAAAATCCTAAAATATTGAATTTTGACATCCGACAAATCAGTTAGATCGTGCAGCTCCCTTAATTCCAGTGGAGCAAGTTTCTGATCAAAAAGTGCCGAACAATGACAGATAAAGTGTTCCATATATTCCAACTCCTCCTCATCCACGCAACTCCAAAAAAAGTCAATATGACGGCATATAGAGCAGGCGCGGAACCATCTCTTAGATTGGGGGGAGGGGGGTTGGAGGACAATGCGTTGTCCCATAGACAAAAATCAAAAATAAGGTCATGGTTTTAGAAGTTAATGAAATGTATATATTTAAAAGCTAATTAGGTACCAAAACCGAATCACCAACGAAATAAATTTTTGGTTTTTTTTTTGTAGCTACTGGGGACCGTCAAAGTCGAGAAATTTGGGGCGTTGTTGCATTGATCAATATGAATGATTTGGTGAAGTTTTACATTAATTGTCACCAAAAATTCAATATTTAACGAAATGGTACGAAATTATTTTTTTTTTTCAGAAATTTTTTTATTAAATTTTAATATTTTTAATTTATTTAAAAAGTGAAATTTGTTGGTAAAAAGTTAAAAAACCAACAGGTTTGATGGTATAAATCTAAAATCCGTCATCCTTAATTTTCCACAAAAATTTTTTTTTGTGTAGCTCAAACCTACATCTTTCTGATAGTTAAAAGAAAAGTTGCGTATTTTTCATTTCTTCTATGAGAAAAAAATATTTTTAGTTATGGCTATAATGGCTATTTTTGATTTAAGTGCAGTTTATGTGGGACACTTTTATCAAAAAAAAAAAAAATAAAATTAATTTTTGCGATTCTCAAATTTAAAAAAAATGATTAAAAAAAAATTTATGGCCCACTGTAGTTTCCAATTTTTTTCAATGGCGTTTTAATAAGTAAAACAAAATGAATTAAATAAACTTCTGAGATAAATATGTTTCCACATGTCTTCAGTAAAATTTTATGAACTTTTTTTTTTCTTAGAATATATTAACCCGCAACCTCCTATTTTAGGGGTCCTTTTTCTCAAATATCATCATTTCATCATTGCACATCAAAAAAACGTGCGTTTAAAAGGTTTAAATGTTTAAAAATAATTTTTAGCATTGAATTTCAATAGAGTTGGAGTCCCAAACTGATGACTTTTCAAAAGCTCTAGTAAAAATTTGAAGCAAAAAATATTTGTAGAATATTTTAACCCTTTAAAAGCAGGTTTTAAAAAAAATATTGGACAAAGGGATTAAAACGACCCCTTAAAATGATGATAGAAGGTTAATATGATCTAAGAAAAAAAACAACCACCATTAAATTTTATTGCAGACAGGTACAAACAATATTTAGCTTAGATGTGGATTTAATAAATTTAAGACTATTTTACGATGCTCTGGTAAAACACAATTTTACAATATATGGTACTTTACATATTTACATTTTACGCATTTCGTATCGCACGAATTTTTGGCTTTTGGTAACCCTTAGTGAAATTTGATGCAAAACATTTTTGTAGAATATTTTAACCCTTTTATGCGCACGTCTTAATGACGTTCTATGAAGATATTTAAAACAGGGACTTAAATGACCCACAAAATAGGAGATATAGGGTTAATATGTTCTAAGAAAATAACAGCCATAAAATTTAACTGAAGACATGTGAGCACTTTATTTAGAAGTTGATTTAATTCATTTTGTTTAACTTATTCTTACTCCATTGAAAAAAAAAAATGAAAACTACAGTGGGCCATACAAAAATACTTTAGCTATATTTTCAAAATTCTTTGGTGGTTTTGGGGAACTTATGGTATACTCAAATTTTTTTGGTGCCATAAAAGATATAAAGTCTTTTTGCACAGTGTTGTTTACCACATTTAATTTTTTGTTAAAATTTAAATTTTACAGAAGTTTAAAAATTTTTTTTCAAATCCGTCAGTTTAATATGTTATCTTTTAAACTACAAAAGCTTATTTTTCACTCCTTATATTTTTAATTTTTATTTTTGCAATAAAGGTTGTTCTTGTATTCTTAACATTAAAATAACCCAATTTTAACCAAATTTTCCACACTCAAAAGAAAACCTTATAAAATTACAAGAAAAACTTGTAAATTTTTTTTGTTCGCTACCTCCTATTTGACAAATATTCCTAGTAATTTTGCAAGCTTTTTACCAATAATTTTGTAATTTTACAAGCTTTTTACCAAAAAAATTGTAAATTTACAAATTTTTTGACACAATAAAATTTACAAGAAGGTTTCGTAGTTTTACTAGATTTTTGGTATCTCCTATTTTCGAGAATTCCTAGTAATTTTACAAGCTTTTAACCAATAATTTTAAATTTCACAAGCTTTTTACCAATAAAATTTTAAATTTACAGCTTTTTTGGCGCAAAAAAAATTACAAGGAATTCTCGTGAATTTACAAAATTTTTTTTATAAAATTATCTTGGATATTTGTAAACTTACAAAAATAAATGTAAAATTACAAAAAAAAAAATTAATTTCGATTCAAATTTGTTTGTTAAAAAACAAGGAAAACTATTGGTAAAATGGGATCACGAGACTTTTCCAAGTAATTTGACAAATTTTTTTTTTGTGTACATTAATATAAACTAGAGTTTGCAAATAATCGAGATATTTCATAATCGCGATTACGATTAAAAAAATTGTCGTTAATCGCGATTACGATTATTCGAATTTTTTAAATAAATTGAGTTGCAATATCTTTAAAAAAAATCTTTTGAAATTTACATTTTAGAACGTATTTTTAGGAACAAAAACTTTTATTTTTAAGAAATAAAATTAAAAGCTTTCGAACTTTCCCAGTAAAAATTATTCGACATTTTAGCACCACAGTCTCTTTTTTTAGTATATCATTGCGATCGAGCGCCCTTGAGATTTTTAGTTAAGATTTTTTTAAAACTTATAATTAAAATTCTTTGTTGATAAAATTTCACACATATTTTAATTTTTGACATCTTTAACACTTTTTAAATGATCAAAAAGATTTTTGGAGAAAAATACTACATTTTCTTACATCTTTATTGCGGTTAAATAAAGTCTACAAAGAGTTCTTCAATCAGCGTTGAAAACTGACATGATTTTACTGAGTCTTAATAGCTTTTTATCTTTGCTACAAAGGAGTACTCTAAACTGTGGCTGATTTGGATTCGCTCTTTGGATAATGATTTCTTTCCAAAGCTGCTTCCAGTTTACCAAAATTTCTGCGGGGTCGTGTCAGAATACCTGCCGATGGCCAATTAGCTCTTGTGAGGAAATTTATTTAAAAAATTTACAAGGCATCATTAGTCAACCAGCGGTCAAAGTATGAAAAAATTAAGTTTTTGACAAAATTTCATATCCAAATTTGTTAACCAAAGGCTTTTGAGTATTTTAATGTTTTTATCAGCGTATGCCATTTCTGTTTGTTATTAAGGGTTTGTGATTGAAGAAGAAAACACTGTATTTCTAAAGATTGTTTTTAATGTGGATTTATTCCAGACCATGGTTTCTGTAGCCACCTCTACGTCTTCAGTGGAGAAAATTACATTAGATTTAAATTGTTTGATTTTTGTAAGACTGTTTTTCTATATGATTTTTCATCAACAGACTTAACTCTGATTGGAATCGAACCCACGTTCATGAAATTTTTTATCAGTTTGCAAAGCTAGTACCTTACCATCTAGGCTATTGCTCTGCTTGACAAACTAACAGCAGAAGTTGGTTCGTATTTCATTTGAGTATATTTTAAAAGCAAAACTCTTCAAAATTTACTGAGATCAGAATTTAAATTTTACTTTAAATTTGAATGACTTTTACGAGAAAAGGAAAGAAAAAAAAATCGCAAACAAGTTAAATGAACCATGGGTCAACCCATCAAAACTTTCCGGTCTACTTAACATTCCAGAATCAATGATTTTTGTTTGAAATTGTCCCGAAAGTAATCGTTTTTAACACTAATTTAGTTTTTTTGACAAATAATTTTAATAGAAACTTTAAAATTGGTTTCAAAAAATTTTGGAGCTGATTTAAATTCGTTATAAAAACAGTGTATTTCATAGAAAATTTTTAATCGTAATCGCATGATTTTTTTGTCGATTACGATTACGATTAATTGGTGCGATTAATCGCGATTACGATTACGATTTTAATCGTTTTGCAAACTCTAATATAAACCTTATAAATAATATTAATATACGTACCACGTTTTAAAGCGATCGCACAATTTTTGTAGGTTTTATAGCGTTTTTATAAAAAATAATATATGGCAGGACCTTTAATCCTTGCTCCGATTGAAATGAAAATTTACGCACATGTTGCTAGTTGCATGTGTATCTGCATGACCACTTTTTGTAATTTTGCGGACAATATTATAGTTAAAATAAAATTTTTAAATTTCAGGACACACAAAAGGCAGTCGTGTCCTTGCACCGAATTTTTCAAAAATTCTTATTTTTATACCCTCCACTCTAGTGATAGAGGGTATATATGTATAAGTATGTCATTCCGCTTGTCACACATCGAAATATTGGTCTAGGACCCCATAAAGTACATATATTCATGATCCTTGATCGATTTTGAGTCGATCTTGCGATGTCCGTCCGTCTGTCTGTCTGGCATTTGAAAACACGCTCACTTTTGAAAGACTTTACAGAGGCTACTGAAGTTTGGCATATATGTTGGTCATTTACCAGGTAAGGTTGATGTTGCAATCCAGCCAAATCGGTTCAGTAGTTTAAAAGTTATGAGCAAAAGAGTAAATTTCGGCAAGCGTTTTTCTCGAATTTAGGAGATAAAAAACACGATAACTTTCGAAACACAACAATGAGACTACTGAAACTTGGCATGTATCTTTGCCGTTCCCCAGCTCTGTTTTGAATTGAATTTCAGCTCAATCGGTTCAGTGGTTCAAAAGTTTTAAGCAAAACTCTGACTTTCACATTGGTTTCATCTTAAATGCCACGTGTTAAACAAGTTTTAAAAGCATTGGTGGTAACTAAACAATGCTTTTCAAACTTGTTTAGTTTTAAAGCAATGCTTTTTAGTTATAAAAGCATTGGTAGCTTAAAAATTACACTCGAAAAAAAATTTTACACTCAAAAAAAATTTTACACTAAAAAAAAATTTACACTCAAAAAAAAATTATTTTTTTTTTTTACAAAAATGGAAATATTTTGTGTACATACGTATGTGCATTCACTCAGAAATATTTTTACAGTAAAACCACTTTACACTCGAAAAAAGTTTTACACTAAAAAAAATTAATATTTTTTTTTAAATGACAAAAGAGTTTTTTACTCAAAATAAAATATTTCTAATCAAAATTGATAATTTTTTCACGTTAAAAAATGTACTATCCTTCAAAAAAGGCATTGTTGAGGGTATTCATAGATTTGGCAAAGTCGAGTTAAACTTTTCTAGTGTACAAAATTTCAAGAATATCTGACTACTCCTTCTATTTTTGTACCTTCGTTATATGGGCTCAACTAACTGTGCGCTGTGTTATTTATAGAAATTTTTCAGAACATTTTTTTTTTAATATTTCGATTTTTTCCGAACTCAAACAAAATTTAGTTTTGTTTTTTTTCAGTGTTCGTAAAAAAAATTATTAAAATTTAAAAGAAAAAACTCACCTTTTTTGCAGGAACTTTCGTTTAAAATCTCTAAATACTCCCATTCCACCACCATCATCGTCCACATAACGCAAACGCTGATGTTGTATCGATTGTGGAGCTGCTGGTAGTAAATGACGATTTGTGACACCAAAATCCATTTGTACATCGACCACTAACAAAAGTGTCAATAGTATTAATGTAGCACCCAGGCTTATAGCCAGGCGCTCTTTCAATTTCATTGTTCTTAACATGCCCATTATAAAGCTTTCAGTTTGATGATGATGACGATGATTTGTATCTGCTTGTTTAGGAATGTCCAAAGTTTTAACGTTTGAGGTTTTAGCTAACTTTGCATTGTTATGGTAGTGATTTTTGTTGGTGAATTTATTAAAACAGTTTTCTAGCCAATTGGAATTTTGCAATGACAATGACGACTCCTCTACTTTAAATTCTTTTAAATCTTGAGATTTGGTCTTTTTTAACAAACGTTTACGAACAATAACACGTTTAACTTTGGCGTTTTCTTTTGGCAAATATAATTCGTTGTCGTCGTATTTTTCGTCCTCTGAAGTGTTTTCCGTATAAAAATCAACAACGTTTGTTTTATTATGTTTTAGGAACTGTGTATTTGAATTATTAATTATAGTTGTATTATTATTATTGTTGTTATTATTTTGATTATTATTAATATTATTTATGGAAGGAATTTGCAATATTTTTGATATCGTTGATGTTTGTTGTTTTTGCTGTTTCTGTTCTCCAATATCACGTTCAATTTCTTTCTTTTCTATAGACGATGTCGATGTCGTTTCATTATTTTTTAATTTAAATATTTGTTCAGCTGATAAATTCCGTTTTAAATTTAACCCTGACGGTTGTTTTTTAAATTGCTGCTGCTGCTGTTGCTGCTGATAATTTAGTTTTACTACTACTGCGGAGTCGTCTTCTTTCAAATCACTTTTATTGCTGCCATAAACTGATGGCGACGAATATTGTGATAAGCTTTCATCAAATTCAGATGATTGTTGTTGATGTTGTTGAAGAAGTTGCTGCTGTTTGAGACGGAATTTTTCTAAACGTTCAGCTAATAATGTTGGTGATTGTGTAGTCAATGCATTTGTATTAAATGTTTTATGAGCAAATTGATTATGGGTATTATAATCTGTTATCTCGGGTTTATTGCCAATACTGAAAATGAAAAATAAAAATATGTATTTTAATTTTATTTGAATTTAATAAACAGAGAGAGAGAAAAAAAAATATTTTTTATTAAAATTTTATACAGAGAATGTAAAAAAAAAAATATAGAAAAATTATATTGAATATTACCCGGCAAACAAAACGATACGACATCGATTCGCCGGTTGTATTGCCGATACGATAAATGTTATTGCGGCAATTATTGAATTCGTATCGCCGGCGATACACCTTTCGGGAAAAACTTCGATTCGATAGACCTTTCGGGAAAAACTTCGATTTCGGGAAAAACTTCGATCCGTCTTGGCGATAAAAGGGCAATATCGCCAGATGATCGTATAAACGAAAACTAATAGATTTGTATGTATCGCCGGAATATCACCAAAATGATAACCCGGCGATACAGTTATATCAATTCCCTGAAGCTGAAAAAAGACATTATTTTTTTCATTCATATTTTGGTCATGTTAACAGGACACAAACCTTATGCATTCACCCGAAAAATATATCCCCAACATTCGCTGAATTTTTTTTTTTATCTTTGAACGCACATTGTGTTTTTTGGCCAAATTCGTATTCTTTCAAAAATTTATTTTTTTGTTTATCGCCAAAATATCGTTCGTATGAGAAAACGGCGATATAATAAAAATACTACTTTGATTTTTTATTGAAATGATAAATTTTCGTATCGCTGCAATAACTTTTCGGCGATATATCGCCCTATTGTTTGCAGGGATCGCTTTTTGTATAGTTGATGATCGATAACAATTTGTATCGGTGCATCGATAACAAAAAAATCTATAGCAAATGTGTATGGTTATCGTCACATCGATGACAACATTTTTTCTATAGAAAATTTTTATTAACTCAAAAGAAAAACTTTATCAAAAAATCTGTAAAACGACTTTCAATTTGATTTAGCAAACTTTCAACAGATTTGTCTGCTAAAATTGATATTTTTACTAAAATCTCTGTCACTCAGTTTTACAAAATAACAAAAATTTTACTGCGTTTTTACTGATTCTGTTTCCTGAATTTTAAAATATTTTAGAATATATTTTTAGCAGATTATTTTTTAATAAATTATCAATAGTGAAAAAGTTTGCTGCTACACTCTAAAAAAAAACTGGTAAAATGCCTGGTAAAATGCCTTGTAATCCCGTTCTACCAAAATTTAACAATTTTACTTGTTTTTTAACAAAAAATCTTGTACTTTGCTCAAACGAGAACTACAGTTTTATTGGTAATTTTATAAATTTATTTGCGTAATTGTATTTTATCATTTTGAAAGGTTATTTTACAAAAAAACTGTAATTTTACAACAAAGTTTTTATTACGAGGATTCTAGTTGATTTACAAAAAAAACTGTTATTTTACAAAAATTTTGTTATACGAGGATTTATGTTTTTTAACAAAAAAAAACTATTTTTTATACCCTCCACTCTAGTGATAGAGGGTATATATAAGTTTGTCATTCCGTTTGTAACACCTCGAAACATTGGTCTAGGACCCTATAAAGTATATATATTCATGATTCTCGATCGATTCTAAGACGATCTAGCGATGTCCGTCAGTCCGTCCGTCCGTCTGTCCGTCTGTCTGTCTGTTGAAAACACGCTTACTTTTGAAAGACTTCACTGAGGCTCCTGAAGTTTGGCATATATGTTTGGCATTTACCTGGTCAGGTTGATATTGCAATCCAGCGAGATCGGTCCAGTGGTTCAATAGTTATAAGCAAATGAGTGAATTTCGGCAAGGGTTTTTCTGGAATTTACGAGTTAAAACACACGGTAACTTTCGAACAACAATTCTAAGGGTGCTGAAGTGTGGCATATATGTTTGCCGTTCCTCTGGTCTGATTCGTTTTAAATTTCAGCCAAATCGGTCCAGTCGTTCAAGAGTTATTAGCAAAGCCGTGAATTTCAGATTAGTTTCACCTTAAATTCACGTGTTGAAAACCCGTTAAACATGTTTAAAAAACATTAGTAAGTCACAAAAATATTTTACAAGGTATTTTTGTCACTCAAAAAAATTTTTACACTAAAAGAAAAAAAAAATACACTCAAAAAAATTTTACACTCAAAAAAAATTTTACACTCAAAAAAAAATTAGTAAATTATTTTTTTTTTTCAAAAATTACTAAAAAAAGTTTTTTTACACAAAATAAAATATTTCTAACCAAAAATGTTATTTTTTTCACGTTAGAAAATTTGCTATCACTTAAAAAGTGCATTGTGGAGGGTATTCATAGATTCGGCCAAGTCGAATTTAACTTTTCTATTTGTTTTTTTTTGTAAATTTTTTTTTTTTTTTAATTTTCCAAGTCCCCGACAATTTTTTTTTTATACCCTCCACTCTAGTGATAGAGGGTATATATTAGTTTGTCATTCCGTTTGTAACACATCGAAATATTGGTCTAGGACCCCATAAAATATATATATTCATGATCGTCGATCGATTTTAATTCGATCTAGCGATGTCCGTCTGTCTGTCTGTCCGTTGAAAACACGCTAACTTTTGAAAGACTTTACAGAGGCTACTGAAGTTTGACATATATGTTGGTCATTTATCGGGTCAGGTTGGTATTGCAATCCAGCCAAATCCGTCCAGTTGTTCAAAAGTTATGAGCAAAAGAGTAAATTTCGGCATGGGTTTTTCCTGAATTTTCGACATAAAAAGCACGCTAACTTTCGAAAGACAATAATAAGACTGCTAAAGCTTGATATGTATCTTTGTTCTTCCCCGGGTCTGTTTGGTATTAAATTTCAGCTCAATCGGTTCAGTGGTTCAAAAGTTATAAGCAAAACCCTGAATTTCAGATTGGTTTCATCTTAAATGCCAAGTTTTAAAATCATTGGTGGTAACTAAACAGTGCTTTTCAAACTTGTTTAGTTTTAAAGCAATGCTTTTTAAACTTGTTTAGTTTTAAAAGCATTGCCCGGCTAAAAATAAATGTGTATGTTCATATATGGCTATGTATTGATCTTTATATGATCATATATGACATATAAGGAAACATATATGTGACCATATATGCAAAAATCGATCCCACCCGAGTAAAAAAGATCTGATATAATCATATATGCTATTATATAATTATTTATATTTATATATGGTTATGCATGAACATTGATATGGACATATAAGTTTATATATAGCATTGTATTTTTCCTTATTTTTTAAAATGATAACATACATATTCATATCTATTTACATACCGATCTATATGAAATTAGATATGACATATAATGTCGGGAATTTTTAGATATGGCAGATAAAAAGATATATGATTTTATTTATAATTATATCCCGAAAAAATTTTTCTAAATTTTCTAAGTTCCGGACAATTAAATAAAAATTAAAAAATTTTCAAGTCCTAAAAAATTTTATGAAAATTTTCCAAAGTCCCGGAGTAAAAAAGTCATTTGGAGTAAAAAAATCATTGAAAATGTTTTCAGGAGAAATTTTATTTTTTTTGAAAAATTTTTAAGTTCCGAAAAAATGTTTTTAAATTTTCTAATACTCAAAAATTTTTTGGAATTTTTAAATCCCTTAAAAATGATTTTAGAAAAAAAACAAGTGAGAGTGTTAAATTCGGCTGTGCCGAATCTATAATACCCTCCAACATATAAAAAGAATTAAAAAAAATTGCAGGGGCGTTTTTTATGGGGGGGGGGGGTCAGAAGGGCTCATTAGGGGACACATAAACCCATGCGGTAAATTTTTACAAATTTATTTATTATGCTTTTTCAGATTAAGTAATACAATTTTATCATTATTTAAAAACATTTTTAATATCCACGCCCACAAAAGGGGGGCGGGCAAAAAAAAACGATTTTGTTTATTTCCTTAGTCCAATTTTGAACTTTTTCTGACATCAAATTGTTTCATTTGCTTAACAAAAATACAAAAAACCTGTGAAAATATGGCGTTTTTCAGAGGTCAGTTAAGTTCTATAAGGGGGAACTTTTTCCCCCCTGGTCCGATTTTGCCCATTTACGAACTTAAACTGCCTAGGACCAAAAGACATATTCCTGCCAAACTTAACGAGTCTATCTCTTTTATGTTGGACTGCATCGTATCTTATACAGACGGACGGACGGACGGACATACGGACATTCTAGAAAAGTCTTAGAATCGATCATAGATCAATAATATATATACTTTCCGGGGTCCGCGACCGATATTTCGATGCGTTACAAACGGAATGACAAAGTGAGTATACCCCCATACTGTAGTTGGAGGGTATAATTACAAATTTTTAATAATTTGCTAAATCCCGAAAAAATTCCGAAGAATGCAATAAAAACTCTTCTAATTGATAATGTATCCAATCTGATAAAATAATTTCTAACTTCACGTTTAAAATTCCAAAAAAATTCACCACATTTCATCTAATTATATAAAAATTTATCTAATTTTAACAGATAAGATATGATTTAATACAATTAGATAGACCCATTTTTGGGATCAAACTTAATCAAATTTGATATTATTTTATCAAAAATAATAGAATTGGATACAATCGTATAATATTCGATCCGCCAATTTTCGGATCAAAATTAATATGGATTTACATAAAAGCATATCTGTTCATATATAATTAAATATTGCGTCATATAACTTTTTTTTATTCGGGCATATATGAGGTCGTGTGTAAATTGTGTACCATATATGATATCATATATGGAACCATATATGTACGCAAATTTGAATCAGAATTACAAAAAAGTTTTTTACGAATAAAATTATATTTTATTACCATCGATTAACTTATATATACATAAACATAACTGCAATACCGGTGCATATAAATAACTTAACAACTATTGTCCTACTTGCAAAATATTCTGCTTAAAAAATTACTTTTGCATAGAAAAATGTTGGAAAAGGTAAGTTTTCATTAATATACATAAGGAATTCTAAAATCATGTTTTCATTTTTTTCCAGTTCATCATCATAAGCGTGGACATTTTATTCCAAAACAAGATGAACTGAAAATTTTCGTATTCAAAATGTCGAAAAACAATATTATTGAGTTCTTTGATGTTGAAGAAAATTAAACTACGCAGCTACGTTAAGCTTTCGCAACTTGGAGGAGAGGGCATATGCACCACCATAATTTTATCACTACGATTTGAATATTACAAACTTTTTACAAATACCTTAATGTCGCCATATCAAATTGGAAATAAAAAGATCGTATAAGCAGTTTGATACCGAGTTACGATTTGAAGAAAGCTCTTCTACTTGGAAGAGAAAACATATGCGCCACCATAACGTTATCACTACGATTTCAACACTACAAACTGTTTTGAAATCCCTTACTGTCGCAATAGAAAATTGGAAATGGAAAGAACATATATGCAGTTTGAAGGTCAAGTTACAGCAACGTTCAGCTCACTCAACTTGGGGGAAAAATCATACGATTTCAATATTACAAACTTTTTACAAATCGTATAATCAGTTTTGATGTTGAGTTACGATTTGGGAAGGACAACGTTTTTACTAACAATCACAAGAAGACTGTAACCTTACCTGTATAGAAAATATTGTCGGCATGATGTAAGTATTAATAGTTTATTTCTCCCTCTCCTTCAAATATCCTAACAAACATAATCCAGTAAGACAATATACATCTAAGAAGTCAATATTTAAAGGCACATGGTTGTTTCTTTAAATGATATCAGTGTTATCATTAAAACCCATCAGCACCAAATGCTATTGTTGGTAATACTTAAGGGCTTGTCACAGAGTCAATTCCGTTCCGAAGTGGTTTGAAAGTTTTTCTCTAAAAACGTAAAACAAAATATTTTTTCGGAATAAATCCACTCCTATGCAATGGAATCCCACTTTGATTTTTGAAAGTGATTTCATTCCGAAAAAAAATATTCGTTTTGCGTTTTACGAGTAAACCACTTATTACAATTCCGAACGGAATTAAGCCTGTGACATGCCCTTTAATACAATAAAATATCTAGAAATACCTTATATATTAATATTTTATATCTTTTTTTATAGATTTTGACGCTAAGTCTGAAGAAAATCTAATTTAACAATCAAACAAGAAAACAAGGAAATCATCCTTCCTTTAATAAGCCCTTTGCTCGCTTCTTGATATTTTAAATCCTTTATGTTAATTTTTTATACCCTCCAACTACAGTATGGGTTTATACTCACTTTGTCATTCCGTGTGTAAAGCATCAAAATATCGGTCTAGGACCCCATAAAGCACATATATTTATGATCAGTGATCGATTCTAAGACATTCTAGCGATGTCCGTCCGTCCGTCCGTCCGTCCATCTGTCCGTCCATCTGTCCGTCTGTCCGTCTGTCCGTCTGTCCGTCTGTAGTTAACACGATGCAGTCCAAAATAAGAGAGCTATACTCCCGACATTTGGCACAAATATGTCTTATGTTAATAGGCAGGTTAAGTTCGTAAATGAGCAAAATCGGACCAGGGGGAAAAAAGTTCCCCCTTGAAGAACTAAACCAACCTCTGTAAAAATACACTTTTTTTACATGTTTTTTTGCATTTTTGTTAAATAAATGAAACATTTGTTATATTTATCGCAATGGAAAGGTGTTTTCAACCTCCCCCACTGATCCCCACTGACCCCCATTACCCCCCCCCCCCCCCCCCCAAAAAAAAACAAACGCCCCTGACAAATTTTTTTTTTTACATTTTGGAGGGTATAAAAGATTCGGCACAGCCGAATTTAACACTCTCACTTGTTTACTATCAAAATGTGTTCTAATATCTATAAGTTAAATTATATATTTTTATATGGTCACCAAAAATGCAAACGGAGTAAGTAAAAAATCAAAATCATCAAACTAAAGGATTTTATTGAGATATATGAAAAACTCCATAAGGAATAAAAAAAAAATATTTTTTATTTTTAATTATACTTATGTACACCGTTTGTAATTCTGGTGAATATATACATAATAATCTATTACATATAGTTTAAGATGAAAAAAAAATTAAAAAATAAGAAAAAGAATGTAAAACAAATTGAAAACAAGATCATATATGATCCAATATATGACCCAATATATGATACAATATATGATCACATATATTGGATCATATATGATCGTGTCTTATATAAGCGCCAATTTTGGAATATGTTCATATATGAGACCATATTTGATACTATATATGATACTGTATATGATCTCATATATGATATCATATATGATAATATACAACATTTTTAGCCGGGTGGTTACTTAAAAATTACACTCAAAATTTTACACTCAAAAAAAATTTTACACTCAAAAAAAATTTTTTTTTTTTTTTTACAAAAATGACAATATTTTGTGTACATACCAGTGCCTACGGTCAGTACCGTAGTACCGGGAATACCGGTATTCCCGGTTCTCGGTATTACCGGGAAATGGTACCGGTTTCCCGGTTCTTAATTCATTCCCGGTATTCCTGGGAATACCGGTATTCCCGGTTCCGGTTCTGACGGTATTCCCGGGACTACCGGTATGTATATTTTGTAAAAATTTGTACAATTAAAATTTTTTCTTTGCTTTTACCAAAAAAAAATACAAAACATGTATAGAACACCATTTCCATTTAATTTTTTTAATTTAGGAAAAAATAGTTACAAATAATTTTACAAACACAACTAAATATTACTGAAATACTGATTAAATAGTGTAATTTAAATATTTTATGGTACAGTATTTTTTTGGTTTTTGAGAACCGGGACCAGGATCAGAACCGGGAATACCGGTATTCCCGGGAATATATCTAGAACCGGGAAACCGGTTCCAGAACCGGGAATACCGGTATTCCCGGGAATACCGAGAACCGGGAAATGGGGGGCACTAGTACATACGTACGTGCCTTCCCAAGTAGAAATTCATGACGGTTATAAAAATAAAGCGTCTTTAAAGCACTCTTAAGTAGAAATTCATGACGTTAATAAGAAAAAGCGTTTTCAAAACACCCCCAAGTATAAATTCATGATGGTTATAAAGTGAAATCAAGACTTATCAAAAATAACTCAATTTTAAAGCATAACTTCATAACGCTTTTCGAACAATTCGTAAAAGCATTTTGAGAATACTTTTCAACCAAACCTATGATTTTATTTCACTGCCATGCAAAAAATAAGAACTGTCAAAATTGTTTTTGGCTTGATTTGAGCAAAAAATTGGGTTTGCTATCATGATTTTCCCATTACAAAGTATTTTCAACGTGATATCCTATTATGTCCTGTATCTATTGATTAAATTGGGTTATAAAATGATTTACAATCATAGGTTTTGCATTTCAAATTGGGCATACGTTATCAGGATGAGAGGCAGCCATAAGAAAACACCAATTTTGTTGCATTGGATTCTATACTACCAATGGATATACTACCAATGGCGTTTTATTTTGAGAATTTGTATGAAGCATTTACAATTGACTTTAAGAAACTGTTTTCAAAATCGAAGTCAGAAAACTGAGATATTGTAGCTACATCATCTGCGATGTGAAAAATTTTGTGAAAATTCATTGTTTGTTTCTAATAATTTTCTTAAAATTGTCTTCGCATTAATCGCTTTTGAAGTATCTATTTTTCTGGATGGAAAAATACGACAAACTGTATAAAGAATTTAAAGTGTCAGTACTGCTTAAATTCCACTACATTTTTTAGAATTATTGCTCAACCATATAACAAAAATATCTAATTTTCCAATTTTCAATATCCATTAAAACGAAAGATTTCCCCTGAAACTATAAAGTTATGTCATCAGATATTTTATTAAATTTTTGTTGCAATATTACATTTTCTTGCAAACTTTAACATTTTTACAACAAATTTTTGCAGCAATTTCTTGCCTATACCAAGATACAACTTATATCGTCCAGTACGACAAAGTTTACAAAAATTTTAAAATTGCTATATTTTTTTGCTTTTTAACGCTTTAATAATGCTTTAAAGAAGCGTTCTCAAATCACCATTATAAATGTCTTTAAAAACGCTTTATATAAACCGTCTAACGGTGTTATCATTAGGACTATCTGAAAGCGCTCTGAGGATGGTTTTCCGTATGATCTGAAAGCATTCGTACTACCATGCAGAGCGCTTTAAAAGCGTTTTTACGGTTGTATTTTTCTACCTGGGTTCACTCAGAAATGTCTTTACATTAAAAAAAAAAACATTACACTCGAAAAAAATTTTACACTCAAAAAAAAAAAAATTAGTAGTAGTATTTTTTTTTTTTTTTTTTTAATTACCAAAAAAGAGTTTTTTACTCAAAATAATATATTTCTAATCAAAATAGTTAATTTTTTTCACGTTGAAAAATGTACTATCCTTTAAAAAATGCATTGTGGAGGGTATTCATAGATTCGGCAAAGTCGAATTTAACTTTTCTACTTGTTTTTAATTGAAAAATATTTAAAAAAAAAATTGAATTGAAATTGTAAATTTTATCGTGTCAAAAAATTTGTAAATTTACAATTTTATTCGTAAAAACCTTGTAAAATTACAAGATTATTGGTAAAAAGCTTGTAAAATTACTAGGAATTTTTGTCGAATAGGAGGTAGAAAAAAAAAAGATTTAAGTTTTTCTTGTAATTTTACGAGGTTTTTTTTGTGTTGGCTGGTTAATTTCAGAAACAGGGAAAATCGGACGAAGGCACATTGCGTTGATCCCAAACAACGAAGGGACAAAAATAGATGGAGTAGTCAGATATTTTTGAAATTTAGTACACTAGCATAAAATACCTTAGTTAGGAAAAATATGAATTTTTTTAAAATTCGGAGCAAGGATACGCCTACGTTTTCTTATAACATATTAACCGTCTATCTCCGATTTTTGGGGGTCTCTTTTTTAAATATCGTCTTAGAACGTCATTAAGACGTGCGTTTAAAGGGTTAAAATGTTCTACAAACAGAAGCAGCGTAAAAAGTCGTAAAAAATTTATAAAAACTACATCTGAGCTAAATATTGTTTATACATGTCTTCAATAAAATTTAATGGTGGTTCTTTTCTAAGAACATATTAAATTTCTATCTCCCATTTTAAGGGGTTATTTTAGACCCTATTTCCAATATTCTTATTGAAAACCAAAAAACCTGCATTTAAAGGATTAAAATATTCTACAAATATTTTTTTGTTTCAAATTTTAACTAGAGCTTTTTAAAAGACATCAGTTTGGGACTGCAACTCTATTGAAATTCAATGCTAAAAATTGTTTTCGAACATTTTAACCCATTAAACGTTAAATTTTTTTCTCATAGAAGAAATCCCGAAAAAAATTTTCAAAATTTTCTAAGTCCCGGACAATTAAAAAAAAAAATTAAAAAATTTCAAGTCCTTAAAAATTTTATGAAAATTTTCCAAAGTCCCGGACATAAAATTTTTTTGGCAATTTTTTTTGGAGCAAAAAAATCATTGAAAATGTTTTTAGGAAAAATTTAATTTTTTTGAAAAATTTTTGAGTTCCGAAAAAATGTTTTTAAATTTTCTAAGACACAAACATTTGTTGGAAAATTTAAATCCCTTATAAATGATTTTAGGAAAAAAATGAAAAATTTTTAATAATTTGCTAAGTCCCGAAAAAATTCCAAATAATGCAATAAAAGCTCTTCTAATTAATAATGTATCCAATCTGATAAAATAATTTCTAATTTCACGTTTAAAATTCCAAACATTTTTACCAGATTTCATCTAATTATATAAAAATGTATCTAATTTTAACAGATAAGATATGATTTAATACAATTAGATAGACCCATTTTTGGGATCAAACTTAATCAAATTTGATATTATTTTATCAAAAATAATAGAATTTGATATAAGCGTATAATATTCGATCCGCCAATTTTCGGATCAAAATTAATATGGATTTACATAAAAGCATATCTGTTCATATATAATTAAATATTGCGTCATATAACTTTTTTTTTTACTCGGGAGGTTAATTTCTTGAAAAAGTTGGATAAAATTATATCACATTATATATAATTTGATTAAATTATATAAAATTATATCCAGGATTTGGTGTAGATAATTATATAAAATTATATCAAATTATTTATAATTTGATAAAATTTTATAAAATTTGCTAAAAAAAAATATTCTAAATAAAATTTAATATATTCCAAATCATTCAACTTTTCATAAATCAATAATAGTTGAAATTCAAGAGTTGTTTATTATGAAACAATATTCTATTGTACAATGTTCATATCCATGGTAGTAAAAAATTCAATTTTCTAAAAGTAAATTTATTTTTTATACCCTCCACTCTAGTGATAGAGGGTATATATAAGTTTGTCATTCCGTTTGTAACACCTCGAAATATTGGTCTAGGACCCCATAAAGTATATATATTCATGATCCTCGATCGATTTTAAGACGATCTGGCGATGTCCGTCCGTCCGTCCGTCCGTCCGTCCGTCCGTCCGTCCGTCCGTCCGTCTGTCTGTCCGTCTGTCCGTCTGTCTGTCTGTCTGTCTGTCTGTCTGTCTGTCTGTCTGTCTGTCTGTCTGTTGAAAACACGCTAACTTTTGAAAGACTTTACGGAGGCTCCTGAAGTTTGGCATATATGTTGGGCATTTACCTGGTCAGGTTGGTATTGCAATCCAGCGAAATCGGTCCAGTGGTTCAAAAGTTATAAGCAAATGAGTGAATTTCGGCAAGGGTTTTTCTGGAATTTACGAGATAAAACACACGGTAACTTTCGAACGGCAATTCTGAGGGTGTTGAAGTGTGGCATATATTTTTTTTGTTCCGCTGGTCCGGTTCGTTATAAATTTCAGCCAAATCGGTCCAGTGGTTCAAAAGTTATTAGCAAAACCGTAAATTTCAGATTCGCCTCACCTTAAATTCACGTGTTGAAACCCCGTTAAACAGGTTTTAAAAACATTGGTAAGTCACAAAAATATTTTACAACGCATTTTTGTCACTCAAAAATATTTTTACACTAAAAGAAAAAAAAAATACACTCGCAAAAAATTTTACACTCAAAAAAAATTTTACACTCAAAAAAAAAATTTAGTAAATTATTTTTTTTTTTTTTTTCAATAATTAGTTAAAAAACAAGTTTTTTTAAACAAAATAAAATATTTCTAATCAAAAATGTTATTTTTTCACTCTAGAAAATTTACTATAACTTAAAAAGGGCATTGTGGAGGGTATTCATAGATTCGGCCAAGTCGAACTTAACTTTTCTACTTGTTTTTTTTGCAATACAAATAAAATTTTACTTTTTTTTTCTTTAGTTTGACAATATTGATACTTGTGTTTACATATTAACCAATACCAAATCAATAAAATACTTTTGGAAAAAAAAAATTGAAAAAAGGAACAGCTACTACAGCAATATAGAAAATGTTAGCCTATAAATAAACAACACCTATTAAAAAATCCCGGTCTCTAATTCTATGTAGCCTAAAAACAAAATGAATAAAAAAAATATAAAAAAATCACAAAACTAAAAACTCAAAACTCAAAAAAAAAAGAACAAACAGCAGTAGTCTCGTTTGACACATGTCCTTTACAAACCATTATGTGATATATCACAGCTTTGAACATGTATCTACAGGACAACCAATATACAGGACAACCAACATACAGGACATGGACACCCATATGAACAGTACCTTCATGCATGTGTGGCTAACTGTAATAACGAGTGTAATAGACAACCGAACGAACTAGGCTAGTTAGGAAATATTTGTTGTATGTATAACAAACAAACAACATTCGAACAAAGAAAAAAATTGTTAAAAAAAATGTAAAATAAAATAAACAAAACAAAGGAAAAAAAAATGTATATTAAAAAAAAAATCAAAAAATTGTTGTACATTGTTTTTATGAATATTCAAGTATAGATATTAGACTGGGTCGAAATCCTTCAAAGTGTAAGGATCGATTGTCCTTAGTGCGGGAAAGTGGTAATGGGGTAATATTAGCATTTTATGGAAGACAACTTTTTAATCGATCAAAAACTCTATTAGCGCATCGGTGGTCAAAATTGAGATTTTGGTCAAAATGGCCAAATTTTCAAAAAAAATAAAAAATATGAAAATTTTGGTAGGGGACATTTTTGGTTGCATGCACATACGGGTTAAAGATTCCCAAAAAAATTTATGTTTCAAAATTAAGTCAATATGATTAAATAAAAGAACATACAAAACAATATTACACACAAGCATGATTTTGGAACCATAAATTTCATAAAACAGTACCCGTGTAAAAAAATAATTTTATCAAAACATATCTCCTTTGATAAAAACATATATGGATCATATCAAAATGGATGTAATTAGATCTAATCCATATATACTCATATCTGCTTCAGAAATGTTTTGATCCGTAAATTGAGTCTATCTGACAATTTTACATATATGAACATATCTGAAAATGGCTGATCATATATGCCAGATAGACTCAATTTACAGATCAAAACATATCTGAAGCAGATATGAGTATATATGGACTAGATCTAATTACATCCATTTTGATATGATCTATATATGTTTTTATCAAAGGAGATATGTTTTGATATAATTATTTTTTTACACGGGTAGTTAAAACCTAAAAAAACTCAGTACGGGACACTTTTGGCCGCTGACCGATTAGGGTTAAAAACGTCTTATAAAACTATCGTTTCAAAACTAAGTTACCATGATCAAATGGAACAAGATGGAGCTTAATATTGGTCAATTTGTACAATAATGTAGTTTACAAAAAATAAAAACTCACAAAAAATGGCAAAAAATCCGATTTCCTTGAAATCCGCTCAATTGAAATCGCTCCCCACAAAAAACTACCGAACGGATTTTCGCAAAAATTTAAATTAATAACATTGAGTCATAAAATCGATATATTTTGCAATTTTAATAAAAAAAATAAATTAAATTAAAAAAAAGTGGTTTTGAGAACCGCGCCAAAAATACTATTTTTTTGTACCTTAAATAAAAATATGTTAGTGATGGCATAAAATTTCAATATTTAACACAAAAGTTATTAGTATCAAATGCAATAAAAAAATTTTTTTTTTTACTAACCAATAAAATGAAATTTACATTTTTAAAATTTTTTTTTGAAAATTTAGCCATTTTGACCAAAAACTCAATTTTGACCACCGATGCGCTAATAGAGTTTTTGATCGATTAAAAAGTTGTCTTCCATAAAATGCTTATATTACCCCATTACCACTTTCCCGCACTAAGGACAATCGATCCTTACACTTTGTAGGATTTCGACCCAGTCTAATAGATATGCTAGGATAAAAAAAATCGAGAGGAAATAAAAAAAGGATATTGTACATTCTGACAACAATCATTACATATAATATATTTATTTGACAAAAAGGAGCCACTGATTTGTTACAATTTTTCATTTATTTTTGATCGGGTGAAAGGGTGACAGTACAGTACCAATTAAATTAAAAAAATATGGTACAAAGCGAAAATACTTTTTGAAATTCTTATTAAGATTCAATCAATTTGGAAGAAACAGCGAAAAAAACATTCCCACCGTAGATTTCTAAATAGGTTCTACGGATAGTTCTATGTGGAACTAAGAAAATTGCGTTTTTGGTTTTTCAATTTTCCAAAAGCTGGGCTTAGGAGGCGTGGTCAAATATTGGAAAAATTGTAAAATTTGTGCCGATTTGCCTTGTTTAAATATTTATCAAATTAAAACGGAATGCACCACAATCTCCAAAATTTACATTCTTGTATATTTTTGTATGGGCTATTGATTAAATTTTTTTTTTTTGTTTTAGAAAATTTTCAGAACATTTTCTGAAATTTTAACTAGAAAATGAAAAAAAATTACATTACATTTTAGTTCATTCACATTTTAGGACAAGATTGGGTCCAGACCCTGTTAACTCGAGACCCTGTTGGGTTCTAAAATGGTCGCCATTGATTTTGACCCAAAACTTTTTTCCGTTTCGCTCTACCTTGCTTAGTTTTTGAGATACGGTAATAAGGCGCCTGATAGGGTCTTGAAAATTTTAAAAACTGGATAACTCAAAAACTATTAGTCGGAGGACTTTCAAATATTTTGCGGTAGTATTCTACGAGGACTACAAAAATGCTGTTGAACTTTTTCGCGTGTCGACATTATATACCGAGATATGGGCACATATAAAATATCTGAATGTGAAATTTTAGATTCAAAATTAGGGGTTCGGAAAACCGACAGATGTATGGAGATAGACCATTCCATATTCTTCTTTATTGAACTTTCTTTTGAAAATTTCATCCGTTTCACTCTATCTCGCTTAGTTTTCGAGATATCGCCATTTTTAATTTTTAACTAGATCTAAGGAGTACACTTCCTAAGTTCTAAGAAGACAAATACGATAATGTTTTTATACCCTCCAACTACAGTATGGGGGTATACTCACTTTGTCATTCCGTGAGTAACGCATCGAAATATCGGTCTGGAACCCCATAAAGTAAATATATTTATTATCAGTGATTGATTTTAAGATATTTTAGCCATGTTTGTCCGTCCGTTTGTCAGTCTGTAGTTAACACGATGAAGTTCAAAATAAAACAGCTAGACTACGGAGATTTGGCGCAAATATGTATTTTGTTCCTAGGCTGGTTAAGTTCGTAATTTATAAAATTCGGACCAGGGAGAAAAAGTTCCCCCTTGAAGAACTAAACCGACCTCTGAAAAACTCAATTTGTGTACCCTTCAACTTCAGTATGGGGGTATACTCACTTTGTCATTCCGTGTGTAACGCATCAAAATATCGGTCTAGGACCCCATAAAGTATATATATTTATGATCAGTGATCGATTCTAAGACATTCTAGCGATGTCCGTCCGTCTGTCCGTCTGTAGTTAACACGATACAGTCCAAAATAAAAGACATTTGGCACAAATATGTCTTATGTTTGTAGGCAGGCTAAGTTCGCAAATAAGCAATATCGGGCCAGGGCGAAAAAAGTTCCCGCTTGAAGAACTAAACCAACCTCTGAAAATATATTTTTTTTGAGTTTTTGTGCAACATTTTTATGCTACAAGAAGTTCAAAGTCCTGCATTTGGATCCTGAGAATTAGAAAATATCGTTTTTTTTTTGTCCGCCCCCATTCTATGGGCGTGTAGTAATTTTTTTTTTTAAATAATGATAAACTTGATTTTTTTAGTGCAAAAAGCATAGGAATGAATTTACCACTTCTTTTTTCCTCATAGTTAAGAAAATTTCTCATTTTTTAGTTAAATTTAACCAAATTTTAGGAAAATTCATGATAAATTTTCAAAGACTCTTTTTCCTAAATTTTAGTTATGTCTTTATTTTCAGTGTAAAATTAAAGACGTTACTTGCATTTGAACAAAAATGAATAAATTCAGTTTTATACAAAAACAGTTGTTTTTTTATTTGTTTTGTACAAGAAATATTCTACACCCAAAAAATTTCCCAGTTACTGGCTACTAAATTTTTAACAAAGTCCCAGTTAACACACCCCTAACTGGGCCCAAGTTGATTTCACTCGGTTGACAGTAACTAAGTTTTTATAAAATTTAAAATTTAACTGAATGGCCAGTTACTGGTAACAAACTGATAGTTAATTCGCTAAAATTCTGGAAAATAGTTGAAAATAACTGGTTTAAAAATAAAAACTGTCAATATGGATTTAAAATTTTACACCTTTTTTGTCGATGAATAAAAGATCTTTACATGATTAAGATTTACGTTTTATTTAAGGAAAGTATTACAATTAGAGTCCGACCGAATATTCGGTTTCGGTCTCGGTTTCGGCCGAATAATGGGGTTTCGGCCTCTATTCGGTATTCGGCAAGATTTTGGCCGAATATTAGCCGAAACCGAAACTTTTTGGTATTTTAAGAAATATGTAAAAAAGTCGGTGAATTTTTTGATTTCGTATTTCATTACACTTGTTTCAGTTCAATTAAAGAAAATGTTACAAGTTTATGTAATAAATGTAAAACTGTTTCAGTTCAAAAATTATTTTCTCTTATATGGTATTTACACCAACGAAAACAACTTGTTTTTGAATATTTTTTTGGTTTTTGGCAAAAACTATGTAGTTTTTCCATACAATTTAAAAACTGCGTTGCCAACCAAAACTAAACAAAAACTAGATTTTTTGGCTGTGTTCACTACTAGCTAATCATTCTGTGTGAATATTTTTTTTCAATTTTGTTTTGCTTAACTCGAATGTCAAAAATAAAATATTTGTTTTTTTGTAAAATTATTATTCCAATCTGTTAAAAAAGTTAATAAATATGTAATTTAATTTTTTTATTAACGTGTGGCTATTGTTATTTTGTGTTTTTTAGTGAATTTATAAAATAATTAATTTGATTTGACAACCAAAAACTCTATTTATTCGGTATAAACGGTTTGGTTTTCAAAAATCAATTTTGGCCAAAAACAAGATAGTTTTTGACAAAAAAGCATTTTGGAAAACCAAACTGTTTACACCGAATAAAAAGAGTTTTTGTTTGTCAAAACAGATTAATTATTTTCTAAATTAACTAAAAAACACAAAATTACAATAGCCACACGTTATTAAAAAAAATTAAATTACACATTTATTTACTTTTTTAAAAGATTTGAATATTAATTTCACAAAAAACAAATATTTTTATTTTGACATTCGTTTTTACCAAAAGAAAATTGAAAAAAACATTCACACTGAATTAATAGTAGCATTGACCAGAACCTAAATTCTAGTTTTTGTCCAGTTATAGTTGGCAACGCAGTTTTTAAATTGTATGGAAAATTTATGTAGTTTTTGCCAAAAACCAAAAAAAATATTCAAAAACAAGTTGTTTTCGTTGGTGTAAATACCGTATTAATCTGCAAATGAAATATACAATTTTTTTTGTAAGTTTTTTTTAAAAAATATTTTTTTTTCAAAAATACAACAATTCCTATGGTTTAAAAGCATTATATGCTGTATATTAATCTTTAACAACTTTTTAATAATTTTATTCATGCCAGGCGGTAATTTTTTTTAAGTTTCGGTTTCGGTTCGGTTTCGGCCGAATATTACTTTTTCGGCCGAATATTCGGTTCGGCCTTGAAAAATGGTTTCGGTCGGACTCTAATTACAATACTATAAATGATTTCAACTGCCTTGTTTTGACTATTTGATTCATAGACATTTCTCCCACCTCATTCACATCTTTCAACTGCCTCACATCATTAGTTTACAAATTTTTCAATACTTGGTCTAAAAAATAATAATCTGTTTTTATCTTTTAATGAACCGAATTCACAAAAAACTTACCATGTAAAAAACAAGTTTTAATAATCCTTTTTTTTAATTTTGTAATACAATGAAGTAATATAAAATTATTTAATTAATTGTTTTGACAATAAATTTCAAAATAACTGTTGTTTGTAACTGAAGCCTTAGTTGGTCATAATTATTCCAGTTATTTTCAAATATTTTAATTTCAACTGGGAATTTTCGTAACTATGCAACTGGGGAATTTTTTCGGTGTAAGAATATACAAACATAACTACGACAATTTGAGCATGCGAGATCTCTAAAGAAATTATTTCTATTTCCAAGTACGTTTTTTTCTACAAAAAATAGTTAAGCATTACTATCTTCAAGTTTATTTTCTTTGTTTTAAGTAAATTTTCCATACATTAAGTAAAATTTCCTTATATTAAGATCAATTAAAATATTAAAAAAAAAATTATATACTCAAATTAATAACAGTGTTTACTTAATTTCAGTATAGAAAGTTTTTTCAGAAAATATAGCATATTTTTAGGTTGGTATTAAAAATTTTATAAAAATAAATACCACCTTAAGAAAAATTCATACATTGTTTGACTAAAATGCTTTACTACCCGTATAACAAACACATTGATGTTGTCAAAAGTAAAAAAAAAAATAAGAAAAAAAAAAGTGTCGAAAATGTGACAGTAACCAATTTAGGTTATTTTTTTTTTTTGTTTATTTAGATTTTTCTAAAACACTGTGTTTCCAAATTGTGTATCCTTTTGCTTATGACACAACATTTAACAACACTCACACATACATACCACCCAAAAAAAAAGGACAAAAAAAAGGATGAATTGTTTTGATGGTTTTTATGTTGATACTCCTTTTAAGTGATGATAGCAGGTTTTATTTCAATTTCGTATTTTTTTTTTGTTTTTTTTTTTCAAAACGTTCAAAGAGATTTTTAGTTAGTATTTTTGGTCTTAAAATAAGAGGATACAAACTTTAACATTTTTATTTTTTGGAAATTCTGTTACAAGATTTTCCTTTTGTTGAGATTTTTGTTGTTTAACAACAATAGGAGGTGTTCGTAAATGGGGAAAACCTTTTCAAAGTTATTTTAAATAAAATACTACATGTAGGAATTGTCAAGGTAAAAAATGTATTGCATATTAACAACTGGATTAAAGTTTTGTTGAAAATATAAAATAAAGATGTCATTAAGGATTTATTTGTGACAGCGAGACAAAATTTTTAAATTTTTCTACATTTTCCATTCATCTTTTTAAACAAAAAGTGAAAAAAATTCCTTACACTTGTCATCACTCATCCGTATCTCAATTATATTTTGACAAACAAAATTTAATTCCAGATCATATTGGTAACCCTTGCAAAAAATATATACGAGAGTATGACGTAAAGTTGAGATTACTAAAAATAGAATGCCCATCCTATGTTATTAATGATCTGAATTAGACAAAAAATAAATCCGCGGTTTGATTTCAAAAAAAAAAAAATTTCATACGAAAAATCGATTTTTTAATGTTTTCTGGCCACTTTGACCTCGGAAAAAATTAAAAAATTTTTCAGAGAAAAAATTTCTTTTTTTTTTCAAGTTAATTTTATATTTTTAACGTATTTGGTTTGCTTTAAGATTTAGAAAAAAAAATAAAAAAATTCTAAAAAAAAATTTTCATACGAAAATTGATTTTTTTTAATGTTTTTTGGTCACTTTAGCCTCGGAAAAAATTGAAAAATTCTTCAGAGAAAATTTTTTTTTTTTTTAGTTAATTTTATATTTTTGACGTATTTTGGTTTGCTTTAGGATTTATAAAAATAAATAAAAAAAAATTAAAAAAAAAAAAAATTATACGAAAAATCGATTTTTTAATGTTTTTTTGGCCACTTTGGCTTCGAAAAAAATTTAAAAATTTTTCAGAGAAAAAATAATTTTTTTTTAGTTAATTTTATATTTTTGACGTATTTTGGTTTGCTTTAGGATTTATAAAAATAAATAAAAAAAATTTTATACAAAAAATCGTAATTTAATTTTATATTTTTAACGTTTTTTCGGTTTGCTTTAAGATTAGAAAAAAAATTCTAAAAAAAATTCTAAAAAAAATTTTCATACGAAAAATCGATGTTTTTTGACCAACTTGGCCTCGGAGAAAATTGAAAAATTCTTTTGAGAAAAAATATATATTTTTTTAAGTTAATTTTATATTTTTAACGTATTTTGGTTTGCCTTTTTTTTTTTTTTTTTTTTTATTTTAGTTAACGTGTCTTACAATATTTATAAGAACGCTACTCCAAGTGGAGCTTCTAGGAACAACAAATAATACATTTTACAATATATGTACATTAATATTACTGTAATTACAGTTAAGTTGGGTTAAAGTTATGCTTTTTTTTTTTTTTTTTCTTATATAGATTGAACAAAGTTGCTAAATCTTATTCTATTCTGCGCCAAGCTTCTCAGTTGTGCCCATGAAAACCCCTTTCTTGTAAACTCCTCCTCAACAGATCTTCGCCAAGTTACTCGTGGGCGCCCCCTGCTTCGATATCCCTGTGGATTCCATTGAAAGGAAACCTTAGCAATGTCTCTATTATCTTTCCTCAACGTATGTCCGATCCATTTCCATTTTCTACGCCGAATTTCAATATCAATTGGTTCCATCCCACAAGTTTGTAGCAGGTCTTGGTTATTTATTCGTAACGGCCAGAATATTTTTAGAATGCGCCTTAAACATTTATTTAAAAACACTTGTAACTTCTTGGAAATCGTGTTGGTGACTTTCCACGTTTCACTTCCATATAGCAGAACGGATTTTACGCTAGTGTTGAAAATCCTGATCTTATGTTTCTTGGATATTTGGGACGATTGCCAGACTCGTGCAAGTGAAGTGTAGGCGTGGCGAGCCTTATTTATTCTGCTTCTTACGTCAGCATCCGCTCCACCATCTGTACTTATTATGCTACCTAGATAGCTAAACTCAGACACGTCTTCAATTATATTACCGTTTACCAGTATAGGGGTGTTGTTATCGGTTGATATCCTCATTACTTTGGTTTTACGAAAATTGATTTTTAATCCAACTTCAAGGTCGTTTTCATATAATCTATTTATCTTGTCCTGTATGCCACTTAATGAATGAGACATCAAGCATAGATCATCAGCATAGTCCAGGTCATGAAGGCGCTGGTTCAGATGCCATTGTATGCCGTCTGTTGCTTCGGCATTAGTTTTCGACATAACTAAGTCTAAAACTAGGAGAAACAGTAACGGAGACAGTACACACCCTTGTCTTACTCCACGGTTAATAAAAAAAGATTCACTGTCAACTCCCTTGAAGCGAGCTTTATATGGAGCATCACTGTACAACATTTGAATAAGTTTAATAATTTTGTCCGGTATACCAATGTTATAGAGACATTGCCAAATAACAACACGAATTATTGTGTCGAATGCCCTTTCAAAATCAACAAAAATTAGAAACAGAGGCTTATTCCACTCCATTGATTGCTCCACGATAATACGTAATGAGTTTATATGATCTAGACACGATCGGTTTCTTCTAAAACCAGCTTGCTCTTTACGTAGACTAGCTTCCACAGCAGGGGAAATACGGTCAAGGATAATGAATGCTATTATCTTTTGTATGGTATTAAGAAGCGTTATGCCTCGCCAGTTTCTACACTCGCTGAGATCTCCCTTCTTGGGGATAGTGACGATGACACCTTCCTTCCAGTCCAGTGGAATAATGCCTGCAGACCAGGCTTCATTGATTATGGGCCAGATATACATAATCAGACAATGCAGGGGTATATTTAAACAGCTCTGCTGGAAGGTTGTCTAGTCCCGATGCTTTATTGTTTTTCAGTTTTGCAATGGCACTTACAACCTCCTCACGTCGTGGTGCTGTTGTTTGTATATCCCTTCTAGGGTTTTGACGTAGTCGAGCATCAATTGGGAAATTCAAAGAACTCTTTCCACCTTTGTAGTTGTTCATTTGTTGTAGCGAGTGGTCTTCCGCTGGAGTCTTTAATTTGGGATACCGTTCTCATTTTCTCGCCGCTAAGTTGCCTGCTTACACTATAAACTGCCCTAGAGTTTCCGCGTACCGCTGCACTTTCTGCTTCACTCGCGATGTTATTATAAAACTGCCGCTTATCCTTTCTAACCAATTTCTTTACAATTTTTTCAGAGTTGTTGTAGTTCGTTTGAGCGGAGTGTATCTCTGTTGAACCATTAGCTGTTTGAAGTTTTATATACAGCTTTCCTCTCTCCTCAATTGCGCTCCATGTAGTATCACTTATCCATGGCTTTATATGATGTTTACTGCAGCCAAGGACGTTTTTCGCAGTTTCACGACATGACGTTACGATATCTGACCAATTGTTTGTAGGGTTACGATCAAGTTTGGCACATATCTGGTTAGAGAATGATGCAGCTGTTGTGGGATCCTGCAAACGGTGGACGTTGAATTTGTAACTGATTACTTTGTGGTGGTAGAATGCTTTTGGCCTCAACTTTACTTCGCCAATTAGGAGTTTATGGTCACTGTAAATGTCAGCCCCTCTGGCAGTCCTTACGTCCATAAGACATCCTAGAAATTTCCTACTAATTATGAAGTGATCTATTTGGTTACGTGTCACTCTATCCGGTGATTGCCACGTATATTTATGGATGTCACGATGCGGAAATTTTGTTCCTCCAATAAATAGTTGGTGTGAAGCGCATAGATCTACGAGACGCTCGCCATTGTTGTTGCGGGATGCCCCCAGACCTTGGTTTCCTATAATAAACCGCAAGTTGGTGTTGTCACAGTCAACTTTAGCATTAAGATCGCCTAAAATTATCTTAATGTCACTTTTTCTTGATCGTGCAATTTCCATATCCAGTTGTTCATAAAATTCATTTTTTGTTTCATCATCATCGTTTTCGGTTGGAGCGTAACATTGAAAGATAACAATGTTACGATATTTCGTTTTAAATCGGGCCATAAGCAGTCTGTCAGAGATGAGTTTGCATTCTAACAAAGCTCTCTTCATGTTGTGTGTCAGCAAGATTCCGACGCCGTGAGTATGGCTGTTGTTGTTGCCGCTGTAAATGAAGTAATGGCCAGATGACGTACGGAGCTCACCATGGCCCTTCCATCTTACTTCTGAAAGTCCTAAGATACTAAGGTTGTAGTTATCCATTACTCGACACACTTGCGCAAGGCGGGATGATTCTGCTAGGGTCCTGACGTTCCATGTTCCGATTCTTGTCCTTATTCGATAGCCAATTGGTTGTGCCGTAAATTCCGATTCGTTTATTATTTGTGTAGTTTCGTTAATCTATGTTATTTAAGATTTTGGTTTGCCTTAAGATTTAGAAAAAAATAAAAAAAAATTCTAAAAAAAATTTTCAATTTTTTCCGAGGCCAAAGTAACCAAAAAAACAGTAAAACATCGATTTTTTGTACGAAAAAAAAAATTTTCTTCCCATATAAAACATCAGTGTTTTTCAACACGTGTATCATTTCAAATGTGTTTAATACAATTATTTGGTATTCGAAAATATTCCAAAAATGTAACCATATCCAAATAGTGCTTTTTGGTAGAAGCCAAATATTCGGTCGGCCACTAAAGATTATCTTACAAATTTTATTGCTGCAATTAAGAAAATCCAAATGTATGTTATTTTGAATTAAAACCATTTATTAGGACTTCATTATTCTTACTTATATTAAACCCCTTTACTACAGTCAACAACAAAATAATGACCCAATATTTTTAATTGCAAAACTAAACAAAAGAACATACATGACATTAATTTATATTCAAACATTTTACGTTTTATTAACTTCCATTCTAATTAAGTTTCTCTTCAAAAACAACATGATTTTACTTTACACAAACACTAAAGACACATCAGCAACAAAACCAACAAACACTCAGGAATCCCCACACTGGCATCAATAGCAGCAGCAGCAGCAATAACAACATCAAAAAAGGACTATTATACATATAACAGATGCTTTAGAGGAACTCAACTCATACATGGATAGTTTACCACGACTACTCACTTCTAATACAACAAAAACTAACTAATACTGCAACAACCGCAACTGTTGGTGTCACTGCTACTATACACAGCTCATTTGTAAGACCTTTTATGCTCATATATTTGCATTATATGTATGTGCATAAACTGAGAGGTATTTGAATAAGGTAGAATTACTTTACGTAGAATTTTACACAAAAATTGTGTATAAAGGGAAAGTTACTTTTTACACACCTTTTGCCTTCTTAGAATTCTCCCAGGATTTTTTGAACAATAATTTCTTTAGCATGTCTTTTACTTAAGAATGATCCGAGATTAAAAATCATAAGTTTCTACACTAAAAATATTTTGTAGGCACATTAAAAACAAATTTAAAACAAGTGATAAAATATTTGAAAAACATCCCAGTAATTATTCATTTATTTTAACAATTTATTTTATTTTTTACTGTTAATAAAATTTCCGAAAATAAAACACATTGAACATTAAAAAACAACATCACTTTCATTTTTTTACCAACAAATTCGAAAAAAATAATATTAAAATAAAAAAAATTAAAAAAAAAATTAATGATTGTTGTGTTATTTTTACCAACAAATGAAAAAAAATACCTACATAAACATTAAAAATTATTAATTTCGTAGGTTATTTTTACAATTTTTCTATTGAATTTTATTTTAAAAAATTTTAAATAAAATTTTGGGGACTCGATCCCGCAATCAACTGCATTCTGGCCAGACAGTCAACCCATCGTGCCAAAGTCACTTGACACAAACATGTTTTTATATATCTATAAATAATTTTTTGAATTTGTTGTCTACAAAAAAATAACCAACACAAATACACTCAAAATATTTTGTAGGCAAAAACAAAAGAAAAACACACTTAAAACCAGTGAATAAACAATTGAAAACCATCCCAGTAATTATTCATTTGTTTTAAAAACATCAGCATTTATTTTTTACTGTTGGCAAAATTTTCTAAAATAAATAACAATAAACATTAAAAAATTACGGTTTTTTCATTCTTTTTTACCAACAAATTCGAAAAAAATAACCTACGAAAACATTAAAAATTAATGATAGTTCTGTTATTTTTACCAACAAATTCCAAAAAAATAACCTACCAAAACATTAAAAATTAATGATTTCGTAGGTTATTTTATACAATTTTCTATTGAAATATTTTTTTTAAATTTTTTAATAAAATTTTGGGGAATCGATCCCGCAATCAACTACATTCTGGCCAGACACTCTACCCATCGTGCCAAAGCCACTTGATACAAATATGTTTTTATATTTCTATAAATAACACAGTGCAACACCCAAAATCGGAATGGGATGAAACCAAAAGCAAATGAAAGTTGACATATCCCATAACAAACCCCTCAAGGGGTTTGTTAGTTCAGAGCTAGATTTTTTTTTACACGCATTTGAAATTAGTGTACTTTTATTATAATTATAATAAAAAATGCTTGAAAATTGTATTAGTGGCGAATGATTAATATTGTAATTGCCTTTAAATAACAATCATACGCAACGGTGTCCAGTAGTTTATATTAATAATTGCATTTAAATAACAATCATACGCAACGGTGTACAGTAATTTATTTTAATAATTTGGCTATTCAGTAAATAGGTACTGGAGCGATTGCAGAAAAATTCATACCAGTCATAGCTGAAGTAATTTTGAGCTTAAGTTTGGAAACTGGACCCTACATGTCCAATAAGGGCACCACCAGGGGCCTTTAAAGTAGGACATGTTTAGTATACAAAAACTTTAAATGCTTTAAAATCACCAAATTTAAATGCGTGTAAAATAAAATCTAGCTCTGACCTAAAAAAAGGCCTTGAGGGTTTTGTTATGGAAAACGTCAGCTTTCATTTGCTTTTGGTTTCATCCCATTCCGATTCCGAAAGTTCGATTTTGTATCACTGTGTAATTTTTTGAATTTTTTTTTCTACAAACAAATAACTGACTTGTGTAGGTAAAAACTAATGATATATCATTAAAAAATACCAACAATTTAAAAAAAAATTACTTACACAAATCATTAAAAATTTAAAGAATAATCAGTAGTTTTTACTTACAGAACAAAAATAAATGACTTTATAAATTAAATGTTAGTGAAAGTCTTTATTTTTTAGTGTGTTATTTTTGAAACAAAGGACTGATGTAGTCATTAATAAAAACTGAACATCAAACAAATGTTTTTTCTTTTAAAAACGACTAAACGGAAAACTTTTTAAATAAACTACAAACAGTTAATGACATAATTTTTTGAGTGTAGGTAAAAACTAATGACTTCTCTTTAAAAATTGCCATAAAATTGGAAAAAAATAACATACACAAATCATTAAAAATTAACGAAGAATCACTTATTTTTACTTACAGAACAAAAATAAATGACTTTAAAAATTGAGTGCTAATGAAAGTCTTTATTTTTTATGCTGTTATTTTTGAAACAAAGAACAGAAATAGTCATTTGAAAAAACTGAACGTTAAACAAATGGTTTTTCTTTTAAAAACGACAAAACATAAAACTTTTTAAATAAACTACAAACAGTTAATGGCATAATTTTTTAAGTGTAGGACTATCAAATTGAAAAAGTACCAAAGTACAAGTATTACTTATTTTTAACCTCATAGACTCGGAACTTCAAAAAAGTCCTATTTTCACAATGTTTTTTTCCGCTGCAGGAGTCAACATTACAAAAATCAAGTTTTTAGTGTCATTTTAAGAATATCGGAAAAAAGTACCAGAGTACACTCTCCTAGAACCACAGTTTCTAAAAAAACACTTTTGAAAGAAGGTTTTTTTCTCGTTTTAAATATCAAATTGTATAGCCCTTATTTTAGGAGATCGAAAAAGTACAAAAGTGGATACAATATTTCACCATTTTAAGCTCAATTAATAATCGTAATAAAAGGTACTTTTTTTTGAAGGTTTTTCTGTTGGAGGATCCTTTGGGGCATGTCACAGACTCAATTCCGTTTGGATTTGAAAAATGTGGTTTACTCGTAAAACGCAAAACGAATATTATTTTTTTCGGAATGAAATCACTTTTAAAAATCAAAGTGGAATTGAAATGCCTAAAAGTGGTTTCATTCCGAAAAATATATTCGCTTTGCGTTTTACGAGTAAACCACTTTTTTCAAATCCGAACGGAATTGAGTCTGTGACATGCCCCTTTATTTCAAATTTTCCGTTTCTTGTACACTAATAAAAAACCTTATCAAATTGCAAGTAAAAGTCTCTTAATCCCATTTACCAATATTTGACAGTTTCCCCTGTTTTTTTAACAAAAAATTTTCAATCGAAATTACATTTTTTTTTTATTTTACATTTTTTTTGTAATTTTACAATTTTTTTTGTAATTTTACAAAAAAAAAAATCTACTTAATTTTAAAGAATTCTATGTAAGTTTTATTTTCTCAAAAAATTTGTAAATTTACAATTTTATTGGTAAAAATCTTGTAAAATTACAAAAAAACTCATAATTTTAACGAGGAAATCTCGAAAATAGAAGGTAGCAAAAAATCTAGTCACGAGAACTCCTAGTAAGTTTTATAGCGTCAAAAAAGTTGTAAATATAGAATTTTATTGGTAAAAAGCTTTTAAAATCACAAAATTATTGGTAAAAAGCTTGTAAAAATACTACGAATTTTCGTCAAATACACTCAAAAGAAAAACTCTGTCAAAAAATCTGTAAAACGACTTTCAATTTGAATTAGCAATCTTTTAGCAGATTGTTCTGCTGGGAAGGATATTTTTAATAAAATCTCTTTCATTCAGTTTAAGAAAATAACAGACATTTTACTATGTTTATACTGATTTTGTTTGCTGAATTTCATTATTTTTTCAAGAAATTTTTTTATATAAAAAAAAGCAGAACAGATTGTTCTGCTGAAATCAGCGCATTGCTCTGCTGAAGTCAGCAGATTGTTCTGCTGAAATCAGCAGATTATTCTGCTCAAATCAGCAGATTTTTCTGCTAAAATCAGCAGATTTTTCTGCTAAAATCAGCAGATATTTCTGCTAAAATCAGATTTCTCTGCTGTCAAACAACACACATGTTTAATAACTAAAACGCCAGATAAAAGTATAAGCTTCCGTGGCGTAGTGGTTAAGAAGTGTACTTTCAAATCGGAAGGTGGCGAGTTCGATGCTGGCTGGCGGCGTATGTTTTCTTTTTTTTCTTGTCATATTTATTCACCTCTTATGACAGATATTTAGCAAACCGTGTCTGCTAAAATCAGCAGATTTCTCATATGGCTCAAAATGGGTGTATTTTCAGCAGATTTTTCTGCTGATTAGACAGAGAATTTATTTTGAGTGTAGAAGTTAGCAAAAAACTAAAATAACAAGCTTTTTTTGTCATTTTACAAAGTTTTTGTTTGTGTGTACCATTATAACCCAGCAAAACTAAGATTACCAAATAAGGTATAGGATCTCTTATTTTATACATTACAGCATTGATGATTTTAACAGGCGATGAGACTCAAAGTAATGCATCCACATTATCACAAAGAATACCAGTAAGGTATAAAATAAGTCATAAATTTATAACGAAGAATACGAGTAAGGTGTAAAATATATGATATTTTATAGGTTACGAGAAATGAAATAATATAGCATACCAGAAGATAATATATAAGGTGTTACGAGTAGTGAAAAAGTAATTTTGTATTAAATTTACTCACGTGATTGTAAGTGAGTGTAAGTAGATAAAATATGCTCGTGAGTGTGTGTCGTTAGAAATTTCCTGTCGTGAGCCATTCTCTAGTTTTAACTTATGCATTTTTTTATAAAATAATTATTTTTTATGTTATTGTAATGCATTATGCATCCAATTATAAATAATACATTATTTCAAACTTTGAAATAATACATAATGTAACCAATACAAATTCATCTATGATTTAATTTTTAGAAATAACAAATATGAAATACATTTTTTCCAATAATCATGCATTAAATAGCAAATTATTAGTAATGCATTATTTTTCACTTTTAAATAATACGTTGTGGAACAAATGTTTGGCAAGACATCCTAAAATAATGCTACAAATAAGGTATATACATTACCTGGTAATGTGTTATATAATCACTACCCATTACCAAAGTTTTCCTGGGAATGTATACTTTAAGAGATAGAAAAAGTACCAACGTACACTTGGTTTACCCCTTTAGCCCCATTAGAAGCGGTATTTTAAAATCTCACTTTTGCAAGAATGTTCTTTCCCTTGAAGGCAGTTTACACACTGCTTTTTTTCTTGCACGCCTTTTTTATCTGAGTTTTTTTTTATGGCAATCGGGGGTGATAAGCAACTTAGGAGAAAAACAGAGTTCATGATTTTTTTTTCACCGCCGTTTGCCTTCAAAAAAAAATTGCAAGACTCTTTTGCAAGCAAAAAAGGCAGTGTGTAAATACCGTATTGGATGATCCTAAATTTAAAATTTCATGTTTTAAAATATTTCTTCAAATTATTTTTCATGTTTCAAGTCTTATGTTTCGGACCAAATTTCAAGAGAACGAATAAGTAGTGCTTTATTCGATCTACCACCTTCTAAGTAGTGCTTTTTTGAAAAAAAAAAGTTATTTGCGCTGGAAGATCCTACATTCCAAATATCATGCTCAGGTAAAAGGTGGGGGGGGAAGGAATATTTCTGTCCCCCAGACCAAAAAAAGAAAATAAGAAGACTGAAGTATACTAATAGGCCATTTACATATACCTCGAAATCCAAAAAAAATGGGATTTCAATGAAAATCCAAGTAAATCCAATTACTTTTTTGGATTTCAATTGTCAAATCCCATACAAAAAAAAACTTGGATTTTGGGAAAATCGTAAAATCGCAATTTAAAATCCTAAAAAATTTCTACTACTTAATTGTACAACTATGGGTTTTCCCAAAATAATCATCCCTAATGCTTTTTTTACAACGCTGCACACGATTTTTTATCAGCTGTTGTTGTTTTTTATAAAGTAAAAAAAACAATTAAAATTAATTTTTTTAAAACAATTAAAAGATTAATAAAAACAATGTTTAACAATATTTCATATAAAATTTACCATTGCAAATGGTAAACGCACAATTTAGTTGACCAATTTGGTCTTCCTAACAATGAAAAACTCTCAATGGTGGCGGCCCCAAACTTGGAAAAAATGTTAATTTTCTTGCATTTAAAGAGCAGCTCTACATAAAAACACATTTTTTGATATTGTGGTCCCAACATATACTTGTGGTATTGAAAATATTGGCTCCGGCAAAGAAAAATCATTGTTTTTAGAAATATTTATAAAATTGGGTAATTTTCCAACTAACAACCCTGTACACAAATCAAACGAAAATACAGAGTTAGTACAAACAAAATCCCGCTAAATGTCAAAAAAGCATATGTAAACGGTATAGATTTTAATTGGATTTGAAATCTAAATTTATGTGGATTTCGGGGTATATGTAAATAGCATATAAAAAATTTTCCAAAAAAATAATTTTGAAATCCGAAAATTTTTCAAATAAAAAAAAATTGTCTGTTTTTATTATGAAGAAAAACTTTCTTTGGAAAAATTGTTGTGAACGTGGTAATTATGTTATAAAAATATTCGAACCTTTAAAAATGTCTCAGAATCTGAGACGTTTTCTATAGCAAAAATGTCTCAGAATCTATGACCTTTTCTATATGAAAAAGTTCACAGAATCTGAATTTTTCTATAAGAAAAAGGTCTCAGAATCTGAGACTTTTTCTATCGGAAGAATGTTTCAGAATTGCTGAATTTAAGATTTATTACATACTTAGGAAAAGGGTCTGAGAATCAGAAATTTTAGAATTTGAAACTTATTCTATTGATAGAAGGTCTCAGAATCTAAAACGTTTTCTTTAGGATAATGGTCTCAGAGTTTAAGACTATTTCATTTGAAAAAAGTTCTTAGAATCTAAAATTTTTTCTATACAAAACAAATGTAAGAATCAAAACAAATGTATCAAACAGACTTTTTCTATAGTAAAAGGTTTAAGAATCTGGTTATTTTTCTGTAGAACAAAAAAAAAAATCTTAGAATCTTGCTAAATTATTTCCCATGGATTTGCTCCTATTTAGATTAATTGTGTCATCAAACTATCTTTTTTGTTTTATCCTTATTCGAATAAATGTTAGTGTTTGCTACTTTTTAGTGATATGGTCTCATAATATGTATGTTAGAGCGACTCAACTTGTATGGAAGAGAAAAAAGTGATTTAGTTACCCCTCTGAAAACAAAGCTTGATATGTTTTATGATGATTCCCAAAATATTTTGGCTCTAGCGTTGACCATCCGTGAGCTGGACCATTTTAAAAAAAGGTCCTTTTTTCAGTTTTTCGAATTTTTTTGTACTTTGTACCAAGACGACATAAATAAAATTTGGTGTCATCGAAAAGGGTTTTTGACGCAGCATCCAATGGTATATAAAACTTGACCACTTGCGACCTACTAATTGAGATATTTAACTAAATACAAATTTTCGTATCGGGTTTTCATACAAATTCTATTTTATTTGGAAATAATGTTCTGCTTTTTAAATTGAATCTGTTTTAAAATAATGTTAATTTATTTTTTTTTGTAATTATTCACATAAAACGCGAAAATCGCGATATATTTATCTTTTTTAATATATAGGCAATATGGGTATCAAAATTTTTCATTTTTCAATTATAATAACCTTGTGACAAGTAAAATATCTGTTTTCGAATCATGGATGCTGTGAGATAAATTTAAGTTCGTAAATATTAATTTTTAACAATGTTCTGCTTTTCAAATTGAATCTGTTTTAAAATAATGTTAATTTTTTTATTTTTTTTATTATTCACATAAAACGCGAAAATCGCGATATACTTAGGTTTTTTTTATATATGCAATATGGGTATCAAATTTTTTCATTTTTCAATTACAATAATCTGGTGTTCTGTTAGTAACTATTTTTCTCATTTCATATATGTATTCAACTAAAAAACTAATATTGGAAAACTTAAATATATCTCACAGCATCCTAGATTTGAAAACAGATCTTTTGCTTATCACCAGATTATTATAATTGAAAAATGAAAAACGTTGATACCCATATTGCCTATATTAAAATAAGAAAAAATATATCGCGATTTTCGCGTTTTATGTGAATAATAAAAAAAAATAAACATTATTTTAAAACAGATTCAATTTAAAAAGCAGAACATTGTTAAAAAATTAACATTTAAAAACTTAAATTTATCTCACAGCATCCTAGATTTGAAAACAGATCTTTTACTTATCACCAGGTTATTATAATTGAAAAATGAAAAATTTTGATACCCATATTGCCTATATTTGAAAAAAGATAAAATTTATCGCGAATTTGGCGTTTTATGAGAATAATTACAAAAAATAAATAAATTAACATTATTTTAAATCAGATTCAATTTGAAAAGCAGAACATTATTTTCAAAGACGTAGAATTTGTATGAAAACCCGCAACGAAAATATGTATTAGTTAAATATCTCAATTAGTAGGTCGCAAGTGGTCAAGTTTTATATACCATTGGATGCTGCGTCAAAAAGTCTTTTCGATGATACCAACTTTTATTTATGTCGTCTTGGAGCAAAGTACAAAAAAATTCGAAAAACTGAAAAAAAAACCTTTTTTAAAAATGGTCCAGCTCACGGATGATCAACGCTAAAACCCAAATATTTTGGGAATCATCATAAAACATATCAATCTTTATTTTCAGAGGGGTAACTAAATCACTTTTTTTTTTGAGTCGCTCTAATGTATGTACGAATATTTGAAAATGTAAAAGTCAATAAATTTTACTTAAAGTATTTTGTTGAACTAAAATTGTCCTTTTTGTGTTTTTACCATAAAAACAACAGCAACATTAAGCATCACTTGAACCTTCATCACAATTATTATGTTTTTTTTTTTTTTCATTACCCTACAACATAGTTGGTATGATAATAAATGTTATAAGTTAATCAGTATGTTGGCAACACTGGTAACAAAGCAGTGAACAAACATTAAGTAGGATTTTTTTTTGCATTTCATTTATTTTTACTGCCCGGAATTTAGAAAAATCGTATGTGATTTAAAAGCTTTTTTGCAAAAACTTTTTTTTAAAACTGTTAATTTACAGCAGTTATTTGCCACACCTTTGGACGAGGTTCTAGCTTAGGCAAAGAAAAAATAAATTGTTGTTTAACTTTCAATTATAAGGTTTTCATATTAACAACCGATTTAATAATATTAACAAATAGTGTTGTTTAATAACACTTCAAGTATTTTCTTTGTCATTTGAATTAACTTTTTTTGTTAATATAACAAAAATGTAATTGAAAATAAAAAAACAATGCAAACAATGCTTTAAAATTAGTTTTCATTCTATTTATCATATTTAAATTATCTGTAGAATACTTAAAAGTCGCTCCTTACCGCTACAAAAGTTTTTCGCTTTCTGAATTTTATTGTCTTTTAGATTGTTTTTAATACGAAATTTACCATGAATGTTCTTGTCATTTCATTCTTACAATATTATCAAACTCTTAAAATTATTTTTGGTTACTTCATTTATGAAGTGTCATTTTATGTTTAAGTAAATATAAATTTCATTTAATAGATTCTTCTCTATTTTCTTGTATAAAAACTATATAAGTATGTGTGTATGTTAATATAATTTTTGGAAGAAATTCATTATTTGGTATTTAGAAACTAAGCTTTTAATGTTAACGATTTTAACAAATTTTATTACAAACACTCATACTACAACACAATTTTGTTGTGGCTAATGGAAAAGTTTATACTACTGAATCCTCAATAAACGAGTTTGCTGATTTTACTCTTCCATGGAAGACAACTAGACAATTGGATCCAATTGTCTAGTAAGCAATGTAAAAGTTTTGACTTTAAAGAAATTATTTTTCTAGCTGAAAAAGAAGTAATTTCAGGTTTAAGTTTCCAAAACCGATTGAATTTGCAAGATTTCCTCTAAAAATTAAAAGAAACAAAAAACTATGCTTGTAAACCGTGGTATAGGTGTTGTAACAATTTCGTCCTTTATACGCTTAGATGTGTATTGGCCATTTTTGTCATTGTTAAGTATGTAGTTGTTGTATTGTTCTCTTTAACATCCTACACTCACATTCGAAAGTTTTAGTTTGATAACAAAAAAAAAAAAGTGAACAAGTGAAAGTTTCATTATATATGGCTATATCGAATTCTTTATACCCTTCATAAAGATAAAAAAATATATCTAAAGTCAGATTCAGAGAATTTTTGCTTTAAGAAACATGTCCCCGAATCTTAGAATTTTTTTTTTGTGAAAGGAATGCCCTAGAAACTGATAATTTTGCAATCTAAAAAATTATAATTTTCAATCTAAAACAAGTAAGAAAATTATAGTCGGTCAAGACCGACCATATAACACCCTACACCAGTGTTTCCCGGAAAATGGGTACCAAGTCCAAACATGGACCAATTGGGTCTATCATTTGTGAAGACTTTAATAAGTGTAGAAAACACTCACATACCAAATTTGTGTGTAATTGGCTTATATTTGCAAATAAACCGCTTTTAATAATATCGGGCGAAATTTTGATATGGGGCCTAAGTCCAAAAATGATCCGATTATAATCAGATTTTTGGGTTATTAAAGTATGCGTTAAACATACACAAACAAAATTTTAATCAAATGTTTTCTATTTTCATCAAATTTTATAGATTTATGGGGGCTACAAGGACTGGTCCGATTCCTTCGAAATTCGGAACTGCTATTTGTGAATACAAAAAACGTGTACCTGCCAAATTTTGAAAGGATATCTGTTAAAAAACGGTTGTTAGGGGCATTTGACCCAAATTTAAAGGGGACGTTTGTATGGGGGCTAGGTCAACACATTGACCGATTTTTTCCAAATTCAATAATATCCGTCCTTGGGTCAAAATAAGCTTAAGTTTCAAATTTCAGACAAATCGGTTAAAAATTGGGACCTGTATCGTGGGCACAACATTTACATGGACGGATGAACGGACAGACAGACGGACGGACGGATGGACATCGCTAAATCGACTCAAAAAATGATTCTGAGTCGATTGGTATACTTGAAAGTGGGTCTAGGACCAATATTTCGGTTAGTTACAAACATCAGCACAAACTCATTATACCCTGCACACTGATAGAAAAACGCTTCATATCACTAATGAATGGAATTCATTAACGTTGTTTCATTACAGCAATGAAATATTTCATATGCTGAATGAAATTTCATACATTTTGTGCAAGATTTTCATTAATTTTGATTCATTAGATTTCGTAATTTCATTAAAAAATTTCATTAAGTTTTGTTTACAAAATTTGTTGTCTTTTGACACCTGTCGTGTCGCGTCTGTTTAGTCTGTTAGTTTACGCGCGCAAAATACAGCTGATCAGAGCGTGATTTTTTTTTTTTAGAATTTTTATACGCAATTTAAAATGAAATGTTGTTGATTAATTATAATTATTTTATAAACTCGCGTTGTTTTATATTATTTCGTGGTTTTACTTTTGTATTAAAAGTAAATGTTATAGTAAAATTTTGTGTGAGAAAACTGAGTGAAATTTATAGATAAAATAAAAAATATGTGAAAGTGGTTTTTTTAATTGGTTGTTTCGTGATTTTTTCAGACTTTTTTTATGAAATTTGAAATAAAAAGTAAATTATTAATTTCATAGTGGCTTTAATTACGTTTTTAATTTAAGGTTGGAGTAAAATTTTGTGCGAGAAAACTAAGTAAAACCTATTTTTTATTATTTTTAATTCTATAAAAAGATCTTTAATATTTCATAAATATATCTAATTTTAAAAATAAAAACTGCATTTATTCAATGAAAGTATTTCATTTCAAAAATAAAAAGTTGGGTTTATTCAATGAAAGTATTTCATAAGAATTAAATACTTTTTCATTAAAGTAATGAAAAATATTCATAAAGTACAATTTATATTTTGTAAGAAAAACTTTCATTAATTTAATGAAACTTTTTTTTGCAATTACATTTTATGATACCTATTTCATTATTTCAATGAAACCCTACATAGGTTCCTTTTTAACGTCATTTTTCATAACATTAATGTAGATTTTCATTATTGGCATGTACAAATTTCTATCAGTGTACCACAGAGTGGTGTAGGGTATAAAAATTTCTTAAGATCGTTAAAATTTTTTGGACGAAAAGAGTCTCAGAATCTGAGAATTTTTCTCTAGAAAAATGAATGAAATTTTCATCTGACAAGAAAATTTTGTTATTTTTTTCCTACCTCCTATTTGAGAAGAATTCATAGTAATATCACAAGCTTTTAACCAATAATTTTGTAATTTTACAAGCTTTTTACAATTACAACTAATATTGTAAATTTACAACTTTTTTACAATTACAACTAAAGTCTGGTCACTTTACTAGATTTTTTGCTACCTCCTATTTTACGACAATTACTAGTAAAAATTACGAGCCTTTTTGTAATATTACAAGCTTTTTATACCCTCCAACCACAGTATGGGGGTATACTCACTTTGTCATTCCATTTGTAACGCATCGAAAGTATATATATAAAGTATATATATTATTGATCCATGATCGATTCTAAGACATTCTGTGAATGTCCGCCCGTCCGTCCGTCTGTCCATCCGTCCGTCTGTTTGTAGATGGCACGATACAGTCCAAAATAAAAGAGCCAGCCTCCTGCAATTTGGCATGAATATGTCTTATGGTCCTAGGCAGGTTAAGTTCGTTAATGGACAAAATCGGCTCAGGGGGAAAAAAGTTCCCCCTTGAAGAACTGAACCAACCTCTAAAAAATTTTTTACATGTTTTTTTGTATTTTTGTTAAATAAATAAAACATTTGCTATATTTATCAGGATGGGAAGGTGCTCTCAACGTCCCCCACTGACCCCCATCACCCCCCCCCCCCCCCCAAAAAAAACAAACGCCCCTGACAATTTTTTTTTTCTATAACATTTATGCTTAGTAGCAAGCGAAAAGTCAACAAATTTGCTCAAACAACAGAATTTTATAGTGTATGTGTGTCGACAGCGCATAAGCAGCATTGTTTAGCCTATTCCCGCGGGAATAGGAATTACAAAAATGCGCATGACTGGTATAAAAGATTTGGCACAGCCGAATCTAACACTCTCACTTGTTACCAATGAAATTGTAAATTTACAACTTTTTTAGCGCAATGCAACTTACATGGAATACTTGTGAATTCAGTAGATTTTTTTTGTAAAATTACCAAAAAAAATTGTAAAATTTAAAAAAAATTAAATTTCTATCGAAATTTTTTTGTTAAAAAACAAGGAAAACTGTAAAATATTGGTAAAATGGGATTACTAGACTTTTTCTAGTAATTTGACAAGATTTTTTTGGATGTGTAATTCGAAAATTATCAATTGTAATTCGAAAATTTGACAAAGTTTTTTTTTTGTAGTGTTGGAGAAATGTCTTTGAGTCTAAGCATTTTTCTATACGTAAAATGTCTTAAAATCTGAGATCTTTTCTTAGGAAAAATGTCTTAGAATATGAGAATTTTTCTATGGGAAAAATGTCTCATAATCAGAGAATTTTTCTATAGAAAAAAAGTCTCAGAATCTGAATATTTTTCTGTATGTCTCAGTCTCAGAATCATAGAATTATTCTATAGGAAAAATATCTCAAAATCTAAGAATTTTCCTATAGGAAAAATATCTCAGAATCTGAAAATTTTTCTATGGGATAAATGTCTCAGAATCGGAAATATTTTTTTGGAGGAAAAATCTCAGAGTCTGAGGATTTTTGTAGAGGAAAAATGTCTTAAAAAATTTTTAGCGGAAAAATATCTCAGATTTTTTCTATCGGAAAAATGTATTAGAATCTGAGAATTTTGCTACAGGAAACGTGACTCAGAATCTAATAATTTTTCTATGGGAAAAATACATTATAATCTGAGATTTTTTTTGTATGAAAAATTTCTCAGAATCTGAGAATTTTCCTATTGAAAAAATGTTTCAGAACCTGACAGTTTATAGGAAAAATGGCTATGAAATGTATCTCAGAATCTAAGAATTTTTCTATGGAAAAATTTCTCAAAATCGAAAATTTTTTTTTAGGAAAAGTCTCAGAAACTTTCTATCGGAAAAGTGTTCAGATTCTGAGAATTTTTTTTTTATAGGAAAAATGTCGCAGAATCTGAGAATTTTTCTATAGGAAAAGAGTTTCAGAATCTAAAAGCAAGCGATACCCACCCAAAATAACGGTATTTGGATATTGCACCGCAACGAATACAGATATGGAAATTTTTAAAAGCGATTATGAAAGTCGATGAAATTTCTAATTTTTTTGATGTGCTACTTCGTGTTTGTACCGGTTTATTTTCGTTATATAGGCCAATACCTTTAAAATAAGTGTTTATACAAGAAAATTGTCTCAGAATCTGAAAATTTGTTTATAAGAAAAATGACTTAGAATTTGAGAATTTTTCTACATGAGAATTTAAAATTGTTATAAAGAAAAAATGTTTCAGAACCTGAGAATTTCTCTGTTAGAATTTGAGAAATTTCTAAATGTCTCAGAATTTTTTCAGGTAATATTAAAATAGTTTTTCTTCCAATTTGAATGTCCGAACAAATTTTTATTTTAATTGGTATAATTTAAGGCCAATCGGATTAAATTTTCCCGTGGTGTCTGGCAATCAATTTTGGATATTTGAAAATTAAAAATAAATAAAAACAAGTGACAGTGTTACATTCGGCTGTGCCAAATCTTTTATACCCACCAAAATGTAAAAAACAATAAAAAAAAAATCCAGGGGCGTCTTTTTTTTTGGGGGGGGGGGGTTTGGTGGGAAACGTTAAGAAGACCGCCCCTTGCGAAAAAAACCCTGCAAAAAATGCGGGTTTCCTTAGGTTGGTTTAGCTCTCCAAGGGGGATTTTGCCCATTTCCGAACTTAACCTGTCAGGAATATAAGACATTTTTGTGCCAAACTTCGGAAGTCTAGCTCTTTTATTTTGGACTGTATCGTGTCCTCTACAGACGTACAGACGGACGGACATCGCTAGAATGTCTTAGAATCGATCACTGATCAATAAAATATATACTTTATGGGGTCCTCGACCGATATTTCGATGCGTTACACACGAAATGACAAAGTGAGTATACCCCCATATTGTGGTTGGAGGGTATACAAATTAAATCGGTCGAACGGGTTTCAAGATATCGCTACTTAAAAAATTTGGGTTTGTTTTTTAAATTCAAATTTTTTTTTTAAATTTAAATTTTTTTCCTGACCCTTTTATGAAGCTTGCGACAAACTATCATTTAAAATTATTTTGAGACAAATCCGATAATTTTTAATCATTGGGCCCTTTGATCAAAGTTTTGTTTTGTCAGAAAATGTTCAACAAAAACTCTCAACTTTGGTCTAAGGGCACCATGGTTTAAATAATTTGATTGGGCTCAAATGAAGTTTAAATGAAAGTCTGTCTCAAGCTTAAGCTCTGTAAAATTGTCAATCAAAAAATGTTTGAGATTAAAAAAAAAATCTGAACGTTTTGAAATTTTCTAAAAATCCTAAAATTTGATCAAAGGGCACTACGGATTCATTAAGTTTAAATAAAAGATTGCTTTATGCTCTATTAAAGGGCCAAGAAAATTATTGACCGTAAGAAAAACCGACAATTGTATAAATAGCGATATAGCAAAAACCGTTGAACGATTTTTTTTGATATTTGTGTTCAGAGCATCAAAATCAATAAATATGATGTGTCGTCACACGTATTGTTTTAAGTTTTTTTAATTTTCAAAAATCCAATACTTTGATCCCAGGCGGGATTAGTTTAATCCAATGGACCTCAAATTTGTACCACTTAAGTTTTAACCCCAGGACAATAAAAATTTACCCGGACGTTCAAAATCGAAAAAAAAACTTTTTTGTCATACAAAAAATGCCTGCCTAGTGTAACATACTAAAAGAAAAAATTAATACATCCCCTTTTTTATGTAGGGTTTTTAAAATGGGTTTAAATCACTCTTATGTCAACATGCTACTTGTTACTTAATTCTTTTTTTTTTCGTTTTGTTCTAAGTTTTAAGTTTTTAGTTATTTTTTGTAAACCATTTAATGTTGTGTTTTTGGCCAGTTACTCTCTATTGTTAGCTGAAGATTATGTATTTATATATGCGTGTGCTACTCTAGTTATCAACAGCAACAAAAACTACAACAACAAAAACTTTTAATTGGCTTTCAGGAAGTTTGTGGTTCTACTGTGTAATCTTCAATAAGATTTTGTTATAATGTGTTCATTTTAAGGCACATTTAAATATTTGGGGGATTTAAACTTTTTTTGCTGGGATTTCTGATTTTTTTTACGATTAAAGTTTAAAAAAAAAATTTAAACATGGGGGAAATTTATGTTCAAAAATTCAAGGATGATTTGAATGGTATTTTTGATTTGCTGTCGAAATGCGTTGTAAATAAAAATAGATAATTGACCAATTTTCAGACGCAGATATCTTTAAAAGAATTGCATTCATTACATGTGACCTTGAAATTAAGATTGCTAAAAAAATTAAGAAAATTGTAGCAGGGCTCAAATTACGACATCCGTGATCGATTGAAATTTTGAAGTAACGAACTTTGTAAAATAATTTCGAAAAATTGACAACAAAAACACAGGCGAAAGAAATTTGAAAAAAGTACAAAACCCCGGGAGTATACTTTCCTAAGGATTTGAGTTACGCCCGATTCAGTACTTAGCATTGCTCTTTCACATGTGATTTTCTAGATATATTTTGAACCAAACTCATTTTGGGGGGATCGATTTGTTTGGGGAGAAGTTGACATTTTTCGGTTTTTTACGATTTATGCCTATTTACTCACAATTAATATAGGCATATTTGGTATCAGATTAAAGGTATTTAAAATACATATCTCATGATGCAAACAACGTGCCAAACAAGTTAATATTTTTTGACTTATTTACAAAAATGTCCAAAAATATTTGTATTTTACTCAACATGACGAAAAGTTGTGCACGTTTGGACACGTTCTTTGCACAGGAAGGTAGGTTTTCCAAAGACCTTTCATTTGGTATGTAACATGACTAGGTTTCTTTGCATAATATAGCAGATACACCTAAAAAACTGAAAAATTACCGATTCTCCCCCTCATTTTCACCCCCTTAATATGAGTTTGGGCCGCTAAAAACAAATACGCGTCCCGTTATTTTTCCTGCTCTACAAAATAAAACCAATTCCATAAAGATCGGCGGGTGAAACTAGGGAGACTTCCCTTGTAATTTGTTTATGTTTTTTTAATATTTCTACTAAAGAGACGATTGTCAGATTGATTTTAAATGAAAGGTGTTTTGAAGACCTATCTAACGGATTAATGCATTGCTTATTTTTAGAGCTTGTGAGGTTTGAACACGGAAAATTCTGAATTTTTACTTTTAAGATCATCTAAGACAATGGTTCTCAAACGGTAGGTCGCGGCGAAGGGTTTAGGCAAGACTTCTGCCAAAAACCTGTCAATGGAACAACAGTAAAGGGCAAAAAACACCAAAAAGTAAAATGTTGCTTATCAAGATTTTGCAGTAAGCCCTTCAAATACTTTTATTAAAGAAAAATATTTTTTCCATCACTTAAGGTTCCTCCGTAATCACTGTGCAGTTGTTAATTTCTCGGGAAACCCAATAATTATTTGTGAAGTGTTTTGGCTCAGTCTTGGAATCGGTTTTGAATGTTGACCTAATGCAAGTAGTACAATTCGCGATGAGGACAAACGCGTTCTATCAGCGTCGCTGAGGAATTATTGTGGTTTCACTATGGACCATCCGGTCTATGTGAGGAGTCTTTAACTCCGCCACCTCTAACCTTGGCTCAGTCTGGGATCTGGCAGTTCTTTTTTTTATTAACTTTTCGATGCTGATTCCGAATCTGGGTTCCAAATTTTTCTAGTAAGTTAGGTTTTTGAGAAAATTAAAGGCAAAGTTCACAAAAACGTATTCTTGTGCATTTTAAAGAGCTTTGTTTGTAAAATTTTCGGATGCGTCTGGGATCTGAACACTTTCTTCGATTTACTTTTTAGTGCTGATTCCAAATCTGGATCCAAATAACGGATCTAGATTCGTGATCGAATAAAATTTCGATCAATATCAAACATTGGTACATAATTTTGAAAAAAGAACTATAATTACTCCAAATTGGACTTTAAATGCTTTCTTTGTAAACATTTCTTCATTACAGATCCGGTTTAACTGGTGTTTTTCTTTTATTTTCGGAAAGAAAAGTAAGTTTCGATATAAAATGCCGTAGTTCGGGACCTGGTTTCCGAATTTTTGAGAAAATAGAAGTCAATGTTCACAAAAATTGTGTTTTTTTTTTATTTTTTTAGAAATTCTTTACTTGAAATTTTTGGTATGCGTCTGTGATCTGACCACACGGTTTCGATTAATCTTTCAATGCTGCTTCTGATTTTCTTTTCCAAATTTTTCCATTACTAAAGGTTTTTAAAAAACTGAGGCCAAAGTTCACGTTAATAATTTTATTTTTTTTATATTGGGGGGTCGCGAAAAATTTTAAGTATTGAAAAGGGGTCGCAAAGCAAAAGTTAGTGAGAAGCTCTGATCTAAGAGGCTAGCAACATTTGTAAAAAAAGGCACCAGAGAAAAAATTAAATAAAAAATATATGTCTGGTAATCTCATTTTTTGGATAAAATTAATTTGAGCGAGTTCATCCCGACCTTCCAAAAATCTCAAAAAAAATATCTCAAAAATCTTTTAGGCCATAAGAATTCATATTCCGCTTCAAGAGTTGCAAAAATAAAAAAAAGTTTTTGGTGAAACGCCCTAATGCTCAGGTTAAAAGTTTGTTGACTGGTTTAATTAATTTGGTTTCAGATTTGCAGTTAGAAAGACAAAATATATATTGTGAATTAGCGGACCCGACAGACGTTCTGTCTAAATTTCGATAAATTCAGCTGTTCTCAAGTGATGCGATTTTTAATATATTTAAAAAAAACAAGTAGAAAAGTTAAATTCGACTTTGCCGAATCTATGAATACCCTCCACAATGCCCATTTTAAGTGATAGTAAATTTTCTAAAGTAAAAAAATAACAGTTATGATTAGAATATTTTATTTTGTGTAAAAATTTTTTTTAGTAATTTAAAAAAAAAAAAAATTTTTTGAGTGTAAAATTTTTTTTGAGTGTAAAATTTTTTTTGAGTGTAAAATTTTTTTTGAGTGTAAAATTTTTTTTGAGTGTAAAATTTTTTTCGAATTTTACATTAAAAAAATTTACTAATATTTTTTTGAGTGTAAAATTTTTTTTTTAGTAATTTTTGAAAAAAAAACTAATTTTTTTTTGAGTGTAAAATTTTTTTGAGTGTAAAATTTTTTTTGAATTTTACATTAAAAAAAAAATTTACTAATTTTTTTCTTGAGTGTAAAATTTTTTTTGAGTGTAACATTTTTTTCGAGTGTATTTTTTTTTTTGTTTTGGTATAAAAATATTTTTGAGTGACAAAAATACGTTTTAAAATATTTTTGTGACTTACCAATGGTTGTAATACAGGTTTAACGGGTTTTCACCACGTGAATTTAAGATGAAGCTAATCTGATATTCACGATTTTGCTAATAACTTTTGAACCACTGGACCGATTTGGGTGAAATTCAACACGAACTAGGCTGGAGGAACGAAAAATATATATGCCAAGGTTCAGCATCCTCAGAATTGACTTTCGAAAGTTATAGTGCTTTTTATCTCATAAATTCACGAAAAACCCTTGCCGAAATCCAGTCTTTTGCTTATAACTATTGAACCACTGGACCGATTTCGCTGGATTGCAATACCAACCTGACCAGGTAAATGCCCAACATATATGCCAAACTTCAGGAGCCTCCGTAAAGTATTTCAAAAGTTAGCGTGTTTTCAACAGACAGACAGACAGACAGACAGACGGACAGACGGACAGACGGACGGACGGACATCGCTAGATCGTCTTAAAATCGATCGAGGATCATGAATATATATACTTTATGGGGTCCTAGACCAATATTTCGAGGTGTTACAAACGGAATGACAAACTTATATATACCCTCTATCACTAGAGTGGAGGGTATAAAAACATATGCGGAGTATTACGAACATTTAAAAAACGAAACAGTCTAATCGGCATAGCCGTTCTGTGATTTTGAATGTATAGAAAAAGTGGGCGTAGATAATTGTGCTTTCAGTAAAGACTAGAGTCCGACCGAAACCAGTTTTTTAGGCCGAACCGAAACCGAACCGAATATTCGGCCGAAAAAGTAATATTCGGCCGAAACCGAACCGAAACCGAAACTTAAAAAAATTACCGCCTGGCAGGTATAAAATTGTTAAAAAGTTGTTAAAGATTAATATACAGCATATAATGCTTTTAAACTATAGGAATTGTTGTATTTTTGAAGAAAAAAAAAAGTTTTTTAAAAAACTTACAAAAAAATGTTATATTTCATTTGCAGATTAGGAGAAAATAATTTTGGAACTGAAACAGTTTTACATTTATTGCATAAACTTGTTACATTTTCTTCAATAATGAAATACGAAATCAAAAAATTCACCGACTTTTTTACATATTTTTTAAAATACCAAAAAGTTTCGGTTTCGGCTAATTTTCGGCCAAAATTTTGCCGAATACCGAATAGAGGCCGAAACCCCATTATTCGGCCGAAACCGAGACCGAAACCGAATATTCGGTCGGACTCTAGTAAAGACCTTAGTTGGACTATGACGAACATTTAAGAAGAATATAGCCAAATTGATCCAGCCCCTCTATGATTTTAGATATAAAGAAAAAAGTTGAGGTAAAAGTGGGCGTGGTATATTTTTCATTCCATTAAAACCCAAGTTGGATTACGACGAACATTTAAAAAAAAAACCAAAACTACGATTTCAAATAAATCGAAAAAAGTGGACGTAAACTTGGGCGTGTTTAATTTTTTTTTTTCCTAAAAACCTAAATTGGACCATGACGAACAATTTAAGAAAATTAGCCAAATCAATCCAGCCGTTCACAAGTGATATGATTACCAACGAACGACATGTGATTTTTATTTATATAGATATTTCTGAATTTTTTAAAAAAATCGTTTAATTATAATTGACGCTATAAAGCAGCTAGCAACAGACTGAACATTAAAATAAATTACGACAACAAAAAAAAAATAGATTACAATAAAATACCTTAAAGAATCAATACCATATAATCATCAAATATACATATACATATTTTTCGCTTCAGCAATATAAAAAAATAAAAAATTAAAAATAATTCAAGTATAAATTGTCTTACAATAAGTGTCATATTGACATTTATATGTTATTGATATGTTACTGTCAAATGACTAAAAATGATGACCCAATCCAATATAATACAACAACTACAAAAAAAAAAAACAGAAAAAAAACAACGAAGTAGGAGACGACAGCAACAACGACAACACAAACAATATAAAATAAATGGCGCGTAACTAACGATATTCGAGATTCTGTCATATAAGTTCAAAATCAAAAATCAACATCATCATTAACATTAACAATAACGACAACAATAACAATGTGTCTATTTACAAGTGTCTATAGTTAGGCGACATAAAGTGCGATATAGTCAAGGCGATAGGAAGTGGCAGGAGAAAGAGATGGATAAAGAGAGAGCTGGTGCGAATCAAAAGTCATAACATCAAATATAATAAAACACTAACAACAGTCACCAGCCACAATAAGGATGATGGTGATGATAATGATGAAACCAAATACATTTATCTGACAATTTGACATGAAAAGCTAGTGAAAAATATATGGAAACAAATATCAAGCAGTCACTTTTCTTTATGGATATTTATATTATTTTTTTTTCTTTTAAAGGGAATCAAGTAACACCATCTCTCTTATTAGGAAGTCGTAACGAATTCTACGTAACATTCGAATTTTTGTTGTTGTTTTTGTTGGAATGAGGAGTTTTAGGATAGCTTGGATGATGCTCTGAGCACGAGTAATATTTATTGATTTTATTACTCATGTAATAAAATATCCAACGAAATGAAATAAAAAGAAATAAAACGAAAGAAATTAGGATTATGGAATATTTTATTTGGACAAGGATTTGGAGTACGATCTTACCAGTATGACAATAGGAAAAGAACAAGAGCGACTTAATAATAAATTGGACGGAAACAGCATCTACGACATATTTTCGGACTTTTGACATTACTGTTCGAATTTTCGGTGTAAAAAGTGCTTACAACGTAGTGTAAGTTAACAGAAGTTGACGATTTAAAAAGTGTATAAAATTACTAACGATTTTTAATGCCAACACGATTTTGGCATTAACATTACCGCCCGCCTTGCAGTATATGCAAATAATGAAGGAAAACGATAACGGAAAATGTCGTAGATACTCTTTGTCCTTAATTAATCAAAAAAAAGTATATAAAATAAGTAAAAAAAATAATAATGTACAATAATAAATTTCAATAAAATTTTCTAACATTTCATTATTGAGTTAAAGTTAAATTCATTAAAAACTTATATGTAGGTATAATTAATATTATGATTTGTTTGTATTTTGCTTAAATATATGTGTTTGATAGTGAATTCATTAGTTTGTGCTGTATGGAAAAATAAGCCTTAAATTGGCTTGACAAATATAGTGCGGATTTGGAAAATATAGCTTAGGATTAAATAAAAGCTCAAATACACTAACTTCTAAAAGTGGTTTTATTAACTTGCTCAAAGAAAACTCGAAGAAAATGTAAATATTTTTACTAAAAATAACGAAAGATTCTGATTAAAATAGTCTATTTCTAACGAACACGACCGGATGTGGGAAGTCGTGGCGGAGTAAAACGAGGACTGTATGTCAAAAGATACTTTCCTTTAGAATCCCCATAATATGGATGTTTATAGTTATTCGTAGGATAATTGGCATTTCTGATGAATTGAACGAGGATCGATTCGAACTGCGCATCAAGTTGAGGAGATCGAAATCGTCTTATCATTCGGAATTTTAAACGACCAATTTTGCTATTGGCCATGTATTTTTTCTTCGTGGAGTGAAGATTTTTGGAGTTCAGGAAAATATTTTTAACCCTGCCAAGGTGCCTGGATTTTGGAAAAATATCTTGATCAACAAAGGAATTTAATCGAGCTTGAAAATATTTCTTTTGGAAAAATGTGTCGGGAGTAAGGATTTCATCCCAATCATTAAGCTCTATATAAAACTTCTGTATAGTTATAGGATCGAATGGCTTGCCATGCTGAGCGAAATTTTCTCTTTTGGAGATCTGACCGGATTTCGGAATAGGTTTTAAACTGTAATTGGAGGAAACCGGAGGAGCATTAGAATGGATTAGAAAAATTAACGCTTTATTATCCTCACCAAAATTATGAATATCGGAATATAGTAAACGGTGAGGCAAAATATCGGAAAATAATTCTTTGGAAATAAATGGTTCCTTATCACAGAAGAAACTTACAAAATTCGGAGCGCTAGTGGGTATATTCGTACAATTGATTTCTATTGCGAATATGGAGTTTGAAACGATTTTGTTAGCACAGTAGGAGTCTATAACAAAGTGTGATATATGCTGTACAGTAAATGTTTCTGTTCTTAGCTCACAATAAAGAATTTTATATCGCGGATCCGGTTGAAAATTGGCTATGTTCGATAAAACATTTGTATCAAATAAAATTAGCCGATATGTCTTCAGAGTATCTTTATTAGAACCACTTTCTTGACTTAAAATGGATAAATTGCCATGGCGATCTAGACCACTTAAGCATGAAGACGAATCATTAAATACTACAAATAATATTGTAGTTGCTCTTTTCGGTTGAATAACAGCATGTGGAAACAAATAATGCCATGGAGCTATGGAACAACTAGAAGTTTTGGAATAATCCGGAGGCTTGGAATAATATGTGCATTTGTCGCGTTCTTCTTCAAAATCATTAGAAATAAATAACAGAATATGCTCGATTGTAAAAATCTGTGTCAAAGAACTCATTTTAGGCTGACCGATTCTCAATTGATAAATGTGTTCCTTTGCTACTCGAGTCGAATAAATAAAATCATTTTTATCTCTGACTGTGGTATTCACGAACAAATTTTGGCTTAATTTTTCGGATTGTGTGGGTGTGTTCTTCCTAGGAAGATTCTCCACCCCCCAACAACATGAAATGTCTTGGGACGACAATATTTTACAGCCAAATGAAGCCACTGTGGAACAAGGGAGCGTTGATGCAGAAGAAACTATGTCAGAACACTTGTTATATTGAACACAAGCTGTTGGAATTTCAGAAAAAGAAGAAGAGCCGACGGAATTTGGTGGAGGATTACCAGCCAAACGAGATAAATTTTTTACAGTTGCAGATGTCTTAACGTCATCATGGAACTCAAAAGAATGCACATATGAACGAATTTGTTTATCCTTGGCAAGAATACAGCTATTTAACTGGAAAACTTGAGCTATTGTGCTCTCGAACGAAAGTTGGAATGAATTAAATAGCAGCTCGGAAAAAGTGAATGATTTAATACGATCTAAATGAAACGTATTAGCAAAAGCTGTACCTAGTAGTACACCGCTGGAACTGGATGTAAAACGAGAGTGAATTTTCTCGGCAGCCTCATTTTCAGTGGACTGTATTTGCAGATAATTGGATTCATGATCGAATGAAGCTGAGTTCGAATACAATTTGGAATTGGTATCACTACTAGACTGCTTTATAGGAATAGAACTAGGACTATCTTTATGGAGTAGAATATTATGGCGTTTGCCACAAGTAGAACAACTATTTTTACTTGTGCAGTTTCTAACGCCATGGATTTTGGAGAAACAATTGAGACATAAACGATGCTTTTTAATTTCGGATATTCTCTGATCATAATTCATGTTTATTAACCGTGGACATTGACGAACCATATGAGATCCACGACATAATGGACAAATTGGACCAGATAATCTGGATTTTGAGATCGAATCTAATCGAGGTGTATCGATTGCACCGAAATAATCCATTGGATCGAGATTATCAATGAAATCATCGTGGGATTCGACGAAATCATCTTCTATGCTAGTGAATTTATCAAAGTACATTTCGAAACCAATTTAAAAAATGAATGTGATCAGGAAAAAGTATTTTTCAACTCGAAAAAGTAAAAAATTAATTTTGATCAGGATTAAATTTTATGTCACAATTGGAGAATCAGGAGCGAGATGGAAAGAAATGGAAAAGAAAACAATATCGTTTAAAAGTTCGAAATTTGGAATAAATTTGGTTGAAAATTAAAATTGAAAACCAAAACTGAACAATCTATATATAGAAAAACTAGCTAAAGAGTCAACAAACACACGAAATCTTCTTGATAAAAATATTTTGGTTGAAAACGATAATTGAAAATGAACTATATATGGAACAATAACTAAAAGGTCGACAAAACACAGGAAATCTTCTTGAATGAAAAATAATTTTGGTTGAAAATTAAAATTGAAAACCAAAAAAAAACGAACTATACTGTTTGACAAGAAAAGTTATTCTATCCCAAATTGGACAAAATACTGCGAAAACCAGGAAATTTTAAGCAATACGAAAAGAGAACCAGAAATTTGCTTGAAAATTTAGATGCCAAACAGTTATTTTGGAAAAAAAGGAATTTTGAATCCAGAAACTAGAAGTTTGTTCAAAAAAAACTTTGAAAAAGAATTTTGAATCCAGAAACTAGAAGTTTGTTCAAAAACCTGGAAATTTTCCAAAATCTTCAAGAAAGATATTGCAAAATAAACATTTTTCAATGGACAGAAAACGTTAAATGTAAGTTGAATGTAAAGATTGTCGACCTATAGAAATGAAAAAAATGTTTGGGAAAATTTATCAATAGAGATATCTATGTCTAAAGAGTTGAACATTTTCCCCTATGGAAAATGTTGGATATAAAGATTGTCAACTTATACAAACGATAATGTTTAGGAAAACTTTTACTGATAAAGATGGTGAGTTCTTCCTAGGAAGATTCTCCACCCCGCAAAAATGTAAAATCTATTTGGGAAAGTATAGCCGGAAATATGAAAAAACAAATTAAAAAATAAGTTTTTAATTGTAAAAGTTTAAATTTCAATGGATTTGAATGTAATTTCATTGAATGAAACTCTAAAATTGTCTTATATTTTGAATATTGAATTTAGGCACGGAAAAATATCTGACTTTATAAAAAATCTTGAACAAAATGTTGAAACAAATGCTTATATTCATCTCAGAAACGATTTTTTTTTTTTTTTAATTCCTTTGATAAATTTTGATTTTTTAATTAGCCCTTTTATTTCCCAGCAAGCAATAAAAATTATGAAAATGCCCTTTTCTATTCCAGCGTACGATAGATTCTTTTATTCTTCCAAAAGTATAACTAAATTGGGAATTTTGGGGATTTCACAAAATATTTTTGGGGATTTTCAAGTTGTGAAATCTGGCAGCACCGGTCTAAATCAATGTAATATCAGTGATGGTATGTACAAATCTGTGCGGTACCAAAATGACATATATAAAAAAAGGGTGGAAAACGTGTAGAATCACTTATTTAATTGTAAAGCAAGGAAAAAAATGCTATAAAAATATAAATCATTAATTTTCAGTGTCTGGATCTGTTTCATTAGGTAAAAATTTTTAATTTCCACTAGGAATCAAAAGAAAATAGCACGAGTGGCATTTAGAAAAGATGCCAAAACACAGAAACAATCCGTACGTACAAAAAATATAAGTAAAAAGAGAATTGTATAAAATTGTCAATATCGAAACCCATATTCTGTTTTTATTCTGCAAGATTTTATTTATCAAATTTAATTATCCGGAAAAATTTAACAAATTTTTATTGTTAAAAGTGTATATATTTTTTGAATAACTAAGGAAAAAATTACACAACTAGACATGGCCGACTTGATTATGAATCTAGTTGAATATCTCAACCTTAGCAAATTGTATATAAATACGTAAGTTTCGTTTTTATTCAAAGTAGATGAATCTGGTTATGAAAAATAACTCAAATAATTTTTAGTTTTGTGATATTACAATGGTACCAAAATATGGTACTGTTGTGGCACTGTTTCCAACACTAAGTGAGTCTGCGTCAGGGATGATAAATCGGATTTGCAAAATGGTACTTTCTGCACAAAAAGTACTTTTTCCAAAAAAAAGGTACTGAAGTAGATTATTTAAAAAATGTTGTAAAATCGATAGTCTGTAATTGATTTATCTTTAAATGTGGAGAAAAGATCGAACTCACATTCTACGTATTGGTTAAGTAAAATTTAAGTGTTTTTCGTTCGATTGAAGTGTATTTGATTTATGAAGAAAACTTAGATTCTGAACCATTATTCGTGAAAAAGTTGAATTAATACAATTTTCATTCTATTTTTTTGAATCAGTAGTATGATTATGCAGTATTTTTTCTATTACTGATGATTTGTCAAACAACTCGTTTGAAAAATCAATAACAACGATCAATGTTTAAAATCTGTATTAAAAATTAAGTACCGAAAAAAAGTACTAAAGTATTGACTTTGTCATCCCTAGTTTTAAGTATGAGATCAGGGATGGGTAGTCGGAATTCCGAATTGGTACTTTTGGTAACAAGAATGTACGAAGTGTAAATTTTCAATATAATTGTTGTAACTCGATGTTATGATTATAAATCAATATGTTACCGTGCGACACATCAGTTGCTAAAGTTTACTCTTATTGACCATGATTGATGTCAAAATGGAAGTAGTTTTTCATTGGGACCAAATTGTTGGGTTCTATGAATAGTAACCGTAGATTCTATGACATTAAAAACTTTAAAACTACTTTTGTTGCAAAAATATTTTAAATTTTATAAAATTTCATTGTGATATTGTCAAAAAAAACATTGAACAAATGATTGTTGTTTAAATGATACTAAATCTGAAATGAAAGTTAAGTACCAGAAAATGTACTAAAGTTCTGATATTGTCATCCCTGGTTTTAAGTACGAGATCAGGGATGATATGTTGGAATTTTGTAGTGGTACTTTTTGGAAATCGACGGTACTAAAACTTATTTGTTCAGTATATAATTTTTTAAACTGATGAGAACCAAACACTTTTATGTTTTAGGAACAATATGCATAAAAGATTCATCCACTGGCCAAACAGAATTTCAAATGATGCCCTGCTCCAAAGGGCAAGCTCCTTGCCAGTTCACATAGAGATTCGCAAACGAAAGTGGACGTGGATAGGTCATATATTGCGAAGACCACAAACAGAAATTGCCAGAACAGCCCTTGATTGGAACCCTCAAGGACAGCGCCGCCAAGGTAGACCCCGTAACACCTGGGTTCGATGCCTTAAACAAGAATGTTTACTAGCTCGTGTATCCTGGAATCAAACAAAAACAATTGCCAGAGATAGAATCAGATGGAGAGAATTCGTTGACGCCCTATGTTCACTCTGAACTTTATTTAAGTATTTGTAGTTTTCCGAAATGTATTTCTATTGATATTTAAATAAATAAAGGACATATATATATATGCATAAAAGATTGAATAATGGATTTTTTCGTAAGAAAGTTCGGAAATTTTTTCAAATTTTGTTGAACAAATGTATAAAAGGTTTGAAATAGGAAACGTACTAAATATGTACGGGGGTACTATGGTAATTCGGAAAGTTAAACTGTACATAACAAAAGTACTTAAGTACTATAATTTTCATCATTATTTAAATTGGCAAAATATATGTATAAACGAATGCAAAAACATAAACAGGAGCGCTTATTATGTTTGTGTAGATGTGTTATTTTTAAGCAGAGCTTTATGTGGATACGGTAAGTAAGTTTTTTTTTTTTTTTTTTTTTCAAAATAGAAAGAAGGTAAGTAAATAAAATATATCAATTAAAGAGAGCTTACAAATTGGAAGGAAAGGGATGGTAAGTATGAACATTTAAGAGGGAGTTCAAGTAATTAAGAGCAATTAACAATGGATTGTTAAGAGCTTTAGAATAAGTGTAAAGGGACGAATAAAATGTTTGTAAGTATGTTAACTAGATCTGTAAAAATAAATTTGCTTTCATTTATCATGACATATGTACATACATACGAATCTGGAAAAAATCATTTAGCTTATCAAACATGTATGATTTTATTGTTGGGACTGCAATTATATGCCAGCGTATGAAAACTATTTGAATTAATTATGTTTTAAAATTAAAACAATAACTCCCGAAAACTTTTAAAACCATTTAACTCTTACCCCAATCTATTGATGACAAACACAAATTTTTCCTTGTTTAAATAAAATTTTGCTATGGATTTAATCTTGGATTTTTCCTTTATTTTTTATGCACTTTTTTTTCAGATTTGAAATATACATAATTAATTTTAAGAATTTAATTTTTCAAGATTTTTTTTGAATTTAATGTTTTAGAATTTTGTGTAGAATTTTGCACTATAAATTTACGTTGGTTTCACGCGGTGTAACAATTAAAAAAAAAAAAACAAAAAAAGGAATGACCATGAAAAACGAAAGAACCAAACTAATCGCACTATCAAACACAATATATGGAATTATTAGCAAAAAACAAACCTGATTTGAATGTTGTTGTTATCATGTGCAATTATATTAAAATGTACGTAGACTGGTGAGTACTCCAACTGGAAATCTCAGAGTGTATCCAATTACACTAACAATCCGGTTCGATGGGACCAATGTTTTTGTTGGAATGAGGAGTTTTAGGATAGCTTGGATGATGCTCTGAGCACGAGTAATATTTATTGATTTTATTACTCATGTAATAAAATATCCAACGAAATGAAATAAAAAGAAATAAAACGAAAGAAATTAGGATTATGGAATATTTTATTTGGACAAGGATTTGGAGTACGATCTTACCAGTATGACAATAGGAAAAGAACAAGAGCGACTTAATAATAAATTGGACGGAAACAGCATCTACGACATATTTTCGGACTTTTGACATTACTGTTCGAATTTTCGGTGTAAAAAGTGCTTACAACGTAGTGTAAGTTAACAGAAGTTGACGATTTAAAAAGTGTATAAAATTACTAACGATTTTTAATGCCAACACGATTTTGGCATTAACAGTTGTCTTTACGAAATTTTTTTTTTCTAATCGAATAATTGAGTTCAGTTGTTGCCCCTGATACTTTCTGTTTACTCCAAACTCGATTGGTACATCGAAAGTCTTTTCACTATGATGGACTTCGAAAAGTGGAAGCTCCATAAAAAAGTTAACAGAGATTCATTGTGATTTTTTTGACAACTGAATATTTCCTCCATCGAAAAATTTGTTTGCAGCGACTGCAAATCGGTTAATGCAATATAACTTTCGGTATTGATTGGCTTCGAAATTATTTGATTATGACAACAGAATAATTTGATGTCTGTAATCAAAACATTCAGTCGGCAAGAGGGGCCCCCTGAAGATTAGTTGGTAATCTGCTAGCCTATTAAACCGGGGATCTTGGGTTCGATTCCCACCAAAACCCATGGTCGATTTCGCTACAATGAGACGACAGTCATTGTTACCAGTTATCGTAAAAATGAGTTTTAATTAAATTGTAAAAATAAATAAAACTGATCATGAGATCAAAATTATTATTACAGTTGGCAAGAAATTCGGTAGTCACAATAAATTTGTTGTCTCTGTTAACTCAGATGAATCAAAACTTTAACACTCAAGTCGTATTCGAAAGGTTTTGTAAGTTAAGGGTTGTTAGATGAACGGACTTCGGAAAGTGGAAGCTGCATTAAAATGTGTTCACACACACAGAAAAAAAATTAACTAATTTCCAACCAAAATTTAGTTGATGCAACAAAAAACTAATGCATTTGCTTAAAGGTTCCCACAATTGAATATCGATAGTCACAACTAAACTTAGTTGATATAACTGGTTTTTGATTGAGACAACTACAAAATTCGGTTGTCACAGCTGCTTTTAGAAACACCAACCGAAATATGCGTTGATACAACTAAAACATTTAGTTGGAAATTGATTTTTCTATGTGCAGAGAACAGAGATTCATTGTGATTTTTTTGACAACTGATTGTTTTGGTTGCAGCAATCGAAAAACTTGTTTGTAGAGACTGGAAATCGATTAATGCAAAATAACTTAGGTTTTAATAATATATTTTGATGGGTCAGGAATTATTTAATTGTGACAACCGAATAATTCGTTTTCAGTAACCGAAACATTTAAATAACAATCAAACCAAAACATTAAAATATTTCTTTTGAACTTGAACAAGTAGAAAAGTTAAATTCGACTTGTCCGAATCTATGAATACCCTCCACAATGCCCTTTTTAAAATTTCTAACGTGAAAAACTTAACATTTTTGATTAGAAATATTTTATTTTGTGTAAAAAAACTTTTTTTTAGTAATTTTTGAAAAAAAAATTTACTAATTTTTTTTGAGTGTAAAATTTTTTCGAGTGTATTTTTTTAGTGTAAAAATATTTTTAGGTGACAAAAATAAGTTGTAAAATATTTCTGTGATTTACCAATGTTTTTAAAACATGTTTAACGGCTTTTCAACACGTGAATTTAAGGTGAAACTAATCTGAAATTCACGGTTTTGCTTATAACTTTTTAACCACTGAACCACTATGCCCGAAACTCAATACGAACTAGGCCAGGGGAACGAAAAATATATATACTAAGCGTCAGCATCCTCAGATTTGCCTTTCGAAAGTTATCGTGTTTTTTATCTCGTAAATTCACAAAAAAACCCTTGCCGAAATTCAGTCTTTTGCTCATAACTTTTGAACCACTGGACCGATTTCGCTGGATTGCTATACCATCCGGACAAGGTAAATTCCCAACATATATGCCAAACTTCAGAAGTCTCTGTAAAGTCTTTCTAAAGTTAGCGTGTTTCTACAGACGGACAGACAGACAGACGGACGGGCATCGTTAGATCGACTTAGAATCGATCGAGGATCATGAATATATATACTTTATGGGTTCCTAGACCAATATTTCGAGGTGTTACACACGGAATGACAAACTTATTTATACCCTCTATCACTAGAGTGGAGGGTATAAAAACATGTTGGATCCAACGAACATTTTGTTGGATTTTCATGCCTAGAACATCAAGAAGGTATGATTCCTCAATAGCTAAACCACCTATGGATACAGATGACGCTGATTACACAAGCCATCTGTGGGTCAACATACAATGTTGAGTCTTACAAGTCGTAGTCGCAAGACCCCTTTCGGAGATTGATGTTGGGTCATAATTGAGTGTGTCATTCATGTTTTGCCTTGTAGCTTCAAGCTTAGAAAGGCTTAGTCCATGATTAAAGGAAAATCAATGACAAATCGGCGAAAGAATAGATAGGATTGGAAGTTAGACCCAAATGGTCGTTAAGAAAAATAAAAAAAAGTAAATGAGAAAGAACAGAGCCTTGCGATACCCTTGAATTTAAATGAAACTCATTCGATGAGAACGCTCTCAGAGAAAGCTCAAAATAAATCGAGAGAAATCAGTACCGCCAACAAAGCAATAAGCTTCAAAATGAGTCCACCTTGCCGCACACGATCAAACGCTTTGGAAATCATCACTTTGCTTTCACAATCACTTTGCATTCACCAAATTGGTGAATAGAACGAATCTAATATTCCGAAAGTAACGGTAATAGGTCTTCCCTAGAACGACTTATACAAAAGCTATACTGTCGATCGACAAACAGATACTTTATCAGGAGGTGATTTATCATTTTCCGGATTTGTAGCTACAAACTTTTTTGGGATTGGCTGGGCGTTGTCACTTTCCAGCAAGAGGGAGAAACTCCTACCTGGTATGAGCAGCTAAATAATGCGGCCAACGACGAGACAACGACAATTCATACTGTTTCAGGACTATAGTCGTAACACCATTCGGCCTCGGGGACTTGTTTATGTTGATATCCTCAAAGACGTTTTTAGATGCACGCGCTCGAAATATATCATAGACATATGTAGTAACGGATACACATTCGAGTTCGGGTTGTGGTTGATTGATTTCCGAAAAGAATGAATTTCTTGCAAACATCCCAGCAAAAATGTTGACTTTATCAACCGGGTCTGTGAATATTTTGTTGTTTATTATAAGCATTGCAATGGATGACCTACCGAAGTTGGCATACATCCGAGGCTGATATAGGTTCTTGTTTGGATTTGATACGAGTTTCTTGAACGTACTTTCTAAAAAACCACATGTTATAGAATTTGAAGCATTGCTTTACACAGATCCAACCAGACCTTGTTTGGACTTAAGACCCATTTTCCAGCAAAGACTGAGTTTCACGCTTGCCACCAAAAAATACTGCTTGCCTATAAGCAGGTTTGTAAGGGAGTGATTTTTGTTGTTTGCTTACAAACCTGCTTACGTATGGCATGATATTTGTTCGCAATGTCCCACTTTAGAGCATTTCTTCGGTGCGCTTATATCGGCGCAATGAATATGAATTGAAATCATGCCTTTTTTTAAATTTTCGTGGTATTTTTTTAAGTCACTGCCATACTTTACTGCAACCGGTATGCAGGTTAGTAAGCCAACAAAATCTCTCCCTTACAGTACTGCATACGGTATGCAGCTGTGTAAGCGAATGTCATAAAAAAACAACAACATCAAAAATCATTCGCTTACACAACTGCATTTTTGTATGCACTGCTTCCAAAATCTCGATTATTTTTTGCTGGGTTGTTGTTAACTATTCTTTTGAGTTTATAACTGTAAATGGTGTTTGCCACAACAGTAAAATTGCGAAGGGTGAACAAATATAATAATTATATGATTGACATTTACTACATTATGATGACATTTGCTTAAAGCACTTACAAATATTACAAAACACAGTAAAAGTGGCGATCAAATTTGCCAACTTCAACGAATGGCTTTCAATATACTACAAAGAAATGTTAACATTAAGTATACGCATTGTGGTTGCTACACGCAATGGTATGAACATTAAACATTTATGTTCATGTAAATTTGTTTTTGCTGATTTAGCCTTTATTTCAAAAGCTAAATGATTGACAAATATCTTTGACAATGTTTCAAAATGTTCTTAGTATGTGAAGAAATTTTCTGCCAATATATGCAATTCACAATATCGTCTAACACACACAAAATTCAAACCACAAAATATATAGGAATTGACTAAGCATTCCAATATTATCTTATTGTAAGTTTTCATTAGAATGAATCTAAACTAGAATAGAAGTACATCAATATGCATGCTTGTGGTTTTCTATTGACATACCAAAGTTAAATTGTGTCAAAGATTTTTTTGTATATTTTTCAATTTTGTTTTTTGTTTTGTGACAAATATTAACAACTCTATTGATATCTATTGATAACAGAAAACTTTCAGTTGAATGTTTTTTTTAGAAATTTAAATCCCAACGAGTATTAGAAATTATATTGAATGTCCTGATTAACGTCCACAATGCAGAAACTACTAAACGTCACAAATGCTGCTGCGACGCGATCTTATACACTTGATTACAACCGTTCTGCTGGCCAAAAATTCGGTCTCCAAACTTTTCCATCACATCAGGTTTTTGAGAAAATTTAGGTCAAAGTTCAAAAAAATTACGAATTTCAAATATCTCAAAAACTTGATGTAATGGTAAAGTTTGTTGACCGGATTTATGACCAGGAGAATAATTATAATCATGTGTATTAGGTGCCGTTCCACTCGCATCAATTTTATTTTTTTTATGTGATTAGTAGCGGAAAAATCGCTTTTGGGGAATAAGAAACCATTGAAAGACAATTGGTGCCCTAACGAATAAGGCAACTACCCAACTGAGTTCCGCATTCTCAAGAGCAATGTTTCAGCTATATCCTCGACTTATTTTGAAGTCGCTATCTTATCGTATTCATCAGCTACGAGTTGGTAAAAATGCCCAAAAAGACGATTTTTCTAAACTTTGACCTAAATTTTTTTCAAAAACCTGATGTGATGAAAAAGTTTTGAGACCAGATTTGTGATCACTAGAACAATTGCAACTAACTGTGGAAGGTCGCGTTCCAGTCGCATCAAGGCTTTGTTTTTGTTTTAAATGTTCAGTAGTATTATTAAAAAAAAAATAAATTTAAAAAAATTTTAGCGGAAAAAAAATTTTGGCGAAAAAAGGTTCCGCTTTTTTTTTATACCCTCCACTTACAATTTGTGATAGAGGGTATATATAAATCTGTCATTCCGTTTGTAACTCATCGAAATATCCGTCTAGGACCCCATAATGTATATGGGGCATTCCATGTCAAATCGGATACTTTGAATAATTTTTTTTTTAGATTTTTTCAATTTGTTGACAGTTTTTACTACCCTTCGAAAACTAATTCGTGGTAAATTTTCAGATTTTTTTGACGACCCGTTCAAAAATATCGAGTTTTTAAAAATTAATAGTTTGTTTCTTTAATCAAACTTCTTTTACTCATAACTTCTTCAATAATGATCCAAATTGCAAATTTAATTTTTTCAAAATTTTTGTTTTTTTACGTACTTTAAAAAAAAAATCCAGAAAAATTCTTAAAAGTGCTCTAGTATTCGATTTTTAAGTTTTAAAATTTAAATCTCATTTTTGAAAATGTTTGTACTCTTCGATTTTTTTGAAATTTTTTTGTGTAAAACTTCTATCGATTCTACAAATTTTTTGCCCAGGAGGATCATGGGATAACGATTATTACTATTTTTTAAAATTTTTTGAAAAAAATTTTATTGGAATTTTCCAATCTTAAAATCATTTCTACAGCTCCAATGGTTCGTCATAGAGGGGTCATTTATAAGACCGACCCCCATTAATTTTTACGTCTTAACATTTCTTTAGAACAAACTAATACCCTATCTCCAGTTTCTAAGGGGGCTCCCACACAAAATTAATTTTTTTTTAAATTTGCTCCAACCACTCTAATTGCCCTAATAGTGAACTTAGAGCAATAAAATGTATGACCGACCCACAATATTTTTTTAAGTACAAACATTTTCTCTGAACACACCTACCCTCTATCTTTAACTATTAAGGCGGTCCCCATACATTTTTTTTATTTTTTGTAAATTTGTTTTATTTAATCAGCTTCTACCGGTCCAATGGTGCGTCCGAGAGGGGTCATTACAGAGACCGACCCCCATTTATTTTTACCCTCCAACATTTTTGTAAAACATACTTACGCCCTATCTCCACTACCCAAGCAGGCTTCCATACAAATTACACTGTACAACACAAAAAAAAATTACAAGGTCAGACCAAAAAATTTTGATAGAAGAGACAAAAAAAAAATACACGTGTATCGGCGTTTTGAAAGTTTACATCTGGGTTTCATTTAAGGGGGAGGTGAAGTTTCCCCCAAATGCAAATGTTGTATTGTAAATCGTCTTTGAATATCGAGTGAAGCTTACGTTTAAAGTATATGGTGTGTTCAGCAAATTTATATAAAATGATACGGAGAACATTTTTGTGGAATATATTAACCCTCTAGCTCCTTACGATAAGGGTCTTTTTTGTCCTTCTTTTCAAAAAGAGCAAAAAACACCATTAAAACAGGGATTTAAGGGGTTTAAATGTTCCGAAAAAATATTCGCCGTAAAATTTTACTATAAGTCCTTGAATAAACCAAAACGGAAAACTCAACTAGAAAGTCAGAAATAAGACACAACAAAAGAGATCTTAGGGTTAATTTCGCATTTATTAAGAAAATCGAGTAAAGCTTACGTTTAAAGTATATTGTGTGTTCAGCAAATTTATGTAAAATGTTACGGAGAACATCTTTGTAGAATATGTTAACCCTCTAACTCCTCAAGATAAGGGTCTTTTTTGTCCTTCTTTTCAAAAAGAGCAAAAAACACCATTAAAACAGGGATTTAAGGGGTTTTAATGTTCCGCAAAAATGTCCGCCGTAAAGTTTTACTATAAGTCCCTGAACACACCAAAACAGAAAACTCAACAAGAAAGTCAGATATAAGACACAACAATAGAGAGCTTAGGATTAATTTCGCATTTATTAAGAAAATCGAGTTAAGCTTACGTTTAAAGTATATGGTGTGTAAAGCAATTTTATGTAAAATGTTACGGAGAACATTTTTGTAGAATATGTTAACCCTCTAGTTCCTCAAGGTAAGGGTCTTTTTTGTCCTTCTTTTGAAAAAGAGCAAAAACACCATTAAAACAGCTATTTAAAGGGTTAAAATGGTCCGCAAAAATATTTGCCGTGAAAGGGACTTATAGTAAAATTTCACGGCGAATATTTTTGCGGAACATTCTAACCCCTTAAATCCCTGTTTTAGTGGCGTTCTTTGCTCTTTTTTAAAAGAAGGACAAAAAAGACCCTTATATTGAGGAGTTAGAGGGTTAACATATTCTAAAAAAATGTTCTCCGTAATACTTTACATAAATTTGCTGAACACACCATATACTTTAAACTTAAGCTTTACCCGATTTCCTTAATAAATGCGAAATTAACCCTAAGCTCTCTATTGTTGTGTCTTATATCTGACTTTCTTGTTGAGTTTTCTGTTTTGGTGTGTTCAGGGACTTATAGTAAAATTTTACGGCGGATATTTTTGCGGAACATTAAAACCCCTTAAATCCCTGTTTTAATGGTGTTTTTTGCTCGTTTTGAAAAGAAGGACCAAAAAGGCCCTTATCTTGAGGAGTTAGAGGGTTAACATATTCTACAAAAATGTTCTCCGTAACATTTTACATAAATTTGCTGAACACACCATATACTTTAAACTTAAGCTTTACTCGATATTCTTAATAAATGCGAAATTAACCCTAAGATCTCTTTTGTTGTGTCTTATTTCTGACCTTCTGGTTGAGTTTTCCGTTTTGGTGTATTCAATGACTTATAGTAAAATTTTACGGCGAATATTTTTTCGGAACATTTAAACCCCCTAAATCCCTGTTTTAATGGTGTTTTTTGCTCTTTTTGAAAAGAAGGACAAAAAAGACCCTTATCGCGAGGAGCTAGAGGGTTAATATATTCCACAAAAATGTTCTCCGTATCATTTTATATAAATTTGCTGAACACACCATATACTTTAAACGTAAGCTTCACTCGATATTCAAAGACGATTGGCAATACAACATCTGCATTTGGGGGAAACTTTACCTCCCCCTAAAATGAAACCCAGATGTAAACTTTCAAAACGCCGATACACGTGTATTTTTTTTTGTCTTTTCTATCAAAATTTTTTGGTCTGACCTTGTAATTTTGGAAAAAATTTGATTTTGTTGTGCAGTGTTACAGTTGGAGCAAATTTTATAAAAATGTAATTTTGAATGGAGGCCCACTTAGGGAGTAGAGATAGGGCATAGGAATGTTTGACAAAAATGTTGAAGGGTAAAAATAAGTGGGTGGCGGTCCCACTAATGACCCCTCTCGGACGCACCATTGGACCGGTAGAAGCTGAATAAATAAAATAAATTTAGAAAAAATAAAAAAAAATTGTTTGGAGACCGCCTTAATAGTTAAAGATAGAGGGTAGGTGTGTTCAGAGAAAATGTTTCGACTAAAAAAATATTGTGGGTCGGTCATACCTTTTATTGCTCTAAGGGCACTCTTAGGGCAGTTAGAGCGGTTGGAGAAAATTAAAAAAAAAATGACATTTTGTGTGGGAGCCCCCTTAGAAGTTGGAGATAGAGTATTAGTTTGTTCCAAAGAAATGTTTTGAAATAAAAATTGCAATTTGAAACATTATTGAAGAAGTTATGAGTAAAAGAAGTTTCAGTAAAGGAACAAACTACCAATTTTTAAAAAATCGATGTCTTTTGAACGGATCATCAAAAAAATCTGAAAATTTATAACCAAGAAGTTTTCGAAGGGTACTAAAAACTGTCAACAAATTGGGAAAATTGTTCAAATTGTCCGATTTGACATGGAATGCCCCATATATATTATTGTTCAGAGATCGATTTTAAGACATTTTAGCGATGTCCGTCTGTCTGTCCGTCTGTGGATATGGTGATCACGGCCAAAGTATTAAACAGATATGACAAAGACTTAGCACATTTACTTGCTGTTGCCCTAAGTAGTTTGGTATAGCATTTGAGCGAAATCGGTTTTGCGGTTCAAAAGTTATGAGAGAAAATATAAGGACACCTCGAAAATTTTGGAACATTCAACATAACCTAAAAATAAAAAAATGCTTTAATTCGGCTGCTGGTTGACACTTGTGAACATAATTGATCACCTAATGGTATTGAAACAAGTACAAACATATTTTTTTACAAAAAAAAAATCGCCAAATTTAGTTTTTTCACCAAAAAATTTTTTCGCGGCTTTTTTTTTTCAACAATTTTTTTTTTTTAAATAATTTTTTTTTACATTGTGGAGGGTATCAATAGACTCGTCAAGATCGAATTCAACTTGTTTACTTGTTTGAATTATTTTTGATCTTTTTCGAATTACACTCAAAATATTTTGTAGGCAAAACAAATGAAAAATACATTTAAAACAAGTGGTAAAACAATTAAAAACCATCCCACTAATTATTCATTTGTTTTTTAACAAACATTAACATTTATTTTTAACTGGTAATTAAATTTTCTATAATAAATAACATAGAACATCAAAAAATAACGTCACTTTCAACAAATTCTGAAAAAATAACCTACGAAAACATTTAAAATGAATGATTAGTGTGTTATTTTTACCAAAAATTAAAAAAAAAATACCTACGAAAACATTAAAATTTAATGATTTCGTAGGTTATTTTTACAATTTTTCTATTAAATTATATTTAAAAAAATTTTTAATAAAATTTTGGGGAATTGATCCCGCAATCAACTACATTCTGACCATACACTCTAGCCATCGTGTCAAAGTCACTTGATACAAGCATGTTTTTATATTTCCATAAATAATATTTTGAATTTTTTTTTTCTACAAAAAAATAACCCACACAAGTACGTAAAAACTAAGGATTTTTCTTTAAAAAATGCCAAAAATAAAAAAATAAAAATAACAAACACAAATCATTAAAAATTAAAGAAGAACCCGGGTAAAAATGAAATATATATGGTTATATAAATCCATATATGATCCATATATCTTCATATATGATCATATATATTTCATTTTTACCCGGGAATCACTTATTTTTACTTACAGAACAAAAATAAATGATTTTAAAAATTGAATGCTAATGAAAGTCTTTATTTTTTATGTTGTTATTTTTAAAACAAAGAACAGAAATAGTCATTTGAAAAAACTAAACGTTAAACAAATGGTTTTTCTTTTAAAAACTACAAAACGTAAAACTTTTTAAATAAACTACAAACAGTTAATGACATAATTTTTTAAGTGTACAATTGATATTTTTCGAACTACAATTGATCTTTTAAGAATAACAACTGATCTTTTACGAATTACAATTGGAATCTTCGAATTACAAATAGAATCTACGAGTCGCAAATGGAATCTTCGAATTTTAAGTAAAATCTCGAATGGAGTCTTTAAATTTCAAATGGAATCTTCGAATTACAAGTAGATTCATCGAATTACAATTGATATTTTACTAGTTACATGTGTAAATGGTGTGGAATTGGAGAAATTCACTGAATCAATAACTTAAGTACTTGAATTTTCTTAAGTATTTGAATTTCCTTAAGTATTTGATTACTCAAGCAATTCATCTTAAATAATAAGTTCAATTATTTTCGTAATTGAAACAATTAAAAAATACAAAATTATTTGAATCAGTGTTTTTAGTTACTGTTAAACTTAAAACCCCCATTGAAAATCGTCGCTGGGTTTGCATCTATATGCAAAACTACAAATCCTACTCAATGCAATTAAGTTTTAAAAACAAAACAAAAAAAGGAAAATTTATCAAATATTTGTTTTAATTTTTATTTTTCTTTTTGTTTTAAATAGAAAAAATTAAGCTCTAGGGTAAATTAATATTTATAAAGTGAAATTGAATCAAAACACAAAACAGACAAAATGAAGGAAAAAATATCTTGCAGTGTTTTTTTCCTGGATTTTGTTTTAAAATCAACAATAACTTGTATAAAACTATGTAGATTTCTCTGTTGGTTTTGAAAAGTAAAGGAAAATAGTAGAAAAAAAACTTAAAATAATATGCAAATGACAGCCACCTGATATATTTGAAAGGTATTCCATACAAATGATTTATAAATAATTAAAATCCTAGGATTTTTTTTTTGGATTGGTGATTGGAATCCTAAAATATATATATTTTTGATTAATAATAGATTATAAGACATTTAAGGTATGACCGTTGGTCCGTCCGTCTGTGGAAAGCAAGCATCTAGTTAAAACTAAAGCAGCTAGACTCCCGAAATTTGCCACAAGTATGTCTTACGGGCATAGGCTGGTTAAGCTCCGAAATAGGTAAAATAAAATCGGTGAAAAAAGTTCCCACTTGAAGAACTAAACCTATCTCTAAAAAATTTAATTTTGTTTTTTCACCCGATTTTTAAAAATTTAAATATAGAGGAATGAAATGTCATTACCAGATTTTGTCACCATTTTTACAAAACCTAAACTTCCATGAAGAGGGGTGTGCCGGACTGTAAACAAAAATCCAAATATTTATTTTCATTTGCAAATGTATTTTACTAAAAATTTTAATAACAATTGTTGGCAAAACGATACAAATTTTGATTGAACATTTTTATTGAAACAATTTATTGATATTTAATAAAACTACACTGTGTTATTAACCGAAAATGATATACACAGTAGCAATAAAAAAATGTACGACAACCATAATGAACAATAAATGTCTATCAATCTGGTGTTGCAAGACCAACAATAACAAAAATACAATTCAAAACAATACAACACTAAGGGTATTCAAGTAAGACATGTTACAAGTGTGTAACATCTCGGAGCTTACGCGAAGAAGAAACATGATTGTGACAACCCTAAATGAAATACAGTCATAGGTTATTTGACAAATTTAATCATAATATGATTGTAACGATCATAATATGATCATAATTGTTAAACAAGTAAAAAAAGTTAAATTTGGCCTTGCTGACTGTATTGATGCCCTCTACAATGTAATAAAAGATTACACCGCTCAACACTCATTTTCCGGTTTAAATTCTGATGATCAATTTTAGTAGACTTTGATCTTCTGATTGCAAATCTGTTCTCCAAATTTTCCCATCACGTACAGATTTTTAGATGTTTCACGGTTGAAAATGCGAAAAATTACGATTTTTGCATTATTTGAAAGCCTGCACAGCATCCATTCAGTGGAATACAAATCTGGAATAAAGCGCAAAAGTATAATTTGTCTATGGTCTTCAACATACAACACAATTTTTTTTTTCAAATTATTACGTTTGGTTGGGCTTTACTTGCGTTTTAAAATGATACTGTTAAAATTACCATTTTTTTGTAAAATTTACATTAGTTTTTTGATATTTTTCAAAGAAAATTTAAAAAAAAAATAAATATTTTACAAAATTAAGCTTTCTGTGTTATTTTTTGTATAAACCGGAAGATATCTTGAATGGGTTTAAAAGTCTATAAGAAAGAATGAGCTTTTGCCTAAATTTTGAGCTCAACGCAGTAAAGATTGATCATCTGGTATTTGTTTTAGAGCCTTTTAAAAATGGTTCTTTTTTTAATTTTTTTGACAGTGTTTTTTTATAATGCATGTTTGGCCAATAATAGTGTAACAACTTAAAATTTTTTTGATCACATTTTTGAGATAATAGTTCAATTCTACTCTCACGCTTTATACCAGATTTTTATTCCACCCAGCGGCTGCTGTGCAGGCTTTCAAAAAAGGTAAAAATCGCGATTTTTCGCATTTTCAACCGCAAATAATTAAAATTCTAGACGTGATGGAAAAATTTGGAGCACGGATTTGGAATCAGCGAGTCAAAATGTTTAAAAATTTTATATGAAACTTCAAACCGGAGCCATAAACCTTCGATTTGTTGAGCGGTGTTATTTAAAAAAAAAATGTTTTTGAAAAAAAAATTCCGCGGAAAAAAATGTTTGGTGAAAAAAAAAATCCGCGAATTTTTTTTTTTTTTTTTTGTAAAAAAATTGGTTTGTACTTGTAAAAATTCCATTCTGTGTCCAATCCTGTTCACATATGCCAACCAACAACCAAATTAAAGCATTTTGTATTTTAAGGTTATGTAGAGTAGAATATACCAAAATTTTTTAGGTGTTCTTACATTTTAGTTCATAACTTTTGAACCGCTGAACCGATTTTGCTCAAATGCAATACCAAACTACTTAGGACAACAACAAGTAAATTTGCGAAGTTTCAGTCATATATGTTTAAAACATTGATCACCATTTCCACAGACCGACAGACAGACGGACATCGCTAGAATGTCTTAGAATCGATCACTGATCAATAATATATGGGGCATTCCATGTCAAATCGGACACTTTTAAATTTTTTTTTTTTTTAGATTTTCCCAATTTGTTTGCAGTTCCCAGCAAGACTTTGGTAATGGGTAGTGATTATATAACACATTACCAGGTAATGTATATAACTTATTTGTAGCATTATTTTATGTTGTCTTACCAAACATTTGTTCCACAACGTATTATTTTCAAGTGAAAAATAATGCATTACTAATAATTTGCTACGTAATGCATGATTATTGGAAAAAATGTATTTCATATTTATTATTTCTAAACATTAAATCATGGATGATTTATATTTGGTTACATTATGTATTATTTGAAAGTTTGAAATAATGCATTATTTATAATTGGATGCATAATGCATTACAATAACATAAAAAATAATTATGTTATAAAAAAATGCATGAGTTTAAACTAGAGATGGGCTCACGACAGGAAATTTCTAACGACATACACTCACGAGCATAGTTTATCTACTTACACTCACTTACAATCACGTGAGTAAATTTAATACAAAATTACTTTTTCACTAATCGTAACACCTTATATATTATTTTCTGGTATGATATATTATTTCATTTCTCGTAACCTATAAAATATCATATATTTTACACCTTACTCGTATTCTTCGTTATAAATTTATGACTTATTTTATACCTTACTGGTATTCTTTGTGATAATGTGGATGCATTACTTTGAGTCTCATCGCCTGTTAAAATCATCAATGCTGCAATGTATAAAATAAGAGATACTATACCTTATTTTATACCTTATTTGGAAATCTAAGTTTTGCTGGGTTTTTAGTACCCTTCGAAAACTCCTTCGCGGTAAATTTTAAGATTTTTTTGATAAACCGTTAAAAAGATATCAAATTTTTAAAAATAGGTAGTTTGTTCCTTTACTCAAACTTCTTTTACTCATAACTTCTTCAATAATGGCCCAAATTTAAATTTTTTTTTTTCAAAATTTTTGTTTTTTTACGTACATCTTAAAAAAAATCCCAAAAAATTCTTAAGAGCGCGCTAGTATGCGATTTTTTAGTTTTAAAATTAAAATTTAATTTTTGAACATGTTTGTACTCTTCGATTTTTTTGAAATTTTTTTGTGTAAAACTTCTATCGATTCTACAAATTTTTGCCCAGGAGGATCGTGGGATGACGATTATTACTATTTTTTAAAATTTCTTTTAAAAAATTTATTGTAATTTTCCAATTTTAAAACCATTTCTACTGCTCCAATGGTGCGTCATAGAGGGGTCATTTATAAGACCCCAGTCTTAACATTTCTTTGGAACAAACTAATACCAATTTCAAGGGGGCAATTTCTAAGGGGGCTCCCACACAAAACGACATTTTTTTAAAATTGCTCCAACCGCTCTAACTGAAAAATTTTACAATTTTCAAGATAATTTTACAAAAAAAAAATCCAGTAAATTCACCAGAATTCCTTGTAATTTTAATTGCGCCAAGAAACTGTAAATTTACAATTTTATTGGTAAAATGCTTGTAAAATTACAAAATTATTGGTAAAAAGCTTGTAAAATTACTAAAAATTTTCGTGAAATAGGAGATAGCAAAAAATCTAGTAAAATTACAAAACCTCTTTGTAAATTTTATCGTACCAAAAAATTTGTAAATTTACAATTTTATAGGTAAAAACCTTGTTAAATTACAAAATTATTGGTAAAAATCTTGTAAAATTACTAGAAATTTTTGTCAAATAGGAGGTATTAAGCAATCCACCTTAAAATACACTTAAAAAAAACTCTTAAGTGAATACCCTTTATAAAAACACTTGCACACAAATGGTCAAACCAATTGTTGTGTATCAGACCGGCAGAGACTGTCTGTCTGCTTATAACTCATGAAGCAAGTAGTTGTTGAATGCAACATCTTGTAGGGTAATTGTATATCAAATATTTATTATAAAAATATAATTTCATGACATCTTGTGGTTAAATATAAAATTTTTATTATTTTCAATCTTCGTCATGATACTGAGGAGAATGATAAATATAAAGATGTTCTGCTTCACTGGCATTTATAAATCTTATACTGAATTTTTCTTTTGCTTTATTTACTACTTTCTTTATAATTCATTTTTATTGATTTGTTTATAGCAACAATAAATAAAAAAAATAAGAATTGATATAAAAATAAATAATGTCATCAGTTTAAAAATTGCAGAAATCTTATAAACTTTTTAATAAATTATTATTTGAAAGTATATTTGCTAATAGGAGGAGGTTTGCTGAGCAAAGTTTTGACTTTTGCAGTCAAATGACTTTTTCCGGAATTGCATATATGAGGCATTCCACACCAAATGTCCCGCTACAGAAAAACATATGTCCCGTAAATTTCTGAATAGGTTGTTTGGATAGACCTATATGGAACTAAGAAAATTTCGCTTTCGGTTTTTCAATTTTTCAAAAACTGGGCTTAGAAGGCATGGTCAAATATTGGAAAAATGGTCAAATTTGTGGCGAGTTGCCTTGATTAAATATTTATCACATTAAAACGGAATGCACTACAATCTTAAAAATTTACATTTTTATATAGTTTCGTATGGGCTATCGAATTAATTGCATGAATATTACTCATTCGACACGTTAACCCTTTCACTACCGACTTTTTTTGGCAAGTAATTTCTTGACCAAAATTTGTGAAAATTTAGATCTATGCAAAGTAAAAACTTTTTGTTGATTTCGTTGGTCTACCGCGCCCTCTAGCGGAGATATATCCAACCAAACTTGAAGCTTTCACATGCAATATCTCCCGAACGAGTAAACATTTTTCCAAAATTCGAATTTTGTATTTTTCGCATCGAAAAGTTCTACAAAATCCGCTTTTAAGAAAGCTTGTACAATTATTATTCGATTATTGAGAACTTTTTAACGTTTATTTTGTTTTGCAATTTTTTTACGTTATTTGAAAAATTTCCAGTTTGCCACCAAATATTGCGTGTAGAGTCCACCTGAATGCAAATTTATTTTTCCGAGCACATATATCGTAAAGATAACCCTTGAATGATCAATCTTGTCAAAACAAAACACAAAAATGTTGTACGGTTAATTTTTAATGAATTTTTAAAGATGTGTACACTGTAGTGTACAAGGGGAGTGAAAGGGTTAAAACAAGAAAATACAAGCAAATTACAAAATTGTTATGAAATTTAAAATTCAAATGCGATTTTCTCGAAAAAAACGAAAAATACATTTCTGATTTTTTTTGTGTGGATGGACAAACATCTAAACTTTAAAAAAAAAAAATTAAAAAATAGAAAAAAAAGTGGCCGAATTTTTGATAAATTGACTTTTTTAAAAAATTGAAAATTTGAGAACGGGTTCTGAAAATTTTTCAAGGAAAAAAAATTTATTCGATAGCCCATACGAAACTATATAAGAATGTAAATTTTTAAGATTGTGGTGCATTCCGTTTAAATGTGATAAATATTTAATCAAGGCAACTCGCCACAAATTTGACCATTTTTCCAATATTTGACCACGTATCCTAAGCCCAGTTTTTAAAAAATTGAAAACCGAAAACGCAATTTTCTAAGTTCCATATATATCCATCCAAGCTATTCAGAACTTGATGGTACACGTGTTTTTTTTCGCTGGACATTTGGTGTGGAATGCCTCATATGAGGAGGAGTTGGAAACTATCGAATACTTTATATGCCATTGGCCGACACTTTCCGGTCAGAGAATTGCTTCACTGAGATCTAGGAACCTGCACGATCTTTTTGATTTGTCCGATGTCAGAACTCATTATCTTAGGAGTTTTATAAGGAGTTAAAAATGGTTTAACGGCCCATTACCGTTCCGTGTTATCACAACCGACCTCAGAGTCTTTGTTACTTAAAGCAATAACAAAAATCAAGAAAGCATCCGATACAAATTTTTGAACCATTTAACCTGTAAAGTAATTTTAAATTCGCTTATGTCCAACTAATTGTATTTTCAAATTCTTTAATTACTCAATTGCATATTTATTTAATCAACTGACAATTAATTTATATTATTTCTGATGTAAATTTTTGAAATTGCTAAAAGATTATTGACAGGTGTTAAATGTTGCTGTTGTTTTTTTTTTTAATTGATTTGAAATAAAAATGTTAATTGCAATTTAATAAACAAATTGTTAAGAAAATTTATAACTGTCATTTATAAAAATAATTATATGTGACAGTAAAAAGACTTGAGAAATATAAAAATATTTAAAACATTTATAAAATTTAAGACTTTAGTAATATAATTGATTATTTCGCTACGTATCGTTAACATAGATACACAATAAAACGAAAGAAAAATATTTCAGATAGTTACAATCATCAGCACAACCTCAATTTACCCCGCTCCACAAAATGGTGTAGGGTTTAAATATCACACCTTACCGAAAACTTAAGAGCTTGAGCAGCCTTTATCTAAATTCAAAAACGTTAAAATACAATTTAATATACCAAAGACCTATAAAAATATTTAAAAAGTAAATTATTCTTAGTTCTTTGTCAACATTTTTTACCACCATTGCACATTGGTTCCAAATCAGAATCTAGCTGGACAAAAGTCCAAAAATTAGTGTCCTTAAAATTGGGAATTAATAGTGCTAGGGGCAAGCTAAGGGTGTGTTCTGATCAAACTAATAACCATTTTTTGGAATTAGGTCTTTAACTTTGTTAAATATGCGAATGAAATAACATTTTTGGTATCCAATATTAAAAAAAAATATACATATATATATTAAAGTGTTCAACTAATAACATCATATTATCCATGTTACATCAATGGTTTCAAAACGGTTTATGTACAAGAAAGCTACAGATTTATACTTATTCTGGACATTAATAAGAAATTTATTATCGATCTTCTTCTTATATTTTTTGTACTTTGAAGTATGGTCAATAATAACAATATTTTTGAGGACTTATGAAACTTTCGCAGCTTGCCAAAACCGAATCCAGGCATATCATGTCGAATTACTACATACAACTTATAGGTAATTTATTACTGAACGTTGGCATGCAGACATTTCTTGCAGGTTTTTGCAGGTTTAAAATTAATCACAGTTTTTATGAAAATAGATTTTCGCCTAAAATTTTTTTTCTAAATACAGTATCGAATTTTTGCAAGTTTTTAATAACTTTTAAGTATTATAATTATGCTTAGCTTAAATAAAGGATTAAATGTGATGATTCCTATTAAACCGCGGCCAACTACACACTTCGACTAAATTCAAAAATGTCCGTCCGTCTGTCCTTCTGTCCGTCTGTAGAGGAAACGATACAGTCCAAAATAAAAGAGCTAGACTTCCGAAATTTGGCACGAATATGTCTTATATTCCTAGGCAGATTAAGTTTGGAAATGGATAAAATCGGACCAAGGGGAAAAAGTTCCCCCTTGGAGAACTAAACCAACCTAAGAAAAATCGCATTTTTTGCAGAGTTTTTTGTACTTTTGCTAAGCAAATGCAACATTCTTCTCTCCGATGAAGTTCGAAATCGCAAGGGGAAAGTGCTCCCTAACGTCTCCCACCAACCCCCCCCCCCCAAAAAAAAAGACGCCCCTGGATTTTTTTTATATATGTTTTTTTTTTACATTTTGGAGGGTATAAAAGATTCGGCACAGCCGAATGTAACACTCTCAATGGTTTTTTATTTTTTTTTACATTTTTGAGGGTATAAAAGATTCGGCATAGCCGAATTTAACACACTCACTTGTTTTTTTCAATTGCACTTCTCGACAAAATTTTTTTTATTTTTTAGAGATTACAAAACTTTAAAAAAAATAAGTTTTTGCATTTCATATTTCTGTTCTGCATATAAACCATTTTTGTCATTAATGAATTACTAAAATTAGAAAAAAATAAAAATTTGTCGATTAGTGTAATTGTCTTAGAAAAATTTAAACACGTTTTTTGAACTCAGCGACCCCAAAATCATATAAAACGGTGATAAAATAATTTTGTCCAGCTAGATTTGGACTTGGAACCACTGTGTATTGTAGTAACTTAAAGTTCAAGAATTTTCATTAATTTTACAACCCTCTTAAAAAAAAATATTTCATTTAATGAGAATTCAAATTTGTTTAGCTCAAGATCCTTTTAAGTATCATCATCCACAAAAAAAAATAATAATAATGAAAGGAATAATAACACTGTGCAACAAGAAAAAATTTAGACTCAATGCCTCGAATGCGAATTGAAAGTAGACTATTGGATAAACAAAACAGCCAAAGGGTTTTGCAAAATTAGTTTGATTTTAATTTTTATGGCCCACTGTAGTTTTACATGTTTTATCAAAAGTGTTTCGAATACAATAAATAAAATTTTTTCTGCAACCTTTTTGTAATATATGTTAAAAGCAATAAATTTTTAAGCTCGAGGTTTTAGTTGTCTAAATGTTTTTTTATTTATTTAAAAAGTCTTGCGATATTTCGCCATTCTTTGAATTGCATCTTCAGGGACAGTTCAAATTTGTTTAAATAAAACACACAAAAATTCGTAAAAGTAATGTAGTGTTCATTACCATCGCCATAGTGTGCAATTATGATAAACTATTGGCGCAATTTTTTTTTTAAATTTTTAATGTTTTAACTTGGAAAAAATTGACTTGGAAATATTTTTAAAAAATGTTCTGAAAAATGTCTATAAATCATTTAATTTTCCAGATCGACCCTCGTAGCACATTTAGTATTTACTCAATCTGGACGCTATTTAAAATTAAAGCTAAATTAAAGCTTTATAAATTACCTACATAATATTTTTTTTTTAATTATAATTGATTAATAATAATATTGTTTAGTATTGTTAACTTTGTCTGTAACAAATTGCATCTACTATAAAAAAGTTTTAAATGTATTGTCGCCCACTGTATATTTGATGGTGGCTCGTCAACCGAATTGCCTTATTTTCTAAAGAATTCTGATGATGAGGTAATTTGAAAATCCAAGAAACGACCATCAATTTTTTCCTAAAAATTACCAAATTTTTTTGAAATCACAAACTTTATTTGTTGGAAGTATATTTAAATAAAGATTAAATAAAGTCAAGTTAACAGAAGTACTTGTAATGTTGATTTATAATAGGAAACATAAAAATTACCTCGAAATTGAATAAATTCTTTATACAACTCTTTGAAAAATATAACGTTATTATCTCAAAATATTGCCCGGTTATATTTTCAAGTAGCAAAACTCAAGTTTAAATAATTGAAAAAAAAAATAATATAAAAAAATTTTATGGCCATCACCAGGATATGGACCTGAACTGCCGGTACCATAGGTGAAAAATACATTTCGTCTAACTTAAGTTGTCACTAATATGATGATGCAGTGTCATCAATATGATGACACTTTTTCATCAATGTGATGAAATGTTTGATCAGTATGATAACAATGTGTCATTAAAATGAAATAATGAAACATTTCATCATATTGGTGTAACTTTTAATCAATATGTAGAAGTTTATGCATTGATATATTACTATATTATAATATATTAGGGGGTTTCGCCTTAAGTAAAACCTAGTAAATAGTAGTTTGGACACAATTTTTCAACGAAATCGGTCAAGGACTCTCTGATCTAGAGGGGTCGAAATTTGACATTTTCATCAAACAAGTGTTTTTCAGACTCATGTAACTTATTACCTATTGGTCTTAGCAAAATTTGTGCAAAGTGTATTGGATAGCTATTTCTTCAACCTTTCAAAAACAAATTTTAAAAAAAATAAAAATTATTTTTTTTTAAATCCAAAACTTTATTGACTTTTTGTCAAATCGGACCTGTTTTTTTGACTCAAAAGAAAGCTTAGGTCTTTTCCATTACTATCATTTTCTTTATTATAAAAAATATAAAAAAATGTAGAATTGATAAAATAATAAAGGTCGGTCATACATTTGATACAAATAGGGACATTTTAGGGTAGGTTAGAACGGTAGAAAAAACATTTTTTTGAACCTAAGAAAATTAGAGCGAAACTTCGCTCGAAAATCACACTCGTAATAGTGCATACGCTAACAGTTGTTTTTTTTTTTGTGATATATATGGGGCATTCCATGTGAAATCGGACACTTTGAAAAACTTTTTTTTTAGATTTTCCCAATATGTTTACAGTTTTTAGTACCCTTCGAAAACTCCTTCGTGGTAAATTTTCAGATTTTTTTGATGACCCGTTCAAAAGATATCGAATTTTTAAAAATTGGCAGTTTATTTCTTTACTCAAACTTCTTTTAATCATAACTTCTTCACTAATGGTCCCAATTTCAAATTTTTTTTTTTCAAAATTTTTGTTTTTTTACGTACTTTCTAAAAAAAAATCCCAAAAAATTCTTAAAAGCGCTCTAGTATGCGATTTTTAAGTTTTAAAATTTAAATCTAATTTTTGAAAATGTTTGTACTCTTTGATTTTTTTGAAATTTTTTTGTGTAAAACTTCTATCAATTCTACAAATTTTTTGCCCAGGAAGATCGTGGGATAACGATTATTACTATTTTTTTAAATTTTTTGAAAAAAATTTATTGTAATTTTCCAATCTTAAAATCATTTCTACTGCTCCAATGGTGCGTCATAGAGGGGTCCTTTATAAGACCAACCCCCATTAATTTTTACGTCTTAACATTTCTTTGGAACAAACTAATACCCTATCTCCAATTTCTAAGGGGGCTGCCACACAAAACGACATTTTTTAAAATTTGTTCCAACCGCTCTAACTGCCCAAATAGTGCCCTTAGAGCAACAAAATGTATGACCGACCCACAATATTTTTTTAGTCCAAACATTTTCTCTGAACACACCTACCCTCTATCTTTAACTGTTAAGGCGGTCCCCATACAATTTTTTTTATTTTTTGTAAATTTGTTTTAATTAATCAGCTTCTACCGGTCTAATGGTGCGTCCGAGAGGGGTCATTAGTGAGACCGACCCCCATTTACTTTTACCCTACAACATTTTTTCAAAACATACATACGCCCTATCTCCACTCCCTAAGTAGGCTCCCATACAAAATTACATTTTTATAAAATTTGCTCCAACTGTTATTTGTATGGGAGCCTACTTATGGAGTGGAGATAGGGCGTATGTATGTTTTGAAAAAATGTTGTAGGGTAAAAATAAATTGGGGTCGGTCTCAATAATGACCCCTCTCGGACGCACCATTGGACCGGTAGAAGCTGATTAAATAAAACAAATTTACAAAAAATAAAAAAAATTGTATGGGGACCGCCTTAACAGTTAAAGATAGAGGGTAGGTGTGTTCAGAGAAAATGTTTGGACTAAAAAAATATTGTGAGTCGGTCATACATTTTGTTGCTCTAAGGGCACTATTTGGGCAGTTAGAGCGGTTGGAACAAATTTTAAAAAATGTCGTATTGTGTGGGAGCACCCTTAGAAATTGGAGATAGGGTATTAGTTTGTTCCAAAGAAATGTTAAGACGTAAAAATTAATGGGGGTCGGTCTTATAAAGTACCCCTCTATGACGCACCATTGGAGCAGTAGAAGTGATTTTAAGATTGGAAAATTACAATAAAATTTTTTCAAAAAATTTTAAAAAATAGTAATAATCGTTATCCCACGATCTTCCTGGGCAAAAAATTTGTAGAATTGATAGATGTTTTACACAAAAAAATTTCAAAAAAATCGAAGAGTACAAACATTTTCAAAAATGAGATTTAAATTATAAAACTTAAAAATCGCATACTAGAGCGCTTTTAAGAATTTTTTGGGATTTTTTTTTAGAAAGTACGTAAAAAAACAAAAATTTTGAAAAAAAAAATTTGATATTTGGACCATTATTGAAGAAGTTATGATTAAAAGAAGTTTGAGTAAAGGAACAAACTACTAATTTTTAAAAATTCGATATCTTTTGAACGGGTCATCAAAAAAATCTGAAAATTTACCACGAATGAGTTTTCGAAAGGTACTAAAAACTGTAAAAAAATTGGGAAAATCTAAAAAAAAAGTTTTTCAAAGTGTCCGATTTCACATGGAATGCCCCATATACAACTCGCATCCCACTTAGCATACCTATAGCTCTCATAACTTTCTTTTGAGTCAAAAAAGGGTCCAATTTGATAAAAAAAAGTCAAAAAAGTTTTGGAGTTAAAAAAAAAAAAATTTTTTTATAATTTTATTCTAATTATGAAAGAAATAGAAACACACTTTGGACAAATTTTTCTAAAAACAATAGAGGTATTCAGGGTCTTGTTACCACCCCTGGTAATGTAGCAAAAGAGTACTTCTTTCAAAAAATACATGTATTTTGAAAAGTAATTTTGAAAAGTGCTCTTTTACCACCAGTGCCAGGGCTGGAAAGCAAGACTCTGAATACCTCTATTATATAATAACCCAGGCAGAAAAATACGAAGGGGAGAGCGCTGGCAAAGTACCTTTTATGGTCGCTTGTGTGCTGGGAAAGCAACACAGTTTAGTACTCTCCCAGCGTCCAAAATGATAACCACGGTAAACGGTATGCCGTTGCTATTTTAAAGCGCCTTTAAAGCGCTTTAAAAACAAACAAGTAGAAAAGTTAAATTCGACTTGGCCGAATCTATGAATACCCTCCACAATGCCCATTTTAAGTGATAGTAAATTTTCTAACGTGAAAAAATAACAGTTGTGATTAGAAATATTTTATTTTGTGTAAAAAAATGTTTTTTAGTAATTTTTTTAAAAAAAAAAAACTATTTTTTTTTGAGTGTAAAATTTTTTTCGAATTTTACATTCAAAAAAAAAATTTACTAATTTTTTTTGAGTGTAAAATTTTTTTTTAGTAATTTTTGAAAAAAAAAACTATTTTTTTTTGAGTGTAAATTTTTTTTTGAATTTTACATAAAAAAAAAAATTTACTAATTTTTTTTTGAGTGTAAAATTTTTTTTTGAGTGTAACATTTTTTTCGAGTTTATTTTTTTTTGTTTTGGTATAAAAATATTTTTGAGTGACAAAAATACGTTTTAAAATATTTTTGTGACTTACCAATGGTTGTAAAATAGGTTTAACGGGTTTTCACCACGAGAATTTAAGGTGAAGCTAATCTGATATTCACGGTTTTGCTAATAACTTTTGAACCACTGGACCGATTTGGGTGAAATTCAATTCGAACTAGGCTGGAGGAACGAAAAATATATTTGCCAAGCTTCAGCATCCTCAGAATTGATTTTCGAAAGTTATAGTGCTTTTTATCTCATAAATTCACGAAAAACCCTTGCCGAAATTCAGTCTTTTGCTCATAACTTTTGAACCACTGGACCGATTTTGCTGGATTGCAATACCAACCTGACCAGGTAAATGCCAAACATATATGCCAAACTTCAGGAGCCTCCGTAAAGTCTTTCAAAAGTTAGCGTGTTTTCAACAGACAGACAGACAGACAGACAGACAGACAGACAGACAGACGGACAGACGGACGGACGGACGGACGGACGGACGGACGGACGGACATCGCTAGATCGTCTTAAAATCGATCGAGGATCATAAATATATATACTTTATGGGGTCCTAGACCAATATTTCGAGGTGTTACAAACGGAATGACAAACTTATATATACCCTCTATCACTAGAGTGGAGGGTATAAAAATATGGTACTATTATAGCACTTTTAGAACAAAAAAATGTCACGTATATAAATTGTATAAGTCCAGAAGACACAACTGTTTTTTGTGTTTATTTGATAAAGAAATTTATTAAATTAGGATACAAAATTAATTGACTTATTTATTAGGATAAAAAAATGTTGGACATACTTTGAAATATTTTCTACGTCCCGAAAAAATGTTTAAAAGTTTTTCAAGTCCCAGACACAAATTTTTTTTTACTTTATTTTTATACCCTACACCACTCTTTGGTACAGAGCATAATGAGTTTATGCATATGTTTGAAACTATCCGAAATAATAGTCCTAGTCCTTTTAGCAAAAGTCCCGAAAAAAAGTGATGTATTGAACTGAAACGTGTTGTGTTCCAAAGGGATAGACCCAGTGACATGTCACATGTGATGTATCCGGAGTTTAAGACACTTCCTCACAAAAGAAACAGGTGTTTTTATCGGTGTCAAGTTTGTGATAGGCATTGTGTCTATGTGACATGGGAACTATCAAGGACCAATAACTTATCCTGCAGGGAAATGAAAAATATTCCAACTGTTATGAAAATTAATAAATTTTAATTACAAATTATACTTTGAACGGATATAAATAAAAAACATTGGCCAAGCGCGTGCAAAGCACTTTTTTTTCATACTACCTTATACACAAAAAGTAAAGTGCTTTGCCGAGACTTTTTCTGTGGAACGGCTGGCAGTTTCTGCCTGGGAAGTTACATGCTTGCGAAAAAACACCTGTTTGGTCGAAATGTCAAATTTCTACCCCCTCTAACTCAGAGAGTCCTTGACCGATCTCGTTAAAAAATTGTGTCCAAATTACTATCCACTTCACTCAAAATAATTTCTTGTGACCGAAACTTTCTTTGTAAAATTCTGGTTAAATGAAATATATTAAACTAAAATTTGTAAACGTTCTGTTTTTGTAAAATTTTTCACTCATAAAATGGATTTAACTTAAACTTTGTAAGTTAACAGAGCTATTTCGTAAAATTTTGCACTCATAAAATGCATTTGACTAAAATTTCGTAATTTTTTTTTATTGAAATCATTTCACAGGGTTTTCTTCGTAAAATAACAAAAAACCCTGCTGGTTGGAAATCTATGGTATTTTCTGCTAGCTCAGCAGAGAATCTCTGCAATTTAACAGAGTGGTTATTTTGAGTGTAGGAGTAACCTTGGTTAATTTCATAACGATCGGAAGACATTGGTTTCAAATGTTGTGTCACTTGAGACGAAAACCCCAATTTTTAAACTTCAAAGAAAAAACTGTTTCCGGGACTTTTATTTGGAATTTAGAAAATTTTTCAATTTTATTTTTTGCTAAAAGCATTTTTTATGTTTTTTTTTTGTGTTGTCTCCAAAATGGAAAAAATAGACATGGAATTTTGTATTCCATTTTCAAAAATTTTGGAAGAAATATTTTGATGACATGAAAGTTGCCATCACATGTTTTATTAATTTTGATGCCATATTTCATGATATTGAAGAAATCCTTCTTCATAATACTGAAGAAAAGCATCTTCAATATAATGACATGTATCATCAAATGTGATGACAGAAGTAGTGAAACCATTTAAGAGCCGATTAGACCATACGTATTTTCTGTAAGATTTGTCTTTTCGGAGTATGTTTAATTTTAAACCGCTTGTCAAATGATTTTCTGAATAATTTCAAAAGATGAGAGCCATCCGTATGTCAAATTATCAAAGTTTATTTATTATGGTTGTGTTAAAGCTGTCAAAACAAGAGTTTTATTCAGAATTTTAGGACAGGTCGTTTTACAAGTCTGCTGGTCTAAACTAAATGCAAAAAAAAACTTTGTCAAATTACTAGAAAAAGTCTCGTTATCCTATTTTACCAATATTTGACAATTTTTCTTGTTTTTTAACACACAATTTTAGATCGAAATTTACATTTTTTTTTTGTAATTTTACAATTTTTTAGGTTTTTTACAGAAAAAAATCTGGTAAATTCACGAGATTTCCTTGTAAGTTTTATTACGCCAAAAAAAGTTGTAAATTTACAATTTAATTGGTAAAAATCTTGTAAAATTACTTAAAAGCTCGTAATTTTTACTATAAAATAATCGTGAAATAGCAGGTAGCAAAAAATCTAGTAGAAACACGAAACCTCCTGGTAAGTTTTTTTGCGTCAAAAAATGTGTTAATTTATAATTTTATTGTTAAAAAGCTTGTAAAATAACAAAATTATTGGTAAAAAGCTTGTAAAATTATAAGGAATTGTTGACAACTAGGAGGTAGAAAAAAAGTTACAAACTTTTCGTGTAATTTTACAATTTTTTTTTTTTTTTTTGAGTGTAGGCAATAAGTTACATGCGCAAGAAAAAACACCTGTTTGGTCCAAATGTCAAATTACTACCCCCTCTAACTCAGAGAGCCCTTGACCGATCTCGTTGAAAAAAATTGTGTCCAAGTTACAATCCATTAGGACTAATCTTGGTGCAAATTTCATCCCGATCGGAAGATATCGGTTTCAAAAGTTGTGTCACTTGAGGCAAAAACCCACATTATTAAATTACAAAAAAAAAAATTTTCTCGGACTTTTTTTTTTTTTTTGAATTTAGAAAATTTTTCAATTTTATTTTTTCTAAAAGTATATTTGATGTTTTTTTTTTTTTGTTGTCTCCAAAATGGAAAAAATAGACAAGAAATTTTGTATTATTTTTAAAAAAAATTTTGGAGAAAATATTTTAATGGCATGTTTCATTATTTTTGATGCCATGTTTCATCATATTGAAGAAATTCTTCTTCATCATACTGAAGAAAAGCTTCTTCAATATAATGAAATTTGTCATCAAATGTGATGACAGCAAGATATGAAGTCGTTTAATCAACATGAAGAAGCATTTTGCTTTGAGTATACAGTGGGACATAAAAAAGAAATTCGATTGAACAGTTTTGTTTATCCAATGATCTTTAGTTGGATAATAAAACCACAAGAAAATTTTTTAAATTATTTTTTCTACCTCCTATTTGACAACAATTCCTTGTAATTTTACAACTTCTTACCAGTAATTTTGTAATTTTACAAGCTTTTTTTACCAATAAATTGTTTGACGCGATAAAACTTACACGGTTTCGTGACTTTACTAGATTTGTTGCGACCTCCTATTTAACGAGAATTCTTAGTAAAAATTACGAGCTTTTTCGTAATTTTACAAGATTTTTACCAATAAAGTTGTAAATTTACAACTTTTTTGGCGCAATAAAACTTACAAGGAAATCTCGTGAATTTACTAGACTTTTTTTGTAAAAAAAAAACACGGAAAATTATAACATTACCAAAAAAATTGTAAAATTACAAAAAAAAATGTAAAATTACTAAAAAAAAATGTAAATTTCACTAGAAAATTATTTGTTAAAAAACAAGAAAAACTGTCAGATATTGGTAAAATGGGATTACGAGACTTTTTTTAGTAATTTGACAAGGTTTTTTTTTGTGTGTGGTGATGACCAAAAATTTGTTGCACAGTGTAATAACCCTGCTTGTTTTTTTGATATGAATAAACATTTACCTTTCATTTAACAAAGATTTGTATTCATTAACAGGCGAAACCGCAACCAAAGTAGACGACAACGGATATTGTTGATAATGTTGGGGATGCTGTTGGCCATCATCACCAGCATCACCATTGTCAGCAACAGCATCAGTATCACCATAATGCATTGCTGGGCAAAGAGATGAATTGTCAATATTATCAAAAGAAATTCGTTGTCGTTGCAACAAAGTTGTTGTTGTTGATGATGAATTTTGTTGCTGTTGTTGCTGCTGAGACCAAAGATTATTTGAAATATTATTAAAAACGGGTGTAGGAGTATTTTTAATAAGGGTTGTTGTTGCTGTTGAAGTTTCCTTATTATTATTTAAGCCATTATAAGAAGAAGTTGATGTTGAAAAAGTATCTGGGGAAGAATATTTTGCGGTTGAATTTAAATTTTGCAAAGACATTTCTGAAGTTTTTGGTTTTAAACGTATTTTCATAAGTTGAGATAAACTTGGGGTTGCTGTGGTTATATTGCAGTGTTGTTTTTGTTGTGTTGGCTGTTGCTGCTGACATTTTTGTGAAATGTCTAAAAATTGGGGTTGTTGGCTTTTGCTGTTGTTTAGATTTTCATTATTTTCTTTGCACATCACTGCATGGCCTAAAGGTATTTTTTTGTTATTTTCTTTAGTATTTAAAGATATTTCAACAGTATCCTCATCATCTCTATATAAAATGCCTTCAACATCATCATCATCATCATCTGTAACAAAATTGTTGTCCTTGTCATCATTATCATCATAGTCATAGCTGTTGTAAGTTTTATAGTAATTTGTTGAATTATTTTGTTCCTCTGTTATGTTAGCAACTTTGTAATGACCAGTATTTCCAACAACATCATCATCATTATTATAATTTTTATAATCTTCGTCATTGTTAAGAAATTTGTTAGCTGCGTTAAGTTGCAACATATTGTTGCTACTTTGAACCCTGCTGTTGCTTATAATGCTATTCGTTATATAATTTTCCGGCTGGCTAATGTTTGTTTGTATTTTCCTACAATAGTCGTTAACATTTTTATTAAAGTCAGTTGGCATTTTCAAATCCCTTTGGTTCATTGCAAAGACTTGCATTTGAAATTGATTATGGGGGTTGTGTTGTACAACATCATCAGCAGCAGCAGCATTATCATAATCATTGTTGTCGTCGTAGTCATAGTTTGCCATATCGTGGGTAGCATTACCAACAGCAGCAACATTATCATTGTCCATGTCTTCGTCTTCCTGTGATAACCAATTTTTTCTTTTATACCATTGAGCAGAAGGTCTACGTGTTTTTTGTATTGAAATTGTAGCTTCTGGATATGATTCTCTATAATTATTGTGTAATCTTGATGAAGAAACAATGCAATTGTTGTTAGCTTCGATAGCAACAATATTTTTATGGCCATTCTCTTGATGATGAGGAGGAGGAGGAGAAGAATGATGTTGTAGTTGCTGTTGAGGGTGGTGGTTATGTGAAGTGTTTAAATTGCTATGGCTACTGCCACCAACTAATTGATTGGGTTGCTTTGTTGTTGTTAAATTTCGATTTGTTGTTGCTGCCAATTGATTTGTTCCCAAAAGGCTTTTAGCCAATTTCATATCTTTTGTTACATCATTTTCTCTTTTATGGTTTACATGCCAACGTCGTATTTGTGTAGATGAGGATGCTGAGGATGTTGTTGGTGTTGTTGTTGTTGTTGTTGAAGTAGCACTATTACGTCTAACATTAGATTTTCTATTGGTAGCAGCAGCAGCAGTTGTCGGCACATCGTTATAATCAAAGAATACATTTTGTTGTTCCAGTTCTTGTTGTTCATTTCCAACATCTCTTCTATTGCTGGCAATATGCCCATTACTTTGGCTTAAAGCCCAACCATTGTTACCATTTGTCTCTTCAAATTTTTCAAATTTTTTTGTATTTTCTAAATTTGTATATGAAATACTTTTTTTGTTGTTTGTTGCAGTAGTAGCAGCAGTAGGACACGTAATATTCCTGGATGTCACATCCTGACTTTTTGTTAAATTTTTCTTCGTTTCAAATAATTTCCGTATGTTTTCATTGCGTTGTTGCTCATATTGTTGTTGCTGTTGTTTTGTGGCCATTTTATTCGAGCAATTTGTGTCATTTCCGCGTGTTTGTCTACCATTACGGTCGACCTAAATTGTTTAAATAATTTTTTTTATTTTTTTATTTTATAAATTTTCTGTTTTTATTGCATTTAGTATGCGGTTGTTTTTTGAGTTTTTTCTCATTTTATATTTTAAAAAATTTTTGCTTAAATTGTTAGTATGTATTTTAGTTTTAGTCATTTTATATTTTATCTAACATCATGCAATTGTTAGTTTTTCATTAGTTTGGGTTTTAGTTGATATTTTTTTGATGTTGCTGCTTTTTTTTTTTCTTTTTACTGGCCAACTGCAATCAGAGCTTTAAATGAATTCAAATCTTTATTAAAAGTAAATGAATGACTTATTAAATGGAAATTCATTGTATGGAACAAATTGTAGTTTATTTTTTCAATTCCATTTTTTATGAATTTATTCGAATTCTTATTATATATTTGTGTCCAGTATAGCGTATTCACTGTTTACATAGACAGATGGATAAACATATCTCAAAAAATTCAAAAATTGATTGAAAAATACTTAGAATCTGAGGTATTTATTCACATAGAAAAAGTCTCAGATTTTTAGATATTTTTCCTATAGGAAATGTCTCAGATTCTGATACAAATTGGAAATGTCTTAGATTCTTAGAAATTTTTTCTATAGAAATGTCTTTTTAACATATTTCATATGTACATTAAAAAATTATGTAAGTAAAATCAACTGAAAATGTCCGTTAAAATAACTGCTTTGTAAGTTGTTATGGGTCAACTAATTTTTCAGTTAAAACAACTAATAATGTTAGTTATTTAAACTGACAACTTACATTTGTAGTCAAAACAACTAACATATGTAGTAAAAATAAAATAATAAATATATAATTTAAAAAAAAAAACTTACAAAATTTTTTAAAGTTTTTTTTTTACAAAAAATCTATAAAAATAATGAAAATTTAATATTTGTTTTTTAAAAAACTTAGAAAATATTGCAGAGAAAAAAAAATAAAATTAACTGCTATAAACAAATGTTACTTCATCACAGTTCAAAAAACGACTTAAAATAACTAACCAAAATAGTTTTTTGATATTTTTTATACAAAAACAACTGTCTTTGTAGTTGAAAACAACTAACTACTGTAAAATACACAAACAAGCAACACGTATTCACTTACATAATTTTCTAAGTGTATAGGAAAAGTCTCAGTTTCTGAGAATAAGTCTCAAAGTCCGAGAAATTTTTACTATAGACAAAGTTTTAGATTCTGAGATATATTTTCTATAGAAATAGTCTCAGATTCTGAATATTTTTCCATTAGAAAAAGTGTCAGATTCAGAAACTTTTTTGTAGGAAAATTTTTCTATAGGAACAAGTAAGAAAATTATAGTCGGTCAAGACCGACCATATAATACCCTACACCAAGGTTTCCCGGAAAATGGGTCCCATGGATCGATTAGATCTATATGTTGTAAAACCTTTAATAAGTGAAGAAAACACTCACAAATCAAATTTGAGTGAAATAGGCTTCTATTTGTTGACAATAAACCGCTTTAACTGAATATCGGGCGAAATTTTCACAAGGGGCCTGAGTCCAAAACTGGTCCGATGATTATCAGGTTTGATAAGGTTATTTAAGTACGCGTTTAACATACACAAACAAAATTTTAATTAAATATTTTCTATTTTCATGAAATTTGAGACATTTATGTGAAAATCGGGAAGGTGGTTTGTATGGGGGCTACAAGAAGAACTGGTCCGATTTCTTTGAAATTTGGAATGATGATATATGAAGACAAAACATGTTTACCATCCAAATTTCAAAGCGATACCTTCTATAATACGGTTATTAGAGTCATTTGAGCCAAAACTAAAGAGGACCTTTGTATGGGGGCTAGGTCTAAATATGGACCGATTTTTTCCAATTTCAATAGGCTTCGTCCTTGGGCCAAGAGAGACTTAAGTTTCAAATTTCAAGTCAATTGATTAAAAATTGCGACCTGTATCGTGTTTACACCGTTTACATGGACAGACAGACAGACAGACGGACGGACAGACGGACGGACGGACGGACATCGCTAAATCGACTCAAAAAGTGATTCTGAGTCGATCGGTATACTTAAAGGTGGGTCTAGGACCAATATTTCGGGTAGTTACAAACATCAGCACAAACTCATTATACCCTGTACCACAGTGTGGTGTAGGGTATAAAAATGCTTCAAAATCTGAGACTTTTTCGAAAGAATTAGTCTTTCGTAGACATTTTTCCAACAGAAAAAGTCTAACAAGGGAAGTATCTCAACCCATATGAACCGATTTGCCTGAAACTTAAAATATATATTAAAGAGACGACTTTAAGGTTAGGGTGTCTCGGCTTATCGGCCATATCAGTGTTTAAAAATTTCGTTGTCCCCTTATGAAACCATGTGGACCTTCGGGGAAATTTCGATAACTTCCGAACTAATAGGAATATCGTCTAGGGCAAAAATACGTGTCGACTTAAATTTAATAAAGATTATTTCTTATTTATATGGATATCGTAGGTCAATGTCTTCACATAAATACCCCCCAAAATTTACACATTTTCCTAAAAAAAATATTTAAAGAAGCCGAATTTTTACAAGGTTATGCCACCCTAGGATAGGCATTAAAAAAACCTTTCTTCTCATAGGTTAACATCATATAGTTTCTTAAAAAGAAATGGCTCAAAAATCCAAAAAACGATTTTTTCGCCATTTTTTGACCCATGTTTGTAACCCCTAAATCTCCGATATGGCCGATAAGCTGAGACACCCCAACCTTAGAATTGTCTCTTTTATATATATTTTAAGTTTCAGGCAAATCGGTTCATAAGGGTTGAGATACTTCCCTTGTAAGATTCACAGACATTTTTTCTACAGAAAAAGTCTCAGCTTCTGAGACATTTTTTTTATAGAAAAAGTATTAGATTCTGAAACATTTGTTTCAGATTCTGAAACATTTCTCAAATCTCAGATTCTGAGATATTTTTCTATAGAAGAAGTCTCAGATTATGAGACATTTTTTTTATAGAAAAAGTTTCAGATTCTGATACATTTTTTCTATAGAAAAAGTCTCAGATTCCGAGACATTTTTTCTATAGAAAAAGTCTCATATTCTGAGCCTTTTTTTATAGAGAGAGTCTCAGATTCTGTGACATTTTTTCTATAGAAAAAGTGTCAGATTCTGAGACATTTTTTCTATAGAAAAAGTGTCAAATTCTGAGACATTTCTATAGACAAAAGTCTCAGATTCTGAGACATTTTTTCCATGGAAAAAGTCAAAGATTCTGAGACATTTTGTCTATAAATAAAGTCTTAGATTCTGAGAAATTTTTCAATAGAAAAAGTCTTATATTCTGCGACATTTTTTCAATATAAATTATCAGATTCTGAGATATTTTTATAGAAGTTATCAGATATTTTTATAGAAAGTTATAAAATTCTGAGACATTTTTCTTATAGAAAAAGTCTCAGATTGTAAGACATTTTTCCGTAAGAAAATGTCTCATATTCTGAGCCATTTTTCAAATGAAAAAAGTCTCAGATTCTGAAACAATGTTCCTATAGAAAAAGTATCAGATTCTTGACATTTTTTCCATAGAAAAAATCTCAGATTCTGAGACAAATTTCCTATAGAAAAAGTTTTAAGTTCTGAGACATTTTTCAAATAGAAAAATATATTTTTCCTAAAGAAAAAGTCTCAGATGCGTCGATATTTTTCCTATAGAAAAAGACTCATATTCGTAGACATTTTTCCTTAAGAAAAATTCTCAGATTTTGCAGCATTTTTCCGTTAGAAAACGTCAAAGATTCTGAGACATTTTTCCTTTAGATAAAGTCTCAAATTCAGAAACATTTTTCCTATACAAAAATTTTCAGATTCTGAGATATTTTTCGTATAGAAAAAGTCCCAAAGTCGGAGACCTTTTTACTATACAAAAACCCAGTTGGCAACGTCCTTGAGCCATCCTCAGTGACGGAGCTGTGACATATCAGAGTCACACCTGACATCCACAAGACATCTCTATGTACTGGGTTGAGGACAGTTTCATACAAATTTTCAAAATGTCCTCACTCAAAGTCAGCAGTGGTCAAGGCTGACCTTCTGGCGACATGTCACCTAAGACTGCTTTGGGGAAATGTCTGACATAGGTCATGCGAAAATACAAAAAAATTTTGTATTTCCTTTAGTTTTTACTTTTATCCATTTACATACTTGTTCCAAACTTTATTGTTAAAATTGTTTGTCTATTTATTACTTTTATTCAACTTGTTAGATTTTGATTTTATTTTAATTAAATCAATTATATTGCCATCTTTTTCTTGGAAGTTGAAGAGTTGCCCATATTTAAAATTCTAATTTAATATACTGCTATTCTGAAGACATTTCCTTTTAGACGTCTTAGAGGAATTGTCCACACTCTTAAAGCAAACATTCAGTACTGACAATGTTAGGAAATGTCATCAAGGATTACCTATGATTTGTCAGAACCTGAAGACATTTCCTCAAAGAATCACTGTGGAAATTTCCTCAGTGACACATTTTCCAACTGGGAAAGTCTTAGATTCTGAGTCATTGAAATAGTGTCAGATTCTAAGATATTTTTCCTATAGAAATAGTCTCAAAGTCGATTGATATTTTTACTAGAGATGGGCGTGTGAGTGATTTTTGACTCACACTCACTCACACTCACGACAGGAATTTTTGAATCACGCACACTCACTCACGAGCATATTTTTTCTACTCACACTCACTCACAATAACGTGAGTAAATTTAATACAACTTACATTCATGAGCACTCACACAAGCTTCACTCACACTCACGAAACACTTATTTATACAAAAAAAAGTTTCAAAAAATAAAATTTCAAAAATCTTTCAAAATTTTCAGCAAAATTTAAAGTTCAGCGAAATTTTACATTTTTTTTTTACTTTTTTCGGGACGAAATATTAAATTAAGCCATATTTTACAATTTGTTGTTGATTTTTTTGGTACAAACGGAAATACGACGAGAAAATAAATCACGCAAAAAAAATCGACTCACGCACACTCACTCACGTAAAAATTTCACTCGCGCACACTCACTAATGCAATTTTTTTCTCCACTCACACTCACTCACAATCACGTGAGTAAATCAGTCACACTCACATGATCACGCGTGAATCACGCTCTAATCTGCTCATGTGCCCATCTCTAATTTTTACTATAGGAAAAGTCTAAGATTCTGAGACATTCTTTCCTAGAATGGTGGCAGATTCTGAGACGTTTTTCCTACAAAAAAAGATGAAAAAGAAAAAATTTGGAAGAAAAAAAAACATGATCAAAAAAAATACTGATGAGAAAAAATTTAATGAAAAAAAAAATTTATAAAAAAAATTTATGAAAAAATATTGATGAAAGAAAAATTTTGAAAAAAAAATGATAAAAAAAATTGATTCTGAGAAATTTGTATTATGCTAATGTTTTTAGGCTGGTGTCGAATTGCAAAAATGAGGCAGGAAGCTACACTGAAAGAATTATTGTTCATTATATCTATGAACAAATTTCATAAAACCACATTCATCGAATCTATGAAACAATTCATTGGCTGAATGAATATTCATTAGTATTCTGAAATATTTCATGGAATTTTATTCATAGATTTTATTAAATTCATAGAAAAAATTCATAGAATTAATGAATGTGATTCATAGAAAAAAATACCATCAATATGCCATTTAATTTTTTTAATAATTAAAATAATGTTACAATAATTAAAATAGTTGAATAAATTTATTAAAAAAATAAAAAAAAAATGAAAAAAAAATATATCATTGCTGCCCTGACCGGGGCTCGAACCCAAGACCCACCTGGTGAAGCGGTAATTGTCGACGCCTTAGCTTTCAGCGCCACCAAAGAAGAAAAATCTCGCCAACTAACGCTTGGTTTTATAACGCTTCATTTTTGTAAATAAACAAAATATTTGTTTTCTACAAACACACACACAGCTTTTGGCAGAGCATTGTGACAGAGCATAGACACAAAATCAATATGTTAGCAGAATATTAATCAAAATTGATTTTAAGTGTTGTTACTTGTTTATATAATTTAGCTAAGTGGCTAGAGACTAAGCTTTACGAACAACAGGTTCTATGTTCGAATCTCGGTGGGGATAAGTTAAAAAAACTTATAAATTTTTAAAAATAGAAAATTAAAAATAAATAAAATAATAAAAATAAAATAAAAAAAAATAAAATTGAAATAATAAAATAAACAAAAATAGAATTGAATATTTTTTTTGTTTTCCATAGCCTATGAACTTTTTCATAGGTTTCTGGTTTCTATGAATTTGTTTCATAGATTCTATGAAGGGCATCATTGGCTCGCTTCTAATGATTTTTTTCATAGAACCAATATACGTTTTTATAGCCGTAATGAACAAAATTCTTTCAGTGTAACGACTAACAATTAAGAATTACGGTTTTCATTTTTTTAAAACCAAAAACGTTTGCAACTTCGATTTGTAACTTGGATAATAACTCACCTGCTGGTGAAAAAAAAAATGTCACCATATGGTGAATAAAACTTTACATAATTATTTTTCAAAAAAATAAAAATTCATCAATTGTGTTTTCATCAAAATTTTTTTTTGTTTTTATCAATTTTTTTTTTCATCAATTTTTTTTTCATCAAAATTTTTTTTTTTTTTTTTTTTTTTTTATTAAAAACTTTTTTTCATAATTTTTTTTTTCAAAATTTTTTTCTTTTTTATCTACTTTTTATATGTTTGTTTTTATAATTTTGTTTTTCATCAAATTTTTTTTTTTCATCAAAACTTTTTTTATTTAAAATTCAGATATAAAATGTTCCATTTGTTTAACAAATCTACAAGAAATAAGTGAAAATTCAATTTTAAAATATTTAAATAACTTTAACCATTTTTTTTGATTCCAATTCATTTTTATAAAAAATGATTTGGCATTGTGTAGGGTATTCGGTGTTCAGGTATTCGGCCAAGTAGAATTGAATTTTTACTAGTTTTTTCATACACCCAAAAAAAACGTGGGTATTCAATACTAAAAATTTAACTAAATTTTAGTACAAAGGGACCTAGTGCAGGAATTGGTGACCAATACTAAAATTTTTTACTAATATTATTCAAAACCAGTAAAAATTACTAATTTCAGTACTTTTAAGATACTAAAATTAGTAACCAATTAGTAGATTTTGGTACAAAATCACTTACTAAACCTTTTACTGTAGAATTATTTTGAGTGTACGTTTTATAATTTTTTTCAAACGTTTTATACGTTTTGGAGCGTTAAAAAATTCCACACTGTTCAATTCGCCACTCTCATTTGTTTTAATAGAGCATTTTTTGAATTCGACTTTCTGAATTTAATTCAACTGTAATGAATTTTAACTGCGCTTTTTTTAATTTCAAACTGATCTCACAAATTTAATTTTCTTAGATAATTTATTTAAAAAAATAATTCATTCTTCAAAGCTCTGACTGCAACAAAATGTTTGTTAAGCATCAAATTGTTTCCCAACAAAATGTAATCATGCGTTAAAACTTTTATTTGTTAATTTAGCAGGAAGAGAACAAAATATAAAAAAAAACTTTAATTTGTTGTCTCTTTTTGTCAACAACGGATATAACAAATTAAAAATTTATAAAATGACCAAGTAGTTACTGGGTTTAACCCGTTAGAGAGCTAGATGGATGAAAAAGTGCACCCAATGTTACTGTAACATTTTTAAATATTATGGTAATAACAAATTATGATTGAGATTATAATTGTAGCCAATCATGTTATATGATTAACAAAGAAACATTTTATAAAAAAAACAAAAAACTAAAGCATACATCATGGAGCACAAAATATTAAAAAATGTATGCTGCTTTCATGCTGCGGCAAACCATTGAGCTAAACTAAAATTTTATAGATAACTAGGGAACTGACAGGGTAAAAAAAAGGCGTCATTGAAAATAACGTTCAATAAATCATTCACTTCCATTCTCCCAAAAAATAGAGGTTACAGTCCAATTCAGAAGTAAGATTCTCATTTGGGGAAATTATTTGCTGGAACCTCTCTCAGAAACGATTAAATAAAAAAAATGCTCTCAAATGGTCTGTTCTGATAATCTTGATAAATTGATAGGTACTATTTGGAAGACCTTCCTCGTTAGTTGCATTCCCTTTAAAACGTTTAAAATTTCATTTAATACCATCATATTTTTAAAATCAATTCATATAACCTGAATTGATATGCATTATATCCAATTTCAAAAGAAATTACAAATTCAATGGAATTGATCTTTATGTTATAATATTGTGTATGAAATAATAAAAAAGAAGACAAAAAAAACGAAATTTGCTAACGTTAACGAAATAAAAATTAGGGTTGTTCTTTTTGAAAAAAAGTAGTTGAGATAAGGCAAAAGGTGCTAAACCTTAAAATAAGGCAGTGCTACCTTAATTCAAGCAGTGTTACTGTTCAACACAAAAATATATTTGGCTTGAGATCAAAAAAAAATTGATGTATGCTAATAGTAGACTAAAACTTCCAATGGTTTCGGTCACGGATTTATATTTTTTTTTCTTCAAAGGCGAGTGAAATAAAATAACTTATTTTATTAAATCTAAACTTCTTCTGACATAAAAATGGGGCATTACACACCAAATGTTCAACAAAAAAAACATCTGTCCCAACAATTTCTAAATAGTTGGTATTGGAGGGTGCTGTGGCTTAGTGGTTAGCGCGTTGGACTACTAGCCAGCAAGCCTGGGATCGATTCTCAGCTCAGGCAGAACAACATTTTTTTTCAGATATTTATTAGTTTCTATTTATAACTAATATCTATCGCAGCACCCTCATTCGTTGATAAATAGCACTAAAAACGTCAACGAAGTAAAATAATAAAATAATGGCTATTAAACACAGCTTCAAAAATAATTCGCCAGATCAATAACAGATGGCGATGCAACAACTGTACTCAAAATTATCAACACGCGCAATTACAGTGTTGCCATACTGAAGCCCTTCTATCTTTCAAATCTTTCATCTCTCTTCTATCCCCTTTCCGAAAGATGCATCACGGTTACATTAGTAATTAATAGGCAGCATTGCCTGAGTGTTGCTTCTTTAAAAAAAAAAAAAATTGTTGGTATAGATTTTTCCATTTTTCGAAACTTGGGCTTCGGAGGCCAAGGTTTTATACCCTACACCACTCTGTGGTACAGGCAGTGTTGCCATATATCAAGATTTCCCTTTTTTGCCAGTTTTTTGAGGTGCTAAAAAGATTTCAAGATTTTTTCTAAAAAAATAAGTTTTTTGGAAAATAATAAAGTTTTTTAAAGTTTTTCTTGTTGTTGAGTTGAGGGTGGGTTGTTCAAGCCTAAAAATAGGTAAATTTTTAGGCAAGTCCATGGCGCTCAGACTTAAAATAGTCCATTGTACCGTTTTTCTTAATTAGTTAAAAAATACAAAAAGCATAATTTTTTTTGTAAATACCCGAAATATTGGTCGTAGACCAAGCTTTTAGTATACCGACCGATTCAGAATCACTATCTGATTTGACTTAGCGTGTCCGTCCTTCAGTCTATGTAAACGGTTACAATTAAATACGTCTTTATTCTATGAAAATATGAGATATTCGATTACAATTTTGTTTTTAGCTTGGTAACCTTATTAAATCCATTTAAAATCAAACCATTCTTTGACTTGGTCGCCACATGAAAATTCCACACGATATTCACTTAAATCTATAAGTTGCCAACATAGATTAATTTTTCTCTTAAATTGTTGCTCTAATAAAAGATTTTACCACATATAGATCCAATCCGTCATATATTGTCGAGCATGCACCGGTGTTTGATATGTGCGTACTGTGTACAATTTTCTGAGCCTTCATAAGTTATGACTCTTTTAAGGCTCCAAAAAATTAATAGAACGCTCGACATTTGGATTCCTGAAAGATTCATGGTTGACTCTTAATTCTGGATATGTAAAAAATTCAAAATATGTTTTTTTGAACATTCATAAAAGAGTCAGGAAAGAATACTAACATATATTTTTCAGAATCTTATGAGTCATATAAGGCCCCTGTAGGTTAGTTGGTAGCATGCTAGCCTATGAAACAGGGGGTCGTGGGTTCGATTCCCACTAAGCCCTTGGTCGATTTCGATACAACGAGACGACGGTCATTGTAACCAGTTCTCGGTTAGGTTTAATTAATTACACCGCTCAACACTCATTTTCCGGTTTGAATTCTGATGATCAATTTTAGTAGACTTTGATCTCCTGATTCCAAATCTGTTCTCCAAATTTTCCCATCACGTCCAGATTTTTAGTTATTCACTGTTGAAAATGCGAAAAATTACGATTTTTTGCATTATATGAAAGCCTGCACAGCAGCCATTAAGTGGAATACAAATCTGGTATAAAACGCAAAAGTATAATTTGTCTATGGTCTCCAACATAGACCACAATTTTTTTCAAATTATTACGTTTGGTTGTGCTTTACTTGCGTTTTAAAATGATACTATTAAAATTTCCATTTTTGTAAAAAAGGTAAGGTAGATACCTTAGTTTTTTTTGATATTTTTTAAAGAAAAACTAAAAAAAATAAATATTTTACAAATTTAAGATTTCTGTGTTTTTTTTGTATACACCGGAAGCTATAGTTAATGGGTTTAAAAGTCTATAAGAAAGAATGAACTTCTGCCTAAATTTTTAGCTCATCACAGTAAAGATTGATCATCTGGTTTTTGATTTAGAGCCTTTTAAAAATGGTGCTTTTTCTAATTTTTTTCAAAGTGGTTTTTTAAAATACATGTTTGGCCAATAATAGTGCAACAACTTCAAATTTTTTTGATCATATATTTGAGATCATAGTTCAATTCTACTCTAACGCTTTATACCAGATTTTTATTCCACCCAGTGGCTGCTGTGCAGGCTTTCAAAAAAGGCAAAAATCGCGTATTTTCGCATTTTCAACCGCGAATAATTAAAATTCTAGACGTGATGGAAAAATTTGGAGCACAGATTTGGAATCAGCGAGTCAAAATCTTGAAAAATTTTATATCAAACTTCAAACCGGAGTCAAAAACCTTCGATTTGTTGAGCGGTGTATTCAGTCGGTCTATTGCAAAAAAGAAATCAACCAATTCTACTAAAATTTGATCTGTGTGGGTTTTCTACAATAAATAAAGATCTAACAAAAGATAGGTCCAATCGGTCCATTTGGATATGGGACCAATTTTCCGGAAATCCCTGGAGAAGGGTATCATATGATCGGTCTTGACTTTAACTTTATTACTCGTTTTTTTCTTTTTTAATTTTTTTAAAGTTTAGATGTTTTTGTATCCAGAAAAAATTCAGAAGCGCGTTTTTGTTTTTTTTTCGCGAAAATCGCATTTGAATATTAAATTTCATAGCAATGTTGTTCTTTGCTTCTACATATTTTCTTGTTTCAACATAGCAGACATTTGCAAAAATTTTACTCATACGCTATGCTTAAACAAGAAAATTTTAAAATTGTAATAAAATTTAATATTCAAATACGATTTTCTTGAAAAGAAAGTGGCCGTATTTTTTATAAATTGACTTTTTTAAAAAATGATAAATTTCATGACGGGTTCCTTAAATTTTTCAAAATAAAACTTTTTAATCTAAAGCTTGTAAAAATATACAAGAATGACAATTTTTTAGATTATGTTGCATTCCGTTTTAATTGGATTAACATGTAATCAAGGCAATTTGAGACAAATTTTATAATTTTTACAATGTTAAGCCACGCCTCCTCAGTAGGGTGGCCCAAAATTCCTTTTGCTTCGCTACAGGTAACAGTAACTAATATTTTGAGCCAAATTGCAGCACCCTACGACGATTAGAAGGGGATGCTGCACATGTGTTTGCAACCTCCGAAGAAATCTAAAAAAAAAAATTTCCATTCCTATAAATTACTACATGGAATGGTATCGCTACAAGAGCAAAAAGTCACATATGGCCATTTTGTCCTAAGGTTGTCAACAAAGGACAATAAGGACATTTTAGTTTCGATTAGGAAAAAAACAAAAATTTTTTTTTGATATTATACCCAAATTAAAGATATTTGTATTACCTTTCAAATGAACTTTATCGCAACTTAATGGTCCGCATAGTTTTTGAGTTACAGCGGTTTTAGTGAAATGCAGGGTTCCGCTTTTTTAATATGTATTTTTTTTTTTTTTTTGTTTAAGGACAAACTTTGGACAAAATGGCCACAAGTAAATTTTGTGCTCTTGTTACGCTAGCATTCCATATGGTTATTTTTAAGATTCCATTAAAAAAAATTTTAAGATTTCTTTGGAGGTTGCAAACACTTATGATAAGTTAGCATCCCCTTCCAATCGTTGTAGGGTGCTGAAATTTGACGCAAATTGTTCGTTACGAGGCCATCTATCATATTTTGAAATTTCAGCTTTTTCGTTTTCTACAATATATATTTTTTGGATTATAGCGACCTTGCAGCAAATGTGCAATATATAGACAAAAGTGGAAGCAAAAATTAGCCAAATCAGTATTTTCGTTCTGCGATTTTAGATACATCGAAAAAAGTGGGCGTGGACAATTTTCTTCCCGTTATATAGATATTTTGAAAAAAGAAGGCGTAGTCAGCCAAATTGGTCTAGACGTTCTATAATTTTTGACAAGAGACCAAATTTAACTGTATGTGTCTTTTTGTTTTAAAAAAATCATTAAACGAAAATTGTCCAAACTATGTATTTTATATATGAAAGGACTTCTGGAGATGTCCCGTGATTAAATTTGCAATAACTTTTATTTTTTGATTTTTATCAATAACAGTAAAAAATAACAGTTATTAAAAACTTTTTGTTCAAACAATCTAAAATAACTTTTATTTCATATTTGTTGGAGTAAATAACTGTTATAACAGTTATTTTTAAAAAAAAATCAATCAAAGTTTATATCTTTAAATCAATGATTGAAGTATTAGCTATCAATAGGATTCTTTTGCATGCTTTTATTTTAGTTTTATTGTAACAACTCATGTTTTTTAAGGCTCAAAGAGCTTTTGATAACAGTTATAAAAAATAAATGTTTTTTATTTCTGATATTTTGAACAGATATTTATATAAATCATTTGAAACTGTTATTTTTAATTTTTTTTTTGAAAAAATATTTTTAGACAGTAAAATTTTATTTTTTCAATAAATCTTATAACAGTTATGGTCTCTGTTTAAGAACCCAAGTGGACTATGACGTACATGAAAAAAAATAGTTAGCCAAATCGGCGCAGCCATACTCTGATTTTTTATAAATCGAAGAAAGTGGGAATATGAGGAATATTAAAAAAAACAAGTAAGAAAATTATAGTCGGTCAAGACCGACCATATAATACCCTACACCAGAGTTTCCCGGACCATGGGTCCCAAGTTCAAACATGGACTGATTAGATCTATATTTTGTCAAATCTTTAATAAGTGTAAAAAGCAATCACTAATCAAATTTGAGTGGAATAGGCTTCTTTTTGTTGACAATAAATCGCTTCAACTGAATATCGGGCGAAATTTCCACATGGGACCTAAGTCCAAAATGGTCCGATGATAATTAGATTTGATAAGGTTATTAAAGTACGCGTTTAACATACACAAACAGAATTTTAATTAAATATTTTCTATTTTCATGAAAATTGAGAGATTTATGTGAAAATCGGGAAGGTGGTTTGTATGGGGGCTCCTAGAAGAACTGGTTCGATTTCTTTAAAATTCGGAATGGTGATTTGTGTGTATAAAACATTAATTCCTGCCAAATTTTGAAAAGATACCTATTAAAATCAGTCATTTGAGCCAAACTAAAGAGGACCTTTGTATGGGGGCTAGGTCTAAATATGGACCGATTTTTTCCAATTTCAATAGGCTTCGTCCTTGGGCCAAAAGAGGCTTAAGTTTTAAATTTCAAGTCAATTGAATTGCGACCTGTATCGTGTTTACACCGTTTACATGGACAGACAGACGGACGGACGGACATCGCTTAATCGACTCAAAAAGTGATTCTAAGTCGATCGGTATACTTAAAAGTGGGTCTAGGACCAATATTTCGGGTAGTTACAAACATCAGCACAAACTCATTATACCCTGTACCACAGTGTGGTGTAAGGTATAATTATCCAAATCGTTGCAGCCGTTTTCCGATTTTATATAAATCAAAACGGTGGGCGTGGTCAATTCTTCTTTCCGTAAAAACCTAAGTTGGACTATGGCGAACATTATAAAGAACATTATGAATGTCAGTGTGTCCGTCTTTCAATGCAGGACACGATGGAGTCCAAAATAAAAAATCTTAAAGTCTGAAGTTTGGCGCAAATAGGTCTTATGGCCATATTCTGGTTAAGTTCTTTAATGATTAAAATCGGTTTAGGGTGGAAAAACTTCTCCTCTGAAGAAATAAACCTTTAAAAAAATGACTTTTTGTGTTTTTTTCATATTTTTGTCAAACAAACGCAACATTTTTATGTCAGAAGAAGTTCAAATTCCTCTATTTGGACATGGGGACTCAAAAGTTTGTTGGTTCGTGGATACCCGAGTAAAAAGATTATATATATTCATATAAAATTATATAAAGCCATCATATATAATCATATATAGTCTAATGCGAAAAATGAGTCGATAAAACGATATAAAAACTTATCAAATTTGATCAAATCTGATCAAATTTGATATAATTTTAATATAATTTTATATAGTTATATGCGAAAATTGGACCCTTTTTTGTATAAAATTGATGCAATTATATATAATTAAATATATTTATATATAAGAAAAAAATGTTTTCCCCTAAAACGCAAAAAATTGACAAAAAAAAATTTGTTTCCAGGACTTAAAAATTTTCAAAAATATTTAGGACTTTGAAAATTTTCAAAAAAAAAAACATCTGGACTTAGAAAAATTTTCAAAAGTTATATTAAATTATATGTAAAGGACTTAGATTTTTTTTTTAAATTTTACTCATATAAGATAACATATAATTTAAAAACAGTTGCATAAAGTTTTATATAAAATTTCTTCAAATATTTTTTTTTTATCAAATTTAATAAAAAAGAAGACAGAATTTTAAAGTTCATATGTAATTATATAAACGAACTTTAAATCATATGTTATTATATAAAAGTCAATATTTTCTGTTATATAATTTTATATAAGAAACAAATTAGAAGTGCAAATATATAAAATCACATATGATGCAACAAAAAATACATATAGTTTTACAAAATAATATATGTATATATAAAACTATATATAATTATTAGAGTGTCCCTTATTTTGGAAATGTTGGAAATGTTGAGACGGTACCCCCTCATTTTTTTCCTTTTGACTTAAAAATAACTCAGGAAAAATTTTACGCCCCTACGACCACGCCTTCCCTACGCGACGGGGCCGTAAAGAGCGGGGCCTTAAAAATCATTTTTCCATACAAAGCAAAAAAATTTTTTTTTTGATTTTAAATTTTTTTGTTATTAATTATAATATTACTTGGTTAGCTTATTCACGACAAAAAATTTGATTTTGGTGGGATGAGGCTTTCAGTTCTAAAAAATTTTTCGAAAAAAAAAATTTTGAGCTTTTGGGGTCCTACAGTAAAAATTTTTTAAGAAATATTTTTTTTTAGTTTTGACGAGCAACCATTTTAGTTGAATTGTTGCTTTTAATGATATATTTTCATAAAAAAATATTATTCCTATCTGTGACATCTTTATCGTGATCTAAAAAAGGTTAAAAAATGCATTTTTGATGTTTTTCGATACACGATCAAGATGTCACAGATATGAATAATATTTTTTTATGAATATATATCATTAAAAGCAACATTACAACTAAAACGGTTGCTTGTCAAAACTAAAAAAAAAAAATTTTTAAAAAATTTTTACTGTAGGACCCCAAAAGCTCTAAATTTTTTTTTTCGAAAAATTTTTTAGAACTGAAAGCCTCATCCCACAAAAATCAAATTTTTTGTCGTGAATAAGCTAACCAAGTAATATTATAATTAATAACAAAAAAAATAAAAGTCCAAAAAAAATTTTTTGGTTTGTATGGAAAAATGATTTTTAAGGCCCCGTTCTTTAAGGCCCCGTCGCGTAGGGAAGGCGTGGTCGTAGGGGCGTAAAATTTTTCCTGAGTTATTTTTTAGTCAAAAGGAAAAAAATGAGGGGGTACCGTCTCAACATTTCCAACATTTCCAAAATAAGGGACACTCTAATAATTATATATGATCTTTTTTACTCGGGTATATACAATTTTTTTAAGTTATGATAAAATTGTATTATTTAAACACAAGAATCATTAAAAATTCATTTGCCAACATCTATCGAACGAGGAAAGGTGACTTCCATCTTCCCAAAGGCCTCCCACCTACCCCACCGCCCAAAAACAAAACCCCACTGGATTTTTTTATAATTTGGAGGGTATAAAAGATTCGGCACAGCTCAATTTAACACTCATACTTGTTTAATTTATTTTTGGCCAAAGCAGTAATAAGATATTCAAAATTCAACTTATTCCACAAACCTTTTGGCTTACTTAAAGTGTACTTTCTTTTAATTGCTCTTATGCCAATTATATGTATGTAATTTAAAATTCATGTTCTCATGTTATTTTTAAATTAAAAATAAAATTGTTTTAACTAAAAATATAAATTTTTCAATTAGAATTATAAATTTGTAAATTAAAAATGTAAATTTTTATTTTTTTTTTTTGAAAATACAAAATTTTCAAAATAAAAGTTTTTAAGTTAAAAATTTTAATTTTTAAATTAAAAATAAAAATTTTTATATTAAAAATGTTAACATTTAATATAAAAATATAAATTTTTAAATTAAAAATATAAAGTTTAGATTTATAAACTAAAATTCCTATTAAAGTGATATAAAATATTTTCTAGCTGACTCTGGCTTAAAATTTATAAAATTTATTGCCGCAACTACAAAATTTGTTTTATAAGTGCTTCCCTAATATAACAAAAATATAATAATAAAAGAAGAACAAAGCAAACAACTCAAGTTAATGGATTAGAAAATCAATCAAATATAAATCATATGAGTTAAAATGATGAGATTGAAAATTAAAATCTTTATAAAAAAAAAAAGTTTTAACAACAAAATCACAATGGAACAAAAACTGGATAAAAAACGCCAGACAAAAAACGTCCAACATTTGAAAAAAAAAAAATTGTTAAAAGAAGCAAAAAAAAAAAAATAAACAAAACATAACAAAAAAGCAAAAACAAAAAAAACATTTTGGGGAAAAAATTTTTAAACAAAAATAAATTGCTTAGAAAGCTTTTACAAAAAAAATTGTGGCTGCATTACTCATGCCATTAAACTACACTCAAAGAAAACTAGTTATTTATAGGAGGGTTAACTGAACTCTGACAAAGTGTGGAAAATTTTTTTGGCATAATGTTAGTAAGAAAAGGGGTCTCCAACATATATTTTTTCGGAAAACTAATGTAATGTGTGTAATTTTACAAGATATTACAAATGGTAGAAAACGATTTGACTCGTGAAAATAGCACAATATGTTGCTGCCTTAAAATACGCAACAATAAAAAATGTGTGTAATTTTACACTATATATGTTAAATATTACAATATAACACAAGTGTGCTAACAAATTAGTTGTATATCAAAGTTTTTTTATAAAAATGTAAGTTCCCCTACTCTTTAAGACATTAAAGCCAAGTTTTTGGGATCACCGTTAAACTTGGTTTAGATAATCTTAAAACTGATTTGTTGTCGCAATTCCAATTTTTTTAACTAAACTTTAGCGGCACAATCTTATTTTGATTTAAATAGGTAAAAAGGTGTTTATTGTTAAAACATAATGTAAAGAGTTTCATACAACGTCAAACTAAGTTTAAACTTAATCCACATCCCAAAAACTCAGCCTGAGACTGTGTAATTAAAAAACAAATTTCTTTCAGTGTATTACTCTACTGTGTTACTGCTGCTACTGCATTATTTCACTAAGATTAAAATCCTCTTAAGCATTTGTAAGAAAAGTACTTTTTAAACGAATTATATGATCAAGAACACAAGAAAAAATAAAAAAACAACGAAAAATAGTAAACAAAAAAAAACACATGCTATTTTCCTCCATAAGATGCCCATCAAAAATGTAAGAAAAACAAAAAAAGAAAAAATGCTCCTGACATAATAAAACTTGAATATGTCATTTCAAATGATGTGTTTTCTACTTTCTTTCAAACGAACAAAACACCCTACGAATCAATTAAACTTTTAATAAATTTTTTGTGACACATAAAATGGTCAAACCACAGAATTTTCTTCTTGAAGTGACAAAATATTGCGACAAATTTGTAGATTTAAGTAAAACTTTTATTGATTCAATTAAAAAAGTAATCAATTCAATGAAAAAATTAATTATCTCAATTAATTTTGTAATCAAAACTACAAATTTGAAAAACGGTCCAAGTTCAAAAAATATTTTTACTGAATTAATAAATTTTGCTCATTGAATTAAATAATTTAGTTTTAATTTAATACAAAAAATGTCTCAGAATCTGACACGTTTTTCTGAAATTTTTTCGTCTAGAAAAATTCTCAGATTCTGAGAACTTTTTTAAAAAAATCTTATATTCTGAGACATTTTTCATATAGAAAAACTGTCAGATTCTGAGACTTTTTTCATATAGAAAATTCTCACATTTTGAGACATTTTTCATATAGAAAAATTCTGAGATTCTGAGACACTTTTCATATAGAAAAATTCTCAGATTCTGAGACATTTTTCATATAGAAAAATTCTGAGATTCTGAGACATTTTTCATATAGAAAAATTCTCAGATTCTGAGACATTTTTCATATAGAAAAATTCTCAGATTCTGAGATATTTTTCATATAGAAAAATTCTCAGATTCTGAGATATTTTTGATATGGAAAAATTCTCAGATTCGGAGTTATTTTTCATTCAGAAACATTTTCAGAATCTGAGACATTTTTCGTATAAAAAAATTCTCAGATTCTGAAACATTTTGATATGAAAAATATTCTCCGATTCTGAGACATTTTTTATATAGAAAAATTCTCAGATTCTTAGACATTTTTCATATACATACAAAAATTCTCAGATTCTGAAACAATTTTCATATAGAAAAATTCTCAGAATCTGAGACATTTTTCATATAGAAAAGTTCTCAGATTCTGAGACAATTTTCATATAGAAAAATTCTCAGATTCTTAGACATTTTTCATATAGAAAATTCTCAGATTCTGAGATATTTTTCATATAGAAAAATTCTCAGATTCTGAGATATTTTTCATATAGAAAAATTCTCAGATTCTGAGATATTTTTGATATGGAAAAATTCTCAGATTCGGAGTTATTTTTCATACAGAAACATTTTCAGAATCTAAGACATTTTTCGTATAAAAAAATTCTCAGATTCTGAAACATTTTGATATGAAAAATATTCTCCGATTCTGAGACATTTTTTATATAGAAAAATTCTCAGATTCTGAGACATTTTTCATATACAAAAATTCTCAGATTCTGAAACAATTTTCATGTCTCATTTTGATATGAAAAATATTCTCCGATTCTGAGACATTTTTTATGTAGAAAAATTCTCAGATTCTGAGACATTTTTTATATACAAATATTCTCAGATTCTGAAACAATTTTCATATAGAAAAATTCTCAGATTCTGAGACATTTTTCATATAGAAAAATTCTCAGATTCTGAGACAATTTTCATATAGAAAAATTCTCAGATTCTTAGACATTTTTCATATAGAAAAATTCTCAGATTCTGAGATATTTTTCATATAGAAAAATTCTCAGATTCTGAGATATTTTTCATATAGAAATATTCTCAGATTCTGAGATATTTTTGATATGGAAAAATTCTCAGATTCGGAGTTATTTTTAATACAGAAACATTTTCAGAATCTGAGACATTTTTCGTATAAAAAAATTCGCAGATTCTGAGACATTTTTCATATAGAAAAGTTCTCAGATTCTGAGACATTTTTCATATAGAAAAATTCGCAGATTCTGAGACATTTTTCATATAGAAAAGTTCTCAGATTCTGAGAAATTTTTCATATAGAAAAATTCTTAGATTCTGAGACATTTTTCATACAGAAAAATTCTTAGATTCTGAGACATTTTTCATATAGAAAAATTCTCAGATTCTGAGACATTTTTTATACAGAAAAATTCTCAGATTCTGAGATATTTTTTTTTACAAAAATTCTCAGATTCTGAGATATTCTTTGAAAAGAAAAATTTTTTTCATATAAAAGATTCTCAGATTCTGAGACATTTTTCTTATAGAAAAATCCTCAGATTTTTCGTATAGAAAAATTCTTATATTCTGAGACATTTTCCGTATAGAAAAATTTTTAGATCTCAAGAAATTTTTGGTATGGAAAAATTCTCAGATCCAAAGACATTTTTCGTATAGAAAAATTCGCAGATTCAGAGACATTTCTCATATAAAAAAATTCTCAGATTCTGAAACATTTTTCATGACCTGAAACATTTTTCAGAAAAACTATCATATTCTCAGACATTTTTCATATATAAAAATTCTCAGATTCGAGACATTTTTTATGTTGAAAAATTCTCAGATTCAGAGACATTTATCATAAAGAACAATTCTCAGATTCTCAGACTTTTTGATATAGAAAAATTCTCAGATTCTGACACATTTTCTGAGACATTTTTCATAAAGAAAAATTCTCAGATTCTGAAACATTTTTCATGATCTGAAACATTTTTCTGAAAAATTATCATATTCTGAGATATTTTTCATATAGAAAAATTCCCAGATTCTGAGACATTTTTTGAATAGAAAAATTCTCAGATTCTGATTGTGTGACATTTTTCGTAAAGTAAAAATTGTCAGATTCTTGGGAAATTTGTGTGGCTGACTATATTCTGTTTTAATGAATTTTACAAATATTTTGAAAGCAGGGTGTTATTTTAGTCGTTCTTGATCTTTGTTTAAAAGTTTTTTTTGTAAGAATTTTTTTTAGATGGAGGATATAAGCATGAAAACAAAATACATAAAAGAAAAACAACAAACAAACATAAGAAAAAAAAATAAACTTGCCAAAAAATTCTTTACAAGCCTGAAGCGGAAATAAAACTACTTACATCAGGAGCACTGCTGTGGCTCAATAGCCTTGCAGTTAAAGGCATTTAAGGATTTCTAGTTTGTTTTTGGTATTGTTTAGCAACAACACTTTAATTGTACACTACATGAACAGAGTAGCAGTAGTGGTAGTAGTGAAGTAGCTATAGTAGTAGTAGTAGTAGTTTTTATTTGTTGAGGAGTATTGTTTGTTTGGATGGATGGATTTGTTGAATTTTAGTTGCCAGTTAAAATGTATTGGTTGGTTTGCTCGATGACTGGCTGACTAACTGACTGACGGACTTGTACTTGTAGCTGTTGCAAAGGTTGCCTCTCAAAACAACAATAATAAAAACCATAAAAAAAAAGTTTTTATTTGTTGTTTTATTTAAAAGCAAACAATAATAGAAGCTGTTTTGTTTTGATTTTTGAATTTTTCTATCGAAAAACAAACAAATTTGGCATAAAGGAGAGTTGAAAGTGAGAGGACTATAAATAAAAAATAAAGAATTAGAAAAAAAAAATAAAAGAAAAAGAAAATCAGTTTATCAGAATACAAAAATATATAAAAAAAAATAAACTTAAGATTAAATCATTTTTAAAAACTATAAAACTACATTTCGGAAACGGAAATACATTAAGCAAAACATTTATACAAATGCATTTTCTTTTTTAAGGTCATTCAAATATATAATCACACACACATATACAGGCATGCTTAAATGAATAACCCACTGAACACTACACAAATTTTTAAATTTATACTATAGAAAAAAATTTCTATAGAAAAAATTTAAGAATTTTTCTATAGAAAAAATTTAAGAATTTTTCTATAGAAAAAATTTAAGAATTTTTCTATAGAAAAAATTTAAGAATTTTTCTATAGAAAAGATCTAAGAATTTTTTTATAAAAAAAATTTAAGAATTTTTCTTTAGAAAAAATCTAAGAATTTTTCTATAAAAAAATTTTAAGAATTTTTCTTTAAAAAAAATCTAAGAATTTTTCTATAGAAAGAATCTAAGAACTTTTTTATAGAAAAAATCTAAATATTTTTCGATAGAAAAAAATGTAAGAATTTTCTATAGAAAAAATGTAACAATTTTTCTTTAGAAAAAATGTAACAATTTTTCTATAGAAAAAATTGAACAATTTTTCTATAGAAAAAATTGAACAATTTTTCTATAGAAAAAATTGAACAATTTTTCTATAGAAAAAATTGAACAATTTTTCTATAGAAAAAATTGAACAATTTTTCTATAGAAAAAATTGAACAATTTTTCTATAGAAAAAATGTAACAATTTTTCTATAGAAAAAATGTAACAATTTTTCTATAGAAAAAATGTAACAATTTTTCTATAGAAAAAATGTAACAATTTTTCTATAGAAAAAATGTAACAATTTTTCTATAGAAAAAATGTAACAATTTTTCTATAGAAAAAATGTAACAATTTTTCTATAGAAAAAATGTAACAATTTTTCTATAGAAAAAATGTAACAATTTTTCTATAGAAAAAATGTAACAATTTTTCTATAGAAAAAATGTAACAATTTTTCTATAGAAAAAATGTAACAATTTTTCTATAGAAAAAATGTAACAATTTTTCTATAGAAAAAATGTAACAATTTTTCTATAGAAAAAATGTAACAATTTTTCTATAGAAAAAATGTAACAATTTTTCTATAGAAAAAATGTAACAATTTTTCTATAGAAAAAATGTAACAATTTTTCTATAGAAAAAATGTAACAATTTTTCTATAGAAAAAATGTAACAATTTTTCTATAGAAAAAATGTAACAATTTTTCTATAGAAAAAATGTAACAATTTTTCTATAGAAAAAATGTAACAATTTTTCTATAGAAAAAATGTAACAATTTTTCTATAGAAAAAATGTAACAATTTTTCTATAGAAAAAATGTAACAATTTTTCTATAGAAAAAATGTAACAATTTTTCTATAGAAAAAATGTAACAATTTTTCTATAGAAAAAATGTAACAATTTTTCTATAAAAAAAATGTAACAATTTTTCTATAGAAAAAATGTAACAATTTTTCTATAGAAAAAATGTAACAATTTTTCTATAGAAAAAATGTAACAATTTTTCTATAGAAAAAATGTAACAATTTTTCTATAGAAAAAATGTAACAATTTTTCTATAGAAAAAATGTAACAATTTTTCTATAGAAAAAATGTAACAATTTTTCTATAGAAAAAATGTAACAATTTTTCTATAGAAAAAATGTAACAATTTTTCTATAGAAAAAATGTAACAATTTTTCTATAGAAAAAATGTAACAATTTTTCTATAGAAAAAATGTAACAATTTTTCTATAGAAAAAATGTAACAATTTTTCTATAGAAAATAATTGACAATTTTTCTATAGAAATAATCTAAGATTTTTTCTATATACAAAATGAGACAATAATAATCAGATTATTTTCTCAGATTTTCTAATTTTTTCTAAAGAAAAATTCTTTGATTTTTTCTATAGAAAAATTGCCAGATTTGTTCTATAGAAAAATTCCCAGATTTTTTTCTATAGAAAAATTTGCCGACTTTTTTTCTATAAAAAAATTATCAGATTTTTTCTGTAGAAAAATTCCCAAATTTTTTTTATAGAAAAATTATCTAATTCTTTCTTTAGAAAATTTTATAATTTTTCTTAAGAAAATTTTTCAAATTCTTTCTATAGAAAAAATCTCAGATTTTTTATAGTTTTTTCTAAAGAAATATAGAATTTTTCTATAGAAATAATCTAAGAATTTTTCGATAGAAAAAAATCTAAGAATTTTCTATAGAAAAAAACGTAAGAATTTTTCTATAGAAAAATGTAAGAATTTTTCTATAGAATATATCTGATAAGTTTTCTATAGAAATAATTTTTTTTTCTATAAAAAAATTTTCTTATTCTTCTTAAGAAAAATTTTCTGATTTTTTCTATAGAAAAATTGCCATATTTGTTTTATAAAAAAAATTTCATAAAAAATTCTAAGATTTTTTATATAAAAAAATTATTACATTTTTTCTGTAGAAAAATTCACAAATTTTTTCTATAGAAAAATTCTCTAATTCTTTCTTTAGAAAATTCTTAAATTTTTCTTTAGAAAATTTTTCAAATTCCTTCTATAGAAAAAATTTCAGATTTTTTTTACAATTTTTTCAAATGAAAAATTCTAAATTCTTAGGTTTTTTTTATAGAAAACTTCTTAGACTTTTTCTATAAGAAAAATTCTTAGATTTTTTTTATAGAAAAATTCTTAGATTTTTTCTATAGAAAAATTCTTAGATTTTTCTAAAGAAAAATTCTTAGATTTTTTCTATAGAAAAATTCTTAGAATTTTTCTACAGAAAAATTCTTAGATTTTTCCTATAGAAAAATTCTTAGTTTTTATAAAAAAAAATCTAAAGAAAAATTCCCAATTTTTTTCTATAGAAAAATTCTCATATGCTTTCTTAAGAAAATTCTCAAACTTTTCTTTAGAAAATTTCTCAAATTTTTTTTTATAGAAAAATTCTCAGATTTTTCTATAGAAAAATTCTTAGATGTTTTCTATAGAAAAATTCTTAAATTTTTTCTATAGAAAAATTCTTAAATTTTTTCTATAGAAAAATTCTTAGATTTTTTCTATAGAAAAATTCTTAGATTTTTTCTATAGAAAAAATCTAAGAATTTTTCTATAGAAAAAATCTAAGAATTTTTCTATAGAAAAAATCTAAGAATTTTTCTATAGAAAAAATCTAAGATTTTTTCTATAGAAAAATTCTTAGATTTTTTCTATAGAAAAATTCTTAGATTTTTTCTATAGAAAAATTCTTAGATTTTTTCTATAGAAAAATTCTTAGATTTTTTCTATAGAAAAATTCTTAGATTTTTTCTATAGAAAAATTCTTAGATTTTTTCTATAGAAAAATTCTTAGATTTTTTCTATAGAAAAATTCTTAGATTTTTTCTATAGAAAATTTCTTAGATTTTTTCTATAGAAAATTCTTAAATTTTTTCTATAGAAAAATTCTTAGATTTTTTCTATAGAAAAATTCTTAGATTTTTTCTATAGAAAAATTCTTAGATTTTTTCTATAGAAAAATTCTTAGATTTTTTCTATAGAAAAATTTTTAGATTTTTTCTATAGAAAAATTTTTAGATTTTTTCTATAGAAAAATTTTTAGATTTTTTCTATAGAAAAATTTTTAGATTTTTTCTATAGAAAAATTCTTAAATTTTTTCTATAGAAAAATTCTTAAATTTTTTCTATAGAAAAATTCTTAAATTTTTTCTATAGAAAAATTCTTAAATTTTTTCTATAGAAAAATTCTTAGATTTTTTTCTATAGAAAAATTCTTAGATTTTTTCTATAGAAAAATTCTTAGATTTTTTCTATAGAAAAATTCTTAGATTTTTTCTATAGAAAAATTCTTAGTTTTTTTCTATAGAAAAATTCTTAGATTTTTTCTATAGAAAAATTCTTAGATTTTTTCTATAGAAAAATTCTTAGATTTTTTCTATAGAAAAATTCTTAGATTTTTTCTATAGAAAAATTCTTAGATTTTTTCTATAGAAAAATTCTCAGATTTTTTCTATAGAAAAATTCTCAGATTTTTTCTATAGAAAAATTCTCAGATTTTTTCTATAGAAAAATTCTCAGATTTTTTCTATAGAAAAATTCTCAGATTTTTTCTATAGAAAAATTCTCAGATTTTTTCTATAGAAAAATTCTCAGATTTTTTCTATAGAAAAATTCTCATATTTTTTCTATAGAAAAATTCTCAGATTTTTTCTATAGAAAAATTCTCAGATTTTTTCTATAGAAAAATTCTCAGATTTTTTCTATAGAAAAATTCTCAGATTTTTTCTATAGAAAAATTCTTTGATTTTTTCTATAGAAAAATTCTTTGATTTTTTCTATAGAAAAATTCTTTGATTTTTTCTATAGAAAAATTCTTTGATTTTTTCTATAGAAAAATTCTTTGATTTTTTCTATAGAAAAATTCTTAGATTTTTCTATAGAAAAGTTCTTAGATTTTTTCTATAGAAAAATTCTTAGATTTTTTCTATAGAAAAGTTCTTAGATTTTTTCTATAGAAAAATTCTTAGATTTTTTCTATAGGAAAATTCGTAGATTTTTGCTGTAGAAAAATTCTTAGATTTTATCTATAAAAAACTTCTTAGATTTAGTTTATTTCTATAGAAAAATTCTTTGATTTTTTCTATAGAAATATTTTTAAACTTTTTCTGTAGAAAAATTCTTAAATTTTTTCTTTCAGAAAAATTTTTAAATTTTTTATAGAAAACAAATTTGACTATTTTTTTATAAAAATTCTCAGATTATCTTTTAAAAAATAACTCTTGAAAAAAATGTGAGAGTTTTTCCATACAAAAAATGATTTCTGAATCTAAGATTCTGTAAAAAAGTGACTAACGTACATAATCTAACTAAAAAATTTTTATATACTGTGTTATGACAAGCATTTACATGTTTAACATAAAAATTTTTGTGTTTTGTCTTAAACCTACTAAGTATAGTAAACAATTTTGTTTATTATAAGAATATATCAGAATTCGTTTATCAAACAAAATAATTTTATGAATGTTTTACAACTTTAGATGGCATTAATTAAATTTTTCAAGATATCGTGAAAATAATATTTTTTTGGAGGCGTTAAATTTGCAATTTATTTAATATGTTATATCAATTACATTTGTATTTAATTCTATTAAATTTTTAAATGATGTTATTAAATTTTTAATTAATTTTTAAAAAATTTTAATGAATTTTTATTAATTTTATTAAATTTTTAATTAATTTTAATAAATTTTTAATTATTTTATTAAATTTTTAATAAATTTTATTAAATTTTTAATTAATTTTATTAAATTTTACATTAATTTTAAATTAATTTTAATTAAATTTTTAATTAATTTTATTAAATTTTTAATTAATTTTATTTAATTTTTAATTATTTGCCAAGTAGCGAAACTATTTTCAATTTATTTATGAAATCATAAGAAAAAAAAAACAATTTTACTAAAAACAAAATACGACCCAATTAGTGTAATAACATTTTTAATTATTTTTGTTAAGATTTTTATTAATTTAATTAAGTTGTTAATTAATTTTATTAAATTTTTAATTAATTTATTAAATTTTTAATTAATTTTATTAAATTTTTAATTCATTTTATTAAATTTTTAATTAATTTTATTAAATTTTAAATTAATTTTATTAAATTTTCAATTAATTTAATTTTATTAAATTTTTTATTAATTTAATTTTATTAAATTTTTTATTAATTTTAATAGGTTTTTAATTATTTTAATAAATTTTTAATTAATTTTATTAAGTTTTTTATTAATTTTAATAAATTTTTTATTAATTATATTAAATTGTTAATTAATTATATTAAATTTTTAATTAATTTGATTAAATTTTTAATTAATTTTATTAAATTTTTAATTATTGGCCCGGAAGCAAAATTATTTTCAATTTATTTATGAAATCATAAGCAAAAAACAATTTACTAAAAGTAAAATACGACCCAATTAAATTTTTAATTAATTATATTAAATGTTTAATTAATTTTATTAAATTTTTAATTAATTTTATTAGATTTCTAATTAATTTTATTAATTTTTAAATTATTTGCCCAGAATCAAAATTATTTTCAATTTATTTATGAAATCATAAAAAAAACAATTTTACTAAAAGTAACATACGACCCAATTTGCCATTAAATAGTTAAATTTTAGTATTCCCTCTTCAAAACGTTTCTATTGTACCAGCACATTTTATTTCACAAAAATTTTAAATGCATAAAACAAATCATTTTCCTTTGTTTGAAAATTTTCTTACAAAATGTCTACAAACAATTTTTGGAAGAAAAAAAAAAACATTTTTTTTATGTTAATGGTGATGGCGATGATGAGGATGATGGAAATGGAAATGTTCCATAAGTACGAGTACAAAAATGCATTTTAAGCAATTTCCTTTTACATTTTACTTAACACAATTGTAAATACACATAAGAAACTTTTCTTTTTATTCTATTTCTATTTACAAATCTACAATAGAGTTTATATGAGGTATTCAATTTTAAAAAAATTGAATAAATAAAAATTTATTTTATGAAAAATTTCAATACTTATTGAAAAATTTAAAAACGAAAATCAACATGTAGCTCAAGTTACTAGAACTAAAAATTATATGTTAAAAATGTCAGCTGTCAGCTAGACACTGAATACCTCTAATATTTATTATTTCTGATGCGCTAAACACGATTATCAAAAAAATTTTAAAATCGGTCGTACGGTTTTCGAGATATCGCCTTTTGAAATTATAAAGAAAATCTCAAATTTATTTTTCCTTGACCCTTAAATGAACCTAGACGCAAACTTTTATCAAAAATTAATTTGATCAAAATCCGATCATTTTAATCCGTGGCGCTTTTTGATCAAAATTTGTTTTTTTTTTTAGAACATTTTTACCAAAAACTCTAAACTTTGGTTAAAGAGCGCCAAGGGGTAAATGGTCTGATTTTCCTCAAACAAAGTTTAAATGAAAGTCTATCTCAATCTCTATGAAATAGGCAATGGAAAAAAAATTTTTTTTTTTTTAATATCTTGAACGTATTTCCATTTTTGGAATTTTTTTTTTTGACAAATTCAAATAGCAATATCTCGAAAACCGGTCATCCGATTTTAAAACTTTTCGTGTTCAGCGAATCAATATTAATAAATGATGATGGATCGCATAACATGTTTATTTTTTAAATACCTTTTGTAAAAATTTTTCAAAAATCCAAAACTTTGATCGGTTAATTTGATTCGATTACCCTCAAATTTGTACAACATAAGGAAAACGGAAAAACAAAAGAAAAACTTTTTAGTTATACAAACAAAAAATCCACTCTTACATGTGTAAGAAACTAATAAAAAATGTTGTTCTCTTTAGATTCCTTTCAAGCTATTTGTAGTATGTAGGATTTTTTTTTGTTAAAATTTGCTATGAAATACCTCATCATCATATGCATATTCGTACATATCATCATTATTCTCAAGAAATATGGAAAATGTTTGCAAATATGTATACATGTTATGCATTTTATAGTTAAATGCATTTTACTATTATAATATTAAATATGAAAATTCCAAAATTTTGAGCATTTGAGAAAAGTTTTGTTAAAAAATACTTTCTAATTTTATATTACCTTCAACATTTTTAAAGAAAATCAAGTGAGAGTTTTAAATTCGGTCATGTTAAATCTTTGGTACCCTCAATTTATAAAAAAATCAGGAAAAACAACGTCTCGAACATTATAACAACTAGAGAGAGGAACATTTTTTTGGAATACACGAGAGATCTCCGAGTAGAGTATCCAAAAAACCGCCGATTGGGGGGGTGGCAAATTTCGCTCTCGGATATGTGTTTAAAAATTCATTCGTATGCTTTTTGTACTAAAGAAATGCAAGTTTATCATAGTTAAAAATTTTTTTTTATTCTGCGCCCATAAAAGGGGGCCGGACCGAAAAAAACGACATTTTCTAATTCTCACACTCACAAAATTATGTAGGTAAATTCCAGTGAATATTCACTTAAAACAAATGAACTTTTATTTAAAAACCATTCCAGTGTTTTTTCTTTTAAAATAAAACACAATACAGTCAATTTTAAATGTTAATTTAATGACTAACCAAAACATTAAAAATCTAGTGAATATTCAGTTACAATTTTGTATTGAAAAACAGTAAAACTATAGAAGAAATTTTTTACTGCCGAAATTAAATGTAACAGAAAATTCGTTTTTAATACAGTAAATTATTTTTTTTTAAACTACAGAAACAGTAAAAAATAAGAAGTCCATAATAAAATTAATGATTTTTCTTTTAAAATAACTTTACTGATTACTTTTTAAAATAACCTACAAACAGTTAATGACATAATTTTCTTAGTGCAGGGCCCAAATGCAGGACTTTGAACTTCTTGTAGCATAAAAATGTTGCATTTGTTAAACAAAAAGACAAAGAATTATGTAAAAAAATGATATTTTTCAGAGGTTGCACAGTGCGACATTTGGCCAATCTAGGTGGACAAAAATATAAAAATAAAAGTTGGCGAATTGTTATAATTTAAATGAATGTGACAGCAAACAATCCATGTACTATGGAAATAATCATAATATGACGAAAAAAGTGTTGTTTCATTTGATACAGGAGTTTAAAGTCACATCTTGTAATAGACTTTTGAGAAATAAAATATATTTTTGAGCACCATCCCAACTTCAAACACTTATAACTTTTTTGTTGTTGGAGTTATAAGTCCATTTTTTGTTTTAAAATACAGCATTTTTAATCTAGTTTTTAAATCCGTGCTCATTTTTCAATTTAATCGAAAACTTATTGTTGTAATTTATTAAAAACAAAAATTTTAAATTAAAAAAAAAAAACAAAAAAAACGGAAACTTCGTTGGAATAAAACTATAGTTTCCTCACGCTCCCTCACACGATCTATACATGTGGCAGGTGTTGGAATGTCTCTAGTAAGAGATTAAACCATGTTTGCTGGCGATTTTTTGCGATTTATAGAGAATTTTAAAGTTTAGTGAACGTCTAAAATGGACTTTTTGCTTGATTTTTTTTTTAATTCCAGAGACTTTTAGTTTTAAACTATATTAAAAATACACTTATATTGCACATAAAACTGAAAAATTATGTAAGAATACATTATAATATAAAATGTAATGTGTTATTACACCAAACCCTTGTTTAACGGCATTACATTTTTTTAACGATGTTTAGTTTTTGTATAAAATATGGGAAAATTGGATAATTGTTAAATTCGTAGAATTCGCAATGGAATTAAAATAATGAAAACCAAATAACTTCAATTTTTGGTTTGAAATTCTAAAATATGAGTGATACAAATCACACGATTTCAATAAATTACTGTACTGCTATTTCTATTGTAAAATCTTTTTGTGTGTAATAAATTTATAAAACTGCAAATAGTGGGTGGACCACGCCCCTTTTTGTTACAGTATAGAGTTAATTTTACAATGTACATAAGTAAAAAAAGGAAATCTAGCCGAAGGTTGTCCAACACACCTAAAACACCTGTTATAAGAAAGTGGGCGTATACCGCCCATCAATAATTCTATTCGAGGTTATTGTGTACAATTTTTTTTTTACAAAATGGTACACAAATAATAATTTTTTTTACAAAATTTCATAAAAATTCTTCAAATTATTTAAGCAATTTCTTAAAAAATAGTTAATTTCCCAAAAATGGGCGTGGCAATTGTTCGATTGTTCCAAATTTTGTTGTCAATATTAGTTATGTCCTACATTATTATCAAACCAAATTTCAAGCCAGGATCTTTTAAATTAGATTTTTGTCCACCTAGATTGGCCAAATGTCGCACTGTGGGTTGGCTTAGTTCTTCAAGGGGGACTCGTTTTCTCTTGGTAAGATTTTGCCCATTTCCAAAATTAACCTGCCTAGGACCATAAGACATATTCGTGCCAAACTTGTGGAGTCTAGCTCTTTTATTTTGGACTGTATCGTGTTAACTACAGACGGACGGACGGACATCGCTAAAATATCACTGATCAATAATATAAATACTTTATGGGGTCCCCGACCGATATTTCGATGCGTTACACACGGAATATCAAAGTGAGTATACCCTCATTATATTATAAAATAATGTTTTAGAAATAAAAAGCAATTTTTGAGTTCTGGTTGTGTTAGAGATTTTTATTACACTGTTCGACACCAAAAACCACCCAGTGAAATGTCTAACTGTCCTTATAGATTTTGGTCTTCTGATTCCAAATCTGTCATCCAAATTTTTCTAGCACGTACCGTTTTTGAGATAATCGCTGTTAAAAATTAAAAAAATCAATATTTTAGCACTTTTGGGGGTCCACTGTTACGTATTCTTACGTTTCTTCTACAAAATAGGACTTGATGTTATATAAAATGGACCTCCTCATTCCAAAATTGCAATCCGAATTTTTCTAGCATGATCCGTTTTCGAGATATTCACTTAGGAATATTTAAGTGTGATTTATAAAGAACTAGCTGTTTTGCGCCCGGCGTTGCCCGGGTTAAAAAAAAATATTATACAATGAATTCGTTTTTTTATTAGCGTTTATCGACTGCTTCAAAACTTTTCACTGGTGAATATTTTTTTTTTATTTCGCTTAGAGACGTGTTTGGAACAGTTGCCTTTTAGGGTTAACAACAATTTTTGGAATCCTGTTTTTACCTGAAATTCGGGAAGCTCCGAACAAAGTGAAAAAATGTTTAATTTTTTACTGAAAATATATTTAAATATTAGGACATTAAGCCGATGACCTTTTTATTTATGTTTTGTTTTTGTCTAACGCATTGTATTTTTTTTCACGTTAAAACGTAGAGAAATTCTGTTTCGAAGAAAATTTAGTACTGGTGAAAATTTTAATAACATCGGGTTCGTGTTTCAGTTTGATTACGGAACATGCAGAAAAAACTTTCAGTACATTGCAAAAGGTGTGGAAATTTACACCTCTTTGTACAATCGCCCGTTGGTACAGACAAAAAGTTCCCGCCTCGTTTAGTACTATTTTGTTCAAATCGGTTTAGTCTTTGACCTGTAATTAAGAAACAGGCAGAAAATACTTTCAGTATAGTAAAAATCAATTTTATCTCATAGTTTCCGCCTGGGATAGTATTTTTTGTGTTAAAAATTTGATTAAAATCGGTTCAGCCGTTTATGCGTTATTACCGAAAAGGCAGAATAACGTTCCATAAAATAAAAAGGGACGTGTCATTTTAAGCCCCTTTGTGCGATTGCTCTTTTTGAAGCCTATAGTTCCCGCCTCGGTTAATACTATCTGAGGTGAAAATTTCATGAAAATCGGTTCAGCCGTTGTCCCCTGATTGCGGAACAGACAGACGGACAGACAGACAGACAAACCAACACTCATATTTATAATATTAAATAGGGATTAAAGTGCGTAACAGTGGAGTTAAAGTCCTTTAAACGCCAATATTTCAAAAACGGTACGCGTTAGAAAAATGTGGATGCCAGATTTTGAATCAACAGGTCTCATTTATACTTAATCCAGTCCTATTTTGTGTGAGCAACATAAAAATACGTTACAGTGGAGACCTAAGAAGTGCTTAATTAGTGGTTTTCTTAATAAGTATTCAAATGTGAATTTTCTTAAAACTTACGTGACAGAAAAATTTGGAAGTCAGATAGGAGTTTAACAGTGTTATTTTCAATAAAATTTGATAATTTGATTTTTGTTGAAAATTCACGTTCGATTTTTGCAATTCTTAAAATTCTTCGACCAAAATCGCTGCCAATTTTTTCTATTAATTACAAAGTGACACCAACACAGAAAAAATTTGAAACGAATTTCAATCAACAAAAACGCGGATTCAATCAATTTTTTGATTGAAATTCCTCCAATTAAGAAAATTGTTATACCAATCATCAAATTGTAGGTGATTGATTGAAATTTTTTTCAATCAAACATTTTTTTGATTTTGATAAAAAATTTGATCAATTTTTTATTTAAAGTCAATCAAACAATGATTGATTTTACAAATGAATTGTAAGGTTATATCAAAATTATCAAAAAAATAATCTTTTTTACTTTCCTATATGTTCCAAACAATAAAAAAGTAAAACCTGATTATTTTGTATATTTTTGAATTACTCTACTCAAATAAATTAAACCGAAAAAAAATTAGGTATGTTGAAAAAAAATTTCAATCAAAACATTGATTGACTTATTTAAATTTTGTTGATCAATAGATTTAATTGAAAATTTTTAGCCAATAATTTTTTGTGTGAATGTTATTGGCTATTTAAAAAAAAAAAAAAACCGGTTAAACCGACCCAAAAACACCGGTTTTTCGAATAACCGAATTTGAATAAAAACCGAAACCGGCCGGGTTTTTGAAAATGAAAAAACCGGTCCACCGGTTTTCGGTTTCGGTTTTGGATACTCTATCTCCGAGATATAGCTTTTGAGTTCAAAATAGCACTAAAAATGCTAAAAATTGCACATCTTGACTTAAAAATGTGGGAACCACGTAAAGCTCGGTAAAAGCTGCCAATACGATAAAAATCACAAAAGCAGTGATGTCGGGCTTGATCATAGAAACATTCGTGTACCCGAAAATAGCCTTTGAAATGCTAAAATACACATTTTGGACATTAAAACGTGGAAGACGTATATAAAAATTGACTTACGATCCCATCTCTTATTAATTCCTTCCACAAGGTTAACGGATCGTTCATATCCTCCAAAATCTAAATAATATGGTAAAATATTTGCCGTCACCAGTGGCATCCTAGGACAAGTACAAATATTTAAATATATATTTTACAAAATGTATCCTTTAAAACTTTGAAGTCCATTTAAAACGAAACAGGATCACGAAATAAAAAACTGTAAATGCAGTTTTACTTCATTTGATCTCAACATTCAGACGTATATCATCGAGTTTATGTTTAATATTGGCTGTCGGACGGTGTTATACATATAACGGTTGGTTATTACGGTCATTTGACCCAAATCTAAAGGCGTTTGTTTGTTGCAGGTAAATCGAATTTCCTGTGTATATTTTTTGCACAAATTTGAAAAAAATTCTTAAACATATTTTAATTTTTTAATTAAATTGATTTTTAAGAAATCTTAACAGTAAATTTCAAAAAATTCTTTGCATGCTTCTTTTTGGCATTTCAGTCATTTTGTGCATTATTTCCGCATACATATTTAATATTGCTGCGCCTTTATTTTTTTTAAATACTACACAATTTTTTTGTTAATACAGAAGATGATTCCAATAAATTTAATATGCAAGGCACCACTATATATTGAGATGATGTGTATTTAGAATTTTAAATTTGAAATTATAAACCAATGGCTAATTGAATTAAAATCCAGTAATGATGAAAATGATGATGATGATGTTGATCACAGAGGCTATGTATTGTTGTTGAAATATTTATTGTAATCAGGATTAGTATTAGTTGCTGTTGATGGTACTGCTACTGCTGTTTCTGTGGCTGATATTTAATAAACAACAGTGAACAAGTTGTTCTATACAAACAATTGTGTTTCACGTTTTTCTACAATAGAGTGGCGGTAATAAAAATTTAAAAATATTTTGAGTAGATTTATTCTGGATCGAGGTCATATTTCTTTATTAATTACACCATGATATTCTCATAGAATAAATTTTAAAACCATTGTTTTTCTGTGTTTAAATTTATTTAAAGCAATATTAGTACGCTTCAAAAAATCGTTCGTGGTAAATTTTCAGATTTTGTGATGACCCGTTCAAAAGATATCGACTTTAAAAAATTCGGAGCTTGTTCCTTTTTCAAAAAAATACTTTTTTCCTGAAAAAGTACTTTTTTTTAAAGATACTTTTCTTAAAAAGTGCTACTTTTTCTAAAACAGTACTTTTTCTATTTTTCCTAAAAAAGTTATATTTTTCTAAAAAAGTACTATTTTCTATAAAAAAAAAGTACTATTTTTCTAAACAAGTACTGTTTTTTCTAAAAAAGTATTATTTTTTATAAAAAAAGTACCATATTTCTAAAAAATTTTAAAAATTTACACATCCTTTTTTCGAAAAAAAAAAAAAATTTCAAAAAAGTACTTTTTATCAAAAAAGTACTTTTTAAAAAAAAAAAGTACTGTATTTTCTTAAATAATACTTTTGAGGAAAAAATTACCATTTTTTTAAACAAGTATTTTTTTCCTGAAAAAGCACTTTTTTCTAAAAGGTGCTATATTACTTTTCTAAAAAAGTGCATTTTTTATTAAAAAAAATATTTTTTTTTCTATTTTTGCTAAAAAAAGTACTATTTAAAAAAAAAAAAAATAATTTTCCTAAAAAAGGATTATTTTTCTAAAAATAATTTTCTATTTGTCTAAAAAATTTAAATAATTTTCTTTTTTAAAATAGTACTTTTTTCTAAAAAAATCCCTTTTTTCTCAAAATAACTTTTGTTTCCTAAAAAAAATCCCATTTTCTAAAAAGTACTTTATTGTCAAAAAAAAAAGCTTTTTTTTCTAAAAAGTGTTTTTTTTTTTTTTTCAAAAAAGTACTTTTTTCTAAAAAGTACTATATGTTCTTAAACAATACTTTTGAGAATTAAACAACTATTTTTTTAAATAAGTCCTTTTTTCGTGAAAAATTAGTTTTCTTTAAAAGTGCTTCTGTTTCAAAGAAGTACTTTTTTTCTAAAAAAAAAAACACTTTTATTTTATTTTTCCTAAAAAAGCTATTTTTTTTTTTTAAAGTACTATTTTTCTTAAGAAAGTACTATTTTTTCAAAAATGTACTTTTTTTTTCTAAAAAAAAAGTTATTTTTTTCTAAACAAGTACTATTTTTTCTAAAACTGTATTATTTTTTTTAAAAAAAGTACTATTTTTCTTAAAAAGTACTATTTAAAAAAAAAAAAAATACTTTAATTTCTTAATCAAGTATTTTATTTCTAAAACAATTATTGAAAAAAAAAAATCTGAAATGTGCCACGAGCTCATAACTGGTACGTGTCACATGTGCCATGTGCCCTTGTATGGCACACGGCACATTTTAGACGTTTCAAATGTGACATGTTCCGGTAGCATAGCACATACTAGGGCACATGACACATGAAAAATGTGACGTGTGCCATACTGTGCCATACTATGGCACACGTAGCACGTATGCCAGGACACATGTGACCACATTCCATCACATGACCCATCGGAAAAAAAATTTTGAACCGCCCCTTTTGTGGAAGATATAAAAAATTTAAGAAATAATGATTAATTGGATAAATTAGTTTGCAAGAATCATAATAACCGACCCCCCCCCCAAAAAAAAACACACCTGGATTTTTTGTTTAACATTTTAGAGGGTATAAAATATTCGGCACAGCTGAATTTTACACTCTCACTTGTTTAAATATAGTTATTTTTAAATTTGTTTCATTAAATCAGCGCCTACCTGCTCAATGGTGCGTTCAAGAGGGGTCATTATTGAGATTTTTTTAATCCAAACATTTTCTCAGAACCCACCCTCTATCTTCAAACCTTAAGGCGGTCCACATAATTTTTTTTATATTTAAAAATCTGTTTCATTAAATAAGCGTCTACCAGTCCTATGGCAGTTCACCGGTCCAATGGTACGTCCAAGAGGGGTCATTATTGAGATCGACCCCCATTTGTTTTTTATCCACCAACATTTTTTTAATACATAACTACGCCTTATTACCACTCCCTATGTGGGCCCCCCACTCAAAATTCCAATTTTTTATTTTGATCCCTTTGTAATTTATATGGGAGCCATCTTAGGGACTGGAGGTATATTGTGTACAAATATTGACGGGTAAAAATTAGAGGGGTCACTAAAGACCCCTCTAGGGCACATCTAATAAAAAAAATTTACAGAATATAAAAAAAAGATTATGGGGACCGCCTTAAGGGTTTAAGATAGAGGGTAGGTTCTGAGAAAATGTTTGGATTAAAAAAAAAAATTGTGGGCCGATAGTGCATTTGACTAATCTAGGGGCACTCTTGGGGCAGTTTGAGTGCTTGGAGCAAATTATTAAAAAGCTCTCTAATGAATTGGCGATAGAGTTTTGAAAAAAATGTTAATAGGTAAAAATTTAGTGGCGGTCGGTTTAGCTGTTGACCTCTCTAGGTCGCACCATTGTAGCAATAGACCTAATTTAAAAATTGAAAAACTGAATTTTGCTTTTGTTAAATGAAATGTTAAAAAAATGTTGAGGTGTACTTGAGTCATATTTAAGTCGGGATCGCCATTACAACAGACACATTGACATCGCCAGATCTACTGAAAATCAACAGAGGAACAAGTGAAATGATCAGAGAACAAGGATCAAGCTTATTTTTGTAGGGAAAAATGGTTTGTCGCGAAATTTAGCTTTGAACAATTTGTTATCCTTGGGATTGAATTATTTGTATTTTATTATGGAAGTATTGAAAGATTTAAAAAAAATTGAAACACTCCACTTTGAAAAGGAAGCACCAGTTTTCTTGCTGTGGCATAATATTACACATTTAAGTCATTGCCACCCTAATCTACACACAGTTTGATTTTGAAAACTAAACAAGAGTTGTACAATAAACCAAACGTGCTTAAATAAAATTTTGTTAAAAAACAAAACGAAAATAACATAAATGTGCAACGATGAATGAATGAATAAATCTAGTGTATAAAAATGTTTAAGAATGAGTAGAATAAATATTTATTTATTTGAAATAGAATACAAAATCAGTCATATTTTTAAATATTTAAGTTAAAATTAGCAAGAACATTTAGTGAAACAAAATGTTCTTTTGTGCGAATTTTTTCGATGTTTAGCAAGTTTCTTGTAAAACTTTGTCAAATTCTAATTACTCCCGTTCGAAAAAATACTTGCTTTATCAATTCTACATAAAATATTTTTTAGTTGATTATCGTCTTTAAATTTCACGGCTGTAAGCAAAATCGCCCAAAAAAGAAAATGAAATTTCGCCCAAAAATTGTTCATACAAATTTGGACATATTTCATAATAAAAGTTACCCAAAATTTTTGGGCACATTTTCATAGTTTTTGGGCAAAATTACGTAACACATTACGAACAACTGCCCAAAAATAAAATATGAAAATTTCTCCATTTTTAGTTTAGTTTGAATTTTTGTCAAAATCTTAAAATGTCAAAACCAAAATAAGTTGCAATGAAACAGCCAATAGAAAAATTAAATACCCTACATAGTGGAACAACCTAAAACAAATAGTTTATTAAAGACAAAGGTTCTGGGTAGGATCGAATTGACAACCTCTGCACTTACTTCCAGATTATCACATTTCATACTTATCTTCAGCTGTCAGTAGAAAATCAAAAATTTTGCATTTGGGCGATTTTTTATGAAATTTTTTGGGATTTTTTTTTTTGGGCGATTTTGCCTACAGCCAAATTTCACAAAAAAAAATAATTAATTTTAAATTGAAATTAATTTCTTAAACTTAATTTCTGCATTTTTTGCCAAATGCATGTAACTTTTACAATTTTCAAGGGGTTTTTCAGATTAATCAGATTGAAAAATATTGGATGGCGAATTAATAAAGTATTAAATTTGCGTTAATTTAAAAGTAAAAAATTTAAATCCTTAAATTTTGTCGGCAGATATTTTTATTTATGTCAAACTACTTTTTTAAATATGCACGGAAAAAAATATGGAGGAAACAAATTTGAGTAATCACTTGTTTAACTTAATAAAAAAAATTTGTAATTTTTTAACTGATGCAATTAAAAATTTACTCAAACATTTTAAAAACAATTTAAGTAAATAATTTAATAGTTTTTTTATAATTTTTGTTTAAACTCTCATAGTTTTTTTCTCGTTTAGTTTATAGTTTTTTGTATATGTATATGAAAGTTTGTAATCGTCTTTATAAAATTGCCCTATGTCTTTGAGACATAAATATGTTTGGTAAAGATGAAAAAAAGTTTTTTGTTTTTTTTTTTTTTTTTTGTAAAAAAAAAATTCAAACTTTTTTTAACTTTTTATAAAAAAATAAATTGATAAATTTTAAGTAAATTTTTAATGGTGTCAATTAAAAATTTACTCAAATTTTTTGGCAAACGTTTAATAAATTTTTATTAAAAATTAACTCAATACTATTAAATCGTTTACTGGTGCAAAATTGTTGAATATCGTGAATCGAACAATATTTCAAATTTTTTTAAACTGTTGTTACACTCAACTCAATAAACAAAAATTAAATGTCAATTTATTAATGTTCGACCGCGATATTTTCAAAAACGGCTCTTGCGAAGATTTTGATTTTCATATAGTAGTGAGGCACCCCAGATTTGTAATCAAGAAAGAAATTTACAGTGTTTGCAACTTGAGGTTAAAGTTAGTTCGGCCGAGGCGTAGAGCTGCAAAACTATCGATGGTGCTATCGATAGTATCGATAGTTTTATTTTAAAAGGACTATCGATAGTTTTTACCCAATAGCGATATTATCGCCGAAAAAACATTAGCTTCAAAAAGATTGTCACTTGATGAAAAATTAATCAAAAAGTGAACAGTTCTTAAAGTCTTTATATCATTTTGGAATAATTCTACTTTTTAAAGTATTAAAGCAATGATAGTAATCTCGTGTTAATGTTATTGCGAAATTTATGGTCCGAAAATGACAAGAACGGCATGGTGGAAGATCGCCGAAGTGATTTAAAATAGACTGGAATGGCTGTGAACGGCAAAAACTGTCATTTGTGTGTTCAGAAGTACCAAGTTGCAATGAAAAAAACGTAATTTTAAACAAAATCTTACAATTCTTTAAAATATCCGATACTATCGATAGTATCGATAGTTTAAAAACAAACTACCGAAAATATCGAATGGAACGACTATCGATAGTTTTGCAGCTCTACCGAGGCGTGTTTATTTAAGTAAAAACACTTTTTTAAAAAGTTGAAAATTTGGATAGTTGGCAATATCTTAAAAACTGATCTACTTTGAAACTTTAGACTTAAATTTTGGATTTACCGTGAGATTTTATATGGAAAATAAATGCAAAACGTTGTGAATAAAAATCTTTGCAAACTACACAGAAAAAATAAAAAAAAAAAATTGAGTAAATTTTTTATGCCACTGAGTAAAAAATTACTCAATTTTGCACCAGTAAACGATTTAATAGTATTAAGTGAACTTTTAATAAAAATTGTTAAATCCTGAATAAAAAATTTTAGTAAATTATTAATTCACACAATTAAAACTTTACTTAAAATTTTTCAATATTTTTAAGTAACTTTTTAATTGTGTCAAGTAAAAATTTACTCAAAATGTTTCAATTTATTTTTTAAAAAAGTTTTGAACTTTTTAAAAAAAAAAATGATTTTCAAACTTTACCAAATATTTTTTTTAAATTATTGTTTCTGTAAAGACAGTCGAGCTCAGGCTCTAATTATAATTATGTATTATAATTTTTTGATTTGTTATATATGGTTTTGAATTGAGAAAAGTGTGAAAGAAAAATTTTTTAATTTTTCTAAAAATTTAAGACACCCTGGTTTGTTTCTTACTAGTTTCATATTATCCAGTTATAATAATCTTCAGAAAAACTTTTAATGTCAAATTTATTTAGTTAATAGTCAATAAAACTCTATATGTGAAAATTATTTACAGATCGCAGCCGACAAGGATTGAACTCATCATCATCTGTAATACTTTGCTATTAACTGCTTGTAACGTACAATCACTCTAGACCGATACGCCAAGTAGGCTGTTAAGCAAGTATCAACTAAATCTGATTTTTTCAATTCGAGTGTGGTTGTTGCTGTTGTTTTTTCTCACAGAAGACTTGTTATTGTAATTATGTGTAAACAAACTTTTATTTTTAGTAATCAATATTCTTCTTCCTCTCCTTCATCAATTCTGATCTAAGTACTTATTTTTGCAAACATTGCCAGACATGGTCTATATTTTAGACACAAATGTTAGGTGTTGCCGTTTTTCCAAAAATACTGATTGCCACTTAGGGCGACTTATAGTCGTTATTTTTTTTAAATTATTGTTTCTGTAAAGACAGTCGAGCTCAGGCTCTAATTATAATTATGTATTAATATATACTTATGTCTTTAAGACAAAGGAAAATTTTATTAACATGATTTCAAACTTTCATATACATATACAAAAAACTGTAAACTAAATGAGAATTCAAAACACCAAGAAAATAAATAAAAATATTAAATTTGTATTAAATTATTTACTCAAATTTTATTTTAAATTTTTTAGTACATTTTTAATTGCGTTAATTAATAATTTACTTAAATTTGTTTTAAAAATTTAAACAAGTGATTACTCAAATTGTTTTTCTCAATATTATTTTCTGTGTAGTGTTATTATATAATTTTGTGTAAATTTAAAAAAAAATAAAATTTTGGAAAATTACTTATGAATAGATTTTTATCATAGAATAATTGTTAAATATTTAAATAGTTAAATAGTATTAAAAAACTCACAAAAAAATTACAAAAATGTAAACTATTTAGATATTTATATTTTTTTTATTTACATAAATTATATCAATAATAAATGTTAGTAATTTCTATTATAATTAATTATAACAATAATAAATCACTGTATTTAAATAAAAAACAATTAAATCAACATTATTTTGTTTTAAATTAAATAATATATTTACTATAGAACGTTTTACTCAGAAAAAACATATCTTACAAGGAAAGTCTCCCTGGTGTTACCCTCCGATCATCATGAAATTTGGATATGTTGCTTAGAACGAAAATAAATTCGACACGTATTTTAACAAAAATGTCCTAAAATTTTGGTATTTTACAAAATATGACAAAAAGTTGTCAATGTTTGAACACGTTCTTTACACGCGAAGATAGGTTTTTCAAATACCTTTCATTTGGTATGTAACTTGACCAAATTTCTTTGCATAATATAGGAGATAAAAGCAAAAAACTTAAAAAATACCGTTTCTTTCCCCCTCATTTTCACCCCCCTAATATGAATTTGGGCCGCTAAAAAAAATACGTGTCCCTTTATTTTTTCTGCTCTACATAATAAAACAAATTCCATAAAGATCGGCGTGTGTCATCAGGGAGATTTCGCTTGTTAAATTCCTGTGATTAAAATACTTTGATCAATAAAAATCAATAAATCAATCACTTTTGTAGTTGACACAATTAGCACAAAAATAATCAATACTACAACTTTTAAAATCTACGCTCAATAAACGTAATCAAAATATAATTTAATTTTGTTTTTAAAAATTAAAATATTCCAATTAAAGAAAAATTAACGCAAAAAAGTAAAAGTTGTGTTAAGAGGAAATCCAGGGGTTAATGTATAAAACTGAATAATTTAATTTGTTAAAGAATTTCCATTAAAATAATTAAAACATAAATTTGTTCAGATTTTATCATTATTGACATTTTTTTTATTGTTATTAATGTATTTAATTTGTTATTGTTAAATTTAAATTATAATTATAAATATCATTCATGTAACAGGTAAACCTCTTCAAAAAGAAACCTATAATATAATTTTAACTTAAAGCGACTAAAAAATTTATTTAATTTACCAATAATATCGTCGGTATGCCAGCAGGAACCGTTATGCGTTTTTCAAAATTTTTTGAAGAGGCTTCAAATTTGCCCGTTTTAAACTTTCGCGGGGCTTAAAAACGATATTTATGTCATAAGTTTTTAAATAATATTGCAAATTTTTGATTAAACTTGATTACAGTGATTTTGACCAACGACATTTTGCATTGATTTTGCATGTAAAATCTTACGCTGAATTCGAAAATCCACTCTAAAGCTTCAAAGCTAGAACAGTTTTCGAGATATTGTCAACTTTTCAAATTTTCATCTTTTTAAAAAAGTGGATAAATTGAAAATTTTACTTTCATATTTTTTTTTTTGAAAATACCGAAATTTTTTAAAATCGATTACTCAAAACCAACTTGGAATAAAAGGCTGAAAACTGGTGTGCTGGTTTCTTTTAATACTTTAAAAAATTGTCTAAACCGAAAATTTTTAATTTATCATAGAATGCCCCATATGTACGTAATCCATATAGGCAAATTAAAATACATTATTATATTAGTCGATGATAGATTTTGACATTTTAACCACAAATATTATAAATTTTACGCTTATGCTAATTTAATTAAATTGAGTTTCAAACAAAACAGCAAATAACAAAAAAAAGTGTCACTTTTTTTTTTTGTTTTATTTATTAATGGCTTTTATTATAAAATTTATTTTTTATAAATATCATACACGCATTAAAAGATTATAAAATTTATAACATTTGTATAAAATTTCTGATTTAATATATGGAGATTTAAAAATAGTAATTAAATATAAACATAAATTAAATTTTTTTTTTTTTTTTTTTTTTTTTAATTTGTTTTATTAGAAAACAAAATGATTTATAGTGTTGGTTTTATTCAATTTTTAGTTTTGCCAATCAAGGAAATTTACAAATAAAACTCTTTAAAACTGTAACAAAAGACAATTCACTCCAAATTCTTATAGATATTTTTCTTACATTTTAATAAACAATTTTAAAATTTATTTTTTTAATAAAAATATCTTACCTTTTTTATATGTGATATGATGAGATCAATTTGTTTACAATATCTGAAAATAAAAAGAAAAACATAGTGAAAAAAAATTTGAAAAACAAGTTTTAAAATATAATTTAGTAAAAAAAATATTAAGAAAAAGTATGATTTTAAAATTAACAATAATTTAATACACAGAAAAAATAGTCTGTACACGAAAAAAATATGTAGGAAAAAAATTTGAGTAATCACTTGTTTAAATTTAAAAACAAAAATTGAGTAGTTTTTTAATTGACGCAATTAAAAATTTACTTAAAAATTTTAAAAACAATTTAAGTAAACAATTTAATAAAAATTTAATAATTTTATTAAATTTTTTTAAACTCTCATAGTTTTTTGAATTCCCGTTTAGTTTATTGTTTTTTGTGTATGTATATGAAAGTTTGTAATCGTCTTTATAAAATTTTCCTATGTTTTTGAGACATAAATATGTTTGGTAAAGTTTGAAAAAACAAGTTTTTTGTTTTTTTTTTTGTAAAAAAATTTAAATTTTTTTTAAAATTTAAAAAAAAAAAATAAATAGATAAATTTTGAGTAAATTTTTATTTGTGTCAATTAAAAATTTACTCAAATTTTTCTTAAACATTTAATAATTTTTTATTAAAAATTTACTCAATACTATTAAATCGTTTACTGGTGCAAAATTGAGTAATTTTTTACTCAATAGTATTAAAAATTTACTCAAATATTTTTTTTTTTCTGTGTAGAACAAAACAAAACTTTGTTAAATTAACAAAAAATCATTGTTAATCCGATTTTTTTTTAATTAAAGACCTTTTCTAAACAGAATATGTCTAAGATTCTCAGACCTATTTTTATACGGAAAATGTTTTAGAATCTGGGACATTTTCCATACGAAAAATATCTCTGAGACTTATTCTATACGAAAAATTTCTCAGAATCTAAAACTTTTTCTTTAAGAAATTTCTCAGAACCTAAAACTTTTTCTATACAAAAAATTTCTGAGACTATTTTTATATGAAAAATGTCTCAAAATCTGAATCTTTTAATACAAAAATGTCTCAGAGTCTGATACTTTTTCTATACAAAAAAGTTTCAGAATCTCAAAAAATGTTTCAGAATATAAGGCTTTTTCAATAAGCAAAATGTCTTAGTCTTAATCTGAGACTTTTTCTATACAAAAAATGTCGCAGAATCTGAGACTTTTCTGTACGATATCAGAATCCAACACTTTTTATATACGAAAAATGTATCAGAATCTGAGACTTTTTTTATACGAAAAATATATCTCAGAATCTGAGACTTTTTCTATACGAAAAATATCTCAGAATCTACAACTTTTTTTATATGAAAATTGTCTGATACCATTTCCATTCAAAATATGGGGGTCCCTGTTTCAGATTCTGAGACTTTTTCTACACGAAAAATTTTTCAAAATCTGAGACTTTTTTATACAGCAAATGTCTCAGAATCTGAGCCTTTTTCAAAGTCTAAGCCTTTTTCCATTTGAAATTCATGATTGTGAAACAGGGGGTCGTGGAGTTGATATCCAACAAAACTTTTTCTATACGAAAAGGATCTCAGAATCTGAAACTTTACACACACAAAAAAATTTTTTTGTCAAATTACAAGGACAAGTCTCGTAATCCCATTTTACCATTACATATTTGACCGTTTTCCTTGTTTGTTAACAAATCGAAATTTACATTTTTTTTTGTAAATTTACAATTTTTTTTTTGTAATTTTACAAATTTCCAAGATTATTTTACAAAAAAAAAATCTAGTAAATTTACGAGAATTCCTTGTAATTTTAATTGCGTCAAAAAACTGTAAATTTACAATTTTATTAGTAAAAAGATTGTAAAATTACAAAACAATTGGTAAAAAGCTTGCAAAATTACTAGGAATTCTCGTAAAATATGACGTAGTAAAAAATTTAGTAAAATTACGAAACCTTTTTGTAAATTTTATCGTGTCAAAAAATTTGTAAATTTACAATTTTATTGGTAAAAACCTTGTAAAATTACAAAATTATTGGTAACAATCTTGTAAAATTACTAGGAATTTTTGTCAAATAGGAGGTAGCAAACAAAAAAAAAGTTACAAGTATTTCTATAAAAAATCTATAAAAATTTTTCACACAAAAAAAAAAAAAACTTTGTCAAATTACTAGGAAAAGTCTCGTAATCCATTTTACCAAAATTTGACAGTTTTCCTTGTTTTTTAACAAATCGAAATTTACAATTTTTTTTTTGTAATTTTACAATTTTTGTTTGTAATTTTACAAACTTCCCAGCTAATTTTACAAAAAAAAATCTAGTAAATTCACCAGAATTCATTGTAATTTTAATTGCGCCAAAAAATTGTAAATTTACAATTTTATTGGTAAAAAGCTTGTAAAATTATAAAATTATTGGTAAAAAGTTTGTAAAATTACTAGGAATTTTTACGAGAAGGGAATGTCGAGCTCTGACGGGAATAATAACTGGTCACTGCCTCATCGGCATTCATGCTAAGAATATTGGACTCATCCCAGACGCCAGTTGTAAAAGATGCACCTCACCAGGAGTGGCTGAAACGATAGAACACTTACTTTGTCACTGTCCAGCGGTGGCAAGGAGTCGCCGATAGATTACTGGTCAGATAAGCTTTAGTACTTCGGAGGATATAACGCGAATGGATCTTAGAATATTAGAAAGATTCGCAATGTCTTTGAACGTGTTTAACTTGCGCCGCTAGCGGAAAAAAAAGTTTTGTGGTATCGCTATGGACCAAAAGGTCTATGCGAGGTGTAAATCGTACACCGCCACCCTAACCTTACCTAACCTACTAGGAATTCTCGTAAAATAGGAGGTAGCAAAAAATCTCGTAAAATTACGAAAACTCTTTGTATATTTTATCGTGTTAAAAAATTTGTAAATTTACAATTTTATTGGTAAAAATCTTGTAAAATTACAAAGTTATTGGTAAAAATCTTTTAAAATTACTATGAATTTTTGTCAAATAGGAGGTAGCAAACAAAAAAAGTTACAAGGTTTTTTTTAGTGCAGAATCTAAGACTGTTTGTATACGAAAATTGTCTCAGAATCTGAGACTTTTGCTATAAGAAAAATGTTTTAGAATTTGAGACTTTTCCTAAACGAAAAATGTCTCAGGATCTGTGAGTTTATCTTTACGAAAAATGTTTCAGAATCTAAGACGTTTTCTATACAAAATTGTCTCAGAATCTGAGACTTTTTCTATAACATAATTATATCAGAATCTCAGTCTTTTTCTATTCGAAACTTTTTCTTTTCGAAAATGTCTCAAAACCTAAGACTTTTTCGATGCGAAAAACATCTAAGAATCTTAAATTTTTTCCATACGAAAAATGTCTCAGAATCTAAGACTTTTTCTATACGAAAAGAACCTTATTTTTCTATACCAAAATTGTCTCAGAATCTTAGACTTTTTCTATAAGAAAAATGTCTCAGAAGTTGAGACTTTTTCTATACGAAAATGTCTCAGAATCTGAGGCTTTTTCCATGCAAAAAATGTTTCCGAATCTGAGAATTTATCTATAATGTCTCAGAGCCTAAGACTTTTTATACGAAAAATATCTGAGAATCTGAGAAAAAAGACTCAGAAGCTGAGACTGAGAATCTGAGACTTTTTCTTTACGAAAACAGGTTAGAATATAATTGATTGTTATTAAATATAATTTTGACCTATTAAAGTTTTCAAAATTAATAAAATGATTTCACATGTATTGAAAATTCATAACAATTGCTATTAACAATATTACATATATTCCAATAGTTTATAGAATTTTTTTAAGTTTAAGATAAATTCATTTTTAATTATTTTATAAACTAATAATGAATAGTTTATAAGATTTGAATGTTGAAAAGCCTAAGTGATAACTTACGGACGGATGCATTTTAAAGCATCTGTTTTGTCTGTATTTAGCAATGGTTCAATGACTTTGTAATAGGCTAGTTACATAGGTAGATTTAAAAGTTTTGAGGAAAATATAAATAATATTTTCTTAAAATTTAAAAATCTATAAATGTAAAAAGAAAATTTTGCATAGTTTAAAAAACCCTATTTTCAAATTACATTCCCCCAAAACTTCAATAGTCACCCCAGTTACAAGTAAAGTATGTACTTATATTTAGTTATGTATGAATAAGTATTCATTACATCAACTTCATATTTTTACATACATATTAGACTGCCCAGAAAAAAAGCGAAGTTTTTATTTTCTTGGGGGATACCTGCAAATTTTGTTCCTTTTTGTGCAAAAAAATTTCGGTTTTTTTTTGGGATTTTTAAAATAATATCTAGAGGTCGCGATCTCGCGTTTTATAACGATTTATTTTTTTTGAGTTTTTTATTATTTTAAATTGTTAAATATGATTAATATGATAAAATATTAATAATTTCAGACAAAAAAAAATTAAATTAAAAATTAAATATCGCTCATTCCATGAGATGTCTCCCAGCATCTAATCAAATGTTCCTTAATTTATTTGAAATTTTGCACACATGAACACTATGAAGCTATTAAAATAAATCGGTTGTTAGTTCCGAGAAAATCCGTGAATTCGCGAATATATTCGCGTTCGCGAATTCGTGGATTTTCGCGAAACTAAAAACGAATTTATTTTAATTGCTCCATAGTGTACCTGTGTGCGAAATTTCAAATAAATTAAAGAACATTTGATTAGATGCTGGGAGACATCTCATGGAATGAGCGATATTTAATTTTTAATTTATTTTTTTTTTTGTCTGAAATTATTAATATTTTATCATATTAATCATATTTAACAATTTAAAATAATAAAAAACTCAAAAAAAAATAAATCGTTATAAAACGCGAGATCGCGACCTCTAGATATTATTTTAAAAATCCCAAAAAAAAAACCGAAATTTTTTTGCACAAAAAGGAACAAAATTCGCAGGTATCCCCCAAGAAAATAACAACTTTGTTTTTTTCTGGGCAGTCTAATACATATATTAACTTAAGGTGTTAAAATTAATGTGAAACATGTTAAATGAGGTGAAAGATAAAATATATTAAATATTTAATATCCATTGGGAGATGTAGGAAAATACACAAGATGCAAGAAACTTATTTAAATAAAATATACCAAAAAAAAAAGTGTTATAATTTTTCAAAAATTTTCATTTAACATCACGTTTTAATAATCACGTTTGGAAAAGCTTATTTTGTGCATGAAGAAAATTCAATATGAATTTAACAGATATGTATCTTCTGGAATTGATGATGAATGTGGGATGACATTGATTGGAGATTATTATGTTGTTGTTCTGCTGATGTGTTATTTGATAAACAACATAAATAAAAGTTCATAAATATTTTATGTGCTTAACTAACATAGATGAAAAAGTATAAGGAATTTTCATTATTGAAATGAAATTAAATATTTAATTTATATTATATCGTCGAACTATATTCAATAAAAGCCAACTCTAAAAAGCTTACTTTTCAGGAGAGCTAAAAAACTAGTTATTTCGCATATTGTTGTTAAAATAAACAACGTACCTTCCATAAGATGGTTAAAATATTCTTAATAATTTTTACATATGCCAACAATTCGATATCTTGCAGTTGTTTGCGTATTTTTAAGAGATGACATTTATTACCATGTCAAAAAACAAATATTTTTTTAGAGTTGGCATATTTTGTCTGATTTTTTAGATTTTGGTTTCCTTAGTACGATAATTGGAAAAACTAAAAAAAAATAAAAATCTTTGCATATTTTTAAAAGTTACTAGCTCCGAAAGCCTCTTAATCTCAGGGTGGTCAACTTTGGCACTCTGTTACTCACGCTGTATTGTATTAGGGTCACTCCAAACTAGCTATTTTGAAAGATTACAGTTGTGTTCAAAATAATAGGAGAAAAATAGAAGTGCGTATCGAACATTAAAATTTATAAAGGTATATCTTTGAAACGAAAACGAATATTTTTAGTAGATAAAAAGTGCATTGTAGAAAATGTCGCAAGCTTTAATTTAAAATTAATCCCATTCAGATTGGGTAAAAAATAAATGAGATACATGGGTCGAACTGCAAAATGAAATTTTTGGAATACTTTTTTTTTTTTCATTTTTTAAAAAAAAATACTTACGAGTCGATTTATTTCAAATACACAATTTTGGATTTTTAGCATTAGCCTTTTACAGGGTGTTTCAAGTTCGAGTTTCTTTTTCAAATGCAAAGTAAAAACACATTTGCAAAGGAAATTTATTATCTGTTTATTAATATATATAGTAGAGATTCCACCATTTGCGAATAATAAATAATATCTTACAAATGTCCCCCGAGTGTGGACTTACACACGTCGATTCCTTTAGCGAAATTTTCGATGACATTTTTACCGCCAACGGATTACTATATTGTGACATGTAGACAACCTTTCTTCTCCTATTGTTGATGATATCGAATTAACGATATGTGTTTTCAACAAGCCAACAAAAGAATGAATTTATTGCGAGCGAAACTCCCATACAGAATGATTTCACGAAGATCGGAAGCAATTTTGCCACCAAGATCGCCACCGTTAAAGGATTACGGTATCGTGACATGTTGACAACTTTTTTTTTGCCTATTGTTGATGATATGGATATTGACGATATGAGGTTTCAACAATATGGTACGCCATGCCAGACAGCCAACGAAACAATGAATTAATTGCGAGCAAAATTCCCGGAAGATTATTTCACGAAGATCTGAAGCAACTTGGCCGCCAGTAACGCCTTTGGACTATTTTCTTTGGGACCATCTTAAAGAGAGTGTTTAAACAAATAAACCAGGAACAATTTAAGCCTTGAAAGGCAATATTTGGCGTGAAATTGCCAAGATAAAGCCACAGGTATGCCAAAATGTCATCGAAAATTTCGCTTTATGAATCGACGTGTGTAAGCGTAGACACGGGGAAATTTGGAAGATATTATTTTTTATTCATAAATGGTAGAACGTCTACTACATATATTAATAAACAGATAATAAATTTCCTTTAAAAAAGTGTGTTTATTTTGCATTTGAAAAAGAAACTCGAACTTGAAACACCCTGTAGTTAATTTTCAGTAATCAAATAATTTTTCTACCTACCAGGAAAAAAATCCAAGACCTTCCCGCATTGCAAAAAAAAAAAACACGTATTTTTGGCAAGGTTGGTTACCGAAACGAATAACGGTAAGGGTAACGGTAACGGTATCTAATTTTTATTTATTTCGGTAAAGGTAACGGTAAGTGTTTTCAAATCGTTTCGGTAACGGTATGTACCGGTACCGAACCAACCAAACCGGTACGTACCGGTATTATTAATTTAGTTAAAAATTTGAAAAAAGATAGAACTGAAAGCTAAAAATATTTTATAGACCCAAAAACCAGTATAGATTTGAAATGATTATTATTTTTGTCATTTATTTTATGATAATTTGCAAATTATAAATTTAAAATTATGTTAGCAATTTGATTTTATTTTTTTGTTCGTTAAAATCCCTTAAAACAGGTAAAATTTTGAATACCGGTACAATACCGGTAACTTCTAATAATTATAACGGTAACGGTAAGGGTAACGGTATTTTAAAAATATTTTTAGCGGTATCGGTAACGGTAACGGTATTCGATTTGAAAGGGTTTTGAATCGGTAACGGTATAATAAGGGTAACGGTAACCAACCATGATTTTTGGACATCCAGTTTTTTGTAAAAAAAGTAAATATTAATTTCCCAATATGGTTGGAATTAATTTAAATTAAAGTTTAAGCAATTATCTACAACGCACTTTTTATTTGCTTAAAATACTCGTTTTATTTTCGAAGATATACCTTTCTGAATTTTTACGAGGATACCCCTATTTTTTCTCCTATTTTTCTGAACACACTGTTTCAATATGATAATTAGTTTGAAAGTTACACATATATAAGCAATTTTTTTTTGCAAGCACTATTTACCGATATTTTCAAAATGGCAATGTCTCGAAAACTAGCAATCAGATATCAAAATCTTTACCAGATTCGTGTTCAGCATGGCAAATGCAATAAGATATGTGTTTTAATAAAAAAAGAATGTAAATTTTTAAGATTGTGGTGCATTCCGTTTTAATGTGATAAATATTTAATCAAGGCAACTCGCCACAAATTTTACCATTTTTCCAATATTTGACCACGCCTTCAAACACAGTTTTTGAAAATTAGAAAAACCAAAACGCAATTTTCTTAGTTCCATATAGGGCTATCCAAACAACCTATTCAGAAATTTACGTGTTTTTCTGTAGCGGGACATTTGGTGTGGAATGCTTCATATGTAAATTTTATTAATATCTTTACTCGTCTGGAATCGAACCACGGATTTTTTTGTCATATCCACACCATTAACAACACAAGCTGGTAGTCACCTTAGACGTCACAACCACTACACTATTAGGATATGCTTTGACAATTATTCGTTTTGTGTTCTATTACTCCTGTGGTTTGCATATTAACACTTTCTGCAGAAGTTTTAGACAGTTGTAATAATTACAAATTATATTTTTATTAATCTGAACTTTACTTTATACTCTTTTTGTTAAGTAATTAACGGATTTTGTGTTACACTCCAAAAAAAAAAAAAAACCTTGTAAAATTACAAGAAAAGTTTGTAACTTTTTTTGCTACCTTCTATTTGACAAAATGTCCTTGTTATTTTACAAGATTTTTACCAATAATTTTGTAATTTTAAAAGCTTTTTACCAACAAAATTTTAAATTTACAATTTTTTTGACGCGATAAAACTTACAAGGAGATTTTGTGATTTTACTAGATTTCCTAGTAAAAATTACGAAGTTTTTTGTAATTTTACAAGATTTTTACAAAAAAATTTGTAAATATGCAACTTTTTTGGCAAACTAGATTTTTTTTGCAAAAAATCTTTGAAATTTGTAAAATTACAAGAAAGACTGTACAATTTCAAAAAAAAAATTTAAATTTTGATCGAAAATTAATTGTTAAAAAACAAGAAAACTGTCAAATATTGGTAAAATGGGATTACGAGACTTTTTCTAATAATTTGACAAGTTTTTTTTTTGTGTGTATTTTAAAATAAACAAGTGAGAGTGTTACATTAGATTCGGCTGTGCCGAATAATGTAGTTACGTGACTGGCATACTAATCACGCATCATCCCACAGCCCAAACCACTGAAGCTAGAGTCTTGAAATTTGAATTGTAGTTTCACCTCCCGGAATACATATCCGCTAAGGCTGGGTTTTTGAAAATGTTGATTTTAAGCAGTAAAAACGAAGGGTTGAAAAAGGGGAAAAAGCAAGTACTTTAGTACTTTTTATTTTTTCTGAAAAAAAGTCCAATTAATTTGAAATTTGAAATGTAGGATCCTCCAACGAAAAAACATTCCCAAAAAAGGACTTTCTGGAAATTCAGGTTCCTAAGGGTTAAAAGGGGTAAAAAATGGTACTTTGGCACTTTTTATATTTTTTGAAATTAAGGTCCTACAAAAATATTAAAATTTGCAATGTTGGAACCACCAGAAACAGAAAAAATTCTGAAAAAGTCCTTTTTGAAATTCCGATTCTTAGGGTGGTAAAAAAGCGAATACTTTGGTACTTTTTATTTTTTATGAAAAAAAAATCCTATTAATTCGAAAATTAGAATGTAGGATCCTCTAACGGAAAAAAATTCCCAAAAAAAAGTACTTTCAGGAAATTCGGATTCCTAAGGGTTAAAAGGGGTAAAAAATTGTACTTTGGTACTTTTTAAATTTTTCGAAATTAAAGTGTATTTTGGTACTTATTATAATTCCTAAAATAATGGTCCTGGAAACTTTAAATTTGGAATGCAGGGTCATTTAGCGAAAAAAAATTTTAAAGAAGGCAAAGAATTTTTTTGTTTTGTAGCGTATGTAAGTGCATATTCGAAAAGGAATGAAAGCCACATAAGACTAATCAGAATGGAACAGGGAATCAAATGGATTAAAACAGGGATAATAATGTTGCATTTGCTTAGCGAAAGTACAAAAAAAACCCGGCAAAAAATGCGGTTTTTCGTAGGTAGGTTTAGTTCTATAAATTTGATATTCTCAAAAAATAATTAAATTTTAATAAAATCTTTTTTTAATCGAACTTTACAGTCGACATTTTCCATAACATCCCTTAAAATATTCTTTAGTACTTAAGTAGACAGATTTTTTTACACGTTTTTAAAGTTAGTCTTTTTTTAAGCATTTAAAGTTTTTGTATACTAAATATATCCAACTTAACGAGCCCTTACTGGAAATCTGGGGTCCAGCGTCCAAACTTAAGCTTAAAACTAAGTTAGCTATAAATGGTACGAATTTCGGTGCAATCGTTTAAGTACTTACTGAATGGCCGAATTTTAAAAAAATAATCTACTGTGCACCGTTTCGTATGATTGTTATTTAAAGGCAATTACAAAATTAAGTATACGCCCTTAATACAGTTTTCAAGTAATTATTATTATAATTATAATAATTTTTCACCAACTTCAAATTCGTGTAAAAAATCCAGTATCAAACTAAACAAGTAAAAAGTTAAATTCGGCCTTGCCGAATGTAGTGATACCCTCCACAATTTCAAAAAGATTATTGCAAAAAACTTTATTTAAAAGGAAACTACTTTTGAAAAAAAAAAATTTTTAAAAAAAAATTTCCGCAAAAAAAAAATTTGGGTAAAAAAAAAATCTGCGATTTTTTGCTTTTTTTGTCAAAAAATATGTTCGTACTTGTTTAAATACCATTTGGTGTTTAATTATGTTCACATATGTCAACCAGAAGCCGAATTAAAGCATTGTGTATTTTTAGGTTATGTTGAATGTACTGAAATTTTTGAGGTGTGCTTACATTTTCGTTAATAACTTTTGAACCGCTGAACCGATATCGCTCAAATGCAATACCAAACTTGTCGGGAGAACTTCCAATAAATATTTTAATTTTCAGTCATCTATGTGCAATATTTTGTCCGCGACAGCATTTTCCACAGACAGACAGATATACAGACGGACAGACGGAGAGACGGAGAGACGGACAGACGGACAGACGGACATCGCTAGAATGTCTTAAAATTGATCGGACATCATGAATATATATACTTTAGGAGATCGATATTTCGATGAGTTACAAACGGAATGACAAACTTATATATAGCCTCTATCACTAAGTGGAGGGTATAAAAAAACGTGAGGGATTGTTATGGAAAATATCAAGTTTCAGTTGCTTTTGCTTATATCACATTCGATTTGGTTTGTTGCAATTTAAAAATTGTCCCCTCTTAAACCTTGAACGGATATAAAAATGAATCTTCAATCCATAAACTTTCTATTTTTTGAGCATAGTGCATCTTACATTTTTTATTTTTTTTGTCTCGCAAGTGTTTTTGTATTTTATTGCACTTCATTTGTTGGGAATCTACGTGTAGATGAAATATAACAATCATTTATTATTGATAACGTGCATTAAGCATGAAATAATATTTTGGTATTAGGAGAAGAAAACAATTGTAAAAATAAAGAAGTGCAATTTTTAAAATAAATGATTCTGTTTAAAAAACAAGTAAAAAAAAGTTAAATTTGGCCATGGCAAATGTATTGATACCCTCCACAATTTAATAAAATAATAATTGTAAAAAAAATTTAAAAAAAAAATCAAGCAAAAAAATTTTTAAGGTGAAAAAAAAACTGCAAAATTTTACTGCAATGGTACAATTTTCAATGGAAGAAGAGTCGAATATGTATAAATATTTTATTTTAAGCATTAGCGATTTGTCATTTAAATTCCCTTGGCTAATTGTAGTATATGGTTTTTATATATGCTAAATTATCTTGATAATGGAATCTGACAAATTACGAAACACATGTCAGTTAAGTCTTGCTAAAATTACCAACATAAATATATTTTGAGCAGTAAAATAACACTGTGGTACAGTGAAAAAATACTTCTGATGTGACATAGTATAGGTTGTTGGTATTGTCGAGTAGATCCCAAAAAATGACCATTAAACTTGCAAGACCATTATTATTAAAAACCGTTTTTTTTTGACATTTTCACTAAACCTTGTGTAATTCAGAAAATTTTCAACCGATTTTAAATTTGTTCACTCTCGTAAATAGAAGAAGGATAGGGCTTTACATCTGTGTAAATTGGTCCACTCATATAAGAAAGATATATATTGATTTTCTATATTATCTAATTTTTTTTGTCATTTTTTGAAAATTTTTAGAGTTTATCGATTTTTTTCTGCTATAGTTCGTTTTAAAACGTTTATATTTATAAACGTATTTTTAAAGAAAATTTAATTCTGAATACGATAAGCTTTATACGAAAGAAATCGGATAACAATTGACAGAGTTGTGATAATTTTTCTAAGTTTTAAAGGTTTTTGGGGCGCTGAATCCGAATATTTAACATAAACTGATATATCAAAAACTTAATAAAATTTCAAGGTCAAATTCGAATTTAGGAGGCCTCAAACCTTTAAAATAATGATACGCAACCTCTCACTATGTTTGTTTATTTTTTTGTCTGGGTTATCCGAACGGCAGTTTCATGCAAAATCTTAATTTTCCTTTTTAGAAAAATGATCACAACTCTGTCAATTGTTATTCCATTTTTTCGGCATAAAGATCATTGTAATCACAATTAAATTTTCTTTAAGAATACTTTTATAAATATAAATGTTGTTGAACGAACTATAGCAGAAAAAAATCGATAAACTCCAAAAATTAAAAAAAAAAATAAAAAAAAAATAGATATTGTTGAAAAAATCAATAGATATCTTTCTTTTATGTATAGACCAATTTACACATATGAAAAGCCTATCCTTTTTCTATCCAAAACAGTTAAAAATTGAAAATCAGTTGAAAAATGTTTAAGTTACTCGTGGTTTAGTGAGAAAACTCCAAAAAAAAAAAAAACGTTTTTTGACAATAACATTAAAATTTGCGGGTGTCTGGCAAGTTTGATTGGAATTTTTGTGAGAGACCTACAACAATAATTACCTCATTTAAAAAGTAAACTCGATTTTGTTTTTTTTTTTGTAGCACAGTGTAATTTTTTCAAAAATTATTCTATTAGAATATCATGGGTTTAATTATAAAAGGAAATAATGACCTCGAGCTAGAATAAACCTATTCAAAACATATTATTTTTTTGCTTTAAATTTATTTATGTTGATAATTTTTTGCAAGTCATAGCCTACACGTGTAATTAGTAAAGAAAAAAAAACCTCGAGCTAGAATAAACCTACTTAAAATATAATATTTTAAAGGTCGAATAAAACAATTTTTATTTTTATATTTGAAAAACAACAGAAAAATGTAAGACCATTTCAAATTAAAACAGAAAAATGTGGTTAGTATGTATATTGGATTTGACACATCCGAATTTTGTTTAAAATAGTGGACAATAAACTACGGTTGTTCATCACGAGCTAGTCTACTACTGCAGCTTAAGCGGGTTTAAGTTTATTTTTAATTTTTATTTCTTTTTTTTTTTAATCCCTACTTTATCACTGGTTTATAATATCCCCAATTCAAGTGTTTTCTAAACATTGAAGTAATTTCTAAAAATAATTATTTCGAAAAGCTCTCTAGCATAAAATTAATTTCGTATTTTTTCTAAAGAACCAGAAATAAAGTCAATAAAATCTATACTTATGAGAAAATGAACACAAAAAGACACACACACTCATTCACATTCATTCAAAAAACATTTTGAAACAGTATTAACAAATTAAAAGCACTTACAAAATTTTACAATTTCGATTTTGCCAATAATGGGGTTAGACTGACTTAAAAGTTTAATTTTTTTTTGTCACTAATGAAAAAAATTTAGTTTAGTTTTTTTAATGAAAAAAAAATTAAAAAAACATTAAAAAATAAAAAAAAATATGAAAAAAAATGTGTAAAAAATAATTTTAGAACGTTTTTTTCACCAGCTGGTGAAATATTTTTTTATTCACCTACAGGTGAAATATAATTTTTTTCAGACTTACAAGGGAAGTATCTCAACCCTTATGAACCGATTTGCCTGAAACTTAAAATATATATAAAAGAGACGATTTTAAGGTTGGGGTGACTCGGCTTATCGGCTTATCGGCCATATCAGTGTTTCAAAATTTCGTTGACCCCTTATGAAACAATGTGGACCTCCGGGAAAATTTCTATAACTCCCGAACTAAACGGAATATCCTCTAGAGAAAAAACACGTGTCGGCATAAATTGAATAAAGATTATTTCGTATTCATATTGAGATCTTAGGCCTATGTCTTCATATAAATACCCCCCCCCCCCCCCCAAAATTTACACATTTTTAAGAAAAAAGTATTTAAAGAAGCCAAACGTGTACAAGATTATATCGCCGTTGAATAGGCATTAAAAAATCTTTCTTCTCATATGTAAACATCATATAGTTTCTTAGAAAGAAATGGCTTAAAAATCCCAAAAACTATTTTTTCGTCATTTTTTTACCCATGTTTTAAACCCCTAAATGCCCGATATGGCCGATAAGCCGAGACACCCAAACTTAGAATTGTCCCCTTTATATATATTTTACGTTTCATGCAAATCGGTTCATAAGGGTTGAGATACTTCCCTTGTTAGAAAATTTTATCTGAATATTTTTGAGACAGTTAGTGACTAGGGCATTGAAGACATATTTTGATGATAAGATTTTTTTTTATTTTGATACCATGTTTCATCATTACAAAGAAAGGAGTCTTTAATATGATGAAATTTTATATCAAAATTGATGACATCAAGTCATAATGTCATTTTAGCAATATCAATTCTACTTTAAGTGTAAGTCTAAACCCGGTTCCATACTTCGATAGAAAACTCCCATCAATATATCTGGTATATATTTATGTGAATTGTTAAAAAGGATTGGCAATAACGATTTTGTTTTTGCTCCTCCAAATGCTTATTTTCCAATTTTCTAATTATGCTGTTAAAAACGCAATTACTTCCAATAATTACAAACAAAAATAAATGTTTAAATTTTACTACAACCATCAACTACTAAGTACTAACTGCATTATACCGCTAAAATTACACCATTTACAGATGTAATTCGAATAACAATTGATCTTTTTTATACCCTCCAACTGCAGTACGGGGGTATACTCACTTTGTCATTCCGTTTGTAACTCATCGAAATATCGGTCGGGGACCCCTTATATGGGGCATTGCATGTCAAATCGGACACTTAGAAATTTTTTTTTTTTAGATTTTCCCAATTTGTTTACAGTTTTTAGTACCCTTCGAAAACTCCTTCGTGGTAAGTTTTCAGATTTTTTTGATAACCCGTTCAAAAGATATCGAATTTTTAAAAATTGGTAGTTTGTTCCGTTACTCAAACTTCTTTTACTCATAACTTCTTCAATAATGGTCCAAATTTCAATTTTTTGTTTTCAAAATTATTTGTTTTTTATGTACTTTTAAAAAAAAAATCCCAAAAAATTCTTAAAAGCGCTCTAGTATGCGTTTTTTAAGTTTTAAAATTTAAATCTTTTTTTTTTTAATGTTTGTACTCTTCGATTTTTTTGAAATTTTTTTGTGTAAAACTTCCATCGATTCTACAAATTTTTTGCCCAGGAGGATAGTGGGATAACAATTATTACTACTTTTTGAAATTTTTGGAAAAAAATTTTATTGTAATTTTCCAATCTTAAAATCATTTCTACTGCTCCAATGGTGCGTCATAGAGGGGTAATTTATAAGACCGACCCCCATTAATTTTTTACGTCTTAACATTTCTTTGGAACAAACTAATACCCTATCTCCAATTTCTAAGGGGCTCCCACACAAAACGATATTTTTTAAAATTTGCTCCAACCGCTCTAACTGCCCTAACAAAATGTATGACCTTAGAGCAACAAAATGTATGACCGACCCACAATATTTTTTTTGTCCAAACATTTTCTCTGAACACACCTACCTTCTATCTTTAACTCTTAAGGCGGTCCCCATACATTTTTTTTTTATTTTTTGTAAATTTGTTTTGTAAAATCAGCTTCTACCGGTCTAACGGTGCGTCCGAGAGGGGTTATTAGTGAGACCGAGCCCCATTTATTTTTACCAAACAACATTTTTTTTAAATATACCTACGCCCTATCTCCACTCCCTAATTAGGCTCCCATACAAATAACAGTTCGAGCAAATTGTATAAAAATGTTATTTTGAATGGAAGCCTACTTAGGGAGTGGAGATATGGCTGTGGTATGTTTTACAAAAATGTTGGAGGGTAAAAATAAATGGGGGTCGGTCTCACTAATGTCACCTCTCGGACGCACCATTGGACCGGTAGGAGCTGATTAAATAAAACAAATTTACAAAAAATAAAAAAAAATGTATGGGGACCGCCTTAAAAATTAGAGATAGAGTGTAGGTGTGTTCAGAGAAAGTGATTGGACTAAAAAAATATTGTGGGTCGGTCATACATTTTGTTGCTCTAAGCACTATAAGGGCAGTTAGAGCGGTTGGAGCAAATTAAAAAAAATATCGTTTTGTGTGGGAGCCCCCTTAGAAATTGGAGATAGGGTATTAGTTTGTTCCAAAGAAATGTTAAGACGTAAAAATTAATGGGGGTCGGTCTTATAAATGACCCCTCTAAGACGCACCATTGGAGCAGTAGAAATGATTTAAAGATTAGCAAATTACAATAATATTTTTTCAAAAAATTTAAAAAAATAGTAATAATCGCTATAACACGATCCTCCTGGGCAAAAAATTTGTAGAATCGATAGAAGTTTTACACAAAAAAATTTCAAAAAAATCGAAGGGTACAAACATTTTCAAAAATGAGATTTAAATTTTAAAACTTAAAAATCTCATACTAGAGCGCTTTTAAGAATTTTTTGGAATTTTTTTTTAAAAATTACGTAAAAAATAAAAATTTTGAAAAAAAAAAAATTGAAATTTGGACCATTATTGAAGAAGTTATGTGTAAAAGAAGTTTGAGTAAAGGAACAAACTACCAATTTTTAAAAATTCTATATCTTTTAAAAGGGTCATCAAAAAATCTGAAAATTTACCACGAAAGAGTTTTCGAAGGGTACTAAAAACTGCAAACAAATTGGGAAAATCTAAAAAAAAAATATTTCAAAGTGTCCGATTTGACGTGGAATACCCCATATATACTTTATGGGGTCTTGGGCCGATATTTCGATGCCTTACACACGAAATGACAAAGTTAGTATACCCCCATACTGTGGTTGGAGGGTATAAAAAAACTTTTTCAAAATAAATTTTTTAAATTTAAATGAGTTTTTGAAACAGATAAATTTTAATTTGCGTTTTTGATATTTATGGCAAAATATGCAGTTAAAAGTTGGAAATATGCATTTAAAACCAAAATATGCAAAAATATGCATTTTTACCAAAATATGCAAAAATATGCAAAAACGAATCGATGATATTTTAACGCAAATTTCTTAATTATAAAAGATAATTGGTCGATATCGTTTTAAGACTATTGGCAAATAACATGCATTTGCATGGAAATCACATCCCTATAGATTACAATTGATCTCTTTCGAATTTTATTTAATTAGAATCTTCGAGCTACAATTGAGTCTTCGAATTAAAATTGATATTTTTGGATAAAAATTGATCTTTTTCGAATTACAACTGGAAACGATTGATCTTTTTCGAATTACAATTGATATTTTTCAAATTAGAATTGATATTTTTTATATTACAATTAAAATTTTTGAATTATAAGCAGAATTTTAGAATAACAAGTGGAATCTCCTAATTACAAATGAAATCTTTGAAAAACAAGTAGAATTTTCGAATTTTGAATTGACATTTTTATACCCTCCACTTAGTGATAGAGGGTATATATAAGTTTGTCATTCCGTTTGTAACTCATCGAAATATCGGTCTGGGACCCCATAAAGTATATGGGGCATTCCATGTGAAATCGGACACTTTGAAAAAATTTTTTCTTAGATTTTCCCAATTTGTTTACAGTTTTTAGTACCCTTCGAAAACTCCTTCGTGGTAAATTTTCAGACTTTTTTGATGACCCGTTCAAAAGATATCGAATTTTTAAAAATTGGTAGTTTGTTCCTTTACTCAAACTTCTTTTAATCATAACTTCTTCAATAATGGTCCAAATTTCAAATTTTTTTTTTCAAAATTTTTGTTTTTTTTAGTACTTTCTAAAAAAAAATCCCAAAAAATTCTTAAAAGCGCTCTAGTATGCGATTTTTCAGTTTTAAAATTTAAATCTCATTTTTGAAAATGTTTGTGCGCTTCGATTTTTTTGAAATTTTTTTGTGTAAAACTTCTATCAATTCTACAAATTTTTTGCCCAGGAAGATTGTGGGATAACGATTATTACTATTTTTTAAAATTTTTTGAAAAAATTTTATTGTAATTTTCCAATCTTAAAATCATTTCTACTGCTCCAATGGTGCGTCATAGAGGGGTCCTTTATAAGACCGACCCCCATTAATTTTTACGTCTTAACATTTCTTTGGAACAAACTAATACCCTATCTCCAATTTCTAAGGGGGCTCCCACACAAAACGACATTTTTTAAAATTTGTTCCAACCGCTCTAACTGCCCTAATAGTGCCCTTAGAGCAACAAAATGTATGACCGACCCACAATATTTTTTTAGTCCAAACATTTTCTCTGAACACACCTACAAACATTTTCTCTGAACACACCTATCTTTAACTGTTAAGGCGGTCCCCATACAATTTTTTTTATTTTTTGTAAATTTGTTTTATTTAATCAGCTTCTACCGGTCCAATGGTGCGTCCGAGAGGGGTCATTACTGAGACCGACCCCCATTTATTTTTACCCTACAACATTTTTTCAAAACATACCCACGCCCTATCTCCACTCCCTAAGTAGGCTCCCATACAAAATAACATTTTTATAAAATTTGCTCCAACTGTTATTTGTATGGGAGCCTACTTAGGGAGTGGAGATAGGGCGTAGGTATGTTTTGAAAAAATGTTGTAGGATAAAAATAAATGGGGGTCGGTCTCACTAATGACCCCTCTCGGACGCACCATTGGACCGGTAGAAGCTGATTAAATAAAACAAATTTACAAAAAATAAAAAAAAATGTATGGGGACCGCCTTAACAGTTAAAGATAGAGGGTAGGTGTGTTCAGAGAAAATGTTTGGAATAAAAAAATATTGTGGGTCGGTCATACATTTTGTTGCTCTAAGGGCACTATTAGGGCAGTTAGAGCGGTTGGAACAAATTTTAAAAAATATCGTTTTGTGTGGGAGCCCCCTTAGAAATTGGAGATAGGGTATTAGTTTGTTCCAAAGAAATGTTAAGACGTAAAAATTAATGGGGGTCGGTCTTATAAAGGACCCCTCTGTGACGCACCATTGGAGCAGTAGAAATGATTTTAAGATTGGAAAATTACAATAAAATTTTTTCAAAAAATTTTAAAAAATTGTAATAATCGTTATCCCACGATCTTCCTGGGCAAAAAATTTGTAGAATTGATAGAAGTTTTACACAAAAAAATTTCAAAAAAATCAAAGAGTACAAACATTTTCAAAAATTAGATTTAAATTTTAAAACTTCAAAATCGCATACTAGAGCGCCTTTAAGAATTTTTTGGGATTTTTTTTTACAAAGTACGTAAAAAACAAAAATTTTGAAAAAAAAAAATTGAAATTTGGACCATTATTGAAGAAGTTATGATTAAAAGAAGTTTGAGTAAAGAAACAAACTGCCAATTTTTAAAAATTCGATATCTTTTGAACGGGTCATCAAAAAAATCTGAAAATTTACCACGAAGGAGTTTTCGAAGGTTACTAAAAACTGTAAACATATTGGGAAAATCTAAAAAAAAAGTTTTTCAAAGTGTCCGATTTCACATGGAATGCCCCATATATATTTATGATCAGTGATCGATTCTGAGACATTCTAGCGATGTCCGTCCGTCCGTCTGTCCGTCTGTAGTTAACACGATGCAGTCCAAAATAAAAGAGCTAGACTCTCGACATTTGGCACAAATATGTCTTATGTTAATAGGCAGGTTAAGTTCGTAAATAAGCAAAATCGGACCAGGGAGAAAAAGTTTCCCCTTGAAGAACTAAACCAACCTCTGAAAAATATCATTTTTTTTACGTGACATTTTGTGTTTTTGTTTAACAAATGCAACATTTCTATGCTACAAGAAGTTCAAAGTCCTGCACTTGGACCCAGAGAATTAGAAAATGTAGTTTTTTCGGTAACATAATTATTTTTCAACAAAAATTTTATTTTTTTTCATTAAATTTTTTTTTTTATCAAAATTTTTTTTTTCATCAAATTTTTTTTTGGCATAAATTTTTTTTTTCCATCAATTTTTTTTTTTCATCAAACTTTTTTTAATTTTTTTTTTATCAAAATTTTTTTTTCCTCAACTTTTTTCCTACAATTTTTTTTTTCATACAATTTTATTTTTTCATTAATTTTTTTTTTTCATCAAAAAAAAATTTTTTTTCATCTATTTTTTTTTTATCAATTTTTTTTTTTATCAAAATTTTTGTTTCATAATTTTTTTTTTATCATATTTTTTTCATCAAATTTTTTTATCAAATTTTTCATTATCAATTTTTTCTCAGCAAAAAAAAATTTTTTCATATTTTTTTCTTCATAAATTTTTTTTACATCAAAAATTTTCTTTTCATCAAAAAAGTTCATTAAAAACTTTTTGTCATAATTTTTTTTTTTTTTACCAAAAATTTTGGGTTCATTAAATTTTTTTACCAAAACTACTTTTTCACCAAGTCTAAGCTTTTCGCATAAAAATTTTCCATTTGTTTATGAAATGTACATAAAACAAGTGAGAGTGGTATATTCTTTGGTGCCGAATCTTTTTTACTCCCCAAAATGTAAAAACACTTTTGTACACTTATTTTAGCACTCACTTACGAAATGTACAGCTGCTTTGGGTTTTTAATGGGGTCCTCGACTGATATTTTAATTCGTTTTGCATTGAATAGCAAAGTAATATAACATTATTTTTTCTAAAAAACTTTGCTTTGTCAAGTACACCCAAATCTTCCGCAAAACATTATCAAGATTTAATGTTTTGGGCAAGAGTACAAAATTCGCAGGCATTTTTAAATTACATCTGTAAATGGTGTAGTTACTATACTACACTACACATACGTTTAATATTATAACTAATCGTACTTTGCTTCATGTTGCACCATAAAACCAATACTATATTGCTACAAACAAGTGATATTAGTCCCCTCAACCAAAAAAAAAAGAAAAAAATAAGAAGGAGGGAGAATGGTTCAATTAAAATTGGAATTTAATGAAATTTGTTAAGTGCGAAAATTACATGGATTTTTTGTAAATCGACATAAAATAGCAAAAAAGGATTTTCAAACTATTTTTTGAAATCATATTACATATGTAATGTAATGTATGTTTTGTAACATTTAAGTTTCTTTTTTTTGCCCAATATTGGCAATTAATTTGATGAATGTATTTTTCTTTTCAAAAATTCTATAGATTTTGTTTGAATTTACCTTAAAACTTTTTTTTTTTTTGCAATAAAAACGTAACGTTAGTTTGTTTTAAAAGAATTTCAATTTCAATTGAATTTAATTAGTTTTATGAAAAAGTTCTTGCTGTATCTTTCGAGGAAATTGAGTATTAGTTTAATTTGGCATTTGGATTCATTTTACTTAAGGTGCACAGAAAAAAATATGGGCAGTAAAATTTGTAAATTTTTAGTGATGGGATTCTATCCGTTATTTACTCGATGCATGGGTAAATACCGGGTAAATAAAAAATAAACACCCTAGTAAAAATGATTTTGTATATATCCGTGTATAAATTAATACAAGTATATCTAATTTTACATATAAATACCTAATTATATAAAATTATATACAAAATTAATCAGATAAGACCAAATTTCGTATCAAATTATATAAAATTTGATCTTAAGTTATATCAAATTTTATAAATTTGATACGAATTTTGGTCTTATCTGATGGATTTTTTATATAAAAAGGTATACTAAGATATAAATATGTAAAACAAGGTATATTTGTATATTAATTTATACATTGGTATATACGAAACCATTTTTACTCGGGTACCTTTTTTGGGAATTTGTTTGGGTATTTATAAAAAGCATTTGAAATCAAACATATGGCAAGCTCTATTTTTTCCAAAAATAAAAACTTTTTTCTAAAAAAAAATACTTTTTTTCTAAAAAAGTAGTATTGAAGTACTTTTTTTTAGAAAAAATACTTTTTTAGGAAAAAATTACTTTTTTTTTTAGAAAAAAGTACTTTTCAGGAAAAATTTTTAGAAAAAGTACATTTTTATATAAAAAGTACCTTTTTTAGAAATAATACTTTTTTTTTTAGAAAAAAGTACTTTTTTAGAAAAAAGAACCATTTTTCAAGTGAGATAGTATTTTACAAAAAAAGAGCTACTTTTTTCTAAAAAAAACACTTTCTTTCTAAAAAAAAATTATCTGTAGAAACACAATGCAGTCCAAACTAAAACAGCTAGACTCCTGAAGTTTGGCACAAATATGTCTCATGTTCATAGGCAGGTTAAGTTCGTGAATGGGCAAAATCGGGCCAGGGGGAAAAAAGTTCCCCGTTGAAGAACTGAATCCACCTCTGAAAAATACACTTTTTTAAATTTTTTTTTTTGGTATTTTTGTTAAATAAAGCAAACATTGGGAATATTTATCGCGAACTGAAGGTGCTATCAACGTCCCCCACTGACCCCATCACCCTCTTCCCAAAAAAACGCCCCTAAACAATTTTTTTTTTTTACACTCCACTTAGTGATAGAGAGTATATATAAGTTTGTCGTTCCGTTTGTAACTCATCGAAATGTCGGTCAAGGATCGCATTTTAAGACATTCTAGCGATGTCCGTCTGTCTGTCTGTGGAAATGGTGATCACGGCCAAAATAGTACACGGAAATGACTGAAGCTTAACATATTTATTGGAAGTTCTCCCGAGAAGTTTGGTATTGTATTTTGAGCGATATCGGTTAAGCGGTTCAAAAGTTATGAACGAAAATGTAAGCACACCTCAAAATTTTTAGTACATTCAACATAACCTCAAAATACAAAATGCTTTAATTCGGCAGCTGGTTGACATATGTGAACATAATTGAGCACCAAATGGTATTTTAACAAATACGAACATATTTTTTGACAAAAAAAGAAAAAAAATCGCGGATTTTTTTTTTTTATCAAAAATTTTTTTTCGCGGAAATTTTTTTTCAAATTTTTTTTTTTTTTAAGTAATTTCCTTTTAAAAAAAGTTTTTGCAATAATCTTTTTGAAATTGTGGAGGGTATCACTACATTCGGCAAGGCCGAATTGAACTTTTTTACTTGTTTTTACCTTGTTTTGACCTAAATGTTTAAAAAATTTGGAATTTCAAATATTTTAACATTGCGTAGTAGGGCGTCCCGTCAAATTTTGAATTTTCGAATTTCATGTCATAATACCTGCCAAACTATGGCCACGTTAGAGCTGATTGTTTGAAAATTAATAAAAATAAAATTTTGCAAAGTCATGTTCAGTCGGCAACCAGCGGTTAATGTTTAAAAAAATTATGTTTTTCGACTAAAATTCATGCCCGAATTTTTTTACCAAAACAGGCTCCAAAATTTGGAAAGTTGGCGCACTTTATTGAAAATTTTTTTAAAAAATTCCAAAACCGCGATTTTGATTTACAGATGTTGATTTTTAAACATAATAGCATCGAAATTGGTCTTAAAAGTTGGAAAATGTTAAGTGTGTTATCTAAAAAATTTTAAAACACGATTTTAGTCCAAAAATGCTGATCAGCATCTGTGGACCAAAACATTTTCCAACTTTTGAAACCAATTTGGGTAAAAAAATATTTTTATGTTTTAAAATCAGCATCTGAGGACCAAACTAGCGGTTTTGGATTTTTTTAAATATTTTCCAATTAAGTACGCAAACTTCCGAATTTTTAAGCCGGATTTGGTCAAAAAATTCGGACATGAATTTTCGTCAAAATACGTAATTTTTTTTTCAACTTTGACCGCTGGTTGCCGATTGAATATGATCTTGCGAAATTTTTTCGTAAACTTTCCCACAATCAGCTTTCATGTGGCCATCGTTTGGCAGGTATTACGACATGAAAGTCGAAAATTTAAATTTGACGGGACGCCCTACTGTGTATAGGGTATACCAAACTAAACTCAACTTTTAACTTGTTTCTTATTATCTTTCTACAAAAAAAAAACTTTTACAAAATTTAAAAACTATTTTGGCAGTTTTACAAAATGTTAATGCATATTTGACAAGTTTTTTCCTAATAAAAACAAGGTCGCTTAAAAATATAAAAAAAAAGAAATATATTTTCCAGCGACAATGTGTCATTTGAATCAGCAAGAAGAAAAACACAAATCTTTGATATTTTAAATAAAATCTCTCAAAAAGTTTTCTTGTAATGTGAAAATTTCCTTAAGCCCTAAGTAAATTGTTAACATTTTAGTATTAAAAGCAAACAATGGAAAATAAATTTTCTTTTTTTTTTTAAATAAAACTTTTACCAAATGACATACATTGAAAAAAAAAAAAAATTGTAGTTGCAAACATGCTTTTATGTCTTATTTGTCATGGAAATAGAAACTTTTAATTTCAGTGAACTTGAAATACTAAATAAATGTACCACATAGTATAAAATAAAATACTAAAAACAGAATAGAAAATAGAAAATGGAACAAAAATAATATGTTACAACTATTTAGTTTAACTGACAATAAATGGCAACTTTCATGCAGACATGACATAATGGTTATAAAAAAAAAAAAACTATATTAGTTGGAAATATGTTAGCAACTTTTATAAATATAAGAGAATATGTTATTAAACACACAATAGAAATAGTTTTTAAAGCATGATAACTTTTAAACCATATAAGAGTATAAAAACTTCTTACAAAGTTACCTAGTAAAAAATTTATGCCATTTAAAAAAAAGTGTTCTGAAAGCACTGTAACCCAAACGCTATTTGCGAAAGCTTTGCTAGCGATTTCGAAGTAGGAAACTAAAAATACACAATTTTATTGATAAAAATCATGTAAAACTACAAACAATTTACAAGCTTTTTACCATAAAAATTGTAAATTTACAAATTTTTTGACGCGATTAAAAGGACTTCTCGTGACTTTACAAGATTTTGTGCTACACACAAAAAACTATTGGCTAAAAATTTTCAATTAAATCTATTGATCAACAAAATTTAAATGAGCCAATCAATGTTTTGATTAAAATTTTTGTTATTTTCGGTAGGTATCGAATTACAAATTTTCAACATACCAGATTTTTTTTCGCTTGGATTTATTAGAATAGATTAATTCAAAAATAGACAAAATAATCGGGTTTTACTTTTTTATTGTTGGCAACATATTGGAGACCAAAAAAGATGAATTTTTTGATAATTTTTTCATAAGTTTACAATTCATTTGTTAAATCAATCATTATTTTGATTGACTATAAATAAAAAATTTATCAAATTTTTGATCAAAATCGAAAAAATGTTTGATTGAAAACTTTTTCAATCAAACAATTTAATGATTGTTATAACAATTTTTTTAATTGGAGGAATTTCAATAAAAAAATTGATTGAATCCGCGTTTTTGTTGATTGAAATTCGTTTGAAATTTTTCTGTGCACCTCCTATTAAACGAAAATTTCTAGTAAAAATTAAGATTTTTTTGTAATTTTCACGTTTTTTACCAATAAAATTGTAAATTTACAACTTTTTTGATGCGATAATATTTACAAGGAATTCTCGTGACTTTTTTTTGTAAAATTACCTTGGAAATTTTTACATTTACGAAAAAAAAATTGTAAAACTACAAAGAAAAACTTAAATTTCTATCAAAAATGTTTAGTTAAAAAACAAGGAAAACTGTCAAATATTGGTACAATGGCATTACGGGACTTTTTCTAGTAATTTGACAAGGTTTTTTTTTTTTTTAATGTAGTATAGCAAAATGTATGATTGTTCGAAAAAGGAAATTAACTTATTAAAGTAAATTTTTTATTACACCGTTCAACAAATTTAAATTTTTTGCGGTACACTAGAGACCTCCTGTATAGAGATGGGCACATCTGATTTCAATTTTACTCACGTGATTGTGAGTAAGTGTGAGTGGCGAAAAAAATTGCGTGAGTGAGTGTGCGAGTGTAAAATTTTGCGTGAGTGAATGTGCGTGAGTCGTTTTTTTTTGCGTGAGTTTGTGTTGTTGTCCTTTTGTAAAAAAAAAGCAACAACAAAAATTGTAAAAAAGCAAAAAAAATGAAAAATTTCGCTGAACTGTAAATTTTGCTGAAAGTTTTGAAAGATTTTTGAAATTATAGTTTTTGAAATTTTCTCGCGTGTGAGTCAACGTGAGTGTGAGTGAAGCATGCGTGAGTGCACTTGTGTGTGAGTTGTTCTAAATTTACTCACGTGATTGTAAGTGAGTGTGAGTAGAAAAAATATGCTGGTGAGTAAGTGTTCGTGATTCAAAAATTCATGTCGTGAGTGAGTGTGAGTAAAACATCACTGACGCGCCCATATCTACTCCTGTGTCCTTATTTTTTAATATCAGATTTTTGTGTGGCACTGGGCAGAATTTTCTTCCTTTGCACTTTGGCCGAATTTTCAATTTTGGCGGCAAAAAGTCAATTTTTCAAGTATAGATTTTCAAAAATTTTTTGATTGTGTTCAATTCCCAATTCTCATATTGGTAAGAAAAAATTTAAAAAAGTTATGATAGTTGGCAACACTGTCGATGTGTAAACAGCTGATAATTTTAGTTTTTATAACCCGTGTTGCAAGTTGTAAAGCAACCAAATTTTAATAAATCTATATATTTTTTATACCCTCCACTCCACACTGGGCCGAGATGGTAGTTTTTTTGGCCAAAACTAAAATAAACAAAATTATTAAATTAAAAAAAGCGAATGCACTATTGTATTAAGTATGACTTGCTGCACCTTGTCTGTAATTTTTGTAAAAATCGGTACACCCATTCTCTTGGAATGATCTATCAAAGATAAAATATGTATGCTTAAATCTCCATATACCGTAATCAAAAAAGCTAGCAAATTTATACATTATTAAGATGGGACCTTGTTTTTTTTTTTGGGATTAATTTATTTGACAAAGGGAAGTACAACATGTAAATGGGTATGATCAGCTCTTTTTCCCTATTTTTTTTTTTTTTATGATTTTTGATATTTTTATATAAATTTTGAAAAATTTTTCCATTTGATATAGTTGTTCCAAAATGTTCCGCGACATAATCCAAAAGTTAGGATGCCAAAATGTTCGTTGGTTTACTAGCTTTCAGACTGACCTGCCCGCTTTTGCCCGTTTTTTCATCTGCGTATATAATATCAATAGAAAGGGAGATGAACAAGTCTAAAGTTGTTAAAATGAGCCTTTTTTATTGAATAAAATTAATTTTATGAATTAACAATTTTCAAGTTTTTCCTAAAGTACATACATAGTGTTTTTCTATATTAATACGGGATAAAGTGAAACCCGGTTACCCAAAAACCCGAATACAAAAAAAACCGGTTACGAGAAAAACCCGGTTACACGAAAAATATTTTTTTTATTGTATTAAAATTTGTTTTTAATACATTGAAAAAAAAAATAATTACCCGGTTAGGCGGTCCTGACAGCTTTTTGAAAGAGTGTGGAACTTTTGATAACGATGAGTTAAAAAAAGTGTTTTTTTAAACGGGTTTTCAAAAAAAAATTTTTTTTTCTAATTTTTTTCTAAATTTTATTTCCATTACATTTTTTAAAACGGGCACAAGCTGGCAACTATTATAGAAAGTGTGGATAGGAAGAATAATTCTGGCCCAGACAGTTTTTTGAAAGGGCGTGGAACTTTTGATAACGATGAGTTTAAAAAAGGGGTTTAAATAAAAAAATATTTTATTTTTTCAAATTTTTAATATTTCAATAACATTTGCCTAAACGGGCACAAGCGGGCAACATTTTTAGATAGAAGGGATAAAAAGGAAAATTTTGGCCCAGACAGTTTTTTGAAAGGGAGTGGAACTTTTGATAACGATGGGCTTAAAAACGGGGTTTACAAAAAAAAAAATCAGATTTTTATAAACTCTTATTTCAATTAAATTTTTGAAATCGGGCACAAGCGGGAAATTTTTTTGGAAAGTGCAAATAAAAAGGATAATTCTGGCCCAAACAGTTTTTTGAAAGGGCGTGGAACTTTTAGGTTAGGTTAGGTTATGAAGGATGACGCTGGCGGAAACCAGCGTCCATAGAGGCCACGTGATGGCCCATTATGATTCCTTTAATTCTTTTCCCTCTTCTCTGTTTAGTCCTAAGTTGTTCGCCTTATGCGTCCCATTTTGATGCTTTAATAAACGCCAGTAGAGTCCAAGGATTTGTGCCCCGAAGTTCTGATAAATTCTGAAAAATATAAGAACCAAAAATTTTAAATCTTCTAAATGATAGTGCAGGGCATTCGCATAAGAAATGGTAGGTGTCTTCTACAGATTCCCTGCACCATCTGCATGTATCATCATTTCTTATTCTAATTGTTACCATGTGTTTACCCAATGTGTTATGACCAGTAATGAGGTTAACTGTAGCTCTAAGTTGCTTCCTGTTCATATCCAAAAGAATTTTGCTGTGTTTTAACAGGCTTTCATCCCATAATAATTTCGTCTGTACACTTCGATCAGAGCTGGACCATTTATTCAACCAAATCGCCCTTGAGTCCAATCTTATTTTCTGACAGAAAATAGAGAGTGGAGGGAACACCTCAGATTCTGCTGTTTCCTGTGCGAGTTCCGCTCCCCGTCGTGCAAGCTCATCGGCTCTCTCGTTTCCCAGAATATCTTTGTGTCCAGGTACCCAGCACAGAGTAATATTATGCTGCTCGCTAAGAACCTTAAGCTCTCTGTGGCAGCGGCTGACTACCTTAGATCTGATATCATCACTTTTCAACGCCATTAAAGCAGCTTGACTATCAATGAAGAAACCAATATCGCGTGGAACTTTTGTTCACAATGAGTTTTAAAAAAGGGGGTTTTCACAAACATTTTTTTATTTTTTTTTAATTTTTGGTATTTTAATCCCATTTGTGTAAACAGGCACAAGCGGGTAAGTTTTTTGTAAGGTGGGGTTAAAAAGGCTAATTCTGGCCCAGACAGTTTTTTGAAAGAGCGTGGAACTTTTGATGAGTTTAAAAAGGGGGGGTTTCAGAAAAAAAAAACTAATTTTTTTCAATTTTTTATTAGCCCTTATTAGAAGTAAATTTTTTTTTTTGAAAACGGGCACAGACGAGTAACTTTTTGGAAAGTGCTGATAAAAAGGGTAATTCTGACCTAGACAGTTTTTTGAATGGGCATGGAACTTTTGATGACGATAACTTTAAAAAGGGGGTTTTTAAAAAAAGACAAATTTTTTCCAATTTTTTATAAACTTGTTTCAATTTAATTTTTGAAAATGGGCACAAGCGGAAAAGTTTTTTGGAAAGTGGAGATAAAAAGGATAAATCTGGCCCAGACGGTTTTTTGAAAGAGCGTGGAACTTTTGATAAGTTTAAAATGGGAGTTTTCAGAAAAAAAAAAATTTTTCCAATTTTTTATTAGCCCTTATTAGAAGTAAATTTTTGAAAACGGGCACAGGCGGGCAACTTTTTTGGAAAGTGCTGATAAAAAGGGTAATTCTGGCCCAGACAGTTTTCGGAAAGGGCGTGGAACTTTTTATGACGATGAGTTTATAAAGAGGGTTTTCAAAAAAAATGTTTTTTCAATTTTTTATAAGCTCATTTTTCAATTCAATTTTTGAAAACGGGCACAAGCAGGTAACTTTTTTGGAAAGTGCTGATACAAAGGATAATTCTGGTCCAGACAGTTTTTTGAAAGGCCGTGGAACTTTCCATAACGATGAGTTCTTAAAAGGGGGTTTTCAAAAATGAAATAATTTTTTTCATTTTTTTATAAATTTTATTTAAATTCCATTTTTGAAAACGGGCACAAGAGGGCAACTTTTTTGGAAAGTGTGGATAGAAAGGATAATTCTGGCCCAGACAGTTTTTTAAAAGGGCGTGGAACTTTTGATAACGATGAGTATAAAAAGGGGGTTTTCAAAACAAAAACAATTTTTTTTTTTTCAATTTTTTATAAACTTTTTTCAATTATATTTCGGAAAAAGGTATATTCACGTGATTTAAATGAAAATCATTCACGCTCCCGCGTGAATCACGTTATTTTTAAACTTTTTTTCAATTCAATTTTTAAAAACTTTTATATCACGTGATTTAAGTGAAAATCACTCACTCTCACGCGTGAATCACGTTGTTTTTTGAGTCACGCAAATAACGGGACCAGAGACCATCTCCAATTCAAAAACATAAACAAAAGACAAGTTTCTCTTCATTTGTTTCATCTATAACATCTGTAAATTTAATTAAAAATTAAGTGTCCACCCTGCAACAGTTTCCTTGTAGGTCCGATTCCAAAAAGTTTCAAGTCACGTATTTATTACCCTAATATAGGCTTATATTCTGAATTTCAACAAAATCGATTAACATTTACGACCTGTAGAGACTTTTGGCCAAAAAACCTACCGTCTCGGCCCAGTGTGCACTCTAGTGATAGAGGGTATATATAAGTTTGTCATTCCGTTTGTAACACCTCGAAATATTGGTCTAGGACCCCATAAAGTATGTATATTTATGATCCTCGATCGATTTTAAGTCGATCTAGCGATGTCCGTCCGTCCGTCCGTCCGTCTGTCTGTCTGTCCGTAGAAAACACGCTAACTTTTGAAAGACTTTACAGAGGCTACTGAAGTTTGGCATATATGTTTGTCATTTACCTGGTCAGGTTGGTATTGCAATCCAGCCAAATCGGTCCAGTGGTTCAAAAGTTATGAGCAAAAGAGTAAATTTCGGCAAGGGTGTTTCGCGAATTTACGAGATAAAAAACACGATAACTTTCGAAAGACAATAATGAGACTACTGAAGCATGGCATGTATCTTTGCCGTTCCCCGGGTCTGCTTCGTGTTAAATTTGAGCTCAATCGGTCTAGTGGTTCAAAAGTTATAAGCAAAACCCTGAATTTCAGATTAGTTTCATCTAAAATGCCACGTGTTTTAACAAGTTTTAAAAGCATTGGTGGTAACTAAACAATGCTTTTCAAACTTGTTTAATTTTAAAGCAATGCTTTTTAAACTTGTTTAGTTTTAAAAGCATTGGTAACTTAAAAATAACACTCAAAAAATAATTTACACTCAAAAAAAATTTTACACTCAAAAAAATTTTACACTCAAAAAAAAATTTACACAAAAAAATTTTTTTTTTACAAAAATGACAATATTTGTGTACATACGTACGTGCATTCACTAAGAAATATTTTTACAGTAAAAAAAACATTACACTCGAAAAAAATTTTACACTCCAAAAAAAAAAATTAGTAATTTTTCTTTAAAAAAAAAAATGACAAAAAAATAGTTTTTTACTCAAAATAAAATGTTTCTAATCAAAATTGTTAATTTTTTCACGTTAAAAAATGTACTACCCTTTAAAAAAATTCATTGTGGAGGGTATTCATAGATTCGGCAAAGTCGAATTTAACTTTTCTACTTGTTTTTAAATATATTTTGGTTAAAAAAAATGTTGTGAATATGAATTTTAATGGTCGAGGTGAGTATTTTAACGAATTCTTAACATATTTGGGAAAAAAAATTTATTTCGTATTTATTTTTGAGTTTTTTTAGGGGTAATTTTTTATGAAATTGTGAATAGTTTTATCGTCTTTCGCGGAGTATAACTTAAAATGTTAACAATTGTTAAAACAGTTTTATACATGTAAATTTTCGTAAAAAGCTCAGGTTTTATTGTATATTAATATGGTATGCGAACGAGTGCGAAAGAATGAGTTATTAGCAAAAACGTGAATTTTGGATGGTTTTTTTTTCCGCAAATTCACGTGTTGAAAAACACACTAAAAACGCTTTAAAGCTTAGTGGAAAACTACAAAAATATTTTATAGTGTTTTTTTATTCAAAAAACTTTTTATTCTCAAACAAAAAAAAAATACACTCAAAAAAAATTATACACTCAAAAAAATTGTACACTCAAAAAAAATTTTTTTTTTTATGTTATTCAAAAACGTAATTTCCTCAAAATAATAATATTTTTAATAAATTACTATCACTAAAAAAGTGTTTTTCTACTTGAATATGTTTTTTAACAATTGACTACAATTTTTTTTACAATTATTCGGTATTCGGACATATTCGTCCAAAAATGTGACCGAAGCAGAATAATGGCCGAATAGTACTTTTTTGCCTACCGAATATTCGGTCAGACACTTCAAATTATTAAGGAAGATTTTAATTAAATACAGTTTTGTGAGCATTATTTTTTTTCGAAAATCCCCCTTATGGGCGGGCCACTAGAAAAAGGGGGCGTGGACCGCCCATTTTTTTCTCAAATCAAATATTTTGCCAGAAGAACCCTGCATACCAAATTTGGTGAGGCTAGCTTGTCGGGAAATAGTTTTTGCCGCGATTTGGGGTTTTTCGGCCATAGTGCTTTGTAATAAAAATTTAAAAAAATAACTTTAAGTGGACGCGGAAACGATCTAAAGTTTGAAAAACGGATTGCACTGTGCAACAAATTTGGGGTCTTCGAGTGAATCTTGAACGGGACCAAAAAAAATGAAAATATACCAATAGAAGACTAAAAAAACGGTTTTCAAAACGGAGTTCGAGTTCTTTTTTATGGCCCACTGAAGTTTTTCAATTTTTTTCAAAGGCGTTTTTTAATAAGTCAAAAAATAAGTACTAAATCTAATTCTGAGGTAAATAATGTCAAAAAATGTCTTCAGTAGAATTTAATGGTGGTTCTTTTCCTAGAATATATTGACCCTCTATCTCCCATTTAAGGGGTCATTTTGGTCCTTTTTTCAAATATCCTCATAGAACACCAATAAAACGGTCGTTTAAAGGGTTAAAATGTTCTACACAAATTTTCTGCATCAAATTTTACTAGGGGTTGCCGAAGATCAAAAGTTCGTGTGAAAGTGCAAAATACTTAAAAAATAATATTGTAAATTTTCACATACGATCAAATTCTTTTTCACAAGTCGTGTGAAATAAGTCAAAAAAAAAAATTATAAATCTGCTTCTGAGCTAAATAACGACAATAGATGTCTTCAGTAAAATTTAATGGCGGTTTTCTTAGAACGCTTTAACTCGACTGCTGATTGGCAAACGTGAACATAATTGAACACCAAAAGGTATTTAAACAAGTACAACATATTTGTTTGTCAAAAAAATAATAAAATCGCGGATTTTTTTTACCAAATTTTTTTTTTCGCGGAAATCTTTTTTTAAATTTTTTTTTTTTTTTTAAAAGTAATTTCCTTTTAAATAAAGTTTTTTGCAATAATCTTTAAGAAATTGTTGAGGGTATCACTACATTTGGCAAGGCCGAACTTAATTTTTTTACTTGTTCATATTGTGTTGTGCTAACTTGTTTTAAATTAATGCTAAAAAAGGTGTAAATTTTTCAGCCCTGTTTTAAAAATCTCCAATTTTAAAGTTTTATTTTTTTGTTAAAAAAATTTTCAAAAATCTACCATTGGACTTTAAGGTTTTGTTAAGCACATATAAGGGAATAAGAACTACAAAAGTAGTAGAAATTCCGTTTCTCATTAAGCTAGTCCTGCGATTTTATTTCGGCGGATTTCGAGATAATATTGATGTGGGTAACTTTTTCAGCTTTTAGGTTTATTTTGTTTTTAACAAACTCTGTTTTAATTTTTAAATTAATAAAAAATATTTATTATTTGAGCAATAATTTCTATTGAGAAAGATAACTCTAGCTCGAGGTCACATTTCTTTACTAATTATTACGATGATATTGTCAAAGTAACACTTTTTAAGAAACTGTTTATACATTTTGTTTGTTTTAAAATAATTGATAAGGTCATTTTGACTTACTTACTCGACACGTGTTTCGGAATTCGTCAAATTCTAATGCCAACAGTATTTTGCAAATTGACAATCGTTTTTAAAGTTTGGGTGTTTGTCTTTCCACAAAAAAAAAATCAGACATGTGTTTTTCGTTTTCGAGGAAATCGCATTTGAATCTTGAATTTTATAAAAATTTAGTAATTTGCTTGTATTTTCTTGTTTCAACACTCATTCGCTACGTTGAAACAAGAAAATACAAGCAAATTACAATATTGTTATGAAATTTAATATTCAAATGCGATTTTGTCGAAAAAAAAACAAAAAAAAACACAATATCTAAACTTAAAAAAAAAAAATTTAAAAAAAAGTGTTCGGATTTTTGATAAATTGACTTTTTTAAAGAATGGGAAATTTCTGAAAGGATTCTGAAAAATTTCCAAACAAAAAAGGTTCCGAGTTTGTAAAAAATTTCATAACATAGAAATTTTTTCAAAAATTTGTTTTCCTTAAAGCATTTTTTTTTTGTGATTTTTTGTTACTAAAAACCGAAAATACAAAAAGTACTTACAAGGGAAGTCTCCCTAGTGTCACCCGCGGATCTTTATGGAATTGGTTTTATTTTGTAGAGCAGAAAAAATAAAGGGACACGTATTTTTTTTTAGCGGCCCAAATTCATATTTAGGGGGTAAAAAGGAGGGGGGAAGACAAGGCCATTTTTCAGTTTTTTTCGTTTATCTCCTATACTATGCAAAGAAACCTAGTCATGTTGCATACCAAATGAAAGGTCTTTGGAAAACCTATCTACGTGTGCTAAGAACGTGTCCAAACATGCACAACTTTTCGTCATATTGAGTAAAATACTAAAATTTTAGGACATTTTTGTTAATAAGTCGAAAAATATTAACTTCTATGGCCCGTTGTTAACACCACAAGATAGGTATTTTTTATACCTTTAATCTGATACCACACATGCCTATATTAATTTTGTTTAAATAGGCTTAAGTCGTGAAAAACTGAAAAAGGTAAATTTCCCCCCATACAAATCGACCCCTCTAAAAAATGAATTTGGGCCGCTAAAAAAAAATACGTGTCGAATTAATTTTCGTTCTTAACAACATATCCAAATTTCATGAAGATCGGAGGGTGACACCAGGGAGACTTCCCTTGTTAGTTGTGTCTGAGACTTAGTAAAATTTTATGAAAAACATTTGAACATTTTGGACCGGGTTTACAATTTTTTTTTTTTTTGCTTTACCTACTCCATCATTATAAAGTGCTGATAATCACTGACTTTAAACGGAGACACAAAACACACACTGAAATTTAATAATACATACAATGTTGTTTTTTTTAACAAATTGTAGGTAGTCATTTTGTTATGTTTAAATAAAACGGAGGAAAGAAAAAAAGTTTTAAAACTATTAATTCGCATTTAATTTTAATGGTAAAATGGTCATTGTGGCAAGAAATTGAAATGAAAAATATAAACGAAAAGCGTGTTTAAACAAAGTTAACAACATGAATCAAATAAAATATTAATTGTAGATGACTATAAAATGTTTAAACGCTAATTGTTGTGTGAATTTTAATTAAAATAAATTTTTTTCAAAAAATAAAAAAAAAATGTTATTTCACACGCATTTAGCACAAATGCAAAAATTTAATATTTAATGAATTGTCCATTAGGAAGGAGCCAGAAATGCTTTTTCGCGAATTCCATTTCGGCGCTGTGCGGAATTGGTAAAAATAGATGTCAAAATGATGTGGTTAAAATTTAAAGAAGATTGGACTTTATCTTTGGGCTCCTATCAAGGTCTAAAGTAATCACTTTCCTTAAAAGGCATAAAATTTGATCAGATCTTCTTACAAGGGAAGTATTTCAACCTTATGAACCGTTTTGCATGAAACTTATAATATATATAAAAGAGATTATTCTAAGGTTGAGGTGTCTCTGTTTATCCGCCATATCGGGGATTTAGGGTTTTAAAAAAATGGGTAAAAAATGCCGAAAAATCGTTTTTTTGGATTTTTCAGCCATTTCTTTCTAAGAAACTATAGTATGTTTATAAACAAATGTCTGTGAAAAATACTTTAAATATTTTGGCCGAGAATGATATCCAGCGAAAAACTGTGGCGACAATCAGACATTGAGCAATGTGAACTAAATATAAAACGAAGAAAGTGGAACGGCATAACATCACTGTTGCCAACTATTTTTAACCAAAACCCTCTAAATTTCACTAAAAAAGCGCTAGAAACCGACAAAAATAAATTAAGCGGGGAACATTTAAAATTCCCCCGCTAAATTACGAAAAAAAGCGCTAAAACCGAAAAACTTGGCATTTTTGATTGACAAAAAAGAAAAGTTTAAAAAAAAAAAAATTGACTTTTCACTAAAAACGCGCAAGAAACCTCCGAAAAAAAATTTGGCGGGAAAATATAAAGTTCTCCTGCTAGGTTACAAAAAAGGCGCTAAAATTAGATAAACTTGGCGTTTTCAATTGAAAAAAAAGAAAAATTGGAAAAAACTCTAAATTTTTCCCACTAAATCCAAACAAAAGGCGTCAGATTTTGCCGCTAAAGCACCGTTTCCGCTAAAACCAATTTTCTCCTGCTAAATCCAAACAAAAAGCGCTAGATTTAGCGGGAAACTCCAACTTGGCAACAGTGCATAACATAATTATAAATTTTGATGAGCTGAACACGAATACCAAAAAAAAATCACAATCGCTCGCACGGTTTTTGAGATATCGCTATTTGAAATTTGAAAAAACGGCAGTTTTTACTACGTTTAAGAAATTTAAAAAAAATCCTTAAATTTCTTTCCCTTAACTCTTTTAGAGGTGGAGGCAGTCTCGCATTCAAACTTTATTTGAGCCAAATCAGACAATTTTTTGTTAATTGAATATAGTATCATCTCCTGAGACTTTTTCTTTCTGTAGAAAAAGCCATGGATTCTGAGAGATTTTTTCGATAAAACAACTTTCAGATTCTGAGAAACAAGTATAAAAGTTAAATTCGACTTGGCCGAATCTATGAATAATTTTTTTAATGTGAAAAAAATTAACAATTTTGATTAGAAATATTTTATTTTGAGTAAAAAACTTTTTTTTTGTCATTTTTGTATAAAAAAAAAATAATTTACTAATTTTTTTTTTTGAGTGTAAAATTTTTTCGAGTGTAATTTTTTTTTTTGTGTAAAAATAGTTCTGAGTGACAAAAATACTACATAAAGTAATTTTGATGCTTATCATTGTTTTAAAAGCTTGTTTTTTAAAACTCGGGTTTATCAACATGTGAATTTTAGGTGAAACCAATCTGAAATTCAGGGTTTTGCTTATAACTTCTGATCCACTGCCCCGATTTAGCTGAAATTTAAAACGAACCGGGCAGAGGAACGATAAAAATATATGCCATACTTCAGCTCCCCCAGAATTGTGGTTCAAAAGTAACCGTGTGTTTTATCACGTAAATTCGCTAAAAACCTTTACCGAAAATCACTCTTTTGCTTATAACTTGTGAATCACTAGACCGATTTCGCTATGGTGCAATACCAACCTGACCTAAATGCCCAACATATATGTCAAACTTCAGGAGCCTCTGTAAAGTTTTTCAAAAGTTTGCGTGTTTTCAACAGACAGGCAGGCGGAAGGATGGATGGACGGACGGGCGAACATCGCTAGATCTTCTTAAAATTGATTGAGAATCATGAATATATTTACTTTAAGGGGTCCTAGACCAATATTATGAGGTGTTACAAACGGAATGAAAAACTTATATATACCCGCTATCACTAGAGTGGAGGGTATAAAAAAACCTTGTCAAATTACTAGAAAAAGTTTCGTAATCCCATTTTACCAATATTTGACAGTTTTCCTTGTTTTTTAACAAACATATCGTGAACCTATATTCAAAATATGCCAACTCAAATTTGACGGAAATGAGTTTCCGATGGCAAATAGCTCCCCTATGTAATACCTATCTGCCATAAAAATTTCAGAGCAAAAAAATAATTTGTTGTCGTTTTACATCCATTTTTGTTATTCTGCTAACTCAAAGTACATATTTTTTTGGTGGAAATAAATGCCAACTCCCATTGTAAATTTCCAAAAATTTTTCAAAATTTTTTAAAAAAAAAATTAGACCACATATCTTATTGCATTTGCCATGCTAAACACGAATCTTGTAAAGATTTTGATATCTAATGACTGGTTCTCGAGATATTGTCATTTTGAAAATATCGGTAAATAGTGTTTGCAAAAAAAAAAAATGCTTATATTTATGTAACTTTCAAACTATTTATCAGATTGAAACATTATGAATGGGGCAAATAAAGTCAATGATATAAGCTTTCAAAATAGCTACTTTGGAGTGACCCTATTACAATACAGCGTGAGTTACAGAGTGCCAAAGTTGACCACCCTGAGATTAAAAGGCTTTCGGAGCTAGTAACTTTTAAAAATATGCAAAGATTTTTAATTTTTTGTTCAGTTTTTGCAATTACCGTACTAAGTAAGGATAACAAAAAAAAAAAAAATTAAAAAATTTTTCCAAAAAAAATGTATTTTTATTTTCCGACAAAATATGCCAACTCTAAAAAAATATTTGTTTTTTGATATAGTAATAAATGCCATCTCTGAAAAATACGCAAACAAGTGCAAAATATGAAAATTTTTGCATAGGTAAAAATTGTTTACAATATTTGAACCATCTTGTGGAAGGTACATTGTTTATTTTTGCAATAATATGCGAAATAACTAGTTTTTTAGCTCTCCTGAACAGTAAGCTTTTTCGAGTTGGCATTTATTGAATATAGTTCGACGATATTTGAATCAAAATTTAAATATTTTTGTAATTTTACATTTTTTTGTAACTTTACAAATTTCCAAGAAAATTTTACAAAAAAAATCTAGCAAATTTACGAGAATTCCTTGTAAATTTACAATTTTATTGGTAAAAAGCTTGTAAAATTACAAAAAATTGTAAATTTACAATTTTATTGGTAAAAATTTGTAGAATTACAAAATTATAAGTAAAAAGCTTAAAAAATTACTAATTATTCTCGTCAAATAGGAGGTAGAAAAAAAAGTAACAAACTTTCTTGTAATTTTACAAAGTTTTTTTTGTTTGAGTGTAGCCTTTTTTTCTTCGTTTTTCTATAGAAAAAGTTTCTAAAATTGTTTTTTGTAAAAAAATCTCATACTCTGGAATATTCTTTCTATAGAAAAGGTCTTAGCTTCCGAGACATATTTTTTTTATATTAATCGATTAATTGATCACCCCGATTAATCGGAATCTTGATTAATCAGTTAATCGATAAATCATGAATTTTGAATAAACAAAATTAAGATTATTCGAATAATTTGAATTTTGATTAATCAAAATTCATGATTAATGGATTAATCAGGAAGTTGAATATTCAAAATTTGAATAATTGAACAAATTTGTTTGTTTATTTGTTTACCTTAAATTTTATTTTTTTTACTGTTTAAATTTAATTTTTTTATTGATTTATATTTGTCTGTTTCCTTTACATTCATTCAATGTTCCAATTAAATTTAAACCAGCGTTTTCTCATATTTCGAGAGATGTAATTAGGGGCTTAGGCTATAAATGCTCCGATTCCTTTTATTTTGAATGATAGAGATACAAAACACATTTATAAACAAAATTTGAACATCTATATCTATAATACGGTTTTCGTGGTCATATAATTTTCTCGGGCAAGATCTAAACATCGGCTGGTCATCCTTAGGACAATTATTTAAACGACAAATTTCCATGAAATGACCTTAGAAACTTCATGTGCTTAAATTGTTTATTCCTCATGACAATTTGTATTGGAAATTATTTGATTTTTGGTACAGGATCGGATTTAATTCTAAAAACCACTTAAATCCTAGAGTCTGTTAATGAATGCAAGAAATTGGAAAGGTCCTGGTGGATATACATAAATATGGGGTCCCAAAAACACATTTCCAATTATTAGCCTCTGAATAACATGAAAGTTGCTAAAAATAAGAGGTAGACACGTCACGGATTTTTAAAATTATTCATCCTCTTAGTTTTCGTGAAGATAAAATTTTTCAATAACCATCATTATTATGCTTTAATTTTTTTATTTATTTTTATTTTTAGTTTGTATATTTTCTTTAAAAGTTTGTTTTGTTTTTTTGAATATATTTTGGTTTTGAATAAAATTATTCGTTTTTGATTAATCAAAATTCAAATTAATTGATTAATCATAGTTCTGATTAATCAGAAACTTTGATTAATCGATTAATTGATTAATCGAGAAATCGATTAATCAGAACGATTAATTAATCGATTAATCGCACATCCCTAATAAAAACTGCTTCAGAATCTAACAATAAGCATTTTTTGTTATAAGTAAAAAAAGTTTTAGACTTTCAGAAATTTTTTCAATAGAAAATTATTCAGACTCTGAGGCATGTTTTCTAAAGAAAAAGTCTCAGACTCTGAGTAATATTTCAACTAGAAACCGTCTCGAAATCTGATACAATTATTTTACAGAAAAATGTTCAGATTCTGAATAATTTTTGCAATAGAAAAAGTATCATATTCTGAGGCATGTTTCGAATCTACAAATTGAAAATCTTTTATTATTCTTTGTTGCCTTTTTCATCGTGTTTTCTAAAAAAAATCTTTTTCAATAAAAATCTTATATTAATTAAATTAACCATAACCGCTGGATTTTGGTATGCGGTTACGGTTACGGTTAAAGAGTGCGGTTAACCGCGCTTACGGTTTCGATTAAAACCGCATTGCAAACTCTAATTAATATATAATTTGAATCTTTAATTTAACAACATCGAAAATATTAAAAAAAGTTTAATTTAAAAAATCAAAGCAAAAACAATTCTGTAAAATTACTAAATTATCTGTTAAAGTTTTCACATACATTTATTTTTGCTTGAAAACTCTGTTAAAAGTTTGCTAATTCAAACTGAAAGTTGCTTTTTTAAAGATTTTTTGACAAAGCATAGGGCTTCAGAAGATATGAGAAAAACAGAGAAATTTTTATTGAGTTTTTCTCGAATTCAAGTGTTTAATAAATAACACTCTAAACACACTTCAATGACATTGGTAAGTCACAAAAAATATTTAACAAAGTATTTTTGACAATCAAAAAAATTTTGGACAAACAGAATTTAATATGTTTTTTGTATTAGTTAATCATTACAATTAAATTATTTAAATGTGTATAAAAAAATCAATTTTTCATATGAATTGATATAATTTAGTTTTCAAAAAAAAAAAATAATAATAATAAAACACAACTAAACAAATCACAATAAACCGCAATTATTATAAACTGTCTGTCATTAAATCCAGTAATAATAAATAACAAAAATCATGTCTATTTAAATGTAATGTTTTGTTTATTTATTTACTCATGTTTTATATGCATACATATGTTTATACATATGTAATAAACATTAATTATTTAAAAAGGTATGTAAACATTAATACATATCGAGGGCCTATATTCAAAACCCTCTATCTTCCATTTTCACGAAAATGACTTTTTGATGGCAAAATATTCAGTAAAACGGCCCTCATCTATGGTGTAAAATTCAGAACAAAAATATTTTTTTTTGCTATTTTATTTGCATTTTTGGTTTTCTCTATCTCTTACACAATTAATTTTTCTGAATGCAAAACCCTCTATCTTTTCAAATAATTAATTCATAAATATTTTTTTTTAATAATTTCATCATGCATTACATATTTTCATACTAATTTTTGAATGCTGCACATGAATTTGTCAACAAAATTCCAGAACCACGATTTTGGTCCACTGATGCTAATTTTTTCTGAAAATTCTTGTTTGACTTTTTTGAAAAATATGGCTCAAAATTTGGATGTCTTGTGTACATTATGAAACAAAAATTTTAATCTTAAAAATCCCGATGCTGATCAGCATCTGTGGACCAAAATCGCGTTTTTAATTTTTTTACTATTTTTTACATAACATACTCAACAGTTTGTCAACTTTTGAGACGAGTTCGGTAAAAAAATAATTTTTGTCTTAAAAATCCGCATCTGTGGACCAAAACGGCGATTTCGGAATTTTTTATAAGCCGTTATCATTAATAAATTACGTTAAAAATTTAACGATGTCGTGAATGAAATCTTAATAATCAATTTTTATTAAAATGCAAAACCCTCTATCTGATCATTTTCATTCATGTACTTAATATTTTTGAGAAACAAAACCCTCTATCTATCCTCTAAAACCCCCAATAGTGCAAAATTTTAAAAACGAATCATATGTGAGATTCAGTAGTTGATTTAAAAAAATATTGTAGAATATCGAATTTTAATTACTCTAATAATACGCGAAATAAACAGTTTTTTGGCTCTCCTGAAAAGTTGTGTTTTTTTAGATAGAGGGTTTTGAATATAGGCCCTCGATATGTATTAGGTTATATATATTGGAGTAAATATATTTCTTTAGTGTAAAAAATTTTTGAATGTTGAAATCACTTTCTTAAATATTTTTGTAATACAGAAATGTCATGCAAAAATTCGCGAAAACCCCAATGGTAGTTGCACCCAATTTCGCTGAATTGCAATACCGCGCTGACCAGGAGAACGGCTAATATATACACAAGTCTTTGGCAGCCTCAGAGTAGTATTTCGAAATTTAAAGATCGACTTAGAATCGATCGAGAATCATGAATTTATTTACTTTATATTAGAACCAATAAATATATCCATGAACCGATATTTCGAGATGTTACAAACGGAATAACAACATTTTATATACCCTCTATCACTAGATTAGCGGGTATAAAAAAAATAGAATAAATAGTGCCACCCTTCTATTCATACATAATAAAATCATTAGTTTACAAATAACACACTTAATATTTAAAAATGAACAAAAGGAAAAAAATCTAAATCTAAATGAATTGAAACCATTTTATGGCAATAAAATCAAAATAAATTTTATTCGGCTGTGCCCATGGGTGCCCATTAGGCAAATGGTATATAATTAATAATAATAAAACAATTTAATATTAAATATCGTATGCTGAAATGCAAACGGACGTAACTAACGATAAATTAAAACAAGTAAAAAAGTAAAATTCGGCCTTGTCGAATGTAGTGATGCCCTCCACAATTTCAAAAAGAATATTGCAAAAACTTTATTTAAAAGGAAATTACTTTTGAAAAAAACAAAAAATTTTGAAAAAAAATTTCCGCGAAAAAAAAATTTGGTAAAAAAAATCCGCGATTTTTTTTTTGTCAAAAAATATGTTCGCACTTGTTTAGTTCAATTATGTTCACATATGTTAACCAGCAGCCGAATTAAAGCATTTTGTATTATTAGGTTATGTTGAATGCACTAAAATGTTTGAGGTGTCCTTACATTTTCGTTCATAACTTTTAAACCGATACCAAACTTCTCGGGAAAACTTCCAATATATATGTTAAATTTTAGTCATCTCCGTGTAATATTTTGGCCGTGATCACCATTTCTACAGACAGACAGAAGTACAACGCTAGAATGTCTTAAAATCGATCGGGGATCATGAATATATGGGGCATTCCACGTCAAATCGGACACTTTGAAAAATTTTTTTTTTAGATTTTCCCAATTTGTTAACAGTTTTTAGTACCCTTCGAAAACTCCTTCGTGGTAAATTTTCAGATTTTTTTGATGCCCCGTTCAAAATATATTGAATTTTTAAAAATTGGTAGTTTGTTCCTTTACTCAAACATCTTTTAATCATAACTTCTTCAATAATGGTCCAAATTTCAATTTTTTTTTTTCAAAATTTTTGTTTTTTACGTACTTTTTAAAAAAAAATCCCAAACAATTCTTAAAAGCGCTCCAGTATGCGATTTTTAAATTTTAAAATTTAAATCTCATTTTTGAAAATGTTTGTACTCTTTGATTTTTTTTAAATTTTTTTGTGTAAAACATCTATCGATTCTACAAATTTTTTGCCCAGGAGGATCGTGGGATAACGATTATTACTATTTTTTAAAATTTTTTGAAAAAATTTTATTGTAATTTTCCAATCTTAAAATCATTTCTACTGCTCCAATGGTGCGTCATAGAGGGGTCCTTTATAAGACCGACCCCCATTAATTTTTACGTCTTAACATTTCTTTGGAACAAACTAATACCCTATCGCCAATTTCTAAGGGGGCCCCCACACAAAACGACGTTTTTTAAAATTTTCTCCAGCCGCTCTAACTGCCCTAATAGTGCCCTTAGAGCAACAAAATGTAGGACCGACCCACAATATTTTTTTAGTCCAAACACTTTCTCTGAACACACCTAACCTCTATCTCTAATTGTTAAGGCGGTCCCCATACAATTTTTTTTATTTTTTGTAAATTTGTTTTATTTAATCAGCTTCTACCGGTCCAATGGTACGTCCGAGAGGGGTCATTAGTGAGACCAACCCCTATTTAGTTTTACCCTACAACATTTTTTCAAAATAAACCTAGGCCCTATCTCAACTCCCTAAGTAGGCTCCCATACAAAATTACATTTTTATAAAATTTGATCCAACTGTTATTTGTATGGGAGCCTACTTAGGGAGTGGAGATAGGGCGTATGTATGTTTTAAAAAAATGTTGTATGGCACAAATAAATGGGGGTCGGTCTCACTAATGACCCCTCTCGGACGCACCATTGGACCGGTAGAAGCTGATTAAGTAAAACAAATTTACAAAAAATAAAAAAAAATGTATGGGGACCGCCTTAACAATTAGAGATAGAGTGTATGTGAGTTCAGAGAAAATGTTTGGACTAAAAAAATATTGTGGGTCGGTCATACATTTTGTTGCTCTAAGGGCACTATTAGGGCAGTTAGAGCGGTTGGAGCAAATTTAAAAATATGTCGTTTTGTGTGGGAGCCCCCTTAGAAATTGGAGATAGGGTATTAGTTTGTTCCAAAGAAATGTTAAGACGTAAAAATTAATGGGGGTCGGTCTTATAAATGACCGCTCTATGACGCACCATTGGAGCAGTAGAAATGATTTTAAGATTGAAAAATTACAATAAATTTTTTTCAAAAAATTTTAAAAATAAGTAATAATCGTTATCCCACGATCCTTCTATGCAAAAAATTTGTAGAATTGATAGAAGTTTTACACAAAAAAATCGAAGAGTACAAGCATTTTAAGAAACGAGATTTAAATTTTAAAACTTAAAAATCGCATACTAAAGCGCTTTTAAGAATTTTTTGGGATTTTTTTTTTAAGTACGTAAAAAAAACAAAAATTTAAAAACAAAAAAAAAAAATGAAATTTGGACTATTATTGAAGAAGTTATGAGGAAAAGAAGTTTGAGTAAGGGAACAAACTACCAATTTTTAAAAATTCGATATCTTTTGAACGGGTCATCAAAAAATCTGAAAATTTACCACGAAGGAGATTTCGAAGGGTTCTAAAAACTGTAAATAAATTGGGAAAATCTAAAAAAAAAATTTTCAAAGTGTCCAATTTCACACAGAATGCCCCATTTATTGTTTGATATTTTTATTTAAAAATCCTATAAAATTACGATATGCATGAATATTCAATTAAATCTAATAGTTTCATAATTTTGATTTTTTTTTTTTGTTTTTTTAAATCTGTTTATTGTTTTTTTTGTTCTGTATGATGTGCCACATTATAATTTATTATTTCCTGCACTGATGCATGTGATAGTATATTGTATGCATTATGGAGGAGGCTAGATATGAAACAAGTAGATAAATTTTATACAAACAAACATTTTAAATAATTGTGGCAGCAAGTGATAATAGCTTAAGTCGACATAAGAGAAAATCGAGTTGTGATTTATTTTTATTACAGATTTTTTAAGAAAGCGATTATATCTTAAAAAAAAGAGTGTAGAATCTACACTGTAGATATTATTCTGGAATAAACGATTGTCCAAAACACATTTCGAAGTTGTGAATTGAATATTTGTCAAATCTAGTATAAACAACCAGAGTTTGAGCCACATGAGAAATCAGCTGATTTCAGCAGATCGGTTTACTGATCAATATTTCTATGTACTTCTGACCTAAATAATATGTAAACACTAGGGATGTCGCGAATATTCGTCACTATTCGGTATTCGGCATATTCGGCATGTTTTTTGAATATTCGGTTAAATATATATTCGTTAACAGTTTGCCGAATATTCGGCAAAAATTTTAATTAATTAAAAAAACACTTTTTATTAACATTTGGCTCTTTTTTTGTAGTCATTTCAGTTTATTTTTTATACAAAAAAACTTGAACACTTGATTAAAATTCTAATTGTTAAGTTACCAGAAAAAATAATGTCAACAACAGCGTGGTTGTCTTTTAGTCTAGTACTTTTTTTAAATATTACATAGGTAAAATATAGGCGTATGAATAATTAAATTATTCGGCAAATATTCGTATTCGGTTCAAACCGAATACCGAATAGTAAATATTCGGTAAAATGCCGAATACACTATTCGCGACATCCCTAGTAAACACGTCATAAGTAAAATTTTATGTTGTTACTTACAAATATTTTCTGCGTCAAATTTCATTCCGAGTCGTCAAAGATAGATAGAAGATATACTATATGTAATTTTGGCACAAAAATGTATTGAAACCTAGTAAATGTTAATTGAAAGTCGTTTTAGAGATTTTTGTGAAAGTGATTTTTTTTTGGACTGCGTGAGAACGAACGATTCTTATTTATGCGTTTTTTTAATGTCTTAAAAGAAGTTTCTTGGACATAACCTGTTATAACATATTACCACAGAAGTAGTATACCCGTTAACATTTTCAGTAAAAAATATATATTGATGGACAATAACATTACTCTACAAATCTTTCATCAGAAAAGTTTTATCAAATCGCCTTCTCAGGAAAAAGTCATTTTTTTTGCTACCTCCTATTAGAAAAAATTCCTTGTAATTTTACAAGCTTTTTACCAATAATTTTGTAATTTTACAAGGGTTTTACCAATAAAATTGTAAATTTACAAATTTTTTGACACGATCAAATTTACAAAGAGGTTTCGTAACTTTAATATATTTTTTGCTTCCTCCTATTTTACGAGAATTCTTAGCAATTTTACAAACTTTTTAGCAATAATTTTGTAATTTTTCAAGCTTTTTACCAATTAAATTGTAAATTTACAGTTTTTTTTTCGCAATAAAAATTAAAAAGAATTCTCTTAAATTTACTAGATTTTTTTTTTTGTAAAATTATCTTGGAAATTTGTAAAATTACAAAAAAAAATGTAAAATTACAAAAAATATTTAAACTTCAATCCAAATTTGTTTGTTAAAAAACAAGGAAAACTGTCAAATATTGGTAAAATGGGATGACGAGTCTTTTCCTAGTAATGTGACAACGTTTTTTTTTTGTGTGTAGTGATCTTATTTCTTATTATTATATACATAAAAGAGTAATGTGACTGACTGACTGACTGACTGACTGACTGACTCATCATCGCCCAGCCCAAACCGCTGAAGCTAAAGACATGAAATTTGGACTGTAGGTTCACCTCCCGGAATATAGATCCACTAAGGCTGGATTTTTGCCAGTGTTGATTCTAAGGGGGTAAAAAGGGTAACAAAATGTACTTTTGGCACTTTTTATATCTCCTGAAATAACGGTCATAGAGACTTGAAATTTGGACTGTATGTTCACCTCCCAGAATATAGATCCACTAAGGCTGGATTTTTTCCAGTGTTGATAAAACTTTTCTAAGTGTACTTTAAAAAATTGTACTTTTGGTACTTTTTATATATACTAAAATAATGATCTTAGACACTTGATTTTTTGGAATGATGGATCATTTAATGAAATAAAACATACCTTTTATAAAAGTACCTTTTATAAAAGTACCTTTTATAAAAAGTACCTTTTATAAAAGTACCTTTTATAAAAGTACCTTTTATAAAAAGTACCTTTTATAAAAAGTACCTTTCATAAAAAGTACCTTTTATAAAAAGTACCTTTTATAAAAAGTACCTTTTATAAAAAGTACCCTTTATGAAAAGTACCTTTTATAAAAAGTACCTTTTATTAAAAGTACCATTAATAAAAAGTGCCTTTTATAAAGAGTACCTTTTAAAGTGCTTTTTATAAAAAGTACCTCTAAAGTAAAAAGTATCTGCGGCACTAATATTTTCTGACGAAATGGTTCTAGAAACTTAAAATCAGGATTGTAAAATCCACTTTTAATATTTGCTGAAACAATGATCATAGAAGATTGAAATATGGAATGTAGGATCCTTCGGTGAAGAAAGATGTACTTTTTGGAAATTCCGTTTCTAACGGGGTAAGTGTACTTTTGGTAATTTTTTTTTTTTGTTCCATAAAAACGATCTTAAAAGCTTGAGTTTCGAATGTAGGGTCCTTCGATGATAAAAACACCGTTTTTAGAGGTGTAAAAAATGTTTTTTTAATACTTTTTAAATGAAACTTACATGGAACGAAGGGAAATGGAATTGGAAATGAAATGGAATAGAACGGGAAACGAAATGGAATAGAGCAGGGAACAATATGGAATGATACTTTTTACAAAAATTTTTCGTATTGAACTTTTTTTACTCCATATTTTTTCTCTCTATATGTTTTTTCACTCAAACTTTTTTTAACTTTCATTGTTTACTGAAATATTTATTCACTCCAAATCCAAATCCAGATATAAGGGCTCGAAAATTGTCAATATCTTTTTTCACCGGAACGAACATGATAACGTACCAGCGAAGTTATTCAAATATTATTGTTTAAATTATTCATTGGAATATTATTTTATGAAAGACTTAAACGTCCACAAGAAAATAAATCAAAGACTACGTAGGGGATTTTTTTTTAAATCGTTAGAGTAATCCTGATCCCTCTATTGTCCGGTATTCAATACAACCGGTAATGAAGTTCCGGGATGGTAAGCCAGTGGAGGTTATAAATCAGATTCTTATTCCTCGAAATATTAGTACAGTACTAAAACTAAAATTAAATTTTTGCTGGGTTTTATGAAATTATTAAACTGCCACCACCAGCAGCATCTCATGTACAAAAAATAAAAATACCATAGATGATGTATAACAATAAACACATCACATCACAACAAAATACCAACCATTATTTTATACTAAATACATTCTTCACGCTTAGTTGGCCACACTAAATATATTTAGTTGAGAGGAGGAATTTTAGTGAAAAAAAAATAAAAAATAGTCTCACTGTGATGATTCGCAAAATTGAAATCACATCGTAATGCATGTAAGGCATTTCATAACAAATCTGACACTTTGAAAAACTTTTTTTTTTTAGAGTTTTTCTTTAAAAACTCCATCCTGGTAATAATTTTTTATTTATCTTCTGCAAAAGATAACCTACACAAGTAGGTAAAAACTAATGATTTCTCTTTGAAAAATGCCAACAATTTAAATAAAAATAACGTACACAAATCATTAACAATTAAAGAAGAATCAATTATTTTTACTTACAGAACAAAAATAAATGACTTTAAAAATTTAATGCTAATGAAAGTCTTTATTTTTTATATTGTTATTTTTGAATCAAAGAACAGAGTCATTTGAAAAAAAACTGAACATTAAACAAATGGGTTTTCTCTTAAAAACAACAAAACGTAAAACTTTTTAAATAAACTACAAACATCTTATGATATAATTTTTGAGTATAAAATTTTTTTCAATTAAAACGTAAAAAAAATTGATTTTACCAACTTTGATAGGAATAATTTTAGAGCCTCAGTTTTAAACACGACCTTGACTATATTGGATAGAAGGATTTCAAAACTGGTATTAGTTTTTTTCTGACAGCTTTAGTTTTTTGCAATATTTTGTTCCGACATTTCTCGTTAAATAGATCTGACTTGTTAAAGTTAATAGCAATTCTAAAAAACGGATCTTGCTATACTGAAAATCAGTTTACCAACCCTTCGCAAATGTCTGATGTTGCTAAGCAAATGCTGATAAAATGCCTGCCCAAATGCCTCTTGCCCAAAACATTAAATCATGATAATGTTTTGCTGAAGATTTGGGTGTAATTGCCAAAGCAAATTTAAAAAAAAAAATAATGTTATATTTATTTGCCATTCCATGCAAATCAAATTGAAATATCGGTCGTGGACCCCATTAAGTTTATATATTATTGATCCATTTCTAAGACACACTAGCTATATGCATCTGACTAGCTATATACATCTAAATCTAGCATCTGTCTGTGCAAAGCTAGATGCAGTCAAAACCAAAAGAGCTGTAAATTTAGTAAATGAGTGTATTACTTAAGTGCAAAAAAGTGTTTTTACATTTTGAAGAGTATAAAAGATTCGGGATTGAAGAATTTACCACTTTCACTTGTTTTTTGTACAGTTGTTAAACAAATGGAACATTTTCAGGTCAAAAGTGGACTTGGTGGAAAAGGACTTGGTAAAAAAAATTAGACTTGGTAAAAAATTTTTTTTTTACGAAAAACAAAATTGTGATAAAAAAAGAAAAAAATTATTATATAAAAAATTTTATGAAAACTTGATGAAAAAAAAAATTTTTGATGTAAAAAAAATTGATAAAAATAAAAAATTTGATGAAAAAAATATATGAAAAAAATTTGGATGAAAAAAATAATTTAGGAAAAAAAAAATACATTTCATAAAAAAAATATTTATGAAAAATAACCTTATAAAAAATTTATAAAATCTCATGAAAAAACCTATTTCTAAAAAGGACGTAAAAACCCAAAAAAATAAAAAAAAAATTTTGAGTTTGGACAATTTTTGAAGAAGTTTGTGAGTAAAAGAAATTTTAGTAAACGGGCAAACTCCGTATTTTTGAAAATTCCCCATGTTTTGAACTTTTCATAGTGTCCGATTCGACATGAAATGTCCCATATGTACGGATAAGTAACATCTGTATTAAAATATGTATGTACGTAAGAAAATATTTACATACAATGTATGCTAGTTGATGATATTAAATTTCAGTAGTCACCAAATGATTGATATGATATGATTTTATTTATTTTTATTAAAAATAAATTAGTTTAACCTATAAATTAATGACAGTAGCATTAATACCCTCCTAATTGTAGAATGATTTTTTAAAGGACAAAATCGGCTATAGTTGTACAACAAAAATACTGAACCGATTTTGATGAAATTTTTATTGATTTGTATATTTTTAAATTCTCTAGCACTTGTCGTGGCTTTTTTTGGAAAATATTGATTTTTATGAATGTTATGCTAAAATTAAAAAAAATTAAGAACAAAATCGGCTGAAGTTGTACAGCAAAAACTACTAAACCGATTTTGATTAAAATTTTATTTCGATTTGTAGATTATTAAATTCTCTAGGACTTACCGTGGCCCTTTTTTGAAAAATTTTAATTTTTGTGTAAGTTATGCTAATGTAAACTTAAAAAATAAAAAAAAAATAATTCATTAAAACCAGGCCTTGACAATACATTTCCTTATCGATTTTTTAGAGAATTTTTCCAAACTCTTAAAACTAATATTCCGTAGTGACAATGTTAGGAAATATTGTTGATTTAGTTCGGCTTAAGGTCATAAGTTAGAGTAAAATATTGTTAAATAATAACACTGCTTTTAATTTTTCAATTCCTTACTCAAATTTTTGTTTATTTTCCGATATTTCGGCCAAACATCGTTGGCCATCCTCAGGGATTTTAAAAAACTTTAAAAAATCAAAGTTTTTTCTGGGAGTTGAAAAAGCTCTAAGCCGATGTGTAAGTTTTTGTCAACTGTTAGGAAATGTCATCAGGAATTTTCTATGATCTGTCAGAACCTGCAGACATTTCCACGAAGATTCACTAATAACATTTTTTTCATTGAAATATTTTCCAATTGGCAAGTGTTGAACTAAACTTATTTAATTTATTATTTTTTACACTTGTTAGATTAGTTATGTACTAAGGAAATCATTAAATATATATATATATTTTTTAATATTTCCTCAAACACTGTTTATCCTATTATATTTAACTTCCTTGAGAGACAAAATAACAGAAATATAAAATTGAAGACAAAAATTATACTATCATTCTTTTAACATCAAAAGTGTATTTTGGGGTTGTACGTCACTTTGAACTTTCTTTTTAAATTCAAGGCAAAAAAAATTAAACCTGAATAAGATTTATAGTTCCGGTGTCTTATATTTTTTAACAATACAAAAGATTACAAGACTGAGAAAAATAACAATACCGATAAAAAAAAATTTCAAAAAAATAAATAACCAAAATAACAAAAAAAAAAAGAACTCGAATAGCTGGAAAACAAGTTAACCAGGAAACAATTAGGACAAATAGAAGGTACAAAAACAAAATAGCAAATAATTGAGAAATTTTTATGAAATTCTAATAAAAACCAGTAGAAAAGTTAAATTCTACTTGGCCGAATCTATGAATACCCTCCACAATGCCCTTTTTAAGTGATAGTAAATTTGCTAACGTGAAAAAAATAACCTTTTGGATTAGAAATATTTTATTTTGTGTAAAACAGCTTTTTTTAGTAATTACAAAAAAAAAATTACTAAATTTTTTTGAGTGTAAAATTTTTTTTGAGTGTAAAATTTTTTTCTAGTGTATGTTTTTGTATAAAACTGAATTTATGCATTTTTATTCAAATGCATGTAACTTTTGCAGTTTTTGACGGATTTTATTAAAAAAAAAATATTAAAAAAAAAAAAACAGAAATAAAATAATTAATTAAATAAATATTTGAGCTCGAGGCCAGTATTTTGTTAAATAAACCTTATTTATTATCTTCCAATATTTCGATCCTCATCGATAATCATCTTTAGGGACTAACTTTAAAATAAATACAAGAACAATAAATATCACAAATAAGTATAATAATATTTGATTAATAATCGACAAAGTGTACGAACAACAAAATATTTAAGTGCAAAAATATTTGTATAAATAAACAAACAATACAAATATTTTTACACTTAAATTTGTTGTTCGTACACTTTGTCGATTACACTAGTTTACAAATTAAAAAAAAAATTGCGATTCACGACATTTTGCATTTATTTTTTACGTAAAACCTTACGCTGAATCCGAAAATCTACTCCAACATTTTTTATGTAGAACAGTTTTTGAGATATTGCCAAATTTTCAAATTTTAATATTAAACTAAAATATCTCCTGGAAAAATTTATCGATTTCATTGTTTTTGGTTTCACATTAAAGGTAATTAAATGACCTATTAACTCTTTATACAACATTTTTCAATAAGATTATCACATAAGAAGCTATTAATCGATATATCGAAAATTTTTCTTCAATTTTACCTAAATTTGGCAAAAACAAAAATTGCATTTTAAATTTTACAATGAAAAAAAAAATAAAATTCGTTTTTCTATTTGACGTTCAAGTGTGATCTATATATGGGGCATTCCACGTCAAATCGGACACTTTGAAATTTTTTTTTTAGATTTTTCCAATTTTTTTACAGTTTTTAGTACCCTTCGATAACTCATTCGTGGTAAATTTTCAGATTTTGTTGATGACCCGTTCAAAAGATATCGAATTTTTAAAAATTGGTAGTTTGTTTCTTTACTCAAACTTCTTTTACTTATAACTTCTTCAGTAATGGTCCAAATTTAATTTTTTTTTCAAAATTTTTGTTTTTTTACTTTAAAAAAAAAATCCCAAAAAATTCTTAAAAGCGCTCTAGTATGCGATTTTTAAGTTTTAAAATTTAAATCTCATTTTTGAAAATGTTTTTACTCTTCGATATTTTTGTGTAAAACTTCTATCGATTCTAAAAATTTTTTGCCCAGGAGGATCGTGGGATAACGATTATTGACATTTTTTAAAAAATTTTTAAAAAAATTTATTGTAATTTTCCAATCTTAAAATCATTTCTACTGCTCCAATGGTGCGTCATAGAGGAGTCCTTTATAAGACCGACCCCCATTAATTTTTACGTCTTAACATTTCTTTGGAACAAACTAATACCCTATCTCCAATTTGTAAGGGGGCTCCCACACAAAACGAAATTTTTTAAAATTTGCTCCAACCGCTCTAACTACCCTAATTGTGCCCTTAAAGCAACAAAATGTATGACCGACCCACAATATTTTTTTAGTCCAAATATTTTCTCTGAACACACCTACCCTCTATCTCTAATTGTTGAGGCGGTCCCCATACAATTTTTTTTATTTTTTGTAAATTTGTTTTATTTAATCAGCTTCTACCGGTCCAATGGTGCGTCCGAGAAGGTTCATTAGTGAGACCGACTCCCATTTATTTTTCCCCTAAACATTTTTGTAAAACAAACCACAGCCCTATCTCCACTCCCCCATTTTGTAGGGTAAAAATAAATGGGGGTCGGTCTCACTAACGACCCCTCTCGGACGCACCATTGGACCGGTAGAAGCTGATAAAATAAAACAAATTTACAAAAAATAAAAAAAAAAAAGTTGTATACGGGGCGCCTTAAAAATTAGAGATGAGAGTAGGTGTGTTCAGAGAAAATGTTTGGACAAAAAAAATATTGTGGGTCGGTAATACATTTTGTTGCTCTAAGGGCACTATTAGGGCAGTTAGAGCGGTTGGAGCAAATTTTAAAAAAATTCGTTTTGTTTGGGAGCCCCCTTACAAATTGGAGATAGGGTATTAGTTTGTTCCAAAGAAATGTTAAAACTTAAAAATTAATGGGGGTCGGTTTTATAAATGAACCCTCTATAACGCACCATTGGAGCAGTAGAAATGATTTTCAGATTGGAAAATTACAATAAATTTTTTTTAAAAAAAATTTAAAAAAATAGTAATAACACAGTCAGAGCTTCGAAGAATGAAATCCTTTTCGAATGAATTCTTAAAAAAATCCATTCAATTTTCATAATCAGTGAATGCATTCGATTTCATAAATCAACATTGAATGCAGTCCTTGGAATTCATTCGATCGAATGGAAAAAAATGAATGCATTCGATTTCTTCTTCATTCGATTTAGAAAAATCGAATGCATTCGATTTTTTATCATTCCATTGCGAATGCAATCGATTTTTTAAATAGATAGATCAAAACGGAGCCAAATTTTGGTCCATAGTATCGCCGACTCTCTTTACATACGATGACCCTAATGGGCTCTAATTTTGAATCCAAAAAAATTGGTGTTTCCGAAAATTTAAAAAATGCACATATTAACTGCATATACGACAAAAAATGTGAAGAGTGTTGGCGATACTATTGACAAAAAATTGGCTCCGTTTTGCTCTATCTTGGTAAGTTTTTTTAAGTTTTTTATGCAATGAATGAATAAGCCATTCGATTTTTTAAATTGAATGAAAAGAAAATCGATTGCATTCGCAAGTGAATGCATTCGATTTTTAAAAGTCGAATGAAAAAAAAATCGAATGCATTCGATTTTTGAAAGTCGAATGAAAAATAAATCGAATGCATTCGATATTTATAAATCGAATGAGTTTAAGGTGAATTCATTCAATTCGCTAAAATGTGATTTGGGAATGCAATCACTAAATTTTCATTCAGAATGACAAATCGAATTAAGGAATGAAATCCTTCGAAGCTCTGAACACAGTGCAACACCCAAAATCGGAATGGGATGAAACCAAAAGCAAATGAAAGTTGACATATTCCATAACAAACCCATCAAGGCTTTTTTCTAGTTCAGAGCTAGATTTTGTTTTACACGCATTTGAAGTTAGTGCACTTTTATTATAATTATAATAATAAATGCTTGAAAACTGTATCAATGGCGAATGATTAATATTGTAATTGCCTTTAAATAACAATCATACGCAACGGTGTCCAGTGATTTATATTAATAATTGGCTTTAAATAACAATCATACGCAACGGTGTACAGTGATTTATTTTAATAATTTGGCTATTCAGTAAATAGGTACTGGACCGATTGCAGCAAAATTCATACCAGTCATAGCTGAAGTAATTTTGAGCTTAAGTTTGGAAACTGGACCCAACATGTCCAATAAGGGCACCACCAGGGGCCTTTAAAGTAGGACATGTTTAGTACACAAAAACTTTAAATGCTTTAAAATCACTAACTTTAAATGCGTGTAAAATAAAATCTAGCTCTGACCTAAAAAAAAGGCCTTGAGGGTTTTGTTATGGAAAACGTCAGCTTTCATTTGCTTTTGGTTTCATCCCATTCCGATTCCGAAAGTTCGATTTTGTATCACTGTGTAATCGTTATCCGACGATCCTCCTGAGCAAAATATTTGTAGAATCGATAGAAGTTTTACACAAAAAAATTTCAAAAAAATCGAAGAGTACAAACATTTTCAAAAATGAGATTTAAATTTTAAAACTTAAAAATCGCATACTAGAGCGCTTTTAAGAATTTTTTGGGATTTTTTTTTTTTTTTTTGAAAGTACGCAAAAAAAACAAAAATTTTGAAAAAAAAAAAAATTTGAAATTTGGACCATTACACAGAGCAACACTTTTTTTTGCCCGGGATCTGATAGCTAATTTTTGGTATTAAGGGTACGCAGATTTCAAATCTGGCTACCGTGTTTTTGGGTCAGCTCTAGTTTTCGAGATATAGTCTAAGGAAACTTTGAAAATAGGCTGTTTTTGGCATGTTTGTGAGTCCATATTTCCCAACACTTGTCTTACATCCAAAAAGTGAATGACGATTTAAGGTATGTTGGATATGCTGATTCCAAAAATGCTCTTATTTTTGTTGTCATCTTTAGTTTTTGAGATATCGCTAAAATAAATTTTTTAAATTTATGTCCTCTTTAATTTTGTCCGAATATTTATGCCCTTTTTAATAAATCGAAAATTAAAGCTGTCAGAAAAAAGCTAATACCAGTTTTGGAATCCTGGCATCCAATATAGGTATGTTCGTGTTTAAAACTGAGGCACTAAAATATTTTTTTTGGAAATTATAGCCAAGCAAAATTGGTAAAAAACGCACTTTTTCGACTCTTTAACAGCGATTTGCTCGCGAACGCGAGCTGATGGAAACAATTGGATAACAGATTCGGAATCAGCACACTAAAATCTATATCAGTTATCAAAGGTCAGGCAAATTGAAAAAGTTCAAATTTTGTGAACCTGTGTTATTGAAGATGTTATGAGTAAAAGAAGTTTGAGTAAAGGAACAAACTACAATTTTTTTTAAATTCGATATCTTTTGAACGGGTCATCAAAAAATTTGGAAAATTTACCACGAACGAGGTTTCGAAGGGTACTAAAAACTGTAAACAAATTGGGAAAATCTAAGAAAAAAAATTTCAAATTGTCCGATTTGACATGGAATGCCTCATATACATATCGCTTGTTTACTTATATAGTAGTGCGTCCTATCAAATTTAAATTTTCGAATTTCAAGTCGTAATAACTGACAAACAAACAGCTGATTGTGGGAAAATTTATGAAAAAAAGTTGCAAAAAATTACGTATTTCGACCAAAATGTCCATATTTTTGGACCACATCCGGCTCAAAAATTCGTAGATTTGGCGCACTTTATTGGAAAAATATTTAAAAAAAATTCCAAAACCCCGATTTAAGTCTACAGTTGCTGATTTTTAAACATAAAAATTATTTTTTATCCAAATTGGTCTTAAAAGCTGGAAAATGTTAAGTGTGTTATCTAAAAAATATTAAAAAAATATAAAAACACGATTTTGGTCCGAAAATGCTGATCAGCTTCTAGGTACCAAAATAGCAGATCAGCATTTTTGGACCAAAATCACGTTTTTATATTTTTTTAACATTTTTTAGATAGCACACTTAACGTTTTCCAACTTTTGAGACCAATTTGGATAAAAAAATAATTTTTGTGTTAAAAAATCAGCATATGAGGCATTCCACACCAAATGTCCAGCGAAAAAAAAACACGTGTACCGTGAACTTCTGAATAGGTTGTATGGATAGCCCTATATGGAACTTAGAAAATTGCGTTTTTGGTTTTTCCATTTTTCAAAAACTGGGCTTAGGAGGCGTAGTCAAATATTGGAAAAATGGTCAAATTTTTTGTGAGTTGCCTTGATTAAATATTTATCACATTAAAACGGAATGCACCACAATCTCAAAAATTTACATTCTTATATAGTTTTGTATAGGCTATCGATCAAAAATTATTTTTTTTTAATTTTCAGAACCCGTTCTGGAATTTTCCATTTTTTAAAAATGTCAATTTATTAAAAATCATGCCACTTTTTTTCTTTTTAAAATTTTTTTTTTTTAAGTTTAGATGTTTGTCCATCTACACAAAAAAATTCTGAAACACGTTCTTCGTTTTTTTCGAGAAAATCACATTTGAACTTCAAATTTCATAACAATTTTGTAATTTGCTTGTATTTTTTTGTTTTAACGTTGCGAATGAGTAATATCAATTGCGTAAATATTACTCATTCGCAACGTTAAATCAAGAAAATACAAGCAAATTACAAAATTGTTATGAAATTTAAAGTTCAAATGCGATTTTCTCGAAAAAAACGAAGAACGTGTTTCTGAATTTTTTGTGTGGATGGACAAACATCTAAACGTTTAAAAAAAATTTAAAAAAGAAAAAAAAAAGTGGCCGGATTTTTGATAAATTGACTTTTTTAAAAAATGGAAAATTTCAGAACGGGTTCTGAAAATTTTCCAAAAAAAAAAAAATTAATCGATAGCCCATACAAAACTATATAAGACTGTAAATTTTTGAGATTGTGGTGAATTCCGTTTTAATGTGATAAATATTGAATCAAGGCAACTCGCCACAAATTTGACCATTTTTCCAATATTTGACCACGCCTCCTAAGCCCAGTTTTCGAAAATTTGAAAAACCAAAAACGCAATTTTCTTAGTTACATATAGGGCTATCCAAACAACCTATTCAGAAATTTACAGGACACATGTTTTTCTGTAGCGGGACATTTGGTGTGGAATGCCTCATATGAGTGTTTTATGGCTGTTCTTTGTTTAGAACATCCTAATCCTCTAACTTTCCACGCCTCGACCGAACCTCAAATTGCGAACACTGTAAATGTCTTTCTTGATTACAATGTGCAAAAAATTTTGGGATCTTCGAGTGTATCTTGAACGGGACCAAAAAAAATAAAGTATACCAATTGAAGACCAAAATTCCCGAAGGGTTTGAAAACTTAGATCGAGTTATTTTTTTGTGGCTCACTGAAGTTTTTAATTTTCGTGTTCGTGTTCAATAAGTCGAAAAAAATTTATAAATTTATTACTAACAAGGGAAGTATCTCAAACCTTTTGAACCGATTTGCCTGAAATATATGTAAATCAGACGACTTTAAGTATGGGGTGTCTCGGTGTTTAAAAATTTCGTTGTCCCCTTATGAAACAATGTGGACCTTCGGGAAAATTTAGATAACTCCCGGTATAACAGGAATATGATAAATATTCCCAATGAGAATCAATGGGAATCAATGGTTCCCAACCTTTGATTCTCAAACCACTGGGGGGCAATTTGAATGTTTCAGGAAGGCAACAAACAAATTATTAAGATTTTTTTTGTTAAATTATCTAAAAAAAAATATTATTTTAGTTAAATTATTTAGTTGATTGTTGAAAAATTTTTCTAAAAATGTTGTTTAACGATGATTTTAACAAAAATTTTGATTCACCACAAGTTAATTTTGAATTTTAAAACAAATTTGAAGAATTGAAAATTTTTTCTTGAGTGTAGGGGGGACATTGCTGTTTTTTTAGCTTAAAATTGGGACATGGCACAAAAAAGTTTAGGAACCATTGTGTCCGTGTACAAAGCCGAATCATTGTTGATCTTTAACAAGTGTTTGGGCACCATTGGTCTAGAGCAAAAATTTTTATCGACTTAAATTGAATAAAGATTATTTTGTATTCATATGGATATCGTAGGTCTATGTCTTCACATAAATTACCCCCAAATTTTACACATTTTAATGAAACAAAATTTAATGTAACAAAATTTAATATTTAACGAAGCCGAATTTTTTAAAAATATACAAAATAATCAAGTTTTATTTTTTTATTGTTGGCAACATATTGGAAAGCAAAAAAAAATAATTTTTTCATAATTTTGTCCTAAGCTTTCAATTCATTAGTTAATTCAATCATTATTTTGATTGACTATAAATAAAAAATTGATTGAGTCCGCGTTTTTGTTGATTGAAATTCGTTAAATTCTTTCTATGTATATTTTAATCATGCAAATCAGTTCATAAGGGTTAAGATACTTTCCTGTGTGAGTTTCTGAGACATTTTTCATTTAAATGGCTTTTTTTAGATTCCGATTATGTTTCATTTTTAACAAGAAAAAGTCTCAGATTCTGAGCCTCTTAAAAATGATTCAGAATTTATGATTTTAAATAGCGTCCGACCGAATACACCTTTGATGGCCGAAGCCGAAGCCGAATATTCGGCCAAATTTTCACTATTCGGCCAAACCGAAGCCGAAGCCGAATATTAAAAAAAAAAAAATATTTATGTAGTAAAAACAAGAAAAAAATAAAAGTCGACTCGGCGGGGTACTCAAATGCATGAGAATGCTATCTAGAATGATTTTATTTTAAGGAAAAATTTTGTTTTTGACATTTTTGTAAAAAAATATATTTTAGAGTGTAAATTGTTTTCGATCGAAATTTTTTTTTTAATGTAAAAATGTTTTTAGTTGCAAAAACACTTATTAAAATGTTTTTGTGGCTTACTAATGTGATTCAAAGTTAGTTTAGTATGTTTTTCAACACGTGAGCACAAATATTATACAATTATTCGGTATTCGGCCTATTAGGCCAAAATTGTGGCCGAAGCCGAATAGTGGCCGAATAGTGCTTTTTGACCGAAGCCGAGGCCGAAGCCGAATATTCGGTCGGACACTAATTTTAAGTTTTGAAAAAATTAAACAAAAAAAGTTTCATAATTTCTTAATGGAAAAATTTGACTCAGAGACTTTTTCTGTAAGAAAAATATCTACGATCTACGGATAGTAGAAAACGTCTCAGATTCTGAAAGTTTTCTTTGTAGAAAAAATGTCACAGTCTCTGATTGTGAGATACTTTTCGTGACTTTTTTTAAAGAGAAAAATGTTTAAGGTTCTGACAAGGAAGGTCTTTCACAGTGCAACCACCGATTGTCCTGAGACTTGAATATTGGAATGAGGGGAGAAAAATAAGAGTTACCTGTTAGTTTTTAGCTGCCCAATATCAAATTTAAAAATGGGTTGCCACCTTATGAAAAAATATGGACTCTCGGGAAAATCCGAATAAAAGCCGAACTAGCAGGAATTTCGCCAAACGCAAAAATAATGATTAGCTTAATTTTAATAGAGATTACTATATTTGATTTTGGGGGTCGTAGCCAACGTTTATACATTTGTGACTATAACAAACTTAAGGAAGCCGAATTTCGACACAACAGATGCGGCATTGGATAGGCCTTCAAAAAACCTTTCGATCTGTATTAAATGTTCATATAGTTTCTTTTGAAAAAATGTGAAAAATCCTCAAAAAAAGAAAAAATTACTTAGATTACTTTAATTGGAGAATTTTTAAAAAAAAAAACCTTAAAAACGGAAATTTCTTCAATAATATTTTCTTAATAAAAAATGTAACAAATCCGTAAATTTTTTCTGCAAATAAAGAGTCTTGGAATCTGCGCCTCAAGAACTTGGACTGTTTTTATAGGAAATATAATTTCTAAGATTTTTATAGAAAATAAAACTTAGAAACTAATTTGGTTTTTCAAAAAGGTCAAAAAATTATGCTACATTTCTTCAGGAACAATGAAAATATAAATATAAAAAAATTGTCTAAAACTCAAAAACTTTTTCCGATAATTTTTTGTTTGTAGAAAAGCTTTTAACACTCATAAAAATTTGTTAGTATTCCTTACAAAAAAGTCTGTTACCATTACTAATAAAGTTTTCAATTTGTGCCCGATAACTTTTTCAGTTACCATTACAAACTTTGGTTTTCAAAAATTAGTAATCTTGAAAATACTAAAAAAATTAGTATTACTAAATTTTTTTGTACAATTTTTGTAAAATGGATTTTAAAACGCGTTTGTAAATAATATTAACTTTTTTTGTAAAAAAATTGTAAATTGTGTATTTTTTAATTTTTTGTATTTGTATACATCATGTAAATTGCGTATTGCGCTTGTTGTCGCCAATAACTATTTCCATGCAAGTCAGTTTTTGTTAGAATTTTCGATCTAAAAAAGAGAAAATATTGAACACATTGTTTTAATACAAAATATACATACTACCATATAAAATTAATTCTTTGAAGATTGATGTTGAATAAATTGGTGTACGGTGAACTAAAATAAAAAAATATATATCAACATAATGTTTTAAATAGATCACATAAATATACAATTGTTACCTGTTGTCATCATTTCCTATTTTGCTTTATTAACCTAAAAATAAAAAACGAGTTACATAATTTTAAACAAAAAATACTTAAAGATTTGGTTACCTGCTATGCTTTTTTTGTTGTAATATTTTTTTTGTACATTTTTTTATTCATTTTACCCGTCGCGCGATGTTCACCGATCGAATGTTATTTTGTGACTAAAATATTCAAAGAAAGGCATAAAGCAAGTTACACAAAAATCAACCCTTTATGTGCGTGAGAAAAAAATATTCGTGGATAGCATAAACAAAAAAATTCTGCAAGTAAAGAAGAAAGAAAAAAAAACTGATGTTTTATGGAAATTTTCCATTTGAAAAGGTCGGTATTGTTTTTCAAATTTTGCATGTCTTCTCTTGTCTCTATTTTTGTTTTTAAATTGAAAAAAAAACTAATGAAGCGTAAATGAATATTAAAAATAATAAACATATTCATACTCATCAAAGCGCAGTTTTATCGTTAAAAAATAACTAACAATATATTTTTTTTATTTATTTTTTTTTTAATTTCCAAATATTTTAATAAAATAAAATATTTTTAATTATAGTGTATAGGTTTTCTAGAGAAAAAAAAACGAAATTTACTAACTAATATTGTAAAATTTACAAAATAATTATCAAAAGTTAGTACGATAATTTTTAAAAAATCAACTGAAAAAATTATTAAAAAATCAGTATAAAATTAATAGTTTGTAAAGCGAGTTTACTAAAAAGAATTACTAAAAATTGATTTTTTAGTAGAATTTAGTAAAAAAGTGGTAAAGTTGAGATACAAACCACTTTACAAATTTTTTTACTAACGTATTTTTTTGAGTGAACTTTTTATAGTAAAATTTTTTTTAGAATTTGAGGACATTTCTTTTGAAAACCTTTTACAAAAGAAATTTTTTTACAGAATTAGAGATTTTCTATTATAAGAATTTGTTTGTTGGTACAGACATTTTTTATTGTTACAGAATTTTAGTTGGGATAATAATTTTTTTTTTAGAATTTGAGGACATTTCTTTTGAAAAACTTTTACAAAATAAAATTTTTTACAGAATAAGTGATTTTCTATTATAAGAATTTATTTGTGGGTACAGTTATTTTTTTATTGTAATAGAATTTCAGTTGGGATGATAAATTTCGATTGGCTCAGAAACTGATTGTGACAACCGAATTCAGAAGCTGTTCCTGAACGGTTCAGTTTGAAATGAATCCAGGTGTCATCAAGATGAATCTGAACCAAAATTAAAACAAATTATGACCATGAAATCTAATGCATAATCATTAAAATAATTTTAAAGCACAAATTATGTAAATTTCGAGGGGTTTCTGGTGAATTGCTTAATATTATTCTAATGTATTTGACTTTTATTTATGAATTGCTGCCACTTATGTTACAAATTTGCACAAGCCAGAATATTATGAGTTTTATATTTTTCAAAACAATCACAATCATGATACAATTTAGCTTTAGACCGCATGAAGGTGTAAAAAACTGATTCCCAAACTTTTTTGAAACGGGCTCTACTTAAAAATTTAAAAAAATGCTTACCCGAGTAAAAAAAAAAACTTTTAAGATCTAATATGATCTCAAAATTGGCTGTATCAAGTTGGATCAGATATTGATCTAAATGTATTATTTTAGATACACTAATATAAAAAATGATACAATTAGATCCGAATTTTGGTCACATCCAATTAAATCCAATTGATCTTATTTTATATAAATTAATATAGATTTATATAATTACATAAAGTCAGATATATTTATGTATAACCTCAGATAAGATAATGGAGCCGCAGTAAATCTTAGATAAAATTAGATATGAACATATAAAAAGTCATATACAATTTAATATGATTGTATCAAATTATATATCATTATATCAAAACTTTTTTACTAGGGTACGTAAAAACTAATAAATTTTAAAAAGTACAAAAAAATTAAATTTCTGGAAAAAAGTATTTTTTCCCATTTTTAATTTTACATAAGCATAACTTTAACCAAAATCAATATTCAAATTCTGATTAATTTTTATTAATAAATAAAAATTGTTTTATTCGACCTTTAAAATATTATATTTTGTGAGGATGTTTATTCTGGCTCGAGGTCATTATTTTCTTTACTAATTAAAACCATGATATTCTCATAGCATAATTTTCAAGAAAATTATTTTTTTTTTTGTTTTAAATTTATTTATGTTGGTCATTTTTGCAAGACTTAATCGACACGTGTTTCGGAATTTGTCAAGATTCCATTGTCAAGATTATTTAGCAAAAATAGAAACGATATACTACAAAGTAGCAAACGAGTCTAATGACAAATCGTTTGTGCACAAACTAAAACATTAATACATATTCGACTCTATCCACAATGTGAATTAGAAAGACGAAGAAATTGTACTATGTTAGTAAGTAACGATTGTCAATAACCAACAAAAATATTTACAACATTTTACATACGATAGTCCATTGGACTACAACAATATGTTTTTTGTTGTTGTGAATGAAATTATACCATTATTAGGGCTATTCATCACTATGGCGTGCCAACCATTATGTTAAAATTCTGATTAATTTTTATTAATAAATAAAAATTGTTTTATACGACCTTTAAAATATTATATTTTGTGAGGATGTTTATTCTGGCTCGAGGTCATTATTTTCTTTACTAATTAAAACCATGATATTCTCATAGCATAATTTTCAAGAAAATTATTTTTTTGTTTTAAATTTATTTATGTTGGTCATTTTTGCAAAAAAGAAAAAAAAAATTGTTACTATTTTTGCTAAATAATCTTGACAATGGAATCTTGACAAATTCCGAAACACGTGTCGATTAAGTCTTGCAGAATAAACATCCTCACAAAATATAATATTTTAAAGGTCGAATAAAACAATTTTTATATATTAATAAAAATTAATCAGAATTTGAACATAATGGTTGGCACGCCATAGTGATGAATAGCCCTAATAATGGTATAATTTCATTCACAACAACAAAAAACATATTGTTGTAGTCCAATGGACTATCGTATGTAAAATGTTTTAAATATTTTTGTTGGTTATTGACAATCGTTACTTACTAACATAGTACAATTTCTTCGTCTTTCTAATTCACATTGTGGATAGAGTCGAATATGTATTAATGTTTTAGTTTGTGCACAAACGATTTGTCATTAGACTCGTTTGCTACTTTGTAGTATATCGTTTCTATTTTTGCTAAATAATCTTGACAATGGAATCTTGACAAATTCCGAAACACGTGTCGATTAAGTCTTGCAAAAATGACCAACATAAATAAATTTAAAACAAAAAATAATTTTCTTGAAAATTATGCTATGAGAATATCATGGTTTTAATTAGTAAAGAAAATAATGACCTCGAGCCAGAATAAACATCCTCACAAAAAAACAAAATCAATATTTTTAAAAAAATGGCCACGATAAATACTAGAAAATTTAATAATTTACAAATCAAAAAAATTCATCAAAATCGATTTAGCAGTTATTGTTGTACAACCGCAACCGAGTTTGTCCTTTAAAAAAACTATCCCAAAATTGATTGGCAACCCTGGCAATTCTAAACCAAATTTTGAGTTATAAAACTTTCAAAAAATACTACAATAGTTTATCTTTCAAATAAAATATAAACAGAATTACAAAATATTGCATATTTATTTTTGTATAGCTGTTTAAAAATTTTGAATATTAGGGCTATTTTAGACGTAACAACCACCCTTAATAACCATCTGATTACCCACCTAAAACACTTAAATTGATCTCCCCTTGTGGTTGGGAACCTGTGGTGTAAAATAACAACAATAATGCGAACCACTTTAAACTTAATGTTGTCAATTGACTTATCACCAAACAACCAACCAACAACATTAATTAAATACCGCGATAAATGGATTTCTTTTTTTTCCCCCCAGTTTTTGTTGTTATTGCGATAATTCTCTCTCCTTTATAATCATGAAAATGTTGGTGATGATGACAATTATTTGGTATTGCATACGACAACTGAAAAATCCCCATACTGTAAAATTTAACAAAAGGCCATTCAAGCAAACCAAACAACATCAACCCTACTTTGGTTTACCTTTCATAAAAAAAATAAAATAAATAAAGAACCAGTGATAAGTATAATAATGAAAATATGTATAAAAAAGTTATACAGGACAATTGAGAAAATATAATACAAACACACACACACATATAGACAGAAATGATGACATACACAAGTTTATTTTGATATGTATTTTGAAAGAGGGAAAAGAGAGAAATAAGAAGAGGCAAGATAACTCGGAGGACAGAAGTAGCAGAAGGACCAAGCAAAAGTTTTAGTAATTTTTTAAAGAAATTTTTATTTTTCTTCTTTCTATAAGAAAAATGAAGCAGATAATGAGACTTTTTCTATAAGAAAAATGTCTCAAAATCTGAAATATTTTCTGTAAGAAAAATGTCCCAGAAACTGAAACTTTTTCTATAAGAAAAAGGTCTCAAAATCTCAGATATTTTCTATATGAAATATGTTTCAGAATTTGAGACTTTTTCTAAAAGAAAAATGTCTCGGAATCTAAGATTTTTTCTATAAGAAAAATGTCTAGAACCTGAGACATTTTCTATAAGAAAAATGTCTCAAGACTTTTTCTATAAGAAAAATGTCTCAGAATCTGAGACTTTTTCTATAAGAAAAATGTCTCAGAATCTGAGACTTTTTCTATAAGAAAAATGTCTCAGAATTTGAGACTTTTTCTATAAGAAAAATGTCTCAGAATCTGAGACTTTTTCTATAAGAAAAATGTCTCAGAATCTGAGACTTTTTCTATAAGAAAAATGTCTCAGAATCTGAGACTTTTTCTATAAGAAAAATGTCTCAGAATCTGAGACTTTTTCTATAAGAAAAATGTCTCAGAATCTGAGACTTTTTCTATAAGAAAAATGTCTCAGAATCTGAGACTTTTTCTATAAGAAAAATGTCTCAGAATCTGAGACTTTTTCTATAAGAAAAATGTCTCAGAATCTGAGACTTTTTCTATAAGAAAAATGTCTCAGAATCTGAGACTTTTTCTATAAGAAAAATGTCTCAGAATCTGAGACTTTTTCTATAAGAAAAATGTCTCAGAATCTGAGACTTTTTCTATAAGAAAAATGTCTCAGAATCTGAGACTTTTTCTATAAGAAAAATGTTTCAGAATCATAGACTTTTTCTATAAGAAAAATGTCTCAGAATCTGAGACTTTTTCTATAAGAAAAATGTCTCAGAATCTGAGACTTTTTCTATAAGAAAAATGTCTCAGAATCTGAGACTTTTTCTATAAGAAAAATGTCTCAGAATCTGAGACTTTTTCTATAAGAAAAATGTCTCAGAATCTGAGACTTTTTCTATAAGAAAAATGTCTCAGAATCTGAGACTTTTTCTATAAGAAAAATGTCTCAGAATCTGAGACTTTTTCTATAAGAAAAATGTCTCAGAATCTGAGACTTTTTCTATAAGAAAAATGTCTCAGAATCTGAGACTTTTTCTATAAGAAAAATGTCTCAGAATCTGAGACTTTTTCTATAAGAAAAATGTCTCAGAATCTGAGACTTTTTCTATAAGAAAAATGTCTCAGAATCTGAGACTTTTTCTATAAGAAAAATGTCTCAGAATCTGAGACTTTTTCTATAAGAAAAATGTCTCAGAATCTGAGACTTTTTCTATAAGAAAAATGTCTCAGAATCTGAGACTTTTTCTATAAGAAAAATGTCTCAGAATCTGAGACTTTTTCTGTAAGAAAAATGTCTCAGAATCTGAGACTTTTTCTATAAGAAAAATGTCTCAGAATCTGAGACTTTTTCTATAAGAAAAATGTCTCAGAATCTGAGACTTTTTCTATAAGAAAAATGTCTCAGAATCTGAGACTTTTTCTATAAGAAAAATGTCTCAGAATCTGAGACTTTTTCTATAAGAAAAATGTCTCAGAATCTGAGACTTTTTCTATAAGAAAAATGTCTCAGAATCTGAGACTTTTTCTATAAGAAAAATGTCTCAGAATCTGAGACTTTTTCTATAAGAAAAATGTCTCAGAATCTGAGACTTTTTCTATAAGAAAAATGTCTCAGAATCTGAGACTTTTTCTATAAGAAAAATGTCTCAGAATCTGAGACTTTTTCTATAAGAAAAATGTCTCAGAATCTGAGACTTTTTCTATAAGAAAAATGTCTCAGAATCTGAGACTTTTTCTATAAGAAAAATGTCTCAGAATCTGAGACTTTTTCTATAAGAAAAATGTCTCAGAATCTGAGACTTTTTCTATAAGAAAAATGTCTCAGAATCTGAGACTTTTTCTATAAGAAAAATGTCTCAGAATCTGAGACTTTTTCTGTAAGAAAAATGTCTCAGAATCTGAGACTTTTTCTATAAGAAAAATGTCTCAGAATCTGAGACTTTTTCTATAAGAAAAATGTCTCAGAATCTGAGACTTTTTCTATAAGAAAAATGTCTCAGAATCTGAGACTTTTTCTATAAGAAAAATGTCTCAGAATCTGAGACTTTTTCTATAAGAAAAATGTCTCAGAATCTGAGACTTTTTCTATAAGAAAAATGTCTCAGAATCTGAGACTTTTTCTATAAGAAAAATGTCTCAGAATCTGAGACTTTTTCTATAAGAAAAATGTCTCAGAATCTGAGACTTTTTCTATAAGAAAAATGTCTCAGAATCTGAGACTTTTTCTATAAGAAAAATGTTTCAGAATCATAGACTTTTTCTATAAGAAAAATGTCTCAGAATCATAGACTTTTTCTATAAGAAAAATGTCTCAGAATCTGAGACTTTTTCTATAAGAAAAATGTCTCAGAATCTGAGACTTTTTCTATAAGAAAAATGTCTAAGAAAAATGTCTCAGAATCTGAGACTTTTTCTATAAGAAAAATGTCTCAGAATCTGAGACTTTTTCTATAAGAAAAATGTCTCAGGATCTGAGACTTTTTCTATACGAAAAATATCTCAGAATCTGAGACTTTTTCTATACGAAAAATATCTCAGAATCTGAGACTTTTTCTATACGAAAAATATCTCAGAATCTGAGACTTTGTCTATAAGAAAAATGTCTCAGAATCTGAATCTTTTTCTATAAGAAAAATGTCTCAGAATCTAAGACTTTTGCTATAAGAAAAATGTCTCAGAATCTGAGACTTTTTCTATAAGAAAAATGTCTCAGAATCTGAGACTTTTTCTATAAAAAAAATGTCTCAGAATCTATAAGAAAAATGTCTCAGAATCTGAGACTTTTTCTATTTTTCTTATAGAAAAAGTCTCAGATTCTGAGAAATTTTTCTTATAGAAAAAGTCTCAGATTCTGAGACATTTTTCTTATAGAAAAAGTCTCAGATTCTGAGACATTTTTCTTATAGAAAAAGTCTCAGATTCTGAGACATTTTTCTTATAGAAAAAGTCTCAGATTCTGAGACATTTTTCTTATAGAAAAAGTCTCAGATTCTGAGACATTTTTCTTATAGAAAAAGTCTCAGATTCTGAGACATTTTTCTTATAGAAAAAGTCTCAGATTCTGAGACATTTTTCTTATAGAAAAAGTCTCAGATTCTGAGACATTTTTCTTATAGAAAAAGTCTCAGATTCTGAGACATTTTTCTTATAGAAAAAGTCTCAGATTCTGAGACATTTTTCTTATAGAAAAAGTCTCAGATTCTGAGACATTTTTCTTATAGAAAAAGTCTCAGATTCTGAGACATTTTTCTTATAGAAAAAGTCTCAGATTCTGAGACATTTTTCTTATAGAAAAAGTCTCAGATTCTGTGACATTTTTCTTATAGAAAAAGTCTCAGATTCTGAGACATTTTTCTTATAGAAAAAGTCTCAGATTCTGAGACATTTTTCTTATAGAAAAAGTCTCAGATTCTGAGACATTTTTCTTATAGAAAAAGTCTCAAATTCTGAGACATTTTTCTTATAGAAAAAGTCTCAGATTCTGAGACATTTTTCTTATAGAAAAAGTCTCAGATTCTGAGACATTTTTCTTATAGAAAAAGTCTCAGATTCTGAGACATTTTTCTTATAGAAAAAGTCTCAGATTCTGAGACATTTTTCTTATAGAAAAAGTCTCAGATTCTGAGACATTTTTCTTATAGAAAAATTTTCAAACACTTTTCCTATAGAAAAAAATCTCAGAACTTTTTTCTATAGAAAAAGTCTTAGTCTTTTATTTTAAAATATTTCAGAATCGATTTTGTAAATAATTTTTTAATTCCCAGAAAATTTTTGCTGGGTTATCAGGATATATCGGCGTATCACTGACGGCATACAATGGCCACAATGAAACATTGTAGGAAAAATTGTTGAAAACGTGTTTTTTTTTTAAATAAAGTCATTTTTAATAGTACAAAGAGAATATTAAAAAAAAAAAAACAGAAAAAAAAACTGTTCCCCAACTCTATGGTGAATGGGGAATTGTGTTGGTCAAAGGAATTAACCAGTCAGCTATTTAAAAACAACAGAATTGCGTTTAAAGAACCATTACCACTTCATTGTGTATATGAGTAAGTGTGTGTGTGCGTTTGTATGTATGAATGTGATTGTGAATAATTCTGATTGTATATGATTGCTGGTACTATCTACATGCACAAGCAGACAGACGGACAGACTTATTATTCATACAAACTTAAGCTTATTGACGGAAGGATATTAAAGCAATATTGGCAACAGTGGAACTATTTCTACAGAATTTTTTTTTTGTAAAGAAAATTTTTCAAATTCTTAGACATTGAGCGTGTTCAGCAGAGAAACCTGCTACTCAACAGTTGAGATGTAGCATGTTTTGATTAGTTGAATCTGATGAACGCATTTTTTTGTAAATGTTTTAAAATATTGGAATATTTTTTTTTTTGGTGCTTTCATTTATTTTTTGCTGTAAAAAATACTTTTTTTATGATTTGTTGTGTTAACTTCTTTGAATAACGTCCAAAAAAATAAATAATTTCAATAAAACAGCTTATGTATCAGTTTGTGATCAAATATAGCATAAATTGTGTACGCTACTAGTGATGAGAAGCGCTCACTCAACATGTTGACTGAAATGTCAAAAATCAAACCGTTCAGCAGAATGTTGAGGAGCAGCTAAGTAGCAGCTTTCTCTGCTGAACGTACCCATTGTTTTTACTAAAAAAATCTTACATTCAAGAAATTTTTCAGATAAAAAAATTATTAAAATCAGAAAAAAATCTTTCCATACAAAAATTGACCGATTTTAGTAAATTCTTCCTCTTAATAAATCTCCTTTAAAACTTATATTTTCCTTCTCTCTCTCTGTCTCTCTATATCTGTCTCTATCTCTTTCTCAGTGTTTCACAGAAAAAACATTTGTATTGTAGATTAGTTATCAATAAAATAGTCAAAGTAACAATTATTTTCTTTGTCAATACGTTTAAATTTTTTGTTAATACAACAACGATTTAATGGAAAAAAGCTTACAATACAACTTTTTTTCTGTGCTATTTTGCTTCACTGCATTTTATATATGGGGCATTCCGTGTCAAATCAGACACTTTGAAAATTATTTTTTAGATTTGCCCAATTTGTCTACAGTTTTTAGTACCTTCGAAAATTCCTTCGTGGTAAAGTTTCAGATTTTCTTGATCACCCATTCAAAAAATATCGAATTTTTAAAAATTGGTAGTTTGTTCCTTTACTCAATTTTTTTTTACTTATAACTTCTTCAATAATGGGCCAAATTTCATTTTTTTTTTTTTTTTTAATCTTTGTTTTTTTACGTACATTTAAAAAAAATCCCAAAAAATTCTTAAAAACGCTTTAGTATGCGTTTTTTAAGTTTTAAAATTTAAATCTCATTTTTGAGAATGTTTGTACTCTTCGATTTTTTTTAAATTTGTTTGTATAAAACTTCTATCGATTCTACAAATTTTTTGCCCAGAGGATCGTAGGATAACGATTATTACTATTTTTTAAAATTTTTTGAAAAAAAATTTATTGTAATTTTCCAATCTTAAAATCATTTCTACTGCTCCAATGGTGTGTCATAGAGGGGTCCTTTATAAGACCGAACCCCATTATTTTTTATGTCTTAACATTTCTTTGGAACAAACTAATACCCTATCTCCAATTTTTAAGGGGGCTCCCACAAAAAACGACTTTTTTTAAAATTTGCTGCAACCGCTCTAACTGCCCTTAGAGCAACAAAATGTAGGACCGACCCACAATATTTTTTTAGTCCAAACATTTTCTCTGAACACACCTACCCTCTATCTCTAATTGTTAAGGCGGTCCCCATACAATTTTTTTTTATTTTTTGGAAACTTGTTTTATTTAATCAGCTTCTACCGGTCTAATGGTGCGTCCGAGAGGGTTTATTAGAGAGGCCGACCCCCATTTATTTTTACCCTACAACATTTTTTTTAAACATACCTTCGTCTTATCTCCACTCACTTAGTAGGCTCCCATACAAATAACAGTTGGAGCAAATTTTATTAAAATGTAGTTTTGAATGGAAGCCCACTTATGGAGTTGAGATAGGGCGTAGGTATGTTTTAAAAAAATGTTGTAGGGTAAAAATAAATGGGGGTCGGTCTCACTAATGACCCCTCTCGCACGCACCATTGGACCGGTAGAAGCTGATTAAATAAAACAAATTTACAAAAAATAAAAAAATTGTATGGGAACCGCCTTAAAAATTAGAGATAGAGGGTAGGTGTGCTCAGAAAAAATGTTTGGACTAAAAAAATATTGTGGATCTTTCATACATTTTGTTTCTCTAAGGGCACTATTAGGGCAGTTAGAGCGGTTGGAGCAAATTTTTAAAAAATGTCGTTTTGTGTGGTAGCCCCCTTAGAAATTGGAGATAGGGTATTAGTTTGTTCCAAAGAAATGTTAAGACGTAAAAATTAATGGGGGTCGGTCTTAAAAAATGACCCCTCTATGAACCACGATTGAAGCAGTAGAAATGATTTTAAGATTTGAAAATTACAATAATTTTTTTTTTAAAAATTTTAAAAAATAGTAATAATCGTTGTCCCACGATCCTCCTGGGCAAAAAAATATGTAGAATCGATAGAAGTTTTACGCAAAAAAATTAAAAAAAATCAAACAGTACAAACATTTTCAAAAATGAGATTTAAATTTTAAAACTTAAAAATCGCATACTAGAGCGCTTTTAAGAATTTTTTGGGATTTTTTTTTTTTTAAAAGAACGTAAAAAAACAAAATTTTTGAAAAAAAAATTTGAAATTTGGACTATTATTGAAGAAGTTATGACGAAAAGAAGTTTGAGTAAAGAAACAAACTACCAATTTTTAAAAATTCGATATCTTTTGAACGGGTCATCAAAAAAATCTAAAAATTTACCACGAAAGAGTTTTCGAAGGGTACTAAAAATTGTAATCAAATTGGGAAAATCTAAAAAAAAATTTCAAAGTGTCCGATTTCGCATGGAATGCCCATATACTTTATGGGGTCCCAGACTGATATTTCGATGAGTTACAAACGGAATGATAAACTTATATATACCCTCTTTGTTTAAGTGGAGGGTATAAAACAATTTCCATTAACAAGACAAACCGAAATTTAAAATCCTACTGATGATAACACTAACTGGTGTGTTTGAAACCAGTACGGAAATACCAAAAGTGTCTATAATTTTTAGAAATTCAATTTTCCTTCTGCATTTTTTCAACTTGAACCATTATAGAAAATTTCTTAAATTCTGAGACATTTTTTGTACAAAAAATCTGATATTCGAAGTCATTTTTTATATAGAAATAAACTTAGATTCTAAATATTATTTTTTATACAGAAATTGTCAGATTTTAAGAAATTATTTTTATACAAAAATTCTAAGATTTTGGAAATTTTTCCTTTTAAAAAACATTATATTTTTTTTCTCTCTCTTTCGCTCTCTCACTGAAAAACATTTGTATTGTAGGTTCAATTTCAATAAAATAGTCGAAGTAAAATTATTTTCTTTGTCAATACAATTAAATTTGTTGTTAATACAACAACGATTTAATGGAAAAAGAGCTTACAATGTTTTTGCTTCACTGTATTTTATATATAAAATTTCCTTTTTGTGGATTAACAAAAAAAACAACATATTTTTTATATGAAAAAAACGTTACCAAAAAAAACGTTCTTTTTTTTGTCAACCAACTTCCTTTCAAAATGTTTATTTTTTTAACTTTTTAACAAACCAAAAATAAAAAAAAAAAATTCTTGGAGCTCTTATAATCTGGTTAAATATACTTTTTGGTGACCATTTTGTGTGTGTAGCATCACCAAAAGTACTGGATAGTTTTTTTTTTTAGTATTTACACAGGAAATGCATTGTTTTGGCAACATAATGAATATTTAAGGTTTTTGCTGTTACGCAGTTTTCATTTTCAGAATTTTTTTTATTAAATATTATTGTACGAGTAAAATTTTATTCTAGGAATAATTTTTTTTTTTGGAAAAAATTTTCTGTATGTTACACACAATGCTTAATTTTTTTTTTTAAGCCGATTACATGGCATTTTTATAGCATCAATTTAATTTATTTTTTATGTAAGTCACAAAAATTGACAGTAATACTGATTGTGTCTCTTTCGCTTGGTTTCATTAAAAATTGCTCTCATTCCCTTTTACAACAAAAAAAAATAAAATGTTCTATTAAAAAATACATATTTTTATACTATATTACTGGTAATGATAAATAATTGTCTTATTGTTGTTTAATTGTAAACAATTTGGTGTTAATTTTTTTTTTTTTCGTGTGGATTAAATAAAATTTGATGACATGAAAAAAACATATTTTAACAAACTTAATTTGTATTGATGGTTTACAATGTATTTTAATAATTTTAATTAATTTTAATATTATGAGAAATAAATTTGTTTTAAAGTTAACTATCACACAGTGCAATACGAATTCGTATATTGAATGGAACCCTCCCCCTCCACAATGTCCTTTTTAAGTAAGAGTAAATTTTCTAACGTGAAAAAATTTTAGCAATTTTGATTAGAAATATTTTAGTTTGTTTGATAAAAACATTTTTTAATAATTTTTGTGAAAAAAAATGGATAATTTTTTTTTTTTAGTGTAAAATTTTTTTCGAGTGTATTTTTTTTTAGTGTAAAAATATTTTTGGGTGAGAAAAAAAATATTTTTGTGGTCTAACAATGATTTTAAAGCTTCTTTTTCAAAGCTTATTTTTTAAAGCTTCTTTTTTAAAGCTTGGTTTTTTTCAAAACGCGAATTCAAGGTGAAACCAATCTGAAATTCATGGGTTTGCTAATAACTTTTGAACCACTAAACCAATTGAGCTGAAATCCAACACTAACCAGACCAGGAGAAGGGCAAATATATATTAGAAGCTTCAACAGCCTCAGGATTCTCTTTCGAAAGTTAGCAGGTTTTTTATATCGTAAAAACCCTTGCCGAAAATAACTATTTTCTTATAACGTTTGAACCACTGCACACTGGGCGGAGATGGTAGGTGTTTCATTTAAATCACGTGATTATAGAGTGATTTTCATTTCAATCACGTGACTATATTAGGGTAATAAATAAGTGCCTTGAAATTTTTTGGAATCGGACCTACAATGAAACTATTTCAGGGTGGACACTTAATTTTTAACAAAATTTACTGATGTTATAGATGAAACAAATGAAGAGACACTTGTCTTTTGTTTATGTATTTGAATTGGAGATGGTCTCTGGTCCCGTGATTTGCGTGACTCAAAAAAAAACAACGTGATTCACGCGTGAGCGTGAGTGGTTTTCATTTAAATCTAATCACGTGATTTTAAAAATTGAATTGAAAAAAGAGTTTAAAAATTACGTGATTCACGCGTGAGCGCGAGTGATTTTCATTTAACTCACGTTAATATAACGTTTTCCAAAATTGAATTGAAAAAAAAAGTTTATAAAAAATTGTAAAAAATTAAGTTTTGTTTTGAAAACCCCCTTTTTATACTCATCGTTATCAAAAGTTCCACGCCCTTTTAAAAACTCTCTGGGCCAGAATTTTCCTTTCTATCCATACTTTCCAAAAAAGTTGCCCGTTTTCAAAAATGGAATTTAAATAAAATTTATAAAAAATGGAAAAAATTATTTATTTTTTGAAAACCCGCTTTTAAAAACTCATCGTTATAGAAAGTTCCACGGCCTTTCAAAAAACTGTCTGGGCCAGAATAATACTTTGTATCAGAACTTTCCAAAAAAGTTACCCGCTTGTGCCCGTTTTCAAAAATTGAATTGAAATAAGAGCTTATAAAAAATTGGATTTTTTTTTTTTTGAAAACCCCCTTTTTAAACTCATCGTCATAACAAGTTCCACGCCCTTTCAAAAAACTGTTTGGGCCAGAATTACCCTTTTTATAAGCACTTTTAAAAAAAGTTGCCCGCTTGTGTCAGTTTTCAAAAATTTAATTCTAAAAAGAGCTTATAAAAAATTGGAAAAAATTATTTTTTTTTTGAAAACTCCCTTTTTAAACTCATTAAAAGTTCCACGCTCTTTCAAAAAACTGTCTTGGCCAGAGATATTAATTTTATTCCCACTTTTCAAAAAACTTTCCCGCTTGTGCCCGTTTTCAAAAATTTAATTGAAATAAGAGTTTATAAAAAATTGGAATTTTTTTTTTTTTTTTTTTTGAAAACCCTTTTTTAAACTTATTGTCATCAAAAGTTCCACGCCCATTCAAAAAAATGTCTGGGCCAGAATTAGCCTTTTTAACCCCACTTTACAAAAAACTTACCCGCTTGTGCCCGTTTACCCAAATGGAATTAAAATACCAAAAATTTAAAAAAAAAATAAAATAAAATAAAAAAAAAAAAAATGTGTGAAAACCCCCTTTTTTCTAAATCATTGTGATTAAAAGTTCCACGCTCTTTCAAAAAACTGTCTGGGCCAGAATTATCCTTTTTATTCGCACTTTCCAAAAAATTTGCCCACTTGTGCCCGTTTTCAAAAATGTAATTGAAATAAGAGTTTATAAAAAATTGATTTTTTTTTCAAACCCCATTTTTAAAACCATCGTTATCAAAAGTTCCACGCCCTTTCAAAAATCTGTCTGGGCCAAAATCATCCCTTTTATCCCTACTTTCCAAAAAAGTTGCCCGCTTGTGCCCGTTTACGCAAATGGAATTGAAATATTAAAAATTAAAAAAAAAAAAATATTTTTTTTTTTTTGAAAACCCCCTTTTTAAACTTATCGTTATCAAATGTTCCACGCCCTTTCAAAAAACTGTCTGGGCCAGAATTATCCTTCCTATCCACACTTTCCATAATATTTGCCCGCTTGTGCCCGTTTTAAAAAATGGAATTGAAATAAAATTTATAAAAATATTAGAAAAAATATTTGTTTTTTGAAAACCCCCTTTTAAAAACTCATCGTTATAGAAAGTTTCACGCCCTTTCAAAAAACTGTCTGGCCCAGAATTATCCTTTTTATCCCTACTTTACAAAAAACTTTCCCGTTTACGCAAATGAAATTGAAATACCAAAAATTGAAAAAAACAAATAAAAAACATTTTGTGAAAACCATATTTTTCGTGTAACCGGGTTTTTCTCGTAACCGGTTTTTTGTGTATTCGGGTTTTTGGGTAACCGGGTTTCGTTTTATCCCGTATTAATATAGAAAAACACTATGGCCCTTACCACAAGAAAACAAAAAGTCTATTTTAACAAAAGTTTTATTTTAAATTTCAAATTTTCAATACATTTTTTGAAAGTCGATTTTAAAAACAAAAACAATTTGTATGGAAATAAAATTAAAAGCTCATTTTAAATTTATTTTATTTTCTTGTGGTAAAGCTGTATGTATGTACTTTAGGAAAAACTTGAAAATTGTTAATTCACAAAATTAATTTAATTCAATTAAAAAAGGCTCATTTTAACAACTTTACTGATCACCGTATATGGCAAACTTCAGCAGTCTCAGTAAAGTTTTTCAAAAGTTAGCGTATTTGCAACAGACAGACAGACGGACTGACATCGCTAGACCGACTTAAAATCGATCGAGGATCATGAATATATATACTAGACCTGTTCGTAAAATCAAAAAATTCCAAATTTGGTAGCAATCGAAAAGGGAAACACGTGCCGAAAATTGGCTAAAAATTAGAAGTAATTTAAGGAATAAACATGAATTAACTTTTTTAAAGCAATAAATTAAAAATACTCTATTATGACAATATCCAGGGGCGTATCCAGGATTTTATTTCGGTGGGGGCCCAACATTTTTTTTCATTTTTTTTTTTACAAAAAATTTACATAACCGCACATGTTTCAGATTTTTTTCGACCTCTCCTTGAACTGAATGTAACACAATCAGATTCTTCATTTTTGTGTAAGTTTAAAACTGTTGGGGAAAAAAAAAATTACAATTTTTTTTATATTTTAAAATTGTTTTAGAGACTTAAATCTTTTTTAAAGTGTGAATTGTATTAGATCCTGATACATTTTTACAAAGAAGATTATCAGAATCCGAATTTTTTTTTTCAAAGAAAAGTCTAAGATTCTATGACAATTTCCAGTTAAGACAGTTTTTGTTATAGAAAAAATCAAAGACTTTAAATCATATTTCCAATGGAAAACGTTTCTCGGGAAAAAGTCATTTTGAAAAATGATTCTATAAACATATCATAAAATACTTTTCCAGAAGAAAGACTCCGATTGTAAGACATTTTCCCAGAATCTGAGATATTTCTAGTCTACCACATTTTCTCAGATTCTGAAACATTTTACACAAAAAGTTTTAGATTCTGAGAAAATCTTTTTTTTTATAAGAAAAATAATTCAGATTCTGAGACCTTTTTAAAAAGAAAGCAGTATAAAAAAGTGTTAGATTCTAAAACCTTTTTCCTAAAGAAAAATTCCCGGATTCTGAGAAAATTTTCCTATAGAAAAAGTCTAAAATTCTTAGACATTTATCCTATTGAAAAAGTCTCAGATTCTTAGACATTTTTCCTATAGAAAAAGTTTAAAGTACTGAGACACTTTTCCTATAGAAAAAGTTTCAGATTCTTCGAAATTTTTCCTATAGAAAATCTCTCAGATTCTCAGAAATTTTTTAGATTCTTACAAGGGAAGTATCTCAACCCTTATGAACAGATTTGCCTGAAACTTAAAATATATATAAAAGAAACAATTCTAAGGTTGGAGTGTCTCAGCTTATCGGCCATATCGGGGTTTTAGGGGTTCAAAAAATAGGTCAAAAATTGGCGAAAAAATCGTTTTTTGGATTTTTTAGCGATTTTTTTCTAAGAAACTATATGGTGTTTCCATATGAGAAGAAAGGTTTTTTTAATGCTTATCCAACGGTGGCATAGCCTTGTAAAAATTCGGCTTCGTTAAATATTTTTTTCATGAAAATGTGTAAATTTTGGAGGGTATTTATGTAAAGACATAGACCTACGATATCCATATGAATACGAAATATTTTTTATTAAATTTAAGTCGACACATATTTTTGCTCTAGACGACATTCCTGTAAGCTCGGGAGTTATTGAAATTTTCCCGAAGGTGCTCATTGCTTCATAAAGGACAACGAAATTTTTAAAAACTGATATGGCCGATAAGCCGAGACACCCCAGCCTTAAAATCGTCTCATTTATATATATTTTAAGTTTCAGGCAAATCGGTTAATAAGGGTTGAGATACTTCCCTTGTTAGACATTTTTCCTATCGAAAAAGTCTCAGATGCTTAAACACTTTTCTTATAGAAAAAGTCTCAAATTCTTAGACATTTTCCTATAGAACAAGTCTCAGATTATGATTTTTCCCATAGAAAAATACTCAGATTCTGAGACATTATTCTTACAGAAAAAAATATTTTTATAACAGATTTTGAGCATTTTTCTATACAAAAATTCTCAGCTTGTGTCTCTGAGGCATTTTTCCTTAAGAAAAATTCGTCGATTCTGAGACATTTTGCGTAAAAAAAGTATAAGATTCTGAAATATTTTCCTAGATTGGAAGAAAAATTCAGATAAATTATTCCTATAGAAAGTTCTCAGATTCAAAAACATTTTTCATATAGAAAAGCCTCAGATTATAAGAATTTTTTTTATAGAAAAAATCTCAGATTTTGAAACATTTATCAGATTTAGAGACATTATTCCTATAGAAAGTTCTCAGATTCTGAAACATTTATCATATAGAAAAGCCACAGATTCTGAGAATTTTTTATAGAGAAAGTCTCAGATTCTGAGACATTTTTCCTATAGAAAAAGTCTTAGATTCTGAGAAAAAGGCCAATATTTTAAGACAATATTCCTATAGACAAAGTTTTAAATTCTCAGACATTTTTCTTATAGAAAGTTTTAGATTCTGAGACATTTTTTTTAGAAAAGTGTAAGATTCTGAGACATTTTTTTAAGAAATAGTCTCGTTCTGAGACATTTTTCTAAAAGACGAAGTCGGATTTTAAGATTTGACTACATTTTACTTACAACTAGGTCCATTTTTTGTGTACAACTTCAGGTTCTAAGATATTTTTTCATTAGAATCTTAAGTTGAAAAGTTTCAAATTCTAAGAAAAAAATTTCAGATTTTGAGATTTTTTTAACAGAAAAATTTTCAGTTTCAAAAGATTTTTCTTTAAAAAATATTAGATTCTTAATCTTTTTCGATTTTTTTTAAGAAGTTTTTTAATATTGTACTTGTTATTTGATACCAAATCCTGAAATTTGTGAAATCATTTCGGGGGGGGCCCGGGCCCCCGGGCCCCCCCCCTGTATACGCCACTGACAATATCATTAATAGAAATATTTTTGGGCCTCGAGCTAGAATAATACTCTAATAGAATATATGTTTATTAAAGGTGGACAAAATTCAAGATGTCGACATTCTGAAAAAAATATTTTTAAATATGTGTTACCCTACAGACCTTATTGGCCAAAAAATGGAAATCCTCGCCACAGTGTATTGATCCGATTTTGCCCATTTCCAAACTTGACCTGCCTAGGACAATAAGACATATTCCAGCCAAACTTGAGGAGTGCAGCTCTTTTATTTTTAAATGAATCGTGTGATTCAACGGATGGACAGACATCGCTAAAATGTCTTAGAATCTATTGTGGATCATTTTATGGGGTCCACGAACGATATTTCAATGCGTTACACACAGAATGTTAAAGAGAGTATAGCCGCATACTGTAGTTGGAGGGTATAAAAACAATAAAAACTGAATTTCAGCATTTTTACCTAACTGCATGTAACTTATAACTAGGGATGTGATTTCCATGCAAACGCATGTTTTTTGTCGATAATCTTAATACCATATCGACCAATTATCTTTCCAAATCAAGAAATTTGTGATAAAATGGCATCGATTTGTTTTTGCATATTGTTGCATATTTGGGTGAAAATGCATATTTTTGTTTTAAATGCATATTTTGTGCATATTGCCAACTTTTAAGTGCATATTTTTGCATTTTTTGGCATAAATTAGCAAAAACACAAATTAAAATTTATTTGTTTCAAAAACTATTTTAAATTTTAAAAATTTATTTTGAAAATAAGAAAAATTATTACATAGATTGTTCTAATATTTAAAAAAAATCTTGCTTATATGAAGTTTTTAATGTTACTTTTTAACCCCGGCGTTATTTTTTGCTTTTAAGAAGCTTTTCCTATAAAAACAAGACTTTTATTGCACACATTTTATTTTTTATTGCATATTTTTAGGTTTTTTATTGCATATTTTGAATTTTTTAGGGCACATTTTAAGCACATATTTTCGGTTTTTAGTGCATTAAAATCTCATCCTTACTTATAACCTTTTAAACGGATTTTCTAAGAAAACCCTCTTATTTTCTTTGTAAAAGATCAAACACACAGAAAAAAATAAAAAAAATATTTGAGTAAATTTTTAATACTATTGAGTAAAAAATTACTCAATTTTGCATCAGTAAACGATTTAATAGTATTGAGTAAATTTTTAATAAAAATTTATTAAATGTTTGAAAAAAAAAATTTGAGTAAATTTTTAATTGACACAATTAAAAATTTACTCAAAATTTATCTATTTATTTTTTTTTAAGTTTAAAATAGTTTTAAATTTTTTTACAAAAAAACAAAAAACTTGTTTTTTTAAACTTTACCAAACATATTTATGTCTCAAAAACATAGGAAAATTTTATAAAGACGATTACAAACTTTCATATACATACACAAAAAACTATAAACTAAACGAGAATTCCAAAAACTATGAGAGTTAAAAAAAATTCAAAAAAATATTAAATTTTTATTAAATTATTTGCTTAAATTGTTTTTAAAATTTTTAAGTAAATTTTTAATTGCGCCAATTAAAAAATTACTCAATTTTTGTTTTTAAATTTAAACAAGTGATTACTCAAATTTGTTTCCTCCATATTTTTTTCTGTGCATGAACTGTAAATAGAGAAATAAATTTTAAAAAAATTTTCTGAAATTTGCAATTGAATTTACTTTTTTTCAAAATTTCGGTAAAATTGAAGCAAAATTATCGATATAACTTTTCTACTTGTTTTACATTTTACTATCGAACGCCATTGAAAATGATTAACAAAATAAGTCAGTAAATTACTCCAAAAAAAATTAAAAAAAAAAAAAAATATAAAACCCTCCATCATTATAATACGCTTTTTTAAAAAAATTTTAACATGAAATTCAATCAATTTGTTGTTAGCACATAAATTAAAAAAAAAAAATTCATAATTTTCTCCATGCTTTTTTGCTTAAAATGAGAGGTTTTAATCTGACTGCATTGTTCATTCGAATTTTAAGCAATGACTAAATCCAAAGTTGGAAATGCAAAAGAAAAAAAAGGTGCATTGGCCATAAGCTACAACATTGATGAAATGAACTAAAAAAAGTAAAAAAAATTACAAAAAGGAATATAAAGATCTGCAGGCTATTTTTAAAATGTAAATCAGCACGTAGTTTTTACAAAAAAACTACACAGAAGTTACCACAACAACAAACCCCAGCAGTTTGCTTTTATGGTCACTATTTACGGTTAAATATTATTTAAGGATTTTTTTTTTATACCCTCCACTTAGTGATAGAGGGTATATATAAGTTTGTCATTCCGTTTGTAACTCATCGAAATATCGGTCTGGGACCCCATAAAGTATATATATTCATGATGACCGATCGATTTTAAGACATTCTAGCGATGTCCGTCTGTCCGTCTGTCCGTCTGTCTGTCTGTCTGTCTGTGGAAAATGCTCTCGCGGACAAAATATTGCACAGAGATGACTGAAACTTAGCATATATATTGGAAGTTCTCCCGAGAAGTTTGGTATTGCATTTGAGCGATATCGGTTTAGCGGTTCAAAAGTTATGAACGAAAATGTAAGCACACCTCAAAAATTTCAGTACATTCAACATAACCTAAAAATACAAAATGGTTTAATTCGGCTTCTGGTTGACATATGTGAACAAAATTGAGCACCAAATGGTATTTAAACAAGTACGAACATATTTTTTGACAAAAAAAGAAAAAAATCGCGGATTTTTTTTTACCAAAATTTTTTTTCGCGGAAATTTTTTTTCAATTTTTTTTTTTTTAAGTAATTTCCTTTTAAAAAAAGTTGTTTGCAATAACCTTTTTGAAATTGTGGAGGGTATCACTACATTCGGCAAGGCCGAATTTAACTTTTTTACTTGTTTTTTAATTAGTTTAAAAATAATTTTCACTCTAGTGATAGACGGTTCAAATAAGTTTGTCATTTCGTAAGTAACAAATCGAAATATTGGTCTAGGTCCCCATAAAGTACATATGGGGTATTCCATGCTATCAATAGTGGCATCCTAGGACAAGAACAAATATTAAAAAAATATTTTATAAAATTTAATCCTCTAAAACTTTGAAGACCTTATAAAAGGAAACAGGATCACGAAATGAAAAACTGTGAATGCAGTTTTACTAAGTACATTAAGTCTCTAGTTTCAAACGCATATTAACCAGTTCGTGTTCAACGACTTTTTTCATTTTTGTCGGACGGTGTAATAATTATAAAATTTTTGTGATATCGGTAATCCATATAATTTTGGCCACAAAAATAATTTTTTAATTCCACACATTTTTCAAACCTCCAAATAATTATTTTTTTATAATTTTCTAAAAGAAAATTTCCGAAAACTTAAATTTTAATACATTCTGTAATGCTTTTTATACCTTACACCACACTGTGGTACAGGGTATAATGAGTTTGTGCTGATGTTTGTAACTACCCGAAATATTGGTCCTAGACCCACTTTTAAGTATACCGATCGACTTAGAATCACTTTTTGAGTCGATTTAGCGATGTCCGTCCGTCCGTCTGTCTGTCCATGTAAACGGTGTAAACACGATACAGGTCGCAATTCTCGATCAATTGACTTAAAATTTAAAACTTAAGCCTCTTTTGGCCCAAGGACGAAGCCTATTGAAATTGGAAAAAATCGGTCCATATTTAGACCTAGCCCCCATACAAAGGTCCTCTTTAGTTTTGGCTCAAATGACTCTAATAGTCGCATTTTAATAGGTATCTTTTCAAAATTTGGCAGGAAATAATGTTTTATACACACAAATCACCATTCCGAATTTTAAAGAAATCGAACCAGTTCTTCTAGTAGCCCCCATACAAACCACCTTCCCGATTTTCACATAAATCTCTCAATTTTCATGAAAATAGAAAATATTTAATTAAAATTCTGTTTGTGTATGTTAAACGCGTACTTTAATAACCTTATCAAATCTAATTATCATCGGACCATTTTGGACTTAGGTCCCATGTGGAAATTTCGCCCGATATTCAGTTGAAGCGATTTATTGTCAACAAAAAGAAGCCTATTCCACTCAAATTTGATTAGTGATTGCTTTTTACACTTATTAAAGATTTGACAAAATATAGATCTAATTAGTCCATGTTTGAACTTGGGACCCATGGCACAGTGGTTCCAAGTCCAAATCTAGCTGGACAAAATTATTTTATCACCGTTTTATATGTTTTTGAGGTCGCTGAGTTCAAAAAACGTGTTTAAATTTTTCTAAGACAATTACACTAATCGACAAATTTTTTTTTTTTTTTCTAATTTCAGTAATTCATTAATGACAAAAATGGTTTATATGCAGAACAGAAATATGAAATGCAAAAACTTATTTTTTTAAAGTTTTGTAATCTCTAAAAAATAAAAAAAATTTTGTCGAGAAGTGTAATTGAAAAAAACAAGTGAGTGTGTTAAATTCGGCTATGCCGAATCTTTTATACCCTCAAAAATGTAAAAAAAAAATAAAAAACCATTGAGAGTGTTACATTCGGCTGTGCCGAATCTTTTATTCCCTCCAAAATGTAAAAAAAACCATATATAAAAAAATCCAGGGGCGTCTTTTTTTTTTTTGGGGGGGGGGGTTGGTGGGAGACGTTAGGGAGCACCTTCCCCTTGCGATTTCGAACTTCATCGGAGAGAAGAATGTTGCATTTGCTTAGCAAAAGTACAAAAAACTCTGCAAAAAATTAGATTTTTCTTAGGTTGGTTTAGTTCTCCAAGGGGGAACTTTTTCCCCTTGGTCCGATTTAATCCATTTCCAAACTTAACCTGCCTAGGAATATAAGACATATTCGTGCCAAATTTCGGAAGTCTAGCTCTTTTATTTTGGACTGTATCGTGTCCTCTACAGACGGACAGAAGGACAGACGGACGGACATTTTTGAATTTAGTCGAAGTGTGTAGTTGGCGGCGGTTTAATAGGAATCATCACATTTAATGCTTTATTTAAGCTAAGCATAATTATAGTATTTAAAAGTTATTAAAAACTTACAAAAATTCGATACTTTATTTAGAAAAAAAAATTTAGGCGAAAATCTATTTTCATAAAAACTGTGATTAATTTTAAACCTGCAAAAACCTGCAAGAAATGTCTGCATGACAACGTTCAGTAATAAATTACCTATAAGTTATATGTAGTAATTCGACATGATATGCCTGGATTCGGTTTTGGCAAGCTGCGAAAGTTTCATAAGTTCTCAAAAATATTGTTATTATTGACCATACTTCAAAGTACAAAAAATATAAGAAGAAGATCGATAATAAATTTCTTATTAATGTCCAGAATAAGTATAAATCTGTAGCTTTCTTGTACATAAACCGTTTTGAAACCATTGATGTAACATGGATAATATGATGTTATTAGTTGAACACTTAAATATATATACATTTTTTTTTAAATATTGGATACCAAAAATGTTATTTCATTCGCATATTTAACAAAGTTAAAGACCTAATTCCAAAAAATGGTTATTAGTTTGATCAGAACACACCCTTAGCTTGCCCCTAGCACTATTAACTCCCAATTTTAAGGACACTAATTTTTGGACTTTTGTCCAGCTAGATTTTGATTTGGAACCAATGTGCATGGTCCGGGAAACTCTGGTGTAGGGTATTATATGGTCGGTCTTGACCGACTATAATTTTCTTACTTGTTTAAGTAATATGTTTTTGTAAAATTATCGAAAAAAATCTTGTAATTCAGAAAATTTCTGAATTTGGAATTATTCGATTAATCAAGCAATTTTAACCGTTTCAAACAATTTTATTCGTTTAACCGAATAAGTCAAAAATGCCCAACGTCGATTAATCGAATAATAAAAAAATCCGAATAATTGTTAATTTTTTCGATATTTTGCTTTCCGACTTATAAACATTTAGAGGTCTTATTCAAAGAAAACTTTAATAAAACCCTTTGGTGCAATAACTCTTCTTTATATAAACAAGACATCTATTGATTTAATTTCCTTCATTATCAGTAAACTACCACATTGTCAACATCATTAATTAGATGTATATATTTAAATAATAAATATTTATTAAAATTATAAAACCTTCCCAGCATCTAATTTCCCCAACTATGTGAACCATGTGTATTGTAGACCACATAATTGAGTATTTCTTCCAAATGTTGCAAACCATATTTATTAGTTGCATTATGCTCAAAGCACTTGTTATAAACAACAAACAAATAATAAATAATTACCTTTTGTTGCTGCAATATTGCAAAGACTTAAGCAGCAGTCTATTGATGCTGCAATTGTTGGAAAATCACGATTTCAAATTTTGTTTAACAACATAAACATCTAACAAAGTCATATATTTGCTATTGTTACAGCGATAACTCAACTAACGCTGTTAAATATTTATGAAACAAAAGGTCTTAAGAAGAGGGAAGACAGAAAAAAAACCAGGTGCATTTTTTTTGGGAAGGGGTTGGAGGAGACATTAAGGGAAAATCTTCCCTTAATGCAACAGATATTATCAAATGCATTTATTATGATTCTTGCAATTAATTAATCTAATTAATCATTATTTAAATATATTATTTTATATCCACTCCCACAAAAGGGGGCGAGTAAATTTTTCAACTTCTTCAGACATAAAAATGTTGCATTTGCTTAAAAAAATCTAGAAAAAGAACAATTTTTCACGGATATTATTAAAAAATGCCTGCAAATTTTGTACTCCTGCCCAAAACATAAAATCATGATAATGTTTTGCAGAAGATTTTGTGTACTTGCCAAAGCAAAGTTTTTTTTAGAAAAAACAATGTCATATTACTTTGCTTAACCATGCAAAACAAATTGAAATATCAGTCCAGGACCCCATTAAAAAATTAAAAGAGCTGTACATTTCGTAAGTGAGTGCAAAAATAAGTGCAAAAAAGTGTTTTTACATTTTGGAGAGTACAAAAGATTCGGCATCAAAGAATATACCACTCTCACTTGTTTTATGTACATTTGATAAACAAATGGAAAATTTTTATGCGAAATGCTTAGACAATGATTTTTTTCACGAAAAACAAAATTATGTTAAAAAAAATTTAATGAACATAAAATTATTGGTGAATTTGTGAAAAACAAATTTGATGAAAAAAAATTGATGGAAAAAAAAATTTATAAAAAAAAAATTTGATAAAAAAAACAAGTAAGAAAATTACAGTCGGTCAAGACCGACCATATAATACCCTACACCAGTGTTTCCCGGAAAATGGGTCCCAAGTTCAAACATGGACCGATTGGATCTATCTTTTGTCAAATCTTTAATAAGTGTAAAAAAACACTCGAAAACCTAATTTGAGTGAAATAAGCTTCTATTTGTTGCCAATAAACCGCTTTAACTTAATATCGGGCAAAATTTTTATATGGGGCCTAAGTCCAAAAATGGTCCGATTATAATCATTAGGTTATTAAAGTACAAGTTAAAAACATACAAACAAAATTTTAATAAAATATTTTCCATTTTCATTAAATTTGAGAGATTTATGTGAATATCGGGAAGGTGGTTTGTATGGGGGCTACAAAAAGAACTGGTCCGATTCCTTTGAAATTCGGAATAGTAATTATACAAAACACGTTTTCCTGCCAAATTTCGAAAGGATACCTATTATAATTTGGTTATCAGAGCCAATTGAGCCAAATTAAAGCGGACCTTTGTATGGGAGCTGCACTGAAAAAAAGACATAACTAAAATTAAGGAAAAAATGTCTTTGAAAATTTATCATGAATTTTCCTAAAATTTAGTAAAATTTAACTAAAAAATGAGAAATTTTCTTAACAATGAGGAAAAAAAGTTTATTTCATTTACTTATAAATAGTTCATAGTTTTCTTTAAATGGAATTTTTAAATATTAGGAAAAAAATTCTTACTGCAAATGAAATTTTCCACAAATCTAAGAAACGTATCTTTATTTTTATGACATATTTATTTTTATTTTTTTTTTTTTATTTTATTAAGAATTACCATATAATTACAAATCATATACTAATTTTACCTAACCGAGAACTGGTAACAATGACCTTCGTCTCGTTGTAGCGAAACAGACCAAGGCCTCTGGTGGGAATCGAACCCACGACCCCCAGACTCATAGGCTAGCACGCTACCAACTAGCCTACTGGGGCGCCTATGACATATTTATTAAAAAACAATTTAGTTCAAGTTTAGTTAAAATTTACTAAAAAAAACATCATTGTATTTCTCTTCTTTGAATTAAGGAAGTGTATTTCTTAGAATTTATTAAATAACTTCTGAGAATTTAGTAAATAACTTCTTAGAATTTAGTTAAAAATTCAAAATGGCGATATCTCAAAAACTAAGCGAGATAGAGCGAAACGGACGAAATTTTCAAAAGAAAGACTACAAAGAAAAATATGGAATAGCCAAGCTCTGCATATCTGTCGGGGTCTCAAGACCCTAAATTTAGATCTAAAATTTGAAATTCCCGAGATTTTATATATGCACATATCTCGGTAAATACTGCCAACACAAGAAAAGGTCCAACGGCGTTTTTGTAGATCTTGACTCATAGAACACGCAAAATACCCGAAAGCCCTCCGATTAATAGTTTTTGAGATATCCAGTTTTTAAAATTCTCAAGACCCTATCAGACCCCTTATTACCGTATCTCAAAAACTAAGCAAGTTAGAGCGAAACGGACACAAATTTTGGGTCAAAATCTATAAGGACCTTTAAAGAACCCAACTGGGTCTTGAGTTAACAAGGGGCTGGACCCATGGAGTCCGAACCCAATCCAGTTTTAAAATGTGAATGAACTAAACATGAACCGATTTAGTCCAATTTCAAAAGGCTTCGTCCTTTGGCCAAACGAAGCTCAAGTTTCAAATTTCAACCAAATCAATTGATAATTACGACCTGTATCGTGTTTACAACGTTTACATGGACGGACGGACAGACAGACGGACGGATGGACATCGCTAGAATGACTTAAAAAGTTATTCTGAGTCGGTCGGTATACTTAAAAGTGGGTTTAGGACCAATATTTCGGGTAGTCACAAACATCAGCACAAAGCCTGTACCACAGAGTGGTGTAGGACAGCGGTTACCAACCTATGGTACGCGTACCACTAAGGGGTACGCGAAGCTGTCCGCGGGGGTACGCAAAATTTTAGTAATAGATTAACCTTTCAATGCTGGTTCCGCATCTGGCATCCAAAGTTTTCCATAACGTCTGGTTTTTAAGAAAGTTAAGGTTAAAATTCACAAAGAACGTATTTTTGTGCAATTTAGAGAGCATGTTTTGCGATATTTTTTATGATATTTTGATATCCGACCACTTGTTTTCGATTAATCTTTCGATGCTGATTCCGAATATGCCCAGGAAAATTTTTTGGAACATGTTCCTGCTTCAATAGATGCTTGAATATATTCTACGGTAATTAAAACAAAATTTTCTATGTAAAATTATTTTTCAAAAAAACTACTTGCTCTAAGAAACGATTGCTTTCGGGACAATTTCAAACAAAAATCATTGATTCTGGAATGTAATGTAGAATCGGTTGCAGGGTAGTTTGATGCGTTCTGGAACCGATTATTTGGAGTAGAAAATTTTGCTGGGTGGTTCACAAATTTTTCTATGATGTCAGGTTTTTGAGAAAATTTATATCAAAGTTCTCAAAAAAAGTGTTTTTGGGCATTTTTGAGACGGGTTGTGATATAGTGGAAATTTTGGTACCATTTTGTTAAGCTCCAAAATGAAATTTCATTGTATATACGAGGGCGTTTCATTCGAAAACATTATATTTTTTAAAGAGTTAAAAAAACATTCGTTGTTTTAATTTTTGATGTAAAAACGACTGGTGAAATCAAATTTGCAATATTTTTAGCTGTTTTTGATCTGCAGAAAAATCAGCTTCAGATGCATTGAAACACCCCAAGGAGCAAAAATTTTTCCAAAAAAAAAAATAACACCATTGTATTGGTCTCCCCTAAATCCTTCAAAAAAAATTACAATACCCGCAGATCAAAAATTTCAAAATTAACTCTAATTTTTTTATGAGAAAAAACTGGTTAGGGGGTACGCGGCTAATAACATATGAAATTAGGGGTACGCGAGCCAAAAAAGTTGGTAACCGCTGGTGTAGGATATAAAAATGATGAAAAAAAAAGTTTGATGAAAAAAAAAATTTTGATGAAAAAAAAAATTTTTTTTTGTGAAAAATAATTATGTTACTTTTTATTCACCAGCTGGTGAAAAACGGTTTCATTCACCACGAGGTTAATCATTATTCAAGTTACAAACCAAAGTTATTAAAATTTTTGGTTTTAAGAAAATGAAAATAGTAATTCTTGTTTTCATTTTCGTTAATTGTTAGCTTATATAGTAAACCTGAGGTGGCGTCCTGCAACTTTATTAAAATTAGACACCAGCCTAAAAACATTATCATGTTAAAAAAAAAATATTTTCTTTGTAATAAATCCGACTTGAACTTTACATACAGAAATAAAATTTTCAAATTTTTTAACTACGTCAGACTTTTAAATTATGTAGGTTTTTCACTTTGCCGAAATTTCTTGTAAATTACTAAAACACCCAACAATACAATTTAATTCTGATGCCGGAATCGAATTAAGGAGATCAAAATACATAAGCGTTAGTGGGTCTAGTTTCTGGGTCAGTATCTCATTATATTTTTGTGGGGCAGTGTAATTAATAAAGAAATATGAACTTGAGCTAGAGTACAAATAATATTTATTATTTTAAAAATTTAAAAATTAAAGCTGAATTTTAATATATTACATTTTTTGAGTAGGTTAATTCTAGCTCGAGGTCATAATTTTCTTTACTAATTAAAACTATAGTATTCGCATGTTTAATTTTTTTCAAATCGAGGACTAGATGTTTTATTTTTAAGTATAACTTTGTTGAAAAATATTAAAAAAAAAAGTACTATAACGAAGATGGAAGTAAGAGTAACGAATAGAAAAACAAATCGCTTTAATTTGATTACATAAAAACGTGGATACGTGCTATAAGATTATTTGTTGGCCCATTAAATTGTTACATTGACTCTCCATATCGATGAGGCATGAGGCACAAAAGCAAACTACGACGATATCGACGCGTGAAGTAAAAAATAAGTTGCAATTTTAAGTTTATGGGAGGCGATATAATTAATTACAAACCAATTGCTGGATGCAAGTTTACAATGGGATGTAATATTTTATGTGCATATTGATGATGGGTAAAAAAATAACACAATCATTTTTGTTTTTTAGATAAGCAGTTTTTTTAATGTGGGTACTACTGTTTAATAAGTGTGAAATATGAAAGAGAGATTTTACGACCAAATTTTGAAGTAAGGTCAAAACAGAGTTCGATACTGAATAATCGACACAAAATATCAACATTCAGTTGATACTTCTCTGCGGGATATGATGGACCAATTAATATAAAAAGGATTACTTAATAACTGCTACACAGCTAAAGAATGCAGATATTTTTTTGCAGAATTGCAAAAACAATGTGAAATTAGGGTCCCAATAAATTCTTAAGAATTTTTCAAAATAGATATTTTCAAAAATATTTCTGAAACCTGTTCGTTGTTACTTCAGACCAGTAAAAAACCGGTTCCATTACCCCATGCGCGGGCACAAGGGGTGGAAAAAGGGTACATTACAAACATCCCCCCCTAGACTTAATTTAAAAAAGAAAAAGAGAAATTTGCGCTAAAATGGCATCTATTTCTTTTTGCATATTTTGGTTTTAAATGCATATTTTGTGCATATTTCTAATTTTTAGGCGTGTATTTTTGCATATTTTAGCATATATTAAAAAACAATTTGATATTAATTTGTTTCAAAATAAATATTTGAAATTTAAAAAATTTATTTTGAAAATATTTTATATTCTTTTTATTTTTGATTTTTTTATAGATTGTTGTTTCTAAAAAAATCTTGCTTAAATAAAGTTTTAAATTTTACTATTTAAGCACGGCGTTATTTTTACTTTTTAAGAAGTCTTTAGTATGACAACAAGACTTTTATTGTACATATTTTATTTTTCAGTGCATATTTTGAGTTTCTTAGCGCATATTTTAAGCGGATATTTTCGATATATTGGTTTATGAAAATCTCAATCCTAATAATAACAAGTAGAAAAGTTTAACTTGACTTGGACGAACCTATGAATACCCTCCACAATTCCCTATTTAAGTGATAGTAAATTTTCTAACGTGAAAAAATAACATTTTTGATAAGAAACATTTTGTGTAAAAAAATTTTTTTGGTAATTCTAGACAAAAAAAAAATAATTTACAAAATTTTTTTTTGAGCGTAAATTTTTTTTTTGAGTGTATTTTTTTTTTGTTTTAGTGAAATTCACGGTTTTGTTAATAACTTTTGAACCATTGGACTGATTTGGCTGAAATTCAAAAAAAAAAATTATTAATATTTTATTTTGTGTAAAAAAATTTTTTTTTAGTAATTTTTGAAAAAAAATTATATAATTTATTACATTTTTTGAGTGTAAAATTTTTTTTTTTACATTTTTTTGTTTTAGTGAATTTCACGGTTTTACTAATAACTTTTGAACCACAAATATATATTCCAAGCTTCAGTATCCTAAGAATTGCTTTTCGAAAGTTAGCGTGTTTTTATACCCTGCAACTACAGTATGGGCGTTAGGGTGGGTCGATGAAATGCATATTTGCGAATCTTGTTAACTAATAGCAAAAACTCGACGCGAATTTTCGAGCTGGTAACGGGAAAAATCATGAAAAAATTTTAGGAGGGTACTTTTAGGCCTCTACAAGCGGTTTAAGTTCGCGGTTTTTGGAAAAAAAATATTTTTTTTAATTTTTTAAAAATATTTTAAAAATTAAGTAACGTAATGCTTATTACGAAACAAGTTCCAAAAAAAATTTATCTCGCCAATTTTAGCCCGTGGATGCATTTTAATACCAAAAATTTGATACCAATTTTTTAATTTTTTTGGTACTTTCGAATTTTTTGCACTTGCGGATTATTATAAATAGCCTCCAATTTGATTGGTTTTTTTTAACATTTTCTTAAAACGCTTTATTTTACCAAAATTCTGATACCCATTTTTAATTTTTTTGTAATTTGCGAATTTTTTGCCCTTGTGGATTGCTATAAATACCCGCAATTTTTTTATTTTTATCATTCATGTTCTTACATCGGCCTTATGCACCATTTGAGTGCTATTATAAAATAAAAATAATTTTTTTTTATAAAATAAATCGAACTTTAATGGATATAAAAATGCATCCACGGACTAAAATTGGCGAGATAAATTATTTTTGGAACTTGTTTCGTAATAAGCATTATTTTACTTAATTTTTAAAATATTTTTAAAAAATTAAAAAAAATGTTTTTTTTCCAAAAACCGCGAACTAAAACCGCTTGTAGAGGCCTAAAAGTACCCTCCTAAAATTTTTTCATGATTTTTCCCGTTATCAGCTCGAAAATGCGCGTCGAGTTTTTGCTATTAGTTAACGAGATTCGCAAATATGCATTTCATCGACCCACCCTAATGGGCGTATACTCACTAGGGTGCACCAAAAAAACGAAGTTGTTAGATATTGACCGGGCCCCCCTCTAGAAACGTGCATTTGGGGGTTAAAACATGTCCCAATAGTCGATTTTTTAAAATTTCTTTAACAAAAAAAATAAAAATTTAAAATTGGAGATTTAAAAATAGTGTTGAAAAATTCAGACCACTTTAGCATTTATTTAAAACTAGTTAGCAAAACGCAATATGAAAAATATTTATCTTCTTAGTACATTGAGACTTGAAGAATTAAAAAATGTTGTTACAGTAGATAATTTCAATAAATTTCAAAAATGGGGCTCGAATCCATTGATTAAATGGTCTGACACACGTTAGTTGCCTGGGGAAGTTGTAATAACTTGGCTGATTTTCAACCGATTTTAGTTTTTAATACCTTATTCGATAGACATTTTACTCCAAATCACAATTCTGTGACCATTTGAATTCAAACTTAACTCAAAATATCGAAAAAATTGAGAAAATGGATAAAAAGTCATATTTTCCCCTTGTAATTCGATTTTCAAACTTCAGGGCCGATGCGGCAGGTCTTACCCACATCCGATTTTCCTAAAATTTTGTGAGACATGTTTTTACCCCCAAATGCACATTTCTAGAGGGGGGCCCGGTCAATATCTAACAACTTCGTTTTTTTGGTGCACCCTAATACTCACTTTGTCATTATCGTTTGTAACACATCGAAATATCGGTCGGGGACCCTTTAAAGTATGTATATTGTTGATTAATGATCGATTCTATGACTTTTCTAGAATGTCGGTCCGTCTGTATAAGACACGATGCAGTCCAAAATAAAAGTAATAGACTCGTCAAGTTTGACAAGAATATGTGTTTTGGTCCTAGGCAGTTCAAGTTCGTAAATGGACAAAATCGGACCGGGGGGCAAAAGTTCCCCCTTGAAAAACTTAACTAACCTCTGAAAAACACCATATTTTCACAGGTTTTTTGTATTTTTGTTAAGCAATTTAAACAATTTGATGTCAGAAAAAGTTCAAGGTCCTGAACTTGGACCCAGTAAATTAAAAATGTTTTTAAATAGAGATAAAATTGTATTACTTAAGCTCCAAAAGCAGAATAAAAAAATAATTTTTCAACATTTACCGCATGGGTCTATGTGTCCCCCAATGACCCCTACTGACCCCCCTCCCCCCAAAAAAAACGCCCCTCCAATTTTTATTTTTTTTTTTAAGATTCTGCACAGCCGAATTAAACACTCTCAGTGGTTTTTATAGCAAAAACCCTTGTCGAAATTCATTCTTTTGCTCATAACTTTTGAACCCCTGGACAAATTTTGCTGGATTGCAATATCCACCTGACCACACACAGAAAAATAAACTTCTAATCGATTTTTTCAGTTGTATCAACTTAATATGCGGTTGCTGTTACTATATTCGGCTGTGTCAACCGAATTTAATGGTGCTTTGGCTTAGTGGTTAGCGCGCTGGACTACTAGCCAGCAAGCCTGGGTTTTATTCCCGGCTCAGGCAGAACAACATTTTTTCAGATATTTATTAGTTTCTATTTATAACTAATATCTATCGCAGCACCCTCCTTCGTTGATAAATAGCACTAAAAACGTCAACGAAGTAAAATAATAAAATAATGGCTATTAAACACAGCTTCAAAAATAATTCGCCAGATAAAAAACAGATGGCGATGCAACAACTGTACTCAAAATTATCAACACGCGCAATTACAGTGTTGCCATACTGAAGCCCTTCTATCTTTCAAATCTTTCATCTCTCTTCTATCCCCTTTCCGAAAGAAACATCACGGTTACATTCGTAATTGATAGGCAGCATTGCCTGAGTGTTGTTTATTTAAAAAAAAAAAAAAAAAAAAAAAAAAAAAAACGTCAGGGCTTCCGAAAAGTCTTTCAAAAGTTAGGGTGTTTTCAACAGACAGACGGACAGACGGGCAGACGAAAAGACAAACAGACGGACGGACAGACGGATAGACGGACAGACGGACTTCGCTATATCGTCTTCAAATCGATCGATATGGGGTTCTAGACCAATATTTGGAGGTGTTACAAACGGAATCTACCACTAGAGTGGAGGGTATAATAAATGATTTTTTAAACATTTAGCGCGGGGTGAAGGTGTACATCACTGCTCAAAATAATAAGTTTAAATCAAAAAGCCCAATTATATTTCAGATTCAAGTCCGTAAAATTCAACTAAAAACGTGTAACAAAAATGAAAAAAAAGTCGTAAAACACGAACTGGATAATATACGTTTGAAACAAGATAATAAGGGGCATGCCACAGCCTCAATTCCGTTCGCATTTGGAAAATGTGGTTAACTCCAAAAAAGCAAAACGAATATTTTTTTCAAAATGAAACCACATTTATGCAATTCAATTCCACTTTGTTTTTTGAAAGTGATTTCATTCCGAAAAAAATAATATATGTTTTGCGTTTTGCGAGTAAACCACTTTTTTCAAATCCGAACGTAATTGGGTCTGTGACATACCCCTAAATGTAGTAACACTGCATTTACAGTTTTTCTATTCGAGATCCTATTTTCTTTTAAAAGGACTTCAAAGTTTTAGAGGACTTAACTTTATAAAATATTTTTTTAATATTTGTACTTGTCCTAGGATGCCACTAGTAATAGCAAATGAAAGAGGAGGATCTCCTCTAGTTTTCCTATTTCATTATTTTTACATATCAGGAAAAGGAGGTAAGCTACGTCCTTTCAAATATTTATCCTTCAATATCATTTAAAATTTTCAACAAAATATTTTGATAAAGTTTTCAAATGAATTTATTCACATGATATGGCAAAATAAAAAAAAATTAAAAATTAGGGGAGATCCTCCTCTTTTATTTGTCATCACCAGTGCCATCCTAGGATAAAAACAAACATTTCAAAAACAAGTATCCTTTAAAACTTTGAAGTCTTTTTAAAAGGAAAGAGGATCACGAAAATGCAGTTTTACTTCATTTGATCTCTACTTTCAGACGTATATCATCCGGTTCATGTTTAATATTGGCTGTCGGACGGTGTAATCTTTCGGAGTTGCCATTAAATAGTTCTTAACTAATTTTCTTTTAAATTTTTTTATTTTTTAAAGACTCAGACAACAATTACACAGAAAATAAAATCGTCAAATTTAAATCAACAAGCATAAATTGTAATTTTTGCTTCAGTATGGCAACACTGTAATTGCACGTGTTGATAATTTTGAGTACAGCTGTTGCATCGCCATCTGTTATTGATCTGGCGAACTATATTAAATAGAATTTCTTCATTTGATTACAGTCACAAATGAAGATGACCAAAAAAGCGTTGATGATGGGAAAAAGTGTGTCAACTTCGAAAAGTTACCCACGACTGAGCTCAGTCGAATGTTTTGTGATTTTTCTTTTTTCAGTATTCCCTTTATTTCAGAAATCACACCGAAAAAATTCATTAATTTTCTTAAATTTTGCGTAGTTAAATAAAGTATTGACAGTAACAGAAAAAAAGCTAAAATCCCCTTACAAAAGTTACAACATTTTAGGATCAATTATTTCTTTCAACTGCCGGAAATTTGTATTTTTTTATTTTAAAAAGCAAAGCCATCTACCATATTTGTTTGTTCAAAAGAAAAATTAGAAATCACAATATCATTGTAATCCAGCTACAATATTTGAAACGTATCTCTGTGTATCTACAAAAAAAAATGAAGTATTATTGTAAAATGTTTTTAAAATAAATTCCCAGATTGTTATGTACAAAGTTTTTTTTTTGCACTCTTGCAACAACTCTAGGGTTTTTGCAACATTTTTTTCTAAATTTTTTTGTTATATTTTTTTGCGTAGATGACATTTACTTACATGTTGTTACATATAAAATCTTTTTTTTGCTTACCCAACATACTTTACAATGTAAATGGAAATATATATTTTTTTTGATATAAAATTATACAACCTACACACTGCTGAGTTACTGCGAAGGTAAAAACACATTAGGGTGGCAGACATTTTATAATGGAATTTTTTTGTCAAATAATTAGGGCGATGCACCATCATATGCTCAAAAATAAAAGTAAGATCCATTAGCCCACGAAACGCAATATTAACCCAGTTGGAAAAATAAAATCACCGCTGACATACTGCTGACTGTCCCTTTATAAAATTGGTGACATCCTCATACAATTTTTCCAAATGTCCCCAATGACATGTCAGCAGTTGGACAGCAGTGTCAGCAATGAATACCAACAATTCGTTTAAACAACCACTGACATGTCATTGGGGTTATTTTGAAAAAGTGTATCACGATGTCAGCAATTTTATAAAGGGAGAGTCAGCAGTATGTCAGTGGTGATTTTTTTTACCAACTGGGAAGTTTACTTTTAATAGAAATTGTTCCTTTAACAACACACACAAATGATAACTGACCAAAAAGCGCTGATGATGGCAGATATAGCGGCAACTTTAATTTGAATGACTATGCAAATTTATATTGGAATATTTACGGTTGGAAGAACTCGAATTGCTTTGACAAGTTTTCTTAATTAATTGTTAAATTTTGACGACATGGTATATTGAATCATATCATATTGGATTTGGCTAGATTTTTTAAATTTCTGTAAAGTGCATCAAATGGTTTAATACAACAAATCTGCTAATAACACTAGTTCACAAATTAAAAAAAAATGCGATCTACTACATTTTGCATTTTTTCCACGTTAAATCTTGCACTCGTACCGGGTAGGAGTTTTTCCCTCTTGCTGGAAGGTGGCCAACGTTCAGCCAATCCCAAAAAAGGGAGAGGCTACAAACCCTGAACTACCGCCCAATAGCAATTTGTTCTACGCTCTCGAAAGTCATGGAAAGCATGATGAATCACTACCTGGTAAATTATTTGGAGCCAAATTCACTTTTGTGCGATCGACAGTATGGCTTTCGTAGAGGTCGTTCTACGGGAGACCTGTTAGCGTTTCTTTCGGAACGCTGGAGTCGTTCTATTTACCAATTTGGTGAAAGCAAGGTGGTTGCTCTAGATATTTCCAAAGCGTTTGATCGTGTGTGGCACGGTGCACTCGTTTCGAAGCTTATTGCGTTTGGTGTCGGTAGTGATTTCTCTCGATTTATATCGAGCTTTCTTAGAGACCGCTCTATACGTGTTGTTATAGATGGGTTCTCATCGGATGAGTTTCATCTGAATTCAGGGGTACCGCAAGGTTCTGTTCTATCTCCTACACTTTTTCTTATTTTTTTTAACGACCTTCTGGGTCTAACTTCCAATCCTATCTATTCTTTTGCAGATGACAGCAACATTTGTCATTCATTTTCCTTTAATCATAGACCAAGCCTTATTGAGGTTGATGCTATGAGGCAGAACATGAATGACACACTCAATCATGACCTTACGAAAATCTCCGAGTGGGGTCTTGCGAATCAGGTCGATTTTAATGCTCGTAAAACCCAATGTTGTATGCTGACCCACAAACGTCTTGTGGAATCAGCGTCATCTGTATCCATGGGTGGTATAGCTATTGAGGAATCAGACACTCTTGATGTTCTATGCATGAAAATCCAATGTGATGTTCGATGGAACCAACATGTTTTTCAAGTGTCGAAGAAGCATTCAAGTGTCATGGTTTTTTAAAACGGTGCAAGAATTACTTCACCCCGTCTGATCTTCTCACTATTTATACCGCCTATATCCGACCGAAAATGGAATACAACTCCCATATCTGGGCAGGTGCTTCAAGGTCTATCTTGAAGCTTCTGGACCGGGTGCAAAGGAGTGCGTTGAAGCTCATCAATAGTAGGGAATCCAGCTCTATTGATTCATTGGAGCATCGTCGGAATGTGGGTTGTGCGTCATTGTTCTATCGATATTAACATCGATATAAAGTGCTCAGCTGAGATAGTTGAACTCATCCCTGAAACGCTGGTGCATACCCGTAGTACTCGCCTTTCCAGCATCTCACATCCGTTTGTTGTCGACTGGCCAATGTATCGCACAACGCATTACAGAGAAAATTCGTTTTTCGGTCGAACTAGCCGTATGTGGAATAAACTCCCCGCAGAAATCTTTCCAGTAGGCTATAATTTAGAAAAGTTCAAATCAAATGCCCACACACACTACTCCCTCTTTCCTTCTCCTCATAACCTATCTTCCTAATACCAACACAATGCACTGGATTAGTAAGGGCATCCCCTGAGTGTTGGCTCAAAGTAAAAAAAAAAATAGATTTAATACTTGTTTTATGGACTTCAGTGGGCCATAAAAAAGAACTCGAGCTAAGTTTTCAAAATCCTTCGGGAGTTTTTTTCTACTGTTGGTATACTTTAATTTTTTTTGGCCCTATCCAAGATACAAAATCGTGTTGCACAGTGTTATAAAAGTGATTTTAGTTTATTAACCCTTTGACTGCCGACCTTTTTTTGGCTAGGAATTTCTTGACCAAAATGTAGATCTATGCTAAGTAAAAACCTTTTGTGGATTTCGTTGGCCTACTGCGGCCCCTAGCGGAGATATATCCGACCAAACTTAAAGCTTTCACATTTACTAGATGCAAACTTTCACATGCAATATCTCCCGAACGAGTAAACATTTTTCCAAAATTCGAATTTTGTATTTTTTGGATTGAAAAGTTCTACAAAATCCGCTTTTAAGAAAGCTAGTTTATGTTTTTTTGCAATTTTTTTAAGGTTATTTGAAAAAATGTGATTTTGCCAACAAATATTACGTGTAGAGCCCACCGGATTGCAAATTAATTTTTCCGAGCACATCTTTCGTAAAGATAACCCTTCAATGATCAATCTTGTCCAAACAAAACAAAAAAATCTTGTACGGTTAATTTTTTATGATTTTTGTAGATGTGTACACTTAAGAGTTGGGTTGTTAATGAATCAACTAGTTCAGTGGAACTATTCACTTAACTGAGCGGTTTATCTAGTTCGTTCGTTTCTGCTCTTTTAGGTATTTTTTTCATTCATTTCAATTTGCAATTGTTCATAAAATATTTATACCCTACACCACACTGTGGTACAGGGTATAATGAGTTTGTGCTGATGTTTGTAACTACCCGAAATATTGGTGCTAGACCCACTTTCAAGTATACCGATCGACTTAGAATCACTTTTTGAGTCGATTTAGCGATGTCCGTCCGTCCGTCCGTCCGTCCGTCCGTCTGTCTGTCCATGTAAACGGTGTAAACACGATACAGGTCGCAATTTTCTATCAATTGACTTAAAATTTAAAACTTAAGCCTCTTTTGGCCCAAGGACGAAGCCTATTGAAATTGGAAAAAATCGGTCCATATTTAGACCTAGCCCCCATACAAAGGTCCTCTTTAATTTTGGGTCAAATGACTCTAATAGCCGCATTTTAACAGGTATCTTTTCGAAATTTGGCATGTAATCATGTTTCATCCACACAAATCACCGTTCCGAATTTTAAAGAAATCGGACCAGTTCTTCTTGTAGCCCCCATACAAACCACCTTCCCGATTTTCACATAAATCTCTCAAATTTCATGAAAATAGGAAATATTTAATTAAAATTCTGTTTGTGTATGTTAAACGCGTACTTTAATGACCATATCAATTTTAATTATCATCGGACCATTTTTGGACTTAGGTCCCATGTGAAAATTTCGCCGATATTCAGTTGAAGCGGTTTATTGTCAACAAAAAGAAGCCTATTCCACTCAAATTTGATTTGTGAGTGCTTTTTACACTTATTAAAGATTTGACAAAGTATAGATCTAATCAGTCCATGTTTGAACTTGGAAGCCATTTTCCGGGAAACTCTGGTGTAGGGTATTATATGGCCGGTCTTGACCGACTATAATTTTCTTACTTGTTTTTTTTAATTCTGTCGTTCAATTCCACTTATTTGTTTATTTTTCAATAGCGTTACGAACTGTTGAACGCATGAACGTATACAGGGGGTGGGCACAGGGGGCACGTGCCCCCCCCCCTTTCAATTACTTTTCAAGTACTTCTAGTTAAAACTAGATAGAAATAGGCGATCGCAAACAATTTTGGGAGTTGTGCCCCCTCCTTTTCAAATTCCTGGATACAGCGCTGGTTGAACGAAAACAAAAATTGACCGATTGAACTAGAAGAACGAACAACTGACATGATCAAAATGATTCGTTCATGAGCTGTTGAACAAAAAACAAGTGAAAGTGTTACATTCGGCTGTTCCGAATCTTTTATACTCTCCAAAGTGTAAAAAACAATATAAAAAAAGTCCTGGGACGTCTTTTTTTTTTGGGGGGGGGGGTTGGTGGGAGACGTTAGGGGGCACCTTCCCCTTGCGATTTTGAACTTCTTCTGAGATAAGAATGTTGCATTTGCTAAGCAACAGTACAAAAAACCCTGCGGGTTTTCTTAGGTTGTTTTAGTTCTCCAAGGGGAACTTTTTTCCCCTTGACCCGATTTTGCCCATTTCCGAACTTAACCTGCCTAGGAATATAAGACATATTCGTGCCAAACTTCGGAAGTCTTGCTCTTTTATTTTAGACTGTATCGTGTCCTCTACAGACTGACAGACAGACGGACATCGCTTAGAATCGATCACTGATCAATAAAATATAAACTTTATGGCGTCCTAGACCGATATTTCGATGCGTTACACACGGAATGACAAAGTGAGTATATCCCCATACTGTGGTTGAAGGGTATAAAAAAAACAAAAAATTACCGATTGAACTAGATGAACGAACTAGGTCTTTTATCTGAAATGAACGAAAATGAGCGCTCACTTAATTGAACGATTAAGTGCAAGTCTAGTACACTTTAGTGTACAAGGGGAGTGAAAGGGTTTAAAATGTCATCAGACCAAATCGGTGGAATTATTTGTTTGGTTTTAAATGAAAGTTAATTAAATGTTTTATCAATTCTACATACAACATTTTTCAATATGATTATCGCCTTGTCGAATAATGGATATATCGACAATTTTTCTTCAATTTCACCGAAATTTGTTAAATTCGACTTCGCCGAATCTTTAAATTCCCTTCACAATGCCCTTTTTAAAGGTTAGTAAAATTAACAATTTTGAGTAGAAATATTTTATTTGAAGTAAAAAACTTTTTTTTTGTCATTTTTGTAAAAAAAAAGAAAAATTACTAATTTCTCTTTTTTTTCTTGAGTGTAAAATTTTTTTCGACTTAAAATTTGTTTTTTGTGTAAAAATATTTTTGAGTGACAAAAATACTTTGTAAAGTAATTTTGTAGCTTACCAATGTTTTTAAAGCTTGTTTTTTAAAGCTCGGGTTTTTCAACACGTGAATTTAAAGAAAAACTAATCTAAAATTCACGGTTTTGCTAATAACTTTTGAACCACACAGAAAATAATATGGAGGAAACTAATTTGAGTAATCACTTGTTTAAATTTAAAAACAAAAATTGAGTAATTTAATAAAAATTTAATAGTTTTTTTTATTTTTTTTAAACTCTCATAGTTTTTTGAATTCTCGTTTAGTTTATAGTTTTTTGTGTATGTATATGAAAGTTTGTAATCGTCTTTATAAAATTTTCCTATGTTTTTGAGACATAAATATGTTTGGTAAAGTTTGAAAAAACAAGTTTTTTGTTTTTTTTTTTTTTGTAAAAAAAATTAAAACTTTTTTAAACTTAAAAAAAAAAATAAATAGATAAATTTTGAGTAAATGTTTAATTGTGTCCATTAAAAATTTACTGGTGCAAAATTGAGTAATTTTTTACTCAATAGTATTAAAAATTTACTCAAATATTTTTTTTATTTTTTTCTGTGCACTTGACCGATTTGGCTGAAATTCAACACGAACCAGGGGAATGATAAACATATATGCCAAGCTTCAAGCATCCTCAGAATTGTCTTTCGATAGATAGAGTGTTTTTATCTCGTAAATTCGCGAATTTACTCGTTTGCATATAACTTTTGAACCACTAGACCGATTTAGCTGAGTTGCAATACTAACTTGACTAGGTAAATAACAAACATTTACGCAAAACTTTAGGAGCCTCCGCAAAGTCTTTCAAAAGTTAGCGTGTTTTAACAGATAGACGGACGGACATCGCTAGATCGTCTTAAGATCGATCGAGGATCATGGGTTCCTAGACTAATATTTCGAGGTGTTACAAATGGAACGACAAACTTATATACAATCTCTATCACTAGAGTGGAGGGTATACAAAAAAAATCACCGATTTAATCCGGAGATATCTCGAAAACTGTTCTACTTTTGAAACTCTGAACTTCATTTTACATGAAAAATAAATGCAAAATATCGTGGATAATAATCTCTGTAAGCTAGTGAGTTGAATTACAGTAAAAAAAAATTAAACTCTCATTGTTTTAACTTTAAAATGTCATTTTAGTTGTTTTTTTTTGTTGTTAAAAAAATTTTCACAATTTTTTTTTATAAAATTGTGTGGCTTTGTCAATTTTATTTACCTAACAACTTTTGTTGTTTGGTTTTCCCCCCAAAAAGGTTTTTCTTCTTTTCACTTGTTTTTAGTTTTCCGTTTCATCTAACTTGAAATTTTTTGTGTGTGTTTAATTTTAAGTAACTTTAACTATAATTTATAACAAGCAACTGAAATATAAATAAGTGCATTTTTTGTTTAGTAGATGCTACTCGACTATGCAGATGAACTACAGCGCCGATTCGCAACCTTCAATACGTAGCCAATGGGAGGCAATTTGATTTTTTTTAGGAGGAAACGGGCAGATTTTATTATTTTGTTTTTTTTTATTTCTTTTATACCCTCTACTCTAGTGATAGAGAGTATATATAAGTTTGTCATTCCGTTTGTAACACCTCGAAATATTGCTCTAGGACTTGATCATGATCCTCGATCGATTTTAAGACGATCTGGCGATGTCCGTCCGTTTGTATGTCTGTTGAAAGCACTCTAACCATTGAAAGACTTTACAAAGGCTCCTGAAGTTTGGCATGTATGTTAGATATTTACCCGGTCAGGTTGGTATTGCAATCCAGCGAAATCGGTACGAGATAAAAAAAACACGCTAACTTTCGAAAGGCAATTCTGAGGATGCAGAAGCTTGGCACATATATTTTTCGTTCCCGTGGCCTGGTTCGTATTGAATTTCAGCCAAATCGGCCCAGTGGTTTCAAAGTTATTAGCAAAACCGTGAAGGCTGCCTTATTTATAGCAACTATTTCCGCCTGGAAAGTGCTACAGCTCAAAGGAAAATTAAAAGATTTTTGTATATCATAGACTGCCGCAGTAAATTCCGCTCCCACTCCCGTCGATTGTTTGGAGCCGTCTGTGAACATATTTAAATCGTCATTTGGAACGCAACGCCAGTTTGACCAAAATTCTCGATACGGAAATTTAACTTTAGATTTCCTGTCGAAAAGTAGTAGTGTTTATAGTGGTAATTTTTTAAACATTGTCGATACGCATTTTGGAATTTGTCAGATTTCATTGTCAAGACTATTTAGCAAATATAAAAACCGTATACTACAAGTAGCAAACAAAAATAATAATACACTCAAAAAAAAAAAACTTGTAAAGTTACCAAAAAATCTCGTGATTTTACGAGGCTATTCTCGTCAAATAGGAGGTAGGTAAAATTCTCGTAAAAATACGAGGATTACCTCGTAATTTTGAATGCGCCAAAAATTGGTAAAATAACCAATTTTATTGGTAAAAATATTGTTTTAAAACCGGAAAAATAAAACAAAAAATGGTAAATTTACAAGAAAAAATGGTAAATATGTTTAATAAAATAGTAGATTTACAAACCAAAATGGTAAAATTACAAAAAAAAAAAAATTTTGTTAAACAACATAAATCCTCGTAATAAAATCATTTTTGGAAAAGAACTGTTTTTTTTAATTAACTAGAATCCTCGTAAAAAAATTTTCAAAATTTTGTCAACTTTATTTAAAATATTTAAAAAAAAAAAATAAAAAATTTGTCCGGGACTAGGAAAATTAAAAAAAAAAAAAAAATAGAAAATTTACAAAAAATTTTTTTTTTTTTTTAACAACATAAATTCTTGTATAACGTAATTTTTGTAAAATATCAGTTGTTTTTGTACATCAACTAGAATCCTCGTAATAAAAACTTTGTTGTAAAATTACAGTTTTTATACCCTCCAACCACAGTATGGGGGTATACTCACTTTGTCATTCCGTTTGTAACGCATAAAAATATAGGTCGGGGACCCCATAAATTATACATATTATTGGTCTAAGTATGATCGATTCTAAGTCATTCTATGAATGTCCGTCCGTCCGTCCGTCTGTATAAAACACGATTCAGTCCAAAATAAAAGAGCTAGACTCCTGAAAATGGGCACGAATGTGTCTCATGGTCATAGGCCAGTTAAGTTCGGATATGGGTAAAATCGGACCAGGGGCAAAAAAGTTCCCTCTTAAAGAACTAAAAAAAACTCTAAAAAGCGTAAATTTTTACACCTTTTTTTGCATTTTTGTTAAACAAATGAAACCTTTTTGTATCAGAAGGAGTTCAGAGTCCTGCAATTAGACCCCGAGGGCTACAAAATTTAGTTTTTAACGGCCCGCCCCCTTTTGTGGGCGTGGATTTAAAAAAATCATAAGAATTATGAGAAAATGGTATTCCTAAAGTTAAAAAAGCATAATAAATAAATTAGTAAACATTTATCGCGATGGGAAAGGTATCCCTCACCACCCCCATACAGAGCCCCGCCCCACAAAAAATGCCTCTGAATTTTTTTTATATATTTTTTAACATGTTGGAGGGTATCAAAGATTCGGCACGGCCGAATTTAACACTCTTACGTGTTTTTTGTAAAATAGCTTTTCAAAATGGTAGAACACAGTTACGAAAATAAATTTGTAAAATTACCAATAAAACTGTAGTTCTCGTTTGAGCAAAATACAAGATTTTTTGTAAAAAAACAAGGAAAATTGTTAAATATTGGTAGAACAGGATTATAAGACATTTTACAAGGCGTTTTACCAGTTTTTTTTTTTTAGTGTACATATATAAAACTGTGATTTCTTTAAACACAAAAAAAACTTTGTCAAATTACTAGGAAAAGTCTCACTATCCCATTTTACCAACATTTGAAAGTTTTCCTTGTTTTTTAACAAAAAAATTTGGATCGAAATTTAAATTTTTTTTTGTAATTTTACAAATTTCCAAGATAATTTTACAAAAAAATCTAGTAAACTCACGAGAATTCCTTGTAATCTTAATTGTGCCAAAAAAACTGTAAATGTACAATTTTATTGGTAAAAAGCTTGTAAAATTACAAAATTATTGGTAAAAAAGCTTGTAAAATTACTTGGAATTCTCGTAAAATAGGAGGTAGCAAAAAATCTAGTAAATACTCTGTAAAATGACTGTAATATCAATTCAACAGATATTTGACAGAGTTTTCTGTCAAAATACAGATTTAAAGAAAATACCTTGTATTTTGTTGTGACAAAAAAAAAAACAAAGTTTCCTCTGTTATATTATTTTTTACTTTGTAATCTTAATTTTACAGATAATTAAGAGAGTTTTCCGCTAAACTACAGATCTAAGCAAAATACTTTGTATTTTTTTATAACCAAAAATTTTTTCTGTTTTGAGTAGTTTTTGTTTTTATTATCAAACATCAAAATTTTATTTGTATATATTGTTTTTTTGAGAAAAAGTTGAAAAAGTAGCAAAAAGAGTTATCAAATTTTTTTTTTCAGAAATCTTATAAAAATTTTACAAAATAACATGCTTTTAACTAAACTCTGTAAATTTACAGAGTTTTTTCTGTAATTTTTTTTTTTTGCATCAAATGTATTTTACAAATATGTGTAAATTTACATAGTTTTATTTGCTTAATGGTGGTTTATTTGACCAATATTTTACTAGAAACTCTGTAAATTAACAGTTTTTTTTTTTGTCCAAATCATTTTACAGAGTTTTATAGTAGAATTACAGAGTTTTCTCTGTAAAAAAGCTTTCATATATAACCAATATTTTACTATAAACTCTGTAAATTAACAGTTTTTTCCTGTCAAAATCACTTTACAGAGTTTTTTAGTAAAATTACCAAGAAATGTTGTTAGCTGGAAAAGTATGGTGTTCTCTGTTAAATTAGCAGAGTTTTTCTGTAATTTAACAGAGTTATTATTTTGAGTGAAAATTTTATTGTCTCAAAAAATTTGTAAATTTACAATTTTATTGGTAAAAACCTTGTAAAATGACAAAATTCTTGGTAAAAAGTTTGTAAAATTACTACACTCAAAATAATAACTCTGTAAAATACTATGTAAAATGACTGTAATCTCAATTCAACAGATATTTGACAGAGTTTTCTATCAAAATACAGATTTAAAGAAAATACTTTGTATTATGTTGTGACAAAAAAACAAAGTTTCCTCTGTTATATTACTTTTTACTTTGTAATCTTAATTTTACAGATAATTAACAGAGTTGTTTTGCTAAAATACAGATCTAAGCAAAATACTTCGTATTTTTTTATAACCAAAAAATGTTCTGTTTTGAGTAGTTTTTGTTTTTGTTACCAAACATCAAAATTTTATCTGTATATTTTTTTTTTTTTTTAGAAAAATTTTTTTTCAGAAATCTTATAAAAATTTTACAAAATAACATGCATTTAACTAAACTCTGTAAATTTACAGAGACTTTTCTGTAATTTTTTTTTGCATTTAATGTATTTTATATGCTATTTACATATACCCCGAAATTCACATAAATTTGGATTTCAAATCCAATTAAAATCTATACCGTTTACATATGCTTTTTGACATTTAGCGGGATTTTGTTTGTACTAACTCTGTATTTTCTTTTGATTTGTGTACAGGGTAGTTAGTTGGAAAATTACCCAATTTTATAAATATTTCTAAAAACAATGATTTTTTTTGCCGGAGCCAATATTTTCAATCCCACTAGTATATGTTGGGAACACAATATCAAAAAATGTGTTTTTATGTAGAGCTGCTTCTTTAAATGCAAGAAAATTAACATTTTTGCCAAGCTTGGGGCCGCCACCATTGAGTGTTTATCTTTGTTAGGAAGACCAAATTGGTCAACTAAATTGTGCGTTTACCATTTGCAATGGTAAATTTAAAATGAAACATTGTTAAACATTGTTTTTATTTTATTAATTATTTTATTAATTTTATTAATCTTTTAATAGTTTTAAAAAAATAAATTTTAATTGTTTTTTTACTTTATAAAAAACAACAACAGCTGATAAAAAATCGTGTGCAGCGTTGTAAAAAAAGCATTAGGGATGATTATTTTGGGAAAACCCATAGTTGTACAATTAAGTAGTAGACATTTTTTGGGATTTTAAATTGCGATTTTACGATTTTCCCAAAATCCAAGTTTTTTTTTGTATGGGATTTGACATTTGAAATCCAAAAAATTATTGGATTTACTTGGATTTTCATTGAAATCCCATTTTTTTGGATTTCAAAGTATATGTAAATGGTCTATTACAAATATGTATATAAAAATTTACATAGTTTTCTCTGCTAAATGGTGGTTTATTTAACCAACATTTTACTAGAAACTCTGTAAATTAACAGTTTTTTTTTGTCCAAATCATTTTACAGAGTTTTATAGTAAAATTACAGAGTTTTCTCTGTAAAAAAGCTTTCATATTTAACCAAAATTTTACTATAAACTCTGTAAATTAACAGTTTTTTTTCTGTCAAAATCATTTTACAGAGTTTTTTAGTAAAATTACCAAGAAGTGTTTTTAGCTGGAAAAGTATGGTGTACTCTGTTTAATTAGCAGAGTTTTTCTGTAATTTAACAGAGTTATTATTTTGAGTGTAGGAATTTTAGTGTAGTTCAGAAGCAATCCATGAAGCGAAGAGATCTGCTAAGACATACGTCTTGCATTCCGAGATTAGGCAAATTGTTGTTTAAAATTAAGTCTGTTAAAATATCCAAACTAACCCTACAACCCTTTTGCATTATGTAGGGTATTAAAGTAAACAACGACATAAACAAAAAAAAAGAAATAAAGTTTGCAATAAAAATTTCCCATGCATTTCCGTTGCTGGTCATGCTGTTTTTTTTTCTTTTGATGTCGTTGCTACAGATATTGTTTGTTTTATTTTTTGTTAAAATTTTCTATAATGTTGGTGTTGTTGGTGTTTTGTTGATGATGCTGTGTACTTCATTTTCTTGGCCAGTTGTTTGTAAGTAAGTAGCTTTGCATGATGTTGCTGATATACTTTATTTGTTTTTTATATATATTTATGTTGTTGCTGCTGTTATTGTTGCTGCTACTTCTATTAAGTTCCTGTTGTTTAATTGTTAGTTGGTTGACTTGTAATGCTATTTTCGGTTTGTCTTACTCAAATTGCAATTGTTGGTTGATGCTGTTGGTGATGATGTTCTTGTTGCTGTTGCTGCTGATGCTTTTGTTGCTATTGTTGATATAACTGTTGTTGGTTTGATGATGACTATTTGAATGGATGGAACTAGCTATTGTTGTTGTGTTGTTGTCAAGAAAGGGAGGGCAGTGAAATTATGTGAAAGTAGCATTTCGTTTTTAATACCAATTTCTTTTTTCATTTGCTTGAAGGGTTTTTACTCAGTATTATATTACTTTAGTTTTTGTTGCTACTTTTTTTTTTTGCTATATTTTGTCTTAACTGACTGACTGACTGGCTGGTTTCTCTGGTCATTATAATTTTCCAAAGTTTCAGTTTTCATTTAAAGCTGATTATATTGTCAACAGGTTTGTTTTGCAGCAATTTAAATATAACAAACAAACTAAAATTGTTGTTGACAATAACTGATGGATGATGATGATGAAATGGTAAATAAAACTTAGTAACTAAATAGCAGTTAAAAGATTTTATTTGCCATTTTCTTTTTCTTGTGTAAGCAAAGGATAATTTTAAAATTTAAAGGATTTTTTCTGGTAATTTTTTAAAATGTTTTAATAAATGTATAAGAACCACAAGGTTTAAACTGCATTTACTGTTTTAGTTAAAGTTTTCACGGCTGTTCTACACTCTAAACAAAATTTGTTGAAATTTACCCAATTACAAGTTTTATTTTTCAAAAAAAAAATTAGTAAATTTACTAGATTTTTTTTTGTAAAAAAATATTGAAATTTGTAAAATTAAAAAAATATTAGTAAAATTACAAAAAAATTTTGTTAAAAAACAAGGAAAATTGTCAAATATTGGTAAAATGGGATAACGAAACTTTTCCTAGTAATTTGACAAGGTTTTTTTTTGTGTGTACAAGGGATGCCAAACGGAAAATCCCGATCCCGAAAATACCGGGATTTTTGGGATTCCCCTCTTTCCCTCTCACAGCTTTTAGCAGAGCATAGTTACACACAAAACTTTGAACGTTATTATTAGCACACAGAAAACAAAACGGATTTTAAGTGTGATTATGTGTTGATATGCTGTAGGTCCGTGGCTAGAGGCTAAGACCACCGAACAAGAGGTCGGGCGTTCAAACCTTGGTGGATACGAAAAAAGATGTAAGTTTTAAAAAATCGAAAATAGCAAACAATTGTTAGTAAATAAAAATAAATTAAATTAAATAACAAAAAAAATTTAATTATTTTTTATTTTTTTTTTTATGACACCGCATCATATTGATGACATGTTACATTGGACGAAAAATGATGTAACATTTCATCATATTGATGAAACTTTTCATTAATATAAAAAAGCGTTATCTCTGAGTGCAAACATTAAAAAATTTTCAGCCGAATTTTCGGCCAATTTTTTTGGCCGAAATTCAGATTTTTTTGGCAGAAAATTTTAATTATTTTTTTTATGTGAGTATAACAGTGAGCACAAAAAATATCGTGCGTGAGAAAATTTATGTTTCTTGAGAGTGCGTATATGAGATACAAGATGCTTACAAGATGCTTCTTTTAAGAGTGCCAAAATTTTACAATTGTATAGGCGCATAAAAAAAATTAGCTTTTAAATAAAATATGTTTTTTAATTAAAACATTTTTATTTTTCTTTGTAACTATAAATTGGCGATGTTTCAGATGAAAAAAATCGTTTTTATATGATATAAAAGATGCCTCCTTTAAAAGTGTCAAAACTTAACAATTTTAGGGGCGCTTTTAAGCGGGTCGTACTTGTTTTGAAAATATAATATTGTTTCAAATTAAATATTTTTTTCTTTTCTGAAAACGGACATTATTAGTTGCGATAAATGGCTTATCGTGATAAATTTTACAAATCGTGAAATTCTAGAAAAATATGAAAATGATCGTACAAAGCAAGAATAAATCGAGATTTTGGCGACACAGCATCTTTTTATAGCATACCGAAGCGCATCCAAAGAGCGCTCTTGAGGATGCAGTAAAAGTAAGGCGAAAACTTTTTTCTTTTTAATATATTTAACACTTTTTGAATGAAAAACCATGAGTTTTGGACAAAGACACATGATTTGACTGCATCATTATTGCGCAAATATCGGCGCTGCAAAAAATGCTTCAATCATAACACCTTTAACACATTTTGAATGATGATAATAAAAAGGCCAGATATTGAAATATTTTTTAGTATTTAAAAAAAAAACTTTGAGTACTTATACCATTTCCACATTAATTTCAGAAAATGCATATTATATTACAAAAAATGTCCAATCATATTTTAAAAATTCCAATTATATTTCAAACAGTTCCGATAATATTTTTAAAATTTCCAATTATATTTCAGAAATTTCCATTTATAACCAAAAAATTTTCAATTACATTTTAAAAATTTCCAATTATGTTTTATAAACTCCCATTTATAATTCAAAAATGTGGGTGCTGTGGCTTAGTGGTTAGCGCGTTGGACTACAAGCCAGCAAGCCTGGGTTCGATTCTCAGCTCAGGCAGAACAACATTTTTTTCGGATATTTATTAGTTTCTATCTATAACTAATATCTATCGCAGCACCTCCTTCGTTGATAAATAGCACTAAAAACGTCAACGAAGTAAAATAATAAAATAATGGCTATAAACACAGCTTCAAAAATAATTCGCCAGATCAATAACAGATGGCGATGCAACAAATGTACTCAAAATTATCAACACGTGCAATTACAGTGTTGCCATACTGAAGCTCTTCTATCTTTCAAATCTTTCACCTCTCTTCTATCCCCTTTCCGAAAGAAGTATCACGGTTACATAAGTAATTGATAGGCAGCATTGCCTGAGTGTTGCTTCTTTTTTAAAAAAAAAAAAAAAAAAAAAAAAAAAAAAAGATACAGTCAATTGTATTTCAGATTTTCCAATTGTTTTTCAGAAATAGTTAAATATGTTTCATCTTTATTCTGCTTAAATCAGCTCTGGAAAGGTACATGAATTCACTGCATCTTTATAGCGCTTTTATCAGCGCTCTAAAAAGACGTGATTTCAGAGCATCTTAAGAGCGCTTTTCGGTGTATCCAACTAGCGCTCTAAAGTGTGACATCGCCTTAGAGAATCATGCATGAATTCAGTAGGTTTGGATGCGCTCCTTGACTCAAGTTTCCTTTCCAAAAGCTGCTGCCAGTTCAGCAAAATTTCTGCTGGAAGGCTTAAGAACCTTAATCAAAAAGTTGGCAAGTAACAAACAAGGAAGATATAATAAATCAGCAAGAAATATGGTCAGATTTATAATTTATATTTATAGAATTAATGAATAAAAAAAATCAGCCATTTAAAATTTTTTGTTTTCAATTTCTCGATCAGCGACCGCCAAAACCCGGTAATGGATATTTTCAGCCAAATCAAACCACATAATTAATTTGATAAGAAAATTAATTCCACCATTTTGGATCAGCGACCTCTTATCAATAACAAAGAATAATTTTGAGCCCAATGAAGTAATAAATTCAACAATTTATCCGCCATCTTGGGTTCGTCATTTTGAATTTAAAATTTTTGTTTTCAAATTATTTATCAGCAACCCCCAAAACTTTATAATTGATATTTTCAACCAAACCACGTATATAATGCTATAAGAAATCAATTGCCGCCATTTTTAATCCGCCATTTTGAATTTTTAAACCCTCCACTCTAGTGATAGAGGGTTTATATAAGTTTGTCATTCTGTTTGTAACACCTCGAAATATTGGTGTAGGACCCCATAAAGTATATATATTCATGATCCTCGATCGAGTTTAAGATGATATAGCGATGTCCGTCCGACCGTTCGTCCGTCCATCTGTCTGTCTGTTGTAAACACGCTAACTTTTGAAAGACTTTATGGAGGCTCCTGAAGTTTGGCATATATGTTGGACATTTACCTGGTCAGGTTGGTATTGCAATCCAGCGAAATCGGTCCAGTGGTTCAAAAGTTATAAGCAAATGAGTGATTTCGGCAAGGTTTTTTCTGGAATTTGCGAGTTAAAACGCACGATAACTTTCGAACGACAATTCTGAGGGTGCTGAAGTGTGGCATATATATTTGCCTTTCTCTGGTCCGGTTCGTTTTAAATTTCAGCCAAATCGGTCTAGTCGTTCAAAAGTTATTAGCAATACCGTGAATTTCAGATTGGTTTCACCTTAAATTCAAGTGTTGCACCCCCGTTAAACATGTTTTAAAAACATTGGTAAGTTACAAAAATATTTTACAAGGTATTTTTGTCACTCAAAAATATTTTTAACACTAAAACAAAAAAAAACAAGTAGAAAAGTTAAATTCGACTTTGCCGAATCTATGAATACCCTCCACACTTTTTTTTTAAAGGGTAGTACATTTGTTAACGTGAAAAAATTAACAATTTTGATTAGAAATATTTTATTTTGAGTAAAAAACTTTTTTTGTCATTTAAAAAAAAAAATTACTTATTTTTATTTTTGAGTGTAAAATTTTTTTCGAGTGTAATGTTTTTTTACTGTAAACATATTTCTGAGTGAATGCACGTACGTATGTACACAAAATATTGTCATTTTTTTTTTATAAAAATAAACTAATTCTTTTTTTTGAGTGTAAAAGTTTTTTTGAGTGTAAATTTTTTTTTAGTGTAAAATTTTTTTCGAGCGTAATTTTTAAGTTCCCAATGCTTTTAAAACTAAACAAGTTTAAAAAGCATTGCTTTAAAATTAAACAAGTTTGAAAAGCGTTGTTTAGTTACCACCAATGCTTTTAAAACTTGTTAAAACACGTGGCATTTAAGATGAACCTAATCTGAAATTCAGGGTTTTGCTTATAACTTTTGAACCACTGGACCGATTGAGCTGAAATTTAATACCAAACAGACCCGGGGAACGGCAAAGATACATGCCAAGCTTCAGTAGTATCATTATTGTTTTTCGAAAGATATCGTGTTTTTTACCTCGTAAATTCGCGAAACACCCTTGCCGAAATTTACTCTTTTGCTCATAACTTTTGAACCACTGGACCGATTTGGCTGGATTGCAATACCAACCTGACCAGGTAAATGCCCAACATATATGCTAAACTTCAGGAGCCTCCGTAAAGTCTTTCAAAAGTTAGCGTGTTTTCAACAGACAGACAGACAGACGGACGGACGGACGGACATCGCTAGATCGTCTTAAAATCGATCGAGGATCATGAATATATATACTTTATGGGGTCCTAGGCCAATATTTCAAGGTGTTACAAACGGAATGACAAACTTATATATACCCTCTATCACTAGAGTGGAGGGTATAATAAACTCAAAAAAAATTTACACTCAAAAAAAAAAAAAATTAGTAAATTATTTTTTTTATTGTGTTTTTATCGGCGTATGCCATTTCTGTTTGTTTACTAAGGGTTTGTGATTGAAGAAGAAAACATTGTATTTCTAAAGATTATTTTTAATGTGGATTTATTCCAGACCACGGTTTCTGTAGCCACCTCTACGTCTTCAGTGGAGAAAATTACATTGGATTTAAATTGTTTGATTTTTGTAAGACTGTTTTTTCTATATTTTTTTCATCCACATACTTAACTCTGATTGGAATCGAACCCACGTTCATGAAATTTTCCTTCAGTTTGCAAAGCTAGCACTTAACCATCTGGGCTATCGCTTTGCTTGACAAACTAACAGCAGAAGTTGGTTCGTATTTCATCACAGACGTTATGTGTGTGACGTCAACAGAAGATTTTTATTTTACACAAACAATATTACGATCCTTAGAAACAACAACATTTTTTTCAAAAATTACTAAAAAAAAGTTTTCTTTCACAAAATAAAATATTTCAAACCAACAATGTTTTTTATCACGTTAGAAAATTTACTATCACTTAAAAAGGGCATTGTGGAGGCCCGAGTAAAAATTTTCTGGTCTAATCATATATAATTTGATACAATCTTATACGAGTTAATATGCTTCCGTATAAATTTATATAAAATTGTATCTATCACTTTGATACGGTTGATCCACTTTATATGGTTAGATATTGCTCCATATATGATTAGATTCGTATTTTGGTTTTGCTAATCAAATTATATAAAAATTGATATTATAAGATCAATTTGATCTAATTAGATTTGACCAAATTCAGGATCAAATTGTATCAATTTTTATATTTTTTTATCTAAAGTAATACAATTAGATATTATTTGATACAACCATTTTACGTATCAAATTAGATCTATTCAGTAAAATTAGCATAATATTTTTACTAGGGGGGTATTCATAGACTCGGCCAAGTCGAATTTAACTTTTCTACTTGTTTAAATTGTAGTTTCGATTCGTAATCAGTGACCCCCAATCCTGTTTTAAAAAATAAATTTTTACTCAAAAAAATAATAATTAAAAAAATATGTCCGCCATATTTGATCCGCCATTTTGAATTTTAAATTTTTAAATTCGAATTTGTGATCAGCGATCCCTAAACTGACTTATGTGATGCCACTTTTTTACACAGACTAATATTATATTTCTGGCCAAAATTTTGAAAAGTTTCAATTGGTCTCAAATTTGTATCACATAAGTTTTAGGCTTATTAGGAAAATATAAATCGGAAGAAAAACTTTTATGCAATAAAAAAAACTGCCAGTTTTATTGTTTTTTACTGTAATATCTGCCTAATATTAATTTTTCAAAATTTTTTTTTTAACAAAAAGTTTTTTTTTTAAATGTCTATTTACATTATGGAGGGCATATCCAAACATTTGGCTAGGCCAAATTTAACTTTATTACTTGTTTTCATTTATTTTCAATTTCTTTTAATTTTTTCTAAGTATTTTCCAAAACAATGGAAGTTTCACTTTTGTAATACCCACAAATTTAAAGGTTCAAAAAGTTCAAAGCTTGTGTAAATATAATTGTCATTGTTTAGTTTCAGTGGCTTAACAACAGCAAACAAAAATTTGCATTTAAGGGTCATTATTTGTTTGGAAAATTAACAAACAACTAGAAAAAATAAATGCGAACAGAAAAAAAATAAAGAAATTATAGGTTTTGACATGTTAACCACAATATTTACTACCAAAAAAAAATAAAAGAAAAGAAAAACTAGTAGTGAGTCTCTGTAATTGTATGGTGGTTAGTAATTACATGTCACACATGATGTAATGAACTTTGTAAACAAAACTAAACATTTAATAAAAATCAATTTAACTTTGATATAACACCGTCCGACAAATTTCAAATTTTGGCTGTACACATGAACCGGACTAAAAAATTCTGAGAGTGCGGCCGAAAATAAAATACCCGTGTCTCCCAGTTTTTTTAGATCAATTCGCGTTTTCGCGAAAAATGCAAAAAAAAAATTTCGCACTATAGAAAAAATTCACTACAGTCAGAAAGTGGGTATAAAAATAACATTCCCGTATCTCTCAGGTTTTTTAAATCAATTCGCGTTTTTTTCGCGAAAAATGCAAAAAAAATATCATGTTAAATTGTGTTTCACAAAAGAAGTGTGAAATAAGTCGAAAAAATATAGAAAATTTACTTCTGAGAAAAATAGTGTTAACAGGAAAGTTCAGTAGAATTTAATGATGGTTCTTTTCTTGGAATATATTAACCCTCTATCTGCAATTTTTAGGGTTAATTTTTGTTCTTATTTCAAATACTCACCTAGAAAAGCATTAAATAGTGCGTTTAAAGGGTTAAAATGTTCCACAAAAATCTTTTGCATTAAAATTCACTAGGGGTTGTCAAAGGCCAAAAGTTCGTAAGATGTTAGCAAAATGCTTAAAAAAGTAAAATTGTAAAGTATCATATTTTATTAAATTGTGTTACACCACACATACTTTACAATTTTACTTTTTTGAGCATTTTGCTAACATCGCACAAATTATTGGCCTTTGACAACTCCTAGTAAAATTTGATGCAGAACATTTTTGTAGAACATTTTAACCCTTTAAATGCATGATTTAATGGTTTTCTAGGAGAGCATTAGAAATGAGGACATAAATGACCCCCAAAAATGGGAGATAGAGGGTTAATATATTCCACGAAAAGAATCGTCTTTAAATTTTACTACAGATATGTTCAAACATTATTTAGCTCACACGAAGATTTAATAAATTTTTCGATTTATTTCATACTGCTTTGGAAAAATACAACTTTTTTTATTGGCGTTTTTCGCGAAAACACGAATTGATCTAGAAAAACTGGGAGATACGAGTATTTTACTTTCAGCCCTACTTTCAGAATTTTTCGGTCTGGTCCATGTGTACAAAAGTGTGTCGGACGGTGTAATATAGAGAAAAATTGTGTATAAAATTATATAGAAACAACAAATGCTTAATTTAAAACTTACCATGCAAAGTTATAATTTCGTTGCCAGAAAAGAAATTTTGGGAAAAGTCTGAAATGAAAATAAAAATAAAGTTTTATAAGTTTTAGTTTAAAAAAAATTTTGTGGGTCGTTCATACATTTGATTGCTATAAGGGCACTCTTAGGGCAGTTAGAGCGGTTAGAGCATAGAAAAACATAGAGGCGAAGGTGAAAGAAAAAATAATATCACTATCTTTTTCTAATTTCTCACACGTACGTTGTCGATGTGAATTCAAAACACAATACATGTTTACAAGTCGTACTTTGTCAACAAATACATGTAAACAAGTTGTACTTTGACAACTCAATTTTTGACACCTTCGCCTCTATGTATACTCTATGGGTTGAGGCAAGGAAGCACCCTTAGAAATTGGAGAAAAAAATTATTCAGAGTGTCCGATTTGACATCGAATGCCCCATATGTATATTTTAAGTTTCAGCCAAATAGGTTTATAACGGTTGGAATACTTCCCTTATTAGACATTTTTTGCATAGAAAAATTGTTGTTATTTGGCACATTTCTGCTAAAGAAATATTTTAAGATTTCTATAACATTTTTTGTGTAACAAAATTCTCAGATATTTTTAAAATACAAAATTTATTAATTTTATAAATATTCCAATTCCAAATCAAAATAAGATAATTATCAAATTTAATTAGACTACATATTTAAAGAAATACTACAAAAACATCTGTTTTTGACCACAAATTGAGTGTAGCATATGGCAACAAAACAATCAAACCAATAGAAATTTTAATACAGTTAAGACTTTTATGGTATGAACGTTAGTCTATGTAAAATTTAAACGTTTTAAATACAATTTTGTAAAACGATTTTAACACATCCGATGTTCTGATTCAAATTAAAATACCTAATTCATGTTTACAACCTCCACTCTAGTGATAGAGGCTATATAAGTTTGTCATTCCGTATGTTACACTACAAAATATTGGTCTAACAATAAGACCCAATAATCGATTACTATATCGATCGCCAGGCAAGTTATGGTTCGGTTTGGTCTAAAAACTCAATGTTTAAATTTTTAGCCAAATCGGACAAAATTAACCCGTGCCTTTTTGGGGTTAACATTTTTTAATTCGGAAAGGTTTATTCCAACAAAATTAAATTTTTAATCGTTATTAGCCTAATAACCATTAAAAATTTAATTTTGTGTAAAAACATAATTAAAAAATAAAGTGAAAAACATAATTAAAAAATTAATAAAAATGTTATGTAGGTAATTTAAAAAGCTTTAATTTAAGCTTAATGGCGTCCAGATTGTGTAAGTAATAAATGTGCTACGAGGGTCGATCTAGAAAATATAATTATTTATAGACATTTTTCAGAAAATTTTTTAAAAATATTTCCAAGTCGATTATTTCCAAGTTATAACATCAAAAATTTAAAAAAAGGCCCAATAATTTTTGTTCAGTGATCAAATAATTTTTCCAATAACCCAAACAAACAGTAAAATTTTTTAAGTACAGTAGAAAAAAATTCACATTTTCTCCAATTTATTTGACCACCAATTTTTTGTAAACAATTAAAGATGTTACTTAAAATTATCCTTTATAAAAACATTTTACTGTGCAACTTATTCTCTTTATCAATTGACAGATAAAACAAATCGATTTAAAATTATCCCTTTATTATATAAAATATTTATTCAAAAACAGAATTTTACCTACATATTTATTAATTTAAATAATTAAATTTAAATTCTTTATTATTTTACACATAAAATGAATATCTCAAATATTTGTTTCTGTATTTGTAAATATATTTGGTTTCTATCTGTTTATAATTGTAGAGAAATTTGTACTAAATACAAAAAAACAAGTAAAAAAGTTAAATTCGGCCTTGCCTAATGTAGTGATACCCTCCACAATTTCTAAAAGATTATTGCAAAAACTTTATTTAAAAGAAAATCACTTTTGAAAAAAAAAAATTTTGTGAAAAAAATTTTGCGCAAAAAAAAAATCAGCGATTTTTTTCTTTTTTTGTCTCAAAATATGTTGTTACTTGTTTAAATACCAATTGGTGTTCAATTATGTTCACATAAGTCAACCAGCAGCCGAATTAAAGCATTTTGTATTTTTAGGTTATGTTGAATGTACTAAAATTTTTGAGGTGTTCCTACATTTTCGTTCATAACTTTTGAACCGCTGAACAGATATCGCTCAAATGCAATACCAAACTTCTCAGGAGATCACCGTTTCCACAGACAGACGGACATCGGTAGATTGTCTTAAAATCGATCGGGATCATGAATATATATACTTTATGGGGTCCCAGACCTATATTTCGATGAGTTACAAACGGAATGACAAACTTATATATACCCTCCATCACTAGAGTGGAGGGTATAAAAATTCTTGATCATTAATTTCAATTAAATTGATTTATTTGATACATATTCCAGGAATATGAAAAAAAAAACATTTACGAACCCATCCCTGCTCTACTAAAGACTACTGAAATATAATGCAAAACAACAACTGACATAGTAATATTTTAATAGTAATCAATATAATAAATTAGGGTTAAATTTATTATGAATGAATGAATGAATGAATGAATGAATGAATGAATGAATGAATGAATGAATGAATGAATGAATGAATGAATGAATGAATGAATGAATGAATGAATGAATGAATGAATGAATGAATGAATGAATGAATGAATGAATGAATGAATGAATGAATGAATGAATGAATGAATGAATGAATGAATGAATGAATGAATGAATGAATGAATGAATGAATGAATGAATGAATGAATGAATGAATGAATGAATGAATGAATGAATGAATGAATGAATGAATGAATGAATGAATGAATGAATGAATGAATGAATGAATGAATGAATGAATGAATGAATGAATGAATGAATGAATGAATGAATGAATGAATGAATGAATGAATGAATGAATGAATGAATGAATGAATGAATGAATGAATGAATGAATGAATGAATGAATGAATGAATGAATGAATGAATGAATGAATGAATGAATGAATGAATGAATGAATGAATGAATGAATGAATGAATGAATGAATGAATGAATGAATGAATGAATGAATGAATGAATGAATGAATGAATGAATGAATGAATGAATGAATGAATGAATGAATGAATGAATGAATGAATGAATGAATGAATGAATGAATGAATGAATGAATGAATGAATGAATGAATGAATGAATGAATGAATGAATGAATGAATGAATGAATGAATGAATGAATGAATGAATGAATGAATGAATGAATGAATGAATGAATGAATGAATGAATGAATGAATGAATGAATGAATGAATGAATGAATGAATGAATGAATGAATGAATGAATGAATGAATGAATGAATGAATGAATGAATGAATGAATGAATGAATGAATGAATGAATGAATGAATGAATGAATGAATGAATGAATGAATGAATGAATGAATGAATGAATGAATGAATGAATGAATGAATGAATGAATGAATGAATGAATGAATGAATGAATGAATGAATGAATGAATGAATGAATGAATGAATGAATGAATGAATGAATGAATGAATGAATGATTGAATGAATGAATGAATGAATGAATGAATGAATGAATGAATGAATGAATGAATGAATGAATGAATGAATGAATGAATGAATGAATGAATGAATGAATGAATGAATGAATGAATGAATGAATGAATGAATGAATGAATGAATGAATGAATGAATGAATGAATGAATGAATGAATGAATGAATGAATGAATGAATGAATGAATGAATGAATGAATGAATGAATGAATGAATGAATGAATGAATGAATGAATGAATGAATGAATGAATGAATGAATGAATGAATGAATGAATGAATGAATGAATGAATGAATGAATGAATGAATGAATGAATGAATGAATGAATGAATGAATGAATGAATGAATGAATGAATGAATGAATGAATGAATGAATGAATGAATGAATGAATGAATGAATGAATGAATGAATGAATGAATGAATGAATGAATGAATGAATGAATGAATGAATGAATGAATGAATGAATGAATGAATGGATGAATGAATGAATGAATGAATGAATGAATGAATGAATGAATGAATGAATGAATGAATGAATGAATGAATGAATGAATGAATGAATGAATGAATGAATGAATGAATGAATGAATGAATGAAAGAATGAATGAATGAATGAATGAATGAATGAATGAATGAATGAATGAATGAATGAATGAATGAATGAATGAATGAATGAATGAATGAATATATGAATGAATAAATGAATGAATTTTCTGTTTTATGACATTTTTACGGAGGAATAATTATTATCTTAAGTACTTTTTTTATATCTCTAATCTTTTCCGAGATATGCTTAGAACATAAATTTTTTGACATTTGACCGTTATTTTTTAATAACGGATCTGGTGAAAATTTTGATTTTCGACGAAATATAGTAGTGGAGCACCACAGATTCATAATCAAGAAAGGCATTTACAGTGTTCGAAAAAAATTAAAAATACAGTATTTTAGTCTACTTTTTTGACCTCTTTCAATATATAAAATCATGTTGCACATTAATTATACCCTACTCCACACTGTGGTACAGGGTATAATGAGTTTGTGCTGATGTTTGTAACTACCCTAAATATTGGTCCTTAATCCACTTTTAAGTATACCGATCGACTTAGAATCACTTGTGTCTATTTAGCGATGTCCGTCCGTCCGTCTGTCTGTCCATGTAAACGGTGTAAACACGATACAGGTCGCAATTCTTAATCAATTGATGTGAAACTGGAAAATTAAGCCTCTTTTGGCCCAAAGACGAACCCTATTGAAATTGGAAAAAATCGGTCCATATTTAGACCTAACCCCCATACAAAGGTCCTCTTTAGTTTTGGCTCAAATGAGTCTAATAGCCGCATTTTAATAGGTATATTTTCAAAATTTGGCAGGTAATCATGTTTTATCCACACAAATCACCATTCTGAATTTTAAAGAAATCGGACCAGTTCTTCTTTTAGCCCCAATACAAACCACCTTCCCGATTTTCACATAAATCTCTCAAATTTCATGAAAATAGAAAATATTTAATTAAAATTCTGTTTGTGTATGTTAAACGCGTACTTTAATAACCTTATCAATTCTGATTATCATCGGACCATTTTTGGACTTAGGTCCCATGTAGAAATTTCGCCCGATATGCAGTTGAAGCGATTTATTGACAACAAAAAGAAGCCTATTCAATTCAAATTTGATTAGTGAGTGCTTTTTACACTTATTAAAGATTTGACAAAATATAGATCTACTAAGTCCATGTTTGAACTTGGGACCCATTTTCCGGGAAACTCTGGTGTAGGGTATTATATGGTCCGTCTTGACCGACTATAATTTTCTTACTTGTTTTCATTAATTTTTACCAACAAATTCGAAAAAAATAACCTGCCAAAACATTAAAAACTAATGATAGTTCTGTTATTTTTACCAACAAAGTCCAAAAAATAACCTACGAAAACATTAAAAATTAATGATTTCGTAGGTTATTTTTTACAAGTTTCTATTAAAACATTTTTTTAAAAATTTTTAATAAAATTTTGGGGAATCGATCTCGCAATCAACTACATTCTGGCCAGACACTCTACCCATCGTGCCAAGAAAGTCCTAAAACGAGCCCCTTAATGACAGTTTGAGTGTTAATATGTTCTGAAAAAAGAAACTACATAAAATTCTTGAGAAAAAAAAATGAAAACTACAGTGGGCTTGTAAACAAGAACTAAGTTTTAAAAATCCTTTGAATATTTTGGTCTACTTTTTTTAACTTATGTTTAAGGTGACCATTTTTTTCTGAACTCAAATCACTACGGCCAAGTTTTTATGTTTTTTTTTTTTCAAGAAATAACTACGTGCAAGGCTTAATGTTGACTACGGAAAGAACTAAGCTTTAATCCTACTCTCAAAAATTCTTTTCTGTGGGAAGTCACTGATGGTTTTTGCAACACTCAAAAAATTTTGGTTAATTTTACAAACTTGATATCAATAAGTATTTTAGTAAAAACAACTGGTAAAAACAACTGTTAAAAAACATATGCCAAAAGCTCTGGTCGTTATTTTTCAGAAAATTTAGTTGACTTAAAACAATTTCATTTAAATGTTTTGATCGTTTTAGTACAGAAAATATAATGAAAACTCGCAGGTTTTGAGAAAGAGAAAATGCCTCAGATTCTGAAGACTTCTTCTTTAAGTTTTGATAAGTTTTCATTTTGGAATCCTTCCCAGAGCTTTTTCCAATAAATTCTGATGACATTTGCTCATCGAATATCTCAGAACTATTAAGATTCATGTAATTACAATATCTTTCCAAATTTATAGAAAATCCACCATCCCGTGAACTTTTCGTTATAGAAAATCTCAAACATTCTCTGCGGCTTTTCATATAAATTTATGAAGATCAAAATAATCTCATGGTCAGATACCTTTTTGTGTTAAGGAACCTTTTGATTCATTGTCAGACTTAAGTTTTAAAAAACTACTCTGACGACTTTTTTATGAAATTAAAGTTTTTGTACAGAATTTTTTAAAAAAATAATTTTTTATGTTGAAATGTTCAAAAATCAGTACAATCAGTACATATTTCAAAAAATCAGTACAAATCAGTACAACGTTTTTTGATTAGTACACGGGATCAAAAATTAGTACATGTACTGATCAAATCAGTACGAATGGTCAGCCTACTTATGTTGCACATTCAATTTTTTGTATGCTCTTTTAACCTGGGATAGTACACTTAGAAAAAAAATTAACTAAAACATGGGAAAACTAACTCAACTCAAGGATAATTGATAATGATTTAGCTCCATTGCCATGTTTTCCTTTTTTTAAGTTCACATTTTTCTTAAAAATAAGGAAAGAAAAACTTTTTCAATATTATGACAATTTGAACTAAAAAATGGGAAATATTTTATTTCAATTTAGTTCATACACATTTGAGGACCCGATTGGGTGAAGACTCCATTGAGTTCGGACCCGATAGGTTCAGACCCCGATAGGTTCAGACCCCGATGAGCCCAGACCCAGTTGGGTTCCTTAAGAATCGTCCTAGTTTTCTATCCAAAAGTTTTGCCCGTTTCGCTCTGCCTTGCTTAGTTTTTGAGATATGTGAATTTAGGGAACCACTGCGGTCTTGAGAATTTTAAAAACTCGATAACCTTAAAAATATTACTCGTAGAGCTTTTGGGTATTCAGCGGTCTTTTTCTCCGTGTTAAGAGCAACAAAAATGATTTTGAACTTTTTGTTGTGTTGTCAACATTTACCGAGATATGAGCATTTAAAAATTTTCGGGAATGACAACTTTTTTAAATCCAAAGTAAGGACCCATTGGTGGCGTCCACACATGTGAAAAGGACCGGTGATGCTATGGTAATTAAAAGAACCAAAAATGGCCTCCATTTTGTTCTATCTAGCACCGTTTTCGAGATATCGCCATTTTAAGTTTTTTGAAAAAAAAAAAATCCCCGAGTTATAAAAATTTTACTAAAATAGTGGAAAAAACTTTTTCAAATCAAAGAAGATGAACTAATTGGTAGAAAATTACGTCCTAAAATTAAAGAAGGGGGAATATGTCTTAAAACCGTAGCTCTTTTTCATATATTTAGGAAAAATTTCTTTGGCGGTAAGAATTTTTTCCTTGTATTAGGGAATTCCATTAAAGGAAAATAATGGACTATTTAACAGTACATGAACTTAAATTTTTTCCTAACACTTAAGAAAATTTCCCAACTTTTAGTCAAATTTAACTAAATTGTGGTAAAATTTATAAACTATTTTGTAGAAAATTTTTCCAAATTTTAAGTTAAGTCGTTTTTTTAATGTACTGGAGCAGAGAAAAGAGTACTAAAAAGTGCTGATTCACCCTAATAAAATATTGTATTTCTGTTTGAGTATTAGAAAATCTTAAAACATTTAAAAAAAACCACAAGTAGTATAACAATCATTAAGTCAAGTGAGCCTTTAGGATTTCATAATAATTAAGATTTAATTTTTTTTGTTTTATTATTCTCTATTGTTTATAATGCTGCTCCTGCTGCTTCAGCAACATCTCTAGTTTACAACAGCATTATACTCTCTGCTGTTGTTTATGGCAAATAAATGAAGTACAATTACTTGAAATAATTTTGTTGGTATTAAATGATTTATACATTTTTATTTTTTTTTTTTTTTTCATCTTCTTCGGGGTTATTTCATCTAAAGGATGTTGAGATGTTGCTGTTGCCAGAGTCAGATGATGATGATGATGATGTTGCTGCTGCTGTTGATGATGATGATGATGGGTTACAGTTTCAGGCTATAAATATGTCGTTATTTCGCTTTTTTTGTTGTAAGCCTCAAAGGCAGTTTTGATTCAACAAAAAAAAATATAAATATACCAAACTGTTAGTTGGAGTATTTGATTAATTAAATGTTATTAAAAACCAAAACAAAAAAAATGTTAAGATTTTCTTAATCGTTTTGATTTAATAGCTAAAATTTACTGTTAAATTAATTATAACAGATTCTACAGTATAGAATAAGAAAAGGATAAATGAATTTAGTGCTATAGTTGTTTGAAATAACACGTGTCTATAAAGGTATATTTTATTTTTAATTAATTAAATTTAAATTTAATGATAATCATTTGATAAGTGAGTAAAATTAGAAATATTTAGCGTTATAATTAGAAAAGCTATTAATAAGAAATATTTAAAACAGGTGAACATTTCATTGAAGCTCAAATGTCAAAAATTGATTACAGGTTCTGCGTTTTAACCCCACTGTGATAGAGAGAGTAATAGAGAACAAAGCCGATTGATAACAAGCCATGGAAAAGATGCCGCCGAATGTCTCTACAATAAGGTTAAGTTGAGTTGAGGGTGGGTGGTATAAGACTAAAATAAGGAAATTTTTAGGCAAGTCCATGGCGCTCAGACTTAAAATAGTCCATTGTACCGTACCCTGAGTAGAAAAATTTGTAAGGGTGAGAGAAGTTTTAGAAAAAAAGAATGAAAAAGTGGTTGTTCAGAATTTCTCAGTTGCTTTCACAAACTTGAAAAAAAAAAATTTACTGAAAAATTTTTTTTTCGTAGTTCGGATTTGAATCATTAGTTAAGGTTTTTAGTGTTTATCAGTTGTTTATTTCTATAGAAACATTTACATATTTTAAAAACGTACTCCTATAGAAAAGGTTTAAAAACTTAAGAAAATTTTTGATTTTTTTATAAATGTCTGCTCAAGAAATTCTCAGGTCCTTTTTTGATTACAAAAGACCCAGATTCTGAAATATTTTTTCAATAGAAAATATGTCAGATTTCAGACATGTGAAATTTTTGTGAGTCATTTGTTTAAAGATAAATTTTACGATTCTAATACATTATCCCAATAGAAAAATTATAATGTTCTGAGGCATTTTGCTACAGAAAAGCTTCTAGAATTTATAAAATTCTTTCTATATATATTCACATAGAAAATTCTCAGATACTTTTGCAATTTTTCCACCAAAAATTTATATTTTTAGAAAAATTATTTGCACAGATTTTTTTTTTCTCAGATTGAGTTTTTCTCTATAGAAAATTGCTTATGTTTCGAAATCGTTTGTCTACTTTATTTTTCTACAGAAAAAGTCTAAGATACCGAAACGTTCTTTCAGGTTTTGAAACACTATTCCTTAGAAAGTGCCTGAGATTAGAAAAATTAAAGACTGCTTTTTAAAATTTTTGCCGGCAATTTCCTAGGTTAGAGGTGGCGGAGTCAAAGACTCCTCACATAGACCGGATGGTCCATAGCGAAAGGCAGGCAATTTCCTAGATTCTGAGACATTTTTTTATAGAAAAAGTGTTGTTTTTCGAGACACTTTTCCTTAGAAAAAGTCTAAGATTCCCAAACATTTTTTAAGACATATTTCCAATCGAAAATTCTAAAAATCTAAGAACTGTTTTTTACAAAAAAGTCTTAGAATCTGAGACATCTTAAAGAAAAAGTCTCAGACATTTTCTTACAGAAAAAGTCCTAGATTAAAAAACATTTGTCAAATAGAAAAAATTTCACAATCTAAGAAATTTTCTCAGATTCCGTGATACCTTTCCATAAAGTCTCAGAAGTCTAAGACATTTTTTCTATAAAAAAGTCTCAGGCACTAAAACATTTTTTCTAAATAAAAACTGAGAAATTCTGAGACAGTAGTATATATAATATTGATCCATGATCGATTCTAAGACATTCTGTGAATGTCCGTCCGTCCGTCCGTCCGTCCGTCCGTCCGTCCGTCCGTCCGTCCGTCCGTCTGTCTGTCTGTCTGTAGATGGCACGATGCAGTCTAAAATAGCCTCCTGCAATTTGGCATGAATATGTCTTATGGTCCTAGGCAGGTTAAGTTCGTAAATTGGCAAAATCGGCTCAGGGGGAAAAAAGTTCTCCCTTGAAGAACTGAACCAACCTCTGAAAAAAAACAGTTTTTTACATGTGTTTTTGTATTTTTGTTAAATAAATGAAACACTTGTTTCCCCACTGACCCCCATCACCCCCCCCCCCAAACAAACGCCCCTGACAATTTTTTTATACCCTCCAACCACAGTTTGGGGGGTATACTCACTTTGTCATTCCGTGTGTAACGCATCGAAACAACGGTCTAGGACCCCATAAAGTATATATTTTATTGATCAGTGATCGATTCGAAGACGGCTGTAGGCAAAATCGCCCAAAGAAAAATCGCCCAAAAAATTTTATGAAAAATGGCCCAAATGCAACATCGCCCAAAAAATATGAAAAATGACCCAAAACGAAAAATACGAAACTTCGCCCAAAATTAACGAAAAAAAGCCCAAAAAAAAAAGAAAAATGACCCAAAATAAAATAAAAAAAGATTTTTTCTAACACATTTTTTCCAAAACACATACTACACAGAAAAGCTTTCTTTTGCGGAGAGGGTGGGTCTAAGGCATGGAGTTTGTAATCCCTACGCCCGGCCGAAGGCCGGCTACGCAGAATAACTTTAAGACAAAGACAAAAACTTTTAAGATAGGACCATAGGTTACGAGGTTATTATTTATTTTTATAGATCGTTGTTTTGAGAATACAGCCCGTAAAATGCATAAGTAATTGATAGGGTATTCAATTAATCGAGGTTCTTGTTTAATCGGTTAATCGAGCAAATAATTAATCGGGGTTGAGATTTAATCGGTTAATAATCGGTTAAATTTGAATTATTCGATTAACCGAATAATATTAATTTAAAATTTAAATTGAATATAAAACCACGAATTGTATGTATGTATGTACTTTTAAAAATCTTATTATAAACAAGATATGTATATCCCCTATGCCAAAGCTTCAAATATCCCCAACAATCTCAGCCCAAGTAAAGAATTTTTGTATGGCATCCTGAAAAATGACCCCAATCCAAAATGACACCAATGTGAAAAATATACCTCATAACTAAATGACATATTTGGCCCAATTCAATATGAAAAATGCAAAAAATAAAGCTATTTTTATAAAAAAGAAAAATTGCCCTAAAAATATTTCAAAAAAATTGTTTGGTTTCCAAATTTGTTTCTTTTATTTTTTAGTGCTAAAATTACAATAATTTCATCGGTGAATATCTCCGTGATTAAAAAAGATATCTGAAGGATTCCAAAAGTATTTTTTTCAGATGTGCCAAACTATTTTCACATCTAACAATATTTCGCGGTTTTATAGGGCCATTGCGAAAATCTGAGATTATTCACACTCTTATGAAAATAATTTCAGTTTACTACTATAAATTGAAAAATTATTGAAAATTTACACAATTTATAGTAATAAATTATTTGAATTTGTATAAATTTACCAATTTATAGTTCGAAACTGGACTCCCTTTTTTTAGAGATCAGTATTGTAAATCGAAATCCTAAAGCCAGATTCAGATTACGCGCATGAAAAACTATTAGAAAAATTTATTGTGCTGGAAATGTATAACAAATTGGCTAGGGTCACCAAGTTAATTTTTTTAAGGGAAATATATTTTTAGGGACTCGATAAAATATTTTCTTGACGACAATTTTACACATTGATAAAAGAGAGTTTGATTAATTGTTTTTATACCTAATCTTCTTTAAGCAGAACTGTATTTTGCAGAACCTTTAATTAAAAAAAAAGAAATTTCGGTTAATCGGTTAATCGACACAAATTAATCGGTTTATTTGTTATTTGAAAATTGGCAATTTTGAATTATTCGAACAGTTAATCGACCAAAATTAATCGGTTAACCGATTAACGGTTAATCGATTGAATACCCTAGTAATTGATTTAAAAGTTTAAAGTGTGAAACTTAATTTTTAACGAAATAAAAGAAATTGGAGTTAGTACCGATCAAAGCGCCGCAGGGAAAAAATTTTACCAACAAATTTTGATTTTTTGTTAAAATTTGTTGGTAAAAATTTTCGCCTGCGGAGCTTTCATAGGAGTTGCATGCTGTTTCTAAATTCATTACTTTTGATTTTCTTCCGCGCTGCGATATATTAATATATAGCGTGGTAATCTGCATATAAGAGCAGGGGTTTTGTGTTCGTGGGAATCGAGCCTTTGTGTGTTAGCAACAACGGAACGGTTTTGCTTCAGCTTATTCTTGGTTAGTTAAATTTATAATTTATAAAAAAAAAACACGATATGCGTTTACTGTTTCTAAAAATAATAATATACTGATTTATTGACATACATATTTCAGTTTTGACATTTTAAAATTTTGACAAAACATAAAACCAAAATAAAATTGGGCAATTTTTCATATAAAATTTTAGGGTAATTTTTCGTAATGAAAAATCACCCACTTTTTAAATTTTTAATTTTGCCCAAAAACTATGAAAATTTGCCCAAAAATGTTGGGTAACTTTTCATATGAAATATGACCCAAATTTGTATGAAAAATTTTTGGGCGAATTTTCGTTTTCTTTTTTGGGCCATTTTTCTTTGGGCGATTTTGCCTACAGCCTTCGAAGACATTCTAGCGATGTCCGTCCGTCTGTAGAGGACACGATACAGTCCAAAATAAAAGAGCTAGACTTCCAAAGTTTGGCACGAATATGTCTTATATTACTAGGCAGGTTAAATTCGGAAATGGGCAAAATCGGACCAAGGGGAAAAAAAGTTCCCCTTTGGAGAACTAAACCAACCTCAGAAAACCCGCATTTTTTGCAGGGTTTTTTGTACTTTTGCTAAGCTAATGCAACTTTCTTATCACAGAAGAAGTTCAAAATCGCAAGGGGAAGGTGCCTCCTAACGTCAAACACCAACCCCCCCCCCCAAAAAAAAAAGACGCCCCTGATTTTTTTTTTTATATTTTTTTACATTTTGGAGGGTATAAAAGATTCGGCACAGCCGAATTTCACACTCTCACTTGTTTCCTATAGAAAAGGTCCAGCTTTTGCTATTAAAAAGTCATATTGTTAGATTCTGAGACATCTTTCAAACAGAAATAATCTCAGATTCTGAGACATTATCTGAGAATCTGAAACGTTTTTCTTTAAAAAAAGACTTTCATTCTGAGATATTTTTTAAATAGAAAAAATCAGGGATTCCAAAATATTGTTCCTATAAAAAAATTCGCATATTATGTGTAATTTTTTTTATTGAAAAAGTTTTATATTCTAAAAAATTTTTTCTATAGAAAAATTCCTAAATTTTCCCTGAAGAAAATTTTCTAATTTTTCCTTTAGAAAAATTTTAAGATTTCGATATTTTACTATAAAAAATTCAAAGATTTAAAATCATTTTTCCTATAGAAAAATTGTGAGATTCTCGGACATTTTTCATAGAGAAAAATTCTCACATAATTTCCCTTTCTTTACTTTTTACCCATATTCTTCTTAGATTTTTTCAAAGAAGAATTATTAGATTTTTTCTAATAAAATTTTTTTAGATTTTTCCTTTAATAAATTCTTGATTTATCCTATAGAAAAATTGTTAGATTTTCCTATAAAAGCTTTCAGATTATTCCAATAAGAAAATTCTCAGATTTTTTCTAATAAATTCTAAGTAAAATAAAATTATCAAATTTTTCGTCTAGAAAAATTCCCAAATTTTTTGTCGAAAATAATACTCATATTTTTTTAAAGAAAATTTGTAATATTCTGAGACTCTTTTATATAGAAAAATCTAAGGTTTTTCCTATAGAAAAGTTCGCAAATTATTCTTATGATTTTTTTTTTTAATTTTTCGTAGAGAAATTCTTAAATTTTTTCATAAAGAAAATTCTAAGAGTACGAGAAATTTTTCTTCAGAAAAATTTTAAGATTCTTAGACGTTTTTCATAGAAAAAAATTCTAAGATTAATTAATTATCCTTTCCCTCTCCTTTCCTGTCTTTTTTTTTCGTTTTCCTGGCGAATTCGGTTTGGGGGGAAATTTCCTTTTTCCCCCCTTGGATCTGCGCCTGCATGTAGAAAGTGTGGAAGTAAGAAGACTTTTTGTCCTTTTGGAATTTGGCAGTGGCTACAGGGTTCTCGATATCCTGCACGTAGTCAGTAATATTCACCTGTCCTTCATTCATTGTTTGTAAGTAGAAACCATACAGTTTTGACAGCAATTATAATATGATCCTAAATAATCTAAAAATTATAATTTATCACCATAATATGATTGAAAAAAAAAATTGTATATTATGATACAATTTTCAGTCATAATATGACTATCGTAAATTACACAGTACAACACTAAAAAAAATTACGGGGTTCCGACGATTGTTTCTGGTAGAGACAAAAAAAAAACTATATGTAAGTGTTTCGGCATTTTGAAAGATTATATCGGTATTTTATTTAAGAGGCGGTTAAAGTCTCCGGGCTGTGGTTAGTTTTTCCAGCATATGTTTTCTTTACATCTGAGGTGTAGGATATGTTCAGCAAATTTGTAGAAAATGGTAATGGCAAATATTTTTGTGGAAAATCAAGAAAACATAGTTTTATATACCGATATGCTGCAAGAACTGGCCAAAGCTGGGATACTTTAAACGCCTCCTAAATAAAATTGCGAAGTGATCTTTCAAAACGCCGATACACGTAAATTTTTTTTTGTCTCCTCTACCAGAATCAATCGTCGGAACCTCGTAATTTTATAATAATTTCTTGTTTTCACTCCGCCGACCGATATTTATTATCAACTTCGTTCTTTAGTAACTTACAGTCCAGTTGTGTCCTTGTTATGCATTAAATTTTTAAATTAATTTATCAAATTATTTTTTTTAACATATCCCAGTAACTGATATCAATTGATACTAAAGCAGACCCTTTCAATAATCTTATAAGAAGAAAAAAATAAAAAATAAATATAAAAATATTCCAATAAAATAAAGACGTTTTCTAATCATATTTGAATTTTCAATTCAAGGCCATAGTCAGTAAAAACACTACAAAGAAGCAAATATTAAATCCAATAAGAAACAATTCAATAACACAGAACATGGGTTTTGATCCTTTAGGGGATGATGGGGAGGGGAATGGGAGAGTAGTATATAAATGGATAAATATGTATAAACTTAATACTATTTAGCTTTAAAGGCTAAAAAAAAATAAAAATTAAGAGAAAAAAAAAAACTAACAAGGGAAGTATCGAAACTCTTATAAATCGATTTGAATGAAACTTAAAATATTTATAAAAGAGACAATTCTAAGGTTGGGGTGTATCGGTTCAAAAAATTGGTAAAATATGGCCAAAAATACTTTTTTGGATTATTTAGCCATTTCTTTCTGGAAAACTATATGATGTTTCCATATGAGAGGGAATATCATGCCATTGCTATAAAAATTCGGCTTCGTTAAATATTTTTTTATGAAAATGTGTAAAATGTATTCCATGTGAATACGAAATAATCTTTTTGAAATATAAGTCGCCACGTATTTTTGCTATGGACGATATTCCTGTTGGTTAGGGAGTTATCGAAATTTTCCCGAAGGTCAACATTGTTTTATAAGGCACAACGAAATTTTTAAACACTGATACAACTAATAAGCTGAGCCACCCCAACCTTAAAATCGTCTCTTTTATATATATTTTAAATTTTAGGCAAATCGGTTCAAAAGGGCGGAAATACTTCCCTTGAACGTAAAACCGATATAATATAAAACGAAACAAAAATAAAAAAGAATTTTTAAGTGACCACGTAATCCTTAAAATATTTACTATAGTATAAAAACATACGCAGTAGGGCAGCAGTTATATATGAGATAGTATGGCCCCCGGTACTTTGTTACCGGTTATATTAAAAACCGGAAAATAAAGGGATAAGGGTTCCATTTCTAAAATTAACCACAACTGAATCTTTGTTTTCTCTTTGTCGGTCGTCGTTAAAGTCATTCAAGAAAACTGTTTAGAATGATTTAAGGGGGGTTTAAAGAAAAAAAAAATGATTTTTTAAACAGCCATAAAAAATAAAAAACGCAATAGTTTTTAATACAGTTTTTTTATTTGAAAGATAATTTATTGTAATATTTTTAAAATTTTATAACAAAAAATTTGGTGAACTGAAATTGCCACCTTATTGTAAAATGCGTTTTTAAAGGACAAAATCGTCTGCAGTTGTACAGCTAAAAGTACTGGATCAATGTTGATAGTTTTTTTTTTTTTTTTGATTTGTAGATTTATAAATTCTCTAGTACTTACCTAATAATGTTTTTTATGAAAGAAGAAATGGAAATTTTTTAAGTTTATATCGGCATAATTTCAACAAAAATCAATATTTTTCAAAAAATGGACACGGTAAGTACTAGAGAATTTAATAATCTACAAATCAAAAAATAAACTATCAAAATCGGTTCAGCAGTGTTTGCTGTTTGTCCTCTAAAAACAGCATTTTACAATAAGGTGTCAATTTCAGTTTTGTCCTTTAAAAAAAGAATTCTACAATTGAGTGGCAACCCTGGCAATTCTTGTGGATCAAATTTTGTGTTATTAAATTTTAAAAATATTACAATAGTTTATCTTTCAAATAAATAAAAAACGGAATTAAAAAACATTACGTATTTATATTTGTATAGCTGTTTAAAAATTGCTCACGTTAAGACAGTTTTTTCCTTCAAACCCCCCTTAAACAAAAAAAAAATAAAATGACCCGTCCCGTTCCGGAGAAAATGTTTCTTAAAAACTTTCGTTATCGTAAGAAAATCTATAAAAAAGTAGAAAAACTTCTATCACCATAGAGCATTACCAGGATTTCGGGCAATATACTTGTAAGTTCGCCTTTGCTGACAATTCTAGTTGTCTTATATCTGATCAGTTCCGTGTTAACTATTACGGCACACTGCACAGTGGGAAAAAACACCAATCTGGCAGGAAAAAAATCATATCTTCTAAACTATTGGTCTGATCCGATAACAATACTTGGAGATTTTATAGCTAAGGATATGAGCTTTTTGTATAATGAATAATAAGAAACTTTTTTTCAATACAGGGTGCCCCAAAAGGTGTTATATACGACTACCTCAGGAGTATTTTTTTTTTTGTACCTGTTAGCTGTGGAAAATTATGTTTAAAATAAGAATTTTATACTTTTTGAAAAGTAAATGGGGTTATTAAATATTGTAAGTGAAATCTGATAACATTTGGACACATACCCTACATCCAGCATATAACTAAAATAGGAGTCTTAGCACCTGATTGCATAAGCATATACGAATTTTTAGTTAACCTTTTGTCAATGTATAGTGCCATTGCCTCTTCTGGTGTGTAATATGTCGGTGCTTCAGAGGGGTAAAATATGGCTTTTTTCATCTTTGTAGCCCTTTTGGGTGTTTTTTTAATTTTATCTAAAAATTGGGCTGCATCTTTCTTTCCAGATTTGTACAGACTTACTTTCGTATCGACCAATAATTATTCCTTGATGTTATTTTGTACAATATCCGAAATACCGCTCCTCTTGGATTTTTTTGTCGTTTCCAAAAAAGTCTTCAAAAGGACGACCTCGAGGTTGTGACGGTCCTGGTTTTTCGTCTTCTACTAGAAAATCTATATTTTTATTCAACCATATATTGTAATGATTTTCAAAACTATATAAATTGCGAAAAACACTGGCCCATCTACATTTAAATTTACTACATAAATCTCGCACACTAACAGTTAGTTTTTTATAGCTACACTAAGAAAATTATGTCATTAACTGTTTGTAGGTTATTTTAAAAAGTAATCAGTAAAGTCATTTTAAAAGAAAAATCACTTATTTTATAAAGGATTTAATTTTTTTACTGTTTCTGTAGTTTAAAAAAAATAATTTACTGTATTAAAAACGAATTTTCTGTTACATTTAATTTCGGCAGTAAAAAATTTCTTCTATAGTTTTACTGTTTTTCAATACAAAATAACTGAATATTCACTAGTTTTTTAATGTTTTGGTTAGTCATTAAATTAACATTTAAAATTGACTGTAATGTGTTTTTATTTTAAATGAAAAAACAGTGGAATGGTTTTTAAATAAAATTTCATTTGTTTTAAGTGAATATTCAGTGGAATTTACCTACATAATTCTTTGAGTGTATCATTCTCGTTGCGATGTTATTTCCAAGTTTGGACAAGATAGAATTGATAACTGTTTTGTTCCGATCAGAAGCACTGTCGCATTTACGCGAAACTTCAAATATCTCTCTCCGTTGAAATGACATGTCAAACAAATTTAAAAAAAAACAAAGAGTTTATTAACTAATTCGAATGATAATTTTAAATTTATTATTATTTATAACAATATCTTATTAAGAATTTTTTCACCAACTGAATGAGAATTAAATCGGTTGTTTAAAAATCATAAAATCAAAAATAATTTTAATTCAGCACGAACTTTTTTCAAGATTTCGATGCTCTACTATGTTAAAAACAAATTACTAACAATCCTTCGTGATTCTCAATATAAACGTGAGTCACGTTCATCGCTGCCAAGGTTTAGAATTATAATTATTGAAAGACCAAAATTACAAAAATAATTTTAAAAAATCGCTACGCAGGCCTACGCAGCTAATTTTTTGAATAGTAATACTTCATTATATGTAGAATAATCTATAATTAAAGATTAAGCAGCATCTGACAGCGTTTTTTTTGTAGCTCCATAAGAATTCAAACAAATTAAAAAAAAAAGTTGTTTATGTAATTCGTTACGGGGGAGCCTTCGCAAAACAGATAACGTATGGAAATCTATACATAATATACCTAATAGCACCCTTTAAAAGAAATCTAACACTTGGTAGGTAACGGCTTACCCCTTCCGATACACGGCGATGACAAGTTTACTATTATAAACAACTAACTGTGAGAGCCCAAAAAATTGTCAACATTTAAAAGTGTGTAATTCCCTAATGGGTTAACTAAACTTTAAGTTCTTAACGGATTAAAACGCAGTCACTATCCCACTTTAAAATCGCATTATAACTTTGTTAAAATCTGTTAGTTATATTTTGAATTATTTCCCGCTAGATTGGCAATTTTTCCCACTGTGCACTGGGCACGTGCCCAGGGCCCCCGACCTATGGGGGCCCAAAAATGTCAATAAATTCGCTTACACGAAAATGGAGCAAACATTTTTGAATTTGTCTTTAAAGAAAATTTCACATTTCCTAACAGAAAAATTCTCAGACTCTAACAGATTTTTCGTATACATCTGAGACTTTTTCTATAGGAGAAATTTGTCCTATATCAAAAGTCTCAAATTCATAAAATTTTTTCTACATAAAAAGTTTCAGATTGTGAAATATTTTTCGTACAGAAAAAGTTTCAGATTCTTAGATTTTAAAATCTAAAGTTCAAAATAAAAATTCTCAGATTTTGAGACACTTATCGTATGCAAAGTCTCAGATTCTGAGAAATTTTTAGTATAGAAAAATCTCACATTCTGAGAAATTTTTCGTATAGAAAAAGTCTAAGATTCTAAGACATGTTTCGAATACAAAAAGTCTTAGATTCTGACACATTTTTCAAGTTGATAAAGTCTCAGGTTCTGAGACATTTTTCGTATTGAAAAAGTTTTTCGTTATAAAAAATACTTTCAAATACTGAGACATTTTTCGTACAAAAATATTCTCAGATTCTAAAACTTTTTTCGTAAAGAAATTTCCGCAGATTCTTTGACGTTTTTCGTTTAAAAAAAGTTTCAGATTCTGAGACATTTTTCTTATAGGAAAAGTCTCAGATTCTCAAATTGTTCTACATAAATATCATGGTTTTAATAAGTAAAAAACAATGACCTCGTGCTAGAATATCCCTACTCAAAATATTTGTATACCCTCCACTCTAGTGATAGAGGGTATATATAAGCGTGTCATTCCGTTTTTAACACCTCGAAATATCGGTCTAGGGCCCCATAAAGTATATATATTCATTATCCTGGATCGATTTTAAGACGATCTAGCGATGTCCGTCCGTCCGTCTGTCTGTCTGTTGAAAAAACGATAACTTTTGAAAGACTTTACGGAGGCTTCTAAAAATTCGCATATATATTGGGCATTTACCTGGTCAGGTTGGTATTGCAATCCAGCAAAATCGGTTCAGTGGTTAAAAAGTTATGAGCAAAAGACTGAATTTCGGCAAGGCTTTTTCGATAACTTTTGAAAGGAATCTAAGGATGCTAAAGCTCGGCATATATATTTGTCGTTCCCCAGGGCTGGTTTGTATTGAATTTGATCCAAATCGGGCCGGTGGTTCAGAAGTTATTAGCAAAACTTTGAATATCTGGTTAATTTCACCTTAAATTCACGTGTTGAAAACCCTTTTAACATGTTTTAAAAACATTGGTAAGTCACAAAAATATTTTGCAACGCATTTTTGTCACTCGAAACTGTTTTTACACTAAAAACAAAACAAAAAAACACTGGAAAAAATTTTACACTCAAAAAAAGATTTAGTAAATTATTTTTTTTTTTTTATTCAAAAATTACTTAGAAAAGTTTTTTTATGGATGGGATCTGATCCGATGGTGTTATGAATATTTTTCAAAACTTTCTGAATTAAATTTCAAATCGCGTCACCTCACTTCAAAAATGTTATTTTTAAATAAATGTCTCCCCTTAAAAAATATACTCTTTATCTTTGAAATCCCTTTTTTTAAACAGACAAATAAATAAAAGACAAAAATCAAATAAAATTTAAGTAAAAATACTGTATTTTACTGAAGAGCGACACATAAAAAACTTTTTTCCCCCCAAAAAACATGTCAAGCCACATTATTAACACTTTTGTCCTGGTCATAAACATTTTGTATATTAAAGATACTAACTGAAAAACATTCGAAATCATTTTTCCCTTTTATTTATTTTCTATTTGCCAAAGGATACAAAATTTTCTTCAAACACACACATGCATTTACTAAAAAAAAGGGAGAGTCAAACAAAATGAAATTGAAATAAAAAATCAAAAAATATGTGGGCGTTAAATATTATAACTGTGAAAATAAGGGTTATCGTTCGTATACTATTATATCCATATGTTTGTTAACAACATAATGGCTAAAGGATATTACATACGCAGTTGGGTAGTAAAGGATATACTACTTTTTTATACCCGGCATTTAGCGATAGAGGGTATATATAAGTTTGTCATTGTGTTTGTAACTAGTTGAAATATTGGTCTGGGACCGATCGATTCTAAGACATTCTAGCGATGTCCGTCTGTCTCTTGAAACGGCGATCACACCTAAAATGTTACAGCGATATGACTGTAACTTAATAACATTTACTTGTTGTTCCTTTGAGAAGTCTGGAATTGCATTTGACCGATATCGGACTGGCAGTTTAAAAGTTATAAATGAAAATGTAAGCACAACTCGAAAATTTTGGTACATTCGACATAACCTAAAAAATAAACAAAATGCTTTATTTCGCCTGATGGTTGACATATGTGAACAGAATTGAAAACCCCGAGTTATCTTAACTAGTACGAACAAATTTTTTATCCCAAAAATTTTTTTCGAGGATTATTTTTTACCAAAAACCCGATTTTTTTTATACCCTCCAACCACAGTATGGGGGTATACTCACTTTGTCATTCCGTGTGTAACGCATCGAAATATCGGTCTAGGACCCCATAAAGTATATATATTATTGATCAGTGATCCATTCTAAGACATTCTAGCGATGTCCGTCTGTCCGTCTGTCCGTCCGTCCGTCCGTCCGTCTGTGGAAGACACGATACAGTCCAAAGTTAAAGAGCTAGACTCCTGAAATTTGGCACGAATATGTCTTATGGTATTGGGCTGGTTAAGTTCGAACATGGGCAAAATCGGATCAGGGGGAAAAAAGTTCCCCTCTTAAGAACTAAACAAACCTCTAAAAAAACCCATTTTTTATAGGTTTTTTGTACTTTTGCTTAGCAAACGAAACATTTTTATGTCAAAAGAAGTTCAAAGTCTTGCAGTTGGATCCAGGAAGGTTGTCTCCCACCGACGTTACCCCCCCCCCCCCCCAAAAAAAAAAAAAGACGCCCCTGTTTTTTTTTTTTTTTTTTTTAACGTGTTGGAGGGTATAAAAGATTCGGCACAGCCGAATTTAACACTCTCACTTGTTTTTCAAAAACATTGTTTTTTTTCAAAATTAATTTCTTTTTCCAATTTTTTGCACTGATCTTTTTTACATTGTTTAGGGTATTTAAACATTCGGCAATGCCGAATTTAAATTATTTACTAGCTTTTTTTTGTACAGTTATATTCATCTGTAAAAAGGATAAAGTCTTTTAACATCATACAAAGTTCATGTTTATCAATATTGAAAAAGTGTAAATATTACAAAATGGATCAACAAAAATTTCTGTCTATATTTTTTTGTGACATTTGTAAGACTACATTCATTGGCACATGTATATGAAATGGGTGAGATGTAGCCCAAAGCAATTTTTTTTTATAAAAATAGAGACCAAAATACTGAAATAGAAATTTGGAATGTAGGTTCACTTCACGGGTATTCGGAGAACAAGAGAAGTATTCCAACCCTTATAAACCGATTTGCCTGAAACTTAAATTATAAATAAACAAGTGTAAGAGGTAAATTTTACCTTTCCGAATGTATTGATACCCTCCACAAAAAAAGTTTATTTGCAAAAAAAAAAATTTTGACAAAAAAAAAACCGCGAAAAAAAAAATCCGCGAAAAAAAATGTTTGGTAAAAAAAAATGGCGAAATTTTTTTTTTTATTTTTGTAAAAAAATATGTTTGTACTTGTTTATACTTAGTGATCAATTCTGTTCACATGTGTCAACTAGCAGCCGAATTAAAGCATTTTGTATTTTTAGGTTATGTTGAATATACTAAAATTTTCGAGGTGTCCTTACATTTTCTTTCATAACTTTTGAACCGCTAAACCGATTTCTCTCAAATGCATCTTAAAACTACTTAGGGTAACAACAAGTAAATATGCGAAGTCTTAGGCATAACTGTTTAATACTTTGGCCGTGATCATCATTTCCTCAGACAGAAAGACGGACAGGCGAACAATATGGGTCTTAAAACGATATTTCGATGAGTTACAAACGGAATGACAAACTTATATATATCCAAAGTAGAGGGTATAAAGAGACAGTTCTAAGGTTGGGGTATATCGGCTTAAGGGCCATATCAGGGATTTAGGGGTTCAAAAAATGGCGAAAAAATTTTTTTTTTGGATTTTTCAGCCATTTCTTTTAAACAAACTATAAGATGTTTTCATATGAGAGGAAGCGTTTTTATACCCACCACTTAGTGATAGAGGGTATATATAAGTTTGTCATTCCGTTTGTAACTCATCGAAATATCGATCTGGGACCCATAAAGTATATATATTCATGATACCCGATCGATTTTAAGACTTTCTAGCGATGTCCGTCTGTCCGTCTGTCCGCCTGTCTGTCTGTGGAAAATGCTGTCGCGGACAAAATATTGGACAGAGATGACTGAAACTTAACATATTTATTGGAAGTTCTCCCGAGAAGTTTGGTATTGCATTTGAGCGATATCCGTTCAGCGGTTCAAAAGTTATGAACGAAAATGTAAGCACACCTCAAAAATTTCAGTACATTCAACATAACCTAAAAATACAAAATGTTTTAATTCGGCTTCTGGTTGGCATATGTGAACAAAATTGAACACCAAATGGTACTTAAACAAGTACGAACATATTTTTTGACAAAAAAATAAAAAAATCCCGGATTTTTTTTACCAAAATTTTTTTTCGCGGAAATTTTTTTTTCAAAAATTTTTTTTTTTCAAAAGTAATTTCCTTTTAAATAAAGTTTGGCATATGTGAACAAAATTGAACACCAAATGGTATTTAAACAAGTACGAACATATTTTTTGACAAAAAAAAGAAAAAAATCGCGGATTTTTTTTACCAAAATTTTTTTTCGCGGAAATATTTTTTTCAAAATTTTTTTTTTTTAAATGTAATTTCCTTTTAAATAAGGTTTTTGCAATAATCTTTTTGAAATTGTGGAGGGTATCACTACATTCGGCAAGGCCGAATTTAACTTTTTTACTTGTTTAATATCAATTCAACGGTGGCATAAACTTGTAAATCTTCGTTAAATATTTTTTTCACGAACATGTGTAAATATTGGGGGTTATTTACAATGTGAAGACATGGACCTACGATATCCATATGAATACTAAATAATCTCTATTAAATTTCACTCGACACTAATTTTTGCTCTATACGACTTTCCTTTTAGTTCGGAATTTATCGGAATGTTCACAAAGGTCCACATTATTTCACAAGGGGACCACGAAATTCTTAAACACTGATATGGCCGATAAGCCGAGATACTCCATCCTTAAAATCGTCTCTTTTGTATATATTTTAACTTTCAGGCAAATCGGTTCATAACGGTTGGAATACTTCCCTTGTTAGAATCTGAGAGCAAACTGTTACTTGTCTTACCCTTTTTATACCATCCAACCACAGTATGGGGGTACACTCACTTTGTCATTTCGTTTGTAACGCATAAAAATATCGGTCGGGGACCCCTTTAAGTATATACTAAAAATATTTTATAGGCAAAAACAAATGCAAAACATATTTAAAACAAGTGATTAAACATCCCGGTAATTATTCATTTGTTTTAACAAACATCAACATTTATTTTTACTGCACTCAAAAAATTATGTCATTAATTGTTTGTAGTTTTTTTAAAAAGTTTTACGTTTTGTCGTTTTTAAAAGAAAAAACATTTGTTCAATGTTCAGTTTTCTTAAATGACTATTTCTGTTCATTGTTTCAAAAATAACAATATAAAAATAAAGACTTTCATTGGCTTTCAATTTTTAAAGTCATTTATTTTCGTTCTGTAAGTAAAAATAAGTGATTCTTCTTTAATTTTTAATGATGTCGCTCCTTTACTTGTATAGTGTCATAACTCAAAATATTTGATTTTGCAGAAAACACGTTTAAAGTTTACTATTGAAATTGGGTTTTAATTGAAAAAGGCCGGTACATAGAAAATTTAATAATTGCGTGTACTCTTCTCAAACGGTGAGTGTAAAAGATATTAATACGAATTTTTGACACAATATAAAGCATGATAAAACGAATAATTCTGCATCATTAACTCAAAAAACGCATTTTTTGAGTTGTGACACTATACAAGTAAAGGAGCGATGTGTAAACGTTTTTTTTTTTTAAATTGTTGGCAAAGAAAAATCATTAGATTTTACCTACTTGTGTGGGTTATTTTTTGGTAGAAAAAAAAATTGGATCTAAACAAACCTATAAGATAACGCAATTTTTTATAGCTTTTTTTTGCATTTTTGTAAAACAAATGAAACCTTTTTAAGTCAGGAGTTCAAAGACGTGCACTTATTGTTAGACCCAGTGGGTCTAGAAATTTTCGATTTTTTCGGCCCGCACCAATTTGTGGGCGTGGATTTAAAGAATTTATTATAATAACGAGAAAATGGTATTACTTACTAAAATTCAAAAAGCATAATAAATAAATTAGTATATCGCGATCAGGAAGGAAGCAACAACGCCCATGACTTTTTTCATGTTTTAACATGTTGTACACTCCAAAAAAAACCTTGCAAAATTACAAGAAAAACTTGTAACTTTTTTTTGTTTGCTACCTCTTATTTGACAAAAATTCATAGTAATTTTACAAGATTTTTACCAATAATTTTGTAATTTTACATAGTTTTTACCAATAAAATTGTAAATTTACAAATTTTTTGACACGACAAAATTTAAAAAGAGGTTTCGTAATTTTACTAGATTTTTTGCTACCTCCTATTTTACGAGAACTCCTAGTAATTTTACAAGCTTTTTACCAATAATTTTGTAATTTTACAAGCTTTTTATCAATAAAATTGTAAGATTACAGTTTTTTCGCGAAATTAAAATTACAAGGAATTCTCGTGAATTTACTAGATTTTTTTTTGTAAAATTATCATGAAAATTTGTAAAATTACAAAAAAAAATAGTAAAATTACAAAAAAAATTTTAAATTTCGATTTGTTAAAAAACAAGGAAACTGTCAAATGTTGGTAAAATGGGATTACGAGACTTTTCCTAGTAATTTGACAAAGTTTTTTTTTGTGTGTAGGCTATGAAAGATTCGGCACAGCCGAATTTAACACTTTCACTTGTTTTTATTTATTTGGTTAATATATTTTTAGTTTCTCTGCTTTCCCAAAAAAGGGTTTCAACACTTTTTTTGAAAACATTTTTATATGTAATGTCATTTTTTAAATAAACATGACATAAATTATTGAAATTCAATTGTTTGTATCGAAAAAAAATTATATTTTAAATAATTCCAAGTGTACACAATAAAGGTAAACAATTATAATAGATTAACTGTACTACACAGATATTCAGGAGTGTTCGAAAAGTAATTTTTATATGACCCTTTTTTAAAGGACTTACAGATTTTTAAAGCATCTACTCATTTGGTGCCAAAACAAATATCCTTTCTCAAGAAAAACGCTTATTTTCGAATAAGTTTGTTGTCTGGAGAGGTGCTTAACAAACACAAAAAGGTCATAATATAAAAGTCATACAAATCCTTTAAATTTAAATTTCCCAAAAATAAAATTACCTTTGTCAAGAAAAAAAGGAAGAAAAAAAACATAATAATCCTCTGATAAAAATGTAACAAATTTCAAGGTTATTTGTTTAACAGAATAATTGGATTTCTTATAAAAAGAAAAATAAATGATTAAGAACAAGAAATTTACAGGAGTTCTACAACAAAATGGTTTCTGCAATGGAATAACTTACTGATTCCCAACCTTCGATTCATTCCCCTTTGGGGTGGAAATTCCAATATTTATGGGGGCAACAAGCAAATTATCTGAATTAAAAAAAAAATGTTGTTTACCAAACTTAAAACTGGTACAGCCCACAAAAAAGGTTGGGAATCATTGGTATAACTAAGATTCTTTTTGGTAACATGGCAAAAACCTAAAAATAAATTCCTTTAATTACATTTATGTATTTAACAATGAGAGCAAAAACCAAAAGTCTGGAAAGTTCAAGTTAATGAATTAACCTTTTTTGTGTTGGGTTCATAAATTTCAATTTTTTTTTTTTTTTTTTAATATAGAGAAAGGAAAAAAATTACAATCGGTCAAGAACAACTAAATAATAACACTGCAGGGAAAATGGTGTCGGTCGATCAGAAATCAAATATCCCGTGGCTGATGAAAATGGGAAATACATATTAAAAAAAAAATTACTTTTCTTTTAACTGTCTAAAAAAAATTGTTGGTAGTTTTTATTTTGCGTTTTAGAGTAAAATATTTTGTTAAAAATACTTTTAGGAAAATAAAATTTTCCAAGTTCCGAAAAAATTTTTAAAAATTACACATGGATTCGTGTTTAAAAGGCAAAAATACTTTACGAAATGTGTTTTAATTTTTTTTTAACAAAAATCATAAAAATTGAAACAAAAAAATGTATGAAAAAACATATGAAAATTTGGTTCCAAATTTTGACTTCTTTTGCAAATATTTCTGGATATACTCAATGGATTTTGCCCCAGGTTCTCTTAACTGGAGTGGCTTCTTTACATTTCTGCTTTGAACAGTAAGTTTGTTGCGAAATTCGGATACTTATAAGGACATAACCAAAAAAAAGGACATTTTGAACTTCCGTATAATGTCCTGATGGTACCCTTGATCGTTTCAAGTCCGGATTTCTTTCAAAAGTTAGGTAATTTTATTGGGAATTCGATTTAAAAAAATATCAATAACTTTAACACACACTTTTCCAATATTAAACAAGTAAAAAGGTTAAATTCGGCCTTGCCGAATGTATTGATACCCTCCACAAAGTAAACAAGTAAAAAAGTTAAATTCGGCCTTGCCGAATGTATTTATACCCTTCACAATGTAAAAAAAAGATTATTTGCAAAAACAATTCTTTGAAAAAAAATAAAAATTGCGGGGAAAAAATCCCCGATTTTTTTTTTTTTTGTAAAAACTAGGTTTGTGCTTTTAAAAATACCACCCTGTGTCCAATTCTGTTCACATATGCCAACCAGCAGCCAATTTAAAGCATTTTGTATTTTTAGGTTATGTTGAATGTACCAAAATTTTCGAGGTGTTCTTACATTTTCGTTCATAACTTTTGAAGCGCTGAACCGATTTCGCTCAAATTCAATACCAAACTACTTAGGACAACAACAAGTATATATATGTTTAATACTTTGGCCGTGATCACTATTTCCACAGACGGACAGTCAGACGGACATCGCTAGAATGTCTTAGAATCGATCACTGATCAATAATATATATACTTAATAGGGTCTTAGACCGATATTTCGATGAGTTACAAATGGAATGACAATCTTATATACACCCTATATTACTAAGTGGAGGGTATAAATTTTTAGGTGAAAAAAAAATTCCGCGAAAACTATTTTTTTTTAAATGTGGTTGTACTGGTTAAAATACCATTCGGTGATCAATTATGTTGACATGTGTCGACCAGCAGCAGAACTAAAGCATTTTGTGTTTTTAGGTTATGTTGAATTTACCAAAATTTTCGAGGTTTCCTTACATTTTCTTTCATAACTTTTGAACCGCTGAACCGATTTTGCTCAAATGGAATACCAAACAACTTAGGGCAACGACAAGTAAATATGCTAAGTCTAAGTCTAAGTGATCACCATTTCCACAGACGGGCAGACGGGCATCGCTAGAATGTCTTAGAATCGATCACTGATCAATAATATATATACTTTATGGGGTCTTAGACCGATATTTCGATGCGTTACAAACGGAATGACAAACTTATATATACCCTCTATCACTAACATGGAAGGTCTTTCACATTGTACCCACCAATTGTCCTGAAACTCGCACGTAGGAAAGAGGGGGTCAAAATAAGAGGTACCTGTTTTTATTTTTATTTTTATTTTTATTTTTATTTTTATTTTTATTTTTATTAATATTTTATTTTTTTGGATGGGCCTTATGGCCTCCGAGTGAATTCGCCAAATGGCGAGCGAACATCCAACCTAACCTAACTTACCTGTTTTTTATAGCTGCCCAATCTCACATTTAGCGGGTCAAATAGGAGGGGGAAAACCGGATTTTTTTCGTTTTTTGGAAATTTTTCACATTTCTTTAAAAGAAACTATGTGACCATTTTATACAGGTCGAAAGGTTTTTTGAAGGCCTCTCCAATGGTGTATCGGTCGTGTCCAAATTCGGCTTCGTTTAAATTGTTATTGTCAAAAATGTATAATCATTGGGGTAGTTTATATGGAGACGTATACACGTACGACCGCCAAAATCATATATACATAATAATCTCTATCTCTGACCCGTATTTTTTCGTTTGGCGAAATTCCTGCTAGTTCGGCTTTTATATGGATTTTCCCGAAAGCCCTTATTTTTTCATAAGGTAGCAACCCTTTTTTAAATTTGAGATTGGGCAGCTAACAAAAAACAGGTAACTCTTATTTTCCCCCCTCATTGCCATACTCAAGTTTCAGGATAATTGGTGGGTACCCTGTGAAAGAACTTCCTTGTAAGTGGAGGGTATAAAAATTTGCCTGTTTTGAGGGCTTGGTCCACAAAAAATGATAATGCCTATATCTCGAGAAGTCAATTTGATACAACTTTTTTGATGACAAATTCGTGTTTAGGCGGTCAACATACTTTAGAAAATGTTTTCAAAATGTCTGTGCAAAAACCGTGTTGAGTAGTGTAATTGCTTGAAAACTGTTTAAAAGTCCCCGCACAACAAGGTCGGAGCGGTTGACGTTTTCGGTCATGAGAGAGTATAGGCGCAAAACAAAGACGGAAGCGGCAAATTCTGTCATATGTTATTTTTACACTATTTTTTTTTTTCACTTTTTAGTCACTTTTTATTTAAATTAATTGTATTTTTAATTATCAATATGATTTTTTCATATTGATTCCTTTTTTTCCTGTTTTTTTTTTGTCAATTTTAATATTTTTTGTTTTTTGTTTACTTTATCAAAAATAATCGAAATATTTGTAAAAAAAAGTGGCAACATTTTCATATCAAAAATTAAGGGAGAGAGAAACCGAAACAAAAGTAAAATTGATTTTATTCTAGCGGTTTTCGGTTTTTCATGCCAAATTTGTATGAAAAAAACGTTACCGACATTGTTGTGCGGGGACTCTAAGGCGTATGATTAACCTGACCAACTGCTTTTGACTGAAAAGCGGGATCGAAAGGTTGAAAAAGCGGGATTTTGATCTAAAAAGCGGGATTTTTTTTAATAAGTGAAATTCGACTTGAAGGAACCCACGAATAATCTTCAAAATGCTCAAAATTCTGGAAATACTTTTAAGGGATTGTATTTTTTTTTATGTAAAAATATGCATAAGAACTTTGACTAGAAAAATTTTATTTAGATTACGTCAGCAAACATAGTCTCAAGTCTAAAGGATTTTTTTACCAACGTTGGGATTAAATGTTTTAGGGCTGGTAACTTATTAAAAGCTAATCAATGATTAACACTAATCATTGATCAATTTCATATAAAATTGACGTTTGGAAACAATAATTAGCACTAATCATTGATTATATTGTGATAAGTTACCAGCCCTTAGAATAAAAAAATGCATATGAAAAACTAAAATTAAATTAGAGTCGTAGACTGAATCTGATAACTTTTCTTATCATTTTCTAAGAGAAAGTAAATCTAATATATTTTTTATAAAAAAATGTTTCAGAACTCGAGACTGTCTTTAGAAAATATTTAGATACTTATTTTACTCAGAATTTAAGAATATTTTAAAAGAAAAATTATCTAAAATTTTAAGAATTCTTCTGAAGGAAAAATGTTTAAGAGTCTTATTAATTTTCTATAAAAAAAATCCATTGGCAACTGTTAATTTCTTTTTTTTTCTGGAAAAAAATTTTAAATCGGATAATTTTTCTACAGGAAAAACGTTTCAGAATCTGATAGTTTCTTTATGAGAAATATATTTCAGAATCTTTGAATTTATTATATGGAAAAAGAGATTTTTCCTGTTTAAATAATATTTTAGAATCAGAGAATTTTTTTATAGGAAAAGTTTTTCAAAATCTATGATTTTTTCCAAAAAGGAAAATGTTTTGGAATTTTTCTATAGAAAATTATATCAGAATCTAATGCTGTGTTTTTCAATAAGTGGATTTATTTTCGGATTAATCTTATTTAGTTTAAAATAAATATTTTAACATGCCAAAACAAATTTGGAATATTTTTTTCCGTAATCTACGATAAATTAGCAATTATAATCCGAAAAAATAATAAAAAAATTTGGAAAATTGAAAAAGTTACAAATAAATCAAAATTAATCCAATTAAATTTTAGGATTTAATATTCCAAATTTGTTTTGGTATGTTAAAATATTTTTTTAAACAAAATAAGATTAATCCAAAAATAAATCCATTTTTTGAAAAACACAGCATAAGTTTTTTTTGTATGAAAAATCTACCAGAATCTGAAAATATTTGTGTTGAGAAATTTTATAAAGGAAGTGTGTCTTTGAGTCCGTAAAATTTTCTTTTAAAGTTGCTTCTTAGATTTTTCTTTAGAAAAATGTCTTAAAACTTAATAATTTTTCTATATGAAATTATCTTAGAAAACATTATAACTTTAAAAATTTCCCTTCTCAAATATTTTCTATCGAAAAATGCCCCCTGAAATAATCTATTAGATCTGATTTAATCTGTTTTGATCTCAAAAATATAATTTTATCTGATCAGGTCTTTTTGATCCGACATTTTTCCACAATTTCAGGATCTGGTCAGATTCAATTACGGATCAGTTCGTAAAAATTTCGTATCTAGTAGATCTTATCAGATACAAATGAAATCATTAGATTTTTACAAATCAGACCAGATCTAATCAATTTTTTCACAGGGCTATAAAATTTAAGAATTAATTTTTAGAAAAGGGTATCAGATTTTTTTTTTAGGAAGAATTTTTTAGACACCGATAATTTGTTAGAATCAGAAATATTTCTTTTATGAAAAATGTTTCAGCATCTGAGGATTTTTGTATACAAAAAATTTGTAAGAATCTGAGAATTAAGAAAAATGTATTTAAGTTTAATACTTTTTTATTGAAAGCTTTTTTCGGAATATTCGAAGTATCACAATGAACAAATTTTATGTAAAAATTTAATTTAAATTTATTTTTGATTTAAATCAGTCCAGTAGGGTTCTCTTGTGAACAGTTTTTTTGAGTAAACAAAATTTTTCTTAAAATTTTCTTTATACGGTAAGAAATAGATAATATGCTCAAAAATATATTTCTCAAAATATTATTAAAATAACCTTAAAATTGTACTTTGCTATTCCAAAAGTCAAAAAGCGGGATAAAGCGGGATGAAGCGGGACTTTTGTTTAAAAAGCGGGATCGGAATTCAAGGCGGGATGACACATCAAAAAGCGGGATAATCCCGCCAAAAGCGGGATGGTTGGTCAGGTTACGTATGATTAATGTTGAAATTGCCTTTAAATAACAATCATACGCAACGCTGCACAGTGGATTATTTTTATTATTTTGGCTATTCAGTAACGTAATTTCAAGCTTAAGTTTGAACCCCACAAGTTCAATAAGATCACAACCAGAGGCCCCTAAAGTAGGACATGTTTTGTACACAAACACTTTAAATGCGTTAAAATCACCAACTTTAAATGCATGTAAACAATAACAGTGATCAACAAATCGAAGGTTTTTGGTTTCGGTTTGAAGTTTCATATAAAATTTTAAAAGATTTTGACTCTCTGACTCCAAATCTGTGCTCCAAATTTTTCCGTCACGTCTAGAATTTAAATTATTCGTGGTTGAAAATGTGAAAAAACAGGATTTTTGACTTTTTTGAAGGCCTGCGTTAGAGTAGAACTGAACTATGATCTCAAATATATGATCAAAAAAATTTGAAGTTGTTGCACTATTATTGGCCAAACATGTATTTTAAAAAAACACTGTAAAAAAAATTAAAAAAAGCACCATTTTTAAAAGGCTCTAAAACAAAAACCAGATGATCAATCTTTACTGTGATAAGCTCAAAATTTAGGCAAAAGTTCATTCTTTCTTAAGACTTTTAAACCCATTAAAGATATCTTCCGATTTGTACGAAAAATAACACAGAAAACTTAAATTTGTAAAATATTTATTTTTTTTTAGTTTTTCTTTGAAATGTAAATGTATTCCACTGAATGGCTGCTGTGCAGACTTTCAAATAATTCAAAAAACGTCATTTTTCGCATTTTCAACCGTGAATAACTAAAAATCTGGACGTGATGGAAAAATTTGGAGAACATATTTGGAATCAGGAGATCAAAATCTACTAAAATTGCTCACCAGAATTCAAACCGGAAAATGAGTGTTGAGCGGTGTAATCAATCGCTGAACTACAAAAACGTCTTTAGGGTTTTGTAATGTAAAATGTCAACTTTCATTTGCTATTGGTTTCATCCTTTTCCGATTCGGAAAGTTCGATTTTGTATCACCGGACACACAATTTTTTGTCAATGCTCCGTTATAAAATAACTCTCCGTTAAATTTAACTTTTTCATACAAATTTTGACATAAGGCTCCGTTAAATCGGCAGTTAGCAGCTAACTTTTCATTGAGTAATCTGCCCTTAGTTAAAATTTTTTGCTTTTTTGTATTCTAGCGACATGTTACCAGTGACGTACCGTGAGTTGAGACATTTCCTCACAAAAGTGACAGGTGTTTTTACTTTCTGTGCGAAAAATCTGCACAAAAATATTTTAAAACAGAATCAGTAAAAATGCAGAAAAAAATCTGTTATTTTCTCAAACTGAATGACAGAGAATTAACTTAAAATATCCGTTACAGCAAAAAAATCTGTTAAAAATTTGTTAATTCAAATTGAAAGTCATTTAAAAGTTTTTTTGTTGAGTGTATCTAAAAACCAAAATTCTGCAAAACAAGTCTTTACCCCTAAACCACAGAATCAACTACATATTTATGATAATACACAATTTTGTAATTTTAAAAATTCATTGAATATTATATCATAATTTTTTGACATAAAAGGATTATTTTGATATCAAATATGTCCCTCACTCTATTTCACATAAATTTTGTCTACATAACACACAGAAATTATTTATGTATATTTTTCAAAAAAAAAAAAAACTCGCAATTATTTTTCATACTTTTTTTGTTAATGACAGACATAAATGTATTTATTTCGCTTCCTTTTTTTTGTTTTGTTTCACTTGCGATTTATTAATGCTCTGTTGGTGACATTTCTGTTCATCAATTCCAATTGTTATATTTTTGTTTTTTTTATATGAATGTATTATCTCGTATCATGGTTGAATATATATTTTTTTTTTCAGTTTTGTAAATTGGATGAAATGGAGCTCCCTTTAGAAAAGCGAAAGAGTTTTTTTTGTTTGGAGCAAGTACAAATGACATTAAATAGAAATTAACGTTTTGACCATTAACATTATTGTCATCATTAGACGACTATCATTATCACACCAACATTATCAAAATTAATGAATTACTAATGAGTTTTATTTAATATATCAGTTTGGTGGAAAACACAAAAAAAAATTTATAATAATTTATTGAATTTATTTAATAGTTAAAGCTAAAATTAACAAATGATTTTAATATTAAAGAAAAGTACAAAAAATAGAATTTTTATTGTTCGAAATTGTTAAAAATTCATACTGTTTTAACATGTAAACACACACTCAAAATATTTTGACCTGCCTTAGTAAATAAAAAGTAACTTTTATAAAAAGTACCTTTTATAAAAAGTACCTTTTATAAAAAGTACCTTTTATAAAAAGTACCTTTTATAAAAAGTACCTTTTATAAAAAGTACCTTTTATAAAAAGTACCTTTTATAAAAAGTACCTTTTATAAAAAGTACCTTTTATAAAAAGTACCTTTTATAAAAAGTACCTTTTATAAAAAGTACCTTTTATAAAAAGTACCTTTTATAAAAAGTACCTTTTATAAAAAGTACCTTTTATAAAAAGTACCTTTTATAAAAAGTACCTTTTATAAAAAGTACCTTTTATAAAAAGTACCTTTTATAAAAGTACCTTTCATAAAAAGTACCTTTTTTTAAAAGAACCTTTTACAAAAAGTACCTTTTATAAAAAGTATCTTTTATAAAAGTACCTTCAACAAAAAGTACCTTTTATAAAAAAGTACTATTTATAAAGTACCATTTATAAATAGTACCGAAAGTAAACTTTTTGCTACTTTTTTATTTCCTGGAATAATAATCATAGAAACTTTTTATATTTCCTGAAAAATTTGCCCTAGAATCTAAAAATTTGTAATGTAGGAGAATTCGGTAAAAAAAACATTCTGGGCAAAATACGTTATGGAAATTCCGCTTCTTAGTGGAAAATTGTGATATGGAATGAAAGATCCTTCGGTGAAGAAAAAATATTCTGGAAGAGGTACTTTTTGGAAATTCCGTTTCTAACGGGGGTATAAAAGTGTACTTTTGGTACTTTTTTTGTTCCTATAATAATGACCTTAGAAGCTTGAATTTTGAAATGTAAGGTCATTCGATGAAAAAAATATTCTGCTAAAGTAATTTAAAAAATTCCGTTTGTAGAGATGTAAAAAGGTGTTTTTGATACTTTTGATATTTCATGAAGTAGTGATCCTTGGCATTGAAATTCTGAATGCTTGATCGTTAAGTGAACAAATATTTTGGAAAAGTTCTTTTTGGAAATTCTGTTTATAAGAGTCGCGACCGATCGTTAAGGGGATAAGAAAATAGTAAATTTGGTTATTCTTATATTCTTGAAATAATGGTTCAGAAACTTGATATTTTAAATATAGGATCACCTAGCACAAAGAAACAGTTTTTGGAAAATTTAATTTTAAGGGGAAAAGGTGGCAAATGGTTATTTTTACCTATCTAACTATTAAACTAAAATCCCCAAAAATAACACCCAAGATATATTTTAAAATTTAAAATTTTAGGATAAAAAGGGGTACCTGGTGAAAGTGGTGTAAATTGGTACTTTTCATAACTATAAGATAAAGACAATAGAAATTTTTATTTCTTTAACGCATATTATACGAAGATGAATAAACTTACATGGAACGAAAGGAGATGGAATTGGAAATGAAATGGAGTTGAACGGGGAACAAAATGGAATAGAGCAGGGAACAATATGGAATGATGCTTTTTACTGAAATTTTTCGTATTTAACTTTTTTATTCCATATTTTTCTCTCTATATGTTTTTTTCACTCAAACTTATTTTTATTCCAATATATTTTTTCACTGAAATATTTATTCGCTCAAAATCCAAATTCCTGATATAAGGGCTCAATATTATCTTTTTCACCGGAACTAACATTATAAAGTACCAGCAAAGTTATTCACATTTTATTGTTTAAATTAATTATTGAAATATTAATTTATGAAAAACTTAAACGTCCACATGTAAATAAAACAAAGACCACGTAGGGGAATTTTTTTGAAATCGATAGAGTTATTCTGATCTTTCTATTATCCGGTATTCAATACAACGAAGTACCGGGATGGTAAGCTAGTTATTCATATAAACCGAAAAATATCTTTAGTGGTTTTAAAAGTCTATAAGAAAGAATGAACTTTTTCCTAAATTTTGAGCAAAGATTGATCAACCGGTTTTTGTTTTAGAGTCTTCTAAAAATGGTGCCTTTTCTAATTTTTTTCAAGGTGTTTTTTTAAAATACATGTTTGGCCAATAATAGTGCAACGACTTCAAATTTTTTTGATCATATATTTGAGATCATAGTTCAATTCTACTCTAACGCTTTTTACCAGATTTTTATTTCACCCAGTTGCTGCCGCGCAGGGTTTCAAAAAAGGCAAAAATCGCGTTTTTTCGCCATTTCAACCGCGAATAATTAAAATTCTAGACGTGATGGAAAAATTTGGAGCACAGATTTGGAATCAGCGAGTCAAAGTCTTTTACAATTTTATATGAAACCTTTGATTTGTTGAGCGGTGTTATTTTTACAATTTTTCATTGAATGTTATTTTAAAAAATGTTTAATAAAATTGTTGGGGAATCGTTCCCGCAATCAACTACATTCTGGCCAGACACTCTACCTATCGTGCAAAAGTCTCTTGATACAAACATATTTTTATATTTCTATAAATATTTACTTAAAATTAAAATTTTTTAAATTTTTTGTCTACAAAAAAATAACCCACACAAGTAGGTGAAAACAAATGGCTTTTCTTTAAAAAATGCCAAAAATTAAAAAAAAAAAACGTATACAAATCATTAAAAATTAAAGAAGAACCACTTATTTTTACTTACAGAACAAAAATAAATGACTTTAAAAATTGCATGCTAATGAAAGTCTTTATTTTTATGTTATAATTTTTAAAACAAAGAACAGAAATAGTCAATTGAAAAAACTAAACATTAAACAAAAGGGTTTTCTTTTAAAAACGACAAAACGCAAAACTTTTTAAATAAACTACAAACAGTTACTGACATAATTTTTTAAGTGCAGCAGTAATAGAAAAAAAACGATTATTTGTCAAACCATTTCATACACTCAAAATATTTTGTATGCAAAAACAAATGAAAAACACACTTAAAACCAGTAAATAAACAATTGAAAACCATCCCAGTAATTATTCATTGGTTTTAACAACCATCAACATTTATTTTTTACTGTTGACAAAATTTTCTAAAATAAATAACATTAAACATTAAAAAATTACGTTTTTATCATTCTTTTTTACCAGCAAATTCGAGAAAAATAACCTACGAAAACATTAAAAATTAATGATAGTTCTGTTATTTGCACCAACAAATTCCAAAAAAATAACCTACGAAAACATTAAAAATTAATGATTTCGTAGGTTATTTTTTACAATTTTCTATTGAAATATTTTTTTAAAAATTTTTAATAAAAATTTGGGGAATCGATCCCGCAATCAACTACATTCTGGCCAGACACTCTACCCATCGTGCCAAAGTCACTTGATACAAACATGTTTTTATATTTCTATAAATAATTTTTTGAATTCTTTTTCTACAAAAAAATAACCTACTTGTGTAGGTAAAAATTAATGATAAAAAATACCAACAATTTTAAAAAAATGACTTACACAAATCATTAAAAATTTGAAGAATAATCAGTAGTTTTTACTTACAGACCAAAAATAAATGACTTTAAAGATTCAATGTTAACGATAGTCTTTATTTTTTAGTGTGTTATTTTTGAAACAAAGGACAGAAGTATTCATTAATAAAAACTGGACATCAAACAAATGTTTTTTCTTTTAAAAACGACTAAACGGAAAACTTTTTAAATGAACTACAAACAGTTAATGCCATAATTTTTATGTCATTAAGTGCGTCTATGGTGACGTTAAGCCTGTGTTGTTAATGGTATGAATTTAATAAAGTATTCTTGGTTCAATTTTCGACTGTGGTAGATGTAAGTAAAATAAAAATTCAGTGTTTTTAACCGATATTGGAGTACCAGAAATGTCTTTATTTGTTTATACCCTCCAACTACAGTATGAGGGTATACTCACTTTATCATTCCGTGTGTAACGCATCAAAATATCGGTCTAGGACCCCATAAAGTATATATATTTATGATCAGTGATCGATTCTAAGACATTCTAGCGATGTCCGTCCGTCCGTCCGTCTGTCCGTCTGTAGTTAACACGATGCAGTCCAAAATAAAAGAGCTAGACTCCCGACATTTGGCACGAATATGTCTTATGTTCATAGGCAGGTTAAGTTCGTAAATGAGCAAAATCGGACCAGGGCCAAAAAAGTTCCCCCTTGAAGAACTAAACCAACCTCTGAAAAATACCATATTTTTACATGATTTTTTGTGTTTTTGTTTAGCAAATGCAAAATTTTTATGCCACAAAAAGTTAAAAGTCCTGCATTTGGACCCACAGAATTAGAAAATGTCGTTTTTTCGGCCCGCCCCCCTTTTATGGACGTGGAAAATTTTTTTTTTTTTAAATAATGATAATCTTGTATTTCTTTAGTGCAAAAAGCATAAGAATGAATTTTTAAACACAAATTCGAGGGAAATTTTGCACCCCCTCAATAACTACAAGCGAACCCCTGACCCACAAAAAAAAAAAAACGCCCCTGTTTTTTTTTTTTTTTTTTTTTTTTTTGCATGTTGGAGGGTATACAAGATTCGGCACAGCCGAATTTAACGCTCTTACTTGTTAAAATTTAATTTTTTTCTGCATTTTTAAACTTAAATTTTAATATGTACTTGCATTAAGTCAAAAAAGTTTAAACTAAAAATTGAAAAACATGTCAAAAACAAACATTTAAACAATTCAAAATTAGGCACATTCATAAAACTAACACTAAACGCAAATAACTAACTGTTAACTTGTTAAAACAGCCTTGATTTCTACAAAAAAAAAAAATTAACAAACAAAAAATTAGAAACTATTGCAAACAATAAGTAGTGTGTGGTAGAAAACAAAAAATTAACAAACAAAAAAAAAATTGTATTAACTTTTGGAAACGCGTTTAAGTAAGAATTAAAAACACACTTCCATTGCAATTACACTATGATTGAAAAGTATGCAAAATGCCCAGAAAAAACAGCAACATTTACTTTTCTTCTTTCATTAAAAAAATTATAAAATCAAAATGTCCATCTTGAAATAAAAAAATTTTTTCAAAATCGGTTTAGTAGTTTTTGTTGAACAACTGCAGACGATTTTGTCCTTTAAAAAAAAGCATTCCACAATTGTTTGGCAGACTTGACTTAACTCAAAGACAACGTTGTCAAAAATGTAATGTCATAATTACTCGTATAATGAAACTCTTCATTAAAGCTCGTCAAATTTAACAGTTTCATAAATACAATGTAACATTTTCATAATTTTTCATAAGATCAATATTTATAAAATATTTCATTATATTCATGAAGGTTTTCATAAATGATTGTAGTCTTTGTTAGGCTTGAGGTCATGTAAAACTAAACTAAACTTTTAATTTTATTATTTATTTTTGTCTCCCAATATTTCGGCCAGACTCTCTGGTCATCCTCAGGGGATATATAAATAACGCAGCTAAAAATTATTGTCTTCTTTACTATTTGACTTGTTTTTACTTAAATCAAACAGTTAAGAAGACAATAATTTTTAGCCGCGTTATTTATTTAAATATACCCTTGAGGATGACCAAAGAGTCTGTCCGAAATAATGGGAGACAAAAATAAATAATAAAATTAAAAATTAAAAGCTTAGTTTTATTTATTACATCATCTTAAGCCTAACAAAAACAACAATCGTACAAACAACAGGTCAACAATACACAACAACAATTATTCTTCATATGAATAAAATTTTATGAAACTCTTATAAATATAATGAAATGTTTCATAAATATTATGAAACATTGTATACACTAAGAAAATTATGTCATAAACTGTTTGTACACTCAAAAAATAAAACTGTAGTGTTAGCAAAAAAAGCTTGTAAACCTACAAGAAAATTTCCTGATTTTGAACCCACAATTTATTTGGTAAAGTTAGCAAATATGTTTTGCCAAAAATTAGTTAACTGAAATTTTTTTTTTCAACTTAGTTCAGACACGTTTGAGGACCCCATTGGGTTCGGACCTGATAGGTCCAGACCCCGATGGGCCTAGACCTTAAAAATCGTCATAGTGTTTGATCCAAAATTTGTGTCCGTTTCGCTCTACCTTGCTTAGTTTTTGAGATACGTGATTTTAGGGGACCACCGGGGTTTTGAGAATTACAAAATCGATAACTTTAAAAATATTACTCGGAGAGCTTTTGATTATTTTGCGGTCTTGTTCTACGTGTTGAGAGCTACAAAAATGTTTTTGGACTTTTTTTGTGTCGGCAATATTTACCGAGATATAAGCATTTTAAAATTTTCGGGAATGCTAACTTTTTTGGATCCAAAGTTCGGACCCATTAGGGTCCACACATGTGAAGAGGACCGGCGATACTATGGGGAACCCGAGAACCAAAAATGGCCTCCATTTTGCTCTATCTGGCTTAGTTTCCGAGATAGCGCCATTTTAAGTTTTTTGAAAATTAAAAAAAAAATTACCATTTATTTTTGCTAATATTAGCAAAAAATCTAAAAGTTAACTAACTAGCATTAGCAAAAAAAAATTAGTAAATCTACTAACGTATTTTTTTGGAGTGTAGGCTATTTTAAAAAGTAATCAGTAAAGTTATTTTAAAAGAAAAATCATTAATTTTCTTAAGGACTTCTTATTTTCTACTGTTTCTGTAGTTAAAAAAAATAATTTACTCTATTAAAAACGAATTTTCTATTACATTTAATTTCGGTAGTAAAAAAAAATCTTTTATAGTTTTACTGTTTTTCAATACGAAATAACTGAATATTCACTAGTTTTTTAATGTTTTGGTTAGTCATTAAATTAACATTTAAAATTGACTGTAATGTGTTTTTATTTTAAATGAAAAAACAGTGAAATGGTTTTTAAATAAAATTTCAGTTGTTTTAAGTGAATATTCACTGGAATTTAGCTATATAATTTTTTGAGTGTAGACTTAATTTATTGTTTCTTCAGTGTTTCATCATACTATGAAACTTTTTCATAGCATTGATGCAATCTTTCATAAAAACTACGAAATGTTTCATAACAATTATTTTTTAAATGAATAAAATTTAATAAACTTTTATGAAACTCTTAATAAATATGATGAAATGTTTCATAAGTACTTTGAAACATTGTATAGATTTAATTTACCATATTTTTATAGTATTTATGAAAGATTTCATAAATACCATTTTTTAAATAATTGTTATTTTTATGTAATCCCTAGAAAAAATATTATACTAATTTGATTAAATATATCTAAGTATGTAATTAAATCCATTATACAGTTGTATCAAATAATATCTAATTGTTTTCGATTAGAGTATTATTCTAGCTCGAGGCCCAAAAATATTTCTATTAATGATATTGTCATAAATTTATTTTTTATTCATTGCTTTAAAAATATTGCTTTTTAAAGCAATAAATTAAAAATAATCTATTATGACAATATCATAATTAGAAATATTTTTGGGCCTCGAGCTATAATAATACTCTAATCGAATATATGGGGCATTCCATGTAAAATCTGACACTATGAAAAATTTTATTTTTAGATTTTCCCAATTTGTTTACAGTTTTTAGTACCCTTCAAAAACTCATTCGTGGTAAATTTTCAGATTTTTTTTTTGACCCGTTCAAAAGATATAGAATTTTTAAAAATTGGAGTTTGTTCCTTTACTCAAACTTCTTTTACTCAAAACTTCTTCAATAATGGTCCAAATTACAACTTTTCAAAATTTTTTGTTTTTTTGCTTACTTAAAAAAAAAATCCTAAAAAATTCTTAAAAGTGCTCTAGTATGGGATTTTTAAGTTTTAAAATTTAAATGTCATTTTTGAAAGTGTGTGTACTCTTTGATTTTTTTAAACTCTTTGGTAGTTGCATTTTTTTTTGTCTCATTTAAGTAAATTCCCAACCCAATCTTAAAATATGGCTTTCGGCTATTTTTTTTTGCATAATTCTATTGCTACAAACTTTTCTTCTATACTTTTTGCACATAGTGTTTTGTATGTGTACATGAAGCTTAATTAAAAAGCAATTGTTTGTTTGAGAGTGTTGGAGTGTATTGTTTGTGCATGTGTGCGGTAGACTTTTTAGCCATGTGTTGAAAAACAAACTACCATTTATAAACAATAGGTTAGGTTAGGTTAGGTTGTAAGTGGCTGCTGACGTTTTACGTCAACACACGTAGACTCTGAGGTCCATTGTGATACCACGGGACCGTAATAGGTTTCCCTACTAGTCCCTGTCGTTAAACCATTTTGAGCTTCTTATAAAACTCCTTAGATGTTGAATTTTGACATCCAACAAATCAGAAAGATCGTACAGCTCCCTAGATCCCAGTGAAGCAAGTCTCTGACCAGAAAGTGCCGGGCAATGGCAAATAAAGTGTTCGATAGTTTCCAACTCCTCTTCATCCATGCAACTTCGGCAAAAGTCATTCGACGGCACATTTAACCGCTCTGCGTGCTTCCCTATAAGACAGTGTCCGGTAATTATAGAAACCACCGTCGAAATCTCTCCTCTTGGAAGCGATATCAGCTCACTTGTGCGCCCCTGATTAAGAGAAGGCCAAATCAGTCGTGTTGTCTCACACGTCCATCCATTTGCCCATCTTTGATTAGTCTCCGTCGCAGAACAAAGCCGTAGGTTTTGCTTGCAAGTTTCTAGAGGCATACCAACACATTCCAATTCTGTTGGAACCTGTAAGGTAGTTCCTAGTCTTGCAAGCTCATCGGCTTTGCAATTCCCTGGAATGTCTCTGTGCCCTGGGACCCATATGAGTCGTATGTTAAACTGCTTGGCCATCTCATTTAAAGACGTGCGGCAGTTAAGGGCAGATCTTGTTTTCAGAAACATTGAATCCAGGGACTTGACTGCGGCTTGACTGTCAGTATAGATGTTGACTGCGGTTGTAGACAAGACATTGCAGCTCAACCAGTCAGCCACTTCTTTTATTGCCAGCATCTCTGCCTGGTAAACACTGCAATGATCTGGCAATCTACGAGCCAGGCCCAACCCAAGCTCTTCCGAATAGACTCCAAAGCCCACTTGTTCGTGCAGCCTCGATCCATCTGTGTAAAAATTTATGGTAGCTCCACTACCCGGAGTATCCCCCATCCAAGACTCCCTGGATGGTATCATAGTGGTAAAGTGGCGCTCAAAGAGGCTCAAAGAGGGAGCACAGTCCACATTTTGTGGTATTGTTATCTTTTTCAAGATCGCGCTATGGCCACAATCACTGCTCCTCCATTGCAGCGTGCTATTAAGTCGAATTGCCGACGCAGCCGCATACTGCCTACCCAATATGTCCAAGGGTATCAGGTGAAGGAGGACTTCCAATGCAGCCGTAGGTGTAGTACGAAGAGCACCAGTAATGCACATTGACGCCATTCTCTGTACCTTCGTGATAAAGACAAAGTTCGCTTTTGTTTCCAAAGCAGGCCACCAGACAATGATTCCATACAGCAAAATTGGACGCACCACTGCTGTATAGATCCAATGAACGACTTGAGGGCTAAAACCCCATCGTTTTCCAATGGCCCTTTTACAGGAATACAAAGCAATCGTTGCTTTTCTCACCCGTTCCTCAATATTACGCCTGAAATTCAGCTTCCTATCTAGAAATACTCCAAGATACTTGGCTCCATCTGAGAAGGTGATTTCAGTACCGTCCAGAGAAATAGGATCAAAAGCAGGAATCTTATTTTTCCTTGTAAACAAAACAAGCTCTGTTTTACTAGGATTAACTCCTAGACCACAGTCTCTTGCCCATTTAGACAGATCTTTCAGAGAACCCTGAAGAATGTCCCGCAATGTTGGCAGATGCTTCCCCTTTACCGCTATCGCGACATCGTCAGCATATGCGATAACATGACAACCACTTGCTTCTAGAGATAGTAGCATTGAATTCAGTGCCAGGTTCCAAAGAAGCGGCGAAAGAACACCTCCTTGTGGTGTGCCCCTATTGACAAATCGAGATATGACGGACGCTCCCAATTCAGACGTTATACGTCTATTGGAAAGTAGGTTTTCCACCATTAAAATGATTTCACGCTTTACTCCCAGACCAGACAATGCCAATATTATCGATTCTGGAATGACATTATTAAAAGCCCCCTCAATATCAAGAAAGGCCACCATAGTGTACTCCTTTACCGAAAGCGATCTCTCGATGGTACCAACGAGCTCATGAAGAGCTGTTTCCGTTGATCGTCCCTTGCTGTATGCATGTTGCTTTGTCGAAAGCAACCTCGGGTCAATCACTCTACGCAAATATGAGTCTATCATTCGTTCCATTGTCTTTAACAAAAAAGAAGACAGACTAATTGGTCTGAAATCCTTCGGAGCTGTGTGGGAACTTTTCCCAGCCTTCGGGATAAATACGACTCTGGTATCCCTCCATTTTAAAGGAATATACGACCAGTTGATGCATGCTGTGTATAGATTATACAGCAACGGGGCTATATAGTCCAACACTTGCTGCAACTCAGCCGGGATTATACCATCAGGTCCCGGGGATTTATACGGCCTGAAGCTTTTTATCGCCCAGATTAATGTTGGCATATTTATTATTTCCGAAGCAATTTCAGATGCTTGGGCGTCAGAACGTTCCAAAGCTTGAAACGGCGTCATGGAATTGCCGGGAAAATGCGTGTTTAAAAGGAGATCCAGCGACTCTCCACTGGAGGAAGACCACACCCCATTAGGATCTTTCAGGTATCCTAGGGTGCAAGGAGAAGAAGCCAGAACCTTGCGCAGCCTGGATGCCTCAGAAACGTCTTCTATGTTTCCACAGAAGTTTTTCCAAGAATCACATTTTGCATTTCTGATCATCTTTTTATAACTCTTAAGTTGCAGCCTGTATGCAGACCAGTCCTCGTCCGCTCTTGAAAATTTAGCCTTATTAAAGAGCTTTCTGCAGGAATCTCTGCTCGTCTGCAACTCATTTGACCACCAAGGTGGCTTTTTTTTCCCTCTAGGCTTTGCAGAAGGGCAAGACGCATCCAGGCACCTATTACAAACATTTGTTATATGGTCAACCAGACAGTCAATTTCCGCTAAACTATGCGGTTCAGATAGGGGTACTTCATCCAAAAGCAAAGAAAAAGTCTCCCTATATTTCACCCAGTTTGTTCTTCTCAGATTTCTAGAGACTGTCTCAACCGGGGCACGCTCCCTGAGTAAAAACTCAATGTAGCGATGATCTGAGAAAGAATGCTCTTCCAAAACTCTCCAGTCATCAATTCTATCAGACAATGTATCTGATACAAGTGTTACGTCGAGAACCTCTTGCCGCGTACTTGTAACGAAAGTTGGTTCACTACCCTTGTTACAAATATACAGGTTAGTGCTTAACAAAAACTCCAAAAGTGATTCGCCTCTATCATTTGTGTCTGTACTACCCCATATCGAATGATGTGCATTAGCATCAGAGCACACTAATAACTGGTGTCCCCTAGATTCAGACTCCCGAATCAGACCGCCAACCTTCTCCGGGGGTATTGGCCCCGGATTAGGAAAATACGCAGAGGCAAGCCAAATAGATTTCCCATGAAGCTCTAAGCTAGCCGCTGTAACATCCATATCACTAAAAGTTGATAAAAAGAATATATTTAAGCCATTTTTCGCCAAGATGCAGGCTCTTGGTGAGCCCTCACCTTTGGCAACCATCAACTTAAACCCAGGGGTCTTCAATCCGCAAACCCTGCCACCCCGCACCCAGGGCTCTTGGATAAAAACCAAGTCAACTGCTCCTGTCGTCAGGCGCAGCAATAGTGCAGCTGAGGCTGCCTTACAGTGATGGAGGTTTATTTGTAGGAACCGCAACATCTTGCTTTTTTTCCACCATCCTTTCCACCACCGTGTTATTGGCTTCATCCTCCGTGTTATCATAGAGGTCGCATTCGTTTCCAGATTCGGTTTCGAATAAGCCAGATATGTGTCCCATCTGTTCTGAATCGGAGGCAACAGAACTCTCCGAATTCCTAACTGCATGGGCCTCGTCCTGAATGTCACCCATAGTGGCATCAGCTTTATCCTCCGTGCCATCACAGAGGTCGCATTCGTTACCAGATTCGGTTTCGAAAATGCCAGATGCATCTCCCATCAGCCTAGAATCGGTCAGCTGAATATCAACCTTTTCCAGATTCTCCTCCCCAGCCGACTCTGCCACTGGCTTGTCTGCTTCCAAAATAGGCTTCTGGTCGCCCTTGTAGACATTGACTCTTATATGAAAAAAGCCAAATCTAATAATGCCGTCAGTCCTGGCTAAAAGCGGAAGCGATTCCTCATTAACCAAGACCACTGCTTGACGACGAGCGCCCTCCATCTCACCCAATCTGGCAATTTGCCAATTCTGAGTTGGAAGGTCAGGATTGCAGACTTTTATCATCTTTAGAATCACCGCAGTGTCACTTGTAGCCATTGGGATCCATGCATGAGCTCTGGGTTGCGAGGGGATATCATGTTTTTCCACAACGTCCAGTCTGGCTCCAGGCCATAACTCGCCCACTTGGCTAATGGCAACCTTAAACACGGCTGCGGATCTTTCGTTTCCAAAAGCAACGAGTTTTACTCGCCCCTGATACCAACCTGCGTTGACAGTAGTAGGGAGAAAATCAGGCATACTCTCAAGAAGCCTATAGTAGATTTCATTTAGTTTAGTTTCAACTAAACTCCACTTGTCCCTTGGAATACTACAATCCCCATTTTGCCTGTTTATCACAGCCCTAACGAAGTTACCTTTCACCACTTCACTAAAAGACTGAGTCCAGACGTTGCCGGTCACCTTAGATCTTTTAGGTAAAGGTTTCTCGTCGGGCGAGCGCAACCTTTTACCAGACTTCGATGACGAGGCCGAAACAGCGCTCTGTTTGTCAGATGCGCGCATTGCCGAAAGTTTGTCCTGTTCTTCAATGACTCCTTTCGCCCATGATAGCGACGCCCTCTCACGTTCGGAGAGCTTCGTTCCATCGAGTTGGCTTAGTCTGTTAATTATTTTCAAACAAAGCCTTCTCTGGTTGTGCCTGACCTTTGATGGCTTAAGTTTCTTTTTCTTTTTACCACCAATATTAGGCTGAGCACCCCTACCAGAATCAAGGCCGGACTTCAAGGTCGCAACCCTAAGACCAGTGCTAGGACCAGCACCAGTCGGTGAGGCAGAGCCTCGAACTAAATCGGTATCATTTGTGTCCATATTTTCATTTTCCTTGATGTGGTAATGAAAATATCACAAAAATACCTATTACGAACAAACCTATTACGAACAATTTTAGTAATTCAATTTATACTTAGCACGGAGTTAAAATAAAACACGTCCACACTCGTCAACAGTTGAACGAGTGGCAGTACTAAATAGAAGAGCAACAGCAAAAAAAAAATTGTTGTAAGCTACAAAAACAAATATTATAAACTAACTAGCCACAAAGTCATTGCCACTAACGGTTTTTCTAAAAACTGACACAAACCCACGTTTAGTTTTAAGAGCAAAAAGCTGTGAAGTATGATAAAATGTTGTTAGTCAACACAGAGGCAGGCAGCAGTAGCATCAGTAAAAGCAGACAAGAAGATTAAAAAAAAAGGTCATAACAGTCAAGATAAACAGTGATAATTTTTGTCATTTAGACATTAATTAAAGTGGCCAGATTTTCGGTGATAATTTTGAAAAAAAAAAAATAAAAGCAGGTCAAATGAAAAGGCCCTGACATGAAAAGTTGTTATTTACATTGTATAGCTTTGATAAGGAAACTTTTAAATATAATAGAAAACTGTTCTCAGCTATTTATGTGAAAGTGTTTTGCGGCAGCAGTGATTCTGGCAGATCATCAACTTCTCACTGATGATACCACAAAGACATTACTTACTGGGAACAAGTAATAAACTCCAATGTTTTAATCTCATATTTGTGAATGGAAGATTTTCGATTCTAACGACTACTTTTGGCATGCAACTTATAGATTTCAATGTGGATACATTTTTAATTAAAATGTTTTTGATTTTCTCCTTAATCTGGTCACTTTAAATGATAATAATACTTAACTAACAAAATGTGCAAATTATGTGCACTTCTAAGCATTTTTTTTACCATACAGAATTAATATGAACATTTAAACAAATAGTATAATTTTATATATTGTTGATGATAACAGAGGCTAACAACAATAGGTTTGGAACTAAAGTGAAATATTTAGTACATTTTTTGTTTTAAAAAAGTACCACAAAAATAAAAAACAAGTAAAAAAGTTAAATTCGACCTTACCGAATGTATTGATAAACTCCACAATGTAAAAAAAGTTTTTTTGCAAAAAAAAAAATTGTTGAAAAAAAAATCCGCGAAAAAAAATTTTGGTGCAAAAGTCTTTCAAAAGTTAGCGTATTTTCAACAGACAGACAGACGGACGGACATCGCTAGATCGTCTTAGAATCGAACGAAGATCATAAATATATATACTTTATGGGGTCTTAGACCAATATTTCGAGGTGTTAAAAATAGTATTTTATACACACGATATAAATATATTTAGCAAGGTATGTATATGATTGTGGCACCTACAATATAAGAGCGTCATAATATGATTGAACATTTTATTATAACTTTGATGAAGATTTTATCATAACTTTTTTGCAGCATTATGTTATTATTCTTAATATTCGAAAAATTATTACTTAGGACCATAATATGATTGCAACAAAAATCTTATGAATGCCATAAACATATGATGATACAATTTTCAATTATAATATGACGCTTTTAAATAATGGTTACCACAATCATGTCTCTTCTTTGAGTGTACTTATTTCAATTCATTTTATTTAACATCTCTGATTTAACAAGAAACTATAAAAACGCCTTTTACTACTTCACTCGAAACATGACAGTAGTCAGAGAACAAGATTGTCACAAAGATACTTAAGAATATGTTACCAAAATGTCATTAATTTATAACAAGTAGAAAAGTTAAATTCGACTTGGCCGAATCTATGAATACCCTCCACAATGGCATTTTTAAGTGATAGTAAATTTTCTAACGTGAAAAAAATAACATTTTTGTTAGAAATATTTTATTTTCTGTAAAAAAACTTTTTTTGATTAATTTTTGAAAAAAAAAAAAAAAAAAAAAATTTACTAATTTTTTTTTTTGAGTGTAAATTTTTTTTTTAATGTAAAATTTTTTTTTGAGTGTATTTTTTTTTTTTTGTTTTAGTGTAAAAATATTTTTGTGTGACAAAAATACCTTAAAAAATATTTTTCTGACTTACAAATGTTTTTAAAACATGTTTAACGGGGTTTCAACACGTGAATTTAAGGTGAAACTAATCTGAAATTTACGGTTTTGCTAATAACTTTTGAACCACTGGACCGATTTGGCTGAAATTTAAAACTAACCGGACCAGAGGAACGGCAAATATATATGCCACACTTCAGCACCCTCAGAATTTCCGTTCGAAAGTTACCGTGTGTTTTATCTCGTAAATTCCAGAAAAACCCTTGCCGAAATTCACTCATCTGCTTATAACTTTTGAACCACTGGACCGATTTCGCTGGATTGCAACACCAACCTGACCAGGTAAATGTCCAACATATATGCCAAACTTCAGGAGCCTCCGTAAAGTCTTTCAAAAGTTAGCGTGTTTTCAACAGACAGACAGACAGACGGACAGACGGACGGACGGACGGACATCGCTAGATCGTCTTAAAATCGATCGAGGATCACGAATATATATACTTTATGGGGTCCTAGAACAATATTTCGAGGTGTTACAAACGGAATGACAAACTTATATATACCCTCTATCACTAGAGTGGAGGGTATAATAAGGTGGCACTTAATAATAGGACATTTATTTAAAACTAGCTGGCCCGGTCCGCGTTGCTGGCCCAAATATAAGATCAGTGTTATATTTCGTCTCGATTCAGACATATAGCCCTGCAAAAAAGTCATGAATTTCTTGCCTTAGAAAAATTGGTGGGCATGGTTTTAAACGACCCGATTATATAGATAATCATCCTTAAATTATATTTTAGGATCTAAAAAAAATTACCATGTCTTCAACTTTGCGAACTGTACAAATTTAAAACTTCTTTAGTATCATTACGAAAACCACAAAAATAATTAGCTATTGTCTTGAGTTCAAACAACCATTAATAGTTTTCCCGAATTTTCTATTTTTCTGGGACACTTTTCTCATTTATATTTCATTCAAAACCTAATTAGAACTATAATTAACATAAAAAAAATCGTTCCGCTCATTAGTAGGCGACATGTTTAGACAAAAGTGGTCGTTAAAATTTGTGTGGTATATTAAACTTGTGCATATGGTAACAATACCCAAGGATTTAAAATCATGTGTACCAAGTTTAAGCGGAATCTATTAAGAAATATTTGTCTTTTAATATATCGAATTAGAGTAAAGAATATATTTTAGATAAATCGAAAAAAAGTTGGCGAGGACAATTTTTCTTTCCGAACAATTATATGGACTATTACGAACATTTAAAACCAAAAAATAGCCAAATCGGTCCAGGCGTTCTCAAGTGGTATAAATTTTAAGGATATTGAAAAATGTGGACTTTGAAGTGGGGGAGGACAATAAATATTTCCGTAAAATTCTTATTTGGACTATAATGTTCTTTAAGAAAAAATTTAGTCGTTCTCCGATTTTAGATGTATTGAAAAATGTGGGTGTGAAAAATTTTTATTTCCGTTAAAACCTAAGTTGGACTATGACGAACATTTAAAAAAAAGTTTAGTCAAATCGATCCAGCCCTTCTCCGATTTCAAATGTATCGAAAAAAGGAGGCGTAAAAGTGGGCGTGATTAATTTGTTTTCCGAAAAAACCAAAGAAAAACATTAAAAAAAATAAGACGAACATTTAAAGAAAAATATTATCCAAATCGGTCAGTTTTCATGTGATGCGATTACCAACGAACTACATTTGATTTTATTTATATTTTATTTTTCTATGAAGCAAATTTTATATATATCGAAAAAAAGAAGTGGTGGACAACTTTTCTTACCATAAAAACCTTATTTGAATTTAACCAATTCGGTCCATCCATTCAAAAGTGGGCATAGAAGTGGAAAATTGTTCTTTCCAAAAAACCTTTGCTGTAATATGACGAACATTAAAAAAAAAATAGACAAACATTAAAAAAAAAATAGACCATTCCGTGATATATGTTTATCGGGAAAAGTGATCGTAAAAGTAGCCGTGCGTGCACTCAGAAAATTATGTAAGTTACTACATGTTAGTTGTTTGTATATTTTACAGTAGTTAGTTGTTATCAACTACAAAGTCAGTTGTTTTTGTATGAAAAATATCAAACAACTATTTCTGTTAGTTATTTTAAGTAGTTTTTTTGAATAACTAACAAAAAAGTACTGTGATGTAGTAACAGTTATTTAAAGTAGTTAATTTTATTTTCTTTATCTCTGAAAAATTTTCAGTTTTTTTCCAAAAATTAAAAATAAATTTTCGTTTTTTTTATTTTTCACAACTTTAAAAAAAAAATGAAAAAAATTGGTCTTCAAATTTGTTTCTAAAAAAATAAAAAAAAAAATATTTATTGATTATTTTATTTTTACTACATTTTAGTTGTTTTGACTACAAATGAAGGTAATTTTTACTACATAAGTCAGTTGTTTTTTGTCAGTAAAAATAACTAAAATTGTTAGTTGATTTAACTGAAAAAGTAGTTGACCCCAAAACAACTTACAAAGTAGTTACTGACATTTTCAGTTGATTTTACTAACATAATTTTTTGAGTGTGCACAATTTTTCTTTTGCGGACTATAACCAAATCGGTCTAGCCGTCTTAGATCTTTCGATACATAGAAAAAAGTGGGCGTGGGAAATCCTAATACCCATAAAACCTTAGTTCAATTATGACGAACATTTTCAACAAAAATTAGCCAAAGTGGGAGTGGTCAATTTTTTTTTTCGTAAAAACCAAAGATGATGAAAATGCATTTAAAAAAAAATTTCACATCGGTGCAGCCATTCTCAGATTTTATATAAATTGAAAAAGTGGGCATGGTCGGTTTTGCTTTCAGTAAAAACTTAAATTGGATTATTACGAACATTTAAATAAAAAATTACCCAAATCGGTACAGCCGTTTTCCGATTTTAGATAAATCGAAAAAAGTGGGCGTAAAAGTGGGCGTGGTCAATTTTTCTTTACGTAAAAACCTAAGTTGGACTATGACGAACATTTCAAAAAAAAAATTGTCCAAATCGGTCCAGCCGTACTCAACTGATGCTGTTACCAACGAACGACAATTGATTTTTATTTATATAGATAAATTTTTAGTACACCATTATAAAGAATGTATTCTAAAGCACTGACTGCTAATTTTTTTAATTTTTCAATAATTTATTTGCAAAAAATTTACATAAAAATATATTATGCATGATAAAATTAAAAGCCACACTAATATTTGTAAAAAGTACGTGCAAATGAATGAGTGTAGTAGTTATTGTAAATGATTGTGTATAACAATGGTTAAACAAAATGTGTAGAGTATTTTTTCAAGTGTTTGAACAAGTCAATAAAATCATGTTAATTTCTGTAACACACACACACACAGAACGATAACAAACACAACAGCAACAAAAAAAAAAAAATATCACAAGAAAGTTTGTCAACAACTTTGACAAGCATCACAAACAGTACCACACACTAAAGCACACCCAGAATACAATTATTATTTATAGGAATTAGGGTGGTACTGTATTGGACATTTTTAAGAATTCTTAGAAATGATAATTCTACAAAAAATTTTATATGAAAAATGTCTCAGCAGCTGATATATTTTCTATACAAAGAATGTCTCAGCAGTTGAGAATTGTTCAACACGAAAAATGTCTCAGCAGCTGAGAATTTTTTATACGAAAAATTTCTCAGAATCTAACAATTTTTCTCTACGAAAAATGTTTCAGAAACTGAGAATTTTTCAATACGAAAAATGTCTCAGAATTTGAGAATTTTTCTATATGAAAAGTGTCTCAGAGTTTGATAATTTTTCTATACAAAAAATGTCTCAGCATCTGAGAATTTTTCGACACGAAAAATGTTAATTAAAGAATTATTATAAACGAAAAATGTCTCAACAGCTGAGAATTTTTCCATACGAAAAATGTCTCAGAATCTAACAAGTTTTCTCTACGAAAATTGTTTTAGAAACTGAGAATTTTTTAATACGAAAAATGTCTCAGAATCTAAGAATTTTTCTATATGAAAAGTATTTCAGAGTTTACGAATTTTTTTATACAAAAAATGTCAGAGAATTTTTTGACACGAAAAACGCAATCAAAAAATTTTTATAAACGAAAAATGTCTCAAAATCAGAAAATTTTTTATATAAAAATGACTCACAGTATTGATTCTTTGTATATGAAAAATTTCTGGAACCAGAAACTTTTGCTATGTGAAAAATGTTCCTTTAAAAAAGGCACCCTATTGCTACATTAGAGCGGCATTTTTTGTTTGGCAAAAAAGTTCCCCCCTCTCCTTTGACGCCTTAATATGAGATTGGGCATTTAAGAAAAAACAAGAAACTCTTGTTTTTCTTTTTCCCATATGAAAGTTTCAGGACAATCCCTTGTAAGTGGCAGAGGGTATATATAAGGATGTCATTCCGAATGTCATTCCGTTTGTAACTTATCGGATCCTATAAAGTATATATGCATGTTATTTATCAGGATCGATTTTTAGCGATGTCCGGCTGTCTGCCCGTTTGTCTGTTGAAATATCGATCAAGGCCAAAACATTAAACAGATTTGACTGAAACTTAACGTATTTACTTAACGTTCTCTCGAGCAGATTTGATTATTTGAGCGATATCGGTAGAACGGTTCAAAAGTTATGAATGAAAACGTAAGGATACCTCGAAAATTTTGGAACATTCTCCATAACCTTAAAATACAAAATGCTTTAATTCGGATGCTGGTTGACAAATGGCATCTAATCAAGAACAAACATATTTTAATACAAACAAAAATTCGCAGATTTTTTCTTTACCAAATTGTGTGATACCCTCCACAATTTCCAAAAGAATATTGCAAAAAACTTAATTTAAAAAGAAATTACTTTTGAAAAAAAAATTTCCGCGAAAAAAATCCTCGATTTTTGTCTTTCTTTGTCAAAAAATATATTCGTAATTGTTTAAATACCATTTGGTGTTTAATTATGTTCACATATGTCAACCAGCAGGCGAATTAAGGTATTTTGTATTTTTAGGTTATGTTGAATGTACTGAAATTTTTGAGGTGTCCTTACATTTTCGTTCATAACATTTGAACCGCTGAACCGATATCGCTCAAATGCAATACCAAACTTCTCAGGAGAACTTCTAATAAATATGTTAAGTTTCAGTCATCTATGTGCAATATTTTGTCAGACAGACCATTTCCACAGACAGACGGACAGACGGACATAGCTAGAATGTCTAAGAATCGATCACTGATCAATAATATATATATACTTTATGGGGTCCCAGACCGATATTTCGATGAGTTACAAACGGAATGACAAACTTATATTTACCCTCTATCACTAAGAGGAGGGTATAAAAACTAATAAAATTTATTACTTGCCTATAAGAAACAAACGTTTCTTTATATTTAAAATAAAATATGTACCCAATGAGAATTATGTGTGTATTCTCATGCGGTTCTATAAATAAACCATTAAAAAATATAAAATTAAATAATTTTTAAGAAAGTTTTCCTTATCAGAAATGTTTTTTTTAACTAAAAAATGGGAAATTTTTCCCATTTTCTAGTTCAAATTGGTCCTTCTTTTAAAGAAAAACATGGACTAAAAAGTAGGAATACATGGCAATGGAGCTAAATCATTATCAATTTTCCTTGGATTTAGTTAATTTTCCAATTTTTTAGTTAGTTTTTTTTCTGATTGCATTTAAACCCATGGCGCCCTTCGATCAAAGCTTAGAGTTGTTGGTGAAAATTTTCAAAAAAAAAAAAAAAAAAAACTTTGATCGAGGGTTTTAATGATCGGATTTGGCACAAATTTATTTTAAATGAATGATCTATAAAGGCACCAAGAAAAACAAATGCTTTTTTTTTTGTTAATATTTGAATGTCGAAAAAAAGTAATTTAAACCCATGTCGCTCTTCGATTAAAGTTTAGAGTTTTTGGTGAAAATTTTCAAAAAAAAACAAACATTGATCGAAGAACGCCAAAGGTTAAAATAATCGGATGTTTTTTTTTTTTTTTTTTTTTTTTTCTCATTCATTTATTTTATTGAATCTTCACTAAAATTATGTGAACTAACAATAAGTATTCAAATCTTAAAACTAATATAACTTAATATTAAGTCCAGCCAGTGCCAGACAAAATTTCATTTGCTCATAAATTATCCAATGTTTTCAAAAGCATCATCCTTCACTTTAGTGTGCCAAGTCAGCAGTGGCCCTCCTTCTAAGTCGTTGGTGACCACGATTATTCAGTAGATTGCGTGCTAAATTGTTTGGATGTGATTCCAGTTTTCGTAAGTAGTTTTGGGTATGTTTCACAATTTCATCTTTAACAAGGGAAACATTTAGATCTCTGTGTATGTTCAAGTTTCTAACATACCAGGGGGCATCAGTAATCATTCGCAAAATGTTGTTCTGTTTTCTTTGTATTTTTTCCACATTAGACGCAGAGGCAGTGCCCCATAACTGAATACCATAGCACCATATAGGTTTTATAATCGAGCTGTAGATCAATAGTTTACAGTCTAACTTAAGTTTCGAGTTTCTCCCAATTAGCCAATTAACTGCAATAGTTTTCAATTTCATTTGGGTTAATTTTGCATCTATATGGTCTTTCCACGTAAGACGACGATCCAGATGAATTCCGAGGTACTTAACCGTTGTATGTTGAGGTACAATGTGATTATTAATCCGAATTTGGGGACAAGTTTCTCGTCTTAACGTGAACGTTATGTGGATCCATTTCTGCTCATTCACTTTAATCTTCCACTTATTTAACCAGTATTCTAATTCAAGAATGTGACTTTGCAAAATTCGAGTTGCTTCAAGTGGATTGTTATGGGAGCTTAAAATAGCTGTATCATCTGCAAATGTGGAGGTATGCGTGTTTCGATTAGTTGGCATATCAGAGGTGTACAAAATATACAAAAGCGGTCCCAAAATACTACCTTGTGGAACTCCAGCTTGTATGATTTGCGGGGTACTGACAAAATCGTTTTCCTTCACTGTAAACTTACGATCTGTTATGTAATTTTCGAGTAACTTATGTGTATTTGGTGGTAACATATTTTTTAACTTATAGAGCAAACCCTCATGCCAAACCTTATCGAACGCCTGTGAGACATCAATAAAAAGTGCGGAACAATATTTTTTTTCTTCATAGGCTCTTCTAATTTCACCTACCAGTCTATGAACTTGCTCAATTGTGCCATGTTTCTTTCTGAATCCAAACTGGTGATCGGGGATAAAGTTGTTCTGAGCGATATGAGTTGTTAATCTGTTCAGTAACAGTTTTTCAAAAAGTTTTGATAAATTGGATAACAGACTGATAGGCCTATATGATTCCACTTTTGTGTGATCTTTGCCTGGCTTGGGTATCATTTTAACGAGAGAAATTTTCCATTCTGGGGGATAATGTTGTAGGCGTAATATAGCATTAAAAATAAAAAGAATTATTCTTAATGCTATTCGGGGTAACTCCAAAAGCATTTTATTACTGATCTTATCAATACCAAATGCCTTTTTGGGGTTTAATTCACAAACTGCCTTTTCGACCTCTCGCATCTCAAACCTAACGGGTACTGCTATGCGCTGGGGTAAAATTAGTGGCAACTCTACTATAACACTTGATTCATTTGGTGTGAATACATTTTTCAAGTGCTCAACAAACAGATTTCCTTTTTCAGTATCATTTCTAGCCCAACCTCCATTTGCTTTGCGCAAAGGAGGCTTACATAAGACAGGTCTTTTTAAATTTTTTGTAGCACGCCATAACGAGTAGTCGGTTTTTGATGTAGGCTCCAGATTTTCAAGAAATCTATTTAGTGCAGCCGTTCTCTGAGATTCTAACAATCTTCGTAAGTTGTTCGTGCATTCCTTAAGTTGTGCTTTTAAACGTGGAGATCTGTGCAGTTGCCACTCTCTACGAACTCTCCGTTTTTCAATTAAGAGTCGTTCGACATCAGCAGAAGAAAATACATTCTGTCTGGATTGTCGGGGGGGTTTAGTAGCAAGTTGAGCAGCTAGTTTGAGATTAGATTCGAAATTCTTGAGCGAGAGGTCAATTTCCTCTGGTGTTCTTAGCAATATGTTTTCCGAGCAATGAGTACTGAGAAACTTTTTATATTTTAGCCAATTTGTTCCTTTGCCTGTCAGTGCTAAGTCACCAGTGGGCGATACAATTTCTCGGGGGTTAAATAGAGTAACAATAGTGGGTGTGTGGTCTGAAGAGAGTTCCAATGAAGATTCTACACTTACAAAATTTCTCCTTATATTCCTAGTCACTCCAAAGTCGATAAGATCAGGAATCTTATTACGATCTGAAGGCCAGTATGTCGGTTCTCCACTTGAGACCACATCCAGACCCATTTTAGAAATTGTATCAAACAACACACGACCTCTCGGGGTAATGAGGCGTGACCCCCAGAATGTATGCTTAGCATTGTAGTCGCCAGCAGCCAGAAAGCGTGAACCTAGAGATTCGAAGAAAGTTCTATACTGATTATCAGTAATTTTAAATCTGGGGGGAGCATAAATAGACGAAATCACAAGGTTCATATCAAACTCGTTTACGCATAAAGTAGTGGCTTGAAGATAATCTTCACAAAGATCACACATAAGATTATGTTTTAGTCGAGTTTTAATTAAGATGCCTGAGCCTCCACATGACCTGCCTCTGGGGTCTTTTGTATCATACAATGTGTAACCATCTAAAGCGAATAGACTGCGAGGAGTTAAATGGGTCTCAGAAACAAGCATTATATCAATTTGCTTGTTTCTGAGAAAATAATCGAGTTCTTCTTTATGCTGGCGTATGCCGTTTGCGTTCCAGTAACATATTTTCAAACTGTTCATGGCTTACTTAATGCAGCCTCTAATATCAAAGACTGCATTCTTAGTATTTCCTGCATCATATTACCCATCATATTGGTGAAATTAGTCATTGACTGTACTAACGTGTTAATTGTGGCCTCGAGCCTACTAAAATTAAAACTCTGATCCTGGGTATGATCATGCGTGCTTCCTTCATTTGAATTCGATCGGTTTTCCGGGATCACTCTTGTGTTTCTCGGGGTATTTTGAACAACAGGCCGTCCCCTTAAAACGGAGGCAAAAGAGTAAGCATTTTGATTGAAATTTGGGGCGTTAATGGATACGTGTGGTAGATCAGAGGTTTCCTGAGCATTTTGAGTTTCTCTCCGGGGAGCCTGATTCCTATTTGTGAAATATCGTTTCTCAAATGAATATGCGGGACAACCTCTGTAATTAGCAGTGTGATTATCACCACAATTACTACACTTCTTTAAACTTGAGTCCGTTTTAGACTTTGTGCATTCTTTCGAGCTATGCAAATCGCCACAGATAACGCAAACGGCAGGGTGCTTACAGTAAGCCTTGGTGTGCCCAAACTCTTGACAATTAATACACTGAACGGGACCTTTCCTCTTATGTGGCTCTTCTACAATTACTCTACGATAAAGCAAGTACCGTAAGTTATAAATAGGGTGGATTTCGCCTTTTTTCAACTTAAGGTCATTTGGCTCCAACTCAACACGAAATAATGGTTGGGGGAATTTTTCCTTATTTCTGATGTTAGCAACGGACTTGGCCTTAAAACCTTTGTCTATTAGTGCTCTCTGAATTTCAGACGGTTCAACACTAGAGTCAACGCCTTTAATAACTACTTGCATACCCTTTGTACTTTTCAACTGATAAGTGAAAAAACTTTTCTTTTGCCCCTCGAAATAAGAATTCAACTTACGGAAGTTTTCCTCACTATAAATTTGAATTTTAGTTTCACGGATATTACCCTTTTTTATTGGAACAACGTGAAATGATTGTTCACCAATAACCGAAACAATGCTTGAAACGAGAGTATTCGAGCATTCCTCTCTAAGAAAAATTGGGGGTGGTTTAGAGGTCTTACCTTGTGGTTCCGGATCATTAGACTCGCTATCTAATATAGAGAATCGATTACCTGTACTTGGATCGGCCTCATGCTCTCTTACTTGTTTAGCTGGTCGTGGGGTCCTCGATGACCTTGGGCTTCGCTTCCTCTTCAAGATGGTAATATATCTATCAAGGCCTGTTTGAACGGGTTTAGGTGTTAAATTTACACGTGAAGATTGCTCCGAGTTTACATCTTCGTTGGTAATACTTGGTGATATTATTGGGTTAAAATTAAAACCATTTGTAAGAGGCGTGCTAAGAGTAGGTGTATTAATTTCGTGACCACCGACTGTATTCGGGTTAACAATACACTCATTTACAGCTCTGCTGTCTAAGTTTAAGCTACTCACTGGAAAGCAAGTACATTTATTCTCACTAGTTTTGTTGTTGGCTTTATTTTGATTTTTTTGCGCGCTAGTAGAAGGTTGGGTAGATAAAGGGAAACATTTGCATGTACTTGTTTTAAGGGAGAGGTAATTCTTGTTATAAAGGGGATCGTATAAATTTCCTTTTATTGGGTTTTCGTTTTTTCTTTTTTCTGCACTCATCGTAATGTACGCATTACGACCGTTTAAACTAGGGATGCCAAACGGGAAATCCCGAATCCCGAAATCCCGGGATTTTTCGGGATTGAGAAATCCCGAATCCCGGGATTTATTTTTTTCAATCCCGGGATTTTTCGGGATTGAGAAATCCCGAAAAATCCCGGGATTTCGGGATTTTTTTGTCAAATATTGTAATCAAAATTGACTATTTCTTCAGTGTTTGTTGTCCGATGGTAACAAAATGGATATTGTTTGAAAGGTGTTTGAAATATCTTTCAAATGAGGCATGTTGGGCTTAATTCTCTTATTCTTTTGGAGTACAATTTAATTTTCAGGTTGTATTACTTAATATACAGAAGTGTGAAGCATATTTTCCTTTTTTCGAATTTAAAAATTGTCGGAGTCAGAATTGATGCCTTTTATGGTCAATATTGTTCCTGCAGGGAAATGTATTCAAAATCGGAAAATTCCGAACAAAGTAAAACATTTTTTTACTTTGTTTGAAACTTTCACATTTTCTTGTCTAAAAAGGAGCCCTACAGGTCCAATATTTTAAGAAACAGTTAAATTTTGCCGAGATTTTAATTTATAAGGGATCATTAAGTAATCCATCTGTAAAGTTTATTTTTAACAGTTTTAGTTCGTAAATGAGTTAAAGCGGATGAGGGAAAAATTTCCTCCTTGAAAAACCAAAACAGCCTCTGAAAACCCAAATTTGTTTACCAATTTGTACTTTTGTTAAGCAAATGACACATTTTTAAGTTTCACCTAGCCAGAAAATGCAATTTTTCTCGTCCCGCCCCTTTTTGTGGGCGTGAATATAAAAATAATAATAAAATTCTGTTACTTAAGCGTAATAAATGTATTTGTAAACATTTATCGCAAAGGAAAGAAAACCGTTAAAATGCGATTCGCCTACCAATAGGACAATTTTAACAAATTTTGTATTGGCAGAGGACGTTGGGGACACCTTCCCCTCGAGAGGAATTGTAAAAAATTTACTAACACAATTTTATCATTATTAAAACAAATATTTTATATCCACGTCTAAAAAAGAGGCCGACCGAAAAAAAAAAGTATTTTCTAATCATTTGAATTCGACTGCATCGCGTCTTTCACAGACGCAAATCGCTCGAGTCTATTCAAATCGGTCATAGCTCTTCCTAAATTTTCGGTTTTTCTGTGCTAAATATGTGAAACTTTACGAAAAAATATTCAATGGTTATGAATTAATTGAATATTTAATTATATAAAAAATTTATTAAAAATGTTACGTAAAAAACCTTAATTTTAATAAATCCCGAAATCCCGAAAAATCCCGAAATCCCGAAAAATCCCGGGATCCCGAAAAATCCCGAAATACCGAAAAATCCCGGGATCCCGGGATTGGAATTTTAAAATCCCGAATCCCGGGATTTGTAAATGTCAATCCCGTTTGGCATCCCTAGTTTAAACTGAGCCGTCTCTCTTCGGGTTGAGAGTTTATAAAATCCATACAATATTATAACACAACACAACAACAACGTATTGCAAATAATAAACACAAGAATTGAAAATAAACAAATCAAAGAAAGAAAAAAAAAACACTGTATTTTGTTTGTAATTAATTTCTTTTTTGTTTTGTATTAAATATTTTTGTTTTATTAAACACAAATATTTTTTTTTAAACACTAGGGGTATTCTTTTGTAAAGCACTAAGCGTCCAAAATCGCTGTTTTTTTCAATTTTATTTAAAAAAATTTAATCTAGAATTTAATAATATTCTCGGAAAAATGCACAAAAAACACGTCTGTCTCTCTCGACAGTATGCACAGAATGTCAATAATCGGATGTGGCACAAATTAATTTTTAATGAAAGATCTCTAAAGACACCAAGGAAAACAAATGTTTGAAAGTTTTTTTTTTTTAATATTTGAATGTAGAAAAAAAAAGTAATTTTTTGCAATTTTCAAATAGCAATATCTCGAAAACCATTCGACCAATTAAAAAATAAATTATTTCCGTGTTCAGCTCATGAAAATTTAAAAATATGGTGTATCGTAAGATAAATTGTTTTTTTAATTTTTAAAAATCCAAAACTATAATCCAAAACAGATTAATTTAATCCATTTGGCCTCAAATTTGTAACAAAAAATTTGTAGGTCTAGTAGCAAAACAATTTGCCGAACACTTGAAAAAATCAGAAGTTAAAGAAAAAATGTCACCCTATTGATACATACTATTATGATGAGCTAGAAAAAAGAAATCTAACAAAAGGGATTAGAATTATTGTTTTTATGACACTTAAGCTAAGATATATTCTTAATGATGACAATATTGCAACAAATGTTAACGCTTTAATAGCTTATCATAATAATAAACAATTTTTATTAAACCCTTTGTCGTTTGAGGATTGGGTTTTCGGCTTAGAAAGACAGTTTTTTTTTTGGCGATTTTAACAAAATTTGTTTTATTTAATAGTCAATACATTATTATTAAAATGTTTTGTGTTTCCAGAAACGAAAAACAATTTTGAAAGTTAAAAAAAGCTTGTAAAAGCAGGGTAAGGTATGATTAATTGTAAAGCCTCTTCACAAAATATACGATAACAGGAGACATTTTAATCCGATTTTAATACTTTTTGTTGTGCTAAAAAGCTGAAAAGATTTTCTTTAATATAAATGATAATTAATGAAAAAAAAAACCTTTGGCTGTCCTTTATATAACGAGATTAAAAAGCTAACAAACCAACCCATTTCTCAATAATTAAAAAAAAATATATTTTCCAATTATTATTGTTTTTTTTTTTTTTTACATAAAAAATTATAATTTTCTATATGATAATTTTGAATGAAAAAAAAATATAAAAAAATTGTTAATAATCATAATACAAAAAAATATAAAAAATTATCTAGTCTCAACTCAATTTAACTTTATTCATTCATGAAAAAAAAAATTTAAAACCTATTAAAAAAAAAATAAAGAAAAAAAGAAAAACCTTCATCAAATTAAACAGATTGTAATGCAAATTATGTAAATTTTTATGTTTTGCAAAAAAAAAAAAAATACGACACAAAACAACATACTTTACTTTTACAAGATAATTATTATGGCCCACATGGATTGGACTAAATAACTCATACAGAAAACCGACATGTTTTAAATTTCTCATTTGTTTTTTTGTTTTCTTTTTTATTAAGAAAAATAAGAAAAACAAATTATAAAAATAAATATGTACAGAGTTTGTGAATTATTATTTTGGGTTTAACATCATTCTTTTACTTGAAAGGAAAAAAAGAAAATACAACAGTCTAGATTAAAATCACACTTTCAAAGAAAGAATAATTTTTGTTTTTAAGAAGGGAAGGTGTCCTTAGAAAAATGTTGGATAAGTTTAGATATGCAAATTAAAATTCTTTTGAAATGGTTAAAATTAAGCAACGAACATTCAATCCAACCCGATTTTTTAGGTCAATGGTTCTCAATAGGTGGGTCGAGACCCCCTAAATGGTCGCGGAAGAGTTTCAGGGGGGTCGCGAACAAATTTGTAAAAATCTTAAATTTTTGTAAATTTAAAACTGATTTTTTTAATTGTTGTGTTATAAAAATATACAAATCCTTTTATTAAAGAAAAATATTTTTTCTGACAGTTCGTGTTCTATTAACTTTTCGATGCTGATTCCGAATATGAGTTCCAAATTTTTCTAGTACGTTAGGTTTTTGAGGAAATTAAAGGCAAAGTTCACAAAATCGTATTCTTGTGCATTTCGAAGAGCTTTGTTTGTGAAATTTTCGGATGCGTCTTGGATCTGACCACTTCTTTCGATTTACTTTTTAATGCGGATTCCAAATCTGGATCCGAATAATGGATCTAGATTCGTGATCGAATAAAATTTCGATCAATACCAAACATTGGTACATAATTTTGAAAAAAGAACTAGAATTACTCCAAATTGGACTTTAAATGCCACTTGCTAAACATTTTTCATTTCTGATCAGGTTTAACTGGTGTTTATACCCTACACCACTCTGTGGTACAGGGTATAATGAGTTTGTGCGGATGTTTGTAACTACCCGAAATATTGGTCCTAGACCTAGCTTCAAGCATACCGATCGACTCAGAATTACTTTTTTAGTCGATTTAGCGATGTCCGTCCGTCTGTCCATCTATCGGTTTAAGCACGATACAAGTCGCAATTTTTCATCAATTGACTGGAAATTTGAAACTTAAGCATCTTTTGGTCCAAGGACGAAGCCTATTGAAATTGTAGAAAATCGGTCCATGTTAAGACCTAGCCCCCATACAAACGCCCCCATTGGATTCGGCTTAAATGACTCCGTATTAAAATAGATATCGCGTTTAAACTCGGCAGGTAATCAAATTTTATATGCACAAATCACCGTTCCAAATTTCAAAGGAATCGGGTCAGTCCTTCTGGTAGTCCCCATACAAACCACCCTCCGGATATTCACATAATTCCCTCATGTTTCGTAATTATGGAAATATTTGATAAAAATTGTATTTTTAGGTGTTAAACGTGTACTTCAGTAACCAAATCAAATCGGAATATAATTGGACCATTTTTGGACTTAGTCCCCCATATAAAAATTTCGACAGATATTCAGTTAAATTGGTTTATTGACAAAAAATAAACCAATTCCACTAAAATTTGATATGTGTGTGTTTTCTGCACTAAATTAAGATCTAACAAAAGACAGATACAGTCGGTCCATGTTTGGACTTGGGACCCATTTTCCGGAAAACACTGGTATAGGGTATATTACTTGTTTTTGTAAAGAAAAGTGTCTCCAAATCTGAGACTTCTTCTTAACGAAACATGTCTCAGAATCTAAAACTTTTTCCCACAGAAAAATTTTTTGATTCTAAGAACTATAAAATAAGTCTCATACTCAATAGCATTTTTGGGATGTTTTTCCTATAAAAAAGATCTCAGGTCCTTAGATTCTTAGATTTGTTTTGTATAGAAAAACTTTCAGATTCTGAGTTCTTCTTTCAATGGAAAAAGTCTAAGACTCTAAAACTTTTTCCTACAGACTGACAAAGAGATTCTGAGACACATTCCTATCGAAAGTCTCATATTCTGAGGCCTTTTTCTTATACAGAAAAAGTTTCAGACTATGGCACTTTTTCCTTAAGAAAAAGTCTCATATTTTGAGACCGTTTTGCTATAAAAAAAGTCTAAGATTCAAAGACCTTTTCCTATAGAAAACTCGCAAATTCTAAAACCTTCTTCCAATAGAATAGGTTACAACTTTTTCTGTTGAAAACAGTCTCAGATTTTGAAACCTTTCCCTTTGAAAATGTCTCAGATTCCACGACCTTTTCCTATAAAATAAGTCTGAAATTCAGAGGATCTGAGACCTTTTTCCTATAGAAAAAGATTCAGATTCTTAGGTCTTTTTCCTATCGAAAAATTCTCAGACTCTGCGACCTTTTTCCTGTCAACAAGTCTCAAATTCGTTTTTCCTACAGAAAAAGTCTCAGATTTTAAGACATTTTTCCTATAGATTCTGAGACATTTTCCTACATAAAAATTCTCAGATTCTGACACAGTTTTCCTAGAAAAAAAGTCTCAGATTCTGAGACTTTTTTCCCATAGAAAAATTCTCAGATTCTGAGACTATTTTCTAATTGAAAAATTCTCAGATTCTGAGACATTTTGCCTATAGAACAATTTCCCCTTCTTCCCTCCCCCTTGTACTCGCGCATGGATACACTCAGAATCACTTTTTTAATCGATTTAGCTATTTCCGTCCGTCTGTCCATGTAAACTTCTGCGCACGATACAGGTCTCACTTATTGTGCCCAAGGCAGAAGCCTATTGAAATTAGAAAAAAACGGTCCATGGTTAGACCTAGACCTCATACAAACTTCCCCTTTGAATTTAGCGCAAATGACTCTAATAACCGTATTATGATAGGTATCCATTCTAAACTATTGGTAGAAAATTTCCAAAAAAAAAACATAAAATTTTATCAAAAGGGCCACGCCACGAGTTAAAACGATCGCATTTGACTCAAATGAAAGACTGTCTCAAGCTCTATAAAATGGCCAGGGAACAGGCGTTGTTGGATTTTTTTTTTTTTTAATTTCTTAAACGAAAGAAAAATCTCAATTTTTTGGCAAATTTCAAATAGCGATATCTCGAAAACTATTCGACCGATTTAAACTTTATTGATATTCGTGTTCAGCGCATCAATATGATTTTCGCAAAACATACACAGAAAAAAATATGGGGAAAAACAATTTGAGTAATCACTTGTTTAAATTTAAAAAAAGTTTTGAGTAATTTTTTAATTGACGCAATTAAAAATTTACTCAAAAATTTAAAAACAAATTGAGTAAATAATTTAATAAGAATTTAATAGCTTTTTTAATTTTTTTTTGGAATTTTCTTAGTTTTTTTAATTCTCGTTTAGTTTATAGTTTTTTGTATATATACATGAAAGTTTGTAATCATATTTATAAAATTTTTTTATGTCTTTAAGACAAAAATATATTTGGTAAAGTTTGAAAAAACATGTTTTTTTTTCTTTGTAAAAAAATATGAAATTTTTTTAAACTTTGTTTTTTTTAGAGTAGAAACAGAATAAGCCCGGCACGACTTTTTCCATACAGTTTGGCAGATTAAACCGGTGGCCGGCGCCGATGTGAAATAAAACTTGTTCTGTTTTTAAAAGGTGGTGCTTCTTGTTCTGTTCCTGCACTTAATAGTGGCAAACATTTAATAAATTTTTATTAAAAATTTACTCAATACTATTAAATCGTTTACTGGTGGAAAATTGAGTAATTTTTTACTCAATAGTATTAAAAATTTACTCAAATTTTTTTTTTATTTCTTTCTGTGTATTTAAAAAAAAAAAAACTTTGTTCGCTGGACGCCACGGGTTTATTTAATCCGATTTGCCTTAAATTTGTACCACATAAGTTTTTGGGCTAGTAGAATAAAAATTTTCCGGGCGTTCAAAATCGGAAGAAAAACTTTTTTCTCAATTTTGAGATTGCTAATACAGACATTGCAGATAGCACTATTTGGAGTTCTAGACCGATATTTCGATAATTTACAAATTTTAAGAAAATCGAAATATACATCAAAGAACACCTCTCTGCTTAGCTAACTTTCCTTAGTAAATGACATATTGTGGTTTATGGCGGAACTGATGAAAAAAGATGAAATTTGTAAGATTTTAAAGAAAAACACATACAAGTCTGTAGCTACATACATATTTATATATATTAAATAAAACAAAATATGTATAGAATCTACCAAGACAACAACATATGTGACATTTAGGTTAAAGTTTATGTTTTAATGTTTAGTACATATTATTTTACAAAGTATAATATAAAAGGGGTTATTTACTTTTGTTTCGACACTCATAAAATAAAAACTTTTTTTTCTCCGTCTGGCATAGAATTTTTAATCTTTAAAAGAAAGTGTGTGTTGAAAATATAAGATTAAAGATGACACTTGTTTGTTGTTCTTTATTTAAGTTTATTTGTAAATCATTAAAATATAAAAAAAGTAAAAAAGTTAAATTTAACTTAAGCACATTCATTTAACTGCAATTTTATAGTAAACTAAAGGAGCTAAATTAAATATAGCAAAAATGGGAGATCATTGCAAAAAATTTTCAAAAAATCATTTTTATATGAATTTTTGTAAGAAAAACTTAAGCTGCTATTAAATAGTTAACTAAAGAAGCAAAATTAAATAAAGCAAAAATTTAAGATCATCGCTAAAATTTTTTTTAAAAATCCATTTTTATTATAATTTTTCTAGGAAAACCTTTAATTGAAGTTTATTAGTTAACTATAAGTTCTAGAGCAAGAACAATTTATTAGTTAACTACAGAAGCTAAATCAAATATAGAAAAAATTGGAGATCATCGCTAAAAATTTTCAAAAAGTAATTTTCATATGAATTTTTCTAAGAAAAACTAAAATTGCGATTAAGTAGTTAACTAAAGGAGCCGAACCAAATATAGCAAAAATTGGAGATCATCGCTTAAATTTTTCAAAAATCCATTTTTATTAGAATTTTTTTAAGAAAAACTTTAATTGCGGTTTATTAATTAACTAAAGGTGCTACACTCAAAAAAAAAACGTGGGTATTCATAACTAAAAATTTAACTAAAGTACTAATTTTTTAGTCCAAAATTATCTAGTGCAGGCGTTGGTAACACCGCTCAACAGTCATTTTCCGGTTTGAATTCTGGTGATCAATTTTAGTAGACTTTGATCTCCTGATTCCAAATCTGTACTCCAAATCTTCCCATCACGTCCAGATTTTTAGTTATTCACGGTTAAAAATGCGAAAAATGACGATTTTTGCATTATTTGAAAGCCTGCACAGCAGCCATTGAGTGGAATACAAATCTGGTATAAAGCGCAAAAGTATAATTTGTCTTTGGTCTCCAACATAGAAAACAATTTTTTTCTAATTATTGCGTTTCGTTGGGTTACAATTGCGTTTTAAAATGACTCTGTTAAAATTATCATTTTTGTAAAAAAGATAAGGTAGGTACCTTAGTTTTTTCTGATATTTTTCAAAGAAAAACTAAAAAAAAGAATTATTTTACAAATTTAAGTTTTCTGTGTTATTTTTTGTATAAACCGGAAAATATCTTTAATGGGTTTAAAAGTCTATAAGAAAGAATGGGATTTTGTCTAAATTTTGAGCTCATCAGACTAAAGATTGATCATCTGGTTTTTGTTTTAGAGCCTTTTAAAAATGGTGCTTTTTCAAATTTTTTTCACATTGTTTTTAAAAAATACATGTTTGGCCAATAATAGTGCAACAACTTCAAATTTTTTTGATCATATATTTGAGATCATAGTTCAATTCTACTATAACGCTTTATATCAGATTATTTATTCCACCCAGTGACTGCTGTGCAGGCTTTCAAAAACGGCAAAAATCGAGTTTTTACGCATTTTCAACCGCGAATAATTAAAATTCTAGACGTGATGGGAAAATTTGGAGCACAGATTTGAAATCAGCGAGTCAAAATCTTTTAAAATTTTATATGAAACTTCAAACCGGAGCTAAAAACCTTCGATTAGCGGCGCAAAAGCAAAAAAAGCACTGATCCAAAAATCCATTTTCAATAATAGGCAAAAATTTCCAAAATCGAAAATATTTTGAATCAAAATGTATTTGAGTGCTTAAACAATTATCGTAAAAATTGTTTTTTTTTTGTTTTCTTACAAAAAAAAATATAGAAAAAACATACTTTTGTAGATTCTCCAGCTACTTTTTCAGCTACTTCCTGGTTTAAAATAAGCAACTTATTTGCTCCATTTGTTTAATTTCAAATGTGACAAGTTTTTTTTAATATTTTTATATATAAAATATTTAAAATTTTATTTTTATTTTCACATCTTATATATTTTCGCACTTATATTATAAATTATTTTTAACTTTATTAATATATATTTAGCACATTTACTAAAATTGAATTTAATTAAATATTGTATAATACAATTCAAAAATTTCACTATTTTCAAAGCCACTTCTAAACTCAGTCACAGACAAGCACAAATTAAACTTATTAAATTCTAATTAAGATCATTTAATATTATTAAAAAAAAAAAAGATAAATAAATAATAAAAATAACACAAAAATTATAAACAAAAATACAAAAACTCCAAATCTGTCAAATTAAAAACAGCGTTTAAAAATAAAACAACGAAATGACAAAAAATTTTAGAAAAAAAGAGTTGAAAAAACGAAATTAAATTAACACTTGTTGTTACGGTTTAAAGCAAATATTTGTACATGATTTTTTTTAAATATTTTTTGCGTATTTAAATATTTTAGCTGTTACACCGTCCGACAGCCAATATTAAACATGAACCGGATATTATACGTCTGAAAGTAGAGATGAAATGGAGTAAAACTGCATTTACAGTTTTTTTAAGAAAAAGTCTCAGATTCTGAGACATTTTTCTTATAAAAAAAGTCTCAGATTCTGAGACATTTTTCTTATAGAAAAAGTCTCAGATTCTGAGACATTTTTCTTATAGAAAAAGTCTCAGATTCTGAGACATTTTTCTAATAGAAAAAGTCTCAGATTCTGAGACATTTTTCTAATAGAAAAAGTCTCAGATTCTGAGACATTTTTCTAATAGAAAAAGTCTCAGATTCTGAGACATTTTTCTAATAGAAAAAGTCTCAGATTCTGAGACATTTTTCTAATAGAAAAAGTCTCAGATTCTGAGACATTTTTCTTATAGAATTCTTATAGAAAAAGTCTCAGATTCTGAGACATTTTTCTTATAGAAAAAAGTCTCAGATTCTGAGACATTTTTCTTATAGAAAAAAGTCTCAGATTCAGAGACATTTTTCTTATAGAAAAAAGTCTCAGATTCAGAGACATTTTTCTTATAGAAAAAAGTCTCAGATTCTGAGACATTTTTCTTATAGAAAAAAGTCTCAGATTCTGAGACATTTTTCTTATAGAAAAAAGTCTCAGATTCTGAGACATTTTTCTTATAGAAAAAGTCTCAGATTCTGAGACATTTTTCTTATAGAAAAAGTCTCAAATTCTGAGACATTTTTCTTATAGAAAAAGTCTCAGATTCTGAGACATTTTTCTTATAGAAAAAGTCTCAGATTCTGAGACATTTTTCTTATAGAAAAAGTCTCAGATTCTGAGACATTTTTCTTATAGAAAAAGTCTCAGATTCTGAGACAATTTTCTTATAGAAAAAGTCTCAGATTCTGAGACATTTTTCTTATAGAAAAAAGTCTCAGATTTTTCTTATAGAAAAAAGTCTCAGATTCTGAGACATTTTTCTTATAGAAAAAAGTCTCAGATTCTGAGACATTTTTCTTATAGAAAAAAGTCTCAGATTTTTCTTATAGAAAAAAGTCTCAGATTCTGAGACATTTTTCTTATAGAAAAAAGTCACAGATTCTGAGACATTTTTCTTATAGAAAAAAGTCTCAGATTCTGAGACATTTTTCTTATAGAAAAAAGTCTCAGATTCTGAGACATTTTTCTTATAGAAAAAAGTCTCAGATTCTGAGACATTTTTCTTATAGAAAAAAGTCTCAGATTCTGAGACATTTTTCTTATAGAAAAAAGTCTCAGATTCTGAGACATTTTTCTTATAGAAAAAAGTCTCAGATTCTGAGACATTTTTCTTATAGAAAAAAGTCTCAGATTCTGAGACATTTTTCTTATAGAAAAAAGTCTCAGATTCTGAGACACTTTTCTTATAGAAAAAAGTCTCAGATTCTGAGACATTTTTCTTATAGAAAAAAGTCTCAGATTCTGAGACATTTTTCTTATAGAAAAAGTCTCAGATTCTGAGACATTTTTCTTATAGAAAAAAGTCTCAGATTCTGAGACATTTTTCTTATAGAAAAAAGTCTCAGATTCTGAGACATTTTTCTTATAGAAAAAAGTCTCAGATTCTGAGACATTTTTCTTATAGAAAAAAGTCTCAGATTCTGAGACATTTTTCTTATAGAAAAAAGTCTCAGATTCTGAGACATTTTTCTTATAGAAAAAAAGTCTTAGATTCTGAGACATTTTTCTTATAGAAAAAAGTCTCAGATTCTGAGACATTTTTCTTATAGAAAAAAGTCTCAGATTCTGAGACATTTTTCTTATAGAAAAAAGTCTCAGATTCTGAGACATTTTTCTTATAGAAAAAAGTCTCAGATTCTGAGACATTTTTCTAATAGAAAAAAGTCTTTGATTCTGAGAATTTTTTTTATGGAAAAAGTCTCAGATTTTGAGAAATATTTCTTATAGAAAAAGTTCCGCTTTAGAGTTTTTTTTTGTTTTTTATGTTAAATCATTTAAATTTATTTTTCAATTATTATCTCAACCAAACAACATGTGGTTTCTAAAAGAAATTCTTTTAATAACTGCAGACAACCAACAAAAAAAATTCTCTATCACAAATTAAACCATAAAAATTTTCATTTTAAAATAAAGTTTTCTTTTTTTTTTTATTAAAAGTAATTTGAAAATCCACAATTCAATATAGTACGTTTTAAGATCCTTTTTGTGTTCATCTCAATTTGTTATTTTTTTTTTTCATTTCATTTTAAACTTGTTATTGTAAAAGTTTTGGTTTTTTTTAACAATTTACAAACAATTCTATAAAAAAGTTTTTCTGTAAAAAAAAAAAAAACTATTGTTTGTTAAGAAAATGAAAGAAACCAAATTATATTTACGTGATTCAAATATTTTGGAATTTATTTTTTTTAGCAACAGCTGAGTTCTGGCATTCAAACAGTTTTAAAAAGATTAGCAGTCAAATGTAGACATGTGCTGGGAAGGAAATTGGAATGTTTTCTTTTTTAAACTTGTAGTATTGGAAAGTTAAAGACAATCTTTGTTGTCATTTTTGTTAATGGAAAAAAAAAAAAAGAAAAAAAAAAGTGGCCGGATTTTTGATAAATTGACTTTTTAAAAAAATGGAAAATTTCAGAACGGGTTCTGAAAATTTTCCAAAAAAAAAAAAATTAATCGATAGCCCATACAAAACTATATAAGAACGTAAATTTTTGACATTGTGGTGCATTCCGTTTTAATGTGATAAATATTTAATCAAGGCAACTCGCCACAAATTTTACCATTTTTCCAATATTTGACCACGCCTCCTAAGCCCAGTTTTCGAAAATTTGAAAAACCAAAAACGCAATTTTCTTAGTTACATATAGGGCTATCCAAACAACCTATTCAGAAATTTACGGGACACATGTTTTTCTGTAGCGGGACATTTGGTGTGGAATGCCTCATATACCTACGCCCTATCTCCATTCCCTAAGTAGGCTCCCATACAAATAACAGTTGGAGCAAATTCTATAAAAATTTAAATTTGAATGGAAGCCTACTTAGGGAGTGGAGGTATGTTTTAAAAAAATGTTGTAGGGTAAAAATAAATGGGGGTCGGACTCAATAACCACCCCTCTCAGACGAACCATTGGACCGGTAGAAGCTGATTAAGTAAAACAAATTTACAAAAAATAAAAAAAAATGTGTGGGGACCGCCTTAACAGTTAAAGATAGAGGGTAGGTGTGTTCAGAAAAAATGTTTGGACTAAAAAAATATTGTTTGGTCGGTCATACATTTTGTTGCTCTAAGGGCACTTTTAGGGCAGTTAGAGCGGTTGGAGCAGATTTTAAAAAATGTCGTTTTGTGTGGGAGCCCCCTTAGAAATTGGAGATAGGGTATTAGTTTGTTCCAAAGAAATGTTAAGACGCAAAAATTAATAGGGGTCGGTCTTATAAAGGACCCCTCTATGACGCACCATTGCAGTAGAAATGATTTTAAGACTGGAAAATTACAATAATTTTTTTTTTTCAAAAAATTAAAAAAAATAGAAATAATCGTTATCCCACGATCCTCCTGTGCAGAAAATTTGTAGAATCGATAGAAGTTTTACACAAAAAAATTTCAAAAAAATCGAAGATTACAAACATTTTCAAAAATCAGAATTAAGTTTTAAAACTTAAAAATCGCATACTAGAGCGCTTTTAAGAATTTTTTGGGATTTTCTTTTAAAAAGGACGTAAAAAAACAAAAATTTTGAAAAAAAAAAATTAAGTTTGGACTATTATTGAAGAAGTTATGAGGAAAAAAAGTTTGAGTAAAGAAACAAACTACCAATTTTTAAATATTCGATATCTTTTGAACTGGTCATCAAAAAAATCTGATAATTTACCACGAAGGAGTTTTTGAAGGCTACTAAAAACTGTAAACAAATTGGGAAAATTTAAAAAATAAAAATTTCAAAGTGTCCGATTTAACATGGAATGCCCCATATATATATTGGAGAAAATGAAAGGAAGTTGAAGTGAGAATTTAAATTTGAAATAGATTCACCTAACGACAAATATTCCTTATAAGGGTTCAAGTTGCAAAAATGCAGAAGAAAAATTGAATTTCTAACAATTATAGAGATTTGTGGTATTCCCAATCGGTTTCAAACACTCCAGTTAGTGTTATCATCAGTAGGATTTTAAATGTCGGTTTGTCTTGTTAATGGAAATTGTTTTTATTGGGGTATTTTTGGAAATTTCAATTCGAAGGTGGTAAAAAGGGACAAAAAAATATGATTATATCTATTTAGATCAAATTTGATATTATTAGACATAATTAGATCCCAAAAATGAAACGGTAAATTTTATATAATTTGATATTGAAGATCATATAAGAGCTAATAAGATATAATTATATATTATTATGTATCTTATTAAATCTATTTTTTAATAATAGCAAATTAGATAATATTTGCCGTTCAATTTTTGGGATCTAATTATATCAAATTTGATTTAATAAGATATAAAAATATATTTTTGGATCCTCCAATTTTGGATTATTTTTTTTAGCCGGGCTGGGAATTTTTTCCACTATGAAAAATTTTCAAATTCCTATAGATCTACCCTATTTATAAATATTTGCATTGCTACGTTGTTTTCTACAGATTTTGTAATACAAATTAATTCATTTTACTACATATTTTCATTGATATCTTAATTTTTCTTTATAATAACTTATTTTAAAATTCTATGTTTGTAAGAATCTGTTTTGAATTTATTATAAATATTTGTATAAAATATAATTAATCGATGTCAACACAAAAATATGGCTAAGAATATAAAACACTTTAGAATTTTTTATAACTAACCCAGCAAAAAATGTGAAAACTCTTCACACAAAAAAAAAATAGCAACGAAATTTGTTGAAACAATTCAAATAGTAATTGAAAACAATTTAATTCTAAAATCTTTCGAACAGTAATACAATTTTTTTTTTTATACCCTCCAACCACAGTATGGGGGTATACTCACTTTGTCATTCCGTTTGTAACGCATCGAAATATCGGGGACCCCATAAAGGGTATATATTATTGATCCATGATCGATTTTAGGACATTCTATGAATGTCTGTCTGTAGATAACACAATGCAGTCCAAAATAAAACAGCTAGACTCCTGAAGTGTGACACAAATATGTCTTATGTTCATAGGCAGGTTAAGTTCTTGAATGGGCAAAATCGGCCCAGGGGGAAAAAAGTTCGCCCTTGAAGAACTGAACCAACCTCTGAAAAAACACTTTTTTCCATGTTTTTTTTTGGTATATTTATCGCGATGGGAAGGTGCTCTCAATTTCCAAGATAATTGTATAAAAAAAATCTAGTAGGTTAGGTTAGGTTAGGGTGGCGGTGCCAGATGGGCACTCCGCATAGACCAGTTGGTCCATAGCGATACCACAAAACTCTTTCCGCTTATCGATGTAAACTAAATACATTGACCTTCATCGCGAACTGTTTCAAACTCTTCAGGTCTATCCTCGTAATTTCCTCCAAAGTCTCGAACTGTGAACTTCCCATAATTGATAGTCGAGTTCGTGCCAAAGCCGGGCAGTGACACAGGATGTGTTCAATGGTCTCCTCGACGTCTGGTGTCTCGCACCTTTTACAGCTTGCGTCCGTAATAAGATTCATGTTCTTGGCATGTTTTCCGACAAGACAGTGTCCCGTTATTAGACCTGTCAACATACGACATTCTATTCTCGTAAGTGTTAGTAAGAATTTTGTTCTTCCTAAATCATAGCGTGGCCATAAAATTCTGCTTATACGACTTGTCCTAAGTTCCTTCCATCTTCGATTTGCCTTGGCGACAGTAAGGGTATTTCGTTTTAGTTTGTAATGCTGGAGTGGCGGTGAAAGCATTATGGTGGTACCTATGCCATCTGCTCCAAGTTTCGCGAGTTCATCTGCTTTCTCGTTTCCTTCTATTCCTTCGTGCCCTGGTACCCATAATAAGGTAACTTCATTATTCAAGCAAAGTTGTTTTAAATTCTCGTAACACTTTAAAACCGTTTTCGATTTAATTTGGTAGCTCAAGAGTGCTTTTAGAGCAGCTTGACTATCCACGTAGAAATTAAGGGTTGCACCTTTTTCCTTTGCCATAAATTCCACAGCTTTTGATATAGCAGCTATCTCAGCCTGAAAGATACTCGAGTCTGCGGGTAATTTAAAAGATAAGTGTTGGTCTAGTTCCAATATTGTGAAACCAGCTCCCACACCATGCGATTGCTTCGATCCATCAGTAAAGATATTTATTGAGTTCGCAGGAGGGCCCTGCCAGATCGACCAGAATTCTCGATCCGGAAATCTAACTTCATATTTCCGGTCGAAAACTAGTTTGGGCACTGTGTAATCAGAGTCAATACGGTCCATATTAACAACCCAGAGCTCATGCATGGATCCCAATGGCTACAAATGACACTGCGGTGATTCTTAAGATGATAAAAGTCTGCAATCCTGACCTTCCAACTCAGAATTGGCAAATTGCCAGATTGGGTGAGATGGAGGGCGCTCGTCGTCAAGCAGTGGTCTTGGTTAATGAGGAATCGCTTCCGCTTTTAGCCAGGACTGACGGCATTATTAGATTTGGATTTTTTCATATAAGAGTCAATGTCTACAAGGGCGACCAGAAGACTATTTTGGACGCAGACAAGCCAGTGGCAGAGTCGGCTGGGGATGAGAATCTGGAAAAGGTTGATATTCAGCTGGCCGATTCTAGGCTGATGGGAGATGCATCTGGCATTTTTGAAACCGAGTCTGGTAACGAATGCGACCTCTGTGATGGCATGGAGGATAAAGCCGATGCCACGATGGGTGACATTCAGGACGAGGCCCATGCAGTGAGGAATTCGGAGAGTTCTGTTGCCTCCGATTCAGAACAGATGGGATATATATCTGGCTTATTCGAAACCGAATCTGGGGACGAATGCGACCTCTATGATAACACGGAGGATGAAGCCAATAACACGGTGGTGGAAAGGATGGTGGAAAAAAAGCAAGATGTTGCGGTTCCTACAAATAAACCTCCATCACTGTAAGGCAGCCTCAGCTGCACTCTTGCTGCGCCTGACGGCAGGAGCAGTTGACTTGGTTTTTATCCAAGAGCCCTGGGTGCGGGGTGGCAGGGTTTGCGGATTGAAGACCCCTGGGTTTAAGTTGGTGGTTGCCAAAGGAGAGGGCTCACCAAGAGCCTGCATCTTGGCAAAAAATGGCTTAAATATATTCTTTTTATCAACTTTTAGTGATATGGATGTTACAGCGGCTAGCTTAGAGCTTCATGGGAAGTCTATTTGGCTCGCCTCTGCGTATTTTCCTAATCCGGGGTCAATACCCCCGGAGAAGGTTGTCGGTCTAATTCGGGAGTCTGAATCTAGGGGACACCAGTTAGTAGTGTGTTGTGATGCTAATGCACATCATTCGATATGGGGAAGTACAGACACAAATGATAGAGGCGAATCACTTTTGGAGTTTTTGTTAAGCACTAACCTCTATATTTGTAACAAGGGTGGTGAACCAACTTTCGTTACAAGTACGCGGCAAGAGGTTCTTGACGTAACACTTGTATCAGATACATTGTCTGATAGAATTGATGACTGGAGAGTTTTGGAAGAGCATTCTTTCTCAGATCATCGCTACATTGGGTTTTTACTCAGGGAGCGTGCCCCGGTTGAGACAGTCTCTAGAAATCTGAGGAGAACAAACTGGGTGAAATATAGGGAGACTTTTTCTTTGCTTTTGGATGAAGTACCCTTATCTAAACCACATAGTTTGGCGCAAATTGACTGTCTGGTTGACCATATAACAAATGTTTGTAATAGGTGCCTGGATGCGTCTTGCCCTTCTGCAAAGCCTAGAGGGAAAAAAAAGCCACCTTGGTGGTCAAATGAGTTGCAGACGAGCAGAGATTCCTGCAGAAAGCTCTTTAATAAGGCTAAATTTTCCAGAGCGGACGAGGACTGGTCTGCATACAGGCTGCAACTTAAGAGTTATAAAAAGATGATCAGAAATGCAAAATGTGATTCTTGGAAAAACTTCTGTGGAAACATAGAAGACGTTTCTGAGGCATCCAGGCTGCGCAAGGTTCTGGCTTCTTCTCCTTGCACCCTGGGATACCTGAAAGATCCTAATGGGGTGTGGTCTTCCTCCAGTGGAGAGTCGCTGGATCTCCTTTTAAACACGCATTTTCCGGGCAATTCCATGACGCCGTTTCAAGCTTTGGAACGTTCTGACGCCCAAGCATCTGAAATTGCTTCGGAAATAATAAATATGCCAACATTAATCTGGGCGATAAAAAGCTTCAGGCCCTATAAATCCCCGGGACCTGATGGTATAATCCCGGCTGAGTTGCAGCAAGTGTCGGACTATATAGCCCCGTTGCTGTATAATCTATACACAGCATGCATCAACTGGTCGTACATTCCTTTAAAATGGAGGGATACCAGAGTCGTATTTATCCCGAAGGCTGGGAAAAGTTCCCACACAGCTCCGAAGGATTTCAGACCCATTAGTCTGTCTTCTTTTTTGTTAAAGACAATGGAACGAATGATAGACTCATATTTGCGTAGAGTGATTGACCCGAGGTTGCTTTCGACAAAGCAACATGCATACAGCAAGGGACGATCAACGGAAACAGCTCTTCATGAGCTCGTTGGTACCATCGAGAGATCGCTTTCGGTAAAGGAGTACACTTTGGTGGCCTTTCTTGATATTGAGGGGGCTTTTAATAATGTCATCCCAGAATCGATAATATTGGCATTGTCTGGTCTGGGAGTAAAGCGTGAAATCGTTTTAATGGTGGAAAGCCTACTTGCCAGTAGACGTATAACGTCTGAATTGGGAGCGTCCGTCATATCTCGATTTGTCAATAGGGGCACACCACAAGGAGGTGTTCTTTCGCCGCTTCTTTGGAACCTGGCACTGAATTCAATGCTACTATCTCTAGAAGCACGTGGTTGCCATGTTGTCGCATATGCTGACGATGTCGCGATAGCGGTAAAGGGGAAGCATCTGCCAACATTGCGGGACATTCTTCAGGGTTCTCTGAAAGATCTGTCTAAATGGGCAAGAGACTGTGGTCTAGGAGTTAATCCTAGTAAAACAGAGCTTGTTTTATTTACAAGGAAAAATAAGATTCCTGCTTTTGATCCTATTTCTCTGGACGGTACTGAAATCACCTTCTCAGATGGAGCCAAGTATCTTGGAGTATTTCTAGATAGGAAGCTGAATTTCAGGCGTAATATTGAGGAACGGGTGAGAAAAGCAACGATTGCTTTGTATTCCTGTAAAAGGGCCATTGGAAAACGATGGGGTTTTAGCCCTCAAGTCGTTCATTGGATCTATACAGCAGTGGTGCGTCCAATTTTGCTGTATGGAATCATTGTCTGGTGGCCTGCTTTAGAAACAAAATCGAACTGTGACTTTATCACGAAGGTACAGAGAATGGCGTCAATGTGCATCACTGGTGCTCTTCGTACTACACCTACGGCTGCATTAGAAATCCTCCTTCACCTGATACCCTTGGACATATTGGGTAGGCAGTATGCAGCTGCGTCGGCAATTCGACTTAATAGCACGCTGCAATGGAGGAGCAGCGATTGTGGCCATAGCGCGATCTTGAAAAAGATAACAATACCACAAAATGTGGATTGTGCTCCCTCTTTGAGCCTCTTTGAGCGCCACTTTACCACTATGATACCATCCAGGGAGTCTTGGATGGCGGATACTCCGGGAAGTGGAGCTACCATAAATTTTTACACAGATGGATCGAGGCTGCACGAACAAGTGGGCTTTGGGGTCTATTCGGAAGAGCTTGGATTGAGCCTGGCTCGTAGATTGCCAGATCATTGCAGTGTCTACCAGGCAGAGATGCTGGCAATAAAGGAAGTGGCTGACTGGTTGAGCTGCAATGTCTTGTCTACAACCGCAGTCAACATCTATACTGACAGTCAAGCCGCGGTCAAGTCCCTGGATTCAATGTTTCTGAAAACAAGATCTGCCCTTAACTGCCGCACGTCTTTAAATGAGATGGCCAAGCAGTTTAACATACGACTCATATGGGTCCCAGGGCACAGAGACATTCCAGGGAATTGCAAAGCCGATGAGCTTGCAAGACTAGGAACTACCTTACAGGTTCCAACAGAATTGGAATGTGTTGGTATGCCTCTAGAAACTTGCAAGCAAAACCTACGGCTTTGTTCTGCGACGGAGACTAATCAAAGATGGGCAAATGGATGGACGTGTGAGACAACACGACTGATTTGGCCTTCTCTTAATCAGGGGCGCACAAGTGAGCTGATATCGCTTCCAAGAGGAGAGATTTCAACGGTGGTTTCTATAATTACCGGACACTGTCTTATAGGGAAGCACGCAGAGCGGTTAAATGTGCCGTCGAATGACTTTTGCCGAAGTTGCATGGATGAAGAGGAGTTGGAAACTATCGAACACTTTATTTGCCATTGCCCGGCACTTTCTGGTCAGCGACTTGCTTCACTGGGATCTAGGGAGCTGTACGATCTTTCAGATTTGTCGGATGTCAAAATTCAACATCTAAGGAGTTTCATAAGAAGCTCAAACTGGTTTAACGACAGGGACTAGTAGGGAAACCTATTACGATCCCGTGGTATCACAATGGACCTCAGAGTCTACGTGTGTTGACGTAAAACGTCAGCAGCCACTTACAACCTAACCTAACCTATATTAACAATGTTACTGTGTCCAAAGTTGCGATATCTAGTAAATTCACGAGAATTTTAATTGCGTCAAAAAAACTGTAACTGTACAATTTTTTGTAGTAAAAAGCTTGTAAAATTACAAAATTATTGGTAAAAAGCTTGTAAAATTACTAGGAATTCTCGTAAAATAGGCGGTAGCAAAAAATCTAGTAAATTTTATTGTGTCAAAAAATTTGTAAATTTACAATTTTATTGGTAAAAACCTAGTAAAATAACATAATTATTGGTAAAAAGCTTGTAAAATTACTAGGAATTTTTGTCAAATAGGAGGTATGTTAGCAAAAAAAAAAAGTTACAAGTTTTTCTTGTAATTTTACAAGGGTTTTTTTTTTTGAGTGTAGAAAAATTAAAATTTTATTGGTAAAAAGCTTGTAAAATTACAAACAGTTTAGAACTTTTTAAAATTGCAAATTTACCACTATTTTAAAGCGACAAAACTTACAAGGAGATTTCGTGTTTTTACTAGATTTTGTGCTACCTCCTATTTTACGAGAATTTCTGGTTACGAGCTTTTTTGTAATTTTACAAGTTTTTTACCAATAAAATTGTCAATTTACAACTGTTTTGGTGCGATAATACTTACTAGGCTATTTGACTTAGCTATTTTTTTTTGTAAAATTACCTTAAAAATTTGTACATGTACGAAAAAAATTGTAAAATTACAAAGAAAATTTTAAATTTTGGTTGAAATTTTTTTGTTAAAAAACAAAGAAAACTGTTAAATATTGGTAAGGTGGGATTATGGGACTTTTTCTAGCAATTTGACAAGGTTTTTGTGTTGAGTGCATGATCATGACATTAGTGAGTCATTGGTTTAAATAAGGTTGTTAAAGATTTGTTGAATTTAAGGAGTTATTGGTCAAATTGAAATAATTCTTTATCTATTAAAATTTTAACAATTTTGTTGCCTACTTCAAGGATTTTTGTTTTTTTTTAAATTTTAGGCTTTAGAAATTTGCTTCATTATCCAATTCCTTTGCTTGGTTTTGATATTTTATGATTCATTTAAATTTTATAATATAAAAATATTTTCTTTGTAACATCTTCTATGAACTTATCTTACTACTTAAAGTTAGTTATACAAGTAGTACACAAACTTTATAATGAAATTCTATATCAACATTTATTTTTATCTTCATCACAATCAGTATAGACAATAACACTATGATTTGACTACACTCAAAATAAAGCTTCCAATCAGCAGAAAAATCTGCTGATAATACATCCCTTTTTTGAGACATATGAGAAAATCTCTCAAGACAGCAGAAAAATTTGCTGAGTTTATCTGAAAAGTCTGCGATTTTAGCAGAAAAATCTTCTGTTTTTAGATTAAAAATTTAAAATGTAGTTAATTTATGTAAAAAAGAATTAAAAAATATTTTGAGCATATTTTTTTTTTTTTTTTTCTAAAGTTATTTTTTTTAAAGACAAAATCGGCTGCAGCAAAAACTACTGAACCGATTTTGATGATTTTTTTTTCTTGACTTGAAGATTATTAAATTCTCAAGTACTTACCGTGGCCATTTTTTTGAAAAATATTGATTTTTGTTGAAATTATTCTAATATAGGCCGCTGTTCCAAAAAAAGTAATTCACATAAAAAATGTGAAAATGAAAATTTCCGAATTTTTTTGGTGTTCTGGATTTCACATCCGAATTTCTTTTTTGTTTTATTTCACATAAATAAATTTTGTTGAAAGTAAAACGAATGCACTTTTTTCCTTATAATTTTTTAAATTTTAATTATTCGATTTCAACTTCGAATGAAAACCTGATCAACAAAACACTAAACTTAATTTCATGTGATTCGGAAATTTTCATGTGAATTGAAATGTTGTGAAAGACAGAACAGAGGCCATAAACTTAAAAATTTTAAAAATTTACTTTTCTTCTTTCATAAAAAACATAATTAGGTCAAAATTTAAAAAAAAATCGACACGATAAATACTAGAGAATTTAATAATCTTCAAATCAAAAAAAAAAAATTCATTAAAATCCGTCCAGTACAACTGCAGTAAATCTTTACAAAAAAAAACTTAGAAAATTTTCTCGAAAACAGGATACCTAAATATTTCTGTAAAATTTGTTGTTTTCAAAAACTTATTGACAGAGAATTAAGTTAAAATATACATTTTAACAGAAAAATTTGCTAAACTGAAAAAACTGAACGTTGTTTCACAGATTTTTCAACAGAGTTTTTCAACAGATTTATTCTTTTGAGGGTACTGTTCATTATTAGAATTGTTCTTCTTCTCATCATCTTTATCTTATCATAGTTAGTCATCCTTAAAGTAAGTAAATGTCAGTAGTATCTGTTGAAGTATTAGCATTATTATCATTATTGAGTATCATCATCATCATCAGTCTCATTTCTATAATATCTTTTAACAATTTTATGATAAATACATTTTCATTTTGATTTGATGGATGCGTGAGTAAATACATTATGCAAGATGAAATTATTTTTTTTTGTTAATGTCAGGAAGATTTTATAAAATTTTCTATGGAAATAATCGTTGTGTTCTTCCTTGTTTTAAACTTTAAATGCTCAGATTTTTTTTTTGTATTTATTGATTTTGATATTTTTTGTGTCAATGGAAATTTTTTTTAATAGATGAATATGTATGAACAACTAGCATGTCCGCCCGGAATAAGATTTCTTGACCTGCACTTCGACCTGCCCTATTTTACCAAAATTATATTAGTTATACTAAAGTATAAGTAGTGTACATATTTAAATAAATAAAGGACATATATATATTATAGAAAATAATAACAAATAATGATAATATTGAGTTATTTGAGCTTAAATATTATAATAAATTAATTTGTACACGTTGATTAGGGGATGAATATGCCCTCTACAGTCCTCCAAGACTCCCCTCGAAACGTGCCGGTCATTTTCTTTTAAGCGAAAGAAAAGAGTACTAGGTCACAAGTTCTTGTCGTGGGCGTGAAAATTAAAAAATGTTTTAAAAAATTAATTTATAAACATTTATCTTGGCGATAAATTGATTTAAATAACGAAAATCTTTCACAAAAAAATAAAATCATATGTTCCACATCTGACCCCCCATTTTATTATTAAAGGTTAATACATTTTCCTGTCACTTTCTTCTGTCGTACAACTAAATGTATTGTTTTTTGTCCATTATTCCTTTAAATGTTTTAGTGCTATAATAATTAATTTTGCTTCTAGGCTTTAGCAAATGTTTTTGCTATTTTCTTCTTTTAATGTTGACCTTTTGATGAAGTTTTATCTGTTGTTCTCTAAGAAAAATGAAAACTATAATATGATGAAACACATAGTAGCTGCTGATATTTTTTCCTTCACCGGCTAATGATGACAGGCGATGTTTATCGAAATTGCCTTAAAGTCTAGTGGAGTAAAGATAATATTTTTGCGATTGTTACATTAATTCTGATTAAGTTATTTTCGTATTATATTCTATCCAAAAAGCCATAAAAAAACCTATAAAGTTTATGTGCAATTAATGTTTGAAAATTTAAACAATAAAAAAATTTTACTACTTTAATAAAATTTTCGATGTAACAAAATTGCCAGAAAGTTTTTTGTTAAGAATTACAACCTCAAAAATGTAGTTGGATTAAACTGTGCTACAAATAAAATCAAAAATAATTTTCAAAAGAAAAGATCGCCAGACACTGTCAAATTTTGATGTTATTGTCAATACAACTTTTTTTTGCGACTTTTAGCAATAAACCACGTGTAACTCAGAGTTTTCAATCGATTTTAGTTTTTTTAACTGTTTTGAAATACTGTAAGTTAAGTTTTGTCAATATTACCCGAGTAAAAAATTTTATAATTTTATTTAATTTGATAAAATTATATCGAATTATATATAATTATATAAAATTATATAAAAAGGTTAAATTCTCTATAAAGTTGGATAAAATTATATAAAATTATATATAATTTGATTAAATTATATATAATTATATCAGGGATTTGGTGAATATAATTATATAAAATTATATCAAATTATATATAATATGGTAAAACTTAATAAAATTTGATAAAATTATATATAATTTGATATAATTTTATATAATTTTATATAATTATATCCACCAAATCCTGGATATAATTATATATTATTTTATCAAATTATATATAATTTTATATAATTTTATCCCACTTTTTTAAGCATTTAACCTTTTTATATAATTTTATATAATTATATATTATTTGATATAATTTTATCAAATTATATATATTTATATAAAAAAACTTTTATATTCGGGTAAGCTTACTGAATGAACTATATCAGAAAAAAGTCGATAAACTCAAACAAATTTCAAAATACAACAAAAAATTTAGATATTATTGAAAAAATTAATACATATGGGGCATTCTATGTCAAGTCGGACACTTTGATTTTTTTTCCGATTTCCCAATCTGCTTACAGTTTTTAGTACCCTTCGAAAACTCCCTCGTGGTAAATTTTCAGATTTTTTTGATGACCCGTTCAAAAGATATCGAATTTTTAAAAATTGGTAGTTTGTTACTTTACTCAAACTTCTTTTACTCATAACTTCTTCAATAATGGTCTAAATATCAATTTTTTTTTTTCAAAATTTTTGTTTTTTTACTTACTTTTTAAAAAAAAAAACCCAAAAAATCTTAAAAGCGCTATAGTATGCGATTTTTAAGTTTTAAAATTTAAATCTCATTTTTGAAAATGTTTGTACTCTTCGATTTTTTTGAAATTTTTTTGAAATCTATTGATTCTACAACTTTTTTGTCCAGGAGGATCGTGGGATAACGATTATTGCTATTTTTTTCAATTTTTTGAAAAAAATTTATTGTAATTTTCCAATCTTAAAATCATTTATACTGCTCCAATGGTGCGTCATAGAGGGGTCATTTATAAGACCGACCCCCTTAATTTTTACGTCTTAAAATTTCTTTGGAACAAACTAATACTCTCTCTCCAATTTCTAAGGGGGCTCCCACACAAAACGACATTTTTTAAAATTTGCTCCAACTGCTCTAACTGCCCCAATAGTGCCCTTAGACCAACAAAATGTATGACCGACCCACAATTTTTTCTAGTCCAAACATTTTCTCTGAACACACCTACCCTCTATCTCTAATTGTTAAGGCGGTCCCCATACAATTTTTTTATTTTTTGTAAATTTGTTTTATTTAATCAGCTTCTACCGGTCCAGTTGTGCATCCGAGAGGGGTCATTAGTGAGACCGACCCCCATTTATTTTTACCCTCCAACATTTTTGTAAAACATGTCACAGCCCTATCTCCACTCCCTAAGTAGGCTTCCATTCAAAATTACATTTTTATAAAATTTGCTCCAACTGTTATTTGTATGGGAGCCTACTTAGGGAGTGGAGATAGGGCGTAGGTATGTTTAAAAAAAATGTTTTAGGGTAAAAGTAAATGGGGTCGGTCTCACTAATGACCCCTCTCGGACGCACCAGTGGACTGGCTGATTAAATAAAACAAATTTACCAAGAAATAAAAAAAATTGTATGGGGACCGCTTTAATAGTTAAAGATAGAGGGTAGGTGTGTTCAGAGAAAATGTTTGGACTAAAAAAATATTGTGGGTCGGTCATACATTTTGTTGTTCTAATGGCACTATTAGGGCGGTTAGAGCGGTTGGAGCAAATTTTAAAAAATGTCGTTTTGTGTGGGAGCCCCCTTAGAAATTGGAGATAGGGTATTAGTTTGTTCCAAAGAAATGTTAAGACGTAAAAATTAATGGGGGTCGGTCTTATAAATTACCCCTCCATGACGCACCATTGGAGCAGTATATATAATTTTAAGATTGGAAAATTACAATAAAATTTTTTCAAAAAATTTAAAAAAATAGTAATAATCGTTATCAGACGATTCTCCTGGGCAAAAAATTTGTAGAATCGATAGAAGTTTTACACAAAAAAATTTCGAAAAATCGAAAAGTATAAACATTTTTTCAATTGAAATTTGGACCATTATTGAAGAAGTTATGAGTAAAAGAAGTTTGAGTAAAGGAACTAACTACCTATTTTTCAAAATTCGATATCTTTTGAACGGGTCATCAAAAAAATATGAAAATTTACCACGAAGGAGTTTTCGAAGGGTACTAAAAACTGTAAACAAATTGGGAAAATCTAAAAAAAAAAATTTCAAAGTGTCCGATTTGACATGGAATGCCCCATATATATTGACCAATTCACACACATGACAAGCCCTATCCTTATTCTATCCAAAACAGTTCAAAAATTAAAAATCACTTTAATTTTTTTACCAACAAATTCGAAAAAATAACCTACAAAAACATTAAAAATTAATGATTGTTGTGTTAATTTTATCAACAAATTAAAAAAAAAAATTACCTACGAAAACATTAAAAATTAATTAAAATTAAAATTAAATTACCCATCGTGTCAAAGTCACTTGATACAAACATATTTTTATATTTCTATAAATATTTTTTTGAATTTTATGTCTACAAAACAAAATAACCAACACTAATGATATTTCCTTAAAAAATGCCAACATTAAAAACAAAAAAATAACGTTAACAAATCATTAAAAATCCATACCGGTTACAGCTAACATAATTTCAAGCTTAACCTCAACCTGGGACCCCTAAAGCAGGATATGTTTAGTAGACAAAATCCTTAAATACTTCAAAATCACTATTTTTAAATGCGTGTAAAAAAAATCTAGTGCTGAACTAAATCTTGAATCTTGAGGGTTTCGTTATGCAAAATGTCAACTTTCATTTTCTTTTGGTTGCATCACATTCCGAGTACACAGAAAAAAATATCGTGAAATCAAAAGTAACAAAACAAATTGTTAGCATCTAACTTCCAGTTCAACAACGTTTTTAATTGTATCAACAATGTATATAGTTAATGTGACAAAAATCCAATTTAATTTCCAATTAAATGCATCAATTAAAATCATTGTTAAAAAACGCACAAAATGCTTATTGATAACACAGACACCTTATAAATTCATTTAATGAAGCTCAAATTTATATGACGATAGCTCGGTGGTAGTGTGCTAGACTCAAATCATGAACATTGCGGGTTCGCTGCCAGATGGTGGAAACATTTTTTTATTTTTATTTATTATTATTTTAAATTATTTTTGTTTTGTTATTCTGCAACACCTTTTATACGCGTTAAGTCAAGTAAAAAATAAATGAGAAATAGCACGGTGGTAGTGTGCTAGACTCGTACCATGTTCGTTGCCGGTTCGATGCCAGCTGCCGCTAGATGTTTTTTTTTTTTAGTTTTTATATTTTTCTTTAAATAAAATGACATTAAAACCGGTTTATTTCCTTTAATATACGCGCATAGTCATCTACAAATATATACAAGGAATAGCACGGTGGTAGTGTGCTAGACTCATATCATGTTCGTTGCGGGTTCGATTCCAGCTGCCGGCTAATGTTTTTTTTTTTTTTTAATTTTTTATATTTTTTTTGTTCTATTTTTAGATTTTTTTTTGTATAAAATGACATTAAAGCATGCTTATTTCCGTTAATATAATTTATTATAAACTTTTCAATTAATTTCATTGTTGATACAACAATGAATTTAATTGACAAAAACGAGTTGGTATTTTTTTTAAAAGTTACAAAAGTCAATGTTGTATTGACAAAATCCATGTAGGCTCAGTTTCAATTAAATGTTTAATTGTATTAACAATGATATTAATTGTATTGACAATTTTTTTTTTCTGTGTAGGAGAGTTCTATTTTGTCTCACTGTGTTATAAGTCTCAATTAGTGCCCCCATTTCCCGGTTCTCGGTATTCCCGGGAATACCGGTATTCCCGGTTCTGGTACCGGTTTCCCGGTTCTAGATATATTCCCGGGAATACCGGTATTCCCGGTTCTGAACCTGGTACCGGTTCTCAAAAAACAAAAAAATACTATACCATAAAATATTTAAATTACACTATATAATCAGTATTTTAGAAGTATTTAGTTGTGTTTGTAAAATTATTTAAAAATCATTTAACTGTGTTTTCTTAAATTCAAAAAATAAAATGGAAATTGTGTTTTTCACATGTTTTGTATTTTTTTTTGATAAAAGCAAAGAAAAAATTTAAATTGTACAAAATTTTACAAAATATTCATACCGCTAGTCCTGGGAATACCGGTAATACCGTCAGAACCGGAACCGGGAATACCGGTATTCCCGGGAATACCGGGAATGAATCAAGAACCGGGAAACCGGTACCATTTCCCGAGAATACCGAGAACCGGGAATACCGGTATTCCCGGTACTACGGTACTGACCGTAGGCACTAGTCTCAATCGTTTTAATTGTATAAAAAATGGGTAAAAAAAATTAACACTTTGAAAAAAAACTTTAGAAAGTTTTCTTGAAACAAGGCTGACGGCAAATTATTTCGGCAAAATTACAAAATAATCTGATAAAAACATTTTTAAAAATATGTTTAAAACTATTGTTTTGATTGCATAAAAAACAAAAAAAAAGCATCACTTTGCAAAAAAAAAACTTTCTTGAAACAAGAATGACAGAAAACTTTTTCTGTATAATTAAAAAATTATCTGCTAAAAAATATGTTAAAAAATATTTTAAAATTCAGAAAACAGAATCAGTAAAAACGCAGTAAAATTTCTGTTATTTTGTAAAACTAAATGACAGATATCTTAATGAAAATATCTATTTTAGCAGAAAAATCTGCTGAAAGTTTTCTAAATCTAAAACAATTTCCATTAACAAGACAAACCGACTTTTAAAATCCTACTGATGATAACACTAACTGGAGTGTTTGAAACCGGTATGGGAATACCAGTAATGTCTATAGTTTTTAGAAATTCAAATTTTCTTCTGCATTTTTTCAACTTAAACCCTTATAACAAATATAATTGGAGCCCGGGCTTGATCTGTATTTACAGAAAAAAACAACAAATTGAAAGTCGTTTTACAGATTTTTTGACATAGTTTATCTGTAAATGTTAACTTTCAAAATCGATCACTCTCTTGATGCCAAGTAAAAATAACAACAAAGAAGAAGTGTTAAATGTTCTGAGCGTTTTCTATTGAGTTGATTTTTATACCCTCCACTCTAGTGATAGAGGGTATATATAAGTTTGTCATTCCGTTTGTAACACCTCGAAATATTGGTCTAGGACCCCATAAAGTATATATATTCATGATCCTCGATCGATTTTAAGACGATCTAGCGATGTCCGTCCGTCCGTCCGTCCGTCCGTCCGTCCGTCCGTCCGTCCGTCTGTCCGTCTGTCTGTCTGTCTGTCTGTCTGTTGAAAACACGCTAACTTTTGAAAGACTTTACGGAGGCTCTTGAAGTTTGGCATATATGTTGGACATTTACCTGGTCAGGTTGGTATTGCAATCCAGCGGAATCGGTCCAGTGGTTCAAAAGTTATAAGCAAGTGAGTGAATTTCGGCAAGGGATTTTCTGGAATTTACGAGATAAAACACACTGTAACTTTCGAACGGCAATTCTGAGGGTGCTGAAGTGTGGCATATATATTTACCGTTCCTCTGGTCCGGTTTGTTTTAAATTTCAGCCAAATCGGTCTGGCGGTTCAAAAGTTATTAGCAAAACCGTAAATTTCAGATTAGTTCACCTTAAATTCACGTGTTGAAAACCCGTTAAACATGTTTTAAAAACATTTGTAAAGGTCTGAACAGAACAAGACCGGCACGACTTTTTCCATACGATTTGACAGTTAAAAACCGTGACCGGCACGACAAAAAATTAAAACTTATTTTATTTTATCTCCGGGTTCTCTCAATCTCCCTCCCTCTCACACTCCAGGGTTGCCGCATTTTCACAACAATTTTTTATCTTTTCATTCACAATGGTGTAACAAACGTACAGTAGTGCCAACTTAATCACATTGACTATGTGATAAGCGATTTTTCCCCGTAAAATTACTCTAATTTTATTAAAAGTTAGCACCACTGAACAAACAAATGACATTTTTTGCCGTCGCCGTCCCCCGTCATTGTTTTGGGCCTATATTCTCCGGCAACGGCAACCGTCCCCCGTGCCGTGCTTGTTCTGTTTCTACCTTAAGTCAGAAAAATATTTTAAAAGGTATTTTGGTCACACAAAAATATTTTTACACTAAACCAAAAAAAAAAAATACACTTAAAAAAAAAGTTTACACTCAAAAAAAATTTTACACTCAAAAAAAAAATTGGTAAATTTTTTTTTTTTTTTTTTCAAAAATTAACAAAAAAAGTTTTTTTACACTAAAACAAAAAAAAAAAAAAATACACTCAAAAAAAAAATTAGTATTTTTTTTTTTTCAAAAATTAATAAAAAAAAGTTTTTTTACAGAAAATAAAATATTTCTAACCAAAAAAAAGTTTACACTTAAAAAAAAATTTTACACTCAAAAAAAAATTGGTAAATTATTTTTTTTTATTTTTCAAAAATTAACAAAAAAAGTTTTTTTACACTAAAACAAAAAAAAAAAATACACTCAAAAAAAATTTTACACTCAAAAAAAATTAGTATTTTTTTTTTTTTCAAAAATTAATAAAAAAAAAGTTTTTTTACAGAAAGTAAAATATTTCTAACCAAAAATGTTATTTTTTTCACGTTAGAAAATTTACTATCACTTAAAAAGGGCATTGTGGAGGGTATTCATAGATTCGGCCAAGTCGAATTTAACTTTTCTACTTGTTTAAATTGTTTCTACGCTTTTACGGAATAATATAAGTTTTGAGTAAAGTTGAGGACCGTTACCATCTAGCCTTTCTTACACAGAAAAAAATAGGGAGGAAACAAATTTGAGTAATCACTTGTTTAAATTTAAAAACAAAAATTGCGTAATTCTTTAATTGACGCAATTAAAAATTTACTTAAAAATTTTAAAAATAATTTAAGTAAATAATTTTATAAAAATTTAATAGTTTTTTAATTTTTTTTAACTCTCATAGTTTTTCGAATTCTCATTTAGTTTATAATTTTTTGTGTATGTATATGAAAGTTTATAATGTCTTTATAAAATTTTACTATGTTTTTTAGACATAAATATGTTTGGAAAAGTTTGAAAAAACAAGTTTTTTTTTTTTTAATTTAAAACTTTTTTAAACTTTAAAAAAAAAAAAAATAGATAAATTTTGAGTAAATTTTTAATTGTGTCATTGAAAAATTTACTCAATTTTTTTTTTAAAAAATTTAATAAATTTTTATTAAAAGTTTACTCAATACTATTAAATCGTTTACTTGTGCAAAATTGAGTAGTTTTTTACTTAATAGTATTAAAAATTTACTCAAATATTTTTTTCTGTGTAGACTTTTTAACATAAAAATTTCTTTTATAATGGCTTTGCCGATTCGGGACATACTATACAATATAAAAATATCTGTGACTTTGAATAATGTTTTAAATAAATATTTTAATAATAAACTATATATTTGTTTAACATATAAATACACCATTTTTTTTTTGTTGCAACAACAATAAAAAACTTAAATAAATAAATGAATTTTCAGAAAAATATCAATAAACATTGAAGTTTTTTTTTTTTAAATAAATATTAAACTAAATAATAAAATTAACACATTTGATTTGATTTAAAAACAAATGAGAGTGTTATAATAAATGCGCTAAGTCGAATTTAACTACCATCTATTTAACTTCAAAAACAAAATGGAGAGGACGCACATTGGGTTCAAATGATGCCAAAGTGGCGATTAATTGAAATTTATAAATGAAGTTTTTGTTATAAAATTTGGTATGGGGTAAAAGTAGATAAAATTCTGCAAAACTAGTTATCAAAATCAATCAACTAAGTTGTTTACTTTTTTTTCGGTGAGCTGTCAAAGTTAACAAATTATTGCAGTTTTTGAAAAAAGTAAAAAAAAATTAAATTTTTTACAATTTAAGCGATTATTAGTGGTATTAAGTCTTTTAAAAGAAAATCTTTTATAATGGAACCTTAAACACCAGGGATTAAGCTAAATTTTTAATTTTTTTTTGTTTATAAAAATTGTGTCTCAACGTTTTTAATAATTTTTTTAAAAAGGGTCCAAAATTGGGATATTTTCCATATTTAATGGGCCACACATATTAAGTTAGTAATAGTTGGATTTAGTTTTGTGGATTTTAAGAAAGTATAGGATATCAGCTTTTATTTAAAAGAAAAAAAAGTACGGACAATGCCCGGCCCTTTTTTTATTCCCATTTTTGTGTGAAAAGTCTGGGTATCATTTATTAAACAAATCCATTATACGTATGTGTGTTTATACCCTTCAACTACAGTATGGGCTTACACTCACTTTGTAATTCCGTATGTAACGCATCGAAATATGGGTCTAGGACCCAATAAAGTGTATATTATTGATCACTGATCGATTCTAAGACATTCTGTGACTAACCGTGTGTCCGTCCGTCCGTCTGTTGGTGAGCACACCATAAAGTACATAAAACAAGAGCAAGAATCCTGAAGTTTGTCACAAATATGTATTATGATCATAGGCTCGTTAAGTTCTTGAACGAGCTAAATCGGACCAGGGGGGAAAAAGTTCCCGCTTGAAGAACTAAAACTACCCCAGAAAAATATTTTTTTTTACAAGTTTTATTTGTATATTTGTTCAATAATTGAAACATTTTAATGCCATATAAAGTTCATCGACCTGAATTTGAACCAAGGGGGATCAGGAATGCCAATTTTTTCGGTCCGCCCCTTTTTGGGGGCGTGTATAGAAAAAATAATTTAAATAATGGTAAATTTGTATTAATTAGGTGCAAAAACTGACATCTATTTTTTTGGCAACGTTTATCGCGAGGGGAAGGTGTCCCCCATAGTCTCCCCGTAAACCCTCCCCCCTACGCGAAAAAAACGTCCCTTCCATTTGTTTTTTGTAGCTTTATTACATGTTCAAGGGTTTCGTGCTTTTTTCCAAAAACATTAAAAACGACTAAAAGATTAAAAAAAAAATATTTTTGTTAATTTTTTTTTTTCTAAAATGCTGTGTTTTTATGTATTTATGATAATTCTTTAATAAAAAACTATAATATTCCTATAAATCACTTTTTTCAGATAAATTTGTACATTTATGAGATTTTGTGAAAACCAAAAATTGGATTTTAAAAAAAAAATTATAATAATATAAATACATATTATGCGTTCTTTCTTTAATTACTTTGACAGCACATTATGTGCACTTTAATTTACATTTTTTTTTTTATTAATTTATCGCTTTTCATTCCAAAGTTACAGCAAAAATTGTGAACTATAACCCTTTTTTCCGAAAAACAAAAAAACGCCTAACAGGTTAAAAAAAATTTTTTTCCAATTTTATTTTTCCAAAATGTGTATTTTTACGTGTTTATATTATGTCATCAATAAAAAAATATAATATTCTAAAACTACTGCTTATCTGAATTAATCGCCATTTTGGGTACCATCGAACCCACTGTGCATCGTGTAAAATGGCATTTAATTACACTGTGACACAATAGAAGGGTCATTTCTTGGGGCCTCAACCAAACCAAGACAGTTTAAAAGTACTTGTGTGTAGTAGTTAAACCCCCAATGGGTTTTGCTCTGTAACGTCTCAATTTTTTTTTATAGCCCACTAAATTTTTCATTTTTTTTTAAAGGCGTTTGAAAAAAGTCGAAAAAAATAATGTAACTGTTCTTTTGATCTTAAAATAGTGTTTGGATGTCTTCAACAGAATTTGATGGGGAATTTTTTTCTAGAATATATTAACCCTTTATCTGCCGTATTTATTGGTCATTTAAGTAATTTTCTTAAGAAATTGCTCAAAAGTCTACTAAAACTTGCGTTTAAAGGGTTAAAATGTTCTACGAATATACTCTGCATCAAATTTCACTTGGGGTTACTGAAGGCAGAAAGTTCGACTGATATAAGGAAAATTCAGAAAAAAGATAAATTGTAAAGTGTCATTCATTTTTTTATATTTTTGCCAGAAATTGTATACAATTGTAACTAACAAATATAGGAAAAAATATATAAAAAAATTAATGATAATTTACAATTAACCTTTTTTATGCATTTTTCGTATACCGGTCGAATTTTCTGCCTTCAGTAACCGTCAGTGAAATTTGATGCTGAAAATAATCGTAGAACATTTTAACCCTTTAAACGCACGTCTTAGTAGGTTTCTGAGCCATTTCTTAAAAAAATTACGTAAATGACCCATTAAAACGGGAGATAGAGGTTTAGAGTACTCTAGAAAAATGTTCCCCATAAAGTTCTATTGAAGATATCCAAACACTATTTTAAGTTCAAAAAAACATTAACATTAGTTTCCTCGACTTTTTTCCAACGCCTTTGAAAAAAAAGCTGAAAAATTCAGTGGGCTATAAAAAAATTTGAGACGTTACAGAGCTAAACCCTTTGGGGTTTTTACTACTACACATAAGTACTTTCAAACTGTCTTGGTTTGGTTGAGGCCCTAAATGTGCTACTGCACTGTGTTATCTTTAATTTAAACCAAAAAGAATTAAATCCACTGATTTGGTCTGGAGATACTTTTAGTTCAGTAAAACCCCATTTTTCAAAAAGTGGAAAATTTGGAATGTCAGCAATATCTCGAAAACTGTTCTATTTTTGAAACTTTGGAGTTCATTTTTGGTTTCAGTGCGAGATTTTAAACAGAAAATGTCGTAGATCAAAATTTCTGTAAACTAGTGTAATGGAGAGAGCCTTGATGATTGTGTTTCACCCATGAAAAATGCATTTTCTTTTCATATTTTTGAGAGGTCGTTTTATCTGTTAGTATAGCCTGTAGGTTAGGGTGGGTCGATGAAATGCATATTTGCGAATCTCGTTAACTAATAGCAAAAACTCGACGCGCATTTTCGAGCTGATTACGGGAAAAATCATGAAAAAATTTTAGGAGGGTACTTTTAGGCCTCTACAAGCGGTTTTAGTTCGCGGTTTTTGGAAAAAAAAATATTTTTTTTAATTTTTTAAAAATATTTTGAAAATTATGTAAAATAATGCTTATTACGAAACAAGTTCCAAAAAAAATTTATCTCGCCAATTTTAGCCCGTGGATGCATTTTTATACCCAGGAAAGTTCGATTTATATATATAAAAAAAAATATTTTTTATTTCATAATAGCACTCAAATGGTGCATAAGGCCGATTTAAGAACATGAATGATAAAAATAAAAAAATTGCGGGTATTTTTACAAAAAAATTAAAAATGGGTATCAAAATTTTGGTAAAATAAAGCGTTTTAAGAAAATGATAAAAAAACAAAACAAATTGGCGGCTATTTATAACAATCCGCAAGTGCAAAAAAATCGCAAGTACCAAAAAAAATTAAAAAATGGAAAAATTGGTATCAAATTTTTGGTATAAAAATGCATCCACGGGCTAAAATTGGAGAGATAATTTTTTTTTTTGGAACTTGTTTCTTAATAAGCATTACTTTACTTAATTTTTAAAATATTTTTAAAAAATTAAAAAAAATATTTTTTTTCCAAAAACCGCGAACTAAAACCGCTTGTAGAGGCCTAAAAGTACCCTCCTAAAATTTTTTCATGATTTTTCCCATAATCAGCTCGAAAATGCGCGTCGAGTTTTTGCTATTAGTTAACGAGATTCGCAAATATGCATTTCATCGACCCACCCTAATGTAGAATTGAAAAGCCATCAAATTATCTTTAGTTTAAACCAAAAAGAATGACTGATTTGGTCCGGAGATATTTTTAGTTCAGTAAAACCAAATTTTTTAAAAAGTTGAAAATTTGGAATGTCAGCAATATCTCGAAAACTTCTACTTTTGAAACTTTAGACTTCATTTTTGAATTCAGTGCAAGATTTTACATAGAAAATAATTGCAAAATGTCGTGGATCAAAATGTCTGTCAATTAGTGTATTGGCGAGAGTCTTTTTTGCTTAATAATTTTTAGCCGATTTCTTCCCTGTTTCTTTCTTGATTTTTTTCATAAATGTTAAATTTATAAGTGCTGTATTGCTTTTACAATTTTTACCTGTAAATGTTAAATATATATATTTTCTATTCTTCATTTTTATTTAATTTTAAAAAATTCGATTTATCAACCACAAAAAATTCAAAAAACTAAAATTGGTGCCCAACATATGCGCTTAATTTCAAAAAACCACAAATTAAATTAATACATAGTTGAAAAATACTTAAATGCCACTGAATATTTGTTTGCCATTTTGTGTGTATTTACTAATTATATTACCAATTACAATCGTTTAAAATAATTACTAAATATTTGAAAAAAAAAAAAAAAACATTTTAATTGACAGGATTTAAAATCAAAAAAAAAGAACATTATAATTATTAAAATTTCCCATTTAAATAATCTAAAAGTAATACACACACATTTTTTGAGGTTTAGTGAGTACAAACTTATTTGTTATTACATTTTTGAAGTCTAAATAAAAAAAAGTTATTGTATTTTTATAAAAAGTGCTTTGTAGGTAATTTATAAAGCTTTAATTAAAGCTACATGGCGTCCAGATTGAGCAAATATTAAGTGTGCTACGAGGTTCAAAATGGAATTTAAAATTAATTAAAGATATTTTTTAGAAAATTTTTTAAAAATAGTTTTAAGTATTTTTTTTTCCAAATTCAATCATTAAAAATTTTAAAAAATGGTCCAATGTTAATATTCAGATATCAAAAAAATGTTCCTAAAACTCAAACAAAAATTAAATATCCATTTCATTTATAATTTGGATGCGCTGATCACGAATTAAAAAAAAATAAAATCGGTCGAACGGTTTTCGAGATATATCTATGGGGCATTCCATGTGAAATCGGGCACTTTGAAAAAAATTTTTTTTAGATTTTCCCAATTTGTTTACAGTTTTTTGTACCCTTCGAAAACTCCTTCGTGGTAAATTTTTAGATTTTTTTGATGACCCGTTCAAAAGATATCGAATTTTTAAAAATTGGTAGTTTGTACCTTACTCATAACTTCTTCAATCATGGTCCAAATTTCAAATTTTTTTTTTCAAAATTTGTGTTTTTTTGCGTATTTTTAAAAAAAAATCCCAAAAAATTCTTAAAAGCGCTCTAGTATGCGATTTTTAAGTTTTTAAATTTAAATCTCATTTTTGAAAATGTTTGTACTCTTCGATTTTTTTGAAATTTTTTTGTGTGAAACTTCTATCGATTCTACAAATTTTTTGCCCAGGAGGATCGTGGGATAACGATTATTACTATTTTTTTTAATTTTTTGAAAAAAATTTATTGTAATTTTCCAATCTTAAAATCATTTCTACTGCTCCAATGGTGCGTCATAGAGGGGTCACTCCGAGTGGGGTCATTAGTGAGACCGACCCCAATTAATTTTTACCCTCCAACATTTTTGTAAAACATACCACAGCCCTATCTCCACTCGATAAGTAGACTTCCATTCAAAATTACATTTTTGTAAAATTTGGTTCAACTGTTATTTGTATGGGAGCCTACTTAGGGAGTGGAGATAGGGCGTAAGTATGTTTTACAAAAATGTTGTAGGGTAATAATAAATGGGGGTCGGTCTCACTAATGACCCCTCTCGGACGCACCATTGGACCGGTAGAAGCTGATTAAATAAAACAAATTTACAAAAAATAAAAAAAAATTTACGGGGACTGCATTAACAATTAGAGATAGAAGGTAGGTGTGTTCAGAGAAAATGTTTGGACTAAAAAAATATTGTGGGTCGGTCGTACATTTTGTTGCTCTAAGGGTACTATTAGGGCAGTTAGAGCGGTTGGAGCAAATTTAAAAAAATGTCGTTTTGTGTGGGAGCCCCCTTAGAAATTGGAGATAGGGCATTAGTTTGTTCCAAAGAAATGTTAAGACAAAAAAAATAATGGGGGTCGGTCTTATATAGGACCACTCTATGACGCACCATTCGAGCAGTAGAAATGATTTTAAGATTGGAAAATTACAATAAAATTTTTTCAAAAAATTTTAAAAAATAGTAATAATCGTTATCCCACGATTTGTAGAATCGATAGAAGTTTTACACAAAAAAATTAAAAAAAAAATCGAAGATTACAAACATTTTCAAAAATGAGATTTAAATTTTAAAACTTAAAAATCGCATACTAGAGCGCTTTTAAGAATTTTTTGGGATTTTCTTTTAAAAAGTACGTAAAAAAACAAAAATTTTGAAGAAAAAAAAAGTTTGAAATTTGGACCATTATTGAAGAAGTTATGAGTAAAAGAAGTTTAAAGTAAAGGAACAAACTACCAATTTTTAAAAATTCGATATTTTTTGAACGGGTCATTAAAAAAATCTGAAAATTTACTACGAAGGAGTTTTCGAAGGGTACTAAAAACTGTAAACAAATTGGGAAAATCTAAAAAAAACAAATTCAAAGTGTCCGATTTGACATGAAATGCCCCATATATATTCATTTTAAGACGATCTAGCTATGTCTGTCCGTCTGTCTGTCTGTTTAAAACACGCTAACTTTTGAAAGACTTTACGGAGGCTCCTGAAGTTTGGCGTATATGTTGGGTATTAACTGGTCAGGTTGGTATTGCAATCCAGTGAAATTGGTCAAGTGGTTCAAAAGTTATGACCAAAAGACTGAATGTCGGCAAGGGATTTTCGTGAAAGGCAACCCTGGCCTAGTTCGTATTGAATTTCAGCCAAATTGGTCTGGAGGTTCAAAAATGATTAGCAAAACCGTGAATTTCTGATTAGTTTCACCTTAAATTCACGTGTTGAAACCAAGGTTGGCAATCGATACCCACCCAGAATAACGGTATTTGACTATCGTACCGAAACCAATAAAGATATGGACATTTTTAAAAGCGATTATGAAAGTCGATTAAATTTCTTGTATTTTTAATGTGTTACTTCGTGTTTGTACCGGTTGCTTTTCGAAATACATATATAAAGGTATTGATAATACCGTTTGAAATGGTATTTTTAATTATTAATAAAAAAAAATATTTCTATTCAAAAATTTTATTTTTTATCCGTTAGAAAATTTACTATCACTTAAAAAGGGCATTGTGGAGGCCCTTTAAGAAGGTTTGATTTTACCAATAGGGTACTTTTTTCTTTCTCACAAGGTAACATTAAGGCCATTTTTGGATGTAGTCCCCACATAAAAATTTCGCATGATTTTCAGATAAATCTGTCTTTTCTTTATGTTTGTTGTCTTCAATATTGGAAAACGGTTGGACTGGAGAGCCATTTTTCGGAAAGAAGGTGTTGTGTATAATATGGTCGGATTTGGTCACCATTCAGGAATCGGCACAGCTATGTTTAACACCCCTCACTTGTTAAATATGAAAAGAACTATTATTATGACGAATTTTATATATTTAGAACAAACAAATTGGGGTCCCTTATAGGTTAGTTAGTAGCGTGCTAACCTATGACGCAGGGGGTCGTGAGTTCGATTTCTACAAGATCCCTTGCCCGATTTCATTTCAACGAGACCACGGACATTGTTTTCAGTTATCGGTTAGGTTGAAATTATTAAAAAAAAAATAAAAAATTTGTAATAAAATGATTAAGAATAAATAAAACATTTAATCATGGGATCCAAAATTATTGAAATATATTAAATTCTATATTTAGAAAATATTGATTTTATGAAGACAAAAATTTTCCTTTAACTTATAAATTTAATAATTCAATTTTTTTTTTCATAATCATAACGCTGCAGGTCAATGATATTATATGTTTATTGAGGCTTAAATAAACATTATACAAAATTGCATTGAAACAAATAATACAACTTTTCTTTTTCAATACTTAGTATAATAACAAATATTATCGAAAATAATCAGATAAAAAAATAATACAATATGCAATTATCAAAATGAATTGATTGATATAAGTATGGTTGAGTTAGCAATATAAACACTCGTTCATATAAAAAAAAAATATATTAAAATAATTATGGGGGATTGTAAAAGATCAATAAAATAAAACAAAAAAAGAAAATTATGGTTGGAAAAGACCGACTAGTGATTGTCAGAAAATGAAACCGATTTCCAAACATATGTAAATTGATTGGAGATATATTTCGATGGCAAAAAGGAATAAGTGCATAAGTGTTTTTATACAACTTATCAGGAGGGCATTTTTAAGTTTTAATTTCAAATACCAAATCTGGGTTTAAAAATTTTATTATTTATCATTATCAGGGACAGGACCTTCATGCACTAAAAAACTATGTTTTAGGCGCCTAAAATATGCACTAAAAAGTGTTGAAATATGCACTAAAAATCTTAAAATATGCACTAAAAATCATAAATATCCACTTGTTTTTTATTTTTATTAAAAAAAAACATAAAATTTGAATTCAGTCTGGCATTTTAAGCTTAGATATGCATATATACAGGGTGTATACAATGTTATTAAAAAAATAAAAATTATCTAAAAAAAAGTTAATAATTGCTTTAATGCAAAAAAAAAAAATTATCAAAAAAAATCTTAAAAATAGCTAAAAATACTAAAACATACTTAAAAAAATAAAATTTATACAAAATATGACCTAAAAATATGCATTTATAGCGAAATAATAGCAAAATATGCAAAAATATGCATTTTAAGCAAAATATGCAAAAATATGCACTAACGAATCGATGCCATTTTAAAGCAAATTCTTTGATTCGCAAAGATATCTTGTTTATGCTGTTCTATGACCAAAGGGAAAAAACATGCATTTGCATGAAAGTCCTCTCCTTGATCATTATCAACACAATCTTCGCTACTTTAAAAGTTGATATTTGTATATTAGGACAACGGAGATATCGGGTGAAAACCATTGATGTTGTAATTGCGTTTTGCAAAATTACATTTTAATCCAAGCATATGTCGAGGTATGCAGTTATGTATCCCTGTAAAATACATTTTTGCGTCTTCAAGTATTGCTGATTTTAAAATAATGAATAAAGACATAACTCAGATATGCTGTTACGATTTTTATTTTTCCTTTAACCTTTATGCGCTCGGGATTGTAAACTTACGTTGGCGGTCGGAAGTCTACATTTGTAGCAAATATGTTTTTGTGTGGAAAACATATGAAAAAACACTAGCACGCAGAGTGTTCTACTTAAATACATAATTATTAAGAAATATATGATTTTTAGACACAAAGTTTAGGTGAAAATGTTTAAATTTCAACTTCACAATATAGACAATAATCAGGGTGCATGGGCTGTATTTTGTAAGAAATATCAGGCGAGTGGTTCATACTAGTGCCAGAAATAGGATAACTACCGTGCGCCATTTCAATAGCCAGGCGTGTTGGAGCATATCCTAATAACATTGCATTTTTAGAGCGCTGTTCAGTTGCTGGCATGAAGGGCTGTTTTGCAAGGCTTTGCAGGAACTTTCGTCGTTTGACTGTTCGGTGAATATGGTCATTGTTTTCCGATTATATAATGAATGCGGCTAGAAAGAGCGCAAATATCTAGCATGTTGAAAAACATTGCCAAAGGCCAGCGTAAATTTTTGAGTTTTGACTTTTTGAAAGTTTGACTTTTGACATCAAATGCCTACCCAGATTCAATGATGTGAAAAAATTGTCACAAACTACGGTTTTTCCTGTGTTTTTCAGTCTTTGCACTACACTCTCTCCTACACGGCTTGCATTTGAGCTCTTCTTTCCTCTCAACAGCGAGATTCCTGTATAAATCTCACTGTTGAGAGGAATGACTTTTCATTGCATGCAAACCAGACTTTTATGCCATGCTTTGCAGGCTGTACTGCATAAATCTAGTTCTTCCGCGATATGCAAATAGTTGTTCGTCAACTGTAATTTCTCCCGATGGTTGATAGTACCGGCGAAGATTGTTGCTCATTATAGCCCATAATGCAGAAATTGGAGCAGCCTTTTCGTTAAACGCTCACTATCAAACCGAATAAACCGCAAAATTTCCTTGACCCGAGATTTTGGCATTACTGCACGGTAATAACAAACTGCTTCCGTACTCCACAATACATGTGTATCTTCATCGTTTGATTTATTACCGCCTGCGAAAAATATAATCTCAAAGTGATGTGAATTTCCATACATTTTATATGATGTCTACATTTGTAGACTACCGGCCAGGAGATGGTCATTTTGAAAAGTAGGGTCTGGGGGGTGCTGTGAATTATTTTTTTAAAGTGTTAGTGGCTAAAACTGCTAAGAATTGATTTTTAGGAAGCTACTGTAAATATCGGACCCTGATGTTGTGGGCAGTTTTTTTTTTATTCAACTTTTTCTGCAAAAATGCTACAAATGTAGACTACCGAGCACATAAAAGTTAAATAAAAAAGAGTTGTGGAGTTCTGAAGTCAATATCTCAGAAAGTAGTGGTTCGATTTTCATAAAAATTTGATGCAATACGAAAATGGATAAGGAGATTCCGAAAATGCAAAAACACGTTTTCGACATAACTCGACTTATGTTGTTATGGGTTTTTGCCACAGATTTGTTTAGATCTTAAATAAACAAATCATGGGTCATTATTATCAGACTCAATGGCTTCAATATTAAATGAAAGTAGACTGTCCCAACATAAATTGAAACCTGATTTCATGCATGATTTATTTGGTAGCACTGATATAGCGCTATTAAGATGCAATGAAAAAATTAAAAAAAAAACTTTTTAAAAAATTTTCAAAAATGCTAAACTTTGATCAGCGGGCGCCACGGGTCAATTTAATCCGATGGACCTCAAATTTGTACTTAATAATTTCTAAGCCTGGTAGAAAAAAAAATTGCCAGTCCTTTAGAAAAATCTAAATTTAAAAAAATGTCGTTCTCGTATAGGGTATTAATAATATTGAATTGCCTAATATATATTTTAAATATTTGTAATATAAACATTAACAACTTACCCACAAAAAATATATATATTGATTAATATATTTCAACCAGAAAAGAGAACTGTAAAGAAACAAGAAAAATATAATAATTAAAAAAAATAGCTAACAATTTGTTTTTTATTAAAGATATTAAAAAGTAAAAGTATGGTATAACATTTTAAAGAATCCACAAGAAATTTAATAATTTATGAATATAAAAATGCCTTGAAAAGTGTTAAAATTATGTAGACATACGCAAAAACTGACAGTTGGACAGGCACTTGTTTGAAATAAATACCCTAAAGCTTAAAATAATTAAAAAAATAATAATAATAGTATATAAACAAAAAGCCTCTAAAATTTTTTGTTGCTAATCATGACGTTGAGAGGATGATGATGATTTGCTATAATTAATTCAAACAAAATAAACATATCAAGTTTTGAATATTTAAGTACATTTAAGTGTGATTCAAAAAACCAATTCAATTTGTTAATTTGTTTATAAAAAAAAATATTAAAAGTTAATAATAAAATAAGTGTTTATAGCGAATTTTTTATACCCTTTACTATTTTTGTACAAGATAAAGTAGTGGGACTTAATTACAGATCAATTAAAATTGGCACCACAGGTGGCAAACCACAATGCAAGAAAAGGTGATGAATTTTAATTAGGCTGCATTATAGGGTTTTTTTCACTTTTAAGAGAGAGAGTGATAATTTTTAATTAAGTGGTAGGACATATATATATTTCATAGGTTCACAGAAAATAAAATTGTCAAATTTAAATCAACAAACATGAATTGTAAATCAACTAACAATAAGTATGATATCAACCAAATATTAACACAGAAAAAACGAATTGTTATATTGACCCACATATTTGTGAATACAGTTAATTTTTCCATTGAAAGTGCTCCTATACGGAAATTTGTAATATCAACAAACGTTAGTAAATTTTGATTGTTGACAAAATAATTTTGTTTTTTTGTTTAACAAAGAAATTCAACAAACACAATTTGTTGATCTGACGAAGTAAACAATCTATTTTTTTTTTTTTTTCAAAAAAGAAATTCAACACACAAAAACACAATTTGTTGATCTGACAAATGAATTTTTTTTTCAACAAAGAAATTCAGCAAACACAAACAGTTTTTATTGACATGATAAAAGAATTTTTAAATTTGATTTACAATTGATGTTTGTTGATTTAAATTTGACGATTTTGTTTTCTGTGTAGTAAAAACGTCCGCCTCATAGTCCATAATACAAAACTGCGATTTTGTTTTCAACAAACTCAGTCAAGTAATTTTATTTAAAAATTCTTCTATCATGTCAATAAGTAGTGTGTGTGTTTGTTAAATTTCTTTGTTGAAAAAAAAAATTCATTTGTCAGATCAACAAATTGTGTTTGTTGAATTTCTTTGTTGAAAAAAAAATAAGTTTTTTACTTTTGTTAGATTAACTAATTGTGTTTGCGTTTGTTGAATTTCTTTGTTGAAAAAAGCAAAATTCTTTTTTCAACAATCAAAATTTACAAACGTTTGTTGATATAACAAATTTCCGTATTTGAGCACTTTCAGTGAAAAAATTAATTGGTTTCACAACAAAGGGGGTCAATATAACAATTCGTTCTTTTCTTTGTTAGATCGTTAATAATAATCGTTGAGTTAAAAACTTTCAGGGTAAAAAAAATCTAAAACAAAATTCGGAAAACTCAGAAAAAATTAGGAATAATCAAGAAAAATTAAGGATTTAAAAATTAGGACAATAAGAAAAATGCAAAATAAACAAACAAAATTCTGGAAAAATAAGGAAAACTAAGAAAATTAAAAACATTCCATTCCATGCAGTTTTGATGAAAAAAAAAAAATTGTTGATGAAAAAACAAGTTTCTGATGAACAAGTAGAAAAGTTAAATTCTACTTGGCCGAATCTATGAATACCCTCCACAACGCCCTTTTTAAGTGATAGTAAATTTTCTAAAGTGAAAAATAACATTTTAGATTAAAAATATTTTATTTTGTGAAAAAAAAGACTTTTTTGAAAGTAATTTTTGAAAAAAATAAAATAATTATCCAAATTTTTTTTTGAGTGTAAAATTTTTTCCGAGTGTACTTTTTTTTTTTTGTTGTAAAAATATTTTTGAGTGGCAAAAATACGTTGTAAAATATTTTTGTGACTTACCAATGTTTTTAAAACATGTTTATCTGGTTTTCAACACGTGAATTTAAGGTGAAGCTAATCTGAAATTCACGGTTTTGCTAATACCTTTTGAACCACCAGACCGATTTGGCTAAAATTCAATACAATCTAGGCCAGGGAAACGAAAAAAATATATGCCAAACTTCAACATCCTCAGAATTGCTTTTCAAAAGTTATCGTGTTTTTTATCTCGTAAATTTAGGAAAAACCCTTGTCGAAATTCAGTTTTTTGCTCATAACTTTTGAACGACTGGACCGATTTCGCTGGATTTCAACACGACCAGGTAAATGCCCAGTTTATATGCCAAACTTCAGGAGCCTCCGTAAAGTATTTCAAAAGTTAGCGTGTTTTCAACAGACGGACAGACGGAGGGACGGACATCGCTAAATCGGCTTAAAATGGATCGAGGATCATGAATATATGGGGCATTCCATGTCAAATCGGACACTTTGAAATTTTTTTTTAGATTTTCCCAATTTTTTTACAGTTTTTAGTACCCTTCAAAAACTCCTTCGTGATAAATTTTAATTTTTTTGATGACCCGTTCAAAAAAAATGACCCTTCACTCAAACTTTTTTTACTCATAACTTCTTCAATAATGGTCCAAATTTCAATTTTTTTTTTCAAAATTTTTGTTTTTTACGTACTTTAAAAAAAAAATTCTTAAAAGCGCTCTAGTATGCGATTTTTAAGTTTTAAAATTTAAATCTAATTTTTGAAAATGTTTATACTCTACGATTTTTTTTAAATTTTTTTGTGTAAAACATCTATCGATTGTACAAATTTTTTGCCCAGGAGGATCGTGGGATAATGGATATTACTATTTTTTTAAATTTTTTGAAAAAAAATTATTGTAATTTTCCAATCTTAAAATCATTTCTACTGCTGCAATGCTGCGTCATAGAGGGGTCATTTATAACAACGACCCCCATTAATTTTTACGTCTTAACATTTCTTTGGAACAAACTAATACCCTATCTCCAATTTCTAAGGGGGCTCCCACACAAAACGACATTTTTTAAAATTTGCTTCAACTGCTCTAACTGCCCTAATAGTGCCCTTAGAGCAACAAAATGTATGACCGCCCACAATATTTTTTAAGTTCAAACATTTTCTGTGAACTCACCTACCCTCTATCTCTAACTGTTAAGGCGGTCCCCATACAATTTTTTTTATTTTTTGTAAATTTCTTTTAATTAATCAGCTTCTACCGGTCCAATGGTGCGTCCGAGAGGGGTCATTAGTGAGACAGACCCCCATTTATTTTTACCCTCCAACATTTTTGAAAAACATACTTACGCCCTATCTCCACTCCCCAAGCAGGCTCCCATACAAATTACAGTTGGAGCAAATTTTATAAAAATGTAATTTTTAATGGATTGTATGGGGACCGCCGTAATAGTTAAAGATAGAGGGTAGGTGTGTTCAGAAAAAATGTTTGGATTAAAAAAATATTGTCGGTCGGTCATACATTTTATTGCTCTAGGGGCGATCGTAGGGCAGTTAGAGCGGTTGGAACAAGTTTAAAAAAATGTCATTTTGTGTGGGAGCCCTCTTAGAAATTGGAGATAGGGTATTAGTTTAGTTAAAGTGTCCGATTTGACATGGAATGCCCCATATAGACTTTATAGGGGCCCAAAACGATTTTCAACAAAATTCAACAAAGATAAGTAAAACAAGTAAGCAAATTATAGTCGGTCAAGACCGACCGTATAATACCCTACACCAGATTTTCCCGGAAAATTGGTCCCAAGTTCAAACATGGACTGATTAGATCTATATTTTGTCAAATCTTTATGAGTGTAAAAAGCACTCACTAAACAAATTTGAGTGGAATAGGCTTCTTTTTGTTGACAATAAACCGCTTCAACTGAATATCGGGCGAAATTTTTACATGGGACCTAAGTCCAAAAATGGTCCCATGATAATCAGATTTGATAAGGTTGTTAAAGTACGCATTTAACATACACAAACAGAATTTTAATTAAATATTTTCTAATTTCATGAAATTTGAGAGATTTATGTGAAAATGGGGAAGGTGTTTTGTATGGGGGCTACAAGAACTGGTCTGATTTCTTTAAAATTCGGAATGGTGATTTGTGTGGACGAAACATGATTACCTGCAAAATTTCGAAAAGATACCTATTAAAATGCGGCTATTAGAGTCATAAGCCAAAACTAAAGAGGACCTTTGCATGGGGGCTAGGTCTAAATATGAACCGATTTTTTCAATTTCCTTGGGCTAAAAGAGGCTTAAGTTTCAAATTTCAAGTCAATTGATTAAAAATTGCGACCTGTATCGTGCTTACACCGTTTACATGGACAGACAGACGGACGGACGACGGACGGACATCGTTAAATCGACTCAAAAAGTGATTCTAAGTCGATCGGTATACTTAAAAGTGGGTCTAGGACCAATATTTCAGGTAGTTACAAACATCAGCACAAACTCATTTTACCCTGTACCACAGTGTGGTGTAGGGTATAAAAAATGGTTGAAAAATTAAAAAAATCGGTAACGAACTTTAATTAAGTCTACCCAAATTATACAAATGGCTTATTAAACATAGTATACCTCCCACGTTATAGCGAATGCTATCATAAAGTTATAAATGAAAGAAGAAAAAAAAACAGTAGCAAAGTGCAAATAAACTAAAACAAGTTTGATTATTAAAAACATGAAAAATAATATTTTATAACTAAATTAAATGTATTAATTTGCAAAAGACAACAATGGCAGAAAATTAAAACAAGTAAAATTAAGGTCAATAAACATATTAAAAAAAAATAATAATTATAATTAAAAGAGTAAATAAAATTTTGCAGATTTTTAAACAAAATTTTAATATTTCTTGCCCAAAAAATGGTATTTCAAAATTATGTGGTAATCTTTAGTAGGCCATAATATATTAGTGTACGGCTATTCGTAGTATAACAATACTACCCAAATACCATCATTCTCGGGTTAAGTCCTTCCACTCCCCAAATTTCACTGTTTCACAGTGTCCAAATGTGTAATTATATTTCCTTGATTCGACTTGAAAGTGGTTCTGATACTGCCAATTATATCTTGGAATCTATACAAATTAAAACAAGTCTGTCTATCTGTCAATCTATCTATCTTTCTTCAATATATATTTTATTTTTTCACTTGCATAAATTTCCATTAATTTTATTATTGACATTTATATCTTCATAAAATACATTTTATGCCATTTTAATTATACGTTTCCAAAAGAAAAATAAATTTATAATAATAATTGTGTAATTATTTACGCCTGGTGAGTTATAACAATAACAGTAGCAACAACAAATGCGAATTTTATATTTAGCAAAGCCGAGTTTTAAATACTCTTCATAATGTTAAACAAAAAAATTTATAACGGACTTTTGGAGTTTTATTTTCCATTGCGTGATAAAAAATATATAGAAATTTTTATGACCACGCCTAGAGAAAGAGGCGGGACGGGACGTGCAAAAATTTGCATTTGATCCAAAACTATAATATTTCTCTGCCAGCAAGAATTTTTGCATGTTTTATCATAACAAAAAAACTTTAATCAAATGTAAATACCCGAGTAAAAAAGATTATATATAATCATATAAAATTATATAAAGACATCATATATAATCATATATAGTTTAATGCGAAAAATGAGTCGATAAAACGATATAAAAACTTATCAAATTTGATCAAATCTCATCAAATTTGATCAAATCTTATCAAATTTGATATAATTTATATATAATTTTATATACACTGAAAAAAAAAGACATAACTAAAATTAAAATGTCTTTGAAAATTTATCATGAATTTTCCTAATATTTAGTTAAATTTATCTTAAAAATGGGAAATTTTCTTAACTAGTATGAGGAAAAAATTTTTGTTTGTTTACTTATAATTTGTTCATAGTTTTCTTTAAATGGATTTTTTTAATATTAGGAAAAAAATTCTTACTGCCAAAGAAATTTTCCACAAATCTAAGAATCGTATCTTTATATTTAAGACATATTTCTTAAAAAACAATTTAGTTCAAGTTTAGTTAAAATTTACTAAAAAAAACATCATCGTACTTCTCTTCTTTGAATTGAAGAAGTGTACTCCTTAGAATTAAGTTAATGACTTCTTAGAATTTAGTTAAAAATTCAAAATGGCAATATCTCGAAAACTAAGTGAGATAGAGCGAAACGGATGAAATTTTCAAAAGAAAGACTACAAAAATATGGAACAGCCTAGCTCTGCATATCTGTCGGGGTCTAAAGACCCTAATTTTAGATCTAAAATTTTAAATTCCCGAGATTTTATATATACACATATATCTCGGTAAATACTGCCAACACGAGAAAAGGTCCAACAGCATTTTTGTAGCTCTTGACTCGTAGAACACTTCCGCAAAATACCCGAAAGCCCTCCGATTAATAGTTTTTGAGTTATCCGTTTTTTAAGATTCTCAAGACCCTATAAGGCCCCTTATTACCGTATCTCAAAAACTAAGCAAGTTAGAGCGAAACGGACACAAGTTTTGGTTAAAAATCTATGGGGACCCTTAATAGACCCAACGGGGTCTCGAGTTAAATGGGGTCCAAACCCATGGGTCCAGGGTATAGACCCAATCTATTTCTAAAATGTGAAGTATAATTTTTCCCATTTTCTAGTTAAAATTGGCTTAAAATTAAATAACTTTGTTGTCCTTATTTTTGGGAAAATTAAGAACTAAAACCAAGAAAAAAATCTTTGGAGCCAAATCATTCCCTCTTTTTCTCAAAATTGAGTTAATTTTCCCAGATTTTAGTTCACTTTTTTTTTTGAGTGTAGTTATATTCGAAAATTGGACCCTTTTTGTATAAAATTGATGCAATTATATATAATTAAATATATTTATACATAAGAAAAAATGTTATATTTATACATAAAAAAAAAATTGTTTCCAGGACTTAAAAATTTTTAAAAATATTTTTAGGACCATGAAAATTTCAAAAAAAAAAAAAAATCTGGACTTAGAAAATTTTTAAAAAGTTATATCTAAGTATATGTATTTTTTTTTTCTCAATTTTGCATCAGTCCTAGAATTTTGGGACTTGAAAATTTTAATTTTTTTTTGGACTTAGAAAATTTTTCCAGCCGAGTTTTTACAAGGTTATGCCACCGTTAGAAAAAAATAAACTTTCTTTAAATAAAAAATTCATCATAAAGTTTCTTCAAAAAAATAGGTAGAAAATCCAAAAACCTTTTTTTCGCCATTTTTTTTGCCCATTTGAACCCCTAAATCCCAGAAATAGCCGTAAATCTGAAGCACTCAAACCTTAGAATCTGTTCTTAAAGATTAGAGTACGTGCTTGTTTAATCCAGATTTTCCCGCGTTACATACGGAATGATAAATATTATTTTTTTGATGGCAGGGTAGACACATCACAAAGAAATATTTAAATACAAAATGTATGAAAACGACCAAACAATTGTAGCAGTGCGAAAAAAAAACAAAATATTATATGAACAAAAAACTCCAATATTTTTTTTTTTATGAAACAAAATAAAAAAAACACATTGCCTGTAATTAAAAAATAAAAACAATTTCTACATTCTTTCAATTTCATTCATCCACTATACATTTGTGGCACACATGATTTTACAGCACAAAACAATGGGCCATAAAACATAAAGTTTAGCATTTTGCGTGAATCGGGTTAAAAATTAAAAAAAAGTAAAAAAAAATATAAAAAATTTTAAACTTCAACTTTTTGATGCTAAAAAACGAAATAAGCTCCAAGCTAGCCGCTGTAACATCCATATCACTTAAAGTTATTCAAAAGAATATATTTAAGCTTTTTTTCGCCAAGATGAAAACTGTTGGTAAGCCCTCACCCCTGGCAAACATTAACTTAAACCCAGAAGTCTTCAATCCGCTAACTTAACCACCCCGTACTCCAGGATACAAATCAAGTCAATCGCTCCTGTTTTCAGGCGCATCAAGAGTGTAAAGGAAGCTGCTTTACAGTTATGTTGAAGAACATAAAAAAACATCGCAAATAATCTAAACTCCTCTCCCAGTGTGCATAGAGTAGTAATCATAATATCCATGCTAAAAGTGTTTGCTAGCTATAAGTATAATTCATAATTGCCATATAAATAAAATAAATAATATAGTGCACTCGAGGTGCAAAGTGTTAAGTGGCGTTTGTGTTTTTCAAACCGATAAAGTTAATAAGAATTTTTTTTTGCTTTTTTAATTTTGCTTTTTCTGTCTATCAGATTGAGTTTTCTGGAAATATGTAACAAAAATTTATTATTGTTTTCTGTAGTATTTCTCATATCTCAATGTTGTTATTATTGCTGATGGTCTCATAAATTAACCTAATTAAATTAAATGGTCATAGGCCTTTTTCAAAAGAATTAAAGCAAAATGAAAAAAAAAATAAAAAATAAAATCAGCAAAAGCAGCTACAAAATGTTAAATAGACCCAATTATATAATGTACTTATGTACTTATATGTTGTTTGAGAGCTTAAATATTTTAAGTGCAGACCTAAACTGAGGGGTGGTGGGGAGGTGGAGGGGGAAGGGTAGGGTGTACAGAGGTGATTTTTAAGTTTGAGCTACTTGTGTTTTAGTTTATTATACAAACATACAAAGTAGCAGCACACACTACAGACAGTCCGTATGTACTCCTCTATTATACTCAGCCGCATTTACAAGTGTCAAACACATGTTGTGGTTCATGTATTCGATGTACATTATTATTATTTTTTTGTTGTTTTTAATTCAATGATGATAATAATGAAGTTGTTGTTTTGATGATAACTACAACAAGTGTATGAGTACACAATACAGTGGGATTTCAGAGTGATAAAAAAAAAAATATTCCGATTATTGAATTTTTTATTTAGTCAAGGGGAGAGTTAGCCCTTACGACCGGCACAGCGGCCCTTCTGGGTATTTTGTGCCAAGATCTATAAATTTTTAAATAAACTCTATTCAATGTTTCTAATGAACATAAGAACAGAAGAAGCCATCCTTATATCTTCAGGATTAAGCAATTCCTTGTCTAACAAGGGAAGTATTTCAACCCTTACACAGAAAAAAACTAAATGTTATTTGTGAATACAATTAATTTTTTCACTGAAAGTGCTCCTATACGAAAATTTGTAATATCAACATTTGTAAATTTTGATTGTTGAAAAAAGAATTTTGTTTTTTTTTTTCAACAAAAAAATTCAACAAACACAATTTGTGGATCTGACAAATGTAAAAAATCTAAAATTTTTTTCAACAAAGCAATTCAACAAACACAATTTGTTGATCTGACAAATGAAACTTTTTGTTCAACAAAGAAATTTAACAAACACTATTTGTTGACATGATAAAATAATTTTGAAATAAAATTACTTGACTGAGTCTGCTAAAAACGAAATCGAAGTTTTGTATTATGCACTCAAAAAAATAAGTTAGTAGATTTACTAATTTTATTTTGCTAATGCTAGTTAGCTAACTTTTAGCAAATTTTTAATTGAGATTAGCATGTTAGCAAAAAATTCTTGTAAACTTCATTTAGCACATTAGCAATTTTAAACAAACTTTGAACTAATTTCTTTTGCTAAATTTTAAATTGGGTTGACAACATTTTTACAAGATTTTTCGCTAACATTAGCAAAAATAAATGGTAAATTTTTTTTTATTTTCAGAAAACTTAAAATGGCGCTATCTCGTAAATTAAGCCAGATAGAGCAAAATGGAGGGCATTTTTGGTTCTTAAAATCTCCATACTTTCGCGGGTCCTCTTCACATGTGTGGACCCTAATGGAACCTAACTTTGGATCCAAAAAAGTTAGCATTCCCGAAAATGTTAAAATGCTCATATCTCGGTAAACATTGCCGACACAACAAAAAGTCCAAAAGAATTTTTGTAGCTCTCAATACGTAGAACAAGACCGCAAAATAACCAAAAGCTCTCCGAGTAATATTTTTGAAGTTATCTAGTTTTTTAATTCTCAAGACCCCAGTGATCCCCTAAAATCACGTATCTCAAAAACTAAGCAAGGTAGAGCAAAACGGACACAAATTTTGGATCAAAAACTATGACGATTTTTAAGGAACCCAACTAGGTCTAGGCCCATCGGGGTCTGGACCTATTGGGTCCGAACCCAATGGGGTCCTCAAATGTGTATGAACTAAGTTCAAAAAAAAAAAAAAAATCAGTTAACTAATTATTGGCTAAACATTTTTGAGGTTGAGATTGCTAGAAATAGAATTGTAGTGTTGGAAACTGTCAAAATTTATTCTGTAGAAACTATAAATATTCACATATATAAAAAACAGTTTTCATTAACAAGACAAACCGACATTTAAAATCCTACTGAAGATGACACTAACTGGGGTGTTTGAAACCGGTATAGGAAATACCAGAAATGTCTATAATTTTTAGAAATTCAATTTTTCTTCTGCATTTTTTCAACTTGAACCCTTATAACAAATATAATTAGAGCCCGTGCTCGATCTGTACTTACAGAAAAAATCAAACATTTTTGCTAACTTTAGCAAAAAAATTGTGGGTTCAAAATCAGCAAATTTTCTTGTAGGTTTACAAGCTTTTTTTGCTAGCATTACAGTTTTTTTTTTTTTTTTGAGTGTGGACTAACAGGCGGCTGTTCTTACAAAATGTTTAGTTGATATCATGTTTAGTTGATTTACAATTGATTTTTGTTGATTTAAATTTGACGATTTTATTTTCTGTGTACGAACCGATTTGCCTGAAACTTAAAATACATGTAAAAGAGACGATTTTAAAGTTGGGGTATATCAGTTTATCGGCCATATCAGTATTTAAAAATTTCGTTGTCCCGTAATGAAACACTGTGGCCCTTCGGGAAAATGTCGATAGCTTCCGAACCAAAATTTACACATTTTCATGAAAAACAAGTAGAAAAGTTAAATTCGACTTGGCCGAATCTATGAATACCCTCCACAATGCCCTTTTTAAGTGATAGTAAATTTTCTAACGTGAAAAAAATAACATTTTTGGTTAGAAATATTTTATTTTCTGTAAAAAAACTTTTTTTTATTAATTTTTGAAAAAAAAAAAAAAATACTATTTTTTTTTTTTGAGTATAAAATTTTTTTTGAAGTGTATTTTTTTTTTTTTTTTTTTTTGTTTTAGTGTAAAAAAACTTATTTTTATTAATTTTTGAAAAAAAAAAAAATAATTTACCAATTTTTTTTTGAGTATAAAATTTTTTTTGAGTGTAAACTTTTTTTGAGTGTGTTTTTTTTTTTTGTTTTAGTGTAAAAATATTTCTGTGTGACAAAAATACCTTTTAAAATATTTTTCTGACTTACAAATGTTTTTAAAACATGTTTAACAAGTTTTCAACTCGTGAATTTAAGGTGAAACTAATCTGAAATTTACGGTTTTGCTAATAACTTTTGAACCACTCGACCGATTTGGCTAAAATTTAAAACTAACCGGACCAGAGGAACGGTCAATATATATGCCAGACTTCAACACCCTCAGAATTGCCGTTCAAAAGTTACCGTGTGTTTTATCTCGTAAATTCCAGAAAAACCCTTGCCGAAATTCACTCATTTGCTTATAACTTTTGAACCACTTTACCGATTTCGCTGGATTGCAATACCAACCTGACCAGGTAAATGTCCTACATACATGCTAAACTTCAGGAGCCTCCGTAAAGTCTTTCAAAAGTTAGCGTGTTTTCAACAGACAGACAGACGGACAGACGGACGGGCGTACGGACATCGCTAGATCGTCTTAAAATCGATCAAGGATCATGAATATATATACTTTATGGGGTCCTAGACCAATATTTCGAGGTGTTACAAACGGAATGACAAACTTATATATACCCTCTATCACTAGGGTGGAGGGTATAAAAAATATTAAACGGAGCCAAATTTTTAAAAGGCTATGCCACCGTTGGATACACTCAAAATAATATCTCTGTAAAATACTCTGTTAAATGACTGTAATCTCAATTCAACAGATATTTGACAAAGTTTTCTGTCAAAATACAGAATTATAGGAAATACTTTGTATTTGGTGTGACAAAAAAACAAAGTTTCCTCTGTTATATTAATTTTTACTTTGTAATCTTAATTTTAAAGATAATTAACAGAGTTTTCTGCTAAAACACAGACTTAAGCAAAATACTTCGTATTTTTTATAACCAAAAAAGCTTTTTGTTTTGAGTAGTTTTTGTTTTTGTTACCAAACATCAAAATTTTATCTGTATACTTTTTTTTTTTTTGAGAAAAAGTTGAAAAAGTTGCAAAAAAGTTATCAAAAAAATCTTTTTGCACTCATAATAATAACTCTGTAAAATGATTGTAATCTCAATTCAACAGATATTTGACAGAGTTTTCTGTCAAAATACAGATTTAAAGAAAATACTTTGTATTTTTTTGTGACAAAAAACCAAGTTTCCTCTGTTATATTATTTTTTACTTTGGAATCTTAATTTTACAGATAATTAACAAAGTTTTCTGTTTTGTGTAGTTTTTGTTACCAAACATCAAAATTTTATCGGATTTTTTTTTTTTTTTTTAGAAAAAGTTGAAAAAGTAGCAAAAAAAGTTATAAATTTTTTTTTCAGAAATCTTATAAAAATTTTGCAAAATAACATGCATTTAACTAAACTCTGTAAATTTACAGAGTTTTTTCTGTAAATTTTTTTTTCATCAAATGCATTTTACAAATATATGTAAATTTACATAGTTTTCTTTGCTAAATGGTGGTTTATTTAACCAATATTTTACTAAAAAAAACTCTGTAAATTAACAGTTTTTATTTGTCCAAATCATTTTACAGAGTTTTAAAGTAAAATTACAGTGTTTTCTCTGTCAAAAAGCTTTCATATTTAACCAATACTTTACTATAAACTCTGTAAATTAAATTTTTTTTTGTCAAAATCATTTTACAGTCTTTTTTTAGTAAAATTACCTAGAACGGTTATTAACTGGAAAAGTATGGTGTACTCTGTTAAATTAGCAGAGTTTTTCTGTAATTTAACAGAGTTATTATTTTGAGTGTAGGGTTTAAAAGAACCTTCCTTTTCTTAGAAAAATATTACACTCAAAATAATAACTCTGTTAAATTACAGAAAAACTCTGCTAATTTTACAGAGTATACCATACTTTTCCAGCCAGCAGCATTTTTTGATAATTTTGCTATAAAACTCTGTAAAATAATTTTGACAAAAAAAAAATGTTAATTTTCAGAGTTTCTAGTAAAATATTGGTTAAATAAAACACCATTTAGCAAAGAAAAACTCTGTAAATTTACATATATTTTTAAAATGCATTTGATGCAGCTAAAATTTTACAAAAAAACCTCTGTAAATTTACAGAGTTTTAGTAAAATACATGTTATTTTTTAAAAAAGATTTTTGAAAAGATTTTTTTTTTGTACTTTTTTAACATTTTCTCAAAAAAAAATACAGATAAAATTTGGTGTTTTTACAGAAAACTCTGTTTTTAACTATGAAATTAAGATTACACAGAATAAGTAAAAATACAGCTAAAACTTAGTTTTTTGGTTATAAAAAATACAGATTACTTAATTCACTTAAATCTGTATTTTAGCAGAAAACTCTGTTAATTATCTGTAAAATTAAGATTACAAATTGAAAAGTAATATAACAGATGAAACTTTGTTTTTTTGTCAAAACAAAATACAAAGTATTTTCTTTAAATCTGTATTTTGTCAGAAAACTCGGTCAAATATCTGTTGAATTGAGATTACATTCATTTCACAGAGTATTTTACAGAGGTATTATTTTGAGTGTAGTAATTTGACAAAGTTTTTTTTTGTGTGTATAAAGGTTTTAATTTTCAAGAAAAAAATTTTAGATTCTGACCAATTTTCGGTCAGAAAAATTTTCAGACTTGAAAACATTTTTCTTTAGAAAAATTTTCAGATTTTAAAATACTTTTTTTAATTTTTTTAAAAACTTTTTTTGTACTTTTGCTTGCGATTTTATACTAATTTAGATTCCAGCATCGTAATCTCACGTCTGGTCATATACCACTGTTTATCTTACTTATAGGCTGTTGCTAAGGTTACTCCTAACGTTGATGATTTTAATGATGAACATTTCCTGACTGCTGTCATAGTTGTTGTTATTACTAAAAGGTACTTCATGTTAATATTTTAAGTTCAGTATGTTTGGTACTTGAATTCACATATATTTATTAGGCATATAGGCATACATACAGTGACTCATACCTTATTTCGTGCAGTAGATAGTTGATAGCAATTTGTTGAAGACAAAGATATCAAGCCGTATTAATATCAAACGAGTTTTATTTAAAAAAATGCTGTGCAGAAAATTTATTAAATTACAATTTATGCTTGATACCATCTAGATTAAATTAAAAGTAAATCTACTTCTAAGGAAATTTAAATTTATTATTTTGAAGTCGATATAATTATAAAAAAAAACAAGTAAAAAAGTTAAATTCGGCCTTGCCGAATATAGTGATACCCTCCACAAATTCAAAAAGATTACTGCAAAAAACTTTACTTAAAAGGAAATTACTTTTGAAAAAAAAAAAATTTTGAAAAAAAATTTCCGCGAAAAAAAATTTTGGTAAAAAAAATCCGCGATTTTTTTCTTTTTTGTCAAAAAATATGTTCGTACTTGTTTAAATACCATTTGGTGTTCAATTATGTTCACATATGTCAACTTGGAGCTGAATTAAAGCATTTTGTATTTTTATGTTATGTTGAATGTACTGAAATTTTTGAGGTGTGCTCACATTTTCGTTCATAACTTTTGAACCGCTGAACCGATATCGCTCAAATGCAATACCAAACTTCTCGGGAGAACTTCCAATAAACGTGTTAAGTTTCAGTCATCTCTGTGCAATATTTTGTCCGTGACAGCATTTTCCACAGACAGACAGACGGACATCGCTAGAATGTCTTAAAATCGATCGGGCATCATGAATATATATCGTGAACCTATATTCAAAATATGCCAACTCAAATTTGACGGAAATGAGTTTCCGATGGCAAATAGCTCCCCTATGTAATACCTATCTGCCATAAAAATTTCAGAGCAAAAAAATAATTTGTTGTCGTTTTACATCCATTTTTGTTATTCTGCTAACTCAAAGTACATATTTTTTTGGTGAAAATAAATGCCAACTCCCATTGTAAATTTCCAAAAATTTTTCAAAATTTTTTAAAAAAAAAATTAGACCACGTATCTTATTGCATTTGCCATGCTAAACACGAATCTTGTAAAGATTTTGATATCTAATGACTGGTTCTCGAGACATTGCCATTTTGAAAATATCGGTAAATAGTGTTTGCAAAAAAAAAATTGCTTATATTTATGTAACTTTCAAACTATTTATCAGATTGAAACATTATGAATGGGGCAAATAAAGTCAATGATATAAGCTTTCAAAATAGCTAGTTTGGAGTGACCCTATTACAATACAGCGTGAGTTACAGAGTGCCAAAGTTGACCACCCTGAGATTAAAAGGCTTTCGGAGCTAGTAACTTTTAAAAATATGCAAAGATTTTTAATTTTTTGTTCAGTTTTTGCAATTACCGTACTAAGGATAACAAAAACCAAAAAAAAAAAAATTTAAAAAATTTTTCCAAAAAAAAATTATCTTTATTTTCCGACAAAATATGCCAACTCTAAAAAAATATTTGTTTTTTGATATAGTAATAAATGCCATCTCTGAAAAATACGCAAACAAGTGCAAAATATGAAAATTTTTGCATAGGTAAAAATTGTTTAGAATATTTAAACCATGTTATGGAAGGTACATTGTTAATTTTTACAATAATTAGCGAAATAACTAGTTTTTTAGCTCTCCTGAACAGTAAGCTTTTTCGAGTTGGCATTTATTGAATATAGTTCGACGATATACTTTATGGGGTCCCAGATCGATATTTCGATGAGTTACAAACGGAATGACAAACTTATATATACCCTCTATCACTAAGTGGAGGGTATAAAAAACCTTTTTTCAAGTTCACAATTTTTTATTTTTACAAATGGTCTAACTACTGCACGAGCTTAGATGTGAGCCACTGTATTAGTATAATCGATACTCTCTAGAGTACTTGTTGTTGCTTTTGGTACTTACACACATATTTACCTACTTGTTGTGTTAGTATTGTCGTAATTTCGCATTGCAGTTGTTGTAAATATTGTTTGATGTTTGTCAATTAACAATTAAAATTCTATGACTGACTATTCAACTGCATTTTGCGGACGTGATTGTGTTGAATTTGATAATTTAATTGAATTATTTGAAAATTTAAGCAAATAAATTTCATTCATTATTTTCCATTTGTACTGGTTAATACAGTAATGCAGCAATCGATCATTTTGTTTTTATGACAAGAATGTGAGGCATGTTAATTTGAAATCTTAATCAATTATGCACTCAAAATAATAAGTCTGTTAAATAACAGAAAAACTCTGCTAACTCAACAGAGTACACCATACTTTTCTAGCTAGCAAAATTTCATGGTAATTTTACTATAAAACTCTGTAAAGTGGTTTTGACAAAAAAATAACTGTTAATTTACAGAGTTTTTTAGTAAAATATTGGTTAAACAAAGCACCATTAAACAAGGAAAGCTCTGTAAATTTACATATATTTGTAAAATGCATTTTATGCAAACCAAACTTTACAGGAAAACGGTCTGTAAATTTACAGAGTTAACACTCAAAATAATAACTATGTAAAATACTCTGCAAAATTACTGTAATCTCAATTCAACAGATATTTGACAGAGTTTTCTAAAAGCAAAGTTTCATCTGTTAAATTACTTTTAACTTTGTAAATCTTAATTTTACAGATAATTAACAGAGTTTTCTGCTAAAATACAGATTTAAGCGAAATACTCTGTATTTTTGATAACCAAAAAACTAAGTTTTATCTGTATTTTTACTTATTTCTATGTAATCTTAATTTCACAGTTAAAAACAGAGTTTTCTGTAAAAACACTAAAATGTTATCTGTATTTTTTTTTTGAGTAAATGTTAAAAAAGTACAAAAAAAAAATTTTTCCAAAAATTTTATAAAAATTTTACAAAATAACATGTATTTTACTAAACTCTGTTAATTTACAGAGTTTTTTCCTGTAAAATTTTGGTTGCATCAAATGCATTTTACAAATATATGTAAATTTACAGAATTTTTCTTTGCTAAATGGTGGTTTATTTAACCAATATTTTACTAGAAACTCTGTAAATTAACAGTTTTTTTTTTTGTCAAAATCATTTTACAGAGTTTTTTAGTAAAATTACCAAGAAATGTTGCTAGCTGGAAAAGTATGATGTACTCTGTTAAATTAGCAGAGTTTTTCTGTAATTTAACAGAGTTATTATTTTGAGTGTAGTGTTACAATTAATTTTCTTTATTTAAAACCATATTTTTGTTAGTTTACATTTCGTAAAACCCAAAACTTTATCGTTGTACCAAAAACTGACATTTTTATCTATTGATTACAACTTATTTTAAAAATATTTAAAAAAACTTTTTTTGCCATTATTTTTTTTTAACATTTTCGTTTTTGTAACACAATATTTGTAAAAGTTAAATCCGCAAACTTCCGTGGTATCAGTTGGTTACAACTATTTGGTTCTCCCGCTTGTTTTTTTTTAATGGTCTGCTCCAGCACAATAGTTGTTATGCGAACATGTGTGTTTAATGTTGGAGCAAAAATAAAAAAAAAATATCGAAAAACAGATTTCAACATTTTTAATGTATATTCCATTCCATATGAATGTCAATTTCCAATTTTAAATGCACCAGAAATAAACTATTTGTCTTCCTTTTTTTTTTGAAATCAGAATGAACAACTGTAATTTTTTTAACATTTAAAATAATGTACCCTACGTTAATATTAGGGAGTAGAGTGGGAAATGGTAAATGGTAGGTACTAGAAATATAATTAATATAAAAAAGATAACATTTTTTCTGTAGGAAAAATTTCTCAAAATCTAAAAGCATTTTCTAGGCAAAAAAAATGTCTCGGAATCGTAGAAATTTTCTACACAAAAAATATGCTAGAATATGTGAATTTTTTTTATAGGAAAAATGTTTCTTTTAGGTAATAATCTTTGATACTAAAAACCAAAAATATTTTTGTAATTAATTTATTAAAAAGTACGAATTTCGCACTTCTTACTTAAAAATACTATTTTCTTACTTTTTATTAAAAAGTACTTTTTTTGTACTTTTAATTAAAAAGTACTATTTTGTACTTTTTATTAAAAAGTACTATTTTCGTAGTTTTTATTAAAAAGTACTGTTTTCGTGTTTTTATTAAAAAGTACTATTTTTGTACTTTTTATTAAAAAGTACTATTTTCGAATTTTTTATTAAAAAGTACTATTGTTGTACTTTTTGGGCACTTTTTATTTACTTTCTCACCCTTTTTATAAGATTCACTTATATCATACTTTTTTTTTTTAAGTACTAGTTTTGTACTTTTTACCAAAAAAATACTAATTTCTTACATTTTATTAAAAAGAACTTTTTCGTACTTTTTATTAAAAAGTACTTTTTTTTAAAAAAGTACTTTTTTCGTACTTTTTATTAAAAAGTACTATTTTGTACTTTTTATTAAAAAGTACTATTTTCGTATTTTTATTAAAATGTACTATTTTCGTATTTTTATTAAAAAGTACTATTTCGTACTTTTTATTAAAAAGTACTATTGTTGTTCTTTTTGGGCACTTTTTTTACTTTCTCACCCTTTTTATAACATTCACTTATATCATCCTTTTTTTTAAAGTACTAGTTTTGTACTTTTTATTAAGAAGTACTAGTTTCGTACTTTTTATTAAAATGTACTAGTTTTATACTTTTTATTAAAAAGTACTAGTTTCGTACTTTTTCTTAAAAAGTACTAGTTTTGTACTTTTAATTAAAAAGTACCATTGTTGCACCTTTTGGATACTGCACTTAAATCGGACACTTCGATATTTTGATTTTTTTAAATTCCAAAATTTTTATAACCTCCAACTACAGTATGAAGATATATTCACTTTGTCATTCCGTGTGTAACGCATCAAAATATCGGTCTAGGACTAGGACTAAGGTATATATGGGGCGTTCCATGTGAAATCGGACACTTTGAAAAACTTTTTTTTTAGATTTTCCCAATTTGTTTACAGTTTTTAGTACCCTTCGAAAACTCCTTCGTGTTAAATTTTCAGATTTTTTTTATGACCCGTTCAAAAGATATCAAATTTTTAAAAATTGGTGTTTGTTCCTTACTCAAATTTCTTTTAATCATAACTTCTTCAATAATGGTCGAAATTTATTTTTTTTTTTTTCAAAATTTTTTCTTAAAAGCGCTCTAGTATGCGATTTTTAAGTTTTAAAATTTAAATCTCATTTTTGAAAATGTTTGTAGTCTTCGATTTTTTTGAAATTTTTTTGTGTAAAACTTCTATCAATTCTACAAATTTTTTGCCCAGGAAGATCGTGGGATAACGATTATTACTATTTTTTAAAATTTTTTGAAAAAATTTTATTGAAATTTTTCAATCTTAAAATCATTTATACTGCTCCAATGGTGCGTCATAGAGGGGTCCTTTATAAGACCAACCCCCATTAATTTTTACGTCTTAACATTTTTTTGGAACAAACTAATACCCTATCTCCAATTTCTAAGGGGGCTCCCACACAAAACGACATTTTTTAAAATTTGTTCCAACCGCTCTAACTGCCCTAATAGTGCTCTTAGAGCAACAAAATGTATGACCGACCCACAATATTTTTTTAGTCCTAACATTTTCTCTGAACACACCTACCCTCTATCTTTAACTGTTAAGGCGTTTATTTTTTATTTTTTGTAAATTTGTTTTATTTAATCAGCTTCTACCGGTCCAATGGTGCGTCCGAGAGGGGTCATTAGTGAGACCGACCCCCATTTATTTTTACCCTACAACATTTTTTTAAAACATACCTACGCCCTATCTCCCCTCCCTAAGTAGGCTCCCATACAAAATTACATTTTTATAAAATTTGCTCCAACTGTTATTTGTATGGGAGCCTACTTAGGGAGTGGAGATAGGGCCTAGGTATGTTTCGAAAAAATGTTGTAGGGTAAAAATAAATGGGGGTCGGTCTCACTAATGACCCCTCTCGGACGCACCATTGGACCGGTAGAAGCTGATTAAATAAAACAAATTTACAAAAAAATAAAAAAATTGTATGGGGACCGCCTTAACAGTTAAAGATAGAGGGTAGGTGTGTTCAGAGAAAATGTTTGGACTAAAAAAATATTGTGGGTAGGTCATACATTTTGTTGCTCTAAGAGCACTATTAGGGCAGTTAGAGCGGTTGGAACAAATTTTAAAAAATGTCGTTTTGTGTGGGAGCCCCCTTAGCAATTGGAGATAGGGTATTAGTTTGTTCCGAAGAAATGTTAAGACGTAAAAATTAATGGGGGTGGTCTTATAAAGTACCCCTCTATGACGCACCATTGGAGCAGTAGAAATGATTTTAAGATTGAAAAATTACAATAAAATTTTTTCAAAAAATTTTAAAAAATAGTAATAATCGTTATCCCACGATCTTCCTGGGCAAAAAATTTGTAGAATTGATAGAAGTTTTACACAAAAACATTTCAAAAAATTCAAAGAGTACAAACATTTTCAAAAATGAGATTTAAATTTTAAAACTTAAAAATTGCGTACTAGAGCGCTTTTAAGAATTTTTTGGGATTTTTTTTTAGAAAGTACGTAAAAAAACAAAAGTTTAAAAAAAAAAATATTGAAATTTGGACCATTATTGAAGAAGTTATGATTAAAAGAAGTTTGAGTAAAGGAACAAACTACCAATTTTTAAAAATTCGATATCTTTTGAACGGGTCATCAAAAAAATCTGAAAATTTACCACGAAGGAGTTTTCGAAGGGTTCTAAAAACTGTGAGCAAATTGGGAAAATCTAAAAAAAAAGTTTTTCAAAGTGTCCGATTTCACATGGAATGCCCCATATATTCATGATCCTCGATTGATTTTAAGTCGATTTAGCGATGTCCGTCCGTCCGTCTGTCCGTCCGTAGAAAAGACGCTAACTTTTGAAAGACTTTACAGAGGCTATTGAAGTTTGGCATATATGTTGGCCATTTACCTGGTCAGGTTGGTATTGCAATCCAGCCAAATTGGTCCAGTGGTTCAAAAGTTATGAGCAAAAGAGTAAATTTCGGCAAGGGTGTTTCGCGAATTTACGAGATAAAAAACACGATAACTTTCGAAAGACAATAATAAGACTGCTGAAGCTTGACGTGTATCTTTACCGTTCCCCAGGTCTATTTGGTATTAAATTTCAACTCAATCGGTCCAGTGGTTCAAAAGTTATAAGCAAAACCCTGAATTTCAGATTAGTCTCATCTTAAATGCCACGTGTTTAACAAGTTTTAAAAGCATTGGTGGTAACTAAGCAATGCTTTTCAAACTTGTTTAGTTGTAAAGCAATGCTTTTTAAACTTGTTTAGTTTAAATAGCATTGGTTACTTAAAAATTACACTCAAAAAAAATTTTACACTCAAAAAAAATTTTACACTCAAAAAAATTTTACACTCAAAAAAAAATTTAGTTTTTTTTACAAAAATTAAAATATTTTGTGTACATACGTACGTGCATTCACTCAGAAATATTTTTACAGTAAAAAAAAAACACTACACTCAAAAAAAAATTTACACTAAAAAAAAAAAATAGTGATTTTTCTTATTTTTTTTTTTTTTAATGACTATCCTTTAAAAAATGCATTGTGCAGGGTATTCAAAGATTCGGCAAAGTCAAATTTAGCTTTCCTACTTGTTTTTTAATATATATTTCAAAAAAATACTTTTTTAATAAAAAAAAGTGCAAAAATATAACTTTTTAGTAAAAATTTTCAAAATCGTGATTTTGTTTAAACAAAAAAGGCGGACAAAGCACTTTTTAGTTAAAAGTATCAAAAAATTAATTTAAATAAAATGTTTCTCTTGTTTGTTTCTAAAAAGTATTAATTAAGTACGTTGCTTATTCCCTTTTAAAAAAGTACCTACTTATTTGGTAGTTTTTAAAAAAGACCATTTGATGATATTCTTCAAATAGAACTTTTTCAAAAAAAACTTAACAAATGAATAGTTCATGCGAATAAGGACGAATAGACCACTTTTTCGCAAACACGTTTTTTTGCATAAATGCATTTTATTAGCAGAGCCCTACAATCCTATGCAGAAATTTTGGGGAAATTTTGACTTTTAAGGCTAAAAAAATTACTTTGAAAGTGCAATAATTCGTATATTTTTATATTTTTGTTTAAATTGGGAGTAAACTAACGCACAATTTTGATTAAATACAACACAAAAACATACAAAAATTTTGCTTTCGGTAACAATGTGTTAAAAGAACATTACGAGGAACAAACCACACTTATTATATTGGCAAAAAATTTTACCGTTCTTGAGTTATAAGACTTTAAAGTGTGGAAAGCAAAAAGGGCGAATATCCATCCTTAACAAAATATTATATAAAAATTATTTAGCTGCGAGTTTAAAATTTATATTAGCTAAAATTTGAAATTGTACACAAAAAAAAACAATCTTAGCAGATACAAACTTTTAGTGTTAATACTGCATCCAATGTCAGGAATAAAAAACAAAAATTTTTTCATGTCCTTTTATGTTACGTCGTAATATGCAGTCAAGGGTTAATATTATAATTCCTAAAAATGTATTTAGTGTCATAAAGAATTACTACTGCATCAAATAGCAGGAATATTAAAAAAAAATTAACAAAAAAAATTTTTTTTCCATGTCCTGACAATCCTTAAAAAGTGTATCCTTGAAGTCCTTAAAGTGTTACAAACAAATACCAACCATAGTTCGTCAAGTTTTGCAAGTCTCATGAAAATGTAGTCAAAATCTGCTGCAAAATAACACATTTTTATTCAAATTTCAATACATTTTTTTGGATATTCGCCCTTTTTCCATTTAAGCAAAAATTTAAGTCCAATTTTTTGGCAAGTTCTCTTTCGAATACCTTACTAAAATTTTGTATATAGGTAGATGTGACCTAAATCTTTAAGCTAATACCAAAAAGTTGACAAAAATATTATTTTTTAACCGTTTCCTGCGTTTTTATTGTCCCCTGTAAAATTCTACAAATGGTCTATTCGTCTTTATTCGCATGAACTATTCAATTATTTATTCAGTAAAAACAAGAAAACTCGACTTAGCGGAATACACAAATGTATAAAAATGTTGTTCAGAACGATTTATTTTGAGCAAAAAACTTTTTTAGGCATTTTTGTAAATAATTTTTTTTTTTTGTGTGTAAAATCTTGTTTTAGCTGCAAAAACACTTAATAAAATGCATTTGTGGCTTACTAATGTGATTCAAAGTTTGTTTAGTGGGTTTTTCAACACGCGAGTACAAATTTTATACAATTATTCGGTATTCGGCCATATTCGGACAAAAATGTGGCCGAAGTCGAATAGTGGCCGAATAGTGCTTTTTGGCTTAAGTCGAATTTTCGGTCGGACACTAATAATAATATACAAATCGTTTTTTTTTAAGTTCACAATTTTGTATTTTTACAAATGGTCTAACTACTGCACGAGCTAAGATGTGAGTCACTGTATAAGTATAATCGATAGTCTCTAGAGTACTTGTTGTTGCTTTTGGTACTTACACACATATTTACCTACTTGTTGTGTTAGTATTGTCGTAATTTCGCATTGCAGTTGTTGTAAATATTGTTTGATGTTTGTCAATTAACAATTAAAATTCTATGACTGACTATTGAACTGCATTTTGCGGACGTGATTGTATTGAATTTGATAATTTAATTGAATTATTTGGAAATTTAAGCAAATAAATTTCATTCATTATTTTGAATTTATACTGGTTAATATAATAATGCAGCAATCGATCATTTTGTTTTTATGACAAGAATGTGAGGCATGTTAATTTAAAATCTTAATCAATTATACACTCAAAATAATAAGTCTGTTAAATAACAGAAATTTCTGCTAATTTAACAGAGTACACCATACTTTTAAAACTAGCAAAATTTCTTGGTAATTTTACCATAAAACTTTGTAAAATGATTTTATCACAAAACAAATAAAAAAGTTAAATTCGGCCTTGCCGAATGTAGTGTTACCCTCCACAATTTCAAAAAGATTATTTCAAAAAACTTTATTTAAAAGGAAATTACTTTTGAAAAAAAAAAATTTTTGGAAAAAAAATTTCTGCGAAAAAAAATGTTAGTAAAAAAAATCCGCGATTTTTTTCTTTTTTTGTCAAAAAATATGTTCGTACTTGTTTAAATACCATTTGGTGTTCAATTATGTTCACATATGTCAACCAGAAGCCGAATTAAAGCATTTTGTATTTTTAGGTTATGTTGAATGTACTGAAATTTTTGGGGTGTGCTTACATTTTTTTTATAACTTTTGAACCGATATCGCTCAAATGCAATACCAAACTTCTCAGGAGAACTTCTAATAAATATGTTAAGTTTCAGTCATCTCTGTGCAATATTTCGTCCGTGACAGCATTTTCCACAGACAGACAGACGGACATCGCTAGAATGTCTTAAAATCGATCGGGCATCATGAATATATATACTTTATGGGTCCCAGATCGATATTTCGATGAGTTACAAACGGAATGACAAACTTATATATACACTCAAAAAATTATGTCATTAACTGTTTGTAGTTTATTTAAAAAGTTTTCCGTTTAGTCGTTTTTAAAAGAAAAAACATTTGTTTGATGTTCAGTTTTTATTAATGACTACATCAGTCCTTTGTTTCAAAAATAACACACTAAAAAATAAAGACTTTCACTAACATTTAATTTATAAAGTCGTTTATTTTTGTTCTGTAAGTAAAAACTACTGATTATTCTTTAAATTTTTAATGATTAGTGTAAGTATTTTTTTTTAAATTGTTGGTATTTTTTAATGATATATCATTAGTTTTTACCTACACAAGTCAGTTATTTGTTTGTAGAAAAAAAATTCAAAAAATTATTTATAGAAATATAAAAACATATTTGTATCAAGTGGCTTTGGCACGATGGGTAGAGTGTCTGGCCAGAATGTAGTTGATTGCGGGATCGATTCCCCAAAATTTTATTAAAAAATTTTAAAAAAATATTTCAATAGAAAATTGTATAAAATAACCTACGAAATCATTAATTTTTAATGTTTTGGTAGGTTATTTTTTTGGAATTTGTTGGTAAAAATAACAGAACTATCATTAATTTTTAATGTTTTCGTAGGTTATTTTTTTCGAATTTGTTGTTAAAAAAGAATGAAAAAACCGTAATTTTTTAATGTTTAGTGTTATTTATTTTAGAAAATTTTGCCAACAGTAAAAAATAAATGTTGATGTTTTTAAAACAAATGAATAATTACTGGGATGGTTTTCAATTGTTTATTAACTGGTTTTAAGTGTGTTTTTCTTTTGTTTTTGCCTACAAAATATTTTGAGTGTACCCTCTTTCACTAAGTGGAGGGTATAAAAACTGTTAATATACAGATTTAATAGTAAAATATTGGTTAAATAAAGCACCATTTAACAAAGAAAACTCTGTAAGTTTACATATATTTGTAAAATGCATTTTATGCAAACCAAACTTTACAGGAAAATGCTCTGTAAATTTACAGAGTTTAGTTTAATGCACACTCAAAATAATAACTCTGTAAATTACTCTGTAAAATGACTGTAATCTCAATTCAACAGATATTTGACAGAGTTTTCTATCAAAATACAGATTTAATGGAAATACTTTTTATTTTGTTGTGACATAAAAGCAAAGTTTCATCTGTTATATTACTTTTAACTTTGTAATCTTAATTTTACAGATAATTAACAGAGTTTTCTGCTAAAATACAGATTTAAGCGAAATACTCTGTATTTTTTATAAAAGTTTTATCTGTATTTTTACTAATTTCTGTGTAATCTTAATTTCATAGTTAAAAACAGAGTTTTCTGTAAAAACACCAAAATTTTATCTGTATTTTTTTTTTTTGAGAAAATGTTAAAAAAGTGCAAAAAAAATCTTTAAAAAAAAAATTTATAAAAAATTTACAAATTAACTTGTATTTTACTAAACTCTGTTAATTTACAGAGTTTTTTCTGTAAAATTTCGGTTGCATCAAATGCATTTTACAAATATATATAAATTTACAGAGTTTTTCTTTGCTAAATGGTGTTTTATTTTTAACCAATATTTTACTAGAAACTCTGTAAATTAACAGTTTTTTTTTGTCAAAATCATTTTACAGAGTTTTTTAGTAAAATTAATTAATTATTAGAAATGTTGCTAGCTGGAAAAGTAAGGTGTACTCTGTTAAATTAGCAGAGTTTTTCTGTAATTTAACAGAGTTATTATTTTGAGTTTAGTGTTACAATTAATTTTCTTTGTTTAAAACCATATTTTTGTTAGTTTACATTTCGTAAAACACAAAACTTTATCCTTGTACCAAAACTGACATTTTTATCTATTGATTACAACTTATTTTAAAAATATTTAAAAAAAAAAAACTTTTTTGCCATTATTTTTTTTTAACATTTTCGTTTTTGTAACACAATATTTGTAAAAGTTAAATCCGCAAACTTCCGTGGTATCAGTTGGTTACAACTATTTGGTTCTCCCGCTTGTTTTTTTTTTTTTTTTTAATGGTCTACTCCAGCACAATAGTTGTTATGCGAACATGTGTGTTTAATGTTGGAGCAAAAAAAAAAAAAAAATATCGAAAAACAGATTTCAACATTTTTAATGTTCATTCCATATGAATGTCAATTTCCAATTTTAAATGCACCAGAAATAAACTGTTTGTCTTCCTTTTTTTTTTTTTTGAAATCAGAATGAACAACTGTAATTTTTTTAACATTTAAAATAATGTACCCTACGTTAATATTAGGGGGTAGAGTGGGAAATGGTACATGGTAGGCACTAGAAATATAATTAATATGAAAAAGACAAAAAAAAATTTGGAAAATGTCTAAGAACTTTTTTCCTATACGAAAAAAAAATGTCTCAGAATCGTAGAAATTTTCTACGCAAAAAATTTGCTAGAATCTGTGAATTGTTCTTTTCGAAAAATTCCTCTAGAGTAATAATTTTCGATATCTACACTCAAAATAATAACTCTGTAAAATACTCTGTAAAATACTCTGTAAAATGACTGTAATCTCAATTCAACAGATATTTGACAGAGTTTTCTGTCAAAATACAGATTTAAAGAAAATACTTTGTATTTTGTTGTGACAAAAAAACAAAGTTTCCTCTGTTATATTACTTTTTACTTTGTAATCTTAATTTTACAGATAATTAACAGAGTTTTATGCTAAAATACAGATTTAAGCAAAAAAATAAAAATTTTACAAAATAACATGCATTTAACTAAACTCTGTAAATTTACAGAGTTTTTGCTGTAAATTTTTTTGCATCGAAAGCATTTTACAAATATATGTAAATTTACTGAGTTTTTTTTGCTTAATGGTGGTTTATTTAACCAATATTTTACTATAAACTCTGTAAATTAACAGTTTTTTTTTGTCCAAATCATTTTACAGAGCTTTATAGTAAAATTACATAGTTTTCTCCGTCAAAAAGCTTCCATATTTAACCAATATTTTACTATAAACTCTGTAAATTAACAGTTTTTTTCTGTCTAAATCATTTTACAGAGTTTTTTAGTAAAATTTTTAAGAAATGTTGTTAGCTGGAAAAGTATGGTGTACTCTGTTAAATTAGCAGAGTTTTTCTGTAATTTAACAGAGTTATTATTTTGAGTGAAGGAAAAATGTCTCTTTTAGGTAATAATTTTTGATACTAAAAACCAAAAATATTTTTTTTTTAATTAATTTATTTAAAAGTACTAATTTCGTACTTTTTAATAAAAAATACTATTTTATTAAAAAGTACTTTCTTCGTACTTTTTATTAAAAAGTACTAGTTTCTTCCTACTTTTTATTAACATGTACTAGTTTTATACTTTTTATTAAAAAGTACTAGTTTCGTAACTTTTTATTAAAAAGTACACTCAAAATAATAACTCAAAATAATAACTCTGTAAAATACTCTGTAAAATGACTGTAATCTTAAAGCAACAGATATTCGACAGAGTTTTCTGTCAAAATACAGATTTAAAGAAAATAATTTGTATTTTTTGTGACAAAAAAACTGATTAAACTCTGTTAAATTACTTTTAACTATGTAATCTTAATTTTACAGAAAATTAACAGAGTTTTCTGCTAAAATACAGCTTTAAGCGAAATACTCTGTATTTTTTATAACCACAAAACTAAGTTTTATTTTTACTTATTTCTATGTTATGTTAATTTCATAGTTAGTTCTGTAAAAACACCAAAATTTTATCTTTATTTTTTTTTTTTTTTTGAGAAAATTTTAAAAAAGTACCAAACACTCAAAATAATTACTCTGTTAAAAACTCTTTAAAATGACTGTAATCTCAATTCGACAGACATTTGACAAAGTTATCTGTCGAAATACAGATTTTAAGAATATACTTTGTATTTTCTTGTAACCGAAAAACAAAATTTTATTTGTAATTTTACTTTTTACTTTGTAATCTCTATTTTACAGATAATAAACAGAGTTTTTTTTGTTAAAATACAGATTTTATACATTTTCTCGTAACCAAAATACTAAATTTCAACTGTAATTTTACTTATTGCTCTGTAATACAGTTTTTAAATAAAAACTCTTCAAAAAACTCCCAAATATTTCAACCGCTCTTTAAAAAGCGTCTTAAATTACAATAAAACCTGGTAAATTTTACGCGGATGTCGGGTAAAATTGGAGATACTCGTAAAAATACATCGTAATTTTCACAAAAATAAAAAAAGTAAATTTACAATTTGGAAGCATTAAAGCGGGCAAATTTACTCGGTGGCACTTTCGAATTGTCAACACTACTTACACATTAAGGAAAGAGAAATTGATCAGAAATCAAATACTAAAAAATTTAGTAAAATTCTGGTCGCTTTTATCAATATTTTACAGATGATTCTGTAAATTTACAGGTTTTTTTTTATCGAAATCATTTCGTAAAATAACAAAAAATCTTGCTGGTTGGAAATCTATGGTATTTTCTGCTGGCTCAGCAGAGTATCTCTGTAATTTAACAGAGTGATTATTTTGAGTGAAAAATTTTTTTAAAAATCTTATAAAATTTTTACAAAATAACATGTATTTTACTAAATTCTGTAAATTTAGTAAGTTTTTCGGTTGCATCAAATGCTTTTTACAAGCATATGTAAATTTACAGAATTTTTCTTTCTGCTAAATGGTGTTTTATTTAACCAATATTATACTAGAAATTCTGTAAATTAACAGTTTTTTTTTGTCAAAATCATTTTACAGAGTTTTATAGTAAAATTACCAAGAAATGTTGCTAGCTGGAAAAGTATGGTGTACTCTGTTAAATTAGCAGAGTTTTTCGGTAATTTAACTCTGTTAAATTAGCAGAGTTTTTCGGTAATTTAACAGAGTTATTATTTTGAGTGTACTAGTTTCGTATCTTTTTATTAAAAAGTACTAGTTTGGTACTTTTAATTAAAAAGTACCATTGTTGCACCTTTTGGATACTTTTTATTTAAAGTACTATTTAGACACTTTTAATCAAAAACTGTTTTCTCACAACTTTTATAAACTGTACTTAAATCGGACACTTCGATATTTTAATTTTTTTTAATGGTAGAATTTCTTCGTCTTTCTAATTCTCATTGTGAATAGAGGCGAATATGTATTAATATTTTAGTTTGTGCACAAACGATTTGTCATTAGACTCGTTTGCTACTTTGTAGTAAATCGTTTCTATTTTTTGCTAAATAATCTTGACAATGGAATTTTACAAATTCCGAAACACGTGTCGATTAAGTCTTGCAAAAATTACCAACATAAATAAATTTAAAACAAAAAAAAATAAAAAATGTTCTTGAAAATTATGCTATGAGAATATCATGGTTTTAATTAGTAAAGAAAATAATGACCTCGAGCCAGAATAAACATCCTCAAAACATAATTTTTTGTTAATATTTAAAAAGAAAGTACTTTTTTAATAAAACAAATTACTAAAATAGAACTTTTTTATAAAAAGAGCCAAAATCGTCCTTTTTCGAAGGAAAACTATAATTTTATAGTTAAAATTATCAAAAAATGCATGATAACAAATTTTGTTTACTTGTTTGTTTCTGAAAGTACTAGTTTAATATTTTTTTTAAACAAAACTACTATTTTGCTAACGAAAATACTTTGAATACTGTTAATTTTTCAAAATAGTAATATTTTGGTACTTTTTCAACAGAATTACTATTTTGGTACTGTTTTTTTAAAAGAATCGCACCACGTTTGTACTTTTAAAAAAACGTTCTAATTTATTCATTTTAAAAAAAAAGTACTAATTTGGTACTTTTTTAAAAAAATACTATTTTGATGCTCTATAATTAGAACTTTTCAAAAAAAAACTTAACAAATACCACAATTTAAAAAAAAATATTATATTAAAAGTATTTTTTGTAATATTTGTAAAAAGTAATTTTTAATAAAAAAAAGTACCAACAGAGAAGTTTTTAATAAAGATTGACAAAATCGTGCTTTTGGAAACAAATAAGGCGGAGAAAACACTTTTAAGCTAAAAATATCAAAAAACACTTTTAAACAAAATTAAGCCAAAAAGTACCAAAGTAGGTACTAATTTTTTCACTTCTAATTTATTACCCTATTTTTTTTTAACTTAAGTCTGTGTTCAATTACTTAATTTTTCAAAATTTAAGGTGTTTTTTAAAAATTTTTTGTGCATTCGTTTTTACACATTTTTTTGTGTACTTTAAATTTTTTTTTTAAGAATGCAGCATCATTTAAATTCGTTTTTGGCCAATTACAATTTACTTTAGCATTAAGTCAATATCAGCAAAATAAAATATTGTAAAAAGTTTTATTTGCAGTAATTTTTATATCAATATATAAAATTTTTTCTGTAATTTTTTTTTTTTTACCCATTCTCTCAATTTAATTCATTTGCAATTGTATGTAAATTTAACCCTTTTTTATACAAAACAAAAAAACAACAAATGTAACTAAAAGATAGAGATGCAAAAAAAAACAATGGAAATATTTAACAAAGTTGTAGTAAATTTGGTTGCATTGAAATTTAACAAAATAATTACATTAAAACCTAGTGAAACGGCTTAAATGGAAAGTGAAAAACAAATTATTTGAAGTAAAATTAAATATTATTTTGTCCCTTTTACACAGTAAAAAGTTTTGGGTTATATTTAAAACCTGGCGGAGCACATTTTAAACTACTTTGGAATTAAACTCAAAGTTAAATCCGAAATGTGTTATATGCTAAACCACATAGGGATTAAAAATTTGATTATCTTTATGTATTTTTTTTTAGTTTTATTTTGATGCCAAAAAATAATTAAATTTCTCTCTTGAAAAACTTATAAAAAATAAACGTCAAACGTCATCAAAAAATTGTATTTCATCAAGTTTAAGATAAACACTTAACAAGGAATTGAAAACAGCTGTCATATTGAGTGAACAAAAAATGATTATTCATTCAATGAAAGTGAGAAAAGAGGTTAGCAATGTACACAAAAGTAAAATCTTTATATTATCAAAATTTGTGATCCAGAAAGTGAAGATTTTACTCCGACAGAAATATAAACATCAAGTAAGTATTGACTACAAACGTTTATCAATCATTTTAATTGATTTTTGATTAACTTTACTTTTAGGCCAGCTGAATCTTGAAGCAGAAGGCAGAGAGATGGAATTTTTGGATCACGACGGTGCCTACCCCCAGGAATAATTTCTTAATATAGAAGCAGTAGCAGTTTATTTTATGCAGAGTTGTGCTGAGTTTGGGTGACAAATCAACAGTCCTCTGGATGTTAACTTTATTCATGTATTTGGTCTGTATTTGTATTCAATACACAAAAATATTGAAAAACATAACCTTACATTTGTTTTATTTATTTTTGGAGAAATTTAAGTCCTGCCTTGTTCAAATAAACACATGTTTAGGTGTAAAATTATTTCCATATTTTGGTTTTATTATAACACCTAAAAATACATTCAAAATCCATTCACTCACTCTCTTTTTATCTCTTTAAAATTAAACTTTTTATGGAATAAATTAAATTATTTTTGGCATTGTTATATATACACACCAGCTAGGAATTAAAATTAACCCAAAACTTTTTACTGTGTAAAGATATGGTAGTAATAGTGTTAATAAACAAATATAAAAAAAGTATCTTACATTTTACATATTTTAACATATGTATGCATAAAATGTTAGTTGGTAGCTTTTTTACATCGTTTTTGTGTAAATTTACACTTTTAAAAATTAAAATTACACATTTTTAAAATTACAAAGTTTTTTATAGATTTTTTTTATTTAAAATTACATATTTTTTTTATAGAGTTTTAAAATTGAGAACATTTAAGTAAGGATTTTAATCTGCTCTGTGTAATTTTAAATAATTCAGTATGTGCTCTAGGATTTTAAAACTGAATTAATACCGCTTATTGTGTTAGTAGTGTCTCTTTTATATAAATATCGTGGTAACAGAAGTTTAAAATTTGCAATTTTTATTTCATTATTATTTTTTTTTTCCTACAACATACAATGCACGATGCATTAAAATATAATGTTTTACAATTTTATTATATGGCTTAAAAAATAGAATGCCACCATATAATCTTTTTTGTACAGATATGTGTATAACATATTTTATTTTTTTTTTTTTTACAATATATATTTATTTATAAATAATATAAAATTTAAAAAATATGTGAGTGAATGTATAATAGTGTTTGTGTTTATCCGCAAAATCCTTTTAAATATCAGGGAATGTTTGTACAATAGGGTGGTACTTTTTACCACCGTAAGGATTTAAGAATGCCCATTTCTGAGATTTTAAAATTTTTTTTTATAAAGAACTGCTCTGAGCTAAAGAGGCGTGCGTGACTCGATTTCGTGCTCAAACAATATTCTTACTCACGCGCCCTTCTCTGAGCAATTTTTCTAAGAAATGCATGTATTTTGAACAGGTTTTTATACCCTCCACTCTAGTGATAGAGGGTATATATAAGTTTGTCATTCCGTTTGTAACACATCGAAATGTTGGTCTAGGACCCCATAAAGTATATATATTCATGATCCTTGATCGATTTTAAGTCGATCTAGCGATGTCCGTCCGTCCGTCCGTCCGTCCGTCCGTCCGTCCGTCTGTCTGTCTGTCCGTTGAAAACACGCTAACTTTTGAAAGACTTTACGGAGGCTCCTGAAGTTTGACACATATGTTCTCAATTTACCGGGTCAGGTTGGTATTGCAATCCAGCGAAATCGGTCAAGTGGTTCAAAAGTTATGAGCAAAAGAGTAAATTTCGGCAAGGGTATTTTTCGAATTTACAAGATTAAAACCACTATAACTTTCGAAAGACAATTCTGAGGGGGCTGAAGCTTAGCATATATATTTGTCGTTCTCCAAGGCTATTTGCTTTTGAATTTCAGCAAAATCGGTTTAGTGGTTCAAAAGTTATAAGCAAAGCACTGAATTTCAGATTTGTTTCACCTTAAACTGTTGAAAACTCGTTAAACAAGTTTTAAAAGCATGGTGAAATACCAGTTTTTTAAAACTTGTTGTTGTTTGTTTTCTTGTCGTGGGGTGCAGTTTAGTTGTTAGACAAGTAAATATTTGTTATTGTTTTGTTATTGTAACTGTATGTAACGGTGTATAGTAAGAATTTTTGGAAAAAAATCAAATGAAGTAAAATAAAAAGTGGGAAATATGTGAAATATTTTTTTTTGTATTGCATGTAGGTATAAAACAACAAAAATATTTTACAAAGTAATTTTGTTACTCAAAGAAATTGTACACTAAAAAAATATTTACACTAAAAAAATGTTACACTCAAAAAAAATGTATACTTAATTTTTTTTTAGAAATGTCACACTCAAAAAATGCTGACAGTCAAAAAAATTTTACACTCAAAAAAATTTGATTGATTAAAAAAAAGTTTTACTCAATATAATATATGGGGCATTCCATGTGAAATCGGACACTTTGAAAAACTTTTTTTTAGATTTTCCCAATTTGTTTACAGTTTGTAGTACCCTTCGAAAACTCCTTTGTGTTAAATTTTCAGATTTTTTTGATGACCCGTTCAAAAGATATCGATTTTTTAAAAATTGGTAGTTTGTTCCTTTACTCAAACTTCTTTTAATCATAACTTCTTTAATAATGGTCCAAATTTCAAATTTTTTTCTTCAAAATTTTTGTTTTTTACGTACTTTCTAAAAAAAAATCCCAAAAAATTCTTCAAAGCGCTCTAGTATGCGATTTTTAAGTTTTAAAATTTAAATCTCATTTTTGAAAATGTTTGTACTCTTCGATTTTTTTTAAATTTTTGTGTGTAAAACTTCTATCAATTCTACAAATTTTTTGCCCAAGAAGATCGTGGGATAACGATTATTACTATTTTTTTAAATTTTTTTAAAAAATTTTATTGTAATTTTCCAATCCTAAAATCATTTCTACTGCTCCAATGGTGCGTCATAGAGGGGTCCTTTATAAGACCGACCCCCATTAATTTTTACGGCTTAACATTTTTTTGAAACAAACTAATACCCTATCTCCAATTTCTAAGGGGGCTCCCACACAAAACGACATTTTTAAAAATTTGTTCCAACCGCTGTAACTGCCCTAATAGTGCCCTTAGAGCAACAAAATGTATGACCGACCCACAATATTTTTTTAGTCCAAACATTTTCTCTGAACACTCCTACCCTCTATCTTTACTGTTAAGGCGGTCCCCATACAATTTTTTTTATTTTTTGTAAATTTGTTTTATTTAATCAGCTTCTACCGGTCCAATGGTGCGTCGGAGAGGGGTCATTAATGAGACCGACCCCCATTTATTTTTACCCAACAACATTTTTTCAACAAATACCTACGCCTTATCTCCACTCCCTAAGTAGGCTCCCATACAAATAACAGTTGGAGCAAATTTTATAAAAATTTAATTTTGTATGGGAGTCTACTTAGGGAGTTGAGATAGGGCGTAGGTATGTTTTGAAAAAATTTTGTTGGGTAAAAATAAATGGGGTCGGTCTCAGTAATGACCCCTCTCGGACGCACCATTGGACCGGTAGAAGCTGATTAAATAAAACAATTTTACAAAAAATAAAAAAAAATGTATGGGGACCGCCTTAACAGTTAAAGATAGAGGGTAGGTGTGTTCAGAGAAAATGTTTGGACTAAAAAAATATTGTGGGTCGGTCATACATTTTGTTGCTCTAAAGGCACTATTAGAGCAGTTAGAGCGGTTGGAACAAATTTTAAAAAATATCGTTTTGTGTGGGAGCCCCCTTAGAAATTGGAGATAGGGTATTAGTTTGTTTCAAAAAAATGTTAAGCCGTAAAAATTAATGGGGGTCGGTCTTATAAAGGACCCCTCTATGACGCACCATTGGAGCAGTAGAAATGATTTTAGGATTGGAAAATTACAATAAAATTTTTTCAAAAAATTTAAAAAATAGTAATAATCGTTATCCCACGATCTTCCTGGTCAAAAAATTTGTAGAATTGATAGAAGTTTTACACAAAAAAATTTCAAAAAAATCGAAGAGTACAAACATTTTCAAAAATGAGATTTAAATTTTAAAACTTAAAAATCGCATACTAGAGCGCTTTTAAGAATTTTTTGGGATTTTTTTTTAGAAGGTACGTAAAAAAACAAAAATTTTGAAAAAAAAATTTGAAATTTGGACCATTATTGAAGAAGTTATGATTAAAAGAAGTTTGAGTAAAGGAACAAACTACCAATTTTTAAAAATTCGATTGAACGGGTCACCAAAAAAATCTGAAAATTTACCATGAAGGAGTTTTCGAAGGGTACTAAAAACTGTAAACAAATTGGGAAAATCTAAAAAAAAAAGTTTTTCAAAGTGTCCGATTTTACATGGAATGCCCCATATGCATTTCTAATAAAAAATTTGTGATGCAATTTTTTGAAATTTTTTAGAAAATTACTATCAGATGACATTGTGGAGGGTATTCATAGATTCGACCAAGTCGAACTTAATTTTTCTACTTGTTTTTTTTTAAATTGCGCTTTTTCCATAATGCCACAACTAGCAAGTTAGACCCTGCCTCAAGGATGGAAAATTTTAAAAAAGTATTAAAAAAAGTACTAAAGTACTGACTTTTCCATGCCAGCTCTACATAACGCTATCGCCAAATTCTTAAACTCTGAAATCTCCAAAAAAAAAATTTCAGATTTCTTTTTTAATTTTCCTTAAATTATTTCCACCCTAATCTCCAATAAAGTCACATCAATTTGTTTTCATTAACATTGATTTAATTTATAGTAAAAATATGAGTCGTTAGGTTTATTTTTTTATTGTAATTTTAACTGATGTTGTAGGTTTTAATTAAAATCAACTTTAATGATTATAATCCTTTTAAGGATTAATTTTTATATCACATACTACATATGTAATACAATTATGAGAGAGATTTAGATTGAAATAAACCCAGCAAAACATACAATTAAGAGTGTTTTATTTGGATGGGACGAATTAAAAATAGACTCTAGAACTTTTTATAGCATCGAACCATAGTAGTGGGGGTGTACTCACTTTGTCATTCCGTGGGAAACTAATCGAAATATAGGTGGGGAGGCCATAAAATATATAGGTTATTGATCCATGATCGATTCTAAGACATTCTATGAATGTCAGTCCACCAGAAGAAGTTCAAAATCGCAAGGGGAAGGTGCCTCCTAAAGTCTCCCAACAACCCCCCCCCCCCACCCAAAAAATAGACGCCCCCTGGATTGTTTTTATATTGTTTTTTACATTTTGGAGGGTATAAAAGAATGTTACACTCTCACTTGTTTTGGATTTAAAATTGTTAATCTCTTAGTTTAAAAATTAATTATTAATTATTAATTTATTATGCTGTTGTAACAGTTCGTTAAAAATTTTAATTATTGACAATAAAAACTTTCGTTTTAAAAACAAAATTTTTTCATTTTCAATTTAAAGTTAAACAATTTTAATTTTAATGCAAATTGACACTGCAAAATCATATGCCAAATTTTAAGATGACAACATTTTTAATTCAAATATGTTCATTTTTAGAACATTTTAAAGTGTCCCAGCTATTTTCTTTAAATATTCCAACTTCACTAAAACTGTTGGGGGACCCATTAAAATACATCCCTTTTCATTGGAGGGTAATTACTAAAGTTATGAATTTAACAACACCCTTCCTTCTCGATTTTCCACTTTTCCATTTCAAAATAATGCTGGGATTTTAAGTTCTTTTATATGTTAAAATATATTAACTATTATGTTATACAAAATTTATGTAATAAAATTCAATTAAATTTAAATTGATCTTCAATCAATATTAATTTATTTCTACAAACATGTTAATGCATGTTTATTTAATTTTATTAATGAAAAGGTAATAATAATTCACACGTACAAACATTTTCATAATCCAACAAAAAAAGAGATTTTATAACAGAAATGTGTTTAATTTTGTATGGACAAAATCAATCATCTTTAGAATAAATTATGGTAAATATGAAAATTTGATGAACTGCAAATTGGGTTGGAGAATGATATAGGAAAAAGAAATTAAACAAATTTAAATAGGGAAGGTATCCACAGCACCTGATGCTTCTTTGTGTCACAAAAACACATAAATTTATGGTGAAACAAATCTGAAATTCACAGTGTTGCCCATAACTTTTGAACCACTGGTCCAGTGGTGGCTTTTATATAAAATGAATACCAACCAGACGGGGGGAAATAAAAATATTCAGCAGCCTCAGGATTGTCTTTCAAAAGCAACCGTGATTTTTATACCCTCCACTCTAGTGATAGAGGGTATATATAAGTTTTTCATTCCGTTTGTAACACCACGAAATATTGGTCTAAGACCCCATAAAAAATATATATTCATGATCCTCGATCAATTTTAAGACGATCTAGCGATGTCCGTCCGTCCATCAGTCCGTCCGTCTGTCTGTCTGTTGAAAACACGCAAACTTTTGAAAGACTTTACGGAGGCTCCTGAAGCTTGGCATATATGTTGGACCTGGTCAGGTTGGTATTGCAATCCATCGAAATCGGTTTAGTGGTTCAAAAGTTATGAGCAAAAGACCGAATTTCGGCAAGGGTTTTTCATGAATTTACGAGATAAAAAACACGTCAACTTTCGAAAGGCAATTCTGAGGATGCTGAAGCTTGGCATATATATTTGCCGTTCCCCTGGCCTAGTTCCTTTTGAATTTCATCCAAAAAAGTCCAGTGGTTCACACGTTATTAGCAAAATCGTGAATTTCAGATTTGTTTCACCTTAAATTCATGAGTTGAAAACCCGTTTAACATGTTTTAAAAACATTGGTAAGTCTCAAAAATATTTTACAACGTATTTTTGTCACTCTAAAATATTTTTACTATACTCTAAAAAAAAAAAAAAAAATACACTCGAAAAAAATTTTACACTCGAAAAAAATTTTACACTCAAAAAAATTTTACACTCAAAAAAAATTTTAGTAAATAAATTTTTTTTTTTTTCAAAAATTACTTAAAAAAAAGTAAAATAAAATATTTCTAATCAAAAATGTTATTTTTCGCGTTAGAAAATTTACTATCACTTAAAAGGGCATTGTAGAGGGTATTCATAGATTCGGCATAGTTTCATACACAGAAAAAAAAAAAATTTGAGTAAATTTTTAATACTATTGAGTAAAAAATTACTCAAATTTGCACCAGTAAACGATTGAATAGTATTGAGTAAATTTTTAATAAAAATTTATTAAATGTTTGAAAAAAAATTTGAGTAAATTTTTAATTGACACAATTAAAAATTTACTCAAAATTTATCTATTTATTTTCTTTTTTTAAATTTAAAAAAAGTTTTAAATCTTTTTAAAAAAAAAAGAAAACCAATTTTTTTTCAAAATTTACCAAACACATTTATGTCTCAAAAACATAGAAAAAGTTTTTAAAGACGATTACAAACTTTCATATACATACACAAAAAACTATAAACTAAATGAGAATTCAAAAAACTATGAGAGTTAAAAAAAAATAACAAAACTATTAAATTATTTACTTAAATTGTTTTTTAAATTTTTAAGTAAATTTTTAATTGCGTCAATTAAAAAATTACTCAATTTATGTTTTTAAATTTAAACAAGTGATTACTCAAATTTGTTTCCTCCATATTTTTTTCTGTTTACCAAAATTGTCAAAAAGTATGTATTGCAAGAAACTTGAAAGTTTTTTTTTAAAAATCTAAGTTTTTTTTTTACAAAAATCCAAAATTTTGATCGCAGGTCGCGAAATTTTCTTAATTTCAAATCTCAAATGACAATATCTTGAAAACCGTTTTCAAAATACGTATCCCTTCAGCGCTCTTGTAAATCCTCCTTTCTTAATGTTAAAATTTGATTATCATATAGTTCATGTATTTATTTGAATTACTCACATTTATAAACATGCAAACCCCCTTGAAGATAATAAAATTAATTAAGTTAATTTGCGATAATCATTAAGAAAAAAAACAAACATATCAATACCATTAAAAACGAATAAGACTGCTTTATTTGTGCCGAATTGAAAATACCCTACACTTGTAGGGTATTTTCACACCAATCTGTGAAGGAAGGTATAATGAGATTGAGTTGATATTTGTAACTGCCCGAACTATTGGACCGATCGATTCAGAATAACTTTTTGAATTGTTTTACAAACAACAGAAATATACGACTATAGAATAACAAGAACATTTTGAATTATAAACAGGAACTAAATAATATGTGCTAAGTTAAGATTTAATAACAATACGGTACTAGACATAACTTTTTATCCGCTAGACCGATTTCCTATATTTTTACATACTAACGACTTATATTCACGATAAGTCCCTAGCAATTAAAATCTGTCCCCAAGACTTCATAGCTTTGCTTAAATAGTGATTACAACAGACGAATACAACTGAAATCGCTAGATTCTATACAAATCCCTTAAGCATCATAAGTATACGCTTAATGGGGTCATCGACTGATATTTCAATTCATTACAAACGTATTGAAAAACTTATATTGACATACTTTCCCCAACTGGTGGGTTGTATAATGATAAGGCAATTAAAAGCATTATACTTAAATTATAAAAAAAAAAATTAGTGCAATCTTAACTCAAAGTGGAGATAAAAAAATAAAACAAAACAAAATAAAATTAAAAAGGAATTAAATAAAATAAATTGATTGATATAAATTGTAGTGGAAATTACAATTTCAATTTCTTAACCCACTTATGGAAACAAAATTTAAAGGAAAAAATTAAATTTTTTGGTAAAAATTTAAAAACTGCATAAAGTTTTTAATAAAAAAAACATATCGCTCATTTAATTGCATAGTGTCATAACTCAAAATATTTGATTTTGCAAAAAATGCGTTTAAAGTTCACAAATGAAACTGGTTTTCCATTAAAAAAGGCCGGTACATACACTCAAAATAATAACTCTATTAAATTACAGATAAACTCTGCTAATTTAACAGAGTACAGCATACTTTTCCAGCTAGCAACATTTCTTGGTAATTTTACTATAAAACTCTGTAAAATGATTTTGACAAAAAAATAACTGTTAATTTGCAGAGTTTCTAGTAAAATATTGGTTATATAAACCACCATTTAGCAAAGAAAAACTCTGTAAATTTACATATATTTGTAAAATGCATTTGATGCAACCAAAATTTTACAGAAAAAACTCTGTAAATTTACTGAGTTTTGTACAATACTGTTATTTTGTAAAATATTTATAAGATTTTTGAAAAGAATATTTTTTGTACTTTTTTTTACATTTTCTCAAAAGAAAACAAGTAAGAAAGTTATAGTCAGTCAAGACCGACCATATAATACCCTACACCAGAGTCTCCCGGAAAATGGGTCCAAGTTCAAAAATGGACCGATGAAATCTATATTTTGCCAACTATTTTATAAGTGTAAAAAACACTCACAAATCAAATTTAAGTGAAATAGGCTTATTTTTGTTGACAATAAACAGATTTAACTGTATATCGTGCGAAACTTTCACATGGGGTCGGAGTCCAAAAATGGTCCGATGATTATCAGATTTCATAAGGTTATTAAAGTACGCGTTTAACATACACAAACAGAATTTTAATTAAATATTTTCTATTTTCATGAAATTTGGGAGATTTATGTAAAAATCGGGAAGGTGGTTTGTATGGGGGCTACAAGAAGAACTGGTCCGATTTAAAATTCGAAATGGTGATTTGTGTGGATGAAACATGATTATCTGCCAAATTTCAAAGAGATACCTATTAAAATGCGGTTATCAGGGTCATTTGAGCCAAAACTAAAGAGGACCTTTTTATGGGGGCTAGGTCTAAATATGGACCGATTTTTTTCAATTTCAATAGGCTTCGTCCTTGGGCCAAAAGAGGCTTAAGTTTCAAGTTTCAAGTCAATTGATTAAAAATTGCGACCTGTATCGTGTTTACACCGTTTACATGGACAGACAGACGGACAGACGGACATCGCTAAATCGACTCAAAAAGTGATTCTAAGTCGATCGGTATACTTAAAAGTGGGTCTAGGACCAATATTTCGGGTAGTTACAAACATCAGCACAAACTCATTATACCCTGTACCACAGTGTGGTGTAGGGTATAAATACAGATAAAATTTTGGCGTTTTTACAGAAAACGCTCTTTTTTATTATGAAATTAAGATTACATAGAACTAAATAAAAATACAGATAAAACTTAGTTTTTTGGTTATAAAAAATACAGAGTAGTTCGCTTAAATCTGTATTTTAGCAGAAAACTCTGGTAATAAGCTGTTAAATTAAAATTACAAAGTTAAAAGTAATATAACAGATGAAACTTTGTTTTTTTGTCACAACAAAATACAAAGTATTTTCTTTAAATCTTTATTTTGACAGAAAACTCTGTCAAATATCTGTTGAATTGAGATTACAGTAATTTTACAGAGTATTTTCCAGAGTTATTATTTTGAGTGTAATAAAAATATACAATTTTATTGGCAAAAATCTTGTAAAATACAAACCATTTAAAAGGTTTTTTACCAATAAATTGTAAATTTACAACTTTTTTGAGGCGATAAAAATGACAACGACTTCTCGTGACTATACTAGATTTTGTGCAACCTTCCATTTTACGAGATTTTCTAGTAAAAATTAGGAGCTTTTTTGTAATTTTACAAAAATTTAACAAAAAAAATTGTAAATTTACAACTTTTTTGGCAAAATAAAACTTACAAAGAATTCAAGTGCATTTACTAGATTTTTTTTTAAATTTGCCTTGAAAATTTATTAAATTACAAAAAAATAATTAAATTTCGATCAAAAATTTTTTGTTAAAAAACAAGGAAAACTGTCCAAAATTGGTATAAATTTAATAACGAGCCTTTTCTAGTAATTTGACAAGTTTTTTTTTGAGTGCAGTTCCCTTAATGTTCATAATTTAAAAATTAAGGGAACTGCGCCATTTTCGAAAATATAGATTTACTATTTAAAATTGTATTAGAAAGTATGTCAAAAAACACTAAAAGATTAATTTAAGTCCATACAAATACTATTTTCATAATTATTATTTACTCAAAATATAATCCTCAATATTTTTGTGGGCTTATAATTATTTTTCTGAATTGATTTGAAATTAAAATTGTAAATTTCCTAAAGTAATTTTTGTTAAATTATTTTAAAATTTTGTCGAAATCATTATTAAAATAAACACAGGAATTGAATTGAATAAACTTTGTGGTTGTTTTTAAGCAAATAAGTTGAAATAAGCCCTTTTTTCGTACAAATTCATTTATGCATAAACTTTGTATGTGTGTGTTATTAATACATGTGTTTGTATTTTGAAAATTTTAAATTTTAAAGAATCTAAAAAGAACCATTTCTTTTTTTAAGGAGTTTTTAAATATTTTAAAGGCTCGAAAATTCCTTAACTAGAAAATACCTCTCTCAAAAAACTACCGATAGGATCGTGAGTGACTTTTCAATCACGCTCACGCACTAACATTTTTTTTTTGCTCACGCTTATGCACGGTCACGTGCGTAAAAGAAATTATCACGTACACGGAATACTCAGGAACTGCAAAATATATAAATTTGTTAATTTTAAACCCCCATAATGTGGTAAGAGGATACCGGAATAAATACCGAATGTATTTAAATAAGTACAAGCATATAAAAAAAAATCGCGATTTTTTTTTTCAACAAAATTTTTTTTTTTTAAAAAAAAAAATTTTTAAATAATATTTTTGACATTGTGGAGGGTATCAGTACCTACGAAAAGGCTTAATTTGACTGTTTTATTTAAATTCGTTTACAAGGATGTGATTACGCTTCAAAATTTAAAAGAATAAACTCCTTTTGAGCTCCTTAGCTTTTGATACAAAGTATGTATGCCTTAGAAAAATGTAAATGTTTGTATGTATGAGTATTATGTATTTTCATTTAATTAGATTTTTGTTCTTTGTTTTTTGTAAAAACCAACCATATTTGCTTATTGTAACAGACACTTATTTCACTCTTGTAGTCTGCACATAAGGGCGGAGCAAATGGGTATGGAGAAGACTTTTATATTTTTTGATTCCGTTTAGAATCGGGACCAAAAAATTTATCTGATAATCATAAAAACCTATTTTCAGTAATGCCGTAATATTTAAAAATATTTTCAGAATAAGAAAAATAATTTAAAAAAAAATTTACTTTCCCTATTTTCAAGTCAAAATAGAAAAGACATTGTCCAACAGGCAACTGTTCCGACAATGACTCTAAGCGAACTAGAAAAAAATCTTCATAAAAATTTGCTCCACCCTACTGCGCGTTCCTACTAATATTACAGTTGTGTTTACCGTTGCTGATGATTTTACTGTTGCTTTTGCTGCTGCTGTTTTAAGAAGATTCCATATGATAACCACAACTTTATAACCCTCAACCTCTATTTAAAAATTTAAATACCCCAAAGTCAAACCAAACCACATGTAACGAACGTTATACAATTTCATGGTACTGTGAATAAGACTACATAATGTTAATGACAATCACATTTATATTTGTAAATACACACACTCATACGAACGTACTCAATGATACAGATACCACCTTTTTCAGAAGACGAAAAAAATGTACAGGAAATTCATACACATATGCATGTTGTGTAGGTGTTAAATACCTTGGGAAAATGATTTCGAGTTAAAGGGCCCACAGGGGATTTGGTTACACATCTTCTGGAGGGTTCATGTAGTTTAAGTTAAATGTTAAAAGAATTAATTGGAAGAATTTGTTAATTTCAGCGTACTAGCCATTCAATGCGAGGGTTGTAGGTTCGATTCCCACCAGAACCCCTGGTGTTTTTTTCTCTACAACGAGACGACGGTAGTTCTTACCATTTCTCAGTTAGGTTGAAAATATTAAAAATGAGTTAAAATAAAACAGAAAGAATAAATAAAACTATTATTACTATTAAAAGAAATTAATTTTGAGAAAAAAAAATTTGTTTGGTCAAAAGAAATCTTCGAAAAAAGTTTTGGGGTAAAAAAAAAATATGTTTGTAGTTTTTTACAAATTTTTCTGTTCACAAATGTCAACCAGCAGCCTATTTAAAGCATTTTGTATTTTAAGGTTATGTGGAATGTACCAAAATTGTCGATTCTCCTAACATTTTAGTTCATAACTTTTGAACGACTGCACCGATATCGCTCAAATGCAATACCAATCTTTTCGAATCAACGACAACTAAATATGTTAAGGTTCAGTCACATCTGTGTAATATTTTGGTCGTGATTGTCATTTTATCAAACGGACGGACATGGCTTGACTCTCTTAAAAACGCTAACTGCTCAACAATATAAATACTGTATGAGGTCCCAGACCGGAAAACACAAGTCCAAACATGGACCGATTGGATTTATCTTTTGTTAGATCTTTATTTAGTGTAGAACATACAAACAGATCAAATTATAGTGGAATTGGTTTATTTTTTGTCAATAGACCGATTTAACTGAATATCGGTCAAAGCTTTTATATGGGTAACTAAGTCCAAAAATAGTCCAATTATATTCAGATTTGATCAGTTTACCAAAGTAAAGGTTTAACACCTACAAATAAAATTTGTATCATATATTACCATTTTTATAAATTTTGAGGGAATTATGTGAATATCGGGAGGGTGGTTTGTATGGGGGCTACAAGTAGGACTGACCCGATTCCGTTGAAATTTGGAATGATGATTCGTGCATACAAATTTGATTACCTCTGAAATTTCAAAGCGATATGTATTATAATACTGTTATTAGAGTCATTTAAGCCTAATCTAACGGGGGCGTTTGTATGGGGGCTAGGTGTTAATTTGGACCGATTTTCATAGGCTATTTCAATAGGCTTCGTCCTTAGGCCAAAAGATGCTTAAGTTTCAAATTTCAAGTCAATTGATTGAAAATTGCTACCTGTAACGTGCTTAAACTGTTAGATGACCCGACGGGCGGACGACTCAAAAAGTAATTCTGAGTAGATCGATATACTTGAAGATAGGTCTAGGACCAATATTTCGGGTAGGTACAAACATCAGCACAAACTCATTATACCCTGTACCCCAGAGTGGTGTAGGATATAAAAAATATAGCTAATGTTTTCAGAAGTCCATTTTGTCATTCCGTTTGTAACACCTCGAAATATTGGTCTAGCGCCCCATAAAGTATATATATTCATGATCCTCAATCAATTTTAAGACTATCTGGCGATGCCTGTCCGTCCATCTGTCTGTTGAAAACAGGCTTACTTTTGAAAGACTTTTCGGATGCTCCTGAAGTTTGGCATATGAGACATTCCACACCAAATGTCCAGAAAAACAAAAACATGTGTACCGTAATTTTCGGAATAGGTTGTATGGATAGCCCTATATGGAACTAACAAGGAAGGTCTTTTACAGGGCACCCACCGATTGTCCTGAAACTTGCATATTGGAAAGAGAGGAGAAAAATAAGAGTTACCTGTTGTTTTATAGCTGTCCAATCTCACATTTAGCGGGTCAAAGGGGAGGGGAAAAAACGTGATTTTTTTCGTTTTTTGAGGATTTTTCCTATTTTTTCAAAAGAAACTATATGAACATTTTATACAGGTTGACAGGTTTTTTGAAAGCCTATCCAATGGTATCGGTCGTGTCCAAATTCGGCATCGTTAAGTTCGTTATTGTCAAAAATGTATAATCGTTGGGGTAGTTTATATGGAGATTTATATACGTACGACCACCAAAATCATATAAAATAATCTCTATCAAAATTAAGCTGACCCGTATTTTTTCGTTTGGCGAAATTCCTACTAGTTCGGCTTTTATACGAATTATCCCGAAAGCCCTTAATTTTTCATAAGGTGGCAACCCTTTTTTAAATTTGAAATTGGGCAGCTAAAAAAAACAGGTAACTCTTATTTTTCCCCCCTCATTCCCATATTAAAGTTTCAGGACAATCGGTGGGTGCCCTGTGAAAGACCTTCCTTGTAAGAAAATTACGTTTTTGGTTTTTTAATTTTTCAAAAAAACTTGGCTTAGGAGGCGTGGTCAAATATTGGAAAAATGGTAAAATTTGTGTCGAGTTGCCTTGTTTAAATATTTATCAAATTAAAACGGAATGCACCACAATATCAAAAATTTACATTTTTGTATGGGCTATAGATTAAAAATTTTTTTTTTGGAAAATTTTCAGAACCCGTTCTGAAATTTTCATTTTTTTTTTTTAATTGTCAATTTATCAAAAATCCTTCCACTTTTGTTTGTTTTTAAATTTTTTTTAAGTTTAGCTGTTTGTTTATTCACACAAAAAAATCAGACATGTGTTTTTGGCTTTTTTCGAGCAAATCGCATTTGAATTTTGATTTTCTAACAATTAAGTAATTTGCTTGTATTTTCTTGTTTCGACATAGCGTATGAGTGACATTTATCCAAATAATTAATACTCATTCGCTACGATGAAACGAGAAGTTAAAAGCTATTCATACAACCTATTCAGAAATTCACGGGACACATGTTTTTCTGTAGCGGAACATTTAGTGTGGAATGCCTCATATGTGTTTGCCATTTAGCTGGTCAGGTTGGTATTGCAATTAAGCGAAATCGGTCCAGGGGTTTAAAAGTTATTAGCAAAAGAGTAAATTTCGGCAAGGGGTTTTCGCGAATTTACGAGATAAAAAACGCGCTAACTTCGAAAGACAATTCTGAGGGTGCTAAGGCTTGGCATATACATTTGCTGTTTCCCTGGTCGGGTTCGTGGCTGTAGGCTGTAATCTCCCAAAAAAGAAAATAAAATTTCGCGTAAAAAAAATTGTTCATACAAATTTGGGCCATATTTCAAATGAAAAGTTATCCAAAATTTTGGACACATTTTTGTAGTTTTTTGCCAAAATTTCGAAACTAAAAAATTTTGTGATTTTTCATTACGAAAAATTGCTCATTTTTAGTTTGGTTTGAGTTTTTGTCAAAATCTTAAAATGACAAAACCGAAATGAGTCGCAATAAAACTGTCAATAGAAAAATTAAATACCCTAAATAGTGGACCAAGCCTTAAATTTTTTTTTTTATTTTTAAAAATTTTTCAGTCGTGAAAAATATTTTTGTTTTATTTTTGGGTCATTTTTCATTTTTATCTTTGTTTTTTTTTTCGTTAATTTTGGGCAAAGTTTCGAATTTTTCTTTTTGGTTAATTTTTTATATTTTTTGGGCGATTTTGCATTTGGGCCATTTTTATAAAAAATTTTGGGCGATTTTGCCTAGAGCCCTGGCTTGTACTGAAATTCAGCCATATCTGTCCAGTGGTTACAAGTTATTACCTAAACCGTGAATTTTAGATTGGCTTCACCTTAAATTCACGTGTTGAAAAAAACCGAGCTTTAAAAAACAAGCTTTAAAAACATTGGTAAATAAGCCACAAAATTACTTTACAACGCATTTTTGTTACTTAAAAATATTTTTACACTAAAAAAATTACACTCAAAAAACAATTAATTTTTATTTTTTTTACAAAAATGAAAAATAAAAGTTTTTTACTCAAAATAAAATATTTCTAATCAAAATTGTTAATTTTTTGTTACATTAGAAAATTTGCCATCCTTTAAAAAGGGGATTGTGGAGGGTATTCATAGATTCTGGCAAGTCGAATTTAACTTTTCTACTTGTTTCTCATTCAAGTTTCTCTCGATGACTTCAAATTGACTTCAAATATCTTTTCGATTAAGGTCCTTTGTTAATCAGTTTAGTTTATCGCCTTACTTTGACTCCTTGCGACTACTTCTTTAGAATATATATAAATACAATCATCAAAAGGATTTATTTTCCATTCAAGGACGTCTGTAAGTATTTGTTTAATTTTGTTATTTTCATATAAAGTTTACTAAAAAAAAAAACATTCACACACACACTCATATGTTAGCATAAGGACCCTGCAAGCATTTGGAAGAAATATCCCCCAGAAGAAATTGCGGCAATATCTTCTTTTTATCGTAATAAAAATTTATCAAAGTAGTATTTTTGAAAATCTTCCTTTTATCATTTCGAGGATATTTTAGCAATTTTTAAAAAAATAATTTTTTTTTGTCATTTATAAAGTAGACAAAATCGCCAAATTATCAAAAATTTATCTTCTAGGTGATTTTTCTCCTGCGCGATACATACTTATACGATATCTTCCTCTTATCATAGGGATGTAAAAAATACGAAATCAATACATTTTATTTATTGTCAAAAATATTTTTTATTTCGATTTTCATTGTTTTTTTTTGTAATAATTCAACAAAAAATTATAAAAATTGGTGTTAAGAGGTAAGTAATGAATTCGCAAACAACAAAAGCATTAATCTGCAAAATTAATAATTTTTTTTAACTATATTAGGTCCTGCAAGTTTTCAACAACTCAATCCGTCATTTTTGAAGAAGATAATCAATTTAAAGATCATGGAAACAGTGAATAAATTATCGTTCATCACTATCGTTTGCAAAATATCTTCTTTAATTTGAATAAAAAACATACTTTACTATGAGAAAAAAATGGCAACACCTTCTTTTTATCTTCAAGGTAAAATTTTAGTGATATCTTCAATTTATCTTCCAAATGATTATCTGGCAATATTGCGTATTTATCCTCCAGAAGAATTGCCTTCGTATCTCCTGGACGTATCGCTTTCGGGACACGATTTGTACTCACGGGTGTTTCTTCCGCAATACGAAGAAGATATCCCCCGCAATACAATTTATCTTCCAGGCGATACGCTAGCGTATCTTCTTCGTTTCGAAATGCTTGCAGGGGATATTAATAAAACACATACATGCAAACAAACAATTGTATTTTGTAAGCGGATTTTGTATCCTTTATTTAATGATATTTATTTTTGGGGACTTTTCTTTTTTTTGTTTTTGTTATTTGTACATAAAATAATTTGTATGTGTATGTTTTTCAATGATAATTCCCATAAACACATAATATTGAGAGAACGTGTTTGTGTTGTCCCACACTTACACACACTTACTTTTCCTGAATACAGAAGACACTAACACAGACAAATATACGAGGCAGTCCACACCAAATGTAACGCTACAGCAAAATGTGTGTCTTATGAATTGTTATGAATTTATGAATGATTGTATAGACACTATTAAGAAAATAGCGTTTTTGGTTTGTCAGTTTTTCAAAACCTGGGCTTAGGAGGCGTGGCTAAATATTAAACAAGTTAAAAAAGTAAAATTCGGCCTTGCCGAATGTATTGATACCCTCCACAATGTAAAAAAGTTTATTTGGAAAAAAAAATTGAAAAAAAAAACTGCGAAAAAAAATTTTTGGTGAAAAAAAAAATTCCGCGATTTTTTTTTTTTTTGTAAAAAAAAAAATATGTTTGCACTTGTTTAAAAACAATTCAGTGATCAATTCTGCTTAAATGTGTCAACCAGCAGCCGAATTAAAGCATTTTGTATTTTTAGGTTATGTTGAATGTACCAACATTTTCGAGGGGTTCTTAAATTTTCTGTCATAACTTTTGAACCGCTGAACCGATTTCGCTTAAATGCTAAGTCTTAGTCATAATGTAAATTTTTGGGATTGTGTTGCATTCCGTTTTAATTTAATTAATATGTAATCAAGGCAACACGAGAGAAATTTGACTATTTTTTCATCAATACAACCTATTCAGAAATTCATGGGACACATGTTTTTTTTTTTTGCTTGACATTTGGTGTGGAATGCCTTATACTTACATATGTAGTAGTTGCATACATTTGCATAAATGTTGTTTCAAACTTTTTTATACAAACACATTTTTTTTTTTTTTTTGAGGATTATAAATGTTTCCTTATTGCAAATATATTTAAAAAATTGACTTTAATTTAAGAAAAGTGAAAAACATTAAATGAAAAATGTATTTGGAATAAATTTTGAAGGGTTTTTTGTAGAATTAACTTTTTCAGTTATTTAAAAATGAATACATTCCATTTGGTTGCAAAAAAACATTTGAAAATATATAGCACATTTAATATTTTAAACAATTTTTTGAGAATTGTTAATTTTTTTTACAAGCAGGTAGGGACAGTATTGGGCAACTACTTTTAAGTTAACTTAGCTAATCTTTAGCAGATTTTTCTGCTGAAAATTTTTAGTTTAACTAGATTTTCTGTTATTTAGTTTAAGAAAACAACTAAATTTTGTTTTGTATTTTAACTGATTGTTTTGCTGAATTTCAAAATATTTGTGTACAGATTACAGCAGATTCTTTTCGTAATTTTACAGAAAAAGATTTTAAAATTCAGCTTTATTTTTATTAAAAAAAAATTCAAAATTATTTTATTCGACCTTAAAATATAATATATATTGAGTAGGTTTATTTAAGCTCGAGGTCGTTTTTCCTTTTTTAATTAAAACTATGTGGTTCATCTTCAACGGGTAACTATTCCCGCCTTATCCGATCTTAACTATTAACGAACCTAGCCTTACCTAACCTACTTTTCTTTAATGTCTACCTATCAGATTTTTTTAATTTTAATTTATTTGAATACATTAAATTAAAAAATATAAAAAATAATCGGGATTTACTTTTTTTTTATTGTTTGCAACATATTAGAAAGCAAAAAATAAGCATTCCTTCATAATTTTGTCAAAATCTTATAATGCATTCGTTTAATTAATCATTATTTTTATTTGATTGAAAAAATATTTAATTAATCATCTATTAATTTGTTGACAGGTATAAGGATTTTCTTAATCGAAAGAGTTTTAATGAAAAAATTTATTAAAACCGCGTTTTTCGTGATTGAAATTCGTTTTCAATTCTTTATTTTAGTAAGTGGTTTAGCACTCAAATCTACTAGCAATGGAAGTCTCCCTGGTGTCACCCTCCGATCTTCATGAAATTTGGATATGTTGTTAAGAACGAAAATTAATTCGACACGTTTTTTGTTTTAGCGGCCCAAACTCATTTTTAGGGGCGGTCGATTTGTATGGGGGGAAATCGACTTTTTTCAGTTTTTTACGATTTACTCCTATTTAAACAAAATTAATATAGGCATATATCTGTATATGGGGCATTCCATGTCAAATCGGACACTTTGAAAAAAAAAATTTAGATTTTCCTAATTTGTTAACAGTTTTTAGTACCCTTCGAAAACTCCTTCGTGGCAAATTTTTAGATTTTTTTGATGACCCGTTCAAAAGATATCGAATTTTTAAAAATTGGTAGTTTGTTCCTTTACTCAAATTTCTTTTAATCATAACTTCTTCAATAATGGTCCAAATTTCAAATTTTTTTTTTCAATTTTTTTTTTTTACACACTTTTAAAAAAAAAATCTCAAAAAATTCTTAAAAGCGGTCTAGTATGCGATTTTTAAGTTTTAAAATTTAAATCTCGCCTCTATGGCGCACCATTGGAGCAGTAGAAATGATTTAAAGATTGGAAAATTACAATCAATTTTTTTCAAAAAATTTTAAAAAATAGTAATAATCGTTATCCCACGATCCTCCGGGAAAAAATTTGTAGAATTGATAGAAGTTTTACACAAAAAAATTTCAAAAAAATCGAAGAGTACAAACATTTTCAAAAATGAGATTTAAATTTTAAAACTTAAAAATCGCATACTAGAGCGCTTTCAGAATTTTTTGGGATTTTTTTTTTTAAGTACGTAAAAAAACAAAAATTTAAAAAAAAAATTGAAATTTGGACCATTATTGAAGATGTTATGAGTAAAAGAAGTTTGAGTAAAGGAACAAACTACCAATTTTTAAAAATTCGATATCTTTTGAACGGGTCATCAAAAAAATCTGAAAATTTACCACGAAGGAGTTTTCGAAGGGTACTAAAGACTGTAAACAAATTGGGAAAATCTAAAAAAAAAAAAATTTCAAAGTGTCCGATTTCACATGGAATGCCCCATATCTATATCTCGTGGTGCTAACAACGGGCCAAAAAAGTTAATATTTTTCGACTTATTAACAAAAATGTCCTAAAATTTTGGTATTTTACTCAATATGACGAAAAGTTGTGCATGTTTGGACACGTTCTACTCACACATAGATAGGTTTTTCAAAGACCTTTCATTTGGTATGTTACATGACTAGGTTTCTTTACATAATATAGGAGATAAACGAAAAAAACTGAAAAATGGCCTTGTCTTCCCCCCTCCTTTTAACCCCCTAAATATGAATTTGGGCCGCTAAAAAAAATACGTGTCCCTTATTTTTACTGCTCTACAAAATAAAACCAAGTCCATAAAGCTCCGCGGGTGACACCAGGGAGACTTCCCTTGTAAGTTACTAATAACCAGTAGTACAGTAGTTTTTTAGTATCTTCAAAGTACTAAAATTACTATTTTTACTGGTTTTGAATAATATTAGTTAAACATTTTAGTATTGATTACCAATTCGTGCACTAGGTCCTTTTGGACTAAAATATTAGTTCTTTAGTTAAATTTTTAGTATTGAATACCCACGTTCTTTTTATACCCTACACCACTCTGTGGGAAAGGGTATAATGAGTTAGTGCTGATGTTTGTAACTACCCGAAATATTGGTCCTAGACCCGCCTTTAAGTATACCGATCGACTCAGAATTACTTTTTGAGTCGATTTAGCGATGTCCGTCCGGCTGTCCGTCCGTCCGTCTTTCCATCTATCGGTATAAGCACGATACAGGTCGCAATTTTCAATCAATTGACTTGAAATTTGAAACTTAAGCTTATTGTGGCCCAAGACGAAGCCTACACTAAGAAAATTATGTCATTAACTGTTTGTAGGTTATTTTAAAACGTAATCAGTAAAGTCATTTTAAAAGAAAAATCACTTATTTTATAAAGGAATTAATTTTTTTACTGTTTCTGTAGTTTAAAAAAAATAATTTACTGTATTAAAAACGAATTTTCTGTTACATTTAATTTCGGTAGTAAAAAATTTCTTCTATAGTTTTACTGTTTTTCAATACAAAATAACTGAATATTCACTAGTTTTTTAATGTTTTGGTTAGTCATTAAATTAACATTTAAAATTGACTGTAATGTGTTTTTATTTTAAATGAAAAAACAGTGGAATGGTTTTTAAATAAAATTTCATTTGTTTTAAGTGAATATTCAGTGGAATTTATCTACATAATTCTTTGAGTGTATTGAAATTGAAAAAAAATGGGCCATGTTAAGACCTAGCCCCCATACACTCGCCCCCTTTGAATTTCGCTTAAACGCCTCTAACAACCGTATTATAACAGGTGATAACATTTTTAATGCACAAACCATCATAGCAAATTTCAAAGGAATCGGGCCAGTCCTTCTGGTAGTCCCCATACAAACCTCCCTCCCGATATTCACATAATTTCCTCAAAATACATAAAAATTAAAATAATTAAAATAATACAAATTTATTTGTAGGTGTTAAACGTGTACTTTGGTAATCTAATCGCATCGGAATACATTTGGACCATTTTTGGACTTAGTCCCCCATATGAAAATTTCGACCCATATTCAGTTAAATCGTTTTATTGGCAAAAAAATAAACTAATTCCACTAAAATTTGATCTGTGTGTGTTTTCTACACTAAATAAAGATCTAACAAAAGATAGATCCAAACGGTTCATGTTTGGACTTGGGACCCATTTTTCGAAAAAAAAAAACACTGGTGTAGGGTATCATATGATCGGTCTTGACCGACTATAACTTTCTGACTTGTTTTTTTTGAGTGTATGAGTTACTTTTCCTAGAGAAAAATTCTCTGTCACGCCCGAAGTGCCTGTGCAGATTTTAAAACTTCTTACATAAAAATGTTGAATTTGTTAAACAAAAGTTCAAATAAAACTGTAAAAAATATGTGTTTTAATGGGTTGTATAGATCATTAAAGAGGAACTTTTTCCCCTAGTCCGATGTTGTCTATTTTCGAACTTAACTAGCCTACTAACATAAGACATATTCGTGCCAAACTTCAGAAGTTTAGAACTGTTATTTCGCACTGCATAGTGATTTGCACAGACAAACATACCGAAATTGATAGAATGTTTTTAAAACGAACATATAATAAAATATATACTTTACAAGGTCCTCGACCGATATTTCGATGCGTTACACACGGAATGACTAAATCTGTATTTAGAGAAAGTGAAACGAGCTTCAAAGAAATTAGTTACAAATATACACTCAAAACAAAAACCGTGTAAAATTACAGGAAAAACTTGTAACTTTTTTTTGTTTGCTACCTCCTATTTAACAAAAATTTCTAGTAATTTTACAAGATTTTTACCAATGATTTTGAAGTTTTACTAGGATTTTACCAATAAAACTGTAAATTTACAAATTTTTTGACACGATCAAATTTACAAGAAGGTTTCGTAACTTTACTAGATTCAAATTCTCTTGATACAGGTTGTTCTTCCCCATTTAGCCATTACAATTATTGGTAGGTAAATTGTAAAATATCGTAACAACGACAAAAACAATTTTGGTATTTATACAAATACCCATACATACAAATAAAATAAAACACAAATATATATGAATATTTATACAAACATGCATTTTATTTTTACAAACGTATGTATTAGACTGCCCAGAAAAAAACAAAGTTGTTATTTTCTTGGGGGATACCTGCGAATTTTGTTCCTTTTTGTGCAAAAAAATTTCGGTTTTTTTTTGGGATTTTTAAAATAATATCTAGAGGTCGCGATCTCGCGTTTTATAACGATTTATTTTTTTTGAGTTTTTTATTATTTTAAATTGTTAAATATGATTAATATGATAAAATATTAATAATTTCAGACAAAAAAAAAAATAAATTAAAAATTAAATATCGCTCATTCCATGAGATGTCTCCCAGCATCTAATCAAATGTTCTTTAATTTATTTGAAATTTCGCACACAGGTACACTATGGAGCAATTAAAATAAATTCGTTTTTAGTTTCGCAAAAATCCACGAATTCGCGAACGCGAATATATTCGCGAATTCACGGATTTTCTCGGAACTAACAACTGATTTATTTTAATAGCTTCATAGTGTTCATGTGTGCAAAATTTCAAATAAATTAAGGAACATTTGATTAGATGCTGGGAGACATCTCATGGAATGAGCGATATTTAATTTTTAATTTAATTTTTTTTTTGTCTGAAATTATTAATATTTTATCATATTAATCATATTTAACAATTTAAAATAATAAAAAACTCAAAAAAAATAAATCGTTATAAAACGCGAGATCGCGACCTCTAGATATTATTTTAAAAATCCCAAAAAAAAACCGAAATTTTTTTGCACAAAAAGGAACAAAATTCGCAGGTATCCCCCAAGAAAATAAAAACTTCGCTTTTTTTCTGGGCAGTCTAGTATGTATATGTTTGTATAGCATAAAGCCTATGTGTTGTGTCAACATTAATACAATTTTATTTAATGCAAAAATAAAATTTATGTACTATGGTTACATTTACGAGTACTATATAATGGCTAAAAATATTTATAAAATTTTTACCCTCCAAAAAAAAAAGCAGAGAGAAACCATTTCGAATTAAAAAAACACATATAAATTATTTGTACATTTACAACGAAAACTTCCATTAACGGATAACTTCCGAAACAACGATTTGCGAACAGTTTTGGTTTTCTAAAACACACTTGTGATTTTAGCGGACTGTAATTTTTGTTCTTTTTTACATTTATAAAAGTTTTTGTTGATTCAATTAAAAAAATAATTGAAATTTTTAATGGTCTCAATTGTAATCAATACTACAAATTTCGTAATAAGCTAAATCCTAAAAATGTATTTTTTTTAGAAAGCTTTTGTATAAAGAAACTTCAGACTGTTGTAGCAACGAACTAAAAGTCTACGTAGGTTGACTTTAAGCTTTATCAGTCGGTTTTAGTCTAACCTAGCTTACACAACGATGATTTGCGAAAAATTTTAATTTTCTGTAAATTTTTTTCCGAAGGGAGATATTTTCTGGAAAACACTTGTGTTTTTAGCGGACTATAAGTTTCCTTTTTTTTATATTAATTTAAGTTTTTGTTGAGTCAATTAAAAAAAATAGTTGAATAACTTAATGATCTCAATTTAAATTGTAATCAATACTACAAATTTCGTAATAAGCGGAAATTCAAAATGTCTTTTTTTAAGAAAGCTTTTGTGTAAAGAAACTTTAGATTGTTGTAGCAACGACCTAAAAGTATAAGTAAGCTGACGTAAAGCTTTATCAGTTGCTTTTAATCTGACCTAGCTTACACAACGATTATTTGCGAAAATTTTTAGTTTTCTGTAAATTTGTATTTTAAAGGGACATATTTTTCTGGAAAACACTTGTGTTCTTAGCCAACTGTAATTTTCGATTTTCCACACTTATTAAAGTTTTTGTTGATTTAATTACAAAAATAATTAAATAACTTAATGATGTCAATTAAAATTGTAATCAATACAACAAATATCGTAATAAACAAAAACACAAAATTATTTTTTTTTGAGAAAGCTTTGTGTAAAAAACTGTTATAAGAACGACCTAAAAGTCTATGTGGGCTTTACGTAAAGCTTTATCAGTCACTTTTAATCTAAAATAACTTAGCTTCAGATTGATTCACTATCCAACCATTATACATTTCACTGTTTACATAAAAACATTACTATCAATTGAATATATGGGTTGATGATAATATGTATGTATGAACAGTAATTTATAATAAAATTCCTGAATATTACAAAAACACAAAATACAAATAATAATAATATTATAGAGGTTGCATTTTAAAATGAATGTTCAATTTTTAAATGAATGTTTTTATATTATTCGGGTATTGTGGTAAAACTGAAACAAAAATGTAGTTGCAATAAAGAAGACTAAAAAAGTTTTTGTGTTTAATTTGTTGATTTGATTGCAAATTATTAAAGGGGATTATTTATGATAAATTTTAGATATTGCTGTGGCAATTTAGCTAGAAATAGTATTTACTTTTTTTTTGTTTAGTTTAAATTTCCGTAATCAGAGCAACATGTTTAATCTCTTTTGGCGTTTGGGCAAATCTATTAAGAGATTTAAATGCAAATCCTTACCAAAAAGGATTTTTTTAAAACGATTTTATAGATGTTTTTAAATGGATTATTAACACTGTACGTGTGTCGGCGTTTTGAAAGATCACAACGGAATTTTTTTTAAGAGGCTTAAAGCTTCTCCGTTTAGCCTGTTCTTGTGGCATATCGGTATATGAAACTATATTTCCTTTGCATCTGATATGTTAGTAAGATTCAGCAACTTTGTAGAATCAAGGTTGGCAATCGAAACGAATAACGGTATCGATATCGGTTTTGGTATCGTTTTTTATTTATTTCGGTATCGATTACGGTATTTGAGTTGAATCGGTTACGGTATTACCGATACCGAAACGTCAATATCGGTACGTACCGGTATTATCGAAAAAATGCTAAAAATATAAAAAACGTATAAAAACTAAAAAAAAAGCATTTTTGCTAAAATGTCCTCTAAAATGTGAACAAATTTAAAAGAGCGTTTTTTAGAGGGTAGGACGTTGTCGGACCACACCCACAAAACGGGGCGGGCCGAAAAAACTTTAATTTTCTTATCCCCTTGATCAATTTGCAGGACTGAAGTTATTCTGACATAAAAATGTTTCATTTGTTTAAGAAAAGTAAAAAAATAGAAAAGATAAATTCGACTTGTCCAAGTCCACGAATATTCTCCACAATGCATTTTTAGAGCGATAGTCAATTTTCTAACGTGAAAAAAATTAACAATTTTGATTAGAAATTTTTATTTTGAGTAAAAAACTTTTTTTTAGTCATTTTTGAAAAAAAAATTGACATTTTTTTTTGAGTGTAAAATTTTTTTCGAGTGTAAGTTTTTTTGTTTTAGTGTAAAAATATTTGTGAGTGACAAAAATACTTTGTAAAATATTTTTCTGGCTCATCAATGTTTTTAAAACTGTTTTAACGGTTTTTTTTACACGTAAATTTAAGGTAAAACCAATCTGAAATTCAAGGTTTTCTTAACATCTTTTGAAGCACTGCAGTGCTTCTGGACCGATTTTGATATTCAATACCAACCAGACCAGGGGAATGACAAATATATATGCCAAGCTTCAGTAGCATCAGAATTGCCTTTCGAAAGTTAGCGTTTTTTAAACACGCAAGTTCGCGAAAACCCCTTAAAGAAATTCACTTTATCGATTTTTACTTTTAATTTTTGCTTGAGTTGAAAGGGGTCCAATAAGTTTCTATTGTGTGTCAAAATGACTCCGTACAATTTTCGGAAAATCGAAAATTTCCTTACCCTCCCGCATCGCGATTAAAGTAAAATCACCAACAAATTAAATATTTCATCTTATTTCTAGGCAACCAAGTTTTTTTGTTGGTGTATCTATTTGGAAAAATAGGTCTTCCCTGTCTAGACAAGATCACATTCAAAAATATCGGAAAAAAATTTTTTTTCAAGAATTATGGGACTTTTAAGTAACAAAAAATCACGAAATTGTACCTTCATTAGAGATTTATACGAGTTAAGCCACTTCAAAAAATTATATCATGGTGGCAAATCATAGTAGAACTACTTCCGAAGTTCTATAAATATCAAAAAAATCCTTGGGCATCCAAATCTCGGATTAAATAAAAATCCCCCAAAAACTATACTATACGAAAGGGGTTCAGAAAGTTTCTATTGGAAGTCAAAATGACTCCATAAAAATTTCGTGAAAGTCAATAATTTTCTTCTTCTCCCGCATCGCGGTTAAAGTATGGTTTTTTTTGGAAATTTTTACTTAATCCACGATGTGGGTGCCTAAAGATTTTTTTGATTTTTATTAGACTTAGACGGGTAGGCATTTAGAGTATGCCTACCCGATCGGTATTGGTATTGGTACCGGTATTCAATTTAAAGGGTATTGAAAAGGTATCGATTGATTGCCAACATTGTGTAGAATATATTAAGGCAAATATTTTTGTGAAGTAAATTAACCCTTTAACTACCCGGTCCGATATTTCCCATTCAAGAACTTAGCTAACCTCTGATCATAATCAATATTCGTGCAAGACTTCAGGAGTTTAGGTCTCTTAGTTTTGATTGATTTATGAACCGAATATTCGAGCAATAATCATTAATATATATGAGGCATTCCACACCAAATGTCCAGCGAAAAAATATAGGATATGAATAGGCTCTATGAATAGCCCTATATGGAACTAAGAAAATTGCGTTTTTGGTTTTTAAATTTTTCAAAAACTGGGCTTAGGAGGCGTGGTCAAATATTGGAAAAATGGTCAAATTTGTATGGAGTTGCCTTGTTTAAATATTTATCAAATTAAAACGGAATGTATAGTATATACATTCCATTTTAATATAGTTTTGTATGGGCTATCGACTAAATTTTTTTGGAAAATTTTCAGAACCTGTTCTGAAATTTCCCATTTTTTAAAAAAGTAAATTTATCAAAAATTTGGCCACTTTTTTTGACAATTTACACCATTTACAGATGTAATTCGAAAAAGATCAATTGTAATTCGAAGATTCTATTTGTAATTCGAAGATTCCATTTGTAATTCGAAGATTCCATTTGTAATTCGAAGATTCCATTTGTAATTCGAATACTCCAATTGTAATTCGAAGATTCCATTTGTAATTCGAAGATTCCAATTGTAATTCGAAAAAGATCAATTGTAATTCGAAAAATATCAATTGTAATTCGAAAAAGATCAATTGTAATTCGAAAAAGATCAATTGTAATTCGTAAAAGATCAATTGTAATTCGAAAAAGATCAATTGTAATTCGAAGATTCCAATTGTAATTCGAAAAATATCAACTGTATTTCCATTGATATTTTTCGAATTACAATTGGAATCTTCGAATTACAATTGATCTTTTACGAATTACAATTGATCTTTTACGAATTACAATTGATCTTTTTCGAATTACAATTGATCTTTTTCGAATTACAATTGATCTTTTTCGAATTACAATTGATCTTTTTCGAATTACAATTGGAATCTTCGAATTACAAATGGAATCTTCGAATTACAATTGGAGCATTCGAATTACAAATGGAATCTTCGAATTACAAATGGAATCTTCGAATTACAAATGGAATCTTCGAATTACAAATAGAATCTTCGAATTACAATTGATCTTTTTCGAATTACATCTGTAAATGGTGTAGATGTTTGTCTATCAGCATCTATCTTTTTCGAGAAAATCGCATTTGAATTTTGAATTTCATAACAATTTAGTAATTTGCTTGTATTTTCTTGTTTCAACATAGCATATGAGTAACATTTATGCAAATATTTAATACTCATTCGCCAAGAAACAAGAAAATACCAGCAAATTACAAAATTGTTATGAAATTTAATATTCAAATGTAATTTATTTGAAAAAAAAAAACGAAAAACACTTGCCTAAATTTGTGTGTGTGAATAAACAAACAGGTAAACTTTAAAAAAAATTTTACAAAAAAAAGTTTTTGGATGTTTTTGCATATTTAGGTTTTCAATGCATATTTTGCATATTTTGGCATAAACTACAAAAAACACAATTTGAAATTTATTTATTTCAAACAATATTTTAAAAATTTATTTTGAAAATAAGAAAAAGTAATTTTTTTTGTTTAATTTTTAGTTGTGAACATATTTCGATCAAAAAAAAACTCTTAAAAATATAGCAGATAGCAAGTTTTGAATATTCGCCCTCCATATATTAAGTAGTTTTTTTTTAGAGAACATTAATTTTATTTGAAATAATAAAATGTGCTACTTACTACGTTTTTCCCTCAATTTCACAATTTTCAACATCAAAAAATACCTGTAAATAAACAAAAAATTAAATTATTTATTAAAATTGTACATTTATTTATTAAATTAAATTCTATCAAATGCAATTACATTTAAAATAAAATCTAAATAAATATTAGGGTGGCAGTGATGAGTTATAGTCTTTTTTTTGTCAAAAAAGCTGGGAAATAAAAATTCATGATCCTTCATCAATTGTAAGACGATCTAGCAATCCTACTATATTTGGTTGAGACTAAGATATGATCAATAAATATAGAAACCTAATCTCGGCTGCCACCCTAGTTTAGAGTATTTTTTTTTTAATATTCAATTTATTTAAAAAAAAAAAAAACTTTAAAAAAATTTATTCATAATGCATAAATTTTATTAAGTATAAAATAAACAAATAAAATTGGTATGTTTAAAAAGTTTTTTTTTCTTGGTTTTAAATACAATAAAACTTAGCTAAAGCGAATTTTCAGACAACGATAACGTGATTGACAAACTCATCGTCCAGCCCAACCTACTGAAGCAGAGACTTGAAATTTGGATCTTAGATTAACCTCATGGAAAATAGATCCACTTAAACTTCATTTTTGTAAAAAGGGTAAAAAAGTGTACTTTTGGTACTTTTTGTATTTCCAGAAATAATGGTCTTAGAAGCTTAAAATTTGGAATGTGGGTTCACTTCCAGGAAAATAAATCTAATATGCCTGGGTTTTTGGCAGTGTTAATTACACAGCGTGACAAAACTGACCACTATTTTAGAAACATGAGGTGTGACCAACGTTTCTATATATTTGAGACATGCTGATTCGAGTGGCGTACTCCTTTTTTCGATGTATGGTACAGTTTTCTTGCAAAATGTCGTTAAAGATTTGTTGATTTCGAGCCAGTTTTTCAACAAAAAAATTTGCAAAGTAAATGATTTTTAAATTGTATGGCATGGAAAACAAAGAGATGACTTGTAGAAATATTTCTTATGCAAATTTGGTTTAAAGCTTTTTATCTTAAGCCCTTAAATTCGCGAATTTCTTAATTTTTTGAGGTTTTCGCGAAATTAACCGCCAAGTTGGTCTTTGATAAAAAAACCGTTTGTTTTGTATATGCCAGCATCACTTTACGAGATGATTTAAGACTCCATCTTTTAGTATGTAATGTAGGAACCTTAAACAATTAACAGACCAAAAATTTGGCCAAAAAAGTTCTCATTTGCAAAAGTTATCTTAACAAAAACTATTATTTCAGTGTTAACCCTACAATAATTATAGTTTTTGTTAAGATAACTTTTGCAAATGAAAACTTTTTTGGCCAAATTTTAGGTCAGTTAATTGTTTAAGGTTCCCACATTATAAACTAAAAGATGGAACCTTAAATCATCTCGTAAAGTGATGCTGCCATATTCCAAAAAACGGTTTTTCGCGATTTTCATCATGATGGTCCATATAACAAAGCTGTTTTTTGTCCACTATTCGAATTGTTAGGAATGCCTTTTTGATTCACTAAAAGCAAGTTTTTCATCAAAGACCAACTTGGCGGTTAATTTCGCGAAAACCTCAAAAAATGAAGAAATTCACGAATATAAGGGCTTAAGATGAAAAGCCTTAAACCAAATTTGTATAAGAAATATTGCTACAAGTCATATATTTGTTTTCCATGCTATACAATTTAAAAATCATTAACTTTGCAAATTTTTTTGTTGAAAAACTGGCTCGAAATCAGCAAATCTTTAACGACATTTTGCAAGAAAACTGTACCATACATCGAAAAACGGAGTACGCCATTCGAATCAGCATGTCCGAAATATATAGAAATGATGGTCGTAACTCTTGTTTATTTTTTTGTGTTCCGCAGTGTTATAAGTAGGTAAACGGGGTAAAATAGTGTACATTAGTACTGTTTTTTATTCCCTGAAATATTGTTCACAGAAACTTAAAATTTGGATCAATCAGTGTAAAAATCATTCTGGGAAAAATATCTTTTAAAAATTCCGTTTCTAAAGTGAGGAAAATGGGTACAAAGGTGTACTTTTGGTACTTTTTTTATTTCTTAAATAATGGTCGTAGAAACTTCATATTTGGAATGTCTGATAAATCATTGAACAAAAAAAAACATTCTGGAAAAAGAAGTTTTAGCAAATCAACGGTGCGCCAACCAGACGATTTGCTAAAAGAGAAGAGACTTAAACAACAGCTAAATTTGGTACTTTTCTGCTGTTTTTATACCCTACACCACTCTGTGGTACAGGGTATAATGCGTTTGTGCGGATGTTTGTAACTACCCGAAATATTGGTCCTAGACCCACCTTTAAGTATACCGATAAACTCAGAATCACTTTTTGAGTCGATTTAGCAATGTCCGTCCGTCTGTCCATTTAACGGTGTAAACACGATACAGGTCTCAATTTTTAACCGATTTGACTGAAATTTGAAACTTAAGCTTTTTGACCCAAGGACGAAGCCCATTGAAATTGGAAGAAATAGATCCATGTTTTGACCTAGCCCCCATACAAACGTCCCCTTTTAATTTGCCTCAAATGACTCTAACAACGGTTTTATAAAAAGTATCCTATCGAAATTTGACAGGTTATCGTGTTTTGTATTCACAAATCACCATGCCGGATTTTAAAGTAATCGGACCAGTTCTTCTTGTAGCCCCCATACAAACCACCTTCCCTATATTCACAAAAATTTCTAAATATATTCAGTTAAAGCGGTGAATTTGAGCCTAATTCGCTAAACCTTGGTTTGTGGGTGTTTTTTACACTTATTAAAGATGTAACAAAAGATAGATCCCATCGGTCCATGTTTGAACTTGGGACCGATTTTCCGGGAAACACCGATGTATGGTATTATATGGCCGGTCTTGACCGACAATAATTTTCATACTTGTTTAAATTTAAATTAATGTTAATAGAAAATCTGCAATATTAGTCCTGTTTTCGCATAACCGTATATACGCTTACCCATACAAATTTTAAATTATCCACGCTTATTTTTAACTTGTATAATTATCGGCGTTAAAATGAAGCGTCGATAAAAAGTGATGCCAAGTTCACATTTTTGTTGAAATGTCAAAGACACAAACCTTTTTCTTTGTTAATAGCAAATACATAAACCTTTTTCACGGAAGTGATGCCAAGTAAATTTTGTTTAACGTGGATGCGTTTTCGGTTAATCGGTTAATGTTAACATGTATACGGTTATGCGAAAACAGGGCTATTGTTTCAATAGTTATGAAAGAAAAATCATTTTAAAGTACCGCGAAAGGTCAAAATAAAGGTGATTTGAAAACCTCTTTTGTTTTGGTTGGCGCACCGACGAAATTCAATTTCTAAGGGTCGCAAAAGGGGTAACAAATATTTTTTTTAGAACTTTATATATTTCCTGATATAATAATCTCCTATCCACTTGAAATTTGGAATGTAGGATCCTTCGGTAAAAAAAATCTGGAAAAATTCCTTTTTTCAGATTCGTTTCTTAGGGGGGGGTAAAAGGTGTAAAAGTGTACTTTTGGTACTTTTTGTAATTTCTGAAATAATGATCCTAAAAACTTGAAATTTGGAATGAAGGTTCCTTCGGTAACAAAACATTTGGAAAAAAGTACTTTTTTGAAAGAACGAAATAATTTTAAAAAAGTACTTTTGGTACTTTTTATATTTCCAGCAAAAATAGTCCCAAAAACTAAAATTTGTAATGTAGATCCTTCGGTAAAAAAACACTTTTTTGAAATTGCGTTACAATTGGGGGGGGGGGGGCGGAGGGATATAAAAAATTGTATGTCAAATTACTAGGAAAAGTCTTGTAATCCCATTTTACCAATATTTCAGTTATCCTTGTTTTTTAACAAATAAATTTGGATCGAAATTTACATTTTTTTTTGGAATTTTACAATTTTGGTTGTAATTTTACAAATTTCCAAGATAGTTTTAAAAAAAATCTAGTAAATTCACAAGAATTCCTTGTAATTTCAATTGCGCCAAAAAAAAACTGTAAATTTACAAATTTATTGGTAAAAAGCTTGTAAAATTACAAAATAATTGGTAAAAAGCTTGTAAAATTACTAGGATTTTTTGTTAAATAGGAGATAATTCGATTTAACCGACTTTTACTGTACATAAACAAAAAAATTTTCAAGAAATTCCTTAAAATTTATAAAATTTAATGCAATTGATGTTTTTCAAATTTCAATACATTTTACTATATTTAAAAAAGTTTTGTTTTTTTGTTTACTTAGGGGGGGGGGGGGGGGGTGAAGGAAAAATACTGTGCATTATTTTTGTGGGCTTTTAGCCAAGTTTTTCTTTTAGATGTTTACAAATAGTATTTGAAAATACATCAGTATCAATGGGAAAAATAATAGAAAATTCTAATAAAAATAATAATAATACTTGAGAAAGAAAAAAAAATATTTAGATAATAATTTTAATAAAATCAATGTTCAATTTCTATAAAGTAAATAAACACATTTAAAAATCTTTAGAAACACTAGTAGAATAATAGAAAAAGTTTTTGAATAGAAATAAATAATAATTATTATAAAATCTAGGAGATGTTTTAAGTGATTTCTAAAAATAGAGAGTTTAGACTGTATGTAAATAACATTTGTAATTAAAAGTGGGGCTGATTTTTTAATCCAGCAAAAACTCAAAATATGCGTAAGTGCTTATTTTGAGTTTTTTTTTTTGCTGGAAAAGCATAGCCTTTTTAATAAAATTCCCGAAAATCTTAAGTGGAATTTGAGAATTCCTACTTAGAAAAGCTAAATTTAAATTCAGAAAAGCTAAATAAATATTCAAAGAAGCTTAATCGTAATTGAGGATCATAAAAACATAACTAAAATTCAGAGAAGCATAATCGAAATCCAGAAAAGACCAAATAACACATATGTAAATATTAGATTATAACCCCCAAACAGCGAGTGGGGAGTGAGGAAGCCTGAAAAAAGTCGAGTTTCGTAATCCCCTTGGTCTTAGTGCAGGTCTATGAACATTATATGGCAAAAAAATGTTATATTTGTTAAAAAAAAAAAAAAATGTGTGTTTTCAGGGGTTGTTTTAGTTCTTCAAGGGGCAACTTTTTTCCCCCTAGTCCGATTTTGCCCATCATCGAACTTAACCTTACCAGTAACACAATAAATAATCTTTCCAAACTTCAGGGGTTTAGCTATTTTGGTTTGGACTGCATCGTGATTTCTACAGACGGACATCGCTAGAATGTCTAAGATTCTATCATGGGTCAATAATATATATGCGACCGATATTTCGATGTTTTGCACATGGAATGACAAAGTGAGTAAATTTAATAAAACATTTTGAAAAAGTTGTCGGAATTCCGAGTAAGTAAATGGAGTAAAAATTTATACTTTGGTACTTTTCTATCTCCTAAAGTAATATTTCTACAAACTTTAAATTTAAAATTCAGAATCATCCAGCGAAAAAAACATTGTGATAAGGTACATTTTTTATGATCTGATTCCAAGGGGGATTAAATGACTAGAAAAAATAATAGAAACTTTTTGAAAATTCCCATTTTATGAGGTTAAAAAGTGTACTTTGGTACTTTTTCTATCTTCTGCAATAATGGTCAAAGAAACTTAAAATGTAGGATTTTTCTGCCGAAAAAGAAAACAGTTTGAAAAAGGTACCTTTTAGAAATTCCGATTTAAATTGGGTAAAAAAAGTGTACTTTTGGGAAAGTTTCTGTTCTAAGCGGTTAAAAATGTGTTCTTTGATACTTTTTCGAACTTCTGGAAGAATGCTCACAAAAACTTGATTTTTGGACAGTAAATTAAGACAATTTCGATTCTAGTGGGTAAAAATTTGTAATTTGGTACTTTTTTATCTCCTGAAGTAACGGGGTTAAAAAAGTGTACTTTTGTACTTTTTCTTACTTCTGAAATAATGGTCATAGAAACTTAAAATGTAGGATTTTCTGCAGAAAAAAAACAGTTTGAAAAAGGTACCTTTCAGAAATTCCGATTAAAAATGGGGGGAAAAAGCGTTCGTTTGGTACTTTTTGGAAAGTACTTTTTAGAAAGTTTCTATTCTAAGCGGGTAAAAATGTGTTCTTTGATACTTTTTCGAACTTCTGAAAGAATGCTCACAAAAACTTGATTTTTGGACAGTAGGACTCTTCAATAAAACAATTTCGATTCTAGTGGGGTACAAATTTGTGATTTGGTACTTTTTTTATCTCCTGAAGTAATGGTTCTAGTTTTAATGGGGTTAAAAAAGTGTTCTTTTGTACTTTTTCTTACTTTTGAAATAATGGTCATAGAAACTTAAAATGTAGGATTTTTTTACCGAAAAAAAAAACATTCTGAAAAGGGTACCTTTCAGAAATTCCGATTTAAATTGGATAAAAAAGTGTACTTTTGGTACTTTTTAGAAAGTTTCTATTCTAAGAAGGTAAAAATGTATACTTTGATACTTTTTTGAACTCCTGGAAGAATTCTCACAAAAACTTGATTTTTGTAAAGTAGGATCCCCAATTAAAACAATTCCGATTCTAGTGGGGTAAAAATTTGTAATTTTGTACTTTTTTAGTAGTGTCCTGAAGTAATGGTTCTACACACAAAGTAAAAGCTTCATTAATGTAATGAAACTCATCATAAAAGTTCGTCCAATGAAACTGTTTCATTATATTTATGAAATGTTTCATAAAAATTCATAGTATTTATGAAACATTTCATTATATTTATGAATATTTCCATAATATTTATGGAAAAAAAACTTCATTAAAAAGTTTTATTGGACGAACTTTTACGACAAATTGTTTTACAGTTATTTAAGTATAAAAACGTCAAATTCATTAAAAAAAGAAAAGTGAAAAAGTACTTTTTTAAATTCTGATGTATAAAGTGTACTTTGGTACTTTTTCTATTTTCTGAAAATTAGAGCGTGATTCACTCGTGATCACGCGTGAGTGTGACTGATTTTAATTTTACTCACGTGATTGTGAGTGGAGAAAAAATTGCGTGAGTGAGTGAGATTTTTGCGTGAGTGAGTTTTTGCGTGAGTTTGCGTGATTTATTTTCTCTTCATATTTCCTTTCGTACCAAAAAAAAATTGCAAAATTTGGCTTAACTTAAGATTTTTTCCCGAAAAAAACAAAAAAAAAATTGTAAAATTTCACTTAACTTAAAATTTTGTTGAAAATTTTTTGAAATTTTAGATTTTGAAATTTTTTTTTGTATAAAAAAGAGTTTCGTGAGTGTGAGTCAACGTGAGTGAAGCTTGCTTGAGTGCACGTGAGTGTCAGTTGTATTAAATTTACTCACGTGGTTGTGAGTGAGCGTGAGTAAAAAAAATATGGTCGTGAGTGAGTGTGCGTGATTCAAAAATTCCTGTCGTGAGCGTGAGTGTGACTCAAAAATCGATTCCAAGAGGGATTAAAGAGGTAGAAAGAACTTTTTGAAAATTCTTATCTAAAGGTGTAAAAAAGGGTACTTTGTTACTTTTTCTATTTTCAAAGCCTAAAATGTAAGATCCATCTGTAAAAAAAAAAAACATTCTGAAAAATGTACTTTTTTGGAATTCTGAAAAATGTACTTTTTTGGAATGGGGTAAAAAATGTCCTTTTGGTTCTTTTTTTATCTATTAAAATAATGGTTCCAGAAACTTGAAATTTAAAATGGAAATGGATAATAGGATCACTTTTAGAAAGTTTCGGTTCTAAGAGGGTTTTTATATTTTTCCGAACTCCTGAATGAAGAATGCTCAAAAAAAACTTTAGCTTTGATACTTCTTGAAAGTTGGTACTTTTTGGTACCTTTTCCATCTTCTAACAAAATGATCATGCAAACCTAAAATGAAGGATTCTTTTGCGAAAAATCTAAAAAGAGTACCTTTTAGAAATTCGGATTTAAATGGGATAAAAGGGGTAAAAAAGTGTACTTTAAGTACTTTTTCAATCTCCTGAAATAATGGTTGTGAAAACTTCAAATTTGGAATGTAGGATCATCTAGCGAAAAAATATTCTGAAAAGTACGTTTTAGAATGTTTTGATTCTAAAAGTACTTTGATACTTTTTAGAGTTCCTGAAAAAATTATGACAAAAACCTGATTTTCAAAATGTATTTCAGAAAATTTAAAAAGTAAGGTCGTTGCCACTTTATAAAACAATGTGGACCATCGGGAAAATTACGAAAACTTCCGAATTAACAGGAATATTGTCTAGAGCAAAAAAACGTGTCAACGTTAATTTAATAACGATTATTTTATATTCATATGGATATCGTAGGTCTATGTCTTCACGGAAATACCCTAAAAAATTACTTACAAGGGAAGTCTCCCTGGTGTCACCCTCCGATCTTCATGAAATTTGGATATGTTGTTAAGAACGAAAATTAATTAGACACGTATTTTTTTTAGCGGCCCAAACTCATTTTTAGGGGGATCGATTTGTATGGGGGGAAATTGACCTTTTTCAGTTTTTTACGATTTACGCCAATTTAAACAAAATTAATATAGGCACGTGTGGTATCAGATTAAAGGTGTTAAAAATACCTATCTCGTGGTGCTTACAACGGGCCAAAGAAGTCAATACTTTTCGACTTATTAACAAAAATGTCCTAAAATTTTGATATTTTACTCAATATGACGAAAATTTGTGCATGTTTGGACACGTTCTTAGCACACGTAGATAGGTTTTCCAAATACCTTTCATTTGGTATGCAACATGACTAGGTTTCTTTGCATAATATAGGAGATAAACGAAAAAACTTAAAAATGACCTTTTCTTCCCCCCTCCTTTTTTCCCCCTAAATATGAATTTGGGCCGCTAAAAAAAATACGTGTCCCTTTTCATAAACATCCGCGGGTGACACTAGGGAGACTTCCCTTGTTAGCCGAAATTTCTCAAGGTTTTTCCATATTATCATGTAGTTTCTAAAGAAAAAATGGCTCAAAAATCCAAAAAATAATGAAAAAAATTACTTAATAGCGCAGAATTCCACGAATTGTGCTATTTTATTATACGGTATTCAAGTAAAAGTAAAAGTAAAAAAAAAAATTCCATACCGTAGAATTCCATAAATGGGGGTTCCTTTATTATCTGGCATTCAGTGCTAGTCAAAACATTTTAAGTTCAAAAATTCGAATCTAAATTCAGAAAACAACAATTCCGAAAAACTGAAATTCGTAAAAGCTCACTTAAAATTAATAAAAGTATAAAAAAAATTCAGAAAATTAAAATTGAGAAAAGCTTAATTGTAATTCGTAAAAGCTCCCTTAAAATTCAGAAAAGCTTTAAATTCATAAAAGCTCCACTTAAATTTAAAAAATCGAAAATTTAAAACTTTCTTTGTACAAAACTTTTAAAGCAGTGTTAACACATTACAAAATTTTAATAAATAAATATACATTTGTTTATTATTTTTAAGTTTTGATTATTTTAGGCATAAGTTTAAGAATGTATTTATTTTTGTAATACAAAACTTTCAATTCATAAAGGTCATCTATTTAAAATATGTACAAATTGCTGTTGTTATTGTTGCAAAGATAAGTGCATTATTTAGTATCATATCCATTACAATGACTGGAAGTGCAGATGTTCATTTAATTTAGGTTTATTGCAAAGGTCATAATTCAGCATTGTTTTCAGAAGAGAACAATACAAGGTTGATTGTTTTGCTACTTACAAATTAAAAAAAAAATCTTTAAATTTAAGTACGAGAGAGTATGTAATAAATTTTGCATTCAGTTGTAACGGAAATATAATTTTTCACTTCCAAGAATTTAAAAATAAAAATATTTTGTAAAATTATCGACAAGGGAAATCAAAATTACAGTGTTTTTTTTTATTTTAATTTTTTTTTGTGCCCGTTACGTATACATCCCAGCAAAATTTTTTGGAATCGTTTCTTTGTCAATGTATTCTAGAATAGATTCCCCAGTAATGTTTCTCCATTCCTCTACTGTTTCCACGGAATCGATAAAAAAACTTATAATTTTTGAAAAAAATGTCAAACAGAAAAATAAAATTTATAAAAAAAAACAATTTATTTGTTATATTTTTGTTGACCAATTTTCGGATTTTTGCAGCACTTATTGTGCTTTTAAATACATTCTGGATACATATGGCAGAAATAACGTTAGTACACATCTTAATTTGGTTTATGTTCGTGGTACTTAGAATTTGTTTAATGGTTTCTTTCAGATTATAAAAATATACATATTTAAAGCTGAAATTTAGGAGCACTGATGCTGTCGGCTGCACTCGTTGATATATTAAGACGCATATTCTATCCATTTTCTCTAAACTAGAAGCGTAGGATATTCATTGTTAAGGAATGATCAGTGTTGTAGCATGTATGTATCCACCGTTTAACATAATTTTTGATAAGTACAAAAAGTTTTAAAGTCCGCGATTTTTTCTTAAGGGAAAATATCGCGAATTTTCCTTTTCTATGGGAAAAATGTCTCAGAATTTGACACTTTTTCTATAGGAAAAATGTCTCAGAATCTGAGACTTCTTTTATAGGCAAAATGTCTCAGAATCAGAGATTTTTTCTATAGGAAAAATGTCTCAGAACCAGAGATTGTTTCTATAGAAAAATGTCCCAGTATCTGATACTTTTTCTATAGAAAAAATGTCTTAGAATCTGAGACTTAGGAAAAATGTCACAGCATCTGAGACTTTTTCAATAGGCAAAATGTCTCAGAACCAGAGATTGTTTCAATAGAAAAAATGTCTCAGCATCTGACACTTTTTCTATAGAAAAAATGTCTTAGAATCTGAGACTTTTTCTATAGAAAAAATGTATCAGAATCTCAGACTTAGGAAAATGTATCAGCATCTGAGACTTTTTCTGTAGGCAAAATGTCTCAGAACCAGATTGTTTCTATAGAAAAAATGTCTCAGCATCTGACACTTTTTCTACAGAAAAAATGTCTTAGAATCTGAGACTTTTTCTATAGAAAAAAAGTCTCAGAATCTGAGACTTTTTCTATAGGAAAAATGTCTCAGATTCTGAAACTTTTTCTATAGAAAAAATGTCTCAGAATCTGAAACTTTTTCTATAGGAAAAATGTCTCAGAATCTGAGACTTTTTCTAAAGGAAAAATATCTCAGAATCTGATACTTTTTCTGTAGAAAAAATGTCTCAGAATCTGAGACTTTCTATAGGCAAAATGTCTCAGAATCTGAGACTTTTTCTATAAGCAAAATATCTCAGAATCTGAGATTTTTTTTGTAGAAAAAATGTCTAAGAATATAAAATTTTTCGATAGGAAAAATGCCTCAGAATCTGAGACTTTTTCTAACGGAAAAATATCTTAGAATCGGATACTTTTTCTGTAGAAAAATGTCTCAGAATCTGAGACTTTTTCTATAGGCAAAATGTCTCAGCATCTGAGACTTTTTCTATAGGCAAATATCTCAGAATCTGAGACTATTTTTATAGAAAAAATGTCTTAGAATACAAAATTTTTCAATAGGAAAAATGTCTCAGAATCTGAGACTTTTTCTAACGGAAAAATATCTTAGAATCGGATACTTTTTCTGTAGAAAAATGTCTCAGAATCTGAGACTTTTTCTATAGGCAAAATATCTCAGAATCTGAGATTTTTTTTATAGAAAAAATGTCTAAGAATATAAAATTTTTCAATAGGAAAAATGCCTCAGAATCTGAGACTTTTTCTAACGGAAAAATATCTTAGAATCGGATACTTTTTCTGTAGAAAAATGTCTCAGAATCTGAGACTTTTTCTATAGGCAAAATGTCTCAGCATCTGAGACTTTTTCTATAGGCAAAATGTCTCAGCATCTGAGACTTTTTCTATAGGCAAATATCTCAGAATCTGAGTCTTTTTTTATAGAAAAAATGTCTTAGAATATAATCTGAGACTTTTTCTATGGGCAAAATATCTCAGAATCTGAAATTTTTTCTATAGGAAAAATGTCTCGGAATCTGAAACTTTTTTATAGGAAAAATGTCTTAAAATCTGAGACTTTTGCTATAGGAAAAATGTCTCAGAATCTGAGACTTTTTCTAAAGGCAAAATATTTCAGGATCTGAGACTTTTTCTATAGACAAAATGTCTCAGAATCTGAGACTTTTTCTATAGGCAAAATATCTCAGAATCTGAGACTTTTTCTATAGAAAAAAATTTAAGACTTTTACTATAGGAAAAATGTATCAGAATCTTAGAAAAATGACGCAGCAAAATATCTCAGAATCTAAGACCTGTACTATCTATGCAAAACACTCTCAGAATCTGAGACTTTCTCTATAAGAAAAAATTCTCATAATCTGAGACTTTTTCTATTGGAAAAATTTCTCAGAATCTTAAACTTTGTCTGTACAAAAAAATTCTTAGAATCAGAGACTTTTTTAATAGCAAACATGTTTATGAATCTGACACATTTTAATGTTTACTACAAAAATATTTTCCCAATAGCAGCAATTCTTAGATTCTGATACATTTTTCCCAAAGAAAAAGTATATGGTTCTGACGCATTTTTTCTATGAAAAAGTGTCTGAATTATTATTATTGGTTGTTTAAATCCTTAATACATAAGTCCGTAGATTTTTCTTGATAAGATTATTGTGATAAAATAGTTGTTAATTTATATATTAATATTTGTGTATTTAATTTTAAAATTTTTGTATTGAAGAAAAATAAATAAAAAATTGTAAAAAAAAAATTATTTTATTATTCAGAACTAGTTCCACAATGCATTACATGGAACAGATATGTAACCGTTAAAAAATCGCGGAATCCATTCTTGTGCCACTATATGCAACATATTCTAGAATAGACTCCGTAGAACAGATAAGTTTTCTAGTTTAAGGGAAAAGGATGCATTGCTTTCGTGACAATCTCAAACAAAAATCATCGATGATGCAATGCATAGTAGAATCGATTGCAGGGTAGTATAGTTGATTCCACAATCGATTCTTTGGAATAGAACATTTTGCTGGGATATTAAAAAAAAATTATAAACATTTTTCCTAAAAGTCGGAGAAAAAGCTTTATTATAATTATGAAAAGTGTCAAAAATATAATGAAAATTTTTATTAAAGTTTGTCCAATATAACATATTCATAAATATTATGAATAATTTCATAATTACACATAATGTAATTATAAATGATACATTTCATTATATTTATGAAAAGTTTTATTAATATAACGAAGAAAACCCATTACTTTTCATATCTATTGTGAAATTTTTCATAAATATAATGAAATGTTTCATAGAATTTCATACACTCAAAAAAATACGTTAGTAGATTTACTAATTTTTTTTTGCTAATGCTAGTTAGCTAACTTTTAGCAAATTTTTAGTTGAGATTAGCATGTCAGCAAAAAATTCTTGTAAACTTCATTTAGCACATTAGCAATTTTAAACAAGCTTTGAACTAATTTCTTTTGCTAAATTTGAAATTGAGTTGACAACATTTTTACAAGATTTTTTGCTAATATTAGCAAAATAAATGGTAAATTTTTTTTTATTTTCAGAAAACTTAAAATGGCGCTATCTCGGAAACTACGCCAGATAGAGCAAAATGGAGGCGATTTTTGGTTCTTAGAATCTCCATAGTATCGCCGGTCCTCTTCACATGTGTGGACCCTAATGGGTCCTAACTTTGGATCCAAAAAAGTTAGCATTCCCGAAAATTTTAAAATGCTCATATCTCGGTAAATATTGCCGACACAACAAAAAGTCCAAAACCATTTTTGTAGCTCTCAACATGTAGAACAAGACCGCAAAACAGTCAAAAGCTCTCCGAGTAATATTTTTTAAGTTATCGAGTTTTTTAATTCTCAAGACCCCAGTGGTCCCCTATAATCACGTATCTTAAAAACTAAGCAAGGTAGAGCGAAACGGACACAATTTTTGGATCAACAATTATGACGATTTTTAAGGAACCCAACTAGGTCTAGGCCCATCGGGGTCTGGACCTATGGGGTCCGAACCCAATGGGGTCCTCAGATGTGTATAAACTAAGTTAAAAAAAATAAAAATTTAATTAACTAATTATTGGCAAAATATTTTTGCTAACTTTAGCAAAAAAATTGTGGGTTCAAAATCAGCAAATTTTCTTGTAGGTTTACAAGCTTTTTTTGCTAACATTACAGATTTATTTTTTTGAGTGTAGATAAAATTGTGTTTTTCTTAAATTTTAAGTAGCTTTATTCTGGCTCAAAGTCGTTATTTCCTTTACTAATTGAAACTATGAAATTCGTATAAAACAATTTTCAAGAAAATTTTTTTTCTATTTTTAATTTATTAATGAAATATTTCATAATTACTATAAAATAGTTTCATAAATATGATGAAATATTTCATAATTACTATAAAATAGTTTTATAAACATGATGAAATATTTAAGAAAAATTTTGATGAAATGTTTCATAATTACTATAAAATAGTTTCATAAATATAATGAAATATTTAAGAAAAATTCTGATTAATTTTTATTAAAATAAAATATTTTTTTATTCGACCTTAAAAATATTATATTTTGAGTAGGTTTATTCCACCTCGAGGTCATTATTTCCTTTACTAATTAAAACTATAAAACTACACTCTAACTTAACTCTATAAGGTGTTGGATAATAATGGTTTTATTCGACCTTTAAAATATTATATTTTATTTTAGCTCGAGGTCACTATTTCCTTTACTAATTAAAACTATGATATTCCCATAGAATAGTTCAAGAAAACTATTTTTCTGATTTAAATATATTTATGTTGGTCATTTTTGCAAGACTTAGTCGACGCGTGTTTCGGAATTTGTTAGATTCCAAAACTATTTAGCAAATATAAAAACCCTATGCTAATAAATGACAAATCGCTTATGTTTAATCAAAAATATAAATACATATTCCGAAACACGTGCCGTCTAAGTGTTGCAAAAATGGCCAACATAAATAAATTTAAAACAGAAAAATTATTTTCTTGAAAATTATTTAATGAAAATATCATAGTTAGAATTAGTTAAGGAAATGATGACCTCGAGCTTTAATATAATTTAATATTTTAAAGGTCGAATAAAACAATTACACTGTGCTCGAATTTGACACTTTTTTTTACAAGCTGGGCACCCTACTATTAAAGTTAATTCGAGTACGCTGAATCCAATGGTGCTAGCCGTTTTTTGAAGTTAGCGCTCATATTTGCGATTTAAAATGTTGATGCTCAACTACAATAAAAACGATACGTTTAAACTTTTGCGATCATTTTTAAATTTAAAACCATTCAAGTCTGTTAAACTAACATAACAAACCATAATACCTTGAATTTTTTTCGCGAAAAAATGTTTATTCACGAAAAATCTTTATTTTCGTGAAAAAATTGGTTTAATACAAATATTTTTAGTTAGATTTGAATTTACGACAGCCGTCTGGTTAAGCTAGTTCGTGTACACTGAATCCCATTGTAATATCAGTTTTTTCCAAAGTTAGCGTATGTATTAGCGATATTCGCGATTAATTTTTTTTTTTTTTAAGTAAAAAAAAAAATATTTTTTTATATTATTTAGGCAATTGCTGAATGTTTATTATCTAAACGCTATTGAATATTCAAAAAAAAAATATTCGCGGAAATATTTTTTTTCGCGAATTTTTTTCACAAATTTTTTTTTTTTGCTACTAATTTATGAGTAGAATACAATACATAACAGACACAAAATTTAAAAAAAAATTCGCGGAAAATTTTTTTTTTGCGAAAAAATACAATGCATTTTCTAAATTTATATTTAAAAACTATCCCAAAAGCATAAAAATTTAATTTTTGTAGTACCTAGACTTTACAATTTTAAATCGCGAATATCTCGAATACGAGCGCTAACTTCGAAAAACGGCTAGTGCCATTGAATTCAGCGTACCCGAATTAGCTTTACCAACAGGGTGCCCAGCTTGTTAATTTTTGCGACTAGCACAGTGTTATTATCCACCACCTTGGGGAGTGGAGTATGTAAAAAAAAATAGGGATCGGTCTTGCTTTTAACCACTTTGAGAGCGGTACCATGGAAGCGGTAGAAAGTGATCTCATAAAACAAATTAATAAAATAAAAAAATTGTTTGGGGACCGCCTCGAGGATTAAAGATAGATGGTATGTTCTGAGAAGATTTTGCTGTTGAAAAAAGATTGAGGATCGGTCATAAATTTGACTCCTCTAGGGGCCCAATTCGGACAGTTAGAGCGGTAGGAACAGTTTTTTTTTTTTTTTTTTAATTTAATTGTTGTACGTTGGTCCCTTTTTTAAAATTCGCGTAACCGAACAAAATTTAAAAATTCCCAAGTCCTGATCAAAATTAAAAAATTTTATAAGTTACAGATACATTTTTTACTGGCTTTGTACTCATATTAAAAAATTTCATTAAAAATGATTTTAAAAAAAAAAAAAAGATTTTTCATAAATTTTGAAAAAATTCCCAAGTCACAAACATTTTTTTAAAGTTTTCTAAGTCCCGGACATAGAAATTTTTGACAATTTTTTTTTTTTTAGTTTTGAAATAAGTATTTTAAAGCAAAACAAGTAGAAAAGTTAAATTCGACATGGCAGAATCTAAGAATACCCTCCACAATGCCGTTTTTAAGTGACAGTAAATTTTATAACGTGAAAAAAATAACATTTTTGATTATAAATATTTTATTTTGTGTAAAAAAACTTTTTTAAGTAATTAAAAAAAAAAAATCTTAGTTTATTAAATTTTTTTTTTAGTGTAAAATTTTTTTCTATTGTATTTTTGTTTTTTTTTTTTTTTGTGAAAAATATGTTTGAGTGATAAAAATACGTTGTAATGTTGTTGCCAGTTGGCAACGTCCTCGAGCCATCCTCAGTGACGGAGCGGTGACATGTCAGAGTCACTGCTGACATCCACAAGACATCTCTATGTACTGGGTTGAGGACAGTTTCATACAAATTTTCAAAATGTCCTCACTCAAAGTCAGCAGTGGTCAGGGCAGACCTTCTGGGGACATGTCACCTAAGATTTCTTTGGGGAAATGCCTGACGTAGATTATGCGAAAATACAAACAATTTTCGTATTTCCTTTAGTTTTTACTTTTATCCATTTTCCTTTATAAATGAACTTTCTCATATTTAGAAAAAACTTTTCGCCTTTTTTAGTCCCAACTGGATTTGAACCTGGAACCTCTAGTTTATTAGTCCCACACCTTACTACTTGTTCCAAACTTTATTTTGAAAATTGTTTGTCAATTTATTACTTTTATTCTACTTGTTAGATTTTGATTTTATTTTAAATAAATCGATAATATTGCCACTTTTTCTTGAAAATTGAAGAGTTGCGCAGATTTAAAATTCTCATTTAATATACTTGTATTATGAAGACATTTCCTTTTAGTAGTCTTAGAGGAATTGTCCACACACTTAAAGCAAAGATTCTGCGCTGACAATGTTAGGACATGTCATCACCCAGCAGAAATAAATCGAGATTTTGGCGACACAGCATCTGTTTATAGCATACCGTAGCGCATCCAAAGAGCGCTCTTAGGGATGCAGTAAAAGGAAGGGGAAAAAATTTTAATTTTTTTTTTAAGATTTTTTATATAAAACTTATAATGTGTAATTATTTTTTGATAAAATTTCACACTTGCTTTCCTTTTTAATATTTTTAACACTTTTTAAATAAAAAAACATGAGTTTTAGACAAAGACACATGATTTGACTGCATCATTATTGCGCATTAATCAGCGCTTCAATCATAGCATCTTTGACCGCTGTTCCCAAAAAAAATCCCATAAAAAATGTGAAAATGAAAATTTCCGATATTTTTTTTTGATGTTCACTTCCGATTTTTTTTTTTCATTTTGTTTCACATAAATAAAGTTTTGTAAAGTAAAACGAATGAATTTTTTTGTTATGGGCCATTCCAGAAAATTTAGCTCAAATTTTAGTCATTTTTGGAAATGGTGTCTCTGATTAATTTGAACCTTGACACATAGATAGCCCTCATAAATATGATATATGTATCATATATCGTTTTTTTACATTTGGTGTATTTAACGAATTATGGCGGGTCAAAGATTGACTTTTTAAGCAAAAGTAAGAAAAATACATCACGTTTAAAGAGCTGTAACTTCTTAACCAATGACCCGATTTTCACAAATTTAGGCTCATGTGAAAGCTGGGGTTCTTCTTTTAGAAAATATTTTTAAAATAACACAGTTTTTTTTTACAGAAATGATGCAAAAATGCAAAAACATTTTTTCTTTTCGAATATTTAAAAAAACACATCTTCGATTTTTTTAAAAAAAATTCTGGTGAAAAATAACAATGTTTTGTATAACATATTCAAAATTCAGAGTGGGATCTCCATGGGATCAAAAACTATTCTGTTTTAAGTACGAGGTTCTCATATTTTTCCCTTAGAAAATTTAAATTTCTAATGTTTTGAATGTTTTTAAAAATTTTAATAGTATAATTTTCTTTGAAAATTTAAATTTTTATATTGAAGAAACATAAAATTTTAATTTTCGAAGGTAAAATATAAGAACTTCGTACTAAAACCAGAATATTTTTTGATCCCATTGGGATCCCACTCTGAATTTTGGATATGTTGTACAAAACAGTATTGTTTATCACCAAACTTTTTTTTAAAAAAATCGAAGATGTGTTTTTTTAAATATTCGCAAAAAAAAAATGTTTTTGAATTTTTGCAACACTTCTGAAAAAAACCGTATGTTTTTGAAAATATTTCGTAAAAGAAGAAGAATTAAGCTTTCATATGAGCCATTACTTGTGATAATCGGATTACTAGTTAAAAATTTAGAGCACGTTAAACGTCATGTATTTTTCTGACTTTTGCTAAAAAAGTCGAACTTTGACCCGCGATAATTTGAAAACTACAGCAAATTTTGAAAATCCAAAAATGCAACATATCTCACATAAACGTGGATATCTATGAGCCAAACTCTCAGTGGCGTCCAAAGCCATGTTTCCGAACAGTGGGGCGAAAATTTTTGAAATTGCCCTTATATTTTTTTAAATTTTAGTTATTTGATTTCAACTTTGAATTTACAGCATCTTTATTCTGCTTAAATCAGCTCTACAAAGATACATGAATTCACTGCATCTTTAATCTGCTTAAATCAGCGCTAAAAAGATACATGAATTTACAGCATCTTTATTCTGCTTAAATCAGCGCTCTAAAGACACGTGATTTCAGTGCATCTAAAGAGCGCTGTTTCTGTGTATCCAACTAGCGCTCTAAAGTGGGACATCGCCTTAGGGAATCATGCATGAATTCAGCGCAATTGGATGCGCTCCTTTACTCAAGTTCCCCTTCCAAAAGCTGCTGAACGTTCAGCAAAATTTCTGCTGGGCAAGGATTACCTATGATTTGTCAGAACCTGAAGAAATCACTGTGGAAATTTCCTCAGTGACTAATTTTCGAACTGGGTAACTTTTGAACTACTCGACCGATTTGGCTGAAATTCAATACAAAGGTCATAAAAACGACAGATATATATGCCAAGCTTCAGCATCTATAGAATTGCCTATCAAAAGTTTGCGTGTTTTTTATCTCGTAAATTCACGAAAAACCCTTGCCGAAGTTCAGTCTTTTGCTTATAACTTTTAAACCACTGGACCGATTTCGCTGGATTGCAATAACAACCTGACCAGGTAAATGCCCAACATATATGCCAAACTTCAGGAGCCTCCTTAAAGTCTTTCAAAAGTTAACGTGTTTTTAACAGACAGGCAGACGGACGGACATCGCTAGATCGTTTAAAAATCGATGGAGGATCATGAATATATATACTTTATGGGGTCCTAGACCAATTTTACGAGGTGTTGCGAACGGAATGACAAACTTAAAAATACCCTCTATCACTAGAGTGGAGGGTATAAAAAGGAGTGAAAATGCAGCAAAAATAGCACATTTTGCCCTAGTCAAAATGTTCAATTCGTGATAAATGTTTTATTCAAGAATTAGTGCAAAAAAATTGTTAAAAAAAATTAAAAAAAATTATTGTTAAAATTAAAGAAATTACTTTTTAATTGAAAAAATTATATTTTAGGTGGAAACTGGACCAGACCCAAAATATCTGGAAAATCTAGGTCATTCCAGGCCGTCTGGCAACCCTACCCACAGAAGACCCCAAACCACCTCCCCAAAAAATGCCCCTGTAATTTTTATACCCTCCAACCACAGTATGGGGGTATACTCACTTTGTCATTCCATGTGTAACGCATCGAAATATCGGTCTAGGACCCCATAAAGTATATATTTTATTAATCAGTGATTATTAATCAGTGATCAGTAAGACATTCTAGCGATGTCCGTCCGTCCGTCGGTCTGTCCGTCTGTAGAGGACACGATACAGTCCAAAATAAAAGAGCTAGACTTCCGAAGTTTGGCACGATATTCCTAGGCAGGTTAAGTTCGGAAATAGGTAAAATCGGACCAAGGGGAAAAAAGTTCCCCTTAAAAAACTAAACCAACCTAAGAAAAACCGCATTTTTTTTGTACTTTTGCTAAGCAAATGCAACATTCTTATCTCAGATGAAGTTCAAAATCGAAGGGGAAGGTGCTCCCTAACGTCTCCCACCAACCCCCCACCCAAAAAAAAGACGCACCTGGACTGTTAAAAGATAGATAGAAGATAGAACGAATATAGATCCGAAGAAAAAGTGTCAACTCATGTGCTTCTTCTAAGAATTTTGTTATTAACTGTAAAATGATTTCTGCCTGAAGTCAGTGCAATTGCCATAAAACTGCCACCATGTGACTTGGGCTTAACATTTTTTTTACTGTCATTTAAACTGTCAATCAACTAGTTTGCAGTAAAATATTTTATTATTTTTTAGTCATTCACATTTGTGTTTACGATTGTATTTGACATTTTTTTCTAGTTGTTAATGATATTTAAATTCATACTTGCAAACACCAGCAGCAACAGCAGCCAGCCAGCCAGCCCCAAGACACCATTAAATTTCATGCACACATTTTCGCATCACTATAATTTCTAATGCGATAAATTACTATGGCAATAAAAATAAGCGAGAGTGTTATATTTAGATGTAACGAATTTATAAATACAGTACATCATATTTACAAAAAACTTAAAAATAAATAAAATGCAATAAAACTCTTAGTTAAGCATGGCACAAAATTTTTCCCACTGACCGGATTTGGCCAATTTTCGAACTTCATCTAAACAGGACTATAAGACATAATCCAAACTAGTTTTAGCACTCCATCTGTTTTCGTTTTTTTTCTATCGTGATAACAACAGACATATAAATATTTGTACTACTCCGACAGACGGACTTTTGTCACTACCCGAGTAAAAATAAACATATATTACAATATATAACTTGATACAAACATAATAAATTATATATGATTATACGTCCGTGAGATATTTTCTAAATTTTTTTAATGCAGTCATATGTAGTAATATATAATTTAATCATGATTCGGATTAAAAGGTGTGCGGTTGATATAATTAAATAAAATAATATAAGGGTCAACACAAAATCTGTTTTTCTATATAATTTAACATCAAATTATATATAGCTTATTATGTTCCATATAAAACTTTATATGTTTCCAGTTAATCAAAAATTTTCTAAATTTTTTAGGCAAAGTATAAGAAACTTTTTAAAATGTTCCTAAACATTTCCTTATTAGGGTTATGTATATCACCTATCTGGTTCGAAGCGTACCCAAACATTTTTTTGTTTTAGAAAATTATATGTTTGGTGAATGTATCGTTGACCTGTGGTGTATCTCAACCCAAACCAAAACACACCAGGATTTTATATGTTTTTATGCAATTAGATCTAATTAGATCCACCAATATATAGCAATGTCTGGTCAAAACTCGGATGAAATGAAATCATATTTTATACAAGTTGATCTTTTTTAATGCAAAAACATCCACCATTATTCGGATCAAATTGCGTATAAATATATATTGTGTTACATATCATAATATATTGCATCATATAAAAATTTTTACTCGGGTAGATCGTCTTAAAATCGATCAAGTATCATGAATAAATATAATTTATGTTACACAAGGAATGACAAACTCAATATACTTCCAATTTTTAATGTAGGGTATACAAAAAAAATCGCTGGTGAGAAGTCATCTAACCCAAATAATTTGTTATGGGAACTTGAAAATTAGCCATACAAATTGAAACAGAAACAAAAACTGAAACGTATTACAACAAGTAGAAAAATGTTTGTATACATTATTAAAATAGCAAATCAGTTTGCCATTTTATAGCAAAAGTATGCAGGCTGGTATGTAACGCGTACCCTACAGGTGTTACAATTACAATTTGTAACGCGCTGTGGCACATAGTGTTATAGTGTGGTGTAAATAGATTGAAGTGAATTTAATTGTGTTTTTATTTTCCTAGATATATTTTTTTCTGTTTATCGCCAACACCAGGCCATAATAAAAAAAATATATATTTTTTTTCTGTTCTTATTTGGCTGATGCGGTTGATTGAATAGTCAGCCACATTGATACGATTTTTTTGCCCATTTTGTGGGTTGAGGTTTTTATTTTTATATTATGTTCATGTTTTATCATGTCTTTTTTGCTTTTTGTTCCCCAAAAAAACAATCACGTAAATAGGAAAACTTTGTTATGGGTTTTTTCTTAGAGTTTTTTATTTTTTTTTTATTTAAGTTTTTCACAATTGATAAAGACGGTCAACGTCGACTTAAATGGGATTTTTTTTTAATTTTTCAAATCTGATGTTCCATCAAGCAGTGTTATAACTTTTATTAAACTTATAAATCATTTTTATTTTGAATAATCCACTCAATACAACACACGGTGAGCCTCAGTGATGTTCAGGTTGAACTTTAGTGTCGACGAAAAGTGCAAGCGCAGTTCGATTTCTACAAGATTAAATGTCACAAAACTGGTAACAACGAAATCGTAGCTGCTCGCATTCGCGAGATAACGCGAAATTAGTGTTTTTGTATTTTTTAAAAAATTGACATTAAAGTTTTTTAAATATATTTTGAGGATGTTTATTCTGGCTCGAGGTCATTATTTTCTTTATAATTAAAACCATGATATTCTCATTGCATAATTTTCAAGAAAATTATTTTTTTTGTTTTAAATTTATGTATGTTGGTCATTTTTACAAGACTTAATCGACACGTGTTTCGGATCAAGACGTGTTTCCATTGTCAAGATTATTTAGCAAAAAATAGAAACGATTTACTACAAAGTAGCAAACGAGTCTAATGACAAATCGTTTGTGCACAAACTAAAATATTAATACATATTCGCCTCTAATCACAATGAGAATTACACCTTTTCCAATTGAAATTCAGAAAAGATCAATTGTAATTCAGAAATCACAATTGAAATCCAGAAATCCCAATTGAAATTCAGAATAGCCCAATTGAAATTCAGAAATCGTAATTGAAATTCAGAAAAGCCCAATTGAAATTCAGAAATCACAATTGAAATTCAGAAAAGCACAATTGAAATTCAGAAATCACAATTGAAATTCAGAAAAGCCCAATTGAAATTCAGAAAAGCACAATTGAAATTCAGAAAATCACAATTGAAATTCAGAAAAGCACAATTGAAATTCAGAAAAGCCCATTTGAAATTCAGAAAAGCACAATTGAAATTCAGAAAAGCACAATTGAAATTCAGAAAAGCCCAATTGAAATTCAGAAAAGATCAATTGAAATTCAGAAATCGTAATTGAAATTCAGAAAATTACAATTGAAATTCAGAAAAGCACAATTGAAATTCAGAAAAGCACAATTGAAATTCAGAAAAGCACAATTGAAATTCAGAAAAGCCCAATTGAAATTCAGAAATCGTAATTGAAATTCAGAAAAGCCCAATTGAAATTCAGAAAAGCACAATTGAAATTCAGAAAATCGCAATTGAAATTCAGAAAAGCACAATTGAAATTCAGAAAAACGCAATTGAAATTCAGAAAAGCCCAATTGAAGTTCAGAAAAGCACAATTGAAATTCAGAAAAGCACAATTGAAATTCAGAAAAGCCCAATTGAAATTCAGAAATCGTAATTGAAATTCAGAAAAGCCCAATTGAAATTCAGAAAATCACAATTGAAATTCAGAAAATCACAATTGAAATTCAGAAAAGCCCAATTGAAATTCAGAAAAACACAATTGAAATTCAGAAAAGCACAATTGAAATTCAGAAAAGCACAATTGAAATTCAGAAAAGCCCAATTGAAATTCAGAAAAGCACAATTGAAATTCAGAAAAGCCCAATTGAAATTCAGAAATCGTAATTGAAATTCAGAAAAGCCCAATTGAAATTCAGAAAAGCCCAATTGAAATTCAGAAAAGCACAATTGAAATTCAGAAAAGCCCAATTGAAATTCAGAAAAGATCAATTGAAATTCAGAAAATCACAATTGAAATTCAGAAAAGCCCAATTGAAATTCAGAAATCACAATTGAAATTCAGAAATCACAATTGAAATTCAGAAAATGTAAACAAACCAATTATTAGTCACCACTACAAACATAGACACTAGAGGTGTCCTTAAAAACGAAAATCACCTTTTTATACCTGGTAGGGTCCTATATTGTTCTTTAGTATCTAAAAATAAGTGAGCCAAAATTTGGGGACAATCGGCTAAAAATAACTCGTGCCGAAAATGGATTGAAGTTTTGGGACATTCTTATAAGAACGAAAAACTCGTTTTTTCAAGTTTTTGGAAAAACATTGGTATTTGATATTTTTTGTTAAATTTTTTGTGAAATAATATGAAAATGGTACTAAATTACCTTTTCAAAACGACTAATAAAATTAAAATCGGATGAAAAATAAGCATTTTACGCATACATGCCCCAGACCATTGTATGGTTTTTAGAGCCAGAATTTCAAAATTTTCAAAATTTTTAGGCAAAAAAATAGTAAAAATTTAATTTTACTTTATGATCAAATTGAAAACATGTTTAAGATTAAAAATAGCAGATATGGTAGTCAAGCTTTTTTTTTATTTGGCGCGGGTAGTGATAAAATTTCCGCGGATTCCAAATAAAATGCGTTTTTCTACAATAATTAAGCAAATTTTTGAAAATTTGTGCTCTATTGTGAGGATCGAAGTGTAAAACGTAAATTCTGTAACTTTTGAGAAATCGGATATATGCAGATATTTTGTATTATAGGAATGTATAACGTCTAAAATTTGTCATTTCACCTCGACGAAAAGGTGTTAAAGATGCCCGAATTCTCAAAAAATTTACAGAATTTATGTATTTCACTTCGTATAATACAATACAGAAAATTGTTTCCCATATTTGCTAAATTATTTTAGAAAAACTCATTTTCTTTGGAATCCGCGGAAATTATATCATTACCCACGCCAAATGAAAAAAAAGTTAGACTACCATATCTGTTAGTTTTTATCTATAACATGCATTTAATATAATTATAAAGTAAAATTTAATTTTTATATTTTTTTGCCTAAAAATTTTGAAAATTTTCAAATTTTGGCTTTAAAACCCATGCAATGGTCTGGGGCATGTATGCGTAAAATGCTTATTTTTCATCCGATTTGAATTTCTTTAAGCTTTTTAAAAAGGTAATTTATTACCATTTTCATATTATTTAACAAAAAAATTAACAAAAAATAGCATATACCAATATTTTTCAAAAAACTAGAAAAAACGTGTTTTTTCATCAGATAAGAGTGTCCCAAAACTTCAATCCATTTTCGGCACGAGTTATTTTTATCCGATTGTCTCCAAATTTTGGCTCACTCATTTTTAGATACAAAACTACAATTTAGGACCCTACCACGTATTAAAAAGTGATTTTGAAAAATTACCTTAGTCGTTAGGACACCTTTAATAGACACATTATGCAAATGCAGTACAGAGATGTGTATATGAGAGTATCTAACTTTATTCTCTTGCTACGTATTGTAGAGAGCAGACAGACAATACACTCATAAAATGCTTAAGGTAACATCAAGTGAAACTGACTTTTTATTATTTTTCTTTAAAACTAATTTTTCATTAATGCATTTGTCAAGGTAGAGTAAATATTTTTGTTCACTATATTAATTAATTTACAAAAAATAATAAAAATTCTGTTAAACTAAATTTTACCTACAACATTCTATGAGTGTATTATTGTCTGTCTGCTCTCTACAATACGTAGCAAGAGAATAAAGTTAAATACTCTCATAGTTGTACAGCATTTGTTTAATGTGTTATGTAGTGGTGACTCATAATTGGTTTGTTTACATTTTCTGAATTTCAATTGTGATTTCTGAATTTCAATTGGGCTTTTCTGAATTTCAATTGTGATTTCTGAATTTCAATTGTGATTTTCTGAATTTCAATTGTGCTTTTCTGAATTTCAATTGGGCTTTTCTGAATTTCAATTGTGCTTTTCTGAATTTCAATTGGGCTTTTCTGAATTTCAATTACGATTTCTGAATTTCAATTGGGCTTTTCTGAATTTCAATTGTGGTTTTCTGAATTTCAATTGTGCTTTTCTGAATTTCAATTGGGCTTTTCTGAATTTCAATTGTGCTTTTCTGAATTTCAATTGATCTTTTCTGAATTTCAATTGGGCTTTTCTGAATTTCAATTGTGATTTTCTGAATTTCAATTGTGATTTTCTGAATTTCAATTGGGCTTTTCTGAATTTCAATTACGATTTCTGAATTTCAATTGGGCTTTTCTGAATTTCAATTGTGATTTTCTGAATTTCAATTGTGCTTTTCTGAATTTCAATTGTGCTTTTCTGAATTTCAATTGTGCTTTTCTGAATTTCAATTGTGCTTTTCTGAATTTCAACTGGGCTTTTCTGAATTTCAATTATGATTTTCTGAATTTCAATTGTGCTTTTCTGAATTTCAATTGTGCTTTTCTGAATTTCAATTGTGTTTTTCTGAATTTCAATTGGGCTTTTCTGAAATTCAATTGTGATTTTCTGAATTTCAATTGTGATTTTCTGAATTTCAATTGTGCTTTTCTGAATTTCAATTGTGCTTTTCTGAATTTCAATTGGGCTTTTCTGAATTTCAATTACGATTTCTGAATTTCAATTGGGCTTTTCTGAATTTCAATTGTGATTTTCTGAATTTCAATTGTGCTTTTCTGAATTTCAATTGGGCTTTTCTGAATTTCAATTGTGCTTTTCTGAATTTCAATTGATCTTTTCTGAATTTCAATTGGGCTTTTCTGAATTTCAATTGTGATTTCTGAATTTCAATTGGGCTTTTCTGAATTTCAATTGTGATTTCTGAATTTCAATTGGGTTTTTCTGAATTTCAATTGTGATTTCTGAATTTCAATTAGGCTTTTCTGAATTTCAATTATGATTTCTGAATTTCAATTGTGCTTTTCTGAATTTCAATTGGGATTTCTGAATTACAATTGATCTTTTCTGAATTTCAATTGGAAAAGGTGTAGAAAGACGAAGAAATTGTACCATACTAATAAGGCAACGATTGTCAATAACCAACAAAAATATTTAAAACAATTTTACATATGATAGTCCATTGGACTACAACAATATGTTATTTGTGTTGTTGTTGTGAGAAATACTCCATATTAGGGTTATTCATCACATGGCGTGCCAACCATTAAGTTCAAATTCTGATTAATTTTGATTAAAAAATAAAAATTGTTTTATTCGACCTTTAAAATATTATATTTTGAGGATGTTTATTCTGGCTCGAGGTCATTATTTTCTTTACTAATTAAAACCATGATATTTTCATAGCACAATATTTCAAGAAAATTATTTTTTGTTTTAAATTTATTTATGTTGGTAATTTTTGCAAGACTGAATCGACACGTGTTTCGGAATTTGTCAAGATTCCATTGTGAAGATTATTTAGCAAAAATAGAAACGATTTACTACAAAGTAGCAAACGAGTCTAATGACAAATCGTTTGTGCACAAACTAGAATATTAATACACATTCGCCACTATTCACAATGAGAATTACTTGGTTATTGACAATCGTTGCCTTATTAGTATGGTACAATTTCTTCGTCTTTTTAATTCTCATTGTGAATAGAGGCGAATATGTATTAATATTCTAGTTTGTGCACAAACGATTTGTCATTAGACTCGTTTGCTATTTTGTAGTAAATCGTTTCTATTTTGCTAAATAATCTTGACAATGGAATCTTGACAAATTCCGAAACACGTGTCGATTAAGTCTTGCAAAAATGACCAACATAAATAAATTTAAAACAAAAAATAATTTTCTTGAAAAATTATGCTATGAGAATATCTTGGTTTTAATTAGTAAAGAAAATAATGACCTCGAGCCAGAATAAACATCCTCAAAATATTTGTTAAACAACATAAATCCTCGTATAACACAATTTTTTGTGAAATAACAGTTTTTTTTTTTTGTAAATCAACTAGAATCCTCGTAATCAAAACTTTGTTGTAAATTAACAGTTTTTTTTTTTTGTAAAATAACTTTTCAAAATGGTAGAATACAATTACGAAAATAAATTTGTAAAATTACCAAAAAAAACTGTAGTTTGAGCAAAGTACAAGATTTTTTATTAAAAAACAAAGAAAATTGTTAACTATTGGTAGAACGGGATTAAAAGGCATTTTACCAGGCGTTTTACCATTTTTTTTTTTTTTGAGTGTAGGGTCCTAGACCGATATTTCGATGGGTTACAAAGGGAATTACAAACTTGTATATACCCTCTATCACTAACAAGGGAGGTCTTTCACAGGGCACGCACAGATTGTCCAGAAACTTGAATACGGGATAGAGGGGAGGAAAATAAGAGTTACCTGATTTTCTTAATAATCCAAATCTCACATTTAGCGGATCGAAGAGGAGGGGGGGGAACGTTTTTTGTCGTTTTTTGAAGATTTTTCACATTTCTTCAAAACAAAAAAAACATTTTATACAGATCGAAAGGGTTTTTAAAAGCATATGGCAAATGGTGTATCGGTCGTGTCCAAATTCGGCTTCGTAAAGTCCTTATTTTCAAAAATATACGAACTTTAGGGTAGTTTATATGGAAAGGTATAAACGCACGACCGCAAAAATCGCATATAATTATATATATTAAAATAAAGCTGACCCGTATTTTTGAGTTTGGCAACATTCCTGCTAGTTCGGATTTTATTTTTACCTAAAGACCACATTTTTTCATGAGGTGGCAACCCTGTTTTAAATTTAAAATTGGGCAGCTACAAAAAATAGGTAACTCTTATTTTTCTCCCCATATTCACATATGCAAGTTTCAGGATAATCGGTGACTGCCCTCTGAAAGACCTCCCTGTAAGTGGAGGGTATAAACTAGAGATGGGCGCGTGAGTGATTTTTGACTCACACTCACTAACGCTCACGACAGGAATTATTGAATCACGCACACTCACTAACGAGCATATTTTTTCTACTCACACTCACTCACAATCACGTGAGTAAATTTAATGTAACTCACACTCACGTGCACTCACGCAAGCTTCACTCACACTCACGTTGCCTCACACTCACGAGACTCTTATTTATACAAAAAAAAAATCAAAAACTAAAATTTCAAAAATATTTCAAAATTTTTAGCAAAATTTAAAGTTCAGCGAAATTATACTTTTTTTTTTTGGTTTTTTCGGGACGAAATCTTAAGTTAAGCCAAATTTTACAATTGTTTTGTCGCTTTTTTTGGTATGAAAGGAAATATAAAGAGAAAATAAATCACGCAAACTTACGTAAAAAAATGGACTCACGCACACTCACTCACGCAAAAATCTTACTCACGCACACTCACTCACGCAATTTTTTTCTCCGCTCACACTCATTCACAATCACGTGAGTAGTCACACTCACGCGTGATCACGCGTGAATCACGCTCTAATCTGCCCATGTGCCCATCTCTAGTATAAACATGTCTTAGAATTGGACACTTTTACTATAGAAAAAAACTCTTAGAGTCTGAGACTTTTTCTATGGTAAAATTTCTTAGACTCTTAGACATTTTCTATAGAAAAACTGTCGCAGAATCTGAGACTTTTTCTGTAGAAAAACTGTCTCAGACTCTGAGACATTTGCTATAGAAAAACTGTCTCAGAATCTGAGACTTTTCCTGTAGAAAAACTATCTCAGAATCTGAGACATTTGCTTTAGAAAAACTGTCTCAGAATCTAAGATTTTCTATAGAAAAACTGTCTCAGAATCTGAGTCTTTTTCTATAGAAAAACTGTCTCAGAATCTGAGAATTTTTCTATAGAAAAACTGTCTCAGAATCTGAGAATTTTTCTGTAGAAAAACTGTCTCAGAATCTGAGAATTTTTCTATATAAAAACTGTTTCAGAATCTGAGACTTTTTCTATAGAAAAACTGTCTCAGAATCTGTGACTTTTTCTATAGAAAACTGTCTCAGAATCTGAGACTTTTTCTATAGAAAAACTGTCTCAGAATCTGAGACTTTTTATATATAAAAACTGTTTCAGAATCTGAGACTTTTTCTATAGAAAAACTGTCTCAGAATCTGAGACTTTTTCTATAGAAAAACTGTCTCAGAATCTGAGACTTTTTCTATAGAAAAACTGTCTCAGAATCTGAGACTTTTTCTATAGAAAAACTGTCTCAGAATCTGAGACTTTTTCTATAGAAAAACTGTCTCAGAATCTGAGACTTTTTCTATAGAAAAACTGTCTCAGAATCTGAGACTTTTTCTATAGAAAAACTGTCTCAGAATCTGAGACTTTTTCTATAGAAAAACTGTCTCAGAATCTGAGACTTTTTCTATAGAAAAACTGTCTCAGAATCTGAGACTTTTTCTATAGAAAAACTGTCTCAGAATCTGAGACTTTTTCTATAGAAAAACTGTCTCAGAATCTGAGACTTTATCTATAGAAAAACTGTCTCAGAATCTGAGACTTTTTCTATAGAAAAACTGTCTCAGAATCTGAGACTTTTTCTATAGAAAAACTGTCTCAGAATCTGAGACTTTTTCTATAGAAAAACTGTCTCAGAATCTGAGACTTTTTCTATAGAAAAACTGTCTCAGAATCTGAGACTTTTTCTATAGAAAAACTGTCTCAGAATCTGAGACTTTTTCTATAGAAAAACTGTCTCAGAATCTGAGACTTTTTCTATAGAAAAACTGTCTCAGAATCTGAGACTTTTTCTATAGAAAAACTGTCTCAGAATCTGAGACTTTTTCTATAGAAAAACTGTCTCAGAATCTGAGACTTTTTCTATAGAAAAACTGTCTCAGAATCTGAGACTTTTCTATAGAAAAAATGTCTCAGAATCTGTGACTCCCTTAAGTGAACTAGTTCATGCTTTTAAGCTTTATAGTTCATTTAAGCATTTAATGAATTTAAAATAATATTTAATGAATTAATTCCTTGAAAAGTCTGGATGTAGGGTATAAAAAATTGAAAAAAAAAAATACAAATTACACATATAAATTTGTGTTGTGTTCCTTTTGTTTTCCTGTTGCCATAGTTTGATGAAACTGTTGTTAGTTAGTGTCGCAGACGATGATGGTGTTGTTTGATATCGGTGTTGTTGTCAATGTTATGTCTACCACATATATTGATGGCATGTTGCTTGATATAACATGAATGTTAAATGTTTCTTGGTTTTTTGTTGTCTCTCTAGTTACCGGGTATCATAGATTGTCATTGAGGTTTGTGTTTTTAGTTATTTTTGAAGAACAGGTAGTCCTTGATTTAAGCAGTGGCATGGAAACAACATGAGTCGGTTGCCGTTGAATAAAATCGTGTTGGTTTCAGAATTCTTACAAAATTTTGTTTTGGGTCCGAATTCGGTCACCAGTTTTTTGTTCACATAAAATTAGTATGAGTGTAATGGAGGGTTACCTATACTTTTTTGTGTACACTGCGGTTTATTGAATAAATATTAGTTTTTTATTTAATTTTTTTCTATAGATTCAGACAAGGTGTTGTTAGTGTTAAAATATACACACACATTACACTTTTTTTCTGAAAAAAAAAACTAAATAAAGATTAACTTTGCCACAAAAGCAAATAGGTATTAATATTAGGGTGGCTGTATTATTAAAATGATTTTAGAATGACAAAGAGGTCAACTTTTCTTTAGCAGTAAATGTTTAAAAAATATTTTTTTATGTTTTTTGCGCTTAAGTAACACAATTTTATCATTATTCCATTACATTTTTAATATCCACTCCCATTAAAATTGGGCGCTCCAAAAAAATTAACATCCAAATTAACACTCCCCTAGGCCTAAGTGCGGGACTATAAATAATTAAGTTTTTAGATGTTGGTTTAGTTCCATGATCCAATTTTGTCCATCTCCGAACTAAATCAGTATATGACCATTAGACATATTCTTGCCAAACTTTAGAATTCTACGCACAGAGTTAAACCATATTTGGATGGGCAGCATAGTATTTGATCATGTAAATAATTGTGACAATCATACTATGATCATCAACAATTGAGCAGTTCATTCGAATAAGGACGAAGACTATTTGCATGATTTTACAAATGAAGATAAAAACGCAGAAAACGGTTAAAAACTAATATTTTTCATCTTTTTTGCATAATGCATTAATCCATAAATGCAAAAAAGTTCACACAAATATTAGCTTGTAACCGTTTTCTACGTTTTTATCGTCATTTGTAAAATTATACAATTGGTCTATTCGTCCTTATATGCATGAACTGTTCAACTATAAAACGACAATTTTTTTGATCATACTATGATCAGCGACGATCATAATATGATTGCAAGAATCATGTGATGATAAAATTAGCAATCATGTTTCTTCTTTGAGTGTAGCTCTATTATTTTGAACTGTATCGTGTCCTTCGCAGATGGACGGACAGACGCTCATTACTACAGTGTCTAAGAATTGATAACTGATAAATAATATATGATATCCTAGTCTTATATTTTGATGCATTACAGGGCTGGGCTGGAGGTTATTAAAATAAGAGTCACCCTAACATTTGTCCTAGTGCTAAGCGTTCAATATTGCTGCCTGTGTTGATGTTGCTTGCTGCATGGCTGTTTGTATAACTGATGTTTCTGTTTGTCTACATAGGTAAACAATAACAAAAAGGTTTTTACTTACAAAAAAAATGTACAAAAAATATATAGTAGTATTTCTTTCAAATTTATGCCGAGTTTTGTAATACCCTGCTAATTTCCCACTCTACAGTTAATGATAATTGGGGAGGAAATTTGAGATCAGACACATATGATCAGATACAATTATGTATTGAATAAGATATTAGCAGATCAAACTTGATATGAATAGACCAGTTCATTCTTACACGGAAGATGCAATATTTTTCACAATTCATACTTAGCAGAGTTGCAAACGTTATGAAAATCGTATGGGTGGCCCCAATCTATATAGTGCAGGATTTTTAAGTTATAGTAAAATGGGAGGGGGACGATGTGTTGCACCATCTTTAACAAGAATATAGCAAACACTCAGAATCAGAGCTTCTAAAGAATTACTTATTGTCCGTGCTGCAAATTTTTTTTTTGAGAAATCGTCAATTTTTGAAATAAAAATCGTCAAAATCGTCAAGTTAAAAAAAAATAGTCGTCAAAAAATCGTCAACACGCTAATAAATACTAAAAATTTTAATACCCTAGACCACTCCGTGGTTCATGGTGAAATGAGTTTTTATTGATATTTGTAACTATCCAAAATATCGGTCGTAGACCTATCTTTAAGACGCAATTATCAATAAATTGACCTGAAATTTAAAACTTTAGAAAAGCTTAAGGCCCAAGGACGAAGACCATTGTAATAGAATTTTTAAACATAGTCCTTATGTTAAAATTCCTCCCGATATTCACTTAAATCTGTCTATTGCCGCCAAATACTTCACTGCCCATGATTTTACTTTTGGTTCTTTGACTCATCTTTTATTTTGCGTTTCTTTTTTTCCTGGAATTTTTTTCTAATTCGATTGTTAATTCTGTAAACTTACCGTACCAATTAACATTAAATGAACAAAAACTTACCACTTCTTTTGACAAGCTAATCCATTTTTCAATTAAAAACAGTTTTTTAAGGTTTTTTCTGGTGAATTTTTAACTTTTCCTGGCTTTGCAACAAATTGTTCAGGTTTTTCGTTAAAAGTTACTATCTTTTTAAAAAAAATATATGTTTTCTCATTCTTTTGACAAAAAACGAAGAATTTTTTAACAAAAGGATACCGTATTTTTCTCATTTAAAAAAATCGTCATTTTTGTTCCTGGCGAAAATAAAAAATCGTCTATCGTCATTTTATTAAATTTGACTTCAAAAATCGCCAATATGACGATAAATCGTCAAAGTTGCCAGCGCTGCTTATTGTGGTGGTCGTCGGAAAGTGCCGTTGATGTTGGGGACACCTTCTTATTACGATAATTGTTTTAAATTCATTAATTATACTTTTTAAACTTAAGTAACGCAACTTTATCATTATATAAACTAAAGTTTAAAATCTATGCCCACAAAATGGCGCAGGACTTTGAACTTCTTCTGACATAAAGTTGTTTCAAATATTTAACAAAAAAACAAAAAACATGTAAAACAAGTAAACAATTATTTATCGGTCAAGGTCCGAGATCGGATCTATCATTTTTAAGATCTTTATTAAGTGCAGAAAACACATACAAACCAAATTTAAGGAAAATAGGCTTCTATTTGTTGCTTTATGAAAGATTTAACTGATTATCCGGAAACATTTTTATATGCCCAAATAAAAAAAATGTATACAGGTCCATTAGAGTGTCACTTATTTTGTAAATGTTAGAAATGTTGAGACTGCAAATAACTCAGAAAAAAATTTTACGCCCCTACAACCACGCCTTCCGGGGCCTTAAAAATAATTTTTCCATACAAACCAAAAAAATTTTTTTTATTAATTAATTGTAACAGCGTCCGGCAGCTAATATTAAACATGAACCAGATAATAGTCTGAAAGTTAAGATCAAATGGAGTAAAACTGCATTTACAGTTTTTCATTTCGTGATCCTGTTTCCTTTAAAAGGCCTTCAAAGTTTTAAAGGATACATTTCGATAAATGTTTCTGAAATATTTGTACTTGTCTTAGGATGACACTGGTGATGGCAAATGAAAAAGGAGGGAGGATATCCCCTAATTTGTCCATTTTTTTATTTTACCATAAAAAGATAAAAGGATGTGAATAAAGTCATTTAAAAATTTTGTCAAAATATTTTGTTAAAAATGTTGAATGTTAGTGAAGGATAAAGTTTTGAAAGAACGTAACTAACCTCCTTTTTCCGGGACTAAAAAATTTTCCTAAACATTTTCGGGACTTACCGAAAAACGCAAAATTTATTTGTGTCAGGACTTAGAAAATTTTAAATTTTTCTTCGGATTTAAAAACCATATACATAAGTCATTTGAGCCTTATTTTAGAGGAAGTTTGTATGATGACAAAGGCCAAAAGAAACTTGCTTTCCTTTTTTCCTTTCACCCGCTAAATGTTCGATTGGGCAGCTTAAAAAGGTTACTCTTATATTTCATTGACCATTCCCACACGCAAGTTTCAGGATAATCGGTTGGTGAATATGGAAAGATCTTCTTAATATATAAAAAAAACGATTGTTCTGGTTACGTCGTACTAAAACTCAAAAGCCGCTGGACTAATTGACACGAAACTTGGACAATATATTAGTAAAAAATTTAAATTCGGCCTTGTCGAATGTATTGATACCCTCCACAATGTAAAAAAGTTTATTTGCAAAATAAATTTTTTGAAAAAAAAAATGAGCGGAAAAAACTTTTGGCGAAAAAAAAAATTAGGTGAATTTTATTTTTTGTAAAAAATTGTGTTTGTACTTGTTTATTTACCATTCGGTGATCAATTCTGTTCACATGTGTCAACCAGCAGCCGAATTCAAGTACATTTTGTATTTTTATGTACCAACATTTTCGAGGTGTTCTTACATTTTCGTTCATAACTTTTGAACCCGATTTCGCTCAAATGCAATACCAAACTACTAAGGGCAACAACAAGTATATAGGCCAAGTCTTAGTCACATCTGTTTAGTACTTTGGCCGTGATCACCATATCCACAGACGGACAGGCGCACATCGCTAATATGTCTTAAAATCGATCACTGATCAATAATATACATTATGGGGTCCTAGACCGATATTTCGATGAGTTGCAAACAGAATGACAAACTTATATATACCCTCTGTATATTTTTTTTTGCAACCCTCTACAAAACCCATTACAACTATTTTTTTGAAAATGGCGTCGGGCGAAATTTTTTAGCTAATGGCGTCTTCTACATAATGGTGGAAGTTCAGAGTTGCCAGATTTTTTTAATACCGATCTGGCAGCTTCGATTAAAAAAATTAGCACTAAAAAATAGCACTTTTTGAGTCGTTTTCAGTTTCAATCGCGTATATCTCGGTAAATAGTGTCGCTATGACAAAAAATGACAAAAGCATTATTGTTTGTGCCGAAGACCCAAAAACTCTGCGATAGTTAGTTTTGGGGTTATCTGAGAAAGAATAGTGAAAATTGTAATTTTTTTAATTGTATGTATAGTGCTTCTGCGCACCCGCCGAAGAACGTTTTTTCACTGTTGTCGTATTAATTTAATTTTTTGTATTTATGGCACGATATGGCTCAAATCCCCAATATATTTTTATTAAACAAAAATAGTTTTCCTGATAAAATTTTGACCCTGTATATGGCACTGGCGTTAAGTTATTAACACAATTCTTCATTTCAATGAAATTTTATGGCACTTTAAAATGTACGTTTCATCATGAGGTGTCTCTGTGAAAAAAGCTTTTTAGATATTAATATCTATGGTTGAAATGTAAACTACACCATTTCCAATTGTATTTCAGAAATTACCAATTGTATTCCAGAAATTATCAGTTGTATTTCAGAATTTATCAATTGTATTTCAGAAATTATCAATTGTTTTTCAGAACTTATCAAATGTATTTCAGAAGTTATCAATTGTATTTCAAAATTTATAAATTGTATTTCTGAAATTATCAATTGTATTTCAGAAATTATCAATTGTATTTCAGAACTTATCAAATGTATTTCAGAAGTTATCAATTGTATTTCAGATATTATCAATTTTTTTCAGAAACTATCAATTGCATTTCAGAATTTATCAATTGTATTTCAGAAATTATCAATTGTATTTCAGAACTTATCAATTGTATTTCAGAAATTATTAATTTGTATTGTACACTAGCGCGTCCCAAATTAAAATTTTTTTAGCTTGCCCCCTTAAACGATGTGGATTTAGGACCCTTTTACGGGAAAAATAACAAAAAAATGTTCGGACAAAAAACCAGTTGGCTACCAGCAGCTAAAGATTTTAATCGTAGTGCATTTTGAAAAAACTTTTTTTTTTTTTGTCCAAAATTTTGACGCCAAAAGTTGCGAAATACAGAGTACATTTGAGGAAAAATATTAATAAAATTTCCATGGAGTAATTTTGATACAGCGTTGCATCTCAAAGATCAAAAAGTGTACTTAATTTTTATACCCTCCAACTACAGTATGGGGGTATACTCACTTTGTCATTCCGTGTGTAACGCATCGAAATATCGGTCGGGGACCCCATAAAGTATATATATTATTGATCAGTGATCGATTCTAAGACATTTTAGCGATGTCCGTCCGTCCGTCCGTCTGTCCGTCCGTCCGTCCGTCCGTCCGTCCGTCCGTCCGTCTGTAGTTAACACGATGCAGTCCAAAATAAAATAGCTAGACCCTTCAAATTTGGCACAAATATGTCTTATGTTCCTAGGCAGGTTAAGTTCGTAAATTGGCCAAATCGGACAAGGGGGAAAAAAGTTCCCCCTTGAAGAACTAAATCAACCTCTAAAAAAATACACTTTTTTACATGTTTTTTTTGTATTTTTGTAAATTAAATGAAACATTTGGTATATTTATCGCGATGGGAAGGTGCTCTCAACGTCCCCCACTGACCCTATCAACCCCCCCCCCCCCCAAAAAAAAAAAAGAAACGCCCCTGACACATTTTTTTTTAATTTACATTTTGGAGGGTATAATAGATTCGGCAAAGCCGAATTTAACACTCTCACTTGTTACTTTTTCTTTCTTTTAAGCTAAATTAGTCTCAAAATCTGCTTTGACACAGTTTTAACGAATGTGATCTTTTTTGCGCAGGTTTTGAAACCAATTTAGCTTAAAAGAAAACATATAAAAAAATTTAAGTCACACTTTTCATTTTTAAGATGCAACGCTGCACCAAAATTGCTCCATGGAAATTTTATTAATATTTTTCCAGGAATGTACTCTATATTGCGCAACTTTGGCATACATTTTTTAAAAAAGACAAAAAAAAATTTTTTCAAAATGCCGTAAAAGGGTCCTAAATCCCCATCTTTTGAGGGGGCAAGCATTTTCAAATTCGAAAAAGAGCCGAATTCGGGACGCGCTATTGTACACACAAAAAATTATTGGCTATTAATTTTCAATTAAATCTATTGATCAACAAAATTTAAATGAGTCAATCAATGTTTTGATTAAAATTTTTGTTATTTTCTTTAACTGTCGAGTTACAAATTTTCAACATACCAGATTATTGTTCGCTTCAATTTATTTAAATAGATTAATTCATAAATAATCGGGTTTTACTTTTTTTATAGTTGGCAACATATTGGAAAGCAAAAATTATGATTTTTTCATAATTTTCTCATAAGCTTACAATCCATTTGTTAAATCAATCATTATTTTGATTGACTTTAAATAAAAAATTTATTAAATTTTTGATCAAAGTCGAAAAAATTTTTGATTGGAAAAATTTTTAATCAATCACCTACAATTTGATGATTGGTATTACAATTTTTTGGAGGAATTTCAATCAAAAAATTGATTTAATCCGCGTTTTTGTTGATTGAAATTCGTTTCTGTGTAGGAAATATCAATTGTATTTCAGAAGTTATCAATTGTATTTCAGAAATAATCAATTGTATTTCAGAAATTATCAATTGCATTTCAGAAACTAACCTTTGTAAAACAATTGATTATTTCTGAAATACAATTGATATCTAATGAAATACAGTTGCTATTTCCTTCAATACAAATTCAAAATTTATGAAATACAACTGCACTCAAAAAATTATGTAGGTAAATTCCAGTGAATATTCACCTAAAACAAATGAACTTTTATTTAAAAACCATTCCAGTGTTTTTTCTTTTAAAATAAAAACACAATACAGTCAATTTTAAATGTTAATTTAATGACTAACCAAAACATTAAAAAACTAGTGAATATTCAGTTATTTTGTATTGAAAAACAGTAAAACTATATAAGAAATTTTTTACTGCCGAAATTTAATGTAACAGAAAATTCGTTTTTAATACAGTAAATTATTTTTTTTTTAACTACAGAAACAGTAGAAAATAAGAAGTCCATAATAAAATTAATGATTTTTCTTTTAAAATAACTTTACTGATTACTTTTTAAAATAACCTACAAACAGTTAATGACATAATTTTCTTAGTGTGATCATTTCTGAAATACAATTGATGATTTCCGAAATACAATTGATAGTTTCTGAAATACAATTGATAAATTCTGAAATACAATTGATAGTTTCTGAAATACAATTGATAATATCTGAAATACAATTGATAAGTTCTGAAATTCAATTGATAACTTCTGAAATACAATTGATAAATTCTGAAATACAATTGATAACTACTGAAATGCAATTGATAATTTCTGAAATACCATTGATAATATCTGAAATACAATTGATAATTTCTGAAACACAATTGGAAATGATGTAGTGTTATTCTTTCAGTGCAGATTAAAAATTAAATTCAATATGTTCTCTTAAGAAAAAAAAAATCATTCTTTACAGCTCTGTATACACTACAAATAATGTGTAAAAAAAAAACAAATCATGTTTGCAGTACGGTGTGAATTTAACCACCACATAAATAGAAATAACACGAAGGTTTTAATATTGGTTTTCAATGATAAGCGCCATAAAAGCCATTTAAGATTGTGAACACAGACAGATTTAATATTGAATGCGTTAAGAGCTGCTAAATACAAAATTTAATTACATACGTAAATAAATAAATAATACCTAAGTATTATGGTTATTTGAATATTAATTTTTAGTAGCGTTATTAAATATGTATTTTCCTATAAACATTTAGAAGATACAAACACAGAAAAAAGTTATTTGTAATGTGGGTTCACATTCATTTAAAACGTTGTCATAATAACAAATAATTTAATTGTTTTGACACGTTGTGTACCCGTGTAAAAACTTGATCTTATCTGATCTGATATGATGTGAAAATATATGATTGCATCTCGTTCTGATCAGATATACACAGAAAAAAACAAATTTGAGTAATCACTTGTTTAAATTTAAAAACAAAAATTGAGTAATTTTTTAATTGACGCAATTAAAAATTTGCTTAAAAATTTTAAAAACTATTTAAGTAAATAATTTAATAAAAATTTAATAGTTTTTTTAATTTTTTTTAACTCTCATAGTTTTTTGAATTCTCGTTTGGTTTATAGTTTTTTGTGTATGTATATGAAAGTTTGTAATCGTCTTTATAAAATTTTCCTATGTTTAAACAAAATTTTGAGACATAAATATGTTTGGTAAAGTTTGAAAAAACAAGTTTTTTATTTTTGTAAAAAAATTTAAAACTTTTTAAACTTTTAAAAAAAAAATAAATAGATAAATTTTGAGTAAATGTTTAATTGTGTCAATTAAAAATTTACTCAAATTTTTTTTCAAATATTTAATAAATTTTTATTAAAAATTTACTCAATACTATTAAATCGTTTACTGGTGCAAAATTGAGAAATTTTTTACTCAATAGTATTAAAAATTTACTCAAATATTTTTTTTATTTTTTTCTGTGTAGTTTCATGCAAAACCGAGATATAATTAGATCTCGATTTTGGTCATTTCAGATATAATTATATACAATCAGATGCATTCATATATAAATAGATACAGTGTTGGAAAACATAATAGGGACGACGAGTTAAAATTTACTAACTCGTGAAAAACTTTTTCATAAATGTCTCATTTTTTTAGCTTCAACTGAAAAATGATCAGTAATTAAACTGGATTTAATAATCTGTATTGCTTTTTACGATTCTCCTTTAATTTAATTTCTTATCGGCAGAAAAGTTAGAAAAGTAGTGAATTTATCTGGAAAAAATAATAGGGACGAAATGCCTAAAATGAATTAAAAATTATTTTGAATTGAGTTTAACGTTAAGTTTTTAAATAATATTATTGAAAAGTGCAAAAAATAATTAAAAATAATAAATGTGTCCATTCTGAAATTATTTTAGCCTTTTTTATATTCGCCAATAGTGTAGGATAATGGGTACGGGTGCCCACTGTACGTTTTTTGAACGAAAATACATTTTTAGCTTAAAAGCGGATGGAATATCGATGATATTAAGTGTCCTAATAATAAAGTGTTCCAAAAACAAAGTATTTAAATCGGTTCGCTCAAGGAAAAACCCGAAACCAGGGGTTGGAAACCGAAAAACATCAAAGTAATTTGACCAAATTCTTGGTTGTTATTCAAAAAAGACCCCTTTTATGTCATCTTATGAACTTGAAAATGAGTTTTGTGCTCCAGTGACGAGTCGTACAATAAGAAATGAACTACTGAAATCAGTTTTATAAGGTCGAAGTCCAAGGAAAGAAACGCCGCTGAGCGTACAACATATACGAAAATGTTTAGAGTTTGCCTGACAACACCTTGATTGTTAGCATTGGTAAAATGTTCCTTTGCCCGATGAAACGAAGATTAATTTATTTGGATATGATTAAAAATTGGTAATTGGACATCGAATAAATAATTTTCCTTCAGATCCAATCAAATAAAATTTCGTTTCATCGAGCAAAGGAACATTTTACTAATGCTTACAGTCAAGGTGTTGCCTGGCAAACACTAAACTTTTTCGTATATGTTGTACGCTCAGCGGTGATTCTTTCCTTGGACTTCGACCTTATAAAACTGATTTCAGTAGTTCATTTATTATTGTACGACTCGGCACTGGAGCACAAAACTTATTTTCAAGTTCATAAGATGACATAAAAGGGGTCTTTTTTGAATAACAACCATGAATTTGGTAAAATTACTTTGATGTTTTTCGGTTTCCACCCCTGGTTTTGGGTTTTTCCTTGAGCGAATCGCTTTAAATACTTTGTTTTTGGAACACTTTATTATTAGGACACTTAACATCATCGATATTCCATCCGCTTATAAGCTAAAAATGTGTTTTCGTTCAAAAAACGTACAGTGGGCACCCGTACCCATTATCCTACACTATTGGCGAATATAAAAAAGGCTGAAATAATTCCAGAATGGACAGATTTATTATTTTTATTTATTTATTGCACTTTTTAATAATATTATTTAAAAACTTAACGTTAAACACAATTCAAAATAATTTTTAAATAATTTTAGGCATTTCGTCCCTATTATTTTTTCCAGATAAATTCACTACTTTTCTAACTAGTCTGCCAATAAGAAATTTAATTAAAGGGGAATCGTAAAAAGCAATACAGATTATTAAATCCAGTTTAATTACTGATCATATTTCAGTTGAAGCTAAAAAAATAAGACATTTATGAAAAAGTTTTTAACGAATTAGTAAATTTTGACTCGTCGTCCCTATTATTTTTTCCAACACTGTATACACAGATCTGATTAGATATAATACATTTGAATACAAAATCAATTATTTTCTTTGTTAATTCAATTAAATTTTTGCCATTGCCAACAATACAATTTATTTTTGCTGTCATTTGCTACAAATATTTTTGACTTATGAAAGTCTTATGGCAGATGACAATTAAAATCTTAAATTTCCAAAAAACTTATTATAAACTTAAAAAAAAATACAATTTTTCTTCTAACACAATTTTTTTTTTCTCCCTCAAAATTTTAATAAGAAAATACTTATTAGCATTTTTAAACATTTATCTCTTTCAAACGTTTGAAAAATAAAAAGTAATTATTTATTTCAAGTTGATTTGGGTGTAATGAAATCTTTCACTGAAAAAACAAGATAAATAAACAAAATAATGATATGATCTTTTTCCACCAAAAGCAAAAAAATTAGCAAAATTTTTCTGGTAACAAAAATTTAAATAACGAAATATATGTATGTCAAGTTGTAAAACAAAAACACATTTTAAATTAAATAAATAGCGAACAGTTAGAAGAAAAAAATTGCAAAAGATATACAAAAAATACCAACTAAATTGGAAACAAAAAAAAAGTTTAAAGTTACCAAATAATGAGGTAAAGAGCAGTCAGTAGCATCAGCAGCCGCAACGGCAGCAACGGCAACAACCTCAACTTAATAGAACCATTTCAAGAACCTAAAACTGTATTTACATATAATTAAACCCTTTTGAAAAGATCTTAACAAAATGAATGAAACAAAAAAAGCTTAGCAAAAAAAAAAATCTTTTTTTGAAAATTAAAAATAACACAAGAACCACATTTATAACCCAGCAAAATTTTTTGAAAAGTTAAATAAAACAAGTAGAAAAGTTAAATTCGACTTGGCTGAATCTTTGAATAACCTCCACAATGCCGTTTTTAAAGAATGGTAAATTTTCTAACGTGAAAAAAATGAAAAATTTTGATTAGAAATATTTTATTTTAAGTAAAAAACTTTTTTTTGTAATTTTTGTAAAAAAAAGAAAAATTAAAATTTTTTTTTTTTTGAGTGTAAAATTTTTTTCGAGTGTATTTTTTTTAGTGTAAAATATCTTTGAGTGACAAAAATACTTTTTAAAGTAGTTTTGTGGCTTACCAATGGTTTTAAAGCGTGTTTTTTTAAGGCTCGGTTTTTTCAGCATGTGAATTTAAGGTAAAGCGAATCTGAAATTTACGGTTTTGCCAATAACTTTTGAACCACTGGACCGATTTGGCTGAAATTCAATATGAACCAGGCGAGGGGAACGACAAACAAATATGCCAAGCTTCAGCATCCTCAGAATTGCCTTTCGAAAGTTATAGTGTTTTTTTATGTCGTAAATTCGCGAAATTGCCGTTTGATCCACTGAACCTAGAGTTTGCAAATAATCGAGATATCTCATAATCGCGATTACGATTAAAAAAATTGCCGTTAATCGCGATTACGATTAATCGAATTTTTTTAATAATTTGAGTTTCAATATCTTTAAAAATATATTTTGAAACTTACATTTAATAACGTATTTTTTAGAACAAAAACTATTATTTTTAAGAAATAAAATTAAAAGCTTTCGAACTTTCCCAGTAAAAATAATTTGAGATTTTGGCACCTCCACTTAGTGATAGAGGGTATATATAAGTTTGTCATTCCGTTTGTAACTGATCGAAATATGGGTCTGGGACCCCATAAAGTATATATATTCATGATGCCATATCGATTTTAAGACATTCTAGCGATGTCCGTCTGTCCGTCTGTCTGTCTGTGGAAAATGCTGTCACGGACAAAATATTGCACACAGATGACTGAAACTTAACATATTTATTGGAAGTTCTCCCGAGAAGTTTGGTATTACATTTGAGCGATATCGGTTCAGCGCACAGTGCCACATTTGGCCAATCTAGCACGACAAAAAGCAAAAAAAAAAAGTTCCCCGATTTTTATGATTTGTTTGTATGTATTATAAAACATTCCTAATAACACCGAAATACTCATATAAGAACTATACTTCTATTCGTTATTAAGATGTGGGTGCATAAAGTTGCATCTTGTAAAATCCTGAAAGTAGTGTTCATTATTTCGCATTAATTAAGTCGATTTTAAACGGTTGTAACTTTTTAACAAAAAAAGATATTTATATACTCTTTTTTGGTAATTTTAAAGGATATTTAATGGCTTTAAGTCATATCTTTTCCTCTTTTTTTAAAATTTTTTTTCAATTTTTTATTAAATTTTTAACATAATAAAAATTTTTGAAAAGAAAATTATATATTTATTTTTTTTGATGGAATAGAACTTTTGTATTTGGTCTCTATTGGTCGCCGGGCTTTTTCAGACATATTGACCAATATCCATAGTACTTATTTCAACGGCTAACTTTTGCGACCGTCTGCGACGCCGACTACAGTGGGACGATATGTAAACCTTGTTTTTACATATTTTTTAAACATATTTTTAAAATGTGGGCGTGGCAGTTGTCTGACCGCCCCCTTTTTTTGTCATATTATTTCTACAGTCCTTGAGAGTATATATACCAAGTTTAAAGAAATTACAACCAAAATTAAAAATTTTTTAATAAGTGGGCGTGGCCGTTAACTGGCCTCCCATATTTTTCATAATGCTGTTTTTGAAGTCAAAACGAACATTTATACCGAATTTCTAGTCAATATAAATAAAATTGGATTTTTGTCGTCCTAGATTGGCCAAATGTGGCACTGTGCAGCGGTTCAAAAGTTATGACCGAAAATGTAAACACACCTCAGAAATTTTAGTACATTCAACATAACCTAAAAATACAAAGTGCTTTAATTCGGCTTCTGGTTGACATATGTGAACATAATTGAACACCAAATGGTATGTAAACAAGTACGAACATATTTTTTGGCAAAAAAAAAAGAAGAAAAAAATCGCGGATTTTTTTTTACCAAAATTTTTTTCGCGGAAATTTTTTTTACATTTTTTTTTTTTTTTTCAAAAGTAATTTCCCTTTAAATAAAGTTTTTTGCAATAATCTTTTTGAAATTGTGGAGGGTATCACTACATTCGGCAAAGCCGAATTTAACTTTTTACTTGTTTAAGTTATGTTTTAAGTTTTTTGTTAAAATTTTTTTTAAAACTTATAATTAAAATTCTTTGTTGAATAAAAAAATTTATTTAAAAAATTTACAAGGCATCATTAGTCAAACAGCGGTCAAAGTATGAAAAAATTAAGTTTTTTGACAAAATTTCATGTCCAAATTTTTTGACCAAAGCCTTTTGAGTATATTTTAAAAACAAAACTCTTTAAAATTTACTTACAATCAGGTCAAAATTTAAAATTTATTTTAAATTTGAATGACTTGAAAGAAAAACTGTAAACAATTTAAATGAGTAATGGGCCAACCCATCAAAATTTTCAGTTCTACTTAACATTCCAGAATCAATGATTTTTGTTTGAAATTGTCCCGAAAATAATCGTTTTTAAGACTAATTTATTTTTTTGGCAAATAATTTTAATAGAAACTTCAAAATGGGTTTAAAAAAATTTGAAACTGATTTAAATTCGTTATAAATATAATATATTTCATAGAAAATTTTTAATCGTAATCGCATGATTTTTTTGTCGATTACGATTACGATTAATTGGTGCGATTAATCGCGATTACGATTACGATTTTAATCGTTTTGCAAACTCTAACTGAACCGATTTCGCTGGATTGCAATACCAACCTGACCAGGTAAATGCCCAACATATATGCCAAACTTCAGGAGCCTCTGTAAAGTCTTTCAAAAGTTAGCGTGTTTTCAACAGACAGACGGACAGACAGACGGACGGACATCGCTAGAACGTCTTAAAATCGATCGAGGATCATGAATATATATGGGGCATTCCATGTCAAATCGGACACTTTGAAATTTTTTTTTTTTTAGATTTTCCCAATTTGCTTACAGTTTTTAGTACCCTTCGAAAACTCCTTCGTGGTAAATTTTCAGATTTTTTTGATGACCCGTTCAAAAGATATCGAATTTTTAAAAATTGGTAGTTTGTTCCTTTACTCAAACTTCTTTTACTCACAACTTCTTCAATAATGGTCCAAATTTTTTTTTTTTTTTCAAAATTTTTGTTTTTTTACGTACTTTAAAAAAAAAATCCCCAAAAATTCTTAAAAGCGCTCTAGTATGCGATTTTTTAGTTTTAAAATTTAAATCTCATTTTTGAAAATGTTTGTACTCTTCGATTTTTTTGAAATTTTTTTGTGTAAAACATCTATCGATTCTACAAAGGGATCATTAGTGAGACCGACCCCCATTTATTTTTACCCTACAACATTTTCTTAAAACATACCTACACCCTATCTCCACTCCCTAAGTAGGCTCCCATACAAAATTAAATTTTTATAAAATTTACTCCAACTGTTATTTGTATGGGAGCCTACTTAGGGAGTGGAGATAGGGCGTAGGTATGTTTTAAAAAAATATTGTAGGGTAAAAATAAATGGGGGTCGGTCTCACTAATGACCCCTCTCGGACGCACAATTGGACCGGTAGAAGCTGATAAAATAAAACATATTTACAAAAAATAAAAAAAATTGTATGGGGACCGCCTTAACAATTAGAGATAGATGGTAGGTGTGTTCAGAGAAAATGTTTGGACTAAAAAAATATTGTGGGTCGTTCATACATTTTGTTTCTCTAAGGGCATTATTAGGGCAGGTAGTGCAGTTGGAACAAATTTTTAAAAATGTCGTTTTGTGTGGGAGCCCCCTTAGAAATTGGAGATAGGGTATTAGTTTGTTCCAAAGAAATGTTAAGACGTAAAAATTAATGGGGGTCGGTCTTATAAAGGACCCCTCTATGACGCACCATTAGAGCAGTAGAAATGATTTTAAGATTGGAAAATTACAATAAAATTTTTTCAAAAAATTTAAAAAAATAGTAATAATCGTTATCCCACGATCGTCCTGGGCAAAATATTTGTGGAATCCATAAAAGTTTTACACAAACAAATTTCGAAAAAATCGAAGACTACAAACATTTTCAAAAATGAGATTTAAATTTTAAAACTAAGAAACCGCATATTAGAGCGCTTTTAAGAATTTTTTGGATTTTTTTTTAAAATACGTAAAAAAACAAAAATTTTGAAAAAAAAAAAAATTTGAAATTTGGACCATTATTGAAGAAGTTATGAGTAAAAGAAGTTTGAGTAAAGGAACAAACTACCAATTTTTAAAAATTCGATATCTTTTGAACTGGTCATCAAAAAAATTTGAAAATTTACTACGAAGAAGTTTTCAAAGGGTACTAAAAATTGTAAACAAATTTGGAAAATCTAAAAAAAAAATTTCAAAGTGTCCGATTTGACATGGAATGCCCCATATACTTTATGGGGTCCTAGACCAATATTTCGAGGTGTTACAAACGGAATGACAAACGTTACAAAAAATTGTTTGTCAAATTGCAAGGAAAAGTCTCGTAATCCCATTTTACTAATATATGACAGTTTCCCTTGTTTTTTAACAAATTGAAATTTACATTTTTTTGTAATTTTACAATTTTTTTTGTAATTTTACAAATTTCCAAGATAATTTTACAAAAAAAAATCTAGTTAATTCACGAGAATTCCTTGTAATTTTGATTGCGCCAAAAAAACTGTAAATTTACAATTTTATTGGTAAAAAGCAAGTAAAATTACAAAATTATTGGTAAAACCCTTGTAAAATTACTAAGAATTCTTGTAAAATAGGAGGTAGCAAAAAATCTAGTAAAATTACGAAACCTCTTTGAAAATTTTATCGTGTCAAAAAATTTGTAAATTTACAATTTTATTGGTAAAAACCTTGTAAAATTACAAAATTATTGGTAAAAATATTGTAAAATTGCTAGGAATTTTTGTCAAATAGGAGGTAGCAAACAAAAACAGTTACAAGTTTTTCTTGTAATTTTACAAGATTTTTTTTTTTTTTTGTTTGTATCACTAGAGTGGAGGGTATAAAAACAGTGAAAAATTGCGTTTTTTTTAGAGGTTGATTTATTTTCTTAAGGGGGAACTTTTTTCTGATCAGATTTTGCTCATTTTCGAACTTAACCAGCCCAAAACCATACATATTCGTACATATTCTTGACAAATTTTAGGAGCCCAGCTCTTATTCTTAAGACTGTATCGTGTCTTTCATAGACGGACAGACGGACATTGCTAGAATGTATTAGAATCGATCACTGATCAATAATATATACACTTTAAGGGGTCCTAGACCTAGACAAACGGAAGAACAAACCCGAGTAAAAATTTTCTGATAATAATTTGACACAACCTTATATTATTTAATATGCTTCCGTATAAATTTATATAAAATTATATCTATCATTTTGATACGGTTGATCCACTTTATAAGGTTTGATATTGCTCCATATATGATTAGATTCGTAATTTGGTTTTGCTCATCAAATTGTATAAAAATAGATATTATAAGATCAATTTGATATAATTAGATTTGACCAAATTCAGGATCAAATTGTATCAATTTTTATATTTTTTGATCTAAAGTAATACAATTAGATATTATTTGATACAGCCATTTTACGGATCAAATTAGATCTATTTAGTATTTTTACTAGGGAAGTCAGTATATCCCTCATATTGTGGTTGGAGGGTATAAAAATGCGAAAGTCCTGCAATTGGATCCAGAGGAATAGAAAATGTAATTTTTCCTCACCTCCCCCTTTTTGGGGCGTGAATATAATAATATTCATTATTAATTTAAAAAATTTTATTTTTAAAAAACTGTCACTGGGTTATCCCTTCTACTATAATTTACAGCTTAAATTTGCCATAGTATACTAAAATTCAAAATACTAAAACAAAAAAAAATCAACAATACGGTACGGTATCTTTTGGAAAATTGGTTACGCTTCGTATAATTTAAAATGAGAAAAAATTACAAAAAAACAAAAAAAAAATCAAGATTGTACAAAATTCCTCTATTATTCCTATTATTTTTGGGTGTAAATGTTTAAATCAATGGTTAATTTTACCGTTTAAATTATACAAAACAATTATAGGGAACAAAACAGAGAGGAAGAGGGTTTAACAATATTGGCCTCCATCAAAATAATAGTAAATGAAGATGATGATAATGATGAAGGTAATAAGTAATGGTGATTATGATGATGAGAACCAAACCTTAATTTAAAGTTGAATGGCAGTAGGAAATTTTAGAGACAAAAATTTAAGATTTTTCTAAAATAAAATTAAATTTAAAAGGAAACGATGCAAAAAAAGATTTCTTCTAATCGTTGTTTATCTACTAACTAAGCTTATTCTATGTATAAGTTTTGTAACAAAATGTAAATCGCACCGTTTACGAGACAAATATAATACAATTTTTGTGAAAAAGTGATAAGTGTTGATGACTTTAATCGTAAGTTTATCGAATTTTGATCCTTTTTCTCTACACGGCACTAAAATCGCCTTCTCAGATTGAGCCAAGTATCTTCGAGTGTTTCTAGATAAGAAGTTGAATTTCAGGCGTAATATTGAGCAATGGGTGAGAAAACCGATACAGGAGTGGTGCTTACAATTCTGCTGTATGAAATAAAGTCTGTTGGACTGCTTTAGAGACAAAAGGGAACTGTGTCTTTATCTCGAAAGTACAGAGAATGGCGTTAATGTGCATTACCGGTTCTCTTCGTACTACACCTACGGCTGCATTAGAAATCCCCTTTCACCTGATACACCAAATGGACATATTTGGTTGAAAGTATGCGGCTACATCGGCAATTCGACATAATAGCACACTGCAATGGAGGAGCAGCGATTGTGGCCATAGCGCGATCTTGAAGAAGATGTGGACTATGCTCCCTCTACGAACCTTTTTGAGCGCCACTTTACCACTGTTATACCATCAATGCAGTCTTGGATGAGAGGCATTTCGGGTAGTGGAGTCTCCATAAATTTGTACACGGATGGATTAAGGCTGCACAAACAAATGAGCTTTGGAATCTATTCGGGGGAGCTTGGGTTGAGCCTGGCTCGAAGATTGCCGGATCATCGTAGTGTTTACCGGGCCGAGATGCTGGCAATAATGGAAGTGGCTGTTTGATTGAGTTGCAATGTATTGTCTTCAACTGCAGTCAACATCTATTCCAAGAGTCAGGCCGCTGTCAAGTTCGTGGAATCAATGTTTTTGAAAACAAGATCTGCCCTTAACTGCCACACGTCTTTAAATAAGATAGCCAAGCAGCTTAACATATGACTCATATGGGTTCGAGGACACAGAGACATTTCAGCGAATTGCAAAGCCGGCGAGCTTGCACGACTGGGAACTACCTTACAGGTTCCAACAGAACTCGAATATGTTGGTATGCCTCTAGAAACTTGCAAGCAAAACATACGGCTTTGTTCCGCGACGGAAACTAATCTCAAAAGGGGAAATGGATGGACGTGTGAGACAACACGACAGATTTCCAAGAGAAGAGATTGCGACGGTGGTTGCTATACTTACCGGACACTGTCTTATGGGGATCACGCAAAGTGGTTAAATGTTCCGTCAAATGACTTTTTCCGGATTAGCATGGACGTACAAGAGTTGGAAGCTATCAAACACTTCATCTGCCATTTCCCGGCACTTTCTGGTCAGAGACTTGCTTCTCTGGGATCTAGGGAACTGCACGATCTTTCAGATTTGTCGGATGTTAACATTCAATAACTGAGGAGTTTCATAAGAAGCTCAAACTGGTTTAATGACAGGGACTAGTAGGGGAAACTATTACAGTCCCATGGTACCATAACGGATCTCAGAATCTCAGTTTCGTAATTTTACTAGATTTTTTGCTACCTCCTATTTTACGAGAATTCCTAGTAATTTTACAAGCTTTTTACGAATAATTTTGTAATTTAACAAGCTTTATACCAATAAACTTGAAATTTTACAGTTTTTTGGCGCAATTAAAATTACAAGGAATTCTCGTGAATTAACTGGATTTCTTTTGTAAAATTATCTTGAAAATTTGTAAAATTAAAAAAAAATTGTAAAATTACAAAAAAAAAATTTAAATTTTGATTTGTTTAGAAACGAGACGTTTCCTAGTAATTTGACAAAGTTTTTTTGTGTATAATATTATATATTAGTTCCAGTAGTTCCTATAAGGAGTAAAGGGTCATAACAAATTTATTCCATTTGGATCTGTCTGATGAAAGGGCTTTAATTTCGTTCCAGCTCAAATTATGGAACCAACTTCAATTTCAATTTGGCGACGCCAGGTGTGCGATGGTCTGACTCTGCCCCAGCTACCTTGCGGTAGCCCAACCTTGATAGGAAATATATGATTGTTGCCATTACGAGCCTCACTATCAATTCATAATAATGTCTGCTCTTGTTCTGAGTTTCCTTAAAAATTTCCAACCGGGTCTTTTCTTTCTGGAAAAAAACAAGGCTTGGCTTAATAGAAAAATAACGGATGCATCACTATTTTTTTTTTTTCTTTTTGTGAGGGGAGTTTCTGCTAAAATAGATACAGTCGAAGTCCAGTGGTATGAAACTCTTATAAAACAGTTTAAAATTTTCAAATATTTTTCCATTAAAGATTTATCAGATTTTTAAAAATTGTATGAAAAATTGACAGATTCTGAGGTATTCTTCGTATAGAAAATCTTTTAGATTCTGAGACATTTTTGGTAGAGAAAATTTATCAGATTCTGAAACATTTTTTGCATAGAAAAATTCTCAGATTCTAAGACATTTTTGGATAGAAAATTCTTAGATTCTGGGACTTTCGTATAGAAAAATTTCCAGATTATGAGATTTTTTCGTATAGAAAAATTCTCAGTTTCTGAAAAATTTTTTGAATAGAAAAATTCTTAGATTCTAAGACACTTTTCGTATAAAAAATTCTCAGATTCTGAGACATTTTTGTACAGAAAAATTCTTAAATTCTGCAACTTTTTTCGTATAATAAAATTCTCAGATTATGAGACATTTTTCCGTATAGAAAAAATTTTAGGTTCTGATACATTTTTCCGTATAGAAAAATCCTCAGATTCTGAGACATTTTCGTGGAGAAAAAATCTCAAATTCTGAGACATTTTTTGTACAGAAAAATTCTCAGATTCTGAAACATTTCTGGAATAGAAAAATTCTCAGATTCTGATACATTTTTTGAATAGAAAAATTCACAGATTCTGACACATTTTTTGTATAGAAAAATTGTCCGATTTGAGACATTTTTTGTATAGAAAAATTCTTAGTTTCTGGGACACTTTTCGAATAGAAAAACTATCAGATTGAGACATTTTACGTATAGAAAGATTCTCTGACTCTGAGACATTTTTTGTACAGAAAATTTTTTAAATAGAAAAATTCTCAGATTCTGAGACATTTTTTGTATAAAAAAATTCTCAGATTCAGAGACATTTTTCAGTATAGAAAAACTCTCATATTTTTTGTACAGAAAACCACTCAGATTTTGAGAAATTTTTTGAATAGAAAAATTCTCAAATTCTGAGAAATTTTTGGTAAAGAAAAATTTTCAGATTCTGACACTTTTTTTGAATAGAAAATTCTTAGAGTCTGAAACATTTTTTGTATAAAAAAATTTCTCAGATTCCGACACATTTTTTGAATAGAAAAAATGTCAGATTCTGTGAAATTTTTTGTATAAAAAAATTCTCAGATTCTGAGATATTTTATGTATAGAAAAATTCTCAGATTCTGAGACATTTTTCAGTGTAAAAAAAATCTCTGATTTTGAGACATTTTTCGTATAGAAAAATCTCAGATTCTGTAACATTTTTCGTATAAAAAATTATCAGATTCTGAGACATTTTTTGTATAGAAAAATTCTTAGATTCTAAAATATTTTTGTTTGGAAAAATTGCAAACATGTTCGTTTCCCGGAAGGTATTATGTATGGCGCCCAGTAGGGGCCCAATTAAAACGGGTCTAAAATGTTAACATTTGTTGTATATTACATCGACTGTAACTTCTGACTGTTGTTAAAAAATAAATTGGTAAACGATACGGTACCTAGCAACGAAGTAACAACCTCATTGATTGTATTGCATTGATGGTGGTGGGTGCTGATGGGTTTTTTTGTTTAACCCATTAAAAAGAAACCTATCAAACAACAACAACAGTAAATGCTGATGACAACAAACAGTCAAAATAAAAAACAGTAATAAAAACCGAGAACTATAAACAAAAACAACGCTGGTATGTTGTTTTCCTCTTCAGGGTTGCCAGATTTGTTTGGTTGGTTTAATAACCCAGACTTACAAGTTGTTATTCCCAAAAATACCAAACAATTTTTTCACAAAGAAAACTTTTTTTTAGATAAACAAATTTTATGAAACATGTAAAAATTTATGCTACAGTTGAGCTTGGAATATTAAGGTTCATTTAGTATGCGTTTTAAAGATTCAGTTTAAAAATTACTTTCCGAAATGCTTTTCGGTACTAAAACAAAATCTTATAACTCAGTTCTGGCTTCCACAAAAGCTGCCAAAAAAATACGAATATCAAGATTTTTTTAAGCAAAAATGTATTCACCATTTTAATTTACAAAAAAATCACCATTAACTGGCAACTCTTTTTCCCAAAACTGGGTCAAATTGGTTGCAAACTTGCAGGGCGTTTATTTTGTGTTCTGTTTCATGATGGTTGAAATTTTTTTTTTGTGTACAATCTTTTTTTTCTCTTCTGTTGTATTGATATTTTATTTCATCGGTTTTATTTTGTATTAATTTTTTAAGTGTTTTTTTTTATTATTATAATTATTTTTAATATTGTAAGTGAAATTTAATTTAATTGTTTTTTTTTTTAGGAAATTCGTAAATTTCTATCCAAGCGCAAACAAGTAGAAAAGTTAAATTCGACTTTGCAGAATCTATGAATACACTCCACAATGCTTTTTTTTTTAAGGATAGCACATTTTTAACGAGAAAAAAATTAACAATTTTGATTAGAAATATTTTATTTTGAGTAAAAAACTCTTTTTTTGTTATTAAAAAAAAAAAGAAGAAAAATTACAATTTTTTTTTTTTTTTTTTTGAGTGTAAAACTTTTTTTGAGTGTAATGTTTTTTTTACTGTAAAAATATTTCTGGGTGAATGCACGTACGTATGTACTAGGGATGCCAAACGGGAAATCCCGAATCCCGAAATCCCGGGATTTTTCGGGATTGACAAATCCCGAATCCCGGGATTTATTTTTTTCAATCCCGGGATTTTTCGGTATTTTCCGGGATTGATAAATCCCGAAAAATCCCGGGATTTCGGGATATTTGTCAAATTTTGTAATCAAAATTGACAATTTCTTCAGTATTTGTTGTCCGATGGTGACAAAATGGATATCGTTTGAACCGTTTATCCAATGAGGCATGTTGGACTTAATTTCTCTTACTCTTTTGGAGTACAATTTAATTTTTAGGCCGTTTTACTTAATATACAAAAGGGTGGATCAAATTTTCCTATATTCGAATTTAAAAATTTTCGGAGTCAGAATTGATACCTTTTAGGGTCAATATTGGACCTGCAGGGCAATGTCTTTGGGTTCCTTTTTTGACTGGAAAAATAGAAAATTCCGAACAAAGTGAAAGAGTTTTTTTACCTTTTTGAAACTTTATAAGGGACCATTAAGTAATCCATCTGTAAAAAATGTTTAACAAATGACACGTTTTTAACAATTTTTCTCGTTCCGGCCCTTATTGTGAGCGAGGATATAAAAAATAATATAAATAATGATAAAATTCTGTTATTTAGCGTAATAAACGCATTTGTAAACATTTGTCGCAAAGAGAAGGAAACTGTGAAAATGCGATTCGCCTATCAATAGGACAATTAATACAAAATTTTGTATCGGCAGAGGATATTGGGGGACTACTTCCCCTCGCTAATCTATTCAAATCGGTCATAACTGACCCTAAATTTTCGGTTTTCTGTGCTAAATATGTAAAACTTTACGGTAATTATTCAAGAGTTATGAATTCATTGAATATTTAATTGTAAAAAAAAATATTAAAAATATAACGTAAAACAGCTTAATTTTAATAAATCCCGAAACCCCGAAAAATCCCAAAATCCCGAAAAATCCCGAAAAATCCCGGGATCCCGGGATTAGGATTTAAAAATCCCGAATCCCGGGATTTGTAAATGTCAATCCCGTTTGGCATCCCTAGTATGTACACAAAATAATGACATTTTTGTAAAAAAAACAAATTTTGAGCGTAAAATTTTTTTGAGTGTAATTTTTTTTTTGAGCTTAAAATTTTTTTCGAGTGTAATTTGTAGGTTACCAATGCTTTTAAAACTAAACAAGTTTAAAAAGCATTGCTTTAAAACTAAACAAGTTTGAAAAGCATTGCTAAGTTACCACCAATGCTTTTAAAACTTGTTTACCACGTTGGCATTTAAGATGAACCCAATCTGAGATTCGGGGTTTTGTTTATAACTTTTGAACCACTGGACCGATTGAGCTGAAATTCAAAATCAATCAGACCTGGGGAACGGCAAAGATACATGTTGCGTTTCAGGAGTCTCATTATTGTCTTTCGAAAGTTATCATGTTTTTTATCTCGCAAATTCTCGAAAACCCTTGCCGAAATTTACTCTTTTGCTCATAACTTTTGAACCACTGGACCGATTTGGCTGGATTGCAATACCAACCTGACCATGTAAATGACCAACATATATGCCAAACTTCAATAGCCTCTGTAAAGTCTTTCAAAAGTTAGCGTGTTTTCTAGGGATAGACAGACGGACGGACATCGCTAAATCGACTTAAAATCGGGGTCTTAGACCAATATTTCGATGTGTTACAAACGGAATGACAAACTTATATATACCCTCTATCACTAGAGTGGAGGGTATAAAAAACGCAAACCTGAATTTTTGTGTAGACCTCTGTTGCTGTTCTAAATAAACGTGGAAGTGATAAAGTCCATAAATGTTATGTTTTGAAGATTAAACAACAATTTATTTTCCTCAAACTACCTTAAATTTTTTTTCGATTTTTCATTTTTTTTTTTTAATTATTATTTTACTTGATTAGCTTATTAACGACTAAAAATTTTGTTTTGGTGAAATAAACCGTTTCGCTTCAAAATTGACTTCGAAAAAAAATTTAGGGCCGTTGGGATCCTACTTGAAAATTTTTTTTAGTCTTAGAAATATTTTCAAAAAGTTTTCAAAAAAATATCTATAAATAATTTAATTTTTTAGCGCTACCCACGTATCTCATTTAATATTTGTTTAATCTGGACGCGATTAAGCTTAAATTAAAGCTTGGGAAATATCCTAAATAGCACTTTCTACAAAAATAGTCAATTTATAATAATCAGGTTTAGTATTGATAAATTTTATTTGTTTAATCTGGACGCGATTAAGCTTAAATTAAAGCTTGGGAAATTTCCTAAATAGCACTTTCTACAAAAATAGTCAATTTATAATAATCAGGTTTAGTATTGATAAATTTTCCTTTAAAAAACTGCCTTCAAATATATGCTTTTCCATTATTAGTTTGAGTTACTGCACATAAAAAAAGGATAAAAAACGCATTTTTGATACATTTCAGAACATGATAAAGATATCAAAGATAGGAAAAATATTTTTTTGTGGATGAGTGTCATTAAAAGCAACAACTAAGCTATAATATTTTCAAGTCAAAACTGAAAAAAAATGCCCAAGTTTTTGTTGTCGAAATCAATTTTAAAGCGGAAGGGTTTATCCCACCAGAATGAAATTTTTAGTCGTAAATAAGCTAATCAAGTGGATTATTTTACTTGATTAGCTTACACTGTGCTACACACAAAAAAAAAAAACTTTGTCAAATTACTAGGAAAAGTCTCGTAATACCATTTTTCCAATATTTGACAGTTTTCCTTGTTTTTTAACAAATCGAAATTTAAATTTTTTTTTTTGTAATTTTACACTTTTTTTTGGAATTTTACAAATTTCAAAGATAATTTTACAAAAAAAAATCTATTAAATTTACGAGAATTCCTTGTAATTTCAATTCCGCCAAAAAAACTTTAAATTTACAATTTTATTGGTAAAAAACTTTTAAAATTACGAAATTATTGGTAAAAGGCTTGTAAAATTACTAGGAATTCTCGTAAAATTGGAGGTAGCAAAAAATCTAGTAAAAACAAGAAACCTCCTTGTAAGTTTTATGGCGACACGAAATAACTCCCACATGAAATAACTCCCACGAAATAACTCCCAATGAAATAAATCCCACCAAAAATGAAATATGTCCCAATAAAGAAATAAATGAAAAAAGTCCCAACTGCAATGAAATAACTTCCACCTACAAAATGAAATAAGTGCCAATGAAATAACTCCCATTAATAATGAAAGAAGTCCCAATAAAAAAATTTAAAAGTCTCAACAAAAATTCAACAAACAATAAGGGAAAATATGTACATATATCAGATAAATAGAGCATGAAGATCCTGATCTTACTTTCGGTACAATACAAACATGTTATAACTGCCGAATGCGAAAGTTGACGGCTGATTTTTGTAAGAGTTTTTCGATAACATGCAAAAATACACTGATTGTGAGTGTTCTGTTTGTCTGTTTGTTTACCTACAAACATCGCTGGATGTGCGGTTTGAGGCGATTTTTAGTACCAATTTTTCGCCTGCGGTGCTTTTTGCGACAAATTTGTATGTTACCGAAAATTTAAAAGATTGAATTACAACCTGTTGTAATTAAAATTTATTTGTTACCGAAAATTTAAAAGATTTAATTAGCACTTGTTGTAAAAAGCGCCGCAGGCGAAAATTTGGTACCAAAAATCGCGGCGATTTTTGGTACCAAATTTTCGCCTGCGGATCTTTTTGTGACAAATTTGTTTGTTACCGAAAATTTAAAAGATTTAATTAGCACTTGTTGTAAAAAGCGCCACAAGCGAAAATTTGGTACCAAAAATCGCGGCGATTTTTGGTACCAAATTTTCGCCTGCGGCGCTTTTTATAAGTGCTAATTAAATCTTTTAAATTTTCACCTGTGGTGCTTTTTCCAACAATCTTGTATGTTATCGAAAAACTTTCTATGTTATCGAGAAACACAACGCGTTTGATATTTTCACGTGAGCCGTTTTTTTTTAACAATTTTGTATTCTAACGAAAATATTTTCGGCTGCAGTGCGCTCTTAACTCAAAAGTTTTGGTACAAAAATTTCTGAAATATACAAAATTGTTAGAAAGCACTGCGTCCAAAAATTTGGTACCAATATCACAAAAAATTTTATTTTATTAATAATAATATTGTATAAGTCAAAATGTTCCAGATACATCCACCAACAATGCAATAAAAGTGGGAGTTATTTCATTGCTATTGTAGTGGGAGTTCTTTCATATGAAAGAACTCCCAACGAAAATTATGAAATAACTCCCAACAAAAATGATAAAAGTCCCACTAAATTGGGAGTTACTTCAAATGAAATAACTCCCAACTTTGTATGGAGTTTTTTTTGGGAATTTTTTCATTTTTTAGGTGGGAGTTATTTCATGTGGGAGTTATTTCGTGTCGCCAGTTTTATTCCGCCAAAAAATTTGTAAATTTACAATTTTATTGGTAAAAACCTTGTAAAATTACAAAATTATTGGTAAAAATCTTGTAAAATTACTAGGAGTTTTTGTCAAATAGGAGGTAGCAAACAAAAAAAAGTTACAAGTTTTTCTTGTAATTTTACAAGGTTTTTTTTAGTGTAGTCGCAAAAATTAACAAGCCGGGCACCCTGCTGGTAAAGCTAATTCGGGTACGCTTAATTCAATGGTGCTAGCCGTTTTTCGAAGTTAGCGCTATTCGCAATTTAAAATTGTAAAGCCTAGGTACTACAAAAAAATAATTTTAATGCTTTTGGGATAGTTTTTAACTATAAATTTAGAAAATCCATTCGCAAAAAAAAAATCCGCGAAAAATTTTTTTTATTGAAAAATTTTGTGTCTGTAATGTCTCGTATTCTACTCATTTTCATAAATTAATAGCAAAATAAAACAAGTATGAAAGTTATAGTCGGTCAAGACCGACCATATGATACCCTACACCAGTGTTTTCCGGAAAATGGGTCCCAAGTCCAAACATGGACCGTTTGATCTGTCTTTTGTTAGATCTTTATTTAGTGTAGAAAACACACACAGATCAAATTTTAGTGGAATTTGTTAATTTTTTGCCAATAGACCGATTTAACTGAATATCGGTCGAAATTTTTATATGGGGGACTAAGTCCAAAAATGGTCCAATTATGTTCCGATTTGATTAGGTTACTAAAGTACACGTTTACCACCCAAAAATAAAATTTTTATCAAATATTTCCATTTTCATGAGTTTTGAGGGAATTATGTGAATATCGGGAGGGTGGTTTGTATGGGGACTACCAGAAAGACTGCCTGATTCCTTTGAAATTTGGAATGAAGATTCGTGCATACAAAATTTGATTACCTGCTAAATTTCAAAGGGATATCTATTATAATACGGTTATAAGAGTCATTTAAGCCGCATCCTAAGGGGGTGTTTGTATGGGTGCTAGGTCTTAACATGGACCGATTTTCTCCAATTTCAATAGGCTTTGTCCTTGGGCCAAAAGGTGCTTAAGTTTCAAATTTCAAGTCAATTGACTGATAATTGCGACCAGTATCGTGCTTAAACCGATAGATGGACAGGCGGACGGACAGCCGGACATCGCTAAATCGACTCAAAAAGTCATTCTGAGTCGATCGGTATACTTGAAGGTTGGTCAAGGACCAATATTTCGGGTAGTTACAAACATTAGCACAAACTCATAATACCCTGTACCACAGAGTGGTGTAGGGTATAAAAAATTAAAAAAATTTCGGGAAAAAAAAATTCTGTGAATATTTTTTTTTTTTATTCAGCAATTGTCTAAATAATATAAAAAAAATATTTTTTTTTTTACTTTAAAATAAAAAAACAAATAATCGCGAATATCGCTAATACATACGCTAACTTTGAAAAAAAAAAATGATATTACAATGGGATTTAGTGTACACGTACTACACGTACTTTACCAGACGGCTGTCGTAAATTTAAATCGAATTAAAAATATTTGTATTGAACCAATTTTTTCACGAATATAAAGATTTTTCGCGAACAAAAAATTTTTTCGCCAAAAAATCACGGTATTATGGTTTGTTGTGTTAGTTTAACAGACTTGAATGGTTTTAAATTTTAAAATTATCGCAAAAGTTTAAAAATATCGTTTTTATTGTACTAAAGCTTCAAAATTTTAATTCGCGAATACGAGCTCTAACTTCGAAAAACGGCTATCACCATTGAATTCTGCGTTCCCGAATTAACTTTATCTGTAGGGTGCCCAGCTTGCTGTAAAAAAGTGTCAAATTCGAGCACAGTGTAATTAAACAAAAAAAAAAATTAAAAATCGAAAAAAAAATTTTTTGTTTTATGGGAATTTTTTTTTATTTTTTTTTTTTTGTGAAACTTAATTTAGCAAAAAATTTAACCATATAGATTTTAGACCAAAACGGATTTGCTTGGCGATCGACCAAATTCATAGGTATAATTCGTGCCATCCTACCCTGGGTCCAAGTGTAGGACTTTGAACTCAATCTGATATAAAAGTTTTTCATTTGTTTAACAAAAGTAACAAAAACTCTAAGAAACTCTTGAAGTTTGGTTATTTCAACAATGATGAACTTTTTTCTCCCTGGTCCGATTTTGTCTATTTAATAAACTTAACCAGCCTATGACCATAAGAAATATTTGTACCAAATTGCAGGGATCTAATTCTTTTATTTTGGAATGCATTGTGTCCTCAACAGACGTACGGATAGACGGGCATTCAGAGACGGACATTCATTCCAATATTTTATTGCGTTACAAGCGGATAGACCAAATGAGTATTCCTTCATAGTGTGGCTTGGAGGATAAAACAAAAATAAATTTCTTCGGAGCTCGCCAACACAATTGGTGGACGAGCACCCTAGCTTATTAGTACTTATTTCTTTGGAAAGGCAAATGTTTTTTCATGGTTGACTCTAAATTTTAATTTTTTTTTGTTTAATTTAAATATTTGTTGCCTTAAAAATGTTGAAATAATTTCCCAAGGCTTTTAATTGATTTCACATTTTTTTTGTTTTTGTTTTAATTAAATTTTCAATTATGATTTAACATCAACAATGATGATGAATGAACACAAAAAAAATTTGCTTTTAAAATAAACATAAAATATTGATTGATTTGATTAAATATATTACCAAAGGCGGTGAATAGGATATGTTTTTATAAATAACAAATAGAAATACAACATGTAAAATTGTTGAAGTCGGCCTTGCCGAATGTGTGGATACCCTCTACAATGTGAAAAAGTTTAGAGCAAAAAAAAGATTATTTAAAAAAAATATTTAACAAAAATGTTTGTGAAAAAAAAATGGTAAAAGAAATTAATTTTGAGGAAAAAAAAAATTATTCTAAAACACTATTTTTAAAGAAAAATTTAAAGACATACATTTTTTACTTCAATAATTCTTAGAATCACCCTACAGATTTTTTTTTTTTTTTGTAAAAAAATATGTTCGCACTTGTTAAAATGCCATTCGGTGTTTTATTCAGCTCACCGCAGCCGCAGCTCAACCAGCAGCCGAATTAAAGCATTTTATATTTTTAGGTTATGTTGAATGTACCAAAATTTTCGAGGTGTCCTTACATTTGCGTTACAAACGGAATGACAAACTTAATGAATATATACCCTCTACCACTTATTGTTAATGAAGAGTTTAAAAAATTATAAAAAAAAATAAAATAAAATGTTATAAATTTTTAAAAATCAAATATGCATTGAATTTAAATCGTTTTATTTATTCATTCATTTTGTTAGTTTTGCTTAATTTTATAGCATCATTTAATTACTACACTCAAAAAAAAATATGTGTCAAATTGGCAGAATAATTTTAAGGAGTTTTGCAGTATTTTTTTTTAGAAATTTTTTCTTGCTAAATTAAATTTACTAATTTTTTACAAATTTATTTTTTAAAGTAAGATATAATTGGAGGGGAGTACTATACTCTAGTACTGACCGTAAAACACGATCTTAAGTAAACTTAAGCTAAACGCAATGAATAGTGACTCAAACTAATAATGTAACAGTATACAGTGAGCGTCAAAAGAAAGTGTACAGGTCTAAGTAAGGTATAATTCTTTAACGACAAAGTTAACAATAAAACCCATTATTATTACACCGTCCGACAAAAATTAACAAAAAGTAGTTAAACATGAACCGGATAATATAAGGTTCAAACTTGAGACTAAATGAAGCAAAACTGCATTTACCGTTTTTTCATTTCGTGATCCTGTTTCCTTTTAACAGGACTTCAAAGTTTTAGAGGATTAAATTTTATAAAATATTTTTCTAATATTTATGCTTGTCCTACACTCAAAAAAAAAAAACTGTAATGTTAGCAAAAAAAGCTTGTAAACCTACAAGAAAATTTGCTGATTTTGAACCCACAATTTTTTTGCTAAAGTTAGCAAAAATGTTTTGCCAATAATTAGTTAACTTAATATTTTTTTTTTTAACTTAGTTTATACACATCTGAGGACCCCATTGGGTTCGGACCCGATAGGTCCAGACCCCGATGGGCCTAGACCTAGTTGGGTTCCTTAAAAATCGTCATAGTTTTTGATCCAAAATTTGTGTCCGTTTCGCTCTACCTTGCTTGGTTTTGAGATACGTGATTATAGGGGACCACTGGGTCTTGAGAATTAAAAAACTCGATAACTTCAAAAATATTACTCGGAAAGCTTTTGACTATTTTGACTTGTTCTACGTATTCAGAGCTACAAAAACGCTTTTGGACTTTTTGTTGTGTCGGCAATATTTACCGAGATATGAGCATTTTAAAATTTTCGGGAATGCTAACTTTTTTGGATCCAAAGTTAGGGCCCATTAGGGTCCACACATGTCAAGAGGACCGGCGATACTATGGAGAGCCCGAGAACCAAAAATGGCCTCCATTTTGCTCTATCTGGCTTAGTTTCCGAGATAGCGCCATTTTAAGTTTTCTGAAAATAAAAATAAATTTACCATTTATTTTGCTAATATTAGCAAAAAATCATGTAAAAATGTAGTCAACTCAATTTCAAATTTAGCAAAAGAAATTAGTTCAAAGTTTGTTTAAAATTGCTAATGTGCTAAATGAAGTTTACAAGAATTTTTTGCTAACATGCTAATCTCAACTAAAAATTTGCTAAAAGTTAGCTAACTAGCGTTAGCAAAAAAAAATTAGTAAATCTACTAACGTATTTTTTTGAGTGTAGGATGCCACTAGGATGATCGAGGAGGATCTCCCCAAATGTTCCTATTTCATTATTTTTACAAATCAGGAAAAAGGAGGTAAGTTACGTCCTTTCAAAAATGTATGCTTTAATATCATGCAAAATTTTCAACAAAATATTTTGATAAAGTTTTCAAATGACTTTATATACATTCTTTAATCCCGATATGGCAAAATAGAAAAATGACAAAATTAGGGGAGTACGTCCTCTTTCATTTGCCGTTACCAGTGTCATTTTAGGGCAAGTACAAATATTTCAAAAACATTTTACAAAATGTACCCTTTAAAACTTTGAAGTCCTTTTTAAAGGAAACAGGATCACGAAATGAAAAACTGTAAATACAGTTTTACTCCATTTGATCTCGACTTTCATCCGGCTCATGTTTAATATTGACTGTCGGTCGGTGAAATTAATAGACAATAAAATATTTTCTTTGTTTACAAAAAATTGGTGGTCAAAAGAGTTGGAGGTCAAAAAATTCGGATTTATTTTACTGTACTAAAAAAAATAAAATATTTTTGGATTGTTGGAAAAACCGGCTGATAGCTAAATTTAATATTTTTTAAAAAAAATCTAAAAAATATCTATAAAATATATATTTTGAGGATGTTTATTCTGGCTCGAGGTCATTATTTTTTTTACTAATTAAAATCATGATATTCTCATAGCATAATTTTCAAGAAAATTATTTTTTGTTTTAAAATTTATTTATGTTGGTCATTTTTGAAAGACTTAACACGTGTTATTCCAGATTCCTTTGTCAAGATTATTTAGCAAAAATAGAAACGATTTACTACAAAGTAGGAAACGAGTATAATGACAAATCGTTTGTGCACAAACTAAAACATTAGTACATATTCGACTCTTCACAATGGTAATTAGAAAGACGAAGAAATTGTACTATACTAGTAAAGCAACGATTTGTAGTAAATCGTTTCTATTTTTGCTAAATAATCTTGACAATGGAAACTGACAAATTCCAAAACACGTGTTGATTAAGTCTTGCAAAAATGACCAACATAAATAAATTTAAAACAAACAAGTAGAAAAGTTAAATTCGACTTTGCCGAATTTATGAATACCCTCCACAATGCATGTTTTAAAGGATAGTAAATTTTTGTAACGTAAAAAAAGTAACAATTTTGATTAGAAATATTTTATTTTGAGTAAAAAACTCTCTTTTTGTCATTAAAAAAAAAATACTAATTTTTTTTTTTGAGTTTTAAATTTTTTTTCGAGTGTAATGTTTATTTTACTGTAAAATTTTTTCGAGTGTAATTTTTAACTTACTAATGCTTTTAAAACTGAAAAAGTTTAAAAATCATTGCTTTAAAACTAAACAAGTTTAAAAAGCATTGTTAAGTTACCACGAATGCTTTTAAAACTTGTTAAACACGTGGCATTTAAGATGAAACAAATCTGAAATTTAGGGTTTTGCTTATAACTCTTGAACCACTGGACCGATTGAGCTGAAATTCAAAACCAAACAGACTTGGGGAACGAGTGGTTAGAGTGGTTTTAATCTCCTAAACTCGCAAAACTCGCTCATAACTTTTGAACCACTGGACCGATTTCTCTGGCTTGCAATACCAACCTGACCCGGTAAATGGCCAACATTATGTCAAACTTCAGGAGCCTCCATAAAGTCTTTCAAAAGTTAGCGTGTTTTCAACGGACGGACGGACATCGCTAGATCGACTTATGCTCGTAATTTCAACGAGTAGGTAACTACGGGTATAAAATACCTAATAGATATGTTTACCTAGATATCTATTAGGTATTTTATAACCGTAGTTACCTACTTGTTGAAATTACGAGCATTAAAATCGATCAATGATCATGAATATATATACTTTATGGGGTCCTAGACCAATATTTCGATGTGTTACAAACGGAATGGCAAACTTATATATACCCTCTATCACTAGGGTGGAGGGTATAAAAATAATTTTATTGGAAATGATGCTATGAGAATATCATGGTTTTAATTAGTAAAGAAAATAATGACCTCGAGCCAGAATAAACATCCTCAAAATATAATATTTTAAAGGTAGAATCTCATTCGTATCTCATTTAATATTTACTCAATCTGGACGTTGTCAAGCTTAAATTAAAGCTGGGTAAATTTTCAATGTAGCATTTTTTTCAAAAACAGTCAAAAATCGAAAACTCTAAATGTGCAATCGAACCTCAAAATGTGCAATAAAAAAATAAAATGTGTACAGCAAAAATCTTGTTTTCATAGGAAAAACTTCTTAGCATTTAAAACTTTCTATAAGCAAGATTTTTTCGAATTTATGAAAATCTATATAAAAAATTAAAAAGAAAAAAAAATTATTTTTCTTATTTTGAAAATAAATTTTTAAAATTTAAAATAGTTATTAAAAAAAATAAATTTCAATTTGTGTTTTTACGAATTTATGGCAAAATAGGCAAAAATATGCAATTAAAAGTTATAAATATGTACAAAATATGCAAAAATATGCATTTTCGTCTAAATATGCAAAAATATGCACTCAAAATAATAACTCTGTTAAATACTCTGTAAAATGACTGTAATCTCAATTCGACAGATATTTGACAAAGTTATCTGTCGAAATACAGATTTAAAGAAAAATCTTTGTATTTTCTTGTGACCGAAAAACAAAATTTTGTAAAATTGGAGTTACTCATTAAAAACTTGTAATTTTCACAAAAATAAAAAAAGCTGGAAATTGAACAAAATTTTAATTAATTTAATTTTAATTAATATTTTTGAATCAGAGAAGTTTTACTTATAAAATGGATTTAACTAAAACTTTGTAAATTTACAGAGTTTTTTTTGTAAAATTTTGTAGTCATTAAATGCATTTAACTAAAACTCTGTTAATTTACGGAGTTTTTTTGGTAAAATTATTTTCGGTTTTATTAATATTTTATAGATAATTCTGTAAATTTACAGTTTTTTTTGATCGAAATCATTTTACAGAGTTTTCTTCGTAAAATAACAAAAAATCTTGCTGGTTGGAAATCTATGGTATTTTCTGCTAGCTCAGCAGAGTATCTCTGTAATTTAACAGAGTGATTATTTTGAGTGTGCAAAACCAACTCGATGCCGTTTTAATGCAAATTTCTTGATTCGGAAAGATATTTGGTCTATATCGTTTTAAGACTATCGGCAAAAAACATGCATTTGCATGGAAATCTCATCCCTAATAATCAGGTTTAGTATTGATAACTTTTCCTTTAAAGAACTGCTGACAAATATATGCTGTTTCATTATTAGTTTGAGTAACTCTAATAGAAATTCATGTTTGTATAATTTATTCTGAAATGGACGATATACAAATTGTAAGCACACTATGATGATTACACGCAAACCTAAAATAATTCTAAGTAATTTTGTTTGTAATTATTTTAAAACAAAAAACTACATATGTTTAAAGTTTAAACAATATAAACCTATTTAATTCTTTATGTTCTTGTCTAGTTGCTTTTTTTTTGTAAATAATTACGTTTATTTAAATCCATTTTTAAACTGTATGTGCGCTCTAAATGTCTAAATTCTAGTTTATAATTTTTTTTTTCTGTTTTTTCAAATAGAGACATCATTATTATTTCATAATTCATAATTATATAATATTTTTAATTAGGCAGGCATAAATTTAGTGTTTTTATAATTACAATTTTCTTTTTCTAATTTTTGTTTTGGACACTACGATTGTTATTTAAATTCACTATGCTACTTGTAGTATAAAGGTTTTATATTTGCTTAATAGTCTTGACAATGAAATCTGACAAATTCCAAAACACGTGTCGTTTAAGTCTTGCAAAGTGACCAACATAAATAAATTTAAAACAATTTTTTTTTAATTATTCTATGGGAATATCATGGTTTTAATTAGAAAAGAAAAATTACCTCGAGCTAGAATAATCCTACTCTAATTATGATATTTTAAAATTCGAATTAACAATTTTTTATAAGGGTTTGAGTTGCAAAATGTAGAATAAAATTAAATTTCTAAAAGCTAGACATTTCTGCTATTCCTATACCGGTTTCAAACAGTTCCAGTTAGCTGTTATCATCAGTAGGATTTTAAATGTCGATTTGTTTTGTCAATTTTTTAATAATATCAATACCAGGTCTGTAATTGAACCACGGATATTTTTTTTCTGTTATTTGAGGAATTTGGATAATTGTTGTTGTAGTTTTTGAGCACGAAAGATTTGAGAATTAAAAGAATTTTTTGCTAAAAATGACACTAATTAACTGCTGAGAACGAATTTGACGAAGACTTGACTACTTCTAAACTCTTCAAAAGCAGCTAAGAAATTAACATGTTCATATCGACTAAAAACAATCCCTCTTAAATAAATTCCAACCTAATGTCAATTTGTATAATTGTTTAAGAATATATATATTTTTTTTTTAAGTTCAAAGTATATTTATGTTTCTATGGCTTCTAACTTTTATGTATTGTATTTTATATTATTTTTTTTTTTTTTTTTTAATTCTAATCTTACATATTTTTTTTAGAAATAATTCTCATGTTGTGCTAAATACCATTATAATTACCTTGTTCTTTTGTTTTCAGAAACAGATCAACTTGTAGTCTACATTGAATATTTTTATAAAGTTGTATGTAAATCATAAAATTTTATAAAACATTAAAAGTGTAAAAAATTAATCATGTAGAAAATTACCTGAAAGTAGACAGAAAAAGAAAACAAAAGTCATTAAAAAATATTTTATAAACAAATTTGTAATTGAAAAAAAAAATAAAAAATTTTTTTACTATATCAAAAAAGATGAAAAACAAAATAAAAATATTTTAAATTATATATTTGAAACTTTAACATTATTTCTGAAAAATTGAATCTTGTTAACATTGAAAAAAGTCCTGTATTTTTTTTTTTAAATGATTAGTGATGTTAAATTTATGGATATGTTAAAAGAAAAGTTACAAGAAAAACTTGTAACTTTTTTTGTTTGCTACCTCCTATTTGACAAAAGTTCCTGGTAATTTTACAAGTTTTTAACAAAAATTTTGTAATATTACAAGGTTTTTATCAATAAAATTGTAAATTTACAAATTTTTGACACAATAAAATTTACAAAGAGGTTTCGTAATTTTACTAGATTTGTTGCTACCTCCTATTTTACGAGAATTCCTAGTAATTTTATACGCTTTTTACCAATAAAATTGTTTTTTGGCGAAAATAAAATTACAAGGAATTCTCGTGAATTTACTAGATTTTTTTTGTATAATTATCTTGGAAATTTGTAAAATTACAAAAAAAATTAAAATTATAAAAAAACGTAAATTTCGATTTATTAAAAACAAGGAAACCTATCAAATATTGGTAAAATGGGATTACGAGACTTTACCTAGTAATTTAACATAGTTTTTTTTTGTGTGTATAAAACTCATTTTCTGTTTGTTTGTTCTGTATACAAATTTGCAATTCTTAACGGATTTTTTTTCAAATTTGGCATGAATTATCATCGGACCTCAACTTAGATCGTGGTATTGTTTCCACCGACCCAGCTCACTTCTACGCCTACTTATGACAAAAAACGTAAAATTTAAAAATTTTCACTTTTTTCCGCTTTTTTGTTTTCTCCCCAATTCAAATTTGAATGTAGTTCTTAAAGGATTTCGCTGAAATTACTCAAATATTTTCTAATTTTTTCAAGGAATGCCTCAGTAAAAGTTTCATTACCGTAGCTTACTCCAATAACGAATTTTGGACAAAAACGTTAAAATCAAAATATTCTGTTATTTATAATAAAGCTCATTTTCTGTTTGTTTTCTACACAAACCTTTCAGCAGATTTATCTCCAAATCCGGATACATTGTCTATATTTCATAAGACACGATCTAAATTTGAATTAGGTTATACATTAATTAAAATCAATATTTTTTCCTAATTTTATTGAGCAGATTCACTAAAACAATATTTGTATACACTCAAAATATTTTGTAAGTAAATTCAACTGAAAAAACGTTTAAAACAATCGTTTTTCCTTTTAAAAAACGGACTACTCATATTTCATTTGAAACAACATAATTTTTCAGTTATTCTTAAACGTTAATAAATGACTAGACATTTCGTAAAAACAAACGATATTTCAGTTATTTTAACTGTTCACATTTTTTTATTTTGTGAAGTAAAAATAAACAGCCTTACCACAAGAAAATAAAATATATTTAAAATCAGCTTTTAATTTTATTTCCATACAAATTGTTTTTGTTTTTAAAATCGACTTTCAAAAAATGTATTGAAAATTTGAAATTTAAAATAAAACTTTTGTTAAAATAGACTTTTCGATTTCTTGTAGTAAGGGCCAACATTTTTTTAAAAACAAACTACAAAAACCGTACTTCTGTAAAATTATACGGAATAATCAGTCACAAATAATTTAACAGATAAAAATATTTTTCCGTAACTTTTGTAGTTTATTGTTTTTACAACTGTATAAATCATTCAATATTTTATTTTCCTTGCAAAACAAACGTTAAAACGTTTAAAACAACTTTAACTAAAAACATTTTGAATAACCGTAAATAGTTACCTTAAAAACTTAACAACGATATCTTATAGAAGTATAAGAGAAATGTATAAGAAGCGTTAAACTGGGTGTGCCAGTTCAAATTTGACACAAAGATCCAGACAATTGAACTATACTCAAATATATAACTCACAAGGGAAGTATCTCAACCCTTATAAACCGATTAGCATTAAACGTAAAATATATATTAAAGAGACAATTCTAAGGTCGGCCATATCGGGGATTTAAGGGTTCAAAAAATGGGTCAAAAAATGGCTAAAAAATATTTTTTTCGATTTTTCAGCCATTTCTTTCTAAGAAACTATATGATGTTTACATATGTGAAGAAAGGTTTTTTAATGCCTATCCAACGGTGCCATAACCCTGTAAAAGTTTGGCTTTGTTAAATACTTTTTTCATGAAAATATGTAAATTTTGGGGGGTATTTATATGAAGATATAGACCTTCGATGTCCATATGAATACGAAATAATCTTTATTAAATTTAAGTTGACACGTATTTTTGCTCAAGAGGAAATTCCTGTTAGTTCGGGAGTTATCGAAATTTCCCCGGAGGTCCACATTGTGTCATAAGGGGACAACGAAATTTTGAAACACTGATATGGCCGATAAGCCGAGACACCCCAACTTTAAAATTGTCTCTTTATATATATTTTAAGTTTCAGGCAAATCGGTTCATAAGGGTTGAGATACTTCCCTTGTCAGAAAAATTTATTATTTTACACTCAAAAAAAACCATTAACTTAAACTTTGGAAAAATTTTCTTCAAAATAGTTTATAAATTTTCCCACAATTTAGTTAAATTTAACTAAAATTTTGGAAATCTTCCCAACTTTTAGGAAAAAATTTTAGTTCATGGACTGTTAAATAGGCCATAATTTTCCTTAAATATAATTCCCTAATACATGGAAGAAATTCTTACCGCCAAAGAAATTTTCCCTAAATAATTGAAAAAAAGTCTTTATTTTTAAGACATATTTCTAAAAACAAAATTTAGTTAAAAAAACTCAGTTTTAGGACGTAATTTCCTACCAATTAGTTTATCATATTTATCTTCTTTAATTTGAGGAAGTTTTTTCCACAAGTTAAGTAAATTTTTCATAACTGGAAATTGTTTTGTTGATTCATGTTTTTTTTTCATGCTTGCTTGTAGTTCACATTTTGTTTATTATTTGTAGTATATGAAAAAGAAAGTTTGGTCTTGAATAACAAGTAATAAATTTAATGTTTACATTATTTTCTACACATGTATGTGTTAGGGAAAAAATTATATTTTAATCACAACAAAGGCCATAGCTTTGGCGTGTTTTCCCATAGTCTGGGAACAAACGTTAAAGACAAAGTCTTTGTTGTAATTTAACTTTAAAAACTAATGAAATTTATTACTTGACCATAAGAAACAAACGTTTTTTTATATTTTAAATAAAAAATGTACATAATGAGAATTCTGTGTGTATACACATGCTAGTCTATAAATATGAAATTAACTAATTTTTAGGAAAAATGTCCTCATCAAAAATATTTTTTTAACTAAAAAATGGGAAATTTTTTCCCACTTTCTAGTTTAAATTGTTCCTAATTTTTAAGAAAAATATGGACTAAAAAGTAGGAATACATGACAATGGAGCTAAATCATTATCAATATTCCTTGGATTTAGTTAATTTTCCCATTTTTTAGTTAGTTTTTTTTTCTGAGTGTAACTGCTAATTCGATTTAGCTATTTTTTTCCAAAAATTAAGTTGAATTTGGTAGACAAATTTTTTTTGCATATTTTTTAGGCAATTCTTTTTTGACGAACCAACAGAATTAAGTTTACTTACTATTTTTTAGCTCAAGTTATAATTGTGTAGACCCGGAAAACACCGGGCACTTCAGCGAGTTCAAAATAAAACAAATTAGTGCTAATACTCGGGTTCTTCGCGTAATACATACAAACAATAACAAAAGAGCAGTTCTCGTAAAAAATTCTCGATACAAAAATTCAAGAAAATTTAGAAAAATCGAAATCTGAAAAATATTAATTGTTTTTATACCCTCCACTTAGTGATAGAGGGTATATATAAGTTTGTCATTCCGTTTGTAACTTATCGAAATATCGATCTGGGACCCCATAAAGTATATATATTCATGATGCCCGATCGATTTTAAGACATTCTAGCGATCTCCGTCTGTCCGTCTGTCCGTCTGTCTGTCTGTGGAAAATGCTGTCGCGGACAAAATATTGCACAGAGATGACTGAAACTTAACATATTTATTGGAAGTTCTCCCGAGAAGTTTGGTATTGCATTTGAGCGATATCGGTTCAGCGGTTCAAAAGCTATGAACGAAAATGTAAGCACACCTCAAAAATTTCAGTCATTCAACATAACCTAAAAATACAAAATGCTTTAATTCGGATTCTGGTTGACATATGTGAACATAATTAAACACCAAATGGTATTTAAACAAGTACGAACATATTTTTTGACAAAAAAAGAAAAAAATCGCGGATTTTTTTTACCAAAATTTTTTTTTTCGCGGAAATTTTTTTTCGCGGAAATTTTTTTTCGCGGAAATTTTTTTTTTTTTCAAAAGTAATTTCCTTTTAAATAAAGTTTTTTGCAATAATCTTTTTGAAATTGTGGAGGGTATCACTACATTCGGCAAGGCCGAATTCACTTTTTTACTTGTTTTTTTTTTTAATTCAAAAAAAATCTTCTTAAAAAATTCGAAAAACATTTCAGAATTTGAATATTTTTCTGTTAACAAAGTCTCGGAAATTGAGACTTTTTCTATAAAAATAGAATCTCAGACTATAGAAAAAATATATCAAAATCTAAAACTGTAAAAATAAAAAAATGTTTCAGAATCTGAGACATTTTCTATAGAAAAAAAGTCCCAAAATCTAAGACTTTCTGTGGGAAAAATTTCTCAGAAGACTTTTTCTGTCTTCAATATGTCTCAAAAGACTTTTTCTGTAGACAAAATGTCTCAGAATTTGAGACTTTTCTATAAGCAAAATGTCTCAGAATCTGAAACTTTTTCCATAAGAAAAATGTCTCAGAATCTAATGATTTTTCTTTAGGAAAAATTTCTCTAAATTTGAGACTTTCTCTATATGAAAAATGTCTAAGAATTTCAATTTCTAAGAAATTGTAAGTTTTTATGTGGGAAAAATGTCTCACAATCGTAGATTTTTTCTATAGGAAAAAAGTGCCAAAATAGGATATTTTTCTATAGGAAAAATAACTAAGAATATGAGACTTTTTCTATTGGAAAATTGTCTCAGTATCTGAGGTTTTTTCTTATGATAAAATGTTTCAAAATCTATGAAATTTTTATAGAGACAGTACCAAATTTGAATTATTGTTCCTATTAAAAAGTGAAGATTTTCTCAAAACCAAAGACTTTTTGTTTAAAATGTTTCAGAATTTGAGAAAATGTCTTATACTTTTTCTATAGAAGAAATATCTCAGATTTTAGGAAAAATGTCTTACCATCGGAGTCTTTTCTTTTATAAAAGTATTTTATAATTATAATCATAAAATCATTTTCTAATGAAAATTTTTTCCCAAAAAACCTTTTCTATCCCTCCCCCTCCCCATCCCGAAAAAAAATCCTTTATACGCCCCTGTAATGAAATAACATTAAAAGTACTTATGTTTCATAGAATATTTTCCCAAGACCGTCACGCAGTGGGGCGAGATGCACTTTTTTTTTGTCAAAATTACTCTACAGTCCTCAATTCTTAACCGATTTTAATTAAAGTCGCTTAAATCCGTTTACTTTTGAACGTTTTACGGCCAAAAAACTGAAAAAAATCTTTAAAATTGAGCTGCATAAGTCGATGCGAAATTTTATAAGCTACAGTAAGCACAAAAAAATAATTCAAATCGGTTAAGAATTGAAGGCTGCGGAGTAACTCTGACAAAAAAGTGCATCTCGCCCCACTATGCGTCCTCTTGTTGTAGCAAAATCGACCAAGGGATTTTATTGCGAATCGAACCCACGACCTTCTTTATCATAGGATAGCACGCTACCAACTAACCTACAGGGGTCACAGGCTCAAAAAATATGAAAAAATCATAAAATAAAAATTTAAGCAAGGGATATAAAATTAAAATTATACTTTAAAACTTTTAACAGCCACAAATAACTCTCTAGCTCATCCGCCTCAATTTCTATCCAAAAAAATAAAAAAAAAATAAACAAATATCTTTCGATTATTCAACTTTTTTTTTAAATTTTCTTATTCAAATATTAAATAACTTAAATTTATTCTTATGTCACCACCGTTATGTTAATATTAACTTGTGAAGATTTCGATTTTTTTAGAATTTTTATCATACATAAATATTTTTATAAACAACTCTTTTTTATCATTGACATCATCAAATTTTTAAAAGAATGTTATTCATTTTTTTTTAAATGATTTGTTTACTTCATTTCAAAAGAATCTGAATCTTTGATAAAGTTCTTTTATCATTTTTTTTTTTTTTTTTGTATTATTATGTTGTCTTGTTTTCTTTTAATAACATGTAAATTAGCTTCCAAACAGCAAGTATTGAATAATTAAAATAAAAAATACAACTTCACAGAAAATTATTAATTTTTCTTTTTTTACAATTTTGCATATTTTGAAAAACTTGTGCCAAAAAAACTACATACGCTTGAGATGTATGCATTGCAGAGTTTTTAATTAACATAATTTAAAATTTTGGTTTACAAATTTTTTTAACGTGCACCGAAAAAGAGTCGTGACTTTCTGAGACTTTTTTTATAGATAAAATTTCTCAGAATCTGAGACTTTTTCTATAAGAAAAATATTTCAGCATCGGAGACTTTTTCTATAAGAAAAATGTCTCAGAATCTGAGACTTTTTCTATAAGAAAAATGTCTCAGAATCTGAGAATTTTTCAATTAGAAAAATGCCTCAGAATCTGAGAATTTTTCCATAAGAAAAATGTCTCAGAAACTGGGATTTTTTCTTTAAGCAAAACGTCTCAGAATCTTCTATAAGAAAAATGTCTCAGAATCTGAAAATTTTATTATAAGAAAAACGTTTTAGAATGCGAGACTTTTTCTATAAGAAAAATGTCTCAAAATCTGAGACTTTTTCTATAGAAAAAATATTTCAGATTCTGAGACTTTTTCTATAGGAAAAATGTCTATTCTATTGAAAAAATATTTCAGTATCTAAAAATATTCCTATAGGAAAAAAGTCTCAGAATCTGAGACTTTTTCTATAAGAAAAATGTCTCAGAATCTGAGACTTTTTCTATAAGAAAAATGTCTCAGAATCTGAGACTTTTTCTATAAGAAAAATGTCTCAGAATCTGAGACTTTTTCTTTAGGAAAAATGTTTCAGAATCTGATACTTTTTCTATAAGAAAAATGTCTCAGAATCTGAGACTTTTTCTATAAGAAAATTGTCTCAGAATCTGAGACTTTTTCTATAAGAAAAATGTATCAGAATCTGAGACTTTTTGTATAAGAAAAATGTCTCAGAATCTGAGACTTTTTCTATAAGAAAAATGTCTCAGAATCTGAGACTTTTTCTATAAGAAAAATGTCTCAGAATCTGAGACTTTTTCTATAAGAAAAATGTCTCAGAATCTGAGACTTTTTCTATAAGAAAAATGTATCAGAATCAGAGACTTTTTCTATAAGAAAAATATCTCAGAATCTGAGACTTTTTCTTTAAGAATAATATCCCAGAATCTGAGACTTTTTTTAAAAGAAAAATGTCTCAGAATCTGAGACTTTTTTTATAAGAAAAATGTCTCAGAATCTGAGACTTTTTCTATAAGAAAAATGTCTCAGAATCTGAGACTTTTTCTATAAGAAAAATGTCTCAGAATCTGAGACTTTTTCTATAAGAAAAATGTCTCAGAATCTGAGACTTTTTCTATAAGAAAAATGTCTCAGAATCTGAGACTTTTTCTATAAGAAAAATGTCTCAGAATCTGAGACTTTTTCTATAAGAAAAATGTATCAGAATCAGAGACTTTTTCTATAAGAAAAATATCTCAGAATCTGAGACTTTTTTTAAAAGAAAAATGTCTCAGAATCTGAGACTTTTTTTATAAGAAAAATGTCTCAGAATCTGAGACTTTTTCTATAAGAAAAATGTCTCAGAATCTGAGACTTTTTCTATAAGAAAAATGTCTCAGAATCTGAGACTTTTTCTATAAGAAAAATGTCTCAGAATCTGAGACTTTTTCTATAAGAAAAATGTCTCAGAATCTGAGACTTTTTCTATAAGAAAAATGTCTCAGAATCTGAGACTTTTTCTATAAGAAAAATGTCTCAGAATCTGAGACTTTTTCTATAAGAAAAATGTCTCAGAATCTGAGACTTTTTCTATAAGAAAAATGTCTCAGAATCTGAGACTTTTTCTATAAGAAAAATGTCTCAGAATCTGAGACTTTTTCTATAAGAAAAATGTCTCAGAATCTGAGACTTTTTCTATAAGAAAAATGTCTCAGAATCTGAGACTTTTTCTATAAGAAAAATGTCTCAGAATCTGAGACTTTTTCTATAAGAAAAATGTCTCAGAATTTGAGACTTTTCTAAAAGAAAAATGTTTTAGAATGCAAGACTTTTTTTTAAGAAAAATGTCTCAGAATCTGAGACTTTTTCTATAAGAAAAATGTCTCAGAATCTGAGACTTTTTTTTATAAGAAAAATGTCTCAGAATCTGAGACTTTTTTTTATAAGAAAAATGTCTCAGAATCTGAGACTTTTTTTTATAAGAAAAATGTCTCAGAATCTTAGACTTTTTTTTATAAGAAAAATGTCTCAGAATCTGAGACTTTTTCTGTAAAAAAAAATTTCGCAGAAAAATGTCTCAGAATCGGAGACTTTTTCTATAAGAAAAATGTCTCAGAATCGGAGACTTTTTCTTTATAAAAAATATTTTTCTATAAGAAATATGCGTTAGAATTTCTTATAGAAAAAGTCTCAGAAGCTGAGACTTTTTCTATAGAAAAAATATCTCAGAATCTTAACCCTTTTCTAAAGGAAAAATGTTTTAGAATTTGAAACTTTTTCTATAGAAAAAATGTCTCAGAGTCTGAGACTTTTTCTTTAGAAATATTTTAAAAAAAAAAAAAAATTCAAACAAGAATTCATTATTTAAACTTCTGCTTCTACACAAGTCAACACAGACATTTAGACAAATAAACAATTTTTTTTTTTTTAATATTTGCTGATTATTTTCATTTAGAATTAAAAAAAAAATTAAAAAACAAATAAACAAGAAATAGCAATAATAAAAAAACAATATGGAAATGCTGAATGAACATATCAGCACTTGGAAGTAATTAAAACTAAAAACTTTTATTGAAAATCGATTAACCTTTCAGCAGACGGTCAAAAAATTGGCAGATTGTTTTTAATAGTTTTCGTTAAAGTAGAATAAAATAAAAATTAATTAAAACAGAGTGCAAAATAAATTCACCCATAAAATTTAAATGTAACAAAAGTGCTGTAAAACTGTCAAGTATGTTGGTTTATTAACAGAAAATTAGTTAAAAGTTATCACGGTACAGCGCCCTCTATCGGAAATTCGTAAATAATTTTTAATCAACAGTTAGCATGACAACATTTAAAGCCAAAAAATTTATAGCTTTCATGCAAAATACCGGTAAACCCTCAAAAGTACCCAAATGACTCCCCTATACCTTTTCAAGGGTTAATGTTAAAGAAATTTAAAGAAACTTACTGTCTGTCTGTTAAGACTGTCATTTATTTTATTATACTTCGTATTATAATTCCTACTGAAAAACCTGACCAAATATATAATATTTAATATGAGTTTGTATATATTTTATGGTTTTAACCATGTGTAGACAGACACAAAAGTGTGTTTGATATGCGATATTATGTGTATTATTATGGAATATTGTTTTGTAGAGTGTGGTGGTTGGTTGGAGTGAGTGGTGTGTTTTGGTCATTGACCCGTATGTTTGGTCAGCATTATTATACTTGATGGAATTATATACGTTTATAATTTTTCGTTCGAAAAAAAAAATATTAAAAATTAAATTATCAATGCATTAGCGAAGACAATGCATTTTTTTATTTAACCAGTTTTTTTTTTTTTTTTTGTTTTTTTGGTTTCATCAAATTGATTTATTTTTTCTTAATGTGTATCAAATGATAGTGTTCAAGTAGATGATGTTACAGATTTAGGAATGTGCACTTAAAGAAATTAATTTATTGAATTTTTGGAAAATTTGGAAATTTTCAGACATTCTTTCTATAGAAAAAGTCTCAGATTCTGAGACATTTTTCTTATAGAAAAAAGTCTCAGATTCTGAGACATTTTTCTTATAGAAAAAAGTCTCAGATTCTGAGACATTTTTCTTATAGAAAAAAGTCTCAGATTCTGAGACATTTTTCTTATAGAAAAAAGTCTCAAATTCTGAGACATTTTTCTTATAGAAAAAAGTCTCAGATTCTGAGACATTTTTCTTATAGAAAAAAGTCTCAGATTCTGAGACATTTTTCTTATAGAAAAAAGTCTCAGATTCTGAGACATTTTTCTTATAGAAAAAAGTCTCAGATTCTGAGACATTTTTCTTATAGAAAAAAGTCTCAGATTCTGAGACATTTTTCTTATAGAAAAAAGTCTCAGATTCTGAGACATTTTTCTTATAGAAAAAAGTCTCAGATTCTGAGACATTTTTCTTATAGAAAAAAGTCTCAGATTCTGAGACATTTTTCTTATAGAAAAAAGTCTCAGATTCTGAGACATTTTTCTTATAGAAAAAAGTCTCAGATTCTGAGACATTTTTCTTATAGAAAAAAGTCTCAGATTCTGAGACATTTTTCTTATAGAAAAAAGTCTCAGATTCTGAGACATTTTTCTTATAGAAAAAAGTCTCAGATTCTGAGACATTTTTCTTATAGAAAAAAGTCTCAGATTCTGAGACATTTTTCTTATAGAAAAAAGTCTCAGATTCTGAGACATTTTTCTTATAGAAAAAAGTCTCAGATTCTGAGACATTTTTCTTATAGAAAAAAGTCTCAGATTCTGAGACATTTTTCTTATAGAAAAAAGTCTCAGATTCTGAGACATTTTTCTTATAGAAAAAAGTCTCAGATTCTGAGACATTTTTCTTATAGAAAAAAGTCTCAGATTCTGAGACATTTTTCTTATAGAAAAAAGTCTCAGATTCTGAGACATTTTTCTTATAGAAAAAAGTCTCAGATTCTGAGACATTTTTCTTATAGAAAAAAGTCTCAGATTCTGAGACATTTTTCTTATAGAAAAAAGTCTCAGATTCTGAGACATTTTTCTTATAGAAAAAAGTCTCAGATTCTGAGACATTTTTCTTATAGAAAAAAGTCTCAGATTCTGAGACATTTTTCTTATAGAAAAAAGTCTCAGATTCTGAGACATTTTTCTTATAGAAAAAAGTCTCAGATTCTGAGACATTTTTCTTATAGAAAAAAGTCTCAGATTCTGAGACATTTTTCTTATAGAAAAAAGTCTCAGATTCTGAGACATTTTTCTTATAGAAAAAAGTCTCAGATTCTGAGACATTTTTCTTATAGAAAAAAGTCTCAGATTCTGAGACATTTTTCTTATAGAAAAAAGTCTCAGATTCTGAGACATTTTTCTTATAGAAAAAGTCTCAGATTCTGAGACATTTTTCTTATAGAAAAAGTCTCAGATTCTGAGACATTTTTCTTATAGAAAAAGTCTCAGATTCTGAGACATTTTTCTTATAGAAAAAGTCTCAGATTCTGAGACATTTTTCTTATAGAAAAAGTCTCAGATTCTGAGACATTTTTCTTATAGAAAAAGTCTCAGATTCTGAGACATTTTTCTTATAGAAAAAGTCTCAGATTCTGAGACATTTTTCTTATAGAAAAAGTCTCAGATTCTGAGACATTTTTCTTATAGAAAAAGTCTCAGATTCTGAGACATTTTTCTTATAGAAAAAGTCTCAGATTCTGAGACATTTTTCTTATAGAAAAAGTCTCAGATTCTGAGACATTTTTCTTAAAGAAAAAGTCTCAGATTCTGAGACATTTTTCTTAAAGAAAAAGTCTCAGATTCTGAGACATTTTTCTTAAAGAAAAAGTCTCAGATTCTGAGACATTTTTCTTAAAGAAAAAGTCTCAGATTCTGAGACATTTTTCTTAAAGAAAAAGTCTCAGATTCTGAGACATTTTTCTTAAAGAAAAAGTCTCAGATTCTGAGACATTTTTCTTAAAGAAAAAGTCTCAGATTCGGAGACATTTTTCTTAAAGAAAAAGTCTCAGATTCTGAGACATTTTTCTTAAAGAAAAAGTCTCAGATTCTGAGACATTTTTCTTAAAGAAAAAGTCTCAGATTCTGAGACATTTTTCTTAAAGAAAAAGTCTCAGATTCTGAGACATTTTTCTTAAAGAAAAAGTCTCAGATTCTGAGACATTTTTCTTATAGAAAAAGTCTCAGATTCTCAGACATTTTTCTTATAGAAAAAAGTCTCAGATTCTGAGACATTTTTCTTATAGAAAAAAGTCTCAGATTCTGAGACATTTTTCTTATAGAAAAAAGACTCAGATTCTGAGACATTTTTCTTATAGAAAAAAGTCTCAGATTCTGAGACATTTTTCTTATAGAAAAAAGTCTCAGACTCTGAGACATTTTTCTTTTAGAAACAAGTCTCAGATTCTGAGACATTTTTCTTATAGAAAAAAGTCTCAGATTCTGAGACATTTTTCTTATAGAAAAAAGTCTCAGATTCTGAGACATTTTTCTTATAGAAAAAAGTCTTAGATTCTGAGACATTTTTCTTATAGAAAAAGTCTCAGATTCTGAGACATTTTTCTTATAGAAAAAGTCTCAGATTCTGAGACATTTTTCTTATAGAAAAAGTCTCAGATTCTGAGACATTTTTCTTATAGAAAAAGTCTCAGATTCTGAGACATTTTTCTTATAGAAAAAGTCTCAGATTCTGAGACATTTTTCTTATAGAAAAAGTCTCAGATTCTGAGACATTTTTCTTATAGAAAAAGTCTCAGATTCTGAGACATTTTTCTTATAGAAAAAGTCTCAGATTCTGAGACATTTTTCTTATAGAAAAAGTCTCAGATTCTGAGACATTTTTCTTATAGAAAAAGTCTCAGATTCTGAGACATTTTTCTTATAGAAAAAGTCTCAGATTCTGAGACATTTTTCTTATAGAAAAAGTCTCAGATTCTGAGACATTTTTCTTATAGAAAAAGTCTCAGATTCTGAGACATTTTTCTTATAGAAAAAGTCTCAGATTCTGAGACATTTTTCTTATAGAAAAAGTCTCAGATTCTGAGACATTTTTCTTATAGAAAAAGTCTCAGATTCTGAGACATTTTTCTTATAGAAAAAGTCTCAGATTCTGAGACATTTTTCTTATAGAAAAAGTCTCAGATTCTGAGACATTTTTCTTATAGAAAAAGTCTCAGATTCTGAGACATTTTTCTTATAGAAAAAGTCTCAGATTCTGAGACATTTTTCTTATAGAAAAAGTCTCAGATTCTGAGACATTTTTCTTATAGAAAAAGTCTCAGATTCTGAGACATTTTTCTTATAGAAAAAGTCTCAGATTCTGAGACATTTTTCTTATAGAAAAAGTCTCAGATTCTGAGACATTTTTCTTATAGAAAAAGTCTCAGATTCTGAGACATTTTTCTTATAGAAAAAGTCTCAGATTCTGAGACATTTTTCTTATAGAAAAAGTCTCAGATTCTGAGACATTTTTCTTATAGAAAAAGTCTCAGATTCTGAGACATTTTTCTTATAGAAAAAGTCTCAGATTCTGAGACATTTTTCTTATAGAAAAAGTCTCAGATTCTGAGACATTTTTCTTATAGAAAAAGTCTCAGATTCTGAGACATTTTTCTTATAGAAAAAGTCTCAGATTCTGAGACATTTTTCTTATAGAAAAAGTCTCAGATTCTGAGACATTTTTCTTATAGAAAAAGTCTCAGATTCTGAGACATTTTTCTTATAGAAAAAGTCTCAGATTCTGAGACATTTTTCTTATAGAAAAAGTCTCAGATTCTGAGACATTTTTCTTATAGAAAAAGTCTCAGATTCTGAGACATTTTTCTTATAGAAAAAGTCTCAGATTCTGAGACATTTTTCTTATAGAAAAAGTCTCAGATTCTGAGACATTTTTCTTATAGATAAAAAGTCTCAGATTCTAAGACATTTTTCTTATAGAAAAAGACTCAGATTCTGAGACATTTTTCTTGTAGAAAAAGTCTCAGATTCTGAGACATTTTTCTTATAGAAAAAGTCTAAGATTCTGAGACATTTTTCTTATAGAAAAAGTCTCAGATTCTGAGACATTTTTCTTATAGAAAAAGTCTCAGATTCTGAGACATTTTTCTTATAGAAAAAGTCTCAGATTCTGAGACATTTTTCTTATAGAAAAAGTCTCAGATTCTGAGACATTTTTCTTATAGAAAAAGTCTCAGATTCTGAGACATTTTTCTTATAGAAAAAGTCTCAGATTCTGAGACATTATTCTTATAGAAAAAGTCTCAGATTCTGAGACATTTTCTTATAGAAAAAGTCTCAGATTCTGAGACATTTTCTTATAGAAAAAGTCTCAGATTCTGAGACATTTTCTTATAGAAAAAGTCTCAGATTCTGAGACATTTTCTTATAGAAAAAGTCTCAGATTCTGAGACATTTTCTTATAGAAAAAGTCTCAGATTCTGAGACATTTTCTTATAGAAAAAGTCTCAGATTCTGAGACATTTTCTTATAGAAAAAGTCTCAGATTCTGAGACATTTTTCTTATAGAAAAAGTCTCAGATTCTGAGGCATTTTTGTTATAGAAAAAGTCTCAGATTTTAAGACATTTTTCTTATAGAAAAAAGTCTCAGATTCTGAGACATTTTTCCTACAGAAAACTATATTTTTCTTATAGAAAAACTCTTAGATTCTGAAACATTTTTCCTATTGCAAAAGTCTAAGATTCTGAGACATTTTTCTTTTAAAAAAGTATTAAACTCTGAAATATTTATCCTACAGTAAAAGTCTCAGTTTCTAATGCAGTTTGTCTCAGAATCGAAAACTTTTTCTCAGAATCTGGGACCTTTTCTAGAGATAAAATGCCTCAAAATCTGAGACTTTTTCTATGAAAAAAATGTGTCTCAGAATATTTCTTAAAGAAAAATTCTCAGATTCTGAGACATTTTTCCTATAGGAAAAGTTTAAGATTCTGATATATTTTTCCTATAGCAAAATTCTCCGTTTTTGAGACACTTTTCCTACAAAAAATTTTAAAGTTTCAGTTTTTTCTATAGAAAATTTCACAGATTCTAAAACATTTTACCTAGAAAAGACATTTTTGCTATTGAATAGTCTCCAATTCTGAGACATTTTTTCTATAGAAGAAGGTTTGGATTCTGAGACATTTGTCCTTTAGAAAAAGTATTAAATTCTGAAACATTTTTTCTACAGAAAAAGTCTCAGATTCTAAGACATTTTTCCTATAGAAAAAGTTTTAGATTCTGATACATTTTTTCTAAAACATACCTACGCCCTATCTCCACTCCCTAAGAAGGCTTCCATTCAAAATTACATTTTTATAAAATTTGCTACAACTGTTATTTGTATGGGAGCCTACTTAGGGAGTGGAGATAGGGCGTAGGTATGTTTCAAAAAAATGTTGTAGGGTAAAAATAAATGGGGGTCGGTCTCACAAATGACCCCTCTCGGACGCACCATTGGACCTGTAGAAGCTGATTAAATAAAACAAATATACAAAAAATAAAAAATAAATTGTATGGGGACCGCTTTAACAGTAAAGGATAGAGGGTAGGTGTGTTCAGAGAAAATGTTTGGACTAAAAAAATATTGTCGGTCGGTCATACATCTGATTGCTCTAAGGGCACTATTAGGGCAGTTAGAGCGGTTGGAGCAAATTTTAAAAAATGTCGTTTTGTGTGGGAGCCCCCTTAGAAATTGGATAGAGGGTATTAGTTTGTTCTAAAGAAATGTTAAGACGTAAAAATTAATGGGGGTCGGTCTTATAAATGACCCCTCTATGACGCACCATTGGAGCAGTAGAAATGATTTTAAGATTGGAAAATTACAATAAATTTTTTTCAAAAATTTTTAAAAAATAGTAATAACACCGCTCTACAAATCTGAGGTTTGTCGCTGCGTTTTGGATGAAACCGAAAAAAGTTGATAGGGTTTGATGCCCCGATTCCAAAACGGTCACTCAAATTTTTCTATCACGTCACAATTTTGAGAAAATCGCGGTTAAAGTGTCAAAAAATTCCCATTTTTACCATTTTTGAACGCCTATAAAATAAGATCCTGACATGCAAATGACTTGGTTTCAAGCTCATTCGAAAGTGTGTAATTTTCTCTTTCAGACAAGATCAAATCTTCTTTTAATTTAATTTTCTTAAATGGTAAAAAAAACATTAGCCACAAGTGCTTTACATCTAAAATTTACGTATGAATTTGTATGGAAATTTGTTAAAAAACACTGTGTAAATAAACTAAATATTGAAAAAATGGAAGGTTTTTTGGAAATGATTTTTTTACCATTTTAGAAAATTAAATTTTTAGAACATTTTATCTTATCTTTAAGAGAAAATTACAGGCTTTCGAATGAGCTTGATACCAAATCATTTGCATGTCAGTATCTTATTTTATAAGCTTTTAAAAACGGTCAAAAATGTCCTTTTTCGGCACTTTAACCGCGAATTACTCAAAATCCTGACGTGATAGACAAATTTGGGCTCCGGATTTGGAATCAGCGCAACATACACTTTCCAAATCACTAACCAGAACCCAATACGCATTTTCTTGTTGAGCTGTGTAATCGTTATCCCACGATCCTCCTGGGCAAAAAATTTGTAGAATCGATAGATGTTTTACACAAAAAAATTTCAAAAAAATCGAAGAGTACAAACATTTTCAAAAATGAGATTTAAATTTGAAAACTTAAAAATCGCATACTAGAGCGCTTTTAAGAATTTTTTGGGATCTTTTTTTAAAAAGTAGGTAAAAAAACAAAAATTTAGAAAAAAAAAAATTAAATTTGAACCATTATTGAAGAAGTTATGAGTAAAAGAAGTTTGAGTAAAGGAACAAACTACCAATTTTTAAAAATTCGATATCTTTTGAACGGGTCAAAAAAAAAAATCTGAAAATTTACCACGAAGGAGTTTTCGAAGGGTACTTAAAACTGTTAACAAATTGGGAAAATCTAAAAAAAAAAATTTCAAAGTGTCTGATTTGACATGGAATGCCCTATATATACTTTATGGGGTCCCCGACCGATATTTCGGTGCGTTACAAACGGAATGACAAAGTGAGTATTCCCCATACTGTGTTGGCTCATTTTCAAATAAAACATTGTTGCATTAACAAACAATTTAATTGTTTTGACAAAAAAAACTAATGGATTTTTTATTCAACAACGCAATTTGTCAATTCAATTAAATTGTTGCAGGGTATATACTATATACCAGGGATGAAAACGTTAGTACTTTAGTACCTTTTGCAGCACTTTTTTAAAATACCGTAAAACCCTCGCGACTAATTTAGTACCTTTTCTCAAACATTTGTTTTCATAAATTTAACCAAATATTAAAGAATTTCGGAAGATCTGTCGATTTTCTTAGCAAAACCGATTTAAGAGCCTTAATTTAACTTCTTGCTAGTAGACATATTAGAATTAATTCTGAAACTTTTCTAATAAAATTCTAAATTTACAAACATGTAGTTCTGATCTCGTGGAATAAATAAAGACACGCGAATCTGTATTATCATCGTGTTTCGTTAAACATCCTGCGAGAAATTGATTGGTCCAACAGGACCGATTGATCTAAAAAATCTACTACATGACTGGTTCAACGCGGACTAGACAAAGAATATTAAAGAATTTGTGTGTGCAGAGTTTCGATATATCAAATTTCAAAAAATATGCAACGAAAATTTAACGAAGGAGATTAATGGGGGGTTTTCATAACAATTTGGATTAAAAAAAAATGTAAATAAAGAAACTATTTTTTTAGTACCGTCGAGTTCCAAAAAGTATATAATTTTAATGTAAAGTTCCATTTCGAAACTCCGATTTTCCATCCCTGCTATATCGGACAACAAGTCCGAGATTTTGTGATCTCACTTAAACTTATTGTTAGTTTCGTTAATCTGGAAACATATTTGTTCTGGCAATAACAAAGCACAGACTATATACAGACTCGAGAGTAGAGTTTTATAACTAAAAATGGGGAAAAACTAAGCGATTTTATTTGAAAACAGAACGGTTTTTTAGCTGGTTTTCAGCTAACAATAAAAACCGATCTGGCATCTATTTTTCTTATGGCGCGTTATATTAGCTTTCTCTTTCTAACCTAATTCGTAGAATAATTTTAAAAAAATTAACCATATGGTTAAGGACTACTTTTTTGACACATGTCACTTATGTCGAGTCTGTATTAGTCAGTGACCAAAGTTAGTTAACAAAAATTTTAAGGAGCATCTTAATGTTGCTTTAAATATTGGTCTCTTTGGAAATAACATTAAATAAACTTAGTATCGCTGATATCAGACTACGCCAAACTAAGTTTTAACTTATATACAAAGGATAAACTGTGAAGTGTGGAGATCATCTTAATGGTTCGTCACATCCGCCTAGCATTCTAACGGATTATTTTTTTTCAAAATCTCCAGTTAACTTCTATTTTCTTTAAGTGTATTTCCGCTATTCCGTTAAACTAATAGTCCAAACCTTTTTTTGGATTTAATGATGCGTTTTGTTTACATTCTTGCTGTGGTTTAATGATGAATTAAACAAAGAGGTACCAGAAGCGGCCAACGTAAGATTTTCAAAAAAACTAAAATTCATCATTATAATTAATGATAAATCATAAAGATTTTCATTCTGGCCACAAAAACCCATGAAAACCAAAAGAAATGTAAATGGATGAAACAAAAATAAATAAACTAAAATATTTTTTTTTTTTTGGTATTTAACTGTTCAACGAAATGGAAACTAAAAGAAAAATATTAAATAATTCTTAAATAAAATCTGAAACAAAAGTCATCTATGCTAGACTACCCACTATAATCATTCTGAACAAGTTACAAAAAAAAAAAAAAAAAAAAAACAGATCCCCTCTCTACAGAATTCCTATGAGTTACAGTGGGCCACAACTTATTTCGTGCAGAGGCTAAAAGATAAAATTAACAAAATTAAAAATATTGGGAGAAACAATGAATAAAAGAACAAACATTAACAAAATCTTATTACACCGTCCGACAGCCAATATTTACCGGAGGAGGTACCTCTGGATTTAGAAATCAAATGTAGTAAAACTGCACTTACAGATTTTTATTTCGTGATCCTGTTTCCTTTTAAAATGGCTACAAAGTTTTAAAGGTGCAAGCTAATTTTACTAATTTTACCATTTTTTAGGATTTTTTAAATAATGCTCGTTTGATGATAACACCTTCCGACAAAAAGAAAATCGTTTAACACGAACTGGATAATATACACTCAAAATAATTACTCTGTTAAATACTCTGTAAAATGACTGTAATCTCAATTCGACAGATATTTGACAAAGTTATCTGTCTAAATACAGATTTTAAGAAAATACTTTGTATTTTCTTGTGACCGAAAAACAAAATTTTGTCTGTAATTTTACTTTTTACTTTGTAATCTCTATTTTACAAATAATAAACAGTGTTTTTGTTAAAATACGTATTTTAGAAAAATACTTTGTTTTTTTCTCGTAACCAAAATACTAAATTTCATTTGTAATTTTACTTATTGCTCCGTAAAAATAAAAATCACTTCAAAAAACTTCCAAATATGACCGATAAACCCTCTTTAAAAAGTGTCTTAAATTACAATAAAAACTGGTAAATTTTACGAGGACGACGTGTAAAATTAGAGTTACTTGTTAAAAACTCGTAATATTCACAAAAATAAATTTGGAAGCATTTAAGCAGGCAAATTTAACAAAATTTTACTTGTAATTAATTTAATTTTTTTAATTTTAGTTAATGTTTTTGATGCAGAGAAGTTTTACTCATAACTAAAACTTTGTAAATTTACAGAGTTTTTTTTGTAAAATTTTGAACTCATAAAAGGCATTTAACTAAAACTTTGTAAATTTACAGAGTTTTTTTGGTAAAATTCATTTCGGTTTTATCAATATTTTACAGATAAATCTATAAATTTACAGTTTTTTTTATCGAAATCATTTTACAGAGTTTTCTTCGTAAAATAACAAAAAATCTTGCTGGTTGGAAATCTATGGTATTTTCTGCTGGCTCAGCAGAGTATCTCTGTAATTTAACAGAGTGATTATTTTGAGTGTACGTTTGAAACTAGATGAACTAAATAAAGACTAAAAAAAGTAACACTACATTTACAGTTTTTCGCATCGTGATCTTGTTTCCTTTTACAAGGATTGTAAAGTTTTAGAGGATTACATTTATGTAAAATATTTTCTAAATATTTTTACTTGTCCCAGGTTTTCACGAGGGATAGAAAATAAAAGAGGAGAACCTCCACTAATTTTTCCATTTTGCCATTTCAGGAAAAATTTTAAAATCGGTCTAACGGTTTTCGAGATATCGCTATTTGAAATTTGCCAAAAAATTTCGGTTTTTCTTACGTTCAAGAAATGTTTAAAATAAAATCTCAAGATTTCTTTCCCTTAAATCTTTTATAGAGCTTGAGACAATCGTTCATTCAAACCTAATTTGGTCCAAATCCGATCATTTCAACACGTGGCGACCTTCGATCAAAGTTTTGTTTTTTACAAAATTTTCACCAAAAACTCTAAACTTTAGTCGAAGGGCGCCATGCGGTAAAATGGTCTGATTTGGCTTATATTCAGTTTAAATGAAAGTTCGTCTCCAGCTCTATAAAATATTTAATAGAAACAAAATTGTTGGCTTTTTTTTAATTCTTGAACGTAGGAAAAAACCCCAATTCCAATCGTAAGCTATTAATAAGACTTAGTATTGTTAACTTTTTCTTTAAAAAAATTGCTATATACTGTCTACTACATGAAGTAAAGTCTAAGACACTGTAATTTTTTTATTTTCATGCCTTTAAACTGTTATAATCTCTTGGTAAAATACCCAAACCGCCGACAAAAACAACTTAATCATATTTTAAGTATTATTTTTTTCTACAAAATTTAATGAACCTTATAAATGGCATATTTTAGATGTATATTTTTGTAGCTCTATTGTTTAGTTAACATATTTTTTTGTTTTTGCAAAAAAAAAAAATTATGAATATTTTCCATAAAAAATATTTAAATTTTTTTTATTTTTACAAAAGCGTTAGTTTTCTCTATGGGTTTTTGTACCTTTTTCTAATAATGTAATATTAACTGTTATGGGTTTTCGTACAGAAAACCAGTGGGAAATTTTTAAAAGGCCATTTACAGATTTAATTTGAAATAGATGATAACACTAACTGGAGTGTTTGAAACCGGAATGGGAATACCAGAAATGTCTATAATTTTTAGAAATTAAATTTTTCTTCAGTATTTTTTTAACTTGAACCCTTATAACAAATAAGAAAAACTTGTAACTTTTTTGTTTGCTACCTTCTATTTGACAAAAGTTCCTAGTAATTTTACAAGATTTTTACCAATAATTTTGTAATTTTACAAGGTTTTTACCAATAAAATTGTAAATTTACAAATTTTTTGACACGATAAAATTTACAAAGAGGTTTCGTAATTTTATTAGATATTTTGCTACCTCCTATTTGACAAAAATTCCTACACTCAAAAAAAAAAGTTTGTAAAATTACAAGTAAAAGGTCTTGTAATTCTATTTTACTAATATTTTTGTCTTTTTACAAAAATTGTTGTATATTTAATAAAACGAAAACTACAGTTTGCTTTGTCATTTTACTATTATATGTTGGTAAATTTATTTTACAAATTTTTTAGGTAAATTTACAAAAAAGTGAATTATTTTACAAATTAAAAAAGTATTACAAGGTGTTTAGTTTTTTTACACAAGAAAACTGTTATTGTACAACAAAATTTTAATTGATGTTATTTAGTCTTTCTACCAAAAAAATGTGTTATTACAAACATTTGTTTTTTTTTAAGATGGTTTTCAGTTTAAAATGTATGTATTGAAAAATACAAAATTCCAATGTAATTTTACAAAACTTATTTTATTACTAGAACTAATGTTGTTTTACAAAAAAAAAAAAAAAATAAATATTCAACAATAGGACACGCAAAAATTTTCTAAGTTCAGTTTTTTTGCGTTTTGAAGTAAAAATTTTAGTTAAAAATAATTTTTTATAAATAAAAAATTTCATGAAAAAAATTTTTGGAAATTTTTTAAGTTCCAGACACAAAAACTTTTCAACTAATTGTAAATTTTAGAAAAAAAAAATGAATTTTTACACCATTTTTTTGGTAATTTGCGTTAAGTAAAATACCACAATTTCTATGTGTTTCTACTATATAATTGTTTTAGTTTATTTTTTTGTATTTTTACCATTTTTGTTGGTAATTTTACCATATTTTTTTGGAATTTTTTTTAATTTGGCACCTAAAATGTCAATAAAAAGCTGCCAATTATGAAAAATTAACTTTTTCTTATTTTAACAGGTACTTAAACATCCAATCTACAATATCCAACAAAAAATTTTCCGATTTTTTTAAAACAATTGTGAAAATAATTAAAAATTCAAAAAAAAAATGTTATTTTTTTGACTAATTTTTCCTGAAAATATAAGAAATTTTTTTGGGTAGCCTCCTTCGCAATTCTCATATGTTCTACTTAAGAAAAACGAAATGTCGAAAAAAATAAAAAAGTGCATTGTTATACATTAAAAAGTTTGTTAAATGTGTTCAAGTGAAAAAAAAAAAATCATTTCAGGTTGTTGAAGTGCTTATCCAGCTGCCGAAGAAGGAAAAATAAGATGCACCAATGGAAAAAAACCTTTAAATTTAAAAACAAATGTGTAAATAAACCAAATTTTTTGTAAATTTACAAAACAAATATGAAAATTTAAAAAAACAAAATTGTATACTTACGAACAAATTTGTAATTTTACAAAAATTAATTAGAAAATACAAAAACGATATTGTGAACTTACAAATTTTCGGGTTAAACTACTGTTTTTACGGCAAAAAAATAAGAAAAAATGGTATATATACAATAAAAATTGTAAATTTACCACTTTTTATTGTAAATATACAAGTTTTTTGCCATAAAAAACAGTAGTTTAACCAAACAATTTGTAAATTTACAATTTTGGTTTTTGATTTTCTACTTTATTTTGTAAATTTACAACTTTTTTTGTAAGTTTACAATTTTTTTAGTAAATTAAATTTTTTTTTTTGCAAATTTACAATTTTTATTGTAAATATACGTGTTTTTCAATATTTTTTTCCGAAAAAACAGTTGTTACAACAAATAATTTGTTAATCTACAATTTATTTTTTTCATTTTATATTTTTTCTTTGTAAAATAACCACCTTTTTCTGTAAGTGTACAATTTTGTTTTGTAAATTTACCAAATTTTTTGTAAATTTACAAAAAAAATGTTCACCTCGAAGTTAACATTTTACAAAAAAAAAATGTAAATTTACATTTTGTTTTGTTAAATCAATTTACAAATTATCCCCGTAACATTACGGGGATTCTTGCTAGTACATATTTTACAAAACCAGCCCCGTAAAATCACGGGGATTTTATGTCATTTTACAAACTTTTTTTTTGAGTGTAGTAATTTTTACAAGCTTTTTACCAATAATTTTGTAATTTTACAAGCTTTTACCAATAAAGTTGTAAATTTAACATTTTTTGGCGCAATTGAAATTACAAGGAACTCTCGTGAATTTACTAGATTTTTTTTGTAAAATTATCTTGGACATTTGTAAAATTACAAAAAAAAATTGTAAAATTACAAAAAAAAAAAATGTAAATTTCGATCCAAATTTGTTTGTTAAAAAACAAGGTAAACTATCAAATATTGGTAAAATGGGATTACGAGACTTTTCCTAGTAATTTGCAAAGTTTTTTTTGTGTGTAGATTAATTTTAATTCAAAGATTCTACACTCAAAAAAAACCTTGTAAAGCAATGGTTCCCAACCTTTTTTGCGCCACGCCCCACTTTTAAGTTAAAAAAACTACATTGTCCCCCCTACACTCGAGAAAAATTTGTAAATTTTTAAAATTTGTTTAAAAATTCAAAATTTTACTTGTGGTTAAGCAAACTTTTTGTTAAAATCATCGTTTAAACAAAGCTTTTAGATAAAATTTTCAACAATCAACTAAAAAATGTAACTAAAATTATATTTTTTTTAGTTTATTTAACAAAAACAAGTAAAAAAGTTAAATTCGGCCTTGCCGAATGTAGTGATACCCTTCACAATTTCAAAAAGATTATTGCAAAAAACTTTAGTTAAAAGGAAATAACTTAAAAAAAAAAATTAAAAAAAAAAAAAATCCGGGAAAAAAAAATTTGGTAAAAAAAAAAAATCCGCGATTTTTTTATTTTTTTGTCTAAAAAATATGTTCGTACTTGTTTAAATACCATTTGGTGTTCAATTATGTTCACATATGTCAACCAGAAGCTGAATTAAAGTATTTTGTATTTTAAGGTTATGTTGAATGTACTGAAACTTTTGAGGTGTGCTTACATTTTCATTCATAACTTTTGAACCGCTGAACCGATATCGCTCAAATGCAATACCAAATTTCTCGGGAGAACTTCCAATAAATATGTTAAGTTTCAGTCATCTCTGTGCAATATTTTCCCCTTGATAGCATTTCCCACAGACAGACCGACAGACAGACGGACAGACGGACATCGCTAGAATGTCTTAAAATCGATCGGGCATCATGAATATATATGGGATATTCCATGTCAAATCGGACACTTTGAAAATTTTTTTTTTAGATTTTCTCAATTTGTTTACAGTTTTTAGTACCCTTCGAAAACTCCTTCGTGGTAAATTTTCAGATTTTTCAATTTCTAAAGTGGCTCCCACACAAAACGCCATTTTTTTAAAATTTGCTCCAACCGCTCTAACTGCCCTTATAGTTCCCTTAGAGCAACAAAATGTATGACCGACCCACAATATTTTTTTAGTCCAAACATTTTCTCTGAACACACCTACCCTCTTTCTTTAACTGTTCAGGCGGTCCCCATACAATTTTTTTTTTTATTTTTTGTAAATTTGTTTTATTTAATCAGCTTCTACCGGTCCAATGGTGCATCCAAGAGGGGTCATTAGTGAGGCCGACCCCCATTTATTTTTACCCTACAACATTTTTTAAAAACATACCTACGCCCTATCTCCACTCCCTGAGTAGGCTCCCATACAAATAACAGTTGGAGCAAATTTTATAAAAATGTAATTTTGTATGGGAGCCTACTTAGGGAGTGGAGATAGGGCATAGGTATATTTTAAAAAAATGTTGTAGGGTAAAAATAAATGGGGGTCGGTCTCACTAATGACCCCTCTCGGACGCACCATTGGACCGGTAGAAGCTGATTAAATAAAACAAATTTACAAAAAATAAAAAAAATTGTATGGGGACCGCCTTAACAATTAGAGATAGAGGGTAGGTGTGTTCAGAGAAAATGTTTGGACTAAAAAAATATTGTGGGTCGGTCATACATTTTGTTGCTCTAAGGGCAATATTAGGGCAGTTAGAGCGGTTGGAGCAAATTAAAAAAAATGTCGTTTTGTGTGGGAGCCCCCTTAGAAATTGGAGATAGGGTATTAGTTTGTTCCAAAGAAATGTTAAGACGTAAAAATTAATGGGGGTCGGTCATATAAAGGACCCCTCTAAGACGCAACATTGGTGCAGTAGAAATGATTTTAAGATTGAAAAATTACAATAAAATTTTTTCAAAAAATTTTAAAAAATAGTAATAATCGTTATCCCACGATCCTCCTAGGCAAAAAATTTGTAGAATCGATAGATGTTTTACACAAAAAAATTTCAAAAAAATCGAAGAGTACAAACATTTTCAAAAATAAGATTTAAATTTTAAAACTTAAAAATCGCATACTAGAGCGCTTTTAAGAATTCTTTGGGATTTTTTTTTACAAGTACGTAAAAAAACAAAAATTCTGAAAAAAAAAAAAAATTAAATTTGAACTATTATTGAAGAAGTTATGAGTAAAAGAAGTTTGAGTAAAGGAACAAACTACCAATTTTTAAAAATTCGATATCTTTTGAGCGGATCATCAAAAAAATCTGAAAATTTACCACGATGGAGTTTTCGAAGGGTACTAAAAACTGTTAACAAACTGGGAAAATCTAAAAAAAAAAAAATTTCAAAGTGTCCGATTTGACATGGAATGCCCCATATACTTTATGGGGTCCAAGACCGATATTTCGATGAGTTACAAACGGGATGACAAACTTATATATACCCTCTATCACTAAGTGGAGGGTATAAAAATCTTAAAAATTTGGTCGTTGCCCCCCTGAAGCGTTCAAATTGCCAACCCAGTGGGGCGAGAATCAAAGGTTGGGAACCATTGTTGTAAAGTCACCAAAAAATCTCGTGATTTTACGAGGCTGTTCTCGTAAAATAGGAGGTAGGTAAAATTCTTGTAAAAAATTCCTCGTAATTTTGAATGCGCCAAAAATTGGCAAAATAATCAATTTTATTGGTAAAAATAATGTTTTAAAACCGGAAAAATAAAAAATGGTAAACTTACAAGAAAAAATGGTAAATAAGTTTAAAAAAATGGTAAATTTACAAAACAAAATGGTAAATTTACAAAAAAAAAAAATGTTGTTTAACAACATAAATCCTCGTTATAAAATCAGTTTTGTAAAATAACTGTTTTTTTTTATTAATTAACTAGAATCCTCGCAATAAATTTTCCCAAATTTTGTCAACTTTTTTTTTAAATATTTTTCAATAAAAATTGTGTCCGGGACTTGGAAATTTTTTTTAAAAAAATAGAAAATTTACAAAAAAAAATGTTTTTTTTTTTATTAAACAACATAAATCCTCGTATAACATAATTTTTGTAAAAGAACATTTTTTTTTGTAAATCAACTAGAATCCTCGTAATAAAAACTTTTTTGTAAAATTACAGTTTTTTTTTTTGTAAAATAACCTTTCAAAATGGTAGAATACAATTACGAAAATAAATTTGTAAAATTATCAATAAAACTGTAGTTCTCGTTTGAGCAAAGTACAGGATTTTTTGTTAAAAAACAAGGAAAATTGTTAAATATTGGTAGAACGGGATTACAAGGCATTTTACCAGTTTTTTTTTTGAGTGCAGTGATGAAATTTCCCACTGGGTTATTACATTTTTGTGTATCGTGTTTTTACATTTTTTAAAATTTTATTTTAAAACATTTTTTTGTTTTTAATTTTTGTAGTAAAATTTTACTACATAGTCGTACGTTTAACTGAATATTTAGCAAAAAAAAATAACAGCAAAAAAGATAAGAGATCTAAACTGTCACCTTGGGGCTTTTTATTTATAATATGTAGCAGGAAATGGATCACAGCTATTAAATGATGATATTTTTCTATAGCGTTAAAATAGAAATAAAAGTAAATTGCAATTCACTACATAGTTTTGTAATCTAGATAAGGAAAGGTTATTGTGATAGAATAGTTTTAACATTTTTTATTTAAAAACAAAAAAATATACTACTAAGGCTGGATTACTCAATGCTCCGTTATAAAATAACTCTTCGCTAAATTTAACTTTTTCATACAAATTTTGACATAAGGCTCCGATGAATCGGCAGTTAGCAGCTAACTTTTCGTTGATTAATCGGCCCTTAAACATATTTGAACTGACATGGCTTGTTTGAAAATTATTTTTTTATTTTAAATATTTCCTAAACACTTTGGTAATTCTAGACCAAAACATCTTACAATTTTCCTGTTTCTGGCAAATATTTTAAAGTTTTTAGAAATTCTGTTCAAAAACTAAGAGCAACGAAAGTCGGTTAGTTGTTTTAAATTCAAAAATAAAAAGTGACAGAAAAGTAATTTTCAAAAAAAAAAACTTTATTTGTGTCATCACTTAAAAAAAAGTGGTTAGTTAACCACTACAGGCCATCAACACTAACATTATTATCATTTTAGTCATCAGACATGTACATAAAGTGGCAAGAAAACATATAATCTTATTAAAAATTCCAAAATGTATTAAAGAAAAAAATTTTAATATATAAAATAAAAAACGAATGTTTACAAAAAAAAATTAAGAAGCTGTAGAAACTCACACATTAAGACAAGTTTAACTAGTTCTGGTTAAATAAATCCTCTTTCACAAAAAAAAAAAAAAACTATAATCCCAATTGGAAATTAGCAAACAAATCTTTTTAAATTATTTAATCTGTTCAAAAGTCGAAATTCCTTAAATTCTATATTTTTAACCCCGAAACTTCAAGATGGAGCTTACAACAGAAAAGTAAATTTTTTTCCCCATCCAAAAAAAATTACAGTCTTATTGTCTGGGGAAGTATTTTTAACTTTGTAGTTTTTCATTTGATTTCAATGTCTTTTGGTTGGTTAGAAAGATAATTGCATATACACTCAAAAAAAACCTTGTAAAATGACAAGAAAAATTTATAACTTTTATTTTTTGCTAACTTCTATTTGAAAAGAATTCCTTGTAATTTTACAAGCTTTTTTTTACCAATAATTTTTGTAATTTAACAAGGTTTTTACCAATAAAATTGTAAATTTACAAATTTTAACAAGGAGGTTTCGTAACTTTATTACATTTTTTGCTACCTAGTATTTTACGAGAATTCTTAGTCCATTGTGATTTTTTATATATCACAATGGACCTCAGAGTCTACGTGTGTTGACGTAAAACGTCAGCAGCCACTTACAACCTACGAGAGTTTTTGTAAATTTACAAGTTTTTTACCAATAAAATTGTAAATTTACAGTTTTTTTTTAAGCAATTAAATTTTTTTAGTAAAATTATCTTGGAAATTTGTAACATTACAAAAAAAAATTTAAATTTCGATCCAAATTTGTTTGTTAAAAAACAAGGAAAATTGTCAAATATTGGTCAAATACACGCAAAATAATACATCAGTAGATTTACTAATTTTTTTTTTGCTAATGCTGGTTAGCTAACTTTTAGCAAATTTTTAGTTGAGATTAGCATGTTAGCAAAAATATCCTGTAAACTTCATTTAGAGCATTAGCAATTTTAAACAAAATTTGAACAAATTTTTTTTGCTAAATTTAAAATTGAGTTGACCAAATTTTTAAAAGCTTTTTTGCTAATATTAGCAAAAATAAATGGTACATAATTTTTTTTTATTTTCAGAAAACTTAAAATAGCGCTATCTCGGAAACTAAGCCGGGCTCTCCATAGTATCGCCGGTCCTCTTCACATGTGTGGACCCTAATGGGTCCTAACTTTGGATCCAAAAAAGTTAGCATTCCCGAAAATGTTAATGCTCATATCTCGGTAAATATTGCCGACACAACAAAAAGTGCAAAATCATGTTTGCAGCTCTCAACACGTAGAACAAGACCGCAAAATAATCAAAAGCTCTCCGAGTAATATTTTTGAAGTTATCGAGTTTTGTAATTCTCGAAACCCCGGTGGTCCCCTAAAATCACGTATCTCAAAAACTAAGCAAGGTAGAGCGAAACGGACCTAAATTTTGGATCAAAAACTATGACGATTTTTAAGGAACCCAACTAGGTCTAGGCCCACCGGGGTCTGGACCTATCGGGTCCGAACCCAATGGGGTCCTCAAATGTGTATGAACTAACAATAAGTTGAAATAAAAAAAATTTCAGTTAACTAATTTTTGGCAAAAATTTTTGCTAACTTTACCAAAAAAATTGTGGGTTCAAAATCAGCAAATTTTCTTGTAGGTTTACAAGCTTTTTTTGCTAACATTACAGTTTTTTTTTTTTTTTGAGTGTAGAGACTTGAAATTTGGACTGTATGTTAACCTCCCGGAATATAGGTCCATTAAGGCTGAATTTTTGCCAGTGTTGATTCTAAGGGGGTCAAAGGGTAAACAAATGTACTTTTGGTGCTTTTTATATCTCCTGAAATAATGGTCATAGAAACTTGAAATTTGGACAGTATGTTCACATCCTAGAATATATCGCTCCTTTACTTGTATAGTGTCATAACTCAAAATATTTGATTTTGCAGAAAACTCGTTTAAAGTTTACTATTGAAACTGGTTTTTAATTGAAAAAGGCCGGTACATAGAAAATGTAATAATGGCGTGTACTCTTCTCAAACGGTGAGTTTAAAAGATATTAATACGAATTTGACACAATATAAAGCACGATATAACAAATAATTCTGCATCAATAACTCAAAAAACGCATTTTTTGAGTTATGACACTATACAAGTAAAGGAGCGATATGTAGATCTAGTACGGCTGGATTATTGCCAATGTTAATTCTCAGAGGGTAAAAAGGGAAAAAATCTGTACTTTTGGTACCTTTTATATTTCCTTAAAAAATTGTCATATAGACTTGAAATTAGGACTGTATGTTCACCTCCCGGAATATAGATCCCCTAAGGCTGGGTTTTTGCCAATGATGCTTCTAATAGGGTAAAAAGGGTAAAAATATGTAATTTTGTTACATTTTATATTTCCGTAAATAATGGTACTAGAAAATTGAAATTTGCAATGTCAGTTCACCTTCCGGAAAAAAGATTCACTAAGGCTCGGGTTTTGCCCCAATGTTGATTCCACAGGGGGTAAAATGGGTAAAAAAGTACTTTTGGTACTTTTTTTTATTTACTGAAATAATGGTTATTCAAACTTGAAATTTAGAATGTAGGATCCTTTAGTGAAATAAAACATTCTGGAACAAGTACTTTCTGAAAATTCTGTACCGTTTTCAAAAAGTACCTTTTATAAAAAGTACCTTTTATAAAAGGTTCCTTTATAAAAAGTACCTTTTATAAAAAGTACCTTTTATAAAAAATACCTTTTATAAAAAGTACCTTTTATAAAAAGTACATTTTATAAAAAGTACCTTTTATAAAAAGTGCCTTTTACAAAGTACCTTTTATAAAAAGCACTTTTTATAAAAAGTACCTTTAATAAAAATTATCTTTTATAAAAAGTACCTTTTATAAAAAGTACCTTTTATAAAAAGTGTCTTTTACAAAGTACCTTTTATAAAAAGTACTTTTTATAAAAAGTACCTTTAATAAAAAGTATCTTTTATAGAAAGTACCTTTTATAATAAGTACCTTTTATAAAAAGTACCTTTTATAAAAAGTACCTTTTATAAAAAGTACCTTTTATAAAAAGTACCTTTTAAAAAAAGTACCTTTTATAAAAAGTACCTTTTATAAAAAGTACCTTTTATAAAAAGTACCTTTTATAAAAAGTACCTTTTATCAAAAGTACCTTTTATAAAACGTACCTTTTATAAAAAGTACCTTTTATAAAAAGTACCTTTTATAAAAAGTACCTTTTATAAAAGGTACTTTTTATAAAAGGTACTTTTTATAAAAGGTACTTTTTTTAAAAGGTACTTTTTATAAAAGGTACTTTTTATAAAAGGTACTTATTATAAAAGGTACTTTCTATAAAAGATACTTTTTATTAAAGGTACTTTTTATAAAAAGTACTTTTTATAAAAGGTACTTTGTAAAAGGCACTTTTTATAAAAGGTACTTTTTATAAAAGGTACTTTTTATAAAAGGTACTTTTTATAAAAGGTACTTTTTATAAAAGGTACTTTTTATAAAAGGTACTTTTTATAAAAGGTACTTTTTATAAAAGGTACTTTTTATAAAAGGTACTTTTTATAAAGGAACCTTTTATAAAAGGTACTTTTTATAAAAGGTACTTTTTTAAAAGGTACCTTTTATAAAAGGTACTTTTTATAAAAGGTACTTTTTATAAAAGGTACTTTTTATAAAAGGTACTTTTCATAAAAGGTACTTTTTATAAAAGGTACTTTTTATAAAAGGTACTTTTATAAAAGGTACCTTTTATAAAAGGTACTTTTTATAAAAGGTACCTTTTATAAAAGGTACTTTTTATAAAAAGTACCTTTTATAACAAGTACCGAAAGTACACTTTTGGGTACTTTTTTTATTTCCTGAAATAATAATCATAGAAACTCTTTATATTTCCAGAAAAATGGTCCTAGAATCTTAAAATTTGTAATGTAGGAAAATTCGGTCAAAAAAACATTACGTTTTGGGGTAAAATGTCTAAAAAAGTGTATTTTCGGTACTTTTGATATTTTGGACGTAATGGTTCTAGAAACTTAAAATTAGGAATGTGAAATTCTTTTTGTAATTTGAATATTTGCTGAAACAATGATCCTAGGGAATTTAAATATGTACACAGAGAAAAATAAATTTCCAACTGAATTTTTTAGTTGCATCAACTCAAAATTCGGTTGGTGCTACTGCATTTCGCTATGGCAAACGAATTTTTCAGTTGTTTCTATCAAAAGTCAGTTGTATCAACAAAATTTAGTTGAAGCTACCGATATTCAGTTGTTACAACCTTAATACAAATTCATCAACTGAATTTTTGTTGTAACAACTGAATTTCAGTTGGAAATTAGCAAATTTGTTTTCTGTGTGTAGGATTATTCGGTGAAGAGAAAAAAAATCTGGGAGAGGTACTCTTTGAAAATTCAGTTTCAAACGGGGGTACTTTAGGTACTTAGGTAGTTAGAAGGACATTTTTTAAAATTTTTAATTTTATCGTAAAATTGGGAACCTGGTAAAAGTGGTGTAAAATGGTACTTTTCATATCAATAAGATAAAGACAATATATATTTTTATTTCTTTAACGCATATTATACAAAGAGGAGTGAAACTTATATGAAACGAAAGGAGATAAAATTGGAAATGAAATGGAGTAGAACGGGGAACGAAATGGAATAGAGTAGGGAAAAATATGGAATTATACTTTTTACTTAAATTTTTTGTATTTAACTTTTTTTACTCCATATTTTTTCTCTGTATAAGTTTTTTCCTCGAACTTATTTTTATTCCAATTTCTTTTTCACTGAAATATTTATTCACTCAAAATCCAAAAACCCGATATAAGGGCTCAAAAATTGTCAATATCTTTATTTACCGGAACGAACATGATAACGTGCCAGCGAAGTTATTCAAATTTTATTGTTTAAATTATTTATTGAAATATTATTTTATGGAAGACTTAAACGTCCACAAGTAAACATAACAAAGACTACGTAGGGCAATTTTTTGAAATCGATAGAATAATCCCGATCCTTCTATTATTCGGTATTAAATTCCACCGGTAACGAAGTACCGGGATTGTAAGCTAGTATATCTATAGTTTTTAATGGTCAAAATTAATTAAAAATTTTAATTTTTAAATTTTTTTGAGAAAATTGCCATTTTGAAAAAACACCATCTTAGAATAAACGGCTGAAAATTAGTGTACTTTTCAAATTTCTGGATACGTCTCTGACTAGAGTGGAGTCACAGCTGATAAGCATATATATTTGATTTTTTATTATAGTGTGTAGGGTGTTTTTGGTTCGTCACGGCTGATAAGCATTTATATTTTATTTTTCCATAAACTTAGAATTTTTGCTTCCCGTATTTTTTTTTTTTTTTTTCAAAAATATTTTGTTTATTTTCCTATTGACTCTTGTGTCTTTGATAATTTTTTTATTTAACCAGCAATCAAAAGAATTAAGTTTATTATTGTATATTTTATAAAAATATAAATTAAAATTAAAAGAACATGAATATGATGAACATAAACAAAAAAAAAATATATAATAATAAAAAAAGATTAATTACCTTATGAATGAGTCAAGTGAAATTTTTTTTTAATGGATTTTAATGGATTTTATTAGATTTTTTTTTTGTTATTACTTTAAAAAAAATATATATTTCCCCAATAAACCAAATAAAGATAAGTGCAAATAGTACGATACCGATTACGGTATTAAAATTATGATACCATTTTCGAATCTTAGGCCATTTTTCTATCGTCAGTCCTGGAAATTTCGATAACGAAAACGATAACACATGTTCCTATCAAAAAGATATCGTTATTACCTGGAATAATGATAGTTTTTCGATATATTCTGGAAAATGGCGATAGTTCTATCGTTACCCAGTCAGAAAAATACAATCGCAAAAGCGCTGTGAAAGCGTTGTGGACGGTTCTACAAGCGTTCCATTTACCATCTTCAAAGCGCTTTCAGATGATCCGAATGATAACATCGATCTACGCTAGGTTTAAAGCGTTTTAAAAGCGTTTTAAAAAAGTGCTTTCAGAACGTTTTATTTAAAGTCATGAAAGCGCTTTAAAAACCAAAAGTAAAGCACGTATAAAGAGCTTAAATACAAAAATTAAAGATATTTTCCAGCGATTGAAATAAGAAAAAACATTACTTTAAAGGACTTCATATAAAGCAGATATTTTTTTTTTATTCGTTAATTGTAGATATTTTTTTTTATAAAAGTATTTTAGAAAATAAAAATTAAATTCAATAGTGGTATTCAGAGTCTTGCTTACCAGCCCTGGCACTGGTGGTAAAAGAGCACTTTTCAAAATTACTTTTCAAAATACATGTATTTTTTGAAAGAAGTACTCTTTTGCTACATTGCCAGGGGTGGCAACAAGACTCTGAATACCTCTTATGTAATAAAAAAAGTAAACTTAGTAAAGGTAAACTTCATAAAAAAAGTAAACTAATTTATTTATAGGGACTTTCTTCCTCCCATTCTGTCCTTAACTGCAGCCAGCCAGCGGCTAATTTTTGTAAAAATGGTTTGTTCTGTTTCGCTTTCAAATTGCAAAACCAGATGGTCTGTAAACAAAGTAGAAAAAAGTACAAATCGATCTAAACAAACATGTGATAATAGTGGTTTTCACGTCATTTGCACCCGATTTCCATATTATGCAGATAAAATAAATTATTTTGTTACTTGTTGTGAGCGTCCCAGTTTTATTCAGTTGGAAACTGATATAAATTTTATTTTTTCACACGCACACATCCAAAAAAGAGTTAAGAAGAAGACAAAACCATTTTCTTAACATCGTTTACTATCATTTTATTTATTTTTTTACTTAATAAAAACATTTTTCTTATTTTGTTTAAATTAAAAACGTTTGCAAAAACTGCTTTAAAACCATTTAATTTTGAAACGAACATGTATTTTGTTAATAAAGTGCTTTCAAAACGCTTTTCGAAAACGCTCTCAAGGCGTTCGAATAAAGCGTTTTGAGAATGCTTTTTTTTTGTTACAGTGCTTTCAGAACGCTTTTCGAGAACGCTCGCAAAGCGTTCGAAAAAAACGTTTTGAGAACGTTCTTTTTTTGTTACAGTGCTTTCAGAACGCTTTTTTTTTATAACCGTCGTCAATTTCTGCTTGGGTATAGCTGGAATTATCGATATCGAAACGATATCATATTTTTATGGAAAAACGATATCATAAGGAAACACACAAAAGAAAACACTATAGTTTTCGTAAATATATGATTATATTGCCTCGATATCATAACGGTATCGTTTGGTTTATTGGGTCTAAAAAATGAGTCTGTTTGTTGGCTAAAAGCAAAAAAATTAACTATACAGCCAAACTGTTAACATTATAACCTGGTTTACATCTTTTAGAGGTATTTTTTTTTATTTTTGTTAATAATTTGTTTTTTACTTGATTTATTCTATAGATTTTTGTTGGCTTAACATAAAGAACAAAAATGACCCAATTCTAATAAATTTTTGAAAACGGCCAAAGAAAAATATATAAATTACACCAGAAAAACAAGAAAGAAATCAAAAAAAAAATAAGTTCCCAATTTAGCAGGTGGTAATGATGGTCAGTTTATTTTTATATTTCAATCATTTATTTTATTTTACATTTTTTTTTTATTTTTTGTGCAAAATAATAAAGACACTCACTCAAAATTAAGGTAATTTTATAAAATTTTATTTGTGTATTTTTTTTATTTTTATTTTTAGTTTGAAATGTTGCTTTTTGTCTGACGACTTAGCATCATTAAATAAATTACTGTAATTTATTTTGATTTTAAAAAAATTATTAATACTTTGTTTTTTGCTGGTTCTTTATTATTTTTTGTTGATTTTAATTTTTTTATTTTTTGCGGTAAAGCTTAATTTGAACGATTTTTAAGTCTTTAAATACTTCCTGTTCTTGTACAGTGTCGTTTAAAATATAGCACAGATTGTACTTACAAGGGAAGTCAACCAGCTGTTATACACCGATTTAACTAAAACTCAAAATATATATAAAAGAGACGATTTTAAAGTTAAGGCGTCTCAGGTTATGGGCCACATAAGTGATACAATTATCGTTTCCACCTTATTTAATATTATAGTCTTCGGAAAAATTCCCATAACTCTCGAACTAATAGGAATATTGTCTAAAGCAAAAATACTTGTCGATATAAATTTCATAAAAATTTTTTTTATATTCATATCAATTTCGTAGGTATTCATATTAACCCCCTTGAAATTAATACATTTTAGCAAAAACTTAAATACCGGAATGGCCGATAAACCAAGACACCCCTACCTCAAAATCGTCTCTCTTATATATGTATATTTTAAGTTTCAGGCTAATCGGTGTATAACAGTTTAGGTACTTTCCTTGTTAGCCGAATTCATATAAAACGTATCGCCAACTTTTTCTATTTTTTCTCTGGCACCTCTACACGCAGAGAAGAAATATTATTGTGACAACCATAATAGAGAGGCAACATAGTATGATTGATAACTTTATCATAATATGATTGTAGCGATCATATTATGATCTTCGTTGATCAGAGTATGATAAAAAATTTTAATTTTTTAATTGATCATAGTATGATTGTCACAATTATATACATTGGCTGCCAATAGTCTACGTACGGCTACACAGTCGATGTAATTCGTTAAGGACAAAGTTGACAATATTATACCTAATTATTACCAAACAGGTATTTTTGTAAAAAGTGCTGTGTTTATTAAGCTTTACTTTAAGCTTTTTTAATTGTCGATGATCATAGTATGATTGTCACAATTATACAGGGTGATTCAGTCACGACCCGCCGAATTTTAACAGCGTATTCCTTGGCTCATTTCATGAAAATATGTCCATTACGACCATCCCCCGAAAATGCATGTGTGCGAAATGGCAGCGGTTTGAAAATTTTCGGATTAGTGGTTAGAGGGTGGTAGGGTAAAATTGATAACTTCTGAATCTGTGGTCCAATTTTTTTGTTTTTGGGCTTGTTGGAAAGTTCATTAGGAGACCTGTCAGACTCAATAACAAAAAAATTAAAATAAAGAGAAATCGTCGAGATGCAGAGCTTTTAAAAACAAAATTTGAAAAAAAAAGACATATAAATTTACACATAACCTCAATTTATTCAGCCAGATGGCAGGTAACTTATATTTTTTTCTCTTTTAAAAGATAGCCCTACGTCTTACCTTTCCAAAATGCTCTAAAAGAAGACCAGAGGTCTTTCTGTTCTAAAGTTATGACCATTTGACTGAAATGCAAACAATTTTTTTTTTGGGTTTGGAGGCGAAATAACAGCACACATTTATTTGTGTTTGTGAATAAACAAGTTTAAGATTTTATTTTATTAAAATTTTTGGAAGGTAAATGGTCATAACTTTGGAACGGTAAGACCTCTGGGCTTCTTTTAGGGCAATTTGGAAAGGTAAGACGTAGGGCTATCTTTTAAGAGAGAAAAAAAATATAAGTTACCTGCCATCTGGCTGAATAAATTGAGGTTATGTGCAAATTTGTATGTCTTTTTTTTCAAATTTTATTTTTAGCTCTGTATCTCAAAGATTTCTCTTTATTTTAATTTTTTTGTTATTGAGTCTCAAAGGTCTCCTAATGAACTTTCCAACAAGCCCAAAAACAAAAAAATTGGACCACAGATTTAGAGGTTATCAATTTTACCCTACCGCCCTCTAACCACTAATCCGAAAATTTTCAAACCGCTGCCATTTCGCACACATGCATTTTCGGGGGATGATCGTAATGGATATATTTTCATGAAATGAGCCAAGGAATACGCTGGTAAAATTCGGCGGGTCGTGACTGAATCACCCTGTATACAGTGGCCACCTACGTACGACTACATAGTATATGTAAGTCGTTAACGACAAAGTTAACTATAATAGACAAAACTATTATTAAACACGTATTTTTGTAAAAAGTGCTGTATTGGTAATTCTTTCAGCTTTAATTTAAGCTTAATGGTGTCCAGATTTAGTAAATATTAAATATGCTACGAGGGTCAAAATGGAAATTTAAATTATTGACCAATAACCAGTTCGCTACCACTTTTTTCTATGATCCCCAATATTTGTTATTTTTGATCTAGCACCTCTAGTTATCTAATAAATTGCAATTATTTTTTTTTTTTAATTATTTAAAAATTGTTTTTTTGACATTTGTCCACTATTTTTGCTCTAGCAACTATAGTAAACGAATAAATAGCAATACATATTTTTTTAAAGAATTTTTGGACATTTTTAGCAATTCCAAAAATGGACTTTTGAGTGTAAAATTTTTTTCAGTGTAAAATTTTTTCTGAGTGTAATTTTTTTTAGTTTAAAAATAATTTTGAGTGACAAAAATACTTTGTAAAAAATTTTTCTGACTTACCAATGTATTTAAAGTAGTGATAGGCACATAAGCAAATTAGAGCGTGATACATGTAAAAAGTACGGTTTTCTTAATAACTATTGAACCACTAGACCGATTTGGCTGAAATTCAATACCAACCAGACCCGGGGAACGCCAAATATATATGGCAAGCATCAGCAGGCTCAGGATTGTTTTTCAAAAGTTAACGTGTTTTTTAACTAGTGAATTCGCGAAAACCCCTTGCCGATTTTCACTCTTTTGCTTATAACTTTGAACCACTGGACCGATTTCACTGGATTGCAACATGAACCTACCGCGGTAAATTTAAAATATATGTGCCAAGCGGCAGTAGGCTTGGATTAGTCGTTTGAAAGTTAGCGTGTTTTCAACAGACAGACAGACGGACGGACATCACTGGATCGACTTAAAATCGATCGAGGATATCGATCGACCCCTTTATGGGGTCCTAGACCGATATTTCGAGGTGTTACAAATGGAATGACAAACTTATATATACCCTCTATCACTAGAGTGGAAGGTATAAAAACAAGTAAGAGTTTTATATAAGTCTGTGCCGAATCTTTTATACCCTCCAATATGCTAACAAAAAATTTGCAGGAGCTTTTCTTTTGGAGGGAGGGGGTTGCCGAGGGTCATGGGGGATACCTTCGCCCTCGCAATAAATATTTACAAATTTGTTTGTTATGATTTTTGCACTTAGAATACAATAATTAAATAATTATTTAAATTAATTCCATTTATACACGCCCACAGAAGGGGGCGGGATCAAAAAAAATGACACAAAATTGTCCCCTGAATCCAATCGCAGTACTTTGAACTTCTTCTAATATAAAAATGTTTCACTTGCTGAAAAAATACAAAAAAACCTATTAAAATGGCTTTTATTCACAGGTTGGTTTAGTTCTACAAGGAAAAGCTCTTTTCCCCCTGGTCCGATTTTGCCAATTTACGAACTTAACCTGCTGACGATTATAAGATATATTCCTGCCAAATTTCGGGAGTCTAGCTTTTTTATTTTGGACTGCATCGTGTTATATACAGACGGACGGACATTCATATAATGCCTTAGAATCGATAATGGATGAATAATTTATATCGTCCATTCCACCAGACATTTGGTGATTTTAGGCATTTTTTGACCGAGGGTCTTCCGATTTTTTTTATATTTTTCATACAGATACTCTATGGAGCCAATTTAAAATTTCATCCATCAGATCAAAAATATTCGAAAAACTCGTGATTTTATTCACGATTTTCGATTTTAAAAAAGTCAAAACAATGCAAAATCTGTGTAACTTTGAGCAGCTGTATTTTCTAACCTACTTATTGCATTTTAACAATCTATAGCACATACTAATGGTATCTAAGTCTATTTTAATATCTTATAAACTGAAAAAATATCAGTGGTTCAAAAGTGCATTTTATATGCAAATGCAGTTTTGAAGTGCATTTTGCGAAACTTTTACCCCTTTTAATTTTTTTTTTAATTAGCATATTTGGAAAATTTTGAATTTTTGCTACAAAAAAAATGTTTTCATTACAATGGACCGAGAATGTATGATATTTTTAACATATTTTTTAAAAAAAAATAGTTCCTTACGTTTCCCTTATAAAAAATTTTATTTTTTAAATTATACCAAAATCATGGAAAAGACATGTTTTTAAACCGTTATATTTTCAAAAGTACTAATCGTATCTCATTGTTTTTATGCACATTAGAAAGGTATTTTTGTCTATTGTTTGCATTTAATGACCATAAAAATTTTGGTGTTTCAAAAATGCATTTTAAATGCAAATGCAGTTTTGAAGTGTATTTTTCAAAACTTTTACCGCTTTGATTTTTTTTTTTAATTATTATATTCGAAACGTTTACAATTTTAACTACAAAATAATGTCCTCCTAAAAATGGACCCACTGTGTGTGCTATTCAATATACCTTCACTTAAAAAAAAAAAAAACTTCTAAAATTACAAGAAAAACTTTTAACTTTTTTCTGTTTGCAACCTCCTATTTGACAAAAATTCCTAGTAATTTTTCAAGCTTTTTACCAATAATTTTGTATTTTACAAGGTTTTTACCAATAAAATTGTAAATTTACAAATTTTTCGACACGATAAAATTTACAAGGAGGTTTCGTAATTTTACTATATTTTTTGCTACCTCCTATTTTACGAGAATTCCTAGAAATTTTACAAGATTTTTACCAATAAAATTGTAAATTTAGAGTTTTTTTGGCGCAATTGAAATTACAAGGAATTCTTGTGAATTTACTAGATTTTTTTGTAAAATTATCTTAGAAAAAAAATATTGTAAAATTACAAAAAAAAAATGTAAATTTCGATTTGGAAAACTGTCAAATATTGGTAAAATGGTATTCCGAGACTTTTCCTAGTTACTTGACAAAGTTTCTTTTTTTGCGTGTTCAAGTTGTGATTTGAAAGTTAGCGTGTTTTCAACGGATAAACGGAAGGGCATCGTCTTAAAATCAGTCGAGAATAAAAAAAATAAAATGGAGCTATTTTTGAGCACGCAGCTGTATGTACTGAAATTGTTTGTTATAAGAAGACTATTCGACAACATTTTAAGATAACAATTTAAAATTTACAATTAATGATTTCTTTAGCAGAATGTCAACAAAATGATAAGTTAAAGTAACCCTTTAAATCATACACTCAAAAAAAAAAGTTTGTAAAATGACATAAAATCCCCGTGATTTTACGGGGCAGGTTTTGTAAAATATGTACTAGCAAGAATCCCCGTAATGTTACGGGGATAATTTGTAAATTGATTTAACAAAAAAATTACGGGGAGAAAGTGTAAATTTACAATTTTTTTTTGTAAAATATTATTGTAGACTTACAAAAAAAGTTGTAAATTTACGAAATAAAGTAGAAAATCAAAAAATAAAATTGTAGATTTACAAATTGTTTGGTTTAACTACAGTTTTTTATGGCAAAAAACTTGTATATTTACAGTAAAAAGTGGTAAATTTACAATTTTTATTGTAAATATACCATTTTTTCTTATTTTTTTGCCGTAAAAACAGTAGTTTAACCAAATAATTTGTAAATTTAAAATATTGTTTTTGTATTTTCTACTTCATTTTTGTAAAATTACAACTTTTTCTGTAAGTATACAATTTTGTTTTCTAAACTTTCATATTTGTTTTGTAAATTTACAAAAAATTTGGTATATTTACATATTGGTTTTGTAAATTTAAATGTTTTTTCCATTGGTGCATCTTATTTTTCCTTCTTCGGCAGCTGGAGTAGCACTTTAACAACCTGAAATGATTTTTTTTTTCACTTGAACACTTTTAACAAACTTTTTAGAGTATAACACTGCACTTTTTTATTTTTTTTCAGAATTTCGTTTTTCTTAAGTAGAACATATGAGAAAAACTAGTCAAAAAAATTACCTTTTTTTCGAATTTTTAATTATTTTAGCAAGTATTTTTAAAAAATTATAAAAAAAAACTTTGGATATTGTAGATTGGACGTTTAAGTACCTGATAAAATAAGAAAAAAATTAATTTTTCATAATTGACAGCTTTTGATTGACATTTTAGTGCCAGATTTAAAAAAAGTACCAAAAAAAATATGGTAAAATTACCAAAAAATGGTAAAAATACAAACAAAAAAACTAGAACAATAATATAGTAAAAACATATAAAAATTGTGGTATTTTACTTAAAGCAAGTTACCAAAAAATTGTCTTGATATTCAATTTTTTTGATAAAGCTTACAACTAATTGAAAAATGTTTGTATCCGGAACTTAAAAAATTTTCAAAAATTTTTTATGAAATTTTTTATTTATAAAAAATAATTTTTAACAAAATATGGACTTAGAAAATTTTTGCGTCTCCTATTGTTGCATAATTATTTTTCAATACAAATTTTGTTTAATTACATTTTTTTGTGTCAAAATACTGAAAACCTTGTAAACTAAAAAATCTTGAAAAAAAAAATGATGGTAATAAAACATTTTTTGGTAGAAAGACTAAATACTATCAAATAAAATGTTGTTGTACAATTACAATTTTCTTGTGTAAAACAACTAAACACCTTGTAATTTTTTTTTAATTTGTAAAATAATTATTTTTTTTTGTTAATTTACCTAAAAAAATTGTTAAATAAATTTACCAACATATTATAGTAAAATTACAAAGCGCACGGTAGTTTTTGTTTTATTAAAAATACAAGAATTTTTGTAAATAGACAAAAATATTAGTAAAATAGAATTACAAGACCTTTTGCTTGTAATTTTACAAACTTTTTTTTTTGAGTGTATGGTGGTTAAAATGAATCACTAACTTTTAAAAAAAGTCTGACAGAATTTTATGAAATTTATCACTTAATTTTGTTTTACAATAATGATTCTGAACTACTGTTCGAAAAAAAATTCGTATTGGGTTAATTACCACACTCAAAATAATAACTCTGTAAAATACTCTGTAAAATGACTGTAATCTCAATTCAACAGATATTTGACAGAGTTTTCTGTCAAAATACAAATTTAAAGAAAATACTTTGTATTTTGTTGTGACAAAAATAAAACAAAGTTTCCTCTGTTATATTACTTTTTACTTTGTAATCTTAATTTTACAGATAATTAACAGAGTTTTCTGCTAAAATACAGATTTAAGGAAAATACTTTGTATTTTTTTATAACCAAAAAAGTTTTCTGTTTTGATTAGTTTTTGTTTTTGTTACCAAACTTAAAAATTTTATCTGTATATTTTTTTTGTTTTTTAGAAAAAGTTGAAAAAGTAGCAAAAAAAGTTATCAAATTTTTTTTTCAGAAATCTTATAAAAATTTTATAAAATAACATGCATTTAACTAAACTCTGTAAATTTACAGAGTTTTTTCTGTATTTTTTTTTTTTTTGCATTAAATGTATTTTACAAATATATATAAATTTACATAGTTTTCTTTGCTAAATGGTGGTTTATTTAGCCAATATTTTACTAAAAACTCTGTATATTAACATTTTTTTTTTTGTCTAAATCATTTTACAGAGTTTTATAGTAAAATTTCAGAGTTTTCTCTGTAAAAAAGCTTTCATATTTAACCAATATTTTACTATAAACTCTGTAAATTAATAGTTTTTTTCTGTCAAAATCATTTTACAGAGTATTTTAGTAAAATTACCAAGAAATGTTGTTAGCTGGAAAAGTATGGTGTACTCTGTTAAATTAGCAGAATTTTTCTGTAATTTAACAGAGTTATTATTTTGAGTGCAGTTAAACAGAGTAGTTTTTCTTCGTTATAGATTTATCTAAGTGTTTGACTTGGATAGTAATAAAAATCCACAGTGCTGCTAATTAATAGTATGATGATCTCTCTCTCTCTGCTTTTAAGGTTCAGAAATTTGATAAATTTACGATTTTCTTATTTATGTCGAATTTAAGGCGAAACCCTGTTTTATTTCCAAGAAAGTTAAATTCTAAATTACACCTTTTAAAACTAAAAGCAGTAATTTACAGTTAAATCATTTTATTTAATTTCAATTCCCTAACGGTAATTACTTTGTCTACCATATTTGTAGGCAATCAAATAGTTAAAGCTTTTTATTTCATTTATATTTAATGTTACTAAATGAAATTACACTATTAATAAGTTAATTAAATAAAAAATATCATGACGAAAACGTGACAAATTTAAATTAATAGATAAAATTACTTAACAAAAAACCAAACATTAAGTGACTCACAACAAAAAAAATAATAAAGAAAAACGAATATTCAAAACTGCAAGCTATTTCGAGAAAAATTTTCTAAAAGCTCTATAATATGAAGCATTCCACAAAAAAAATGATTTTTTACAAAAAAAAATTTAAATTACTATTGGACCATATAGTTGATATTTAGTTACCCATTACACTGCTCTAGTCGCAAAAATTAACAAGCTGGACACCTTGTTGGTAAAGCTACAGTTACTCATCTAATAATGGAACAGCATATATTTGATAGCAGTTTTTTTAAGGAAAAATTATAAATACTTAACCATATTATTATCAATCGACTATTTTTGTAGAAAATGCTGTATAGAGAATTTTCCAAGCTTTAATTTAAGCTTAATAGCATCCAGATTGAGCAAATATTAAATGAGATACGAGGGTCGCGCTGGAAAATGAAATTATTTATAGACATTTCTTATAAAATTTTTTAAAAATATTTCTAATTGTAAGTCGATTTTTTCCAAGTTCAAACACTAAAAATTTTAAAATTTTCCAGTTATTTTTATTCAGTTATCACCTAGTTTTTCAAATAACCCAAACAAAAAATAAAATTTTTTTAAATACAGTTGAAGAAATCCGCATTTTTTGACCTCCAACTCTTTTGACCACCAACTTTTTGAAAAGAAAGAAAAATTTCAATTATTCAAATATCTCATTACAATACACTTAGGTGTACTAAAATTTATAAACAATAAAATATTTTCCTTGTTTACCAAAATTGGTGGTCAAAATCGTTGGAGGTCAAAAAATGCGAATTTCTTCTACTGTATTTAAAACATTTCATTTTTTGTTTGGGTTCTTAGAAAAACTAGTTGATAACTGAATAAAAATTATTACGATTTTTTAAATTTTTTAACTTGGAAAAAATCTACTTAGAAATATTTTTAAAAAATTTTATAAGAAATGTCTATAAATAATTTCATTTTCCAGCGCGACCCTCGTATCTCATTTAATATTTGCTCAATCTGGACGCTATAAAGCTTAAATTAAAGCTTGAAAAATTTCTTATATAGCATTTTTTCAAAAATAGTCGATTAATAACACCGTCCGACAAAAATAAAGTCGTCAAACACGAACTGGAAAATATACATTTGAAACTAGAGACTGAATGTAGTAAAACTTAATTTCCAGTTTTTCTTTTAGTGATCCTGTTTCCTTTTAAAAGAACTTCAAAGTTTTAGAGAATTTTATAAAATATTTTTTTTAATATTTGTACTTGTCGTAGGATGCCACTATTGACATGAAATGAAAAAGGAGGACCTTCCCTAATTTTTCTATTTTATTATATATCAGAAAAAAGAAGCTATGTCCTTTCAAAAATGTATCCTTAAATATCATTCAAAACTTTCAACAACATATTTTGGTAAAGTTTTCAAATGACTTTCTTCACATCCTTTTATCCTGATATGTATGCAAAATAAAAAAAAATGGAAAAATTAGGGATGATCCACCTCTTTCATTTGCCTTCACCAGTGTCATCCTAGGGCAATTACAAATATTTCAAAAATATTTTAAAAAATTTATCCCTTAAAACTTTGAAGTCCTTTTAAAAGGAAACAGGATCACGAAATGAAAAACTGTAAATGCAGTTTTACTTTATTTCATCTCTACTTTCAGACGTTTATCATCAGGTTTATTATGATTAATATTGGCTGTCGTACACCGTAATAATCAGGTCCTGTATTGATCAATTTTCCTTTAAAAAACTGGTATCAAGTATATGATGTTCCATTATTAGTTTGAGGCACTGTAATTCGTGTATGCTGAATTCAATGAAGCCGTTTTTCGAAGTTTGCGATCGTATTCGCGATATTAAAATTGTAAAGCTATAGTTCTACAAAAATAAATTTTTTAGTCTCTTGTGATAGTTTTTAAATACAATTTTAGAAAATGCATTGTTTTTTTTTCGCAAAAAGAAATTCCGCGAAAAAAAAATCCGCGAAATTTTGTTTTTTTTCGAGAAATTTTGTGTCTTTATTTAATTGTATTTTACACATTTTCATAAATTAATATTAAAATAAAAAAAAATTAGAAAAAAAATCGCGAAAAAGAAAACATTTTTTTACAATAAAAAAGATTTTTCGCTAACAAAAAATATATTTCGCAAACAAAAAATATTTTTCTCGAAAAAATTATCGTTATTATGGATTGTAGTGTTAATTTCCCGGAGATGAATGGTTTTAAACTTGAAAATTATCGCAAAAGTATAAAAAAAAAATCATGTTTATTGCATCAAAAAGAAAATAAAATCTTGTCTTTAAGGTCAAAAAATTAAGATTTTTTAAATGTACTTAAGACATTATAATTTTTGCTGGGGTTGTTAGAAGGATAACTGAATTAAAACTATTGGACAATTTTTTTAATTTTTAAATGTTTGAGTTTATAAAAAATCGACATTAAAAATTTTTAAAAAACTTTCTAAAAATAGTCATTCAACAATTTCAATTTCCATTTCGACCCTCGTAGCATATTTAATATTTACCCAATCTGGGCGACATTAAGCTTAAATTAAAGCTTGATAAGTTACCTACGCAGCACTTTTTACAAAAATACTTGTTTGATTACACAGGTTGACAAAATTCAATTTGCCTGACCTATGACAACTGATTTATATGGATTTTAGTTTGCTGATTCCGAATCTGTTTTCCAATTTTTTTCCATCAGCTTGCGTTCGCGAGCAAATCGCTGTTAAAGAGTCGAAAAAGTGCGTTTTTTACCAAATTTGCTTGGCTATAATTTCCAAAAAAAAATTTTGTGCCTCAGATTTAAACACGAACTTAACTATATTGGACGCCAGGATTCCAAAACTGGTATTAGGTTTTCTCTGACAGCTTTAGTTTTCGAGTTTTTAAAAAGAGCATAAATATTCAGACAACATTAAAGAGGTCAAAAATTTAAAAATTGTATTTTAGCGATATCTCAAAAACTAAAGATGACTCGACAAAAGTAAGAACATTTTTGGAATCAGCATATCCAACATACCTAAAATCGTCATTCACTTTTTGGATGTAAGACAAGTGTTGGTAAATGTAGACTTACAAACATGCCAAAAACAGCCTATTTTCAAAGTTTCCTTAAGCTATATCTCGAAAACTAGAGCTGACCCAAAAAAACGGGAGCCAGATTTGAAATCAGCTTACCCCTAATACCTAAAATTATCTATCAGAACCCGGGCAAAAAAAAAGTGTTGTCCTGTGTTATAATTAGGACTATTATTTTTTACTTTGTTGTTAACGAACTACATCTACTATGTAGTCGTACGTAGACATTTGTCGGCCACTGTATGTATACAAAACGTTTAGAAATTTAAAAAAAATAGATTTATTTAAATTTTCTGTTTTTTTAAGAACATTTTTAATTTTTCTTAAACTTTTTAAAAAAATCTCAAAAATCTTTTGGGCCATAAGAATTTGAATACCGCTTAAAGAGTTGCAAAGATTCCTTAAAGCTTTTTCATTAATCACTCAAATTTATGTGAATTATTTAATTAACATGCAATAACTCATATATTAAATTAAATTACAAATCCATGATAAGATTACTTTTTTTAAATTCAACAGGTGTTGATTTTACTTTATATCTTAATAGCTTTTCTTGTCCCCAAAAGCTTTAATCATAGTCAAATATATAAAGCTTTTATTTTTTTGTTGTATGTATTGCTAGTTAGTTATTTTGCAGGACTATGCCTGTAGCAATTGTTTGTAGAAAAAATTTTCTCTATGCTGACTATAAATGGTGGTTGGTAATTTTCTTTTTGGGAAATACATTCATAAATTTTTCTCTACTTATTTCTATAATTTATAAAACTTTTTTTTTAAGGATACTCATTAGCGACATCTAAGAACAAATCAAGGAACTAATAATAATGGAAATGAGCTTTTTTTAAATAAACAGTTTGATTTGAATGTAATTAAGAAATTCATTTTAAAAGTTTAAAGTAAGAAAAAAACTTTAAAAATAATGTGGGAAATTTAAAAATAAATAAAAATTAAAATCATTAAACTTTGTTTATTTTTTATTATATTTTTCTATGAAATTGAAATTCAATATGGTTATTAATGAAAAATTTCACACACATTTAAAAGGCCATTAAAATTGAACATTTTGCAAAACAAATAGTTCATGGTTATTAATAATAGTTTGTATTATGTATTAATTATAGAAAAAATAAAATACAAATAAACAAAAGATTATTTATATATTTAACAGCCTAATTAAATATTTTGTTACAGTTTATAAATATGAGTAAATATTTATGATGTGTATTTATTAGGCTGGCACTGATTTTTTATGGTTTAGCAGTAAATTTGTAGTAAGAATTTGTAGTAAGAATAGTTGCGAATACCCACTTTACACTATTATACTTTTCCATTATACAAGCGTAATTTCACCATGTTAGAAAAATATTTTATAAAATTTTTTTGCCAGAAATTGTTCAGTTATTAGGTACGACCAGGTTTCTATCAAAAAAGAATACAAAAATCTTTTAGAAAGTGGTCAATTTCAATGTGTATAATGGAAAAGTGTGATAGTGTAAAATAGGTAGAAGGTGTCAAATATATAATGGTCAAAATAGAAATTGTAAGCATTTATTTTCTGTCAAAATACGACTGCCCCCATTAAAAATAAAAAATATGTGTAAGTGCCCAGCCAGAAATTAGCAGCGGTACCAAAAATATAGTACTGGCAAAGTAGCTTTTTTTAAAAAAGTAGTACTCTTCCAGTGTTAGAAATGATAACCCTAAATGTGCTTTACCAGTCCTTTTTTAAAAAAAACATAACGGTTTATTATTACATTGTGCAACAAATTTGGGGTCTTCGAGTGTATCTTGAATCGGACCAAAAAAACAAGTAATAAAGTTATAGTCGGTCAAGACCGACCATATGATAGCCTACACCTGTGTTTTTCGGAAAATCGGTCCCAAGTCCAAACATGAAAAGATAGATCCACTTTTCTTAAATCGTTATTTAGTGTAGAAAATACACACAGATCAAATTTTAGTGGAATTGGTTTATTTTTTTGCCAATATTTTTTTTGAGTGTAAAATTTTCTTTTTAGTGTAAAAATATTTCTGAGGGACATTGTTTTTAAAGCTTGTTTTTTAAAACTCGGGTTTTTCAACACGTGAATTTAAGGTGAAACTAATTTGAAATTCACGGTTTTGCTAATAACTTTTGAACTACGGGACCGATTTGGCTGAAATTACAATACGAACCAGGCCAGAGAAATGACAAATATATATGCCAAGCTTCAGCATCCTCAGAATTGCCTTTCGAGAGTTAGTGTGTTTTTTATCTCGTAAATTCACGAAAAACCCTTGACGAAAGTCACTCTTTTGCTCATAACTTTTGAACCACTGCACACAGGGCCAGCACACTCAAAAAAAACCATTAACTTAAACGTTGGAAAAATTTTCTTCAAAATAGTTTATAAATTTTCCCACAATTTAGTTAAATTTAACTAAAATTTTCGAAATTTTCCCAACTTTTAGGAAAAAATTTTAGTTCATGGACTGTTAAATAGGCCATAATTTTCCTTAAATGGAATTCCCTAATACATTGAAAAAATTCTTTCCGCCAAAGAAATTTTCCCTAAATAAATGAAAAAAAATCTTTATTTTTAAGACATATTTCTTAAAACAAAATTTAGTTCAAAAAATTCAGTTTTAGGACGTAATTTCCTACCAATTAGTTTATCATATTTATCTTCTTTAATTTGAGGAAGTTTTTTTCCACAAGTTTAGTAAATTTTTCATAACATGAAATTGTTTAGTTGATTTATTTTTTTTTCATGCTTGCTTGTAGTTCACATTTTGTTTATTATTTGTAGTATATGAAAAAGAGAGTTTGGTCTTGTATAACAAGTAATAAATTTAATATTTACATTTTTTTCTACACATGTATGTGTTAGAAAAAAAAAATATTATTTTAATCACAACAAAGACCTTGGCTTTGGAGTGTTTTCCCATTAGACTTGTGTTTTATCGTTCAATTGAGTGAGCGCTCATTCTCGTTCATTTCATATAAAAGACCTAGTTCGTTCATTTAGTTCAATCGCTCTTTTGGCATTTTCGTTCAACAGTTCGTGAACGCAGGCTTGCCATGTCAGCACTTTGGGTGCTAGATCCAGCACCCACGTTAGTGATCTAGCACCCAAATTTTAGAACTGGGTGCTAGACAATAATCTAGCACCACCATCAGAATTTTTTAATAATCTAGCATCCACTTCAGAATTTTTGAATTTTTCACCACCTTGATTAAATATTTAGCTTTTTCACCACAATATTTTTTTATATACACACAGAAAACCAAATTATGAACCAATAAAATTTTTGTAGACCAGCCAACTAACACTTTTATTATTTGTGATAACTAATAAGCAGGGAAACCAAAAATATGCTCTAAAAAACACGTTTTATGCGCTTAAAAAATGCCCTTTAAAACGGAAAATATGCTCTAAAAACAATAAAAATATGCTCTAAAAAAAAAATATGTCCTTTTTTTTGCGGTGTTTTTTACAATTTGTTAGAGAATAGACTCTCCAAATACCGTTAATTGTTAATATTTTCTACCAAGTTGCTGAATCTAACGAAAACATAGTTTCATATACCGATATGAAGCAAGAACAGGCAAAAGGGGAATCAATCGTCACAATTCCGTAATTGTTGAAAAAAAAAGATCCTTGTTGGAAAAAAAAAAATTTGAAAATAAATGGTGTCATAAAAAAAATGGAAAAGAATGCTCTAAAAATTAAAAAAAAATGCTCTAAAAATTTAAAAAATGCTCTAAAAAGTGTAAAAATGCTCTAAAAATTGAAAATATGCTCTAAAAATATGCTCTTATGCTAAAATATGCTCTTAAACCTGAAATATGCAAAAATATGCTCTTAAGGCTAAAATATCCAAAAATATGTTCTAACAAATCGATGCCAGATTTCTTAAAAACTTCTGAAACGGATAAATATCTTACCCATTTATCAATAAAATGCACAGGAAAAAACATGATACTGCATATTTTTGGTTTCCCTGCTAATAAGTTTATTCCTATCGAATGACTTTCGTTTGAAACAATTGGTATTTACATATATCAAATTTCACTAACAAACAACTGAATTTATCTGTTGAACCAGCAAAAATCTACAAAAAAAAATGTAAGAAAAAATAATCTAACAACGCAAGACAAATGTCTCAAAATCTTAAGATCTGTTTTTTTTTTCGATGAGAAAAATGCTCCAAAAACTGATGCCTTTTTTCTATTGCAAATTCAAAGACACTTTTAATAAAAGTTTGAATATTTTTAGACATTTTTCTTAAGAAAAACTTTCAGATTCTCAAACTTTTTCTATTCAAAAAGATTCTGAGACATTTTTTCCATGAAAAAAAATACATATAAGAATATGGGACCTTTTGTTTCTGAAAAAGTCTCAGATTCTAAGACATTTTTTAGATTCTGAAATATTTTTTTCATAGAAAAAAATTCATGCTCTGAATGTCTCAGAATTTGAGACTTTTCCTATGAGAAATATGTTTTCTGTAAGAAAAATGTATTCTGTAAGAAAAACATCTCAGAATCTGATTCTTTTTCTATAACAAAAATGTCTCACAATCAAAAAAATGACTCACAAGGGAAGTCTCCCTAGTGTCACCCGCGGATCTTTATGGAATTGGTTTTATTTTGTAGATCAGAAAAAATAAAAGGACACGTATTTTTTTTTAGCGGCCCAAATTCATATTTAGGGGTTAAAAAGGAGGGAGGAAGACAATGCCATTTTTCAGTTTTTTTCGTTTTTCTCCTATATTATGCAAGGAAACCTAGTCATGTTACATACCAAATGAAAGGTCTTTAGAAAACCTATCTACGTGTGCTAAAAACGTGTCCAAACATGCACAACTTTTCGTCATATTGAGTAAAATACCAAAATTTTAGGACATTTTTGTTAATATGTCGAAAAATATTAACTTGTTTGGCCCGTTGTTAGCACCACGAGATAGGTATTTTTAATACCTTTAATCTGATACCACACATGCTAATATTAATGTTGTTTAAATAGGCGTAAATCGTAAAAAACTCAAAAAGGTCATACAAATCGACCCCCCCTAAAAATGAGTTTGGGCCGCTAAAAAAAAAATATGTGTCGAATTAATTTTCGTTCTTAACAACATATCCAAATTTCATGAAGATCGGATGGTGACACCAGGGAGACTGCCCTTGTCAGTATCTGAGACTTTTTCTATATAAAAAATGTCTCAGAATCTGACACTTTTTCTATAAGAAAAATGTCTCAGAATCTGACACTTTTTCTATAAGAAAAATGTCTCAGAATCTGACACTTTTTCTCTAAGAAAAATGTCTCAGAATCTGACACTTTTTCTATAAGAAAAATGTCGCAGAATCTGAGACTTTTTCTATAAGAAAAATTTCTCAGAATCTGAGACTTTTTCTATAAGAAAAATGTCTTAGAATCTCAAACTTTTTCTATAAGAAAAATGTCTTAGAATCTGAGACTTTTTCTATAAGAAAAATGTCTTAGAATCTGAGACTTTTTCTACAAGAAACATGTTTCAAAATCTGTGATTTTTTCTATAAGAAAATTTCTGAGAGTCTGAAATTTTTTCTGTAAGAAAAATGTCTCAAAATCTGGGACTTTATCTATAAGAAAAATATCTCAGAATCTGGGACTTTTCTAAAAGAAAAATGTCTCAGAATCTGAGACTTTTATACCTTTTCTATGCGACTTTTTCCAAAGAAAACATGTCACAAAATCTAAGACTTTTTCTATGGAAAGGTGTCTCAAAATCGCAGATTTTTTTTATAGAAAAAACTTCAAAGATTTTGAATTTTTTCTTTAAAAAATTGTTTAAAAATCTAACAAATTTCTCAAAATCGCAGAATATTTTTTAGAGAAAAAACTTCATAGATTTTGAATTCCTTCTTTAAAAAATTGTTTAAAAATCTAAGAAATTTTATAAAAATAGTTTCAGATATTGAGAAATTATTGCTTTTAAAAAACTCAAATTATATAAAAATATTGCTTACCGATATCAAAAAAGATTCAAAAAAAATTTAAATTATCTTTTAAAATTTAATGAATTTTTTGCCCGAAATTGGAAACTTTAAACGATTAACCGGGTACTTATTTCAGGTCGTTTAACAAAAACAGGGTATAGGGGCAATGAAAATCCAAGATTTTCAAAATCAGGGGTACTGTAGTGTAAAAAAAATCTAGCACCCAATTTTATAGCTGTAGAACAATGTAGCATCCATTTCTTTAAGATCTAGCACCTTCTCAGTTTCAACTTATGGCAACACTGCGTGAACGAATCATTTTGATCATGTCTGTTGGTCGTTCATCTAGTTCATTTAGTTCAAATTGGTCAATTTTGGTTTTCGTTCAACAGTTCGTGATCATATCATTTCGATCATGTCTGTTTTTTGGCTTTCGTTCAAAAAATACAAAAATGTTGAATAAAAACATTAATTTAAAAAAAAAATATATAAAAAATTTTGTATTAAAAACATGAGAAAGCGTGCCAAAAGAGGAGAAAAAACTAACGTCTAATGACAAAATTAACAAAAAAATAATTGAACGACCGAACTGGAAGATCAAAATGAAGCAATACCAATTGAGCTGAATGAACGAAAAGACCTAAAAGAGCTGAAATGAACGAACTAGATAAACCGCTCATTTCAGTGAATAGTTCAATTGAACTAGTTCGTTCGTGAACGACACAACTCTATTTCCCATAGTCTGGGAACAAACGTCAAATACAAAGTTTTTGTTGTAATTTAATTTAAATTTAAACTAATGAAATTTATTACTTGATTATAAGAAACAAACGTTTCTTTATATTTAAAATAAAATATGTACCCAATGAGAATTATGTGTGTATTCACATGCTATTCTATAAATAAACCATTAAATAATATAAAATTAAATTATTTTTAGGAAAAATTTCCTTATCAGAAATGTTTTTTTAGCTAAAAAATGGGAAATTTTTTCCCATTTTCTAGTACAAATTTGTCCTCCTTTTAAAGAAAAATAAGGACTAAAAAGTAGGAATACATGGCAATGGAACTAAATCATTATCAATTTTCCTTGGATTTAGTTAATTTTCCCATTTTTTAGTTAGTTTTTTTTCTGAGTGTATTTTTGAAATTCCATCATTCAAAATGTGATAAAGTTGTTATGATTGAAGCACTTTTCGCAGTGTTGATTATTGCGCAATAATGATGCAGTCAAATCATGTGTCTTTGTCCAAAACTCATGCTATGAATTGTGAAATTTGTGAAATTCTGAAAAATATTAAAAAGAAAAGCAAGTGTAAAATTTCATCAAAAAATAATTTTATATTATCAGTTTTAAAAAACTACCGAAACTAATCGTCGCTGCGCCTAAAAATGGAGTCATGTGTAGTTTTTTAATTTTTTTTATTACATCTTTATGATCCCATATTGATCATACGTTTATCTTGATTGGATCAAAAGTTAGTAAAAGGAGCTATGTGTTCGTCATACTAAAAAAAGGTCTGAAAAGGAGTTAAGCTACACATAACTTTTCTTGATAAAAAAAGTAACAGAACCTGACAAAATGGACCACTTTTTAGTGATATGAGGTTCACACATAGCATCTAAGTATTTTGAATGAATTTGTTCAATTTTTTTTTAAATACTTGCATATTTTCATGCTCTTATCTAAATCTTAAATGACAGTTATTCAAGCCTTGTGAAAGCAATTAAATCATTTGACGGCGGAAAATTTTAGTATCTAAAGTACAGAATCTTTCACAGATGTCAATTTATGTCGAAGCTCTTGAATAGTTACAAGAAAAAACAAAAAATATCACCAGTTTTGCGAAAAATCTGTTGTTCGCTGTTTAATGAAGAGCTTTATAATATCAAAATTTCAAAGACCTTTTCTAACTTATGTCGCTTTAAAGCACCAACAAACTTTATTTAGTCTTTGTCCCTCTCGAAAAGAAATTAACAATAAGAATGGTTTCATGAACAAAAGGAGTTATGTGTAAAAAATATTTCCATTTTATTTAAATTTTGTTCCAAAAAGTACTTATAAAAGGAGTTATGTGTATGTTTTTTGAAAATTTGTGCACCACCGGAAAACCGATAAATGTTTCATACTTTTTTTGTAGTATGTGGATAGCATATCGGTACAAGAATTTTTAATAGAACAAACTTTTAAAAAAAATCGCGAAGGGACGAAATTAAATAGTTTTTTTGCTCTCCTGAACACTTGCCCCAAAACACATGACTCCATTTTTAGGCGAAGCGACGATATAAAAATTAGGTAATATTGCTCCGATATCATAACGGCAAAGTTTGATTTATTGGGATATGCATTTTGGGCGGTCATTTTGTATGAGTATCAAGACTATAATTGAAAAACTTGATTATCATATATTCTAAAATTGAAATTAAGTGTCACCCTAATATTCATGTCCATAGTTTAATAGAGCAAACAGAAAACATACGGAAATACTGACCTACACCAAATTATAAAATATTAATGTTTCAATTTTTTTTTTAAATTGTTTCAAGTATATAAATTAATTTTATATGCTGTGAATACATTAAATTTGAAAAAAGTGTGTATAATGGGTGGCATTTTTTTTTAATTAAAATACATAATGCACGCAACATTTTTCCAAAAAAAAATATTTTTTTTTAGATTTCTAAACATATGGTATATTAAAGATGACCGGTAGGAAATTTATAAAAACTAGAACTTAATTACACTGTTCTTAAATTTGACACTTTTTTTAACAAGCTGGGCACCCTACTGGTAAAGTTAATTCGAGTAAGCTGAATTCAATGGTGCTAGCCATTTTTTGAAGTTAGCGTTCGTATTCGCGATATTCGCGATTTTAAATTTTGATGCTGAATTACAATAAAACCAATATTTTTAAACTTATGCGATAATTTTTAAATTGAAAACCATTCAAGTCTGTTAAATTAACACAACAAACTATAATACTGTGCATTTTTTAGCGAAATATATCTTTTGTTTGCGAAAAATCTTGTGTTTTCGTGAAAAAATTGGTTGAATGCAAATATTTTTAGTTTAATTTGAATTTACGACACCCATCTGTTAAAGCTAGTTCGCGTACACTAAATTCCATTGTAATATCAGTTTTTTTGTTCAAAGTTAACGTATTTATAAGCGACTAGCTTACAATCCCGGTACTTCGTTACCGGTTGTATTGAATACCGGATAATAGAAGGATCAGAATTATTCTATCGATTTCAAAAAAATTCCCCTACGTAGTCTTTGTTTTATTTACTTGTGGACGTTTAAGTCTTCCATATAAAAATATTTCAATAAATAATTTAAACAATAAAATTTGAATAACTTTGCTGGTACGTTATCATGTTCGTTCCGGGGGAAAAATATAATGACAATTTTCGAGCCCTTATGTCGGGATTTTGGATTTTGAGTGAATAAATATTTCAGTGAAAAAAGAAATTGGAATAAAAAAAATATGGAGTAAAAAAAGCTAAACACCAAAAATTTGAGTAGAAAATATCATTCCATATTGTTCCCTGCTCTATTTCATATTGTTCCCCGTTCTACGCCATTTCAATTCGAGCCCTTATGTCGGGATTTTGGATTTTGAGTAAATAAATATTTCAGTGAAAAAAGAAATTGGAATAAAAAAAATATGGAGTAAAAAAAGCTAAACACCAAAAATTTGAGTTGAAAATATCATTCCATATTGTTCCCTGCTCTATTTCATATTGTTCCCCGTTCTACACCATTTCAATCCCCATCTTCTAAGGTCATTATTATAGGAACAAAAAAAGTACCAAAAGTACACTTTATTACCCCCATTAGAAACGGAATTTAAAAAAAGTACCTCTTCCAGAATGTTTTTTCTTCACCGAAGGATCCTACAATCCATATATCAATTATATAGGATCATTGTTTCAGCAAATATTAAAAGTACTTTTTATCCCCGTTAAGAAACGGAATTTCCAATAAGAACTTTTCCCAAACTCTTTTTTCACCGAAGGATTTTACATTCCAAATTTTAAGTTTCTGGGACCATTATATCAGGAAATAAATAAGTACACTTTTTTATTCCTTTTAATCCCTTTATTTTCCGAGAGGCGAACCTTACCCAATTTTAAGTTTCTTAAGGTAAGGTAAGGTAAGGTAAGGTAAGGTAAGGTAAGGTAAGGTAAGGTAAGGTAAGGTAAGGTAAGGTAAGGTAAGGTAAGGTAAGGTAAGGTAAGGTAAGGTAAGGTAAGGTAAGGTAAGGTAAGGTAAGGTAAGGTAAGGTAAGGTAAGGTAAGGTAAGGTAAGGTAAGGTAAGGTAAGGTAAGGTAAGGTAAGGTAAGGTAAGGTAAGGTAAGGTAAGGTAAGGTAAGGTAAGGTAAGGTAAGGTAAGGTAAGGTAAGGTAAGGTAAGGTAAGGTAAGGTAAGGTAAGGTAAGGTAAGGTAAGGTAAGGTAAGGTAAGGTAAGGTAAGGTAAGGTAAGGTAAGGTAAGGTAAGGTAAGGTAAGGTAAGGTAAGGTAAGGTAAGGTAAGGTAAGGTAAGGTAAGGTAAGGTAAGGTAAGGTAAGGTAAGGTAAGGTAAGGTAAGGTAAGGTAAGGTAAGGTAAGGTAAGGTAAGGTAAGGTAAGGTAAGGTAAGGTAAGGTAAGGTAAGGTAAGGTAAGGTAAGGTAAGGTAAGGTAAGGTAAGGTAAGGTAAGGTAAGGTAAGGTAAGGTAAGGTAAGGTAAGGTAAGGTAAGGTAAGGTAAGGTAAGGTAAGGTAAGGTAAGGTAAGGTAAGGTAAGGTAAGGTAAGGTAAGGTAAGGTAAGGTAAGGTAAGGTAAGGTAAGGTAAGGTAAGGTAAGGTAAGGTAAGGTAAGGTAAGGTAAGGTAAGGTAAGGTAAGGTAAGGTAAGGTAAGGTAAGGTAAGGTAAGGTAAGGTAAGGTAAGGTAAGGTAAGGTAAGGTAAGGTAAGGTAAGGTAAGGTAAGGTAAGGTAAGGTAAGGTAAGGTAAGGTAAGGTAAGGTAAGGTAAGGTAAGGTAAGGTAAGGTAAGGTAAGGTAAGGTAAGGTAAGGTAAGGTAAGGTAAGGTAAGGTAAGGTAAGGTAAGGTAAGGTAAGGTAAGGTAAGGTAAGGTAAGGTAAGGTAAGGTAAGGTAAGGTAAGGTAAGGTAAGGTAAGGTAAGGTAAGGTAAGGTAAGGTAAGGTAAGGTAAGGTAAGGTAAGGTAAGGTAAGGTAAGGTAAGGTAAGGTAAGGTAAGGTAAGGTAAGGTAAGGTAAGGTAAGGTAAGGTAAGGTAAGGTAAGGTAAGGTAAGGTAAGGTAAGGTAAGGTAAGGTAAGGTAAGGTAAGGTAAGGTAAGGTAAGGTAAGGTAAGGTAAGGTAAGGTAAGGTAAGGTAAGGATCCTACAACCTACAACTTTTTATAAAAGGTACTTTTTATAAAGGTACTTTTTATAAGAGGTACTTTTTATAAAAAGTTCTTTTTATAAGAGGCACTTTTTATAAAAAGTACTTTTTATAAAAGATACTTTTCATAAAAGGTACTTTTTATAATAGGTACTTTTTATAAAATGTACTTTTTATAAAAGGTACCATTATTTCAGTAAATTAAAAAAGTACCAAAAGTACACTTTTTTCCATTTTAACCCCGTAGAGTCAACATTGGCAAAAACCCAGCCTTGGTGAATATTTTTTCCGGGAGGTGAACCTACATTGCAAATTTTAAGTTTCTAGGACCATTATTTAAGAAAATATAAAAGGTACCAAAAGTACAGTTTTTTACCCTTTTAACCCCTTAGAATCAACATTGGCAAAATCCAGCCTTAGTAGATTTATATTCCGGGAGCTGAACCTACATTCAAAATTTCAAGTGTCTAGGACCATTATTTAAGGAAATATAAAAGGTACCAAAGGTAAATTTTTTTACCCTTTTACCCCCTTAGAATCAACATTGGCAAAAATCCAGCCTTAGAATCAACATTGGAAAATCCAGCCTTAGTAGATTTATATTCCGGGAGCTGAACCTACATTCAAAATTTCAAGTGTCTAGGACCATTATTTAAGGAAATATAAAAGGTACCAAAGGTACATTTTTTTACCCTTTTTACCCCCTTAGAATCAACATTGGCAAAAATCCAGCCTTAGTGGATCTATATTCCGGGAGGTGGACCTACAGTCCAAATTTCAAGGCTCTATGACTATTATTTCAGGAGATATAAAAAGTACCAAAAGTACAGTTTTTTACCCTTTTTACCCCCTAAGAATCAACATTGGCAAAAATCCGGCCTTACTGGATCTATATTCCAATAGTATAACATACAGTCCAAATTTCAAGTCTCTGTGACCATTATTTCAGGAGATATAAAAAGTACCAAAAGTACAGTTTTTTACCCTTTTTGTCCCCTTAGAATCAACATTGACAAAAATCCGGCCTTACTGGATCTATATTCCGGGAGGTGAACATACAGTCCAAATTTCAAGGCTCTATGACTATTATTTCAGGAGATATAAAAAGTACCAAAAGTACAGTTTTTTACCCTTTTTACCCCCTTAGAATCAACATTGGCAAAAATCCAGCCTTAGTGGATCTATATTCCGGGAGGTGGACCTACAGTCCAAATTTCAAGTCTCTAGCTTCAGCGGTTTGGGCTGGGCGATGATGAATGAGTATATCAGTCAGTCAGTCAGTCAGTCACATTACTCTTTTATATATATAGATATTCACGATTAATTTTTTTTTTAAGTAAAAAACCTTTTTTTTTTTTGTATTATTTAGACAATTGCTGAATTTTTATCATCTAAACTCTATTGAATATACAAAAAAAATTATTCGCGGAAATATTTATCGAATGAGTAATATTTATGCAATTAATAATACTCATTCGCAACCTTAAATCAAGAAAATACAAGCAAATTACAAAATTGTTATGAAATTTAAAGTTCAAATGCGATTTTCTCGAAAAAACGAAGAACGTGTTTCTGAATTTTTTGTGTGGATGGACAAACATCTGAACTTAAAAAAAAACAAGTAAAAAAGTTAAATTCGGCCTTGCCGAATGTAGTGATACCCTTCACAATTTCAAAAACATTATTGCAAAAAACTTTATTTAAAAGAAAATTACTTTTGAAAAAAAAAATATTTTTGAAAAAAAAATCCGCGATTTTTTTCATTTTTTGTCAAAAAATATGTTCGTACTTGTTTAAATACCATTTGGTGTTCAATTATGTTCACACATGTCAACCAGAACCCAAATTTAAGCATTTTGTATTTTTAGGTTATGTTGAATGTATTAGGTGTGCTTACATTTTCGTTCATAACTTTTGAACCGCTTAACCGATATCGCTCAAATGCAATACCAAACTTCTCGGGAGAACTTCCAATAAATATGTTACGTTTAAGTCATCTCTGAGCAATATTTTGTACGCGACAGCATTTTCCAGAGACAGACAGACGGACATCGCTAGAATGTCTTAAAATCGATCGGGCATCATGAATATATATACTTTTTGGGGTCCCAGATCGATATTTCGATGAGTTACAAACGGAATGACAAACTTATATATACCCTCTATCACTAAGTGGAGGGTATAAAAATTATTCGCGGAAATTTTTTCGCGATTTTTTTTCGCGAAATTTTTTTTCCAAATTTTTTTTTTTATTTTGCTATTAGTTTATGAAAATGAGTAGTATACGATACATTACAGACACAAAATTTTTAAAAAAAAAAAAATTTCGCGGTTTTTGAAAAGCAGATGTATAAAGAACATAATTGCTTTTCAAATTGGAAGAAATCGAAAACTTTTTTTTAAAATCATGAAAACCCCACCGTGTATTGCAGGTGATTTATAAACTCACATTCTGAACAGTGATTCCAAAACTGTTGAAAGTTTTTCTTGATCATCCCTGACTTTGAAGATATCATATAAAAAGCACCGAAAAAGTGATAATTTGTGAGTTTGCGCCAATTCATATTTTTAAAACTTTAGCTGACTCCGTTTCCTATTGGGTACTTTGATAAATGAAGTGCTCAAAAATTTCATAATATTTAGTTGTACTCGTGATATATATTTTGGTTAAATTAATTTAGTTTTTTTGAACGCCCCCAAAAGATTTTTTTTTGTTAAAAAAAACTGATTTAATGGGTCGTGATTTTGTGTGGTTTGTTTATAAGAAAAAACTAAAAAAAGGTGGTACTTGCGGTTTTATAAATTTAAAAACAAACAGTAAGTTTAGTATTTGATTAAGTTGATTTCTTGTTTATGTATATGAATATCTACTGCATGAAGTAAACACAAAATAAAAACTTTGTCAAATTAGTCTCGAATTCCATTTTACCGATATTTGACAGTTTTCCTTGTTTTTAAAAAAAAAAATTGGAACGAAATTTAATTTTTTTTGGTAATTTTACAATTTTTTTTTTTTTGTAATTTTAGCAAATTTTCAAGATAATTTTACAAAAAAATTTTGTAATTCCTTGTAATTTTAATTGCGTCAAAAAAAACTGTAAAATTACAAATTTATTGGTAAAAAACTTGTAAAATTACAAAATTATTGGTAAAAAGCTTATAAAATTACTAGGAATTCTCGTAAAATAGGAGGTAGCAAAAAAATCTAGTAAAGTCACAAAACCTGCTTGTAAATTTTATCGCGTAAAAAGATTTGTAAATTTACAATTTTATTGGTTAAAGCCTTGAAAAATTACAAAATTATTGGTAAAAAAGCTAGTAAAATTACTAGGAATTTTTGTCAAATAGGAGGTAGCGAAAAAAAAGTTTTTCTTGTAATTTTACTTTTTACTCTTTTTTTTTTTGAGTGTAAGTATATCTTCATATTATGAACTTTAAGTGATTTATAATAAAAAATGTTTATTCAAGTCACTTTTATTTTTAGTTTTGGTCTATTGTTGTTATTATTATATTTACATAATCTTTTTTATAGTCATGTTGATCACGCACCAAAAGTCAAATAATGTCAGACAAATGGAGATAGATAAGTACTCGTTGTCGCCCCAACATATGGGATGTGACTTTAATGAAGGTGCAAAAATTACTTTGTGGTAAAGTTTTAAAACTAACTACAACTTTTACTTTTTGTTTTCTTGCAGTCAAAAACTGAAAAAAGTAAAATTTAATTTAGAGTCATTTAAAATCATTATAAATGTTAACAAAAGTTAACTATGTGTGAGGTTATTAAGGTTGGATTTTAAAGAAAATTAGAAATTTAATTAGAGGAAATGTTTAGTTGACAGGAAATTGTGGTAGAGATTTTTCTTTTTACCCTCCAACCACAGTATGGGGGTATATTCACTTTGTCATTCCGTATGTAACGCATCAAAATATTGATCGGGGATTTCACGAAATATATTTGGCATTCCATGTCAAATCGGACACTTTGAAAATTTTTTTTTTTAGATTATCCCAATTTGTTTACAGTTTTTAGTACCCTTCGAAAACTCCTTCGTGGTAAATTTTCAGATTATTTTGATGACCCGTTCAAAAGATAACGAATTTTTAAAAATTGGTAGTTTGTTCCTTTACACAAATTTCTTTTACTCATAACTTCCTCAATAATGGTCCAAATTTCAATTTTTTTTTTTTCTTCAAAAATTTTGTTTTTTTGCGTGCTTTTTAAAAAAAAATCCCAAAAAATTCTTAAAAGCGCTCTAGTATGCGATTTTTAAATTTTTAAATTTAAATCTCATTTTTGAAAATCTTTGTACTCTTCGATTTTTTTTTAATTTTTTTTGGGTAAAACATCTATCGATTCTACAAATTTTTTGCCCAGGAGGATCGTGGGATAACGATTATTACTATTTTTTAAAATTTTTTTAAAAAATTTTTTTGTAATTTTTTCAATCTTAAAATCATTTTTACTGCTCCAATGGTGCGTCATAGAGGGGTCATTTATAGGACCGACCCCCATTATTTTTTACGTCGTAACATTTCTTTGGAACAAACTAATACCCTAAATCCAATTTCTAAGGGGGCTTCCACACAAAACGACATTTTTCAAAATTTGCTCCAACCGCTCTAACTGCCCTAATAATGCCTTTAGAGCAACAAAATGTATGACCGACCCACAATATTTTTTAGGTCCAAACATTTTCTCTGAACACACCTACCCTATATCTCTAATTGTTAAGGCGGTCCCCATACAATTTTTTTTTTATTTTTTGTAAATTAGTTTTATTTAATCAGCTTCTACCGGTCCAATGGTGCGTCCGAGAGGGGTCATTAGTGAGACCGACCCCCATTTATTTTTACCCTACAACATTTTTTTAAAATATACCTACGCCCTATCTCCACTCCCTAAGTAGGCTCCCATACAAACAAATAACAGTTGGAGCAAATTTTATAAAAATGTAAACTTTTTTTCCTCAAAGTTAAAAAAACACTTTAGTTAAATTTAACTTAATTTTAGGAAAATTCATGAACTATTTTCAAAGAAATTTTTTGCAAAATTTTTGCTGTCTATTTTTCAGTGCAAGCTAACAAAGTAAAAAATTATTAAAAAACAAGTAGAAAAGTTAAATTCGACTTTGCCGAATCTATGAATACCCTCCACAATGCATTTTCTTTAAAGGGAAGTACATTTTTTAAATGTGAAAAACTTAACAATTTTGATTAGAAATATTTTATTTTGAGTTAAAAACTCTTTTTTTGTCATTTTTTTTTTTTTTTTTTAAAGAAAAATTACTGTAATTTTTTTTTTGAGTGTAAAATTTTTTTCGAGTGTAATGTTTTTTTTACTGTAAAAATATTTCTGAGTGAATGAACGTAGGTATGTACACAAAATATTGTAATTTTTGTAAAAAAAAAAAACTAAATTTTTTTTTGTGTACATTTTTTTTTGGAGTGTAAAATTTTTTTTTGAGTGCAAAATTTTTTTTGAGTGTAAAATTTTTTTCGAATGTGATTTTTAAGTTACCAATGCTTTTAAAACTAAACAAGTTTAAAAAGCATTGCTTAAAATTTAAACAAGTTTGAAAAGCATTGTTTAGTTACCACCAATGCTTTTAAAACTTGTTAAAACACGTGGCATTTTAGATGAAACTAATTCAGGGTTTTGCTTATAACTTTTGAACCACTGGACCGATTGAGCTGAAATTTAAAACTAAACAGACCCGGGGAACGGCAAAGATGCATGCCAAGCTTCAGTAGTCTCATTATTGTCTTTCGAAAGTTATCGTGTTTTTTATCTCGTAAATTCGCGAAACACCCTTGCCGAAATTTACTCTTTTGCTCATAACTTTTGAACCACTGGACCGATTTGGCTGGATTGCAATACCAACCTGACCAGGTAAATGACATACATATATGCCAAACTTCAGTAGCCTCTGTAAAGCCTTTCAAAAGTTAGCGTGTTTTCTACGGACAGACAGACAGACGGACGGACGGACATCGCTAGATCGACTTAAAATCGATCGAGGATCATAAATATATATACTTTATGGGGTCCTAGACTAATATTTCGAGGTGTTACAAACGGAATGACAAACTTATATATACCCTCTATCACTAGAGTGGAGGGTATAAAAAAAATTAAAGTAAAAATGCACAATTTTTATAATTTTTAGTGCATATTTTTGTAGTTTTTTTTATCATATTTCTAGATTTTTGTGCATATTTTAGGCACTTAAGACATAGTTTTTTTAGCGCATGAAGGTCACTGGTGATATATAAAAATTTCATACAATTTAAAAGTTTTTATCAACAAATTCTTCCATTTAAATTTTATTTCATTTGATTTTTTTGTATAATATAATTAAAAACATTACAGTCGCTTAATAATCGAATATTTCCAATTTAAATAAATGTCTATGTCTAATTTTAGATACTAATCAATATTCCCAATTCATCCATTTGTTTAACTGAATGACTATCGAGTTAGTCTGTTTGAATGACTATCAGTCTATGTTCCCGTCTGTCCATCCGTCTACCTTTTTTTTGTCTATTTCTAGGTAGACATAAATAGTTAAATGTTCTGCTATTACACAATACAAAAAAAGTTAACATATTTCTCTCCCCCACTAACTTTATTGAAAATTTACTGTAAAAACGTTTCCCCATTGTTATTTTTTTTTTTTTTCGATAACATAAAAGAATATTAATACAATAAAAGTTTCAAAACATTTAAAATTCATATAACAAAAGCCTCTAATAAAACTCAAAATGTTTTAGTTATCATTTTAAATCAATTTACATACACGTTTTTTTTGTATTTAAAATTTATTGTATATTTACTAAAGTCATACTATATAACAGAGCTTCTCTGTGGGATATACAGGGAGATCCGCCCTTAAAGAAAAAAAAATATTAAACAATTTCGGTTACACCGCTCAACACTCATTTTCCGATTTGAATTTTAATGATAAATTTTAGTAGTCTTTGATCTCCTGATTCAAAATCTGTTCTCCAAATTTTCCCATCACATCTAGATTTTTAGTTATTCACGGTTGAAAATGCGAAAAATGACGATTTTTGCATTATTTGAAAGCCTTCACAGCAGCCATTCAGTGGAATACAAATCTGGTATAAATAGCGCTTTATTAGTAGAATTTATCTAAGGTCTCCAACATTGGAAACAATTTTATTAAAATTCTTGCGTTTGGTTGGGTTTCACTTGTGTTTTAAAATGATACTGTTAAAATTATAATTTTTGTAAAATTTACCTTAGTTTTTTGATATTTTTTTAAAGAAAAACTAAAAAAACAAATATTTTAAAAACTTAAGTTTTCTGTGTTATTTTTCGTATAAACCGGAAGATATCTTTAATGATTTTAAAAGTCTATAAGAAAGAATGAACTTTTTCCTAAATTTTGAGCTCATCACAATAAAGATTGATCATCCGGTTTTTGTTTTAGAGTCACCCAATAATAGTGCAACAACTTCAAATTTTTGTTATTATATTTTTGAGATCATAGTTCAATTCTACTCTAACGCTTTATACCAGATGTTTTTTTCACCTAACGGATGCTCTGCATGCTTTCAAAAATGGCAAAAATCGCCTTTTTTTCACATTTTCAACCGCGAATTTTGAGAAAAAGAAGGAATGATTTGGCTCCAAAGATTTTTATACCCTACACCACTCTGTGGTACAGGGTATAATGAGTTTGTTTTGATGTTTGTAACTACCCGAAATATTGGTCCTAGACCTACCTTCAAGTATACCGATCGACTCAGAATTACTTTTTGAGTTGATTTAGCGATGTCCGTCCGTCCGTCCGTCCGTCCGTCTGTCTGTCCGTCCGTCCGTCTGTCCATCTATCGGTTTAAGTACGATACAGGTCGCAATTTTCACTCAATAGACTTGAAATTTGAAACTTAAGCTTCTTTTGGCCCAAGGACGAAGCCTATTGAAATTGAAACTTTTGTTAAATGCCTCTAATAACCCTATTATAATAGATATTGTTTTAAAATTTTACAGGTAATAAAATTTTGTATGCACAAACCATCGTACCGAATTTCACAGGAATCGGGTCAGTCCATACAAACCACACTTCCGATATTCACATAATTTCCTCAAAATTAATAAAAATGAAAATATTTGATTAAAATTTTATTTGTAGGTGTTAAACGTGTACTTTGGTAACCAAATCAAATTGGAATACATTTATACCATTTTTGGACTTAGTCCCCCATATAAAAATTTCGACCGATATTCAGTTAAATCGGTCTATTGGCAAAAAAAATAAACCAATTCCACTAAAATTTAGTCTGTGTGTGTTTTCCACACTAAATAAAGATCTAACAAAAGATAGCTCCAATCGATCCATGTTTGGACATGGGGCCCATTTTCCGGAAAACACTGGTGTAGGGTAACATATGGCCGGTCTTAACCGACTATAATTTTCTTACTTGTTTTTCTTGGTTTTAGTTCATACTTTTCCCAGAAATTAGGAAAACAAAGTCATTTAATTTTTACCCAATTTTAACTAGAAAATGGAAAAATTATATTCACATTTTAGGACTAGATTGGGTCCAGACCCTGGACCCATGGGTTCGGACCCTATGGGTCCAGACCCTGTTAACTCGAGACCTTTTGGGTCCTTTAAGGGTCCCCATAGATTTTGAGCCAAAACTTTTGTCCGTTTCGCTCTACCTTGCTTACACTCAAAATAATAACTCTGTAAAATATTCTGTAAAATTACTGTAATCTCAATTCAACAGATATTTGAGTTTTCTGTCAAAATACAGATTAAATGAAAATACTTTGTATTTTGTTGTGACAAAAAAACAAAGTTTCCTCTGTTATATTACTTTTTACTTTGTAATCTTAATTTTACAGATAATAACAGAGTTTTCTGCTAAAATACAGATTTAAGCAAAATACTTCGTATTTTTTTTTTTGTTTTTGTTTTTGTTACCAAACATAAAAATTTGATCTGTATATATTTTTTTTTTTTTTGAGAAAAAGTTGGAAAAGTAGCAAAAAAAGTTATAAATTTTTTTTCAGAAATCTTATAAAAATTTTACAAAATAACATGCATTTAACTGAACTCTGTAAATTTACAGAGGTTTTTCTGTTAATTTTTTTTTGCATCAAATGCATTTTACAAATATATGTAAATTTTAATAGTTTTCTTTGCTAAATGGTGGTTTATTTAACCAATATTTTACTAGAAACTCTGTAAATTAACAGTTTTTTTTTTGTCCAAATCATTTTACAGAGTTTTAAAGTAAAATTACAGAGTTTTCTCTGTCAAAAAGCTTTCATATTTAACCAATATTTTACTATAAACTCTGTAAATTAACAGTTTTTTTTTGTCAAAATCATTTTAAAGAGTTTTTTAGTAAAATTACCAAGAAATGTTGTTAGCTGGAAAAGTATGGTGTACTCTGTTAAATTATCAGAGTTTTTCTGTAATTTAACAGAGATATTATTTTGAGTGTAGTTTTTGAGATACGGTAATAAGGGGTCTGATAGGGTCTTGAGAATCTTAAAAACTAGATAACTCAAAAACTATTAAGCGGGTTTTGGGGTATTTTGCGGAACTGTTGTACGAGTCAAGAGCTACTAAAATGCCGTTGGACCTTTTCTCGTGTTGGCAGTATTTACCGAGATATGTGCATATATAAAATCTCGGGAATTTCAAATTTTAGATCTAAAATTAGGATCTTGAGACTCCGACAGATATGCAGAGCTAGTGTATTTCATATTTTTCTTTATAGTCTTTCTTTTGAAAATTTCGTCCGTTTCGCTCTAGCTCGCTTAGTTTTCGAGATATCGCCATTTTGAATTTTTAACTAAATTCTAAGAAGTTATTAACTAATTTCTAAGAAGAACACTTCCTTAATTCAAAGAAGAGAAATATGATAATGTTTTTTTTAGTAAATTTTAACTAAACTTGAACTAAATTGTTTTTTAAGAAATATGTCCTAAAAATAAAGATACGTTTCTGAGATTTTTGAAAAATTTCTTTGGCAGTAAGAATTTTTTTTTTTCCTTATATTTAAGAACTCCATTTAAAGAAAACTATGAACTAATTATAAGTAAATGAACTAAACTTTTTTCCTCATAGTTAAGAAATTTTCCCATTTTTTATTTAAATTTAACTAAATTTTAGGAAAATTCATAATAAATTGTCAAACAATTTTTTCTCAATTTTAGTTATGTCTTTTTTAGTGCACGCAGCAGTCAACATTTTTTATATTTTAGCCTAAGGGCATCTCTGGCAAAAAGTCTAATTTTAAATCTTTTTGTCAAATCTAAAAAAAAATCTAATTCACCTCATTTATTTTTATTCACCTTCTCTTTTATGTAAATTGACCACTCTTTTTTTATTTACACACGCAGAGTAAAATTACTGAATTTATAGGAGTCCCACTTCCTACTAAAAGTTGGGTTGGGTAAATAAATTTTGATTAGAGTGTTAAGATGAGCATACTTCATTTGATACCCTTAAGCGGAAATTCTCCGCGAAACATTGTTATGTACCTCCCCCCATTTGAGTAACACTGCTATATGCAGCCATTCTTTTATATTAAACTCACTAAATTGTTTAGTATAATAGGGTTGTTAGTTAGCTGGTTGATTGTTGTACACGGAATATTTTTTTTTTAGTTTGTAAAAGTGTAAAATATTCAAATTTTTTTTTACTCAATTTTTATGTTATTATGATTGTTTTGTATTTTTTGACATTTTATTATGCAAAATTTTTTTTTTGTTATTAAGTGCCCTTGAATTCTATTTTTGGTAGTTTGTTTTGGAGGGAATTTCCTCTTGATTTCAATTTTTGTTGAAGTATATTTTTACTGTAATTTATTCACGCTTAAAAAAATATAAAAAAAAAATAAAGAAACGTGCCGTGTAATATATATTTTTGAAAAAAAAAAGAAATCAAAGCATTTTATTTTGTTAACTTAGCGAAAATTGTATTTTTTGCGGCATCAATTACTTTTGTTACTAGGGTGATGAGTTTATAAATTAAATAAAAAATTCCAGAGACCTGCTAACGAACGAACGGTTCTTAGTATGCTGACCCGAGCTAGCCATAATTTTATAAGACGCCGAACATTTTTCGGTTGATACGACTTAAGGGGGGCTTAAATCGAAAACAACAGAAATTTTTAAGCAGCTATAAAAAATATATATCATCATTGCGCCAACCAGAACCGCTATGCGTATTTCAAAATTTTTTGAGGAGACTTTAATAACAGTTAAATTTGGTACTTTTGCGCTGTTTTTTAAATTTTAAATTAGTGTTAATAGAAAATTTGCAATATTATTATTTAAATTTTTTCGAAAGAAATATTGTTTTAAAGAATATTGTTTAAAGTTTATGAAAGAAATATTGTTTAAAGGTCAAAAGCTGATTTGTAAGCCTCTTAAAAAATTTTGAAAACGATATGCAATATTTTTTAATTCGTTTTTTTTTTATTAGAAATATAAACTAATTTAATATTTTTTAAATTTTAAAACACTAAATTTGATCAACTAGAATTGCCAGGGTGGCCAGTCCACTACTGAACCGATTATGATGAATTTTGATTTGTATATTATTAAATTCTCTAGTACTTACCGTCGCCATTTTTTTGAAAAATATTGATTTTTGCTGAAGTTATGCTAATGTAAACTTAAAAAATGGAAAATTTTACTTTTCTTTATTCATCAAAAATATAAGTAGGTCAAAACTTCAAAAAAATGTCCACGGTAAGCACTAGAGAATTTAAAAATCTACAAATCCAAAAAAAAAATCATCATAATCGGTTCAGTAGTTTTTGCTGTACAACTGCAACCGATTTTGCCCTTAAAAAAACATTCGATAACACCGCTCAACAAATCGAAGGTTTTTGGCTCCGGTTTGAAGTTTCATATAAAATTTTTAAAGATTTTGACTCGCTGATTCCAAATCTGTGCTCCAAATTTTTCCATCACATCTAGAATTTTAAGTATTCGCGGTTGAAAATGCGAAAAAACGCGAGTTTTGCCTTTTTTGAAAGCCTGCACAGCAGCCACTGGGTGGAATAAAAATCTGGTTTAAAGCGTTAGAGTAGAATTGAAATATGATCTCAAATATATGATCAAAAAAATTTGAAGTTGTTGCCAGGGCTGCCAAATTTGCCGATTTATCGGCATTTTGCCGAATTTTGGTCTCAAAATTGTCAAAGTGCCGATTTGCCGATTTTTGCTCCAAAAATGCCGATTTTTTAATTAACTCTAAAAACGCGGTCACTTTTTATTCCCTCTGGTGATAGAATGATTTATGTATTTAAGTTTCTCATTCCATTTGTGACATCACGAAATATCGGTCTAGGACCACAAAAAGTGAACATATTAATGGTCCTTCATCGATTTGTTTACCAAAAACCTGTGCGCCAATATCTTTAGGTTCCTTATTTGACCTAAAAATCGGGAAGCTCTAAAGAAAATGAAAAAAAAACATTTTTTTTTGCTGGAAATAAATATTATTTAGTATTAGGACATTACTGAAAAATAATTTTTATGGATATTTTTGATATTTCCTTGGTCTTTAAAAATTTTGTTGTTTTTACACCTTCCCTCTAGTGATAGAGGGTATATACATATAAGTTTGTCACTCCGTTTGTAACTCATCGAAATATCGGTCTGGGGCCCCATAAAGTTTACATATTATTGATCAGTAGAGTCCGACCGAAACCAGTTTTCAAGGCCGAACCGAAACCGAACCGAATATTCGGCCGAAAAAGTAATATTCGGCCGAAACCGAACCGAAACCGAAACTTTAAAAAAATTACCGCCTGGCATGAATAAAATTATTAAAAAGTTGTTAAAGATTAATATACAGCATATAATGCTTTTAAACCATAGGAATTGTTGTATTTTTGAAAAAAAAAAATATGTTTTTTAAAATACTTACAAAAAAATTGTATATTTCATTTGCAGATTAAGAGAAAATAATTTTTGAACTGAAACAGTTTTACATTTATTGCATAAACTTGTAACATTTTCTTCAATTGAACTGAAACAAGTGTAATGAAATCCGAAATCAAAAAATTCACCGACTTTTTTACATATTTTTTAAAATACCAAAAAGTTTCGGTTTCGGCTAATATTCGGCCAAAATTTTGCCGAATACCGAATAGAGGCCGAAACCCCATTATTCGGCCGAAACCGAGACCGAAACCGAATATTCGGTCGGACTCTATTGATCAGTCATCGATTTTAATACATTCTTGCGATGTCCGTCTGTCTGTCTGTGGAAATGGTGATCACGGCCAAAATATTAGACGGAGATGACTGAAACGTAACATATTTATTGGAAGTTCTCCCGAGAAGTTTGGTAGTACATTTGAGCGATATTGGTTCAGCGGTTCAAAAGTTATGAACGAAAATGTAAGGACACCTCAAAAATTTTGGTGCATTCAACATAACCTAAAAATACAAAATGCTTTAATTCGGCTGTGGGTTGACATATGTGAACAGAATTGAACACCGAATAGTATTTAAACAAGTGCAAACATATCTTTTGACAGAAAAAAAATATCGCGGTTTTTTTTTTGCCAAAATTTTTTTTTTCGCGGAAATCTTTTTCACAAATTGTTTTGTTTCAAAAGTATTTTCCTTCTAAATAAAGTTTTTTTGCAATAATCTTTTTTAAATTGTGGAGAGTATCAATTAGGGTTGCCAGACGGCCTGGAATGGCCTGGATTTTCCAGTTATTGTGGGTCTGGTCCAGTTTCCAGGTAAAATATAATTTTTCCAGTTATTGTGGGTCTGGTCCAGTTTCCAGGTAAAATATAATTTTTCCAGTTAAAAAAGAATCTTAAATTTTACTCTTCTTTTATTAAATATATTTTACATTTTTTTGACTACTTATTGAATAAAACATAAATGATGATTAAAACATAAGTGCCCCTTTTGACTACAGCAAAATGTACTCTTTTTGATATATTTTTACTCCTTTTTCATTACTTTTTTGAACATCTCGGGCAGTCTACTGTCGATTTCGGCACAAATGTTTTCCTTGTGCTCGTCAATGATCTGAGGATTGCTTCGTACATTTTACTTTTCAAATAACCCCAACAAAATAAGTCAGGAGGGGTCAAATCTGGAAATAAGGGTAATTTATGGTCGCCCTCTTTTGGCATCGCACTTCCATGGAATTTTAACGGGCCACCTGGATTTACAGATTTGACCACCCCGGACTTATTTTACTGCGGTTATTTGAAAATAATACAAGCTTAACATTTCGAGATGCTCGAAAAAGTAATGGAAATGCTTAAAAAGGCACATTATGACGTGGCCAATAGAGAGCCATTTAATTGATATTATATTTGAAAATTATTCCAAAATAAAAAAAAAATGATTTTTTTTTAATTATTCTAAAAAAAATATGTATAAATCCAGTTATTTTCTCAAAATCCAGCTGAAAATTTTCCATTTTCCAGTTACTTGACTTTCGGTATCTGGCAACCCTAGTATCAATACATTCGGCAAGGCCGAATTTAACTTTTTTACTTGTTTTTTCTTTTTTTTTAAAAAAATATATTTTTAGTTTTTTGATGCAAATATTTTTAATGCAAATATATTTGCTTAGTTTTAATTAGCGTATAAGTTTTGTTGGCCTTTAGTGAAAAATTGTTCTGTTTTGTTATTTTTTGACAATAAAAATATGTTTTTTGTATTTAAAATGGCTATTTTTCATTTGCAGATTTTCTGCCGATTTTTGTAAATTGATGTGCCGATAATGCCGATTTTTTTTTTGAAAATATGCCGATTTTTCATCAAAACCATCTGGCACCCCTGGTTGTTGCACTATTATTGGCCAAACATGTATTTTAAAAAAAACACTGTGAAAAAAATTAGAAAAAGCACCATTTTTAAAAGGCTCTAAAACAAAATTCAGATGAACAATCTTTACTGTGGTGATCTCAAAATTTAGACAAAATTTCATTCTTTCTTATAGACTTTTAAACCCATTAAAGATATCTTCCGGTTTATACGAAAAATAACACAGAAATCTTAAATTTGTAAAATATTTATTTTTTTTAGTATATTTTTTGAAAAGTATCAACCTTTTTTACAAAAATTATAATTTTAACAGTATCATTTTAAAACGCAAGTAAAGCCCAACCAAACGTAATAATTTGAAAAAAATTGTGTTCTATGTTGGAGACCATAGACAAATTATACTTTTGCGCTTTATACCAAATTTGTATTCCACTGAATGGCTGCTGTGCTGGCTTTCAAATAATGCAAAAATCGTAATTTTTCGCATTTTCAACCGTGAATAACTAAAAATCTGGACGTGATGGGAAAATTTGGAGAACAGATTTGGAATCAGGAGATCAAAGTCTACTAAAATTGATCATCAGAATTCAAACCGGAAAATGAGTGTTGAGCGGTGTTATTAATAAAAAATCGTCTTACCTTGTTGTTCAATTTTATCATAAATTTATCTGAAAAAGAAAAAAAATCATTATTAAAATTTGTTTTATTGTTAAATATATATTGGGTGTATAAAAAAAAATTAATTGAGCCCTCCAAGCAGCTCAAGCTTATTTTCCAAAAGCTTCCCAGGGTTTGAAGGCAATTTAAAACATGTAAGAGTGTTAAATTCGGATGTGCCGAATCTTTTATACCCTCCAACATGCAAAAAAAAAAAATCCGGGGTAGTTTTTATTTTTTTGAGGGGGAATTTCGGCAGTGGTCATTAGGGGGCCAAATTTCCCCTCGAAATATATGTTTAAAATTTCTTTCTTATGCTTTTTGCACTTAAGAAATACAAGTTTATCATTATTTCCCCCGGGTCCAAATGCAGAACTTTGACCTTCTGGAAGCATAAAAATGTTGCATTTGTTAAACAAAAAAACAAAAAATCATGTAAAAATATGGTGTTTTTCAGAGGTTGGTTTAGTTCCTCAAGGTGGAACTTTTTTCCCCTGGTCCGATTTTGCCCATCTCCGAACTTAACCAGCCATAAGACATAAGACATATTTCTGCCAAACTTCAGGAGTCTAGCTATTTTATTTTGGGCTGTATCGGGTCTTCCACTGACAGACGGACATCGCTAGAATGTCTTAGAATCGATCACTGATCAATAATATATATACTTTATGGGGTCCTAGACCGATATTTCGATGCGTTACACACGGAATGACAAAGTGAGTATACCCCCATACTGTGGTTGGAGGGTAAAAAAAAATATAACCGTATAATAATGGGTTATTCAGTGAGTGTCTACAGAAAGTGTACAGATCTAAAGTAGATGTAATTCGTTAACGACAATGTTGACAATAAAAACCCTTATTATTATCAATCGACTATTTTTGAAAAAAGTGCTATATAAAAAATTTTCCAAGCTTTAATTTAAGCTTGATAGCTTCCAGATTGAGCAAATATTAAATTGGATACAAGGGTCGCGCTGGAAAATGAAATTATTTGTAGACGTTTTTAAAAAAAAAATTTTTAGTTGATTTTTTTTTCAAGTCTAAACATTAAAAATTTAAAAAATAGTACTGTAGTTTAAATTCAGTTATCAACTCAATTTTCCAGCGACCCAAATAAAAATCAATTGTTTTTTAAATGCAGTAAAAAAATATGAATTTTTTTGACCATCAATTCTTTTGACCACCAATTTTTTGTAAACAAAGAAAATATTTTATTGTTTATTTTTTTAAGTACATCTAATTGTGAGTGTATAGTAATGAGTAGGGATGAGATTTTCATGCACTAAAAATCGAAAATATGCGCTTAAAATACGCGCTAAAAATCCAAAATATGCACTAAAAAACCTAAAATATCCAATAAAAAATAAAATGTGTGCAATAAAAATCTTGTTTTCATACGAAAAAATTCTTAAAAAGCAAAAAATAACGCCGTGTTTAAATATTCCATTAAAAACTTTATATAAGAAAATTTTTTTAAAAATTTAGAATATCTATAAAAAAAAAAATTAAAAAGAAAATATTTTTTCTTATTTTCAAAATAAATTTTTAAAATTTCAAATAGATTTTGAAACAGATAATATGGGTTTTTGCTAATTTATGCCAAAATATGCAGAAATATGCACTTAAAAGTTAGAAATATGCACAAAATATGCATTTAAAACCAAAATATGCATTTAAAACCAAAATATGCATTTTCACCAAAATATGCAATATATGCAAAAACAAATCGATGTCATTTTAAAGCAAATTTCTTGATTCGAAAAGATAATTGGTCCATATCGATTTTAGAATATCCACAAAAAACATGCATTTGCATGGAAATCTCATCCCTAGTAATGAGTAGGGATGAGATTTTTGTGCACTAAAAAATCGAAAATATGCGCTTAAAATATGCGCTAAAAATCCAAAATATGCACTAAAAAACCTTAAAAATATGCAATAAAAAATAAAATGTGTGCAAAAAAAATCTTGTTTTCATACAAAAAACTTCTAAAAAAGCAAAAATAAAGATTTAAAACTTTATTAAAATATTAAGATTTAAAACTTTATAGAAATTTAGACTATCTTTACAAAAAATTAAAAAAAATAATAAATTTTCTTATTTACAAAATAAATTTTCAAAATTTAAAATTGTTTTTGAAAAAATTAATTTTAATTTGTGTTTTTCTAATATATACCAAAATATGCAAAAATATGCACTTAAAAGTTGTAAATATGCACAAAATATGCACAAAATATGCACCAGAAACCAAAATATGCAAAAATATGAATTTTCATCAAAATATGCAAAAACAAATTGATGCCATTTAACGTACATTTTTTAATTCGGAAAGATAATTGGTCAATATCGTTTTTAGACATCGACAAAAAGCATGCATTTGCATGGAAATCACATCCCTAGTAATGAGATATAAAAATTGTTAAAAATTTTCTTTGTTTACAAAAAATTGGTGGTCAAAAGAATTGGAGTTCAAAAAAATGCATATTTTTTTACTGCATTTAAAAAATTTTGATTTTTGTTTGGGTCGTTGGAAAAGTGAGTTGATGATAACTGAATTTAAACTACAGTACTATTTTTTTAAATTTTTAGGTGGTTATTCAAAAAACCTGAAATATATTTAAAGTAGGTTTATTTGACAGATATTGCAGGAATAACTTAATGTTTTGACTTTAAAAAATCAACTTAAAAATATTTTTTTAAAAATTTTCTAAAAACGTCTACAAATAATTTCATTTTCCAGCACAAATCTCATTCAATATTTGCTCAATCTGGATCACAGCACCCACAAAATTTAATTTTAATTTTTCTTCAGTAATAAAATTCACTTGTTATAATTATGATTTCTTTAGACAAAGTGTCAAAAAAACTTTAAAAAAAATAATAAATGTGCAGAAATATTTTACAAAATTATAAGAGTAAGCTTTAAAAAGGCTTTAGAGGTTAAAAAAAGCTTTAAAGGTTATAAAAAGCTAATAGACCGAATTTACATTGGGCAATTTTAATTGCGGCAATTCTGATTTTTTAGTATATCAGAGAGAGAGGTAAGATTCTTCCCTCTCTCTCCGATACACTATAAAATCAGAATTGCGGCAATTAAAATTGCCCTGTCTGAATTTGGACTTAACATGATAAGAAAATTGAAATAAAAACAAAAAATTACTGATAAAATGTAATAAAGGATAATAGAAGAAATTAAAAGAAACAAAACAAAATACAAAAAAAAATATCCTTGTTTAAACAATTAAAGCGCAGGACAGGTAAATGTCAAAGAAACATAAACTGATAAAAACATAAAGAGAAAAAGAGAGTGAAAGAAAGTGTGAAAATGAAAATCCTTCAAATTTTGACATTCAGATAAGAGATGTCAGAAAAGAAAATAAAAGAGAGTGAGAGCGTTAAGGAATTGAGTATTTTTTCAACAATTTAAGATTTCCTTTAGAGGATAAATAAACAGAAATCTTTAGAAATTTTTAAATGACATTTTGTTTATTTTGACATTTTTTTTCTTGTTTTTCTGACAATTTAAAAAGAAAAATGTATTCGTATTATACACTTGTTACGTATTTTTTGTGTTTTATTTTTGTCTCTGCATGAATGACGTACATGAATATTTCTGTTCTTGTTGTCAATTCCCTCCCCATTCCAAAAAAATAAATTTTCACCATCAAAAAAATTTGATTTATTTGCACACAACATACATGCCGCACTATCAACAAAATATATAACAAAACTAACACCCACTCTCAACCCCCATATTCTGTACTGTACAAAAATTGATATAAATACCGTTCATTATCATATACAACAGAATGTCATCCAACAATAACATCACAGCAAGTTTGTTGAAAACTGTCATAATTAGTGCAAGTTTTTGCACGACACTTAAATATTAGGATGAGACTTATAATGTTTTCGGAAGTTTTTTATTTGTTTAATTGCAAGACATTGTTGGGATGGAAATAATCTCTCAGATTCTGAAACACTTTTCGTATTCTCAAATAATTTTGTTTCACTACAATTAACACTACTAAACATTTTGAAAAAAGCTTGATAAGACTGGGAAGCGACCTTTAACTTTTAATTGCAATTGTTCTACACCATTTACAGGTGTAATTCGTAAAAGATCAATTGTAATTCGAAGAATCTACTTTTAATTCGAAGATTCCATTTGTAATTCGAAGATTCCATTTGTAATTCGAAGATTATACTTGTAATTCGAAGATTCTATTTGTAATTCGAAGATTCCATTTCTAATTCGAAGATTCCAATTGTAATTTGAAAAATATCAACTGAATTTCCATTGATATTTTACGAATTACAAATGGAATCTTCGAATTACAAATAGAATCTTCGAATTACAAATAGAATCTTCGAGTTACAAGTTGAATTTTCGAATTACAAATGGAATCTTCGAATTACAAGTAGAATCTTCGAATTACAATTGATCTTTTAAGAATTACATCTGTAAATGGTGTAGTGCTCATAAATCTGGTCTCCAAACTTTTCCATCATATCAGGTTTCTGAGAAAAATGAGGACAACCCCTAGCGGATGAACCCGATGTGTTGACGACTAAAAAAGTCAAGAGTAAAACTCAAATATTGCTCTTTAAGTTGCATAACTCATTTGATCAGTTTCTTTAAGCGTTGGAGCACCAATTGTCTTTTAATAAGGTATTTTTCTCCAAAAACGTTTTTTCGATACTCACACAAAAAATTATTAGCTAAAAAATTTCAATTAAATCTATTGTTCAACAAAATTTAAATGAGTCAATTATTGTTTTGATCAACATTTTTGTTATTTTCCAAATTTTTTTCGCTTCTATTTATTTGAATACATTAATTCAAAAACATACTTTATACTTTTTTTTTATCGTCGGCAACATATTGGAAAGCAAAAAATATGAATTTCACCATAATTTTTCCATAAGCTTGAAATTCATTTGTTAAATCAATCATTATTTTAATTGACTTTAAATAAAAAATTGATTAAATTTTTGATCAAAATCAAAAAAATGATTAATTGAAATAAAAATCAATTAATCACCTACAATTTGATGATTGATATAACAATTTTCTTTATCGGAGGAGTTTCAATTAAAAAATTAATTGAATCCGCGTTTTTGTTGATTGACTTTCGTTTTCAATTCTTTCTGTGCTGGTTAATAAGGCATCATTGAAATTGGTGCTCAAAGTGTTAATGCGACTGACCAAATGTGTTCCGCACACTGTTGCCAGATTTGACGATTTTTTTTTTCTTACAAAATGAGACCCAATTGCATGCCTATAAACCTTTGAGTTAAAATGGCATCAATTTGTTTTTTCATATTTTGGTGAAAATGCATATTTTTGGATATTTATGCAAAATTTGTGCATATTTCTTACTTTTAAGTGCATATAATGGAAAATTTTAGCAAAAAACAATATTTTTTTTGCACATATTTCTTGATTTTAGTGCATATGAGGCATTCCACACCAAATGTCCAGCGAAAAAAAAAAATTGTACCGAAAATTTCTGAATAGGTTTTATGGATAGCCCTATTACGTTTTTGGTTTTTCAAAAAGGCGTGGTCAAATATTAAAAAAATGGTCAAATTTGTGTCGAGTTGCCTTGTTTAAATATTTATCAAATTAAAACGAAATGCACCACAATCTCAAAAATATGCATTCTAGTATAGTTTTGTATGGGCTATGGATTAAATTTTTTTATTTTTTTTGGAAAATTTTCAGAACCCGTTCTGAAATTTGCCATTTTTTAAAAAAAGTCAATTTATAAAAAATTCGTCCGCTTTTGTTAAAAAAAAAACTAAATTTGAAAGATTAGATGTTTGCCTATCCACACAAAAAAATTCAGTCATGTGTTTTTTTTTTTTCGAGAAAATCGCATTTGAATTTTGAATTTCATAACAATTTAGTAATTTGCTTGTATTTTCTTGTTTCAACGTAGCGTATGAGTAATATTTATGCAAATTTTTAGTACTCATTCGCTACGTTGAAACAAGAAAATACAAGCAAATTACAAAATTGTTATAAAATTTATTATTCAAACGCGATTTTCTCGATAAAAAAAACGAAAAAAAATGTCGGAATTTTTTTGTGTGGATAAAAAAAAAGCAAAAGTGGCCGGATTTTTGAAAAATTTTTTTTTTTAAATGGAAATTTCAGAACGGGTTCTGAAAATTAAAAAAAAAAAATTTAATCGATTGCCCATACAAAACAATACAAGAATGTAAATTTTTGAGATTGTGGTTCATTCCGTTTTAATTTGATAAATATTTAAATAAGGTAACTCGACACAAATTTGACCATTTTTCCAATATTTGACCACGCCTCCTAAGCCCAGTTTTTGAAAATTAAAAAACCAAAAATGCAATTTTCTTAGTTACATTTTGGGTTATTCATACAACCTATTTAGAAATTCACGGGTCACATGTTTTTCTGTAGCGGGACATTTGGTATGGTATGCCTCATATTTGTAATTTAATTTTTTTGTAATCTCAGCCCTAGCCATAGGAAATATTTGTGCCAAACTGCATAGATTAAGCTCTTTTGGTTTCATGTCTTCCACAGACTAGGGACATCGCTTGAGTGTCTTAGAATAAGTCTCTAATCAAGATGTTTTTACTTTTTGGGTCATAGACCGATATTTCGGTGCGTTACACATGGAATGACAAAGCGAGTATGCCCCATACTGTGGTTGGAGGGTGTAAAATACAAAAAACTGCTAATTTTATATTAATTATTTTTTGACGATTTTTGCAAAAGAGGAGGATGATTTTCACGAATTTTTCATGAAAATCTTAAAATTTGGACGATTTTGTGCCAAACAATTCTGGCAACCTTGGATCTGCATCTTAATACCCTATTCACACCTACAGTTTTAAGCACTTTCTTTATTCTATAACAGTATATTGACAGAAAATGCTAAAAATATTGCTGCTAAAAACGAATTAAAACTGTACGTGTGAATAGGGTATAAAGAGTTATGTTTAACCTTACCTTCGACTTATTTTTAAGTCGCCATTACATCGGGTTCATCCGCTATGAGTTGGCAAAAATGCCCAAAACCGGCGATTTCGTTATATTTTAAAAAAATATTAAAAAAACATTTTTTTATCAAACATTTTTTTATCTAAAATTTTGTTTTTATACATTTTTTTTTTTCAATTTATTTCACCAAAAAAAGTGGAAACTGAAAACGAAAATGATTACACCAAACAATGAATAATAGATATGCCACCCTGCAACCACTATCATCTTCTACTCTTCCCCTCCCAATATTATTTGGCACACATGCTCGGTGGGAGTTAAGTGTAGTTATTGTATTCTAAACAACACTTATTTATACCTTCTCATTCCTTATAGAAAACCTAACAATAAAAAAAAATACTGTTGTTATTTGTTCAAACTAATGGTACGTTAGTAATAAAACAAAAAACATGCCCCTTAGGAAAATTACAAATAGAATTGGTTATATAAAACAAGTTCGATAAAGGAAAAATTCAAATATGCAAGCATAAGTTGTCCCACAACAATATGATTTGTATTATGATTTCTTGATGAAATGTCATAGGTAATCTTTGATGACATATCAGTGATGATTTTTTAAAAAATAATTTCAATTATAAAATTCTTAGATTTAATTAAAATATTAATTAAAATTTAATATTTAAAATTTAACATTATTGCGACAACTATAATAAAGGGCAACACAGTATGATTGATAATTTTATCCGAAAATGATTGTAGCAATCATATTATAATGTTTGCTGATCATAATATGATCAAAAAATAATTTTATAATTGTTAATGGCCATAGTATGATTGTCACAACCACACTATGTTGTCCCTTCATTATGGGTGATTTATCACAGTATGATTGTCTTAACCATTCTATGTTGTCCCTTCATTATGGGTGATTTAGTGTTGCTAAAGTTATGTTCCAAAAATGTTTTTTCTCTGTGTGTAAGCATTCTGGTCTAGCAAAAAATGGAAGTTTGTCAATGTTTAGCCTTCCAGTTGGCAAAATTCTCCATCCATAATTAATATGGTGTTTCTGTTAAACGGACGAAACAGTACACGAACGAACGCTACCCGAACGAATTCGTAATGATTTCAGTTTCCATAACATTTTCGTTTGATTACGTTATTTTTTTTCGTTAGTTACGTTTGTCTTGACCATTTGTCAAATTACAGTATTGCCAGAAAGTTTTTTTTTAGTTTTTGTTTATTTTTTTCATACAAAAATTATCTAAACTAAACGAAGTGGCAACATCAACACATCAGCTAAAGAAAACAGCTGAGCAAATTTCATGTTTATAAAAAAAAACACAATTATAATCAAATCAGAGTTTTTTTATTTATTATAGCTAAAAAGTTAACACAATTTTAATAAAAAACAAATCCAAACAATAATTTGTATGATGACCCGTGGCTTTTAAATTGTTGATATAAATTGGTCAAATCCGTCTTTTTTTCACTGATTTGTTTTAATACACATTTTTTTCAAAGTATTTAGTTATAAAACATTCACATTTTTTAATTTCATAAATTAATATTACTTATTTTTGTTATAAATTCACATTTTTCACTTATTTTGTTAAATATTTCACAAAAAACTCCTTAACGAATGGTATTTTTCATTCGTGTGGTTTTGGCGTTTTTGACATTTCAATTCGTGTTGTAGAAACAGAAAAATATGAAGAAAAATGACAACTCTTACGTTTTCGTTCGACTAAAATGACATCCGCAATACAGAACCTCAAATTGATTTTCTTATGTCATTTGGACGAACGAAAATGAAAATTCGTAATAGAGAAACTGGACATAAATGTTGCAACATTTGTGCTTTTTCCCTATTGAGAATACTAACAGTAGCAGTTGGAAACTATGAATGACACTTATGTGTGTGTGTGTAAATTTAACTGACCATTTACACACTACAGTTTTCCAATTTCTTTTGTTGTTCTCACTGCGCCATTCCTATAAAACTACACTTGTTATGCATTCAATTTAACAAGTGGCCTAACGAGGCATGCTATGTGTATTATTTAAACAATTTAACAGTCCGTAAAGGAATTGACTCTTAAAAATAAAAATATAAAAAAATATAGCTTCGGTAGAAAAAAAATTCTACTGGACATTTCCTCAAAAACTTTTTTAATTATAATGTGCAACAAATTTGGGATCGATGTTTTTTTGAATGAAAACAAAAGATTTTTGAAAATATACCATGCCAAAACAGTAAATTGGGGACAATTTCGTCCACGATACAAATTCGTATTTTCGCATTAGAGGAAACCGTTACACTCAAAATAATACATTAGTAGATTTACTAATTTTTTTTTTGCTAGTGCTAATAAGCTAACTTTCGGCAAATTTTTAGTTGAGATTAGCATGTTAGCAAAAATATCTTGTAAACTTCATTTAGCGCATTAGCAATTTTAAACAAAATTTTAACTAATTTTTTTGCTAAATTTAAAATTGAGTTGACCAAATTTTTACAAGCTTTTTTGCTAATATTAGCAAATTTTTTTTTTATTTTCAGAAAACTAAAAATGGCGCTATCTCGGAAACTAAGCCAGATAGAGCAAAATGGAGGCCATTTTTAGTTCTCGGACTCTAGTATCGCCGGTCCTCTTCACATGTGTGGACCCTAATGGGTCCTAACTTTGGATCCAAAAAAGTTAGCATTCCCGAAAATTTTAAAATGCTCATATCTCGGTAAATATTGCCGACACAACAAAAAGTCCAAAAGCATTTTTGTAGCTCTCAACACCTAGAACAACAAATTATCCAAAGCTCTCCGAGTAATATTTTTGAAGTTATCGAGTTTTGTAATTCTCAAAACCCCGGTGGTCCCCTTAAATCACGTATCTCAAAAACTAAGCAAGGTAGAGCGAAGCGGACACAAATTTTGGATCAAAAATTATGACGATTTTTAAGGAACCCAACTAGGTCTAGGCCCATCGGGGTCTGGACCTATCGGGTCCGAACCCAATGGGGTCCTCAAATGTGTTGAAATAAAAAAATTTCAGTTAACTAATTTTTGGCAAAACATTTTTGTTAACTTTACCAAAAAAATTGTGGGTTCAAAATCATCAAATTTTCTTGTAGGTTTACAAGCTTGTTTTGCTAACATTACAGTTTTTTTTTTTTTGAGTGTACTTCTTGCGAAAAACGTAAATTTCATAAAATTTTTATGATTTTTGCCCCCATTTCTTTATATCCACGCCCACAAAAGGGGGCGCACTAAAAAAATATTTTTTTTAATCTCTGGGTCCAAGTGCAGGATTTTCAACTGTTTTCGACATAAACATTTTTCATTTGCTTAACAAACGTTTAAAAAAAACACCTTAAAAAACTGGCTTTTTTGAGAGGTTGGTTTAGTTCTTCAGGGGAACTTCCCACCTGGTTCGATTAAGTCCATATTTGAACTTAAGCATCCTATGGCCTTTATATAATAAAATCCCCACAATTTCAAAAATTTTAATTTTTGTATATTTTTCAAGGGCTATCGATTAAAATTTTTTATATTGTAAAATTTTCAGAAACAATTCTGAAATTTTAATTTTTTAAAAAAGTCAGTTTATCAACAATCCGGCGATTTTTTTTTTGAAATTTAGATGTTTGTCTATCCACACAAAAAAATTCAGGAAGGCATATTTCGTATTTTTCGAGAAAACCGCATTTGAATATTGGATTTCATAAAAACATAAAAAATACGAAAAATTTATTTTTCGAGAAAATCGCATTTGAATATTGGATTTCATAAAAATTCTGTAAATCTCTTGTGTCAACATCGCGTATGAGTATTCGAAATTCGTTGGTTTCGGAAATATTTGTTACTCATACGCTACGTTGACACAATAAAATACAAGAGAATTAAAGAGCTTTTATGAAATCCAAAAAATAAAAAAAACATACACAAGTCACGACAAAACGTAACTCTTTGTAAATAAACTACAAACAGTTAATGACATAATTTTTGAGTGCATATGATGGTTAGGTTGTAAGTGGTTTCTAACGTTTTACGTCAACACACGTAGACTCTGAGGTCCATTGTGATACCACGGGACCGTAATAGGTTCCCTACTAGTCCCTGTCGTTAAACCAATTTTGACATCCGACAAATTTTGACATCCGACAAATCAGAAAATCGTACAGCTCTCTAGATCCCAGTGAAGCAAGTCTCTGTCCAGAAAGTTTCCAACTTCTCTTCATCCATGCAACTCCGGCAAAATTCATTCGACGGCATATTTAACCGCTGTGTGTGCTTCCCTATAAGACAGTGTCCTGTAATTATAGCAACCACAGTCGAAATCTCTTCTCTTGGAAGCGATATCAGCTCACTTGTGCGCGTCTGATTAAGAGAAGGCCAGATCTGTCATGGTGTTTCACATGTCCATCCATTTGCCCATCTCTGATTAGTCTCCGTCACGAAACAAAGCCGTAGATTTTGTAGAAAAGTTTCTAGAGGCTTACAAAGTATGACTCCATATCGTGATTGGAGGGTATAAGAATATTGCCTTTTTCAGAGTTTGGCTTTGTTCTACAAGGGAAAAATCTTTTTTCCTTCTGCTTCGATTTTGGTCATCACCGAACTTATCAGCCTATGACCATGAAACGCATTCGTGCCAATTTTCAGGAGGATAGCTCGTTTATTTTGGACTGTATCGTGTCTTCTACAGACGGACGGACACACGGACATCAATAGAATGTCTTAGAATAGATCATTGATCAATACTTTATGGGTTTCTAAACCGAATCTGAATCAAATTACGTCGCGTAAGGCGTAACGCCCAATAATTTTTCGTTTATAATATTCAAATGTGAGGTACCTAAATCAAACGGACGTACAAATTTAAAATTTGATGTGTTTGTTTATGTTTTTTTTACGTCTTGCACGACGCAATTTGATTCTGGTTCGACCCTTACACACAGAATGACAGAGTGTGGTTGAAAATTGCGCTTTTCAGAGGTTGGTTAACATCGTCAAGAGGAAATTTTTTCCCCCTAGTCCGATGTTGTCCATTTACTAACTTAACCTGATGACGACCATAAGACATATTTGTGCCAAACTTCATAATATTAGCTCTTTTATTTTGAACTGCATCGTGTTGTTCCGGGTAAAAAAAATTTAAACAGATGGATCGAAGCTAAATGAAAAAGTGGGCTTTGGAGTCTATTCGGAAGAGCTTTGAATGAGCCTGGCTCGAAGAATGCAAGATCGTTGCGGTGTTTGCCCGGCAGAGATGCTGGGAATGAAGTGGCTGTCTGGTTGTGTTGCAGTGATTTTTCTACAAGTGCAATCATCATCTATTCTGACAGCCAATCTCCAGACAAGTCCCTGAAGTCAATGTTTCTGAAAACAAGATCTGCCCTTAACTGCCGCACGTCTTTTAATGAGATGGCCAAGCAGTTTAACATACGACTCATATGGATCCCAGGGCACAGAAACATTTGCAAAGCCAATAAGCTTGCAAGACTGGCAACTACCTAACAGATTCCAACAGAACTGAAATGTGGTGGTATGCCTCTGAAAACTTGTCCCCTAACGTAGCGTAGCGATCAAAATCAAATTGAAAATCACGTAGACGTCTGCAAAGAAGAATAATTGCCCTCATTTGTTCTCAACGAAAACCTCTCTACGCTACTCTAGTTTTCGGTTACGCGTGCATAACTCAGCCTTAAGGCTTTGTGCTGCGACGGAGACTAATCAGAGATGGGCACATGGATGAACGTGTGAGATTATACGACAGATTTTGCCTTCCCGAGTAAAAATGAATACATATAATTTTACATTATTTGATGTATGTATATATAGCCATATGAAATAATGTGTTTTCATATCAAACAAAGTATATAATTATATCTCGCGTTGAGTTTTTCCAAATTTTTTAAATGGAGTTATATAAAATTACATCTAATGATAACCATATTAATATATAAATACATGTGGGAGACATAATCATATGTGACATATATAGCTTAATCTGATTGCATACATATTTATATGTGACTTAATATCAAATAACGTATACGAGCATATTTAAAAAAAATCCAATATCATTATATATATAATTATATATGACTTACAAGAAACCATTTAAAATTATATATGACTTACAAGAAACCATTTAAAACTATATATGGTTCCATCTTAAAAAACGAAAAATATTTTTTTCAAATATAATTATATATGGTCGCACATATAACTCTATATACAGTTATATAAAACTATACATACATTTATTTTTTTAATATTATCAAAGATATAATTATAAATGGCTTATGAGAACCGTATATAGTTTTGTAAGGTACCATATAAATACAATTTTTTTTTTAACTCTATATATAATTTTAAATGGTGGCACATGTAACGCCATATAAATTGTTATACAATTGTATAAGGTAAAAAATATTTTTTTCTTTCACAATATTTTATATATAATTATGCATACTTTTATATGACAGTATTTCAATATTTTTTTTTTAATGTTGCATCATATATATTTTTATTTAAGTATACAAGAGAGCTTGTATAATTTTATATGATTCTCAAAGCACCTAAAATCAGTCAAAAAAAATATATATAAATTCTATAAATTTTTAAATAGAAAAAAAATCTGTTTAATCCATTGTATTTTAAAACTTAAAAAAATTCATATTGGATTTTAAAAGTTCAATTTTTAAAAAATGCATGTTACTTAAATAGTTGTGTGTAACTTTATATAAGATCATATAAGATAATATATGATGCTTGGGGACCCCGAGTTCGATTCCCGGCTCAACCCAGAAAAAAAATATTTTTTTTTTAATTTTTTAAAAAAGAAAATATGTTTTTAAAGCTTCTTGTTTTTTCTAAACTTAAAAATATTGAATAATTAAATTTTTATGGTAAAATCTAAAAATAAATATTATTTATTTATAATTATATAATTTTATATATTACATCATATAAGTTAATATATGGTTCCTAGGGACCCTGGGTTCGATCCCCGGCTGAGCTAAGAAAAAAAGTTGTTTTTTTTAATTTTTTTTTTTAAAGAAAATATGTTTTAGAAGCTTTAATTTTTTACTAAACTTAAAAATATTGATTAATTTATTTTTTATGATAATATTTAGAAATAAATATTATTTATATATAGTAATATAACTTTCTATATTGCATCATATATGATAATATATAATTCTTGAGGACCCTGAGTTCGATTCCCGACTAAGTCAAGAAAAAAATTATTTTTTTTTTTAATTTTTTTTAATCTAAATGATTTTTTAATGCGTTTTCGTTTTTCAAATTTAAAAAAAAAAAAAAATCCCTGAATTTTAACAAAAATATTTAAAAAATAATTATATTTTGATATAATTATATATTATTTAATCCGAAGAAAAAAATATTTTAAAACTTTAATGTTTAACCATCAATATCTCTGGTTTTAAGAGAACTAAAGTCCTCAGATCAAGCTCAAATCAAAGCTTTATTTGTTGCCAATAATTAAAAGTGTATTTGGTTCGAACTTATGTTAGCAATATTTTCAGATAAAATTATTTTTGTCTGAAAAAACTTCCGAAAAAAACTTAAAACTCTTTATTTGGCCGTTTGTGAGTAAAAAAGTTTATACATGTTTTATACCATTTTAAAGGTATTTTTATTAAATATACAACGGCAGAAAGAAAATTTGGATCCGATGAAAAATGTGAAGCTCATAAGCCAAAAACTGTTTTTCTTTAAAGCTTTATAACTTGGAAAGTTAAGAGCATTGGAAGATGAAAATCATGTTGTTGAACTCAGTATTAAACCCCCTATTAGCTCAGCAAATAAACTAAAAAAAAAAAAAAAATCACAAATTTTAGCAAAAATTTTCTAAGTCTTTTTTAAAATTTTGTTCAAATTCAAATCGAATATAATTTGATGCAATCATATACACAATAAGATAAACTGGATTTAATTATATATAAGTTAAACTTGATATAATTATATATGATAAACTATTTTCAAAAATTTTCTAAGTTTTTTTAAAACATAGTCTTTTAAAGTTGTCATTTATTAACAACGTCCGCTGGGTCAGAGGGTAGAGATTGCGATTACAAAACAGTTGGTAGCTGTTCGATTCCCCCGCCGCTCGAAGTTTTTTTTTTTTTTTTAAAATAAATTTTAATTATATATATTTATATCTTAATATTGAAAAAAATTGTTTGGATAAAACTTTATCAGTTCTAAAAATAGATTTTATTGTTCGGATTAAATTATATATAGTTCTAAAAATAGATTTTTTTTTTCGGATAAAATTTTATCTAAAGTTTTTTGTAATATTTTTTTTTTCTTTCGTATGAAATTTTATCTTTTTTTATCCAGCTAAAAAAATCTTTTTTTTTTTTGTCTTGGTCCAATAAGATCCAACCATTTTTCGGATGAAATTGTATCCCACCGATTAAAACTGATCTAATTAGATAAACCCACTTTTCGGATCAAATTGTATCCGTCCGGTTAAAACTGATCTAATCTTAGCGATCCATTTTTCGGATCAGTGCTGATCTTTCAAATCTCGGATCTATCAACAGATCTGGAATAATATAAGAACATATATTGCTTCATACAAAAATTTTTACTCGGGTTCTCTTAATCAAATGCACATAAGTGAGCTGATATCGCTTCCAAGAGGGGAGATTTCGACGGTGGTTACTGTAATTACCGGGCACTGCCTTATAGGAAAGCACGCAGAGCTGTCAAATGTGCCGTCGAATGACTTTTGCCGGAGTTGCATGGATGAGGAGTTGGAAACTATCGAACGCCTTATCTGCCATTGTCTTGCACTTTCTGGTTAGAGACTTGATTCATTGGGATATAGGGAACTGCACGAGCTGTCGGATGGCAAAATTGAATATCTTAGGAGTTTCGTAAGGAGCTCAAATTGGATTAAAGGCAGGGTCTAGTAGGGGAACCCTATTACCGTCCCGTGATATCACAACGAATCTAAGAGTTAAACCTAACCGGTGTGAAAACACAAATTAAAATAATACGCATTTAATGGGTTAAATATAAAGAAATTACTTTGTTTCAATATAACAAGTTAAAAAATAATTTTATTATCCCCAGCAAAAAAAGTGCGGAGTACTTCTATTTGGAGTGCTTTAAAACTATAACAAATGTAATGAAATACAACAAAAATAACAAAAAACACAAGAAAAAAACACACAAACCGTTTTTTCTACTCCATAAAAAGTTGTTATTCAGCACTTAACTCATTACCTTCCGCGACACTCCCATACAAAAGTAAGTAGATATTCAGTAGATAAGAAGTACTCCGAGCTTTCAAACAACTTCCAACTACTTCCACGGAGTAGTTCTTATCTACTGAATATCTACTTACATTTGTATGGGGGTGTCGCGATAGGTAATGAGTTAAGTGCTGAATATCTATGTTTTCTGGAGTAGAAAAAACTGTTTGTGTGTTTTTGTCTTGTGTTTTTTGTTATTTTTGTTGTATTTTATTACATTTGTTGTAGTTTTAAAGCACTCCACTGAGAAGTGGTAATGACTTTTTTTGCAGGGTCTTTACAACTTTAATAGTTCATTCAACAAAAGATTGAATTCCTCAAATCCTCTGCAAAATCCAACAATTATGAAGGCCAATTTCTTCGTACACACTCTCAGTTGGGGGGCGTACTATTATATATTTAAAACTGAAAAGTTACTGACTATTATTATTGTATTGTCTTGCACATAGAAGACAAGTGTTTAACAGTTTAAATGATTAAAATGACTGTTAGTTTGACTGTGACTCTGTCTGACTGTTTGTTCGTGATGGCATAAATTAGAGACAAAATTTTAACAAATGTCACCATTCAGGCAGTAGCTGTAAAAATGGAGGGGAGTTGTCTGTCATTTAATACTATTGTATAGGTGGTTATGGTTACTCACTTTGTAACATTTTAGGGTCTAAAATTGGCATTAAAGTGTCATTAAAAACTGAAAAACAAAATACAAAAAGTTGACAAAAAAAAGTTTCAAGTTTCATAAACAAGTTAATTGGTATTTTTTTCATTCATTCATGTTTATTTTTTTGAATTTCATTTATTGTTGTTAAATGGATTTAAAAGCGGAACGTAAGAGATAATTATAAACAATTTAAGGGCATTTAGTTGAAATTTGAGCAGTTAGGGTTAGAAATTTAATCTTGAATGAGATCAAAAAAATTAAAGTAGACTACTTTGAGATCAAAACTCCAATAGGGTTTTGAAAACATAATTCTAGTTTTTTTTGTCTTGTTTTTTTATGTCTAATTCTAGTTTTTTTATGTCCTACTAATTACTCCTCTCGGACGCACCATTGGACCGGTAGAAGCTGATTAAATAAAACAAATTTACAAAAAATAAAAAAATTGTATGGGGACCGCCTTAACAATTAGAGATAGAGGATGTGTTCAGAGAAAATGTTTCGATTCAAAAAATATTGTAGGTCGGTCATACATTTTGTTGCTCTAAGGGCACTATTAGGGCAGTTAGAGCGGTTGGAGCAAATTTTAAAAAATGTCGTTTTGTGTGGAAGCCCCCTTAGAAATTGGAGATAGGGTATTAGTTTGTTCCAAAGAAATGTTAAGACGTAAAAATTAATGGGGGTCGGTCCTATAAAGGACCCCTCTATGACGCACCATTGCAGCAGTAGAAATGATTTTAAGATTGGAAAATTACAATAAAATTTTTTAAAAAAATTTTAAAAAATAGTAATAATCGTTATCCACGATCCTCCTGGGCAAAAAATTTGTAGAATCAATAGAAGTTTTACACAAAAAAATTTCAAAAAAATCCAAGAGTACAAAAATTTTCAAAAATGAGATTTAAATTTTAAAACTTAAAAATCGCATACTACACCTTTTCCAATTGAAATTCAGAAAAGATCAATTGTAATTCAGAAATCCCAATTGAAATTCAGAAAAGCACAATTGAAATTCAGAAATCATAATTGAAATTCAGAAAAGCCTAATTGAAATTCAGAAATCACAATTGAAATTCAGAAAAACCCAATTGAAATTCAGAAATCACAATTGAAATTCAGAAAAGCCCAATTGAAATTCAGAAATCACAATTGAAATTCAGAAAAGCCCAATTGAAATTCAGAAAAGATCAATTGAAATTCAGAAAAGCACAATTGAAATTCAGAAAAGCCCAATTGAAATTCAGAAAAGCACAATTGAAATTCAGAAAATCACAATTGAAATTCAGAAAAGCCCAATTGAAATTCAGAAATCGTAATTGAAATTCAGAAAAGCTCAATTGAAATTCAGAAAAGCGCAATTGAAATTCAGAAAAGCACAATTGAAATTCAGAAAATCACAATTGAAATTCAGAAAAGCCCAATTGAAATTCAGAAATCGTAATTAAAATTCAGAAAAGCCCAATTGAAATTCAGAAAAGCACAATTGAAATTCAGAAAATCACAATTGAAATTCAGAAAATCACAATTGAAATTCAGAAAAGCCCAAATTGAAATTCAGAAAAGCACAATTGAAATTCAGAAAAGCACAATTGAAATTCAGAAAATCACAATTGAAATTCAGAAAAGCCCAATTGAAATTCACAAATCGTAATTGAAATTCAGAAAAGCCCAATTGAAATTCAGAAAATCACAATTGAAATTCAGAAAATCACAATTGAAATTCAGAAAAGACCAATTGAAATTCAGAAAAGCACAATTGAAATTCAGAAAATCCCAATTGAAATTCAGAAAAGCACAATTGAAATTCAGAAAAGCCCAATTGAAATTCAGAAAATCACAATTGAAATTCAGAAAAGCCCAATTGAAATTCAGAAATCGTAATTGAAATTCAGAAAAGCCCAATTGAAATTCAGAAAAGCACAATTGAAATTCAGAAAAGCCCAATTGAAATTCAGAAAAGCACAATTGAAATTCAGAAAATCACAATTGAAATTCAGAAAAGCCCAATTGAAATTCAGAAATCACAATTGAAATTCAGAAAATGTAAACAAACCAATTATGAGTCACCACTACATATACACATTAAACAAATGCTGAACAACTATGAGAGTATTTAACTTTATTCTCTTGCTACGTATTGTAGAGAGCAGACAGACAATAATACACTCATAGAATGTTGTAGGTAAAATTTAGTTTAACAGAATTTTTATTATTTTTTGTAAATTAATTAATATAGTGAACAAAAATATTTACTCTACCTTGACAAATGCATTAATGAAAAATTAGTTTTAAAGAAAAATAATAAAAAGTCAGTTTCACTTGATGTTACCTTAAGCATTTTATGAGTGTATTGTCTGTCTGCTCTCTACAATACGTAGCAAGAGAATAAAGTTAGATACTCTCATATACACATCTATGTACTGCATTGGCATAATGTGTCTTTGTTTGTAGTGGTGACTAATAATTGGTTTGTTTACATTTTCTGAATTTCAATTGTGATTTCTGAATTTCAATTGGGTTTTTCTGAATTTCAATTGTGATTTTCTGAATTTCAATTGATCTTTTCTGAATTTCAATTGGGCTTTTCTGAATTTCAATTGTGCTTTTCTGAATTTCAATTGGGCTTTTCTGAATTTCAATTGGGCTTTTCTGAATTTCAATTACGATTTCTGAATTTCAATTGGGCTTTTCTGAATTTCAATTGTGCTTTTCTGAATTTCAATTGTGCTTTTCTGAATTTCAATTGTGCTTTTCTGAATTTCAATTGTGCTTTTCTGAATTTCAATTGTGTTTTTCTGAATTTCAATTGGGCTTTTCTGAATTTCAATTGTGATTTTCTGAATTTCAATTGTGATTTTCTGAATTTCAATTGGGCTTTTCTGAATTTCAATTACGATTTCTGAATTTCAATTGGGCTTTTCTGAATTTCAATTGTGCTTTTCTGAATTTCAATTGTGCTTTTCTGAATTTCAATTGGGCTTTTCTGAATTTCAATTGCGTTTTTCTGAATTTCAATTGTGCTTTTCTGAATTTCAATTGCGATTTTCTGAATTTCAATTGTGCTTTTCTGAATTTCAATTGGGCTTTTCTGAATTTCAATTACGATTTCTGAATTTCAATTGGGCTTTTCTGAATTTCAATTGTACTTTTCTGAATTTCAATTGTGCTTTTCTGAATTTCAATTGTGCTTTTCTGAATTTCAATTGTGATTTTCTGAATTTCAATTACGATTTCTGAATTTCAATTGATCTTTTCTGAATTTCAATTGGGCTTTTCTGAATTTCAATTACGATTTCTGAATTTCAATTGTGCTTTTCTGAATTTCAATTGGGCTTTTCTGAATTTCAATTGTGCTTTTCTGAATTTCAATTGTGATTTTCTGAATTTCAATTGTGCTTTTCTGAATTTCAATTGGGCTTTTCTGAATTTCAATTGTGATTTCTGAATTTCAATTGTGCTTTTCTGAATTTCAATTGTGATTTCTGAATTTCAATTGGGCTTTTCTGAATTTCAATTACGATTTCTGAATTTCAATTGGGCTATTCTGAATTTCAATTGGGATTTCTGAATTTCAATTGTGATTTCTGAATTACAATTGATCTTTTCTGAATTTCAATTGGAAAAGGTGTAGAGCGCTTTTAAGAATTTTTTGGGATTTTTTTAAAAAGGACATAAATAAACAAAAATTTTGAAAAAAAAAATTGAAATTTGGACCATTATTGAAGAAGTTATAACCAAAAGAAGTTTGAGTAAAGGAACAAACTACCAATTTTTAAAAATTCGATAGCTTTTGAACGGGTCATCAAAAAAATTTGAAAATTTACCACGAAGGAGTTTTCAAAGAGTACTAAAAACTGTCAACAAATTGGGAAAATCTTAAAAAAAAAAATTTCAAAGTGTCCGATTTGACATGGAATGCCCCATATACTTTATTGGGTTCCCGACCGATATTTTGATGAGTTACAAACGAATTGACAAAGTGAGTATACCCCCATACTGTGGTTGGAGGGTATAAAAAGGGGCGTGGCAAAATACAGCTTTTTAACATTTAACAAGGGAAGTATCTCAACCCTTATGAACCGATTTGCATGAAACTTAGATATATATAAAAGAGATAATTCTAAGGTTAGAGGTCTCGGCTTATCGGCCATATCAGGGATTAAGGCGTCCAAAAAAAGTGGGTCAAAAAATATCGAAAAATCGATTTTTGGATTTTCCAGCCTTTTTTTTCAAGGAAACTATATGATGATAACATATAAGAAGAAAGGTTTTTTTAATGCCTATCAATTGGTGGCATAACGTATTAAAAATTCGGCTTCGTTAAATATTTTTTTCGTGAAAATGTGTAAATTTTAGGGGTGAACTTATGTGAAGACACAGACCTACGATATCCATATGAATACGAAATAATCTTTATTAAATTTAAGTCGACACCTATTTTTGCTCTAGACGATATTCCTCTTACAAGGAAGGTCTCTCTGGTTTCACCAGCCGATCTTTATGGAATTGGTTTTATTTTGTAGAGCAGAAAAAATAAATAGAAACGTTTTTTTTAGCGGCCCAAATTCATATTTAGGTGGTGAAAATGAGGGGGGAGGAAATTGAAATTTTTCAGGTTTTTTCGTTTATCTCCTATATTGGCATAGAAACCTAGTCATGTTATATACCAAATGAAAGGTCTTTGGAAAATCTATCTACGTGTGTAATGAACATGCCTAAACAGGCACAACTTTTCGCCATATTGAGTAAAATACCAACATTTTAGGACATTTTTGTTAATAAGTCCAACAATAATAACTTTTTTTAGCACGATGTTAGCACTAAGATATAGGTATTTTAAATACCTTTAATCTGATACCACATATGCCTATAATATTTATGTCAAAATAGGCGTAAATCGTAAAAAACTGGAAAAGGTCAATTTTTCCCCATACAAATCAACCCCCCCTAAAAATGAGTTTGGACCGCTAAAAAAAATACGTGTCGAATTAATTTTCGTTCTGAACAACATATCCAAATTTCATGAAGATCGGAGGGTGACACTAGGGAGACTCTCCTTGTTAGTTCGAACTTATCGAAATTTTCCCAAAGGTCCACATTGTTTCATAAGGGGACAACGAAATTTTTAATTACTGATATGACCGAGAAGCGAGGCACCCCAACCTTAAAATCGTCTCTTTTTTATATATTTTAAGTTTCAGGAAAATCGGTTATAAGGGTTGAGATACTTCCCTTGTAAGAGTCACCTTCCTCTCTAGTGCAAGACCATAACACCGTAAAGTAAGATAGATCTAATGATGGAAGTATAGATCTACTTAGTGCACGTGATCCTAGGTTAAAGCTCCCATGTCTTGACGAACATTTTCTTGCACAATAATATGCATTATTTTGCTTTCTTAAACGTTCATCGTTGTTCTCGTTGCATTATAATTTACTGTCGAGAATAATTTCTAAAAATTTGGCATGCTTTAAAAGTGTGATTTTAACCCCGTTAACCCCGACTTTTCTAAAATTGTCGACCTTATACTTTCGTGTAAACAACACCATCTCAGTTTTCCACCGATTAACGTTTGGAGCATTTGTTTAGTTACACGATCGAAAGAAGGGCGGTTTCTATCGACTCGCCCCGCTGATAAGCATGTTGCGTAGTCGATAACAAGTTTCCACCTAGGTTCTCTCTTATATAGAGGTTCAAAATTCTTTTCAAGGTTTTCAGAAGTAAGGATGATAGACCAATTGTTCGATAATCCTTTGCAGTTGCAATCCTTTCCGATAATCCTTTGCAGTTCTTTCCAAGGTTTTCAGACGGAAGAATTATAAACTAATTGGTCGATAATACTTTGCAGTTGCGTGGATAGTTACAAAACGCCATTCATATCGCAGAATGACGTAGGGCTTGAAAATCATTAGCGCTCATTATTATCAATTTTCTTCAAATTTAGTTAATTTTCCACATTTTTAGTTCATTTTGTTTTACAGTTTTCAAAAACCCGCTATTTTTTTTTTTTAAATGTTATTGCAAAAATTTTTGCTATTTTAATCTTTTTTTTTCTAGAGACTTAGCGTAGATATCATTAGCATTTTTTTTACCAAAGGTCGTTGTCTTCTTCATAAATAAATTATATGGATAATATCTTTAAACGTATTTGAAGTGGAACACTTAAATAGTTCTTGACCAAAAGTATTTGTAATAAAATTACTCATACATTTAAATATAGCACATCTAACTCATCCAACTAACATTAAGTTAAAGTTTAATCAAAACCCACCTTAGTAACACATACTAATTCCCATTTCTCGTGTATTCATATTATGTGAAATAATAAATTATACCATGACAATTAATGTCTTCACCATAATAATAAAAATGTTTATGGTAAGTAAACAATTTTTTAATTGCATCAAATAAAAGATATAAGGCAGACAAATAACTTCTTTATATACATGTATGTAATCATACACTTAAAAAAATGAAGAGGTTATATTAAAAATACCTGAGATGAATTTACGGTCTGAATATGATAAAATATCTGTGGTGCGAATATCGATTTAAAAACTGTACTGATGATAACAATGAAACTGGTATGGGTGTTTGAAACTGGTATTGAAATACCATTGATACCAGTTTTCCTGGTATCTCCCTCCGATCTTCATGAAATTTGGATATGTTGTTCAGAACAAAAATTAATTCGACAAGTATTTTTTTTATCGGCTCAAACTCATTTTTAGGGGGTTCAGTTTTTATCGGGGGAATTTGACGTTTTGCAGATTTTTACGACTATACGCCTATATAATCAAAATTAATATAGGCATATTTTCTATCAGATTAAAGGTATTTAAAAGGCCTATATTATGATGCTAACAAAAGATTATATTTTTCGACTTATTAACTAAAATGTCCAAAAACTTTGTTATTTTACTTGAGTTAAAGGTGGGTTGTACAAGCCTTGAAGAAAGCTAGGCGAGTCCATGGCGCTCACAAAGGAAGTCTCTCTGGTGTCACCCTCCGATCTTCATGAAATTTTGATATGTTGTTAAGAACGAAAATTAATTCGACACGTATTTTTTTTAGCGGCCCAAACTCATTTTTAGAGGGGGTCGATTTGAATGGGGGGAAACTGACCTTTTTCAGTTTTTTACGATTTACGCCTATTTAAACAAAATTAATATAGGCATGTTTGGTACCAGATTAAAGGTATTAAAAATACCTATCTCGTGGTGCTAACAAAGAAATTAATATTTTTCGACTTATTAACAAAAATGTCCAAAAATTTTGGTATTTTACTCAATATGACGAAAAGTTGTGCATGTTTGGTCACGTTCTTAACACACGTAGATAGGTTTTCCAAAGACCTTTCATTTGGTATGTAACATGACTAGGTTTCTTTGCATAATATAGGAGATAAACGAAAAAAAACTGAAAAATGGCCTTGTCTTCCCCCCTCCTTATTACCCCCAAAATATGAATTTGGGCCGCTAAAAAAAAAATACGTGTGCCTTTATTTTTTCTGCTCTACAAAATAAAACCAATTCCATAAAGATCCGCGGGTGACACTAGGGAGACTTCCCTTGTCATACTTAAAATAGTCCATTATACCGTACCCTAGAAGGAAAGACTTGTAAAGAATGAGAAAAAGTTCAAAGAGAGTGAAAGGTGCTTGCTCAGAACTTTTCAGTTGCTTTCAAAAACCTGAGAAAGACACACAAGGGAAGTCCATGGACAAAATATCAGAGCCCATTATCCGCAGTCTTGTTCTTGAGAACGCTGGGCAACAACAGACGTAGTGTTCTGTTGTGTCCTCATCCTCAAGACAAGCTGCACAAAGAGGTTCTGATAAGACACCCAATCTCGTCATATGACGAGCACAGGCATTGTGTCCCGTAATTAGGCCAGTAAGTTTGCGACAGTCTTTTCTACTCAGACTGAGTAAATAGTTTGCCACTTTCTTGTCTGGCCTTATCACAAAACATTTAGTATTCTTACATGTCAACTCATTAAACCATCTTTCCATGAAAACTGATTTTATGTGAGAGTTGATCCAACGCATTAACCACGTCAAGCCCATACCAATCTGAGGCTGCGGATTGTGAGGAATTGTATCTGAGCCAACGTTTGCCAAAGAATCAACAATCTCATTTCCCCGTATTTCCCGGAACCCACAAGAGGCAGACCCTATTCTCACATGAGACCTCATTGAGTCTGCGCCTGCACTCTTGGACAATTTTAGACGTTGTGATTGGAGAATCCAGAATACCGATTTTAATATCCATCTATTTTCAATTATCCAAGTCGCTACGTCAAAAATAGCAAACACTTCAGTCTGAAAAACTGTTGCCATATTGATAAGAGTATTTGGTTTCTTCATCCAAAAACCAACCAGATCCACAATCTTCATCCAAAAACCAACCAGATACACAATCAACTAAGGTACTAGAACCGTCCGTATAGAAGTTATCAGCAATTTCTGAGAAGTTTATCTGGATTTTATCTTTATTTTACTCAATATGACAAAAACTTGTGCATAATTGGACACGTTCTTTACACACGTAGATAGGTTTTCCAAAAATCTTTCATTTGGTATATAACATTACTTTGTATAATATAAGAGCTAAACGAAAAAATAACTGAAAAATTGCCGTTTCTTCCCTCCTCATTTACACACCCTAAATATGAATTCGGCCTGCTAAAAAAAATACGTGCCCTTTATTTTTCCTGCTCTATAGCCCCTTGGCTGTATAATCTCTACACGGCATGGATAAACTGGTCGTATATTCCTTTAAATTGAAGAAATACCAGAGTCGTTTTTATTCCGAAGACTGAGAAAAATTCCCAAATAGGCCTGAAGAATTTCAGACCAATTAGTCTGTCTTCTTGTTTATTAAAGACAATTAAACGAATGATAGACTCAGATCTGTGTGCTGTGATTTACCCTAGGTTACTTTCGACCGGGCAACAAGCATACAGCGAGGGTAGATCGACGGAAACTGCTCTTTATGAGCTCGTTGGTACCATCGAAAGATCGCTTTCGGTAAAGGAGTACACTATGGTGGTATTTTCTGATATAGAGGGGGCTTTTATATAGAGGGGGCTTTTATCTGGTATCTGGTCTTTGAGTGAAGCGTGGGATCCTGTTAATGGTGAAAAATCTTCATGCCAATTGACGTGTAACGTCTTAATTGGGAGCGTCGTCCTAACACGATTTGTCAATAGGGAAACACAAAAGGGTGGTGTTCTTTCGCCGCTTCTTTAGAACTTGGTCCTGAATTCAATGCTGCTCTCCCTAAAAGTACATGGTTGTCATGTTGTCACATATGCTGACGACGTCAGATTGCGGTAAAGGCAAAGCACCTGCCAACATTAAGGGATATTCATTAGGTTTCTCTAAACGATCTGTCCAAATTGGCAAGAGAAAGTGGTCGGAAAGTTAATCCAAGTCAAACAGAGCTTGTCTTGTCTACAAGGAAAAATAAGGTTCCTGATTTTGATTCTTTTTGTTTTGTTTACAAGGAACATTAAGGGACATTCATCAGGTTCTCTGAACGATCTGTCCAAATTGGCTAGAGAGAGTGGTCTGAAAGTTAATCCAAGTAAAATAGAGCTTGTCTTGTCTACAAGGAAAAATAAGGTTCCTGATTTTGATCCGGCACTGAAAGCACCTTCTCAGATGGAGCCAAGTATCTTGGAGTATTTCTAGATAGGAAGTTGAATTTCAGGCGTAATATTGACGAACGGGTGGGAAAAGCAACGATTGCTTTATACTCCTGCAAAAGGGCCATTGGAAAACGATGGGATTGTAGCCCTCAAATCGTTCATTGGATCTATACAGCAGTGGTGCGTCCAACTCTGCTGTATGGCATCATTGTCTGATGGCCTACTTTAGAAACAAAAGCGAACTGTGTCTATATCACGAAGGTACAGAGAATGGAGTCGATGTGCATCACTAGTGCTCTTCGTACTACACCTACGGCTGCATAAGAGATGCTCCTTCACCTGATTGTAGGTAGTATACGGCTACGTCGACAATTCGACTGAATAGCACGCTGCAATGAAGGAGCAGCAATTGTGGCCATAGCACGATCTTGAAGAAGATAACAACACCACAAAATGTGGACTGTGCTCTTTCTATGAGTCACTTTACCACTATGATACCATCCAGGGAGTCTTGCATAGGGGACATTCCGGGAAGTGAAGCCACCATAAATTTTTGCACAGATGGATCGAGGCTACACGAGCAAGTGGGCTTTGGAGTCTATTCGGAGGAGCTTATATTGAGCCTGGCTCGAAGTTTGCCGGATCATTGCAGTGTTTACCAGACAGAGATGCTGACAATAAGGGAAGTGGCTGACTGGTTGATTTGCAATGTCTTGTCTACAACCGCAGCCAACATCTATTCTGACAATCAAGCCGCGGTAAAGTCTCTGGAGTCTATGTTTCGAAACAAGATCTGCCCTTAACTGCCGCACGTCTTTAAATGAGATGGCCAAGCCGTTTGATGTACTACTTATTTGGGTCCCAGGGCACAGCGACATTCCAGGGAATTGCAAAGCCGATGAGCTTGCAAGACTAGGAACTACCTTACAGGTTCCAACAGAATTGGAATGTGTTGGTAGCCTCTAGAAACTTTCAAGCAAAACCTATGGCTTTGTTTCGCGACGAAGACTAATCAGAGATGGGCAAATGGATTGACATGTGAGACAACGCAACAGATTTGGCCTTCTCTTAATCAGAGATGCACAAGTGAGCTGATAGCGCTTCCAAGAGGAGAGATTTCGATAGTGGTTGCTGTAATTACCGGACACTGTCTTATAAGGAAGCACCCATAGCAGTTAAATGTGCCGTCAAATGACGTTTGTCGGAGTGGTATGGATGAACAGAAGTTGAAAACTATCGAACACTTCATATGCCATTACCCGGCACTTTCTGTTCAGAGATTTGCTTCGCTGAGATATAGAGTGCTGCAAGATCTTTCTGATTTGTCAGATGTCAAAATTCAATATCTTAAGAGTTTCATAAGAAGCTCAAAATGGTTTAACGGCAGGGACCAGTAGGGAAACCTATTACGGTCCCGTGGTATTACAATGGACCTCAGAGTCTACGTGTGCTGACGTTAAACGTCAGCAGCCACTTACAACCAAACCTAATTTAAACCCTTTAAACAAATAGAATTTGAGCTCAAGCTCGATCTGCACACTAAAAAAATTCAACAGTTTTCTTACTTTGCCTTTTAAGATCTAAATAATTTTTTCTAAGTGTACATTTTTGATGAGCACATGGATGGGCGTGTTAAACTATAGGACAGATTTGGCAGTATCCTAATCACAAGCCCACAAGGGAGCTGATTTCGCATCCAAGAGAAGAGATTTCAACGGTGGTCTTATAGGAAAGCATACACAGCGGTTAAAAGTGTCGTGAAATGACTTTTGCCAGAGTTGTATGGATTCGAGAGAGTTGGAAATTATCCAACACTTTATCTGCCATTATGGTCAGAGACTTGCTTGTTTCACTGGAATCTAGGGAACTCCACGATCTTTATGATCTGTCGGATGTCCAAATTCAATATCTTAGAAGTTTCATAAGGAGCTCATATTGGTTTAACGGCAGGGACTCGTATGAAAATACCGTTACCGTCCCGAGGTATTACAACGTTCCCCAGAGTCTTACAACCTAACCTAACTTAAATTCTTTAAAAAAATAGAATTTGAGCCAGAGCTCGATCTGATCAAAACAAAATTCAAAAGTTATATTTCTTAGCCTTCCAATATCTTAATATTTTTTTCTAAGTGTAATTTTTTTTTTACTATACAAATTAGCATATCAACATTGATTTTTCTATTAAGTTTTCGTTTGAACTAAACAATTTAATAAAAGTGAAGTGAAGTGACGAAAATAAACTTATATTATATTCTTTTTTCGGTTTTTTTTTACGAAAATGTCAAATATAAAATAAATTAGTTTTCATTATTCAAATCTAATATGCAGAAACACATCGCTTATACATTTATATAGTAAGAGTAGTTGTTTAGTATAGAACATTTTGAATAATTTAAAATGCGATTCCCTAGACACCCATCACTATGTCAAATTTAATTTAGTAAATAAAATTTATTTATTTTCCTTGTATGAAATTGTATTTCAAATGCATATGATTATTATTATTGTTGTACAACTATTGTTATTACTGCCAGAGAGGGAAAGGGAGAAAGAGGGGAATGAAAAATATTTATTGAATTGTTGCAGTTAGGATTGCCATAGTGCCCCTAATCCAAGACTTTCTTTACGGTATCATACTGGTAAAGTGGCGCTCAGATAGGCTTATAGATGGAGCACAGTCCATATTTTGTGGTATTTTTATCTGCTTCAAGATCGCGCCATGGCCTTAATCGCTGCTCTTTCCATTGCAGTGTGCTATTCGGTCGTATTGCCGTTGTCGTATATACCGCCAATACATAAAGCCTCCCCAATATGTCCAATGGTATTAGGTGAAGGATAATTTCCACATTGATGACATTCTCTTTATCTTCGTGATAAAGACACATTTCCCTTTTGTCTCCAAAGCAATCCACCAGACAATAAGTCCATACAGCAGAATTGAAAAGACTTTAGTTCTAAAGCCCCATCGTTTTCTAATGGTTGTTTTATAGGAATATTACACAATAGTTGCTTTTCATACCAGTTGCATAAGATTGAAATTCCATTTCATAATTGGATCCATCTGAGAAGGCGATTCACAGTGGCGTCCAGAGAATTAGGATCAAAAGCAGGAATCTTATTTTTTCTTGTAAACAAGAAAAGCTCTGTTTTTCTTGGATTAATTCCCAGACCACAGTCCCATTTAGAAAGATTTTCCATTTAGAAAGATCTTTCAAAAAACCTTGAAGAATGTTCCTTGATGTAGACAGGCTATTTTCTTTACCGCTATCGCGACATTGTCAGCGTATGCGAAGCTACGCAAGAATCTTATTGCTAGAAATTTTACTTTTTTGAACTTTAAAATAACCTCAATAAATTGGCAACCCTGTATTTTTTTTATATTTACATAATTTAGTTGATATTTTTCATTTTTACAAAAATAAACTAGTACTTAAATACAACTTATACACGTACTTGTACAAAAAAAAATATGGTTGTATAATAAAACGGACGATGACAGAGAGTATAATCTGCTTTTTTATTATAATTTCTTTTTTTCTATAGCGAAATGAATGCGATATTGTTTATTTGCATGATATTTTTTTTTTTTTTTCATTAGCAACTCTATAATAATTTAATAAATTATAGCGTAAAAATATGAAAAATTCAGTAGAAATAAAAGTAGCTGATAGTCATTGTAATAATTTTATTTATTGTGATTTTTTTAAATCAGTTTTAACTGTATTTCGAAAGAGATTAATTGAAAATTTAAAAAAGAAAAATAAAAACAACTAAATTTTAAAAACCTTTCGAATTTATTTTTTTTAGAATTTAAATTGATTACAGATGCCAATAAATGTTTAACCCATAGACTATACTTTTCTGAGGGTTTCAGTTGTGCTCAATCCGAATTTGATCTCAGAGTTTGCCTATCACATCAGGATTTTGAGATAGCTCGACGTTGGAAAACCCCGTTTTTTTTGTCTATTCATGAATTCTTTGCAAGACATTTGTTGTGTTTTTCAATTATTTGTACTTATTAAGTACATATTTTAATATTACCCCAAAAGTGTGCTTTAAAAATGCTAAAAAAATCAAATAATGAAAGTTTTAAACAAAAGAGCTTTTACTTCCTGCATGATTTGATGGGGATATTTATTGTGCGCCCTTAAAGTATGCTTTAAGAATATTACAAAAGTTCTGTATAAAATACATTCCACAACAGGGAGTGTCAAGTGCTTGCTAATCCATAAAAATAATAATATTTATTAAGTCCACATATTGTATGGTAAATCCTGATCCAAATGATTGCAAAACACAGCTATTATAACTGCGCGTATACATACACCTTTATAAAACCTGATATGCCATCTAAATTCCTACAAATAACCTTAAAAATTAATGTTTCAATTTGGTAATATCCTGTTCCATCTCTAAAATATCTTAACCTGAAGTTCGAAAAACCCGGCTTTTTGAAATATGCATGGTATTTTTGAAATAAATGTAAATTCGACCGATTTCTCGCTATATTTTGCTTATATTTTACAAACCTGCTGTAAGTTTTTTCTTGAAGTCATAATTTTTTCCGCTAAAAAGTTTGTTTAATTGTTTGGATATCTTTTCTATTTGTTGGGACAGACAGGTTCACGTAGTAGCACGTGGAAATTTTAAAGGACGATATCTCAACAAAATGCAGCCAATCCCTAAAAAGCGAGCGGCTAATAACCCTGATAACTACCGCCCAATCACAATATGCTCGGCGCTCTCGAAGGTGATGTCTGGTGTCGGTAATGACTTCTCTTGATTTATTTCGAGTTTTCTCAAGGACCGATCTATACGTGTTGTTATAGATGGTTTCTCATCAAATGAGTTTCAGCTTCAATCAGGTGTACCGCAAGGTTCTGTTCTTTCTCCTACCCTTTTTCTTCTTTTTCTTAACGACCTTCCATACTTGGGACCTGCCATTACTTTTGTATAAAAAACCAATGCCAATGCCTTCTATTTCATTGGCATTTTACATGAAAAAAACTAATGCCTCCACAGAGAAAAATAAATTTCCAACTGAATTTTTCAGTTGTATTAACTCAAAATTCGTTTGCTGCTACTATATTTTGATGTGACTAACGAACTTTATAGTTGTTTCAATTTAAAGACAGTTGTAATAACAAAATTTTGTTGTAACTACCGATGTTTAGTTGTTTCAACCTTAATTCAAATGCATCCACCGATTTTTTGTTACAACAACTGAATTTCAGTTGGAAATTAGCAAATTTGTTTTCTGTGTGTCAATGCTTAGATCCCATGTATGCGACCTTCTAAGTCAAACTTAAAATCCTATTTACTCTTTTGCAGATGACAGCAACAGTTGTCATTAATTTTCCTTTGATCGTAGGCCAAGCCTTGTTCAGGTTTAGGAAAAAAGACGGATTAGGAATGACACACTTAATAAGGACCTGTCGACAATCTCTAATAATGCACGCAAGACGCAATATTGTATGTTGACCCACAGGAATGTTGAATCATCAGCGTCATCTGTACAAATGGGTGGTATAGGTATCGAGGAATCGGACACTCTTGATGTTCTGGGCATGAAAATTCAGTGCGATGTCCGTTGGAATAATCACGTTTTTCAAGTGTCGATAGAAGCATTCAAGTGTCTCGGTTTTTTAAATCGGTGTAAGAAGTACTTCACCTCATCCCATCTCCTAACTATTTATACCACCTACATCCGACCGAAGATGGAATACAACTCTATCAATGACAACTATCAATGACAATAGGGTATCCAATAGGGTGGCTCGTTTTTGGGCTTTTCTCTCTGATCAAATTCTAATACCCGCCAAAAGTGTCGGTCCCCTAAGGGTAACTCACATGCAAAATATCACCCCGATCGGAGTTTATCTTCTGGACTTTTTTAAAAAAAAAAAAAAAAAATTTAAGTTTTTTTATTAAAATAATGAAAAAAATTTTTTTGTATAATATTTGATCATAAATACTTAAATATGAAATTTAAAGATTTTACGGTATCATTAACCCGTTCAAACTTGCTACCAAAAAAATGGCATGATTTTGGGGGCGTTCTCAAAACACCTTTTTTCAAAATTTGAAAATTTTATTAAAAAAAAATTTTAAATATACCATTTTTTATTTCTGAATTCATTAAGAACACTTTGGAGAAGAAAAATGTGAAATATGGCGGTTATCCGTCGAGCCACTTTTTGGGAATCGCGGGGGGAAGTTAGCGGATTTCAAGGAAATGTTGGTTTTATCAATAATTTGGATTAATAAAATCATATAAATTTCATTTTTGGGCAAATTAACTGTTTTTTTGGTGTCGTGGCATTCAATTAGATAACTTTAAGTCTGTCATAAAATCTTACCGATCTAGGACGTCTTTAACCCACATTAGCGGGGGGTCAAAAATGACCCCCGCAGGAAATTTGAAGTTTAGAGCTTAAATTTTGTGCTATTAACAAGTATAAAACGGCTTTTGTGTTTTCTACCCTAACTATTATTTCGTATTAATATATTATCTTTAAAAAAATCGTTAACCCTTCTTGGTAGGGGGTCAAAAATGGCCCATTCAATAAAAAGTATATATTTTTTAGAGAAAATTAATTTGTGGCAGTCTATTAGATAACTTTAAATCAACCCTGAAATTTCACCTGTTTAAGATATCTTTAATCCACATTGGCCAGGGGTCAAAAATGACCCCGGAAAAAACTTTTCGGCATAGTGCTTGAATTTTTTGATATCAACAAAATTTATATTTGTTATTGAATGGGTCATTTTTGACCCCCTACAAAGAAGGGTTAACGATTTTTTTAAAGATAATATATTAATATGATATAATAGTTGAGGTAAAACACACAAAAGCCGTTTTATACTTGTTTATAGCACAAAATTTAAGCTCTAAACTTCAAATTTCTTTTGGGGGTCATTTTTGACCCCCAGCCAATGTGGGTTAAAGACGTCCTAGATCGGTAAGATTTCATGACAGACTTAAAGTTATCTAATAGAATGCTACGACACCAAAAAACAGTTAATTTGCCCAAAAATGAAATTTATAAGATTTTATTAATCCAAATTATTGATAAAACCAACATTTCCTTGAAATCCGCTAACTTCCCCCCGCGATTCCCAAAAAGTGGCTCGACGGATATCCACCATATTTCACATTTTTCTTCTCCAAGGTGTTCTTAATGAATTCAGAAAGAAATAATGGTATATTTAAAATTTTTTTTTAATAAAATTTTCAAATTTTGAAAAAAGGTGTTTTGAGAACGCCCCCAAAATCATGCCTTTTTTTTGGTATCAAGTTTGAACGGGTTAATGATACCGTAAAATCTTTATATTTCATATTTAAGTATTTATGATCAAATATTATACAAAAAATTTTTTTTCATTATTTTAATAAAAAAACTTAAATTTTTTTTTTTTTTTTTTTAAAAAGTCCTTTTTTCCAAAAACCCCAATTTTGAGGCTCAAAGTGGAGACAGAAGATAAACTCCGATCGGAGTGATATTTTGCACGTGAGTTACCCTTAGGGGACCGACACTTTTGGCAGGTATTAGAATTTGATCAGAGAGAAAAGTCCAAAAACGAGCCACCCTAGTATCCAACTCTATTGACTCACTGGAGCATCGTCGGAAGGTGGGTTGTGTGACTCTGTTCTACCGATATTACCATGCAAAGTGTTCCACTGAGATAAGTGAACTTATTCCTAGAGCCCTAGATTTCGCAACACTCGGTTGTATAGTAAATCACATCTATTTGTTGTCGATTGTCCAGTTGATCGCACAACGCATTACAGAGAAGGTTCGTTTATCATTCGTACTTGCCGTATGTGGAATAATCTTCCAGCGGAGTTCTTTCTTCCTTGTAGATAAATTCAAGTCAAACACTACTCCCTCTTTTATCCTCGTCAAACCTATTTTCCTGATATCAACACAATGCACTGCATTAGTAGGGCCATCCCCTGAGTGTTGGTTCAACGTAAAAAAAAACTATTTGCATTCAAAGCGAATACCATGAGTAAAGTGAAAACCCGGATTTTTCAAACTTAGTGTTAAGATATCTCAGAGAAGAAACAAGATATTACAGAGCTTAGCCATTTATTTTAAATAATAATTAGTAGGACTTTCAGACAACATACCAGGTTTTCTAAATAAAGGTGATTTCGCGCAGTTATAACGTCTCGAAGGGGTGAAAAACAGGGTTTTTTCAAACTTTCGGCTAATTGAAAGATATCTCGAAAACCTGATGTGATAGAGAAATTCTAAGTACATATTCGGATTCAGCGCAACTCAAACCCTTTGGAAAGTATACCCTAGTCTTGGGGTTTCAACATTTTTCAAATTTTATCGGCCTGTGTTATTTTCGAATTTCAAAGAGATTAAATGATCTCTTATGTATTTCAAAGGGTAATTATTAGTGTCCGACCGAATATTCGGCTTCGGCTTCGGCCAAAAAGCACTATTCGGCCACTATTCGGCTTCGGCCACAATTTTGGCCGAGTAGGCCGAATAGCGAATAATTGTATAATATTTGTGCTCACGTGTTGAAAAACACACTAAACTAACTTTGAATCACATTAGTAAGCCACAAAAACATTTTACTAAGTGTTTTTGTAACTAAAAACATTTTTTTTTAATATTCGGCTTCGGCTTCGGTTTGGCCGAATAATGAAAATTTGGCCGAATATTCGGCTTCGGCTTCGGCCAAAAATGGTGTATTCGGTCGGACACTAGTAATGATATTAATTTCAAATTTATTATTTTGTAATGTCAAGTTTCGAGTTTCGGTAGATCTGTTTCGTATACCAATTGATATTTTTCGTATTTCTATTGTACTTGCTAAGTATATATTTGACGTATTTTAAATGATTATTTACGATTTTTTTTTTGTTTTTTTTAAATAGTTTGAACAAAATTTCTAAATCTTTTCTTGTCCTGCGACAAACTTCTTAATTGTGCCCATGAAATGTTTTTTCTCATAAACTCCTCTTCAACAAATCTTCGCCAAGTCAATCGTGGGCTCCCCCTGCTCCGAAAACCCTGTGGATTCTATTGAAAAGAAACTTTAGCGATGTCATTAGTATCTTTTTTCAATGTGTGTCCTATCCATTTCCATTTTCTACGCCGAATTTCAGTATCAATTGGTTCCATTCCACAAGTTTGTAGCAAATCTTGATTGTTTATACGTAATGGCGAAAATATCTTTGATCTAATTCGATTGCCAATTCATCTTTTTCGTATATCAATTTAACTTGTTTAGACTGTAAATTAATCCAATTCAAATATCAAATGCAGTCTTAAAATGTAAAATTCGGTTTTCTAATTGCAAACGGACTTGATTGAAAATTCCGCTATCAAGGGGTTATTTTTATAATCTTAACATCTAAATAGCTGAATTTAATTAATTTTTTATTTGAATTTTATTTAATGTCTTATCATTACTGTAAGTTTAAAAATTGTTCTAGATATAGTGATGTTTTTGTATTTTGTTTAAACAAGCCCAGCCACGTTCCTAATTACAAATTCCATAAGGGATAGTTAATGAGTAATGTGTATTTGAACATGCTGAAGATATATGTAAGAGATTGAAATGTTATGTCATCGGGAGATGTCATAATATGTAATGTTTGTTCGTTTGTAAGAATTGAAAGCTAAATACTTGATGCTTGTTACAGTGACCTAGTTTTAAAAAGTCTTGGATTTTAATGTAAATGTTTCTGGAATAGAATGAAATTTTAAATTATAGCTGTTAGGTTACTAGCGGCATAAATCAGAACACATAGATTCTGACGTCTGTTAGGACAAAAACCGTAAATTTTATTTAATATGTACAGAATTTGTTGTATTCAAAATGCGTTCAGGCTAGCGTGTCGAAAACATTTAACCTCTTGACCGATTTTATTGTCTTGTTGAACATATTTTATAACTGATTTTTTTTTTCATTTAGGTCGGTTTGAGTTCATATTATTTTTTTTCTTCTGATAATTAAAGATTTTTTGCTAATATGGTCCGTATTGACTCTGATTACACAGTGCCCAAACTATTTTTCGACCGGAAATATGAAGTTAGATTTCCGGATCGAGAATTCTGGTCGACCTGGCAGGGCCCGTCTGCGAACTCAATAAATATCTTTACTGATGGATCGAAGCAATCGCATGGTGTTGGAGCTGGTTTCACGATACTGGAACTATACCAACACTTATCTTTTAAATTACCCGTGGACTCGAGTATCTTTCAGGCTGAGATAGCTGCTATATCAAAAGCTGTGGAATATATGGCAAAGGAAAAAGGTGCCACCCTTAATTTCTACGTGGATAGTCAAGCTGCTCTAAAGGCACTCTTACGCTACCAAATTAAATCGAAAACGGTTTTAAAGTGTTACGAGAATTTAAAACAACTTTGCTTAAATAATAAAGTTACCTTATTATGGGTACCAGGGCACGAAGGAATAGAAGGAAACGAGAAAGCAGATGAACTCGCGAAACTTGGAGCAGATGGCATAGGTACCACCATAATGCTTTCACCGCCACTCCAGCATTTCAAACTAAAACGAAATAACCTTACTGTCGCCAAAGCAAATCGAAGATGGAAGGAACTTGGGACAAGTCGTATAAGCAGAATTTTATGGCCACGCTATGATTTAGGAAGAACTAAATTCTTACTTACACTTACGAGAATAGAATGTCGTATGTTGACAGGTTTAATAACGGGACACTGTCTTGTCGGAAAACATGCCAAGAACATGAATCTTATTACGGACGCAAGCTGTAAAAGGTGCGAGAAACCAGACGTCGAAGAGACCATTGAACACATCCTGTGTCACTGCCCGGCTTTGGCACGAACTCGACTATCAATTATAGGAAGTTCACAGTTTGAGACTTTGGAGGAAATTACGAGGAAGAGCTTTAAACAAGAGCTTGAAGAGCTTGAAACAATTCGCAATGAAGGTCAATGTATTTAGTTTACATCGATAAGCGGAAAAAGTTTTGTGGTATCGCTATGGACCAATTGGTCTATGCGGAACGCCCATCTGGCACCGCCACCCTAACCTAACCTAACCTAAAGATTTTTTGACAAGTGACAATACAGCCTAAGCGGAGATTTCGACAGCTTTTGGAGGTTGCCAACCTTTCAGCATTAGCTTTTTTAGATTGTCACACATAAAGTATGTCATATTAAATTCATCTACTTAATTAGTTAAACCCAAATATAATAATGTGGCGGAACTTAATAAAAATTAACATTTTTACAGAACTCTGTTTTTCTCATTGTAGCTAACCCTTAAAGAAAATCTTTAACATCATATATCATAAGTCTCATTATTCCAGAGATTTATTTCAGATTTTTAAACGAGTATCTGAGAGTGACAAATAATGTGCTATATCGTCTTTTCATCTACTCAAGGTACTTCACATATTCTATTGTCATTATTATGGGTCACCCGCTTTTTTACATATCGCTCCTTTAAAAAAATGCGTTTTTTTGAGTTAATGATGTAGAATTATTCGTTATATCATTCTTTATATTGTGTCAAAAATTCGTATTAATATCTTTTAAACTCACCGTTTGGAAAGAGTACACGCCATTATTAAATTTTCTATGTACCGGCCTTTTTCAATTATAAACCACTTTCAATAGTAAACTTTAAACGTGTTTTCTGCAAAATCAAATATTTTGAGTTGTGACACTATACAAGTAAATGAGCGATATGTCGACGTCTCATAATGACCCCTTACCACTCCCACCAACCGTTCCGAGTAAGTGAGAGCATAAGTTTTATTCGCTTAAGGATTTATACATGACCTTGGAACTGTTTCCTTATAACGACTCATCTTGCCTTATCGTAGCAGATCCTACATCTCTTTAAATATTCTGTATTGGGACACTAGAAACATGTGTCAATCAAATCCCCCACCACCTCATGTCCCTTTTGAACGGTGTTCTCGTTTCCCTCTTTGCCTATGTGCCCTCAAATCCAATAGGTCTGTTCCCTACTGTTGGCATACATTACAGTCTAGGCCTGTTTATGAGTACGTGTAGTTTGCAGTATTGGCCTTGCTCGCTGTCTAATTGCGAGGGTAAAAGCTCAAGTGAGTCATCAATAAGTTTTATTATTTCTTAAATACTCAGTTACTACCAGTAGCCCACAGCTCCAACACCGTCTTCATTTTCGAACCATTTACGAAAAAAAACAAGGTCCTCAGAACAAAGTGGAGTCAAGAATTCCTATTAAAATTTAAATAATGATAACCGCCGAGTAATAAAATCACGAAGATCCTTAGGAAACAAATTAGAAAAGAAGGAATGATCAAGATTTACAATTGGGTGATTCCATGTCAAACCGCACAGAAAACTGTGATTTTCGGATTTGTCACCTCCGATTTTAATGAAATTCGCAAAAAATATTTCACATGCGTTGTTTTCATAAAGTGATTACCTTACAGGCTCCAAAAATTTTTAGTTTTCAAAATATGGCGTCTTGAAAATTGGCAAAAACGTAAAATTTTCAAAAAGGTGCACATACAAAGTCACCCATAACTTTAAAACTATAAAACCCACAATTACCAAATAGGTACCATTTGAAAGCTGAAAGGATTACCTTATAAGTGGCATGCACAATTTTTTCTTGTAACGAAAGGTCAAAGGTCATATTTCAAGGTCTCATGTTCAAAGACCTATATCTCAAAATCCGATATTTTTAAAATTCTCAAAAAAATATATGATAACAATCAAGTCTTTCTCTACATTTGAATCAAAATTTCAGGGTGGACACTCATATGGTTCCAAAGTTACAGAAGAAAACGTGCTCGAAGGCAAGGTTTTTTCTACGAGTTCATATAAAAAATATTGCACAAACACAACAATATACATAGTCGTAAACAAAGGTGCGGGCCTAGAACAAGGCTTAATACTTTTTATGTATTTTGAGTTATATTGTAGGGCTTTTCTTGTTCTTATACAAGGAAAGTCCTTGAAAGTGAACATACCTGATTTCTATTAAATTTATACACAAGCTAGAAAAAATAAATCTAAAATCAACCAGTCTGAGCTTGTCGGCCTAAATTCAGGTTAAACGCGGTTAAAAATTACCCATTTTCAGTTATTTTAAAGTTTGGGTACTTTATATTGATGCCACATATAACAGATCGGTTTCATTCCAAACTTATATTCTTCCATAGTAGGGAAATAGGAATGGGGTGCGGGTGTAGGGAATAGGAACAATAATATAATCAAGCATAAAAATGGTTTAGAAATGAAAACACTAATGTTTCGAACTTCTTTGAACTTTTGCCTTATTTTATTTTGGACACACTAATAAAGATATTTTTTTTTTTAATTCGGATGAAACCCGACCTGTAAGAAAAACTGCCAATAAAAAATTCATATGATTGCTTAATTTAAATAGAAAATAGTACCAACAATGAATTTGTTTTACAAAAACTATATAGTTTACCAAAAACTATACATTTTTAACAAACAAAATGTAAAAACAATTATGCAACAAATAAAATGTCTCAAACAGACGCCAAATTTTTTTTTTTCAAATGAAACAGATCTGATATAAGTGGCATCAATGTACCTAAAAGTTAAAATTACTAAAAATCGGTCATTTTTGACTCCCGTTTAACCCTTTAAAACTAAATTAAGACCAATAAGCTCAGACAGGTCGATGTTAGATATTTGTTGGCATAAATTTCAAAGAAATTACGTATGTTCACTTTGAAGATTTTCCTTGTAAGAAAACAAGAAAACCTTACGATAAAATTCAGTTTTGATTGTAAAATCAAATTCAGGAGGTCGAAATACTATTAATAAATAATGGGTTCAGTTTTTAGGTCCGTCCCTTTGTTTGTTTACTGCTAGCATGCTTTGCTGCTTTGTGTGTGTAAGCTTTTGCATATGAACTCGTAGAGAAAATCTTGACTTCAAGCACGTTTTCCTCTGTAACTTTGGAACCATATAAGTGTCCACCCTGAAATTTTGATACAAATGTAGGGAAAGACTTGATTGTTATCATATATTTTTTTGAGAATTTTAAAAATATCGGATTTTGAAATATAGGTCTTTGAACATTAGACCTTGAAATATGACCTTTGACCTTTCGTTACAAGAAAAAATTGTGCATGCCACTTATAAGGTAATCCTTTCAGCTTTCAAATGGTACCTATTTGGTAATTGTGGGTTTTATAGTTTTAAAGTTATGGGTGACTGTGTATGCGCACCTTATTGAAAATTTTACGTTTTTGCCAATTTTCAAGACGCCATATTTCGAAAACCGAAAGGTTTTGGAGTCAGAAAGGTAATGATTTTAGGAACACTATCCATTTGCAAAATATTTGTCAAATTTTATTTAAATCGAAGGTGACAAATCCGAATGCTGTGTGGTTTGAGGTGGATTTGCCCAATTGTGATTTAAACTTAACTTGTCGAAATCCCAGAAGAACGAGTTTATCGGGACTATATTGAGACTTCATAGGCATGTCAAATCGGCTAACACCGGACCACCAAAATGTTCCGATTATCGATGCCATTTCCTTCTCCTCTACGTCCTGACACCTTTCACTAAAGTGTAGAATTCCGTGAACTATTTTCCGTAATATTCAAAACTAGATTGAGTTTTTGGGGCTGTTTGATGATCATGCTAATACGCCGACGATCAAATGATAGCCACACCATCTTCGTATTAGAACAAGTAAGTTCACGTCGCCACTTGTCTTTAGTGACTAAAAATCGATCGACCATGTTTTTTTTTTTTTATGTTGAACCAACACTCATGGGATGCATCTATTTATGCAGTGCATTGTGTTGATATCAGGAAAAAAGGTATGTGGATATTTGAATTGAATTTATCTACATTGAAAGAAACTGGGAAGACTTTTGTGGGAAGATTATTCCACATACAGCTAGTTCGACTGATGAACGAACCTTCTCTGTAATGCGCTGTGCGATCAACTGGGCAATCGACAACAAACGGATGTGATTTACTAGACAACCGAGTATTGCGAACAAAAACTCGGGCTCTAGGGATAAGTTCACTTATCTCAGCAGAACACTTTCCATGTTAATATCGATAGAACAGAGTCACACAACCCACATTCCGACGATGCTCCAATGATTAAATAGAGTTGGTCACCCTATCATCATTGATTAGCATCAACACCCGCCTTTGCACACGGTCCAAGAGCTCCAAAATAGACTTTGAAGCCCCTGCCCATATATGGGAGTTGTATTCCATCTTCGGTCGGATGTAGATGATATAAATAGTAAGGAGATCTGATGAGGTCAAGTACTTCTTACCCCTGTTTAAAAACACCAGACACTTAAATGCTTCTTTCGACACTTGAAAAACGTTATTATTTCAACGGACATCACACTGAATTTTCATGCCCAGAACATCAAGAGTGTCAGATTCCTCGATACTTATCCCACCCATATGTACAGATGACGCTGTTGATTTCACATTCCTGTGGGTCAACATAGACCCTATTCGCAAGACCCCACTCAGAGATTGTCAACAGGTCATTATTAAGTGTATCATTCATAATCTGCCTTTTGCCCTCAACCTCAACAAGGCTTGGCCTACGATCAAAGGAAAATGAATGACAAATGTTGCTCTCATCTGCAAAAGAGTAGATAGGATTTGAAGTTTGACTTAGAAGGTCGTTAAGAAAAATAAGAAAAAGGGTAGGAGAAAGAACAGAGCCTTCCGGTACCCCTGATTGAAGCTAAAACTCATGAGAACCCATCTATAACAACACATCCATGAGGAAACTCAATAAATCGAGAGAAGTCATTACCGACACCAAAGGCATTAAGCTTGGATATGAGCGCACCGTGCCACACACAATCAAATGCCTTGGAAATGAAACTTATAAGATAATGAATTTTGACATCTACTAAATTAGAGAGATGTAGCTCCCGAAATCCAAGTGAAACATGTCTCTGACCACAAAGTGCGGGAAATAAAAAAATCCTTATCCCTGAAACTTTGGCAGAAGTCATTTGAAGGCATCTGAAGCTGCTCAGCGTGCTTTTCTATAAGGCAGTGTCTGGAAAGTATAGCTAACATTCACTTGTGCTCTTTTGATTACGAGAAGGCCAAATCTGTGTTAAGACTTACTCGCGGAACAAATTCGTTGATATTGCTTGCACGTTTCCATGCATACCAAAACATTCTAACTCCGCAGAAACCTGCAACAAGTTTCTAGTCTTTCGGGCTTGCAATTTATTCCCTGGATAGTTCCTGTGCCCTAAAACCCATTTGAGTCGTATGTCTGCATGGCCATATTACTTAAAAACGCTGTCACATGTTAGGGGCATATAAGTATAGAATGTGGTGTGGACATCTCAACCAGTCAGCAACTTACTTTATTACTAGCATATCCTACAGATAAACACAGCAATCTTCTTCTTGACCAATCTTCGACTTAGGCTTAATCCAAGCTCTCCTGAGTAACTTCAAACAAAGCGCATTTGTTCGTGTAACTTCGATCTGTCGGTGTAAAAATTTTAGGAGGTTAAAACAACTGTGCTTAGATAATAAAGTTACCTTATTATGGGTACCAGGGCACGAAGGATTAGAAGGAAACGAGAAAGCAGACGAACTCGCTAAACTTGGAGCAGATGGCATATGTGCCCCCATAATGTTTTCTCCGCCACTCCAGCATTACAAACTGAAGCGAAATTCCCTTACTTTAGCCAAGGCAAATCGAAAATGGAGGGAACTTGGTACATGTCGTATAAGCAGAATTTTGTGGCCATGCTATGATTTAGGAAGGACAAAATTGTTAATATCACTTACAAGAATAGAATGTCGTATGCTGACAGGTTTAATGACAGGACACTGTCTTGTCGGGAAACATGCCAAAAACATGAATCTTATTACGGACGCAAGCTGCAAAAGGTTCGAGTCACCAGGCGTCGCGGAGACCATTGAGCATATCCTGTGTCGAGACTTTGGAGGAAATTACGAGTATTGAACTAACAAGTATAAAGCAATTCGCAATGAAGGTCAATGTATTTAGTTTACATCGATAAGCGGAAGAAGTTTTGTGGTATCGCTATGGACCAACTGGTCTATGCGGAGTGCCGATCTGGCACCGCCACCCTAACCTAACCTACTTCCCGGAATACTACCTATCCAAAACTTTATGGCGTTTTTAGAAACTTTTAGATTCCGTTAGGTATATAATCCAGTTGACTTACAAAAACCTTGAAAAATATGAATAAAAAGAATGGGTCGCACATAAAGTAAATGTGAGATTTCCCCAACACACTAGCAGACTGGCGTGTGCCAAAGAAAAGAGACTTCCCTTGTAAATGGGAAACGTAATACCGTTTTTATTTAAAATTTCCAAGTACTTAGGCAAACAATGTATGTTAATTTATGTCATTTAACACCCTCCTCTTATAAAAAAACATATGATTATGCCCCTTTAGATTTTGTTTACTTTTTAAAATCATCAATTTTTTTAGTTTATGTTGTTGTTAGTGTATAAAATTCCTCTTATCAGTTTTGACTTATTTTATCTGTTTTGTATTTGTTTTATTTATTATTGTACATTATAGTATATGAAAACACAAATTTTATTTCATGGCAATAATAAAAATAAAATTCACGTCACATGCTCTTGATTTTGTTCTCTCTTACTCCTTTTACTTCACCTCTTCTCTTGTTTTAAAACTGTTTTTTGTAGGAATGACAATTTTTGTATCTCTCTCGCTCTCTTTTTGTATTTGTGTTCTTATCACAGATTAAATGATGATACCCCTGGTTACATACTTTGTATTGTGAATTGAATTAATTGCTTTGTGTTGTTTTTGTATTTTTTTCTACGTGTGTTTTTATTTTATTAGATTTGTTGTTGATGTTGTCGTTCGTTGTAGAGATGAGTGAGTGAATGATTTTTGTATTCACGGTCATTTCGTGTTTTTATGTCGAAAACGACTTATGAGAATAATCACAATTGGAACGGGAAGCGTTTTTCCGCAACTGTTCACATACGTTTTATATGACAACAAAATTCCGCCGCGTTTTTCCGCCAAACTAGATTCAATTCTATTTTTATGAGGACAATTGCGTTTTTCCGCTTCCCGCTCTATGTCGAGTTTTTAAAATCTCAGTTAAAGTTAATCCAAAAACAAATTTGCTCTGGCATTACCAAGTTTGTTAACCTAATTTAGGCTGGATTATTCAATGCTCCGTTATAAAATAACTCTCCGTTAAATTTTGACATAAGGCTCCGTTAAATCGGTAGTTAGCAGCTAACTTTTCAGTAATCCGCCCTTAATAGCTTATTTTTTCTTTAGGTTACAAAGTCTTATACCCAATTCACGCCACACCAGGTGTGAATAGGCCTTTATTGTGATTCCCTTAATTATCATTTTTCTACTTTCCTATCTGTTACAAAGTTCTACTTCTTAAACCACCGATATTATCTAATATACATATTCTTTTAGAAAAGTCAATAAGACATCGTTAAGGTATTCCAGGTCATCGAAAAATCTTTGACCCAAGTGTCTAAGGCGGCGCTTCATCAGACATATCAAGTGATTTACCGACTTTTCCTCCTCTACTCCCCAAACCTCCTCGGTTAGTTTAGGTTGTAAGTGGCTGCTGATATTTTACGTCAACACACGTAGACTCTGAGGTCCATTGTGATACCACGGGACCGTAATAGGTTTCCCTACTAGTCCCTTTCGTTAAACCAATTTGAGCTTCTTATGAAACTCCTTAGATATTGAATTTTGACATCTGACAAATCAGAAAGATCGCACGGCTCCCTAGATCCCAGTGAAGCAAGTCTCTGACCAGATAGTGATGGGCAACGGCAAATAAAGTGTTCGATAGTTTCCAACTTCTCTTCATCCAAGCAACTCCGGCAAAATTCATTCGACGGCACATTTAACCGCTCTGCGTGCTTCCCTATAAGACAGTGTCCGGTAATTATAGAAACCACCATCGAAATCTCTCCTCTTGGAAGCGATATCAGCTCACTTGTGGGCCCCTGATTAAGAGAAGGCCAAATCAGTCGTGTTGTCTCACACGTCCATCCATTTGCCCGCCGTAGGTTTTGCTTGCAAGTTTCTAGAGGCATACCAACACATTCCAATTCTGTTGGAACCTGTAAGGTAGATCCTAGTCTTGCAAGCTCATCGGCTTTGCAATTCCCTGGAATGTCTCTGTTCCCTGGGACCCATATGAGTCGTATGTTAAACTGTGTGACCATCTTATTTAAAGACGTGCGGCAGTTAAGGGCAGATCTTGTTTTCAGAAACATTGAATCCAGGGACTTGACCGCGGCTTGACTGTCAGAATAGATGTGGACTGCGTTTGTAGACAAGACATTGCAGCTCAACCAGTCAGCCACTTCATTTATTGTCAGCATCTCTGCCTGGTAAACACTGCAATGATCTGGCAAAGCCAATCTCAATCCAAGCTCTTCCGAATAGACTCCAAAGCCCACTTGTTCGTGCAGCCTCGATCCGTCTGTGTAAAAATTTATGGTGGCTTCACTTCCCGGAATGTCCCCTATGCAAGACTCCCAGGATGGTATCATAGTGGTAAAATAGCGTTAAAAAAGGCATAGAGAGAGCACAGCCAACATTTTGTAGTGTTGTTATCTTCTAAAAGATCGCGCTATGGCCACAATCGCTGCTCCTCCATTGCAGCGTGCTATGAAGCCGAATTGCCGACGTAGCCACATACTCCTACCCAATATGTCCAATGATATCAGGTGAAGGAGGATTTCTAATGCAGCCGTAGGTGTAGTACGAAGAGCACCAGTGATGCACATCGACGCCATTCTCTGTACCTTCGTGATAAAGACACAGTTCGCTTTTGTTTCTAAAGCAGGCCACCAGACAATGATCCCATACAGCAGAGTTGGACGCACCACTGCTGTATCGATCCAATGAACGACCTCCCAAACCTCCTAAATAGTCCCTGTCCCTTGGTGGCACCTATACGCTAGTTTGTAGCCTTTGAACGTGGGGGTCGTGGGTTTGATTCCCACCAGAACCCTTGGTGTTTAGTCCCTGTCAGAGATTCCCATTCCGCACGGTCATTTTGGCGATTATACAATGTCCTATAAGTACTCCCACCAATAGGCTTACCGTACGTTATCTTAGGATTGGACAGTGGTTACAGGGTTTGCGATATTCACGTATTCTTCATTCTCTTCTCTGATATCCTACCAATTTCGTTCACAGGGTTTGCGATATCCTTCTCTTAGTCAGTAATATCCATCTCACCTTAATTATTTTCTCTGATATCTTATAACTTCATTTATCAATTCCACTATAGGAACCGATATTCCAGGTTGAACCTGTTCCCCCACCGACTGACAAGGGAAGTATCTCAACCCTTATGAACCGATTTGCCTGAAACTTAAAATATATTTAAATGAGACCATTTTAAGGTTGGGGTGTCTCGGCTTATCGGCCATATCGGGGATTTAGGGGTTCAAAAAATGGGTCAAAATTTGGCGAAAAAATCGTTTTTTGGATTTTTTAGCGATTTCTTTCAAAGAAACTATATGATGTTTCCATATGAGAAGAAAGGATTTTTTAATGCCTATTCAACGGTGGCATAACCCCGTAAAAATTCTGCTTCGTTAAATATTTTTTTCATGAAAATGTGCAAATTTTGGGGGGTATTCATATGAAGACATAGACCTACGATATCCATATTAATACGAAATAATCTTTATTAAATTTAAGTCGACACGTATTTTTGCTCTGGACGATATTCCTGTTAGTTCGGGAGTTATCGAAATTTTCCCGAAGGTCCTCATTGTTTCATAAGGGGACAACGAAATTTTTAAACACTGATATGGCCGATAAGCCGAGACACCCCAACCTTAAAATCGTCTCATTTATATATATTTTAAGTTTCAGGCAAATCGGTTCATAAGGGTTGAGATACTTCCCTTGTGAGAGCCATACCTTTCCATTTATCAACCAATTTGTTCCCAGCGACCCCACTGTGTCCAGGGACCCAGATTAGATTGGCTGTGTGCTGACGGATTCCACGAAGGGATTGTATACAGTTTCTAACAATTCCCCATTTCACAGTGTTTGATTCTAAGGCCTTCAGAGCTGAAAGACTGCCCTCGAAAATGTTAATGGTGTAAGGACGTAGGTTCCTTGTCATAATCATCTGCGTGGCTTTAGCAAATGCAAGCACCTCAGCTTGAAAAGCAATACCGTTGTACGAAAATTTAAAAGGCCCTTCGTTCGAGACATTCAGTATATACTCCGGAACCCGTACCCATCTTTATCTTTGATCCTTCCGTAAAAATTCAGACTGCATTCTCTGTTATAACATAGTTTTCCGCCCAGTCTTCCTAAGTAGAAATTTCTTCTGCGGTGAGATATAGTGCTTTTAATGTTGATCTATTCACCAATTTGGTAAAAGCAAAGTGGTTGCTCTAAATATTTCCTAGGCGTTTGATCGTGTGTGGCAGGGTGCACTCGTTTCGAAGCTTATTGCTTTTGATGTCGGTAGTGTTTCTCTCCATTTATATTCTATTTCTTTCTATTTATTTTTATATACTATTTTTTAATAAATTCAACCGAGAACTGGTAACAATGACCGTCGTCTCATTGTAGCGAAAAAACCAAGGGTTCTGATGGAAATCGAACCCACGACCCCCACGTTAAAAGGCTAGCACGGTACCAACTAGCCTACGGGGCCCCCCTCTCTCGATTTATATCGAGCTTTCTCAGAGACTACTCTATACGTGTTGTTATAGATGGTTTCTCATGGGATGAATTTCTTTTGAATTCAGGGTTATCGCAAGGCTCTGTTCTTTCTCCTACACTTTATCTTATTTTTCTTAACGACCTACTAGGTCTAACTTCCAATCCCACATATTCTTTCGCAGATGACAGTAAACTTTGTCATTCATTTTTCTTTGATCATAGACCAAGCCTTATTGAGGTTGAATCCGAGTAGGGTCTTCGAATAGTGTAGACTTTAATGCTCGTAAGACCCAATGTTGACCCACAGACGGATGGTGGAAGCAAGGTTATCAGTGTCTATGGGTGGTAGCTATTGATGAATCAACACTCTTGATGTTCTAGACACAAAACTCCAATGTGATGTTCGTTGGAACCATGTTTTGGAACAATGTTTTTGCAAATGTCGAAAGAAGCGTTCAAATGTCTTGGTATTTTAAAACGGTGTAAGAATTAACTCACTCCGTCTGATCTTCTAAGACGGATACCACCTTTATCCGACCGAAAATGGAATACAACCCTCATATCTGGGCAAGTGCTTTACTGTCTGTCTGGAAGCTTCTGGAGTGGGTGCAAAGAAGTGTGTTGAAGCTCATCAATGACAGCATGGTATTCATCTCTATTGACTTATTGGAGTATCTTCGGGATGTGTAACGCTATTACCACGGTAAGTGTTCAGCTGAAATGAGCGAACTCAGACCTGAGACGCGGGTGCATTCCCGTAGTACTCGACTTTGCAGCAGATCATATCCGTTCGTTGTCGATTGTCGAAAGTATCGCACAACGCAATCGTTTCTTGGTCGAACTAGCCGTATGTGGAATAAACTTCCGGCAGAAGTCTTCCCAGTCGGCTGTTGTATTTATAAATTCTTATTTAAAATTTTAACGAAATTAGATTTTTCTGTTCCTAATCTCGAATCTAAAAAACCTTCTCATGTGCACATCTCTAGTTTGTTCTACATGTGTAGACAAATTTGAATTTTTTTTGTAAAATGTTCATATCATTCGGTTTATTTCTTTTTGCTTAAATATAAGACCTGACCTTAGCCTTTTGTTCTTGACAGAAAAGTCATAAAAAACAGTTTCAAGTTTTTTTTATGATTTCTTGATAAATCAAGTGTTTGGCCCTTATAATTCTGGCTTAAAAGAACTTTTTCTATTTTTTTACATTTTAAAGTTTAAAATTGTTTTTAAGTGTTTATTTTTTAATTTTCCTAGAAAGGGAAAAAGCTTTTAAATAATACAGCATCATACAGGCTTTAAAGAGGTTTCTAAGGAAACCGGTGGATTGAGAAAAGAAATGTTTTAAGTTGAATATTTAATTTTGTAATATTTGTTTAGCCCACATAAAATAAATATAAGCTAAAATGGGGACAATTAACAAAAAATATAAAAATAATGAGAAAAAATCTCTAAATAAAGCATGAACAGCAAAAAAAAAATTTAACTTTTTAAAGTACTTTAGAATATTATATTCTAAGACAATTTTAGCTTTTTTCACAATTGCTTTTTTATGCAGGAATCAGGTTTGTGTTACCAAGTTATATTATGGTCTATTCCAGTGTGAAATGACTTGAACTTTTTCTATACAAAATTTACTGGCAAATACTTGATGCAGTCTTTAATGTAAAACTTTCTGAAGCACATACACTTCAACAAATCTCCAGAACCTAAGATACAAAAAAAAACGTTTTCCCAAAATTTACTGGCAAATCCTTGACGCAGTCTGTAATGTAAAACTTTCTGAAGCACATACACTTTAACAAATCGCTAGAACCTGAGATACAAAAAAAAAAAACGTTTCCACTGGAAGTTAGCCTAAGCTGTACTCTTGCTGGGTCTATCGCAATGGTTCCCAACCTTTGATTCTCGCCCCACTGGGGGGCAATTTAAAGGTTCCAGGGGGGCAATGAGCAAATTTTCAAGATTTTTTTTAGTCAAATCAAAAACTATTTTTTTTTGCAAAATTAACTAAAAAAATCTTGTTAATTTCTTAACATTTTTACTAAAAACTTAATTTAAATGCTTATTTTGCAAAAACTTTGCTAAAAAAGTAGTAATTTTTCATTAGAAACAAAAATTAGAAAAATTAACAAATTTTTTTTTAGTGTAGGTGGGACAAGACAATTTTTTTAACTTAAAAGTGGGGCGTGGCGTAAAAAAGGTTGGGAACCATTGGTCTATCGGCTGAAGCAGTAGGCTTTAATGGCGTTTTCTTTTCTGGAAAAAAAATGTCGCACTTTCTGCACTTTTTTTTCTTTAATGACTCTTTGTGCACAGTTATTCACAGTAAATATAGACATGTTTGGTATCAAAAGAAAGGTATTTTCAAGGCCTATCTAATGCTAAATAAAGCATTTTAAAATAATACTCAGTTTTTGAGCCAATTCTATAAATGTAAAAATTTATGGGTTTTTGATACTTAATTGAATAAAATAATCCTGTTTCGACATTTTATTATAAACAGTTAGATAGAACAGGACAATACCTTTCTTTTAGTACCAAACATGTCTATACTTACTGCTCATTACTATACACAAAGAGTCATTAAAGAAAAAAAGTGCAGAAAGTGCAAAATTTTTTTTCAGGAAAGAAAACGCCATAAGATAGTAGTTAACAAGGTAGACGAATAACGTCTGAATTTAGAGCTTCCGCCATATCTCGATCTCGATTTGTCGATATGGGCACACCACAGGACGGTGTTCTTTCGCAGCTTCTTTGAAACCTGGCATTGAAATAAATACTTCTCTCTCAATAAGCACGTGGTTGTCATGCTGTCGGATTTGCTGACGATTTCGACAAAGCGGTAAAGGGAAAGCACGTGCCAACACTACAACACATTCTTCAAGGTTCTCTGAAAGATCTATCTTAATGGGCAAAAGACTGTGATCTAGGACTCAAGTAAAACTGAACTTGTCTTGTTTACAAGGAAAAATAAGATTCCCTTTCTTGATCCTATTTCTCTGGACGGCACTGAAATCGCCTTCTCAGATGGAACCAAGTGTCTTGGAGTATTTCTAGATAGGAAGTTGAATTTTAGGCGAAATATTAACGATGTCCTGTAAAACGGACATTGTAAAACCCTAGAGACGTTCACTGGATTTATAAAATAGTAGTGCGCCCAATTCTGCTGTATGGATTCATTTTCTGGTAGCCTGCTTTAAAGACAAAAGGGAACTGTGTCTTTATCACGAAGGTACAGAGAATGACGTCGATGTGTACATATCACTGGATCTCTTCGTACTATGAAGAAATACCATTAGACAAATTGGGTAAGCAGTATGCGGCAATGTCGAAAATTCGACTTATTAGAGCACTGCAATGGAAGTGCAGCGACTGTGGCAATATCAAAAGATGACAACGCCACAAAATGTTGACTGTGCTTCTTCCATGAGCCTTTTTGAACTCCGCTTTACTACTATGATACGCCTGCCATCCAGGGAGTCTTAGATTGGGGGACATTCTAGATAGTGGAGCCTCCATTAATTTGTACACAAATGGATCGAAGCTACACGAACAAGTGGACTTCAGAGGGGACTTCAATGCGGAAAAGCTTCGGTTGAGCCTGGCTCGAAGATTTTGAGATCATTGCAGTGTTTACTAGGAAGAGATGCTGGCAATAAAAGAAGTGTCAGCCTTCTCTTAATCAGAATGACACAAGTGATCTGATATCGATTCCAAGAGCAGAAATTTCGAAGGTGGTTGCTGTTATTAGCGGACAATGACTTTTAGGAAAGGTAACATGAATTTTGCCGGAGTTGCATGGATGAGGAGGAGTCGGAAACTATAAAACACTTTATCTGCTATTGCCAGGTACTTTCTGGTTAGAGACTAGCTTTAGTGGGGTCTATGGAGCTGCGCGGATTTGTCGGATGTTACGGATATGTCGGGTATTAAAATTCAATATCTTAGAGGTTTCATAAGGAGCTCAAATTGATTTAACGCCAGGAACTAGTAGGGGCACCCCATTACCGTCTCTTTGTATCACAACGGATTTCAGAGTCTATGTGTGCAGCAAAAGTTCGAAAGAATTAATTCTTTAATTCAATTTTCTAATTCGAATTAAAAACATAGAATTTGGCGTTCCCTAAATTCTTTCAATTTTGAAAATCACTGAATAAATTCTATTAAGAATTCATTCCTTAGGAATTATCATTCAACTTAAATTATTATTTTTTTATCCAAATCAATCTGCTTCAAATTGAAAGATGAAATTTTCTCATCATTCAATTTAAATCAGTGAAGCGCAACACACATACACACACATTTATGCTTGTGTGTGAAGTAGGAGATGAGACGTCGACAAAACAAAAGCCGATCGTTTATACACGAAGATGCTTAAAATGTACTCAAGCAACACATTTTTTAAAAAAATATAAAGGGAATGAAATAAAAAAAATCATCATTCAATTTGTAATAGATTTGAATGATTAACAATTTTGATCATTCACTTGAATGATAAGCGTGCAAGGAATTAATTCTCTTGGGAATTAATTCAATTTGATTTAAGGTTTGAGAATTAATAAGTGTTGAATGCTAGTAAGAAATAATAGTTCAAAAGTTTTAAACCAGAATTGAACATTTTGGGAATAAATTCTCAATTGAATTAATTCGTTCGAAGCTCTGGTGTGCAGACGTAAAACGTCATCAGCCACTTAGAACCAAACCTAGGGCCATTTTACTAAAAATGTTTGGTAACACTACATTAATAAAGACACTCCTAATAAAGTTTAGACTAGCGATGCCAACTTAGTGAAATAAGCTTCTATTTATTGCAAATAAACCACTTTAACTTAATATCGGGCGAAATTTTTGAATGGGGTCAAAGTCCAAAAATGTTCTGATTATAATTTGATTTGATTAGGTTATTTAAGTAAACGTTTAACACACAAAAAAAAACATATTTTCTTTTTAATGAAAAATGAGAGATTTATGTAAATATCGGAAGGGGTGGTTTGTATGCACTGAAAAAATAAAATTTACCAATTTTAAAGCATTTTGAACTTAATTTAAGAAAAGAAGGGGACACGAGGGCTCCAAAGAAATTAATTACTTGTTATTCCAAGTACATTTTTTCCTAAAAAATAGTAATGCATTTACTTAAATATATCTTAAAATTAAGTTATATTGTACTTAATATAAGTTTAATTCTTTTTATCCAGAGGAAAAATATTTTTTTTAAATAAGTAAAAATTTCCTTAAAATTACGGATTCTGTGGACCTTATGGAGTCCCAATGTGAGGACCCTACGCACTATGCTTCGACCCATGGACAAAAATCAAAAAAAAAATTTTTGTCTCAAATTGTGTTTAAATACAGATTTTTTGAAAGATAATAAGGTATCTCAAATAAATATTAACAAAAATATTTTTTCTGATTGCTTTTGCCACCACGAGAGGGCGCTAAACTCAGAGAATTTTAATGAAAAATGACTTAACAGGAAAATGTGTTTTAGTTGTTTCACAAAAATAATTCTCAAAAATCCATTTTTTAATAAAATGTTTCGAAATTTTGTTTTCAAGTACTTTGATATATTTGTAATTAAATTAAAATATAGAATTTTGCATATATTTGCAAAAAAAAATATTTTTTATTGCGCAGAAAAGCAAATTTTTCTATTAAAAATCCAAAAATTACTATAGTTTGATGGAGTTTTAAAAAAAATTATATAAAATTATATATTTTTTTCGTGGATATTTTTTTAGTTTAAACTCTTGTCTAACAGCGTATTCAAAAATTAGGGCCCACTTTTGACCACAAATTAAAAAAAAATCGATTTTTTAAATGCCTAAATTCATGATTTTTACTCAAAATTCAGGCATTTGAGAGTATTTAATATCATTGTGCAACACGATTTTATGTTTTAAATGGGTAAAAAAGCAAAATGAAAGTATATTATTAGTAGACCAAAACAATTGAAGAATTTCGAAAATTTAACTCGAGTTTTTTTTATGGCCCACTGAAGTTTTTAATTTTTGTTTTTTCAAAGGCGCTCAGAAGAAGTCATTCAGAATAAGTAAAAAAAATATTAAATTTAATTGTGTGCTAAATGAGGTTTATTGATGTCTTTGGTAAAATTGGATGACGGTTCTTTTCTAAGAATATATTAACCCTCTACCTCCCATTTTTGGGGTCATTTTAGTCTCTTTTCCAAATACCCTCGTAGAATAACACTTACACTTTCGATTAAAGGGCTGACAAGTTATACAAAAATTTTCTGCACAGAATTTCATTATTAGTTGTAAAATACCAAAAGTTCATGAGATAAAAGCAAAATGCCTAAAAAAAAATATTTTAAATTGTTAAATTGTATTTCACCAAAATCGTGTGAAATAATTTAAAATAATGTAACAAATGTACTTCTAAGCTTACTGTTAATAGATGTATTCAGTAAAATACGATGTTTCTTTTTTCTTAGGACATATTAACCCTCTATCTCCCATTGTCAGGGGTCATTTCAGTCCATTTTTAAAATATTCTTATGAAAACCACTTAAACGTATGTTTAAAGTGTTAAAATGTTCTACAAACATTTAGTAGATTTTTTTAATCATTCCAATTGCCTTATTGAAAGACTTCTAAACAATTCATGGGTTTTGGTTTACAAATGGCATACTTTCATTTTTTGTTTTGTTCAATATAAGATACACTCCGTGAAAGTGACCCCAAATTTGTTGCACAGTGTATTCTACTGAAAAATTATAAATTATAAGAAATATTAAAAAAGGAATTTAGTATTACGCTTTAACCTTTAAACGCTCGTTTTATTGAAGGACTAAAATGACCCATTAAAATAGAAGATAAAGGGTTCATATATTCTAACAAAAGAACCGCCATTAAATTTCACTGTAGAGAAGTATAAATATTTTTTATCTCAATAGTTTTTTAGTACATTTTTCGACTTATTTCCATCTACTTTGGTAAACGCTATTTAACAATATGTGATACTTAACAATTTTACTTTTTAAAGCATTTTTATTGTATCGCAGGATCTTTTGGCATTTGACAACCCCTAGTAAAATTTGATGCTTAACATTTTTGTAGAAGATATTAACTATTTAAACGCACGTTTTAGTGTTGTTCTACGAGGATATGTAAAATAAGGATAAAAATGACCCCTAAAAATGGAAGATAGGGGGTTGATGTATTCTAAAAAAAGAACCGCCATCAAATTTTACTATAGACATGTATAAACATTATGTAGCTCAGAAGTTGATTTAATACATCTCTTTGACCTTTTTTAGACGACATAAAAAATAAAAATAACCAATTTTTTAAAAAAGGATGTTTTTATATTTTCCACATTACTAATCCGATTTGGCCCAAATTTGGTATTAATATATATCTAAGGAATATTAATTTGTTTACAAAGTTTTTTTTCGATCGGACAATTTTCGTAGGTGTTATAGCGTTTTAAAGGATATATGGCAGGACCTTGAGTCCTTGCTCCGATTTAAATGAAAATTTATACACAAGTTGCTAGTTGAATGTGTATCAGCATGACCACTTTTTGTAATTTTGTGGGCATTATTGAAGCTAAAATTATTTTTTTCAATTTCAGGACACATGGGCGGTAGGCGTGTCCTTGCACCGATTTTTCCAAAAATTCATATTTTTCTTAACTAAGACGTTTTATGCACGTGTACCAAATTTCAAAAATATGTGACAACTCTTTCTATTTTTGTCCCTTCGTTATATGGGAACGAAGCACTGTGCTACGGGGCCCCAATATATGGGGTCCGCACATGATTATGTGCGTACACTATTATAGGGTCACTATTGATTTTGATCCAAAATTTTGGTCAGAATCGCTCCAACTTGCTTAGTTTTTGAGATATGGAAATGGGGTCTTGAAAATTTGATCATGAAATAACTCGAAAACTATAACTCGGAGGGCTTTCGGGTCTTCGGCGGTCATATTCTACAAGTTAAGGACTACAGAAATGCCTTTAAAATTTTTTTTCGTAACTGCAGTATTTGCAGAGTTATAGGCATTTGAAAATTCCGCGAAAATATAAATTTGGATTTAAAGTTAGGGTCTCATGGGGTCTCCAGATGGGGCCCCCAAATGGGGTCCCCAAAATACCTAAAGTAGTTTTTCCTTAAGTTAAGTAAATTCTTTCTTAAACTGATGAAGATATGGTTTCAAATAAAGTCAATGTTCCAAAAAAAGTAATTCACATAAAAAATGTGAAAATGAAAATTTCCGAAATTTTTTGGTGTTCTAGATTTCACATACGAACTTCTTTTTCGTTTTGTTTCACATAAATAAAATTTTGTGAAAGTAAAACGAATGCACTTTTTTCCTTATAGTTTTTTAAATTTTAATTATTCGATTTCAATTTCGAATGAAAACTTGATCAACAAAACACTAAACTTGATTTCATGTGATTCGGAAACTTTCATGTGAATTGAAAAGTTGTGAAAGACAGAACAGAGGCCAAAGATTACTTTTTTCTTAAATTAAAACAAAAATTAATTGAATTAAAGGAAATGCGTTTTAGAATTAAAGAATAGTACTTATTTGATTTAAGGTCTTGAAAATGTCTATACTATTTTTAAGTAAGTTACGTACTTATTTATTTTTATACCCTCCACTCTAGTGATAGAGGGTATATATAAGTTTGTCATTCCGTTTGTAACACTTCGAAATATTGGTCTAGGACCCCATAAAGTATATATATTCATGATCCTCGTTCGATTTTAAGACGATCTAGCGATGTCCATCTGTCCGTCTGTCTGTCTGATGAAAACACGCTAACTTTTAAAAGACTTTACGGAAGCTCCGGAAGTTTGACATATATGTTAGGCATTTGGTCAGGTTGGTATTGCAATTCAGCGAAATCGGTCTAGGGGTTCAAAAGTTATGTGCAAAAGAATGAATTTCGGCAAGGGTTTATCGTGAATTTACGAGATAAAAGACACGATAACTTTCGAAAGGCAATTCTGAGGATGCTGATGCTTGGCATATAAATTTTTCGTTCCCCTGGCCTGCTTCGAATTGAATTTCAACCAAATCGGTCTATTGGTTCAAAAGTTATTAGCCAAACCGTGAATTTCAAATTAGTTTCACCTTAAATTAACGTGTTGAAAACCCGTTAAAGATGTTTTAAAAACATTGGCAAGTCACAAAAATATTTTACAACTTACAAGGGAAGTCTCCCTAGTGTCACCAGCGGATCTTTATGGAATTGGTTTCAATTTGTAGAGCAGAAAAAATAAAGCGTCCCAAATTCGTATTTAGGGGGTAAAAAGGAGGGGGTAAGACAAGGTAATTTCTCAGTTTTTTTCGTTTATCTCCTATATTATGCAAAGAAACCTAGTCATGTTGCATACCAAATGAAAGGTCTTCGGAAAACCTATCTACATGTGCTAATAACGTGTCCAAACATGCACAACTTTTCGTCATATTGAGTAAAATACAAAAATTTTAGGACATTTTTGTTTATAAGTCGAAAAATATTAACTTCTTTGGCACGTTGTTAGCACCACGAGATAGGTATTTTTAATACCTTTAATCTGATACCACACATGCCTATATTAATTTTGTCTAAATAGGCCTAATCCGTAAAAAACTGAAAAAGGTAAATTTCCCCCATACAAATCGACCCCCCCTAAAAATGAGTTTGGTCCGCTAAAAAAAAAACACGTGTCGAATTAATTTTCGTTCTTAACAACATATCCAAATTTCATGAAGATCGGAGGGTGACACCAGGGAGACTTCCCTTGTTAGTTTTGTTACTCAAAAATATTTTTACACTAAAAAAAAAACACTGAAAAAAAATTTTATGCTCAAAAAAAATTTTACACTCAAAAAAAAATTTAGTAAATTTTTTTTTTTTTAAAAAATTACAAAAAAAAAGTTGTTTTACACAAAATAAAATATTTCTAATCAAAAATGTTATATTTTTTTTTCACGTTAGAAAATTTACTATCACTTAAAAAGGACATTGTGGAGGGTATTCATAGATTCGGCCAAGTCGAATTTAACTTTTCTACTTGTTTTATGTGGTGTTTGACAGACTTTTTCCCGTGAAATCGAAATGCTTTAGAGTAGAAATATTTTATAAAAATATCTTTACACAATTCTAATGAGGAGAATAGAGGATAAAAAGAAAACTTACCTTTTAAGCAATTGCAAAACAAATTGTTGTTATAAAAACTTTGATATTAAAGAATTTTTGGAGATTTTTTTTCTAATATTTTTACACAATTGAATAACAATTCATTAAATAATTAATAATGATTTTTTTTATTGCACTTTAACACTTTATTTTTATATTTTTACACACTTTTTCTATATAATTTTCTTTAAATATTTTTTTAAATATTTTTTGATTGCTTAAAATTATTGCAAAACACTTGGGGAAACTATACAATTTAGTTGGTGCCTTAAAATTTTATAAGTGAATTTATTTTTTTTTATAACTTTTTTTTGTTATGAAAACTTTTCAGTTTAACATTCTTTTGAAAACCGAAAAAAAAAAAAAATTTCTTATTTTAACTTTGACGTTTTTCCTTAAATTTTTTATGGAAAGTTTGTTTTTGTTTTTTTTTTTTCTTACACGTTTTTTCTATTATTTTTTCTGGGGAGACGACACTTTAGAAATTTTTTTTGTTGTTGTTAACACACGACATGCAGTGCTATTTTAACTCATTTATATTCAAGTTGAAAACACAAATTTTGTTTTGGGGTTAAAAATATTTTGTTGGTATTTTTTTTTTTTTCTTCTTTTTCAAAACGTAAATACGCGCAATCGAACTAGCAGGCTATTTGAGGTCTGTTATGTCAAAAAAAAAATAAAAAACCGTAAAACGAACCGAAAACGAAATGAAAAATTTTAAATAGAACGTACGTACTATTTTTGTTTTTTGAGGAGAGTTTAAAATGTAAAATAAAACAAAAATTAAATATTTTTGTTGTATTTAAAAAAATCAATGTTAAAGAAGAGCACACACTTTTTATTTAACAAAAAATGAAAAAAAAACGTTTTACACTCGAGAAAATATACGTCTTTTTCGCGTTTTAATTTGTTTTATTGTAAAAACAAATTTTTTTAGAAAATACAAAACAAGCGGAAAAAATCGCGTCGTAACAGCCGTAGTTGTATACTTCTGTCTACAAAGCTTCGTTATGAACTGTTTGTACCTCTACAGTTTGCTTGGTCAAAAAGCAAAATCAAGCAAGTCAAGCAAAAGTAGCAGTAGTTGGGTTTTTTTTTTTTGTTGTTGTTTGTGTTGATGAGTTTAGTTTAGTGATGGTGTATTTGTTGTTGTTGCTGTGTTTAATATTTTATGTTTGTTTTTATTGTCTTCACTTTGTGATTTTACCCAGTTGGTTTTTTTTCTGTTTGTAAACATTTCTCATGTATAAGCTGTATAAGAATACATACAACTTGTCATTTTGTACTCTTACAGGTTTTATTTTTCTTCTTCTTCTTCTTGTGTTTGTTTTTTTTAATAGGGTTAAAGATTTTTCCAGTACAAAATATTTTTTTTTTTAAAAAGCTTTACGAAATTTTTGTTGATGGGTTTTTAAAAGAAAACAGAGAGTGTGTGTATTTTGTTATCATTTATTCTCTCTTTCTGTTTGTTAAGAAAAACAATAACAATTCAATAGTGTTGCCATATTTGTAGTAAAAATTACACAATGGAATTATGGTACACGATGTACAAAAATATTAAAATTTTTATATGAGGGGCTTAACCCATTTTAGACTAAGATTCAATTTTATTTTTCTCTTTTTGGAAAAAGGTACTTTTTAAGGGTTACACTAGTCAACACGGTTTTCCCCTAGACATATTGTATACATTTTCTATTTTCTAAAGTACTTTGGCCTCCTAAACACGAATCTGTCATCAGAAAAGTTGTATCAAACCGCCTTTTCGAGATATAGGCATTTTAATTTTTTATGGATCAAGCCATGAAAACCGAAAATTTTTTTATGCCCTACACCCAGAGTTGCCAACTATCTGAGAGCAAAACGCGCACAAAAATTTTATAAACGGGTAAATTTGCTTGAAAAAGGGTAAAAAAGCACTGGACTGTTTTTTAAATAAATAAAAAAAAAAATACTATTTTTATTCAAATAAAATTTTTGATACGTTTCTTGTTATAAAAAGGTTTCATTTGTTTAACAAAAATGCAAAAAAAATGTGTAAAAATTGAGGTTTTTTGAGTTTTTTTTAGTTCTTTAGGGGGGAAGTTTTTTGCCCCTGTTTCGATTTTACCCATATCAGAACTTAACCAGCCTATGACCATGAGACATATTCGTGCCAATTTTGAGGAGTCTAGCTCTTTTAGTTTGGACTGAATCGTGTTTTATACAGACGGACGGACGGACATTCATAGAATGACTTAGAATCGATCATAGATCAATAATATATGTACTTTATTGGGTCCCCGACCAATATTTTTATGCGTTACAAACGGAATGACAAAGTGAGTATACCCCCATACTGTGGTTGGAGGGCATAAACAATTTGTCGGTTTTGAGGGTTTGAAATGAAAATGCCCATATCTCGAGCAGGTGATTTGATACAACTTTTCTGACGACAGTTTGATGTTAAGGAGACCAAAATACTTTTGAAAATGTACCCTAGCAGTAGGTTAGCCAGATACTGTAAGTCAAATAACTAGACAATGGAAAATTTTCAGCTGGATTTTGAAAAAGTAACTGAACCCATACATTTTTTTTTTTTTTGAATAATTTAATTTTTTTTTTTTTCAAATATAACATCACTTAAATTGCCGTTTCTATTGACCACGGCAAAATGTGCCTTTTTTAGACATTTCCATTTCTTTTTCGAGCTTTTCGAAATGTGAATGTTTAGCTATTTATTGGTCTGAGGATTGTTGGCGTATATTTTTCTTTTCAAATAACCCCACAAAAATAAGTCCAAAGTGTTCCATTCTGGAAATCTAGGAGGCATCACAGTCCTTTGTTTTCGATTGTCCCGTTGATCGCACAGCCCACTAAAGAAAAGGTTTCTTTATTAGTCAAACTAGCCGTATGTGAAATAATCTCCCCGAAGAAGTCTTCCCAATTTCTTTTAATGTAGATAAATTCAAGTCAAACATCCTGTTTCTTCCTTCTCATAACTTATTTAACTTCAGTTAAGGTCGCACGTTCTCCATTTCGGGTTTCTCTATAGAAGCCCACATATGGAAACGGAGGGGTCGCATAATACCTTTCACTCTGTTTCAGACTCCATCACTAGAAACCTCGAGAACTGCCTGGACAGTAAAATTGTTGTTGCTGTCAATTTTAATGTCTACAATTCCTCCTGGCTTCGCAATTCGAGCCACACGTCTCCTGAGGGCAGTACGTTGAGCTTTTCGCTGCATATCTAGTGAACCCTGTGTTGAAGGGTAGTTTCATTTTGAAATTCGACCATTTCCTGACTTTGCACCCTAACAAATACGACAACTCAGATCACCTTATCATTTCTGCATCCTTTTCTTATTCGAAAAGGATGCATATCTCTCGATTTCAATCGAGCTTTCTATTGAACCGCACTATAGGTGTTGTTAATAATAGGGTTTCATCCGAAGTGGTTTCATCCGAAAAGTTTCAGCTTAATTAAGGGGTACCTCAAGGTTTCATTCTTTTTCCCATATTTTTCTTAACGACATTCTTTGTCAAATTTTCAATCCTATATTCTCTTTTGCAGATGGCAGCAACATTTGTCATTTATTTTCTTTTAATCATAGCCAAGCCTTGTAGTCACTTAATCATGACCTGTCAAGCGAATAAGGTCGATTTTAATGCTCGCAAGACCCAATGTTGTATGTTGATCCACAGACGCTTAGTGGACTTGAAGTCATCTGTATTAGTGGGTGGTATAAGTATTGAAGAATCAGATACTCTTGATGTTCTGGGCATGAAAATACGGTGTGATGTTTATTGGAAGCAATATGCTTTTCAAGTGTCGAAAGAAGCATTCAAGTGCCTTGTTTTTTTTTTAACGGTGCAAAAATTACTTCACTGCGTCTGATCTCCTTACTATTTATACAGCCTACTATATCCGACCGAAGCTAAAATACAACTCCCACATTGGAGTGCATTTGAAGCTTATCAATGTCAGTAGGTTATCCAACTCTATTGATTCTTTGCAGCATCGTCGGACCATAGTTTGTGCATCATTGTTCTACCAATATTACCATAGTAAGTGCTCTGCTGAGTTGGGAGAACTTATCCCTGAGACTCGGGTGTATGTTCGTAGCATTCGTCACTCTAGTAGATCACACCCATTTGTTGTAGACTGTACAGTGAATCGCACAACGCATTACAGAGAAAATTCATTTCTCCGTCTAACAAGTCGTATGTGGAATTTACTCCCCGCAGAAGTCTTACCTGTCAGCTACGACCTGGAAAGGTTTAAGAGAAATGTTCATAAATTTGATTAACAGAGTGAAGCAAATTTACTATTAGCTTCCATAATAAAGAAAAAAAAACATAAAATTGAATGAGTAAATAAGTTATATATTGGTATCCATGTTTGACAGCCACTGTACGACTGCAGGTCCTGCGTTGTTAAATTCGGAAAAATGCTGTGTAAATCTTCTCTGTGGGCACTCTGATGTTATGTGGTACATCGACTGTACTACGTTGCTGCAGTCGAAATAGGAAGTATCAGCGAAAGTCCATTTATAAAGTTTTTCAGCGCATCTGCCTTGGTTGGTTCGGATACAATCAAGTCTTACCCATAGTAGCCTGGGTAGTTCAGAACCAGGTGGCATGCTCGTGAGGTCTTTGAATTGAAAAATATCTTCAGGGGAGGAGAGGTTTCTCTCATTTTTTCAAACATTAGAAGTTTCAAAGGTTGGTTGTTTTAAATCCGTCGCTAATTTAAAAGTTTGTTTACGATATGTCAGCCAGTTTGATAATGTTGGAATAATGTTGTTCACAACAGTTTCAATTGTGTTATAGATAAGTCTTTCTAAAACTTTATAAAAGGCACTAAGAGAGCAATAGGACGGTAGCTATCAGCGTGATCATTGGGTTTGCCACTTTTTTTGTAGTGCCAGGATTTTGGATCTCTTCATCGCAGTAGGTACGTGTCCAGTCAGCATAATATTAGAGTAAACTTGTGATAACCATTTTCTAAAGTTTTAGCCACTGTGTAAAGAATTCAGGGAACACACCATCTGAACCTGCAATTTCGTCAATACAGAATAGGCCTGAGTAATCCTGAATATTTTATGTTTCTTATTTTAGCGCTATAAGTTTCTTCTTGATGGCAATAGTATCACTTTTGTCCGAAATCATTTTGGATGATTTCTTTATGTTAAGTGCTACATCGTCTGGCTGTATTGCTGACTTGTATGTTGTGATAGAAGTGCTACTTCCTAACTTACGAAGTAGGCTCCATGCTTGTCGACTGGTATGTGAGAAGTTTGTATTTTCCACGGTCTGCTGTCACTTCTGAGTGCGAAAGTTGTCAGTACTAAGATATTCAGCATGAAGTGCATCACTTTCTTCAGACTGCCCTGGTATATATTGCTTACAAAAAATTCTTGATATATGTTTCTTAGCAGTTGAAATACTTTTTGCTACGCCACCGGCCGGAATGAAACGTCCTTGTGTCCTTAGCAATAAAAATTAAACGAGTATTGTTTATTTCCATCTGTTAACATTGTACCACTAACATCGTCGAACGTGTATCTCCAGGAGGTGTGTTGGCTGTAAAAATCTCCAGTTTATACCGATACGACTACGTATAATAGTAGAGCATTCTGTGGAACTTAGATCCCCTCTATATCTAATCTTTATTGATTTTAAACGTGCCTTTGACTCTACACATCAATCTGCTATTTGGCAGGCCTTGGCTTGTAAGGGGGTCCCATCTAAGTTAATCCGGCTAATAAAAGCTCTTTACAACAATGCTCATTGTCTAGTTCTTCATGAAGGTCTTAAAAGCAACCTCATTGATATCAACGTTGGTGTCAGACAAGGTTGTATTCTATCACCCTTGCTCTTCAACATTGTACTCGACCTAGTTATGGCACAATCTATTTCCACTACCAGCGGCTTCAATCTTGATTTCACTGCCAAACTAAATGATCTCGACTATGCCGATGATATATGCTTAGTCTCGCATAACTTTAGTGAAATGCAACAAAAACTTGACTTACAAGGGAAGTCTCCCTAGTGTCACCCGCGGATCTCTATGGAATTAGTTTTATTTTGTAGAGCAGAAAAATTAAAGGGACACGTATTTTTTTTTAGCGGCCCAAATTCATATTTAGGGGGTAAAAAGGAGGGGGGAAGACAAGGCCATTTTTCAGTTTTTTTCGTTTATCTCCTATATTATGCAAAGAAACCTAGTCATGTTACATACCAAATGAAAGGACTTTGAATCTATCTACGTGTGCTAAGAATGTGTCCAATCATGCACAACTTTTCGTCATATTGAGTAAAATACCAAAATTTTAGGATATTTTTGCTAATAAGTAGAAAAATATTAACTTCTTTGGCCCGTTGTTAGCACCACGAGATAGGTATTTTTAATACCTTTAATCTGATGCCGCACATGCCTATATTTATTTTGTTTAAATAAGCGTAAATTGTAAAAAACTGAAAGAGGTCAATTTCCCCCCATACAAATAGATCCCCCCTAAAAACGAGTTTGGGCCGCTAAAAAAAAATACGTGTCGAATTAATTTTCGTTTTCTCTCCTTGACCAACGCTTAGATGATGTTAATTAATGTCTCTACTTGGGATCGCTAATCGATAAATCCGGAGGAAGTTCGGCCGACATTCAATACCGCATTAACAAAGCGAGACAAACCTTTGGAACTCTTTCCAAAGGCTGGAAATCATCCAACATTTCAGTACAAACAAAAATCAAAATTTTTAATTCTAACGTAAAGTCAGCTCTATTATATGGATGCGAAACATGGAATCTCCCAATACTTGACGCCAAACGAATTCAAGCTTTTGTCAATAGATGTCTTCGGCGCATTCTTAAAGTTTTTTGGCCGAACACTATCTCCAATGATGAGCTCTGCATAAGAACTAGCCAACCTTTAATAACTGAAACCATCAAAACACGAAAATATCGATGGCTTTGTCATACTCTTCGCAAACCAATGACCAACATTACAAGAAAGGCGCTGAAATTCAAGCTTCAAGGCAGCAGAAGAAGAGGTCGACCAAATAACACCTGGAGACGTAACACAGAAAAGGAAATCCGTGATGCTGGGTATTCCTGGAGCCAGATCAAACGCCTGGCCGAAGATAAGGTTGAATGGAAGAAATTTGTTGTGGCCCTATGATCCTCTTAGGAAGTCTCAAGGATTATATACCGATGGATATGGGAAGACTGGAAGGACTGTTTGGGGCCACAACATATTAGGCAGTTTGTAGATGTTTGATGTTGATTTCACCCACTTAAGTTGTTGTGGTTTCCTACATACTGGCAACTCTACTTTATTTTAGTTAACATCAGCAAAAGCTAAATTTTAAAAGAAAATTCATAATTTATGCAGTTTTTGTTTGTTTGTTATCTACATACGTATACATAAAGTAGACAACTCTCTGTTTTGATAAGAAATTGACTCTCTTCCATGCTCAAAATCTCATTTACTAACTTGTTCGGCCTCTTTCTCTTTTCACAAAAAAAATTATCATTGGTTCTCTCTTTCTCTCAATCTCATTTTGTAATAATTTTTGCTGTTTTTCAACCTGTCAAAATCCCAAATTATCATATGTAGTAAAAAATTTTATTTAAGTTTTATTTTAAGAAAAAAGCTTTTTTTTTTGTATAATTTTTTTTTTATTTCTTTGATTCTTCTTGTTTAACGGTTTGTTGTTTGGTATAATTTTATGTATGTCCGTCTGTCGGTAGTTGATTCCTCCTCTTACTTTTGACAAGTGGTTTTATTGGGATTTTTTGGCAAATAATTTTACCCAATGTGCCGTGTGTTGTTGTCATTTTATTTTTATGTGTACATTTTCAGATGGTTGGGTTGATTGTTGTTTGGTGGTTTTCTTGTGTGTTTCTGTCTGTCCGTCTGTCTGTCCATTTCGTCTGTCTTCATTAAAATTTTTATGGTTATATGTTTTGTGTGTTAATGGGTGAAGTCTTCTTCTTCTTCATCAGATTTGACAAACCTGTACTAAAAATAAAATATTAATGTGTTTGATTTGTGTTTTTGTATCTTGACTTTTCCGGAAGTTTAAGGAAATACAATAATTAAGTGTTATAAATTAAAGGCTTTTTAAATATTGATTTTTAATTTGCAGAAATTTTGGGTGTGAAATTTTGTAATGAAAATAAGTAAGAAAATAATAGTCGGTCAACATCGACCCCTAAAAACCTTACAGCAATGTTTTTCCGGCAAGAGGGTACCGACTTAAAACATTTTTTTTTACTTAAACCAATGTTCAGGGGATGCCTCTACTTATAGGTTAGGTTGTAATTGGCTGCTGACGTTTTACGTCAACACACGTAGACTCTGAGGTCCATTGTGATACCACGGGATTTGATTTGAGCTTCTTATGAAACTCCTTAGATATTGAATTTTGACATCTGACAAATCAGAAAGATCGTACAGCTCCCTAGATCCCAGTGAAGCAAGTCTCTGACCAGAAAGTGCCGGGCAATGGCAAATAAAGTGTTGGATAGTTTCCAACTCCTCTTCATCCATGCAACTCCGGCAAAAGTCATTCGACGGAACATTTAACCGCTCTGCGTGCTTCCCTATAAGACAGTGTCCGGTAATTATGCAAACCACCGTCGAAATCTCTCCTCTTGGAAGCGATATCAGCTCACTTGTGCGCCCCTGATTAAGATAAGGCCAAATATGTTGTGTTGTCTCACACGACCATCCATTTTCCCATCTTTGACTAGTCTTCGTCGCAGAACAAAGCCGTAGGTTTTGCTTGCAAGTTTCTAGAGGCATACCAACACATTCCAATTCTGTTGGAACCTGTAAGGTTGTTCCTAGTCTTGCAAAGCTCATCGGCTTTGCAATTCCCTGGAATGTCTCTATGCCCTGGGACCCATATGAGTCGTATGTTAAACTGCTTGGCCATCTCATTTAAAGACATACGGCAGTTAAGGGCAGATGTTGTTATCCGAAACATTGAATCCAGGGACTTGACCGCAGCTTGACTGTTAGAATAGATGTTGACTGCGGTTGTAGACAAGACATTGCAACTCAACCAGTCAGCCACTTCATATATTGCCAGCATCTCTGCCTGGTAAAAACTGCAATGATCTGGCAATCTTCGAGCCAGGCTCAATCCAAGCTCTTCCGAATAGACTCCAAAGCCCACTTGCTCGTGCAGCCTCGATCCATCTGTGTAAAAATTTATGGTGGCTCCACTACCCGGAATGTTCCCCATCCGAGACTTCCTGGATGGTGTCATAGTGGTAAAGTGGCGATAAAAGAGGGAGAACAGTCCGCATTTTGGGGTATTGTTATCTTCTTCACGATCGCGCTATGGCCACAATCGCTGTTCCTCCATTGCAGCGTGCTATTAAGTCGAATTGCCGACGAAGCCCCATAATGCTTACTCAATGTGTCTAATGGTATCAGGAGAAGGAGGATTTCTAATGCAGCCGTAGGTGTAGTACGAAGAGCACCAGTGATGCACATCGACGCCATTATCTGTACCTTCGTGATAGAGACACAGTTCGCTTTTGTTTCTGAAGCAGGCCACCAGACAATAATTCCATACAGCAGAATTGGACGCAACACTGCTGTATAGTTCCAATGAACGACTTGAGGGCTAAAACCCAATCGTTTTCCAATGGCCCTTTTGCAGGAATATAAAGCAATTGTTGCTTTTCTCTCTCGTTCCTCAATATTACGCCTGAAATTCAACTTCCTATCTAGAAATACTCCAAGATATTTACTTGGCTCCATCTGAGAAGGTGATTTCAGTGCCGTCCAGTGAAATAGGATCAAAAGCAGGAATCTTACTTTTCCTTGCAAACAAAACAAGCTCTGTTTTACTTGGATTAACTCCCTTTCCTAAAATTTAGTTAAATTTAACTAAAAAATGGGAAATTTTCCTAACTATAAGGAAAAAAAGTTTAGTTCATTTACTTATAATTAGTTCATAGTTTTCTTTAAATGGAATTTTTTAATATTAGAAAAAAAAATTTTTACTGCCAAAGAAATTTTCCACAAATCTAAGAAACGTATCTTTATTTTTAAGACATATTTCTTAAAAAACAATTTCTTTTAATTGAGGAAGTGTTCTTCTTAGAATTTAGTTAAAAATTCAAAATGGTGATGTCTCGAAAACTAAGCGAGATAGAGCGAAAAGGATGAAATTTTCAAAAGGAAGATAACAAAGAAAAACATGAAATAGCCTAGGTCTGCATATCTGTCGGGGTCTCAAGACCCTATCTCGGTAAATACTGCCAGCACGAGAAAAGGTCCAACTTCATTTTTGTCGCTCTTGACTCGTAGAACACTTCCGTAAGAAGCCCAAAAGCCCTCCGATTAATAGTTTTTGAGTTATCCAGTTTTTAAGATTCTCAAGACCCTATCAGACCCATTATTACCGTATCTCAAAAACTAAGCAAGGTAGAGCGAAACGGACACAAGTTTTGAGTCAAAAAAAGGACTCAACGGGGTCTCGAGTTAACAGGGGCTGGACCCATGGGGTCCGAATCAATGGGTCCAGGGACTAGATCCAATGTAGTTTAAAAATGTGAATGAACTAAAGTGTAATAAAATTTTCCCTTTTTTTAGTTAAAATTGGCTTAAAATTAATTAACTTTGTTTTCCTTATTTTTGGGAAAATTATGAACTAAAACCAAAAAAAAAAATCTTTGGAGCCAAATCATTCCCTCTTTTTCTTAAAATTGAGTTAATTTTCCCAGATTTTAGTTCACTTTTTTTTTGAGTGCAGTCTCTTTCCCATTTAGGCAGATATTTCAGAGAACCCTGAAGAATGCCCCTCAATATCTGCCAACATTGTTTCCCCTTTACCGCTATCACGACATCGTCAGCATATGCGACAACATGACAACCACGTGCTTCTAGAGATAGCAGCATTGAATTCAGTGCCAGGTTCCAAAGAAGCAGCGAAATAACACCTCCCTGTGGTGTGCCCCTATTGACAAATCGAGATATGACGGTGGCTCCCAATTCAGACGTTATACGTCTATTGGCAAGTAGGTTTTCCACCATTAAAACGATCCCACGCTTTACTCCCAGACCAGACAGTGCCAAAATTATCGAATCTGGGATGACATTATTAAAAGCCCACTCTATATCAAGAAAGGCCACCATAGTGTACTCCTTTACCGAAAGCGATCTCTCGATGGTACCAACGAGCTCATGAAGAGCTGTTTCCGTTGATCTACCCTTGCTGTATGCATGTTGCTTTGTCGAAAGCAACCTCGGGTCAATCACTCTACGCAAATAAGAGTCTATCATTCGTTCCACTGTCTTTAACAAAAAAGAAAACAGACTTAGTGGTCTGAAATCCTTCGGAGCTGTGTGGGAACTTTTCCCAGCCTTTGGGGTAAAGACAACTCTGGTATCCCTCCATTTTAAAGGAATATAAAATTCTTCGTTCTTTCTCCCACACTTTTTCTTATTTTTCTAAATGACCTTCTAAGTCAAACTTCCAATCCTATCTATTCTTTCGCAGATGGCAGCAACATTTGTCATTAATTTTCCTTTAATCATAGACCAAGCCTTCCCAAGGTTGAAGCTATGAGGCAGAACATGAATGACACACTTAATCACGACCTTTCGACGATCACTGACAAGGGAAGTCTCGCTGGTGTCACCCCCCGATCTTCATGAAATTTGGATATGTTGTTAAGAACGAAAATTAATTCGACATGTATTTTTTTTAGCGGCCCAAATTCATTTTTGTATGGGGGGAAAATTGACCTTCTTCAGTTTTTTACGATTTACGCCTATGAAAACAATATTAATATGGGCATGTGTGGTATCAGATTAAAGGTATTAAAAATACCTATCTCGTGGTGCTAACAACGGGCCAAAGAAGTTAATGTTTTTCGACTTATTAATAAAAATGTCTTAACATTTTGGTATTTTACTCAATATCACGAAAAGTTGTGCATATTTGGACACGTTCTTAGCATACTTAAATAGGTTTTCCAAAGACCTTTCATTTGGTATGTAACATGACTAGGTTTCTTTGCATAATATAGGAGATAAACGAAAAAACTGAAAAATGGCCTTGTCTTCCCCCCTCCTTTTTACCCCCTAAATATGAATTTGGGCCGCCAAAAAAAAAAAAAAAATACGTGTCCCTTTATTTTTTCTGATCTACAAAATAAAACCAATTCCATAAAGATCCGCGGGTGACACTAGTGTTGTATGTTGACCCACAGACGGTCTGTGGAATCAACGTCATCTGTATGCATGGGGGTATAGCTATCGAGGAATCAGACACTCTTGATGTTCTAGGCATAAAAATTCAATGTGATGTTAGCTGGAACCTGCATGTTTTTCAAGTGTCGAAAGAAGCATTCAAGTGCCTTGGTTTTTTAAAACGGTGCAAGAACTACTTCACTACGTCTGATCTCCTTACTATCTATACCTCCTATATCCGACCGAAAATGGAATACAACTCCCATATCTGGGCAGGAGCCTCAAGGTCTATCTTGGAGCTTCTGGACTGGGTGCAAAGGAGTGCGTTGAAGCTCATCAATGACAGTAGGGTATCCAGCTCTATTGACTCATTGGAGCATCGTCGGAATGTGGGTTGTGTGTCATTGTTCTATCGATATTACCGCGGTAAGTGTTCAGCTGAGATAGATAGAGATCTCTTCCCGGTGACGCGGGTGCATGCTCGTAGTGCTCGTCTATCCAGTAGATCATATCCCTTCGTAGTCGAATGTCCAATGTATCGCAAAACGCATTACAGAGAAAATTCGTTTCTCAGTCGAACCAGCCGTATGTGGAATAAACTTCCTGCAGTTGTCTTCCCAGTCAGCTACGACCTAGAAAAATTCAAATTAAACGTCCACAAACACTACTCCCTCTTTCCACCTCCTCATAACCTATTTTCCTAATACCAACACAATGCATTGCATTAGTAGGGGGCATCACCTAGGTTAGGTTAGGTTGTAAGTGGCTGCTGACGTTTTACGTCAACACACGTAGACTCTGAGGTCCATTATGATACCACGGGACCGTAATAGGTTTCCCTACTAGTCCCTGTCGTTAAACCATTTTGAGCTTCTTATAAAACTCCTTAGATGTTGAATTTTGACATCCAACAAATCAGAAACATCGTACAGCTCCCTAGATCCCAGTGAAGCAAGTCTCTGACCAGAAAGTGCCGGGCAATGGCAAATAAAGTTTTAGATAGTTTCCAACTCCTCTTCATCCATGCAACTTCGGCAAAAGTCATTCGACGGCACATTTAACCGCTCTGCTTGCTTCCCTATAAGACAGTGTCCGGTAATTATAGAAACCACCGTCGAAATCTCTCCTCTTGGAAGCAATATCAGCTCACTTGTGCGCCCCTGATTAAGAGAAGGCCAAATCAGTCGTGTTGTCTCACACGTCCATCCATTTGCCCATCTTTGATTAGTCTCCGTCGCAGAACAAAGCCGTAGGTTTTGCTTGCAAGTTTCTAGAGGCATACCAACACATTCCAATTCTGTTGGAACCTGTAAGGTAGTTCCTAGTCTTGCAAGCTCATCGGCTTTGCAATTCCCTGGAATGTCTCTGTGCCCTGGGACCCATATGAGTCGTATGTTAAACTGCTTGGCCATCTCATTTAAAGACGTGCGGCAGTTAAGGGCAGATCTTGTTTTCAGAAACATTGAATCCAGGGACTTGACCGCGGCTTGACTGTCAGTATAGATGTTGACTGCGGTTGTAGACAAGACATTGCAGCTCAACCAGTCAGCCACTTCTTTTATTGCCAGCATCTCTGCCTGGTAAACACTGCAATGATCTGGCAATCTACGAGCCAGGCTCAACCCAAGCTCTTCCGAATAGACTCCAAAGCCCACTTGTTCGTGCAGCCTCGATCCATCTGTGTAAAAATTTATGGTAGCTCCAATACCCGGAGTATCCCCCATCCAAGACTCCCTGGATGGTATCATTGTGGTAAAGTGGCGCTCAAAGAGGCTCAAAGAGGGAGCACAGTCCACATTTTGTGGTATTGTTATCTTTTTCAAGATTGCGCTATGGCCACAATCACTGCTCCTCCATTGCAGCGTGCTATTAAGTCGAATTGCCGACGCAGCCGCAGCAAAATTGGACGCACCACTGCTGTATAGATCCAATGAACGACTTAAAAAAAAAAAAAAAAATCCTCAAAGAATGGCTCAAAGAAAAAAAAAATATACGACTAGTTGATGCATGCCGTGTATAGATTATTCAGCAACGGGGCTATATAGTCCGACACTTGCTGCATCTCAGTTGGGATTACACCATCAGGTCCCAGGGATTTATAGGGCCTGAAGATTTTTATCGCCCAGATTAATGTTGGCATATATATTATTTCCGAAGCAATTTCAGATGCTTGAGCGTATTGTACCTAAATTGAGATTACTTTTCCTGGTAAACGGGACTATAATAGTTTTGTTAGGGTTAATGAAAAGAACATGTTTAGTGCACCAGGTCATAATCAAATGTATACAAAAGAAAATCTTAGCCATTCTGCAAAACAACAGGAAAGATTTCGTCCCTCGAGGGGAATTGAACGGGTCAAAGGATTGAGTGGCTCATCAAACCTTATCCGGGTTGAAGATGACATATGAAAGATACGATGTTCTTCTACAGAGCGTTATGGAGTCGTGTAGGTTATTAATACCTAAAGGATCATATATGATCGAATCAGGAAAGTAAATACGTAATATCAACTCCAAAGTCTCATTTCGATCTTTGGTATAAATTCTGTAATTTCCCCTTAAGACAATCATTTCGTTCGTAGAGGGTTTTACTAACGTTTTATGTAGTCTTGAGACTATAGGAGTATCTTCTATGCTTTCACAGAATTTCCTCCAAGATACCTTTTTTTGGATTTTCTAATTCCTTTGTTGTAGTTAGAGATCTTCCATAGGTATCGCAGTTTTTGGTATGTTTCGCCTCATTAAAAAGTTTCCAAACTATCTTTCGCATATCGTCAAGAGCACCACTCCACTCGTCGTACCTTTTGTTGGCGAATTGTGCTGCTCATGATGCTACGAGCTAATCACTTGATCAAGCTGTCCTGCTGCCACCTTTTGGTCGCCTATGGAACCAATATAGGGTAAGCAGCAGGTCATGCGATAGATTCCATATGAAAAATGCAGCTGGTACAAACTCATGAGTGAGTGACAGATTGTCCGGAATGTCAAATCGAATGTGCTGATGATCAGACATTGAGACTTTGTTTATATAAGTGAATAAGAAAGGACTAGCTAAAGTGAGATATAATACCTCCTCCTCCTCAATAACATTAATAATAATAGTAGATTTGGATCCCTTGTTTAAAAGAAAATCCCCTATCAATTATGTTGCTATTTCCACTGAAAGTCATGTACTTGGACCAAGGGGATTAGAACTGGAGGTTACCCCTAAGTAGGTACACAAAGTCCGTTTGACGACTGAGGACTTATGGCTCCCTGATTTCACAATCTTAAGCGATCGTACCATAAAATTGAAAATATCCATTCTCCAGATTCCCAACAAGAATTTCCAAAATTATAATGCCGCTATTTTTGCGGTGTACAATAACTCGTCATTATCAATACTAAATACGGTTAGTTTTCATTCTCACCACTTTCTTAATAGCCATAGAAAAGTAATACGAAAAAAACCTTACTCTCGCTCTCAGAATCTAATTAAATAAATGAAGAAAACATAATAAAAACAAAACTCAATGCAGTTTCAACTACAAAAAAAAAAAAACACTAACAAACAAAAACAGCTGATTTACAATTGGAAATTTCTATCTAATAACAAATGAAAACAAAACGAGTTAGTAACCTCAATACAACAAAATAAATAGCAAAACAAAAATACAAAATTCCAACATATAAATACAATGTTGAAAACAAAATGATTAACAGTCTCATTAACAAAACAATAAACGAAAGAGAACTTGAGAGAGATTATAGACAAAACATTCAAATACAAAATCTGTGAGATACAAAACAACTTGAGTTTTTAAAAACTGCATACAACGAATTGAACTACCTGTTTAGCAACATGTTGCTAAGCAACACAAATGTATATAAACAAAACATTTGTTTTGAAGGTGTTTTTGACCAATGATGATAAGTTTTATTTATTTATACCAGTGACGGTCCGTGAAGTTGTCAGTGGGTGTTCTCTAATTTTTAAAAACAGTAAATTAACGTTTAAAATTCCCGAGATAGATAATGATCCGATCTTATTAGTTTTGTATATTTTTAAGTGAGATGCAAATTCTATTTTGTGGTCATTTTGTTGCCTAACCACATCGACAATTAACAAATAGCATTATTTTGCAAATAAATTGAGCATACAATTGAATTTTGGCTGCATGTCAAGTAAAAATAATAAAATTTAGACTTTGTCTATCACGGGAACGTGTTACGTACAGAAAAACATACTTTATATACATAATTTTGATATTTTAAAGAAATAGAGAACACCCAGTGACAACTTCACGGACCGTCACTGATTTATACATAGTTTGTAAGGTGACTTGAAAAAATACCTACAGACATAATTCCCATTTTCGTTGGGCACTATGAACGAAAATAATTTGGATATGAGCCCTGTTTTCGCATAACCGTATAGGTATACTATATGTTAATATTAACCGAAAACACATTCACTTTTAACAAAATATACTTGGCATCACTGTTGTTGTGTGTCAAAATTTATTAAGACAAACAAGAAAAAAAGGTTTATATCTGTGATATAACAAGAAAAATGGGTTGTGTCTATGTTATTTCATTAAAAATGTGAACTTGGCTTCACATTTTATCAAAGCTAAAAATTAACGTCGATAATTATACACTGTTGGTTGAAATGTGTAGTTTGAATGAACTTAAAATTTGTGGAATGCTTTTCCCACACAAACTTATTCACAAAACAACATGGACCTCGCCAGACACCAAAACTAAAAATCAAATAGACCACATTTGTGTAACAGCGAAATGGAGCAACTGTTTATGTGATGTCCGTACTAAATGTGGAGCAGATATTGGTTCTGATCACGAAATGCTTATTGGTAAAATTAAATTGCGACTACCTAGAAGATCTAAACCAGCAAATACACAAATTAACTACAACATAGAGCGCTTAAAGATACCGCACTTTAAGACAATGTTCTGAGATTCACTTAAAGAGAAGATTAACAATATGAGCTGCGTAGAAGAAGATTTGGACCAAAAGTGGAGTAATCTGAAAACTGCTATCCAGAATACATGCATGACAACACTTGGTAAAGCACGAAAACAAAGTGAAGAATATATCTCAGAACAAACATGGAATTTGATTGATGAACGAAGAATGAAAAAGAACAATATGAATGCTATAAAAGATATAAACAAACGTAGAGATGCGCCAAAGGACTACAACCAGTTCGATAAGATGGTCAGACGAGCTATCAGAGATGATAAAAGAGAGTCAGTTAAACAGCTAGCCATATCAGCCGATGAAGCAGCAAAAGCTCATGATATGAAAAAGGCATTTGAAATTACAAGGAAATTAAATGGTCACAAAAATGAAAAATCAGTGCCAATTAAAAATTAAAATGGCGAAATTCTCACTACAACACAATCCCAACTGTCCAGATGGAGATAACACTTTATGGAGACGATGAATATTAACAGATTTGGTATAGAAAAAACCTTTGAAGATAATATAACACCGCTTCCTATACCAACAACTCCACCCACAAAGTCTGAAATATGTGACTCGATAAAATCCCTAAAAAATACCAAGGCTGCCGGTGCTGACAATATCCCAGCTGAAATTTTTAAAACTAATCCAATTATGTTTTCTGAAATTATTCACCCTTTACTTACTGATATATGGGAAAGAGAACCCAAAGGAAATGCTGAACGGAACCATAGTCAAGCTACCTAAAAAAGGTGACCGGAAGAATTGCGATAATTGGCGTGGTACAACAGTATTACCGGCAATAATGAAAATAATAATGCAGATACTGCTAGACCGAATGATGGTATATGTTAATAAAATTATAAGACCCGAACAAGCTGGATTCTCCATAAACAGAGACTGCATTTGGGCTGAAATGCACAACTTTGGTTTCCCAGATAAAATCATCAGCATGGTTCGAACTAGCTATTACACATTCGAATGCTGTGTGCTGCATGACGGTGAACTATCCACACCTTTTAAAACCACAACAGGCGTTCGACAGGATTGCGTTTTATCTACGCTTCTTTTCCTTATGATTTTAGATGCTGTTGTTAAGCGTTCAACGAAAACACCGAGAGGAATTGTATGGGACCCCTTAAATCCACAAATTCGTTTAGAATCTCTAGAGTATGCCGATGATAAATGTGAACTTTCCCACAGACTAAGCGATCTGCAGTCAAAAATCAATGATCTGGCAAGGGAATCAGCAAAAGTTGGACTTAAAATTAATATAGATGGTTAGGTTAGGGTGGTGGTGTACGATTTACACCTCGCATAGACCTTTTGGTCCATAGCGATACCACAAAACTTTTTTTCCTTTTCGCTAGCGGCACAAGTTAAACACGTTCAAAGTCATTGCGAATCTCTTTAATATTAGAGATATCATTGCGAATCTATTAATATAGATAAAACTAAAGAAATTCGCCTAAATGTAGAGTCCACACAACAAATAAACTTCGGCAACCAAATTATTGAAAGTGTCTGCGAGTTCCAATATCTCGGTAGCATGATTGATACAAGTGAGGGTGCTAATCTCCACCGACGTATCCAGGAATTTGAAAACGGGGGGGCACAACTTTCAAATTTTTTTTTAGTCATCGCCGATTTAACTACGACTACACCCCCTATTGAACCCCCCCACCCCCCTCACCGTATTTATTGCTTCACGTAAGAGTCATAAGTGTAAGCCATAAAAATGTTTGTTTTGACAGATTTTTCTGCTGACTCGACCTAGATTATCCAGACAGAAATTTAGCAAAACGCGTCTGCAAAACACAGCAGATCCTCATATGGATCAAAATGGGTGTATTTTGGGCAGATTTTTGAGGTTTAAGTATTTTTGAGTATAGTTACAAAACTTTGTTCATTTGTGCATTTTTAACCCAGAACAAGTTCTAGATTGAAAATTTTAGATTTATATCCAAAAATTGTTATTAGATATTCCAAATTCATATTCATTAGAAAGTCTGGTGATCGCGCTGTTTTAGATTTTAGCTTGTTCCGTGGTACCATGTGATGCTTTTTCTATAAAAAAGAGTCAAAATATAAGATTTTTTTGATAGAAAAAGTATCAGCATCTAAAAAATTTTTATATAATAATTGTTTCAGAATCTGAGAATATGAAAATTTTACAAAGGAAAATATAGTTTGGAATCTGATAGTTTGTCTATAAAAAATATACTAAGAATTTCAAAATTTTTTATAGAGAAAATGTTTCAGAATCTAACAAAATATAAAAATTTTCCTGAAGAAAAATGTATTAGAATCTGAAAATGTTTCTAAAAAAAATGTTTTCAGAATCTGAGAATCTCCTATAGATATAATATTTCAGAATCTCACAATTTAATCTTAATCTTGTAGTTGTAATTTTTTTTTATACATTTTTTTTATAATCCTCTTGCATAATTTTTATTAGGTAAAACCATTTTATGTGTTTTTTAAACATATTTTACAGATATTTCGATATAAATGGCTTTTTAGAAATTAAATTAGATTACGCTCTTCAGTTCTTATAAAAAAACTAAAATTTTTTCTTTAAAAACCAAAATATTTTGATACCTGTGTATTTTTTTGTACAATGCGTTGCAGTGTATTAATTTTTAAAAATTTTCAAATCGAAAAGGGGGGGGGGCACGTGCCCCCTGTGCCCACCCCCTGTATACGTCCATGGTGTAAGCGTTTATACGTATATGCGAAAACAGGGCTATAATCTCAACAAAAAAATGGACACAAGTAATTTCCAGATTTATGGAGAAGAAAATTACCCCCCCCCCGTGGATCCGCACCTGAAAATATATTAAACAAAATTCTGAAAAATCGTTTAATAACGGGTTCGAGGGTTCTTTAAATTGTTAAATATGTTATAAAAGTTACTGTTTAAGCTATGTTTACACCATACCACTGGGTCGTATGATTTTCATGAAAAAGCAAGATTTTTTTATAGCATAATTTTAGGCATGTAAAAAATATATTATAGTTATCTAAAAACGACGAAAAATGTTACATATTGCTAAATTTATAAATTTAAGATTAAATAAATTGTTGTATTTGTTTATAAATTTAGCAATGTGTAGAGTTTTTTGTCGTTTTTTAATAACAATAATATATTAACTACATGCCTGAAATTATGCTATAAAAAAACCCTGCTTTTTCATAAAAATCATTCGACTGATTGTGAGTGGTATGATGTAAACATAGCTTTAGTGAGAGCAAATAAAGTTAATATTACTCGCATGAGCTGCGTAATCATTAGCAACAAATTCACTCACTCGTCCATCTCTATTTGTAATACTTTCTTTCAAAGGTTCGAAAGAATTAATTCTTTAATTCAATTTCCTAATTCGAATTAAAAAAATAGAATTTGGTATTCCCTAAAATCATTCAACTTTCATAATCATTGAATTAATTCTTTCAAGAATTCATTCCTTAAGAATGATCATTCTTAAGGAATGAACTATTTTTTTATCCAAATCAATCTACTACAAACTGAATGGTGAAATTTTCTTATCATTCAATTTAAAACAGTAGGCGTTTTTTGTTGGTATAATTATCAGTGTTCTACCATACAAAGTTCACATTAGTGTTAACGCTCAAAATTCTACACCATTTACAGATGTAATTCGAAAAAGATCAATTGTAATTCGAAGATTATACTTGTAATTCGAAGATTCCATTTGTAATTCGAAGATTCCATTTGTAATTCGAAAATTCCATTTGTAATTCGAAGATTATACTTGTAATTCGAAGATTCTATTTGTAATTCGAAGATTCCATTTGTAATTCGAAGATTCCAATTGTAATTCGAAAAATATGAACTGAATTTCCATTGATATTTTTCGAATTACAATTGGAATCTTCGAATTACAAATAGAATCTTCGAATTACAAATAGAATCTTCGAATTACAAGTATAATCTTCGAATTACAAATGGAATTTTCGAATTACAAATGGAATCTTCGAATTACAAATGGAAACTTCGAATTACAAGTATAATCTTCGAATTACAATTGATCTTTTTCAAATTACATCTGTAAGTGGTGTAGAAGTTAAAAATTAACTTGCATACATTGTGAATGATTCTCTTATTGTTAATGGATCTCTTTGGTATTAATAAAAAAGATAAACGTTTTTGTGTTGCTTTCAAGCTAAATTGGATTTAATAAACTAATTTTATCAATATTTGATTGAAAATGTGTAATATTTTACAAAACTATTCCAGACGACGCTAAATTAAATTCAGAAATTTATGGAAGTTAACGTTTCGTTTTTTTTTCGTTTTGATGCATGTTAACAATCAAAGTTTGCCAACAAAAAAGGCCTAGTGAAGCGCAACACACATACACACATATTTATGCTTGTGTGGAAAGCAGCAGACGAGACGTGGACAAAACCATAGTGACATAGTAATCCATCGACCGTTTTGTAAATCTGGCATCACCAAAGATAATTGGAAAATTCTGGCAATGCCAAACTAAAGTTCAAACGTAAAGCAAAGAGAGACAAAAAACAATCTGCATTCTCACTGTAAAACTGGTATCTTCCATCTTGCTCACATTTCGATTTGTGATATAATTTCGTAAACAATACCATATGGTTTTTGTTTACTACTTTTTCAAACGCCATTTGTTAGTTTACTCTATGACTCTGGACAAAACAACAACCGATCGTTTACACACGAAGATGTTAAAAATGCACACAAGCAACACATTTTTGAAAATACAAAGGGAATGAAAAATGTTTCATATCCCGAGTAAAAATTTTTGTATGGAGCAATATATGTTCTTATATTATTCCAGATCTGTTGATAGATCCGAGATTTGAAAGATCAGCACTGATCCGAAAAATGGATCGCTAAGATTAGATCAGTTTTAACCGGACGGATACAATTTGATCCGAAAAGTGGGTTTATCTAATTAGATCAGTTTTAATCGGTGGGATACAATTTCATCCGAAAAATGGTTGGATCTTATTGGACCAAGACAAAAAAAAAAAGATTTTTTTAGCTGGATAAAAAAAGATAAAATTTCATACGAAAGAAAAAAAAAAATATTACAAAAAACTTTAGATAAAATTTTATCCGAAAAAAAAAAATCTATTTTTAGAACTATATATAATTTAATCCGAACAATAAAATCTATTTTTAGAACTGATAAAGTTTTATCCAAACAATTTTTTTCAATATTAAGATATAAATATATAATTAAAATTTATTTAAAAAAAAAAAAAAAAACTTCGAGCGGCGGGGGAATCGAACAGCTACCAACTGTTTTGTAATCGCAATCTCTACCCTCTGACCCAGCGGACGTTGTTAATAAATGACAACTTTAAAAGACTATGTTTTAAAAAAACTTAGAAAATTTCTGAAATTAGTTTATCATATATAATTATATCAAGTTTAACTTATATATAATTAAATCCAGTTTATCTTATCGGGTATATGATTGCATCAAATTATATTCGACTTGAATTTGAACAAAATTTTAAAAAAGACTTAGAAAATTTTTGCTAAAATTTTTGATTTTTTTTTTTTTTAGTTTATTTGCTGAGCTAATAGGGGGTTTAATACTGAGTTCAACAACATGATTTTCATCTTCCAATGCTCTTAATTTTCCAAGTTATAAAGCTTAAAAGTATGAGCTTCACATTTTTCATCGGATCCAAATTTTCTTTCTGCCGTTGTATATTTAATAAAAATACCTTTAAAATGGTATAAAACATGTATAAACTTTTTTACTCACCAACGGCCAAATAATGAGTTTTAAGTTTTTTTCGGAAGTTTTTTCAGACAAAAATAATTTTATCTGAAAATATTGCTAACATAAGTTCGAACCAAATACACTTTTAATTATTGGCAACAAATAAAGCTTTGATTTGAGCTTGATCTGAGGACTTTAGCTCTCTTAAAACCAGAGATATTGATGGTTAAACATTAAAGTTTTAAAATATTTTTTTCTTCGGATTAAATAATATATAATTATATCAAAATATAATTATTTTTGAAATATTTTTGTTAAAATTCAGGGATTTTATTTTTTTTTAAATTTGAAAAACGAAAACGCATTAAAAAATCATTTAGATTAAAAAAAAATTTAAAAAAAAATAATTTTTTTCTTGACTTAGTCGGGAATCGAACTCAGGGTCCTCAAGAATTATATATTATCATATATGATGCAATATAGAAAGTTATATTACTATATATAAATAATATTTATTTCTAAATATTATCATAAAAAATAAATTAATCAATATTTTTAAGTTTAGTAAAAAATTAAAGCTTCTAAAACATATTTTCTTAAAAAAAAAAATTAAAAAAAACAACTTTTTTTCTTAGCTCAGCCGGGGATCGAACCCAGGGTCCCTAGGAACCATATATTAACTTATATGATGTAATATATAAAATTATATAACTATAAATAAATAATATTTATTTTTCGATTTTATCATAAAAATTTAATTATTCAATATTTTTAAGTTTAGAAAAAACAAAAAGCTTTAAAAACATATTTTCTTTTTTAAAAAATTAAAAAAAAAAATAGTTTTTTTCTGGGTTGAGCCGGGAATCGATCTCGGGGTCCCCAAGATCATATAAGATAATATATGATCTTATATAAAGTTACACACAACTATTTAAGTAATATGCATTTTTTAAACATTTAACTTTTAAAATCCAATATGCATTTTTTTAAGTTTTAAAATACAATGGATTAAACAGATTTTTTTTCTATTTAAAAATTTATAGAATTTATATATATTTTTTTTTGACTGATTTTAGGTGCTTTGAGAATCATATATAATTATACAAGCTCTCTTGTATACTTAAATAAAAATATATATGATGCAACATTAAAAAAAAAATATTGAAATACTGTCATATAAAAGTATGCATAATTATATATAAAATATTGCGAAAGAAAAAAATCTTTTTTACCTTATACAATTGTATAACATTTTATATATGGCGTTACATGTTAAATTATATATAGAGTTTAAAAAAAATTGTATTTATATGGTACCTTACAAAACTATATACGGTATCTCATAAGCCATTTATAATTATATCTTTGATAATATTAAAAAAATAAATGTTTGATGCCATGTATAGTTTTATATAACTGTATATAGAGTTATATGTGCGACCATATATAATTATATTTGAAAATTTTTTTTTTCGTTTTTTAAGATGGAACCATATATAGTTATAAATGGTTTCTTGTAAGTCATATATAATTTTAAATGGTTTCTTGTAAGTCATATATAATTATATACCCGACTAAAAATAAATATACACGTCCATATATAATTTGATATTGAGCCATATATAATTTAATATGGCCCAACACGTATTTGGATAAAATAAGATGATGAAATTGGTGGATCAAAATAGCTCAAAATTTGTTATATTAGATTAAATATGATCGTTTTTGATCCGAATATTGGGTTTATCTAATTTGATATAATTGTATATAATTTTATATCATAAGATAAAATATGTATAATTTTGCAGATTTTTTTTTTATCTCATAATTTTCAAATTTATCCCAAGTTTTTTCAGGAAATGCAAAAAAAAATGGCAAAAAAAAAAAATGTGTCCGGGACTTAGAATTTAAAAAAAAAAATAGAAATTTAAAAAAAAATTTCTTAAAACTTTGTTATTCAATTTTTACTTCAAAACGAAAAAATGTACCAAAAATATTTTTTATGCAGGACTTTCTACAAAACTTTTTCAGGACAGGTAAAATTTTTCAAAATTTGGCAAAATTTTTTTTTGTTTAAATCATTTTTAATGAAATTCTTAACCCCAAAACGCAAAAATTATTTATGCCTGGAAGTTTCAAAAAATTGTCTCGGGACTTAGAAAACTTTTTTCCCCCGATTCGGCACCATATATATATATTAGAGTGTCCCTTATTTTGGAAATGTTGGAAATCTTGAGACGGTACCCGCTCATTTTTTTCCTTTTGACTTAAAAATAACTCAGGAAAAATTTTACGCCCCTAGGACCACGCCTTCCCTACGCGACGGGGCCTTAAAGAGCGGGGCCTAAAAAATCATTTTTCCATACAAACCAAAAAAATTTTTTTTTGATTTTTAATTTTTTTGTTATTAATTATTATATTACTTGGTTTGCTTATTCACGACAAAAAATTTGATTTTGGAGGGATAAGTCTTTCAGCGCTAAAAAATTTTTCGCAAAAAAAAAATTTGGGCGGCCGGGGTCCTACAGTAAAAAATTTTTAAAAAATATTTTTTTTTAGTTTTGACCAGCAACGGTTTTAGCTGCTATGTTGCTTTAAATGATATATATTCCAAAAAAAAAATTATTCATATCTGTGACATCTTTATCTTTTTCGAAAAAAAAAATTTTGAGCCGTAGGAATCCTACGGTAAAAAATTTTTAAAAAATATTTTTTTTTAGTTTTGAAAAGCAATGGTTTTAGTTTTTATGTTGTTTTTAATGATATATATTCCAAAAAAAATATTATTCATATTTGTGACATTTTTATCGTGTATCGAAAAAAATCATCAATGCATTTTTTACCCTTTTTTAGAACACGATTAAGATGTCACAGATACAAAAAATATTTTTTTATGAATATATATCATTTAAAGCAACATAGCAGCTAAAACCGTTGCTGGTCAAAACTAAAAAAAAATATTTTTTAAAAATTTTTTACTGTAGGACCCCGGCGGCTCAAAATTTTTTTTTGCGAAAAATTTTTTAGCGCTGAAAGACTTATCCCACCAAAATCAAATTTTTTGTTGTGAATAAGCAAACCAAGTAATATAATAAATAATAACAAAAAAATTAAAAATCAAAAAAAAAATTTTTTGGTTTGTATGGAAAAATGATTTTTTAGGCCCCGCTCTTTAAGGGCCCGTCGCGTAGGGAAGGCGTGGTCCTAGGGGCGTAAAATTTTTCCTGAGTTATTTTTAAGTCAAAAGGAAAAAAATGAGCGGGTACCGTCTCAAGATTTCCAACATTTCCAAAATAAGGGACACTCTAATATATATGCATATATCTCATCTTGTATGAGGTCAGACATGGGGTTGCATATCATATATTTATTTATCTATTCTTGTATGTGGTTATTCATTGAGTCATATAAAATAATATATGCAATATCAAATTTAATAAAGCTTTATATATTGTATGTGGAGCAACACATGATTTGATATACTTTGATATGGCACCATATTAAATTTTGGGTGTAAAACTTAATACAAGATACATTTACATATAATTATGTAAAGTACTGTGTATGGCCATATATAAATATATTAAATAATATGTTACCATATCTAAACTTTTTTAGTCGGGTATATAATGATATTGGATTTTTTTTAAATATGCTCGTATACGTTATTTGATATTAAGTCACATATAAATATGTATGCAATCAGATTAAGTTATATGTGTCACATATGATTATGTCTCCCACATGTATTTATATATTAATATGGTTATCATTAGATGTAATTTTATATAACTCCATTTAAAAAATTTGGAAAAACTCAATGCGAGATATAATTATGTACTTTGTTTGATATGAAAACATATTATTTCATATGGCTATATATACATACATCAAATAATGTAAAATTATATGTATTCATTTTTACTCGGGATTTGACAAAATTTTAATTTTATACCACACTCAAAAAGAAAAATTATTTAAAAAGTGGAAAACTTAACTAAATTCAATAATGATTTAGCTCCATTGCCATGTTTTCCTTCTTTTTATCTAAATTTTTCTGAAAAATAAGAAAATGAAAAAACTAGAAAATGGGAAAAATTTATTTTATTGAGTACATCTCATTTAAAGTCCCGATTGCGGGCAGACCCCATTAGTTTCGGAACCCATGGGACCAGACCACCTTAGGCCCAGTCCCATTGGTTCTATTAAGGATCGTCATAGATTTTGATTCGACATATTTGCCCTTTTCGCTCTACCTTGCTTAGTTTTTAGGATACGGGAATTTAAGGGCCCAAAAGGGTCTTTAGAATCTTAAAGGGATAACTAAAAAACTATTACACGGAGGGATTAAGACGGTCGTGTAAAGAACTCAAAAAATGTATTTGGCATTTTTTTTTGTTTCGGCAATATTTTCTGAGAAATGAGGAACGCCCAAATTTTTAGATTCAAATTGAGGGATCATAGATTAAAAGAGGACCGGAGATTTTTAGAATCGAAAATGAACACTAGTTTGCTCTTTCTGGCTTAGTTTTTGAAATTTTTGAAACATTTTTTGAAGCATTTTCCCAAAATTTAGTTAGGCCTTTGTTTGAGTGCAATAATACCGTTTTCGCGTTTGCTTTTTTAAGTCGTGTTTTAATTAAAACATTGTTTTATGAATTTTTTCATATGTTTTTGATAGGAAGATCGGTGTTTTAGTTAAGCGAAAGCATAGACTACAAAAGCTTTTCAAGTAAGATATCGCGGCAACTAAGACAAATGCTCCAAAAAGTCAATCACAATTTTTTTCAACACTGATAAAAAAAAATAGAATAAATTTGAGACGGTTTACCTAAAATTTTCCACCGTTCTGTTAACAACCTTTTATGCTCGTTTTGGCTGAGATCTGTTTGAAATCAGGGTAAAAGGGCTAAGTTTTTGTAGTTTGATATAAAATAAGACTTTTAAAAAAGTACTGTTTTTATTTGCAATGTACTGTTTTTTGAGACCAAATGTACTGTTATTTCATATTTCAAATCTGGTAACCCTAGATTGCTTGCAAGGAATTAATTCTCTTGGGAATTAATTCAATTTGATTTAAGCTTTGAGAATTAAGCCTTTGAATTAATTCGTGTTGAATGTTGGTAAGGAATGATAATTCAAAACTTATTAAAATAGAATTAAACTTTTGGTGAATTAATTCTCAATAGAATTAATTCGTTCGAAGCTCTGCTTTCTTTATCTTTTATTTTTTTATACAAGCACGTATTTGTGTGCCACTTTTATCATTCCTTTAGTTGATTTGACTTAAGATCCAAGGAAAACAAATTGTTCTTAATCTTTCTGCTGTGTATCTTTAATGAATGATAGTGAAATAATTGATAACATGGGTGTTATTTTCCTATGAGTGTTTGAGGTTTTTTCGAAAAAATGTTAGGCTTCTGACATACCATCGTATTCATTCAAAGTGACATACACTTTAACCAGTTAACTGTGTAAGACAACAAAAATCTCTGATGTGAATCGAAAGACGAATATACTCGTCCAGTCCCAAATTTGTATTAAGTATCTAATTTTACTTTTTAAAGCATTTTGCTAACATCCCACGAACTTTTGGCCTTTGACAACCCCTAGTGAAATTTGATGATAAACATTTTTGTGGAACATTTTAACCCTTTAAACGCACGGTTTAATGGTTTTCTAGGATAGTATTTGAAATAAGGACAAAATTTAACCCTAAAAATTGCAGATAGAGGGTTAATATATTCCAAAAAAAAACCGCCATTTAATTTTACTGAATACATTTATTAACACTATTTTTCTCAGAAGTAAATTTTCTACATTTATTCGACTTATTTCACACTTCTTTTGTGAAATACAATTTAACATTATATTTTGTTTGCATTTTTCGCGAAAAACGCGAATTGATTTAAAAAACCTGAGAGACACGGAAGTGTTATTTTTATAACCACTTTCTGACTGGAGCGAATTTTTTCTATAGTGCGATTTTTTTTTTGCATTTTTCGCGTAAACGCGAATTGATCTAGAAAAACTGGGATACACGGGTATTTTATTTTCGGAGGTACTCTCAGAATTTTTTAGTCCGGTTCATGTGTACAGCCAAACTTTTAAATTTGTCGGTCGTCGTAATAAGTACTTATCCTAGAAAAATGTTTTTTTTTCCAAGAACCTGTTGCAGAGCATTATGTTTATTTTCCTCTATAGCCGTTTTATTTCCTTCAGTACAAATTATTTTTAACTTGCTTTTAAAAATATAGATTACCAAAAAACTTGTTCCAAAGCAGATTGGTTTGGAGTTGATTCCCAAAAAAAATTCTGGGAATAAACTTTAAGAACAATAAAATTAAAACTCTTTATTTTCACACGCAGCTTGGGAGGAATTCAAAAAATTTATAAACGCAGTTGATTGGTTAAATATATTTATCATCTTATCGAGAATGTAGTTGTTGTCTGGTTAATGTTTAACATCTTTCAAAATTATTAATCTATTTAGCGTAAAATTATAAATGTAGCAAATATTTTGCAGTTAGCTTTACAATGATAAATATTTGAGCAACAATTTTTTTTTGTTGGTATTATTGATGCAATAGACTACTGCTGTACACTCAAAAATAAAAACTTTATTAAATTACAGATTTTTTTTTTTTTTTTGTCAAAAAAAAAAAAACAAAAAAAAATGCTGAAAAGTAAGAATACACAGAAAAATAGATTTTTGAAAAATGTAAGTGATGATCCCAAATTTTAGCTTTTTTATACCCTCCACTCTAGTGATAGAGGGTATATTAAGTTTGTCATTTCGTTTGTAACACCTCAGAAAGGATTATTCAAAGGATTATTCTTTTGCTTAAAGAGAAATTTTATGATTCTGAAACATTATCCGAATAGAAAAATGCTGAGTTTCTGAAGCATTTTGCTACAGAAAAGCATTTAGACATGTCATCAAGGATTACCTATGATTTGTTAGAACCTGAAGACATTTCCTCAAGGAATCACTGTGGAAATTTCCTCAGTGACACATTTTCCAACTGGGTATTTCTTTTACTAATCATTACGATGATATTGTCAAAGAAACTATTGTAACATTTTCAAGAAACTATTGTAACATAGCAAACCGACTTCTATATTGCTACATACATAATTTCCGTGCCCATTGTTAATTTTATACACTTACTATATGATATTTTATTGAATTCGGGTTAAATAGTAATGTTAACCCTGGTATATAAGTGCCACTCTAATATACCACGACATTATATTTACCGCCCTAATATTGGCCCAGGGTAGCAATTACATTATATTCACTAAATGTATCGGCACACATGTGAATAATGGCCACCCTATTAATTTCACCCACGGTATATACGTGTCACCCTAATTTTCGTGTGTATGGATTCACAGCATACATCATAGTGAGTAGTAGCACTTGTATGTTCTTAATTCTCATTCTGTTCATTTTGTATTTCATATGAATAGTGAAGGTTGTGACCTCCAAAGGGAGTTCACCAGTGGTGGACAAACCAGTTAGGTACGATCAAGTAATTGTTCAACAGAACAGGAGGTTGAGGTTAAATAAAAGGAACCTGACTGAAACTTTGGTGGACGATCGATATCGATTGTCTTTATAAATAAATACTCCTGCGGCTTCGGCTGACAGCTTTACTACTTCTGCGGCTTCGGCTGACAGCTTTAATACTCCTGCGGCTTCGGCTGACAGCTTTAGTACTCCTGCGGCTTCGGCCGACAGCGTTACTACTCCTGCGGCTTCGGCTGACAGCTTTACTACTCCTGCGGCTTCGGCTGACAGCTTTGCTAATTTTTAGTAAATTCACAGGAGCTGTACCTCCGCAACAGAGGGCCTGCCAACAGAGAGTTGTAACGATTACCACCGCCTCCTGATCTAGACACAATCGGCCGATACATATACCTGCCACCGCACCAGCCGACATACCGAACCATACAGGCTGATTATCACCACATGAATACCGTAACCACCGTCATATCGTAATAACCCGAAAAAAACCTGTCAAGTACACACACAGAAAAAAAAAAAAAAATATTTGAGTAAATTTTTAATACTATTGAGTAAAAAATTACTCAATTTTGCACCAGTAAACGATTTAATAGTATTGAGTAAATTTTTAATAAAAATTTATTAAATGTTGGAAAAAAAAATTGAGTAAATTTTTAATTGACACAATTAAAAATTTACTCAAAATTTATCTATTTATTTTTTTTAATAGTTTAAAAAAGTTTTAAATTTTTTTACAAAAAAAAAAACAAAAAACTTGTTTTTTCAAACTTTACCAAACATATTTATGTCTCAAAAACATAGGAAAATTTTATAAAGTCGATTACAAACTTTCATATACATACACAAAAAACTATAAACTTAACGAGAATTCAAAAAACTATGAGAGTTTAAAAAAAAAATAAAAAAACTATTAAACTTTTATTAAATATAAGGGTTGAAGTTGAAAAAATGCAGAAGAAAAATTGAATTTCTAAAAATTATAGACATTTCTGGTATTTCCTATACCGGTTTCAAACACACCAGTTAGTGTCATCTTCAGTAGGATTTTAAATGTCGGTTTGTCATGTTAATGAAAACTGTTTTTTATATATGTGAATATTTATAGTTTCTACAGAATAAATTTTGACAGTTTCCAACACTACAATTCTATTTCTAGCAATCTCAACCTCACTTAATACTTTCTTTCAACTTTTTTGTCTCTTACATTATTTTGCAAGGGTTTTATTAAATTATTTACTTAAATTGTTTTTTAAAATTTTTGAGTAAATTTTTAATTGCGTCAATTAAAAAATTACTCAATTTTTGTTTTCAAATTTAAACAAGTGATTACTCAAATTTGTTTCCTTCATATTTTTTTCTGTGCACCGGCTGACGCACCGCCGTCATACCGAAACATCCAGCCTGATTATCAGTATCCGAGTACCATAACCCGCATTCCGTAATAAAGCGAGTGAGAAAGAGTGGAGACGAAAGAACTGCGTTGCCGATATATACATCGTGAAAACTTATATATATATGCATTGTGAATATTAAATATTAATTTTTAATAAAGAATATTTATTGTTAAACCCCAAAAAGGGTAAATAATTGTGTTCTCATTACTAAAGGTTCGAGGGTCCTTAAGTAGATTCTGGCACGAGACTGAGCTACCTCAGCCACGACAAATCCCCCGTTATACTATTTATAAAGTTGATTGTTTTAAAATAATTGGTTTGGTCATTTTGCAAGACTTACTTTTTGTAACAAACAAATTTGGATCGAAATTTAATTTTTTTTTGTAATTTTACAATTTTTTTTTTTAATTTTACAAATTTCCAAGATAATTTTACAAAAAAAATATAGTAAATTCACTTCTCGTGAGAGAATTCCTTGTAATTTTTATTGCGCCAAAAAAAAACTGTAAATTTATTATATTATTGGTACACAGAAAAAAAAATATTTAAGAAAATTTTAATAAACACGTTTATTAAAAATAAAAATATTTTTAATAAAATTTTTTATTGTATCAATAAAAAAATTTATTGAAATTAAAAAAAAACTATGTTCAACTCATTCCGTCGGCAAGTTTTGTTGTGTTTCTTTTTTTCACACATAGTAATTTCAAATAAAGTAATAACTTAAAAAAAAAACAAAAAATATTAAAAAAAAAAAAAAAAAGTTGGGTCTGATGGGGATTCGAACCAACGACCCCCAAAAAAAGTAATAAGTTTATCCACCGCTTAGCGCATAACGCCAAAACAGTGTTATAGTTTTGTCGGCTAAATTCTGTCATCTACTTACAAGCAAGAACAAAATAGAAATAAAAACACAATTTGTGAATGCGTGTGTGTTTGTATAGTTGTGTGTTAAATATTTTTACTGTTATAAGTTAGAGAATGAAAGTGATGCACTCAACTAAAATAGTCAGTATTTTTTTCTATTGTTAATTTCAATTGAGAATTTTTTCTGTTACCATTTCTGACAAAATTATGTGAGTGTTTCAGAATTCTTGTTTACTTTTATTTAAAACCAAATTGAAATTATGCGTTAAGACTTGTTGTCATGCTGTAGCTCAGTTAGTTAGACGGCCGGCATTCTAAACAGGAGGTATGCTGTTCAAAGCTCAATGGAAACAATAAATTGAGAAAAAGTAAGAAATAAAGAAAACAATTAAATAATAAAATAAAAATAAATAAATAAATAAAAAAAAAAAAAACAAATAAAAAAAAAAATTTTTTTTTTCTTTAGTTCTAAAAAAATTTTTAAAAAATATATAAATCAATAAACTTTTTTATTGAATCTTGAAATTTGATTATTGAAATTATTTTCAGCAAACGACTTACAAATGCGTTTATTGAATTCGTGAAAATCTTCACCGCGGCTTTTTTAGTTAATTTATTTATTGAATTCGTGAATTTTTTTATTGAAATTGAAATTTTTTTTTTTGTGTGTAAAAAGCTTGTAAAATTACTTAATTATTGGAATTCTCGTAAAATAGGAGGTAGCAAAAAATCTAGTTACGAAACCTCCTTGAAAAATTTTATCGTATCAAAAAATTTGTAATTTAACAATTTTATTGGTAAAAACTTTGTAAAATTACAAAATTATTGGTAGAATTAGAATTGTAAAATTACTACACTCAAAAAAAAAACTGTAAAGTTAGCAAAAAAAGCTTGTAAACCTACAAGAAAATTTGCTGATTTTGAACCCACAATTTTTTTGGTAAAGTTAGCAAAAACGTTTTGCTAAAAATTAGTTAACTGAAATAATTTTTATTTCAACTTAGTTCATACACATTTGAGGACCCCATTGGGTTCGGACCCAATAGGTCCAGACCCCGATGGGCCTAGACCTAGTTGGGTTCCTTAAAAATCGTCATAGTTTTTGATCCAAAATTTGTGTCCGTTTCGCTCTACACTGAAAAAAATAACCTTCCTGATATTAATGAAACGGATTCATTATTTTGTTTTCATTACTTAAATGAAGGAATTCATAAGCTGATTGAAATTTCATGCATGTTATGAACAAATTTTATGAAACTTGTTTCATTAGATTTCATAATTTCATTAAAAAATATCATAAGATTTTTTAGAACTAAATACAACTCTGCGTTGCGAATAAGAGAAAGAAAACAGAACAAAAACATACGTCGTTTTATTAGACCACGCGTGTTTAGTCTAATTGTAATTTTTACATGTGTGTTAACTTTTTTCTAATAAAATAAAATAATTTTATATTTTTTTGCTTTGTTATTGAAACTTGTGTGTGTGTTATGCTGGTTATATCTAATTGAAATTACACTCAAAAAAAAAAAATTGTAAAGTTAGCAAATTTTTTCTCGTAATTCAAGTTTACTACTTGATTAGCAAATTTTTAGTTGAAATCAGCACTTTAACTAAATTTTTAGCTAAATTCGCTTTACAATTATACAGTTTTTTTACAAATTTTGAATTAATTTTTTTTGTTAATCGCAAAATTGAGTTTACAATTTTTTTTACAATTTTTTTTTGCTAATTTTAACTAACTTGTTTGCTATTTTTTTAAAAAATTGCCAGTTAAAAAGCGCCATCTATTGAAAAGAAGAAAATTTACATTCTTGTGTCTTAGGTAACAGTTTAAAAAAACGCCATCTAGCAGAAATATTACTGCATCTTCTTAAATATGTATTTGAAAAAATACAATTTTTTATTACATTGTAGTGGATTTGAAAAATATTTAATTTTAGAGGAAACTAAATTGCAATAATCTCTGGTTTATTATCTGGAGGCAAAAATATCTGTCTTTTATAAATTTAAAGATAAATGTTTTATAAATTATTTAATTTTACAAGAGAAACGAAAGATAATAAAAATGTTACAAGTGTTTCATAAATAAGGGTTATTTTTGTGTTTTACAAAAAGGCTGTTTTTTCTATTCGTTTTTTACCTGTTGGTTAATAATGCAATTTCGCGAAAATTAGCATAGTGGTTCTCTCTCACTCCCTTATATGTTTGTCTTTCTTTTGCAAACAAAATTTATTTTGTACCAGAGTTGTCGGCCTTAAGTTTTAACATTTTCAGAGTCAACACAAAAAATATCCAAAATCTCAGAACTACCAACTTTTTTTAACTTATTTAATATATTGTAAACAAAACATTCTAAATAACCAAATTATTACTTAAGTATATTTAATCGGCGTAAGGTAAGTTTTTAGTTAAAGCTTCAGAAATTTGTAGATACCACAATATTTATACCTTGCACCACAGAGTGTTTTTGTTTATAACCCGAAATATTAGTTCGACTCAGAATGGGTATTCAAACTTCACAAATTTAAAGAAATCGGACCAGTTCCGCCTGTAGTCTGCCTTTAAATTTTTTAAATAAAATTTCTTAGATTCTGAAACATTTTCCTTTAGAAAAATTCTGAGATTGTGCGGTATTTTTTTTAATACACGGCAACACTGTTTTCATTTACAAAGCAATGTTGAAAATTAATCGTTTTTCTCACTAAAAGTAGCGTTTTTAATTTGTCTACCATTCAAAGTAGCGTTTTTCATTTAGTAAGCGATAAAATTTATTTTAAAATTTATAAATTGCTATTTCTTACATAAGTTAACAACTCGCTAAAAAGTTGGAAGAGACCAAAAACAAATTGATTTTACACTTTCAATGTATTTGTATTAGTATTTTTATTCTAAGTAATAACTGGGGCTGCGATTTTTATGCAAATGCATTAGACCGACTCACCTTAAAAAAAAGTTAAAGTTGTACCCCCCTCAAAATGAAGTTTCACATGTTTTATGAAGATTCCCAAAATATTTCGGCTCTAGCGATAATCTCCCGTGAGCTAAACCGCGTCAAAAAAGGGTCCAAAAATGGTATTTTTCATGAATAAAAAATTCAGTAAATTTTTTTTGTCCAATGAATGACCAAATATAATAGATATTTAGGAATTCTTTGATTCTGCATTAAAACATTTTAAAAATCTAACCACAGACTCGAGATAACGAGATGTTTATATGTCAGTTTTTTGATGCTTTTCAATTCGATTTTACTAAAAACTTAAATAACTTTGGTATTTTTGGTCCGATTTTCACTTCTAATACATTGTTAGAAAGGTGATGATCACCGCTTGGGATTTTAGTCAAAAATTAACCCTTAACTGCACTGTCTTAATTTTTTTAACATTTACTACGACATCATTAAAAAACCATTTTATAACCACAAAAAGCATATCTTTGTGCAGGAAACACGTTAAATAAATATATTTGTAGGGCATATTTTACATTTTTTAGCATATACATATTTTCGATTTTTAGTGCATGGAAATGCCCTAGTAATAACTATACAAAATATGTTACAAATTTTATATTGACATAAAAAGTAAAAATGGGTAAAATTTAGCTAATTTGTATTATCTTGAACAAACATTGAACTCCACCAAAGTCATATACAAAAATCCGTTTCCCAAGTAAAAACAAGTAAGAAAATTATAGTCGGTCAAGACCGACCATATAATACCCTACACCAGAGTTTCCCGGAAAATGGGTCCCATGGACCGATTAGATCTATATCGTCGAACTATATTCAATAAATGCCAACTCGAAAAAGCTTACTGTTCAGGAGAGCTAAAAAACTAGTTATTTCGCGTATTATTGCAAAAATAAACAATGTACCTTCCACAAGATGGTTTAAATATTCTAAACAATTTTTACCTATGCAAAAATTTTCATATTTTGCACTTGTTTGCATATTTTTCAGAGATGGCATTTATTACTATATCAAAAAACAAATATTTTTTTAGAGTTGGCATATTTTGTCGGAAAATAAAAATACATTTTTTTTGGAAAAATTTTTAAAATTTTTTTTTTTTTTGGTTTTTGTTATCCTTAGTACGGTAATTGCAAAAACTGAACAAAAAATTTAAAATCTTTGCATATTTTTAAAAGTTACTAGCCCCGAAAGCCTTTTAATCTCAGGGTGGTCAACTTTGGCACTCTGTAACTCACGCTGTATTGCAATAGCGTCACTCCAAACCAGCTATTTTGAAAGCTTATATCATTGACTTTATTTGCCCCATTCATAATGTTTCAATCTGATAAATAGTTTGAAAGTTACATAAATATAAGCAATTTTTTTTTTTGCAAACACTATTTACCGATATTTTTAAAATGGCAATATCTCGAGAACCAGTCATTAGATATCAAAATCTTTACAAGATTCGTGTTTAGCATGGCAAATGCAATAAGATATGTGGTCTAATTTTTCTTTTAAAATTTTTTGAAAAATTTTTGGAAATTTACAATGGGAGTTGGCATTTATTTCCACCAAAAAAATATGTACTTTGAGTTAGCAGAATAACAAAAATGGATGTAAAACGACAACAAATTATTTTTTTGCTCTGAAATTTTTATGGCAGATAGGTATTACATAGGGGAGCTATTTGCCATCGGAAACTCATTTCCGTCAAATTTGAGTTGGCATATTTTGAATATAGGTTCACGATATGTTGTAAAATCTTTAATAAGTGTAAAAGGCACTCACAAATCAAATTTGAGTGAAATAGGCTTCTATTTGTTGACAATAAACCGCTTTAACTGAATATCGGGCGAAATTTTCAAAGGGGCCTGAGTCCAAAACTGGTCCGATGATTATCAGGTTTGATAAGGTTATTTAAGTACTCGTTTAACATACACAAACAAAATTTTAATTAAATATTTTCTATTTTCATGAAATTTGAGACATTTATGTGAAAATCGGGAAGGTGGTTTGTATGGGGGCTACAAGAAGAACTGGCCCGATTTCTTTGAAATTCGGAATTATGATTTGTGAAGACAAAACATGTTTACCTTCCAAATTTCAAAACGATACCTTCTATAGTACGGTTATTAAAGTCATTTGAGACAAAACTAAAGAGGACCTTTGTATGGGGGCTAGGTCTAAATATGGACCGATTTTTTTCAATTTCAATAGGCTTCGTCCTTGGGCCAAGAGAGACTTAAGTTTCAAATTTCAAGTCAATTGATAAAAAATTGCGACCTGTATCGTGTTTACACCGTTTACATGGACAGACAGACAGACAGACAGACAGACAGACAGACAGACAGACGGACGGACGGACGGACGGACAGACGGACGGACGGACGGACATCGCTAAATCGACTCAAAAAGTGATTCTGAGTCGATCGGTATACTTGAAGGTGGGTCTAGGACCAATATTTCGGGTAGTTACAAACATCAGCACAAACTCATTATACCCTGTACCACAGTGTGGTGTAGGGTATAAAAATAAATTTTTGTTAAGAATAATAAATTTCCTTTGTGAAGCTAAAATTAAATTTTATAAGATATCTCTCTAGATTGTCAAAAAAGTAAACGAAAATTCAAGCAAATAGAAAGGTTTATTTTGCATATAATAAAAATTTAAAATTATTTTCAACTATTTATTGTTTGCCCCCAACTTATTCCGGAAATAAACCGGATTTGTCATTTTTAGCTGGCGTGACACTTTAAATTTTTACATTTTTTAATATTAGTGAGAAGAACTATTTGTCGGCACGATTTAGTCTTAATTTTAAGTTTTGGAAAATTTCAACCAGGAAATTTAACTGTAACCAATAAAAATTTAATATATATTTTTTTAAGTCCCATTTTCTTTTCGTAATGCATTTTTTTCATGTAATGTATTTTAAAACTCGAAAAATACCTTTTTTATTTTTTTTTTAAGCCTAAAGCCAAAGCCTTTGTGTTGTGGTCATAGGCAAAAAAAAAATCGCTGGTTGAAGTAGAAAAACTTTAAATTGACCACATTATTCCTTTTCATTCCTTTTGATGCTTTTATTTTTCTAAAAAAGTAGTGTACACAAATTTTTAAACCGAAAAGACGCGTGGGTGTGTGTTTAATACAAAAAAAATAAAAAATAAATAAAATTTATATTATTTAAAAAATATATAAAATAAATTAATATTATTTATTTCAGTAAGGGTATTTATACAAGATTCCAGTTGGAAAAATACTCATTTTGGTGTAACTAGACAGGTACCTGGCAAAACAACTACCCGTGTAAGTATCAACTATGATTTGAATTTGTGTTGTTTGTTAACCAAAAAATATTTTGTTTTTTAGAGCTAAAAAAGGACAATGAATCAATTTCAAACAAATAACATCAACAGGTATAAAACAAGAAACATTTTTTTTTCCAATGTAAAAATTTTAACTTTTTTATTCCATAGAATACTAATTCAGCCATGCAAAAATGACATAAAATGACCGGTAACGCCATCTAATTTCAAATGAAGGAAAATTACCCAAAAATAAAAAATGAGCGGTACGCCATCCAATGTCAAATGAAGAAACATTATCTACAAACAAAGATGACCGGTAACGCCGTCTTATGTCATATGACGAAGCATTATCTAACAGCGAAAAGAAGAAGAATTTGCCAACATTCAAAACGACAAGTAACAACATAGAAGAAATTACTACATGTAAACATTTTTCATTTAATATCAATAAAATCAACATGCTTTGTAAATTAATGTTTCTTTTTAGTTTTATCAGAATTTTGGATTTTAGGTTCTTTTAAATTTGTAATATTTAACAAATTTACAGAATATTTAGCAACCTTTTTTTGTAAATTTATACTTACAAAAAGTAACAAAAAATTTTGCTACATTTAAGTAATTTTTTGGTAAACGAATAACGTAAAAATTTTACAAAATTGTTAGCTAATATTTTAGTTAAATTGATGGTTTTTTTGCTAAATCTATTTTACGAATTAACAACTAAATGTTTTTAGTTAAATTAACAAAAATTTGGCAGGTTCAAAACCAGGTGTTTTTTTAGTTATTTTTAACTAAATTTTTAGCTAATTTTACAAGTTTTTTTTTTTGAGTGTACAAGTGAAAAGTTCCGTATAAGTGTTTCTTTTGACTGTTTCTTATAAAATATAATATAATTTGAAACAGAAAAATAGTTTTTTAAGTCATTAAAATTTTGCGATGAAATGTAGGGTAATTTGTGTTGTTCCATTGCTACGTTGTTGCTACGTTTTGGCAGCACGTGTTTTTAAAGTCATCGCGTTTTTGTCTTTTATAGTTTACCTTATATAGCAATTCAGACCAATTTAAGTTTGGAGTAAAACTTTGTTGTGTGTAAAAACTAGGTGAAAACCATAAAAAGTGTGCAATTAAGGGTCATGTCACAGACTCAATTCCGTTCGGAAGTGGAATAAGTGGTTCACTCGTAAAACGCAAAGCAAATACTTTATTTCGGAATGAAACCACTTTTAGCAATTCAATTCCACTTTGATTTTTGAAAGTGATTTCATTCCGAAAAAAAAAATGTTTTGCGTTTTACGAGTAACAACTTTTTTTCAAATCCGATCGGAATTGAGTCTGTGACATCCACCTAAATAAAATTTCAGTGACGGTTACAGTGATGGTTACATGTGACTTACCAAAATTGTTATTAATGCAAATTTTCACTTATGGGTGTATGATACGTGCTGTTTTTAGGTAACTTGTTCCTAACTTTATTAGGGGCTTTCTATGGAAATTTTGATAACTATAACCAACATGAATTTATCGTAATTCCCATATCAAAACCTTAATAAAGTTAGCAACTAGTTACTTGTAAAAAGCAATTATCATACGCTCATTACCAACTACTATTCCACATTTAATCAATGGATATTTTCATACATTTTATGAAAAACTTCATAAAACGTTTCAAACAAGTTCTACGAATATTTTCATTATTTATATGCAAGTTTTCATTGAAAGGAACTTTAATGACACCAGTTTCATTAATCAAATGAAACCTGTCTTCGGTTGAAAACGTGAGTCATTTTTCATTAAGGTTAAGTCAATTTTCATTAATTTCACGAAGCTATTTTTTTCAGTGTACCTTGCTTAGTTTTTGAGATACGTGATTTTAGGGGATCACTGGGGTCTTGAGAATTAAAAAACTCGATAACTTAAAAAATATTACTCGGAGAGCTTTCGGTTATTTTGCGGTCTTGTTCTACGTGTTGAGAGCTACAAAAATTCTTTTGGAGTATTTGTTGTGTCGGCAATATTTCTCTATCTGGCTTAGTTTCCGAGATAGCGCCATTTTAAGTTTTCTGAAAATAAAAATAAATTTACCATTTATTTTTGCTAATGTTAGCAAAAAATCTTGTAAAAATGTTGTCAACTCAATTTCAAATTTAGCAAAAGAAATTAGTTCAAAGTTTGTTTAAAATTGCTAATGTGCTAAATGAAGTTTACAAGAATTTTTTGCTAACATGCTAATCTCAACTAAAAATTTGCTAAAAGTTAGCTAACTAGCATTAGCAAAAAAAAATTAGTAAACCTACTAACGTATTTTTTTGAGTGTAGGAATTTTTGTCAAATAGGAGGTAGAAAAAAAAAGTTACAAGTAATTTTACATGGTTTCTTTTTTTTTAGCTAAAAATTGCTAAGTTGTATCTGTTAAATAGAGTTTGCAGTTGCTTTAAATATTATTTTACAGAGTTATTATTTTGAGTATAGAGTTATAATAGTTTGCAACAAATGCATTATAAGACAATAAACTTTGTTTTAATACGTTCGTTCACGTTTATTTTTTTCACATGCATATAGAAAAATACAACAAAACAAAAAAATAATAATAATACTAACTTTAAAGTTTCATTCAAATCGATTTCAATTTTTCAAATGTTGAAAACTGGTTTTTCAAATGTTAAAGGGTATTTTCTAACAAGTCATGACGATGCAACATTATTAGCTGCTGGCTACATAGATACTTACATATTAATAGTTATGCCCGTAACTTCAACAAGTAATTAAATATGATAAAAAAATTTCAAAGAGATAGTTAAACCTATTTATTGTGTAAAATGGCATTAGAAATTACAAATACAAAAATTACGAAATTTTACTTACAACTAATGATATCTATGCAGTGATATTTATAACTTATTTGTTAATTGAAATTACGGGCATAAATACTGGACATCGTGTAACATACATAAAAACGTGTGAAAATTAATATATTTTTATAATTAATTGACAAATTGAGACTTGTTGAGATTTTCTTGGGTGTATTTTTATTAAAATGAGATCTAGTTTAATGGGAATTTCTCTTTGACTAGTTAGAAATGATATTTCTAATTAATTATTAATAACACTGTGCAACAAATTTGGGGTCTTCGAGTGTATCTTGAATGGGGAAAAAATAAAAATATACTAATAGAAGAGCAACGGAACATTTGGTGTGGAATGCCTCATATAAAAAACTCAGAACCTGAAAAGTTTTCTATAGGAAAAATGTCCCGAAATTTGGAAACTTTTTAAGAGCTGAATCCCCGGCTGTTTTTATTTAAACTAAAAAAAAATTTAATCGATTCCTTTTTATTTCAAATTCCTTGATTTCATAAGGTTTTAGGGGTTCGAAAGTTTTCAAGATTTTTATTTTTACTGGAACGAACGAAGTACCGTACGGGCATGTTTGTATAACATAAGTCCCAAAAATTATTAGAAAATTTGCGTCACAAGTTTTTTTTTCTCCCTGTTATCTTAATTAAACATACAACAAAACACTCCCTTTATACATTTATTTAATTTATAGAAATGAATCATATGAAAAGCTTGTTATAAATATATCACAATATTTATTGTAGATTTATGATAAAGTTGCTGTTTATAATAAATTTACTTAATAAAAGAATCCCCCAATTACTATGGCATGTTGCATATTCTTGTAATCAATTTACATGATAAAAGGTACAAAGTGCCCCATAATTTTATTAACAGTTGTTATGATTAAATTTTTATCACAATCATATACAAAAATAGGTTTAGAATTTTGTCGAATTTGAGAATACCCTACACATAATCACTAAAAGTTGCCATTTTTAGGGGAGTCATGATACTAGCCCAGTGTCATATACACCGAACCGACACAGTGCCATATACATCAGAATCGGCGACTTTTTAGGAAGAATGTCTCAGAATCTGAAATTTTTTCTATAGGAAAAATGTCTAAAAATCTGAGACTTCTTCTATAGGATAACGTCACAAAATCTGAGACTTTTTCGATAGGAAAAATGTCTCAGAATCTGAAAAAAATTTGTCAGAATCTGAGATTTTTTATAGGAAAAATTTCTCAGAATCTGAGATTTTTTCGATAGGAAAAATGTCTCAGAATCTGAGACTATTTTTATAAGAAAAATGTCTCAGAATCTGAGACTTTTTCTATAGGAAAAATGTCTCAAAATCTGAGACTTTTTCTATAGAAAAAATATCTCAGAATGAGACTTGTCTATAGGAAAAAGGTCTTAGAATCTGAGACTTTTTCTATAGGAAAAATGTCTCAGAATCTGAGACTTTTTCTATAGGAAAAATATCTCAGAATCTGAGACTTTTTCTATAGGAAAAATGTCTCAGAATCTGAGATTTTTCTATAGGAAAAATGTCTCAGAATCTGAGACTTTTTCTATAAGAAAAATGTCTCAGAATCTGAGACTTTTTCTATAAGAAAAATGTCTCAGAATCTGAGACTTTTTCTATAAGAAAAATGTCTCAGAATCTGAGACTTTTTCTATAAGAAAAATGTCTCAGAATCTGAGACTTTTTCTATAAGAAAAATGTCTCAGAATCTGAGACTTTTTCTATAAGAAAAATGTCTCAGAATCTGAGACTTTTTCTATAAGAAAAATGTCTCAGAATCTGAGACTTTTTCTATAAGAAAAATGTCTCAGAATCTGAGACTTTTTCTATAAGAAAAATGTCTCAGAATCTGAGACTTTTTCTATAAGAAAAATGTCTCAGAATCTGAGACTTTTTCTATAAGAAAAATGTCTCAGAATCTGAGACTTTTTCTATAAGAAAAATGTCTCAGAATCTGAGACTTTTTCTATAAGAAAAATGTCTCAGAATCTGAGACTTTTTCTATAAGAAAAATGTCTCAGAATCTGAGACTTTTTCTATAAGAAAAATGTCTCAGAATCTGAGACTTTTTCTATAAGAAAAATGTCTCAGAATCTGAGACTTTTTCTATAAGAAAAATGTCTCAGAATCTGAGACTTTTTCTATAAGAAAAATGTCTCAGAATCTGAGACTTTTTCTATAAGAAAAATGTCTCAGAATCTGAGACTTTTTCTATTAGAAAAATGTCTCAGAATCTGAGACTTTTTCTATTAGAAAAATGTCTCAGAATCTGAGACTTTTTCTATAAGAAAAATGTCTCAGAATCTGAGACTTTTTCTATAAGAAAAATGTCTCAGAATCTGAGACTTTTTCTATAAGAAAAATGTCTCAGAATCTGAGACTTTTTCTATAAGAAAAATGTCTCAGAATCTGAGACTTTTTCTATAAGGAAAATGTCTCAGAATCTGAGACTTTTTCTATAAGAAAAATGTCTCAGAATCTGAGACTTTTTCTATAAGAAATATGTCTCAGATTTTAAGAATATTTCTGTAGAAAAAATGTCACAGAATATGAGGACTTTTCTATAGGAAAAATGTCTCAGAATCTGAGACTTTTTCTATAAGAAAAATGTCTCAGAATCTGAGACTTTTTCTATAAGAAAAATGTCTCAGAATCTGAGACTTTTTCTATAAGAAAAATGTCTCAGAATCTGAGACTTTTTCTATAAGAAAAATGTCTCAGAATCTGAGACTTTTTCTATAAGAAAAATGTCTCAGAATCTGAGACTTTTTCTATAAGAAAAATGTCTCAGAATCTGAGACTTTTTCTATAAGAAAAATGTCTCAGAATCTGAGACTTTTTCTATAAGAAAAATGTCTCAGAATCTGAGACTTTTTCTATAAGAAAAATGTCTCAGAATCTGAGACTTTTTCTATAAGAAAAATGTCTCAGAATCTGAGACTTTTTCTATAAGAAAAATGTCTCAGAATCTGAGACTTTTTCTATAAGAAAAATGTCTCAGAATCTAAGACTTTTTCTATAAGAAAAATGTCTCAGAATCTGAGACTTTTTCTATAAGAAAAATGTCTCAGAATCTGAGACTTTTTCTATAAGAAAAATGTCTCAGAATCTGAGACTTTTTCTATAAGAAAAATGTCTCAGAATCTGAGACTTTTTCTATAAGAAAAATGTCTCAGAATCTGAGACTTTTTCTATAAGAAAAATGTCTCAGAATCTGAGACTTTTTCTATAAGAAAAATGTCTCAGAATCTGAGACTTTTTCTATAAGAAAAATGTCTCAGAATCTGAGACTTTTTCTATAAGAAAAATGTCTCAGAATCTGAGACTTTTTCTATAAGAAAAATGTCTCAGAATCTGAGACTTTTTCTATAAGAAAAATGTCTCAGAATCTGAGACTTTTTCTATAAGAAAAATGTCTCAGAATCTGAGACTTTTTCTATAAGAAAAATGTCTCAGAATCTGAGACTTTTTCTATAAGAAAAATGTCTCAGAATCTGAGACTTTTTCTATAAGAAAAATGTCTCAGAATCTGAGACTTTTTCTATAAGAAAAATGTCTCAGAATCTGAGACTTTTTCTATAAGAAAAATGTCTCAGAATCTGAGACTTTTTCTATAAGAAAAATGTCTCAGAATCTGAGACTTTTTCTATAAGAAAAATGTCTCAGAATCTGAGACTTTTTCTATAAGAAAAATGTCTCAGAATCTGAGACTTTTTCTATAAGAAAAATGTCTCAGAATCTGAGACTTTTTCTATAAGAAAAATGTCTCAGAATCTGAGACTTTTTCTATAAGAAAAATGTCTCAGAATCTGAGACTTTTTCTATAAGAAAAATGTCTCAGAATCTGAGACTTTTTCTATAAGAAAAATGTCTCAGAATCTGAGACTTTTTCTATAAGAAAAATGTCTCAGAATCTGAGACTTTTTCTATAAGAAAAATGTCTCAGAATCTGAGACTTTTTCTATAAGAAAAATGTCTCAGAATCTGAGACTTTTTCTATAAGAAAAATGTCTCAGAATCTGAGACTTTTTCTATAAGAAAAATGTCTCAGAATCTGAGACTTTTTCTATAAGAAAAATGTCTCAGAATCTGAGACTTTTTCTATAAGAAAAATGTCTCAGAATCTGAGACTTTTTCTATAAGAAAAATGTCTCAGAATCTGAGACTTTTTCTATAAGAAAAATGTCTCAGAATCTGAGACTTTTTCTATAAGAAAAATGTCTCAGAATCTGAGACTTTTTCTATAAGAAAAATGTCTCAGAATCTGAGACTTTTTCTATAAGAAAAATGTCTCAGAATCTGAGACTTTTTCTATAAGAAAAATGTCTCAGAATCTGAGACTTTTTCTATAAGAAATATGTCTCAGAATCTGAGACTTTTTCTATAAGAAAAATGTCTCAGAATCTGAGACTTTTTCTATAAGAAAAATGTCTCAGAATCTGAGACTTTTTCTATAAGAAAAATGTCTCAGAATCTGAGACTTTTTCTATAAGAAAAATGTCTCAGAATCTGAGACTTTTTCTATAAGAAAAATGTCTCAGAATCTGAGACTTTTTCTATAAGAAAAATGTCTCAGAATCTGAGACTTTTTTTATTGCGCCAAAAAAGTTGTAAATATACAATTTTATTGATAAAAATCTTGTAAAATTCCAAAAAAAACTCGTAATTTTTACTAGGAGTTTTCGTAAAATAGGAGGAAGGAAAAAATTTAGTAAAGTTACGAAACCTTTTTGTAAGTTTTATCGCATTAAAAAAATTGTAAATTTACAATTTTATTGGTAAAAAGCTTGTAAAATTACAAAATTTTTGGTAAAAATCTTGTAAAATTACAAGAAATTCTTGTCAAATAGGAGGTAGCAAAAAAAAGTTACCATCTTTTCTTGTCATTTTACAAAGTTTTTTTTAGTGTATTATCCATTTAACCCTTATTTATCCATTTTGTTCCCAACGGAGTGACAAACTTAAATATACCTAAATTCATTAATTAACTAATTGGTATAATAAATTATTCTAAATGACTATTTAAATCTTTATTTGGTGATTTATCACTAACAAAACAAACAGTAAACTGCTTTTATGATAAAATGTTTACCTGGTAATTGCGTAACAAACATTCTGCGTTTTAATTAAATTTTTATGATCAATTATAAATATTTATGAAAAGACATTTAGAAGTATCATATAGTAAATTCTATACACTAAAAGGTTAATGACGTAGCACATTTGTAATTTTTGGGATGATTTTTTGTAATGATTGGTAAAAAAACAATTTTTTACAGGTTCTATTATTTTCAATTACAATTAGTTTCAAATTAAAACCAATTCTCATCAATAATTTTAAAACAAAATATTTTGTTTTTCCATACATGTAGCATGACTTTTTTAAAACTGAAGAAGATTAAAATGTTGACAAATTTCTTGGAAAATTAAAAATTTTTAAGATTGATTTATTTTGAAATCATGTATACCTACAATTTAATAAAAACCTTAAAAAAATCCACAGTCACTTGATAAGACAGATTACTTGCAATCGAAACAACATTACAGTATGGTTTACTGAATTAGTTTTCAGTTTTATAATGAAGTCATAAAGAGTTCACAAAAAGGTCAGCATTAGGGTGGCACGAAAAATTACTTTTATCGAATTTCATCGAGTAAGTAATTTCATCGGGTAAGTAATCCCAGGCAGAAACTGCCAACCGTACAAAAAAAGACTGTCCAGCCTTTATTTTTTGTGTATAAAGTAGTATAAAATTGTAATTCCAAAAACAGCTTTGAATGCGCTTTTTTGTTATTAAAATTCGTTTAAAATACAAATTTTAAATTAAAATTTAATAATTTTCACGTTTCACATTTTGGGGCCCCTGGTAGCGCGCTAGCCTATTAACCAGACATGTGCACGAATGCATTTAAAAGTCTTTTAGAGACATTCTAAAAATTTAGAATGAAAGACACTGTTCTATTTTTCAGTTCGAAACGAATGAATAAAGTATTCTATGCTTGCAATACAAAGAAAAAACAAAAAAACGAGTACAGTATTTTAGAATCCTTATATATATATAAAAATGACATGTTAGTTTGTTTGTTTGTATGTTTGTTTGTTTGTGTCGCTTTCAGAAAAAAACTACTGAACCGATTCAAATGAAATTTGGCATGTAGATAGTACGTTTCCTGGAATGAAAAATGGCACCAATGGCATATCGATTGGATGCCCCGCCTCCTTTTACGCCCACTTTTTGTGAATTTCAGATTTTTCAATATATTTGGTTGTTGTACTATATTTGGATGTTTGTTATTGATAAAAATACAATTTGGCATACTAATAAGGCGTTTATTGCAAGGAAATATATGCCATCCCGCATCTTGATTGGAAGCAACGCCTCTTTTTAAGATCCTTACAAAGGGGCGTGGCATCCTTTGGTTTTTCTGTCTGTCTGTCCACAATCGAGGATAAACGGCTGAACCGATTTACATGAAATTTTCACCACAGATAGTACTAACCGAGACTGGAACTATAGGCCATAAGAGAGACCGATCGGCCAAGTGGGCGTAAAATGCCACGCCCCTTTATATTATATTGAACATTATTTCTCCCTTTCCTGCAATTACACTTAAACGGCTGAACCGATTTTAAAGAAATTTTCACCACACAGTACTATTCCAAGCGGGAAATATAGTTAATAATAGGGCGGCGATCACACAAAGGGGCGGAAATGCCACGCCCCTTTGTACTTCATTGAAAGTTATTTCTATCTGTCCCGTAATCACGCTTAAACGTCTGAACCGATTTTAATGAAAATTTCACCACACATAGTACTAACCCAGGCGGGCACTATAGATTATAATAGGAGGGCGCTCTGACGGATGGGCGTAAAAGTCCACGCCCCTTTGTATTACATTGAAAGTTATTTCTGCCAGTTCCGTAATCACTCTTAGTCGTCTGAACAGATTTTGTTGCAATTTTCAACACAGATAGTACTAACCAAAGCGGGAACAATATGTCATATCAGCACGTTATTGGGCAAAGGCGTTTTAAAATGCCGCTCTTTGTATTAATTTCAAATTATTTTTGACTGCCATAATAAAGAGCGTTTGGACAAAGAGGCATTAGTTGCATCGCTCTTTTGTAATATACTAAAAGTTGTTTCTGTCAGCAGTGTTGGTATTTGAGAATTTTTGATTAGTGCCAAGTTGAAGTCTAAAAAGGGCCAAAATGGATTGAAAGGGCCAAACAAATTTTACCATACGTTTTTGGCCAAAGCGATTTTGTTTTTCTTTTTATTTCGCTGTTGTTATTAAGATCTATTCAAAAATTGTTATTCTTTAAAATATCGGATCTCTTAACCCGCTTCTTGAGCTAAATTTCTCTTGACAAGTAATGATCCTTTTGTCCCTAGGTATCAATTTTAGTTTACAATCTTTGCGGACTTAGAGTGGGTAAGGGGATCTAATGAGAGACTTTTTGAACACTTCTTACTAACACTTTTCACAATTCCTATTTTGGAACTTATCTTTTACCGGAAAAAAAAATTAATCGCTAAAACCCTCAAACAAGTATACTCGCAAGTGGTCGTTAAAGGGTTAAAGAAAAATAAAAAGTAGGATTCTGTGGGGGAAATGTGGTACTTTTTGACTTTTGGAAACTCATTCAATTTTCCTAAAACAAATTTTTTTAATTTATTTAAAAAAAAATTTACCAATATTAGGTGAGAATGAAAAAGGGCCAAAACTGTTTTTTATGGTGCCACTGAACATTGAATAGTGCCAAAAATGGCATTATTGTGCCACATTTCCCAACCGTGTCTGTCAGTTCCGCAATTACGCATCAACGGCTGAATCAATTAACATGAAATTTTCGCAACAGATAGTACAAAACGAGCAGGAACTATAGAACATAAAATGAGGGATCGGACAAAGGGGCATAAAATGACACGCCCTGTTAAATTTATTGCATCTCCTTTCTGCCTTTTTCGCAATCACGCTTATTTCGCTTAACTGCTTTTGAAGAAATTTCCACCGCAGATAGTACTAACCGAGGCAGGAATTATAGCCCACAAAAGAGTGCGCTTTGACAAGGGAGTAAAATCACACGCTCTTTTGTATTACATTGAAAGTTATTTCTGCGTGTCCCATAATCATGCTTAAACGGCTTAAACGATTTTAATGGGTTTTTCACCACATATAGTACTTCCGAAGCGGGAATAATAATCCATAATAGAGCGTGTTTAGACCACGGGGCGTAAGTTGTAACGGCCCTTTGCACCACACTGAAAGTTATTTTCTGTCTGTTCCGTAATTACGCTTAAGCGCCTTAACTTATTTTAACAAACTTTTAACACATATAGTACTTACTAACCGAGGCGGGAACAATATGCCATATTAGCGCGTGATTGGGCAAAGGCGTGTATTTTTGCCAGTTCCGCAATCACGCAAAAACGGCTCAGCCAATTTTTAATAACTGACTAACCGATGCGGGCCCATATCAGTGTGCGATCGAACAAAGGGACGTAAATTGCCACACCCATTTATAATATATTGAAAGCAGTCACGGTCCGTGAAGTTGTCACTGGGTGTTCTCTACTTATTTAAAAATCAAAATTATGAATATAATGTACGTTTTTCTGGCGGTAACACGTTCCCGCGATTAACAAAGTCTCAGTTTTATTATTTTTTATTGACATACAGTCAAAATTCACTTTTGTGCTCCATTTATTTGCGAAATAATGCGTTTTGTTAATTGACGATGTGGTGAGCCAACAAAACGGCAATAAAAAAGAATTTGGGCTGCATCTTACTCAAAAATATACAAAACTAATAACATCGGATCTTTATCTCTCTCGGACATGCGTTAGGTCCAGGAAAACATGAATTTTATACTTAAATTTGCTGTTTTTAAAAATTAGAGAACACCCAGTGACAACTTCACGGACCGTCACTGATTGAAAGATATTTCTGCCTATTCGGTTATCACGCTTAAACGTCGAGTACTAAACAAGGCGGGAATAATGGGTCATATCAGCGCGCGATCGGACAGAGGTGGTGTAAAGTAATGCGAAATTGAAATTTTCACCAGATGTAGTGCTAACCGAGGATACAACCATAGGGTATTACAAACTGTTATTCATTATATAATAATTTTTTCATCCCGGGCAACGCCGGGTGCGAAACAGCTAGTTAGAAATATTCTAAAATACGGAGCAAAATTTTGAATCAAAATCGATGGCCACCCTAAACGGAAAGCTGATCTCTATACATGTGTCGACCCTATTGGGTCCTAACTTTGAATCAAAAAATTCAAATTCCCGGAAATTTTAAAATCTTGATATCAATTGAGTAGCTCTTGGATCGTAGAACATGACCATTGAACACCTAAAAGCAATTCGAGCAATAGTTTTCGAGTTATTTAAGTTTTAATGTGTTAAACCCAAAAACTATTGCTCGGATTGCTCTCGGGTATTCGGTGGTCTTGTTCTTCGATTCAAGAGCTACAAAATTATTTTAAAATTTCCAGGAATTTGAATTTTTTTATTAAATGTTAGGACCCAACATGTGAAGAGGTCCAACATTCCCTACAGGGTCGCCTTCGATTTGCTCGGTTTTGCTCTATCTTGCTTAGTTTTCGAGATATGGCAATTTTAGTTTTAAAACTTTTTAGGACCCAATAGGTTAAATATATTTGAAACTAAAATAACTTGAAATTTTTTGCTCGAACTGCTTTCGGGAATTTTTTGAAAAATATATTTTTTTCAAAAATCAAAATGTGTGAACTTTTTTTTTTTAAAAAAATTAGGTTTTTTTAAAATATTTTTTTAGTAAAAACATTCTAAGTGCTCAGTGTATATTAAAAATATTTTACTACACGGTGTAAGTCTTAGAATCACTACTATGTTTGTCATTCTAGAAACGAATGTTTTTTACATTCTAAACGTGCAAACAATAAAGAATTTTATTTTGTTGTTACTCATCATTCTAAACATTCTAATTCGCAAACACTCTAAAAGTGGTGTACTCTGAAGTAGAGATGGGCGCGTGATTGATTTTTGACTCACACTCACTCACGCTCACCACACGAATTTTTTAATCACGCACACTCACTCACGAGCATATTTTTTCTACTCACACTCACTCACAATCACGTGAGTACATTTAATACAACTCACACTCACGTGCTCTCACGCAAGCTTCACTCACACTCACGTTGACTCACACTCACGCAACTCTTATTTATACAAAAAAAAATTTCAAAAACTAAAATTTCAAAAATCTTTCAAAATTTTCAACAAAATTTGAAGTTCAGTGAAATTTTACAATTTTTTTTTGCATTTTTCGGAACGAAACTTAAGATTACGCCAAATTTTACAATTTTTTTTTTGCTTTTTTGGAACGGAAGGCAATATGAAGAGAAAATAAATCACACAAACTCACGCAAAAAAATTGACTCACGCACACTCACTCACGCAAAAATCTTACTCACGCACATTCACTCACGCAATTTTTTTCTCCACTCACACTCACTCACAATCACGTGAGTAAAATTGAATTCAGTCACACTCACGCGTTATCACGCGTAAATCACGCTCTAATCTGCTCATGTGCCCATCTCTGAAGCGGTGTAAGCGAAGAAACGAATATATCCGTGCACATGTTTGCTATTAACAGGGGGTCGTGGGTTCGATTCCCATCAAAACCTTTTGTCGATTTCGCTACAACTAGGCGACGGTTATTGTTACCAGTTCTCGGTTAGGTTGAAATTGTTAAAAATGTGTTGTAAATAAATGGAAGAAATGAATAAAAACTCCTGATCATGATCATCATAACACGTCACTGATTTTTTTCAAGGCTTTCCCAAAATTTCTCAAAAAAAAAATTTTTCCTCATAGCATTTTTAATAAATTTTTTTACTCGAAAACGCCAAAAAAAACAGTAAATACTTTTTCGTTTTTTTTTCAAAAAGCAAAAAAAAATCCAAAAATTTTTGTATCCGGCCTTGTAAAGTTTTCAAAATTTTCTGAACTACAAATTTTAAAAAAATATTACGCAAAAAAATTTTATGAAAAAAAAATCAAACAAAAAAATTGGGTACGAAACTTTAAAATTTTTTGAAATTTTTTTCTAAACTTTGAAAATTTTTCAAAATTTGTCCAAAAATCCAAAAGCTGAGATAAAGCTTTTAGCTCAAAAATATACTTCGAAAAAAAAATATGTTTTTCCAAAATATTAAATTTCAGAAAATTTTATGGTAAAACATACTAAACTAAATATTTTTGTAAAATTTGCTAAATAATCTGCTGATTTCTGTTATTTAAATATCCATTTTAGCATAAAAATCTGCTAAAAGTTTGCAAACTCAAACTGAAAGTAGTTTTACAAATTTTTCGACAGAGTTTTTCTTCTGATTGCAATCAAAATTCAAAAGATCAAATTGAGTAATGATGACCTCGAGCTAGAATAAACCTACTCATAATATTTTAAAGTTTGAATATTTTTTTTTACTTTTTAATAAAAATTAATCATAAGAAAAAATATAATAATAAAATCTGGGATAACGGATCATTGAAAAATTTGTTTGACAAGATTTTTTGAGATCAGCGGGTGCTAGTAACCCTAAAAAAGTTATAAAATTGTGTTCCGGACTGAAATCGGTTAAATTCAAAAATCCTAATCGAAATTTAGAAAATCCTGATGAAAAATCAAAAAATCTATTACAATGGCTTTTGTAATCGAGAATATTTTTGGACGTACTAGTATATTTTCTCTTAATATCCCAAATTTTTAAAATTAATCCCATCTTTACAAATAAAAATAAAACCACTTTTTCATTAATTCCCATGTCAAATCATTAAAATATTTAAAAAAAAAATATATATATAAATTGTCTAAATTAGTACAATAATCATCATTAAAAATAAATTTGTTCAACGGAACAAATTAAATGACAACAGATTAATTTAAAATAAAAAAAAAACTTTTTTTTTTAAAGACTGAGAAATTTTTCAAACACATGTAGAAAAATATTTAAACCATTAATACCACATGTAATAGCCGTAAAGTCATTTAGAAAATTTTTTCTATAGAAATTTAAATGAATAAACTTATTTCAGCCAAAAATAAAATCACAGATGCATAAAAAAATAACCATTTGGTTGGTAAAAGTAAAACCAAACCCAAAGAATTTAGAACACACCTTCTTCCACTGCTGCACTTAAAGAAAAAACTTCATCATATTTAAGAAAACGGTTATAAATATAATGAAAAACTTCATTAAAGTTCGTCCAATGTAACAGTTTCATAAATACAATGAAGCAGTTTCATAATTGTTCATAGGGTCAATATTTGTGAAAAATTTTATTATATTTATGAAAGGTTTCATAAATATAAATATATATTACGAAATGTTTCCTAAATAATATGAAACGTTTCATAGATTAAATTTATTTTTTCTTAAATAATTCATCATTTTTATGAAACTATTTCATAGTATTTGTGAAATCTTTCATAAATATTTCAAAATGTTTCTTAAAATTAATGAAAAGATTCATTACGTTTATAAAAACTTTTAATTATGTAAATGAAAAATGTCATAGTATTTATCAAACACTTCATTGATACTATAAAATACAATGAAATACTTAAAAAAATATTAATTCTATGAAATGTTCATAATATTAATGAAATATTTCATAATATTTATGAAACTGTAATATTGGAAAAACTTTAATGACAGGTTTCATTATAATTGTGAAAAGCTATTATAGTATTTATGAAATAATTCATTTACATTGGAAGAACTAAAATAAGGAGTTAAAAAAATAACTTTTTCCCCTAGATATTTGGCATCGTTTTCAGGAACTGAAATTGCTTTGTCCCAATTTTTTAATCATATCATACAAAAATCATATCCTTAGTTAATGAATTTTTTTATGAAATCATGAAATTTTATGAAGTGCATTTCATAAATTTTTTTTAAAAAACTTAAAAATTTTTTAATTTTATAAATTTTTTGACGAAAATATTTATGAACCCATGTCATAAATATTATGAAGCATTTTCCTCTAAGTGTTCCTGCCACTGCTGACAGAGTGGTGTTACACCCCTTAAAACAGTCAAAACAAATGTGTCAAATGTTTTCATTTTACAAAAGAAAAAGTTGTTGTTTTTATAATTAATTAAGTTTGTTCCGAATTAAATTTGATTTTCTTTCTATTTTTGGCGTTTTCCTATTTGGCACACGTTTCTAAGCAATCATAAAATGTTTTGCTTTAAATTTGTTTTATTTTAGATTAAATTTTAATAATTTGTTGTAAGTTTTCTGTGTCATAACGGTGGCAGACGTCTGCCAAAAGAAAACCAACAAATAATATGTTTATAATTTATTTTTAAATATTTTTCAAAACACATAAAATGACTAAAAATTTTGATGTTTTTGAGCTTCTTGTATTTTGTTTATTTTGTGTTTTTTTTTTTGTTCACGGTGGGTGAACATTGCGTCCAACGCCCAATGTGCAACATCAACATTTAGAACTTATATCACAACACATTCATTCATAGAATGTACTAACCCAGAAGATATGTAGTATGTATGATGAAGCCGACAAATGCTCAAAAGTTCTAAATAGTATGGGACTTAGGGTGTTAATTATTTATAGGAATGAGCAGTATTTTCTTTAATGTTAGTAAAAGAAAAATGTTTCATTATAATAATGAAACGGTTTCATTATATTAATGATACGGTTTCATTATATTGATAAAACGGTTTCATTATATTAATGAAACGGTTTCATTAATAGCTTGATGATAAAAATTAATCATAATGTCAGAGCTCTTCTTGAATATGTTTAAATTATGGCATACACATTGATATAACACGATTCATTAACTTTCATGTAACTTGTCTATAATACGATGAAACGTTTGTAATATAATGAAACATTTCATCAACATAATGGCAAAATTCTATCAATATGATGAAACGTTTTATAAATTATTTCAGAAATCCAAATGGAAATTCGGTAAATTTCATTTGAAACTCTGATATAACTTAAAAATTTAATTGTAATTTAGAAAATCCCAATTTAAAACCCTATGTGATCTATTCAAGTAAACCAATACCTCCAGAGGTTTTTGGAAACCAAGCTCTATTTGTTTTATGGCTCACTTTAGTTTTAATTTTGTTACCCTCCAACCACAGTACGGGGGTACACTCACTTTGTCATTTCTTGTGTAACGCATCGAAATATTGGTCTAGGACCCCATAAAGTATATATGGGGCATTCCATGTCAAATCGGACACTTTAAATATTTTTTTTTTTTTAGATTTTCCCAATTTGTTGACAGTTCTTAGTACCCTTCGAAAACTCCTTCGTGGTAAATTTTCAGATTTTTTTGTTGACCCGTTCAAAGGATATCGAATTTTTAAAAATTGGTAGTTTGTTCCTTTACTCAAACTTCTTTTACTCATAACTTCTTTAATAATGGTCCAAATTTAAATTTTTTTTACGTACTTTTAAAAGAAAAATCCAAAAAAATCTTAAAAGTGCTCTAGTATGCGATTTTAAGTTTTAAAATTTAAATCTCATATTTGAAAATGTTTGTACTCTTTGATTTTTTTTAAATTTTTTTTGTATAAAACTTCTATCGATTCTACCATTTTTTTGTCCAGTAGGATCGTGGGATCACGATTATTACTATTTTTTAAAATTTTTTTAAAAAATTTTATTGTAATTTTTCAATCTTAAAATCATTTCTAATGATCCAATGGTGCGTCATAGAGGGGTCATTTATAAGACCGACCCCCATTAATTTTTACGTCTTAACATTTCTTTGGAACAAACTAATACCCTATCTCCAATTTCTAAGGGGGCTCCCACACAAAACGAATTTTTTTTAATTTGCTCCAACCGCTCTAACTGCCCTAAGAGTGCCCAATAAAATATATGACCGACCCACAATAGTTTTTTAGTCCAAAAATTTTCTCTGAACACACCTACCCCTCTATCTTTAACTATTAAAGCGGTCCCCATACAATTGTTTTTTTATTTTTTGTAAATTTGTTTTATTTAATCAGCTTCTACCGGTCCAATGGTGTGTCCGAGAGGGGTCATTAGTGGGCCGACCCCCATTTATTTTTATCCTACAACATTTTTTTAAAGCATTCCTACGCCTTATCTCCACTCCCTAAGCTTCCAGTTATATATTTTATTGCTCTAAGGGCACTCTTAGGGCAGTTAGAGCAGTTGGAACAAATTTTAAAAAATGTCATTTGTGTGGGAGCCCCCTTAGAAATTAGAGATAGGATATTAGATTGTTCCGAAGAAATGTTAAGACTTAAAAATTAATGGATGTCGGTCTTGGAAATGACCCCTCTATGACGCACCATTGGAGCAGTAGAAATGATTTTAAGATTGCAAAATTACAATAAAATTTTTTCAAAAAATTTAAAAAAATAGTAATAATCGTTATCCCACGATCCTCCTGGGCAAAAAATTTGTAGAATTGATAGAAGTTTTACACAAAAAAATTTCAAAAAAATCGAAGAGTACAAACATTTTCAAAAATGAGCTTTAAATTTTAAAACTTAAAAATCGCATACTACACCATTTACAGATGTAATTCGAAAAAGATCAATTGTAATTCGAAGATTCTATTTGTAATTCGAAGATTCTATTTGTAATTCGAAGATTCCATTTTTAATTCGAAGATTCCATTTGTAATTCGAATACTCCAATTGTAATTCAAAGATTCCAATTGTAATTCGAATACTCCAGTTGTAATTCGTAAAAGATCAATTGTAATTCGTAAAAGATCAATTGTAATTCGTAAAAGATCAATTGTTATTCGAAAAAGATCAATTGTAATTCGAAAAAGATCAATTGTAATTCGTAAAAGATCAATTGTAATTCGTAAAAGATCAATTGTAATTCGAAGATTCCATTTGTAATTCGTAAAAGATCAATTGTAATTCGTAAAAGATCAATTGTAATTCGAAAAAGATCAATTGTAATTCGAAAAAGATCAATTGTAATTCGTAAAAGATCAATTGTAATTCGTAAAAGATCAATTGTAATTCGTAAAAGATCAATTGTAATTCGAAAAAGATCAATTGTAATTCGTAAAAGATCAATTGTAATTCGAAAAAGATCAATTGTAATTCGTAAAAGATCAATTGTAATTCGAAAAAGATCAATTGTAATTCGTAAAAGATCAATTGTAATTCGTAAAAGATCAATTGTAATTCGAAGATTTCAATTGTAATTCGTAAATTATCAATGTAAATTCAGTTGATGTTTTTCGAATTACAATTGGAATCTTCGAATTACAATTGATCTTTTACGAATTACAATTGATCTTTTACGAATTACAATTGATCTTTTTCGAATTACAATTGATCTTTTACGAATTACAATTGATCTTTTTCGAATTACAATTGATCTTTTACGAATTACAATTGATCTTTTACGAATTACAATTGATCTTTTACGAATTACAATTGATCTTTTTCGAATTACAATTGATCTTTTTCGAATTACAATTGATCTTTTACGAATTACAATTGATCTTTTACGAATTACAAATGGAATCTTCGAATTACAATTGATGTTTTACGAATTACAATTGATCTTTTACGAATTACAATTGATCTTTTTCGAATTACAATTGATCTTTTACGAATTACAATTGATCTTTTTCGAATTACAATTGATCTTTTTCGAATTACAATTGATCTTTTACGAATAACAATTGATCTTTTACGAATTACAATTGATCTTTTACGAATTACAATTGGAGTATTCGAATTACAATTGGAATCTTCGAATTACAATTGGAGTATTCGAATTACAAATGGAATCTTCGAATTACAAATGGAATCTTCGAATTACAAATAGAATCTTCGAATTACAATAGTAAATGGTGTACACCATTTACAGATGTAATTCGAAAAAGATCAATTGTAATTCGAAGATTCTATTTGTAATTCGAAGATTCCATTTGTAATTCGAAGATTCCATTTGTAATTCGAAGATTCCATTTGTAATTCGAATACTCCAATTGTAATTCGAAGATTCCATTTGTAATTCGAAGATTCCAATTGTAATTCGTAAAAGATCAATTGTAATTCGTAAAAGATCAATTGAAATTCGTAAAAGATCAATTGTAATTCGTAAAAGATCAATTGTAATTCGAAAAAAATCAATTGTAATTCGTAAAAGATCAATTGTAATTCGAAAAAGATCAATTGTAATTCGTAAAAGATCAATTGTAATTCGTAAAAGATCAATTGTAATTCGAAGATTCCATTTGTAATTTGTAAAAGATCAATTGTAATTCGTAAAAGATCAATTGTAATTCGAAAAAGATCAATTGTAATTCGAAAAAGATCAATTGTAATTCGTAAAAGATCAATTGTAATTCGTAAAAGATCAATTGTAATTCGTAAAAGATCAATTGTAATTCGAAAAAGATCAATTGTAATTCGTAAAAGATCAATTGTAATTCGAAAAAGATCAATTGTAATTCGTAAAAGATCAATTGTAATTCGAAAAAGATCAATTGTAATTCGTAAAAGATCAATTGTAATTCGTAAAAGATCAATTGTAATTCGAAGATTCCAATTGTAATTCGTAAATTATCAATGAAAATTCAGTTGATGTTTTTCGAATTACAATTGGAATCTTCGAATTACAATTGATCTTTTACGAATTACAATTGATCTTTTACGAATTACAATTGATCTTTTTCGAATTACAATTGATCTTTTACGAATTACAATTGATCTTTTTCGAATTACAATTGATCTTTTACGAATTACAACTGATCTTTTTCGAATTACAATTGATCTTTTACGAATTACAATTGATCTTTTACGAATTACAATTGATCTTTTACGAATTACAATTGATCTTTTTCGAATTACAATTGATCTTTTTCGAATTACAATTGATCTTTTACGAATTACAATTGATCTTTTACGAATTACAAATGGAATCTTCGAATTACAATTGATCTTTTACGAATTACAATTGATCTTTTACGAATTACAATTGATCTTTTTCGAATTACAATTGATCTTTTACGAATTACAATTGATCTTTTTCGAATTACAATTGATCTTTTTCGAATTACAATTGATCTTTTACGAATTACAATTGATCTTTTACGAATTACAATTGATCTTTTACGAATTACAACTCTAGTATTCGAATTACAATTGGAATCTTCGAATTACAATTGGAGTATTCGAATTACAAATGGAATCTTCGAATTACAAATGGACTCTTCGAATTACAAATAGAATCTTCGAATTACAAATAGAATCTTCGAATTACAATTGATCTTTTTCGAATTACATCTGTAAATGGTGTAGAGCGCTTTAAAGATTTTTTTGGAATTTTTTTTTTTAAAGTACGTAAAAAAACAAAAATGTTGAAAAAAAGAATTGAAATTTGGACCATTATTGAAGAAGTTATGAGTAAAAGAAGTTTGAGTAAAGGAACAAACTCCCAATTTTTAAAAATTCGATATCTTTTGAACGGATCATCAAAAAAATCTGAAAATTTACCACGAAGGAGTTTTCGAAGGGTACTAAAAACTGTCCATAAATTGGGAAAATCTAAAAAAAAAAAAATTATTCAAAGTGTCCGATTTGGCATGGAATGCCCCATATATTCATGATCCTTGATCGATTTTAAGACGATCTAACGATGTCCGTCCGTCTGTCTGTTGAAAACAAGCTAGCTTTTGAAAGATTTTACGGAGGCTTATTTGGCATATATGTTGGTTATTTACCTGGTCAGGTTTGTACTGCAATCCAGCGAAATGGTTCAAAAGTTATAACCAAAAGAGTGAATTTCGGCAAGGGTTTTTCACACATTTACGAGATAAAAAAACAGGCTAATTTTCGAACGACAACTCTGAGGATACTGAAGCTTGGCATATATATTTTCGTTCCCCTGGTATGGCTCGTATTGCATTTCAGCCAAATCGGTCCAGTGCACTGTGGCCGAAATCACTGATCTAGTGGCGCTTAAGTCAAAATTTAAATATTAAGATCGATAAATGTTTTGCACTGCATCGTTTACCTATACACTGAAAAAAATAGCTTCGTGAAATTAATGAAAATTGACTTAACCTTAATGAAAAATGACTCACATTTTCAACCGAAGACAGGTTTCATTTGATTAATGAAACTGGTGTCATTAAAGTTCCTTTCAATGAAAACTTGCATATAAATAATGAAAATATTCGTAGAACTTGTTTGAAACGTTTTATGAAGTTTTTCATAAAATTTATGAAAATATCCATTGATTAAATGTGGAATAGTAGTTGGTAATGAGCGTATGATAATTGCTTTTTACAAGTAACTAGTTGCTAACTTTATTAAGGTTTTGATATGGGAATTACGATAAATTCATGTTGGTTAAAGTTATCAAAATTTCCATAGAAAGCCCCTATTCAAGTTAGGAACAAGTTACCTAAAAACAGCACGTATCATACTCCCATAAGTGAAAATTTGCATTAATAACAATTTTGGTAAGTCACATGTAACCATCACTGTAACCGTCACTGAAATTTTATTTAGGGGCATGTCACAGACTCAATTCCGATCGGATTTGAAAAAAATTTGTTACTCGTAAAACGCAAAACAATTTTTTTTTCGGAATGAAATCACTTTCAAAAATCAAAGTGGAATTGAATTGCTAAAAGTGGTTTCATTCCGAAAAAAAGTATTTGCTTTGCGTTTTACGAGTGAACCACTTATTCCACTTCCGAACGGAATTGAGTCTGTGACATGACCCTTAATTGCACACTTTTTATGGTTTTCACCTAGTTGTTACACACAACAAAATTTTACTCCAAACTTAAATTGGTCTGAATTGCCATATAAGGTAGACTATAAAAGACAAAAACGCGATGACTTTAAAAACACGTGCTGCCAAAACGTAGCAACAACGTAGCAATGGAACAGAGTTAAAACACCTCAATTCAACCGAAAAAAGTAGCATTTTTGACCTTATCCCTTTCGAATTTGATGAAACTTGGAATATAGTTGGGCCCTTACAAAAAAATCATAGTGCCAAAATTTTGGACTTCTGGTAGTTTTTCTTCCCGAGATATGGGGTCTTGAAAATTGGCAAAATCGTAAAAATTTGACAAAAGTGTTTTGAGATAAATAAATATAACTCAAAAAGTAATAACAATACAGGTCTCAGTCAGGTTGCAGATAATAGATAATAAGACAGCCTTTAAAATGGCATTCCCCAAGATTTTTTTTGAAAAAGGTCAAAGGTCATTGGTTTTAACCTTAATTTTTGGAGAGCTATATCTCAAAAAACGATATTTTTAAAATTTTGGAAAAAATATATGTTGTTAAGAATCACCTATACTACTTGAGTTTAAATTTTCAGGATGGAGACTTCATTGGAACTTTTTATATTAATAGAAACATTGTGACAGGAAAGAAAAAGCGGTGTAATTTCCCTTAGAAAAAAAAAATATTTTTTTTGTCTTTGAAATTCTGGTACCAAAATTCGTTTTTCTGAATGTTTTTGACGTTCTGAGTTCAAATATGACCTTTGAACTGGTCTATCGCTATTACTTTTCAAGATATCAGCACATAAATGTGTAAAAATTGCTCAAATGCTATTGCTGTGTTTTTTTTGAACATTTAGGTGCATATATCTTGAAAAGTAATAACGATAGACCAGTTCACAGGTCATATTTGGACTCAGCACGTCAAAGACCTGTAGTGTTTTTACTTTTACTGAGACCTGTAGTGTTTTTACTTTTCGAGTTATCTTTATTTATCTCGGAACACTTTTGTCAAATATATACGATTTTGTTAATTTTCAAGACCTCATATCTCGAATACTCGAATTACCAGAAGCCTGAAAAATTGGCAAAATCTCTTTTTTGTTAAAGTAAACCCCAGTACTTAATTTCATTAAATTTGGAGGGGGTGCGGTCAACTCCTCGGTTGAATTGAGGTGTTTTAGCTCAACAACACAAATTACCCTACATTTCATCACAAAATTTTAATGACTTAAAAAACTATTTTTCTGTTGCAAATTATATTATATTTTATAAGGAACAGTCAAAAGAAACACTTATACGGAACTTTTCACTTGTAATTTCAATTAGATATAACCAGCATAACACACACACAGGTTTCAATAACAAAACAAAAAAATATAAAATTATATTATTTTATTAGAAAAAAGTTAACACACATGTAAAAATTACAATTAGACTAAACACGTGTGGTGTAATAAAACGTCATATGTTTTTGTTTTGTTTTCTTTCTCTTATTCGCAACGCAGAGTTGTATTTAGTTCTAAAAAATCTTATGATATTTTTTAATGAAATTATGAAATGATTTTATGAAAGTTTCATAAAATTTGTTCATAACTTGCATGAAATTTCAATCAGCTTATGAATTCCTTCGTTTAAGTAATGAAAACAAAATAATGAATCCGTTTCATTAATATCAGGAAGATTATTTTTTTCAGTGTACTTAACAAAAAAAATTTACGTTTTTACTTTTGGTTTTCTTTCAATATTCACACATCTGTAAACTGTCAAATATACATTTTCTGCAGCAAGTGTTTTAAAGGAATTTGGGGCCTAATTTCTCAGTGAGTTTTCTTGACACTTTTAAGTCAATTGTTTATACATTTTGAGCCAAAAAGTTTTAACTGAAGGTAAAAGGTATGTTTTAAATAAAAAGTAAATGTTTGTGGCCTGTGTGTATCTAGTTTATTATTAGTGCATTATAGAAGTTGACATTTGTGATATAAACTATAGTTTCATGGACTGCAACTTTTGAAATTCGATCGTATTCGGTCCAATTCCTGTTTTGTTTATTATTTTGGGTTATTTTTGTTGTGACGTTTCAGTATGGCGTGCTAGTTCGCGCAAGTTGTTCGGTTTTTAGGGTCCATCTGTCTGTCCAAATAAACAGTATAAACGCGATACAGACCACAATTTTCAATCGATTTGGCTAAAATTTGAAATTTAAGATTTCTTATCGAAAAAACAAAACCTATTAAATTTTTATCAAAATCGGTCTATGTTATTCCATAGCCCCCATGTTAATTTCTCCTTCCAGTTTTACTTAAAAAGCCCTAACAATGGTTTTTTAACAAATATCCTCTTGAAATTCGACTGGTAAATGTTTTTTGTAGCCATAAATAATTACTCTAAATTTTAACGGAATCGGAACATTTTAACTTCTAGTCCTCATACAGACCACGCTCCCGATATTCACATAAATTTCCCAAAATACATAAAAACACTGAAATAAATATAGTTAAAAATTAAATTCTTTATAAGTTTTATAATCACAAATATGCATTCAGCTTTATTATTTTACATTTCCGAATTAAGCGCCGCTAGATTGGATGTTTCGGCCAATGTGCAGTGGTTCAAAAGTTAACCCATTAAACAAGTTTTAAAAGCATTAGTAATTAACAAATGTTTTTCAAACTTGTTTGGTTTAAATCCAATGCTTAAAAGCATTGGTAACTTAAAAATTACAATCAAAAAAATTTTACATTAAAGAAAAAAATTTGCTTTCTTGTGTCTATACTTTTATTCTATAGTTGTTGTTGTTTAACTAATAACTAAAAATTAGGGATGTCGCGTATAGTGTATTCGGCATTTTACCGAATATTAACTATTCGGTATTCGGCTTGAACCGAATACGAATATTGCCGAATAGTTTGATTATTCATACGCCTGTATTTTATCTATGTAAAAAATAAAAAAAAAAAGTACCAGACTAAAAAACAACAACGCTTTTGCTGACACTATTTTTTCTGTTACCTTAACAATTCGAATTTGAATCAAGTGCTCACGTTTTTTTTGGACAAAAAACAAACTAAAATGACAACAAAAAAGTCAAACGTTAATAAAACGTGTTTTTTAACCAAATTTTAATTTTGCCGAATATTCGGCAAACTGTTACCGAATATTTATTTAACCGAATATTCAAAAAACATGCCGAATACCGAATAGTGACGAATATTCGCGACATCCCTACTAAAAATGCATTGCCATATGTTTGTTTGTTGTTGTAGTTGTTGATGTTTATATTAATATGAGTAAAAAATCTCTATGTATGTACTCGTACACGTGGTTTCTTTTATTTGGTTGAGTTTCATAGAGACTTAAAATTATGCATTAATAACATTTAATAACAATTTGCAACATTTCCGATATTTGAAATTTAAACGCCACCTTAATGTGTATGCAAAATAAGATTTATGTTGTTGCAAGCACTACTTATTTTCTATAGTGCAGTATCGTATTTTGTCTGTATAAATTCTAAACAATCAAATGATGTACTATAAGTATGCAATATTTTTAGTTGTTGCTTCTATGTCTGTCAATGTGCGGCATCGACCTAGACCCACTTGTACGGATGTGTAAATTTGATTTGTTAGTACCTCTACTAAATATAGTCATAAAAAAACAACTGTATACTAAATTTAAAAAAAATATATTTTTAAGACATTTTTACAACAACTTATTTATGCAAATATATACAAATTCATCATAAACTGGGTAGGTAAAACAATTGGGAAAACTCAAAATTTTTAAATCATAGACATTTTAAAAACTTCAGTTATATTATTAAATATTTCATAAATTCTATGAAACTTTTCATAAAAGTAATATTATTTTTTTAAGTATTTTATTATAATTATGAAACTATTTCATAGTACCAATGAATTGGTTCATATATACTATGAAATAGTTTCCTAATATGATCAAATATTTAAGGAAAAAAAAATTATATCTATGAAATGTTTCATCGTATTTATGAAACATTTCATAATACTTATGAAGAGTTTCATAAAAGTTGATGAAATTGTATTTATTATATTTATGAAACCTTTCATAAATATAGTGAAAAATTTCATAAATATTGACGTTATTAACAATTATGAAACTTTTTCATTGTATTTATGAAACTGTTTCATTGAATGAACTTTAATGAAGATTTTCATTATATTTATGACAGTTTTCAGAAATATATTGAAGCTTTTTTTTTGAGTGCAGTCGAGGATCGGTTCTTCGTACTTTTATATAGATGGAACCTGTCACTTTAATATGGCAAGGTCGAGGCTAACTACCAGGGAGTTTATAGCTAATTTTATGTAAACAAAATATCTTTTTAATCGCTAGGGCCTAAGGTTGCATACGATTTTACTGCAATTTACATCGCTTTCTTATGACAATAAATATTTTCTATCCAATTTTATACATGTGAATATTTTTTGTTATATTATAGTTTTGGGATTGTTTTAAATTCTTCATTGTATTATTCACATCGTTGTCAAGATTATTTAGTTAAATTAAGCGGATTTATAGCAAACAAAAAAAATCACACATCAAAATAATACGATTATGTTGGCGTCGCTATTGATTCGCTTGAAGTAGCTATATTAAACATGTCACCCACTTTCAAAGACACTTCCTCAACAATTACTTATGCATTAACAACTTAGGAAAAAAATCAATTACTCAATTATCTAGCAGAGACAATAGAACTGGTTTAGTAGTAAAGAAGCAAAACTAGGAGAAACGGAAGAAATGAATATGAAATGCTGGTACAGTATTGAACGTTAATCTTTTCGTTATAGGTAAATGGGGAGAATATGAGAAGAGGGGAGGGAGGTTATTTGAAATTTGGTATACAAACTATTAATCAACTATTTTATTAATGTTTAAGATATGATTCAATAATTGGCAGTTGTCAACAGTCTTTTCTCAAATAGATGAACACCGTAAATTTAACATTTTTAACAAATGAGTATCAAAATTTATAATGTTACCTTAAGGAGAATGAAAGGATTAAAGAATCAATCAAGAATGAAGCGACTTTTGAATTTGTGAGAAAAGTGTCGATCATAAATTTTTGGTAAAAAGAGGATGCCTTCTCTTCACACTCAAAGAACTGTAAAACAATTTGTCATAAAAGTTCGTCCAATTAAACTTTTTAATGAAGTTTTCATAATTATTATGAAAATTTTCATAAATATAATGAAATGTTTTATAAATACTATGAATATTTATGAAACATTTCATATATATAATGAAACAGTTTCATTGGACGAACTTTTATGATGAGTTTCATTATTTTAATGAAGCTTTTTCTTTGTATGCATAACTGTGAAATCTAGTGGGCGACTAACAACTAGAGAATACGTAATAATTGACAGGGTAACTCGTCAATTGCCGACAAAGGTAAATTATCAGAGAGTAAAGTCTACCAGGCGATCCTGGGTTGATCCTGGCTTAAAGTTTCCCAGACCACTACAGTGCTAACCAGTTCCTGGAGTTAATGTTTCTGAAGACAAGATCCGCCCTTAAAGCCGCATTTATTTTTAATGCTAATGCCAACCTCTTCGCTGAACTCTTTGCAAGAAATTCTTTCTTGCTGGAAAACAATCAGCTGTTCTTTCTCCTACCCTATTCCTCATTTTTCTTAATGACCTTCTTGGTACGACTTTTAACCCTATCTACTCTTTTGCAAATGACAGCAACATTTGTCATTAATTTTCGTTCGATCACAGGCCAAGCTCTTTGGAGGTAGGGGGCATGCGGCAAAATATGAATGACACACTCAACCTGGTCTTATGAAAATCTCCGAGTGAAATCAAGCTAATAAGCTCAACTTTAATGATCGCAAGACCCAATGTTGTATGTTGACCCATAGACGGGTTATGGTATTGAGGATTTGGATACTCTTGATGTAGGAATAAACATGTATTTCAAGTGTCGAAAGAAATATTCAAAAGTCTCGGTTTTCTGAAACGGTGCAAGACTTACTTCAACCCATCAGAAGATGGAATACAACTTTCATACACAAGCCGGGACTTCAGAGTCTATTCCGAGCTCAGGGGTGGGCAGTGGAGCTTATGGATAACAGTAGTGTATTCAACTCTATTGAGTTATTGGAGCATCGTCGAAATGTGCGCTGTGTTACACTTTTCTATCGATATTGCATTCAAGTACCAAAATAGTACTTTTCGATAAAAAAAAAATACACATACTTTTTGACAAAAAGTACCAAAGTAGAAACAACTAAAAATTACCCTAATAGTATTTTTTGATAAAAAAATAGTACCAAAAGTACTGTGTGACTCTTTTTTATCAATATTGCATACAAGTACCAAGATAGTACTTTTCAATAAAAAGTACCCATGTATTACTTTTTGATAAAAAATACCAAAGTAGAAAAAAAGTACCAAAACTGTTTTTTTTTAATAAAATGTAATAATATAGTACTTTTTACTTTATTTTTCCTGATCCTAGCCCACTGTTAAATAAAACTAATATTATTTAAAAAAATTGCTGTCATTTATTTAAATTCTTTTTAATTAAATTAAACAAGCACATTTTGATAAAAAAAAATACCCAAATTGTAGTACAATTTGATAAAAAGTACCAAAATTGCACTTTTTGATTTGTTGTGCCCTGATCCTGACCCACTGTGAAATAAAATTAATATTATTTTAAAACAAGTAAAAAAGTTAAATTCGGCCTTGGCGAATGTAGTAATACCCTCCACAATTTCAAAAAGATTATTGCAAACAACTTTATTTAAAAGGAAATTACTTTTGAAAAAAAAAAAAATTAAAAAAAAATTCCGCGAAAAAAAATTTTGTTAAAAAAAAAAAATCCGCGATTTTTTTCTTTTTTTGTCAAAAAATATGTTCGTACTTGTTTAAATACCATTTGATGTTCAATTATGTTCACATATGTCAACCAGAAGCCGAATTAAAGCATTTTGTATTTTTAGGTTATGTTGAATGTACTGAAATTTTTGAAGTGTGCTTACATTTGCGTTCATAACTTTTGAACCGCTGAACCGATATCGCTCAAATGCAATACCAAACTTCTCGGGAGAACTTCCAATATATATGTTAAGTTTCAGTCATCTCTGTGCAATATTTTGTCCGCGAGAGCATTTTCCACAGACAGACAGACGGACAGACGGACATCGCTAGAATGTCTTAAAATCGATTGGGCATCATGAATATATATACTTTATGGGGTTCCAGACCGATATTTCGATGAGTTACAAACGGAATGACAAACTTATATATACCCTCTATCACTAAGTGGAGGGTATAAAAAATCGCATTTACCTAAATAGTACTTTTTAATAAAATTAATTAAAATAGTACTTTTTTATTAAAAGTACCAAAATAGTACTTTTTGATAAAAAAGTACTAAAATTAGTACTTTTTTATTAGAAGTACTAAAATAGTGCTTTTTGATAAAAAGTACCAAATCAGGACTTTCTTTCACTTTAAAATAAAAATTGCATTAAACTAAAAAAAAATACAAATGGCGCCCACAACAGGGCCAGGTTTCTCTTTAGACCGGTTTGGCGCATATTAATACATAACCTGTGTAGGACTAAAAGACATATTGATTAAAAATTTCAGTCGACTTGTTCGACTGAAAAACGAATTTTCTCGATGATGCATTGTGCGAAACACAGGATAATCAACTACAAACGGATATGTTTTATAAGCCAGCATTACAAGTAAATACTCCGGCTTGGGGAATAAGTTTATTTATTTCATGTGATAAATATATATTCGATTAGAGTTTTATTCTAGTTCGAGGCCCAAAAATATTTCTATTTATGATATTGTCATAATAGAGTATTTTTAATTTATTGCTTTAAAAAAGTTACTATCTCATAGTATGTCTGTACTGATCAGTTTCATCCCCACTAAAGGAATCTTCAGCAGACTTTAGAGAATCATCGTTGGTCAATCAAACATCAAACCAGACATAATATTTGATATATTTCCCAAGTTATATGAGAAGTACTATTATGAAGGTCCGAAATCTGTTTTCCAACAAAAATAACTCTTTTAAAGCAAAAATTGTATATATTAAATCACCGTCGTTGAATCGTTGGAAAACAGATTTCGGACCTTCATAATAGTACTTCTCATATAACTTGGGAAATATATCAAATATTATGTCTGGTTTGATGTTTGATTGACCAACGATGATTCTCTAAAGTCTGCTGAAGATTCCTTTAGTGGGGATGAAACTGATCAGTACAGACATACTATGAGATAGTAACTTTTTTAAAGCAATAAATTAAAAATACTCTATTATGACAATATCATAAATAGAAATATTTTTGGGCCTCGAACTAGAATAAAACTCTAATCGAATATATATACATATATAAAGGCCGAATAAATACATTTTATTTTTATGTACCTTTTGGTACTAAAAATAAAAAAACAACATTTAACACAAAGTTTAGTACGACTTATCCTACCAACACTATTGTTTGGTTAGGCACTGTTGTTATTGTAAAATAACAGCAACACATATATTAATAGTTACCGACGGTGATTTAATATATACAATTTTTGCTTTAAAAGAGTTATTTTTGTTGGAAAACAGATTTCGGACCTTCATAATAGTACTTCTCATATAACTTGGGAAATATATCAAATATTATGTCTGGTTTGATGTTTGATTGACCAACGATGATTCTCTAAAGTCTGCTGAAGATTCCTTTAGTGGGGATGAAACTGATCAGTACAGACATACTATGAGATAGTAACTTTTTTAAAGCAATAAATTAAAAATACTCTATTATGACAATATCATAAATAGAAATATTTTTGGGCCTCGAACTAGAATAAAACTCTAATCGAATATATATCTATACTATATTATAAAACGCACTTTTCGCGAAAATTTTCTTTGTCACCGGTGTTTGAAGAAACTACTGAACCAATTTTGATCAAATAAAAACCATAATAAAGCTTTCATTCCAACTAAGATTATAGGCTATAGAATGTTTTGATATCGGTTAAGGGGGACTTTCAAAAATGTGAAAATATAAAAAAAAAAATCAGTTTTTCCGCTTTTAAAAAGACACAATAACTCAGATTTTAATGTGAATAGCACCATTGGAAAGCTCTTCTTTTAACAAACAACTTAGCCTTTTCAGTTTTTTAAATAAGTCCATTAACACGCCTTGGCCATTCAATTTTACCACTGTTCGGGGATCTGTACCTTTTATACGATAAAACTCACAGTTTGATATTTCAAATTTCAAATAAAAAAAAACACTATTAAAAAGAATTCATTTACGTATTTCCCCAAATGCTGGGCAAATTATGGTCGTTTTTTGTCTAAGAACTCTATATTTAAGTTTTTAACCAAATCGGACAATTTTAACCTGTGCCGCTGAAGTGTTAAAGTTTGGCCCTAAAAAAATTTTTTTTTTGATTTCCACAAAAAACTTAAGCTTTTACACCAAAGTCAACGATAATTTGCCGGGCAATCTACAAAAGATATTTTTTTTGACAATACATAAAATTTAAAAAAAGTGTAAAAACACGTTTTTCATGATTTTTTGATACATTTAAGAACGCGATAAAGATGTCACAGGTAGGAATAATATTTTTTTTTGGATACATCTCAGCTAAAATCTTTTCAAGTCAAAATTAAAAAAAATTAAAAATTCTTAGAGTAGGACCTCAACGGCCCTATTTTTTTTTTTCGAAAAATCTTTAACCACCCAAAGGCACGGGTTAATTTTGTTCGATTTGGCTAAAAATTAGATTTTTAGACCAAAAAGAACTATAATTTTCCCGGCGATCGACGAAATTAAAAAAAAAAAAAAATTTGTTTCAAAACCCGAGCTAAAGTTTGATATTATCGAATTTGTGTTTTGTTTCCAATTCGTTTTTTGTACAATCTGGTACTTTATTGGGTTTGGACATCTAAACATCATGGGGTTTTAATTAAAAGACATTAACATCAAAAGAATTTAGATATGAATACATAACAATATTTTTTTTTTACTTTCCCCTTCCTGATAACTTAAAGGTCTTATTGGAGAATGTTCCATATAAGTAGGGTCAAGTTTACAAAAAACACTGGAGTCAACTTGACAAATTTCAGTTTAACATATTCCGTGTTAAAATTTTTCTTTCCCAGGAAAATTTTGTGGAACCAATTCCTGGTTCAATAAATTCTTGAATATATTCTACGGTAAACACAACAAAATTTTCTATATAAATTTTTTTTCCAAAAAACTACTTGCATTAAAAAGCGATTGCTTTCGGGACAGTTTCAAAAAAAAATAATTGATTTTGGAATGTTAAGTAGAATCGGTTGCAGGGTAATATGATACGTTCTGGAACCGATTATTTGAAACATGAAATTTTGCTGGGTTGATAATAGAAATATTTTAAGGATTTGAGACTTTCTCTTTGGAAAAATTATGAGACTTTTTACACTATGAACTGTATTTTTACTTCTTATGTTCAAAATAATAAAAATATTTTCTATTTTTAAAAATATTAACCGTGAAAAATTTTTTTTATTTAAATGAAACATCCAATCCAAATCAAAATACTTTGATTGCTTTACAAAGATTATTAAAATTTTTACCATTAGATTTTAGGGAAAATAATTATCTTCAATGTTTTTAATTTTTTTTCAATAAAAATAGAATTCTAAAATTTTTTTTTTATTGTAAAATGATGTTCTTAGAAAAACAAATTAACGCAAATTTCATAATTATTAAAAAAAATTTCAAATTTTTATTCCTCGGGCAACGCCGGGTACTCTGCTAGTACATATATAAAGGCCGAATAAATACATTTTATTTTTATGTACCTTTTGGTACTAAAAATAAAAAAACAACATCATGTGATAAATGTTAAAAATTTATGATCAGTGTGTTTTGGAAATTCTCTCCCAAATTGGAAATAATTTTTGACTTAACTTTTAAAGGAGAATTTTAAAGCGAGCGGACGGGTTTAACATAAATAAGACATTTCGCATAAAATATAATTAAATAATTTTAGTTCACAGCACAAAAGTCTTAATGAAAAGAGATATATACCTGAAAATTTTTATGAATATGTCTTATAGTCCTACACAGTTTATGTATTAGTATGAGTCTAATCGCACTAAATAAAAACTTGGCCCTTTTGTGGGCGCCATTTGCTTTTTTTTAGTTATATGCAATTTTTATTTTAGAGTGCAAACAAAAAAAATGGGAGTGAAAAAAACTAATTAATTTTTTGGAACTTTTTATCAAAAAGTATTACTTTGGTACTTTCTATCGAAAAGTACTATTTTGGTTCTTTTTATCAAATTGTAATATTTTGGTGCTTCTAATAAAAAAGTACTATTTTTAATTATTTTACTAAAAAGTACTATTTAAGAAAATGAGAGAATTTTTTAAAATAATATTAGTTTTATTTCACAATGGGTCAGGATCAGGGTACAACAAATCAAAAAATACAATTTTGCTACTTTTTTTTAAATTTACCGGCAATAAAGGAAAACGATGACTGGTTGAGTTGCAATGTCTTGTCTGCAACCGCAGTCAACATCTTTTCTGACAGCCAAGCCGAGGTCAAGTTTCGGGAATTAATGTTTCCACATGAATGGACGTGTAAGACAACACGACAGATTTGGCCTTCTCTTAATCAGAAGCGCACAAGTGAGTTGATATCGATTTTAAGAGGAGAGATTTTGACGGTTGTTACTGTAATTACCGCACACTGTCTTATAGGAAAGCACGTAGTGCGGTTAAATGTGCTTTCAAATGACTTTTTCTGGAGTTGCTTGGTTAAAAACTAGCAAACACTTTATCTGTCATTCCCGGTACTTTCTTGTCAGAGACTTGCTTTACTGGGATCTAGGGAGCTTTACGAACTTTCTGATTTGTTGGATGTCAAAATTAACTATCTTAGGAGTTTCATAAGGAGCTCAAATTAGTTTAACGGCAGGGACTAGTAGTGGAACCTATAACCGTCCCATGTTATCACAACGGACCTCAGAATCTGCGTGCTGTTGTAAAACGTCAGCAGACAGTTACAACTTAACCTAACGGGTAACTCGTTAATTGCTGACAAAGGTAAAGTATTAAAAAGTAATGTCATGGAGAATTAGAGTCTAACTAGGTGATCTTGGGTTGAGCCAGGCTCAAGGTTCAGCCGATCATTGTAGTGCTTACCAGACATAGATGCTGAGGAAGTGGCTAACTAGTTGAGATAAAAAATTCTGTTCACAACCAGTTAAGCACCTATCGGTCCCATGGTACAGGGACATTCCAGGGAACCACCGATGAGCTTGCAAGACTAGGAAATACATTACGGAATTGGAATGTCTTGGTACGCCTATAGAATCTAGCTAAATCTATGGCTATGTTTTGCGGAGGAGAATAATCAGATATGGATAGATGTATAGACATGTGGGACTGCAGAGACATTGTCTTAATCAAAAGATTTATCGAAACAAGGTTCGTAGCAGTTTGATTATTAAAGAACAGTATCTAAATTCGTCTTCCCTCTAACTTAAGAGTAGAAATCACAAGTGACATTTTTCTATTTTTTGAACCACCTTGCTAGATTTTAACAATAACATTTCTACGTCGTTCTTTTAAAGGTTTCACTGTCTCTTATTTAAATTCGATTTAAGTAAAATATTAAAATTTAATTAAAAATAAAGCTTAAAAACTTTTATCTATCAGTCCAGTCTGTCCTACAAACATAAATCACTTAAACGTTAACGAAAAAAAAAAAATCTAAAACGGATACAACAAAAGGAAGATTAAAAGGCCATAATGTATGAAAATAAAAAACACAATCATACACCATCAAAGAAGTTTTGAAGTCAAATGGCACTAAAAACCCAACACATAAAACAAACATTTGCATACATTGAAATTGTATTCTAACGTTCAAAAACTACGATTTAAACTCGACAATGCATAATTCACATTCATACACTGCACACACTACTACTGACATTTCAACGGAAGTACTTAATTTTCAAATAGTACGAACATACATATGCATGTATTCGTTATTACAGAAGCTTAACATGGAGTTAGAGTATAAAGTTGTATTATTGTTCAAAGATAGCAAACAATAACAATAAAAAACATAGTAAGAAGAAACAAATTTTTGGACGATAATAATTGACCATTGGAAACACTACACATCATCAGTTAGATTTTAAATAGGATTTTAAAATTAATTAATTAAAATTTCCCGAAAATGTTTTTTAAATTTGAAAAACCTCTTGTATAATTCAACAGAATCACATACAAAATTTGCCATTCAAGACACACTCACACAACTATCCAGTTTCCACAACCAAAAATATGTAAACCACATTTTTGAGGTTGTCGTAATTGATTTTTAGGTTGTTAAAACTACATCTCGGCTTATTACAGTTGTCACAACCATATTGCCGTCACCATACTCGAATTGAGGTTGTGACAACCCCATAATTAGTTGTTATTTCACCACTTCTTTGGAAACTGGCACAGAATTCAATGCTGCTCTCTCTAGAAAAACGTGGTTGTCACATATGCTGATGATGTCGCGATAGCGGTAAAGAGTAAGCATCTACCAACATAAAGGGGCATTCTTTATTTTTTTACGTTGAACCAACACTTAGGGGATGCCCCTACTAATGCAGTGCATTGTGCTGATATCAGGAAAATAGGTTGTGAGCAGGAGGAAAGAGGGAGTAGTGTTTGTGGATATTTGTCTTGAATTTATCTACATTTAAAGAAGCTGGTAAGACCTCCGGAAAATTATTCCCCATACGGCTAGTAGGACTGATAAATGAACCTTTTCTGTAATGCGATATGCGATCAACTGGGCAATCGAAAACAAATGGATGTAATCTACTAGACAAGCAAGTGTTGCGAACAAAAACTCGGGCTCAAGGGATAAGTTCACTTATCTCAGCGGAACACTTTCCATGGTCAATAGAACAGAGTCACACAACCCACATTCCGACGATGCTCCAGTGAGTCAATAGAGTTGGATACCCTATTGTCATTGATAAGCATCAACGCTCTCCTTTGCACACAGTCCAAAAGCTCCAAAATATACCCTGCCCATATATGGGAGTTGTATTCCATCTTCGGTCGGATGTAGGTGGTGTAAATAGTTAGGATATCGGATGAGGTGAAGTACTTCTTACACCGGGATAAGTTCACTTATCTCAGCGGAACACTTTCCATGGTAATATCAATAGAACAGAGTCATACAACTCACATTCTGACGATGTTCCAGTGAGTCAATAGAGTTGGATACCCTATTGCCATTGATAAGCATCAACGCTCTCCTTTGCACACGGTCCAAAAGCTTCAAAATAGACTTTAAAGCCCCTGCCCATATATGGGAGTTGTATACCATCTTCGGTCGGATGTAGGTGGTATAAATAGTAAGGAGATCGGATGAGGTGAAGTACTTCTTACACCGGTTTAAAAAACCGAGACTCTTGAATTCTTCTTTTGACACTTGAAAAACGTGTTTATTCCAACGGACATCGCACCGAATGTTCATGCCCAGAACATCCACTTTCCATGGTCAAGAGTGTCCGTTTCCTCGATACCTATACCACCCATTTGTACAGATGACGCTGATGATTCCACATTCCTGTGGGTCAACATACAACATTGGGTCTTGCGTGCATTAAACTTGACCCTATATGCAAGACCCCACTCAGAGATTGTCGACAGGTCCTGATTAGGTATGTCATTCATAATCCGCCTTTTTTCCTCAACCTAAACAAGGCTTGGCCTACGTTCAAAGAAAAAATGAATGACAAATGTTGCTGTCATCTGCAAAAGAGTAGATAGGATTTGAAGTTTGACTCAGAAAGTCGTTAAGAAAAATAAGATAAAGTGCAGGAGAAAGAACAAAACCTTGCGGTACCCCTTATTGAAGCTGAAGCTCATTTGATGAGAAACCTATACCTATACCAACACGTATAGATCGTTCCCTGAGCCCTGAAAGCCTTGGAAATATCCAGAGCAACCACCTTACTCTCACCAAAACGGTGGATCGAACTACTCCAACGTTCCGAAAGGAACGCCATCAGATCCCCATTAGAGTTAGTTTAGTTTAAAACTAAGTTAGCCTCAAGATACATAGCAAGATGGCAATTCACCGTGCTCTCCATCACCTTCGAGAGCGCTGAGCATATTGAGATTGGGCGGTAGTTATCACGGTTATTAGCCGCTACCTTTTTAGGGATTGGCTGTACATTGGCAACCTTCAAACATAAGGGAAAGACTCCCGCACGGTAACACGAGATAAAAAGGTTGGCCAGTGGACGTGCTAACATCGTAGAACACTGTTTCAGCACCAGTGCTGGTATACCATCCGGCCCCGGTGATTTATTTATGTTAAGATCCGCAAGAACCCTTTTTCCTGCTTTTGATCCTATTTCTCAGGAAGGAACTGAAATCACCTTCTCAGATGGAGCCAAGTATACTGAAGTATTTCTAGATAGGAAGTTGAATTTCAGGCGTAATATTGAGAAATGGGTGGGAAAAGGTACAGAAAATACCATCGATGTGCATCGCTGGTGCTCTTCGTACTACACCTACGTTGCATTAGAAATCATCCTATACCTGATACCATTGGACATATTGGGTAGGCAGTATGCGGCTACGTTGGCAATTCGATTTAATAGCTGACTGCTATGGAGGAGCAGCGATTGTAACCATAGCGCGATCTTAAAGAAGATAACAATACCACAAAATGTGGACTCCTATGAACGCCACATTATCTCTACGATACCATCCAAAAAGTCTTAAAAAACTTGGGTTGAGCCTGGCTCGAAGATTGCCAGATCCTTGCAGTGTTTACCAGGCAGAAATGCTGGCAATAAAGGAAGTAGCTGACTGGTTGATTTGCAATGTATTGTCTACAACTGCAGTCAACATCTATTCTGACAGTCAAGCCGCGGTCAATTCCTTGGAGTCAATATTTCTGAAAATAAGATCTGCTTCTTACTGCCTCACGTCCTTAAATGAGATGGCCAAGCAGTTTGACATGCGACTCATTTGGGTCCCAGAGCACAGAGACATTCCAGGGAATTACAAAGCCGAAGAGCTTGCAAGACTTGAAACTACCTTATAGGTTCCAACAGAATTGGAATGTGTTGGTATGTCTCTAGAAACTTGCAGGCAAAATCTACAGCTTTGTTCCGCGACGGAGAGTAATCAGATATGGGCAAATAGATGGACCTGTGAAACAACACGACAGATTTGGCCTTCTCTTAATCAGAAGCGTACAAGTGAGCTGATACCGCTTCCAACAGAAGAGATTTAATTTCATATGAGAGTTGATCCAACGCATCAGCCATGTCAAGCGTATACCAATCTGAGGTTTCGGATTGTGAGGAATTGTATCGGAGCCATGGACTTGCCTAAAAAGGAAGTTTACTTAATTTTTGGGCTTATAAAACCCACCCTCAACTGAACTCAACACATCAAGCACGGGCTCTAATTCTATTTATAATGTGAATTATAGTTCAAAAACGTAGAATAACATTTAAATTCTACAAGTTTTGGATATTTCTGGTATACTCATACCGGTTTCAAACCGGTATCTTATCATCGGTAAGATTTTAAATGTCGGCTTGTTTTTAAGAAAAATTTCTTCATATATGATATTTTTTATTAACATCTTATACCCCAGTTTGGAATCGAACCACGGATATTTTTGTGTCATCATATAAATACTATTGACAATACAGGCCGTCACTTTAAACCACACAGACACCACATTTTTAGGATATGTTTAGACACATACTCATTCTGTATTCAACTACTTTTTTACCTACATAATTTCTTCTCAACCTTGACTTGAAGCACTCGTATGAACTAATACTTCCACTTTTTATTGGTATAGGGTAAAAAAATAACTAAAAAACTTTGAATTAGAATTATGAATGAAGTTATAAAAGTTAAAGAATGAAAAACTCAATGCTATAAAAAAAAATATATACAATTCAAAAAAAATATCTGAAATAAAAGACGAGGTGTTACTGAATCATGAACCCAAGACAACATGATGATTTTAATCGCAACATTATTATGCAAGACATGTGTGTAAATAAAATTCACACTTTGCTTAAGTTAAGAGTTTAGAATTAAAATATTTTACTTTGAAAGTCAATATACACATATTGAAGACAAACAAAATTATAATAAAATGCAGTAGAATCTTAAAAATTAAAATATTTAGTTATGACTTGTCTATATAATAGAAAACATCGATATGACATCGACAGTTTTTGGGATTTTAGATCTACAATGGATCAAGTTTATAAGAATCAAACCTATAGAATCCACTCCAAAAAAGCATTGTCTTTTTTTATTGAACCAACGCTCAGGTAATGCCCAAGGACAGAGAAAAGAGGGAGTAGTGCTTATTAATATTTGACTTGAACCTTTCCAGATTAAATGTGCCTGGTAAGACTTTTGCGGGGAGATTATTTTACATACGGACAGATCGGGCATCACAGTCAAAACAAAAAAAATTTTTAAAGTTTTAGAGTAAGCACCCAACCGGTCTCAAATTTTTTTTCGAAGTCCATTTTGGAATTGATAAACTTGTCCGATCGAAATCAACTTTTTTGCCATTAATCTTCTATATAAATAAAAATCAATTGTCGTTCGTTGGTAACGGCATCAGTTGAGAACGGCTGGACCGATTTGGACAATTTTTTTTTTGAAATGTTCGTTATAGTCCAACTTAGGTTTTTACGTAATGAAAAATTGACCACGCCTACTTTTACGCCCACTTTTTTCGATTTATCTAAAATCGGAAAATGGCTGCACCGATTTGGGTATTTTTTTATTTAAATGTTCGTAGTAATCCAATTTAAATTTTTACTGAAAGAAAAAACAACCATGCCCACTTTTGCGCCCACTTCTTCAATTTATCTAAAATCTGATAATGGCTGAACCGATTTAACTAAATTTTTTTTAAATGAATTTTTGTTATATTCCAACTTTGGTTTCAACGAAAAAAGAAATTTACTACGCCCAATTTGGCTAATTTTTTTTACAAATTTCGTCGTAATTCAACTAAGGTTTTTACGGATAGTAAAATTTCCCACTTTTTCTATGTATCGAAAGAACTATAACAACTAGACCGATTTGGTTATAGTCCGCAGAAGATTTTTAAGGAAAGACAAATTGTCCACGCCTACTTTTACGCTCAATTTTCCCGATATATATATATTAAATCATGGAATGTCTGAATCAATTTGTCTAATTTTGTTTTTAATGTTCGTCATAGTCCAACTAAGGTTTTTCTGAAAGAACAACTTTCCATTTCTACGCCCACTTTTGAATGGATGGAGTTGGTTAAATTCAAAAAAGGTTTTTACGGTAAGAAATGCTGAAACCCACATACATAAAATTTGCTATATATGTAGACATATAAAATACACCGCTCTACAAATCTGAGGTTTGTTGCTCCGTTTTAAATGAAACCAAAAAAAGTTTATAGGTTTTGGTTCCACGATTCCAAAACGGTCACTCAAATTTTTCTATCACGTCACAATTTTGAGAAAATTGCGGTTAAAGTGTCAAAAAAGGCCCATTTTCGCCATTTTTGAGCGCCTATAAAACAAGATTCTGACATGAGAATGAGTCGATATCAAGCTCATTCGAAAGTGCGTAACTTTCTCTTTAAAACAAAATCAAATTTTCTTGGAATTTAATTTTTTATAATGGTAATAAAATCATTAGCCATAAGTGCTTTAAATCTAATATTTATGTGTGTATTTGTATGGAAATTTGTTAAAAAACACTGTGTAAATAAACTGAATATTTAAAAAATGGAAGGTTTTTATACCCTCCACTTAGTGATAGAGGGTATATATAAGTTTGTCATTCTGTTTGTAACTCATCGAAATATCGATCTGGGACCCCATAAAGTATATATATTCATGATGCCCGATCGATTTTAAGACATTCTAGCGATGTCCGTCTGTCCGTCTGTCCGTCTGTCCGTCTGTCCGTCTGTCTGTCTGTGGAAAATGCTGTCGCGGACAAAATATTGCACAGAGATGACTGAAACTTAACATATTTATTGGAAGTTCTCCCGAGAAGTTTGGTATTGCATTTGAGCGATATCGGTTCAGCGGTTCAAAAGTTATGAACGAAAATGTAAGCACACCTCAAAATTTCAGTACATTCAACATAACCTAAAAATACAAAATGTTTTAATTCGGCTTCTAGTTGGCATATATGAACATAAATGAACACCAAATGGTATTTAAACAAGTACGAACATATTTTTTGACAAAAAAAGAAAAAAATCGCGGATTTTTTTCACCAACATTTTTTTTCGCGGAATTTTTTTTTTTCAAAAAAAAATTTTTTTCAAAAGTAATTTCCTTTTAAATAAAGTTTTTTGCAATAATCTTTTTGAAATTGTGGAGGGTATCACTACATTCGGCAAGGCCGAATTTAACTTTTTTACTTGTTTGTTAATGATTTTTTTACCATTTTAGAAAATTAATTTCCAAGAACATTTTATTTTGTCTTATAGAGAAAATCACATACTTTCGAATGAGCTTGATACCAGTCAATCGCATGTCAGGATCTTATATTATAAGCTTTCAAAAAGGGTCCAAAATGGCCTTTTTCGTCACTTTAACCGCGAATAACTCAAAATCCTGACGTGATAGACATATTTGGGCCGCGGATTTGGAATCAGCGCAACAAACACTACCTAAATCACTTGCCAGAATCCAATACGCATTTTCATGTTGAGCTGTGATATCGAACAATAAAATATTAATAAAAATCAGTTCGTTGGTAATCGCATTACTTGAGAACTGACCGATTTGGATAGTATTTTTTTTTAAATATTCGTTTTATTTTTTTTAATGTTCGTCTTAGGTTTTTTTCGGAAAACAAATTAATTACGCCCACTTTTGTGCCTCCATTTTTCGATATATCTAAAATCGGAGAACGCCTGGATCGATTTGACTAATTATCCGGAAAGAAAAATTGTCCTCGCCCACTTTTTTTCGATATATCTAAAATTCATTTTAACTCTAATTCCATCTATTAAAAAAAATATTTCCTAATAGATTCCGCTTAAACTTGGTACAAATTATTTTAAATCCTTGGGTATTGTGAACACATGTACAAGTTTAACTTACCACACAAACTTTAACGCCAACTACTAATGAACGGGCCAATTTTTTTTTTGTTAAAGTTCTAATTAGGGTTTTAAGGAAAAATAAATGAGAAAATTGTCCCGGAAAAATTAAAAATTCGGGTAAAAATGCGAATAAAGGTTTGGTTGAACTTAGGACAATATCTCACGATAAGAACGAAGGATGTGCGTAATTTATTTTTGTGTTGTTCGTAATGATGCTAAAGAAGTTTTTAATTTGTACAGTTCGGAAAGTCGATGACATGGCATTTTTTTTTAAGTTCTTAAAATATAATTTGAAGATAATTTTCTGCCTAATCGGGTCTTTAATACCAAGCCCACAAATTTTTCTAAGCCAAGAAATGAATTACATTTTTTGCAGGGCTATATATTTGAAGCGAGACGAAATATAACACTGATCTTATATTTGGGCCAGCAACGCGGACCGGGCCAGCTAGTAAGCTAATAAAGCTCACTAACATTCAAAAATAAAAAAATAAAAAATCGAAACAAAAATGTTTTGCTTGTATGGAAATTTTATATTTTACTTTGTGAACTTCGACCGATCCGATTTGGCTCAAATTTGTTCAACATCAGTTTAAGACTATGTGGCACAATGTTCCGCCTCGACGTATTCAATTTAAAAAAAAAAACGCCCTCACATTTCGCTGCCATCCAAAGGGACACTCTAGGGACAGTTCGAGTATGAGAGCGACAATAGGGAGTAGAGATAGGGTATAGGTATGTAGGGAAAAAATCTTGAGATGTAAAAATGTACAGTGGTCGTCCTCACTTTTGACCACTGTAGGGGCACAATGGAAGCGGCAAGAGCTGATTTTATAAAACAAATTTATAAAAAAAAATTTAAAAAAATAGTATGGAGGCCGCTTTAAAGGTTAGAGATAGAGGATGAGTATATTCTGAGAAAATGCCAATAAGGGTTTATCATACATTTGACTCCTGTAGGGGCACTTTTGAGGCAGTTAGAGCTGTAGGAGCAGTTTTACAAAAATGTGCTTTTTGCATGGGAGCCCCCTTTAGGAGTGGAGAGAGTGCTTAGGTAAGTTCGCAAAAAATGTTGGGGGGAAAATTATTGGGGGTCTTGAATTTTATCCCTCTTGGGGCGATTTCGGGGCTGTTGTGGGGCTTTTTGTGGATTTTTTTTATTAAAAATGGATGAATTTTATTGTACGGAGTGGTATTCATTACACTCAAAGAAAAAAACTTTATTATATTTATGAAAATTGTCATAAATGTAATGAAAACCTTCATTAAAGTTCGTCCAATGTAACAGTTTTAAATATAATTAAACAGTTTCATAATTGTTCATAGGGTCAATATTTATGATATTTTCCATTATATTTATGAAAGGTTTCATAAATATAATGAATTGAATTTCATAAACTTTTTTGAAACTTTTCATAAAAACGATGAAACATTTCATACATTTAATTTTTTTAATCATATTAGGAAACTATTTCAGAGTATTTATGAACCACTTCATTGGTACTATAAAATAGTTCCATACTTATAATAAAATACTTAAAAAAATAATATTATTTTTATGAAATATTTTGTGAGGATGTTTATTCTGGCTCGAGGTCATTATTTTCTTTACTAATTAAAACCATGATATTCTCATAGCATAATTTTCAAGAAAATTATTTTTTGTTTTAAATTTATTTATGTTGGTCATTTTTGCAAGACTTAATCGACACGTGTTTCGGAATTTGTCAAGATTCCATTGTCAAGATTATTTAGCAAAAATAGAAACGATATACTACAAAGTAGCTAACGAGTCTAATGACAAATCGTTTGTGCACAAACTAAAACATTAATACATATTCGACTCTATCCACAATGTGAATTAGAAAGACGAAGAAATTGTACTATGTTAGTAAGTAACGATTGTCAATAACCAACAAAAATATTTAAAACATTTTACATACGATAGTCCATTGGACTACAACAATATGTTTTTTGTTGTTGTGAATGAAATTATACCATTATTAGGGCTATTCATCACTATGGCGTGCCAACCATTATGTTCAAATTCTGATTAAGTTTTATTAAGAAATAAAAATTGTTTTATTCGACCTTTAAAATATTATATTTTGTGAGGATGTTTATTCTGGCTCGAGGTCATTATGGTATAATTTCATTCATAACAACAAAAAACATATTGTTGTAGTCCAATGGACTATCGTATGTAAAATGTTTTAAATATTTTTGTTGGTTATTGACAATCGTTACTTACTAACATAGTACAATTTCTTCGTCTTTCTAATTCACATTGTGGATAGAGTCGAATATGTATTAATGTTTTAGTTTGTGCACAAACGATTTGTCATTAGACTCGTTTGCTACTTTGTAGTATATCGTTTCTATTTTTGCTAAATAATCTTGACAATGGAATCTTGACAAATTCCGAAACACGTGTCGATTAAGTCTTGCAAAAATGACCAACATAAATAAATTTAAAACAAAAAATAATTTTCTTGAAAATTATGCTATGAGAATATCATGGTTTTAATTAGTAAAGAAAATAATGACCTCGAGCCAGAATAAACATCCTCACAAAATATAATATTTTAAAGGTCGAATAAAACAATTTTTATTTATTAATAAAAATTAATCAGAATTTTTATGAAATGTTTCACAGTATTTATGAAATTTTTCGTTAATAAAGCAAATGCATTATTTTTTTGTTTAAAATAAACAGATGATATTTACATTGGAAAAACTAAAATAAGGAATTACAATTTTAAAAATCGTCTGCAGGAGCTATAATTGTTTTGCCCCAATTTCTTATTCATATTATAAAAAATTAATGTCACGTTTATGAATTTTTTTTATGAAATCATGAAATTATATGAAGTACATTTCAAAGATTTTTTTCATAAAACTTCATTATATTTATGAAGGTTTCATAAATATAATAAAATTTTATGACAAAAATATTTATGAAACCATGTCATAAATATTATGAAGCATTGTTCTCTGAGTGTAGCTATTTTGGCTGCCTAAACGTTCAGATTCTTTTAGTATGTTCATAAGAGTTGTTCAGCTTGACCGGGGCTACAATTTGTCAAATATTGTTAGAGAAAAATTAACAGTCCCTGTAAATTATGTAGAAAAAAGTTAAATACGATATTTTTTTCAAAAAAAAAAGTCCAGGAAAACTTATTTTTAGCATAAAATTGTAACAGAATTTGTTTTACAGATGCAAATCGTAACAGTTCTGAAATTTTTTTTAAATATCAGAAAAAATCAGGCAAAGCTTTTTGCACCAAATTACATAATATGGGGGGGGGGGGTGGGGTGAGAACGCAAGAAAAAAACTTTTTTTAAGCCTCTAATGAACATATATTTAAATATTGTGTCTTAAAAAATAAAGATAGGTTTTTTAAATTTTGGGAAAATTTCTTTGGCAGTACAAATTTTTTTCATTCCTATTAAAGGACTCCATTTTAAGAAAACTACACTCAGAAAATTATGTAAGTTACTACATGTTAGTTGATTGTATATTTTACAGTTGTTAGTTGTTTTCAACTACAAAGTCAGTTGTTTTTGTATGAAAAATATCAATCAACTATTCCTGTTAGTTATTTTAAGTCGTTTTTTTGAACAACTAACAAAATACTGTAATGTAGTAACAGTTATTTAAAGTAGTTAATTTTATTTTTTTTATCTCTGAAACATTTTCAAAGTTTTTTTTCCAAAAAATAAAAATAAATTTCAGTTTTTTTCAATTTTCACTACTTTTTTTAAAAAAAAATTTTGGTCTTCAATTTTCTTCTGAAAAATTTTTTGAAAAAAATTATATATTGATTATTTTTTTTTTTTTACTACATGTTAGTTGTTTTGACTACAAATGTAAGTATTTTTTACTACATAAGTCAGTTGTTTTTTGTCAGTTAAAATAACTAACATTGTTAGTTGATTTAACTGAAAAAGTAGTTGACCCCAAAACATTTTAAAAAGTAGTTATTTTAATTGACATTTTCAGTTGATTTTACTAACATAATTTTTTGAGTGTATGAACTATTTATTTATGTATAAGCATATGAACTAAATTTTTTTCTCATAGTTAGAAAAATTTCCAATTTTTTAGTTCAATTTGACTAAATTTTAGGAAAATTCATGAACTACTTTCAAAGAAACTTGTTCCAAAACTTTAATTATGTTTTTTTTGTCAGTGTAATAAAGGTAATTTTTTATATATTTGGGAAAAACTTCTCTTGTGGTAAGAATTTTATCCATATATAAAAGAAAACCATTTTAAGAAAACTATGAAAAATATGAACAACTTTTTCCCCTCATATTTAGGAAAATTTTTCTAGATCCAAAATTTTGTTTGCAATATTTCTTGTTTGGCATAAATATTCTTCACATTCCATAAACATGTTCTTTATAAAGAAATTAATCATGTATACATTTATTAATAATTAATTTAAAATATTTATCATTTATGCATTAAAATACGCAAAAGCATGTCCAACTCTTTAATAATAATGATTTTAAATACAAAATAAGTCCCAGAAAACGAACAAAAAAAAACGTTTTAAAAATGTATAAACTGGTCTCGATACCGTGACCCACTAAACTTAAAATCACATACTCGTACTCGTATTTCAAAGTACCAAAATGATTACCAGTTGCATTCATATGTTGTTTTGTGTATGTTGCATGCAGATGCATACACAATACGGACACTTAAATATTCATGCCCGAACTTGTTAACCCTTTTTAGTACAGTTTTTTTTTTTTTGGTTAAGAATTTTTTTAATACAATTATTTAATACTTTTTTGTAGAAAAAAGTCTAGGAATTTGAGACTTGTTTATACACTCAAAATAATCTTAATTCTGAATTCAAAAAGAATTTATTTAAAATGAATTAATTCAAAAAGAATTAATTCATGCTTGAATTAATTCTTTGAATTAAAATTGAATTATTCGCAAAATTAATTAATATTTTTTTTAAATAATTAAAATTTAATTCAAAGAATTAATTCAAGCATGAATTAATTCATTAATTAAAAAATTAATTAAAAATAATGTGAATTAATTCACAAATTTAATTAATTCTTCAAAGGTCTGCTTGTGATGGTGACAACCGAATGACGGGTTAACAACCGTCATTCGGTTAGGTGCACTCTTCGTCAAATTCCGAATTGTTTCTCTGACGTAAACATTAGCAAATGCCCGCAAAGTTTAGTGTCTCCAATATGGTTACCATGTAGCGAAAGGGTTAACAGTAGTATTCAGTTTGTTAAAAATGTAAACTTGTATTTATTTTTTTTTCTCTCAGTTGAATTTTTAATGGATCCACACAAAAATAAATGCAACGAAATAAAAATCACGACCAAATGCTTTCAAGAGAAACCAGAAAAAAAATAAACTCTAAAATGTTGCAAGCAAAACTAATTGACAAGTTAAGATAAAACAAAAAAAAAGAACTTCAACGAACAAAAACAGGCTAAATCCAGTAGAACTCTTACATGGATAGTTAGAGTCAGTCATGCAACTTATATACTACATAGATACGAGTACATACATACCAGTCCGCTTTCCTGTTAGTGGGGTTTTGGTTAAGCTTGTATGAATTTTTAAAATGAGCAAAAAAAAAATATACAGAACCAGTAGGAAGGACAGTGGTAATCAGGAAAAACGAATTTAATGAACGCTACACACAAAATAGTATTTGAGTCATCAGAGAATCTTCTATGACCTCAACCGGATGTGATTAAAAAGTTTGGAGTCCATTGCGCAATTTCTGTAACTACTCGATGCGGAAACTTAAGGGAAATCCCCCCCCCCCCCCCCAACCGTATTCGAATAAAAAAAACAAAGGAAAAAAAGAAAAGGAAAGAAAAGAAAAGGAGAGAAAACAAATGAGAGTGTTAAATTCGGCTGTGCCGAATCTGTTATACCCTCCAAAATGAAAAAAAAAATGGCAAGGTCGTTTGTTTTTTTTTGGAGAGGATGGGGGTCGGTGGGGCACGTTGGGAGCACTTTCCCATCCCGATAAATATACCAAATGTTTCATTTATTTAACAAAAATACAAAAAACATGTAAAAAAGTGTATTTTTTCAGAGGTTGGTTCAGTTCTTCTGAAGGGGGAACTTTTTTTCCCCTGGGCCGATTTTGCCCATTTATGAACTTAACCTGCCTAGAACCATAAGACATATTAGTGCCAAATTGTAGGAGGCTAGCTCTTTTATTTTGGACTGCATCGTGCCATCTACAGACAGACGGACATTCAAAGAATGTCTTAGAATCGATCATGGATCAATAATATATATACTTTGTGGGGTCCCCGACCGATATTTCGATGCGTTTCAAACGGAATGACAAAGTAAGTATACACCCATACTGTGGTTATAAAAAGTTAAATTCGACTTGTCCGAATCTATAAATACCCTCCACAATGCCCTTTTTAAAGGATAGTAAATTTTTTAATGTGAAAAAAATTACCGATTTTGATTAGAAATATTTTATTTTAAATAAAAAACTTTTTTTTTTATTTTTGTAAAAATAATTTACTAATTTTTTTTTTCGAGTGTAAAATTTTTTTCGAATGTAAATTTTTTTTAGTGTAAAAATATTTCTGAGTGACAAAAATACGTTGTAAAGTATTTTTGTGGCTTATCATTGTTTTTAAAGCTTTTTTTTAAGCTCGGGTTTTTCAAAACGTGAATTTTAAGTGAAACCAATCTGAAATTCAGGGTTTTGCTTATAACTTTTGAACCACTGGACCGATTAGGCTGAAATTTAAAGCGAACCAGGCCAGAGGAACGACAAATATATGTGCCACACTTCAACACCCTCAGGATTGTCGTTCGAAAGTTGCCGTTTGTTTTTTTCTCGTAAATTCACGAAAAACCCATGCCGAAATTCAGTCTTTTGCTTATAACTTTTGAACTACTGGACCGATTTTGCTGGATTGCAACACCTACCTGGCCAGGTAAATGCCCAACATATATGCCAAACTTCACGAGCCTCTGTAAAGTCTTTCAAAAGTTAGCGTGTTTTCAACAGACAGATAGACGGACAGACGGACGGACATCGCTAGATCGTCTTAAAATCGACCAAGGAATATATATACTTTATGTGGTCCCAGACCAATATTTCAAGGTGTTACAAACGGAATGACAAACTTATATATTCCCTCTATCACTAGAGTCGAGGGTATAAAAAGAAAAGGAAATAATCTGAGAATTTTTTTCTATGAAAAATTTTAAAGAATCCTAAAATTTTTCTAAAGGAAAAATGTTTCGGAATGTAAAAATTTTTTTATATGAAAAAATTTAAGAATTTTTCTATAAAAAAAATTTGAGCATTTTTTCTAGGAAAAAAAGTGAGAATTGTTCGATAGGAATAACTTGCGAATATTTTCTATAGAAAAATCCCTAAAAGTTCCCTTGAGGAAAAATCTGAGAATTTTACTACATCAGAAATTTTTTTATAGAAATTCTTCTTTGAAAATTGTCTAAGAATCTTAAAATTTTTCTACAGGAAAGAAGGAGTTTTTAAGGAATTTTTCTACATAGACGAAAAATTTATAAATTTTTCTATAGAAAAAAGTTGAGAATTTTTTTTATACACAGAAAAAAATATGGAGGAAACAAATTTGAGTAATCACTTGTTTAAATTTAAAAACAAAAATTGAGTAATTTTTTCATTGACGCAATTAAAAATTTACTTAAAAATTTTAAAAACAATTTAAGTAAATAATTTAATAAAAATGTAATAGTTTTTTTAAATTTTTTTAAAACTCTCATAGTTTTTTGAATTCTCGTTTAGTTTATAGTTTTTTGTGTACGTATATGAAAGTTTGTAATCGTCTTTATAAAATTTTCCTATGTGTTTGAAACATAAATATGTTTGGTAAAGTTTGAAAAAACAAGTTTTTTGTCTTTTTTTTTGTAAAAAAATTTAAAACTTTTTTAAACTTTAAAAAAAAATAAATAGATAAATTTTGAGTAATATTTTAATTGTGTCAATTAAAAATTTACTCAAATTTTTTTTCAAACATTACTGGTGCATTACTGGTGCAAAACTGAGTAATTTTTTACTCAATAGTATTAAAAATTTACTCAAATATTGTTTTTATTTTTTTCTGTGTGGGTTTAAAATAGCTTTATAAAATACAGAAAAAAAACGGATTCATTGTAACAAAATCTTGATACAGACAGGGCCAGCTGAACACATCTTTAAACGCTACTATGCTTAACACGGTGCACTGATAGAAAAACGCTTCATATCACTAATTAATGGAATTCATTAACGTTGTTTCATTACATCAATGAACTATTTCATATGCTGAATGAAATTTCATACATTTTGTGCAAAATGTTCATTAATTTTGATTCGTAAGATTTTAAAAATAAAAAATAAAAAAATATTTAATTTTATTTGATTTTTAACCAAAATAATTTGCAGTTAGCCAAAAAGTGAAAATCTAGTTTTGAAATTGTTTTATTTTATTATAATGACTTAGGTCAGTCATTATTAGTAAGTCATTGTTTTAGGTTGTAAGTGGCTGCTGACGTTTTACGTCAACACACGTAGACTCTGAGGTCCATTGTGATATGTCATTGTTTTACATTTGTTTTACATTTCAAAATAATTTTAAAGGTAATTTTCTATCATTACGAAGTAATGCGAATGGTAATGATGTGTCATTACCAAGTTTTTGCTGGGTCGCGTTGTTTTATATTATTTTGTGGTTTTACTTATGTATTAAAAGTAAATGTTATAGTAAAATTTTGTGTGAGAAAACTGAGTGAAATATATAGATAAAATAAAAAATATGTGAAAGTGTTTTTTTAACTTGGTTATTTTTTTTTATTAAATTTGAAATAAAAAGTAAATTATTAATTTTTTATTTACTAAATTCGCTCTGTTTTATATTACATCGTGGTTTTAATAATGTATTAAAATTTTATACCAGAAAACTAAGTGAAAACCATTTTTTATTATTTTTAATTCTATACAAAGATCTTTACAATTTCATACATATAAAAATAGCATTTATTCAATGAAAGTATTTCATTTCAAAAATATAAAGTAGGATTTATTTAATGAAAGTATTTATAGGAATTAAATAACTTTTTCATTAAACTAATGAACAAATTTTATAAAAGTAATGAAAAATTTTCATAAAATACAATTTATATTTTGTATGAACAATTGTCATTAATTTGATGAAACTTGTTCTTGCAATTACATTTTATGGTACCTATTTCATTAATTCAATGCAACCCTACATATTTTCCTTTTTAACGTCATTTTTCATAACATTAAAGTAGATTTTCATTATTGTCATGCACAAATTTCTATCAGTAGGGGGATTGAAGGAACATTTTATTCATCCTGTTGCAATGAATTTTATGGATATCGTCTCGATATCCATTGCACAACTTTCGGTTATGTCTCCATTCAGTTTAGTGGTTTTAAATGCATCAAACGGTTTGTTAGTAAGAAAATTTAATTTATGTGTCAACTTAACCGAAAATTCGGTTGTATGTACAAAATATCCGCTAAACTCAATATACTCACATCTTACCTATAGAAAGTTTTTCAAAAAAAGAATAGTAAAAGCATTTTTGCACATTTAGATAAACAAAAAAAAAATGTCACTAAAAAAATAAACAAGTAAAAAAAGCGAAATTCAGTTATTTGATTACAAACACAAAACAGGCCAAATCGGTTTATCAACGGGCTGTATAAAACAAAAAAAAAAACACAACAACACAACGGTTTTTAGTAAACTATGCAGTTAACATGTGGTCAATCGATTTAACATTTTTTTACATTTGACTTGGTTTTCTGTATTTAATCCGCTTTAAACCAAAATATTCTGTATGTGTTTTGTATATATTATTTATCAGAGGATAACTGGAATATATATTTTTAATTTTTTTTTTTATTTTTGCCGTAAGTATGCATTTTTATTTTTTTTAACAAACCTGTAAAAAATTTCAATGTTGAATGACGTGGATTGAATTAAAAATTTTTTAAGGGTTTATTGCACAGTGGTTTATAATCAATTTTTTTGGAAATAATTCGGCCATTCAGTAAGTACTGGACCGATTACAGCAAAATTTTGCCATTTTGTTGTTTATTACACAGCGCACTGAAAACAACTTATGACGTTATGCAAGTAAATAAGCGATGTAATAATATAATTTTCAATCCTCATATGTCGTCCTACAGACGACGCAATATAATTGAATATTGTACATAATATTGCGTCATCTGTAGGTACCTTTAGGTTTAGTGGTTGTGAGTTAGGTTAGAGTGGTTGTGAGTCCTCCTGATGCTGCACCAATTAGCAAAGTAATGCCGTGTAGAATACCACGTTACCTGAAAACAAAGGAAAGAAAAATAATAAATTATAATCGATATACAAATGCTATGCCCAGTATGTTTTTGTGATACATTTAGAAATGGAAATGATATCTATGTTACCCATTTCCTTGAGGTCATCAAAAAAAGGCTTTCCTAATGTCATCAGTATGACCTTGGAAAAGGCCGGGCATTGCAAAAGGTAGTGTTCTGGAGATTCCTGCACAGTTTCGTCTTCGCAACTGCGGCAGTGCCTGCGGTAAGGTAACCCTAGCCTGCTAGCGTGGCGTCCAATTGCCCAGTGGCCAGTTAGAACGAATATTATTCTTGATATTGTGACCCTATTATTTGCTATCAAGCAGTCCGATCGTTTTTTACTGTAGCACGGCCATGTACTACGAGCCCTTTTGCATGTTGTGAGTTCTCTCCAGAACTTGTCTGCAAGTTCCTGGAAATATGTATCTATTAGATTAACTACCCCACCTATGGGTATGTTAATATCTATCGCCATGCTGATATCCTTGCCTGATCCTTGTCCTGTCAGTTCATCCGCCGCTTCGTTGCCGGCTATATCACTGCGACCTGGTACCCATGTCAGTGTGGCTATAGATATCGTGCCTAGGTCGTTCAGTGCCTTCTTGCACTCGGTTATAAGTCTCGACTTGTCATATCTAGAAGTTAAAGCCATAATGGCCGCCTGGCTATCCGAGAAAATATTAACTGTTCTCCCAGTTATTTCCTCACAAAAAAGTTGGCGACAAGCTTCTGTTATCGCCGCAACTTCTGCTTGAAAAACATTACAATAATCCGGCAGTCTTAATAATATTGACAAGTTACGTTGAGCACAGTGTATTCCAGCACCCACTCCGCAAGCCATCTTAGAACCGTCTGTGTAAACAGCTATTTCGCAATTTAGTGATGGATTGTTTTCCATCCAATCCTCCCTTGTGGGTATAAATGACTAGGTTCTGAGAAAATCCAACCTTGAAATTTCATAGTCCGTCACTGTAGGCAGGAGCCCACGCGGAAAAATACTCAAAATATTGCTATGTCCATGATTTCTTGCCTTCCAGCAGTTAATGTCCTTAAGCCTAAGAGCACTTCTAGCTGCAGTATTCTTGACAAAAAGATCAATTGGAAGTAGATTCAACATGACATTTAGAGCGTCAGTCGGGCAAGTTCTTAATGCTCCTGTGACTCCTATGCATGCTGTTCTCTGAATTCTCGTCATTTTTCTACGGCTGTCCTCTTTATCCAATGCTTCCCACCAAACCAAAGCACCATAAGTTAATATTGGTCTGATTACAGCGCTATACATCCATAGTACAATTCCCGGCTGTAACCCCCATGTTTTGCCGAATGTTTTCTTGCAAGCATAAAAAGCTACACAAGCCTTTTTACCCTATTTTCAATGTTGTATTTCCAATTTAATTTGCTATCCAAGATAACCCCCAGGTATTTTGCTGTCTCTGAGAGCTTAAATTGCTGTCCTCCTAGGTAAGGTAATTCAAACTGCGGGAATTTTCTCTTTGTTGTAAATAAAACCAGTTCCGTCTTGTCTGGGTTAACCCCAAGACCACAACCTGTAGCCCACGAGTTGACTGCACCCAGCGCATTCTCCATAATATCACTTATCACGGAGAGAAACGGTCCAGCTACTATTACAACAACATCATCCGCATATGCCACCACCTTCACCCCCATATCATTCAGTCTTACCAATAATATGTCCATCACGGCGATCCATAACAGAGGCGAAATGACCCCACCCTGCGGGGTGCCCCTACATACGGTTTTAATCATGGTTGTATTACCCCAGTTCGCCTGAATCAATCTGGTTTCTAGCATGGATACTATCCATCTTATAATTGTGCCGCTTATACCAAGCCTGGTAAGAGCATCTTTAATGCTTTCTGTGCTAACGTTGTTAAAAGCGCCTTCTATGTCCAAAAAGGCAGCCATAGTAAATTGTTTAAAATAGAGTCCCTTTTCAACTATTCTCACCACTTCATGGAGGGCAGTCTCTTTAGACTTACCCTTCATATATGCATGCTGATTGCAGTTCAGTCCTCCACACTCGAGAAAAGAACGGATGTTCTCATCAAGTATTCTCTCCAAAGTTTTAAGAATAAATGAGGATAAACTAATGGGTCTGAAATCCTTTGCAGACTCATGACTACTACTACCTATTTTAGGGATAAAGATAACTTTTACCTTTCTCCAGCTAAAAGGGATATAATTTAGGCTGAGACTTGCGGAAAAGAGCGGTTTCAGCCAGCTACAGATTACCCTACACTCAAAAAATTATGTTAGTAAAATCAACTGAAAATGTCAGTTAAAATAACTACTTTGTAAGTTGTTTTGGGGTCAACTGATCCCACATGAATCTGATGTGTTCTGTACCACCTCGGTACAATTTAAATTCCCTATTGGGTCACTAGACCCAGGGAAATGAGTTTCAAGTAAACTGGCTAGACTTCGTTCTGGCGATTCGGTCCATGTATCATCCAGCCTGCGTATGAAAGCTGGATTCGTATGATCCTTAGAAGGAATCTTGCTAATTCTACAAGAATCCTTAATATTGTCAATTGATTCGCAAAAAGTTGCCCAGGATATTTTTTTGTCTCTTCGTATCGCATGTTTGTACTCACGCTGAACGATTTTGTAAGGCTGCCAAGATTTACTAATATAACACTCGTTAAAAACTTTTCTAGTTTTCTTTCTGAGTTCTCCAAGTTCCTTATTCCACCATTTAGGATACACTTTTTTAGCTCTATTGATTGGACATGACTTCATAAAAGCAGCTGTCAGAGCTTTCTCAAATGAATCCGCCATGTTATCCAACTCAACTGTGCCCAAAATTGCATCCCTTGGTGGCTTATTAAGGCTATCCTCTGCAATTTTTGAAAACTTTTTCCAATTTGCTCTTCTTGGATTCCTATAAGGCTTTGGCTTCTCACTCTCCATTAAGATATCAAAATAAATAAGCTTATGATCAGAAAAAGAGTAGGTACCTTTAAATTTTCATATTTATTCTCCGATTGTGAGTGTTTTACCGCTATATACGATTTTAAATTTGCTACCGTTACATATTAAAAACCGTTGTAAATATTATCATAACACCGTTATGTTAACAATGTCATTTCAAATTGGCTAAAAAAATTATTTTTGCTTTTTTAACTTAACTAAACTACAATTAATTAAATTATAGAAATTTGATTTAATTGTTTGTTAAATTTATAAATATTTTCTCCTTAAAAATAAATGTAATTGATTGTTAATAAAAAAAAATTGCAAATACAAGAAGTTGTATTCAGTAAATTTAAACATTTATAAATAATTTAATTATATGATTTTAAAATGAATTGACATAATATGGTACTAGCAACAAAATTATGGTATACCATAGATTACGGACTAGTTTTATGACTAGCCAACAGCCTGTCAATTGTAGTTATTGTTAAAATTTCAGTGCATAACTTGTAATTTACAGTTTACGTATGTTGTTGAAATGTTAAATAGGACAGTGTTGCCAGGTTTTTTAATTTAAAAAAAAAATAAGTTAATAATTTTACAACTGTCAAAAAATCTAACAAATTTTTCATGTTTTACCATAAAACTAGACAAAAAAAATTAGTTAGAAGTATAAAATGTTAATAAAATTTTATAGTTTTCTAAAGCCTTTATCGCAGACTGAGCAGATGCGACACTTATGACAGATGTCTAAAACCACATAACAATTGTATAACAATTGTAGATCATTGCTTCATTGAGTTTTTACTCAGAAAGCGTGGCCCGGACGAGTCATTCTCTTGTAACCTAAAGAGGACAAACTGGGTGAAATATAGGAAGACTTTTTCCGAGCTTTTGGATAAATTACCCTTAACTAAACTGCATAATTTGGTGGAAATTGACTGTCTTGTTAACTATATAACAAATGCTTGTAATAGGTCCCTGGATGCGTCATGCCAAAATCTTTCAGAGCGGACAAAGACTTGTCTGCATATAGCCTACAATTTATGAGTTATAAGAACATGATCAGGATTGCCAAATGGGATTCTTGGAAAACTTCTTTGTAAACATATAAAACGTTTCTGAGGCATTCAAGCTCCGCAAAGTTCTGGTTTCTTCTCCTTGCACCCTGGGATACCTGAAGGATTGTAAAGGGTTGTGATCTACCTTCAGTGGGGAGTCGCTGGATTTCCTTCTAAACACGCATTTTCCAGGCACTTCCGTCACGCCGTTTCAAGCTGTGGAATGTTCTGACGCTTAAGTATCTTAAATTGCATCGGGAATAATACAGGGTGGTCCAATAACTGGTATCTTTTTAAAACATGCAATGAAATGAACAATACTCAATAGTTTTGAAACCTTATGGCTTTATTTGAAAGAGCAAATATTCCCATTATTTATGGCAAACGACTTCATTCATGCGGTTGCCTGGGTTAGCTCCGCAGTAGCTCATTCTCGGCACCCATTTTTCTAATGTTTCTGGTTCTATCTCACGAATGGCTTGAACGATATTCGTCGAATGGGCCTAGTACATTTCTGGATTTCCCATGTTGCATGAATCTTTAATGAGACCCCTCAAAAAAATTTTTAAAGTTTTTAATCGGCAGCTCTGAAGTGATCAATTGTCACCGCGAATATGGCGAAAAACACGATTTCCGAACTAAGTGCGCAAAATTTCGATTGTTTGATGGACTGTGGGACATATTGCGACATCCTTCTGAAAATAAATGTCATCCAAGCTGGTATATTCTATTACGGCCAACAAAAAGTCGGTAATCATGGCTATGTAGCGCTCATCTTTGACGAAAATGGGAGTTTCAGCTGTATTTTTGAAAATATTGTGTAATGATGCTGATATTCAAATCTATTGCTTTCTATAGATGAATTGGATTCTTTACAATACCTTGCGAGTTTTACGATCCCAAGATGTACCAATTTGTTTGTTAACATAACCTCATTTGAGTGCCTTATTTCGGTTAAAAGCTTTTTTTTCGAAAAACGTGCAGTTTGGCAGCGCAGTACTGCGCTACAACGCGATACAGCGGAGCAAGCCGAAGACGCATCAATGAAGTCGTTTGCCATAAAAAACGGGAATGTTTGCTCTTTCAAATAAAGCCATAAGGTTTCAAAACTATTGAGTATTGTTCATTTCATTGCATGTTTTAAAAAGATACCAGTTATTGGACCACCCCTTACATATGCCAACATAAATCTGGGCGATTAAAAGCTTCAGGACGTATAAATCCCCTATCCCTGATGATATAATCCCGGCTTCGATGCAGCAAGTATCGGACTATATAGCCCCATAAGCATAAGCTGGTCGTATATTTCTTTAAAATGGAGGGATACCAGAGTAATTTTTAACCGGGTAGGAGTTTTTCCCTCTTGCTGGAATGTGGCCAATGTCCAGCCCATCCGAAAAAAAGGTGAGGCTACAAACCCTGAAAACTACCGCCCAATAGCAATTTGCTCCACGCTCTCGAAGGTCATGGAGAGCATGATCAACCACCACTTGGTAAATTATCTTGGGTCTAATTCATTTTTGTGTGATCGACAGTATGGCTTTCGTAGAAGTCGTAGAAGTCGGAGGACCTGTTAGCGTTTCTTTCGGAACTTTGGAGTCGTTCTACTCACAAATTTGGTGAAAGCAAGGTAATTGCTCTAGAATTTCCAAAGCGTTTGATCGTGTGTGGCACGGTGCACTAGTTTCAAAACTTATTGCGTTTGATGTCGGCAGTGATTTCTCTCGAGCTTTCTCAGAGGCCGCTCTATACGTGTTGTTATAAATGGGTTCCCTTCGGATGAGCTTCATTTAAATTCAGGGGTACCACAAGACTCTTTTCTTTCTCCTACCCTTTTTCTTATTTTTCTTAACGACCTCCTGGGTCTAACTTCGAATCCAATCTATTCTTTCGCAGATGGCAGCATCATTTGTCATTCATTTTCCTTTAATCATAAACCAAGCCTTAATGAGGTTGAAGATATGATTCGGATCATGAATGACACGCTCAATCATGACCTAACGACAATATCAGAGTGGGGTCTTGCGAATAGGGTCGATTTTTATGCTCCTAAGACCCAATATTGTATGTTGACCCACAGATGGCTTGTGGAATTAGCGTCATCTGTATCCAGATCTGTGGTATAGCTATTGAGGAATCAGAAATTCTTGATGTTCTAGGCATGAAAATCCAGTGAGACGTTCGTTGGAACCAACATGTTTTTCAAGTGTCGAAAGAAGCATTTAAGTGTCTTGGTTTCTTAAAACGGTGCAAGAATTACTTCACTCCGTCTGATCGCTTCACTATTTATACCGCCTATATCCGACCGAAAATGGAATACGCGTCCCATATCTGGACAGGTGCTTCAAGTTCTATTTTAAAGCTTCTGGATCTGTAACCAGATGGATCGAAACTACACGAACAAGTGGTTTTTGAGTCTATTCGGAAGAGCTTGGTCTGAGCCTAGCTCGAAGATTTCCAGAACATGGCAGTTTTTACCATGCAGAGATTTTAGCAATTAAGAAAGTGGCTGACAGGTTGAGTAAAGTTCCTGCAGTCAATATTTCTAAAAACAATATCTGCCTTTACTGCCGCACGTCTTTAAAAGAGATGGCCATGAAGTTTAACATACGACTCATATGGGTCCCAGGGCACAGAGACTCTACAGGGGATTGCAAAGCCGATGAGCTTACAAGACTGGTAACTACCTTACAGGCTCCAACAGAAATGGAATGTGGTGGTAATACCAACTTGGTATGCCTCTTGAAAATTGCAAGCAAAATCTAGGGCTTTGTTCCGCGACGGAGACTAATCGGAAATGGGAAAATGGATGGAGGTGTGAGACTACACGAAAGATTTGGTTTACTCTTTTAGAAGAGCATAAGTGAGCTGATATCGCTTCCAGAAGGAGAGATTTTGACGGTGGTTGCTGTAATTACTGGACACTGTATTATAGAGAAGCACGCATAGCGGTTAAATGTGCCATCAAATGGCTTTTGCTGGAGGTTCATCTGCCAATTCCCGGCACTTTATGGTCAGAGACTTGCTTTACTGGGATCTGCACGATCTTACTGATTTGTCATCCGACAAATCAAAATTCAATATCTTAGGAGTTTCATAAGAAGCTCAAATTGGTTTAACGGCATGGACTATTACAGTCTTGTGTTAGCATAACGGACTTCAGAGTCTATGTATCACTTACAACCTGCCGAAATTTCTTTAAAAAAAACTATAAACATATTTGGCAACACTGCCAGTGAATGTGCTGTCTTCACCTTGACAGTGAAACCCAGATTATTTAAACTTTGCTAAAATTATAAAACTAAAAAAAATTAACCAATTGAAAAAAAAACTACGCTAAATTTTCTACTTCACTTATAGTTAAACAGCATTGTCAAATACCGGTAACCGGTTAAATACACAGTTACCATTTTTTTTTTCCTTAACATGTGCTGGCTGTCATATGAAAAACTGGTCAATGTCGCACGCAACATAAGGAAAAAATTCAACATAACAACAACACTTGCCATTGAAAAACAAAATCATTTCAACGGTTAAAAGTGTGTGGCATGCATGTGTGCTGCAGTGGTATGAGTAAATATTTTTAATCCCCCGTTAAACAGGTTGATTTTTAAACATGATTGTGGTGCTTGGTATCACAAGAAGTATTGCTTAAAAAACACTATTATTTGAACCAGTTTAAGCACTTAAAGGCAGTTTGACTGTTTCGCCAGGTAGTCCGACAGACTGAAAAGCTAACGGACATATTGGAAGGAGGCTTATTTAAGTACGCGGGTTCATACATATTGTTTAACTTTCTTGCGTTGTGATTATTTTTAAGGAATGTGTGTGTGCTTTGAAAAATATGTTGCATGTTTTAATATTGTCTTACAACTGTCAATTATAACATGTTTCGTAATATTGAAGTTTTCGCCTGCAAATCAATTGAAATTTAAACCTCTAATGCACGAAGGTTTTTATTGTGGAGCTAGAGTGAATTTAATATTTGGAAAACCAAATTTTCAATTAAGGTTAACTTTACTTCCTACAACTCTCTAATTCCCTTTAGGTTTATAAACCAAAAGCTGGTGACAATGACTGCCGTCCCGTTGTACCGAAACTGACAAAGGGTGCTGGTGGGAATAGAACCCACGACACCCACGTTCAAAGACTATCACGCTACCTACTAACCTACAGGGATCCCCTAACATCTAACATATATTCTAATAGTGAAGCCGCGATCATGTTCCCGGACTAAAATATATTCTCATCTGCTATTGACACAAAACCTTCAAGACAACTTGCTCGTAGAAAGGAGAAACTGCTATTACGGCTCGTATGTGCCATCAACAAATCGATTGAAAATCTGCTTCCGTAACAATATTCTAGAGATGACATTTGTCATATCCCTATTTATTAAAGGCAGTTTTCTTTCATCGCTTCTTTAGTATATGACCTAGAACTAAAAACTCCTGCAAATCAATCTGTTAAGAAATGATGTGATTTAGTCGCACTATCCGGAACATTACGACAATGAAATTGAGAGAATTCAAATAAATACATATTGTGTCTTTGATATCGTACAGGAAATTTAAGAATGGAAGGATTATAGAATCTTAACACTGTTCCAAAACCTCCCACTGAAATGTCTAACTGGTATTCTGATTCCAAATTTGCCATCCAAATTTTTCTAGCACGTACCGTTTTTGAGATAGTCGCTGTTTAAAAGTCAAAAAATCAATTTTTTAGCACTTTTGGGGATCCACTGTTACGTATATAGGACTTGATTTTATATAAAATGGATCTCCTGTTTCCAAAACTGCAATCCAAATATTTCTAGAATGTTCTGTTTTTGAGATATTCGAGTTGTCTCACACGTCTATTCATTTGCCCATCTTTGATTAGTCTCCGTCGCGGAACAAAGCCATAGGTTTTGCTTGCAAGTTTCTAGAGGCACACCAACACATTCCAATTCTCTTGGAATCTGTAAAGTAGTTCCCACTCTTGCAAGGCCATCGGCTTTGCAATTCCCTGGAATGTCTCTGTGACCTGGGACCCATATGAGTCGTATGTCAAACTGCTTGGCCATCTCATTTAAAGACGTGCGGTAGCTAAGGACAGATCTTGTTTTCAGAAACATTGAATCCAGGGACTTGCCCGCGGCTTAACTGTCAGAATAGATGTTGACTGCGATTGTAGACAAGACATTACAGTTCAACCAGTCAGCCACTTCTTTTATTGCCAGCATCTCTGCCTGGCAAACACTGCAATGATCAGGCAATCTCTCCACCCAAGCTCCTCCGAATAGACTCCAAAGCCCACTTGTTCGTGCAGCCTCGATCCATCCGTGTAAAAATTTATAGAAGCTCCACTACCCGGAATTCCCCTCATCCAAGACTCCCTGGATGGTATCATAGTTGTAAAGTGGCGCTTAAATAGGCCCATAGATGGAGCACAGTCCACATTTTGTGCTATTGTTATCTTCTTCAAGATCGCGCTTTGGCCACAATCGCTGCCCCTCCATTGCAGTGTGCTATTAAGTCGAATTGCCGCCGTAGTCATACTGCCTACCCAATAAGTCCAATGGTATCAGGTGAAAAAGGATTTCCAATATAGCCGTAGGTAATGTACAAAGAGCACCAGTGATTCACATCGACGCCATTCTCTGTAACTTCATGATGAAGACACAGTTCCCTTTTGTCTCTAATGTAGGCCACCAAACAATGATTTCATACAGCAGAATTGGACGCACCACCGCTGTATAAATTCAATAGATGACTTTAGGGCTAAATCCCCATTGTTTTCCAATGGCCCTTTTACAGGAATATAAAGCAATCGTTGCTTTTCTCAACCGTTCCTCAATATTACGCATGAAATTCAGAAAATCAAGATACTGGGCTCCATCTAAGAAGGTGATTTCAGTGCCATCCAGAGAAATAGGATCAAAAGCAGGAATCTTACTATTCCTTGTAAACAAGACAAGCCCAGACTACAGCCTCTTGCCCATTTAGACAGATCTATCAGAGAACCCTGAAGAATGTCACTCAATGTTGGCAGATGCTTTACCGCTATTGCGACATCGTCAGCATATTCGACAAAATGACAACCACGTGCTTCTAGAGATAGCAGCATTGAATTCAGTGTCAGGTTCCAAAGAAGCGGCGAAAGAACACCTCACTGTGATGTGCCCCTATTGACAAATCAAGTTATGACAGATGCTCCCAATTCAGACCTTATGCGTCTATTGGCAATTAGATTTTCCACCATTAAAACGATCTCACGCTTCACTTCCAGACCAGACAATGCCACAATTATGGAGTCTGGAATGACATTAATTGAAGCCCCCTCTATCAGTACACCAAAAGACTTAGTTAATTTATCTAGTCTAATAGTTCATTATGAACTATATAGACCGAACTATGTTTAATAGTTCGTTCCAAAGAACGATGAACTATAATAACAAAAAACATCTGACAAGATTTTAATTTTGAGACGTAGGTCTCATAGTTCAGTAAAGAGAACTAGGTCTTTGAACTAGTTCGTTCGTGAACGACACAACTCTTATCAAATACACTCCTTATGAATTCCAATAAGAAAGATCTCGTTTCATATTAAAGATAAACTGACCCCTACGAACGACATTGTCTAATTCTGTGATTTTGAGTGAAACGGCAACTGTTTCCTTACAATCAATCATTTAGTCTAATCCCATTTGTTACATTATTGTACATTTAGGTGTTAAAATGTTTAACGTTATAAGATGTGAAAATATGTTTTATTTTTAATGATTGAGTTGTCAATGACAAAGAGTGTAGTGAACTTGATTTATTGCAAAATCATTATTGGAAGATGAATGTTTGAAAAACGATATTTTTCAATTAGTGTTAACTATCGGTTTTGAAAGTGCTTGTGTAAGTTTGTTTTTATTTTTAAACAAGTGACAATTTGCTTCTCAGAAGCGTGTCAAAGTGATTACTACTTCTTTGTCATGTATGTACTTAAATTTTAAAGATTCATTGAACACCAAAATACCAATAGTTTAAGTTGTATTGCGGGTAATTGAACTTTACGATTTTCCAGTTAATTGTTCATTTTTTCGCTGTTCAATTACTCGCATAAGTATGCTTTTAAAATCTGTCAAATTTAACGGTGGAGTAAGGATTATAAAGTAGTTTTGTAAACAAAAACAAAGTCATTAAAAACATAAGGTCAATGTCATGATTAAATAAAAACATTGGGTGAAAAATTATTTTATCATATTAATAAAACTCTTCATCAGCAACAAAAACTGTCAAGATGACAATCAAAATAATTGATTTACCTCCAGTTTCTGTATGACGAACGAACGACGAACTTTAAAAAATTGCATGTATTTTGTTATTGTAACAAAATCAAAATACATGGAAATTTTTGACTTTCATCGTTCGTTCGTCAAACAGAAAGTAGGGGTTAATATCTCACAACTTTTAGAAACAAATTTAATCAAAAACACACTTTCCGTTATTTATACCCTCCAACTAAAGCACCCTATAAAGTGTTTATTTATATTATGAATCTATGATCGATTCTAAAACATTTGAAGAATGTCAGTCCGTCTCACATTGGCCAAAGTACCCAATTTAGCGGCGCTTAATTCGGAAATTTTTTTTCTGTGTTCGCAAAATTTTGAATTTTTAAGCCAGATTTTGTTAAAAAATTCGGATATGAATTTTGGTCGAAGTACGCACAGAAAAAAATATGGGGGAAAATTTTTGAGTAATCACTTGTTTAAATTAAAAAAAAAAATGATTAATTTTTTGATTGACGCTATTAAAAATTTACTCAAAAGTTTTTTTACGAATTAAGGTAAATAATTTAATAAAAATTTAATAGATTTAAGACCAAAATTACGATGTTACAAAAAAATAAATTAAAAAACAAAGAAAACCTATCTTAAAAACAACAAAAATTCTTTAATGTATGCTTGTCAAAACAAAAAAAAATTAAATTTTTAGAGTAAGCACCCAACCAGTGTCAAATTTTTTTATACCCTCCACTTAGTGATAGAGGGTATATATAAGTTTGTCATTCTGTTTGTAACTCATCGAAATATCGGTCTGGGACCCCATAAAGTATATATATTTATGATGCCCGATCGATTTTAAGACATACTAGCGATGTCCGTCTGTCCGTCTGTCTGTCTGTCTGTCTGTCTGTCTGTGGAAAATGCTCTCGCGGACAAAATATTGCACAGAGATGACTGAAACATAATATTTTGGAAACATATATATTGGAAGTTCTCCCGAGAAGTTTGGTATTGCATTTGAGCGATATCGGTTCAGCGGTTCAAAAGTTATGAACGCAAATGTAAGCACACCTCGAAAATTTCAGTACAAAATGCTTTAATTCGGCTTCTGGTTGACATATGTGAACATAATTGAACAACAAATGGTATTTAAACAAGTACGAACATATTTTTTGACAAAAAAAGAAAAAAATCGCGGATTTTTTTTTAACAAAATTTTTTTTTCGCGGAATTTTTTTTTTTGCAATAATCTTTTTGAAATTGTGGAGGGTATTACTACATTCGGCAAGGCCGAATTTAACTTTTTTACTTGTTTTTTTTAAGTCCATTTTGGAATTGAAAAACTTGTACGATCGAAATAAACTTTTTTCGATTCGATTCTGAGAGTGAGGTGTGAAAATAGAGGCTAATTTAGACGACCTGTATCGCGGCGTTTGTTTATGTCAGTTCGATTTTTTTTTTTAATCGACCTTCGAACTTTGCAATCAAATGCCGATTTTCAGCATATTGTGTATATGGTTTTTTGGCTATAACTCGTCGACTAATTGGTATTTTTTTCAATCTGTAAAAGCCAAATTATTGCTAGAGACCTGTCCAACAACTAAAATTTTTTAAAAAATTGGTTTAGAAAATTTTTGTGGTGCTTATGAAGCAAAATATTGGAAAAATTATTTTTTTTTTCATGCTTTTTAAAAAACATTTTGCAATACAAAAATTTTCTAAATCAATTTTTTAAAAATTTTTAATTGTTGGACTGGTCTTTAGCAATAATTTGGCTTTTACAGATTGAAAAATATCAATTATTCGACGAGTTATAGCCAAAAACCATACCCAGGAAAATTTTTTGGAACAAATTCCTGGTTCAATAGATTCTTGAATATATTCTACGGTAATCTCAACAACATTTTCTATGTAAAATTATTTTTCAAAAAAACTACTTGCTCTTAAAAACGATTGCTTTCGGGACAATTTCAAACAAAAATCATTGATTCTGGAATGTTAAGTAGAACCGGTTGCAGGGTAATTTGATGCGTTCTGGAACCGATTATTTGGAACAGAAAATTTTGCTGGGTATAAACAATATGCTGAAAATCGCACAGAAAAAAATATGGGGAAAAACAATTTGAGTAATCACTTGTTTAAATTTAAAAAAAGTTTTGAGTAATTTTTTAATTGACGCAATTAAAAATTTACTCAAAAATTTAAAAACAAATTGAGTAAATAATTTAATAAGAATTTAATAGCTTTTTTAATTTTTTTTTTGAATTTTCTTAGTTTTTTTAGTTCTCGTTTAGTTTATAGTTTTTTGTATATATACATGAAAGTTTGTAATCATATTTATAAAATTTTTTTATGTCTTTAAGACAAAAATATATTTGGTAAAGTTTGAAAAAACATGTTTTTTTTCTTTGTAAAAAAATATGAAATTTTTTTAAACTTTGTTTTTTTTTAGAGTAGAAACAGAATAAGCCCGGCACGAATTTTTCAATACGGTTTGGCAGATTAAACCGGTGGCCGGCGCCGATGTGAAATAAAATTTGTTCTGTTTTTAAAAGGTGGTGCTTCTTGTTCTGTTCCTGCACTTAATAGTTTCAATTAAAAATTTACTAAAATTTTTTTGGCAAACATTTAATGAATTTTTATTAAAAATTTACTCAATACTATTAAATCGTTTACTGGTGGAAAATTGAGTAATTTTTTACTCAATAGTATTAAAAATTTACTCAGATTTTTTTTTTATTTCTTTCTGTGCGGCATTTGACTGCAAAGTTCGAAGGTCGATTAAAACTAACATAAGCTGAAAAATCAAAAAGACGATTTTCGCTATTTTTTACCCATTTTTTTAACCCCTAAATACCCGATATGACCGATAAGCCGTGAAACCCCAAACTTAAAATTATCTCTTTTATATATATTTTATAAGTTTCATGGAAATCGGTTCAAAATGGTTGAGATACTTCCCTTGTTAGTACACATAAAAAAATATGAAGGAAAAAAATTTGAGTAAACATTTGTTTAAATTTAAAAAAATAAATTGAGTATTTTTTAATTGAGGCAATTAAAGATTTTACTCAAAAATTTTAAAGAAATTTTAAGTAAATAATTTAATTAAAATTTAATAGTTTTTTTTAATTTTTTTATACCCTCCAACTACAGTATGGGGGTATACTCACTTTGTCATTCCGTGTGTAACGCATCGAAATATAGGTCTAGGACCCCATAAAGTATATATATTATTGATCAGTGATCGATTCTAAGACATTCTAGCGATGTCCGTCTGTCCGTCCGTCCGTCTGTGGAAGACACGATACAGTCCAAAATAAAAGTGCTAGACTCCTAAAATTTGGCACACATATGTCTTACTTTCATAGGCTGGTTAAGTTCGGAGATGGGCAAAATCGGACCTGTGGGGAAAAATTTCCCCCTTGACGAAGTAAACCAACTAAATAAAAAAGGTAACTTTTTACAGGGTTTTTTGTATTTTTGTAAGACAAATGAAACATTTTTATGCTTGAAAAAGTTCAAAGTCTTGGACTTGGGCCCAGGGGATTTGAAAATGGCTTTTTTTTGGTCCGCCCCCTTTTGTGGGCGTGGATATTAGCATATATTTTATATAATGATGAAATTGTATATCTTTTATACAAAAAGCATAGTAATTCAATTTGTAAACATTTTTGACCAGAGAGAAGGTGTCCCCAAGGACCCCCGACAAGCCCCCACCCCCAAAAAAAACGCCACTGCAATTTTTTTTTAATTTTTTTTTTTTTTGAACATTGGAGGGTATACAAGATTTGGCACAGCCGAATTTAACACTCTCACTTGTTTAAACTCTCATAGTTTTTTGAATTCTCATTTAGTTTATAGTTTTTTGTGCATGTACGTATATGAAAGTTTGTAATCGTCTTTATAAAATTTTTCTATACCGAAAAAAATTCCTGCCTTATATGTACAAAAACGTTCGTACATTGTACGAAAAGTTTCGTTGTTTCGCACCACGAAATTCTTGCGTACAATTTTTTCGTAAATAAACGAAATATTTTTGTATTTTGCAAAAAAAAATTCTTAAAATAAACCCAATAAATTTTTGTGTTTTACGAAAATTTTAGTAAAATAAACGAAATATTTTTTTGTTTTACAAAATTATTTCGTAAAAAAAAAAAAAAATTTTTACGAAAATCTTTCGTAAAATAAAAAAAAGTTTCGTTAAATAAACGAAATTGCATTTAAAAATTCTTTCTTGAGAATAAGAACAACGTTTTCAACATTTTGACAGCAACATTTCCAATATTGTCCCGTTATTTTTTTTTGCAGAGCTTACAAGCAATTTATTGTTTCTTCTTAACGAGACTTACAAGAGTTAATTCATTATTTACAGTGATTTCGTTTAAGGCTACGTTTACACTACAAAAACTTATGATGAAAAGTTGAGATGATTTCAAGATTTTTTGGAGGACTACCTCTCCACATGTAAAAAATAACTTATATCATCAAGCCTCAAATTTTCTTTGATCCTTAAAATAAATAAAAACCAAGTGAGAGCTTTAAATTCGGCTGTGCCGAATCTTTTATATCTCAAATATGTAAAAAAATTATCAGAGTTATCATTATTGAAATTAATTCTTTATAGCCACGACCACAAGACATTTTCTCATCCCCTGGGTCGAAGCACAGTACTCACAGTACTTTAAAATTTTTTTACATAAAAATGTTTCATTTGTTTAACAAAAATGCAAAAAAAAAACACTTTATTTCTTTAAGGGGAAACTTTTTTTCTCCTGGACCGATTTTGCCCACATACGAACTTAACCTGCTTATGACCAAAAGACTTGTTCTTGCTAAACTTCAGGAGTCTAGCTTTTTTACTTTGGATGGTATCCATGTTTTTTACAGACGGACATTAATAGAATGCCTTAGAATCTATCATATACCCCAATACTGTAGTTGGAGGGCATAAAAACACCCTTTAGAGTCCCCGCACAACAATGTCGGAGCGGTTGACGGTTTCGGTCATGGGAGAGTATAGGCGCAAAACAAGGCAGCGGAAAATTCAGTCAAACGTTTATATTCACATTATTTTTTCACTTTTTCTGCACATTTTTATTTAATTTTATTATTTTATTTAATATCAATATATTTTTTTCATATTGATTCGTTTTTTTGTGTTTTTTTTAGAATTTTATATATTTTTTTTTTTAGAGATCACATTTTTTGTTTACTTTATCGAAAATAATCGAAATATTTATAAAAATGTGGTAACATTTTCATATCAAAAATTAAAAGAGAGAGAGAAACCGACACAAAAATAAAATTGATTTTATTCAAGCGGTTTTCGGTCGAACGTTTTTTCTTGCCAAATTTGTATGAAAAAAACGTCACCGACATTGTTGTGCGGGGACTCTTAAGCATTTAAAGATTTCTTCTTTTTTCATTAGTTTCGTAAAATTACAAAATTCTTGATTTTTTTTTGTTCGTAATATAAAGTCCACTTTCGTATATTTTACGAAAGAAGTTTTTACGAATTATTTTCGTAAAAATACGAAAGTCTGAACACTTTTTTTTGTAATATGTAGTCAAAATTCGTATATTTTACGAAAGAAGCATTTACATTCTTTTTTTTCGCTACTTTCGTAAAATTACAAAAGTTCTTACAACATTTTTTTCGTAATATGAATTCAACATTCGTAAATATTACGAAAAAAAATATTTGCTAATAATTTTCGTTACTTTCGTAATATTACGAAATTCAGTACTAAAGTTTTTCGTACTATGTAGTCAACTTTCGGGTGTTTTACGAAAAAAAAACACGAAACTTTTTTTCGTAAAATGTTGCATTGATTTTTTTTGGTGTATATCTTTGAGACATAAATATGTTTGGTAAAGTTTGAAAAACAGGTTTTTTGTTTTTTAAACTTTTTAAAAAAATAAATTTTGATAAAAATTTTGATTGACACAATTAAACAGTTACTTAAAAAATATATTGAGTAAATCTTGTTGGCAAACATTTAACAAATTTGTATTAAAAGTTTATTCAATACTATTAAATCGTTTACTGGTGCAAATTGAGTAATTTTTTACTAAAGAGTATTAAAAATTTACTTAAATATTGTTTTATTTTTTTTCTGTGTAGTCATAAATAAAAACAAAGTCATTAAAAACATAAGGTCAATGTCATGATCAAATACAAGTGTAATTTTAAATAGATAAAAAAACCTACACTGAAATAAAAAGCTTCATCATGACCGCTGTTCCAAAAAAAGTAAATCACATAAAAAATGTGAAAACCCGGCTAAAAATGTTGTATATTATCATATATGATATCATATATGAGACCATATACAGTAGCATATATAGTATCAAATATGGTCTCATATATGAACATATTCCAAAATTGGCGCTTATATAAGACACGGTCATATATGATCCAATATATGTGATCATATATTAGATCATATATTGAATCATATATTGGATCATATATTGAATCATATATTGGATCATATATGATGTTGTTTTCAATTTGTTGTACATTCTTTTTCATATTTTTTATTTCTTTTTTTCATCTTAAACTATATGTAATAGATTATTATGTATATATTCACCAGAATAGCAAACGGTGTACATAAATAAGTATAATTAAAAATATTTTTTTTGTTAATTTTGGTGTTTTCGTATATTTTAATGAAACCCTTTAATTTGATGATTTTTATATTTTAGTTATTATCGTTTGCATTTTTGGTGACCACATAAAAATAAATAATTTAACTAATAGATATGAGTATACATTTTGATAGTCAAAAAAATAAACAACATAAAGACTTCAGACTTAGCGTTTTTGTTATGGTTTAAGCCTCTTTTTACAATATTTATAGTCAAAATCTAAAAAAAGGATATAAAATAATATTAATATTAAAGATATTTCTAGAATTTTTATTGTATTAAAGTATTACCAACAATAGCATTTGCTGCTAGTAGGTTAATGATAACACGGATGTCATTTAACGGTTGCTTCGTTGTACCTTTAAAGATTGGCTAGATACTGCTAGTTACATACATACATGTTGTTAAGACCATGGGATGCTTAAGCCCATTGGATGCTTAAGACTATGGAATGCTTTTTAAGCAAAGATATATTGTCTTTCAGAAATCTACCTAAAATATCAAAAATTATTACACATTTCTTTTTTATTCCAGCAAAAAAGAACTTGCTACTACTAAATGCATGCATCAAAATTCATAGCAAGCAAATAATTACTTAAGACTTCGATTTAAAGCAACATATGTAGTAGTATGTATTTTATCTTTCGGGATTATGTTTGTAAGAATATTTGTAGGATAGGGATAATAACTATGTCTACTTACATGTGACAATGTGCCAGGTTGTCACTTTCGCTTATTGACAGCTTTCTTGTAATTGTAAGTAAACACGTTGTCCTTCCCAAATCGTTACTCAACCTTAAAACTGATACGTTCCCTTCATTTCGATTTGCTATGGCGACAGTAAGCGATTTAAAAATAGTTTGTAGTGTTGGAACAGTAGTGATAACGTTATGGTGGTGAATATGCCCTCTCCTCCAAGTTAAGCGAGATTAACGTACCTCCGTATGGTTGAATTTTCTTCAACTAGTAACTCGGCTTCGAAACTTTTTATACGTTCTTTTCATTTCCAATTTGCTATTGCGACAGTAAGGGATATCAAAATAATTTAAAGTGTTGGAATCGTACTGATAACATTTCTGGTGGAGCATATGTCCTCTTCTCCAAGTTGAGTGAGCTTAACGTAACTCGGCCTCAAAGCTACTTATGCGATCTTTCCATTTCCAGTTTGTTATGGCGACATTAAGGGATTACAAAATAGTTTGCAGTTTTGCAATCGTAGTGAAAACATAATGGTGGTACATATGCCCACTCCACCAAATTGCACGAGATTAACGAAGCTGCGTAGTTTAATTTTCTTCAACATCAAAGTACTCTATAATATTGTATTTGCGACATATGTACTTTTAATCATTTTGAATATGATCTTGTTTTGGAATAAAATGTCCACGCTTATACTTGTTATGACGATACACATTTAAAATTCTAAATACATATTAATAAAAACTTACCTTTTCCATTTTTTATGTAAAAGTAACTTTTTTAATCAGAATATTTTGCAACTAGGAAACAATATTTCTTAAATTATTGATATGAATCGGTATTATGGTATAAATATGGTAATAAAATATAATTTTAATCGTAAAAAACTTTTATTTTGTAATTCCGGTTTAAATTTTCATATACATGCACTAAAATTTAACATTTTATGATAATATATATGTTTCCATATATGATATTATATATGGCACATATTTTATATACGGCCACATATATGGGATCGTTTCTTGCATATATGGTCACATATATGTTTCCATATATGTCATATATGATCATATAAAGATCTATATATAAGCGTATATGAACCTACACATTTATTTTTAGCCGGGAATGAAAATTTCCGAATTTTTTTGGTGTTCTAGATTTCACATCCGAAATTCTTTTTCGTTTTGTTTCACATAAATAAAATTTGGTGAAAGTAAAACGAATGTACTTTTTTCCTTATAATTTTTTAAATTTTAATTATTCGATTTCAATTTCGAATGAAAACATGATCAATTAAACACTTAACTTGATTTCATGTGATTCGGAAATTTTCATGTGAATTGAAAAGTTGTGAAAGACAGAACAGAGGCCCATATCAATTTTAAATGTTTAAAAACTGCAAATTTTGCAAAAAAAAGTCTGGTAGGTATTATAGTTTGGGTTATATCCGATCTAAAATACGAACCTAATATTTATTATCTTAAACATAACCTTAAAATAACATCGGTTTTATTAAGCTTTAGAAATCTGTGTAAATAACCGAAATTAACCAGAATCGTTCAATATTTACTCACTAAATCTAATAATAAAAAAAAAATATGTACATGTCCATTGGAAAAAGTAAAACACTGATAAAAACTTATTTAATGCCACCATTTAAAAAGTAAAATACCCAAATGTAGAAATTCCCAGTATGAACAATGTTTGTTAATTCATATCAACTTATTTCAATAAATTTCTATTTTGAGATCATTGAACAAAAAAAGAAAAAAATAAATATATAGAAAAATATCACTGTCAAACCAAAGATTAATGTGGGGAAATAGATTATTTTCATTTAATTCTAAGATTAGTTTCAACGTTAGACTCGTTGTGACGAGACGCTTATTTTGTTTTTACTGTGAAAGTAATAAATATTAATTAAACACAGTTTTAATTTGAAATTGGAATTTAGAATAAAATCCAGCAAGCTACTATTTTAATATCATTTTTTTTTTCTTGCAATAATGAAATCTATTATATTATTATCAATTATTTATTGTGTTGTGATTAATTTAATTAATTGTGTCAATGTGAGTTTTAAAACTAAACAAAAGAAATTATTTTATTTATGTTAATGTATTTTAAAGAAAGAAATAATTGAAATGTGAAATTATTGAAATGTATAAATTAAGATAATTAAAAAAAAAAAAAGAGAAAAATAATCTTAATTAGATCTAATCTTTATTAACCCAGTAAAAATTACATTGCAGGAAAAGTGATAGGTATATAATAGGTCACGTGATCTATCACCTGGACCCAAAACACCTCTTACAAAGTCGACACCTTTCATATAAAAATACTTTTGTTAGGGAATCTCTCAGCCCCGGATATATCACTAGTGTCACTGGACATTAGGGTGGCACAGTGGTTCCAAGTCCAAATCTAGCTAGACAAAATTATTTTATCACCGTTTTATATGTTTTTGGGGTCGCTGAGTTCAAAAAACATGTTTAAATTTTTCTAAGTCGATTACACTAATCGACAACTTTTTATTTTTTTTCTAATTTCAGAAATTCATTAATGACAAAAATGGTTTATATGCAGAACAGAAATATGAAATGCAAAAACTTATTTTTTGAAAGTTTTGTAATCTCTAAAAAAAAAAAAAAATTTTTTGTCGAGAAGTGTAATTGAAAAAAGCAAGTGAGAGTGTTAAATTCGGCTATGCCGAATCTTTTATACCCTCCAAAATGTAAAAAAATAAAAAACCAGTGAGAGTGTTATATTCGGCTGTGCCGAATCTTTTATACCCTCCAAAATGTAAAAAAAAAAATCCAGGGGCGACTTTTTTTTGGGGGGGGGGGTAGTGGGAGACGTTAGGGAGCACCTTCCCTTTGCGATTTCGAACTTCATCTGAGAGAAGAATGTTGCATTTGCTTAGCAAAAGTTCAAAAAACCCTGCAAAAATTGTGATTTTTCTTTGGTTGGTTTAGTTCTCCAAGGGGGAACTTTTTTCCCCTTGGTCCGATTTTATCCATTTCCGAACTTAACCTGCCTAGGAATATAAGACATATTTGTGGCAAACTTCGGAAGTCTAGCTCTTTTATTTTGGACTTTATCGTGTCCTCTACAGACGGACGGACAGACGGACGGACATTTTTGAATTTAGTCGAAGTGTGTAATTGGCCGCGGTTTTATAGGAAACATCACATTTAGTGCTTTTTTAAGCTAAGCATAATTATAATACTTAAAAGTTATCAAAAACTTACAAAAATTCGATACTTTATTTAGAAAAAAAATTTTAGGCGAAAATCTATTTTCATAAAAACTGTGATTAATTTTAAACTTGCAAAAACCTGCAAGAAATGTCTGCATGCCAACGTTCAGTAATAAATTACCTATAAGTTGTATGTAGTAATTCGACATGATATGCCTGGATTCGGTTTTGGCAAGCTGCGGAAGTTTCATAAGTCCTCAAAAATATTGTTATTATTGACCATACTTCAAAATACAAAAAATGTAAGAAGAATATCAATAATAAATTTCTTATTAATGTACAGAATAAGTATAAATCTGTAGCTTTCTTGTACATAAACCGTTTTGAAACCATTGATGTTACATGGATAATATGATGTTATTAGTTGAACACTTATAGATATATTTTTTTTTTTTTAAATATTGGATACCAAAAATGTTATTTCATTCGCATATTTAACAAAGTTAAAGACCTAATTCCAAGAAATGGTTATTAGTTCGATCAGAACACACCCTTAGCTTGCCCCTAGCACTATTAATTCCCAATTTTAAGGACACTAATTTTTGGACTTTTGTCCAGCTAGATTTTGATTTGGAACCAATGTGGGTGGTAGCGAAATTTCAACTTTGGATTTTTAACCTTGTCGGAATATTGTGTCACATGGTCCAAAGCTTATGAGAAGAAAATTTCAGCTAAATCGGATAACCCCTGCCCCTTTTAGATCAAAGTTCACAAGGTAAAAATATGTTTCCCTACAAGCAAAAGTTTTTTTTTTATTTTTTTTGTTAATGTTAGTGAGCTTTATTAGCTTATTAACGGCAAAAAAGTTAATTTTTCAATCCCAAAATGGACTTCGAAAAAAAATTTGAGGCTGGTTGGGTTCTTACTCTAAAAAATTTTTACTCGAAAATAAAAAATAGTAAATCGAAAAAAAAAAATTTTGCTTGTATTGAAATTTTTTTTACCTTATGCACAGAAAAAAAAAACAAGTAAGAAAATTATAGTCGGTCAAGACCGACCATATAATACCCTACACCAAGGTTTCCCGGAAAATGGGTCCCATGGATCGATTAGATCTATATGTTGTAAAACCTTTAATAAGTGAAGAAAACACTCACAAATCAAATTTGAGTGAAATAGGCTTCTATTTGTTGACAATAAACCGCTTTAACTGAATATCGGGCGAAATTTTCACAAGGGGCCTGAGTCCAAAACTGGTCCGATGATTATCAGGTTTGATAAGGTTATTTAAGTACGCGTTTAACATACACGAACAAAATTTTAATTAAATATTTTCTATTTTCATGAAATTTGAGACATTTATGTGAAAATCGGGAAGGTGGTTTGTATGGGGGCTACAAGAAGAACTGGTTTGATTTTTTTGAAATTCGGAATGATGATATGTGAAGACAAAACATGTTTACCATCCAAATTTCAAAGCGATACCTTCTATAATACGGTTATTAGAGTCATTTGAGCCAAAACTAAAGAGGACCTTTGTATGGGGGCTAGGTCTAAATATGGACCGATTTTTTCCAATTTCAATAGGCTTCGTCCTTGGGCCAAGAGAGACTTAAGTTTCAAATTTCAAGTCAATTGATTAAAAATTGCGACCTGTATCGTGTTTACACCGTTTACATGGACAGACAGACAGACAGACAGACAGACGGACGGACGGACAGACGGACGGACGGACATCGCTAAATCGACTCAAAAAGTGATTCTGAGTCGATCGGTATACTTAAAGGTGGGTCTAGGACCAATATTTCGGGTAGTTACAAACATCAGCACAAACTCATTATACCCTGTACCACAGTGTGGTGTAGGGTATAAAAATGAGTAAATTTTTATTACTATTGAGTAAAAAATTTACTCAATTTTGCACAAGTAGTATTGAATAAACTTTAAATAAAAAATTGAAGGGCTCATTGTAAAAACTCGATAAGCAACATTTAATTTTATGGTGGTTTTTGCCTTTAAACTTTTAAAATGAGGGGCTCAAAGCACAAGGGGATCAAGTGACTTTTTTAAAAAAATTGAGTTAACATATGGAATTAGTAGGTGAAGTTCACAGAAGTTCAGAGCACAAGAGGTGAATGTGAAATTCTCATCCGTTAGCGAGATATGGCGACCATTTCTAGCTCTTGTTACTAAAATACTTGTTTTGCTTGGAGCACAAGGGGTATATGAACACTTAAATCTCTTGTGCTGCAAGCAATTATTAAAATTTAATTTTTCACGTGGACAAAGTAATAAAATTTTGCAAGAGCATCTTCAGTCAGTATTCAGCGGTTAAAGTGTGAAAAAATGGTGATTTCCGACCAAAATTCATGTCCGAATTTATTGACCAAATCTAGCTCAAAAATTAGGAATTGTTGAGTACATAATATAAAAAACTAGCTGACCCGGTCCGCGTTGCTGGCCCTGAGAAAACATCGATTCTGTTTTCTATTGCATCTGGATATTAATATACAGTGTCGGGAAAAACTAAAGCACGGGACTGGGTTCAGAAGTAGCCTTTAGTTCCAACTTCGGTTAGCACTATCTATAGAAAAATCTATTGAAAAACAGACAGCCGCAACGTTAATTATAGTGTGTCATTTTACGCATTCTTATCGAATCGTGGCCTTTAATATTGCTAAACTTCCAAGTTGCGTCCTCGGTAAGTAATGTCTATACTGCAAATTTCAATGAAATCGGTTTAGCCGTTTTTGTGTGATTGCGGAAGAGGAAGAAATAACTTTTATTAAATAAAAAAAGGGAGTGACATCTTTTACCCCTATGCCGAATGGCTCTCTAACATGAACTATAGTTCCAGATCGGTTAGTACTTTCAGTTGAAAAGATAAAATAACGTTGAGTATATTATAAACTTACTCCTCTTTGTCGAATCGAGTTCTTATATGTCCTGTAGTTCCACCCTCTTTTAGCACTATCTGTGCAGGAAATTTCATTAGGATCGGCTTAGTCGTTTTTGCATGATTGCGAAAGTGGCAGGAATATATTATTTTTTTTGTTTGTTTGACAAATGCTCAGGGGATGTCCCCTATAAATGAAATTTATTGTATTTTCGCGCCTTTTTACATTATATGGCCTACATATGCAAATGATTAGCACTATCTTGATTAAAAACGCCAAGAGAATCGGTTCAAATATTTTTTCGTAATTGCGATCTCCTTTGGTACTGTCAGTGCTAAAAATTTAATTAAAATCGTATCAGCCGTTTTCTTTCATTATTGCAAAGCATGCAGAAATATTTTCAACTCAATACAAAGGGCCATGGTATTTTACTCCCCTTTGTCCGATAACGCTCTAATTTGGTACGTAGTTAGTACTCGATTAGTACTATCTTTGGTTTAAATTTCATCAAAATCGGGTTATTAATTTTTTATATACAGATGTCAAAAGAGGTAGATGTAAAAAATCGATTTTGCCACGCCCCTCCGCCCACAGGATCAAAAATCCGACCGCACAGTGCTACTCCCAAGGCAATTCTTAATATTCTCTGAAGATCACATTAAGATCGGTCAAGTCGTTTTCGCGTCCATAAGGAACATACATACAGCCGTTTTTGCTTTATTGCAAAGCTTGCAGAAATAACTTTCAATTCAATACAAAGGGGTATGGCATTACGTTCCTTCGTCCGATCACGCTCAAATTTGGCACATAGTTAGTACTCGGTTAGTACTATCTTTGGTTTAAATTTCTTCAAAACCGGTCTATCCGTTTTTTTTTATATTGATGTCATTAGTCGTGCAATGTGAAAATTCGATTTTGCCACGCCCCTCCGCCCACAGGCAGAAAATCAAAAATCTGACCGCACAGTTACTCCCCAGGCTATTCTGAATATTCCCTGAAAATTTCATCAAGATCGGTCCAGCCGTTTTCGAGTCCATACGGAACATACATACATACATTCCCACATACATACACACATCCATTTTTATATATATAGATATAAAAAAATCAAAAAAAAAAAAAAAATGGTCCACAGATGCTGGTTTTTAAACATAAAAATTATTATTTTTTAGCCAAATTGGTCCCAAAAGTTGGAAAATGTAAAGCATGTTATCTAAAAAATATTAAAAAAATATAAAAAAAAACACGATTTTCGTTCAAAAATGCTCATCAAAGATTTTGGTCCACAGATGCTAATCAGCATTTTTTGACAAAAATCTTGTTTTTATTTTTAACATTTTTCGCATAAAATACTCAAAATTTTTCGACTTTTAAGACAAATTTGATTAAAAGTATTTTTTATGTTTGAAAATCAGCATCTGTGGACCAAAATCGCTATTTTGAAATTTTTAAATAGCTTCCCATAAAGTACGCAAAAGTTCCTTATTTCTGAGCCAGATTTGGTTAAATATTTCACACATGAATTTTGTCCAAAAACGTATTTTTATACCCTCCAACCACAGCATGGGGGTATACTCACTTTATCATTCCGTTTGTAACGCATCGAAATATCGGTACGGGACCCCAAAAAGTATATATATTATTGATCCATGATCGATTCTAAGACATTCTGTGAATGTCCGTCCGTCTGTCCGTCCGTCCGTCCGTCCGTCCGTCTGTATGTCTGTAGATGGCACGATGCAGTCCAAAATAAAAGAGCTAGCCTCCTGCAATTTGGCATGAATATGTCTAATGGTCCTAGGCAGGTTATGTTCGTAAATGGGCAAAATCGGCCCAGGGGAAAAAAAGTTCCCCCTTGAAGAACTAAACTAACCTTTGAAAAAATACACTTTTTTTACATGTTTTTTGTATTTTTGTTAAATAAATGAAACATTTGGTATATTTATCGGAATGGAAGGTGCTCTTAACGTCCCCCACTGAACCCCATCACGCCCCCCCCCCCCAAAAAAAACAAACTCCCCTGACAATTTTTTTTTACATTTTGGAGGGTATAAAAGATTCGGCACGGCCGAATTTAACGCTTTCACTTGTTTTTTAAACTTTGACCGCTGGTTGCAGACTAATGATGCCCTTGCAAGAATTTTTTATAAATTTTTCCTAAAATTAGCTACTCCATGTCCATCGTTCTGCAGATATTACGACACGAAATTCGAAAGTTTAGATTTCACGGGACGCCCTAATGTCTAATGGTCCTAGGCAGGTTAAGTTCGTAAATTACCAAAATCAGCCAAGGGGAAAAAAGTTCCCCCTTGAAGAACTAAACTAACCTTTGAAAAAATGCACTTTTTTACATGTTTTTTTGTATTTTTGTTAAATAAATGAAACATTTGGTATATTTATCGGGATGGGAAGGTGCTCTTAACGTCCCCCACTGACGCTCATCACGCCCCCCCCCCCCCCAAAAAAACAAACGCCCCTGACAATTTTTTTTTACATTTTGGAGGGTATAAAATATTCGGCACGGCCGAATTTAACGCTTTACTTGTTTTTTTAAACTTTGACCGCTGTTTGCAGACTAATGCCCTTGCAAGAATTTTTTATAAATTTTTCCCACAATTAGCTACTCCACACAGAAAAAAATATGGAGGAAACAAATTTGAGTAATCACTTGTTTAATTTTTTAAAAAAAATTTGAGTAATTTTTTAATTGACGCAATTAAAAATTTACTCAAAAATTGAAAATAAAATTTGAGTAAATAATTTAATACAAATTTAATATTTTTTTTTTATTTTTTTTCTCTTGGTGTTTTGAATTCTCATTTAGTTTATTGTTTTTTGTATATGTATATGAAAGTTTGAAATCATCTTTATAAAATTTTACTTTGTCTTGAAGACATAAGTATATTTGGTAAAGTTTGTAAAAGCAATTTTTTTGGAAAAAAAAAATTAGAAACTTTTTAAAAAAATAGTTTGATACATTTTGAGTAAATTTTTACTTGACACAATTAAAAAGTTACTTAAAAATATTAAAAAATTTTGAGTAAAGATTTAATTGTGTGAATTAATAATTTACTCAAATTTTTTATTAAGCATTTAATAATTTTTTATTAAAAGTTTACTCAATACTATTAAATCGTTTACTGGTGGAAAATTGAGTAATTTTTTAATCAATAGTATTAAAAATTTACTCAATTTTTTTTTTTATTTTTTTCTGTGCATGTCCATCGTTCTGCAGGTATTACGGCACGAAATTCGAAAGTTTAGATTTCACGGGACGCCCTAATGAAGATGAGCCCGATGATGTCATGGAGTCTGACTATGGAGACTAAAAAATGAAACAAGGAACCATTAAAAATTTTCGCAATAAAATGTGGTTTTCCTTTTACAAATAATTAACATTCATAATTTAGAAATTTATAAAAAAAAGTTAGAGCACAAGGGGTATAAGTGCCACTTACTTACTTCAAAGGCAATTTTTGGATTAAAATATATCTCAGGATCTCTATTAACTAAAAAAAAATATTCTAGATAGCATCTAACATTTTTTATTGCAAATTAACTTAAACCTCTTTTTTTTCATTATTAAATTTAAGGCACTTGAACCCCTTGTGCTCTAACCCCCTCAAATAATGTAGAAAATATAACTTTTGCAGAACTCTTAAAATGTTGCTTATCAAGTTCTTGCAGTAAGCCCTTTACCAAATATATTTATGTCTTAAAACGTGTTTAGACGGGAAAGAAAACCCCCAGATTTAAAGTAAAACACAACTCTGTGGAAGAGAATAAAAAAAAATATCAAATTTGTATTAAATTATTTACCCAATTTTTATTTAGTTTTTGAGTAAAATTTTTAATTGCGCCAATTAAAAAATTACACAATTGTTTTTTTAATTTAAAGAAATTGTTTTTTTTTTTTAATATTATTTTCTGTGTGAACGTTGACCACAAAGGGGCACTGGTTAAAGTTACCCGATTTGGCACACATTTGTGCTACATCAGTTTAAGATGTGGCACAATATTCTGCCCCAACGATATTGAATTTAAAAAAAAACCCCATACATTTGCCTGCCATCGTACTGGACATTAAGATGGGTCGGAAAAAATATTTTTTTTTATTTCAAATTGGCAGCAAGCCTAAACGTTAGTTAGTACATATTTAGAGATGTTTATCTTGAAAATTTCAGACCGCTAAAAAATAATTCAGTTATCGCACAGGAATTGACGTTTTTAAAATCGAAAATTAAATTATTTGTATGATATTTGTCCCCTAAAAATTATCGCTATCAATTTCACTGCAATCTTACCAGTACTACATGGCCAAATTATTTTCAAAAAAAAAAAATAGAGAAGTCACCACTGCGCAGTGTTGAACATTCTGCGCCACTGATTTTTGTGACAAAACTTTTAATTTGTTTTAAGCAATTTAGTTTTATATGGCTATATTACATTACCAAAATAATTAATGTTTTTAAACTTTATTTTTTTTAGGCCTCAAATGACACCGACCCCCAAAAACTACAAGTAGAAGTTTATTATGAAACTTTATGCCCGGATAGTATGCGTTTTGTACGCAATCAACTTTATAATACAATACAAAAAAATGTATGGCTACCATATATGGATTTAGATTTTATACCCTATGGAAAAGTTGGTGTAAGTTCAAAAAATAGTTTGATTACAATTGCACAGAAAAAAATATGGAGGAATCAAATTTGAGTAATCACTTGTTTAAATTTAAATACAAAAACTGAGTAATTTTTTAATTGACACAATTAAAAATGTACTTAAAAATTTGAACAATTTAAGTAAATTATTTAATAAAAATTTAATATTTTTTTTTTAATTTGTTTTAAAACTCTCATAGTTTTTTAATTTCTCGTTTAGTTTAAAGTTTTTTGTGTATATATATGAAAGTTTGTACTCGTCTTTATAAAATTTTCTTATGTTTTTGACACATAAATATGTTTGGTAAAGTTTGAAAAAACAAGATTTTTTTTTTTTTTTTTGTAAAAAAATTTAAAACTTTTTTAAACTTAAAAAAAAATAAATAGATAAATTTTGCTTGATTGTGTCAATTAAATATTTACTAAAATTTTTTTCAAACATTTAACAAATTTTTATTTATAATTTACTCAATACTATTAAATCCTTTACTGGTGCAAAATTGAGTAGTTTTTTAATCAATAGTATTAAAAATTTACTCAAATATTTTTTTTATTTTTTCTGTGTGGGACACGAAGTTGCTTATACCAATTTTCATGATAAGACTGAATAAAACATTTTTTGATGTTTTGTGTAAAAAAGGAGTCTCTAATTTTTAGTTTACAGGAAAAACTTATTTTACGTCATCAGTGGTATACGTATTAGGGCGGAGCGAGAAATGCTTTTTCGCGTATTTTGATTGGGCGCTATGCTACGCTATGATGTAGATTCGGGAAGATCGCACTTCATCTTGTGGTGATGGAGGCAGCGCTGAAGTTTCAACTTTTCTAAGCCAAAAGGCTTTTTTTTTTAAATTGTGAAAAATTCAAATTTGATCAGATCTTCCTAATTTTTGATTTTATGAGGTCTAGTTAATCACATCTATTTAGATTTTAAATATCAGCTTAATAGAATACCGCTTAACTCCAAAAACCAGAGATGAAAAAATATGCATACATTTTCGAGACACCCAAAAATCAACTTTTTGCAATAATATAAAAAACAATTTCAAAAAGATTATTGCAAAAAAAACTTTATTCAAATGGAAATTACTTTTGAAAAAAATTTTTTTTTAAAAAATTTCCGCGAAAAAAAAAAATTTGTAAAAAAAAAATCCGCGATTTTTTTCTTTTTTGTCAAAAAATATGTTCGTACTTGTTTAAATACCATTCGGTGTTCAATTATGTTCACATATGTCAACCAGCAGCAGAATTAAAGCATTTTGTGTTTTTAGGTTATGTTGAATGTACCTAAATTTTTGAGGTGTCCTTACATTTTCGTTAATAACTTCTGAACCGATATCGCTCAAAAGCAATGTCATACTGTTCGGGAGAACTTTTAATAAATATGTTAATTTTCAGTCATCTCCGTGCAATATTTTGGCCGTGATCACCATTTCCACAGACAGACGGACATTGCTAGAATGTCCTAAAATCGATTACTGAATAATTATTTACTTTATGGGGTCCTAGACCGATATTTTGATGAATTACAAACGGAATGGCAAACTTATATATACCCTCCATCACTAACAAGGAATGTCTTTCGCAGGGCACCAACCGATTGTCCTGAAACTTGCATATTGGAAAGAAGGGAGCAAAATAAGAGTTACTTGTTTTTTTTATAGCTGCACTCAGAAAATTATGTAAGTTACTACATGTTAGTTGTTTGTATATTTTCCAGTAGTAAGTTGTTTTCAACTACAAAGTCAGTTGTTTTTGTATGAAAAATATCAAACAACTATTTCTGTTAGTTATTTTAAGTCGTTTTTTTGAATAACTAACAAAAAAGTACTGTAATGTAGTAACAGTTATTTAAAGTAGTTAATATTGTTTCTTATCTCTGAAAAATTTTCAAAGTTTTTTTTTTCAAAAAATAAAAATAAAATTTTCGTTTTTTTTTTATTTTTCAACATTTTTTTTTTTTTTTTTTAAATTTGAAAAAATTTGGTCTTCCATTTTTTTTCTGAAAAATTTTTGGAAAAAAAATTATATATTGATTATTTTTACTACATGTTCGATGTTTTGACTACAAATGTAAGTAGTTTTTACTACATAAGTCAGTTGTTTTTTTGTCAGTTAAAATAACTAACATTGTTAGTTGATTTAACTGAAAAAGTAGTTGACCCCAAAACAACTTACAAAGTAGTTATTTTAACTGACATTTTCAGTTGATTTTACTAACATAATTTTTTGAGTGTGCCTAATCTCACATTTAGCGATCAAAGGGGAGGGGGAAAACGGGATTTTTTCGTTTTTTGAGGATTTTTCCCATTTCTTCAAAAGAAACTATGTGAACATTTTATACAGGTCGGAAGGTTTTTTGAAGGCCTATCCAATGGTGTATCGGTCGTGTCCAAATTCGCCTTCGTTAAGTTCGTTATTGTCAGAGCTTCGAAGAATGAAATCCTTTTTGAATGAAATCTCAAAAAAATCCATTCCATTTTCATAGTCAGTGAATGCATTCGATTTCATAAATCAACATTGAATGCAGTCCTTGGAATTCATTCGATTGAATGGAAAAAAATGAATGCATTCGATTTCTTGTTCATTCGGTTTAGAAAAATCGAATGCATTCGATTTTTTATCATTTCGCTGCGAATGCAATCGATTTTTTATATAAATAGACCAAAACGAAGCCAAATTTTGGTCCATACCGACTCTCTTTACATACGACGACCCAAAAAAAATTGGTGTTCCCGAAAATTTTTAAAATGCACATATTAACTGCCTACACGACAAAAAGTGTAAAGAGTATTGGCGATACTATGGACAAAAAATTGGCTCCGTTTTGCTCTATCTTGGTTAGTTTTTTATGCAATGAATGAATAGGTTTATTCGATTTTTCAAATTGAATGAAAAGAAAATCGATTCCATTCGCAAGTGAATGCATTCGATTTTTAAAAGTCGAATGAAAAAAGTCGAATGCATTCGATTTTTGAAAGTCGAATGAAAAATAAATCGAATGCATTCGATATTTATAAATCGAATGAGTCTAAAGTGAATTCATTCAATTTGCTAAAATGTGATTGGGGAATGCAATCACAAAATTTTCATTCAGAATGCCAAATCGAATTAAGGAATGAAATCCTTCGAATCTCTGGTTATTGTCAAAAATGTATAATCGTTGGTTTAGTTTATATGGAGATGTATAAATGTACGACCGCCAAAATCATATAAAATAATCTCTGTCAAAATTAAGCTGACCCGTATTTTTTCGATTGACGAAATTCCTACTAATTTGGCTTTTATACGGATTTTCACGAAAGCACTTAATTTTTTATAAGGTGGCAACCCTTTTTTAAATTTGAGATTGGGCAGCTAAAAAGAACAGGTAAGTCTTTTTTTCCCCCCCTCATTACCGTATTCAAATTTCGGTACAATCGGTGGGTGCCCTGTGAAACCCCTTCCTTGTAAGTGGAAAAAAATTAAAATTCGTAAAACATGATTATTTTCTTCCCGACTTGGAAAATAGACTACCCAAGGATCCTAAAACCGTTAAAACCAAGAAATACGAAATTCTTAAACGGCATGTGGTCCGATCTGAATTCACGATAATTTCAACAAATTAGTTTCAAAAAGCATTTTTTTTTTTACAGTAATGGTTTTGGAATCCTAGAGTACCCTATTTTCCAAGTCAGGAAGAAAAAATTCGTACTTTGCAATTGTAATGAAATTTTGTTATATTATTTCAAAAAGTTGATTTTCGGGTTTCTCCAAAATGTTTGCATATTTTTCCACCTCTGGTTTTTGGAGGTAAGAGGTTTCCTATAAATCTGATATTTAAAATCTAAATAGATGTGATTAACAAGACCTCATAAAATCCAAAATTAAGGAGATCTTATCAAATTTGAATTTTTGAAAATTTCTTAAAGAATGCTCTTTGGCTTAAAAAAGTTTAAACTTCAGCGCTGAAGGGGGACCCCAAGATGAAGTGCGATCTTCCTGAAATTTTAACCACATCGTTATGTCATCTATTTTTACCAATCCCGCATAGTGCCCAATGAAATTCGCGAAAAGCCATTTCTCGCTTCACCCTAATAAGTATGGCAACAGAAAACTAGCATTGAATTAATTTTGACGCCTAAAGCTTGATTTACTCGTTAACTACCCTTGACTACCCTTATCTACTATTTCCCAGTATTGGAGGATAACAATTGTCAAATTCAAATAATTTTTCATACAAAATTATTTAAACCCGGCAAACCGAATCAGCAAATACTGGGAAATAGTAGATAAGGGTGGTCAAGGGTAGTTAACGTGTAAACTGCCCTTAAAACTATGCAACAACATATTTGAAACTGTAGCCTGAAATCAGACATAATTTTATTGAAATTTGGTTTAAAACAAAAAGGAATTATGAGGGATTGTCCTGACTTCCTCCTTTTGAAGGTTTTAGGATGCGTTACTTCAACTAAAAACATTTACTATCATTTAGTTAAAGGGCAACAGAAAACTAGCAGTTATGAATTTTTTAGGCCTAAAACTATGCTATACAAAATAAGTTTATCGTAAAATTAAATAAATGAATGTGAACGTTTTTAGTTGAAGTAACGCATCCTAAAATCTTCAAAAGGATGAAATCAGGACAATCCTTCATAATTTTTTATTGTTTTAAACCAAATTTCAATAAAAACAAGTAAGAAAGTTATAGTCGGTCAAGACCGACCGTATGATACCCTACACCAGTATTTTCCGGAAAATGGGTCCCAAGTCCAAACATGGACCGATTGTATCTGTCTTTTGTTAGATCTTTATTTAGTGTAGAAAACACACACAGATCAATTTTAAGTGGAATTGGTTTATTTTTTTTGTCAATAGAACAATTTAACTGAATATGGGTCGAAATTTTTATATGGGGGACTAAGTCCAAAAATGGTCCAATTATATTCCGATTTGATAAGGTTGCTAAAGTACACGTTTAGCACCTAAAAATAAATTTTTTATCAAATATTTCCATTTTTATGAATTTTGAGGGAATTACTTATGTGAATATCGGGAAGGTGGTTTGTATGGGGACTACCAGAAGGACTGACCCGATTCCTTTGAAATTTGGAATGGTGATTTGTGCATACAAAATTTGATTACTTGCTGAATTTCAAAGCGATATCTATTTTAATACGGTTATTAGAGTCATTAAAGCCGAATCCAAAGGGGGCGTTTGTATGGGGGCTAGGTCTTAACATGGACCGATTTTCTCCAATTTCAATAGGCTTCGTCCTTGGGCCAAAAGATGCTTAAGTTTCAAATTTCAAGTCAATTGATTGAAAATTGCGACCTGTATCGTGCTTAAACCGATAGATGGACAGACGGACGGACGGACGGACGGACAGACGGACGGACGGACGGACATCGCTAAATCGACTCAAAAAGTTATTCTGAGTCGATCGGTATACTTGAAGGTAGGTCTAGGACCAATATTTCGGGTAGTTACAAACATCAGCACAAACTCAATATACCCTGTACCACAGAGTGGTGTAGGGTATAAATATGTCTGATTTCAGGCTACAGTTTCAACTATGTTGTTGCATAGTTTTAGGCGTCAAAATTAATTCATTATTGCTAGTTTTCTGTTGCCATAATGATTAGTATTAATCATTTATTAGCTTTTGATGAGTTACCAGCCCTAATTATAATAAATCTTAAAATTTTTCTTCAAGGTATGGACAAATCCTGATACCAATATAACAAATCTCTATTGTCAACATGGTCAACGTGAATGTGATTTAAATGCATTACATGCCTGTATTGTGGAACATAATACAAAACAAGAACAATTGGATATGTTAAATTGTTTGCTAAATGGTTATTCCACAGATATAGATACAGTAAGTTTAAAATACAGAAAATACTTAAAACGAAATTCCCCTAACCAATTTTTGTTTCATTTTAGTGTTCCAAACAATTACAAATTGACGTTACTGAAGCTAAAAATTGCAAAAATACACGCAACACAAATGATATTTTAGAAAAATATGGTGATAAAACGGATGTTATTGATATTACATTTGTGCCATCTATTGGTATTGGTGGGGTATGTTTTCAGAAAAAACGAAAAAAAAAAACTTTTTTTAATTTTATTTCTAAACTTTTTGTTTTTAGGTATTTGAACCTTTGAAACAACGTGCAATTTTACATAATTTCTCTGGAGTATTCTGTAGTAAATATAAGGAAAAATTTAATATAATATTGGAAAAATGTTAGAAAGAGTGATGTTTAGTTTTTTATGTACAAAAATAAATTGTAAGAAATATAGAAAATTAAAATAAAATACATTTATTTACAATACAACGGAAACAAAATTTAATCAGACGGAAGTCAATTTAAGTAAAGTACTGGCAGCACTATAAAACCATTTTTTAATCAAAGCATACTTTTAGGCGCATAATAATGGTAAGTCGGAGCGATTTTAGTTTATTTTTTGAAAAGTTTTGTGAGTGAACTTTAAATCAAAAACTAACGGGCCTATTCACAGTTATGACTGGTTATGACTGATTTTATTATTTTTAAACTTTATACTGGTATTCGCAATTTAACATTTTGATGTTCAAGTAAAATAAAAACGATATTTTTAAACTTTGCGATCATTTTTAAATTTAAACCCATTCAACTCTGTTAAATTAACACAACAAGCCATAATACAGTGAATATTTTTTCGCGAAAAATCGTGAAAAAAATGGTTTCAATGCAATTATTTTTAGTTTGATTTGAATTTATGAAACGCATCGATTAAAGCTAGTTCGTGTACACTAAATCCCATTGTATCATAATTTTTTTATAAAGTTAGTGTATGTTTTAGCGATATTCGCGATTATTTTTTTTTATTTTTAAGTAAAAAAACTATTTTTTTTATATTATTTAGAAAATTACTGAACTTCTATCATCTTAACTCTATTGAATATACAAAATAAAAATTTACCACTGTAAATTTAATTTGCGTAATTTCTTTGGAAAAAAAAGTTTCATTTGTCAGATCAACAAATTGTGTTTGTTGAAAAAAAAAATACTTTTGTCAGGTCAACAAATTGCGTTTGTTGAATTTCTTTGTTGAAAAAAAAACAATTTTTTTTTTTAACAATCAAAATTTACAAACGTTTATTGATATTACAAATTTCCGTATAGGAGCACTTTTAGCGAAAAAATATATTGTATTCACAAAAATGGGGGGTCAATATAAAGATTTGTATACGAGGTGTGATCAATTGCAGATAAAAAGTCCTTTAATTCCAAACAAATTTTCATACGAAGAAGATTCTTCAACATTTGAATAAGAATCTCAGATTATTATACAAATTGACTCAAAATTTACAATTTAGAAAAATTCTGAGAATTCTTACAGAAAAATTCTCAGAACCTGAATCGTATTTTCTACAAAAAAAAAACTCAGATTTTAAGACTTTTCCTATAGAAAAATTATCAGATTTAAATACATTTTCCTTAAGAAAAATTTTCAAATTCTGAGAATTTTTTTCTAAGAAAAAGTTCTAAGATTCCCAACAAATTTTCCTTAAGAAAAATTCTTGATTAGGAGACATCTTCCTTTAGATAAATTGCCAGATTCTGAGACAATTTTCCTAAAGGTAAATTCTCAGATTCTGATACAATTTTCCTAAAGGTAAATTCTCAGATTCTGAAACATTTTTCCTAAAAATAAATTCTCAGATTCTGAGACATTTTTACTAAACAAAAATTCTCTAGAAAAATTCTCAGATTTTGAGACATTTTCTTTATAAAAAAATTATATTCTGAGACATTTTTTCATAGAAAAATTATTAGATTTTGACATTTTCCTTATAGAAAAATTATTATATTCTGACACATTTTCTTTAAGACAAATTAATATATATTGATTAGAGTTTTTCACGGGAATTCCCGGGACGGGATTTCCCGGGAATTCCCGTAAATTTTCGATCCCGAAATCCCGGGAAATAGAGCGGGAATTCCCGGGAATTTTCGTTTCTTTGAAATTATTGATTTTTCGACTTCTATTGATTATTTTGTATGTGATTTTTTAGAGATTTTATAAAAATTCTTGATAATTGATGACAGAAACGTATGCAGGGACCAGGAGGGCCCAAAAAGTATTCCACGAGAGACCTTCTAACTAAAAAATGTCATAAAATCTGAGACTTACGAAATGAAAAAAATCTCTAAATCTTCGATAGGATATAATTATCAGAACCTGATCCTTTTTTTCTGAAGCTGAGAAATTTACTTTCTGAGACCTGCATTAAAAAAATTTGCAGTATGATTAATTGTTTCTATCGAAAATATTTAAGGCTCTGGACATGATTCCTTTTAAATCGATAAATTGATACACCGAAAAAATTCCCCAGTTAGATAGTTACAAAAATTCTTAGTTGATTTAAAATAAATTTAAATTAACTGGGTTAGTAACAAACAACTGGATTTTCAATTAATTAAAACTATCTATCAGTTACCCTGTTAATTTATTTGTTTACAAATTTTAAAAATCAACATCGTTTTTATAAAAATAAAAAAAATGAAAAACCTCAAACGGATTTTTATTTTTAAACTGTAAGTTTTATTTTGTAATTTATGGCTTTTTCTTTATAAAAAAAATAACTAATATTTTTTCAGATGGAGAATAAATAGATATGTATATAAAAGCATCGTGTGAAGGAGCTAAGGAGCTAAGGAGTAAAATTTGGTGATCTAAAAGTGGGATATATGAATTCAAACTCTGGCTTTTTAATGGTTGGTGCAATGTAATACATCTTACTAGAATCTTTAATAAAATAATATTGTTAAAAATTAAAAGTATTTTTTTTTTTATGGTGAGTGTGAACCGAGTGAAAACAACTGGGGCTCAGTTAGGTGTATTTTAACTGGGACTTAGTTAAATTCTTAGTAGCCAGTAACTGGGAAATTTTTTGGGTGTATAAGATCTGTGTAAGGAATGACTCTGAAATTAACGGGTTTTTCTTTTAGAAACCAGTATTTTTAAATTTTTTATATAATTTTTTGGGGTATATTTTCTTAATGTTTCATTTCTCTGAAACAGTTACATTCAGTTTCAGAGACATACGTACCCTGCAAAAAAAGTCATTACCACTTCTCAGTGGAGTACTTTAAAACTATAACAAATGTAATGAAATACAACAAAAATAACAAAAAACACAAGACAAAAACACACAAACAGTTTTTTCTACTCCAGAATACATAGATATTCAGCACTTAACTCATTACCTATCGCGACACCTCCATACAAATGTAAGTAGATATTCAGTAGATAAGAACTACTCCGTGGAAGTAGTTGGAAGTTGTTTGAAAGCTCGGAGTACTTCTTATCTACTGAATATCTACTTACTTTTGTATGGGAGTGTCGCGGAAGGTAATGAGTTGCTGGGTCATTGAGAAATTCCTCTGAATCAGTTTCTCTGTGTTTTAGAGGCAAAGCGTTGAGAACCAATTGTAAAAATGAACTAATATGAATTAGAATAAATGATCAATTTTTATTAATAAAACAGATAAAGCGATGTGAAATAACATATCCCCTTAAAAATACTTTTAAAAGACTTTCACATATTTGGGCCGCATTTTTTATAAAAACTGTGTATCAAAAATTGTCCTTTTGTTCTCGAAAATTATTTTTTTTTGTTTTAAATGTACTATGAGATTTTTAGGGTGTTAATAAACATTATAAACAGTTCATAAGGTTTTTATATATTTTTTCGACAAAAAATTTGGGTTTTTAGTTTTTGCGGGAATTCCCGGGATCCCGGGAAATTTAAAAATGAATCCCGCTTTCCCGGGAAATGAAAAAGTCCGGGAAAAGAAAAACTCTAATATTGATACATTTTCTTTATTGTAAAATTCTTAGATTCTGAGACATTTTCCTTATAGAAAAATTCTTAAATTCTAAGACATATTCCCTGTAGAAAAGTTCTCAGATTCTGAGACATTTTTCCTATAGAAAAATTATTAGGTCTGAGACATTTTTTTTTTCTATAGAAAAATTTTTAGATTCTGAGAATTTTTTCTATAAAAAAATTCTTAGAATTTGAGAATTTTTTTTAGACAGATTCGCGTTTAGAATAATCACAATCACAATTGGAGCGGGAAGCGTTTTTCCGTAACTGTTCAAATACGTTTTATATGAAAACAAAATTCGTTTTATATGAAAACAAAAAACGTTGAATTGAATTCTATAGAAAACTCGATCTGAGAATAAAGCATTTCGTTATTTGACTTTTAACGACCTTATTTATGAAATAAATCTTAAAAATATTTTGGATATCAACAAATTTCACCCAAATCCAAAAGTTTATCCGCATTGAAAAAAAAACTTTTTGGTTTTCAATTTGTTACTTAATATTCAAAATACATATTCTTCAAAATTTACAAACAACCCACCCCCCCCCCCACCGCTTCAACCCAATTTTTATATTTTTTTGGTAAAAAAAAATCTATCCCCCCCCCCCCCCCCCCCCCAAATGAAATTCCTGGATCCGCGCCTGTCTAAAGTAAAAGAAAAACATTGATGGCGTTCAGCAGAGAAAGCTGCTACTCAACTGCTCCTCAACATTCTGCTGAACGGCTTGATTTTTGACATTTCAATCAACATGTTGACTGAGCGCTTCTCAACTTTGGTAGCGTAAAAAAATTATGCTACATTTAATCACAAACTGATACATTAGATTTTTTATTGAAATTATTATTTTTTTTAGACTTTATTTAAGAAAATAAACAAACAAATTATTAAAAAGTATTTTTAATTGAAAAAATATATCAAAACCTTAAAAAAATATTTTTTTTCCAATATTTTAAAACATTCATAAAAAATTGCGTTCAGCAGAGTCAACTAATCAAAACATGCTACATTTCAACTGTTGAGTACACTCATAGAAATATCTTAGTAGAAAAATTAGTAAACCCATTGTAGATCAAGTTTTACAGAATATTGCCGTATTCAACAAAAATTAATGTTGATATCGTTGAATAATCAGTAAATTTGAATCAACTATTTACAACGTTTATACAGAATTCAATAGATAAAACCAAAAAAGAAAAAACAACCCTGTTCGTTAATTTTTGTATTATCAAGTTGGTAGCAATGCATTGCAATGTGAAATTTGTTTGTCTCTTATAAAATTATTTTATGTGAATGGCTTACGAATGCATAACATAAATAAACGAAGTGTGTGTGAAAATCTTGTTTAAATATTGCAGCCTTAAAAGCCGGTGATAATTTAAAAAAAAATATTGTGATTTATACTTAATAAAATAATATTTACAAATAACAACCAGCTTTTTTTTATTAATAAAATTTCTTATATCAACAAAAATATGAGTTGAGTTTACAAAAAATACGAGTTGATTTACAAAAAAACGAGTTGATCAACTTTTACAAAAACTGACAACAATTTTTATTAAAATCAACGTAAATATTTGTAGGGTCAAAATCAACAATGATTTCTGTTGAATTTACAGCGATTTTCTTTGGGAATACAATGATTTTTGGTTGAGTGTAGCAGGTTTCTCTGCTGAACACGCCCATTTTAAAGTTCTTTTTTTTGCATCACATTGAAAAACGGTGATCACGGTAACTGTTTAAAAGAACGGTGATTTGTATGCCAAACTAAAGTTCAAACGCAAAGCAAAGAGAGACAAAAAACAATCCGCATTCTCACTGTAAAACTGGTATCTTCCATCTCGCTCACATTTCGATTTGTGATAAAATTTCGTAAACAATACCATATGGTTTTTGTTTATTACTTTTTCAAACGCCATTTGTTGGACTACTCTATGACTCTGATTACTACATTGCTCATTAGGGGTGGGATAGTGCACGAGTTTTCGATTTCGACACGCTAGAACCGCTTATTGTGTGAGGTTCGTAAAAAAAATGCATGAGCCAAAAAATAGGGCAGGTCGGATAGGATCTAGGGGTCGCTCATCGGGGTCAAAGTTGGGTATAGAGGGGAAAAAATCCACAAAAAGCCCTACAGCTCTCTTGGTTTTGCCCCAAGAGGGGTCAAATGTGAGACGGACCCCCATTATTTTTTCCCCCCAAACACTTTTCCCAAACACACCTAAGCCCTATCTCTACTCCCTAAGGGGGCTCCCATACAAAGGTTCAATTTTTAAAAATATTTGCTCCTACCTCTTTAGCTGTCTTAGAAGTGACCCTAGAGGAATCAAATGTATGACTGACCCCTAGTATTTTTTCAACCCCAATATTTTCTTAGAACATACCTACCCTCTATCTTCAACCCTTAGGGTGGTCCCCATACATTTTTTTTATTTTTTCTTAATTTGTTTTATTACATCAGCTCCTACCGGTCGAATGGTGCCTCCTAGAGGGGTCATTATCAAGACCGACCCCCATTTATTTTCCACCCCCAACATTTCTTCTGAATATACCACTTCCCTATCTCTAATTCCTAAGGGGTCTCCCACACAAAATGACATTTTTATTAAATTTGCTCCTATCGCTCTTACTAGCGCAGGGGTGACCCTAGAGAAGTTAAATGTATGAGTGAGCCCCAATATTTTTTCAGCCCCAACATTTTCCCCAAACAAACCTACCCTCTATTTTTAAGCCTTAAGGGGGTCCCCACACATTTTTTTATATTTTTTATAAAATCAGATGTTATCGCTCCCATGGTGCCTCTTAGGGATAGGGAATACAGGCTTACCCCAATTAGTTTTTGACCCCCACATTTTTTCCGAACATACCCACTATATAAGCGTGCTCCCCTTAGGAAAACCAAATTCGTAATGGTACTGGAACCCAACGTTGGAGTATTTAGAATTTACAAAAGTACAATAATTAGAAACACTTTTATTTATAAATTCAGCTCTTACCGCTCCCATAGTGCCTCTTAGGGGCGGGAAATGCAAACTGACCCCCTATATCTGCCATGCAAACATCATATTAATGAACTTCAATTAAAAGAAGTGTTTGAAACCAAATTCGGCAAAACGTCTGGACCAGGAGTTCCAATGTTTGAGCGTTTTAAAGAGTAGCAGGAAAATATAACAGGCAAACCATACAGTCCTGGTATAGAAGACAGAGCTTCGAACGAATTAATTCTATTGAGAATTAATTCACCAAAAGTTTAATTCTGTTTTAATAAGTTTTGAATTATCATTCCTTACCAGCATTCAACACGAATTAATTCAAAGGCTTAATTCTCAAAGCTTAAATCAAATTGAATTAATTCCCAAGAGAATTAATTCCTTGCAAGCAATCATTCGATTGAATGATCAAAATTTTTCATCATTCAAATCTATTACAAATTGAATGATGATTTTTTTATTTCATTCCCTTTGTATTTTCAAAAATGTGTTGCTTGTGTGCATTTTAAGCATCTTCGTGTGTAAACGATCGGTTGTTGTTTTGTTGACGTCTCGTCTGCTGCTTCCCACACAAGCATAAATGTGTGTGTGAGTGTGTTGCGCTTCACTGTTTTAAATTGAATGATAAGAAAATTTCACCATTCAATTTGTAGTAGATTGATTTGGATAAAAAAATAGTTCATTCCTACAGAATGATCATTCTTAAGGAATGAATTCTTGAAGAATTAATTCAGTGATTATGAAAGTTGAATGATTTTAGGGAATGCCAAATTCTATTTTTTTAATTCGAATTAGGAAATTGAATTGAAGGGCTTATTGTAAAAACTTGATAAGCAACATTTCATTTTATGGTGGTTTTTGACTTAAAACTTTTGAAATAATGTAGAAAACTGATCTTTTGAAGAACTTTCATACTTAAGATACATGTACGGTGGGTTTAAGCAAGACTTCTGCCGAAAATCTGTCAATGGAACATCAGTAGAAGGCAAAAAACAGCAAAAAATATAATGTTGCTTAACAAGTTTTTGCAGTAAGCCCTTCAATTAAAGAATTAATTCTTTCGAACCTTTGTTGATAACAACGATTTTTTTTGAAAGCTTCAAAATATTAAACCAAATTAAAAGTGTCAGAAGTTAAAAAAAAATAGTTAAATCAAAAAATATTTAAAATTTTTATAAATATGGATACGAAAAATCATGATATGGATGGAAAAGGAAAATAACGAAATGGAGTGCATATGAATTTACATCAAACGGGGAAAAAATCATAAGACAGAGTGCATACATTAAATGTGTAAAATAATTTTGAATAACACCAAAACCATCGTATAGTATTGTATTACTATACGATGATTATTATGTATAATAAATCAATTTCAAAAATATAAACAAAAAAATACGTTTTTATTTAAAAATTTGTAGGTCATTAATAATAACTATTTCTAAAATTACATGGTAAATATTAACTATGATTGATCGTTATAAAACACATCGTTGTCAGTAACTTTTCCATAGTTGATTTTTAGATTTGAAAGAAACATAGTTACCAACCACTATGTCACATGAACTATGAAATAGTTGGGGTTATTTCACCTATGACATAGTTGAAAAAATAGTAATCAGCAACTATGTAATTTTTTGGGTATATTGGTTTTCTCTCCCGTCTAAATGCGCCTTTAAAGATATTAATTGGATCTATAATTGTTACAAGAATAAAATTTTAAAATCTTAAAATTCGAAAGAATATCAAATTTTTAAAAATTAGGTGAATGGTAAAATCGTATTCGAAATCGAGCACATTATTTGTTATCCTATTCCAATTTCTGTATGACGAACAAACGTCAAATTTTTTTATTTTGTTATTGTAACAAAAACAAAATACATGTAAATTTTTGACGTTCGTCATACAGAAACTGGAGGTTTGTGTTTTTTTCAAAAAACTTTATAATTTTTTCTGTGTTGAACACTTTTGCAAACTAAAATTTGTCAATCGTATAATAAGCTGACGAGCAGCAGCTGTCAAACTAAAAATTTCCCTCATTTTACTAAAAATGTCCATCTGGCTATGCTGCAGTTTTCTCTGTTTCTTTTCTTTCGTAAATCCGTATCGCCTCGTTAACGTTAACGTGTCCGGTCATAGAAAATATTAATTTTCCATTGAAATTTGTAGAAATTCATCAGAAAAATTAGTGAAAATTCGGTAAAACTTCTAAGCGATGACTGAACCATTAAATACCTCTTCGTCGATACCGCATTTTGAAAAGCCTACGGTACAATTCAATGAAAATGGTTGGGGGCCATGCGAGTTGTCTGACACCTTCAAAGATGTACCCTATCAGCCGTTCAGTAAAAGTGATCGTTTAGGCAAGATTTGTGATTGGACTAATACTTCCAATAATGATAAAAAATATCAAAGTGAGTGTGGAAAAAAATTATGAAAGTTTAAATTAAAAAAGAATTTGCATATAAAAAAAGTGAGGTTATGACCAACTAACAAAATATGTGGCAGCCATTTTTCGGTTGATTGTGTGTGTGCAAAAACTAAAAATTTCCCTTATGCAAGTTTTTTTTTATTTTGACAGTTTAGTAAAAGGGAAATTAAGGCGTTTAAGAACGTGAAGAACAAAACAAAATTGAAAGCAAAACAAAAAACAGATGATTGATATTTATTTTTCTTAAATTTTTGTATTTTTTTCTGTTTATATTTAGACAAGTATGCTTCTTCCTTTGGTACTGGCAACCAATATGCTTATTATCATGAAGAAGACGAAACTACTTTCCATTTGGTAGATACTGCTCGCATTCAAAAACCACCTCATCAACGTGGTCGCTTCCGTAACAATATGCGTGGCAACAGGTATTTATTTTAAAGATTTCTTTCATATTTTAATGTAGATACTAAATTCCAAAAGAAATCTTTTCAGAAATTCACGTGGCCGCAACCCCCGTGGTGGTCTTAGTAATGCTATGACTACTTTGGGTGGTAAAAATAATAAGACCCGTGATTCGCGTCGTGGTGTCAACAAGAAATTTGGTTCTCGTAATGCACCACCCAAGATGCGTGAATCATCTGTAGCTGTTCGTGCCGACTGGAGTTCAATTGAAGAAATGGATTTCCCACGTTTGATCAAGTTGTCGTTGCCTAACATCAAGGAGGGAGAAGATATTGCCACTTGTGGTACTTTGGAATATTATGATAAAACTTACGATCGTATTAATGTAAAGAATGAGAAACCCTTGCAAAAAATTGATCGTATTGTACATACTGTAACAACTACTGATGATCCTGTCATTCGTCGTTTGTCCAAGACTGTGGGTAATGTTTTTGCTACCGATGCTATTTTGGCCACTATTATGTGTTCGACAAGATCAAATTATTCCTGGGACATTGTTATTGAAAAGTTTGGTAAGTTGTTATTATTAGAAATTAGAACATTTTTTTACAATTTTTCTATATGAAATGCGCATTAGAATCTGAGATTTTTTTTTATAAGAAAAATTAATTCAAAATTTGAAAACAAAAATATATAAGAATCTAAAAATTTTCGTGTAACAAAAAAAAAATAAATCTGAAGATTTTTATGTGGCAGAAATGTTGACGAATCTGAAAATTTTCCATTTCGGATGTTTTAATAAAAATATTTATGTTAAAATTTTTCTATCAAAAAAATTATCCGATTCTACACCATTTACAGATGTAATTTGAAAAGATCAATATTAGTTTTAAGATTCTATTTGTAATCCGCATTTAAAGTTCGAAGATTTCAATTGTAGTTCTGTAAAGATCAATTTTAATTTAAAAAAAATTAATTGTAATTGGAAAAAGATTAATTGTAATTCGAAAAATCAATTAAAATTTAAAAAATTTCAATTGTATTTGGAAAAATATCATTTTTAATTCTAAAAGATTAATTGTAATTTGTAATAGATCAATTGTAATTTGCAAAATATCAATTTTGATTCAAAAAATATCAATTTTAATTTAAAAACGATTAACTGAATTTTAAATTATCTTTTTGGAATTACAATGGAATCTTTTTGATTACAACAACAGAATCATCGAATTACAATTGTTTTTTTTTTTAATTACAAATGATATTTTACAAATTACGATTAAACTTTTTCAAATATTAATTGATCTTTTTCGAATTACAATTGATATTTTAACAATTGATCTACTTCGAATTACCAATGATCTTTTTTGAAATACAATTGGAATTTTTGATTTACAAGTACACCATTTACAGATGTAATTCGAAAGATTCCATTTGATATTAGAAGATTCCATTTTTAATTTGAATATTTTAATTAAAGTCCACAAAAGATCAATTGTAATTCGAAATAGATCAATTTTAATTCGACAAAAATGAATTGTAATTCGAAAAAGATTAATTGTAATTCGAAAAAGATTAATTGTAATTCGAAAAAGATTAATTGTAATTCGAAAAAGATTAATTGTAATTCGAAAGGGATCAATTGTAATTTGAAAGAGATCAATTAAAATTCGAAAAATATCAATTTTAATTTGAAAAAAAATTATTTGTTATTCAAAAAAGTTCAATTAAAGGGTTAATTGCAAAAACTTGATAAGCAACAATTTACTTTTGGTGTTCTTCGCTTTCTGCTGATGTTCCATTGACAGATTTTCGGCAGATGTTTTGTTAAAGTTTCCCAATAGATATTTTTATATCATTTATATCAAAAGTTTGAAGGCAAAAAACACCATAAAATTAAATGTTGCTTATCGAGTTTTTACAATAAGCCCTTCAATTGTAATTCGAAATCGATCAATTGTATTTTAAAAATATCAATTTTTATTCGAAAAAGATCAATCGTAATTCGAAAAATATCAATTGTAATTTGAAAAATATCAATTGTAATTCGAAGATTACATTTGTAATTCGAAAAATATCAATTTTAATTCGAAAAAAAAAAATATTTTAATTCGACTAAAGTGAATTGCAACTCGAAAAAGATCAATTGAATTTTGGAATAGATCAATTGTAATTTGAAAAAGATCAATTGTAATTCGAAAAATATCAATTTAAATTCGAAAAAAATAATTTGTAGTTCGAAAAAGATCAATTGTTATTCGAAATAGATCAATTGTAATTCAAAAATATCAATTGTTTGAAAAAGATCAATCGTAATTCGAACAAGTGAGAGTGTTAAATTCGGCTGTGCCGAATCTATTATACCCTCCAAAATGTAAAAAAAATAAAAAAAAAAAAAATTGTCAGGGGCGTTTCTTTTTTTTTTTTGGGGGGGGGGGGGTTGATAGGGTCAGTGGGGAACATTGAGAGCACCTTTCCATCGCGATAAATATACCAAATGTTTCATTTAATTAACAAAAATACAAAAAAACATGTAAAAAAGTGTATTTTTTTAGAGGTTGGTTTAGTTCTTCAAGGGGGAACTTTTTTCCCCCTGGTCCGATTTGGCCAATTTCCGAACTTAACCTGCCTAGGAACATAAGACATATTTGTGCCAAACTTGAAGGGTCTAGCTATTTTATTTTGGACTGCATCGTGTTAACTACAGACGGACGGACGGACGGACGGACGGACAGACGGACGGACGGACGGACGGACATCGTTAAAATGTCTTAGAATCGATCACTGATCAATAATATATATACTTTATGGGGTCCCCGACCGATATTTCGATGCGTTACACACGGAATGACAAAGTGAGTATACCCCCATACTGTAGTTGGAGGGTATAAAAATATCAATTGTAACTCGAAAAATATGTTTCATTATAATTCGATAAAAACAATTGTTATTCGAACAAGTAAAAAAGTTAAATTTGACCTTGCCGAATGTATTGATATCCTCCACAGTGTAAAAAAGTTTATTTGCAAAAAAAAAAAAACAAATCCACGAAAAAAACATTTTTGGTGAAAAAAAGAATTGGCGAAAATTTTTTTTGTAAAAAAATATGTTTGTACTTGTTTAAATTCCATTCGGTAATCAATTCTGTTCACATGTGTCAACCAGAATCCGAATTAAAACATTTTGTATTTTTAGGTTATGATAAATGTACCAAAATTTTCGAGGTGTCCTTACATTTTCTCTCATAACTTTTGAACCGCTGAACCGATTTCGCTAAAATGCAATACCAAACTGCTTAAGGCAACAACAAGTAAATATGCTAAGTCTTACCCCCAGTTTCTGTAATAAGAACGCCATTCGTCTGCGACGAATTTGCATGTATTTTGTTTTTGTTACAATAACAAAATACACACAAATTCGTCACGAACGAATGACGTTCGTGTTACAGAAACTGGGGGTTAGTCATATCTGTTAAATACTTTAGTCGTGATCACCATTTCTACAGACGGAATAATATACTTAGGGAGTGGAGATAGGGCGTAGGTATGTTTTACAAAAATGTTGGAGGGTAAAAATAAATGGGGGTCGGTCTCACTAATGACCCCTCTCGGACGCACCATTGGACCGGTAGTAGCTGATTAAATAAAACAAATTTACAAAAAAAAAGAAAAATTGTATGGGGACCGCCTTAACAATTAGAGATAGAGGGTAGGTGTGTTCAGAGAAAATGTTTGGACTAAAAAAATATTGTGAGTCGGTCATACATTTTAATACTCTAAGGGTTGGAGCAAATTTTACAAAATGTCGTTTTGTGTGGGAGCCCCCTTAGAAATTGGAGATAGGGTATTAGTTTGTTCCAAAGAAATGTTAAGACGTAAAAATTGATGGGGGTCGGTCTTATAAATGACTCCTCTATGACGCACCATTGGAGAAGTAGAAATGATTTTAAGATTGGAAAATTACAATAATTTTTTTTCAAAAAATTTTAAAAAATTGTAATAATCGTTATCCCACGATCCTCCTGGGCAAACAATTTGTAGAATCGATAGAAGTTTTACACAAAAAAATCGAAGAGTACAAACATTTTCAAAAATGAGATTTAAATTTAAAAACTTAAAAATCGCATACTAGAACGCTTTAAAGAATTTTTTGAGATTTTTTTGAAAAAAAAAAATGAAATTTGGACCATTATTGAAGAAGTTATGAGTAAAAGAAGTTTGAGTAAAGGAGCAAACTACCAATTTTTAAAAACTCGATATCTTTTGAACGGGTCATCAAAAAAATATGAAAATTTACCACGAAGGAGTTTTCGAAGGGTACTAAAAACTGTAAACAAATTGGGAAAAAAAAAAAAATTCAAAGTGTCCGATTTCACATTGAATGCCCCATATACATTATGGGGTCCTAGACCGATATTTCGATGAGTTACAAACGGAATGACAAACTTATGTATATATTCCCTCTATCTCTAAGTGAAGGGTATTAAAAGGTCAATTGTTATTCAAAATAGATAAATTGTAATTCAAAACAGATCAATTGTAAAACGAAGATTCCAATTGTTGTTCGAAAAATATCAACTGAATTTTTATTGTCTTTTTCGAAAAACAATTGGAATCTAAATTACATTTAAAAATAACGAATTACAATAAAAAAAATTAATTTAATTTAGAAACAAAAAAAAATCTTCTTCGAATTACAATTGAAGGGCTTATTGTAAAAACTCGATAAGCAACATTTCATTTTATGGTGGTTTTTGCAATAAAACTTTTGAAATAATGATAATAATATATCTTTGAAGAACTTTCATACTCAAGATACTTGTACGAAGGGTTTAACCAAAACTTATGTCAAAAATCTGTCAATGGAACATCAGTAGAAAGCGAAAAACACCAAAAAATAAAATGTTGCTTATCAAGTTTTTGCAATAAGCCCTTCAATTCATCCATTTCAAATTAAAATAAATCTTTTTCGAATTACAAATGATCTTTTTCGAATTACAATTAATCTTTTTCAAATTGCAATTGGAATCTTCGAATTACTCCTGATCTTTTTCGAATTACAATTGATTTATTCCATTACAATTAATTTTTTTCGAATTACAAAAAATCTTTTTCACATTACAAATGATCTTCTTTAATTATAATGGATCTTTTTTCAATATCAATTGATCTATTTTGAATTACAATTGATCTTTTCAAATTATAATTGATCTTAGGCCGCTGTTCCAAAAAAAAGTAATTTACATAAAGGGTGTGAAAATAAATTCTTTTAGTTAAATTCTTTGTTGTGAACTTTGCTAAAATGAGTTCTACATATAAATGGTTGTGGTCTCGGCTAAAATACGTTCCACATGCTCTAAAAAACCTTTAATTAACATTTTTCAAGTAATATTGTACCCAAAAACAATTAATTACATTAAAAATAAAATTAAAATTCAAAAATTAATTTTTATATTGTTAAACGCGATTTTGACATTATGTGATAATTTTTGATTTTTTTTCAGCTGGCGATTTTAGAATTTTGATTGCGGCCACAATTAAAACGTGGACGCTATCGGACCTGGTGGAGATTAAGGCCCATGTAGTCCACTATATTTCGACTTTTCACAATTTTGGGGGTCTCTCTCAGGGACTTGGTCTTGGCGATTTTAATTTGCCGGGTATCAGATTTTGATACATCTGGCGATTTAAAAATTTTGATTGTGGCCACAATTAAATCGTGGACGCTAACGGACCTTATAGAGATTAAAGCCCATATAGTCCACTATATTTCGGCCTTTTACAATTTTGGGGGTCTCGCTCAGGGACTCAGTTTTGACGAACTTAGTTTGCCGGGTATCAGATTTTGGTACAATTGGGGATTTTAAAATTTTGATTGTGGCCACAATTAAATCGTGGACGCTAACGGACCTTATAGAGATTAAAGCCCATATAGACCACTATATTTTGGCTTTTTACAATTTTGGGGGTCTCGCTCAGGGACTTGGTCTTGGCGATTTTAATTTGCCGGGTATCAGATTTTGATACATCTGGCGATTTAAAAATTTGATTGTGGCCACAATTAAATCGTGGACGCTAACGGACCTTATGGAGATTAAAGCCCATATAGTCCACTATATTTCGGCCTTTTACAATTTTGGGGGTCTCGCTCAGGGCCTCAGTTTTGACGAACTTAGTTTGCGGGGTATCAGATTTTGGTACAATTGGGGATTTTAAAATTTTGATTGTGGCCACAATTAAATCGTGGACGCTAACGGACCTTATAGAGATTAAAGCCCATGTAGTCCGCTATATTTCGGCCTTTTATAATTTTGGGGGTCTCGCTTAGGGACTCAGTTTTGGCGAACTTAATTTGCCGGGTATCAGATTTTGGTACAATTGGGGATTTTAAAATTTTGATTGTGGCCACAATTAAATCGTGGACGCTAACGGACCTTATAGAGATTAAAGCCCATATAGTCCACTATATTTCGGCCTTTTATAATTTTGGGGTTCTCGCTTAGGGACTCAGTTTTGGCGAACTTAGTTTGCCGGGTATCAGATTTTGGTACAATTGGGGATTTTAAAATTTTGATTGTGGCCACAATTAAATCGTGGACGCTAACGGACCTTATAGAGATTAAAGCCCATATAGTCCACTATATTTCGGCCTTTTACAATTTTGGGGGTCTCGCTCAGGGACTCAGTTTTGGCGAACTTAGTTAGTTAGGGTATCAGATTTTAGTACAATTGGGGATTTTAAAATTTTGATTGTGGCCACAATTAAATCGTGGACGATAACGGACCTTATAGAGATTAAAGCCCATATAGTCCACTATATTTTGGCTTTTTACAATTTTGGGGGTCTCGCTCAGGGACTTAGTTTTGGCGAACTTAGTTTGCCGGGTATCAGATTTTGGTACAATTGGAGATTTTAAAATTTTGATTGTGGCCACAATTAAATCGTGGACGCTAACGGACCTTATAGACATTCAAGCCCATATAGTCCACTATATTTTGGCTTTTTACAATTTTGGGGGTCTCGCTCAGGGACTTGGTCTTGGCGATTTTAATTTGCGGGTATCAGATTTTGATACATCTGGCGATTTAAAAATTTTGATTGTGGCCACAATTAAATCGTGGACGCTAACGAACCTTGTGGAGATTAAAGCCCATATAGTCCACTATATTTCGGCCTTTTACAATTTTGTGGGTCTCGCTCAGGGACTCAGTTTTGACGAACTTAGTTTGCGGGGTATCAGATTTAGGTACAATTGGGGATTTTAAAATTTTGATTGTGGCCACAATTAAATCGTGGACGCTAACGGACCTTATAGAGATTAAAGCCCATGTAGTCCACTATATTTCGGCCTTTTACAATTTTGGGGGTCTCGCTTAGGGACTCAGTTTTGGCGAACTTAGTTTGCCGGGTATCAGATTTTGGTACAATTGGGGATTTTAAAATTTTGATTGTGGCCACAATTAAATCGTGGACGCTAACGGACCTTATAGAGATTAAAGCCCATATAGTCCACTATATTTCGGCTTTTTACAATTTTGGGGGTCTCGCTCAGGGACTTGGTCTTGGCGATTTTAATTTGCCGGGTATCAGATTTTGATACATCTGGCGATTTAAAAATTTTGATTGTGGCCACAATTAAATCGTGGACGCTAACGGACCTTGTGGAGATTAAAGCCCATATAGTCCACTATATTTCGGCCTTTTACAATTTTGGGGGTCTCGCTCAGGGACTCAGTTTTGGCGAACTTAGTTTGCAGGGTATCAGATTTTGGTACAATTGGGGATTTAAAAATTTTGATTGTGGCCACAATTAATTCGTGGACGCTAACGGACCTTATAGAGATTAAAGCCCATGTAGTCCACTATATTTCGGCCTTTTATAATTTTGGGGTTCTCGCTTAGGGACTCAGTTTTGGCGAACTTAGTTTGCGGGGTATCAGATTTTGGTACAATTGGGGATTTTAAAATTTTGATTGTGGCCACAATTAAATCGTGGACGCTAACGGACCTTATAGAGATTAAAGCCCATATAGTCAACTATATTTTGGCTTTTTACAATTTTGGGGTCTCGCTCAGGGACTCAGTTTTGGCGAACTTAGTTTGCCGGGTATCAGATTTTGGTACAATTGGGGATTTTAAAATTTTGATTGTGGCCACAATTAAATCGTGGACGCTAACGGACCTTATAGAGATTAAAGCCCATATAGTCCACTATATTTCGGCCTTTTACAATTTTGGGGGTCTCGCTCAGGGACTCAGTTTTGACGAACTTAGTTTGCGGGGTATCAGATTTTGGTACAATTGGGGATTTTAAAATTTTGATTGTGGCCACAATTAAATCGTGGACGCTAACGGACCTTATAGAGATTAAAGCCCATATAGTCCACTATATTTCGGCCTTTTACAATTTTGGGGGTCTCGCTCAGGGACTCAGTTTTGGCGAACTTAGTTTGCCGGGTATCAGATTTTAGTACAATTGGGGATTTTAAAATTTTGATTGTGGCCACAATTTAATCGTGGACGCTAACGGACCTTATAGAGATTAAAGCCCATATAGTCCACTATATTTCGGCTTTTTAAAATTTTGGAAGTCTCGCTCAGGGACTTGGTTTTGGCGATTTTAATTTGCCGGGTATCAGATTTTGGTACAACTGGGAATTTTAAAATTTTGATTGTGGTCACAATTAAAACGTGGACGCTATCGGACCTGGTGGAGCTTAAAGCCCATGTAGTCCACTATATTTCGACATTTTACAATTTTGGGGGTCTCGCTCAGGGACTTGGTTTTGGCGATTTTAATTTGCCGGGTATCAGATTTTGGTACAACTGGGGATTTTAAAATTTTGATTGTGGCCACAATAAAAACGTGGACGCTATCGGACCTGGTGGAGATTAAAGCCCATGTAGCCCACTATATTTTGGCTGTTTACAATTTTGGGGGTCTCGCTCAGGGATTTGGTTTTAGCGATTTTAATTTGACGATTTTTGAATTTTGATTGTGGCCACAATTAAAACGTGGACGCTATCGGACCTGGTGGAGATTAAAGCCCATGTAGTCCGCTATATTTCGACTTTTCACATTTTTGGGGGTCTCGCTTAGGGACTTGGTTTTGGCGATTTTAATTTGCCGGGTATCAGATTTTGGTACAAATGACGATTTTTGAATTTTGATTGTGGCCACAATTGAAACTTGGACGCTATCGGACCTGGTGTAGCTTAAAGCCCATGTAGTCCACTATATTTCGACTTTTCACAATGTTGGGGGTCTCGCTCAGTGACTTGGTTTTGGCGATTTTAATTTGCCGGGTATCAGATTTTGGTACAACTGGCGATTTTAGAATTTTGATTGTGGCCACAATTAAAACGTGGACGCTATCGGACCATGTAGTCCACTATATTTCGACTTTTCACAATTTTGGGGGTCTCGCTCAGGGACTTGGTTTTGGCGATTTTAATTTGCCGGGTATCAGATTTTGGTACAAATGGCGATTTTAGAATTTTTTTTACAATTTTGTGGGTCTTGCTCAGGGACTTGGTTTTAGCGATTTTAATTTGCCGGGTATCTGATTTTGGTACAACTATTAATTTCTTTTTATTATTAGTTTGTTTTTTTTATTACGTAATTTAAAACAAATCTTTTTACAAAAAAATAACGGAAGAAAATAATAACAAAAATTCACTGGAAAGTCATTTTTTCTTTTATTCTTATTTATGTATTTCCAAATGTTCGTACTTAAGAACAGGCTTGCCAGATAAGGAGATTTGTCCCCATAGTAGGGACAACAACTTCAGTTTATGTTTTAATGAATTAAGGTATTGATGATTTATTTGGAGATTCTAAAAAATATTTGGGAGTTTTTTTGGATCTGTTAAAATGTATCTATTTAATACCAAACGCTTAATTTTATGTTTCTTGAAAAAAAATTAAAAATTTTGTTTACACTTTCGCCACAAACAAAAAAAAAGAAATAGAAACAGTTTTTAGCAACAATATTCAAAATGACGTAAAATCGTCTGGCACCTCTGAAAAAAATCAACGAATAACATTGGAAAGTTAACTGTGCTGCCAACTTTACTTTTTGAGGAAGAAAATTTTTAGACATTCCAGACATAAATAAAGTAAGAGATGCCACCACACAATAAAACCTTCGTGTTTTTATATACACACAAAAAAAACCTGTGTCGGAGTGAGAAAAAATCTGGCATAAATTTACCAAAAATATGCTAAAATGTATCCAAAACGATTATGTTAAAAAATTATTAAGAAAATGCAAAAACTTGGTAAAATATACCAAAAGATAAATGGTAAAATATACCAAAATTATTTGAAAAGATTACTAAAATAATAGCCTTGTTTTTTGAAGACCGGATTAAGATTAACTTTAGTTAAAAAATTGGTCAAATCAAATCCAAATTTTTTTTTATAATTACATACAATTAGTAAATATAAACAGAAAAACAAATTTGTAAAATGTAGAGAATGAAAAATAAATTTAGTTAAATCCTAGGATTAACTCAGATCATTGGCGTAGATAGCCCTGTCTGGGGGGCTTAGCCCCCCAGAAAAATATTAGCCCCCAGAATTTTAATCATTCACAATTTTTTTTTTAATAATTTAATGATTTCATTAATTTTTGCAACAATAAATAATAAAAATGAGCCTTAAGGACTCGTTATGATTATTCTACGAGTCTTAAGGACTCGTAATGATTATTATATTAGATCTACTAGTTTTTCCCATAGAAAAATAGACTGAGTTATTGAAAAAAGTTTTTATATGAATCTGATGTTTTTGTCAGTAATAAAAACTTAACCGAATCTTAGGGTTTTAACTTCAGGAAAACATTTTAACTTCTTTGATTTAAAAAAGCTTCTAAATTGTAAGGGGTTTTTTATAGACAAAAGTTATTGGAAGAAAAAATCTAAGAATTTTTACTAATAATCATCAACTTTTGCATTCATTAGAACTTTTTCTTGAAAAAAATCATAGTAATCTAATGATTTTACTATAGGAAAAGCATTAAAAATCTTTCATTCTCAAAACGTTTCTGGGAGTTCTAAATTTCCAAAAAATTTTCAGAATTAAAATTTGTTAAAAAAAATATTAATTTTTACCCGCTTTCGATTCTAGGACACCTAGACGCATGTTAAAGGAAACGCTTCAGGAATAGGGCTGGGTTTTTCTATTAAAAAAAATACAAAAAAAAAATAAAAAAAATCTATGGGGGGCTAAGCCCCTCCCCAGAAATGTTGGCTTCCGACGCCAATGACTCAGATTTATTTATACCAAATTACATTTTCGACAACGCTTAATTTTTGTTCCTGTATATATTTACTAATTGTATGTAGATTCAGGAAAAAATTATAAAAAAAAATGTTGGGACTTAATTTGACCCATTTTTTAACTAAATACAGATAATCCTAATCCGGTCTGCAAAAAACAAGGCTAAGACAATAATCACAATTGGAGCGGCAAGCGGTTTTCCGCAATTGTCCTCATAAACATAGAATGAATCTAGTTTGGCGGAAAAACGCGGCGGTTTTTTGTTTTTATACAAAACGTGTGTGAACAGTTGCGGAAAAACGCTTTCCGCTCCAATTGTGATTATTCTCTCATGCTAAAAAAAGTACCACATTTTTACTTTGACACAGATTTTTTTGCGTGTTAAAACGACTAAAAAAAATGGTAAAATTTTGATTTTATTTTCTGTTAGACTGTATCGTATTTGTTGTAAAATAAAATTTTTGGTGAAAACAAATTTTTGATTGACAAAAAGTTTTGTGGCTCAATGCTTTCAAAGTTTGTTAGACAATAATCACAATTGGTGCGGCAAGTAGTTTTCCGCAAGTGTCCTCATAAAAATAGTTTGGCGGCGGTTTTTATTCAAAACGTGTGTGAACAGTTGCGGAAAAACGCTTCCCGCTCCAATTGCGATTATTTCCTTAAACGGTTTTTTTTACGTATTTTAGGGAAAACGGAAAAAAAGTAACTGGCAACGCTGCCCGCATTTTCGAAGATAAAAAACCAACGTTTGCAGGGTCGCCAGTTTTTTTTTGGATGCCATCCCCAAATTAAAATTTCTCATCCCCAAAAAAAAATTTCTCAAAATTTACTACACGCAAAAAACACTTGCAACCCATCAAGTGCTTTTGAGTAATTTAGCCAATTTTTAGAACAAAAACTTGGTTAACTTACGTACAAACACTTGGTGGTTTGTATTTTACACAGAAACTTGGCTAAAAAGTGTAAGTGTGTTTTGCGTGTTGAGCGATTAGCACATCGCTTGAAGCCGCACATCGTTTGAAGCCGCCAATTTTTCGATAAGTATTATGATAAAATTCATAAGCAACGGATATATTTTATCACGGATGGATAACTCAGGAATTTTTAATTTATACACCAGCGATAGAGTACTTTATTGGTCCAAATTTGATTTAATCTTGTTTTATATCTTGAGTTCCCTCAAAAGTTTTCTCATCAAACATAGGTCATCGGCCCTAAAAAATTGTTTGTACCCTTTAAAAAAACAACGAAAATTCTATTAAGGTTTGTTATACATATTGCCGTAAAACCCCTTAAATTTTTATAAATACTAACTCCGGAATAAGTATCTAAAACGTTATATTGCTTTTTAAGAATTTAAGAAGTTGTAAAAGACCAGGGGGTTACCGCGTATTTCGATTCGAAACGGAAACGTTTTCGAACAGAATTTTGTTTTGGCAAATAATTAAAAAGAAAATATTTTTTTTGTTACAAAATTCTTTGGAGCCCGGCAGATCTTCTTCAAATAATGTAAATATATAAAAAAGTAAAATTTTGCGTAAACCAATTTATTGTTACTGCATGTTGAAAATTTCCGAATTCGAACGATTTCTTTCGAATAAAGTTACGCGGTAACCCCCCAGTATTTTCAATTGATGTACTTTTAGACTTTTTTCTACAGAAAAAACTAGTGAATTTTGGAAATTTTCTATAATAGATTTAAAGGATATACCTACTATAGAAAATGTATGAAAATTTACAATTTGGTTTAAAGAAAAATAAAAAATAACATGATACCACTACGCAGGGCTGCCAGACTTGGGGATTTATCCCCAAAGTTGGGGATTTCATGCAAGCAAAAAGGACAAGAAATCTCATTTGGGGGTTGGGGATTTTTATGGGGATTTCAAAAATTGTTTTGGGGATTTTTTGGGGATATTTGAAATTAAATCTATTAAATACCAGTAGCTAAATTTAATGTTATCAACGATTTTTAAAAATAGTTTTAGTGATAAGAACTCTTTGGTACGATACTACGAAGCGTATTTTGTAAAACTTGCATTTATTGGATGTAAAATATATATTCCAATTTTCAAAAATCGTTTATTTACGCGTTTGGGGATTTTTAAATTGCTAGTCTACGAAATAAAACTATATAATTACCATCCATATATTCTCTTTAAAAATTGAAGAAAATTTTTTTGTGCAATAAAAAAATGACGAATTTTTTAATTAGTTGGGGATTTTTTGTTATATTTTTGGGAACAACGAAAAAAAGTACCTGGCAACGCTGCCACTACGATCCAGGTTTTGACAGACACCATATAAAATGTTAGTTTTTTCTATATAAAAGTCATATTATTCCGCGGTTTTTTTATGCTTTAATGTCCACGATTTATCAAAAATAAAGTAGAGTTAATTTTACCGATTTTAACATTATTTTATGATTAATGTATTAAAAAACACTTGTTTATCTAAAATATTTCATCCCCTAAAAAAACATTGTCATCCCCATGAAATCCCCGGATCCCCAAATCAAATTTTTCATCCCCTATTTTCAAAAAAAATCCCCTATTTGGGGACAAAACCCCTAAACTGGCAACACTGAACGTTTGCGAAAACAAATTTAACACGTTTTCTTAACACAAAAAAATACTGTCAAAATCATTTTTTTTTTCTAGACCTCAATTTTAGGTTCTGCATACTTTAAGGCATAATTACTTGAGCGAATACGGTTCGGAGCAGTGTTGCCAGAAAATATTTGGCTCTTGTCCCCAATTTGAAAAATGAAATCCCCAAAAATACCCTACAAATTATATCAAATCCCCAAAAAAATATTTTATGAATATTCAAATATAAACTCTCTTTTAATTAAAAAACGGTGTTTATTAAACAATATTTTTATATTAATTTTAAGATTATACCTTTTTATGATATTTAAGTATTAAATTTTAAATAAAAAAGTTGTAGAAGGCGATTTACCTTCTAGAGATATGGGAATTAGAATTTTTTGTTAATCAAGCCCACAAATCCAAGAAATCTGTTGATATTAAAAAAGGTGTAAATGTTGTCTTTTTATTTCTCTTCCCTACAAAATTACATAACTTTTGAAAAAAAAAATCCGGCATCGATAAGATCAGGAATACCATCAGAACATTGTAAGGAAGTTTAAAATGTATTTTTTTTGGTTTTATCCTTCGAATTTTGAAAAAAGAAAATATAATGTTCAAATCAGATATTTGCTTTTCAAATATTTCTGGATATACTCAACGAAATTTGGATTTTAACCCCACGTTCTCTTAATTTGAATATCTACAGGATTTTTTCACAATTCGACTAGTTAAGGATAATCTTTAGAAATTTAATTTTTCTGATGACTGATTCGTATACTTAAAAAAATGTCTTTTAAAATTTTAACTTCCTTGACATTACCTGATAGTACACGGTGCCCTGGAGAGGATTTAAATAAAATTTTGGTGTTACTCCAATTTTTAAGCGGATTATGTTTTTGGACTATAAAAGAAAGAAAATGAGCCAAAAAAGAAAAAAAAGTACTAGGCGCTTTTTTTTTGGCGGGCAAAAAGATGAATTTCAAAAAAACAAAAAAGAATTTATTCTTTCAAATGCATTAAAAAGTTTTTATACAGATGTAAATTCATCACATATTCACTTGTCAGTGAGATTTAATTATATATGTGACATATTTTTTCAAATATGAGACTTAAAAGAATAATTTCACTATTTAGTGAGACTAAATCAAATTTCTTCTTTAATTTAATAAAAATTTAAGCTCTTGCAGTTACTTCACATTTAATATTGATCCTGTTTCTAGATTTTGAAAGGGGGAAAGTAACTCCAACAATACAAACAAAATTTACAAAGGATTTTTGGCGAAATAAACAAAATTAAAAAAGGATATTAAGTCCATCCATAAGTTTCGCAATAAACAAATAGTCCAAACCACTTTCTGTATCTCTTTTTAAACTATTTACTTTATTTTACTCTTCCTTAGGCATTGCAAACACATTTTTAATGATTTTTACTATCGTTTTCTGATTTTTCTTCGATTTGAAAAAACATTTTTAACAAAAAAGTATTAATTCTTTTGAAATTATATGACTCACTAAGGTCTAAACTGAGGCAACTTTGTGTTCTGCTATCCGCCTGAGTAGTACACTGAAAACTTTTAAGAACTTACATTTATAAATAATTTACAAGGACATATTTCATTTAGTTTCAATTAATAGTGAAATTATTCTTTTAAGTCTCATATCTGGAAAATTATGTTACATATATATCTAAATCGCACTGATAAGTAAATATGTGATGAATTTACATCCGCATATACAAATTTTAATGCATTTGAAAGGATAAATTCTTTTTTGTTTTTTTGAAATTCATCTTTTTGCCCGCCAAAAAAAAAGCGCCTAGTACTTTTTTTTCTTTTTTGGCTCATTTTCTTTCTTTTATAGTCCAAAAACATAATCCGCTTAAAAATTGGAGTAACACCAAAATTTTATTTAAATCCTCTCCAGGGCACCGTGAGTACCCCTGATCGTATCGAGCCCGGAATTCTTGGATATGTTAGGATTTTTTATAAGAAATTTGAATAAAAAATATATTCCTTTAACATACACTTTTCCAATATTAAAAGAATTGTTGGGTTTGAAGGCTTGTTCCACAAAATATTAAAATGCCTACATATATCTCGGTTGTCAAATAATTTTTTAAACGACCCACAAAAATACTAAAAGTCAATCAATACAGTTGGAGACACCAGTACCTATTTTTTGGCCCCCAATACTTTTGACCACCAATTTTTTTGTAAACAAAGAAAAAAAATTTTATTTTGATATCCCATTACTTTGCACTTAAGTAGATCTAAAATAAATAAACAAAATATTTTTTTATTGTTCCCAAATAAATTGGTGGTCAAAAGTATTGGATAATGGTTTCTTTAGCTGTATTGAATGGTTTCTTTAGCTGTATTGATTGACTTTTAGTATTTTTGTATGTCGTTAGAAAAATTAATTTGAAAAAAATTAACTTTGTTCGACCCTCGTAAAACATTTATGATTTACTAAAATTACTCCCGACCTAAATTATTTCATCTTGCCCAATCCAAATGATGGGATTAAGGACAGTTTTACGGGGAAAATAACAAAAAAACAGTTGTCTACCAGCTTATGTATAAAGACTGCAATCTTAGTTCATTTAAAAAATAATATTTTTGTTTTTCAAAAAACGTCAAAGAATAATTAAAGCATTGTTATTGCAATTTTACTACTTTGACATTAACAAATGAATGCAGCTGTAATTTTTGACTGCATTCTGTACCAATGTCAATCTTGTAAATTGGTAATAGTCTTAATAATTTTAAAAATTAAATTTTAAATTTTTGAAAAAAAATCCCCAAAAATTAGCGAAATCCCCAAATCACACCGCTGGAAATCTTGTCCCCAAACCAAACTCGAAATCCCCATTTTGGGGACAAATCCCCTTATCTGGCAACACTGGTTCGGAGACGTGTCAGCTGATACGTTAGCTCAATGGTTCCCAACCTTTGACTCTCGCCCCACTGGGGGGCAATTTGAAGGTTCTAGGGGGGCAACGAGCAAATTTTCAAGATTTTTTTTAGTCAAATTAACTACAAAAACAGTTTTTTTTGCAAAATTAATTACAAAAATCTTGATAATTTCTTAACATTTTTACTAAAAGCTTAATTTAAATGCTTATTTTACAAAAACATTGCTAAACAAGTAGTACTTTTTCAGTGATGCCATTTTAGCACTTTTAGTGCTAGATCTAGCACTTTTTTTTTTGGACTTAGCACTAAAGTTTTGGAAAAAAGTGCCAAGTGCTAAGTTAGCACTTTTTTATAATTTTTTAGCATTTTTAGCATTTTTTTTACATTTTAATTTGTTTTTTTTTTTTTTTTTAAATCTCTTGTAAAAATTTTTAGCCTGCGGCGCTTTCTTTCACCTGTATAATGAAATAACTCCCAAATCGTATGGAATTTATTTAATTTTTTTTCTTGGGACTTATTTCATGGTGCCCAATTGAAAATCAGGAATCCCAAGAAATTAAGAAATTATAAATTGAAATTCAAAAATTTAGAACATATAAGTTGAAATTCAGAAATAAAGAAAATATAAATTAAAATTTAGAAATCCCAGTTAAAATTCAGAAAACCCAATTAAAATTTAAAAATGCAGATTGAAATTAAGAAAAGATTAATTGAAATTCAAATATACCAATTGAAATTTAGAAAACCCAATTGAAATTTAGAGAACCTAGTCGCAATTCAGAAAAATGAAATTGAGAAAATCCAATTTAAATTTAGAAAACCTAATTGAAAAACAGAAAACATTTTTGAAATTCAGAAAATCCAATCAAAATCAAGAAAACCATTGGAAATTCAGAAATCCATATTGTAATTAAGAAGATTTTAATTGAAATTCAAAAATCCCAATTGAAATTCAGAAAACCCAATTTGAATGAAGAAAACACAATTGAAATTCAGAAAAAAATTAAAGCTCAGACAACTAAATTAAAATCAAGAAAATATATGTACCGGTTACACTTTTTTACAAATAAAAAAAAAAATAACTGACTTTTTTTATACCCTCCACTCTAGTGATAGAGGGTATATCGTCCATTCCATGAGTCATTTTAAAAAATCTGACCGAGGGTCTTCCGATTTTTGTTATATTTTTCATACAGATACTCCATGGAGCCAATTTCAAATTTCATCCATCAGATCGAAAATATTCGAAAAACTCGCGATTTTATTCACGATTTTCGTTTTTAAAAAAGTCAAAAAAATGCAAAATCTGTTCAACTTTGAGCAGCTGAATTTTCTAAACTACTTATCGCATTTTAACAATCCGTAGCGCATACCAATGGTATGTAAGTCTATTTAGAAATCTTATAGACTGAAAAAATATCGGTGGTTCAAAAGTGCATTTTATATGCAAATGCAGTTTTGAAGTGCATTTTGCGAAACTTTTACCCCTTTTAATTTTTTTTTAATTAGCATATTTGTAAAATTTATGATTTTTGCTACAAAAAAATGTTTTCATTACAATGGACCGAGAATGTGTGATATTTTTAATATTTTTTTTAAAAAAATGCTTCCTTAAGTTTCCCTTATAAAAAATTTTATATTTTAAATTATACCAAAATCATGTAAAAAGACATGTTTTTAAACCGTTATATTTTCAAAAGTACTTATCGTATCTCATTGTTTTTATGCACATTAGAAAGGTATTTTTGTCTATTTTTTGCATTTAATGACCGCAAATATGTTGGTGTTTCAGAATTGCATATTAAATGCAAATGCAGTTTTGAAGTGCATTTTTCAAAACTTTTACCCCTTTGAATTTTTTTTTAGTTATCATATTCGAAAAGTTTACAATTTTTGCTACAAAATAATGTCCTCCTAATAATGGACCCACTATGTGTGATATTTTTTTAGAATTTTTTAAAAAATCAAGATATTTCAGATTTTTTGGTTTTATTTAAAATATTGAAATTGTTTTAAGGAAATTTAAAAAAAAAAAAAATAGCACACACGGTGGGTCCATTATTAGCAGGACATTATTTTGTAGTAAAAATTGTAAACTTTTCGAATATGATAACTAAAAAAAAATTCAAAGGGGTAAAAGTTTTGAAAAATGCACTTCAAAACTGCATTTGCATTTAATATGCAATTCTGAAACACCAACATATTTGTGGTCATTAAAAGCAAAAAATAGACAAAAATACCTTTCTAATGTGCATAAAAACAATGAGATACGATTAGTACTTTTGAAAATATAACGATTTAAAAACATGTATTTTTACATGATTTTGGTATAATTTAAAATATAAAATTTTTTATAAGGGAAACTTAAGGAAGTATTTTTTTAAAAAAAAATATTAAAAATATGACACATTCTCGGTCCATTGTAATGAAAACATTTTTTTGTAGCAAAAATCCTAAATTTTACAAATATGCTAATTAAAAAAAATTAAATGGGGTAAAAGTTTCGCAAAATGCACTTCAAAACTGCATTTGCATATAAAATGCACTTTTGAACCACCGATATTTTTTCAGTCTATAAGATTTCTAAAAAGACTTACATACCATTCGTATGCGCTATGGATTGTTAAAATGCGATAAGTAGTTTAGAAAATACAGCTGCTCAAAGTTACACAGATTTTGCATTTTTTTGACTTTTTTAAAAACGAAAATCGTGAATAAAATCGTGAGTTTTTCGAATATTTTCGATCTGATGGATGAAATTTGAAATTTTCTCCATAGAGTATCTGTGTAAAAAAATAACAAAAATCGGAAGACCCTCGGTCAAAAAATGACTAAAATTACCAAATGTCTGGTGGAATGGACGATATGTGTTTGTCATTCCGTTTGTCCTCGAAATATTGGTCTAGGACCCCATAAAGCATATATGTATATTCATGATTCTTGATCGATTTTAAGACGATCTAGCGATGTTCGCCCGTCCGTCTGTCTGTCTGTTGAAAACACGCTAACTTTTGAAAGACTTCACGGATGCTCCTGAAGTTTGGCATATATGTTGGGAATTTACCTGGTCAGGTTAGTATTGCAATCGGTCTATTGGTTCAAAGGTTATAAGCAAAAAAATTAATTTCGGCAAGGGTTTTTCGCGAATTTACGAGATAAAAAACACGCAAAATTTCTAAAGATATTCTGACGATGATGAAGCTAGGCATATATATTTGTCGTTCGCCTGGTCTGTTTCGTCTTAAATTTCAGCCAAATCGGTGCAGTGGTTCAAAACCGTAAAATTCAGATTAATTTTTCCTTAAATTCAGGTGTAGAAAAAAGCCGAGCCACAGACTAAATACAGACTCGACAGTAGAGTTTTATAAGAAAAAATGGGGAAAAACTAAGCGATTTTGGGAGAAAACACAGCGGTTTTTAGTCCGTTTTACACTTACATGGCAACACTTTCTACGACTTAGGAGTGAGTGAAACAACAAAAACATATCTGGCATCCATTTTTCTAATGGCGCGTTATATTAGCTTTCTCTTTCTAACCTAATTCGTAGAATAATTTAAAAACATTAACCATATGGTTCAAGACTACTTTTTTGACATCTGTCACTTATGTCGAGTCTGTATTAGTCTGTGGCCGAGCTTTAAGAACATTGGTAAGCCAGAAAATTAATTTACAAAGTATTGTTGTCACTCAAAAATATTTTTACACTAAAAAAAATTAAAACTCGAAAAAAAATTTTACACAAAAAAAAAATAGTAATTTTTTTTTTTTTTAAATGAACAAAAAAAAGATTTTTACTCAAAACAAAATATTTTTAACCAAAATCATATTTTTTTTCACATTAAAAAATTTACTTTTCTTTAAAAATGGCATTGTCAAGGGTTTTCATAGATTCGGCCAAGTCGAATTTAAATTTTCTACTTGTTTTATGTATTATTGACTACTAATCTCTAAAAAAATTTCAAAAAATGTTTTCACAGATTCAGTTATTTAAAAAAAATTGTGTCTTTCTGTCTATTTTCCTTATATCTCGCGTTGTATACATCCAAACTTCTCGCAATTGAAACCATTGTAAAGAGAGTCATACTTGCAACAAATCGTATAAGCATAATTTTTCCAATCAACACATTAGATAACGTGGAATGGGCATACACATGACAAAAATGCATTATTTGAGTAAGAAAATATGAATTTGATTGAAACCGTAACAAAAAAAAAATTGTTATGGTTTTTTTAAGTCTGATCCTTAACTAAGTTAACAAAGTCGGTTTGATGAAAATCTATGGGTTATCACCGAAGTTATGACTTATTATATGAAAATACACACAAAAAACACTATGGCACTTAACCAAGTTTTTATTCTTGTATTTTAAATAGATTAATAAATAGATAAATAATAGATTAAGGAAATTTTTATGCGTAGTTTCAAAAAATTCATTATAACTTTGGTGATTGCCCATAGATTCTTATGAAACCCATTTTGATATATTTGAATAGGTTCAGGCTTTTAAGGTAAAAAAATATCTTGTTAATTTGCAACGATTCCTTTACAAAAAAATTAAAAATCAGTTTTTTTGATCAAAAAATTAATTTTTACAATATATTTGTCTATCGCGCGTAAACTTATGAAGGATGGGAAAGTAACGTGTGTAAATTTTGTTGCAAATTTGATTAATTTTAATTTGGTTTTTATCGCGAGGAGATCGGAGGTACATTACTCAAGATATAGGAAAACAGTGAAAATAACTCCAAAAAACGCTAAAATTATTAGAAATATGTATCCGTGAGAATTTTGTTCGATAAAATTTTTAAGTTTAGCGGTCAAAAAAAAATATTTAGACTAAGTTAGTGCGCATTTTCGTGTTAAACTAGAGTTAGTGTTAAAAATCATTATTTGTTAATTTAATAAAATAAAAAAAAAATCTAGCACTTTTTTTTTGGTCTGTAGAGCATTTTAGCACTTTTTTTTCTGCCATTTAGCATTTTTTCAAAATTCTCTTATGGCAACACTGTACTTATTCATTAGATACAAAAATTAGAAAAACCATCAAATTTTTCCTTAAGGCCCAGGCACTTGAGCGCTACTGTAGCGGTGCTGTAGCGTGACGGGCTGTTGCATCGTTTTAAAGTTCGGCAGCTCACCACCGTCACGTATTCGTTTAAGTACCTATTTCCATTTATTTTAATACAAGCTAACGTATCAGCTGACACGTCTCCGAACCGTATTCGCTCAAGTAATTATGCCTTTAGTGTAGGGGGGACCAGTGTTGCCAGATGAGGGGATTTGGAGTTTGGTTTGCGGACAAGATTTCCAGGGGAGGGATTTGGGGATTTCGCTAATTTTTGGGGATTTTTTCTAAAATTTGGGGATTTGTTTTTATTTCAAAAATTAAAAACTTAATTTTTAAAATTGTTAAGACTATTAAAAATTAATGAGATTGACATTGGTACAGAATGCAGTCAAAAATTACAACTGCATTCATTTGTTAATGTCAAAGTAGTCAAATTGGAATAAAAATAAAATAATAATAATTATTTTTTGAAAAACAAAAATGTTGCTTTTAAATGCACTAAGATTGCAGTCTTTAGAAGCTGGTAGACAACTGTTTTTTTTTTGTTATTTTCCCTCCAATACTTTTGACCAACAATTCATTTGGGAACAATAAAAAATATTTTGTTTATTTACAGTCAAACTCGGTTATAACGAACTCGGTTATAACAAATTCTTGGTTATAACGAAATAATTCTAAAGTCCCGACGTTTTGGCATCAATTTTCACACAAAATACTTCTTTTATAACGAACTCGGTTATAACGAATCCTCGGTTAAAACGAACTGCTTATTGTGGTCCCACGAACACAATTTCATGTGTATTTACTTTTTATAACGAACTCCAATAAATATTTTTTATGAGTGGCAATAATGTTTATCAAACTAACAAAAGGTTGGAATTTTTTGGTTTATATTATAATTTTGAAAAATGTATTAATATTTTTAATAATTTCTTCTCAAAAAGTAGTTTATTAACGGAAAAAACATAAAATTAAACAAAATTCTATCTATTTTTTTGGAAAAAAATGGGTTGATAAAAAATATACCCCGCTTATAGCGAACTTCGCTTATAACGAACTATTTTTACTGGTCCCTCGGAATTCGTTATAACCGGGTTCGACTGTATTTTAGAAGATCTAAGTGCAAAGTAATAAGATATCAAAATAAAAATATATTTTTTTGTTTACAAAAAAATTGGCGGTCAAAAGTATTAGAGGCCAAAAAATAGGTACTGGTGTCTTTAACTGCATTAATTGAGTTTTAGTATTTTTTTGGGTCGTTTAAAAAATAATTTGACAACCGAATATAAACTTTTGGAATATTACCTCCTAGTACGAATCTGTCATCAGAAAAGCTTTATCAAATAGCCTTTTCGAGATATAGGCATTTTAATATTTTGTGGACCAAGCCTTTAAAACCAACAATTCTTTTAATATTGGAAAAGTGTATCTTAAAGGAATTTATATTTTTTTTATTAAAATTTTTTATAAAAATCCTAACATATCCGAGAAATCCGGGCTCGATACGATCAGGGATACCATCAGGTAATGTCAAGGAAGTTGACAACGTCCTTTTTGCAATAAATATCCAAATTAAGCAAGAAATTTCCTGTTCAACCCAGATATATATCTAAAGTGGACACTCCAATAAAGAGAACCTGAGGTTAAAATATTTGCAAAAAAAATTCAAATTTATTTTTAAAGATACGTTTTTTGTACCAATTTTAATAGTTTTTTTTGGTAATATTGAGAGAAAAAATTTAAAAGACATTTGCTTAAGTATTCCTGCCTCCTGAATACGAATCAGTCATCAGAAAAAATAAATTTCTACATATTGGAAAAGTGTGTGTTAAAGTTATATTCCTCCCCTCCCCATTAAAATTACCTATTTTTTGCAAGAAATCCAGTCTCGATACCATCAGGACATGTAAGGAAGTTCAAAATGTCCTTTTTTAGTTTTATCCTTAACTATTCTAATTGTGGAAAAAATCCTGTAGATACTCAAATTAAGAGAACGTGGGGATAAAATCAAAATTTCGTTGAGTATATCCAGAAATATTTGCAAAAGCAAATATCTGATTTGAACAGTATTTTGTTTTTAGTTCGAATAGTTATAAGGATAAAACCAAAAAATCGAGGCTGGATTTTTTTTAAAGTTATGTAATTTTGTAGGGAAGGGGAATAAAAAGACAACATTAACACATTTTAAATATCAACAGAATTCTTGGATTTGGGGGGCAAACTACAAAAAAATTCAAATTTCCATATCTCTAGAAGGCGATTTAATACAACTTTTTTATTTAAAATTTAATATTTAAATATCATAAAAAGGTCTTCGCTTAAAATTAATATAAAAATATTGTTTAATAAACACCATTTTTTTAATTATTTTTTTTTTAATTAAAATAGAGTTTATATTTGAATATTCATTAAATTTTTTTGGGGATTTTATATAATTTGTAGGGTATTTTTGGGGATTTCATTTTTCAAATTGGGGACAAGAGCCAAATATGTTCTGGCAACACTGGGGGGGACAAGAAAATTTTTTTAACTTAAAAATACGGATATAAACATCGAACAAACTTATTCATAACGACAACGCTCACAGTCTATAAAGGTTCACAAACTATCATATATATATACAATGAATTAGAGACTAAATGAGAATTCAAAAAACTTTTAGAGACAAAAAAAAAAACCAAACAAACTATTAAATTCTACAAGATTCTTTAAAATTCAGCAGCAAGCAGCAGGCATCAAAATTTCCCATACAGCAAACATGTATATGTATGGGAAATTTTCTGTCTGCTGCTTGCTGCTGAATTGTAAAGAGACAAATACTTGCGGTATCGATAAAGTAATCAAGTGGGGTTGCCAGAATTATTTAATAAAAAATCGTCAAAAATGTACGATTTCTATGAAAAAATAAATGATTTTTATGAAAAAATTGTAAAAAGCCAAAATATAGTGGACTACATGGGCTTTAATCCCCACCAGGTCCGATAGCGTCCACGTTTTAATTGTGGCCACAATCAAAATTCTAAAATCGCCATTTGTACCAAAATCTGATACCCGGCAAACTAAGTTCGCCAAAACTGAGTCCCTGAGCGAGACCCCCAACATTGTGAAAAGTCGAAATATAGTGGACTACATGGGCTTTAAGCTACACCAGGTCCGATAGCGTCCAAGTTTCAATTGTGGCCACAATCAAAATTCAAAAATCGTCATTTGTACCAAAATCTGATACCCGGCAAATTAAAATCGCCAAAACCAAGTCCCTAAGCGAGACCCCCAAAAATGTGAAAAGTCGAAATATAGCGGACTACATGGGCTTTAATCTCCACCAGGTCCGATAGCGTCCACGTTTTAATTGTGGCCACAATCAAAATTCAAAAATCGTCAAATTAAAATCGCTAAAACCAAGTCCCTGAGCGAGACCCCCAAAATTGTAAACAGCCAAAATATAGTGGGCTACATGGGCTTTAATCTCCACCAGGTCCGATAGCGTCCACGTTTTTATTGTGGCCACAATCAAAATTTTAAAATCCCCAGTTGTACCAAAATCTGATACCCGGCAAATTAAAATCGCCAAAACCAAGTCCCTGAGCGAGACCCCCAAAATTGTAAAATGTCGAAATATAGTGGACTACATGGGCTTTAAGCTCCACCAGGTCCGATAGCGTCCACGTTTTAATTGTGACCACAATCAAAATTTTAAAATTCCCAGTTGTACCAAAATCTGATACCCGGCAAATTAAAATCGCCAAAACCAAGTCCCTGAGCGAGACTTCCAAAATTTTAAAAAGCCGAAATATAGTGGACTATATGGGCTTTAATCTCTATAAGGTCCGTTAGCGTCCACGATTAAATTGTGGCCACAATCAAAATTTTAAAATCCCCAATTGTACTAAAATCTGATACCCGGCAAACTAAGTTCGCCAAAACTGAGTCCCTGAGCGAGACCCCCAAAATTGTAAAAGGCCGAAATATAGTGGACTATATGGGCTTTAATCTCTATAAGGTCCGTTAGCGTCCACGATTTAATTGTGGCCACAATCAAAATTTTAAAATCCCCAATTGTACCAAAATCTGATACCCCGCAAACTAAGTTCGTCAAAACTGAGTCCCTGAGCGAGACCCCCAAAATTGTAAAAGGCCGAAATATAGTGGACTATATGGGCTTTAATCTCTATAAGGTCCGTTAGCGTCCACGATTTAATTGTGGCCACAATCAAAATTTTAAAATCCCCAATTGTACCAAAATCTGATACCCGGCAAACTAAGTTCGCCAAAACTGAGTCCCTGAGCGAGACCCCAAAATTGTAAAAAGCCAAAATATAGTTGACTATATGGGCTTTAATCTCTATAAGGTCCGTTAGCGTCCACGATTTAATTGTGGCCACAATCAAAATTTTAAAATCCCCAATTGTACCAAAATCTGATACCCCGCAAACTAAGTTCGCCAAAACTGAGTCCCTAAGCGAGACCCCCAAAATTATAAAAGGCCGAAATATAGTGGACTACATGGGCTTTAATCTCTATAAGGTCCGTTAGCGTCCACGATTTAATTGTGGCCACAATCAAAATTTTAAAATCCCCAATTGTACCAAAATCTGATACCCCGCAAACTAAGTTCGTCAAAACTGAGGCCCTGAGCGAGACCCCCAAAATTGTAAAAGGCCGAAATATAGTGGACTATATGGGCTTTAATCTCCATAAGGTCCGTTAGCGTCCACGATTTAATTGTGGCCACAATCAAATTTTTAAATCGCCAGATGTATCAAAATCTGATACCCGGCAAATTAAAATCGCCAAGACCAAGTCCCTGAGCGAGACCCCCAAAATTGTAAAAAGCCAAAATATAGTGGTCTATATGGGCTTTAATCTCTATAAGGTCCGTTAGCGTCCACGATTTAATTGTGGCCACAATCAAAATTTTAAAATCCCCAATTGTACCAAAATCTGATACCCGGCAAACTAAGTTCGCCAAAACTGAGTCCCTAAGCGAGAACCCCAAAATTATAAAAGGCCGAAATATAGTGGACTATATGGGCTTTAATCTCTATAAGGTCCGTTAGCGTCCACGATTTAATTGTGGCCACAATCAAAATTTTAAAATCCCCAATTGTACCAAAATCTGATACCCCGCAAACTAAGTTCGTCAAAACTGAGTCCCTGAGCGAGACCCCCAAAATTGTAAAAGGCCGAAATATAGTGGACTATATGGGCTTTAATCTCCACAAGGTCCGTTAGCGTCCACGATTTAATTGTGGCCACAATCAAATTTTTAAATCGCCAGATGTATCAAAATCTGATACCCGGCAAATTAAAATCGCCAAGACCAAGTCCCTGAGCGAGACCCCCAAAATTGTAAAAAGCCAAAATATAGTGGTCTATATGGGCTTTAATCTCTATAAGGTCCGTTAGCGTCCACGATTTAATTGTGGCCACAATCAAAATTTTAAAATCTCCAATTGTACCAAAATCTGATACCCGGCAGACTAAGTTCGCCAAAACTGAGTCCCTGAGGGAAACCCCCAAAATTGTAAAAGGCCGAAATATAGTGGATTATATGGGCTTTAATCTCTATAAGGTCCGTTAGCGTCCACGATTTAATTGTGGCCACAATCAAAATTTTAAAATCCCCAATTGTACCAAAATCTGATACCCGGCAAACTAAGTTCGCCAAAACTGAGTCCCTGAGCGAGACCCCCAAAATTGTAAAAAGCCAAAATATAGTGGACTATATGGGCTTTAATCTCTATAAGGTCCGTTATCGTCCACGATTTAATTGTGGCCACAATCAAAATTTTAAAATCCCCAATTGTACTAAAATCTGATACCCTAACTAACTAAGTTCGCCAAAACTGAGTCCCTGAGCGAGACCCCCAAAATTGTAAAAGGCCGAAATATAGTGGACTATATGGGCTTTAATCTCTATAAGGTCCGTTAGCGTCCACGATTTAATTGTGGCCACAATCAAAATTTTAAAATCCCCAATTGTACCAAAATCTGATACCCGGCAAACTAAGTTCGCCAAAACTGAGTCCCTAAGCGAGAACCCCAAAATTATAAAAGGCCGAAATATAGTGGACTACATGGGCTTTAATCTCTATAAGGTCCGTTAGCGTCCACGATTTAATTGTGGCCACAATCAAAATTTTAAAATCCCCAATTGTACCAAAATCTGATACCCGGCAAACTAAGTTCGCCAAAACTGAGTCCCTGAACGAGACCCCCAAAATTGTAAAAGGCCGAAATATAGTGGATTATATGGGCTTTAATCTCTATACGGTGCGTTAGCGTCCACGATTTAATTGTGGCCACAATCAAAATTTTAAAATCCCTAATTGCACCAAAATCTGATACCCGGCAAACTAAGTTCGCCAAAACTGAGTCCCTGAGCGAGACCCCCAAAATTGTAAAAAGCCAAAATATAGTGGACTATATGGGCTTTAATCTCTATAAGGTCCGTTAGCGTCCACGATTTAATTGTGGCCACAATCAAAATTTTAAAATCCCCAATTGTACTAAAATCTGATACCCTAACTAACTAAGTTCGTCAAAACTGAGTCCCTGAGCGAGACCCCCAAAATTGTAAAAGGCCGAAATATAGTGGACTATATGGGCTTTAATCTCTATAAGGTCCGTTAGCGTCCACGATTTAATTGTGGCCACAATCAAAATTTTAAAATCCCCAATTGTACCAAAATCTGATACCCGGCAAACTAAGTTCGCCAAAACTGAGTCCCTAAGCGAGAACCCCAAAATTATAAAAGGCCGAAATATAGTGGACTATATGGGCTTTAATCTCTATAAGGTCCGTTAGCGTCCACGATTTAATTGTGGCCACAATCAAAATTTTAAAATCCCCAATTGTACCAAAATCTGATACCCGGCAAATTAAGTTCGCCAAAACTGAGTCCCTAAGCGAGACCCCCAAAATTATAAAAGGCCGAAATATAGTGGACTACATGGGCTTTAAGCTCTATAAGGTCCGTTAGCGTCCACGATTTAATTGTGGCCACAATCAAAATTTTAAAATCCCCAATTGTACCAAAATCTGATACCCCGCAAACTAAGTTCGTCAAAACTGAGTCCCTGAGCGAGACCCCCAAAATTGTAAAAGGCCGAAATATAGTGGACTATATGGGCTTTAATCTCCATAAGGTCCGTTAGCGTCCACGATTTAATTGTGGCCACAATCAAATTTTTAAATCGCTAGATGTATCAAAATCTGATACCCGGCAAATTAAAATCGCCAAGACCAAGTCCCTGAGCGAGACCCCCAAAATTGTAAAAAGCCAAAATATAGTGGTCTATATGGGCTTTAATCTCTATAAGGTCCGTTAGCGTCCACGATTTAATTGTGGCCACAATCAAAATTTTAAAATCCCCAATTGTACCAAAATCTGATACCCCGCAAACTAAGTTCGTCAAAACTGAGTCCCTGAGCGAGACCCCCAAAATTGTAAAAGGCCGAAATATAGTGGACTATATGGGCTTTAATCTCTATAAGGTCCGTTAGCGTCCACGATTTAATTGTGGCCACAATCAAAATTTTAAAATCCCCAATTGTACCAAAATCTGATACCCCGCAAACTAAGTTCGTCAAAACTGAGTCCCTGAGCGAGACCCCCAAAATTGTAAAAGGCCGAAATATAGTGGACTATATGGGCTTTAATCTCCACAAGGTCCGTTAGCGTCCACGATTTAATTGTGGCCACAATCAAATTTTTAAATCGCCAGATGTATCAAAATCTGATACCCGGCAAATTAAAATCGCCAAGACCAAGTCCCTGAGCGAGACCCCCAAAATTGTAAAAAGCCAAAATATAGTGGTCTATATGGGCTTTAATCTCTATAAGGTCCGTTAGCGTCCACGATTTAATTGTGGCCACAATCAAAATTTTAAAATCTCCAATTGTACCAAAATCTGATACCCGGCAAACTAAGTTCGCCAAAACTGAGTCCCTGAGCGAGACCCCCAAAATTGTAAAAGGCCGAAATATAGTGGATTATATGGGCTTTAATCTCTATAAGGTCCGTTAGCGTCCACGATTTAATTGTGGCCACAATCAAAATTTTAAAATCCCCAATTGTACCAAAATCTGATACCCGGCAAACTAAGTTCGCCAAAACTGAGTCCCTGAGCGAGACCCCCAAAATTGTAAAAAGCCAAAATATAGTGGACTATATGGGCTTTAATCTCTATAAGGTCCGATAGCGTCCACGTTTTAATTGTGGCCGCAATCAAAATTCTAAAATCGCCAGCTGAAAAAAAATCAAAAATTATCACATAATGTCAAAATCGCGTTTAACAATATAAAAATTAATTTTTGAATTTTAATTTTATTTTTAATTTAATTAATTGTTTTTGGGTACAATATTACTTGAAAAATGTTAATTAAAGGTTTTTTAGAGCATGTGGAACGTATTTTAGCCGAGACCACAACCATTTATATGTAGAACTCATTTTAGCAAAGTTCACAACAAAGAATTTAACTAAAAGAATTTATCTTCACACCCTTATTTACATAAAAAATGGGAAAGTGAAAATTTCCGAATTTTTTGGTGTTCTAGATTTTACATCCGATTTTTTTGTTTTGTTTCACATAATTAAAGTTTGGTGTAAGTAAAACGAATGCACTTTTTGCCTTATAATTTTTTAAATTTTAGTTATTTGATTTCAACTTCGAATGAAAACGTAAACAACAAAACACCAAACTCGGTTTCATGTCATTCGGAAATTTTCATGTGAATTAAAAAGTTGTGAAAGACAGAACAGAAGCCTTAATCGAATTACAAAGGGAATTTTCGAATTAGAAGTATAATCTTTGAATTATAAATGAAATCTTGGAATTACAAATGGAATTCTCAAACTACAAACTATCTTTTTTCGAATTATATCTGATAATGGAGTAGAATCTTTTCCGAATTCCATCTGTTAATATTGTCATAAGTTTTTCAGCGACAATAATGTCTAACAGCATATTAATAATAATTATTTTAAATTAATTTTTTAGGTGATAAAATCTTTATGGATAAACGTGATAATACTGAGTTCGATTTATTAACCGTCAATGAAACCTCCGTTGAACCACCAACCGACGATGATAGTTCCCCTAATTCCCCCCGTAATTTAGCCATTGAAGCCACCTTTATTAATCACAATTTCAGTCAACAAGTTTTAAAGACCGGACCTAATGAATCAAAATATAAATTTGAAGAAGCCAATCCCTTCATTACCGAAGATGAAGATATTGAAGTGGCTAGTGTTGGTTATCGTTATAAGAAATGGAATTTAGGTAGTGATATTGTTTTGGTAGCCCGCTGTGAACATGATGGTGTTTTACAAACGCCCAATAATGAACCACAATTTCTATCGATTAAGGCTTTGAATGAATGGGACTCGAAATTGGCAAATGGTGTTGAATGGCGTCAAAAGTTAGATACACAACGTGGTGCTGTTTTGGCCAACGAGTTACGTAATAATGCCTGTAAATTGGCTAAGTGGACTGTACAAGCTGTGCTTGCCGGTTCGGATCAACTTAAGCTAGGCTATGTTTCACGTATTAATCCCCGCGATCCCTCACGTCATGTCATTTTGGGTACACAACAATTTAAGCCCCATGAATTTGCCACACAAATTAATTTAAGCATGGACAATGCCTGGGGTATTTTACGTTGTATCATCGACATTGTTATGAAACAAAAGGATGGTAAATATTTAATTATGAAGGACCCCAACAAGCCTATGATTCGTTTGTATGATATTCCCGATAACACCTTCGACAGTGATGATTCTGAAGATGGTGATGGCGATGATGGTGAAGGTTTCCAACCTGTTTACGCCTACGGCGGTGGTAATAAATAAGTTAAATAATTTGACTATACTAAGTAAGCGAGAGTGTGTAAGCAGTGAACTACAAAACAAATATAAATAAAATATTAATGAAAAGCAAAGAATCCATTAAGCTAAAAAGTCAGCATCAACAGAGATTTTAAGCATTTGTTTTTTTAAAAAAACTTTAAATTTTTAGTTGGATTTTTTTTATTTTAAATTATTTTTGTTAAAATCCTTTATTTTTATCAATAATTTTTTCAGTTTTTTTGTAATAGTATAGTATGAAAATAATTACAATATTCCCTTTAATTCTATATAAATTGTGTTGCTTTAATACAAAATCATTAAATAAAAAGAAAATATCTTACTATGATAAAGCAACTAAACAAATATCAAAAATACTTTTATTTAAAAACTAAGACATTATAGCGATGTCCCTTCATCTGTAAAAAACGCGAAGCAGTCCAATCTAAAAGAACTAGACTCCTGGAGTTTGGCGCGACTGTGTCTTATGGAATCCTAGGGTATCCTATTTTCTAAGTCGGGAAGAAAAAATTCATATTTTGCAACTTTAATGTGATTTTTTAATATTATTGCAAAAAATTGATTTTCTGTTTCTCCAAATAAAGCTAATATTTAAAATCTAAATAGATATGATCTTTCTGAAATTTTAACCACATCGTTTTGGTATATGAGCAATTGTCATTAACTTTTAATATTTAAGAAAAAAAAAATTGCGATTTTTTTTTTCGTGACACATTGATAAGACTTTGTAGGTAAATAATATTATAAATAAGTAATTCAAATCCGTCCGCGTGCATTAATTTGAGCGATCGCACCCAAAACTATGGCGGTTTAAAATTAAAATTTTTAAAAAAATTGTCAAAATTACATTTTTAATCCGAAGTTAACCAAACGTACCATTTTGTATTATGCTTACCCAGAGCTAAAATACATATTCAAACATGCATAAAATCTTTGCTAAATATCGAGATATTTCATTTAACCAATTTTTTTTCGGCACATTTTCCAATATTTTGGAAATAAAAATGTTTACAACGGTTTCATTTTTTTTAGAAAAATATTACCAAATGCATTAAGAAAATCTCAACAAATTCTTAGTTAACACCATTATTCTATCTCTAATAGGTAAGAAACAGCAGTGGTTTAAAGGGAACATTTTTGAAAAAAAAAATTAATAATTTTGAATTTTTTTTTTTTTTAATATTAAATGTCTGATTTTACAGTGTTGTCCTTCACTGAATATTGAAACTATTCAAAGTATGATTAATAATGCTAATATTAAGGTTATTACGAAATATTTTAACATTATTACTAATTTTATCAAGGTTATAAAAAATTTTAGCAATTTTTCGCGATTTTCGCGACTGCAAAAATCAATGGACTAATTTTAAAATATTATTTGAATAAGACCCCAGTAAAAACTTGGTAATAAGTCCCCATTACCGCCTGCATTCTGTGTAATTAGGACTCCTTACCTGCTCGATTACTTCTTGTTAGCAAATAATGAGTTACCGATAACCTCATACAGAACTGGTTACTTCTTATAAACAAATAATGAGTTACCAATAACCTCCTACAGGACCGCCCAGGCAGAAAAATACGAACGGGAGAGCGCTGGCAAAGTACCTTTTATGGTCGCTTGTGTGCTGGGAAAGCATCACAGTTAAGTACTCTCCCAGCGTCCAAAATGATAACCACGGTAAACGGTATGCCGTTGCTATTTTAAAGCGCTTTGAAAGCGCTTTAAAAACAACAAATATGGTACTATTAAAGCACTTTTAGAACAAAAAAATGGGACGTATCTAAATTGTATACATAAGTCCATTAGACACAACTTTTTTGGTGTTTATTTGAATAAAGAAATTTATTAAATTAGGATAAAAAAAAAAAAAAATATTGACTCAATTATTAGGATAAAAAAATTTTAAACAAACTTTGAACAATTTTCTAAGTCCCGGAAAAATATTTTTTGCAGTTTTCTTTGCGTTTTGGAATAAAAAATTTATTAAAAATACTTTAAGGAAAAGTCCCGAAAAAAATGGTGTATTGAACCAAAACGGATTTGTATCCGGAGTTTAAGGGTGATGTATCCGGAGTTTAAGACACTTCCTTACGAAAGAAACAGGTGTTTTTATATAAAAGGTGTCAAGTTTGTAATATGTAGGTCATTGTGTATATGTGACATATCATGAGAACTATCAAGGACCGGCCACTTATCCTGCAGGGAAATAAAAAATATTCCAATTGTTATGAAAATTAATAAATTTTAATAAAAAATTTATACTTTGAACGAATTTAAAAAGAAAAACATTGGCAAAGCGCTTGGAAAGCACTTTTTCGAATTCATACTACCTTCTACACAAAAAATAAAGTGCTTTGCCGAGACTTTTTCTTTGGAACGGTTGGCAGTTTCTGCCTGGGCGGTTACTTCTTGTTAACAACTAATGAGTTACCGATAACCTCATACAGAGCAGGTTACGGTAAATACGATTTAAAATATTTGATAAGTTGTCCAAATAATTTTTTTTTATTGAAATTAAAAGAATGGTAATGAAAATTTAGAAAGAACTTGCACATTTAGCTTAAACAAGATTAGCATTTCTCTACTCTGTAGAGAAATATATAATTCGAACTCTGATTAAAATCGGGAACAGGCAAATTAAAGTTTAGAAAACCAAATTGATATTTAAAAATTTGGATCTAGATGACACTTGTTAGTAATTTATGAGCCTTAATAAGTCTTTACATAACTTCTGTTGAAGTTTTCTGGATTTAAATTTGCTTTTTCTAAATTCTAGTTGTTTTTCTAGAAATTTTGAGGCGTTTTCCAAATTTTAATTTAACTTATTTGTTTGCTTTGTTGTTTAAAGTATGTTAAAAGCGGGTAAAATGTAAAAAACCATCACAGACAGTATTTCCCTTAAAAACTCACTCACTCTTATATAGACTAAAACTTAAGATGGTGTTTAATGCGGTTTCCATGGGCTGAGCAGCAGTTGCTTCTGTATATTTGTCATTGGTCCTGCCCTAAGCAGCCAAATTTTCCTTTCTACGATGTTCCAAGATATATTTTCGGTCATTGTATTATTTGAATTTTACAATCAAACATTTGAAGAGATGGATATCAACGTAAACATTGATTCCGTTGGCTTTTCTTACATTAAGATTGTAGAAATTTTCCCGCTTGGTTACTCTTGAAATAACCGTGTTTAACATGAACTTTATCATCCTGACGAATAGGCATGAAGCGAACATTTTACTTTTGACGCAATTCCTTTCTGAGGGAAGACGGCCAATTTTTGGTGCTAATGTATGCTGTTATTTGGTAGCATTTTTGTAAGGAGTGGGTAACGAGTTATTTTTGGGCTACTGGTAGCTACTTATTTTTAGGACTAATGTATGCTGTTATTTGGTAGCATTTTTGTAAGGAGTGGGTAACTAGTTATTTGTGGGCTACTAGTAGCTCATTATTTGTGGTACTAATGTATGTAGTTTTTCAGTAGCATTCTCGTAAGCGAGTGGGTATGCGGTCATTACTCCAATGACATCGCCATGTTAAAATAATGAGTGTAACTAGCTACCACCATCTATTTTAAGGCGAAAACCTCATTACTTGGCAATAGAAGTTTTTACTGGGACATGTCAAAATCTATCAAAATACATTTCTTTTCTACTTTATTTAAGTAATGTAAGATTTTATATAACCATAAAATTTAAAGGTATCAAAAATTTAAAACCACCGAAAAACCGCTTAAACGTTAAATTTTTTCGGGTGCGAATTAATTGAAGATAGAGAATTAAAAAGACTACCAAACGCGCCTTTCACCGACCAATTTCTATAAGCGGCCTGGATGTGCCTTACAAAAAAGTGAAAACTGAAAAACACCGCGGAATTCGCCAATATTAACTTTTGATCAATGTTGCTTTCCATGATTTATTATATTTGCACATACCATTGTTTCTACATGTTCAACTTTCAGCCATGCACATTTGGCTGTCAAATAATGCAAAACTAAAATATCGAAATTTTGCAAAAAAAAATTTAAAAAGTTCATAATATTTTTGCAATTGAATATTTTTGGGGTGCGTTTGTAAATCAAGTGGGAAATGGTAAATTATAAAGTTCACAAAGCATTCGGAACCATTCGGAATAAAACTGGGAGTGTGCCTCGCAAAAAACAGACTTTTTAAAAAATTCACGTTTTTTGTTCCCATCTTTGGAGAGCTGCAGCTTCGTAACCATTGCGAGCACATCACTCGAATCAGTCTCAGATTGTGCATATTTACAAGGGCTTTTACCATGTGTATTTGAATTTTAAAATTACAGTTTGCACCAAACGCTACAATCAAAAAACCTCGAAAAATTGAAAATTGAAAAAAATTGGTATCAAAGATTTAGGTCCATGTAACTTTTTTCTTATTGATGGCACATCCACTGAACCTACACCAAATAATTGGCCAAGTCTACTGATTAAACAATATTAAATTTGGAGCAATAGCTTTAACGCACCCAACAATATGGAACTTTGAACGAAAAATTTCATGAGAGTATCAAGCGATTTTTTTACATTTTTCAACTTTGCACGTTCCTTACCATGAGATAATGAGACTATTTGCACTGTGCCTTTGCAGAATTACTCATTATGGTTCCCTTAACATATCTATATTCACAGGTACCACCTAGTTTACAAATAAAAATGTTATTGCGAAATTAGTAAAATATCACAAGCGTTAAAAGTTAATGACAAAAGTCCATATATTCTTACTAATCCAAAAACTATAGCGCCAAAGTGAAATATGCGAAAAAAAAACAACATTTCTCGCTCCGCTTTTATGAACATAACAAAGCTGATAGAAAATAGCGAAATCTGGTGATCAACGTATAAAAGTTATGTAAATACTTGTATATAAGGTTTTTTTAGAAAACTTTTACACAAATATTTTTTTATGGTGCTCACCAGATTTCGCTATTTTTGCTTTTTTAAAAACATTTATGATTTTTTATTATGTTGATCACCAGATTATGCTATTTTTAATTTATCACAATTAGTTAAGCAATACATTGCAATTCAAGTTTTCAAAACAAAATTCTAATAAAAACTGATTTTTGACGGTGATCAAAAGATTTTGCTATTAAAAAAAAAAAAGATTTTCGAAAGTGTTTACCGAAATTCGCTATTTAAGCTTAAAATAAATTACGATTAAAGTTTTTGAAAAAAATTTAAAAAAAAATTTTAATGGTTTTTTTTAGAACATTTTCATTAAAAAAATGAATTTTGAATTTTGGTTTACAAGGGAAGTGTCCCTAGAGTCAGCCTCTGATCTTCATGAAATTTTAATATGTTGTTCAGCATCTCGCTCCGCCCCTTATGATCATAAACAAAGCTGATAGAAAATAGCGAAATCTGGTAATCAACGTATAAAATTTAAGTAATAACTTGTAGTTAAGGTTTTTTAAAAAACTTTTATAAACAAATATTTTAAGAAAAATTCATGAAAAAAAAAACAATTATGATATGATTAAAAAAATATTTTCGAAAGTGATTACCGATTTCGCTATTTAGGCCTCTGTTCTGTCTTTCACAACTTTTCAATTCACATGAAAATTTCCGAATCACATGAAATCAAGTTTAGTGTTTTGTTGATCACGTTTTTATTCGAAGTTGAAATCGAATAATTAAAACTTTAAAAATTATAAGGAAAAAAGTGCATTCGTTTTACTTTCACCAAATTTTATTTATGTGAAACAAAACGAAAAAGAAATTCGGATGTGAAATCTAGAACACAAAAAAAATTCGGAAATTTTCATTTTCACATTTTTTATGTGAATTACTTTTTTTGGAACAGCGGCCTTAAGCTTATAATATATTTCAATTAAAGTTTTTGATAAAAATTAAAAAAATTATTTTTGGATTACAAGGGAAGAGTCACCCTCCGATCCTCATGAAATTTTAACATGTTGTTCAGAACAAAAATGTTACATTTTTAATTTTTTTATAGGCCCAAACTAATTTTAAGGGGGGGGGGGCACAGTGGATCAAATGATTAATCTAGCGTGCAATAGAGTATAATTGGACTTTGAGAGCACCTAGAAACATGAAATTTGTAATGCACAAGGAAAATGAGATGAGCTTCTATATAGTCCAAATGTGGGCGGTATTTGAAGGGGCGTGGCACTTATTGAAACATTGTCATAATAAAATATAGGTAAAGTAGAGCCAATAATAAGCAGATTTTTTTATTTTGAGTAAAAAAAAAATTTTTTTTTACTCATTTTTTAAAAAAAACATTTTTGAGTGAAGATTTTTTTTGAGTTAAAATTTTTTTTTTTGCTTGTAAAATTTTTACATTGGGTTAAAAAATGTTTGAGAATATCAAAAATACTCAGCAAAATATTTTTGTGGCTCATCAATGTCATTTAAAGCGTTTAGGTGTTTTTTTTTTTTAACGTAAATTCAAGGTACACCAATCTGAAATTCACGGTTTTTGCGTACAACTTCTGAACCACTGCACCGATTTGGCTGATGTTCAATACCAACCTGACTAGGAAAATTGAAAATATATATGCCAAGCGTCAGCAGCAACAGAGTTGCCGTTTGAAAGTTATCGTGTTTTAAACAGACAGACGGACGGACATCGCTAGATCGACTGAAAAACAAAAACCAGCAAAAACCAGCCGCCAATTTTTTTATTATTTTGGAGCTCAATATCTATTCTTTTGAAATCATGTAAAAACCCTATAGAAGTAAGCGGTATTAGTACCTAAATTCATTAACAAAATTCAAGTTTGCTTGAAAAATAATTCCATTGTGGACTCTCTTTTTAATTTACGTTTTTTTACGAACAACAACACAAATTAGCTTCAAATATACATTCCTTGAGGTTAAAATATAACAAATAATTTGATAAATTGCCTTAATACGGTCGTAAAATAGCAGTTTAAACAATCAAAACGTCTACACAGAACTTGAAGAAATTTTTTTATAAAAACTAATTACTCATGTTTGGCTGCCTACTACGATGGTGTTTTAGCAATAAACAAAGAAATTTTATTAGCGTTAAGTAATAGTGCAATCATATATGCGATACTAATTCAATATTGTAAAAACTTCATTTTCGACCAACTGCGCACCAGATTCAACATTTGGTCCACTTTGGGGGGGGGGGCAGAAGTCCTTTCATATATAAAATTATTTGTTTGGACAACATTCGTTAAATGATTTTTTTAAAACAAAAAGACACATATAACTGTTATATTTGGTCTCTGGTTTTAAGAAAATATTAATACATAGGCCTCTGTTCTGTCTTTCACAACTTTTCAATTCACATGAAAATTTCCGAATCACATGAAATCAAGTTTAGTGTTTTGTTGATCACGTTTTCATTCGAAGTTGAAATCGAATAATTTGAATTTAAAAAATTTTAAGGAAAAAAGTGCATTCGTTTTACTTTCACCAAATTTTATTTATGTGAAACAAAACGAAAAAGAAATTCGGATGTGAAATCTAGAACACCAAAAAAATTCGGAAATTTTCATTTTCACATTTTTTATGTGAATTACTTTTTTTGGAACAGCGGCCTTATATGGGTTCATGTTGAAAAATGTAGAAGTAAATTTAATTTCTACACTCAGAAAATTATTGCAGTTACTACATGACGGTCGTTTATGTAGTAAGTAGTAACTGTTGTTTTTAACTACAATTTCGGTCGTTTTTGTATGAAAAAATCTCAAACAACTTTTTTTTGTAGTAGTTTCAAAAAATAACTACAAAAAATATACTACACTGTAGCAATAGTTGATTTATGTAGTTGTTTTTAGTTTTTTTCTAAAAACTCGTTTTTTTCTAGAAATTTTTATTCCAAACGAATGTGTCGAACGAGTTGGTCGTGCGGGATGCGGAAGGAATTCTTTTTATACCAAATAAAAAATATCTAAATAAATTAAATTACAATTTATTTAATTTAATTATAACAAAAAATATGTTTTTGGAAAAATATTCTTGAGCGAAAGAAAATAAGTGGATAAATGAGATAGCAAGTGTGTATAATATAGCGCTCACATAAGCGTGCGTAAAAACCAATCGGAAAAAAACAAAAAAATTCTTGTCGGCTTGGTTGCCTGCGTGCCATCTTTCTTTTCTTTGTATACACAACAGAACAGGTACATACCTTTTGAAACATTGCAAATTAATTTTTTTTTTTTTATAAATCAATTCTACCAAAGCATTTCTTTTTTTTTTTTTATTCCAGACAAATTTTGATCAGAAGCGGTGGAAATTTGAAACAAACTATTAAAAAAACAAAGGTAAATACAATCAATTTATTTTGTTTAACATTTTATTAATATATATTTTTTCTTCTATAATTCCAGATAAATACACCAAAAAATTGTCATCATGTCGAAATTCTATACAACCAACTGAATTGTATTGCTTTTTAAATAAATAAATATCAATCATTTAAACGTTTAAGAAATTTTTTAAATAAAATTTCAGGCAATTGTTGTAAAAACAACTGTATTAAACAGTTTTGTAGTAGTTTTTACTACATTTTGTAGTTGAAAATCAATAGTTAAAAACAACAACATGTTCAGTTGTTTTTACCGTAATATGTAGTGGACGCCTTTTCAACAACAAAATGTAGTCAAAACAACTGTCTTTTGTAGTTGATTTTACCGACATACTTTTTTGAGTGTAAAAATTATAGACATTTCTGGTATTCCTACACTGGTTTCAAACAGTTCCAGTTAACTGTCATCATCACTAGGATTCAAATGTCTGCTTGTTTCGCTAATGGATTTTTTACGTTTAGTAAAGAAATAAATCACAACTAAAAAATTTATGGTGATCATCAGATTTTGCTATTTTTTATAAAAAATTTATAATTCTTAAAATGTTAATGATTTAATATAATTTAAAAAAAAAAATATTAAAAGTGCAAATAAAGTGCAAATTTCATGACTTAAAAAAAAAACAAAAATTTCCTTTTAATCTCAGCCAGACTTGCTTGAGAGGAAAAATTATGAGATGATCCACTTGTAATCTCTTATCTTAATTTCTATATGATCATGCACACTCATTTATAAAGTTTAACCAAATTTTACAACATTTTTTTTTTTTCTTTTTTTTTTGGGAAGAAAGAAAATATGAAGAGAAAATAAATCACGTAAATTCACGGAAAAAAAATTGACTTACTCAAACAATTGTTTTACTCACTCATAACTACGTGAGTTAAATTGTGTTTCAGTCACACTCACGCATGAATCACACACTAATTTGCTCATGTGCCCATCTCTAATATACAACAAAGCTCAGATTAAAAATTAAGCTCAGATTGAAAAAGAAGAGATTGAATAATTTTAACTTATTAATTAGCTTTTTTTAGTCGCAGTTTTAATCTCAACAAGTTAAGACGTTGGTAAACAACAACTAAATAGTGTTTTAAACATAAGAGAACATGTTTCGGATTCTTCTGAGAAATGTTTGTCTACTGATTTCATTAAGTGTGGTCGTTAATGCCGGTAATTAATTAAAAAAACAACAAAATTAATTCGTGTTTATTGCTAATAAACAAATATAAAATAATTTGTTAAAATGTTTAACAAATTAAGAAAAATAAAACAAACATAGACACTTTAATATTTAAACAATTAATTAATACAGAATAATTTTTCTAAAAAATGTGAACTTAAAATTTAAAATGTGCAAGTGCTAATGTAAACATTTAATTTTTAAATTTTCAATTACAAACAGAAATTTCACCCACGTCTGCTGCATTTACTGCTTCATTTACAAAATTGAATTTTAAAATTAAATTAATAAAGTGACGTTATTTTGGCTTAAGGTCTTGATAACCTTAAGCCAATTTAAATAACATCACTTTATTTAAAAAATTGCAACTAAAATTTTTAAACATTCAAATTATAATTAAAAATGCAAATTAGAAATTTAAAAATTTTTATAAAAAAAAAAAAATATTTGAAAGCAAAATTACCAAAAATATTGGAAATTTCGGTGTAGAAATGGGGAAAAAATTTACAAATTTTCTATATGTTAAAATATTTATTTATTTAAACAAAAAATATATACATTTCAACTGATAAGATTTGTACACAATCACAGATGTTGACTCAAATCTATAGTATAGATCAGGGGTGGAAAGATAACACCATAGTTAGGGTGACCAATTTTTTTTTCAGACCTCAAATCAGTACGCCCAAGTTTTTATGTTTTTTTAAAAAAACTCTATGACGAATTTTTTCAACAATCAAAAAATTCCGGTTAAACTAACGAACTTTGAAATTGGAAAAAAGCCGAACTCGGAAAGCGCTATTGTACATAGTCATCTATGTGTGATATTTTAGCCGTTATCATCATTTAACAGACATAAAGACGAACATCGCTTGTTTTATTAAGCTCGAATCAGCAGAAACATTTTTCGTATTCTGCAAAGAAAATTTTGCATAGAAAATTTTTAACTTTTACAAAACAAAACATCAGACTCGTAAATATTTTTTCCATTAAAAAATATCGACGAAACATTTTTTATAAACAAAATTTTCCGATTCTGAGACACTATTCGTTCATAAAAAAAACTTCAGGGCATCTGTTCCAAAAAAGTAATTCACAAAAAAAATGTGAAAATGAAAATTTCCGATTTTTTTTGGTTTCTAGATTTCACTTCCGAATATTTTTATTCGTTTTGTTTCACATAAAAAAATTATGGTGAAAGTAAAACGAATGTACCATTTTCGTTATAATTTTAAGCTTTTAGTTATTCGATTTAAATTTCGAATTAATGCGTTAAAAATAAAACACCGAATGTATATAAAAAATAATAATACGAATATTTTTTTTTATTGTTCTTTTAGCTATTATTGCTTATGGAGTCTGTACGAATCCACGGAATGAATCGGGAATTTGTATACAAATCAAAGATTGTGGTTATTTATTGGATATATTGAATAAAACAGCGAGCGGATTAAATCCAGACGATAAAAAATTCCTTAAAGAAAGTCAATGTGGTACTGATAGTACTCAGGAAACGCTTTCAAAACAAATATTGGTAAGTTTTGATTTTTTTTAATACGCTCCAACCACAGTACACACTAGTGCCTACGGTCAGTACCGTAGATCCGGGAATACCGGTATTCTCGGTTCTCGGTATTACCGGGAAATGGTACCGGTTTCCTGGTTCTTAATTCATTTCCGGTATTCCCGGGAATACCGGTATTCCCGGTTCCGGTTCTGACGGTATTCCCGGGACTACCGGTATGTATATTTTGTAAAATTTTGTACAATTAAAAAAAAAATACAAAACATGTGAAAAACACCATTTCCATTTTATTTTTTTAATTTAAGAAAAAATAGTTGCATGATTTTTAAATAATTTTACAAACACAACTAAATATTACTGAAATACTGATTAATAGGGATGAGATTTCCATGCAAATGCATGTTTTTGGACGAAAGTCTAAAAACGATATCGACCAATTATCTTTCCGAATCAAAAAATTTGCGTTAAAATGGCATCGATTTGTTTTTGCATATTTTGCATATTTTGGTGAAAATGCATATTTTTGCATATTTTGATTTTAAATGCATATTTTGTGCATATTTCACACTTTTAAGTGCATATTTTTGCATATTTTGGCATAAATTAGCAAAAACACAAATTGAAATTTATTTTTTTTCAAAAACTATTTTAAATTTTAAAAATTTATTTCGAAAATAAGAAAAATTATTTTTTTTTCTTCTTAATTTTTTTTATAGATTTTCTCAATTTCTAAAAAAATCTTGCTTGTATAAAGTTTTAAATGTTACTATTTAAACCTGGTGTTATTTTTTGCTTTTTAAGAAGTTTTTCCTATGAAAACAAAATTTTTATTGTACGCATTTTATTGTTTAGTGCATATTTTATAGATTTTTAATGCATATTTTGAATTTTTCAGCGCATATTTTAAGCGCATATTTTCGATTTTTTAGTGCATGAAAATCTCATCCCTACTGATTAAATAGTGTAATTTAAATATTTTATGGTACAGTATTTTTTTGGTTTTTGAGAACTGGTACCAGGATCAGAACCGGGAATACCGGTATTCTCGGGAATATATCTAGAACCGGGAAACCGGTTCCAGAACCGGGAATACCGAGAACCGGGAAATGGGGGGCACTAGTACACACTTTATTATACCGTGTGTAACGCAGATGTCTTTCCATCCGCACTTAGAAAATTATTGCAGTTACTACATGACGGTCATTTGTGTAGTAAGTAGTATTTGTTGTTTTCAACTACAATTTCAGTTGTTTTTGTATGAAAAATCTCAAACAACTGTTTTTTGTAGTCGTTTTAAAAAACAAATACAAAAAATTACTATATTGTAGTAACAGTTGTTTTATGTAGTTGTTTTTAGTATATAAAAAAACTTATAATTTTTTAGAAATTTTTAGAAAAACGGATGTGCAGGAAATATTTCCAAATAATTTTAACCGTTTTTGACGTTTAGAGGGTTTTTTTAAATAAAAAATTTAGACAATTTGAGTAACAGTAAAAACAACTGTAATTTGAAGTAATTTTTACGTTTTTTGTAGTTGTTAATCAATAGTTAAAAACAACAACAATTTTAGGTTGATTTTACCGTAACATGTAGTGGACGCCTAAACAACAACAAATGTAGTAGTTTTAACTGTCTTTTGTAGTGGAATCTACCGTCATAATTTTTTGAGTGCGTCTGTGCCAAACACTATGCAGTCTACACCTTTTTCAATTGAAATTCAGAAAAGATCAATTGTAATTCAGAAATCACAATTGAAATTCAGAAATCCCAATTGAAATTCAGAATAGCCCAATTGAAATTCAGAAATCATAATTGAAATTCAGAAAAGCCCAATTGAAATTCAGAAATCACAATTGAAATTCAGAAAAGCACAATTGAAATTCAGAAATCACAATTGAAATTCAGAAAAGCCCAATTGAAATTCAGAAAAGCACAATTGAAATTCAGAAAATCACAATTGAAATTCAGAAAAGCACAATTGAAATTCAGAAAAGCCCAATTGAAATTCAGAAAAGCACAATTGAAATTCAGAAATCGTAATTGAAATTCAGAAAAGCCCAATTGAAATTCAGAAAAGATCAATTGAAATTCAGAAATCGTAATTGAAATTCAGAAAATCACAATTGAAATTCAGAAAAGCACAATTGAAATTCAGAAAAGCACAATTGAAATTCAGAAAAGCACAATTGAAATTCAGAAAAGCCCAATTGAAATTCAGAAATCGTAATTGAAATTCAGAAAAGCCCAATTGAAATTCAGAAAAGCACAATTGAAATTCAGAAAATCGCAATTGAAATTCAGAAAAGCACAATTGAAATTCAGAAAAACGCAATTGAAATTCAGAAAAGCCCAATTGAAATTCAGAAAAGCACAATTGAAATTCAGAAAAGCACAATTGAAATTCAGAAAAGCCCAATTGAAATTCAGAAATCGTAATTGAAATTCAGAAAAGCCCAATTGAAATTCAGAAAACCACAATTGAAATTCAGAAAATCACAATTGAAATTCAGAAAAGCCCAATTGAAATTCAGAAAAACACAATTGAAATTCAGAAAAGCACAATTGAAATTCAGAAAAGCACAATTGAAATTCAGAAAAGCCCAATTGAAATTCAGAAAAGCACAATTGAAATTCAGAAAAGCCCAATTGAAATTCAGAAATTGTAATTGAAATTCAGAAAAGCCCAATTGAAATTCAGAAAAGCCCAATTGAAATTCAGAAAAGCACAATTGAAATTCAGAAAAGCCCAATTGAAATTCAGAAAAGATCAATTGAAATTCAGAAAATCACAATTGAAATTCAGAAAAGCCCAATTGAAATTCAGAAATCACAATTGAAATTCAGAAATCACAATTGAAATTCAGAAAATGTAAACAAACCAATTATTAGTCACCACTACAAACATAGACACATTATGCCAATGCAGTACAGAGATGTGTATATGAGAGTATTTAACTTTATTCTCTTGCTACGTATTGTAGAGAGCAGACAGACAATACACTCATAAATTGCTTAAGGCAACATCAAGTGAAACTGACTTTTTATTATTTTTCTTTAAAACTAATTTTTCATTAATGCATTTGTCAAGGTAGAGTAAATATTTTTGTTCACTATATTAATTAATTTACAAAAAATAATAAAAATTCTGTTAAACTTAATTTTACCTACAACATTCTATGAGTGTATTATTGTCTGTCTGCTCTCTACAATACGTAGCAAGAGAATAAAGTTAAATACTCTCATAGTTGTACAGCATTTGTTTAATGTGTATATGTAGTGGTGACTCATAATTGGTTTGTTTACATTTTCTGAATTTCAATTGTGATTTCTGAATTTCAATTGGGCTTTTCTGAATTTCAATTGTGATTTTCTGAATTTCAATTGTGCTTTTCTGAATTTCAATTGGGCTTTTCTGAATTTCAATTGTGCTTTTCTGAATTTCAATTGGGCTTTTCTGAATTTCAATTACGATTTCTGAATTTCAATTGGGCTTTTCTGAATTTCAATTGTGATTTTCTGAATTTCAATTGGGCTTTTCTGAATTTCAATTGTGCTTTTCTGAATTTCAATTGGGATTTTCTGAATTTCAATTGTGCTTTTCTGAATTTCAATTGGGCTTTTCTGAATTTCAATTGTGATTTTCTGAATTTCAATTGTGATTTTCTGAATTTCAATTGGGCTTTTCTGAATTTCAATTACGATTTCTGAATTTCAATTGGGCTTTTCTGAATTTCAATTGTGATTTTCTGAATTTCAATTGTGCTTTTCTGAATTTCAATTGTGCTTTTCTGAATTTCAATTGTGCTTTTCTGAATTTCAATTGTGATTTTCTGAATTTCAATTGGGCTTTTCTGAATTTCAATTGTGATTTTCTGAATTTCAATTGTGATTTTCTGAATTTCAATTGTGCTTTTCTGAATTTCAATTGGGCTTTTCTGAATTTCAATTACGATTTCTGAATTTCAATTGGGCTTTTCTGAATTTCAATTGTGATTTTCCGAATTTCAATTGTGCTTTTCTGAATTTCAATTGTGCTTTTCTGAATTTCAATTGGGCTTTTCTGAATTTCAATTACGATTTCTGAATTTCAATTGGTCTTTTCTGAATTTCAATTGTGATTTTCTGAATTTCAATTGTGCTTTTCTGAATTTCAATTGGGCTTTTCTGAATTTCAATTGTGCTTTTCTGAATTTCAATTGATCTTTTCTGAATTTCAATTGGGCTTTTCTGAATTTCAATTGTGATTTCTGAATTTCAATTGGGCTTTTCTGAATTTCAATTGTGATTTCTGAATTTCAATTGGGTTTTTCTGAATTTCAATTGTGATTTCTGAATTTCAATTAGGCTTTTCTGAATTTCAATTATGATTTCTGAATTTCAATTGTGCTTTTCTGAATTTCAATTGGGATTTCTGAATTACAATTGATCTTTTCTGAATTTCAATTGGAAAAGGTGTAAACTAAATGAACTAGAAGCCTTAAGTTTGTCACACATATTTCTTATGGTCATGGGCTGATTAAGTTCGGTAATGGGCAAAAACGGACTTGGGGGAAAAAGTTCAAAAAACTAAACCAACCTCTGAAAAATATAATTTTTAGCAGTTTTTTGTACATTTGTTAAAAAATGCAACATTTTTATGTCCGAAGAAGTTTAGGGTCCTGCACTTGGACCCAGGAAATAAGAAATTTGTAAAAAAAAATAAAATCCGCGATTTTTTTTCTTTTTTTGTCAAAAAGTATGTTCGTACTTGTTTAAATACCATTTAATTAAATTAAATAAAAATAAAATTTTAATTATTTCAACAGGTTTGCTGTTCCAATAACATTCGTAATGCTACAAATAATGTTGAAACACGTACTTCCGGTACAGAAAAATCTATACCGGGAAATGTATTACCAGAACCAGGTGAATGTGGTAATATTTTATCAGATCGAATTCTCGGTGGAGAAGTAACAAAAATAGATGAATTTCCCTGGATGGCTTTATTACAATATAAAACAGGTAAGTCAATTAAGCTCTCAGATTCTGAAAAATTTTTCATATAGAAAAAGGTTCAGGTAAGTCAATTAAGCTCTCAGATTCTGAAAAATTTTTCATATAGAAAAAGGTTCAGATTCTGAGACATTTTTCCTAAACAAAAAAAGCCTTAGATTCTTGAGACATTATTCCTATACAAAAAAGTCTTAGATTATTGATAAATTAGAACTAGTCTCAGATTCTGATACATTATTCCTATTTAAGTAGAAAAACTCTTAGATTCTGAGACATTTTTCCTATATAAAAAGTCGCTGATTCTGAGATATTTTTCCTATATAAAAAAAGTCTCAGATTCTGAGACATTTTTTCTATACAGAAAAAGTCTCAGATTCTGAGACATTTTCCATATAGAAAATTTTTCCTATATAGCAAAAGTCTCGGATTCTGAGACATTTTTCTCAGATTCTGAGACATTTTTCCTATATAGAAAAAGTCTCAGATTCTGAGACATTTTTCCTGTATTGAAAAAGTCTCTGATTTGGAGACATTTTTCCTATACAGAAAACGTATTAGATTCTGAGACATTTTTTCTATACAGAAAACGTCTCAGATTTTGAGACATTTTCCCTATACAGAAAACATCTCAGATTCTGAGACATTTTTTCTATACAGAAAACATCTCCAGTCAAAAAATTATGTTAGTTAAATCAACTGAAAATGTCAGTTAAAATAACTACTTTGTAAGTTGTTTTGGGGTCAACTACTTTTTCAGTTAAATCAACTAACAATGTTAGTTATTTTAACTGACAAAAAACAACTGACTTATGTAGTAAAAACTACTAACATTTGTAGTCAAAACAACTATTATGTAGTAAAAATAAAATAGTCAAAATATAATTTTTTTTTCCAAGAAATGTTTCAGAAAAATAATTGAAGAATTTTTTTTAAAAAATGTTGTGAATAATAAAAAAAAACGAAGATTTATTTTAATTTTTTTTTAAAAAACTTTGAAATTTTTTCAGAGATAAAAAAAAATAAAATTAACTACTTTAAATAACTGTTACTAAATTACAGTACTTTTCTGTTAGTTGTTCAAAAAAATTACTTAAAATAACTAACAGAAATAGTTGTTTGATATTTTTCATACAAAAACAACTGACTTTGCAGTTGAAAACAACTTACTACTGTAAAATATACAAAAAACTAACATGTAGTAACTTACATAATTTTCTGTGTGTCAGATTCTGAGACATTTTTCCTATATAAAGATATTTTTCCTATATAGAAAAAGTCTCAAATTCCGACAATTTTTTTCTATATAGAAAAAGTCTAAGATTCTGAAATTTTTTTTCCTATATAGAAAAAGACTCAGACATTTTTCCTGAAAAGTCTTGATTCTGAGATATTATTCCTACACCGAAAAAAATTCCTGTCTTATATGTACGAAAACGTTCGTACATTGTACGAAAAATTTCGTTGTTTCGCACCACGAAATTCTTGCGTACAATGTACGAAATGCACGAAATTGTTTCGTAAAATAAACGAAATTGTTTTTGTATTTTACAAAAAAAATTTCGTAAAATAAACGCAATAAATTTTTGTGTTTTACGAAAATTTTCGTAAAATAAACGAAATATTTTTTTTTGTTTTACGAAATTATTTCGTAAAATAAACGAAATATTTTTATTTTCACGAAAATTTTTTGGTAAATAAAAAAAATCCTTAAATTAACGAAATTACATGTAAAAATTCTTTCTTGAGAATAAGAACAACGTTTTCAACGTTTTGAAAGCGACATTTCCAAGCAATTAATTGTTTCTTCTTAACAGAGACTTATAAGATTTCATTCATTATTTACAGTGATTTTGTTTAAGGCTACGTTCACACTACAAGAACTTATGATATGTTGAGATGATTTTTTTGGAGGACCACCTCCCCACATGTAAAAAAAAACTTATATCATCAAGCCTCAAATTTTATTTGATCCGATTAGCCTCAAATTTTAATTGATCCTTAAAATAAATAAAAACCAAGAGAGAGCTTTTAAGTCGGCTGTGCCGAATTTTTATTACCCCAAATATGTAAAAAAAATATCAGAGTTATCATTATTGAAATTAATTCTTTATACCCACGACCACAAGCCTTTTTCTAATCCCCTGGGTCGAAGCTCATTACTTTCGATTTTTTTTGACATAAAAATGATTCATTTGTTTAACAAAACAACAAAAAACACTTTAAAACAAGTAAAAAAGTTAAATTCGGCCTTACCGAATGTAGTAATACCCTCCACAATTTCAAAAAGATTATTGCAAACAACTTTATTTAAAAGGAAATTACTCTTGAAAAAAAAAAAATTTCCGCGAAAAAAATTTTGTTAAAAAAAAAATCCGCGATTTTTTTCTTTTTTTGTCAAAAAATATGTTCGTACTTGTTTAAATACCATTTGTTGTTCAATTATGTTCACATATGTCAACCAGAAGCCGAATTAAAGCATTTTGTATTTTTAGGTTATGTTGAATGTACTGAAATTTTTGAGGTGTGCTTACATTTGCGTTCATAACTTTTGAACCGCTGAACCGATATCGCTCAAATGCAATACCAAACTTCTCGGGAGAACTTCCAATATATATGTTAAGTTTCAGTCATCTCTGTGCAATATTTTGTCCGCGAGAGCATTTTCCACAGACAGACAGACGGACATCGCTAGAATGTCTTAAAATCGATCGGGCATCATGAATATATATACTTTATGGGGTCCCAGACCGATATTTCGATGAGTTACAAACGGAATGACAAACTTATATATACCCTCTATCACTAAGTGGAGGGTATAAAAATTGAGTTTTCCAGAGGTTGGTTTAAAAAAATAAAACTTTTTTGCCCACATACGAACTTAACCTGCTGATGACCAAGACTTGTTCCGTGGTATCCGTGTTTTATATAGACGGACATTAATAGAATGCCTTAGAATTTATCATGGATCAATAATACATATACTTTATGGGGTCCCCGACCGATATTTTTTTATTATACCCCAATACTGTAGTTGGAGGGCATAAAAACACCCTTTAAGCATGCATTTAAAGATTTCTTTTTTTATACCCTCCAACTACAGTATGGGGGTATACTCACTTTGTCATTCCGTGTGTAACGCATCAAAATATCGGTCTAGGACCCCATAAAGTATATATATTTATGATCAGTGATCGATTCTAAGACATTCTAGCGATGTCCGTCCGTCCGTCCGTCCGTCTGTCCGTCCGTCTGTCCGTCTGTCCGTCTGTCCGTCTGTAGTTAACACGATGCAGTCCAAAATAAAAGAGCTAGACTACCGACATTTGGCACAAACATGTCTTATATTAATAGGCAGGTTAAGTTCGTAAATGAGCAAAATCGGACCAGGGGGAAAAAAGTTCCCCCTTAAAGAACTAAACCAACCTCTGAAAAAATACACTTTTTTACATGTTTTTTTGTATTTTTGTTAAATAAATGAAACATTTGTTATAGTTATCGTGATGGGAAGGTGCTTTAAACATCCCCCACTGACCCCCATCACCCCCCCCCCCCAAAAAAACGCCCCTGGCAATTTTTTTTTTTTTTTACATTTTGGAGGGTATAAAAGATTCGGCACAGCCGAATTTAACACTCTCACTTGTTTTTCATTAGTTTTGTAAAATTTCAAAATTCTTGATTATTTTTTTTCGTAATATAAAGTCCACTTTCGTATATTTTACGAAAAAGTTTTTACGAATTATTTTCGTAAAAATACGAAAGTCTGTACACTTTTTTTGTAATATGCAGTCAACATTCGTATATTTTACGAAAGAATCATTTACATTCTTTTTTTCGTTACTTTCGTAAAATTACAAAAGTTTTTACAACATTTTTTTCGTAATATGTAGTCAACATTCGTAAATATTACGAAAAAAATATTTACTAATCATTTTCGTTACTTTCGTAAAAATACGAAATTCAGTACTAAAGTTTTTCGTAATATGTAGTCAACTTTCGTGTATTTTACGAAAATAAAAAGTACGAAACTTTTTTTCGTAAAATGTTGCATGGATTTTTTTCGGTGTATATAGAAAAAAGTCTCACATTCCGAGACATTTTTCCTACGAAGAAAAAGTCTCAGATTTTGAGACATTTTCCCTATATAGAAAAAGTCTCAGATTCTGAGACATTTTTCCTATATAGAAAATGTCTCAGAAAATCTGAATCTGAGACATTTTTCCTATATAGAAAAAGACTTCAATTCTGAGACCGTATTCCTATATAAAAAAAGTCTTAGATTCTGATACATTATTCCTATATAGAAAAATATTGGATTCTGAGACATTATTCCTATATAGAAAAAGGTTTCAGATTCTAAGGTATTTTTCCAATGTAGAAAAAGTCTTAGATTCTGAGACATTTTTCCTATGTAGAAAAAGTCTCAGATTTCCTATATAGAATAAGTCTCAGATTCTGAAAAATTTTTCGTATATAGAAAAAGTCTCAGATTCTGAGAAATTTTTTTCTATATAGAAAAAGTTTTAGATTCTGAGATATTTTTCTTGTATATAGAATAAATCTCAGATAACAACCTTATTTAATTTGCAATTTTTACCTGATTTCCTATTTTTAGGCCCCGATCGTTATGGTTTTTATTGTGGTGGAAGTTTAATAAATTCCCGTTACGTATTAACCGCTGGTCATTGCTTAAAACATCCCAATATGCCCGTAACCTGGGAATTACATAGTGTACGTTTAGGAGAATGGGATCTTACAACTAATCCAGATTTTATTGAAGACGTTAGAGGACGTCGGGAATATGTTGATCCCTATAAAGATATTCTTGTCGATTATGCTATGGCTCATCCGTCGTATGTACCCGCATCGAATGATCAATTTAATGATATAGCCTTAATACGTATGGCCCAAAGTGTTCCTTCGTCGCTCTATATAATACCGATATGTCTACCAATTGCCCAGAATTTACGGACAAAATCGTATTCCTCGACTGCTATGGATGTTGCCGGTTGGGGTGTTGACGAAAATAATGTTCCCAGTTCAGTTAAATTGAAAATTATGGTCAATATTTGGAATACAACAGAGTGTCAAGATAAATATCGTTCATTCAAATTGCCAATAAATGAAGATTATCAATTATGTGCCGGTGGTAAGAGTGGTATTGATACGTGTCGGGGTGATTCTGGTGGACCTTTAATGGTAACCGAACGTATAAATAAACGTGATGTTTACTTTGCAATTGGCGTTGTCTCGTATGGTCCAAAACCATGTGGTTTAGAAGGATGGCCGGGAGTTTATGCTAAAGTTGGCAATTATACTGATTGGATTGTGAATAATATGTTAGCTTAAATGTGATGAAATAAATATAATTACAAAATATTGTCGTAAATTAATAAATCAGAAAGAACATTAAAGTCGGTCAAAAACCGACCATATAATACCATACACCATACATACCGGAAAATGTGTACCCAGTTTTTAAAATAGAACGATAATATCAATATTTGTTGCTCTATCGCCTATAGTTTGATTTTTTTTATGGTGATCCACAGATTTCGTCCATTTTACTCCAACTTTTTTATTTAATGATATAATTCCGCATAAAGATTTTATATGTAAAATAGATATTCGAATGGTGATTTCTACAATTTGTGTATTTTGTCTAACTTTTTTATTTTAGAAGATAATTGCTAATAAAGATTTAAAAAAAAAAATTCATGCAAAAATAAATTTTTAAAATTTTTGATGGTGATTCCAATTAAAGCTTTAAAAAAAAAATCATATAAAAATGGATTTTTTGAAATTTTGTTATTTTAGCTCGCTCCTCAAGTTATGACATGCAACTCAAGAGTTTTAGAAAAGTTCATCTAAAAATAGATTGTTGTAAAATGTTTAAGGCTGATATCCAATTTTTGCTATTTTAGCTCTAGCCCCTCTTGTTAAGAAAATGCAATTAATTTAGCTCAGCACCTCTTGTTAAACCGGAAAATGCTATATAATTACACCCAAAAAAAACGTGGGTATTCAATACTAAAAATTTAACTAAATTTTAGTCCGAAAGGACCTAGTGTAGAAATTGGTAGCCAATACTAAAATTTTTTACTAAAATTATTGAAAACCAGTAAAAATTACCAATTTTAGTACTTTGAAGATAATAAAATTAGTAAATTATTAGTAGATTTTGGTACAAAATCACTTACTAAACCTTTTACTGTAGAATTATTTTGAGTGTATAATTCGGATATAGGCATTTTAGTTTTTTGCGGATTAAGACCTCAAAACCAACAAAGTTGGCTTCTTTTGCAAATATTTCTGAATATACTCAACGGATTTTAGATTTTAACCTCACGTTCTCTTAATTGGAGGGTTTTCTTTACATATCAGTATTAAACGGGAAGTTTCTTGCGAAATTTGGATAGTTATAAGGATAAAACGAAAAAAGAACATTTTCAACTTCCTTACATGTCCTGATGGTATCTGATGACAGATTCGTGTTTAGGAGGCCGAAATACTTTAGAAAATGTATTCAAAATATCTGTGCAAAAACCGTGTTGAGTAGTGTAATTAGTTTTTTTTTTGCAAATCTTGTTGACTAATTATTTTTTTTTAGAAAAATTCATATCAAAATGGTTTTTTGGAAATTTTTAACGATGATCCCAAATTTTTAATATTTTTGCTTTAGCATCACTAGTTGACTACTAAATTATATTTTTTTTAAATTATATAATATGGATTTTTAGAAATTTTTAGCGATGATCATTAATTTTTGGTACTTTTGTTGTAATTTCTCTAGTTAACTGAAAAATTGAAATTAAAGTTAAAATTTATGTAATGCAAATACAATTAAAGTTTTTTTTTAGAAAAAATTCATATTAAATGGGATTTTTAGAAATATACATTGATCATACCCAGTTTTTTCTATTTTGCTCTACCACCTCTAGTTTTTTTTTTTTAGAAAATCATGTCAAAATGAATTTTTGGAAATTTTTAACTATGATCCCCAATTTTTGCTATTTTTGCTCTAGTATCACTAGTTTACTACTAAATTGCAATTTAATTTTTATATCATATAATATGGATTTTTGAAAATTTTTAGCGATGATCACTAATTTTTGCTATTTTTGTTATAACTTTAAATAAAAATTTAAATAAAGCAACAGTTAATGTTAAAATGTATAAAAATTTATATAAAGAAAAAGAAAAAAAAGAAAGAAATAAACTATGTATAAAAATCAGATATTCGTGTCTGTCATGACTTCAGAACGTTTTCAATTAGAGCGAAAATTTTCGAATCACATAAAAAAAGATTTGGTGTTTCCAAATCTCATATTTCTTAATTATATGTTCGAAAAATTTTACTTAGATATGCTAGATGCGAAACACGGGCTTTTGTTTAAAAATAAATAAAATTAAATAAAATAAATAAATAAAAAAGTTTTGCACAATTTTTAAACAAAAATATATATTTAACACCAATTTATCATTGAATTTCTCATTAAATAATATATATTCACGAATATGAGTTGAATAAATTACTCTTATGTACCTTAAACTCAACAATGTTTCGCATCTTGATAATTCTATGAACATATGGTAATAAACCCCAGTTGTAAAATGTAGCACTTTTCAATAGTAATTATAACTGGCAACACCATGGATTGGCATCACCATTTATCGAAAATTTTTCGAAGATAAACAACGCCATGTTGAATTTTGTAAAATTTTATAATTAATTTATTTTTACAATTTTTAAGTATTTTAAGTGAGTTAAACTAAAAGTGTTGTGCATTAAAAAATATAAAATTTTGTGCTCTTTCTTTTGAAAGTATTTCTCAGCCGGGAAAACGTGTAGTTATTGAAATATGTGATTTTTTTAATTTGTATACTTTTGTTGTTGTTTTTGCACAACTTCCGAACAAAATTTCGATAAATTATGGAGTGTTTTTAAAATAATTTTTACATATATTTAGTCTTAACAAAATGTTGATTTTTTAATGAAAATAAAAAGAATATATATCAAATTATAAATTAAACATGGGTTTTTTATTTTTAAGTTAATCGTGTCTGTCATGACTTCAGAACGTTTTTAATTAGAGCGAAAATTTTCGAATCACATAAAAAAATATTTGGTGTTTCCAAATCACATATTTCTTAATTATATGTTCGAAAAATTTTACTAAGATATGCTAGATGCGAAACACGGGCTTTTGTTTAAAAATAAATAAAATTAAATAAAATAAATTAATAAAAAAGTTTTGCACAATTTTTAAACAAAAATATATATTTAACACCAATTTATCATTGAATTTCTCATTAAATAATATATATTCACGAATATGAGTTGAATAAATTACTCTTATGTACCTTAATCTCAACAATGTTTCGCATCTTGATAATTCTATGAACATATGGTAATAAACTCCAGTTGTAAAATGTAGTACTTTTCAATAGTAATAATAACTGGCAACACCATGGATTGGCATCACCATTTATCGAAAATTTTTCGAAGATAAACAACGCCATGTTGAATTTTGTAAAATTTTATAATTAATTTATTTTTACAATTTTTAAGTATTTTAAGTCAGTTAAACTAAAAGTGTTGTGCATTAAAAAATATAAAATTTTGTGCTCTTTCTTTTGAAAGTATTTCACAGCCGGGAAAACGTGTAGATATTGAAATATGTGATTTTTTTAATTTGTATACTTTTGTTGTTGTTTTTGCACAACTTCCGAACAAAATTTCGATAAATTATGGAGTGTTTTTAAAATAATTTTTACATATATTTAGTCTTAACAAAATGTTGATTTTTTAATGAAAATAAAAAGAATATATATCAAATTATAAATTAAACATGGGTTTTTTATTTTTAAGTTAATATTTATAGGGGAAAAAGTCCATTCTAATTACTTTCAGTTAGCTTTTTGCACACGAAAGTAAAACGAAAAAAAAATTCGGAAGTGAAACCCAGGACACCAAAATATTCGGAAGTGTTTCACTTTCACGTGGATGTGAAAGTCATGACAGACACGAATATTTATAGGGGAAAAAGTCCATTCTAATTACTTTCAGTTAGCTTTTTGCACACGAAAGTAAAACGAAAAAAAAAAATTCGGAAGTGAAACCCAGGACACCAAAATATTCGGAAGTGTTTCACTTTCACGTGGATGTGAAAGTCATGACCGACACGATTAAAGTTTTTTGAAAAAAATGCATATCAAATAGGATTTTTAGAAATTTTACAGCGATCACACCCAGTTTTTGCAGTTTTGATTTAGCACCTCTAGTGTACTTATAAATTGCAATAAAACCTTTTTTAGGAAAATTTATGAAAAAATGGATTTTTGGAAATTTCCAGGAATTTTCACCAATTTATGCTATTTTTGCTTTATTCTAGCTAACAAATAAAATGAAACTAAGGCCGCTGTTCCAAAAAAAGTAATTCACATAAAAAATGTGAAAATGAAAATTTCCGAATTTTTTTGCTGTTCTAGATTTTACATCCGAGTTTCTTTTCATTTTGTTTCACATAAATAAAATTTGGTGAAAGTAAAACGAATGCACTTTTTTTCTTGTAATTTTTTAAATTTTAATTATTCGATTTCAACTTCGAATGAAAACGTGATCAACAAAACACTAAACTTGATTTCATGTGATTCGGAAATTTTCATGTGAATTAAAAAGTTGTGAATGACAGAACAGAGGCCTAAATTAAAATTTTTTAACTCTTTTACTGCTTTTATTACTCTGAAAATTGCAGTTAAAGTTTTTTAGCTGTGATCACCAAATTTTACTATTTTTTCTTTGGCCTCTGTTCTGTCTTTCACAACTTTTCAATTCACATAAAAATTTCCGAATCACATGAAATCAAATTTAATGTTTTGTTGATCACGTTTTCATTCGAAGTTGAAATCGAATAATTAAAATTTAAAAAATTATAAGGAAAAAAGTGTATTCGTTTTACTTTCACCAAATTTTATTTATGTGAAACAAAACGAAAAAGAAATTCGGATGTAAAATCTAGAACACCAAAAAAATTCGGGAATTTTCATTTTCACATTTTTTATGTGAATTACTTTTTTTGGAACAGCGGCCTTTGTCTTACTACCCAGCCAGAAATTGCCAGCGGTACAACAAATATAGTACTGGCAAAGTACCTTTTTTTTGAAAATAGAGTACTTTGCCAGTGTTGAAAAAACAACCCTAAAAGTGATGTACCAGTACTTTATTACAAAAAATCTTACCGCTTAATATTATTATTTTTTTACATTTTTTGGTGTGAACTAAAACTATTTGTTTTGTAAATATTCTATTTATTTACGGTTATCAGCATTAAAAATTTCCGTTACCATCATTATATTACCATTACTTAGGCTGGATTACTCAATGCTCCGTTATAAAATAACTCTCCGTTAAATTTAACTTTTTCATACAAATTGTGACATAAGGCTCCGTTAAATCTTCAGTTAGCAGCATAATATCCTACATGTTGCTGCATTTATTAGGGGTTTTCTATGGGAATTACGATAAATTCAAAAATTTTGATTGAAGTTATCGAAATTTTTTACAAAAACCCTAATAAATGCAGCATCAAGTAACTTAAAAAAAGCAAGTATTAGCACTTTAATAAACATATATTATTGGTTGGTAAATTTATAAGTGATTTAATATACCCTTGGCTATTTTAAAAAGCTGAAAACTCTGGTATTGGGAACCTTGTATTAATTACCTCATCCGCTATGTGGATGAGATTAAGATTATGAGCAATCGTTGTATTTATACCCTACACCACTCTGTGGTACAGGGTATATTGACTTAGTGCTGATGTTTGTAACTACCCGAAATATTGGTCCTAGACCCACCTTTAAGTATACTGATCGACTCAGAATTACTTTTTGAGTCGACTTAGCGATGTCCGTCCGTCCGTCTTCTTGTGGCCCAAGGACGAAGCCTATTGAAATTTGAAAAAAAAAATCGGTCCATGTTAAGACCTAGCCCCCATACAAACGCTCCTTTTGAACTTCGCTTAAATGCCTCTAATATCCGTATTATAATAGATATCGTTCTGAAATTTAACAGGTAATAAAATTTTTAATACACAAACTATCGTACCAAATTTCAAACGAATCGGGTCAGTCCTTCTGGTAGTCCCCATACAAACCACCCTCCCGATATTCACATAATTTACTCAAAATTCATAAAAATGAATATATTTGATTAAAATTGTAGGTGTTGAACGAGTAGTTTGGTATACTAATCCCATCGGAATACATTCGGACCATTTTTGGACTTAGTCCCCCATATGAAAATTTCGACCGATATTCAGTTAAATCGGTCTATTGGCTAAAAAATAAACCAATTCCACTAAAATTTGATCTGTGTGTGTTTTCTACACTAAATAAAGATCTAACAAAAGATAGGTCCAAACGGTCCATGTAGACTTGGGATCCATTTTCCGGCAAACACTGGTGTAGGGTATCATATGGTCGGTCTTGACCGACTATAACTTTCTTATTTGTTTTTTTTTTTTTTGGAAAAGATATTTTTTTCATTTGGCAACAAGTAAAACAAATTATAAAGTCGATTAAGACAAAAAAGAGAACCCTAGCTAGTATGTCACAGCAAAGTGCTAAAACATTCAATTTAAAATCTTTTTCATTCAATAAAATAAATAAAAATATGAAATTAATACCGATTTTTTGTATTTGAAGTATTGGGACAACGTTGTTTTTTTGGTTTTTACAGTGCTTTTTCGATGCTGTCTGAACGTCTGGGCCAACCGTAGATCAGAGTTATCATTTGGGTAACCGGGTCAGTACTGAAATACAAAAAATTCTACGTCCTGACAATACTTGTACTACCGTTTACGTTACTGGGCCAGTATTGGCCCGTTTGTATTTTTCTGCCTGGGTAGTTAACTAATAAATTTCAATTAAAGTTTGTAACATTTAACTTGTTTTACTCGGAATGTTTTTTTCAAACATTTTATTTAAAAATGCATAATGTACTTCGAAAGAGATAGTGAGACTTACCAGAAAAAATTAAAGATCTTGACGAGGCTTTGTGTATTTGACATTATCAGATAAATTATTCCATTTGCAAAATCCTCTTCTTTTACAAAAAAAAGACTTTAATAAAAAAAAGAAAAAGAAAAAATTGGTAAATAAAATAAAAATTAATTGTGTGTTGAAATTTGTAATACTGTATATTTCATTAAAACATTTGTATGTATAACAGACACTTTGTATTCAAGTGAATTTTTTTACAGAAAATTATAATAACTAAAAATAAAATAACCGTTTATTTTGAAAAAGTGATATAAGTCCATTTAATTTTTAGTTTTAAGGTTTACAAACAAATATATACAACATTCTGAAAATACTTATTTTAAAAAATTTAGTTTTTTAGCGAAATCTTAAATAAACCTTTGTTGTCAACTTAAAATTCCTTTAAGTGATTTAAACCCCGATTTTTGTTTAGAAAGGACTTATTTCACTTTCTTAATAAACGATTTAAATAAAACATAATAGTGGTATTCAGAGTCCTACTTAAGAAAAAACTAAAGCTGGTGGCAAAATGGTACGTTTTAAAAAAAACCCTTTTTCCAAAGCTGGCAGTAAGACTCTGAAAAGTGATAATATGCTAGAAACATAAAATTAAATAAAAAAAGAAATGATACAATTTAAATAATACATTACTTATAAACATAAAAATTAATAATAAAATACTAAACAAAAGATAACAAAAACCAAAATCATAAATAACATTTTTAACTATAAGAGATTCATTTAAATATTTTAAAAAGTTGACAATTAAACAAAGCGTTTTATTACAATTTAATACTGACTTTTAAATTTTTAAATGGACGCAAAACGATTTTAAAAATTTTATTACAAATTTAAAGAGTTTTTATACAAGTAACAAAAAAAATATATAAACGTTTTATAATTTTAAATATTAAAAGAAAAAATTATTAAAAACCATGTTTTAATATATTAAGCATTTAATTATCATAAGCAGCAAAAAATATTTTTTTTAATTTCAATTTATCTGTATTTTTTTAAGAGAGTAATTTTTTAAAATTTACTAATAAATGAGATTTTACAAGAGTATTTTTTATTCAATACTTAATTTTTAATATATTATAAATTTACTAAAATATATATTTGTTTTTAATAATTTATTTTTAAGTGAAAATTTTACTTAAATAGAAAATACACAACATTTTTTTATTAATTAATACATTTATAATTAGTGCTATAGTTGCCTGCAATGGCATTAGCACCAATATATTTTTGTAAAGGCCTATTTGAAATTGAATTGAACTAAAGAGTTTTCTTATAAACAAAATAAGGCTATTCAGAAGTAGTAGAAGTTGTGGTTTCAGTTGTTCCAGTGGCAATAGTAACCATATTTTCTAAAGTAAGTATTTTCTGTTTAAAATTTTCTAGAAGACCAGCTAATGTCAAACAAAAACCACGACTGGCTGGTACCAATGGAAAATCTGGAAAAGCATATTCAGGAGATTCAACAGATTCTGAAAAGAGGAAAAAAAATAATATGTTAAAAATTAAAAGAAGTTTATTAAATTGTAAAATTCGACTTGGCCTAATCCATGAATACCTTCCACAATGAAATTTTTTAGTGAATGCCCAGCCAGAAATTGCCAGCGGTACAAAAAATATAGTACTGGCAAAGTACCTTTTTTATAAAAATAGAGTACTTTGCCAGTGTTGGAAATAACAACCCTAAAAGTGATGTACCAGTACTTTATTACAAAAAATCTTACCGATTAATATTATTTTTTTACATTTTTTGGTGTGAACTAAAACTATTTGTTTTGTAAAAATTCTATTTATTAACCGGAAGTTCAGCAAGTTTCCGTTACCATCATTATATTGCCATTACTTAGGCTGGATTACTCAATGCTCCGTTATAAAATAACTCTCCGTTAATTTAACTTTTTCATACAAACTTTGACATAAGGCTCCGTTAAATCGCCAGTTAGCAGCTAACTTTTCATTGAGTAATCCGCCCTTAATGTTGTACATGTTGCTGCATTTATTAGGGTTTTTCTATGGGAATTACGATAAATTCAAAACTTTTGGTTGAAGTTATCGAAATTTTTTTACAAAAACCCTAATAAATGCAGCATCAAGTAACTTAAAAAAAGCAAGTATTAGCACTTTAATAAATCTATAATTGATTTAATATATTATTGGCTATTTTAAAAAGCTGAACACTCTGTTATTGGGGACCTGTATTAATTACCTCATCCGCTATGTGGATAAGATTATGAGCAATGGTTGCAATAATAGTTGTATTTTTTTTTTTTTTTAATATATTTTTTTCATTTGACAACAAGTAAAACAAATCATAAAGTCGATTAAGACAAAAAAGAGCTAGGGTTCTCTGGGATATCACAGCAAAGTGCCAAAACATTCAATTTAAGATTTTTTCCATTCAATATGCCAGTATGCCTTGAAAAAATAATATAAAATAAATAAATAATAATAATATGAAATAAATACCGATTTTTTTGTATTTGAAGTATTGGGACAACGTTATTTTTTTTTGTTTTTACAGTGCTTTTACGATGATGTCTGAACGTCTGGGCCAACCGTAGATCAGAGTTATCATTTGGGTAACCGGGTCAGTACTGAAATACAAAAAATTCTACGTCCTGGCAATACTTGTACCACCGTTTACGTTACTGGGCCAGTATTGGCCTGTTTGTATTTTTCTGCCTGGGTGGTTTCTAACGTAAGAAAAAATTTTGACTACACCATTTTCAGATGTAATTCGTAAAAGATTAATTGTAATTCGAAGACTCTAATTGTAATTCGAAGATTCCATTTGTAATTCGAAGATTTTACTTGTAATTCGAAGATTCTATTTGTAATTCAAAGATTCTATTTGTAATTCGAAAATTCCAATTATAATTCGTAACAGATCAATTGTAATTTGTAAAAGATTAATTGTAATTCGTAAAAGATCAATTGTAACTCGTAAAATATTAATTGTATGTAATTCGAGAAAGATCAATTGTAATTCGTATAAGATCAATTGTATTTCGTAAAAGATCAATTGTAATTTGAAAAAGATCAGTTGTAATTCGAAAAAGATCAATTGTAATTTGAAAAATATCAATGTTAATTCGTAAAAGATAAATTTTAATTCGAAAAAGATTAATTGTAATTCGAAAAATATCAATTGTAATTCGTAAAAGATCAATTGTAATTCGAAAAAGATCGATTGTAATTCGTAAGAGATCAATTGATCTTTTACGAATTACAATTCATCTTTTACGAATTACAATTAATATTTTTCGAATTACACTTGATCTTTTTCGAATTATAATTGATATTTTACGGATAAAAATTGATTTGGGGGCCCCTGTAGATTAGTTGGTAGCGTGCTAGCATATGAAACAAGGGGTCGTGGGTTCGATTCCCACAAAAACCCTTGGTCGATTTCGCTACAACGAGACGACGGTCATTGTTACCAGTTCTCGTTTAGGTTTAAATTATTAAAAATGATTTGTAATTAAATTGGATAAATAAATAAAAACTGATCTTTGGATCAAATTATTATATTATTAATTGATCTTTTACGAATTACAATCGATATTTTTCGAATTAAAATTAATCTTTTACGAATTATAATTGATCTTTTTTTAATTAAAATTGACCTTTAACGAATTACAATTGAACTTTCTCGAATTCCAATTAATCCTTTTCGAATTACAATTAATCTTTTATAACAATCTTTTACGAATTACAATTGATCTTTTTCTTATTACAATTGATCTTTTACGAATTACAATTGATCTTTTTGTTGAAAAACCGCTCGACCGATTTTAAAATTTTATTCGTATTCAGCATGCTAAATTTAATAAAAATAATGTATCACAACTTAGGCAGAAACTGCCAACCGTTCCAAAGAAAAAGTCTCGGCAAAGCACTTTATTTTTTGTGTAGAAGGTAGTATGAGTTCGAAAAAGTGCTTTGCAAATTTTAAATAGAAAAACATTGGCAGAGCGCTTGCAAAGCACTTTTTCGAATTCATACTACCTTCTACACAAAAAATAAAGTGCTTTGCTTTTAAAATTTAAATAGAAAAACATTGGCAAAGCGCTTGCAAAGCACTTTTTCGAATTCATACTACCTTCTACACAAAAAATAAAGTGCTTTGCCGAGACTTTTTCTTTGGAACGTTCAAAGTATAAATGTTTTATTAAAACTTATTCATTTTCGTAACAATAGGAATATTTTTTATTTCCCTGCAGGATAAGTGGCCGGTCCTTAAAAGTTCTCGTAATATGTCACTTAGACACAATGACCTACATATTACAAACTTGACACCTTTTATATAAAAACTGTCTCTTTCGTAAGGAAGTGTCTTAAACTCCGGATACATCACATGTGAAATGTCACTGGGCCTATCTCTTTGGAGCACTACCCGATTTGGTTCAATATACCACTTTTTTTCGGGACTTTTCCAAAAATTTTCCTAGAAGCAAACAAATTTTTTCCGGAACTTAGAAAATATTTCAAAGTTTGTCCAAAATTTTTTTATCTTAATAAATTAGTCAATAAATTTTTATCCTAATTTAATAAATTTCTTTATTCAAATCAACACCAAAAAAAGTTGTGTCTTCTGGACTTATACAATTTTGGTTAGTTCCAATTTTTTTTTTCTAAAAGTGCTATAATAGTACCATATTTTTTGTTTTTAAAGCGCTTTCAAAGCGCTTTAAAATAGCAACGGCATACCGTTTACCGTGGTTATCATTTTGGACGCTGGGGGAGTACTAAACTGTGATGCTTTCCCAGCACACAAGCGACCATAAAAGATACTTTGCCAGCGCTTTCCTGTTCGTATTTTTCTGCCTGGGAAGATATTTTTATTTTCAAAAATCCAAAACTTTGGTGGAAATTTTCCAAAAGTCCAAATTTTGGTCGAAGGGCGCCACGGGTTGAAATAATCGAATTTGGCTCAAATTTATCGGCGAAATGAAATTTTGAGACTTTTTTTAAAAAATTATGAACGTAGGCAAAAAAGCAAATTTCAAATAGCGATATCTCGAAAACTGTTTGACCGATTTTAAAATGTTTTGATATTCGTGCTCAGCGCATCAAAATTAAGAAATATGATGTGTCGGCCGCTACGGGTTAATTTAATCCGATTGGCCTCAAATTGGAACCACATAAGGTTTAGGCCTAGAAGACTAAAAAAATGCACGGACTTTGAAAATCGGAGAAAGAAAAAATTTGCAATACAGAAAAATGCCAGTCTAATGTAACATATTATGTACTTACATATAAGTACATATAACTTAAGCTAAAATCAATATTTTTCAAAATTTTTAGCACAAACAGTATTTAAAATTTCTGAGTTTTTTTATGAAATAAAAGTTGTAACAAAATCACTGATCCTAAAATGCTTATCACGTGACAGATGAAAATGATCACAAAAGTGTCTCAAAAATACTTAAATACTTGATAAAGATTTAAATTTAAAACAATCAAACTTACCTAGTTCCTCGCACTTATTTTGTAATAGTTTTAAATTCGATTGCTTCGATAATTCCATCCAACCTTTAACACGTTCATACATTTTTAAGCCATTTTCTTTAAAATGATTTATAATTTCATCACGAAATATATCTGGAGGATTTTGAATTAATTTCGATGTAGCCTGTACCATTTTAATAATGACCATTTCATTGTACATTCGAGAATTTTCTTTGCCTTGTTGAGTTGCTTTAATAAAATTTTAATTGTTAGTATACAATTTATAATAAAAAATATGTAAGTTTTATCTTGGAATACCTTTTTGCTTTTCATAACCAGCCTCATTAAAATATGGTTCCGGTACCAATATAAGACCCTGTATTGATACAATCACTTGTAGCAATGTACTATTAGGACCCCAAATTTCAGTATCTTTGCCAGTCCAAGTACCCAAGAGAGAAACACAAACCTTACCATCTTCGTAGAGATTTGGATTAAGACGATCAGAACAATAGCTTATATAATGACATAATGGAGGACTTTTTGGATATTCACGACCAAGTTGAATGTCAAAGAAAAACATTCCGTCTTCGTAGGGTGTTTTTTTGGGACCCTCAATCATTACGCTTAATAAATCCATACGATCTTCATAGACTCTGTTGAGAAAAAATATTATAAAATAAATATAACATATATTGCAAGCAGAGGAAATTGTATCTAAACAGAAATCTTTAATCTTTCCCGAATTAAAAATGAACTTTTTCGATTTACATTTGATCTTTTTCGAATTGCAATCGATCTTTTTTGAATAAGAATTGATCTCTTTCAATTTCCAATAGATCTTTTTCGCATTCTAAATGGTTTATTTTTAATTACAATTAATCTTTTTTGATTTATAGTTGGCCTTTTTTTAAATTACAAATGATCTTTTTCGAATTACAATCGAAAATTTCGAGTTACAATTACTAATTGAATCTTTAAATTACAAATGGAATCTTCGACTTTCCAATGAAATCTTCATACAATTTTAAAATTGTTTTATATAATCCCGTTAATCTTCAAGTTTGACACTTACCTTACCCATACCCCAGGAGGAAGAGAATTCTTTAACATACGATGTTCTCGTTGCACAGCCTTATAATATTGTTGTGTATTATTTGGATGAAATATGGTTAAATGGAATTTATGATTTTTAGGAGCGTTTGATAATACTTGAAAGCATTCTTGATTGAATACCTCCGCCTCTGCTGATGTTATATTTTCAATCGTAGCAGTGACTTTAGTATTTACATCTAACAACGAAGGTGACGTGGGTGTTAAAACTTCAGGAGTTTCGTTTTTCTCATTTGTCTCATCTTCCACTTCAATTACTATATCAAACGTTTTATTAGTTTCTGTGGGGGATTTATTGCTTTCTAAATCATCAACAGTTTCACGAGATTCAACATCATTAATTAAATCAAAAACTCCACTTAAATTAAGTTGATCATCTTTATAGTATTTCTCACGTATTTCATCGATGCACTTGATTAATTGTTCCTTGAGCAACGAACACAAACGTACACATACCAATTCAGGTGCTGCATCTTCTGGTAATTCTATACTACCAGAGGAAATTGACTTTGGATTATCCGTTACTTTTGTCATGGAATTATTTGTATCTATGTTGGTTAAATCGGAGGAACTAGTATAACTGGTAGAACTACCATCACAATTTTCATTTCGCGAATAATTACCAGAATCATCTTGCGAGGTTGCAGCGGTCAATTGACTTGTTTTCTCAAATGCTTTTTCAATATTTAACATAACCGAATTTAAAAGCTGATTCTTTTCCGCATTGTATTGTTTATTTTTACTGGGGGAAATTTCAAATTGCGGTAAAATATTTGCTACCACTGTGGTTAGACTGTCACCTACTGTGGAATTAATGGTATTGGTGGATTCTGGATTAAAATGTTTATCATTATTTATTGGCACATCTTCGGTTTTTTTAGTTTGTGGTTCTCTGGCTGCTGCCACTGGTGAACAGCGTCTTTTCAGTGATGCGGGTGTTGTTAGTTGAGTATTTATATTATTAGTATGATTATGACTGTTGGAACATTTAAATGGTGTTGATGATATATTGAATAGTACTTTGGGAGCATATTCTCTTGATGCTGAACCTGGTAAGGATTGTAATTGTTGTGATAAGGATTGATGGGTTTTTTGTACACCGCCAACACTAGCACCACCACCACTATTCACAGCCACAATAGCGCTATATTGATATTGGTATTGTTGTTTATTAGGACTAGGTGATGTTACCTGTACGGTATCACTAAATAAACGATTTTTTTGATCTTGTACACGTTCACGCATCGATTGAGTACCACCTTTTCGAACTCGTTCAATAAGACCCTATGAAAAACGTAAAAGATTTTTAAGAATTTCTCTTAAACAAATTCTAAAGAAACAAGTAGAAAAGTTAAATTTGACTTGGCCGAATCTATGAATATCCATTTTTAAAGGATAGTAAATTCTTTAACGTGAAAAAATGAACAATTTTGATTAGAAATATTTTATTTTGAGTGTAAATTTTTTTTGGGAAAAAATATTTCTGAATGACAAAAATACTTTGTAAAGTAATTTTGTTGGTTACAAATGTTTTTAAAGCTTTTTTTAAGCCCGGGTTTTTTAACACGTGAACTGAAGGTGAAACCAATCAGAAATTTACGGTTTTGCAAATAACTTTTGAGCCACTGTACCGATTTGGCTAAAATTCAATACGAACTAGACCAGGGGAACGATAAACATATATGCCAAACTTCAGCACCCTCAGAATTGTCTTTGGAAAGTTATCGTGTTTTTTCTCGTAAATTCGCGAAAACCCCTTACCGAAATTCACTCTTTTGCTCATAACTTTTGTACCACTAGACCGATTTCGCTGGATTGCAATACAAATCTGACCAGGTAAATGACCAACATATATGCCAAACTTCAAGAACCTCCGTAAAGTCTTTCAAAAGTTAGCGTCTTTTCAACGAGTTGACGAACAGACGGACGGACGGACATCGCTAGATCGTCTTAAAATCGACCGAATATCATATATATATTAAGGGCTTACTGCAAAAACTTGATAAGCAACATTTTATTTTTTGGTGTTTTTTGTCTTCTATTGATATTCTATTGACAGATTTTTGGCAGAATTTCGTACAAATATCTTGAGTATGAAAATTCTTCAAAAGATCTATTTTCTACATAATTTCAAAGTTTTAAGGCAAAAACCACCATAAAATTAAATGTTGCTTATCGAGTTTTTACAATAAGCCCTTCATATACACTTTATGGGGACCTAGACCAATATTTCGAGGTGTTACAAACGGAATGACAAACTTATATAAAAATCTTATAGACCTAGCAAAATTTTCCGTTCCAAATAATCAATTCCAGAACGTATCATATTACTCTTCAACCGATTCTACTTCAAGTTCCAGAACCAATGATTTTTGTTTGAAATTGTCCCAAAAGCAATCGTTTTTTAGAAAAATAATTTTACATAGAAAATTTTGTTTTGATTACCGTAGAATCTATTGTTATAGCAATTTGTTCCAAAAAATGTTCCTGGGGAAAAGCTTGCAGATTTCAAAGACTCTTCTTCTATGAGTTGATTTACAAAAAACGAGTTGATAAACTTTTACAAAAACTGACAATAGTTTTTATTAAAATCAACAAAAATGTTTGTAGGTTCAAAATCAACAATGATTTCTGTTAAATTTACTACGATTTTGTTTGGAAATACAATGATTTTTGGTTGAGTGTATGAATAAAAAAAGGTATTTACTTTTGAGTTATTACTTTTGTCGAAAGAAGACTTTATTATAATAAATTTCTGCATAAATCTGTAGAATAGCACAATATATAAACAAAATTATAAAAAAAATGTTTTAAGCCTGCTTAAAAGCACACTAAATTTATGAAGAAAATGCTTGATAAACTTCCAATTTCCCCATATTAGTAAATACTTTTTATTCATACCACCCAATGTGTTAGCGATTTTTCGCCATAACTTTTCAACCGTGTCGTCCTTGCTCTGTTACTGTTTTAAAAACATTATTTATCTTTCCGAGTCTGTCATATTTTTCCTTCAAAATCTAAAGAAATTTCGGATTCTTAAGTATTTTTTTATTAAGAATTCCTTATAGATTCTTAGGTTTTTAATGCATTGAATAATTACAATATTCTGTGGAGGAAAATTCAAAAAAAAAAATTTTTTAAAAACTTACCATAAAATGATCTTCATGGAAAAAATTCGTGTTTAATAAACGATCTAAATAACGACAGCCCTTATAAACAGCCAATAACTTACGCATAACCTAAAATTCAAATAAAAATCAAAATATTTTAAACAGTTTATATATGCCACTAATTTTTATAATACCTCAGGATTTTGCAAGTTGGGACTAATGTTAAAAATTTCCTCAAGACGAGCAATAGCCACACGAGCTCTTTCGATATTTGATAAAATATGTGATTCGGCAATTGATTGTTTTATACTGCTACCACCACCCAATTCACTATTTTCCGATTCAGTTTCCCAGGAATCTTCCGACTCATGACCCCAGTCACCCTGGTCGTATTGACCAACTTCGAATAAATCTTGAGGCCAGCACATACTAATGTGTCCATCAACCCACCAAACTTTAACACGACCATCAATATAATTATCAATTATTTGACCAGCAGTACAATTTGCATCTTCACCCACAAAATTGGCAACACGTATAACCATAGTACCGGGACGATATTGAAAGTCGGGATGATCTTTTAAATCATAAACACTATTTTCAGATTCCCCTTTATAAGAAGGCCTGTGGATGAAAAAAAAAATCATTTTAGTTAACTTTTAAGAAATTGTTTAATAAAGTCAATTTACTTAGGTTCATCAGCTGAAGTATAGGTGGTAAACCATTTAACATGAGCTGTTCTACCTTGATGATCAACTGTTTGTATAACACCATAATCACGATAGTTTGTATCAGATTCTTCTTTGCCGCAAATAACAAAATCACCAGGAAAGAATTCCTAAAATTAGAAACCATAAGATTATATTTTTTTGTCGTTGTTTAGAATAACTAAAAAAGTTTCAAATTTTTAATTTAAATTAATTTTATTTTACATCAAATATACAGCAACAAAAGTTTAACATTTAACATAAAATTTTATAATAAACAGGCCTTAAAATATAATATCAGAGTGGTATAGAAAACATTTCGTAGATAATATCCCCCAAAACCCATTTAGATTTACAAGATTTGCGAATAACTAACTTAACTAGCTAGATACAAATAAAAGGACTAAGAGAGTTAGAGCAGAATGGATAAAATGTTTTCCCCAATGATGTTTTAATGCACCTCCACATCTTTTCTTGATTTTTAAATTGCGAATAGTTTCCAATTAAATCTACATATAAAAGGACATAAATTTGATATCTAGATTTTATGTCAAAAACGAAGCGAAATAGAGCAAAATGGACCAACTTTTTGCCACGTGGGTGTTAATGCACCCCCCAAAATGCCTTTAGTTTTAATAGATTTTCAAATTGCGAATAACTTCTTAACTATGCTAGATACAAGCAACAGGACGTCAGTTTGTTATTATGATAATATTTCAAAAACTAAGCGAGATACAGCAAAATGGACGAAATTTTTTCTTTAAGGCCGTAAATGCAGCCCCAATGGACCCTTAGCTAGAACTGACAAACTTCACATTGGCTAGATTTTAAATTGCAAATAACTTAGCTAATTGTAAGCTGGATACAAGCAAAAGGATATTAATTTGGAATTTTAGTTATATCTCAAAAAGTAAGCGAGATAGAAAAAAAATTTGTTAAAATTAATTTTTTGAAAAAAATAAGTTGTGTTTAAATTTTTTTTTTACTTACATGATTATCTAAATGATGTATAGGATACAATTGTGTTGATGGTATATTACTTTCTGTAGTACCATCTTGCCAAACTACCGTAGCAGTACTAAAAACCAACAAAGCTTCAGTAACAAGTTCGTCTCCCTCTTTGGGTTTGAATTCACTAAAAGGTTCCGATAATAAAGGCTTTTTAAAGCTTTTACGAGTTTTTTTCTTTAGTTGACGTTTTGTCAAATGTTTTGGACTTGTACGGGGTGAAGGACTTGAACATGTCGACATAGTTGTAGTAGTACTTATGCAATCTTCGGTAAATTGTTTAAGATTCTCAACAAAAGCATCAATATCCATTGGATTTTTATCACAATTGTCTTCATCACAGTCGCCTTCATCTTCTGTAGAAAACCATTCCGTATCATCTTTTGTTTTGGTGTTAGCAGTAGTGGTGTTGGTGGTATTCTGTTTCTCATGAGTGGTGCTTTCGTGTGATGTTTCTTTTTTGTTTAATTTTTCATTTTTAAAAAGACAACGTTTCAATTTGTTACTAGATTTATCATCTAAACTTAAACTTAGTTTTTTCTTATATTTTTCATAATGATGATGGGTGCCAGACCCGGTAGTAGTAGTAGAACCTGTTACGGAGTTCCTTACAAATATTTTTTGATTATCTTCTTTTTGTTGTTGTAAGATTAATTTAAATTTAATAGCTTGTTCCTTATCCCAATCAGCCTTTTTCATGATTGTATCACACCCGGAAAATGTCAGATAACTGCGATCGTTGACTTGAAGCATACATGATTCAAAAAGATTTAAACGTTTCAAACGTTTAAGATGTTCGCCAGTAACACATGGATGTTGTTGCATAGTAATATTTTGTAAATTTGTTTCATCTGATAAAGCTTTACATTGCCAATGTACCCAAACAGATTCGGTATAAACACTTTCTATGGTAAACTAAAGAAAAAAAGGAAATGGAAAGAACAATTTATTATCACTTCATTCTTTTTGATTTGTTGGCTTACCTTTCTGGTTAAAGGTTTACCCTTTTTATTCGTATGCAATGGTATATCTGGTGTTAATATTTTTATATTTTCCATTGGTGGTAGACTACCAATAATAACATTTCCTGGATAGAAAACTTGTGGATTAAACATATCACGCTGATAACGTGATTTTAAATCTTCAAAATTATAAAAATCATTTGACGAAATCTCAATGCGACAACCAGATGCAGTTCTGTAAAACGAAATATTGTTTGATATTTTATAAGTTCCTTAAATTACAGCGTCCGACAAAATTAAAAAATCGTTAAACACGAACTGGATAATATACGCTTGAAACTAGAGACTAAATGTAGAAAAACTAAATTTACAGTTTTTTTTTTGGCTATCCTGTTTCCTTTTTTAAGGACTTCAAAGTTTTAGAGGATTACATTTTTGCAAAATATTTTTTTAAATATTTGTACTTGTCCTAGGATGCCACTAGTGATGGCAAGTCAAAGAGGAAAATCTCCGCTAATTTTCCCATTAAATTATTTTGACATGTTCTTTCAAAACTTTATCCTTCAATATCATTCAAAGTTTTTAACAAAATATTTTTATATTTTTTTTTAAGTTTTTAAAGGACATTATTCACATTATTTTTCCTGATATGACAAAATAAAAAAATTAAAAAATTCTCTATCATTTGCCATCAATAGTGACATTATAAGACAAGTATATTTTAGTGCCCCCCATTTCCCGGTTCTCGGTATTCCCGGGAATACCGGTATTCCAGGTTCTAAAACCGGTTTCCCGGGAATACCGGCATTCCCGGTTCTGATCCTGGTACCGGTTCTCAAAAACCAAAAAAATACTATACCATAAAATATTTAAATTACACTATTTAATCAGTATTTCAGTAATATTTAGTTGTGTTTGTAAAATTATTTAAAAATCATGCTAGTTGCAAATTAAAAAAATAAAATGGAAATGGTGTTATTCACATGTTTTGGGCCTCTGTTCTGTCTTTCACAACTTTTCAATTCACATGAAAATTTCCGAATCACATGAAATCAAGATTAGTGTTTTTTTGATCACGTTTTCATTCGAAGTTGAAATCGAATAATTAAAATTTAAAAAATTATAAGGAAAAAAGTGCCTTCGTTTTACTTTCACCAAATTTTATTTATGTCAAACAAAACGAAAAAGAAATTCGGATGTGAAATCTAGAACACCAAAAAAATTCGGAAATTTTAATTTTCACATTTTTTATGTGAATTACTTTTTTTGGAACAGCGGCCTTGTATTTTTTTTTTTTTTGGTAAAAGCAAAGAAAAAATTTTAATTGTACAAAAGTTTACAAAATATTCATACCGGTAGTCCCGGGAATACTGTCAGAACCAGAACCGGGAATACCGGTATTCCCGGGAATACCGGTATTCCCGGGAATACCGGGAATGAATTAAGAACCGGGAAACCGGTACCATTTTCCGGTAATACCGAGAACCGGGAATACCGGTATTCCCGGTACTACGGTACTGACCGTAGGCACTAGTACATTTAAAAAATAGTTTAGAAATTAGTAACTGATTATGGCCAATAGACTAGGTTATAGAAAATGAAATAAATACTAAAATGTAATCCTTTAAAACCTTGCAGTCCTTTTAAAAGGAATCAGTATTACGAAATGAAAAACTGTAAATCCAATTTTACTCCATTTTATATCTAAATACGGACGTATATCATCCGTACATATTTAATTTTGGCTGTCGGACGGTGTTATAAATTAAAAAAACACTCACCTCAAGATGGCTTTTTCTTCTACATCTTTGGTACTACCAACCCATGAATCCAAACATACAGCGCTGTCTCGTTGCCAATTCGAAATAACTCTAAAACGTTCGGCATTAACATTTTTTATAACATGTTTTGTTCCCAAAACTTTAACATCCGCTTTCATGTTAATGTCACGACAATAGCCCCTTTGGGTTTCTTTGCCCGGTACTAAACGTCTAACCACATCTCCAGGCATAAGAGTACGATCAGCTAATCCAATCTTTGTTAAAAAAAAAAATAATAAAAAATTTTATTAAAAAAAACTAAATCTTAAACTGTTTTCTGCCAAATATATTATTCGTTTTTTCGATTTACATGCATTTTGTTTTTGTTACAATATCAAAATATGTACATGAAAAATTTTGACGTTCGTCGTTCGTTCGTCATACAGAAACTGGGGGTAAATTTCACTTGACTTTTCGAAATTTCAACAAGTAGAAAAGTTAAATTCGACTTTGCATACCCTCGACAATGCCTTTTTAAAGGATAGTACATTTTTTAACGTGAAAAAAATTAACAATTTTGATTAGAAATATTTTATTTTGAAACACTCTTTTTTTGCCATTTAAAAAAAAAAAAAACAATTTTTTTTTTAATTGTGTAAGACTTTTTTTGAGTTTTAGGTTTTTTTTTAATGTAAAAATATTTCTGATTGACTGATTGACACAAAATATTGTCATTTTTGTAAAAAAAAAAAAAAAATTTTTTTTGAGTGTAAAATTTTTTTTGAGTGTAAAGTTTTTTTTAGTGTCATTTATAAGTTACCACTGCTTTTAAAACTTAACAAGTTTAAAAATCATTGCTTTAAAAATAAACAAGTTTGAAAAGCATTAAGTTACCACCAATGCTTTTAAAACCTGTTTAAAACGTGGCATTTAAGATGAAACCAATCTGAAATTCAGGGTTTTGCTTATAACTGGACCAATTGAGCAGAAATTCAATACCAAACAGACCGGGGGAATGGCAAAGATTTATGCCAAGTTTCAGCAGTCTCATAATTGTCTTTCGAAAGTTATCGTGTTTTTTATCTCGTAAATTCCCGAGAAACCCTTGCCGAAATTTACTCGTTTGCTCATAACTTTTGAACCACTGGACCGATTTGGCTGGATTGCAATACCAACCTGACCAGGTAAATGACCAACATATATGCCAAACTTCAGTAGCCTCTGTAAAGGCTTTCAAAAGTTAGCGTGTTTATTACGGACGGACAGATATAAAGACGGACGGACGGACATCGCTAGATCAACTTAAAATCGATCGAGGATCATGAATATATGTATGGGGCATTCCATGTGAAATCGGATACTTTGAAATTTTTTTTTTTTAGATTTTCCCAATTTATTTACAGTTTTTAGTACCCTTCGAAAACTCCTTCGTGGTAAATTTTCAGATTTTTTTAATGATCCGTTCAAAAGATATCGAATTTTTAAAAATTGGTAGTTTGTTCCTTTACTCAAACTTCTTTTACTCATAACTTCTTCAATAATGTTCCAAACTTAATTTTTTTTTTCAAAAATTTTCTTTTTTTGCGTACTTTAAAAAAAAAAAACCCAAAAAAAATCTTAAAAGCGCTCTAGTATGCGATTTTTTAGTTTTTAAAATTAAATCTTATTTTTGAAAATGTTTGTACTCTTCGATTTTTTTTAAATTTTTTTGTGTAAAACTTCTATCGATTCTAAAAATTTTTTGCCCAGGAGGATCGTGGGATAACGATTATTACTATTTTTTAAAATTTTTTGAAAAAAATTTATTGTAATTTTTCAATCTTAAAATCATTTCTACTGCTCCAATGGTGCGTCATAGAGGGGTCATTTATAAGACCCACCCACATTAATTTTTACGTCTTAACATTTTTTTGGAACAAACTAATACCCTATCTCCAATTTCTAAGGGGGCTCCCACACAAAACGACATTTTTTAAAATTTGCTCCAACCGCTCTAACTGCCCTAATAGTGCCCTTAGAGCAACAAAATGTATGACCGACCCACAATATTTTTTTAGTCCAAAAATTTTCTCTAAACACACCCAGCCAGAAATTGCCAACCGTACCAAACAAAAAGTACTGGCCAAGCAACGTATTTTTTGTATAGCAAGCTCTTTTTAGTAAAGTACTTGGTTTCACCGAATTAAGTACTTTGCTAGTACTTTTTTACCAAACTAAAGGCGGTTTATTTATTTGAAATATTTTTTTTTAATAATTTAATTAAATTTTAACATTTTATTTGAAAACACTTAATTATGTTATAAAGTTATGACAATGGTGTCATTATCAAATTTAGTATGAATACATTTTGATTCTACTATGTGGATACTGATTTTAATGTTATTTTTATCAAATTTGTTTAACATTGTAGAGTCCTATTTCTCTTGATGGTAGTGAAAATTAAAAAAAAAATCGCTACATTCAATGAAAATATTGGCTTTCAAAAATATATCATCACATTTGTATTTAGACAGCTTTCTATTTAAAATTTCAGTAACTTTATTTACATTTTCATTGTCGAGTAAACATACGTTATCTGGATGAATTGGTTTTATTTTAAAACCATTAATGTTTACGAAAGAAAATACAACTCTCGATTCCGACCTTTCTTTTATATTCCTAGAGAGTATTTGGAACTTCTATTAAGAGGATGTAGCAATAAATTCGCGAATTTCTTAATTTTTTTAGGTTTTTGCGAAATTAGCCTCTAAATTGGCCTTTGATAAAAAACTTGCTTTTACAATCATGTTGAATTTTATCATCATGTTGTATATGGCTGCACCATTTTTCGAGATAATTTAAGGGTCCATCTTTAAGTAAATAATGTGGGAACCTTACAGAATTAACCTACCAAAAATTATTTTTTTGGGCAAATTTTTCGTCAGTTGTTTGTTTAAAGTTACCACATTATATAGTCAAAGATGGACCCTGAAGTCATCTTGTAAAATGATTCTGCCATAAAAAAAGTTTTTCGCGATTTTTAACATGATTGTCTATATCACATAGATGTTTTTTGTTCACTATTCGTAGTATTAGGGATGCCTTTATGATCCACTTAAAGCAAGTTTTTTATATCAAATACCAATTTAGGTTTATTTCGCGAGAACCTCGAAAAATGAAGAAATTCGCGAATTTAAGGGCTTAAGATGAAAAGCTTTAAACCAAATTTGCATAAGAAACATTGCTACAAGTCAAGAAAACTCCGAAAAACGGAGTACGCCATTCGACTCAGCATGTCTCAAATAGATGGAAATGTTCACTTTTGTCATGCTGTGTAATTAATATATAATTTATTTAAAATAGAAAAATTAAAAAAAAAGATTTCTAATGTACAAATTATTAAATAAAAAAAATATTTTATTAAATACATTTTTAATTTTGTAATGGATTGTTTTAGTTAAAAAGCTATTTTAAAAATTCTCGAATAGCACTTTTTAAAGTACAGGGAAAGCGCTTTTAAAAATACTTTGCCACTACTAAATGGTGTTATCATTTAGCATCTTAGCAAGTACTAAAAACCCAAAAAAAAAGGTACTTTGCCAGTATTAATACTACCTTATTAGGTACTTTGCCAGATCTGGCCCGTATGTATTTTTCTGCCTGGGCACCTACCCTCTATCTCTAATTGTTAAGGCGGTACCCATACAATTTTTTTTATTTTTTGTAAATTTGTTTTATTTAATCAGCTTCTACCGGTCCAATGGTGCGTCTGAGAGGGGTCATTATTGAGACCGACCCCCATTTGTTTTTACCCTCAAACATTTTTGTAAAACATACCACAGCCCTATCTTTTTTTCTTTTCACCCCCGTTTGCAAACAAAAAAAGTTGCAAGACTTGGAACTAAACCAGATTACTGAAATTTCGATTTTTTTTTTAACTTTTAACCTTTGATCTTACAGAGTATAAATGTGCAGTCAAACTTGAGGGGGCACGCCCTCTTTCAAGTGGGCGAGCCTTCAAAGTTTTGCTTAAATATCATAGAAAGTACTTCGATTTGGAAAAAAATGGAATCATTCGAAAGCTTGAAGAAATACCTTTCGAACAATCCTTTACATTTCAATTTTTTTTTTTAATTTTTATATATCTTACAAATGTTACGCAATAAGTTCGTAAAAAGTATACATAGGTCTGTGGCCAAGATCCTAAACTTTCATTTGGACTTTTATTCGACTCCCTAACTCTTCTAACAACAGAGATATAAAAGGTTAACGTTTTGGTGCTCCATATGTTCAGCCCAAACGGCTTCGCTAAATAAAGCTTTTCTGCGTAGCGGCATTCGGCCGGACTTAGGGATTACAAACTTTATAGATTCCTTTAGCGGCTTCCCTAAAGAAAGCTTTTCTGCTCCACAGGTTCAGCCCAAAAAGTAGCACCAAAACTTTAACCCTTTATATCTCTGGTGTTAGAAGAGTTACATAGTCGAATAAAAGTCCAAATGAAAGATTAGGACCTTGGCTACAAACATTTTTGAGATATTTGAAAATTAAAAAGAAAATAATATCGCGTTTTGGCGCTTAACGGGTTAAAGAAATTTTTCCGTGTAAAGGATTGTTTGAATGTAATTTATTTAAGCTTTCGAATGATAACAATTTCATCCAAACCCAAAGGGCGTGACCCCTCCAATACACAAAGTTTTAATATGCTGGGAGTGATTTCGGTATTCTGGTCATATGCCCAAGACTTTATTGCAAGCAAAAAAAAGGCATTGTGTTGTAAATACCGTCTAGGAAATATCGATGTTTTGTTTTTTTTTTTAGAAATTTGGAGTTATGTTTGTTTTGGAAAGCCAAAAACTGTAAACGGTGTAATTAATTCCAACTCTATAAAGTTGATAATACCAACAGCTTATTTTTCTATAGTTAACCTTTATTCTCTTTTGCTATTTATTTTTAAAAAAAATGGCATCTTTTGTCACCAAATAAACCAACAACAAATAAAATTAATAGAAACACGCTTATTTTACAGCTATCCTTGTACAACACCAATACAATTGCATAACTGTATATCAGCAAGAACAGAAATAAAAAAAGGCAATAAAAAAACTTTAATAGGACTCACCGAAGTTTCTGATTGTACTGTATCTTTGCCCTCAGGATACCAGACAACACGTACCTCACCCTTATCTAAAATTTCTTCAAATTCGTCATCCTCATCACCGGAATAAGTGCCAGGTGTTTCAAGGACTAAACCAAATTTAACTCGTCCCTTTTTATCGATACGAAATATTTCATCTTCAAAAAAATATTGACTATCACTGGATACAATGGCGTTGGTAGCAGCTGCTTCTTCAGCCATAATTTTTGTATCGTTTTGTTGTGTGGCATCATTTAGAGAATTCGTTGTTATATTTTCTGCTAACAATTTGGGTGAGGCTCCTGATGACAATTTGTTGTTGAATACTTTTGCATCATTTGACGATGCCGCTGTATTCTCTGTTAGTGATTCATTTTGTGGTTGAATGTTTTTTACATTTGCAATTTGCTGATTTATTGATTGGACAAGGTTTTCTGCATTATTTTTAAAATTATTGGACTCCCCTTTCTTTGTGGAGGTCACTTCCGTTTCCATTATATTGATATTTTGCAAATTAGGTTTCTTTGTAATTTTTTATTTTTTTATTTTAATAGATTTTTCTTTCTTTGTCGACTCACAAAGAATTTTCCACAGATAATTTTGTTAAAAATTTGCAATTTTATTTTTCTGTGAACTCCTTTCTATGCCAAAAAATTAACGGAATTAATTTTTTTTCGGTAATTGTAATTTGTAATTGCAAATCCAAAATCTAAAAAAAAAGTATGAAGAGGGGGATACATGAAATAGAAGACGAGAAAAAGTAGAGTTGCCAAACTTCCATGTTTTTGTCGGGAAATCTCGTGAGTCCAATTATTGCGTGATTGCGTACACGCAAAAAAAAACTTGTGTCGGAGTGAGCAAAAATCTGGCATAATTTTACCAAAAATATGCTAAAACTACAACCGACGAAGTAGTTTTCGTAATTTAGCCAAAACACTTATGTAAAAAATTTTGAAGAAAATGCTAATGCTATTTAAGCAAAAACTTGGTAAAATATACCAAAAGAAATATGGTGAAATGTACCAAAATTATTAGAAAAGGTGACTAAAAATAATGCTAAAAATTACCCCATTTATGCTAAAATAAATTTTCTATAAATTTTTTGTAAAAATTTGTATATTTGTTGAATTTAAAATTTTCACAGAATAAATCCATATTAATATAACAAATGTTGTGTAGGCTTTTATTTACCACCGACCAACTGACCCTTTATGTACAATTTTCTCCAGTGACTGCTGCCTACGCTTTTTCTTGAAGTGAAGGATCCGCTATAGCGTCACGAATTTAGTTAAAAGCATCCTGTAAAAATAGAAATTATTACAAAACATAAATTTTTAATTTAAAAAACTAGTAAACCCCATTGGTCTTTTGATTTTGATATAAATGAGTTTTTAGGTTTTAATTTTATAACTAAAGGGAGGACTGGTGCCCACGCTCTTTATTGTAGTGAAGGATTCGCCATAGCTTCAAAAATTTATTTAGCAGTACCCTGTAAAAATAGAAAATTATTACCAAACACTAATTTTTAACAAAAAATCTATTAAACCTTATTGGTGTCTTCGGAATAGGGGTAGTATACTCACTTTATCATTCCATTTATAATTCATTGAAATAAACGTCTGGGACTCTATTGGTTTTGCTAAATGAATGGTGTTTTAAGTTATGACAGCAAAATTAACTTTAGCATTTTTTTATTTTACATTTATTTATTCTTTAAAAAACTAATTATTTATTTATTTTTATTTATTAATTAATTTTAATTTTATTTATCAATTTCCTTTTTACGTTTTTATAACACAAAAAATAAACGAAGCACGCACACAAAAATACAAAATGAAAATGGTACACTCAACCAAAAATCATTGTATTCCCAAAGAAAATCATTGTAAATTCAACAGAAATCATTGTTGATTTTGACCCTACAAATATTTATGTTGATTTCAATAAAAATTATTGTCAGTTTTTGTAAAAGTTGATCAACTCGTTTTTTTGTAAATCAACTCGTATTTTTTGTAAACTCAACTCATATTTTTGTTGATATAAGAAATATTATTAATAAAAAAAAGCTTGTTGTTATTTGTTAATATTCTTTTATTAAGTAAAAATCACAATATTTTTTAGAATTATCACCGGCTTTTTAAGCTGCAATATTTCAACACAAGATTTTCACACACTTCTTTTATTTATGTTTTGCACTCGTAAGCCATTCTCCAGTTTTCTAATGACACCAAATCAAAAGCCTTAAAAAAAAACAAACAAAAATATAATATAGTATGAATACATAAAGTAACCAATGTATTTTATTACTTACCAAATATTTACAGATCAGAATCTGATCATCAGATCCTATTTTAATTTATTTTTATAATATTAAAAATTTTTATAAGAAAGAAACACAGAAAATAATTTTATAAGAGACAAACAAATTTCACATTGCAATGCATTGCTACCAACTTGATAATACAAAAATGAACGAGCAGGGTTGTTTTTTCTTTTTTGGTTTTATCTATTGAATTCTGTATAAGCGATGTAAAGAGTTGATTCAACTTTACTGATTATTCAACGATATCAACATTAATTTTTGTTGAATACGGCAATATTCTGTAAAACTTGATCTACAATGGGTTTACTAATTTTTCTACTAAGATATTTCTATGAGTGTACAGACCTCCATTTTCATTTTGTTTTTTTGTTGTTTTCTTTCGATAAATTTTTGTGCAAGTAATTTGCGTTATTGTGCAAGCTACTTGGTTATTTTACATAAAAAAACTAATTATGTTACTTTAACATCGACAAGCATAATTTTAGAAAAAATTTGGCAAAAAAATTTTTTTGATATGAAAAATTTTTTACCAAGTAGGATTGCTCAATCTGACACAGATTTTTTTTTTTTGCGTGTACACTCAACCAAAAATCATTGTATTCCAAAAAAAAATCATTGTAAATTCAACAGAAATCATTGTTGATTTTGACCCTACAAATATTTATGTTGATTTCAATAAAAATTGTTGTCAGTTTTTGTAAAAGTTGATCAACTCGTTTTTTTGTAAATCAAATCGTATTTTTTGTAAACTCAACTCATATTTTTGTTGATATAAGAAATTTTATTAATAAAAAAGCTTGTTGTTATTTGTTAATATTCTTTTTTTAAGTATAAATGACAATATTTTTTAGAATTATCACCGGCTTTTTAAGCTGCAATATTTAATTACTAATTTTTATTTATTAATTTATTTATCAATTCCTTTTTACGTTTTTATAACACAAAAAATTAAACGAACCACGCACACTAAAATACAAAATGAAAATGGCGGTCTGTATTTGTTTTTTCTGTTTTCTTTCTATAATTTTTTTGTGCAAGTGGTTTGCATTATTGTGCAAGTTACTTGGTTATTTTACATAAAAAATTAATTATGTTACTTTAACATCGACAAGCATAATTTTAGCGAAAATTTGGTAAAAAAAATTGTTTGGTATGAAAAAAAAAATTACCCAGTAGGATTGCTCAATCTGACACAGATTTATTTTTTGCGTGCATCATCAAATTTAACATCACTCAGAAAATTATGTAAGTTAATACATGTTAGTTATTTGTATATTTTACAGTAGTTAGTTGTTTTCAACTACAAGGTCAGTTGTTTTTGTATGAAAAATATCAAACAACTATTTCTGTTAGTTATTTTAAGTCGTTTTTTTGAACAACTAACAAAAAAGTACTGTGATGTAGTAACAGTTATTTAAAGTAGTTAATTTAATTTTTTTTATCTCTGAAAAATTTTCAAAGTTTTTTTTTTTCAAAAAAAAAAATCGTTTTTTTTATTTCTCACAATTTTTTTTTTTTTTTTAAAAAAACTTGTAAAAAATTTGGTCTTCAATTATTTTTTTTTTTGAAAAATGTTTTGAAAAAAAAAAATTATTGATTATTTTATTTTTACTACATTTTAGTTGTTTTGACCAAAGTTATAAAGTAATCCATCGACCGTTTTGTAGATCTGGCATCACCAAAGATAATTGGTAAATTCTGGCAATGTCAAACTAAAGTTCAAACGTAAAGCAAAGAGAGACAAAAACAATCTGGATTCTCACTGTAAAACTGGTATCTTCCTTCTCGCTCACATTTCGATTTGTGATAAAATTTCGTAAACAATATATGGTTTTTGTTTACTACTTTTTTAAACGCCATTTGTTATCCTACTCTATGACTCTGGTTTTGACTACAAATGTAAGTAGTTTTTACTACATAAGTCATTTGTTTTTTGTCAGTTAAAATAACTAACATTGTTAGTTGATTTAACTGAAAATGTAGTTGACCCCAAAACAACTTACAAAGTAGTTATTTTAACTGACATTTTCAGTTGATTTTACTAACATAATTTTTTGAGTGAATTTATGACGGGGTGTTACAAAAACTGTGGCAACCCTAAAAATTAAGCTTGTTATCAATTTAATGTGAATTACATACACAACAAATATTTTTAGTGGGAACTAACTTGCACATTTTCATTTTCCGGTAATTTACTTAACAATTTAATAAAATATACACAAAAAATGACTGCAGTACCACCTCCTACTAATGTTTCCACCCTATTGCCATTGGGTAAGTGGGATTTTGATAAGTTTTTTTATTATGTACTAAAAATATATATTTTACCCGTCTAGAATTGGTGGACAAATGTATTGGTTCCCGCATACACATCATTATGAAAAATGATAAAGAAATGGTGGGCACATTATTGGGATTTGATGATTTTGTTAATATGTTGTTGGATGATGTGACAGAATATGAAAATACCCCTGAAGGAAGGCGTATAACAAAGCTGGATCAAATATTGTTGAATGGCAATAATATAACAATGGTAACAAATGAAAGAATCGCAATCGGCCTTATTTTTATAACGATTTTGTATTTTATTTCAGTTGGTACCAGGTGGTGATATACCGGAGTGATTATAACTATCATTAATTGAATAAATTTTATTTTTAAATATTTAAGATGAACTAGTTTTTAATATTAAAGAGGGGATGTAAATAAAGTGATTAGTCCCAAATCGGACGACGCAATTTGATAATTTTCTTTATGTTCACAACACAGAAATATACCTTGTATGAAAGGCATATTTTATCAACATTTCCAATGATACCGTCAGGGGTAAAACGAGTGATTAGCTGGCAGTAATAAAGAAGACCTCAATAGATGGCCATCGTTATTTGGGATTAGCAAAAAGTAATTACTAAAAAAAATTGCGAAAGAAAATTTTTGTAGTGTCACTTGATAAAAAATTAAATAAGTCCAATTGACCAACATAACTCAAAGACAACTAAAAAGTAAAAAAACAGCTTTTCCAAATGCCAATTGTGATACCAACACAACCTATTAACGCTAAAACTGATCTATAAATATTCTTCATATATTATTGTTTTTGAATACCATATTCGCATTTTGCGAATATGGCATAGGTCACACGCTAAGAAGAGAAGACGATAATGTATCTAAAATGTCGTTTGAATGGAACCCGCATGGTATAAGACGCAGAGGAAGAGAAGACCAAGAAATGGATTTGATCGATACATTACAAAAGTCAACATATGGGCTCATGGCCTGAAATTCGCACGAAACCGCGGCTTAAGTCAAGTTTACCTCCACCCATCCAAATCTGATGAAACTTTGAGAATCGAATAAGGACTTCATTCTGAGTCGAGTGGTACCACTTTTGTCGGGGGCAAACGCCCACAAGAGGGTGGGCGTGGCCCTAAAGTAAAAACAAAAATAGCAATTTTCTCAAAAACTACTTAACATATATGGTTGATTTATGGCTCAAATTAAAGCTTATTTCAAGGCCTTTCTTTTGGTGTGCAAAAAGACGGGGGTTGCCATAGTTGAAAGTGTGAAAATTTTAATTTTTGAAAATTTAAAAAAAAAAAAAATACTAAACTACGGATTTCTTGACTTTGCATCGATTATATGGTATGTTTTTTATGGAACTAAATTAAAGCTAAGGTCAAGACCTTTCCACTGGTATATAATGTTCTGGAGTTTTTTTTATTTAAACCTTTTTTTCCATTTAAATGTAAACCACTCGATTTTTAAAAAAAAGTATATGCGAATGTAAATAATAAAAAATAAGGTTATTTTAAAGCTAATTGTATTGCTTATTTTAAGATCTTTTGGTATGCAAAAAAATTAGTCACAAACCCTATGGGGATTATGTCCGTTCCTTGTTGGGATTACGACCGAACTTTTTTCGGTCATAACCGCCAGTCCAAAGCAATTTTGGTCATAATCCCCATTTTCTGCAGAGAGGGTGGGTTTAATGCATGGAGTTTGTAATCCCTAAGCCCGGCCGAAGGCCGGCTACGCAGAAAACTTTTAAGTAAAAAAAAAATTCTTTTAATTTTGGGGTCTATGACCAACTAGTATAGAAGACATAATCCCCATAATGGGGATTATGGCCATTTGTTACGTGGTCATTATGTTCATAAATCTGGGAATTATGTCCGTTTTTTATTAGGATTATGTCCAATTAATTTTCGGTCATAGTCCCCACTACCATTATGGGGATTATGACCGAAATGAATTTGGTCATAATCCCCATAACGGTAATGGGGATTATGTCATGTTACCCTTTTTGCATACCAAAAGAAAGGTCTTGAAATAAGCTTTAATTTGAGCTATTAATCAACCATATATCTTTAGTAGTTTTTGAGAAAATTCCAAAAAACGGTTTTACCTTTAGGGCCACGCCCACCCTCTGGAGGGCGTTTGCCCCCCAAAAAAATATTTTTTTTGAACTCAGTGGGGTCAGAGGTTAAAGCTCAAAAAATTTCAAAATGTTTCCATGGGTGGATGTAAACTTGACTTGTTCCGAAACCGCTAACAATGGAGTGCGACAGTTTCCGCCCTATGTTCCGTATAGGAATGTCAGTTGGACAACATATCGTTTGCTTATTTTTGGTATGACCCAAAGACCATTTACTTTGTTTTGAGAAAAACGAAAAAGAAACTTCTCATCAACTTTATTAAAAATCTACACGATAGATTTGTTTTTTACTTTTGGTATCGATTGCTTAAAATGTTTTAAGAAAAAATATAAATTTTTATACGTTTTTGCACAAGATATCAAAAGTTATTATGATTTTAACAAAAAAAGACTTGGTCGCGTTTTGCTCCATATCCCGTTTAAATGAATATTTTCTTAAAAAAAATTTATTTTCTTTCACGTGGGTCAAAGTCAACCTGAGTTTACCTTATTAAATTATCTTTAATTTTGGCTATAAATAGCAAAGTTGGGGCTGGATATCTTTTAATTCTTACGAAAAATTCATTCCGGATGAAAATAAAGTGCATAACAATCATAAACAATTGATTGCTAATTCCATTTGGCAAATGGTTTATGGGTCACACCAATAACCAAGCGTCAATTTTTAGTTTGTTTTGATATGCACCCTTTCAACGTTATATGCATCAAAACAAAAGTAGAAAAAAATATTTTAACTTTTAGGTGTAAAATTTGCTGCATGTGCAGAAAATTGGCGTATGCAGCAAACCAATGTTAAGACAATGTTAACATTGGGGATATGAAGCAAAGTTAGCGCTGGATATCTTCTAATTTATACGATGTATAAAAAAATAGATTACGGATTTGGTAAGAGGACATATTAATCATATACAATTGATTCCTAACTCCATTTTCCCAAAAATGGTCTTTGGGTCATACCAAAAATAAACAAACGATATGTGTTTGAATTGTAATGTGTTTTTTTTTTTATTATTTTAATAATCTTTTACAAATTCAAATAAATATGTTTCCTTTGTCAAGGAAAATAAATCGCATTTTGAAATATTTAAGAAAAACCACTTTAAAGCCTCACCCGATCTAAAGGGGCGTACCTCCAGGGGTTTGAACCCCACATCTAACAGATGAAAGTCATACATATTTTTTAATTTAAAGCAATTTCGAAATTTTTGCCCTCGCCTTTTATTTTGTTGGCAAACGGAATAGAAGAAAAAACACAAATTCCAGTATCGTTGTACTTTTAACATCGAAATTGTACTGAAAATAGTATAATTGTACTTACTTCTTCATCCCTAAGTGTTTCTTCACACTAAGTGACACTGATGCCAACTATTTTTAAAAAAATGTAGCTAGATTGGACAAAAAAATAGCTAGAAATAGCTAAATTTAAAAACAGTTAAAAAATCTAGCTATTTTGTAGCTAGATTTGTATAAACAGTTGAAAAATCTAGCTATTTTATAGCTAGATTTTGGATTAGTGGTTTTTAAAAGGTTTTATTTGCTAAAGTTTTTAATTTAATAATAAATTAAGTTAGTTTTGGTTTTAAAACGAACATTTTCAAATATTTTTATTAAATTTTGCAAACAAAAAAGTTTAAATACTCATATTTTATATCGCAGATATCAGATCACAAAAAAATGGCTGAATTATCTTATTTCACAATTTTTGTTAGGAGTTATTTCGTTATGAAACAATTCCCTAATGAAATAGCTCCGAAAAACTATTTTGAGAGTTATTTTATTTCTTTTCTAACATTGGGAGTTGTTGGGACTCTTCTCATTTTAAATAAAATATTGCAATTTATTTCTTTTTTTTTTTTGTTAAAAGTTTTTCTGTTAAGCCGGACTTCGGCCATGCTTTGGGGGAAAAAATAAGTTATGATTGAGTTATGACTATTTTCTGTGAATCGGAACCACATATTATATATGTAGTCCTTTAAAACTCCTAGTTTGAACATAGGGCCTCATTTTGTATACGTAAAAAGTACTTATAATAGACATAATTCTTGTAATGGGAACTTATATTATTTTTTGGGACTTATTTCATTCGGAGTTCTTTAATTTTTTTGGGAGTAAGTATTTTGATTTTAAATAACTCCCAAATATTGGGACTTATTTAATTTTTTCTTTGGGACTTATTTTATTTTTTAAAGTTGGGAGTTTATTCATTTCTCTTAGGACTTATAACATTAGGAATTATTGAATTGGGATTTATTTCATTTGGGAGTTATTTCGAAGTACCAAATTTTTTAATAAACAATTTTCTGAATGCGAATTAAAAGCTCGATTATAGACACTAGTTTTTTTGGGTATAAATGCTGGTGTAAAATTTTTTCCGTTATTCGAGAGATACACAGAAAAAAAACGTCGAGGTAATGTTATCTAAGCTGGCTTAGGTGAATTATTTTTGTATGAATATTAAAAGCCACGACTTATTACCTATGCCACAAGTATAATTTTACTTTACATTTTCATCTAATGGCCATGTAAGGTTTACTAATGAAAATAGGTAAAATTTCGAAATTATTTTTTTTATTTTTTATTGTCATGACAATAATTTGAAATTAAATAAAAATAAAACAAACATCAACATTTTTTTAACATATATTTTCATAATTTTTCAACGCAATAAAGCCGATGGAAATTAACAACTCGCGACAAATTATGTAAGCAAAGGTAATTTTATTATTTAATTTATTGGTAAAAATAGTAAATTCAATAATTTTTAATTTTTTTTAGATAACGCGAATTTCTGAAACTCTAGGCAAATTATGATGGGAAAAAGTCAACAAGAATTAGAGAAAAAGGAATCTTAAAGCTGTTTTAAAGATTAAAACAAGTGCTTACATGGAATTTCTAAGTTTTAACGCGCAATTTTCGAAATTAGCTTGTTTCTAAATTATAATGATATAATGGTACAAAATTTCTTAGAATCTGAGACAATTATTTATAGAGAAGTTCTCAAATTAAATGATACTTTTTCTAAATCTGAAAACTTTTCTATAGCAAAATATCTCAGAATCTGATAAATTTTCTATAGAAAAAATGTCTCAGAATCTGATAATTTTTCTATAGAAAAAATGTCTCAGAATCTGATAATTTTTCTATAGAAAAAATGTCTCAGAATCTGAGAATTTTTCTATAGAAAAAATGTCTCAGAATCTGTGAATATTTCTATAGCAAAAATGTCTCAGAATCTGAGAATTTTTCTAAAGAAAAAATGTCTCAGAATCTGAGAATTTTTCTATAGAAAAGATGTCACAGAATCTGAGAGTTTTTCTATAGAAAAATTGTCTCAGAATCTGAGAATTTTTCTATAGCAAAAATGTCTCAGAATCTGAGAATTTTTCTATTGAAAAAATGTCTCAGAATCTGAGAATTTTTCTATAGAAAAAATGTCTCAGAATCTAAGAATTTTTCTATAGAAAAAATGTCTCAGTATCTGAAAACTTTTCTATAGCAAAATATCTCAGAATCTGATAATTTTCCTATAGAAAAAATGTCTCAGAATCTGATAATTTTTCTATAGAAAAAATGTCTCAGAATCTGAGAATTTTTCTATAGAAAAAATGTCTCAGAATCTGAGAATTTTTCTATAGAAAAAATGTCTCAGAATCTGTGAATATTTCTATAGAAAAAATGTCTCAGAATCTGAGAATTCTTCCAAAGAAAAAATGTCTCAGAATCTGAGAATATTTCTATAGAAAAGATGTCACAGAATCTGAGAGTTTTTCTATAGAAAAAATGTCTCAGAATGTGAGAATTTTTCTATAGAAAAAATGTCTCAGACTCTGAGAATTTTTCTATAGAAAAAATGTCTCAGAATCTGAGAATTTTTCTATAGAAAAGATGTCACAGAATCTGAGAGTTTTTCTATAGAAAAAATGTCTCAGAATCTGAGAATTTTTCTATAGAAAAATTGTCTCAGAATCTGAGAATTTTTCTATAGAAAAAATGTCTCAGAATCTGAGAATTTTTCTATAGAAAAAATGTCTCAGTATCTGAAAACTTTTCTATAGCAAAATATCAGAATCTGATAATTTTTCTATAGAAAAAATGTCTATAGAAAAAATGTCTCAGAATCTGAGAATTTTTTTATAGAAAAAATGTCTCAGTATCTGAAAACTTTTCTATAGCAAAATATCAGAATCTGATAATTTTTCTATAGAAAAAATGTCTCAGAATCTGATAATTTTTCTATAGAAAAAATGTCTCAGAATCTGATAATTTTTCTATAGAAAAAATGTCTCAGAATCTGAGAATTTTTCTATAGAAAAAATGTCTCAGAATCTGAGAATTTTTCTATAGAAAAAATGTCTCAGAATCTGAGAATTTTCCTATAGAAAAAATGTCTTAGAATCTGAGAATTTTTCTATAGAAAAAATGTCTCAGAATCTGTGAATATTTCTATAGAAAAAATGTTTCAGAACCTGAGAATTTTTCTATAGAAAAAATGTCTCAGAATCTGAGAATTTTTCTATCGAAAAAATGTCACAGAATCTGAGAATTGTTCTATAGAAAAAATGTCTCAGAATCTGAGAATTTTTCTATAGAAAAAATGTCTCAGAATCTTAAAATTTTTTTATGTAGAAGAAATGTCTCAGAATCTGTGAATATTTCTATAGAAAAAATGTCTCAGAATCTGAGAATTTTTCTACAGAAAAGATGTCACAGAATCTGAGAGTTTTTCTATAGAAAAAATGTCTCAGAATCTGAGAATTTTTCTATAGAAAAAAATGTCTCATAATCTGAGAATTTTTCTATAGAAAAAATGTCTCAGAATCTGATAATTTTTCTATAGAAAAAATGTCTCAGAATCTGAGAATTTTTCTATTGAAAAAATGTCTCAGAATCTGAGAATTTTTCTATAGAAAAAATGTCTCAGAATCTGAGAATTTTTCTATAGAAAAAATGTCTCAGAATCTGAGAATTTTTCTATAGAAAAAATGTTTTAGAATCTGAGAATTTTTCTATAGAAAAAAAGTCTCAGAATCTGAGAATTTTTCTATAGAAAAAATGTCTCAGAATCTGAGAATTTTTCTATCGAAAAAATGTCACAGAATCTGAGAATTGTTCTATAGAAAAAATGTCTCAGAATCTGAGAATTTTTCTATAGAAAAAATATCTCAGAATCTTAAATTTTTTTTATGTCGAAGAAATGTCTCAGAATCTGAGAATTTTTCTATAGAAAAAATGTCTCAGAATCTGTAAATTTTTCTATAGAAAAAATGTCTCAGAATCTGTAAATTTTTCTATAGAAAAAATGTCTCAGAATCTGAGAATTTTTCTATAGAAAAAATGTCTCAGAATCTTAAAATTTTTTTATGTTGAAGAAATGTCTCAGAATCTGAGAACTTTTCTTTATTTTTTGAAAAATATTTCTCAAAATCTTTTTATAACAACAATAATTGTAATTCATGATTAAATTTATTTATAAAACATAATAAAATCAAATAATTTTTTAATTTATTTAATTTAGTAAAGTGTGTAATTATTTATACCTAGCGTATTAACAAAATAATTTAGATAAATTACCAAAATTTATATATAAATTTTTACTCTGCTAACTTTGAAAAGTTTACAAAGTTTCCTAGGAATATTTCCTAAAAGCATAGATAATTTTTCGAACATATCATTTTTTAAAAATCACCTTGGCTTTGTAGTAATATTGTCTAAAAACTTTGTAGGCTCTATGTTATCTTGGCACTTAGATAAAGTTATACTATAAATTTAGGTAATATTACCTCGATTTTTTTTTGTGTGTAGAAACTATTATATTTTTAACCCCATAGCTGTTTTTTCTTTATATTGGTACTAAACTTCATTCTCTATGAGTTATGCCAATACGATACTTGCTTGATTTTAAACTTTTTAAGTAACTTTATCATGCAGAGATTTTAGATAAATTTTAAATTTTTGTTTGAAGTTAAAGGAAATAGCATAGAAAACCCTTGATAAAATTTTTTGAAAAGTTGAAAAACTAGCAGATGTCATACTCACTTAAATAGCACGCTAACGAAATGTCAACTTGAAAATATGGCTAATAAAACGGTTTTAAAAACCACTTTTTTTACAAATTTTGCGACCAAAAAAAAGTAGCTAGATTTGTAGCTAAGAGCTAAATGACTTTTTTTGTCGCTAAACGCAAAAATAAATAGCTAAATCTAGCTACAAAATAGCTAAATTGGCAACAGTGCTAAGTGAGTAGTTAATTCTGAGTATTGAGCAGGGTTGCAAAATGAGAACATCAAAATTGTACCAACGAGCTCCTAAAATTGTACTTTTTCGACCCCAATTGTACCAAAAATCTTTTTTTTAATTTTTTTGATAAAAAAAGGACCGAAAAACATTACCAACAGAAATTTGTACTGAACTGTTCCCTTTGGAAAGGAATAAAGACTGAAAGATTGCATCCAACCAGTCTGAATTATTGGATGTAAGCGATGTCAGAGCACTATTTGGTAGCACTGAAGAGCGCTATTGCTGATGCACTGAAATCACGTATCTTATCAGCGCTGATTGAAGCATTATTTTGTATCATTCTTTCGTTATAATATCACAAATTTTATAAAAAAAAATTCAATTTTGAAAAATACATTTCAGAATACATATTATGGATAATTTTTGAAAAAGTACGTTTTGCAATATTGCCAGGGCTGGCTACACTCATAGAAATATCTTAGTAGAAAAATTAGTAAACCCATTGTAGATCAAGTTTTACAGAATAATGCCGTATTCAACAAAAATTAATGTTGATAACGTTGAATAATCAGTATAGTTGATTGAACTATTACACTCGCGTCTACAGAATTCAATAGATAAAACAAAAAAGAAAAAACAACCCTGTTCGTTCGTTTTTTTTTTATTATAACGAGTGAACGAGTGAGTTGGTAGCAATGTGAAATGTCTCTTATAAAATTATTTAATGTGTTTGTTTCTTATAAAATTATTTAATATTAGAAAAATAAATAAAAATAGGATCTGATCTGTAAATATTTGGTAAGTAATAAAATACATTGATTACTTTATGTATTCATACTATATTAAAACGTTTTTTGTTTTTTTTTTAGGATTTTGTTTTGGTATCATCAGAATACTAGAGAATGGCTAATGGGTGCATAACATGAATAAACGAAGTGTGTGTGAAAGTCTGTGAAAATCTTCAAATATTGCAGCTTAAAAAGCCGGAAATAAAAAAATATTGTGATTTATACTTAATAAAAGAATATTTACAAATAACAACAAGCTTTTTTTAATAATAAAATTTCTCATATTAACAAAAATATGAGTTGAATTTACATAAAATACGAGTTGATTAACAAAAAAACGAGTTGATCAACTTTTACAAAAACTGACAACAATTTTTATTGAAATCAACATAAATATTTGTAGGGTCAAAATCAACAATGATTTCTGTTGAATTTACAACGATTTCCTTTGGGAATACAATGATTTTTGGTTGAGTGTATAAAAATAATTGGTCCTACCCCTACCTTTAAGTATACCGATGGACGAAGAATCACTTTTTGAACCCATTTTTCTATGATTGCCAGTCAATCTGTCGCAGTGTTGCCAGAAGTAGGGGAAAATCCCTACATGTAGGTATTTTTGTTCTCAAAATTGTAGTGTAGGGAAAAACGGACAGATTTTAAGAATTTCATCAAATGTAGGTACTTTTTAAAAATATAGCTAAAAGTTGTCCAAAACCTTGAATTTTTGTAAAAAACAGTACTTTTCATAGAGGGTTTAAAAACAAATTCTTGGAATGTGCTTTTTTAAAATCTTTTGTACAATCTAATTAAAAAGGTACCTATATTAATTGGATAAATTTCAACAAACTCTGTAATCTCCTCGAAAAAAATAGAAATTTTCCCATTTATAGTAAGAAACTTTACTCGTTTTACATAAAGAAAAAGAAGTATCATAAAGAGCAATTCTTATGATTTCGAATAATATTAAGCAACTCAAGTATTTTCTTATACATTTTGACGCTTTGATTAAAAATATAGTAGCCTTGTGAGAAAAATAATCGAAAACACCCAGAAACAATTTTTAGAACCGGTTCTGACAACATCTGTTCGAGAACAGGATTCCGAATTAAAAAAAAAAGTTTTATTTTTTCTTACAAACACCTGTTACTTTCGGGACAATCGATATACAAAAACATCGGTGTAGCACCAGAAGTAGAACAGGTTTTGTGGGAGAATAAGTTTTTCCACACCGGGTCTTTGCAACCCAATATTTAGCTGGGCGATGATTTGTTAAAGTTATACATTAAAAAAAAAAAAAAATTATTGGAACTTAATTTTTTTAATGAGATTTGTCCAATTTTAGTGTAGGGATAAATTGTAGGGGAAATTTTTTTTGAATGTAGGGGAAAAAGGGATTTTTTTTCATAAGCGTAGGTACTTTCAAAAAAATCCACTGGCAACACTGATCTGTCGGTTCATGTTATTAGCCTCCATACACTCAACCAAAAATCATTGTATTCCCAAAGAAAATCGTTGTAAATTCAACAGAAATCATTGTTGATTTTGACCCTACAAATATTTATGTTGATTTCAATAAAAATTTTTGTCAGTTTTTGTAAAAGTTGATCAACTCGTTTTTTTGTAAATCAACTCGTATTTTTTGTAAACTCAACTCATATTTTTGTTGATATAAGAAATTTTATTAATAAAAAAAGCTTTTTGTTATTTGTAAATATTCTTTTATTAAGTATAAATCACAATATTTTTTAGAATTATCACCGGCTTTTTAAGCTGCAATATTTAAACAAGATTTTCACACACACTTCGTATATTTATGTTATGCACTCGTAAGCCATTCTCCAGTTTTCTAATGACACCAAATCAAAAACCTTAAAAAAAAAACAAAAAAAATTATAATATAGTATAAATACATAAAGTAACCAATGTATTTTATTACTTACCAAATATTTACAGATCAGCATCTGATCATCAGATCCCATTTTTATTTATTTTTATAATATTAAATATTTTTATAAGAAACAAACACATAAAATAATTTTATAAGAGACAAACAAATTTCACATTGCAGTGCATTGCTACCAACTTAATGATACAAAACTGAACGAACAGGGTTGTTTTTTCTTTTTTGGTTTTATCTATTGATTTCTGTATAAGCGTTGTAAATAGTTGATTCAAATTTACTGATTATTCAACGATATCAACATTAATTTTTGTTGAATACGGCAATATTCTGTAAAACTTGATCTACAATGGGTTTACTAATTTTTCTACTAAGATATTTCTATGAGTGTACAAACGTCCTCCCGATATTTTCTTAAATCTGTCTATTGGCATCCTTATATGCCTTTTTAACACAAATTTGGTTTGTATGTATTTCTACAGCAATTTCAGATCTGGCCAAACATGGATCCAATCACATAGAAATGATACAAAAGTTGAGTTGCCACCGTGAATCGTTTAAACAAGAGAAATTCCACAAAAAAGGATAAACTGAGAAAGATCTTAAATTGTACCAAATATGCCATTGGTGTACCATTGTAATTTTGAGCTTCGAATTGTACCAAAAAAAGTACAATTGTACCAACTTTTGCAACCCTGGTATTGAGTATTCAAAAAGAGGCAGTATTGAGTACCAGGGTTGCAAAAGTTGGTACAATTGTACCATTTTTGGTACAATTCGAAGCACAAAAGTACAATGGTACACCAATGACTCATTTGGTACAATTTTAAATATTTCTCAGATTAAGTTTTTTTCATGGAATTTTACCAGTTTATAGTTTTGATTGAAATACGGTGTCGACTTAACTTTGCTATCATTTCTTTGTGATTGGATCCATGTTTGGCCAGATCTGAAATTGGTGTAAAAATACGTACAAACCAAATTTGAGAGAAATAGGCTTATATTGTACCAATAGGCAGATTTAAGTAAATATCGGGAGGACGTTTAAACGACTACTGGAAAACATCGCAATATCGACTCAAAAAGTGATTCTGCGTCGATCGGTATATAAAGATAGCTGCCAGCCCTGTCAATGTGCCTAAAGAGTACTTTCAAAAAATATATGGGGGTATTCAGAGACCTACTTGCCAGCCCTGTTACTGGTGATAAAAGAGTACTTTTCAATTTTTTTTTTTTTTAAATACATGTATTTTTTGAAAAAAAAGTAATATTTTGCTACATTGTCAGGGCTGACAGTAAGATTCTGAAGACCTCTCGTGTATTCTGAAATGTATTTTCAAAAATTCTTCATTTTCCACCAGTACTAGGACTCTGAATACCACCTGATACATTTTTAAAGCATAAATAAAGTACAAATGTTAATTTTATAAAAATTTGTTTTGATTCAATGTTTTTTAGTTCCTTTTTATACCCTCCACTTAGTGATAGACGGTATATATAAGTTTGTCATTCCGTTTGTAACTCATCGAAATATCGGTCAGGGACCCCATAAAGTATATATATTCATGATCCCCGATCGATTTTAAGACATTCTAGCGATGTCCGTCTGTCCGTCTGTCTGTGGAAATGGTAATCACGACCAAAATACTACACGGATATGACTGAAACTTAACACATTTATTGGATTTTCTCCTGAGAAGTTTGGTATTGCATTTGAGCGATATCGGTTCAGCGGTTTAAAAGTTATGAACGAAAATGTAAGGACACCTCAAAAATCGCGGATTTTTTTTTTTTACCAAAAATTTTTTTTCGCGGAAATTTTTTTTCAATTTTTTTTTTTTAAGTAATTTCTTTTAAAAAAAAAGTTGTTTGCAATAATCTTTTTGAAATTCGGTAAAGCCGAATTTAACTTTTTTACTTGTTTAAATTAAAACAATACCCAGCTAGCAAGCAGACTCATTTTAGACTCGAAAATGGGCTCCAAAAATGTAACAAGAATTTCAAATTATTGTGTGAAAGTGGTTCATCCAAAAGAGCTCTCTTTTTAGACTCCAAAATGACTCCAAAAAAAGATTCAAAAAGGGGAAATTTTTCATAATTTGGAGCCTATTCGAAATCAATTTGGAGTCTATTAAAAAAGTGTAGATTTTGGATTTTGTTTGTACCAACATTTTTTTTAGTTATAACTAAAAAAAAATTTGGTACAATTTGGGTGGAAAAAGTACAATTTTAAGAGCTCGTTGGTACAATTTTAATGTCCTCATTTTGCAACCCTGTTGAGTACCCATTAATTAATTACTCAATACTTTTACAACACTAGCTGTCACTGCTCCTCTTGAAACAATTTGTGGAAAATAAGCAATTACAATTGTGTTTTTCGTTCAAAATTTACTAAAAAATACTTAAAAATTAAACAAATCTAACTAAAAACCACGTTCATTTGTTATAAAATTATTTAATAAAATGTCAAGTGATGAAAATGGGTAATTATTATTAAGTGTATATTCCAAAAAAAAAAAATGAGGTTATGTTAAGCATTTTTCTTATATTGGAGTCTCAACATACGTTTTTTAACGTATACACAATTTTATTATCCTTTTCAGTTTTGATCCTGCCAATGATGATGGTCCGGCAGAAAAACGTTCCAAACATTCTTCTAGTTCACATCACAAAAAATCAAAGAAACATAAAAAACACAAAAAATCCAATAAAAATGATAAATCACATAAAAAACATAAGAAATCTTCTAAAAAAAGGCATCGTCATCAATCCCATTCTTCTTCAAGCTCAGACACAGAGGATGAGTCAAACGTGGAGAAACGTAAAAGTGGTGCTATTAATGAAAAGTTTACTGAAATTATGAAAATAGCAAACAAAGATAAAAGTAGCGCATTACGAGTGGAACATGATGTTATTGCAAATACATTTGTTATCACAAAACCAAATATACAAACAGACCCTTCTAGTTTGGTAGAGGAAATAACAAAGACTATACAAACTAAAGTTTTAACAACTATGGAGGTAGTTTCATCTGGTAGTGAAAGTGAAGTGTAAGTAATAAGCATAAGTAAAGTTTACCTACACCTTTCCAAATCTGATGAAACTTTTTGCATCAACTAAGGTCCTTCTCCCGAGTTGCGTAGTAACAGATTTTTCGGTGACCTGGATAAAAATAAAAAATTTCAGGTGGACGTAAACTTGACTTGTTTCCTTTCTATAAGTAAACTTTTTTTGAGAATCTAGATCTTTTTTTAGAAAGAAGAGCCATAAAAAATGTATTCGGAATCTTAGGGATTTCTTTGAGAATCAATGGATATTTATGTAGCAAGTCTTCAGAAACCTAAGTGGTTTTTATAGAAAAACAAGCTGAAGCTCCCGGCGTTTTCCAGGGCGACTTAGATATGAATATCTAAATTGCTTTTCCCCAGCACCACCTATCGGGTCCATTCATACATGCCCAATTTTATCATGGCCAAACATACATACATTTTAAAGTGCCGTAAAATTTCACTGAAATGAAGAATTTGGTTAATACCTTCATCCCAGCGCCATCTACCGGTTCCAAATTTTATCAGGAAACTTGTTTTTGTTTAATAAGTATATTTTGTGAATTTGAGCCAAATCATACAATTAATAAAAATGGGGTTATGACGACAATAGTGTCACCTATCGGGTCCACATTTTATCAGTAATCTTATTTTTGTTTAAAAAATATATTTTATAAATTTCAGATAAATCTTAACATTAATAAAAAAAAAATTGAATATCAGCGCCACCTATAGCGGTTAGACTTAAGAGAAACGGCTCCAGACTAAACTAATATAGTGTCCAAGTTTGGTGTCAAGTGGTCCAGCGGTTCTAGAGTTTTAGTAAAACGTACCCCGCACAAACGTTTTTTATATACTATTAAGATATTGTTCAAGGGAATTATCCCAACCGTTATACAACGATTTACCTGAAACTTAAAATATTTTTATTACCGAAACGATTTTAAGGTTGGGGTATCTCGGCTTATTGGCCATTTAAGATATGGCTGATAAGCCGAGATGCCCCAACCTTAAAATAGTATTTTTTATACTTTAGGTTACAACAAAATCGGTGTATAACGGTTCTATTCCCTTGTCAGAATCAGATAAAATTTTTAATGTGACAAAAACTTGAAAGAAATTTTAAAAATGTAGTATATTAAAAAAAAACGGTATATTTAATATAACGATTTTTTAATATAAAATTATTTTTAAATTTTATGGGTTTCTATACTACCCAAAAATTAATTTAATTGTTTTCTGTTTTTTTTTTAGTCCGGATGATGTAGCTAGTCCAGACTTAGCCATAATAGAAGATGATCTTAATTTGGATGAATTGATGAAACAAAAGGCTTTGTTACAAGCTCGCTTGGGTGCTTATATGTCCGATACCGAAGGGGATGAAAGTCGTTCTGGTTCCACAGTTAAGCGTCCCTTAATCGAGGCTGATTTAACCTTGCGGAAGTTGTCTGTACCCATGATTGGAAGTGTTGAGAAAATCAAAAAGATAGATTTAACAAATCTATCAACAACAACATCAGCTACAACTAGTAAAAATAATTTTAATAAAATTTCTAAAGACATAATTTCAAATGAAAACGATATTATATTATTGGATGATTCTAGCGGTGGTAATAACACACCGGTGGAGCAACATTTGGCCAGCATGGAACGTACTCGTAAGGTAAGGCATACTTCAAGTGAACGCGATCGTCGTGCAGGCAGGATTCGTATATCATCATCGCCACCACCATCAGTTAGAGGAAAATTAAATGATCGCAGAACATCAAAAGAGCTGAGAGTAGATCAACATAGTAGACGCTCGCAATCCGATCGCCAGTCACGCAGAAATAGTAGTCGTAGCCGTTCTCCAGGACGCAGAGTGGATTCTCATGATAGAAGACATAATAATGTTGATGTTGAAGAAGATCGTAATCGTCAACGACATAGAGAACATTATGATCAAAACCGGCAAAAAGAAGATCTAAGACAAGAAATCAATAGACATAAATTACGTGAACATGATACAAGTCGAGATGGTACTGAGCGCAAGGGTCGGGATGATAGATCACGTCAACCAGAACGTGGTCCCGGTGGAGGTAAACCTCGTGAAGGTGGTGGTGGTGTTAATAATCGTGGTAATCAAGAAAGAGGTCGAGAAAGGGGTCGTGACAGAGATCGTGAAAGGTGGATGCGTGAGAGATCTCACAGTCGTAGTAAAGCTGAATCTGATCGTAAACGAGAACGTGAGAAAGAACGTCAACGCTCTGGCAGAGATCGTAGTGAACGTAATGATAAAGATCGTGATCGCTATCGTGGTTCGCTGAGTGAGGGTCAAAAGGCTCAACAAAAAGACTCGAGTAGTGATGAAGAAGTTAATCTGAATATAAATATTGACGAAGATGAGGATGACGAAGAGAAAATTATTGAAATGAGACGTAAACAGAGAGAAGAATTAGTAAAGGTAAATAGACAAGAAAAACAGACTACCCCATTTACAAATGTTTTTAAAAAAAAAAAAAACTAATAGTTCTAAGATTCTACATGTAATTCGAATATAACATTTGTAATTCGTGGATTCCACTTGTAATTTGAAAATTTAATTTGTAATTAGAAAATTTCATTTGTAATTTGAAAATTCCATTTGTAGTTCAAAAATTTCATTTTTAATTCGAAAATTCCATTTGTAGTTCAAAAATTTCAATTGTAAGAAGATCAATTATTATTTAAAAATATCAATTATAATTATCATTGGAAAAAATTAATTGTAGTTCAAGTGATAGAATTGTTTTCGAATGACAATTGATAATTTTTAGATTACCATTAAAATTTTCGAATTTCTAATTTAATTTTCAAATTACGCATGAAATTTTTGAGTTACAATTACAAACTTCAAATTACAAATGGAATATTCTAATTACAAGTAGAATCTTCGAATTACAATGATTTTTCTTTAAATTCCATCAATCAATGGTTTAATTAAAAAAAAAAAAAAATGCAAACATTGAATTATTTAATTATTTTATATAAATAATTTTTATTTTTAGAAACTAGCACTTGCTAAATTATTGGATGCTCCAGCTCCCCACTCATCTTCATCATCATCTTCTGCTGTTGCTGCTGATCCACCCGCGAACACTGAAAAAAATAAACGCAAAACTTCACATTCGGAGCAAAAGGAACGTTCCATAACTCCACCTCCTATTAAGCAACGTAGATCTCGTACTCGTTCTCCTGTTACTTCAGAATCATCACAAAATCTAACTGAAAAACCTGATGTTACTCCAGATGTTAAAAATGTTAAAGAAGAACAAGATATAAAAATAAACGCCACAATTAAGGATAAAGAAAAACGTCCGGAATGGGATATGTTTGCCGATCAAGATGTTGATTCTAATTTCGATGTGAGTCGTTGGCTTGTAAATTTCATACTAATTTAAAAAAAAAAAAAAAAAACTTACTAACAAAAAACAAAATAGAAAAAACACGAGAATTATAAAAGTCTAGTGTTCCATTGAATATTCAACTCTGACCAAAAAGTAGTAATCAAGCACTCAGCTAAATTTTCTGTTCCAAAAATCGGTTCCAGAGAACCGATTTTTGGTCCCGATTCTGGTCCAGAATCGGGACCAGAATGCATCATATTACCCTGCAACCGATTCTACGTAACATTCCAGAATCAATAATTTTTGTTTGAAATTGTTCCGAAAGCAATCGTTTTTGAGAGTAGTTTTTTTCAGAAATAATTTAGTTGTGATTACCGTAGAATATATTAAAAAATCTATTGCAATAAGAATTGGTTCCAAAACTTTTTTCTGGGCATTGTTATTATTTATATATGAGGGTTTCTTCGTCAACCGGGCCACCCATCTCTCCAAAATTGGTATGGGCTTAAATTTTTTTTTTTAAAAATTCGAAATTACTTAAAAGTATTTACTTTTTAATGCCGAGTGGCGCCCTGTTTTTAAAAAACATTACATATTCGCTTAAAACTCTTTATACACCAATTTTTGTGGTCGCTTACGAAGAATCTGATGTTGGAATTTTAAAATTCAAAATGGCGGATCTAACATTGATCTAACCAATATTTTTAAAAAATAAACCTTTCTGCTTAAATCTTTTTATATTACGAGTTTTTGGGGTCGCTAAATAAAAATCTGAAGTTAGATTTATAGATGGCAGATTCTAATTAAGCACCCAACAAATTTGTGCGTAAGGAGTTTTAAGTGAATCTGTTATTAAAAAAAAAAAAATTTCGCCATGTTGGATTCGCCATTTTGAACTTTTTAAAATCCAATTGCAGATTCTTCTTAAGCGACCCCAAGTTCCCCGTGTATAAAGAATTTTAAACAAATCTGTAATATTTTGAAAAAATTGGGCACCATGTTGGATCCGCCATATTGAAATTCAAAAACCGCCACTCGGCAGTCAAAAGCAAATATATTTAAGTAATTTCGAAATTTTTTAAAAAATGTTTAAACCCATACCAATTTTGGAAAGAGGGGTTGCCCGGCTGACGAAGAAACCCTCGAAAAAATATTCTGAAAAACTTACTTTTTGGAAATTCCGATATTAATGGGGTGAAAATGTTTACTTTTTAGAAAATAGTGAAAAAAAAATTGTGACAAAAGTACTTTTTATAAAATTTCGATTCCAAATGGTAAAAAATTGTCATATGTCACATTTTCGATCTCCTAAAATAATGACCACAAAAACTTGATTTTAGGAACATAGGATCCTCTACAGAAACAAAATATTCTGAAAAAAGAATTTCTAATACTAAAAGGATTAAAAGGAGTTAAATATTGTACTTTGGCGCTTTTTCGATTTTCTTAAAGAATGGTTTTATAAACTTGAACCTAATAACATCCTTCAGCAAAAAATAATTAAAATTCCATTCTTAGGGACCAAAAAGGTGATACAAATTTAAAATTGGTACTTTTTTATAGAAATTGAACAGAACCTTTTTGTGGGGTATATTAATTAAATGCAAGAATCCTAATTTTAGTATTTAATGTTAGCATTAGCAAAGTATCGGCGGCCATCGGTATAATATATAAGGGCCCCTGTAGGTTAACTACACTTAGCGTCTATATTACAACAGAGTTGTTTATATTGAGGCTTTGACACAAGTAGTTTGGTTCTAGGTTCTGACTGGAGTTATATTATTTTTTAAAATATTTTATGTTGTGTAACTCGACAAAACTTTTTATCAATTATTAAATCAAAATGTTCTTGTCTTCCTTTTTATAGTCTCCTAGTACTATTGTACAAAATAAAAATATGGCTGAAAATCCAGCTCTTACCGATAATTGGGATGATGCCGAAGGTTATTATCGTGTACGTATTGGTGAAGTTCTGGATACACGTTATGTTGTTTGTGGTTACACCGGTCAGGGTGTGTTCAGTAATGTAATTAGAGCCAGGGATCAAGCTAGAGGAAATGCTAATGTCGCAGTTAAAATTATACGTAATAATGAAATAATGTAAGTAGTCGAAATATAAAAGTAATTCTATAGATTTTTTTGTTGTTAATTAAATGTAAAATTTTAGGCATAAGACCGGTCTGCGTGAATTGGAAATTTTAAAGAAACTCAATGATGCTGATCCTGATGATCGTTTTCATTGTTTACGCTTATATAGACACTTTTTCCACAAACAGGTATATTTTAAAGTTGTATCTTCCTTTTATATCTCATTTTATTTATTTCTTTTTTATATTTAAGCATTTGTGTATGGTTTTTGAACCACTGGCCATGAATTTACGTGAAGTTTTAAAGAAATATGGCAAAAATGTTGGTCTACACATTAAAGCCGTTCGCAGTTATACACAACAATTATTTTTAGCTTTAAAACTATTAAAGAAAACTGGTATTTTACATGCTGACATAAAACCTGACAATATTTTAGTTAATGAAAATAATTTAATATTAAAACTATGTGATTTTGGATCGGCATCTACGATAAATGATAATGAAATAACGCCCTACTTGATATCGAGATTTTATCGTGCTCCCGAAATTATTTTAGGCATACCTTATGATTATGGTATCGACATGTGGTCAGCTGGTTGTACAATTTATGAATTGTATACGGGTAAAATACTGTTTAGTGGCAAGAGTAATAATCAAATGTTAAAATATTTTATGGATTTAAAAGGTTTGTGTGTTGGTGCATTTTTTTAAAATTATTAACGAAACCATATTTTGTTTTTTTTTTGTTATATTTTTAGGTAAAATTCCTAACCGAATTATACGTAAAGGCCAGTTTAAAGATCAACATTTTGACCAAAGTTGTAATTTTCTATATCATGAAATTGATAGAGTAACTGAAAGGGTAAGTTGAAAGAATTATAAATAACAAATTTGTAGAGTCGATAGATGTTTTCAAATTTTCAAAAAAAGTCAAAGATTACGTTTTTTAAATTGAAATTTAAAATTTAAAACGTAATTATCGCAAATAAAACACTTTTAAGAATGTTTTTTAATGAATTTTTATTTAAAAGTACATAAAAAACAAAAATTTGTATCTTTTGGATTCGGACCATTTTTGAAGAAGTTATGAGTAAAAGAAGTTTAAGGCTGCTGTTCCAAAAAAAATAATTCACAAAAAAAATGTGAAAATTAAAATTTCCGAATTTTTTTAGTGTTCTAGATTTCACATTCGAATTTCTTTTTTGTTTTGTTTCACATAAATAAAATTTTGTGAAAGTAAAACGAATGCACTTTTTTCCTTATAATTTTTTAAATTTTAATTATTCGATTTCAACTTTGAATGAAAACGTGATCAAAAAAACACTTAACTTGATTTCATGTGATTCGAAAATTTTCATGTGAATTGAAAAGTTGTGAAAGACAGAACAAAGGAAAAAGCTACGAATTTTAAAAAATTTAAAATTGTGTCCGATTTTTCATGGAATGTCTTATATATAACACTAGCATTAGAGTTACAGAATAAGGTACATAAGTTGTTCGTGAAAAAATCTGTCAAACACCATATAAAAAAAATAATTTTTGCAACGCGGCTTTGTTGTGGGGAAATCGTTTAAAGTGATTTTAACTTTAAATTTTAATGTATATAAAACCGGATTTCTTTTGCGCTAAAATTAGAGAATGCATCCCGGGATTTCCCGTCCCGAGATTCCCGGGAAATTCGTCATTTTTCATTTCCCGCATTCCCGGGAAATTTGTGCGGGATTCCCGGGAATTTAAAAAAATTTACATAAACAAGTTAACTGCTGTATTAAGTAAAATAAATTTTTACACTCAAAATAATAATTTTGTTAAATTATAGAAAAACTCTGCTAATTTAACAGAGTACACCATACTTTTCCAGCTAGCAACATTTCTTTGTAATTTTAGTAAGAAACTTTGTAAAATGATTTTGACAAAAAAACTGTTAATTTACAGAGTTTCTAGTAAAATATTGGTTAAATAAAACACCATTTAGCAAAGAAAAACTCTGTAAATTTACATATATTTGAAAAATGCATTTGATGCAACCAAAGTTTTACAGAAGAAAATCTGTAAATTTACAGAGTTTAGTAAAATACATGTTATTTTTTAAATTTTTATAAAATTTTTGGTACTTTTTAGCATTTTCTCAAAAAAAAAAAAAAAAAATACAAATAAAATTTTGGTGTTTTTACAGAAAATTCTGTTTTTAACTATGAAATTAAGATTACATAGAAAGAAGTAAAACTACAGATAAAACTTATTTTTTTAGTTGTAAAAAATACATAATATTTCGCATAAACCTGTATTTTAGTACAAAACTCTGTTAATTATTTGTAAAATAGTTATTCTTGGTGAAATCAATCATAAATTTTGATAAAATTTGGTTTAGTTGTAACACTAAGTGATAAACTGAAGCACACTTATTTTCAGCCCTCTAAGTAAATAGTGGCTGAAAATACGGACGGAAAATACGGAAAATACTTTGCACCTTAAAAACTTAATATCTTCTATTATAGCTAGAAAGTCCATTTTTGGTTTGTGAAAATGGGGAGGATGGTATCCCCGATTTTTTTACTTGATAATCTTATAGAGAAAGTCCTATGGAATATATTCTAATTTTTTTGGTTATGGTAGGTCTTGTAAAGCATATTATGAGCTTCAAAACAAACCAAAAATGGGCTTTGTAGCCATAATAGAACCAACGATATTAAGTTTTTACGGTGTAATGTCGCGACTGGGAGATTTTGGGGGAAATTTTTATTTTCGGCCCCTGTTCACTGAGTGGGCTGAAAATTTGCATTTTGTTAGTTTTTAACGTAGTGTAAAAACTAAACCAAATTTCATTTCGAAAATATTCATGATTGATTTCACTAAGAATGACCCAAAATTAAGATTACAAATTTAACAGATGAAACTTTGTTTTTTTGTCACAACAAAATACAAAGTATTGTCTTTAAATCTGTATTTTGACCGCAAACTCTGTCAAATATCTGTTGAATTGAGATTACAGTCATTTTACAGAGTATTTTACAGAGTTATTATTTTGAGTGTAAGTATTACAAGAAGAAGAAGAATTTTTTAATATATGAGGCATTCCACGCCAAATGTCCCGCTACAGAAAAACATGTGTCCCGTAAATTTCTGAACAGGTTGTTTGGATAGCCCTATATGTAACTAAGAAAATTGCGTTTTTGGTTTTTCAAATTTTCGAAAACTGGGCTTAGGAGGCGTGGTCAAATATTGGAAAAATGGTAAAATTTGTGGCGAGTTGCCTTGATTAAATATTTATCACATTAAAACAGAATGCACCACAAAAATCAAAAATTTACGTTCTTATATAGTTTTGTATGGGCTATCGATTAAAATTTTTTTTTGGAAAATTTTCAGAACCCATTCTGAAATTTTTCATTTTTTAAAAAAGTCAATTTATCAAAAATCCGGCCACTTTTTTTTTTCTTTTTATACCCTACACCACACTGTGGTACAGGGTATAATGAGTTTGTGCTGATGTTTGTAACTACCCGAAATATTGGTCCTAGACCCACTTTTAAGTATACCGATGGACTTAGAATCACTTTTTGAGTCGATTTAGCGATGTCCGTCCGTCCGTCCGTCCGTCCGTCTGTCCATGTAAACGTTGTAAACACGATACAGGTCGCAATTTTTAATCAATTGACTTGAAATTTGAAACTTAAGCCTCTTTTGGCCCAAGGACGAAGCCTATTGAAATTGGAAAAAATCGGTCCATATTTAGAACTAGTCCCCATACAAAGGTCCTCTTAAGTTTTAGCTCAAATGACTCTAACAACCGCATTTTAATAGGTATCTTTTCGAAATTTGGCAGGTAATCATGTCTTATCCACACAAATCACCATTCCGAATTTTAAAGAAATCGGACCAGTTCTTCTTGTAGCCCCCATACAAACCACCTTCCCGATTTTCACATAAGTCTCTCAAATTTCATGAAAATAGAAAATATTTAATTAAAATTCTGTTTGTATATGTTAAACGCGTACTTTACTAAACTTATCAAATCTGATTATCATCGGACCGTTTTTGGACTTAGGTCCCATGTGAAAATTTCGCCCGATATTCAGTTGAAGCAGTTTATTGTCAACAAACAGAAGCCTATTCCACTCAAATTTGATTTGTGAGTGCTTTTTACACTTATTAAAGATTTGACAAAATATAGATCTAATCAGTCCATGTTTGAACTTGGGACCCATTTTTCGGGAAACTCTGGTGTAGGGTATTATATGGTCGGTCTTGACCGACTATAATTTTCTTACTTGTTTATTTATTTTTTTAAAAGTTTAGATGTTTGTCCATCCACACAAAAAAAATCAGAAACACGTTCATCTTTTTTTTCGAGAAAATCGCATTTGAACTTTAAATTTCATAACAATTTTGTTATTTGCTTGTATTTCTTTGTTTTAAAGTTGCGAATGAGTAATATTAATTGCATAAATATTCGTCATACGCTCTGTTGACACAAGAAAATACAAGCAAATTACTAAATTGTTATGAAATTTAAAGTTCAAATGCGAAAAACATACCTTTCCTTTATTAAAAATTGCGAGAAAAAAAAGTTAGCAGCTCGATGATAGTCATTCGTTTTTTTGTTATGAATGCCGGTGTTAGTGTTTAGGTAGGGAAAAAGTTAAATAATAGAAGTAAATAAAAAAACTATCAATTTCTTTACAAAATATATTTTTTATCTCTTTTTTTTTTAATAGGAAAAAATTGTTGTTATGCCAGTTATCAAAGCTGCCCGCAATTTACAACAAGAATTAATTGCCGATCAAAATCTTCCCGACGATCAACATCGCAAAGTAACTCAATTAAAAGATTTATTGGATAATATGTTTGCTTTGGATCCCTCTAAACGTATATCACTAAATCAAGCTCTTACTCATCCTTTTATACAAGAAAAGATGTAGATTAACCAAAATGTGATTTAAAATCAATGGGAGAATAAGACACGCATGACTTGAAAACAAAAACTTGGTTTAACAGAGTTAAATGTAATTTTTTCCTCTTTTATAAATCTCTTATTTATTACTTATACTATATAAATATTTTTTTTTTTTCAAAATAAGTACTTATAATCTAGTTATAATAATTATTTTTTTTTTAAATCTGATAAACAAACCGGAAGTTAAGATTTTTTCAAACATAAAAATAACAAAAACAAACGAAAAAATCTTTAGGCGATTTTTATGCTTATTTTTTTTTATTAAAAATTTTGTAAAAAAATGTAATTTGTTTAAAAAGCAACATAAAAATGATATTGCACTATATAAAAAAAGATCGGATCCACATTTAACATAAAAAAATAATTTTTCAAAAAAAAACATTTTATTAAAATTTAAAAAATGGCATGCTGTTCATTCAGCTATGTTTAACCATGTTGTTAGTATATTCTTATTAAAATTGTAGTGATTTTTTTTGTAATATTAAGATATTTGTTTAGTAAAGATTTTACTTATTGTCTATGACCGAGAAAAGAAACCAAAAAAAGCATGTATTTGTATTTTATTTTGAAAGTTTTTCTCAAACATTTCTTTTTGTCAAAACCTTGCCAGTGTTATTAATGTGTTTACTTTTTCAGAATGGAGTCTCAAAACATATCATGCCGCCATTTCACTTACTACCATCAGCAGAGGATAAAACTCTCTTCAAATATATAAAAGTTAAAAAAATAATTATTGAGAAAGAGTAAAACTCTGGTAATAATATGGGCAAAAAGATAATAAATTTTCTTTAATTTAATTAAGAATTATTTAATTTATTGATACAAATCTACAAAAAAAATTAAATGATTCTTAAATATATATATCTCTACTTTTAGTTATTACACTTTTACTAAAGTGTTATTGTTTTTTTCTCTTTTTTTAAATTTTCAGAAATTTAATAGCCGTTTCTTGTATGAGACTTGAGAGTTTTATTTGTAATGTTTTAATGTAATTTGGTATAAATGTCGTAAGTCGCTAAAGTTACAATATTTTTTCAATATTTTCTAATTTGTTTTTTTAATTTATTTTTATCTTTACATAGGTGACGACTTTCCAGGATTAAAAGGATTTTGATTATTAAACAGGTTTGAAAAGTTTTTATAAAAAAAAATTTACCTAAATTCTTTCGGAAAATGAAGCAACAGTAATTTACGTATAGTTGCGAAAAAAAATAGCACCAGAAGAAATTTTTTAAATTGTATGCCTTTCGAGTTTCATTCGACATTTACAGAAGTGTCTTACGGTCATTGCAAAAAAAGAATATGTTATATGTGGCTTTAAAGCCAAAATCAGCATTATCCACCACCTCTGAAACTGCATAGCATATCTGCTAAATTACTGATCCGATCTAAACCAAATAAACAACAATCAAAAGCTTGTAAAATGGCTTATACTATCTGTATATACAACAACGCTTTAAACAAACATAAAATTTTGTTAATAACTCCGATATTTTCCAAGGAAGGCATAGAAGTATATTTCCATTTATATTCATCCCCAATACAGCTTTAATTTGTATGTATTGTATGAACCCTCTTATAACTCAGACTCTGCGAATTACACAATGCAACAACCAAAATCGGAATGGGATGAAACCAAAAGCAAATGAAAGTTTACATATTCCATAACAAAACGCTCAAAGTTTTTTTTAGTTCAGAGCTAGATTTTTAACACGCATTTAAACTTTTTTTGAACGTTGGTAAACTTTTTTTTTATAATTTTAATAACATGTAATTGCTTGAAATCTGTATAAGTGATGTATGCTTAATTTTGTAATTGTCTTTAAACAACAATCATACGCCAAGGTGCACAGTGGTTTATTTTTAATAATTTGGCTATTCAGAAAGTAGGTACTGGACCGATTGCAGTGAAATTCATACCGGTTACAGCTATCGTAATTTCAGGCTTAAGTTTGGACGCTGCATCCCACATGTTTTTCTTTTGTTTAGTTCACAAAAACTTTAAATGCTTTAAAATCACCAACTTTGTGATTTGAATTACACTTGAATTTTTGCAGTTCCTACCAGGTTATCTCTACCTAAAATAAGTGTTACTTTACATACTTTTTATATTTATATTTTATTGGTTCACAAATAATTTATTCCTACAAAATTATATAAATGAAACTTTTCGATTTTGAGTAGTTTTTAATGAAATTTTAGCAGCAGACAGATATTTGGAAGACGATATCATGCTTATACTTTATCACAAGGAACAATCATGGGTGGTGCTCTTGCTGAATGACGAATGCCAAACGAATATGCTGGTGCACTTTTGCCCGACTTATAATTCATGCGATCATATGCATTTGCTCCAGGTACACCATTTTTGTCCAACATTTGTGTACGAGCAGACATTGAGTATTCTGGTGCTTTTTTTAATGTAGTTTTTAAATTCCTTGTATAGTAATTTGCCGGACCGGGTGAACCTCCTTTAATTTTAATACCAGTTTTCATACCCCTGCGAAATTTAAGTTTATTACAAGAAATATTTAAAATATTGATTTATATTTTTTTTACTATTTAATTCAGAAAATATCAATAATGATTCAATAATGATTCAGAATGATTGAACAATTGAAATGCATAAAACTTTCTTAAAGAAACAATTGCAATTATAAATTTTAATTCAAAATGTTATAACATAGGCCCGTACCAAAGAAAAGCAAAAAGTTTATTTTAAAAAAAGTTTTATTTTAAATTTAAATTTTTCCTATCCATTGCACAGAGGGACACAGACAGCATTTTCCGGCCAAAAGTCACTTTTTGCATTTCGCAAAAAAAAATGTAATGCCATTATGTTGGGCACACTCAAAAGTAGGGCTGCCAATCCCGAAATCCCGGGATTTTTGTCATAAAATAAACTCCGAAGGGCTCCACGGGTAAATTTAATTTGATTATCCTAATTTTAGGCGTTGGAGAATAAAAATTTTCCCGGAAGTTCAAAAATGGAAGAAAAACTTTTTTATACAAAAAAAAGCAAGTCTAATGTATTATATTATTACTTTTCTCCTTTAAATGTTTTTATTATTTTAGATTTTCTTTAAATTATTTTTAAAATTATACAGTGCAACAACCAAAATCGGAATGGGATAAAACCAAAAGCAAATAAAAGTTGTCATTTTCCATAACAAACCCCTCAAGACTTTTTTAGTTCATTGCTAAATATTTAATAATAATTACTTGAAAACTGCATAAGTGGCGTATACTTAATTTTTTAATTGCCTTTAAATAACAATCAGAATAATAAGAAATCTTTTTTTAGTACTTTCGTTGTAGCGAAATCGACCCAAAGGTTTTCGTGGGAATTAAACCCACGACTCCCTGCTTAATAGGCTAGCACGCTATCAACTAACCCACAGTAGCCCCCTTAATATACTTAATATACAATAAAATTGAAACATAAAGAGTCTACTATTTTTTTTACTTTTATAATCGAAGAAATTTAATCCCAAAAAATCCCGGAATCCCGAAAAATCCCGTAATCCCGAAAAATCCCGGGATCCCTGGATTTCGATTTTCAAATCCCGAATCCCGGGATTTTAAATAACCGGTCCCGTTTGACAGCCCTATATGTAACTTACTTTTGCGTGCAAAATTTTCAAATTTTATTTTATATGTAAGATATTTGATAGTTGCTACGATAATATGGAAAATTACATAGTTATCTGAGGAGTATTTTCTGAATTATTTGAGCCCTTACTAAGTTTTAGTATTAACTCAAGAATATTCTTAAGATATTATTAAGACATGCGCCCCCTAGGAGGAAGTAGAAGAAATAAATTTTTCGTATCTCTATATTATAGAGTCTCTGTTAAAGCCATTGAGGCTTATTTGAAGTTTGGAAATTTTAATAAATGATTTCGAATGATATTTTCTGAATAACAACATAAAAATTATGGCCTCTGTTCTGTCTTTCACAACTTTTCAATTCACATGAAAATTTCCGAATGACATGAAATCAAGTTTAGTGTTTTATTGATCACGTTTTCATTCAAAGTTGAAATCGAAAAATTAAAATTTAAAAAATTATAAGAAAAAAATTGCATTCGTTTTACTTTCACCAAATTTTATTTATGTGAAACAAAACGAAAAAGAAATTCGGATGTGAAATCTAGAACACCAAAAAAATTCGGAAATTTTCATTTTCACATTTTTTATGTGAATTACTTTTTTTGGAACAGCGGCCTATGTATTCGAAATAACAATTTTGTATAAATTCATTTACTAATCCATCGTAACTTTGTCACCCTTACTTACATGCTAAAAGCCGGTGCTGTGTTTTTTATCTTGTCATCTCTGGCAGCATAGGCATTAGGACCAGGAAAAACATTTTTGAAACGATAATTATTGCGAAGACCCAGTGAATATGAAGGCGGTGTTGTTGCACTTATATAGGGCCTTTTTGACAAATCATAATTTGCTGGACCAGGACTAATATTTTTAGAATCTACAAAATATGGAAAAAAAAACATTGAACAAAACATAATTTATTCTACAAAAAAAAAAATGTAAAATTAACCTTTTACAAATGTTCTAGCTGTCATGCTATATGCATAACTTGTAGGTCGACCACGTTGCGTTAAACTCTGCGTATTCAAATTGGGACCTGGAGTCGTGCTTAAATGTCTATATTTTAGTCTTCTTGCTATTGAGTATTGTGGGCTACGTGTTTTACGTTGATCATGTTTTTCAAAACCAATTATTGGTGGTAGGGAATAAATGGGTCCAGGACCTATAGTTATAATTGATAAAAGGCTGTTGTTTTGTTTTGAAATATTTTTGTATTTACATACCTGTTGACCCCATATTGTTCTTGGAAACTGATTTTTATTGTATTTATGAGATTAACTAGTGTATGTATCTAAAAATTTTCAAGACAAATCAAAATACGAAAAACTGTTGCACCAAAAGAATTTAAAAATTTTTTTTTTTGATTTATGTACATACATATCACAAAAAAGAAAATATTTTGATTTATTTCACAAATATGATATAAAACTCATTCCTTTAATAAAATAATCAAACGATCTAGTTCTTTAGGGTCGAACCAGAATCAAATGCGTAGCGCAAGACGTAAAAAAAAAAACAAAAACAAACACATCAAATTTGAAATTTTTACGTCCGTTTGATTTAGGTAACTCACATTTAAATATTAGAAACGAAAAATTATTGGGCGTTACGCCTTACGCGACGTAATTTGATTCAGGTTGGACGCTTAAACAGAAGATTGTGCTCTGAAACAAAAACACACAGCATTTTTTTTTTTTTGCATATTCCCATACTGGATATTTGCTATCACTTCCCGAGTAAAAAGGAATTTATATAAATGTATATTATTTTATATGTTTTCATAAAACCATATACAACTATATGAGTCAAAGTATAAAATTATATCTCACTTTGAAATTTTCCAATTTTTTTAAATGATGTCATATAAAATCATATCTAATTATATTGTTCATAATATATTAATATAAATGGTAGATGTAATCATACGTTGCACATAAAACTTAATCCGATTTTATACATTATTATACGTGACTTTATATCTAATTATGTATAGGACTTTACTAAGCAAAAAATCCAGTATCAATTTATGTATAATTATATATGACTAATATAATACCATTTAAAATTATATATGGTTCCATACTAAAAAAATTTTCAACAAAAATAATAGATATAATTATATGTGTCTTAAACGATAACATATCTGTGTTTGTATGGTACTATATATACGCAAATTTCGTCAAAACTCAATATATATTTATAAATGGTCGCATATGTAATGGAATATATATTTTGATATAATCATGTATAAAAAAAATATTTTTTTGACCAAACCACTAGCCATATATAATTATATATGCCAGTATTTCAAAATTTGTTTTTGTGTCAACATATATGGTTATACAAAACTTTTTATTGTATCATATAAGATTACATATGATTTTTGGAAACCCGAGTTCGATTCCCGGCCCAGTCGAGAACAAAAAAGTTTTTTTTTATATTTTTTTTAAATAGAAAACACTTTTTTATTGCGTTTAATTTTTTTAGAACTAAAAAATTTTCATTTTTGGAATTTTTGCAATCATTTTTAAAAAATTATTTTTCTTTTATATAGTTATATATAACTATATTTGATTTATTATAAAATTATCTATAATTTTTGGGAACCCGAGTTCGATTCCAGAAAAAAAATATATTTTTTTTATTTTTTTTAAATAAAAAACACTTTTTTATTGCATTTATTTTTTTTAGAACTAAAAATTTTTCTTTTTTTGAATTTTTGCAATCACTTTTAAAAAATTATATTGCTTTTATATAGTTATATATAACTATATTTATATTGCATTTATATAGTTAATAATAGCTATATTTGGTTTAAATTATCAAATTATCAATGATTTTTGGAACCCGATCTCAAATCTAATTCTGATTTCCTGATTCCATGAAAAATTTCAAACTTTCAAGCCAAAGTCTTATTTCACTTTGGAAGCCTATGACTTGGAAATAAGGCATACCGTTACATTAAAATTATTGTTTAAGCTTACCATGGAAGCCCCTAATAGCGCTGTACGTCATTCCAATTTTTTTTTTTTTTGCAAATTTTATCAAAAATTTTCTAAGTCTTTTTGAAAATTGTGTACAAGTGAATAACATATTTAATTGGATGTAATCATATATTACTATATGTTAGATCAATTTGATATAATTAGATACGATCAATTTATTTAAAACTAAGTCTTTTAAAGTTGTTATTTGCTAACAACGTCCGCTGGTCTAGAGGGTAGAGATTGCGATTACAAAACGGAAGACTTGTGGTTCTAATCCCCGTCCGTTCGAAGTTTTTTTTTTTTTTATTTATTTTCAGTTTGACATTATTATATCTAAAAATAAATCTAAAAACAGAAACATTTTTTGGATAAAAATGTATCCAATAATTTTTTTACAAAATCAAGATATCAGATATTATAAGATAACTTTGGCGCGGCCAAATTTCGGATGAAATTACATTATATAATATCCAATTTAATATAAAATCATGATATTGGATATTTTAAGATAACTTTGGCGCGGCCAATTTCCGGATGAAATTACATCATATCATATCATATTTAATACAAAATCATGATAATAGATAATTTGGGATAACTTTGGCGCGGCCAATTTTCGGATGAAATCACATACAATCAAATATTAAACTGTAACTTCATATATTATAAGATGTTAGGAGATAACTTTGGCGCGGCCAATTTTCGGATGAAATTTAGCAAAATCAGATCCAATAAATTATATATAATTTTATAAGATAACATGTTTTACCATACAATTTTTTTTTACTCGGGTTCTTGATAATTGTTGTGTTTTTCAATTATTTGTACTTATTAAGTACATTTTCTAATATTATCCCCAAAGTGTCCTTTAAAAATGCTAAAAAAAATACAAATAATGAAAGTTTCAAATAAATAACAACAGAGACGCTATTACTCGCTGTATGATATGATGGGGATATTTTTTATGCGTCCTTAAAGTATGCTTTAAGAATATTACAAAAGTTCTGTATAAAATGTATTCCACAACAGCGAGAGTCGAAGATGAGCTAATCCGTATAGATATTAATATTGATTAAGTCCACATAATGTGTGGTCAATCCTAATCCAAATGATTGCAAAACACAGCTATCATGTTTTATAAATATAGGTTAATCCGCGCAGTTATAACTTCTCGAATATGGCGGAAAACATGGTTTTTTAAAACTTAAGCTAAGATATCTAAAAAACCTGATGTAATGAAGAAATTCTGGTTACAGATTCGGATTCAGCGCAACTCAATCCTTTAGGAATGTATACTTCAGTCCCGGGGTTTTGACGTTTTTAATTTTTTTTCTCGGCCTGTGTAATGGTCTCATAATCTTAAAAATTTTGCATCTACCTAGGAAAATTTTTCTGAAACAGATTCCTATAACAATAGATTCTTGAATATATTCTACGGTAATCACAACAAAATTTTCAATATGCAAAACCTTTTAAAAACGATTGCTTTTGGGACACTTTCAAACCATAAAGCTGAATTAACAATGGCGAAGTACTCTGTGCCAGAGAGTGGATTTTGTTCCTTTCTCTTTCGCACTTACACATTTTTTGAATGATGTCATCTCTATTTTTAGAGATGGTACTCTGTAGTACAGAGTACTCCGACATTGTGTCTTAATCATTGAAACTTTCGAGTCTTAGGCCGCTGTTTCAAAAACGTTATTCACTTAAAAATGTGAAAACGAACATTTTAGATTTTTTTGTGTTCTAGATTTCACTCACATAAAAAAAAATCGTGAAAGTGAAAGGAATGCTCTTCTTCGTTATAACTTTTAGCCCTTCGTTATTTGATTTTAATTTCGAACGGAAATGTACGAAAGACTGAACAGAGGCTTAAGGTTAACCTCTAGATTTTTTTTAATTCTTAAACTCATGTAATACTGAAAGGAATGAACCTACATGGAACAAATTAAAATCAACAGGGGAATGGAACAGAACGGGAAACGAAATGGAACGGAACAGAGAACAACATGAAATGACCATTTTTACTCCAATTTTTTTAGTAAAAATCACTCAAAATTGTTTGAGTTAAATCAATTAATTCCGTGTGGTGGTAGAAATTTGCTGATTTCATAGGTTTTACGATATAAGGGTTCGAGAATTTTTAAGAAAATTTTTTACCGGATCAAACATTATTGTAGTTGTATTATATTAACCATTCTCAACAGTTCTCAACAGTTTTTTTTAGAAAACTAACTAACTAAATAAAATAAAGATTTCATAGGGGAAAATTTGTGAAATAGAGACTCCAATCCTGATCCTTTTATTATTTGGTACCGAAATACAAATTATATAAACAAATTAAGAACACCATTTTAAGATAATTCAATTTTATTTTGTTAAAGTTATAGTCTACTGAAAATTATTTTTATATTTTTTATAAATACTAGCTGTTTCGCACCCGGCGTTGCCCGGGTTAAAAAAAAAAATTATATAATGAATAACAGTTTGTAATGCCCTATGGTTGCATCCTTGGTTAGCAGTACATCTGGTGAAAATTTAAATTTCGCTTTACTTTACACCACCTCTGTCCGATCGCGCGCTGATATGACCCATTATTCTCGCCTTGTTTAGTACTCGACGTTTAAGCGTGATAACCGAATAGGCAGAAATATCTTTCAATATATTATAAATGGGTGTGGAAATTTACGTCCCTTTGTTCGATCGCACACTGATATGGGCCCGCATCTGTTAGTCAGTTATTAAAAATTGGCTCAGCCGTTTTTGCGTGATTGCGGAACTGGCACAAATACACGCCTTTGCCCAATCACGCGCTAATATGGCATATTGTTCTCGCCTCGGTTAGTAAGTACTATATGTGTTGAAATTTTGTTAAAATCAGTTAAGGCGCTTAAGCGTAATTACGGAACAGACAGAAAATAACTTTCAGTGTGGTGCAAAGGGGCGTGACAACTTACGCCCCGTGGTCTTAACACGCTCTTTTATGGTTAATTATTCCCGTTTCGGAAGTACTATATGTGGTGAAAAATCCATTAAAATCGGATAAGCCGTTTAATCATGATTGTGGGACAGGCAGAAATAACATTCAATGCAATACAAAAGAGCGTGGGATTTTACTCCCCTTTGTCAAACCACAGTCTTTTGTGGCCTATAGTTCCTGCCTCGGTTAGTACTATCTGCGGTGGAAATTTCTTCAAAATCAGTTAAGCCGAATAAGCGTGATTGCGAAAAAGGCAGAAGGGAGGTGCAATAAATTTAACAGGGCGTGTCATTTTATGCCCCTTTGTCCTATCGTTTTATAGTTCCCGCCTCGTTTAGTACTATCTGTGACGAAAATTTCATGTTAATTGGTTCAGCCGTTGATGCGTAATTGCGGAACTGACAGAAACAACTTCTAGTATAGTACAAAAGAGCGATGCAACTAATGCCTCTTTGTCCAAACGCGCTTTATTATGGCAGTCAAAAATAATTTGAAATTAATACAAAGAGTAGCATTTTAAAACGCCTTTGCCCAATAACGTGCTGGTATGGCATATTGTTCCCGCTTCGGTTAGTACTGTGTTGAAAATTGCAATAAAATCTGTTCAGACGTTTAAGAGTGATTACGGAACTGGCAGAAATAACTTTCAATGTAATACAAAGGGGCGTGGACTTTTACGCCCATCCGTCAGAGCGCCCTCCTATTATAACCTATAGTGCCCGTCTGGGTTATTGTAATGTGTGGTTACATTTTTATTAAAATCGGTTCAGACGTTTAAGCGTGATTACGGGACAGGTAGAAATAACTTTCAATGAAGTACAAAGGGGCGTGGCATTTTCGCCCCTTTGTGTGATCGCCGCCCTATTATGAACTATATTTCCCGCTTGGATTAGTACTGTATGTGGTGAAAATTTCTTTAAAATCGGTTCAGCCGTTTAACTGTAATTGCTTAAAAGGCAGAAATAATGTTCAATATAATACAAAGGGCGTGGCATTTTATGCCCACTTGACAGATCCGTCTCTCTTATGGCCTATAGTTCCCGTCTTGGTTAGTACTATCTGTGGTGAAAATTTCATGTGAATCGGTTCAGCTGTTTATCCTTGATTGTGGACAGACAGACAGAAAAACCGAAGAATGCCATACCCCTTTGTAAGGATCTTATATTTACAAAAAGTGGGCGTAAAAAAAGGCGTGGCTTCCAATCAAGATGCGGGAGGGATATATATTTTCTTGCAAAAAACGTCCTATTAGTATGCCAAATTGCATGTTTATCGGTAACAAACATCCAAATATAGTACAACAACCAAATATATTGAAAAATCTGAAATTCACAAAAAGTGGGCGTAAAAGGAGGCGGGGCATCCAATCGAGATGCCATTGGTGCCAGTTTTCATTCCAGGAAACGTACTATCTACATGCCAAATTTCATTTGAATCGGTTCAGTAGTTTTTTTCTGAAAGCGACACAAACAAACAAACATACAAACAAACAAACAAACTAACATGTCATTTTTATATATATACATATAAGGATATAAGGATGTAACTTTTAATCATTTAATTTAATAATTCTATTTTTTGCTTTTTGTATGTGCCCAACATTATATGAGTATCACAGACCAAAAGAAATGATGTTTGCCAGTTTACCGGATTTATTGTAGCTATATCATATAAATATGAAAATGCAATATGAAGCAGTGAAAATACTACTAGCTGCATAAACAGTTTGTCCAGAAAAAGGCGTGGTTTCCATATGAGGATCAGCACTAAAATACAGTGTATGACATCTTTTTAAGGCTAGATATATGTAGGTAAGTCTTACGTTTAGCATACCCTTGGATTCTGTGCCACGATTTACTACGATTTTAGAACAACAATTTCTTAAACAAATAATTTAAATATTTATGATTAATAAAAAATATAATGAAATTACTTTTATTTAGATTTCGTTGATCGGTCTGCAAGTAGTTATACACGTAAGATATTTTTTTTATTATTTTAGTTTGGCATTTTGAATAAAATAAACACCACTTCTTGCAGGCCGGTCACGATTTGTAAAGTTGTTTTTATATCCCACACGATGAAAAGTGGTTGCGGAGCTCGAACTACCACTCCACTTTCAATAAATTGAAATTTGACAACTTCACAAGCAGAAATTTATGACGTTTCTAAAAACGTTCTAAAACAAGCATTTTTACAGGAACATTTTCAAACGCTTTGCAAGCGTAGTTGGGAAGCGTTTTAAAAATAACAAGTGAGAGTGTCAAATTCGGCTGTGCCGAATCTTTTATACCCTCCCAAATGTAAAAAAAATTGTCAGGGGTTTTTTTTTTTTTTTGGGGAGGGGGTTGATGGGTGTCAGTGGGCGACTTTAATAGCACCTTCCCATCGCGATAAATATACCAATTGTTTCATTTATTTGAGAAAAATACAAAAAAAGTGTATTTTTTCAGAGGTTGGATCAGTTCTTCAAGGGGGAACTTTTTCCCCCCTAGCACGATTTGCCCATTCACGAACTTAACCTGTCTATGAACCACAGACCATATAGACATGCAACACGAGTGCTTATTTTGGTACTTTCAATATGGACGCACACAAAATACTACTAAATTTACTTCCCTGCCTAGAATACGTGTGTCTGTACGTGTGAGCTTTTGCATCTGTATTTTCGTTGTTTGTTTACGTTTTGTATGAAACGTCAAAAGTTACACGCGCGTGCCGTCACTAATACATAAACATGTGCGAAACTTATTCGTTTCACCCCTATGCTATGAACATGAGGCATATTTGTGAAATACTTCAGGAGTCTAGCTGTTTTATTTTGGACTGCATTGTGTTATCTACAGACAGACGGGCAGACGGACATTCACAGAATGTACCAAGGTTAGTCCTATTGGATAGTAGTTCAAGGACTCTCCGAGTTAGAGGGGGTCGAAATTTTACATTTTGGCCAAAGAGGAGTTTATTCTCATCCATGTAACTTCTTACCTATTGTTTTTAGCAAAATGTGTCCCAAATAGTATAGGTAGCCAAAGAGTATAAAGAAAGAGATGGCAGTGGAGACTTATTCAATTTTTGGAGAAATCTCAAATCTCGGACCAACATTTTTTGTCACAAAATGTTCTAAAATGCGACAGTATTAGTGATTCTTACTAGGTTTTGTTATTATTCTAATTTAAATATGTGATAGTATTAGTGAAATTTTTGTATACAAATGGAAAATGTTGGTCCAATTTTTGAGCACACAAAAAAGCCAAGTGAACAACTTTATAACTTTTAGCTGCTGCATACCCATTGTAGGTAGCTAGTTCTGACTGGTTCCATTTAAAATAGCATAGGCAATCAGCCGATGGTGGTTCAATTTATCCAAAAATTAACATATCCATTCTTCTGATTTTTATTGAATTTCGGTTTTTGTTATTTAGTCGAAATTGTAAATGGTTCGCGTTTTATCGCTGTTCAAAGTTGGTATTTTGCCACAATTTTATGAGAAATACATAATGTTTAAATGATCGTATCTTTGGAACGCATCATCCGATTATCACGAAATAAAGCGCAAAATATTGGTTATGTCCTGTACTTAAAATAGAATTTTGAAAAAGGATAGGATGCTTAGCAAAAAGGATATTGAAATTAAAAAAATGTCCTTAATTTGCAAATATTTCAAAATGCGTATCTTTAATTTTATTTTATTTTTTTGCACATATAGCCCAAAATGTACTTAACAACTAGTGTTTGGGAATTCCCGGACTTTTCAATTTCCCGGGAAACGGGAAAAAAATAATTTATTTCCCGGGATTCCCGGGAATCCCGGGAAATTTTCATTATTAATATAAATCATAAAAAACATTAAAATTTGATTATCTTTTTATTAAAAACAGTTTTATTACAGATAAACAATTAATTAAAACATAAAAATTAAAAAATAAAAGTTTAAAATCCTGAAATACAATAAAACAAAACAAAAAAAATATTGCAACTTTTTCCTTCACAAAAAATAGCTAAAAATCACAAAAAAAATTAAAACTGCGTTATTCGAGAAAAAACTAATATAGTTGACAGCACTTTTAATATTTATTCTGGAAATGTTAATTCTATGTTCAAAATTTTTATATTTTTTGACAGTCTTAGCAAAATTATCATTAACCGACGTATATTTTTTGACTTTTTAAGCTTTTCATGATATTAACATACTTTTTACACTTGGTCAGTTTTCCGATGAATATATGTAAAAAAAAATCTAAAAATTAAAGTAAAATAAACGTTTTAATGTAAAAAGGTTTATTTTACAAAATTCCCGGATTTCCCGGGAAAAATTAAAAAAATTCCCGGGAATTCCCGTCAGTGTTTTCCCGGGAATTCCCGGGAAATCCGACCCGGGAATTCCCGAACCCCAAACACTATTAACAACATATGCAAATCCCAAATTGGGGTGATAAGCGGTTTAATTGTAAACGCGGTTTCATGATACGCCTTATTGATTTTTGTAAATAACTCTTGTTTACAAATGAAAAACAATTTCTGCGCACTAACCGCGAATAATTTTTTTATATGTATTTTTGATCGCTTAACTAAAAAATTTCATTAAAACAACATTTCGCGAATACATTTTTGTTAAATGAATTTTTTAGCGTTTTTTTGGAGGTATTTTAACTATTTTGCTTATATCTTAAGTTCTGTTTATCTGATCTTCTCGCAATAAAAACCAAACTAAAGATAATCAAATTTCCAACAAATCCTACATTCATCATTTTTTCATCAATTCATAGCTTTACGCGCAAATAAATTTCTTAGCGTTATTTTGAGGTATTTTGACTATTTTTCTTATATCTTGAGTTCCGTTCATCTGATCTTTTCGCAATAAGAACCAAATTAAAGACAATCAAATTTCCAACAAATCCTTCATTCATTACCCAGCAAAAGAAGGGCGGAGTACTTCTATTTGGAGTGCTTTAAAACTATAACAAATGTAATGAAATACAACAAAAATAACAAAAAACACAAGAAAAAAACACACAAACAGTTTTTTCTACTCCATAAAAAGTTGTTATTCAGCACTTAACTCATTACCTTCCGCGACACTCCTATACAAAAGTAAGTAGATATTCAGTAGATAAGAAGTACTCCGAGCTTTCAAACAACTTCCAACTACTTCCACGGAGTAGTTCTTATCTACTGAATATCTACTTACATTTGTATGGAGGTGTCGCGATAGGTAATGAGTTAAGTGCTGAATATCTATGTATTCTGGAGTAGAAAAAACTGTTTGTGTGTTTTTGTCTTGTGTTTTTTTGTTGTATTTCATTACATTTGTTATAGTTTTAAAGCACTCCACTGAGAAGTGGTAATGACTTTTTTTGCAGGGTATTTTTAAATCAGTTCATAACTTTACGCGCAATAGGCAAACAAGGAAAAACAATTTTTTTTATTAACAAAGCTCATTTTTTAAAAATTTTAAAAACAGAAATTGTAAAAAATTACCAATTTTTTTTGTATTTTATCATGTATATTCATATAATTTGTGATAACTTCGGAGTAAACCTATAGATTTTCATCAAATCAACTTTATTATATTTCCAAATGTTTAGGCTTTGCAGATAAATAAAAAGACGTAATTAATTGCAAAGATTTCTATTTCTTAAACTTTTTTTAAATGATTTGATAATCAAAAAACTTATTTTAGTCATATGTTTGCCTATTGAACGGAAAGTTTTGAACTGATTGAAAAATGATGAATGTAGGATTTGTTGGAAATTTGATTGTCTTAAATTTGGTTCTTATTTCGGAAGGATCAGATAAACGGAACTCAAGATATAAGGAAAATAGTCAAAATACCTCCAAATAACGCTAAAAAATTTGTGTGATCGTAAAGCTATGAACTGGTGTAAAAATGATGAATGTAGGATTTGTTGGAAATTTGATTGTCTTTAGTTTGGTTTTTATTGCGAGAAGATCAGATAAACAGAACCTAAGATATAAGCAAAATATTAAAAATACCTCCAAAAAAAGCTAAAAAATTCACTTAACAAAAATGTTGTTTTAATGAAATTTTTGAGTTTAACGATCAAAAATGCATATTAAAAAATTATTCGCGGTTAGTGCGCAGAAATTGTTTTTCATTTGTAAACGAGAGTTATTAACAAAAACCAATAAGGCGTTTCATGAAACCGCGTTTACAATTATACCGCTTATTACCCCAATTTGGGATATGCATATGTTGTTAGGTACATTTTGGGCTATATGTGCAAAAAAAATATAGGAAAATTAAAGATACGCATTTTGAGATATTTGCAAATTAAGGACATTTTTTTAATTTCAATATCCTTTTTGCAAAGCATCCTTTTTCAAAATTCTGTTGTAAGTACAGGACATAACCATTATTTTGCGCTTTATTTCGTGGGAATCGGATGATGCGTTCCAAAGTTATGATCATTTAAACATTGTGTATTTATCATACAATTGTTGCAAAATACCAACTTAGAACATAGATAAAACGCAAACGAAATTCAACAAAAATCAGAAGAACATATATATGGTCCAATTTTTAAGACAATTAAAATAGGTAAGGCCGAAAAAGTGTTTTTTTGTAGTCAAAAATTTTGGAATTCTTCTTCTTCAGTCTTTTGAAAAAAAATTATAAAAAATTAATTTTTTTTTTCATTTTTTTTTTAAATCCAAAACTTTTTTGACTTTTTCCTCAAATTGGGCCCTTTTTTTTTTTTACTAAAAAAAATCTTAGGTCATTTTCTTTAACAGTGCTAATCGGTTTTGACGAAAACCTTCCCAGGAGGCCAAACATTTTTTTTGGCTTAAGGAATAAGCAATCACTGTCGTACGGAAACGTACGACGTGGCACCCCACGACGGGTTAGGTGTCGTACGGAAACGTACGACGTGGCACTCAATGTGTTAAGAGCTATGGGGTCGCTTAGTGGGATATCTATGAATTTTTTATACCCTCCACTCTAGTAATAGAGGGTATATATAAGTTTGTCATTCCGTGTGTTGGTCTAAGACCCCATAAAGTATATATATTCATGATCCTCGTTGGATTTTAAGACGATCTATCGATGTCCGTCCGTCCGTCTGTCTGTTGAAAACACGCTAACTTTTGAAAGACTACGGAGGCTCCCGAAGTTTGGCATACATGTTGGGCATTTACCTGGTCAGGTTGGTATTGCAATCCAGCGAAATAGGTCCAGTGGTTCAAAAGTTATGAGCAAAAGAGTGAATTTCGGCAAGGGTTTTTCACGAATTTACGAGATAAAAAACACGATAACTTTCTAAAGGCAATTCTGAGGATACTGAAGCTTGGCATATATATTTGTCGTTCCTTTTGGCTGTTTCGTATTGAATTTCAGTCAAATCGGTCCAGTGGTTCAAAAGTCATTAGCAAAACCGTAAATTTCAGATTCGCCTCACCTTAAATTCACGGGTTGAAAACCCGTTAAACATGTTTTAAAAACATTGGTAAGTCACAAAAATATTTTACAACGCATTTTTGTCACTCAAAAATATTTTTACACTAAAAGAAAAAAAAAAAAATACACCCGAAAAAAATTTACAAATTTAGTAAATAATTTTTTTTTTTCAAAAAATTACTTAAAAAAAAGTTTTTTTACACAAAATAAAATATTTCTAATCAAAAATGTTATTTTTTCACTATAGAAAATTTACTATAACTTAAAAAGGGCATTGTGGAGGGTATGCATAGATTCGGCCAAGTCGAATTTTTACTTTTCTACTTGTTTTTCATTCGGTATTTTTTTTCAAGTTTCGATTCGGTTTCGCCCAAATATTGGGTTTTCGGTCGAATATTCGGTTCCTCATCGAAAATCCGGTTTCGGTCGGATTTCAAAAAATGTTCAAAGTTCAGAAAATGTTCAATGTTTTTTTGCAGTACAAACAATTTTTTTCTAATTTCACTGTAGTATTTAATATAAATTAATTTAACTGAATTAAAATAGAAATTCTTTATTTTAGGTTTTTATAGCGCTTTGATGACTTAAAAACGTTCTCAAAATCTCTTTAAAATACTTAAACTTATTTTTTAATCCTATTTTTCTTGCTGGATTAATATGAACTTTTCTTTTAAAATCATTAAGGGCGGATTACTCAATGAAAAGTTAGCAGCTAACTAGTGTCCGACCGAATACACCTTTTTTGGCCGAAGCCGAATATTCGGCCAATTTTTCACTATTCGGCCAAACCGAAGCAGAATATTAAAAAAAAATATTTATGTAGTAAAAACAAGAAAAAATAAAACACGACTCGGTGGGATACTCAAATGCATGAGAATGTTGTCTAGAATGATTTTATTTTAAGCAAAAAATTTTTTTGGACATTTTTTTGTAAAAAAATATATTTTAGAGTGTACATTTTTTTCGACCGAAAATTTTTTTTGAATGTAAAAAATGTTTTTAGTTGCAAAAACACTTAGTAAAATGTTTTTAGTTGCAAAAACACTTACAAGGGAAGTATCTCAACCCTTATGAACCGATTTGCATGAAACGTAAAATATATATAAAAGAGACAATTCTAAGGTTGGGGTGTCTCGGCTTATCGGCCATATCGGGGATTTAGGGGTTCAAAACATGGGTCAAAAAATGGCGAAAAAATAGTTTTTTGCTTTTTTCAGCCATTTCTTTCTAAGTAACTATATGATGTTTACATATGAGAAGAAAGGTTTTTTTAATGCCTATCTAACGGTGGTATAACCTTGATAAAGTTCGGCTTCGTTAAATACTTTTTTCATGAAAATGTGTAAATTTTGGGGGGTGTTTATATGAAGACATAGACCTACGATGTCCATATAAATACGAAATAATCTTTATTATATGAGTAGCGAAATATTGGAAATAAATAAAGAAGAATTTTAATTAAAAAATCCAGACCTCGAGCTCAAACATTTTATTTTTATAATTGTCCAAATATATTTTAAAAATTGTCTAAATATATTTTGAAATTGTCTATGTATTTACCAAAAGTTTGTCAATGTATTTCAAACCTATTTTTTTTTTGTCGTCAAACATGTTTAACGATTTTCGCTTAAAAAAATTGCTTATACAGTGCTGCCATCTATATGTGAATATTATAAAATTATGGGTTATGTCTAGACTAGCCATCTCACATTCAGGTGGCCTCCATCAAAGACATATATAATGTGTTGCCAGAAACTTTTTACGTCATATCCCCAATCTCAAAATGAAAATCCCCAAATTTGTCCCCAAAGGAAATTCGCTACAAAAAATGTAAGTATCCAAAAAAGCATATTTTTTATGTCGGTTCAAAATTTCTAAATATTCAATTGGAAGCATTTTAGTAAGAATTTGATCTCCAAAACATGAATATGTAGTTCAGTAAAGCGTCTTATTTAGGGATGTGCGATTAATCGATTATTCGAGCACTCTGATTAATCAAAATTCTGATTAATCAATTAATCGATTAATTATAAATTCTGATTAATCAAAACAATGATTAATCGATTAATTTCAATTTTGAATAATCAAAACTCATGATTAATTGATTAATCAGAAAGTTGAATATTCAAAATTTTGAATAATTGAATAAATTTTGTTTGTTTATATTTTGTTATTTTTTGTTTAGCTTTTTAATTTTATGGGCTTGAACAATTTTGTAAATACATTTTAAAATGTTTTTAAAGATATTTTAAGAAAATTAAAAGCTTCAACGTTTTAATAAATCTTTAAACTAACTTGGACCCTAATTCTTAACCCAAATTCAAATAAACCCTTCTGTATTAAAGAAGATCCAGGCACATCATCTATAAAAAATCTTCGTAATGTGGTAACTTTTAGAAGATGCTATAAAATCTCACAACAGTTAAATAAAATCCACAGATTTTGAGAAAATTAAATAAATTTTGTGTCGAAAAAATATTAAATCTAAAAAGAAGTGGATCCCATATGACTCCAAACATTTATTGACCTAAATATTAATATAGTGGGGCCATTACATATATGCATCCGGGGCCAAAAACATATTGTACATGATCTGTGGCTCTTTCGTCGCAGTGAACCATTAATCTTTAATAATTACAATTGAACATGGGTGCATTAGAATGATATGCTGATCTAATTGTCAGATGCAACGCGCATGCTTTGGAAGCATATCATTCTGCCTCAAATGTATAGGCCCAATCTTGTCCTTTCGCTGGACTTTTACATATTCAATAAAGCTATTTTTATTTCAATCTAAATAAATTAATGCTTTTGTTTGTACAAAATATTTTTCTATTTTTGTTTTTTTTTCAAGATTTTTCAAAATTGAATAAAATTATTCAAATTTGAATATTCAAAATTCAAATTACTTGATTAATCATAGTTCTGATTAATCATAAAGTATGATTAATCGATTAATTGATTAATCAAAATACTGATTAATCAAAAAATTAATTATTCGATTAATCGCACATCCCTAGTCTTATTTCATTATATCTCAAAAATAGGAAACCACCCAATATTATTGATATCCTTATAATTCTTTTGACAAAAAGAATTGATATTAGGGCGTTCCGTAAATAAATAAACTTTCAAATTTTGTGTCGGAATACCTGCTCAAGGATGGTCACTGAAGAGGTGATTGTGGGGAAATTTATGAAACAATTTTGCAAGGGTACTTCCAGTTGGCAACCAGCAATCAAAGTTGGAAAAAATTACGATTTTCTACCGAAATTCATTCGTTATTTTTTGAGCAAATTTTTTTAAAAATTCGTAAATATTATTGTTCTGATATTAATCAAAAAATTAACTATGGCGACCAACTACTTGTTTGAAATCATTCCTTTATAAATCTTCCTTGTTATGTTGCTTTAAATCATAGCTGTATTATTGATTTTTTTTATTTGGATTTTTTGGAAAAAATAAAATACTTTGATATTTTAGTTAGCTATCAAAAAATAAAATGTTTTGTTATTTTATTTATTTTGGTTTGAATAAAATAAAATTTTATTTTATTCAAATTCATAAAAATGAAATAATATTTCTTTCCAAAAAAATCAAATAATTTTTTCTGATTGCTTATTCAAACAAACAAAATAGAATTTTTCAAAATAATCAACAAAAATTTGTGATTTTTTTTGGTTATTCACAAAAATTCAAATGAATAACGTATTATTTAAACAAAAAAAAGAAATATTCTTGAAAATTTTGTGTTTGAAAAATATTTTTTTTTTTATTTATTTTGAATTTTATTATACAGTAAAACACACAATAATTCTTACAAACCACTATTGTTTTACTTATTTAAGGTTTTCTTTACTAAAACATTAATTAGATTATTTTTAATTTTTTCCCAAATTGACTTTTACTGATTAAAAAATGTTCTTAAAACATTGTCTTATGGAAAATACTCTAGTTGATTAGACTTTTCGATATTTTTCTTAAACAATAAAAAGTCGTGAAAGGATGTATAATTACTTAAATACCCTTTATTGTAAAGGTTTATTTTGCAAAACATTGAGATTTTTAAGGGTTTTTGCTTTGGTGACATTTTTAAGAAAATATTCTTTAGTATTAACTGTGAAATGTTTCTACTACACAAAAATTATTTTAATCGAAAAAAATTTCATTCTTTATACAATTGAACATTTTTGCAATAGAAAATGCATTATTCTATTTTTAAAATTTAAATGCATACATATTTGCTTATAATATTTTTTTATTTTTGACTACTTTTGAGGTAAAACTGATGTTGTACTGATGATGTAATTTATTGTGATTCTCTAGCACAGCGGTTACCAACCTATGGTACGCGTACCACTAGGGGGTACGCGAAACTGTCCGCGGGGGTACGCAAAATTTAAGTAATTTGGACATTCGTTTAAGATTAACCTTTCAATGCTGGTTCCGCAACTGGCTTCCATAGTTTTCAATAACGTTAGGTTTTGGAGAAACAACTTATTTTTGTGCATATGATGATATTTTGAGATCCGACCACTTGTTTCGATAAATCTTTCGATGCTAATTCCGAACATGGTTCCCAAACTTTTCTATAATGTCATGTTTTTGAGAATATTTTTGTCAAATAAACGTGTTTTTGGGCATTTTTGATACGGGTTGTAATAGAGTGGATATTTTTCTACCATTTTGTTAAGCTCAAAATGCCCTTTCATTGTTACACGATGTTGTTTCATTTGAAAAGTCACAGAATGCCATCGTATTAAAAAAAAAACATTTAAAGAAATTAAAAACATTATATTTCCGCATCCTGTGATGGGTTTTTGGCACGTTTTTTAAAAGTTAAAAATACGTCCGTTGTTTTAATTTTAATGTAGAACCGACTGGTGAAATCAGATTTCCAATATTTGTTTGCCGTTTTTGCTCTGCTGAAAAATCATCTCAAGATCCGAGTTTGCAGATGCATTGAGCCACCACAAAGGAGCGAACATTTTTCCAAAAAAAAAATATCACCATTGTTTTGATCTTCCTTAAATCCTTCAAAAAATAGATAACACTTTCAGATCAAAAATTTCAAAATTAACTCTATGTGAAGTTTTTTAACGAAAACAAAAAACTCGTTAGGGGGTACGCGGCTGATAAAATTTTAAATTAATGGTACGCGAGCCAAAAAGGTTGGTAACCGCTGCTCTAGCACATAACGATCTATCCGTCTATCCCTCATTTTACGGATTAACTGTTATATTTTTTAAGCGAGATACATTGAAGTCTACCAAAAGGGAAAAAATATTCTACGAATTAGTGCATGAAATTTTACTGGGGAAGTATCATATTAAAAATAATTAAAATAATAAGTTTTAATATATCAAAAATGTTTAAAATTTACTTTATAACTAAAGGGTGGTTAAATTTTAAGGGCCGATGTTGAATGTGAACCACACCTAAACGTCAAGTTTTTTTCTGCATTTAATTTGACATTTCTCTAATTCAGACTTACTCAATTTGAACCATGGCAAGACCCACAATCGAGCATCGCGTTAAAGTTATTCAGGCTTATTATGAAAATGGGCGTTCAAATCAAAATACATATCGTGAACTTCGTGATTTTTTCGTATTCGTGAATAAGCTGAATTTCCGCATTTGGGCGAATGATACTCCAAGAGTCATTGTCGAAAAACCAATGCACCCACAAAGAGTGACTGTTTGGTGCAGTTTATGGGCTGGCGGCATCACCGGGCCGTATTTTTCCCAAAATGAGGCCGTTCAGGCAATTACGGTGAATGTTGATCGCTATCGTGAGATTATAACGAACTTTTTATGGCCCGAATTGGAAGATATGGATGTGGACAATATGTGGTTTCAACAGGACGATGCCACTTGCCACACAGCTACCGACACCATGGCTCTTTTGCGCGACAAATTCAATGGCCGTGTTATCTCAAGTGGTGACGATGTGAATTGGCCGCCAAGATCATGTGATTTGACACCGTTGGACTTCTTCCTATGGGGTTATTTAAAAGAAAAGGTGTACGTCGATAAGCCATCAACAATTGAAGAGCTAAAGGATGAGATAATTCGGCACATTAACGGCATAGAACCTCAATTATGCCTCAGCGTCATCGAAAATTTGGATCTTCGGATGGAGGTGTGCCGCCGAAGTCGCGGCGGCTATTTGTCCGATATTTTTTTCCATACATAATTGAACCATACCAATGTATCATAATAAAAAGAAATGGAAATAATTTTCTAAATAATTTGTGTTTTATTCAAAATCAACATCGGCCCTTTAAATTTAACCACCCTTTATATCACATAGGCCAAGTAAAATTTGTGACTTTGACCAACCAAGTAAAACACGGGTGGTTGGAAACAGTTTTTGCCTAAAAGTGCGAATACTATATTTTCTTTTTTGAATACGTATGTATTTGGAATGTCTAAGAATAATATAGGAACAAAAACCAAAACATTGATCGAGCACTTTTTTCAAAAATCGCGGTTGAATTGCAAAAGATTATTATATTCGAATTTTCTCGAAAACTAGAGATATCAAAAAAAACAAATATTATTTGGAATTATGCATTTATATAAAGTATTCAAAAAAATTTACATTGCAGTATTCAAACGGTCAAAAAATAAACATAATTATTTTGAATGTATTTTATATGGTATGGAATTGGGCACATTTTTAAGCGCGAAAAACACAAAAACGAAACAAGCTACAGCATTTTAGATGACAGATTTGGATTCTACAGGTCCATATTATATAAAATCCACTCTTAGTTTTTGACATTAACGCAATAATGTCTAACAGTGGTGCTACAAAAACGCTTATAAATAACATTTTTTAAATTTCTATTCCGAATATCTCGAAAACGAGAAGCTATAGAGAAATTGCATATTTCATAGAGTATGCGGTACGTTTACGTTTTTAGACTAACTACTTACAATTAGACCTTAATGGTCAAAACGTACTCTGAAAATTTAAATACTTTTAGGCATTTCTTTTAAAAAAGGGAAAATGGAAATTAATTGTTGATTTCTTGTAAGAGTCCTAACACCTTAAATGGGAAATGAAGTGTTGATTTTTTAGAATCCTAACAATTTACAATTTATAAGAACCTGATATTAAAACAAAACTGTTTTGTAAGAATAATTTTTTGTTAAACTGTACAAAATAAATAAAATAGTTTTTTTTTTCAAACACAAAATTTTCAGGAATATTTATTTTTTGTTGTTTGAATAATACGTTATTTATTTGAATTTTTGTGAATAACCAAAAAAAATCTCAAATTTTTGTTGATTATTTTGAAAAATTATATTTTGTTTGTTTGAATAAAAAAATCAGAAAAAATTATTCGATTTTTCGTTATTCAAATAAAATCAAAATAAATATTATTCATTTTCAAATATTTAAATAATCTGTTATTTGATTATTTTTGAAAAAATATTGTTATTTATTCATTTCGTTATTTCAATCATAGCATACAGCTATGCTTTAAATGATATATTTTCGTAAAAAAATATTATTCCTATCTGTGACATTTTTACCATGTATCCAAAAACATCAAAAATGCGTTTTTTACCCTTTTTAAGAACGCGATAAAGATGTCACAGAAAGGAATAATATTTTTTATGAATATATCAAGGTAGATATCGTTTCGAAAATCGACAGGTAAACGTATATTGTATTCACCAATCACCATTCCGAATTTCAAAGGAATCGGACCAGTTCTTCCAAGGTCGATTTTTAAATTTACCTTGGAATATACACTCAGAAAATTATTGCAGTTACTACATGACGGTCGTTTGTGTAGTAAGTAGTAGCTGTTGTTTTTAACTACAATTTCGGTCGTTTTTGTATGAAAAAATCTCAAACAACTTTTTTTGTAGTAGTTTCAAAAAATAACTACAAAAAATATACTACACTGTAGCAATAGTTGATTTATGTAGTTGTTTTTAGTTTTTTTTTCTAAAACTCGTTTTTTTCTAGAAATTTTTATTGCAAACGAATGTGTCGAGCGAGTTGGTCGTGCGGGATGCGGAAGGAATTATTTTTATACCAAATAAATAATATCTAAATAAATTAAATTACAATTTATTAAATTTAATTATAACAAAAATTATGTTTTTGGAAAAATATTCTTGAGCGAAAGAAAATAAGTGGATAAATGAGATAACAAGTGTGTATAATATAGCGCTCACATAAGCGTGCGTACACGCAAAAAAAAACTTGTGTCGGAGTGAGCAAAAATCTGGCATAATTTTACCAAAAATATGCTAAAACTACAACCGACGAAGTAGTTTTCGTAATTTAGCCAAAACACTTATGTAAAAAATTTTGAAGAAAATGCTAATGCTATTTAAGCAAAAACTTGGTAAAATATACCAAAAGAAATATGGTGAAATATACCAAAATTATTTGAAAAGCTGACTAAAAATAATGCTAAAAATTACCACATTTATGCTAAAATAAATTTTCAATAAATTTTTGTAAAAATTTGTATATTTGTTGAATTTAAAATTTTCACAGAATAAATCCATATTAATATAATAAATGTTGTGTACACTCATAGAAATATCTTAGTAGAAAAATTAGTAAACCCATTGTAGATCAAGTTTTACAGAATATTGCCGTATTCAACATAAATTAATGTTGATATCGTTGAATAATCAGTAAATTTGAATCAACTTTTTACAACGCTTATACAGAATTCAATAGATAAAACCAAAAAAAGAAAAAAACAACCCTGTTCGTTCATTTTTGTATTATCAAGTTGGTAGCAATGTTTGAAATTTGTTTGTCTCTTATAAAATTATTTTATGTGTTTGTTTCTTATAAAAATATTTAATATTATAAAAATAAATAAAAATCAGATTCTGATCTGTAAATATTTGGTAAGTAATAAAATACATTGATTACTTTATGTTTACCATACTATATTATATTTTTTTTTTGTTTTTTTTTAAGGTTTTTACTTGGTGTCATTAGAAAACTGGAGAATGGCTTACGAGTGCATAACATAAATAAACGAAGAGTGTGTGCAAATCTCGTGTTTAAATAAGCCGGTGATAATTCTAAAAAATATTGTGATTTATACTTAATAAAAGAATATTTACAAATAACAACAAGCTTTTTTTTATTAATAAAATTTCTTATATCAACAAAAATATGAGTTGAGTTTACAAAAAATACGAGTTGATTTACAAAAAAACGAGTTGATCAACTTTTACAAAAACTGACAACAATTTTTATTGAAATCAACATAAATATTTGTAGGGTCAAAATCAACAATGATTTCTGTTGAATTTACAACGATTTTCTTTGGGAATACAATGATTTTTGGTTGAGTGTAGGATTTAATTTACCACCGACCAACTGACCCTTTTTGTACAATTTTCTCGAGTGACTGCTGCCTACGCTTCTTCTTGAAGTAAAGGATCCGCTATAGCTTCACGAATTTATTTAAAAGCATCCTGTAAAAATAGAAAATTATTACAAAACATAAATTTTTAATTTAAAATATTGGTTAACCCCATTGGTCTCTTGGTAAGGAGGAACACTTACTTTGTCATTCCATTTGTAACTCATCAAAACAGGTATGGACTCCCTTGGCTTTGGGTTTTTATGTTTTAATTTTATAACTAAAGGCAGGATTGGTGTCCACGCTCTTTATTATAGTGAAGGATTCTCCATAGCTTCAAAAATTTATTTAGCAGTACCCTGTAAAAATATAAAACTATTACCAAACACTAATTTTTAACTAAAAATCTATTAAACCTTATTGGTGTCTTCGGAATGCGGGTATACACACTTAACCATTCCATTTTTTATTCATCGAAACATACGTCTGGGATTCCATTGGTTTTTCTTATTGAATAATGTTTTAAGTGATGAAAGCAAAATTAACTTTAACATTCTTTTATCTTACATTTATTTATCTTTTAGAAAACTAATTATTTATTTTTATTTATGTATTAATTTATTTTTATTTTATATATCAATTTCCTTTTTACGTTTTTATAACACAAAAAATAAACGAACAACGCACGCACACAAAAATACAAAATGAAATGGCGGTCTGTATTTGTTTTGTTTTTTTGTTGTTTTCTTTCGATAAATTTTTGTGCAGGTAATTTGCGTTATTGAGCAAGCTACTTGGTTATTTTACATAAAAAATGAATTATGTTACTTTAACATCGACAAGCATAATATTAGCAAAAATTTGTTAAAAAATTTTTTTTGGTATGAAAAAAGTTTTACCAAGTAGGATTGCTGAATCTTACACAGATTTTTTTTTTGCGTGTAAAAACCAATCGGAAAAAAACAAAATAAAATGTGTGCAGTGTTTTGTTTTCTTATGAGCGCGCCATCTTTCTTTTCTTTGTACACACAACAGAAATCAATTTTGCCAAAGCATTTCGTTTTTTTTTTATTCCAGACAAATTTTGATCAGTAGCGGTGAAAATTTGAAATGAACTATTAAAAAAACAAAGGTAAATACAATCAATTTATTTTGTTTAACATTTTATTAATATAATTTTTTTCTTCTATAATTCCAGATAAATACATCAAAAAATTGTCATCATGTCGAAATTCTATACAACCAACTGAAATGTATTGCTTTTTAAATAAATAAATATCAATCATTTAAACGTTTAAGAAATTTTTTAAATAAAATTTCAGGCAATTGTAGAAAAAACAACTGTATTAAACAGTTTTGTAGTAGTTTTTACTACATTTTGTAGTTGAAAATCAATAGTTAAAAACAACAACATGTTCAGTTGTTTTTACCGTTTATGTAGTGGACGCCTTTTCAACGACAAAATGTAGTCAAAACAACTGTCTTTTGTAGTAGATTTTACCGACATACTTTTTTGAGTGTATATAAAAAAAGCAACATAACAACTAAAATCGTTGCTTGTCAAAACTAACAAAAAATTAAAATTTGTTTTACCGTAAGACCATTTTTGACTTTCTAAGTGGTCAAAAAAGTTACTGGGAATTTTGGAATGTCCAAAAAAAACTGTCTTTAGAATGTTTTTATGCCGTAGCATCCTATATTCCAAAATTCAAGTTTATTGAAGTTTTTAGGTTCATTATTTCAGGAAATATAAAAAGTACGCTTTTCGCCTCTTTTTCCCCCTTAAATTCGGAATTTCCAAAAATCGAAATTTCAAATCTCATGCTTCATTTATATGCATAATGTATAAATAGATAAGTGTACACTTTTATTGGATTTGAGTATTTTTTTTAAATGAAATTTTGTTAGTAATATAATTTTTTTTTCTTCTAAATATTGCAATTACATATTGTCGCATGGTACAATCATAGTACCAGAACGTGAAGAATGTCGTATACCAAACGAATATTTAGGTGACTTTTTACCAGGTTTATATTCCATTCTATTATACACATTTGAACCAGGACCATACAATTTATATTGGTACTCGGTACGAGGAGCAATTGTATATTTTGGACTTTCTGGTCTTATTAAAGTTATAGGAGGCCTCGGATAAGAAGCTGGTCCCGGTGAACGTACCAATTCATTCAGATATTTCTTAACACCTCTGCAAATAACAAATATTAATAAAAAAAAAGTTCGTAATTTTGTAAAAATAGGTAATAAGTTTACATACATGCTATATTCTGGAGCCTTTTGCTTTACAAATGAATCATTAATACCATATTTGTTGGGACCAGGTGCACAATTTTTAAAAAAGAATGTATTTACTTTACCCATTGAATATTTTGGTTGATTTATGTCCTTATATATTGGTGATTCACGTAGTTGATAGGCCATAGGTCCGGGACTTTTAGTTTTTTCTGTTTATTAAAAATTCCATAAAAATTTTGAATTAAATCAAAAAATCTTTACAAATTTAAACTTACCCTCTATATGAGCTTTTGGTGACATGGAAAATTTATTGGCTTTACTTACACCATAACGTACTAATTTCTCAACATTATATTTGGCTGGACCAGGTCCACAGCCGTTATCTTTTAAAGTTGTGCGTGCACCAAATGAATATTTTGGTAAACGCTGTTTACGCACATCATGATTATTATAACCCACTGTAGATGGTAAGGGATATAAATCAGCTGGACCTACATACATAAAAAAACAGATTTCGTGGAAATTTCTTGAAATTTTCTTTTTTAGATATGTAACCTTACCTGGTAACGATTTAGCCATTTTCTTATTTTATTGCAATATTAAAGATATTTTCTGGTTTAGAAATTTAAATTTAGAAAATGTTGCCAAAATTAAAATAGAGAATCGAGTGAAGAAAATTTTGTAAATAAAAATTTTGATTTATGAAAAAAAAAAATATTAACAAATTTGATTACACTACTCTACAAAAATCAACTTTTTTTTGCACAGACTTCTAGGGTACATTTTCTAAAGTATTTTAGGCTTCTTAACACGAATCTGTCATCAGAAAAGTTGTATCAAATAGCCTTCTCGATACATAGGCATTTTCTAGGCATTTTCTTTTGAACCAAGCCCTCAAAACCGACAATTTTTTTTAATATTGAAAAAGTGTATTTTATTGTAATTTATATTTTTTTTATTCAAATTCCCAATAAAATTACCTAACTTTTGCAAGAAAATGTCCTTTTTTTTGGTTACATCCTTATACGTATCCGAATTTTGCAATTTCTTTATAGTACATTCACACTTACCTCGAAACCCCGTTGAAACCTCGTAATTTCAATTTAAAAGCTTTGTCGTTCACACCCGAAATTTTTGACATTTATTAAGCTTTTAAAAATTACCGAACACAAATCTTTAATTTTACGGGATAAAAAATTCACATATAATTTATTTACTCGTTTGTTTACAAAAATTAACCGAAAATTATTGTTTAATTATTATTTTTTTACGGAAATATTAAAATATTTTTATTTTTTATTTTTGACACTTTCTTTAATTTATTTTCTATTCTTCTAACAGTTGTAAAAAAAAGGAGAACTATGAAATTTAAAAGGTTTCGATCGTACTTTCGTGAAAGCTCGTAAAAAAAATGTTTTCAATTTGTATGGGAAAATACGTATTTTCAAATGAGGTTTGAGGCGAAACCTCGTTAAACGGGGTTTCGATGCCAATGTGAATGCACTATTAAATGGAATTTTTAAATATTTGGAAAAAAAAATTTTACTGGCAAAGAAATTTTCCACAAATCTAAGAAACGTATCTTCATTTTTAAGACATATTTCTTAAAAAACAATTTAGTTAAAGTTTAGTTAAAATTTACTAAAAAAACATCATCGTATTTATCTTCTTTGAATTGAGGAAGTGTACTTCTTAGAATTTAGTTAATAACTTCTGAAAATTTAGTAAATAACTTCTTAGAATTTAGTTAAAAATTCAAAATGGCGATATCTCGAAAACTAAGCGAGATAGAGCGAAACGGACGAAATTTTCAAAAGAAAGACTACAAAAAAATATGGAATAGCCTAGCTCTGCATATCTGTCGGGGTCTCAAGACCCTAATTTTAGATTTAAAATTTGAAATTCCCGAGGTTTTATATACATATGCACTTATCTCGGTAAATACTGCCAACACGAGAAAAGGTCCAACGGCATTTTTGTAGCTCTTGACTCGTAGAACACTTCCGAAAAATACCCGAAAGCCCTCCGATTAATGGTTTTTGAGATATCCAGTTTTTAAGATTCTCAAGACCCTATCAGACCCCCTATTACCGTATCTCAAAAACTAAGCAAGTTAGAGCGAAACGGACACAAATTTTGGGTCAAAATCTATGGTGACCCTTAAAGGACCGGGGTTTTGAGTTAACAAGGGGCTGGACCCATGGGGTCCGAATCCATGGGTCCAGGGTCTAGACCCAATCCAGTTTTAAAATGTGAATGAACTAAAGTGTAATATAATTTTTCCCATTTTCTAGTTAAAATTGGCTTAAAATTAATTAACTTTGTTTTCCTTATTTTTGGGAAAATTATGAACTAAAACCAAGAAAAAAAATCTTTGGAGCCAAATCATTCCCTCTTTTTCTTAAAATTAAGTTAATTTTCCCAGATTTTAGTTCACTTTTTTTTGAGTGCAAGCCCTCAAACCCGATTTTTTTTCTTTTGCAAATATTTCTGTATGTACTCATTAGATTTTAAATTTGAATCCCAGGATCTCTTTATTGGAGTGTCTTCTTGTATAGGGTTATATATTTAACATTGTTCTTTCATAAATTTGCTAAATCGGTTGACATCAGGTTGATATATTCACTAAATTAAACTTTAATGGTAAATTTTTTTCTTTAATTTACCTTTTTTGAGTAATATCAGGCGGTATCCAAGGACGCCATTTTGAAAAATAATCCAAGCAGGTTAGGGAAATTCCTTTTTAACGAGTGTGTGCAGGGTTGTCAGAATTTTTTACGCTCATCGCCAAATCGGATGTAAAAAATCGCCATAAATCGCCAAAATTCAAATTTTTTCAGTTTTTGTTAAAAATAATAATTATTTTATTTTTTTAAATATATTTTGTTTTCTTAATAATAGCTAGAAAACAATAATACTCAAAAATTGCCAAAAACCTAGAAAAATACATAAATATCGCCAAAAGTCAGTATTTTTTTTGTTTTTTGTAATTTTTACTTCAAGTGGCAATTTATAAATAACTCCATATAAAAATTTTGCTAATTATTTCTAAAATCTTCCTATAGGCAATAAATTTCATTCAAAATTCATTTATGCTTGTTTTTTGCACTACTGCAAAAAAACCAATCGATCCAAAATAATCGGTCTTGAATTTTTCTTAATTTTCTTACTCGCTATTTTTACTCAACAACAGTTTAGAACAGTGTAAAATTTAAGAAAAACGTTTTTTTTTTGTTTATTTTGAATTAGATATTAAGTAATGTAACGAACCTACCCAGGCAGAAAAATACGAACGGGAAAGCGCTGGCAAAGTACCTTTTATGGTCGCTTGTGTGCTGGGAAAGCATCACAGTTTAGTACTCCCCCAGCGTCCAAAATGATAACCACGGTAAACGGTATGCCATTGCTATTTTAAAGCGCGTTGAAAGCGCTTTCAAAACAAAAAATTTGGTACTATTATAGCACTTTTAGAACAAAAAAATTGGGCGTATCAAAATTGTATAAGTCCATAAGACACAACTTTTTTTGGCGTTCATTTGAATAAAGAAATTTATTAAATTAGGATAAAAAATTTATTGACTAATTTATTAAGATAAAAAAATTTTGAACAAACTTTGAAATATTTTCTAAGTCCCGGAAAAAATTTGTTTGCAGTTTTCTTTGCGTTTTTGAATAAAAAATTTATTTAAAATGCTTCTAGGAAAATTTTTGGGAAAGTCCCGAAAAAAAGTGGTGTATTGAACCGAATCGGGTAGTGGTCGTCCAAAGGGATAGTCCCAGTGACATTTCACATGTGATGTATCCGGAGTTTAAGACACTTCCTCACGAAAGAAACAGGTGTTTTTATTGTGTCTAAGTGACATATCACGAGAACTATCAAGAACCGGCCACTTATCCTGCTGGGAAATAAAAAATATTCCAATTGTTACGAAAATTAATAAATTTTAATAAAAAATTTATACTTTGAACGGATTTAAATAGAAAAACATTGGCAAAGCGCTTGCAAAGCACTTTTTCGAATTCATACTACCTTTAACACAAAAAATAAAGTGCTTTGCCGAGACGTTTTCTTTGGAACGGTTGGAAGTTTCTGCCTGGGTATTTAATACACAAACCTTATGAACCAAACACAGAGGTGATTTTTTATCGAAATGTATGAAGAAAGTTGAAAGCCAACCAGTATTGCCAATATAATCTCCTCTTAACTGTTATAATTTACTGGAAGCTATCTTTTTGATTACGTGCTCTTCGAATCGTAAGTCCTCATCTTTACGATTTTCAGGAGAAGAACAAAGAGCAATTTTGTCACAATTAAACCCTTCTGTTAAATATCCTCAGTATTGTCACAAAAATAAGTCAACAAAAAGGTGACTTTTTTGAATTCAGACAAAAAATGTTGGTCTGAGATTTGAGTTTTCTTTAAAAATTGTTAATTTTTCCACTGCTATCTCTTTAATATACTCTTTGCCACCAACCACAGTATGGGTCACTTTGTCATTCCGTTTGTTATAGCCTTTTAAATTAATATCCCCTCAGCTAAACCTTCCATAATTATGTGGACATAAAGCAACAAGCACACACACAAAACAATAAAAAATGTTTGTTTGTTGTTATTGTTTTGCGTGTGTTTGTTGTTTTATGTTTCCATAATTATGGAAGGTGTAGCAGAGGGGTATGTTAACATTTATATCAGCGGGGAAAATGTCTGTCAAACTTTGTTTTTTTTTACATTTTGGAGGGTATATTCGGATTCGGCACAGCCGAATTTAACACTCTCACATGTTTTTAACTAATTTACACCAAATGTTTGTATTAATAGTAGTTAAAGAGTTATTATATTGCTGTAAGATAGTTTTTTTTTTGGTTTTCTTTAGTTTTTACAGTTAAATTATATGTAAGTTTATTCTGTATCGACGGAATTGTAAAGTTGTTTATATTTACTGCCACGCCCACCACCGCTACCACCAGTTGAACTCAATAACATCTCGTTCTGTTTATCACGTAAAATCTGTAAAAAAAATTAAATTTATGAGTGAATGCTTTTATGTATTTGGGGTTTTTCGCCTCAAGTGACACAACTTTTAAAACCGTTGAAGGGAACAAGGTTAGTTAGTTAGGTTTGACATTTGACTAAAACAGAATGTCGGAAGACATCGGTTTCAAAAGTTCACTTGGGTCACTTGAGGCGAAAACCCGCATATATCCAATTTAATTTATTACCTTTGGATCGTACTTATAATACAGGTACACTAATATTGGTCCATAGATTATATTGAAAAATCCTACAATACGCATAAGCCAAGCAAAACCAAACGCTTGAGCCAATTCACCGCCAATTAATGGTGCCAAGCAATAGGCCAAACTAACTGATGTCTGTTGAATAGCATAAACAGTACCATAACTGGACATAGTATGCATACTGCTGGTAACTTTCGAATCCATATTCATATCTTCCTGTTGAGCCAAAGTAGCATCAACAAATGTGGCTAATAAGGGCACTAAGGCAGCATCAATTATACCAATACCCAAGCCTAAACCAAAATGGGGCAGTAATAATTGTGCAACTGTGGTGGCACTAGGAATCTGTTAATGTAAAAAAATATACATAATTTTACATATATTGGGGGCTTTTATCACTGTGCCACAAACTTTTAGGGACAAAAGGAGCATTAAGCGAAATAAGGATCATGAAGGAGGTTTAGAGATTAAAATTTTGTAAAATAACTAAACAGACCCACAAAAAAAAGTTCTGACCCAGAGAGATCAGTTTATAAGAAATCATATCTCTGCATTTTACAGAAGGTAAAACGACTGGGGTGTGTGGGGGTATCACTGGTGTTATTAGATCAGCAGCTCAGGCCGGCCTGGAAGTGATTCTCAACATTCAGCCGGTGGATTTTTACGTCAAGAGCACAGCAGAAAAATCGGCTCTCAGGCTAAGACACTGGGTACACTCGACAATATAAAGTACGGTGGGCGGGACGGAACTGGAACAGAGAACCGACTTTATCTCACCACAAAATAGCTTTGACAGAACCTTCAAAGTCCAAATAACAACTAGGGAAGGCTGGGCGGAAAACTCTGTTATAACAGAGAATGCGATCTCAATCTTTACGGACGGATCAAAGATGGAGATAGGTTCGGAAGTATACTCTGAATGTCTCGAAATCGTGTGTATAAATTTTAAAGAAATTTGGGGAGTAAGTATGTAACTTGATAATCGTCAAATCGTATCATTAGCTCATTATTCTATTACCATATTGTGTCATTTCATGGTAATGGAATAATGACCTAACGATACGATTCGACGACTATCAAGTTACATAATTACCCCCCTGGAATGGCCACTTTGGGGAACTTCCTTGTAAAGCTACAGAAAAACCCAACGATAGTTTTTTTCTGGTTTCTCAGAATCTGAGAATTTTTCTATTGGAAAAACTACTTAGAATTTGAGAAATTTTCTTTAGGAAAAATGTCATAGAATCTGAGAATTTTTCTATAGGAAAAATGTCATAGAATCTGAGAATTTTTCTGTAGGAAAAATGTCTGAGAATTTTTCTATCAGAAAAATGTCTCAGCATCTGAGAATTTTTCTATAGAAAAAATGCATGAGAATCTGAATTTTTTTTGTAGCAAAAATGTCTCAGAATCTGAGAATTTTTCTATAGAAAAAATGTCTCAGAATCTGAGAATTTTTTCTGTAGGAAAAAATGCTGAGAATCTAAGAATTTTTCTACAGGAAAAATGTTTCAGAATCTGAGAATTTTTCTACAAGAAAATTTTCGCAGAATCTGAGAATTTTTTTTTAGGAAAAATGTCTCAGAATCTGAGATATTTTCTTAAATCTGAGAATATTTCTAACGAAAAAATATCTGAGAATCTGAGACCTTTTCTTAAGGAAAAATGTTTTAGAATCTGAGACTCTTTCTAAAAAAAAAATTCTATGCGAAAAATGTCTCAGAATCTGAGACTTTTTCTATGGGAAATATGTCTCAGAATCTGAGACTTTTTTCTATATTAAAAATCTGAGACTTTTTTCGACATTAAAAATGTTTTAGAATATGAGAATATAAGGGAAAAATATCTGAGAATCTGAAATTTTTTATAAAGGAAAAATATTTCAGAATCTGAGACTTTTTCTAAAGAAAAAATGTCTCAAAATCTGAGACGTATCAAACATCTTTGAAAAAAATTAAAAATTTAAGTGGTGCAAAAGTTGAGCTAAGTTTTTAAAACCATTTGGGGTCTTTTATTTTCTTTGGTCTCATTCAAGAAACTCTTGATACCCTCAAATTTGTGGCCCAGTGAGAGTTTGTTCTAAGCGAGAGATTTTTTTTTGTTGGCTGTACTTTTTGCATGGAATACCACTTAATTTCGTCACTTACCAATACAGATGATATTCCCACTAATATCAGTGATATACAAGATATTTTTATTTGTCCATATTTGTAGGCGATGCTCCCAAAGAAATTTGTACCCACAAAATATCCTATGGAATCGGGTATAAATACTGTACCCAATTGCCATTTAGTTGGTTTCAGATATTGCATTAACCATATGGGTAAACATGGTTCCAATATGGCCATTGTTGACGTTGAAAACCATATAGCAACTACAATGGCTAAAATCATTTTACTTTGTAGTAAGGGTTTCCATTTTGGTTGTTGTTGATCAATATTAATAATAACCTAAAAATTTAAACATTAGGAAGAATGTGGTAAATACACCAGAGCCTCGATTTGCGCCGTTAATTAAGATAGATAAAAGGGATAGCTTTTTCAAATTCAAATATTCGTGTAAAATGTGATGTACGTTGTCAGTTTGGATGTCTACAGTCTCACAAGGAAGGTCCTTCACAGGGCACTCACCGAATCTGCTAAAACTTGCATATGGGAAAGAGAGGAGGAAAATATGAGTTACTTGTCTTTTCGTAGCTGTCCAATCTCACATGTAGCGGGTCAAAGGGGAGGAGGAAAACGGTATTTTTTTTTTTCGTTTTTTGAGGATTTTTCCCATTTCTTCAAAAGAAACTATATGAACATTTTATACAGGTTAAAAGGTTTTTTGAAGTCCTATCCAGTGGTGTATCGGCTTCGTTAAGTTCGTTATTGTCAAAAATGTATAAAGGTTTTTTGACGTCATATCCAATGTATATCGGTCGTGCCTAAAATTTGGCTTCGTTAACTTCATTATTGTCAAAAATGTATAATCGTTGGGGTATAATAATCTCCATCAAAATAAGCTGACCCGTATTTTTTTGTTTGGCGAAATTCTTGCTAGTTCGGCTTTTATACGTATTTTTCCGAAAGCCCTTATTTTTTCATGAGGTGGCAACAATTTTTTAAATTTGAGATTAAATTTGAAGACCTTCCTTGTCAGTTATCTCACCCAGTTTTATTCTCCGATTGTTTAATATTATTTCATGGATTTTATCTACATGACGACCTCTTTTGGGCGACCAAAACGTTCGGCGTCACTTGTGCTGGAATGACCACAGCAGAATTTTGAAACAACTTTTTTACCATTGAAATTGATGATGCAGCTTTTCTATAGTATTTATAAAGCTTTTCCTTGGTTTCAGCAATAGTTTTTTTTTTACGCAAAAAGTAATGCTTGATGAGCATCCGAAATTTGAGGTTATCGAAATTTACGAGGTTATCTACTTTAAATTGGTGTCACATACAAATTTAATGACGCAGATTTCTCAAAATTTTACAGTATTAAGCTGAATTCACAATAACGGAGTACTCTGTGCCAGAAAGTGGATTTTGTTCCTTTCTCTTTCGCACTTACACATTAACACCATCTCTATTAGAGATGGTACTCTGTAGTACAGAGTACTCCGCAAAAAGTAATGAGTAATGAGCATCCGAAATTTAAGGTTATCGAAATTTACGAGGTTATCTGCTTTAAATTGGTGTCACATAAAAATTTAATGGCACAAATTTCTCAAAATTTTACAGTATTAAGCAGAATTCACAATGACGGAGTACTCTGTACTCTTTCTCTTTCGCACTTACACATTTTTTGTATAATGTTGTCTCTATTTTTAGAGATGGTACTCTGTAATACAGAGTACTCCGACATTGAGTCGGAGCCTTTAAAATTAAGACACCGGTCAAATTAAGAGATGGTAGTTGACCGGGGTAGTCTTAATTTTTAGTTACCCACGCGGTGAGTCCGAAAAGTCACGGAGTTAACAAACCGCCCTGGTAATTAAAAATATTATCGACGCAAATCGAAATTTAAATGCCGAAACGTAAAAGTCATCTGACTCAAATCGAAATTATAACGACACATCTCCAAAGTCATGCAACATAATTCGAAACAATAGCTACTAATATTTAGAAACCAGATCACATTTTCATGATTCAACTTTGAAACGTGACAAATCTAGGCTTTGGTGAAGACAGATATTTAAAGTAAGTTTTAAAAATAGTTGGATGGTAGTTACCTCGGGTTGTATTGATAAATCCATTGAAACTAATTGCACACCTGTAAAAATTTAATAGATAATTTAATAAATAATTAAAACTTTAGAGAAAATACTAAATTTTAAAAGTGTTTTTGGTCAAAATTCGTTTAACTTGTTTTTTTTTCTAGCTCAGTGAGAATAAATTTTCTAGTTCTTACCTAAATTAACGAAAATAATGCTTGATAATATAATAAATGGCGCAGATTTACCAAACAAATCATACAATATGCCACCAAATGGATAACCCAGTAGAACACCTAATGCTATACTGCCCAATATTATGCCCATGATTTTGGAACGACGTTCTTCATCCGGATAGTGCTAAAAAATTAAATGACTTTTAAATATATTGCGTATTAAAAAATTATTATAAACATTATTGGCATTAGATTATTTTATTTGAAAATGTTTCTCATTAAGTTCAATGGAAGTAAAGTTTAATTTTTTTGCAAAGTGTAAAAGGTCTAAAGTGAATACTCTTATTGTTTAAACTTACTTGTGCCACTAAACTCATACCACATACACCAATACAGGCTGAGCCGATCCCTTGGATGGAACGAGCTATTAAAAGTGTTGCATATGTTTCACCAACCGCAAAAACTGAAAATATTTCAAATTGTTTTAACTAAAAATTCTTCATATTTTAAATAAGGATTGAGGAGTGAGTGAATGCGAGCGGGAATTTTTATAAGATTTGAAATTTGTATACCCTACACTACTTTGTGGTACAGGGTATAATGAGTTTGTGCTGATGTTTGTAACTACCAGAAGTATTGGTCCCAGACCCACCCTCAAGTATACCTCTTCTGTCATCCTTCTCTCCCGTTGAACCGATGAACTCAGAAATAGTTTTTGAGTAAATTTAGCAATGTCTGTCCGTTCGTCTGTTAATGAAAATTTCCGCGCACGATACAGGTCGCACTTATCAACGGATTTGGCTGAAATTTGAAAATTAACCTTCTTTTAGCCCAAGTCAGAATTCTTTTGAAATTCGAAAAAATCGGTACATGTTTTGAGTCAAAACTTTTGACCTAGCCCTTATACAAACGTCACCTTTGAATTTGGTACAATGGCTTTTATATCCGTATTATGAAAGGTATCCTTTCCAAATTTGGTACGATTAGTACTTGGTATATACAAACAATCGTTCCAAATTTTAATGGGATCGGACCAGCTCTTCTTGTAGTACCAAACAACCCTACGGATGCAAAATGATGCCTGTAGAAAATTTTTTTAAATATGAAAAAATCTGGCAAAGATTTTTGCACCAACTAACATTAAATTAGGGCAATAAATAAGTGCCGTGAAACTTTTTGGAATCGGACCTACAAGGAAACTATTACAGGGTGGACACTTAATTTTTAATAAAATTTACAGAAGTTATAGATGAAACAAATGAAGAGACACTTGTCTTTTGTTTATGAATTTGAATTGGAGATGTTCTCTGGTCCCGTGATTTGCGTGACTCAAAAAAACAAAGTGATTCACGCGTGAGCGTAAGTGATTTTCATTTAAATCACGTAGTTATAGAGTTATTTTCATTTAAATCACGTGACTGTAGTGGGGTAATAAATAAGTGCCTTGAATCTTTTTTGAATCGGACCAAAAGGAAACTATTTCAGGGTGGACACTTAGTTTTTAATAAAATTTACAGATGTAATAGATGAAACAAATTAAAAGAAACTTGTCTTTGGTTTATGTATTTCAATTGGAGATGGTCTCTGGTCCCGTGATTTGCGTGACTCAAAAAAACAACGTGATTTAGGCGTGAGCGTGAGTGATTTTCATTTAAATCACGTGATTAAAATTTTTTCAAAAATTGAACTGAAAAAAGAGTTTAAAAACAACGTGATTAACGCGTGAGTGATTTTCATTTAAATCACGTGAATATACCGTTTACAGAAATTGAATTGAAAAAAAGTTGTAAAAAATTAAGTTTTTTTTTAAACCGCCTTTTAATACTTATCGTTATCAAAATTTCCACGCCCTTTCAAAAAACTGTCTGTGCTAGAAATATCCTTTTTATCCACACTTTCCAAAAAAGTTGCCCGCTTGCGCCCGTTTTCAAAAATTGAATTAAAATAAGAGTTTATATTTTTTTTTAAAACCTCCTTTTTATACTCCTCATTATCAAAAAATCCACGCCCTTTTAAAAAAAATGTCTGGGCCAGAATTATCCTTTTTATCATCACCTTTCCAAAAAAGTGTGCCGCTTGTGCACGTTTTCAAAAATGGAATTGAAATAAAATTTATAAAAAATGGAAAATTTTTTTTTATACCCTCCACTTAGTGATAGAGGGTATATATAAGTTTGTCATTCCGTTTGTAACTCATCGAAATATCGGTCTGGGACCCCATAAAGTATATATATTCATGATGCCCGATCGATTTTAAGACATTCTAGCGATGTCCGTCTGTCCGTCTGTCCGTCTGTCCGTCTGTCCGTCTGTCTGTTGAAAATGCTGTAGCGGACAAAATATTACACAGAGATGACTGAAACTTAACATATTTGTTGGAAGTTCTCCGGAGAAGTTTGGTATTGCATTTGAGCGAAATCGGCCCAGCCGATCAAAAGTTATGAGTGAAAGTTTAATGACACCTCTTAAATTTTGAAAATACAAAATGCGTTTACACAGCTTCTACTTTACAGATTAAAATAAAATTTGGTACAGAATAATATTATACCATGTACAATGTCTGTGTAAAATTTTAGAAGAATTGGACAAAGGGGAGTGGCACCTCCCACATTAGCTTAGCATGCAAAATGCAATAACTCGGCTTCTGTTTAACAGATTCGAATGAAATTTGGTATAGAATGATATTTTAGCATGTCTGATCTCTATGTAAAATTTGGGCGAAATAGAAAAAAGGGGTGTAACACCCCCCATACAAACCTAGCATGTAAAATACTATAACTCAAATTCTGATTAACGTATGTAAACAAATTTTAACATGGAGTGTAAATATGGTCTTTGTGGCCTATATAGAAAATATGAGCAAATTTGGAGCAAAATTGGCACATTTAGAAGATGATTTATCTTGGCCTTTAATAAACATATTTAAATACATTTGAAAAATGTTGTTAATATTTTATTTTTTAAGAGTTATAACTCCAGTTTACTTAAATGCTTTTTTTTTAATTTATCTGTTTTGGTTCTCGTTCTTTTAACATACCCGCTAAATTGTAAAACTTTTAATCAGTCTGTGGTATGATGGCTAGAGTGTTGGCTTTTCATTCATATGGTCGCAGGTTTGAGTCATGGTCGGGATGAAGTTTTTTTTTTTTTTTTTTATTTATTTTTTAGCTTCAATATTTAGGGAATTCACATGGGTATCGTATTTGGTGTTGTATGTCCTATCTAAAAACAGGGTTGGTTAAACTTTAAATTAATAATACGACACTTACACGATATGACGATACAACATTTATACCTATGTTTTGTGTGCTATTTTCAAGTATGCTAACAAGAAGAGAATCTAAGAGAAAATTATCAAATGAGCGATAAATAATTTTTACCAACCCTGTTTTTGGATAGGACATACAACATATACAACAAATACGATACCCATGTGAATTCCCTAATTGTTTATAAAATTACAATTTATTAAAATCCCCTTAATAATTTATATTCGGCCTAACAATCTTTTGTATTCTTTGTCATTGGGTAAATGAAATAATTTTTGGAAAAAAAATTTATTTTCTACATTTTTTTTTATACCATCCACTCTTTATTTGTGTTTTGATTGTTCTTTTTTTTTATAATTTCTTGGATAAGTTCAATATCAAACACATTCAATATATTTATATTTTGCGTCCAATTCTTACAAACGGACAGACGATTTTTGCCTATTGACGATTTCTGGCAACACTGTTAGTAACGGTTAATTTTGTTAGCTTATAGTATATGTAGTATGATCCCTATAAAAAACTAGGAATATATTTTTAAACCTACCACTGGGTATACCTACCACTGGGTATACTTACCACTGGGTATACCTACCACTAGGTAAGTTATTTTAAGCATTGCTGTGTTATAATCAAACAAAATTGCGAATTTGACATGCATTTTTAATGCTGCCGGTGGTCTAATGGTAGTGTCGTCGGATATTAATTTGGGGGCACCAGGTTCGTCTCCCGGTTTGGCCGAGAGTATAATTTTTTTTTTTTTTTTCATTTGTTGCTTTTTTTTAATTTTACCATTAATAAGTTTTTATTTTGAGTTACTTGATTTTTTTAATTTAAAAATTTGAAATAAAATAAGTTAATTAATTTTTTTTTTTTAAATAAATTTTATTCATTAAGAATAAATTTTATAAATATTATTTTTACAAATCAAATCGATTTCAGTATTTTTATGTATGCCAATTGTGGGAAAACGTCAAAAATATTGTGCATAATATTGCGTCGTCTGTAGGTACCTTAATAAGCTAATTTTATCAATATTTCATCGAAAATGTGTAATATTTTACAAAACTATTCCAAACGATGCTAAATTAAATTGAGAAATTAATGGAAGTTAACATTTCGTTTCGTTTCGTTTTTTTTTTTTTTTTTTGTTTTGATGAATGTTAACAAATTGGAGCGGAAAGCGTTTTTCCGCAATTGTCCTCATAAAAATGGAATTGAATTAAAAACTTAAAAAATGCCTTGTCTTCCCCCTCCTTTTTACCCCCTAAATATGAATTTGGGCCGCTAAAAAAAATATGTGTCCCTTTATTTTTTCTGATCTACAAAATAAAACCAATTCCATAAAGATCCGCGGGTGACAATAGGGAGACGTTTTAATTAATAGTTAAAAACAACAACGTAGACGTCTAAACAACAACAAATGTAGTTGTTTTAACTGTCTTTTGTAGTGGAATCTACCGTTATAATTTTTTTAGTGTAGCAACTTTGATATACATATTCATATAAATTTAAAAAAAAACACGCTATTTTAACAGAAACGGTGTTTAGAGATTTTCCAGCCCTGGTAATGGGCAAAAAAATATTTTCTAAACACCATAGACACAGACTATATACAGACTAGACAGTAGAGTTGTAAAACAAAAATGGGTAAAAACTTAGCGATTTTAGAAGATACAGATCGGTTTTTAGCTGGTTTAAAGCATGGCAACACTTTCTACTAGTTAGAAGTGAGTAAAACAATAAAAGCCGTTCTACCTTTTTTTTCGTATGGCGTGTTAGAGAATAATCACAATTGGAGCGGGAAGCGGAAAAACGCAATTGTCCTCATAAAAATAGAATTGAATCTAGTTTGGCGGAAAAACTCGGCTGAATTTTGTTGTCATATAAAACGTATGTGAACAGTTGCGGAAAAACGCTTCCCGCTCCAATTGTGATTATTATCTTATATTGGTTTTCTCTCTCTAACCTAATTAGTAGAATAATTTTAAAAAAATAACCATATGGTTAAAGACTACTTTTTTGACACTTGTTATAATTGTCGAGTCTGTATTAATCTGTCCCATTGATATTAAATTTTTAAAGAACGTGCATTAGAAAATCGTATTAATTTATAAATACTGGGATACAGATGGAGGGTATTTAAAATTCGGCACGGCCGAATTTAACTTTTTTACTTGTTTTTTTTCAAAACCTCCTTTTAAAAACTCATCGTTATAGAAAGTTCCACGCCCTTTCAAAAAACTGTCTGGGCCAGAATTATCTTTTTTATTCGCACTTTTTAAAAAAGTTGCCCGCTTGTGCCCGTTTTCAAAAATTGAAATGAAATAAGAGTTTTAAAAAAATTGAAAAAATTAGTTCTTTTTTGAAAACCCCCTTTTTATAATCATCATTATCAAAAGTTCCACGCCCTTTCAAAAAAATGTCTTGGCCAGAATTATCCTTTTTATTCACACTTTCCAAAAAAGTTGCCCGCTTGTGCCCGTTTTCAAAAATGGAATTGAAATAAAATTTATAAAAAAATGGAAATTTTTTTTTTTGAAAACTTTCTTTTAAAAACTTGTCGTTATAGAAAGTTCCACGCCCTTTCAAAAAACTGTCTGTGGCAAAATTATCATTTTTATGTGTCCGTTTACGCAAACGGAATTGAAATATTAAAAATTGGAAAAAAAAAATATTTTTTTGTGAAAACCCCCTTTTTTAAATCATTGTTATCAAAAGTTCCACGCCCCTTCAAAAAACTGTCTGGGCCAGAATTATTCTTTTAATTCACACTTTCCAAAAAAGTTGCCCGCTTGTGCCCGTTTTAAAAAATTTAATTGAAAAAAGAGTTTATAAAAAATTTTAATTTTTTTTTTTTTTTTTTTAAAAACCCCATTTTAAGCTCATCGTTATCAAAAGTTCCACGCCCTTTCAAAAAACTGTCTGAGCCAGAATTATCCTTTCTATCCACACTTTTCAAAAAAGTTGCCCTCTTGTGCCCGTTTACACAAATGGAATTGAAATACCAAAAATTGAAAAAACAAAATATATTTTTTGTGAAAACCCTTTTTTAAACTCATAGTTATCAAAAGTTCCACACTCTTTCAAAAAACTGTCGGGCTTCCTAACCGGTTTTTTGTATTCGGGTTTTTGTGTAACCGGGTTTCATTTCATCCGGTATTAATATAGAAAAACACTGTGTTTGTACTTTCGGAAAAACTTGAAAATTGTTAATTCATAAAATTAATTTAATTTAATTCAATTAAAAAAGGCTCATTTTAACAACTTTAGATTTGTTTATCTCCCTTTCTATTGATATTTTAAACGCAGATGAAAAAACGGGCAAAAGCGGGCAGGTCAATCTGAAAGCTAGTAAGCCAACGAACATTTTGGCGTCCTAAGTTTTGGATTATGTCGCGAAACATTTTGGAAAAACTATTTGAAATGGAACAATTTTTCAAATTTTAAATAAAAAAATAAAAAAAATCATCAAAAAAATAAGAAAAAAAGCTCTCCATACACAACAAGTTGTAGTTCCTTTTGTCAAATAAATTAATCCAAAAAAAAAAACAAGGTCCCGCCTTAATAATGTACAAATTTGTTAGCTTTTTTGATTGCGGTGTATGGAGATTTTAACATACATATTTTACCTTTGATTGTTCATTTCAAGAGAATGGCTGTACCGAATTTTACAAAAAACTACAGACGAGGTGAAGCAAGTCACACTTAATACAATAGTGCATTCCCTTTTTTATACCCTCCAACCACAGTATGGGGGTACCCGTGTAAAAAAAATTGATATGGTGACAGATATAAATTTATCTTATTCCATATCTGATCATTATATCTAATTAGATATGTTAGATCCGAGAAATGGGGACAAATCTCGGATCTTATTATATCTAATTGTATCAAAACTGATAAAACGAGATCTGAATCTATATCTAAATTTTATTGCATAAAATTTATGCATATAATCTAATTTATATGCATAAATTAATAAAAAAAATAAAATTTCATCGAACTAATACTGTAAATTTAGCAAATATTAAATAATAACAATTTGTTTTAAATATTTTTTAGTTTTAAATTTAAATTTTTATTGACTCAAAAAATCTGTGAAATGCAATATAAAAAATCGTAACATAACTTAAATGCATAACTTTCTTTAAACCACATTTAAGCATTCTGTTTTGCATCCAATTAAGGGATAAAGAATGTTTACGGAATCAACCAACACATATAGGTTGGGATTTGCTTGATGCTTTAGATGAACGAAGTTTAACAAAAGTCGCTTGCATCAGGCATGATTTGATTTGGAAAAGTTTCATCGCTTACATCTTTTTAATTTTGTTGCTTGCATGCAAAAACGAGGGCAGTTAAGTAAAAACATTTTTATAAGCTGCTGCAAAACCAATATTTTTACAATTTATTATTAAATCTTATAATGTAATCAAAAGTCGCTTGGATCAATCCTACAGGAGTCATGGCTTGATTTGGAAAAAATTTATTTCTTGCGTTCTCGTTTTGGTTTTCATTGTGTGCAATGCAGAAACAGGTGCGCTTGAAAAAAAAACACATTTAATAAGTTTCTTGCAAAACCATTATATTTGTATCATCAACATTTAAAACTTGCCTTTAATCCTGCCAAAAAGTCCATCTTTATTGTTGCATATTTGCATCTTTTCAGATACGATCTTGACGTTTTTTTTACGGCTTTTCTAAATTATTTATTACCGCGAAATTAAAATATAAAGAAAAACACAATAATGATTCCAATTTTGTTTTTTATTTCACATATACTTTTTTTTATTTTGAAAGAAATTTCAAAAAAAAAATTGAAGTTTGTTTTGAATTAAAACTTTTGAATGTAAATAGAAATAAAAATAAACAAAAAAGATAAGTTTGAAAATTGCAAAAACTTTAAAAAAATTAACGATTTTTTTTACATTAGGGATGTTCAACACACCAGGGTACAAAAAATGTTTTGTAAAAAATTTCACTGAATTGTGTATTACGGAGATCTGGTTATATCTCGCTATATATAACAGATATAATAGAATATTAACCGTTATGTAACCATATATAATAGGAGATATTGTTAGATGTAGTTCTAGATATATTATATCTTGTTATATATAATTAGATCTGACACTATATATAATGAGATATTATTAGATCTAATTATATCTAATCTTTTTTACACGGGTATACTCACTTTGTCATTCCGTGTGTAACACATCGAAATATCGGTCGGGGACCCCACAAAGTATATATAATATTGATCCATGATAGAATCTAAGACATTCTAGCGATGACCGTCCCTCCGTCCGTCTGTAGAAATAACGATGCAGTCCAAACCAAAGGATCTAGACCCCTAAATTTGGGCAAGAATATCTCTAATGTTACTGGTCCAGGGGGAAAAAAGTTCCCCCTTGAAGAACTAAAACGACCCCTGAAAAATACGATATTTTTACGAGTTTTTTTAATTTTTGCTCAGAAAATGTAACATTTGTATGCCATATTATGTTCATAGACCTGCGCTTGGACCAAGGGGGTTAGAAAATTCGATTTTTTTCTGGCCGCCCCCTTTTGGGGGCGTGGTTAAAGAAATTAATTAAAAATAACGATAAAAATTTATTATTTATGCGTAAATATCATAAACAAATAATTTGTAAATATATATAGCGGGGGTACAGGTTTCCCCTACCAACTCCACCGATCCCCCCCCACAAAAAAAAAAACGACGCCCCTGCGATTTTTTTAATTGTAAACGTGTTGGAGGGTATAAAAGATTCGGCACAGCCGAATTTAACACTCTTACTTGTTTAATTTAATATTTTTTTTTTTTAGTTTTGGCCAAAAAAAACTGCTATTTCGGCCCAGTGTGCACTGGTAAACCACAGAACCACAGACTAAATACAGACTCGACAGTAGAGTTTTATAAGAAAAAATGGGGAAAAACTAAGCGATTTTAGGAGAAAACACAGCGGTTTTTAGTCCGTTTTACGCTAACATGGCAACACTTTCTACGACTTAGGAGTGAGTGAAACAACAAAAACCGATCTGGCATCCATTTTTCTTTTGGCGCGTTGTATCAGTTTTCTCTTTCTAACCTAATTCGTAGAATAATTTGAAAATATTAACCATATGGTTAAAAAATACTTTTTTGACACCTGTCATATATGTCGAGTCTGTATTAGTCTGTGACAGAACTACAATAGTTTACACTCAGAAAATTATGTAAGTTACTACATGTTAGTTGTTTGTATATTTTACAGTAGTTAGTTGTTTTCAACTACAAAGTCAGTTGTTTTTGTATGAAAAATATCAAACAACTATTTCTGTTAGTTATTTTAAGTAGTTTTTTTTTAATAACTAACAAAAAAGTACTGTGATGTAGTAACAGTTATTTAAAGTAGTTAATTTTATTTTTTTTGTATCTCTGAAAAATTTTTAAAGTTTTTTTCCAAAAAATAAAAATAAATTTTAGTTTTTTTTATTTTTCACAACCTTTTTTTTTTTAAAAAAACTTTGAAAAAATTTGGTCTTCAAATTTTTTTCTGAAAAATTAAAAAAAAGAAAAAAAAAATATTTATTGATTATTTTATTTTTACTACATTTTAGTTGTTTTGACTACAAATGTAAGTAGTTTTTACCACATAAGTCAGTTGTTTTTTGTCAGTTAAAAAAACTAACACTGTTAGTTGATTTAACTGAAAAAGTAGTTGACCACAAAGTAGTTATTTTAACTGACATTTTCAGTTGATTTTACTAACATAATTTTTTGAGTGTAAGACCAAGTGGAATTGAAATATGCTTTAAGACTTTGATAATTCCAAAGTTGACAAAAAATGTCTCACACACAAACACACACCCCATGAAAATCTTACCTAATGACGATATGAGAAGACAAAATGTGCCCATAACGATTGGTAAACGATATCCATATTTACTAGACAAATCACCAACGATTGGATTAAATATTAATTGTACCAAGGCCTTCATGGACAATAAAATACCAATTGAACCATTTTCACTAGATAGAACTTCGTCCCGTTTATGATCTTTGAGTTTATCTTCTGTCATATAAATGCCGCCTCCATTCAATAAACTTCTATGATTTTCGTCTCCCTTCCTTTCAGTATTATCCAAGACTATCAGTTTCTTCTTTTGCTGTTCGTTTTGTGAAGATGATGATGGTGGTGGTGATGACACCATTAATACTTTATTATTACTATTATTATCTTCATTTACCAAGTGAATCAATGAAAAATTAACCATCGATTTACCCGGTATTGGATGTTTTGTCATTATATGTTGCTGCGGCTGTTGTTGGTATTGATGTTGTTGATGTGCTGATGCTGTACCGTCCAGATTACGATAAGCTAAATGCTGTGCAGTCGCCGCAACACCAAGGATACCAAGGCCACCGCTGGCATTTATACTTTTAATGCCTGTTGCTTGTACGGCTGCATCCAGTGAAGTGTAATGTAATGTTGTTGTTCTATTACTTATGGTAGCTAGATAATCTGGTAAAATGGGCACTGCGTGTTGTCGAAATTAAATTTTGATTAAAAGAAATAAATAAAAATAAAGTGTTAAAAAAGGAACAACAACAACAACACCATAAAAAATCAATATTATTAATATAAAAATCCTTAAAATTAGAGTACACAGAAAAAAATATCGTAAAATCAAAAGTAACCAAACAAATTGTTAACAACTAAATACTAGTTCAACAACGTTTTTAATTGTATCAACAATGTATATTGTTAATGTGACAAAAAATCTTTTTATTTTATTAATAACACAGACACTTTATAAACTCATTTAATCAAGCAATCATATATGTGACGATAGCACGGTGGTAGTGTGCCAGACTCGAATCATGAAGGTTGCAGGTTCGCTGCCAGTTGGCGGAACACTTGTTTTTATACCCTCCAACCACAGTATGGGGGTATACTCACTTTGTCATTCCGTGTGTAACGCATCGAAATATCGGTCTAGGACCCTATAAAGTATATATATTATTGATCAGTGATCGATTCTAAGACATTCTAGCGATGTCCGTCTGTCCGTCCGTCCGTCCGTCTGTCCGTCTGTCCGTCCGTCCGTCTGTGGAAGACACGATACAGGCCAAAATAAAATTCCTAGACTCCTGACATTTGGCACATATATGTCTTATATTCATAGGCTGGTTAAGTTCGGAGATGGGCAAAATCGGACCAGGGGGGAAAAAGTTCCCCTTGACGAAGTAAACCAACCAATGAAAAAAGGTTACTTTTTATAGGTTTTTTGTATTTTTGTTAAACAAATGAAACATTTTTATGCTTGAAAAACCTTTTTTTACCAGAGAGAAGGTGTCCCCAAGGGGCCCCGATAAGCCCCCCCCCCCAAAAAAAAAAACGCCCCTGCATTTTTTTTTTATTTTTTTTATTTTTAAACGTTGGAGGGTATACAAGATTCGGCACAGCCGAATTTAACACTCTCACTTGTTTTTTTTTAATTTGTGATTATTTTTTTGTTATTCTATTATAAATTTTTTAAACATGTGTGAAGCCACATTTTTATTTATTTTTAAATATAATGCCACATTTTTTATTATTGTAAAAACAGCAAAGAGTACACACTGATTCTACAGACACTTTATGCACACATTTAGGCAACTATAAATATATATCGTGAACCTATATTCAAAATATGCCAACTCAAATTTGACGGAGTTTCCGATGGCAAATAGCTCCCCTATGTAATACCTATCTGCCATAAAAATTTCAGAGCAAAAAAATAATTTGTTGTCGTTTTACATCCATTTTTGTTATTCTGCTAACTCAAAGTACATATTTTTTTAGTGGAAATAAATGCCAACTCCCATTGTAAATTTCCAAAAATTTTTCAAAAAATTTAAAAAAAAATTAGACCACATATCTTATTGCATTTGCCATACTAAACACGAATCTTGTAAAGATTTTGATATCTAATGACTGGTTCTCGAGATATTGCCATTTTGAAAATATCGGTAAAGAGTGTTTGCAAAAAAAAAAATTGCTTATATTTATGTAACTTTCAAACTATTTATCAGATTGAAACATAATGAATGGGGCAAATAAAGTCAATGATATAAGCTTTCAAAATAGCTAGTTTGGAGTGACCCTATTGCAATACAGCGTGAGTTACAGAGTGCCAAAGTTGACCACCCTGAGATTAAAAGGCTTTCGGAGCTAGTAACTTTTAAAAATATGCAAAGATTTTTAATTTTTTGTTCAGTTTTTGCAATTACCGTACTAAGGATAACAAAAACCAAAAAAAAAATTTTTTTTAAATTAAAAAAAAAAATTTATTTTTATTTTCCGACAAAATATGCCAACTCTAAAAAAATATTTGTTTTTTGATATAGTAATAAATGCCATCTCTGAAAAATACGCGAACAAGTGCAAAATATGAAAATTTTTGCATAGGTAAAAATTGTTTAGAATATTTAAACCATCTTGTGGAAGGTACATTGTTTATTTTTGCAATAATATGCGAAATAACTAGTTTTTTAGCTTTTTCGAGTTGGCATTTATTGAATATAGTTCGACGATATGAGGAATAGCACGGTGGTAGTGTGCTAGACTTGTAGCACGAAAGTTGCGGGTTGGATGTCAGGTGCAGGCGGATGATTTTTTTTAGATATATTTTTTTCTTATTTTGGATTTTTTTATCATTCTTTTTTTATGTTTTTTTAAATATCGAGGGCCTATATTCAAAACCCTCTATCTTAAAAAACACAACTTTTCAGGAGAGCCAAAAAACTGTTTATTTCGCGTATTATTAGAGTAATTTAAATTCGATATTCTACAATATTTTTTTAAATCAACTACTGAATCTCACTTATGATTCGTTTTCAAAATTTTGCAATATTGGGGGTTTTAGGGGATAGATAGAGGGTTTTGTTTCTTAAAAATATTAAGTACATGAATGAAAATGATCAGATAGAGGGTTTTGCATTTTAATAAAAATGAATTATTATGATTTTTAACGTGATTTATTAATAATAACGGCTTATAAAGAATTCCGAAATCGCGGTTTTGGTCCACAGCTGCTTATTTTTGAGACAAAAAATATTTTTTTACCGAATTCATCTTAAAAGATGACAAACTGTTGAGTATGTTATGTAAAAAATAGTAAAAAATTAAAAACGCGATTTTGGTCCACAGATGCTGATCAGCATCGCTATTTTTAAGATTAAAATTTTTGTTTCATAATGTACACAAGACATCCAAATTTCGAGCGATATTTTTCAAAAAAGTCAAACAAGAATTTTGAAAAAAAATTAGCATCACTGGACCAAAATCTTGATTCTGGAATTTTGTTGGCAAATTCATGCAAAAATTAGTATTAAAACATGTAATGCATGATGAAATTATTTAAAAAAAAATATTTATAAATTAATTGTTGGAAAAGATAGAGGGTTTTGCATTCAGAAAAATTAATTGTGTAAGAGATAGAGAAAACCAAAAATGCAAATAAAATAGCAAAAAAAAATATTTTTGTTCTGAATTTTACACCATAAATGTGGGCCGTTTTACTGAATATTTTGCCATCAAAAAGTCATTTTCGTGAAAATGGAAGATAGAGGGTTTTGAATATAGGCCCTCGATATGCTGTTTAGTTAAGCATAAATATATATGAGGATAGCGCGGTGGTAGTGTAGCATTAACGTTGCGGGTTCGGTGCCAGTTGTCGGTGGATGATTTTTTTTATATTTATTTTTAGTTTATTTATTTCTATTTTTAGATTATTCTATTTTTAGATTTATGTTTTTAAAAAAGTTACAAAAGTCATTGTTGTATTGACAATATCCAATGTAGGCTCAGTTTCAATTAAATGTTTAATTGTATTAAAAACGAAATTAATTGAATTGACAACTTTTTTTTTCTGTGCACGCTGAAAAATTAAATTTTTTTATGTAAAAAATATACATAGTTGTTCGAGCTCGAGGTCGAGTATTTGTAAATTTCTTTTTAAGGCGCGTTTATACGGGAGAGAAAACCCCTAGATCTAAAGTAAAACACAACTCTGTGGTAAAATACTTTTGACTTTGTGTCAAATCTCATTTCTTTAATACTTGTTTTTGCTTACCATTTTCATAATATTATTATTTGTTTTCGCACATTTAGTCAATAATTTGTAGATTGGAAACCGAAATAAAGTAAATAAAAAATATATAATAAAATTTTATTTGACATTCCAATTTTAAAAGTTACCACAGAGTTGTTTTTTACTTTAAATCTAGAGGAATTCTCTCTCGTCTAATCACGCCTTTACAAAAAATTTTTACACAAATTTTTTAAACTAAAATTAACCTAAAAATCTGAGCTTTAAAAATACTGTTGAAATTTGAAAACAATCAATTGAAATGTGTATTAGTCGTTTTAAAAAATAAATACAAAAAAGTTACTACATTGTAGTAACGGTTGTTTTATGTAGTTGTATACTAGGGTGGCTCGTTTTTGGGCTTTTCTCTCTAATCAAATTTTAATACCCGCCAAAAGTGTCGGTCCCCTAAGGGTAACTCACATGCAAAATATCACTCCGATCGGAGTTTATCTTCTGTCTCCACTTTGAGCCTCAAAATTGGGGTTTTTGGAAAAAATGACTTTAAAAAAAAAAAAAATAAAAAATTTTAGTTTTTTTATTAAAATAATGTAAAAAAAATTTTTGTATAATGTTTGATCATAAATACTTAAATATGAAATTTAAAGATTTGATGGTATCATTAACCCGTTCAAACTTGATACCAAAAAAATGACATGATTTTGGGGGCTTTCTTAAAACACCTTTTTTCAAAATTTGAAAATTTTATTAAAAAAAAAAAAAATAAATATACCATTTTTTCTTTCTGAATTCATTAAGAACACCTTGGAGAAGAAAAATGTGAAATATGGCGGATATCCGTCGAGCCACTTTTTGGGAATCGCGGGGGGAAGTTAGCGGATTTCAAGTAAATGTTGGTTTTATCAATAATTTGGATTAATAAAATCTTATAAATTTCATTTTTGATCAAATTAACTGTTTTTTGGTGTCGTGGCATTCTATTAGATAACTTTAAGTCTGTCATGAATTCTTACCGATCTACGACGTCTTTAACCCACATTGGCTGGGGGTCAAAAATGACCCCCGCAAGAAATTTGAAGTTTAGAGCTTAAATTTTGTGCTATAAACAAGTATAAAACGGCTTTTGTGTTTTCTACCCTAACTATTATTTCGTTTTAATATATTATCTTTAAAAAAATCGTTAACCCTTCTTGGTAGGGGGTCAAAAATGACCCATTCAATAAAAAATATAAATTTTGTTGATATCAAAAAATTCAAGCACTATGCCGAAAAGTTTTTGCCGGGGTCATTTTTGACACCTGGCCAATGTGGGTTAAAGATATCTTAAACAGGTAAAATTTTAGGGCTGATTTAAAGTTATCTAATAGACTGCCACAAATTAATTTTCTATAAAAAATATATACTATTTATTGAATGGGTCATTTTTGACCCCCTACCAAGAAGGGTTAACGATTTTTTTAAAGATAATATATTAATACGAAATAATAGTTTGGGTAGAAAACACAAAAGCCGTTTTATACTTGTTAATAGCACAAAATTTAAGCTCTAAACTTCAAATTTCCTGCGTGGGTCATTTTTGACCCCCAGCCAATGTGGGTTAAAGACGTCCTAGATCAGTAAGATTTCATGACAGACTTAAAGTTATCTAATAGAATGCCACGATACCAAAAAACAGTTAATTTGCCCAAAAATGAAATTTATAAGATTTTATTAATCCAAATTATTGATAAAACCAATATTTCCTTGAAATCCGCTAACTTCCCCCCGCGATTCCCAAAAAGTGGCTCGACGGATATCCGCCATATTTCACATTTTTCTTCTCCAAGGTGTTCTTAATGAATTCAGAAAGAAAAATGGTATATTTAAATTTTTTTTTTAATAAAATTTTCAAATTTTGAAAAAAGGTGTTTTGAGAACGCCCCCAAAATCATGCCATTTTTTTGGTATCAAGTTTGAACGGGTTAATGATACCATCAAATCTTTAAATTTCATATTTAAGTATTTATGATCAAATATTATACAAAAAATTTTTTTTTATTATTTTAATAAAAAAACGAAATTTTTTTTTTTAAAAAAAGTCCTTTTTTCCAAAAACCCCAATTTTGAGGCTCAAAGTGGAGACAGAAGATAAACACCGATCGGAGTGATATTTTGCACGTGAGTTACCCTTAGGGGACCGACACTTTTGGCGGGTATTAGAATTTGATCAGAGAGAAAAGCCCAAAAACGAGCCACCCTATTGTATACAACTACATAAAACAACCGTTATATATAAAAAAACTTATAATTTTTTATTTTTTTTTACAAAAACGGATGTGTGGAACGAGTTGGAAGCGTCAGGTGCAGCAGGAATTATTATCAATCAATTTTAACCGTTTTTGACGCTTAGAAGTTTTTTTTGTTAATAAAAAAAATCAGACAATTTGAGTAACTGTTAATCAATAGTTAAAAACAACAACACTTTTAGGTTGATTTTACCGTAAAATGTATTAGACGCCTAAACAACAACAAATGTATATACATATGTAGTTGTTTTAACTGTCTTGTAGTGGAATCTACCGTCATAATTTTTTGAATGTTCCAATGTAATAATTGATTACTGCTAATCATTGTTTCCTAATGCCAAATTTATATGAAATTATTCAGTGATTAATATTAATCATGGATTAGCTTTTGATGAGTTACCAGCCTCTAAAGTGACATTTTTTTAACTTTTGATTTTTCCAAGTGTCCGGGAAAATTTTTATTCTACTAGACCTAAAAATTATGAGGCCAATCGTATTAAATTAACCGCTGAAAAAAAAATAAATAAAAAATATGTCCTGCGACACATCATATTAATTAATTTTAATGCGCTGGACCAAAAAAATTAAAATCGATCGAACGGTTTTCGAGATATTGCAATTTAAAATTTGGAAAAAATGGCAGTTTTTTTCTTACGTTTAAAAATTAAAAAAAAAAGTCTCTACAAAAATTTTTCCTTGAAAAACTGTTACAAATGGCGTTTTTTAGAGGTTGGTACAGTTCTTTAAGGTGGGGTCTTTTTCCCCTGATCCGATATTGCCCATTTTCGAACTTAACCAGCCTATGACCAAAAGACATATACGTGCTAAACTCCAGAAGTCTAGCACTTCCACAGGCGGATGGACATTCAAAGAACGTCTTAGAATCTTACTTATATATTTTATGGGACCCCCGACCGATATTTCGATGCGTTACACACGGAATGACAAAGTGAGTATACCCCCATACTTTGGTTGTAGGGTCACACAAAAAATTATTTGCTAACATTTTTGTTATTTTTTACTATCAAATTACAAATTTTCAACAACCAGATTTTTTTCGCTTCAATTTATTTAAATGCATTAATTAAAAAATATATTTTATAATCGAGTTTTACTTTTTTTTTATTGTCGGCAACATATTGGAAAGCAAATAATATGAATTTCTTCATAATTTTTTCATAAGCTGAAAATTCATTTGTTAAATCAATCAATATTTTAATTGACTTTATATAAAAAATTGATAAAATTTGTAATCAATATCGAAAAACTGATTAATTGACAAAAAAAAAAATTAATTAATCACCTACAATTTGATATTTGATATAACAATTTTCTTTATCAATGGAATTTCAATTAAAAAATTAATTGAAACCGCGTTTTTGTTGATTGAAATTCGTTTTCAATTTTTTCTGTGGTAAGAAAATAGAGACAACATCATACAAAATATGTGTTAGTGCGAAAGAGAAAGGAACAAAATCCACTCTCTGGCACAGAGTACTCTGTCATTGTGAAGTAAGCTTTATTTTTCAAAAATCAAAAACTTTGATGGAAGGGCGACACGGGTAAAAATTATCGGATTTGCTCTTTGGATACGTTAAGGGAAAGAATTTTCGAGATTTTTTTTTTAAATTTAAAGTAGAAAAAACCTCCAATTTTTGAAAATTTTAAATAGCGATATCTCAAAAATCGTTCAACCGACTTTAATTTATTTTTGATATTCGTGCTCAATACGCCTAAATTTTCAAAAATCTAAAACTTTGATCGTCATGCGCCATGGATTAATTTTAAGAAATTTTTCTCAAAAAGTAAAAACGCTGCCCTCTGAAAATTTTACATTTTCTAGAGAATTACTTAAAAAAAATTTAAAATGGTGTGGTTTTTGCTGCATTGATTTTTAAGTTTAATTTGGAAAATTCAGACATACTTAGTTCTGATTTTTTTTCGAAAACAAATATTTAATGCCAATCGATAACACATACAAAACTCTTAAAAGTAGGTGTGTTTTAAAAAATGTTAGCAAAAATTGCTCAATTTTGCCATGTTTGACCACGCCTATTTTGCCCAATATTCCGAAACACTAAACTTTTGTTCCACGATTTTTTAGTTCCATATAGGGCTATAAACTCTGTTAGTTTGACTTTAATCAAACAAAATTTTTTTTTGTGGTAAATTTGATAAGTTATTTTTACTTATTTCCAACAAATATTAAACTGCAATAGCACTCATACGCCCCATAGATATTTTTATCAAATATCACTTATACGCATCATATATATTTTTAACCACAGCATATGTGTCGTATAAGCGTTATTATTAAAATCATTTAAAAAAAAAACACTCATACGCCATGATTTCTGTACACAATGTGCTCGATTCTGGAGCAGGGATGAAATATGGCAATTTCGTTTTGGTATCAAAAAGGATTTTAAATTGTACTTTTTTGGACCTTAAGGTACTTTTTTTTATTTTATTTAAAACAACAAAAAAATAGTAATTATAAGGAATGTGATTTCCATGCAAAGGCATGTTTTTTGTCGATAGTCTAAAAACGATCTTGATCAATTACACCGCTCAACACTCGTTTTCCGTTTTGAATTCTGGTGATCAATTTTAGACTGTGATCTCCTGATTCCAAATCTGTTCTCCAAATTTTTCCATCACGTCCAGATTTTTAGTTATTCGTGGTTGAAAATGCGAAAAATTATGATTTTTGCATTATTTAAAAGCCTGCACAGCAGCCATTCAGAGGAATACAAATCTGGTATAAAGCGCAAAAGTATAATTTGTAGAAAGAATGAACTTTTGCCTAAATTTTGAGCTCATCACAGTAAAGATTGATCATCTGGTTTTTGTTTTAGAGCCTTTTAAAAATTGTGCTTTCTAATTTTTTTCACAGTGTTTTTTTAAAATACATGTTTGGCCAATAATAGTGCAACAACTTCAAATTTTTTTGATCATATATTTGAAATCATAGTTCAATTCTACTCAAACGCTTTATACCAGATTTTTATTCCCCCCAGTGGCTGCTGTGCAGGCTTTCAAAAAAGGCAAAAATCGCGTTTTTTTCGCATTTTCAACCGCGAATAATTAAAATTCTAGACGTGATGGAAAAATTTGGAGCACAGATTTGGAATCAGCAAGTCAAAATCTTTAAAAACTTTATATCAAACTTCAAACCGGAGTCAAAAACATTCGATTTGTTGAGCGGTGTTATCTTTCCGAATCAAGAAATTTGCGTTAAAATGACATCGATTTGTTTCTTTATTTTGTTTTGCATATTTTGGTGAAAATGCAAATTTTGTGCATATTTCCAACTTTAAAGTACATATTTTTTGATATTTTGGCATAAATTAGCAAAAACACAAATTGAAAATTATTTGGTTCAAAAACTATTTTAAAATTAAAATTTTATTTTTGAAAATAAGAAAAAAAAAATTTTTTTATTTAAATTTTTTTTTTTTTAGATTGTCTATATATTAAAAAATCTTCCTTACATAAAGTTTTTAATGTTACTATTTTAACCCGGCGTTTTTTTTTTGCTTAAGAAGTTTTTCGTATGAAAAACAGATTTTTATTGAACAAATTTTCCTTTTAAGTGCATATTTTAAGGTTTTTTAAAGCATATTTTGAATTGTTTTTATCGCATATTTAAAAACGAAGCGAGATATCAAAAAATTACTCATGATCAAAATTATTCTTTGAAAAAATGACAGCGATTTTTTTAAAAACGGCACTGACGAAGATTTTGATTTTCGTTGAAATATATTAGTTGGGCACCCCAAATTCGTAATAAAGAAAGACATTTACAGTGTTCGCAACTTGTGGTTAAAGTTGGTTCGGCCGAGTCGTGAAAAGTCAGCTGTATTCAATAGACCATACTTCAACATAAATAATACTCTTTTAAATTTAAAAAAGTTTCTCCACGAATAACAATATTTCAATTAGTAGCAAATGGGGGACAAATTAATGCAAGAAAAAAGTTTTAATAAAAAAATTAATTAAAATTCGTTCAATTTTGAAAATGTATCAAATGAGTCGCGAGCGTATCAACGTATTTTTCAACATTAAATAGTATCAAAAAAAGTACATTTGTATCAACTATTCCATCCCTGTTCTGGAGTACTCTTTCACCATTCGCCTAATATTTAAAAATTGATATTCTTTGAAATTTTAAGATTTTAAAATTTTTTTTCTTGTTACAATTAAAGATCTGGTTAAAAACTTTAATAATTATAAGAAAAAAAAAATCAATTTTAAATTTTAAAAGAATATACAATTTTTAAAAATTATGTGAATGGTGAAATAGTGCTACCGAATATACCACAATATATTTTTTTATAAATATATAAAAACTACTTTACCAATTACAGTTAATAGAACATTATCCAACAATAAAGCCAAATAAACAATTACAGCAATCATGCCACGGTTTGTGGTACCATAATTAGGACTTGATGTACGTCTTTCATTAAAAGTTTCATTTAAAACAGACGCGCGGTTTTGTTGAGATTCATTCAAATCTAAATTTTTATCAGTTTCTGCTGTTGATGATAATGATGCTGGTGGTTGTTCAGACATTTCGCTCAAGATTATGCTTAATTTTAATTCAATTAATTATGATAATTTATTTTCACATTTAATAGGCTGTATGAATATTAATGACGAATTTATACAGTATATAATTTTAAATTATGTATATTGTTGTAAAGTAAATTATTGCTGACATATGTTTTAAATTGTACACTCTTTACACAATTTAACACTCAAACAGCAACAAAATAATTATTAGATTCGCCTAAAAGTATACTTTAGATTTTATTTAATCATCTAACAAAAGAGTGTTAAGTAAATGCACTCATTGTATGTGTGTAAGTGTAAAAGTAGTAGTGCGTAGTAAATTGTAATTGTATTTTCAAGTAAAAGTAAACCGAACCGAATTCAACAGGTGTTAGCGCCGCGAAGCCTGAGGATATATTGAAAAGTAACAATATGCTGTTGCTTTATTTTATACACATATTGTTGTTGTATGTTGTGTGTTTCTATATGACAGGAAAACTTCATGCTCTAAATGGGCAACAAGCTGGCATTAATGGTATATGAGATTAAAACACAAATAGATTGTTGTTCTTTATGTTTATGTATGTCTATGTGTATGTGCTTATTTTGTGAGAGTTAAAAATTGATACACTATATAGAGCAGTGCTTCCCAAACAAAGGATCTTAAGACAACATTTCTAGGCAAAGCCACCAATTTATCTAAATTTAAGAATTGTTTTCCAGATCTCATTGTCATTGTCAAAATCAATGAGTTTAAAAAAAAAAAAAAAAACATATGTCTCACGAGTCTAAATTTTGTTTCTACACCCAAAAAATTTTGTAGTTGATTTCAACTTAAATATCAACTATTTTGTAGGTGAATTACCACTAACTACAGTTTAGTTGATTTTCTTAAGTTGCTGATAACTACAAATAAACCAAAATATAAAATCAACTACATAAGTCGTTACTATTACCAATATCACAGTGCAACACCCAAAATCGGAATGGGATGAAACCAAAAGCAAATGAAAGTTGACATATTCCATAACAAACCCTTCAAGGCTTTTTTCTAGTTCAGAGCTAGATTTTGTTTTACACGCATTTGAAGTTAGTGCACTTTTATTATAATTACAATAATAAATGCTTGAAAACTGTATTAGTGGCGAATGATTAATATTGTAATTGCCTTTAAATAACAATCATACGCAACGGTGTCCAGTGATTTATATTAATAATTGCCTTTAAATAACAATCATACGCAACGGTGTACATGGTTTATTTTAATAATTTGGCTATTCAGTAAATAGGTACTGGACCGATTGCAGCAAAATTCATACCAGTCATAGCTGAAGTAATTTTGAGCTTAAGTTTGGAAACTGGACAATACATGTCCAATAAGGACACCACCAGGGGTCTTTAAAGTTGGACACGTTTAGTACACAAAAACTTTAAATGCTTTAAAATCACCAACTTTAAATGCGTGTAAAATAAAATCTAGCTCTGACCTAAAAAAAGGGCCTTGAAGGTTTTGTTATGGAAAACGTCAGCTTTCATTTGCTTTTGGTTTCATCCCATTCCGATTCTGAAAGTTCGATTTTGTATCACTGTGTATTTAGTTGATTTCAACTTATATTTGACATATTTAAAAAAAATAGCTGAAAACAACTATATGAACAGTTGAAAACAACTTAAAATAGCTAAATATAACGATTAAATAAATAATTTCATCTTTAACTAACTTTTTAGTTATGCCTTTATGATACTTGCTTGTTTCAAGTTACTTGTTGCTGCATTTATTAGGGTTTTTCTATGGGAATTTCGATAAATTAAAAATTTTTGGTTTAAGTTATCGAAATTTTTATAGAAAAACCCTAATAAATGCAGCAACAAGTAACTTGAAACAAGCAAGTATCATACGCACTTTAATAATAATTAAAAAATTGTTGAATTTTAATTCCCTGCTAATTAGAATAAGGTAAATATATTTTTTTTTAATTTAAAATAAAAGTCAATCTGTAAGTTTTAAGATATTTTATTAAAATAATTCAGCATCTAAATTTTTTTTTAGTCTTAGACCCTGAGAATTTTTCAATGGGAAAATGTCGTAGAGTCTGGGAATTTTGTTTAAAGAATCTGAGAATTTTTTCTATAGAAAAAATGCCTCACAGAACAAATTTTGTTCATAAATAGTATGAACTGAATTCATTGATTTCAATTTATACTATTTATAAAAAAATTCATTAGTGGTATTCATTTAACCGTATATTTATACGCGACTCGTATTTGTATAATTATACGAGGTGGTTTTTATGAATGCCCTTTTTGTTTACCTGGTATTACTTACACAATTGTCAAAACAAAAAAAATAATTTTTGTATTTGGAAAATTTACAATACCACAAAAAAACAAAATTTCAAATAATTAATAAATTCCAAACTAATTAATAAATTTAATGCAAACAAAAATATTTCTTTATATTATTTTTTTACTGGGCTATTCATAATGAGTAAATTAATTCTAATGTAGGTTTATTTGACTGATATTGCATGAATATTTGTCAAATAAACCTACTTTAAGTACACTTTTAATATTTGTAATTTTTAACAAGATTGCCAAACTGTAAAAAAACAAAAAATAGCAAAAAAATATCAAAATTATTTGAACATTGGCAATCCTAAACCTGTATAATTATACTATACAAGTTTACGCACCAAAATATGTGTACAAATATATCAGGCCTCGTAAAATATTTTTGACAATAATTGTGTAAACTAACCAGATATACACGGTATACGAGGTGTTTATACGGTTAAATGAATACCACTATTCTATTTATGATTTTTTTTAAATTTAAAAAAATATAAAAAAGCAGAATGCTTAATTTGTCAAACAATTTATTTTTTATTACAAAATACAAAAAATATCACAACAGCCAAAATTAATATGGAAATGCAGACAATTTCGCAAATATTAAAGGTAAGAATGTTTTATTTAAAAAATATAATATACCTATTACGTAATTTTTAATCTTACTGTTTCCTTTTTCAAGAAACCAGATTCTGCAAATACAAATACAATTAAAATCCCGATTTTTATAAAGGATAATGTAAGTATGATGTCAGCAAAGGAAAATCAACAGAAGTTTGGTAAAAAATCTAAAATTTCTACACCAAAAGCAACTAAAAAACGTGAAAAAATTAACGAAAATTACCAGGGGGTCGATTCTGGTTCTGTGAAAAACGTATGAATGAAAAAATATGTCAGTTTACTTCATTGAAAACTAATAGGCAAAGTGACATTATTTTTTCAGTGATAAATTTATCACAGAAACAGAATTGGCCCTCAGTAACGGTGAACACTAAAGTGGTTAAAAAAAGTTTTTTTTGCTTTCTCACCCCACAACAACCCCCCGCTCCACTCCGCGTTTTATGTTATTTGGTGCATATGGTTGGAGGGGTGGGTGAAATATTTTTTCCCGTTCTCACCACCGCATTTTATATAATTTTTCAGATTTTTTAAAAAAATGTTTAAAGGTGTTTCAAGCAACATTTTGCATCCGTATTGCATTTGGGGAATGCTTGACACACCTCTAAATATTGTTTCAAAATTCTGAAAAAGCAGGCAAAGCTTTTTGCACCAAATACCATAAAATGGGGTGGTGAGGCCGCAAAAAAAATATTTTTTGTTAACCCCCCCCCCCCCCCATATGCACTACGGATGCAAAATAATGCTTGTAACAGTTCTAAACATTTTTTTAATAATCCGAAAAATCAGGAAAGCTTTTTGCACCAAATAACAAAAAGAGGGGGTGCGAACGCAAAAAACCTTTCTTTTTGAACCACGCTAGTAACACATTTGGAAGAAAATTAGTTTCATTACTTTTTGCTTATTTTGCATTACTTTTTGCTTTTATCATTTACACTTCATTTTAAGGGGCATTTCACAGACTCAATTCCGTTCAGTGGAATAAGTGGTTTACTCGTAAAACGCAAAGCAAATATTTTTTTCGGAATGAAACCACTTTTATGCCATTCAATTCCACTTTGATTTTTGAAAGTGATTTCATTCCGAAAAAATAATATTCGTTTCGCGTTTTACAAGTAAACCACTTTTTCAAATCCGAACGGAATTGAGTCTGTGACATGCCCCTAAATCATGATTATCCCTTTTAAATTTTTTGTAAAGTCATCCCAATAAACCACTTGCAAAATTCTTGGAATTCAAGTACAAATCCAAAAGTTCACATTCTAAAAAGTAATTGTTGGTAATTTTAGGATTTTTTGCCATAAACTTTATTAATTCCATATATTCCTACGTTACATGATTTTTATTTTTTACCAATTTCAGGCGTTCTAGCTGCTGCATTTTTATTTTGTAATAAGGATGGATGTAGTGACCTGAAGGTATCCGTTCTTGTGTAATTCTTCCTTATAACAAACATCCAAATTTCCGAAATTAACATAGGTGATCAAGAAAAAGTTGCACTCGCCATATTTTTTTAAATGGGTGGTAAAACAATGAAGGTATTCACGTTAGAACTTTTTACCCTTGCAATGTACGAAATGCAATATTTATTACAACAAAAACACATAATATTATATTGTGTTTAATGGCGTTTTCTTTTCTGGCAAAAAATGTCACATTTTATCGTCCCTTCAAAAAATATTGCACTTTTTTTGTTCTTTTCTAAAAAACTGTCAACACTTTAAAAATTTATTATGTTTTTTTCTAAAAATGTTGCATTTTTAAAGTTTCAAAATGTCACACTTTTCCCACTTTCATTAAATGACGGGGTAGCAAAATTGCCTTATAAAAACAGCTGATTGCCAATATTTTGGTTGAAAGAAAAATTTTCTCAATTTTTTGTTTTTTTGTAATCACAAAACTGGCAACACATTAAAAGGGTTGTGGCTACATTTTACAAATGATACTGTTTAAGGGTGCAACATTTTGTTTCAGAAAAGAAAACGCCATTATTTAATCTCATATGTTTGCTGCAAAAAGTGTTGCATTTTGCACATTGCAAGGGTAAAAAGTGGTGACGTGAATACCACTAATGTGTTGTTACGTGAAATATGAATTATTTAGATTTTTATTACATTTATTTGTAAATTGTAACCTTGTAATAGAATATAATTTTACTAATAAAACGTCTTAAATTTATGCACCGAAAAAATTACCCAGTTAGATAGTTATGAAAATTCCCAGTTGATTTAAAATAAATTTAAAATAACTGGGGTAGTTTAAAACAACTGGATTTTTAGTTAAAAAAACAGTCTCTCTGTTACCCTGCAAAAAAAAGTTGCTTACAAACTTCAAAAATAAACATAATTTTATATAAACAAAAAGGATTAAAGAAAATAGATTTTTATTTTGTACCATGGTGAGTCTTTATTAGCTAATTTGAATTCTTTTTTAAGTAAGAAAATAACACTTAAAAAATTATGTTAGTAAAATCAACTGAAAATGTCAGTTAAAATAACTACTTTGTAAGTTGTTTTGGGGTCAACTACTTTTTCAGTTAAATCAACTAACAATGTTAGTTATTTTAACTGACAAAAAACAACTGACTTATGTAGTAAAAACTACTTACATTTGTAGTCAAAACAACTAAAATGTAGTAAAAATAAAAAAATCAATATATAATTTTTTTTTCAAAATATTTTTCAGAAAAAAAAATTGAGACCAAATTTTTTCCAAGTTTTTTTTAAAAAAAAAAGTTGTGAAAAATAAAAATAACGAAATTTTTTTTTTTTTGGAAAAAAAACTTTAAAACTTTTCAGAGATAAAATAAATAAAATTAACTACTTTAAATAACTGTTACTACATCACAGTACTTTTTTGTTAGTTGTTCAAAAAAAAAAACGACTTAAAATAACTAACAGAAATAGTTGTGTGATATTTTTCATACAAAAACAACTGACTTTGTAGTTGAAAACAACTAACTACTGTAAAATATACAAATAACTAACATGTAGTAACTTACATAATTTTCTGAGTGAACTAATATTAATTTTTCAGATAGAGATATAAGATGATTGTGGATTTGCAGCATGTAACGAAGCTAAGAAGAAGTTGATGCTGAGACATTTTTCTATAGAAAAAATGTCTCAGAATCTGAGAATTTTTCTATAGAAAAAATGTCTCAGAATCTGAGAATTTTTCTATAGAAAAAATGTGTCAGAATCCGAGAATTTTTTTATGGAAAAAATGTCTCAGAATCTGAGAATTTTTCTATAGAAAAAATGTCTTAGAATCTGAGAATTTTTCTATAGAAAAAATGTCTCAGAATCTGAGAATTTTTCTATAGAAAAAATGTCTCAGAATCTGAGAATTTTTCTATAGAAAAAATGTCTCAGAATCTGAGAATTTTTCTATAGCAAAAATGTCTCAGAATCTGAGAATTTTTCTATAGAAAAAATGTCTCAGAATCTGAGAATTTTTCTATAGAAAAAATGTCTCAGAATCTGAGAATTTTTCTGTAGAAAATATATCTCAGAATCTGAGAATTTTTCTAAAAAAAAAATGTCTCAGAATCTAACAATTTTCCTTTAGAAAAAAATCTCAGAATTTGAGAATTTTTCTATACAAAAAATGTCTCAGAATCTGAGAATTTTTCTATAGAAATTTTATAGAAATTTTTCTATAGAGAATTTTTCTATAAAAAAAATGTCTCAGAACCTGATAATTTCTCTTTTGAAAAATTGTCTCAGAATCTATGAATTTTTCTATAGAGAAAATGCCTCAGAATCTAAGAATTTTTCTATAGAAAAAATGTCTCAGAAACTGAGAATTTTTCCATAGAAAAAATGACTCAGAATCTTAGAATTTTTCAATAGAAAATGTCTCAGAATCTTAGAATTTTTCAATAGAAAATGTCTCAGAATCTAACAATTTTTCTATAGAAAAAATGTATCAGAATCTGAGAATTTTTCAATAGAAAATGTCTCAGAATCTGAGAATTTTTCTAAAAAAAATGTCGCATAATCTGAGAATTTTTCTATAAAAAAATGTCTCAGAATCTGAGAATTTTTCTATAAAAAAATGTCTCAGAATCTGAGAATTTTTCTATAAAAAAAATGTCTCAGAATCTGAGAATTTTTCTATAGAAAAAATGTCTCAGAATCTGAGAATTTTTCTATAGAAAAAATGTCTCAGAATCTGAGAATTTTTCTATAGAAAAAATGTCTCAGAATCTGAGAATTTTTCTATAGAAAAAATGTCTCAGAATCTGAGAATTTTTCTATAGAAAAAATGTCTCAGAATCTAAGAATTTTTCTATAGAAAAAATGTCTCAGAATCTGAGAATTTTTCTATAGAAAAAATGTCTCAGAATCTGAGAATTTTTCTATAGAAAAAATGTCTCAGAATCTGAGAATTTTTCTATAGAAAAAATGTCTCAGAATCTGGGAATTTTTCTAGAGAAAAAATATCTCAGAATCTGAGAATTTTTCTATAGAAAAAATGTCTCAGAATCTAACAATTTTTCTATAGAAAAAATGTCTCAAAATCAGAGAATTTATCTATAGAAAACATTTCTCAAAATCTATAGAAAAATTATCAGATTTGAGACCTTTTTCTATAGAAAAACTCTGAGATTTTGAGACATTTTTTCTATTTAAAAATTTTCAGATGCTGAGACATTGTTTCTACAGAAAAATTTTCAGATTCTAAGACATTTTTTCTATAGAAAAATTCTCACACTCTGAGACATTTTTTTTATAGAAATATTGTCAGATTCTGAAACATTTTTTCTATAGAAAAATCAGATTCTGAGATATTTTGTTTTAGAAAAATTCTCAGATTCTGAGACATTTTTTCTATAGAATAATTCCCAGATTTAGAGATATATTTTCTACAGAAACATTCTGAGGTTCTGAGGCAGTTTTTGTATAGAAAAACTCTTAGACTCTGATACATTTTCTATAGAAAAATATATAAAAAAATTTCAGATTCTGAGACATTTTTGCTTTAGAAAAGTTATATGATTCTCAGACTTTTTTTCTTTAAAAAATGTCTCAGAAAATTTTATAGCCCCATTTCACTTATCAGGATACAGGATAATTAACCAAATCTCCACAGAATTTTCCTCTTCCCACGTTCAGGTTTTCTTTGTTGAAAAGTTGCATACAGAATTGTATAAAAAAAAATGTCTCAGCATATTTTTAAGCCGCAATTTATTTATCAGGATACATAATAGCTAACCGAAATTCCACTGAAGTTTCCATTTCCCTTGTTCAGGGTTTCTTTGCTGAAATGTGGTGTGCTGTGTTAAGTCATCATAGATTAATTTTTATTTGGCATCTTTCTATAAAAAAATATTTTCAATAAAATATTTAAAAAATTATGCAATTTAAAACTTACCTATCATATATTAAAAAACAAATTTTTAATACTTACATGCCTTGCAATTTTGGGAAAATATCCTTTTAAATTTTGGCCACATAATTCTAAAATTAAAATTTTTGTATATTTTTAATTTTTGTAACATTTTATTTTTAAATTAACACAATTTTTGTTTTGTTTATTATTTTTTTGATGACATATTAGAGATGGCACTTTCTCAGAGGTGTATTTTTTCTCTGTTAACGGTTAACATAGGCTCTGTTAACTCCAGATTGGAACTCCAGAGTAGAACATGTTTGACTCTGGAGTGAATTGAAAAAAGATAGTCAAATTCAAAAATATGAAAGTGCAAAAGGGAAAGGTGTAAAATTGTCCACAGATTGGAGTACTCCAACATTGTGAATGCGTCTTAAATCTTTAAACAAATTTAAATTTATAATTAAAAAACACAATAAAATATTAAATAAAAATTATTTTCCGTTTTGGCAGATTTTCTTTATTTTCTTTTATGATTGTCAATTTCAAATAAAAAGAAAATTAAAAATTACAGGGTAACTAAAATATTTATGCAATTAATAATACTCATTCGCAACGTTAAATCAAGAAAATACAAGCAAATAACAAAATTGTTATGAAATTTAAAGTTCAAATGCGATTTTCTCGAAAAAAAAGATGAACGTGTTTCTGATTTTTTTAGTGTGGATGGACAAACATCTAAACTTTTAAAAAAATAAATAAAAAAGAAGTGGCCGGATTTTTGATAAAAAAAGTGGCCGGATTTTTGATAAATTGACTTTTTTAAAAAATGGAAAATTTCAGAACGGGTTCTGAAAATTTTCCAAAAAAAAAAAAATTAATCGATAGCCCATACAAAACTATATAAGAACGTAAATTTTTGACATTATGGTGCGTTCCGTTTTAATGTGATAAATATTTAATCAAGGCAACTCGCCACAAATTTTACCATTTTTCCAATATTTGACCACGCCTCCTAAGCCCAGTTTTCGAAAATTTGAAAAACCAAAAACGCAATTTTCTTAGTTACATATAGGGCTATCCAAACAACCTATTTAGAAATTTACGGGACACCTGTTTTTCTGTAGCGGGACATTTGGTGTGGAATGCCTCATATGTATATAAAGGATTGAGAAGAATGACAGAAATCGGTGTGTACTAAAAAAATAAAAAAATGTCGAAACAAAAAGCAATTGTCAAAATTGTCAATTTAATTTTTTTTATTGCATTTAAATCAAAATTCCTAAAAGTTTTACATTTTTTCTATAAAACTTTCAGTTTTAGTCGTCTGCTGACAGTTCTGACAGAACTGATAAAATACAATTATATTTAACTATAGATATGATCACATCAGTTTAAATATGAGCATATCAGATCAGATATAATCCATTTATTACATGCTGGTCTAATATGCTACCGTTAAAGAACCCCTGTCATAGTGCTTTTTTTTAAATGTCTGAGTGTGTGAAATACGTAAAAAAGTATTTGGATTGTCAAGCTACTGACATATTGTAAAAAGGGTGGTAAAATGGGAGATTTTGTAACAAACTTTTAATAAAACATAAAAATTTATGGTTTGTTGAAAAAAAAAGTTAAATCACAGCATATTTTTAGAAGATGAAATTTAATCGAATTATTGCCTACATTTGGGCAAACTAAAGTTTTTTTTTTTTTTAATTGCAGTAAGTTTTAACAAAGTGTCAATAACACAGGCCAACAAGTTTTTAAGCCATAGACTAGAGTATACTTTTTTTAGGGTTTTGAGTAGCGCTGAATCCGAATCTGATCTCAGAATTTGCTTATCACATCAGGTTTTCGAGATATCTTAGCTTGAAGTTGAAAATAAACTCGTTTTTCGCCATACTAGTTGTTATAACTGCATGAATTAACCTTTATTTATAAAACTTGATATGTCGTCTCTAAAATAAATGCCCCTAGTAAAAAAAGAAAAAAAGTTCATGACTAATTATATCCCAAACATGGCGGATACAATTACTTTAATAATTATCTACGGGTATATTTTATGATCTAGCGGGATATCCTTATATATAATGTGATACGTGAATTGGGTCTATATAAATATATCAGTTGGAGAAAACTGATACGATTAAATATAATTTAAAACCATTATGACTAATCATATATTGCTCCTTATAACGTCATATAAGTTGGATAACATTATATATAATCATATGCACTTTATATAATGTTATATACAAAAATATGTTCTTTATGTAGATCAATATCTAACCATATATATTTATGTCTTATTGTCTCAATTTATTTTATATTGTATCAATCCAGATCAAACTGATAAAACCAGATAGACCCATTTTACGTATCATATTATATATACGACTATCTGCTCAGATCTTGTAGGATAACCGAAGATAATATTTAAAGCAATTGTGTCCACCATATTTGGGATCTAATTTGTCACGGCTATATAAAACTCTTTTTTACTCGGGTGTTTAACCTTTGTAATATCTTGTTTCATCTCTGAGATATCTTAACCTGGAGTTTGTCCTCGTTTCGTGACTGTTCGGCTGAGAGTGGTAGTATGTATTTATCAAACATACCATATAAAATTCCACGGAAGATATTTCAGGAAATAAAAGTTTATCTCAACAATTCTTAAAGCATTTTTTCTGTTAAATTGGGAACTTAAGACTTTTATAATTTTTCCGTAAAATAAAAGCGAAATGTAGCGAAAAATCTTTCAAATTTGAATTGATAGCAAAAACTAACCGAAAACCCGAATTTTTCAAACTTCATATTAAGATTCCAGGAAAATTTCTTGGAACAAAAAAATTTCCTGGTTCAATAGATTCTTGAATATATTCTACGGTAACCACAACAAAATTTTCTATGTAAAATTATTTTTCAAAAAAACTACTTGCTCTAAAAAACGATTGCTTTTGGGACAATTTCAAAGAAAAATCATTGATTCTGGAATGTTAATTAGAACCGGTTGCAGGGTAATATGATGCGTTCTGGAACCGATTATTTGGAACAGAAAGTTTTGCTGGGATATCTCAGAGAAAAAACAAGATATTACAGAGGTTAAACATTTATTTTATACTATGTTTAGACCAAACAAAAACTAACTTCTTTTTGGCCAAAACTGATTTTTGAAAACCAAACCATTTACACCAAATAAATAGAGTTTTTGTTTGTCAAATCAAATTAATTATTTTATAAACTCACCAAAAAACACAAAATAACAATAGCCACACATTAATAAAAAAAATAAATTGCATATTTATTAACTTTTTTAAAAGATTGGAATAATAATTTCACAAAAAACAAATATTTTATTTTTGACATTCGAGTTAAGCAAAACAAAACTGAAAAAAATATTCACACAGAATGATTAGCTAGTAGTGAACACAGCCAAAACTCTAGTTTTTGTTTAGTTTTGATTGGCAACGCAGTTTTTAAATTGTATGGGAAAACTACATAGTTTTTGCCAAAAACCAAAAAAATATTCAAAAACAAGTTGTTTTCGTTGGTGTAAATACCGTATTAAAGGTAATTAGTTGGACTTTCAAACGGCATATCAGGTTTTTTAAATAAAGGTGAATTCCCGCAGTTATATTGACTCAAATATGGTGAAAAACAGGGGTATATCTAACTTTAAGCTATCATATCTCGAAAATAGAGATTCGGACTAAATTGTTATGAAATTTAAAATTCAAATGCGATTTTCTCGAAAAAACGAAAAACGCGTTTCTGATTTTTTTTTGTGGATGGACAAACATCTAAACTTAAAAAAAAATAAAAAAAAAGTGGTCGGATTTTTGATAAATTTACTTTTTTAAAAAATGGCAAATTTCAGAACGGGTTCTGAAAATTTTTCAAAAAAAAAAAAAAATGTAATCAATAGCCTATACAAAACTATATAAGAATCTACATTTTTTAGATTGTGGTGCATTCCGTTTTAATGTGATAAATATTTAATCAAGGCAACTCGCCACAAATTTTACCATTTTTCCAATATTTGACCACGCCTTCTAAGCCCAGTTTTTGAAAAATTGAAAAACCAAAAACACAATTTTCTAAGTTCCAAATAGGCCTATCCATACAGCTTATTCAGAAGTTTACGGTACACATGTTTTTTTTCGCTGGACGTTTGGTGTGGAATGCTTCATATTTCCCGGGAAACGGTAAATAAAAAAAAATATTGAAATTTAAATTATCAATAATAATAATATATGTAATTTGCCTTGTTTTCGAGAGATCAAATGTTAAAGATTACACTACACTAATTTTATACAAAAATGGTGTACATAACGTGTGCGTATGAGTAATAAAAACACTTAACAATATTTAAAATAGGGATGGGATCTTAAATGAGTTTTTAATAACGATTACGCACGCTCATGAAAGAAAAATATTTTATTTTGCTCCCGCTCATTTACGCACGTGTGAGTAGAAAAAAATAAGTCACGGTCACGATGTTCACGTGAGCGTGAGTAAAATAAAATATCGTGCTTGAATATTTTTTTTCTTTCATTAGCGTGCGTGATCGTAAATAAAAACTCACTCACGCTCCCATCGCTTCTTAAAATATTTTTTAAGTATTGATATTACTCATACGCACACGTTTTATACACCATTATTGTATAAAATTAGCGTATTGCAATCTTTAACATTTGATTTATCGAAAACAAGGCAAAACCCATCTCTGAAAATTTCAGAACAGATAGAAAGCACTTTTACTTTTTTTTTTATATTAAAAAAAAAAAAAATTGCGGCATGTTTTTTTAAAAATAAAGTTTAAATTTGAAAAAAAATTTCAACGAAATAAACATAGTACAGGGCTTTAGGAAATAATTCATGTTATATGGAAAGTAATGAAAACTACATAGAACGGAATGAAATGGAACGGGAAACGAAATCGATTCAAAAAATTCTAAATACCAAAGTTGAACCCCCTCTTAAAGAAAACACTCTAATTTTTGTATCATGTGTTTATTTATTGTTTTACTTTCATTTTTAAATCATTGTAATATTCTTTCTTAATTTTTGAATTTTCTTTTTTTCTTTTGTATTATTAGCTTTATTTTAACATTTCATATCAATTGGAATAATTAAAATTAACTAAAATTTAAAGTTTAAACATATTGTATAATTTAAAATACGAATACGTTATGTTTAACGCCAGCCTTAAATTATTATCCAAACATATATTATATAGGTATAAACAAAAACGCACACATTCCTAAAGAGTACATTACACAGCAGCACTACATACTCAACACATATTTCAGGGTAAACATCGCTTAAATTTAATAAATGAATATGTTAAAATATTACGTAGACACGACATGAAACGATGCCACCACTTTGTAAGAATTCATGTTGTTGAAGAGACAGCTAATTTTTTCAAATGTTCCATGAAAAGTTGCAAAGAAACATCATCGGTTAAAACAGGAGCACCGCCATCCTGAAGAAATTTGAAGGGTAAAAAAAAAGAAGAAACAAAATTATAGATTTGGAATAAAATATGTATATATTAAACGAGGGGAAAGTTTCATTTCAAGTTATAAATTTATTGATTTTAATTAGTGTCCATTTCCCAGTTCTCGATATTACCAGTTCTGGTACCGGTTTCCCGGTTGTAGACGTGTTCCCGGTTGTGATCCTGGTACCGGTTCTCAAAAAACAAAAAAAAAAAAATCTTATACATAAAATATTTAAATTTAGTAATTACACCATTTAATAAGTATTTCAGAAATATTTAGTGGTATTTGTAAAATTATTTAAAAATCATGAAACAATTTTTTTTTTAATTCATAAAAAATGGAAATTGTGTTTTTCACATGTTTCGTATTTTTTTTAGTAAAAGCGAAGAAAAAATTTTAATTGTATAAAATTTTACAAAATATATGTCAGAACCGGAACCGGGAATAATTCCAGAACCGGGAAACTGGTAACATTTCCCGGTAATACCGAGAACCGGAAATACCGGTACTGACCGTAGGCACTAGTTTTCATGTTTTGTTGTGATAGAGGTGATAGGATGATATATACATTTATCATTCCGTTTGTAACAACTTAAAATATCGGTTAACGACCCCATTAAGCACCTATATATGAAGCATTCCACACCAAATGTCCCGCTACAGAAAAACATGTGTCCCGTAAATTTCTGAATAGGTTGTTTGGATAGCCCTATATGGAACTAAGAAAATTGCGTTTTTGGTTTTTCTAATTTTCAAAAACTGAGCTTAGAAGGCGTGGTCAAATATTGGAAAAATTGTCAAATTTGTGGCGAGTTGCCTTGATTAAATATTTATCACATTAAAACGGAATGCACCACAATCTCAAAAATTTACATTCTTATATAGTTTTGTATGGGCTATCGATTAAATTTTTTTTTTTTTTTTTTGGAAAATTTTCAGAACCCATTCTGAAATTTTCCATTTTTTAAAAATGTCAATTTTGTAAAAACATGCCACTTATTTTTTTCTTTTTTAATTTTTTGTTATGAAATTTAAAGTTCAAATGCGATTTTCCCGAAAAAACGAAGAACGTGTTTCTGAATTTTTTTGTGTGGATGGACAAACATCAAAACTTAAAAAAAAAATTAAAAAAAAGTGGTATGTTTTTTAATAAATTGACATTTTTAAAAAAATGGAAAATTTCAGAACGGGTTCTGAAAATTTTCCAAAAAAAAAAAAAAATTTTATCGATAGCCCATACAAAACTATATTTGTGGCAACTCGCCACAAATTTTACAATTTTTCCAATATTTGACCACGCCTCCTAAGCCCAGTTTTTGAAAAATTGAAAAACCAAAAACGCAATTTTCTAAGTTCCATATAGGGCTATCCATACAACCTATTCAGAAGTTTACGGTACACGTGTTTTTTTTTCGCTGGACATTTGGTCTGGAATGCCTCATATTCATGTTACGAAATCGATTATAAGGTGAACTAGCGATGTTCGTTTGTCAGTCTGTTGAGAATATGGCATAGGCATAACTTTTGTTAGGGAATGTCTCAGCCCCGGATATATCACTTGTGACATGTCACTGGAAATCTCCCTGAGGAACACATCATTTTTCGGAACTTAAAGATTTTGTAAAAAAAATGTTAAAAGCGTTGTTAATTAATTTTTTTACTCCAAAACGCAAAAAAAATTGCCAAACATTTTTGTGAACGGGAAACTTAGAAAATTTTTCAAAATGTTTTTCTTCTTTAAATATGTACTTGTTATTTCAAAACGCCAAAAAATTGTCAAAAGAAATGTCTTTTCGCGACTTCGAAAATTAAAAAAAAAAAAAAATTCGGAATTCGTAAAATTTTTCAGAATTTATGAAAAATTTTTTTTCTAAAACATTTTTGTTGAAATTTTTTGCTAACAAGTTTGAGACTTGTTATAAATTGAAAAATTTGGTTTTGTCATATTGTCTCCGGTCACGGGATAAGTTTTTTTTAAACAGTTTAGTAATAGGTCCAATTTGTCATCTGTCACATGTTACGTCTTTAAGTGATATGCCCCGTTTTCACCAGTGACGGATCAAGAAACACACTTTTTCTGCAGGGTAATGACAATGCAAAAAATAAACACTTGCATTTATTGCCAATGAAATTTTTTGCCATTGGTATTATTTATTTATAATGCCAATGAAATCGCACAAATTTATTAAAAAAAAGAAACTATTTACAATTGATGAAGCAATCATTTGTTTACAATAAATATGTATACCCGTGTAAAAAAATAATTGGATCAAAACATATCTCCTTTGATAAAAACATATATGGATCATATCTAAATGGATATAATCAGATCTACTCCATATCTACTCATATCTGCTTCAGATATTTTCAGATCCGTAAATTGAGTCTATCTGGCATATATTGCATATATGATCAGACATTTTCAGATATGTTCATATATGTAAAATTGTCAGATACCCGAGTAAAAATAAACATATATAACAATATATAACTTGATACAAACCTAACGAATCATATATGATCATATATCCCGTGAGCTATTTTCTAAATTTTTTAAATGCAGTCATATGTATTTATATATAATTTAATCATGATTCGGATTAAAAGGCGTACGATTGATATAATTATATTTAATTATATGAGGCTCAATACAAAATTTGTTTTTCTGTATAATTTAATATAAAATTATATATATCCTATTCTGTTCCATATATAACACTATATGTTTCCATTTAACCAACAATTTTCTAAGTTTTTAAGGCAAAGTATAAGAAACTTTTTAAAATGTTCCTAAACATTTCCTTGTTAGGGTTATGTATATCACCTATCTGGTTCGAAGCGTACCCACCCGAGTAAAAAAGATTTGATATAACCATATATGCTAACATATAATTATTTATATTTATATATGGTTATGCATGAACTTTGATATGGACATATAAGTTTATATATAGCATTGTATTTTTCCTTATTTTTTAATATGATAACATACATATTTATATACCGATCTATATGAAATTAGATATGACATATGAGTTCGGAAATTTTTAGATATGACAGATAAAAAGATATATGATTTTATTTATAATTATATCCCGAAAAAAATTTTAAAAATTTTCTAAGTCCCGGAATATTAAAAAAAAAATTGAAGTCCTAAAAAATTTTATGAAAATTTTCCAAAGTCCCGGACACAAAATTTTTTGGGCATTTTTTTTGGAGTAAAAAAATCATTGAAAATGTTTTTATGAGAAATTTAATTTTTTTGAAAAGTTTTTGAGTTCCGAAAAAATGTTTTTAAATTTTCTAAGACACAAACATTTTTGGAAAATTTAAATCCCTTATAAATGATTTTAGAAAAAAATTACAAATTTTTAATAATTTGCTAAGTCCCGAAAAAATTCCGAAGAATGCAATAAAAACTCTTCTAATTGATAATGTATCCAATCTGATAAAATAGTTTCTAATTTCACGTTTAAAATTCCTAAAAATTATACCAAATTTCATCTTATTATATAAAAATTTATCTAATTTTAACAGATAAGATATGATTTAATACAATTAGATAGACCCATTTTTGGGATCAAACTTAATCAAATTTGATATTATTTTATCAAAAATAATAGAATTTGATATAATCGTATAATATTCGATCCGCCAATTTTCGGATCAAAATTAATATGGATTTACATAACAGCATATCTGTTCATATATAATTAAATATTGCGTCATATAATTTTTTTTTACTCGGGTAGACTCAATTTACGGATCAAAACATATCTGAAGCAGATACGAATATATATGGAGTAGATCTGATTACATCCATTTATATATGATCCATATATGTTTTTATCAAAGGAGATATCTTGAAATATAACAAAACGTAGCAAACTTTTGGTATCGATGGCTTTTTTAACATATGCGTCCTAAATTTGAATCTTAAAAAATTTGGCATTCCCGAAAATTTAACAATGTACATATCTCGCTAAATACTGCTGACACGAAAATAAGTCCAAAATAATTTTTGGAGCTCTTTGCTCCTATAACATGACCGCCAAATACCTGAAAGCCTTCAGAGTAACAGTTTTTAGCTTTTTGTCTTTTCAGTTTTTAAAATTTTCAAGACCCCATTGCAGTATCTCGAAAGCAAGGTAACACGAAACTGACCAACATTTCTGGGTATGTCCCAAATGGGCAAAACGGATCAAAAATTTTTGACTTTCTTTGTGTCGGAAGTATTTAGCGGGATATAGTGGGTGACAATACAATGAAAACTTTTACAAATTGGATACTGCATGTTTGACTCTGTAGTGAATTAAAAATATGAAAGTGCAAAAGGGAAAGGAATAAAATTTTCCACAGATTGCAGTACTCCAACATTGTGAATGTGGCTTAAAACAGCAAAATAAAAAACAAAAAACAAATATTTTTCTTGAAATGAAACGGACCCTCTAAATTGAGTAGATTTTATAAAGCAGATAACTTAAAAATACCTTAAAGATAAGAAATCTATTAAAACAAACCAACACCATTTTTTTTAGATTAAGAAACCTTCACCAATATCACTGTGCAACAAGAAAAATGAGACTCAATGGCTTCAATGCCATCAAAAATTAGACAAACAAATAGGCAAAATCACCAATGGGGTTTGCAAATTTTCTTCGGATTTATTTTTTGTGCCCCACTAAAGATTTCCATTTTTTATCAAAGGCGTTTGGAAAACTTAAAAAAAAACTATAATAAAAACACTTCGAAGCTAAAAATTATGGTTTAATGTCTGCAGTGCAATGGTATGGCGTTTCTTTTCTTAGAATATAGTAACCCTCTAACTGCCATTTTAAGGGTTCATTTTAGTCCTTTTTCAAAACTAAACACAGAAGTCTAATAATTATCAATTTTATGGGTTAAAAATGTTAACCCTATATAAAATAAGGCAGTTAGAGGGTTAAAATGTTCTAAAAATATTTTCCTCTTGAAATTTGACTAGAGGTTGTCAAGGCTCGAAAGTTTTGCGACGTGCGCAAAATTACCCCTAGTGATTTAATGCACAAAATATTCGTAAAACATTTTAGCCCTCTAACTGCCTTATTTTATACACTTTTATGTACTTCTTTTAAAAAAAAGACAAACATTTTTTAATAAATTTGTGCATGTCGCCAAACTTGCAACCTTTGACAACCCCCAATGAAATTTTATGAGGAAAAATTGTGTAGAACATTTTTACCCTTTAAATGGACGCTTTTTTAGAATCCAGTTTTCAGTTTTTAAAAAAAGACTAAAATGGACCCTTAAAATGACAGTTAGAGGGTTAATATGTTCTAAAAAAAGAAACGCCATACAATTTCACTGAAACGTTCAACCTTATTTTAAAGCTCAGATGTGTTTTTATTAGTTTTTTGACGTTTTTGAAACGACTTTGATAAAAAATTAAAAATTTTAGTAGGCCATAAAAAATAAATCCGAACTGACTTTGCAAAATCCTTTGGTGATTTTGTCTATTTGATGGTAAACTTTAATATGACATTGAAGCCACTGAGGCTCAAATTGATGACCCAAAATTTATTGCACAATGTATTTAAAGCATTTTAAGAGCAAAAATATATTTTCTCAAAAATAAGAATTATAAATACCGTTGGTGAACCAATTGTAGCCTGGATTTTTGTTTGTTTTTTTTTTTATAAAAAAAAAACAATTTTAATCGAATGATACAAATCGTCAAAAACATTTTTTTGTAAAAAACGAGGGACACGAGGACAAGAAACACACGAGAACAATTTGATTTTAAACAAACAAAAAATAAATTAAATTGTTAAAAAAATTAAAAAAAATTATAAAAATTATAATCAAATCCATATTTGATTAAAACTCACCTGTCCATAAGCATACATATTGTTATGAGTTTGAGAAGGATTAACTTTCGATAACAGGAAACGAGCCTGTGAGCCACCATGCTCTGTATCTATGTAACGAGGCATTGGGAAACGTGTTTGTAAAATCTCTTGAGCATCATCCACGGGTGCCTGTAGTAACTGTTTGAAATTTTCATATTCGGGCATATCTTGATACTTAAGGGCACGCCATTGTGCTATTGTTTCACCGTGATATATTAAAATTTGAAAGAATGTATCCATCAATAATATACGATCCGGTTGTATAGACGATGTATCTAGTAATACAGGCTCTGGGGGGCCATTGAAAGAATATGAATACAGTATGGGTTGTATCATAATCAACGATTGTGTTAAATCTTCACGCATTAGCATGTGTCGATAGAATGTGGTCTCATCGGGTGAATTATTGAAGACCTGCAAGAATTGTGAACGTCGCAAATGATACATGAATTGCGGGAAGAGTGAGAAATTTTGGGCCAAACGGAAACTGTTGGGATCATCTTTACTATATTCGCCGAATTTTTGACACTAAAAAAAAAAAAATTAGGGATTATAATTAAAAATTTACTATATTTTTTGTTTTAAAGACACACATACCAAGCGAATAAGTTGTCTATCAACCCATCTTAAAATATCTGGTCCTTCATCGGTTTCAGCACGATACACTACCATACGGGCCATTATAACAGCAGCAGCCTCTTGATCAAAGCCGGCACTTATATGATGTATATTAGAGGTGGCATCTGCCCAACTACAAGAAAAAATAAAATATATAAAAATATATATTTAGACAGAAGTGAAGACAGAAAATCGTGGTTACCAAAAACTTTGGCAGAGTTAAAGATTTGTTTATGTAAAATTAATATATCTTAAAATCTTTTAATCTTAAAACTTTTAAAAGAATCTTCAAAACTTTTTAAAAATATTGATTGATATTAAAATATTCCTTTCCTAAAATATGAAACAGATTAATCGAGGGTTTTAAATATGCGTAAACAGCAAAAGTAGTGTGCCTGCAGTCCTTAATAGCTCACATGATATGTCAAATTAGAGTGACATTTTTTTCCTCCTTTTGATTTTCCTAAGTGTCCGGGCAAATTTATAATCTACTATACCTAAAAGTTATGAGGTACAAATTTGAGGCTAATCAGATTAAATTAACCCGTGGCGCTAAGCGATCAAAATTTTGGATTATTTGATGGTGTACTTTCGTATGGCGTTGAGGCTCAAAGCGATGACAAAAAATTGTTGCAGTATAATTCTAATGAAAATAAAAGTGCCTAACATCGAGGGCCAAGCTTTTCCAATAAATCATTTTAAAATTTAAGTATCGTAATCCAATAAAACGGATACTTAAATTCAAGACCTATTTTCACAGTGTAAAAACAGGGCTCGAATTCAAGTATACGTTTTGCTGGAGAATGCTATTGAATTCAAGGAAAATTCAATAGCTGGAAATTAGGGCTTGATTTACAGTTGATTTATACTTGAATGCCATCAAATTTTCAAGTGGTTTATTAATAATTGGGTTTAAATTATATTTATGATTTGATCTTAATTTTTCTTAAAATATTTTAAAAATTACTTACTTTCTCGCCAACGTCGTTACTCTTATACGCCTCTGACCACTTGGATGCTGATACTGTGTTATAAACTGTATGCAACCACGACCACCCTGTGGTATAGGAGCTGCATGTTGATTGACAACTTCAAAGAAGAAACCCATTGTTGAACTGGGATTAAGGGTACACAACTTCCATTGAACCGTTTGACCCATGCCGATCTCAACATCCGACACCGATGGGCTCTTCACATTCAACGACACACACGAACCAATACCACCAGAAATTTTCAATTCCCTAGAGCATTTCACCTCCAGCGTCCCGTTAAAGGCCATCTTTAAATCACCACGAGCATCACGAGCAAAGACACGTTGGAAAGTTTGTTTGAAAAGGGATGAATTGAAAGAATCACCCATAACCATATGTCCACCGGTGGAATTACAACATTGTTTCATTTCCATAAGACCAGTTTGATCGAGGGCACAGGAATAGATGTCGATACAATGACCATTGGTGGCTGCGCGAAGAGCCAGAGTATCATAGTGTTTAATGGCTTTTTTCATGAATTTAACATTGTCCTTTTGAATGTCATGATGAGAACGTATGGGATGCTTAAGCTCATCGTCAACAACTTGGCCGGGACCCTGAGAGCAAGGTCCACCCACAAAGGACATAATGCGGGCTCCAGTATTTGGGTAAGTGCATTCTAATAAGCCTACAGCAATGGCCAAGGCAGCTCCTGTGGAACGGAGATAACGCTTGCCCTGAGGCACAGGCCATGGATCACGTTGCAATTCACTTAACAAATCACCCAAGGCAATGTCACACTTGGAAATGGGTTGCAAGAAACGATTTGCTGGTGGTACAGCAGGATGTTGACTGGGTGCACCAGGCATACGTTGTTGCTGACCAGGCATAGGCTGACCACCAGGACCAACGGGAGCTCCTTGTGGACCACCAGACGAACGACCAATACCTAACATCTCTTGAACTTGCTTTGCGGTCAAATCTTTAGTGCCACGGAATACATAACTCTTGGAACAACCCTCAGCACCCAACTCATGAACCTGAATCATTTTGCCAAAAGTGATCAAGCCCACCAAAGCATTGGGTGGCAATAAACTCAAGGACATTTGTAAAGAATCTTTTAATGCATCCAATTCTTCTTCGTCCATGCAAGTATCAACCAGGAAAATGAAAACAGGTGGCATGCAGGGTGCACGAGCTATAGTGTATTCAATGGTACTAAAGCCAGGAATTAATTCAGCTGGCTGATGTTGTTCTGATATGGCGGCATATTGGGGAGGAAACTAAAAATTAAAAGGTACATAATAAAATCAATTTAAAAAATGTAAGTTTACTTTGCGACTATCTTATTTCTAAATTTCCTTTCAAAAAAATGATCAAAATGGAACTTTTTTTATATTTCAATTTAACACTTACCGGATTTCTTTGGAAACAAAAATTGCAAACCCACAATTTGGCCCTATAATCCACCTGACACAATGGATTTAAAATGGCACGACAATTTGCTCGGGTACATAAAACAGGCTCATATTGTATGGGTGGCAAATCGGGACGCTCCTTTAAAGGTTGATACAGACATGCCAATGGTACCACCAAACGACTGGCGTCAATACGACTAGATGGCCATACGTTCCACGTCAGTCTTACACCATCACGATCTTCATTTTGTTGTATAAATTCCTCGTATGTCGTCATCTTAGAAAGAGGTACCGAGTTCAGATAATTTTTCCTAAATTTTCTTAATTATTTTTAAAGAAATATATAATTAATAGGAAAAAAAATAAACTCTGATCCAATTAGAAATATTTTTCGCTGTTGGCTCGGCCACGTCACTAGGTTTGACAGTTTATTGTCTTCACACAATACGTATCTCTTTACAATACAGCAGCAAGCAGCAGACAGCAAAATTTTTACATGTATTTTGTTGTTGGCACAACCAGACCTTTGAAGAATTAATTCACTTTTTGATTTGATTCGCAAAAAGATTAATTCAAATTAATAAATCAAGGAATTAATTCTTGATGATTTGATTCAAAAGAATTAATTTCAACTATTTGTTGAAAGAATTAACTAATTTTTTGTTTAATTCCTTGTTTAAATAATGATTTGATTCACTTGATTCAAATCAAACAAGAATTAATTCACTTGATTCAAATCAATTTCATTCAAATCAATTGATTCAAATCAATTTGATTCAAATCAATTGATTCAAATCAATTTGATTCAAATCAATTGATTCAAATCAATTTGATTCAAATCAATTGATTCAAATCAAAAATGTTTTGAATCAGTTGATTTAAAAATTTTTTTCTTAAATCAAAGTATTTACTTTACACACGCACACACATACTATAACATTTATGCTTGTGCGGTAGTAGCAAGCAAAAAGTCAAAGCAACAGAATTTAATAGTGTACATTTTATTGGCAGCGCACAAGCTACATTTTTTAGCCTATGCCCGCATGCATAGGAATCACAAAAATACAAGACATTGCTTTAATATAACATTTATTAATTTGCACATATATATTAAGGGTGGGATAATGCACGACTATTCGATATAATGGAAATGTATGTGTATAATAAAAATGTTAATCATTAATTGTTTTTGTGTTAAATTTAAAGTTATTTTTATGCTGAAGAGCCAAATTCGTTATTGACTAAAGTAGAGATAGGCGCGTGAGTGGATTTTGACTCACACTCACTCACGCAAAAAATAATCGGATCACTCACTAATCACTCACGCAATATTTTTTTACTCACGCTCACTCACTATTCACGTGAGTAATAAAAAACTTACTCACACTCACGCATGACTCACGCCAGATTCAATCACGTTCACGCGTGAGTCACGCAAAATCCACTCACGCAATAAAATTTTCTTACCAAAAGAAAAAAAATTTAAAAAAAAAATTTTCACGAAAATTTAAAAAAAATTGGGCAAATCAAAAAATCTAATCACGCAAACTCACGCAAAAAATAAATGACTCACTCACTAATCACTCACTCAGTTTTTTTTCAAATCACGCTCACTCACAACCACGTGATTGAAATGAAAATCACTCACGCTTGATTCACGTGAATCAAGCAAATCACGTGACCAGCGCCCAACTCTAGACTAAAGGTACACATGGGGCAAAACGCGTCAACGGTCCACACCCAAAAAGAAATGTTGTCCGATTCAAGTATAATTTTGAAAAAATATTAGGTTAATGATAGGTAGTATAAATTACAAATATAAAATTTTTTGAGAAAATATTGGCAGAGTTACAGGGTTGGGAAGTTTAGATGTTTTTGAAAAGAATATATTTTGGTGAATTTTAATTAACACTTTGATGAAACAAAAATTATAATTTAAAAAACTTATTTTAAAGTATTTTTGATGGCCTTTAAAATGGCATTTGTGGTTTTTTTGATAAAAATAAATTTGACCTTAAAATTCAAGGTCAAAATATTAAATTGTAATTATCTTATAAGGGTCGCACTTTTAAATTTTTTTTCACTAAGCCCATTAGAAAGCTTGACCTTTTTTTTAATTTCGGTTTTTTTTAAAAAAATGGTATGTATGATACTTTATGAGAAATCAATTTTTTAGGAGTATATAACACTCAAATTGTACTGAAATCGCTTTAATCTGCATATAATAACAACAACAAAAATCAATGCTTAGATAAGTGTGCGTTGTAAACACACACAACAAACGTTGCACGCATAAAAAATAAAGAAATCAGTACAGTTTGGGTGTTATGTACTCGTAAAAAAATTGATTTCTCATAAAGTATCATACATACCATTTTTTTTAAAAAAAACCGAAATTAAAAAAAATTTCAACCTTTCTAGTGGGCTTAGTGAAAAAAATCTAAAAGTGCGACCCTTATAAGATAATTACAATTTAATATTTTGACCTTGAATTTTAAGGTCAAATTTATTTTTTTCAAAAAAAACATAAATGCCATTTTAAAGGCCGTCAAAAATACTTCAAAAATCGTTTTTAAAATTATAATTTTTGTTTCATCAAAATGTTAATTAAAATTCACCAAAATATGTTCTTTTCAAAAACATCAAAACTTTCCAACCCTGTAACTCTGCCCAATATTTCATCAAAAAATTTTATATTTGTAATTTAGAATACCTATCATTAACCTACTATTTTACCAAAATTATACTTAAATTGGACAACATTTGTTTTTTGGTGTGGACCTTTGACGCGTTTTGCCCCACATTTAATAAAACTGTACAATTTGGAGTGTTGTTTATTGATGGCGTGTGTTTAAAATTGACGATATTCCAATGACTTTAACGCAATCAGACATGATAAGATTTTTATAATGTGCATTTTTAGTGTTTGATTTAAGTGAAAAAAGTTTAAATCAAGTTGATTCAAACCAAAAGTGATTTGAATCAGTTGATTTAAATCAAAAGTGATTTGAATCAGTTGATTCAAATCAAAGTGATTTGAATCAGTTGATTCAAATCAAAATGTATTAATTCAATTAAATCAAATCAAAGAATTAATTCTTTGCAATGAAATTAAGTGAATTAAATAATGAATTAATTCTTTTCGATTTATAGAAACAGGGAATTAATTCAATTATTTTAAATCAGATTTATGAAATTGAATTAGGGAATTAAATCTTCAAAGGTCTGGGCACAACAAAATATATGTGGAAATTTTTCTGTCGGCTGCTTGCTGCTGTATTGTGAAAAACGTATTTTGACGTTCGTCATACAGTTCCTGTGTAAAAACATAACAAGTCCGGCACGACTTTTTCAATACGATTTGACAGATAAAACCGGTGGCCGGCGCCGGTGTGAAATAAAACTTATTCTATTTTTTTAAGGTGGTGAAACTCATTCTAATTGGATACCGTCCCCCGTGCCGTGCTTGCTACAAACCACAGTACATGAGTAGTAGGTTCACAGGTTTGCATTTGATGTGTGTAAGTATTAGTGACAGCACACGGTGTAACTTTTGACGTTTCATACAAAACGTAAACAAACACCATAAATACATACACAAAAGCTCACACGTACAGGCACACATACACTAGGCAGCGATGATTATTCTGTACTAATAACCACGCCACCATATTGGAAAGTACGAAATTAGCACCATTGTTTGCATACTAGTCTGTACTGTGCTACAAACACGGCATGGAGACGGTTTCCCATTAGAATAAGTTTCACCTCCTTTAAAAACTAAAACAAGTTTTATTTCACACCGTTGCCGGCCACCGGTTTTAGTGTAGGAACAGAACAAACCCGGCACGACTTTTTCCATACGATTTGACAGATAAAACCGGTGGCCGGCGCCGGAGTGAAATAAAACTTGTTCATTTATTTTAAAGGTGGCGAAACTCATACTAATTGGAAACCGTCCCCCGTGCCGTGCTTGTTCTGCTCCTGCACTTAGCTGTCAAATCGTATTGAAAAAGTCGTGCCTGGCTTGTTCTGTTGTACACGCAAAAAAAACTTGTGTCGGAGTGAGCAAAAATCTGGCATATTTTTACCAAAAATATGCTAAAACTACAACCGACGAAGTAGTTTTCGTAATTTAGCCAAAACACTTATGTAAAAAATTTTGAAGAAAATGCTAATGCTATTTAAGCAAAAACTTGGTAAAATATATCAAAAGAAATATGGTGAAATATACCAAAATTATTTGAAAAGCTGACTAAAAATAATGCTAAAAATTACCACATTTATGCTAAAATAAATTTTCAATAAATTTTTGTAAAAATTTGTATATTTGTTGAATTTAAAATTTTCACAGAATAAATCCATATTAATATAATAAATGTTGTGTAGGATTTAATTTACCACCGACCAACTGACCCTTTTTGTACAATTTTCTCGAGTGACTGCTGCCTACGCTTCTTCTTGAAGTAAAGGATACGCTATAGCTTCACGAATTTATTTAAAAGCATCCTGTAAAAATAGAAAATTATTACAAAACATATATTTTTAATTTAAAAAATTGGTAAACCCCATTGGTCTCTTGGTAAGAAGGAACACTTACTTTGTCATTCCATTTGTAACTCAAAACAGGTATGGACTCCCTTGGCTTTGGGTTTTTAGGTTTTAATTTTATACCTAAAGGCAGGATTGGTGTCCACGCTCTTTATTGTAGTGAAGGATTCGCCATAGCTTCAAAAATTTATTTAGCAGTACCCTGTAAAAATAGAAAATTATTACCAAACACTAATTTTTATAAGGGTTCAAGTTGAAAAAATGCAGAAGAAAAATTTAATTTCTAAAAATTATAGACATTTCTGGTATTTCCCATACCGGTTTCAAACACTAAAAATCTATTAAACCTTATTGGTGTCTTCGGAATGCGGGTATACTCACTTTATCATTCCATTTGTTATTCATCGAAACATACGTCTGGGACTCCATTGGTTTTTCTTAATGAATGGTGTTTTAAGTGATGAAAGCAAAATTAACTTTAACATTCTTTTATCTTGCATTTATTTATCTTTTAGAAAACTAATTATTTATTTTTATTTATTAATTTATTTTTATTTTATTTATCAATTTCCTTTTTACGTTTTTATAACACAAAAAATAAACAAACAACGCACACAAAAAAAATGAAAATGGCGGTCTGTATTTGTTTTTTTGTTGTTTTCTTTCGATAAATTTTTGTGCAGGTAATTTGCGTTATTGTGCAAGCTACTTGGTTATTTTACATAAAAAATGAATTATGTTACTTTAACATCGACAAGCATAATATTAGCAAAAATTTGGTAAAATTTTTTTTTTGGTATGAAAAAAGTTTTACCAAGTAGGATTGCTCAATCTTACACAGATTTTTTTTTGCGTGTAGCACTAAGTATCTCTTCACAATACAGCTGCAAGCAGCAGACAGCAAATTTTTTACATGTATTTTGTTGTTGCGCCAACAACAAAATACATGTGTCAAAAGAAGAAGAAGAAAATACGAGTGCAAATTTTGCTGTCTGCTGTTTGCTGCTGTATTGTGAAGATACACTTAAGGCTCCCATACATTTCAAACAAATTGGATGACTTGTTGGATGACCAATGTAATTTTTTTTGTGTATGGGGCTGTCGGATGGTCGGATGCATAGAGAAACATAGAGGCGAAGGCGTCAAAAATTGAGTTGTCAAAGTACAACTTGTATACATGTATTTGTTGTCAAAGTACGACTTGTAAACATGTATTGTGTGGTGAATTCACATCGACAACGTACGTGTGAGAAATTAGAAAAAGATAGTGATATTATTTTTTCTTTCACCTTCGCCTCTATGTTTCTCTATGGTCGGATGGCTGGTCGGATGAAAAATCAAAAAGTTTTGATTTTTCGATGGTCGGATGAAAAGTTGGATGACATGTCGGATGGTGTATTGACTTGTCATCCGACCGTTGTACGAACAGAGACGTTTTAATTCATTATTTGTTATTGTTTTTCACAAAGTAATGTTTTTGTATAAAGCAATGATGTTAAAAAGTAAATTTTAACCTAAATATATTAAAAAAACATAAAAAAGAGTTGAAAAATAAAAAAAAATTTCATGTTACTCCTTCAAGAATTCTAAAAAAATGTGCGGTCATCCAACATGTGTATAAATATGTCGGATAAGTGTATTTTGAAAATATTTTTTCGTCAACTAACAAGTCATCCAACATGTATTGTGTCTCTGGGCGGCTTTAAGCAGCAGACTCCAACATTTTTTATAAAGCAAACAACAACTCTGGTAAATTTTGCTGTCTGCTGCTGAATTGTGAAGAAACACTGAAGTGTTTTTGCGAGTAGTTCAAAAAAAATAATTTCAAAAATGGTATAAGTGCTTAAACTAATAGCATATTCGCATTGTCATGTTAAAATTTAAACAAATGTATAAAAAAATTATTTTATTTATCACGGTTGACATATATAAGGTTAAGTAAGATTACTAACTTTGGTCGCCATACACTCAAAAAAGTATGTCGGTAAAATCTACTACAAAAGACAGTTGTTTTGACTACATTTTGTCGTTGAAAAGGCGTCCACTACATAAACGGTAAAAACAACTGAACATGTTGTTGTTTTTAACTATTGATTTTCAACTACAAAATGTAGTAAAAACTACTACAAAACTGTTTAATACAGTTGTTTTTTCTACAATTGCCTGAAATTTTATTTAAAAAATTTCTTAAACGTTTAAATGATTGATATTTATTTATTTAAAAAGCAATACATTTCAGTTGGTTGTATAGAATTTCGACATGATGACAATTTTTTGATGTATTTATCTGGAATTATAGAAGAAAAAAATTATATTAATAAAATGTTAAACAAAATAAATTGATTGTATTTACCTTTGTTTTTTTAATAGTTCATTTCAAATTTTCACCGCTACTGATCAAAATTTGTCTGGAATAAAAAAAAACGAAATGCTTTGGCAAAATTGATTTATAAAAAAAAAGAATTAATTTGAAATGTTTCTAAAAAGTATGTACCTGCTCTGTTGTGTATACAAAGAAAAGAAAGATGGCGCGCTCATAAGAAAACAAAACACTGCACACATTTTATTTTGTTTTTTTCCGATTGGTTTTTACGCACGCATATGTGAGCGCTATATTATACACACTTGTTATCTCATTTATCCACTTATTTTCTTTCGCTCAAGAATATTTTTCCAAAATCATATTTTTTGTTATAATTAAATTTAATAAATTGTAATTTAATTTATTTAGATATTATTTATTTGGTATAAAAATAATTCCTTCCGCATCCCGCACGACCAACTCGCTCGACACATTCGTTTGCAATAAAAATTTCTAGAAAAAAACTAAAAACAACTACATAAATCAACTATTGCTACAGTGTAGTATATTTTTTGTAGTTATTTTTTGAAACTACTACAAAAAAAGTTGTTTGAGATTTTTTCATACAAAAACGACCGAAATTGTAGTTAAAAACAACAGCTACTACTTACTACACAAACGACCGTCATGTAGTAACTGCAATAATTTTCTGAGTGTATCAATTCTTTGACAAGAATCGGAGGTCTTGTTTACGAAAAGTGTATAGAAAATAAACAAGAATTTGAAAAATAAAATTTGAATAGTTTATACAAAATAAACAAAAATTTAAAAAAATCAAAATAAAAACACAAATATGAACAAGAAATTTTGTCTGCTAAAAATAATATTTAATAAATGAAAACAAAACAAATATTAAGCGTTTTTTAAATTGCCACCACAATGTATGGGGACAGGCGGAATCTAAGAGTTGCGGTTCCTTGATGCCATAAGAGCTAAGGAAGTTCAAAACGCCTTGGTCATATTTCTGGGTAATGCAATTAAATTCTAATCATGAAACAATGATTTTAACTAACTGCTCACTTCTATTTTAACAGGTCGCTGTGATGGTGTTATCTACTCAATAAACATCATTCGTTAGTCCGTCAAAAAATATAAAATTTGCTGCGGATTTAATGTAAGAAAGCCCAAATCAATGATTTTCAATTGCACCGCCTAAATCTGTATAAAAAAACTAATATGCAATTTTAAAAAAGAGTGCTATAAAATAAACTTTTTTTGTAATAACAAATAAATTCCTCGAAGTTTTAAAATTTTAATATATCGCTAATTTGCTGCAACGGTTTCATAACTCCAAAAACGTGATTTGAGTTAATGATGCAGGTTTTTTCGTATGAATATATCTTTTAAGCTAACAGCTTGGTTGCAAAGAGAATATACCATTATTACATTTTATATGTTCCGGCCACTTTATCCCCATAACGGAAATGGGAACTATGACCGAATGCGTTACGGTCATTGTCCTCATATTAGTTGTGGGCATTATGATCATTTCCAAAATGGTCATAATCCCAACGGGCATATTGCCCATTCACTGTTGGCACTAAGACCGACATTTTTTCGGTCATATGTTCCGGCCACTTTATCCCCATAACGGAAATGGGAACTATGACCGAGTGCGTTACGGTCATTGTCCTCATATTAGTTGTGGGCATTATGATCATTTCCAAAATGGTCATAATCCCAACGGGCATATTGCCCATTCACTGTTGGCACTAAGACCGACATTTTTTCGATCATAATATTATGCAAATAATTTTCAAAAAAAAATTGGTTGTAATCTCTTCATTTCGCGGAGAGGGTGGGTTTTATGCATGGAGTTATGAATCCCTATGCCCAATTGTAGGCCAACTACGCAGAAAAACTTTAAGACAAAAAAGTAGTTCATTAAATTTTTGGAATAAAATACGTCCACCAAGTATAGAATAAATAATGCCTATTAAAAGGAATTATGGCTTACTTTTACGCGTTTATTATCCTTACTCTATTAATAAAACAACAAATAAAAATAAGTTTGCAAAATCACGTATATTTTAGTACATTCTATTATGTATTCTTTTTAATCCAGCATCAGAAGACATCAGCAGTTAATTCTTGGCCCGATATAAATTTGCCTACACGCAAAAAAAAAATCTGTGTAAGATTGAGCAATCCTACTTGGTAAAACTTTTTTCATACCAAAAAATTTTTTTTACCAAATTTTTGCTAATATTATGCTTGTCGATCTTAAAGTAACATAATTCATTTTTTATGTAAAATAACCAAGTAGCTTGCTCAATAACGCAAATTACCTGCACAAAAATTTATCGAAAGAAAACAACAAAAAAACAAAACAAATACAGACCGCCATTTTCATTTTGTATTTTTGTGTGCGTGCGTTGTTCGTTTATTTTTTGTGTTATAAAAACGTAAAAAGGAAATTGATATATAAAATAAAAATAAATTAATACATAAATAAAAATAAATAATTAGTTTTCTAAAAGATAAATAAATGTAAGATAAAAGAATGTTAAAGTTAATTTTGCTTTCATCACTTAATACCATATTCCCATACAATGTTTAAAACATCGTTTAACTTTTGTGTTTAAATTTAAACCAAAGTGTTCGCATTGCCAGTAGTTTAAAAAAGCATCCGCTTGTCTTCTAGTTCGTTAAGCAGCGGCTGTTTTTTTTGACTTGTTATTTCGTGTTTCCGAGATGTTTTGGAAATGTTTTGGAGATGTTTTCGAGATGTTTAAAATTAAACGATGTTTTGTTTTGAATGTATGGGAAAACACATGTTTAAATTTAAACATGCCAATGTGAATATGGTATAAAACACCATTCAATAAGAAAAACCAATGGAGTCCCAGACGTATGTTTCGATGAATAACAAATGGAAGGATAAAGTGAGTATACCCGCATTCCGAAGACACCAATAAGGTTTAATAGATTTTTAGTTAAAAATTAGTGTTTGGTAATAATTTTATATTTTTACAGGGTACTGCTAAATAAATTTTTGAAGCTATGCACGCAAAAAAAAACTTAGGTGCGATTTCATAATAAAATGTTCCAATTTTACCAAGCAGATAGGGAGGAATCCCATTAAACAATATATTTTGATATTTTGCCAAAACGCTTAGGAACATCCCAGTAAACAAAATTTTAACTAAATTTGCCCAAAAGTGCTTGGTAAATATTGCCATTCGTGTCGTATAAAAAAAAAACTTAAATGCTTAATAAAAATACCCAATCTTGTTTTGTATAAAAAATAAAAGAAATTTAGTAATATTTTTTTTTCATTATTTATTTAATATTACTAAAATTAAATACAATAAAAACAATACAACACATACAATAAAATATATACAATACAATAAAAATACATACAACACATAAAATAAAATATAAACAATAAAAATACAATTATATTAAACACAAAATACACAAAACTTACATATCTAATATGTAGATACCTATTAACTATACTGCATCTTCCTTCGGGCGTTGATCAAAAAAAGTCGTATACCTAGAAAAAAAAAACAATTAAAAGTTAATTAATTTTACAAAATATTAAACAAAAACAAACAAAATTTTATACTAACCTTGTTGAATGAATTTGTTTATTTATGTAGTTTTTTTTTCACACGTTCATTTGGATTGACGCCTGAAATTAGAGTTATTGAATGAACTAGTTCAGTTGAACTAGTTCAAATGAACTGAACATTTTTTCGTTCGTGTATTAGGTCTCCTGTACACGCCCATTCAAAAATTTACCAAGTTTTAACATAAATAAATCAATTTAGTAGCGGGTAATAATAAACAAGTCGTTTAGCATAATGTTTAAAAGTACTTGCAATGTGCCAAGCAAGCTTGGTAATATTTGTTAACAACATAAATATGAAATTTTAGCTTTGACAGAGGAAAACAAAACAAGGTTTGCGAAAAATGTTAAAACTCTATAGAAAAAAAAATTTACCAAGCATGATTGCATAATTTTACACACCGGATTTTTTTGCGTGTGGAGAATCCTTCACTACAATAAAGAGCGTGGACACCAATCCTGCCTTTAGTTATAAAATTAAAACCTAAAAACCCAAAGCCAAGGGAGTCCATACCTCACTCAAAAAAGTATGTCGGTAAAATCTACTACAAAAGACAGTTGTTTTGACTACATTTTGTCGTTGAAAAGGCGTCCACTACATAAACGGTAAAAACAACTGAACATGTTGTTGTTTTTAACTATTGATTTTCAACTACAAAATGTAGTAAAAACTACTACAAAACTGTTTAATACAGTTGTTTTTTTCTACAATTGCCTGAAATTTTATTTAAAAAATTTCTTAAAAGTTTAAATGATTGATATTTATTTATTTAAAAAGCAATACATTTCAGTTGGTTGTATGGAATTTCGACATGATGACAATTTTTTGATGTATTTATCTGGAATTATAGAAGAAAAAAATTATATTAATAAAATGTTAAACAAAATAAATTGATTGTATTTACCTTTGTTTTTTTTAATACTTAGTTCATTTCAAATTTTCACCGCTACTGATCAAAATTTGTCTGGAATAAAAAAAACGAAATGCTTTGGCAAAATTGATTTATAAAAAAAATAATTAATTTGAAATGTTTCAAAAAAGTATGTACCTGCTCTGTTGTGTATACAAAGAAAAGAAAGATGGCGCGCTCATAAGAAAACAAAACACTGCACACATTTTATTTTGTTTTTTTCCGATTGGTTTTTACGCACGCTTATGTGAGCGCTATATTATACACACTTGTTATCTCATTTATCCACTTATTTTCTTTCGCTCAAGAATATTTTTCCAAAAACATATTTTTTGTTATAATTAAATTTAATAAATTGTAATTTAATTTATTTAGATATTATTTATTTGGTATAAAAATAATTCCTTCCGCATCCCGCACGACCAACTCGCTCGACACATTCGTTTGCAATTAAAATTTCTAGAAAAAAACGAGTTTTAGAAAAAAAACTAAAAACAACTACATAAATCAACTATTGCTACAGTGTAGTATATTTTTTGTAGTTATTTTTTGAAACTACTACAAAAAAAGTTGTTTGAGTTTTTTTCATACAAAAACGACCGAAATTGTAGTTAAAAACAACAGCTACTACTTACTACACAAACGACCGTCATGTAGTAACTGCAATAATTTTCTGAGTGCTGTTTTGATGAGTTACAAATGGAATGACAAAGTAAGTGTTCCTCCTTACCAAGAGACCAATGTGGTTAACCAATTTTTAAATTAAAAATTAATGTTTTGTAATAATTTTCTATTTTTACAGGATGCTTTTAAATAAATTCGTGAAGCTATAGCGGATCCTTTACTTCAAGAAGAAGCGTAGGCAGCAGTCACTCGAGAAAATTGTACAAAAAGGGTCAGTTGGTCGGTGGTAAATTAAATCCTACACAACATTTATTATATTAATATGGATTTATTCTGTGAAAATTTTAAATTCAAAAAATATACAAATTTTAACAAAAATTTATTGAAAATTTATTTTAGCATAAATGTGGTAATTTTTAGCATTATTTTTAGTCAGCTTTTCAAATAATTTTGGTATATTTCACCATATTTCTTTTGGTATATTTTACCAAGTTTTTGCTTAAATAGCATTAGCATTTTCTTCAAAATTTTTTACATAAGTGTTTTGGCTAAATTACGAAAACTACTTCGTCGGTTGTAGTTTTAGCATATTTTTGGTAAAATTATGCCAGATTTTTGCTCACTCCGACACAAGTTTTTTTTTTGCGTGTAGATTTTATCGTTGGTTAAATAACCATCTACATTTTAGATGGTTTTAAATTAATCTTTTATTTATTTTTACAAAAAAAAAAAAAAAATTGAATAGAAAATTTATGAAAAGAAAACAAACAATACATTTTTATTTTTAATTATTATTTTTGTTATTGACATTTTATTTTCCTTAGTTCAATGACAGTTAGTGTGCAATTACAATTCTGGCGTTGGCTTTGAATTTTGTGTAAAGAGAGGGCGTTTGATTTAAACAAAGGCTTTGGCTTTGAATTTTGTTCTGGCGTTTGTTTGTATACACACACACAAAGAAGAACAGAAATATAATTATTTGGTGGAAGAAAAATAAATTTTTCCTGAAAATTATTTTTTTTTTCGGTGAAACATAAAACTCCTTTGGTTTTTTTAATGATATTTTTTTGATATTGGTTTTTTTTTATAATAATTGGCAGTAAATTATATTTTCACTTTCTTTTATATGTACTTTTCTTCTAATTTTCCAATACACATATGTGTTTCATAAACAAGATATGAAACACATCACAAAATCAACCCTTTTTTTGTAAAAGACTGGCAACGCCAAAGCAAGAAAAAAATACTCACGAGAGAGCAAAGCCAAGAAAATAGAATTGATTCTATTCTGGCTTTGAAACGCTAGCGTTGGCTTTGAATTTTGTTCTACATACAAAATGTATGGGAGCGAGCAAAATTCAAGGCCAACGCCAGAATTGTAATTGCACACTTATTCAAATTCAAATTCCGATTTACGTCGATCATCACTATCCTTATGATATGTCATTCGTGTTATACCAAATTCGCATTCATTTTTTTAAACATGTTTAACCACTTAAACATGTTTAAATTTAAACTTGTTAAGGTACATAAACATGTTTAAGTGCTTAAACATGTTTAAAAAAATGAATGCGAATTTGGTATTATTTATGAACTATTTTATTCTCTCATTTTATGCATTCGTAAACAAATACAATGTTGCATTTGAAAGTATTGAAATTTTTGTTACAGTTTTGAATAAAAAAAGTACTTTTGCAATTAGTACTTTTACATTTAGAACTTTTCGAAAACAACGCTGCTACTCACAGTAATTTTCTAAGATGGCGACGAAAAAAACGCGTCTTGTGTGAATGTAATCATAACAAATTGTGATTTTTATTAATAAATGTGTTTAAAATTGCAAAAAAATTATTTAAAAACATTATTAACAATTTAGAGCATAAAATACATATAAAGTTGTGTATGAAAATTAAGTGAAAATGGCTACAAATATGTATCGTGTCGGAGGTGAGATGATGAAGAAAAAAATTTTCCATTTTTTCGCTTTTATCTTTTGCATTGTGTTTCGTCGGTTTGCATTTTTCATTTATGCTCTCTTCTACTTTTATTTTCCTTTTTTTCACTATGTATTTTGACATCGTTGTTTCACGCTTTGATTAAAGACGTTGAACTAAAAGTTTAGTCGGCGCAGCGAAATGCAGTAGCAGAATTGGCATCGGGGGCCTCCTTTTTTTTTTGGTTGTGCGCTAATTGTGAAATTTTCTCGTTGGGGCTGCTGCTGCATTATAGGAGACTCCAGTGTATTAATTTTGTATGTGCAAAAAAAAAAAGATGAAATGTCAGACAAAACGAAAATACCCAGACAAAATACAATATTGCTTGTATATGGATGGATATAATTTGTGGTGTTTTTTATGTATATTGGTGTGGTGATGAACAAGTGCAATACATCTTATTTTTTTTTATACACATTTTTAATTTTCGTCCAAATCTTTGTCCAAATCCTTATTTTGTTATAAACATAAATTTAATCTAAGGAATGGATTGCAATGGTTATCTATTTATAATTGTTAAACCCATTTTAACCAACAACGAAATAGATTTTTATCAATTTCAAGGAACAACTTTTTAAACCCAATCATGAATAATTTAATTAATGTTTAATGCCAACAACCTTTGTCAGAACAATTTTCGTCTTTGGTCAAACCTGCAGTTAACAAGGCAAATAAAAATAAAAAAATATTCAACCACTCTAAAAAACTACTAAATTAAAGATTAGTGTTACAAAGGTCTTTGGATTCCCTACGTCTTTAAGATTTGTTGTGGGATGAAAAATTATTTTTTTGTGTTATAAACCGTATAGTTTTTCTCGAGTTTTCAAAATAAATTGATACGAAAGGTTACAACAATATTCTGAATTTACTGCTATAGTCTATCGACAAAATATCTTTGTAATCCCAGAAAACCGTTGCCATGACCTTACCATTCGATTGAACTGTTTTTGCCTTTTTGGTGGACTTCCACCAGCTTTAGTCCATTGTTCTTTTGTCTCTGGTGCATAGTAATGGGTTCGTGTTTCATCAACAGTTATACAACGACGTTTTAAATCTTTTTTATTACACTTAAATTGAAATTTAAGCGTAATATAATTATTTTGGGTCAGTCTTAGTGAAATCTATCATGAATATTTTTGACCCCCTCCGATATTAATGAAATTAAGTTTAGTTCTTACACTACGTAAAAAACTAACAAATGCAAATTTTCAGCCCTCTAAGTCAACAGGGGCCGGAAATACGGAGGGTCAAAATTTCCCCCAAAATATTCCAGTCTCGACACTTTGCACCTTACAGAGCCCATTTTTGTTTGTTTTAAAGCTTATAATATGCTCTACAAGACCTACCATAAACAAACAATTTTCCAAAAAAGGAAGGGGTGCCCCCCAAGAGTGTCGCGATTTGTTGATTTTGGGGGAAATTTTTAAAAATTTTGATTTTGGTCGACCCCATTGATGTTCCAACCAATGTTGGCAATCGATACCTTTTCAATACCGTTATCCGTTTCAAAACCCTTTAAATTGAATACCGGTACCAATACCAATACCGAAACTCAGTTTTGGTATCGGATACCGGTATCCAAAAACCTTTTCCTTCGGTATCGGTACGTACCGATATTGAAACGGTTTTTCTTAAAAACCATGTTTTTTTACAAAAAAAAAAAAAAAAAAACTAGAAAGTTTGTAAATTTTTTGTTTTTTTTTAAATGAAAAATCGTACTCCAAATGCCTCACCGAAGTCTCATAAAAATCAAAAAAAATCTTTTGGCACCCACTTCGTGAAATAAGTAAAAATTAGGGATGTCGCGAATATTCGTCACTATTCGGTATTCGGCATATTCGGCATGTTTTTTGAATATTCGGTTAAATAAATATTCGGTAACAGTTTGCCGAATATTCGGCAAAATTTAAATTTGTTAAAAAAACACTTTATTTAAGTTTGACTCTTTTTTGTAGTCATTTTAGTTTGTTTTTTGTACAAAAAAAAAACTGAGCACTTGATTCAAATTCGAATTGTTAAGGCAACAGAAAAAATAGTGTCAACAAAAGCGTTGTTGTTTTTGAGGTGGTACTTTTTTTAAATTTTTTACATAGATAAAATACAGGCGTATGAATAATCAAACTATTCGGCAATATTCGTATTCGGTTCAAGACGAATACCGAATAGTAAATATTCGGTAAAATGCCGAATACACTATTCGCGACATCCCTAGTAAAAATTTCAAAAAAGCTATACTTCAACCGCGGTGCGAGAGCAAAAGAAAATTATTGATTTTCACGAAATTTTTATGGATTCATTTTGACTCCCAATAGAAACTTTCTGGACCCCTTTCGTATAGTTTTTTGGGGATTTTTATTTAATTCTTGATGTGGGTGTCCAAGGATTTTGTTGATATTTACAGGACTTCGGGGAAGGCATTTGGAATACTAGCAGAAGGTTTTCCACCATAGTATAATTTTTTGAAGTGACTTAACTCGTAGAAATCGTCCATAAAAAAGTCCCATAATTCGGAAAAAAAATTTTTGCAATATTTTTGAATGTGATCTTGTCTTAATAGGTGTAAAAAATTATTCTTAAATATTGAATTACCCTATTAAATTCCTAACTGTTTTATAAATTTACTCTTTTTCTATTCCCTTTTTTAATTATATTCTTTTTCTGGAATAATCTCGTTTTGCTTAATATTGATGTATATTCTAAAATAACGGATCATTACAAAATAGTTTTAGTTGATACATTATAACGAATTTGGAAAAAATAGTTTAGTAATAAATGAATTGTTAAAGCCGACAGACCGGTGATCGAAGCGTAAAATCGGAGTTTTATTTAAAAGATTTTAACATGGTGCCGAAACCCGGGAGTGTCAGCAATTAATTATGTTACAATAAGTAACAGTGTATACAAATAAAAATTATTACTATTGAGAACAGTGGAAAAAAATTAAAAAAAAACTAAAAAAAAAAATATGGAATCAGCATATCGTGCTTCGTGTCGTACACAAGTTACAAAATTATGTAACACCATATTGGATTATTTAAAAACGTATGAAACCATCGGTTTTCATGAAGTAAGCCAACCGATTAACGTAGAGTCTAAACTCGTGGTATATCTCGAAAGAATTAAAAATGCTCGATCGAATTTAACCAAAGCGGATGAGGCTATAAAACCTCTTATTAAGGTAGAAGATTTGGCCAAAGAATGTGAAGCGGTCATTGAATATGACGACAAGGCTATTTCTGTAATAGCAGAATTAGAGCATATTTTACGTTTGCATTTTAAACAAACCAATGATACAACTAAAAGCTGTGATGAAGCACGTAATGTGACAACGGTCAAAGAAGACAATAATTGCAGCGGTGTGAAGCTAAAATCGTTTCAACTAAAAAAGTTTGACGGAAATTTTGAAAACTGGTTGCCATTTTGGGAACTCTATAAACATGCTGTTCACGAAAACAAACAGTTAACAATAGCTGCAAAATTTAATTTTCTGAGTGAGTCATTAGTGGGAAGAGCTCAAGCAACTATAGCCGGATTTACGCCCACAGAAAAATGTTACAAAGAAGCAATTGAGCTTTTACTGGAAGAATACGGTCATACAGACAAAATTGTTGAAAAATTCGTACAAAAATTGATGGGATTAAAACCAGTACAGTCTGCTAGTGATGTTCGTGGTTTACGAAATCTTTACAATGAAGTAATTTCCACCATGAGAACCTTGTCTTCATTCCAAATTTCATCATCACAGTACGATATAATGGTAAAATCTATTTTATTGAAAAGTATTCCAGCAACAATGCGTATAGAATTCCATAAATGTGTGGCAAAAAATAATACAAGTTCAATATTAAATTCCAGCGTTGACACTGCAGTAGAAAATCTGAGAGGTAGTGGGCAAGAAGGAGAACAGTTGAATTTATTGCTAAATTTTATTAAAGGCGAATTGGAAGCTTTGGAAATGGCTCAATTGTCAGAAAATGAGAAAAGATTCACAGAAAAAAGAGAATTAAAATCTAAAACATATACTGCAGCAACACTTCAAGTTGGTAATAACTCAATTCAATATTGTATTTTTTGTAAAAGAAATAATCACTCTACGGCAATTTGTAAAAGCAATGTTAGTATTGAAAACAAAAAATCCATTTTGAGAAAAGAGGGAAGATGTTTTAGGTGTACAAACAAAAACCATAACTCCAAGTTTTGTAAAACAACATACATAAAATGTGGTGAGTGTAGTGGACGACATGTAACATCAATGTGTGAACGTAATAAAAGAGAGGAAAAGCGAAGTGATACACCACAAAAGAGCGAAAATAAATCCCCAACAACGCAAGCATCAACGTCGATAGAAAGCTCCCGTGAAGCTAGCAGCGCAGTCGCCACATCTCTTAATGTTAGTGGCAAAAATGATGGAATTTTTTTACAAACAGCGAAGGCAATAATAAGCAGCGAACATGATAACAATCAGGTGTTTTCAAGAATTATAATGGATAATGGTAGTCAGCGAACGTATATAACAGAAAGCTTAAAAAGAACATTAAAATTAAGAGCAAGCAGTGTAGAAAAAATAAATATCGTGGCTTTCGGGAATAAAGAAAATGATATTAACGAATACGAAATAGTGAAAATAGCGTTGAGAAGCCAATATGAAAAAAATGTCATAACAATAAAAGCAATAGTAGTACCGACAATTTGTTTTGATAATCTCCCGTGTCCACAAGCGTTAAATAATTTGTCAGATCACATAAAAATAGAACTAGCGGACAATATAATTGTTAATAAAAAATCAGTGAGCGGTATAAATTTGTTAATCGGACAAGACTATTATTGGAAATTTTACTTAAAAGAAAGTGAAAAAATTGGTGATAATTTAATGGCAGTAAAAACATTTTTTGGGTGGACAATTCAGGGTAAAACCGCGAACAACAGTGAAATGCAATATGTGTTAAATGTCACCGAAAGCGAAAATAATGAAACATTTGACATAACAAAATTTTGGAATTTAGAGTCAATTGGTATAAAACAAAATACAGCTCTCGATGAAAAATTATATGAAAAAACAGTGCGTGAAATAAAATTTCTAAATGGTCGATATGTTGTTAATTTACCGTGGAAAAATATTGATGAATATTTAAACGACAACAAATCCGTCGCGTTAAAACGGTTAAAAAATTTGACAAATAAATTATTAAAAAACAATGAAAATCTTTTGGAATATGATAACGAAATTCGTAGTTTAGTTCGTAGTGGCATAGCAGAAAAGGTAGTTCAAAGTAAAAGTAATCAACCAATTTATTATATGCCGCATAAACCAGTTTACCGCGACGATAAAGCCACCTCTAAACTTCGTATAGTATACGATGCTTCGTCCAGCGAAATGGGATATACATCACTTAATGATCATCTTAGTCCAGTAGACAATTTGGTCGCCGATCTATTAACCACCCTTTTAAGATTTCGTTCAAATAAAATCGCCTTGGTAGCAGACATTGAAAAAGCTTTCCTTCAAATATTAATGGCAGAAGAAGATCGTGACTCTCATCGTTTCCTATGGTATGAAACAACCCCGCAACAAAATAAACAGCTGCCTGAAGTAGTAGAATTTCGTATGACTAGAGTAACATTTGGTGCTACATCCAGTCCATTTTTACTATCAGCAACTATACAAAATCATCTTGAAAAATATAAACAAAAATTTGGATCGATATGCAACAAACTACAACAGTCATTTTACGTAGACGATTTAATATTGAGTGTAAATAGTTACAACGAGGCGAAGCTTATTTTCCAAGCAGCAAATGAAATAATGAAAGCTGCAAATTTTAATCTACGAAAATGGAACACAAATAATACAGATGTAGTACAAATATTTGATGAGAGTACAAATATTAAAGAGGAAAAAGTTTTAGGTATGAACTGGTGCACAGTAAGTGACGTCATCAGTGTTGATGTTGCTAACAATTTACTTTATTTACAATCGTTAAGAGCTACAAAGAGAAATGTTATGAAATCAATGGCAAAATTATACGATCCAATGGGATTCTTAGGGCCATTTACGGTGAGAATTAAATTAATACTACAGGCTATATGGAAAGAAAATATTGAGTGGGACCAAATGTTAAGCGGCGAATTACTAAATAGCTTTCAAAACTGGCAAGATGAGTTGAGCGATTTATGCGAATTTAAGATACCACGAGGTCTCTCTCACTCCATAGAGTCAAAAAAGGAGCTTCATATTTTTGCAGATGCCAGTCCAAAAGCTTTTGGTGCAGTCGCGTATCTTCGACAAATCACAGACTGTATTGGAATATCAACACATTTAATATGTTCAAAAAACAGAGTAAGTCCCATGAAACAAGAAAATAAAGAGATTACTTTACCAAAATTAGAGTTAACAGCAGCATTGATAGCCGCAAGACTAAAGCAATTTCTAATAAAAGCTTTAGATTTTCAAGTTCACTCTACCACTTTATGGACAGACTCTTCAATCACATTGAGTTGGATAAATGGTCAAGGTAAACAATGCAAGCCATATGTAAAAGCAAGAGTGACTGAGATTAATAATTTGACGAATATTTATGATTGGAGACATTGTGATGGTAAAAGTAACCCTGCAGATTTATTAACAAGAGGCATTAAGGCAAATGAGTTAATGAAATCAAATCAATGGAAATTTGGACCCTCATGGTTAGCAGAAAGCAAAGAAAATTGGCCTGAAAAAAATTGTTATTGAAAACCCAACTCATTCATTAGTCACCACAACCGAGACAACTGAATTCGAAGAAGTTAATAACGTAATTGAAATCGAGAGGTTTAGTAAATTATCAAGGCTATTACGTACTACAGCGTACGTTTTCAGGTTTATACAGCGATTAAAAACAGCGAATCAAACAAAATCAATAAGCGAAAATAATGAAATTAAAGCCAGCGAACTACTAAAAGCGCAAAATTATTGGATTAACATTGAACAAAAGCGCTATTATAGCAAAGAAATAAAAGCTTTGCTTAACCAGAAAAAAATACCAGCTGATTCAAAATTATCATCCTTAAATCCAAGTATTATGGATGGTATATTAAAAGCGAATTGCAGACTACCAGAAGGTGAATTTTGCAGTGATACACGTAATCCAATTATTTTGCCAAAAAATTCGTATTTAAGTCAACTAATAATATTAGAAGCTCATCGTAAAACTTATCACGGTGGTATTTCAGCAGTTTTAGCACACGTCAGAAGTACGTTTTGGATTTTGCAGGCACGGCAACTAATCAAGAAAATTTTACAGCGTTGTGTGGTGTGTTTGCGATTTCATGGAAAAAGTGCTATGGAGCCATGGACAGTACTTCCAGCGGAAAGAGTAGCTACCAGTCGACCTTTTGAAACAACTGGGGTCGACTTTGCTGGACCACTGTATGTAACATCAGAAAATGGAGATGGTGAAAGAAAAGTATACATTATGCTATTTACATGCGCAGCCATACGAGCGGTTCACTTAGAACTAGTTAGGGACATGAGTACAAAAAGTTGTATAAATGCTCTCCGAAAGTTTGTTGCCAGACGCGGAACACCATCAACAATCATCTCTGACAATGCTAAAACATTTAAAAGAGTTGACTTAGAACTTAGAAAATTGGAAGAGCTTTTAAAATCTTGCGACGTACAAAATATGGCAGCCCATCAAAACATAAACTGGAAATTCATCCCAGAACGAGCGGCTTGGTGGGGTGGATTTTGGGAACGTCTTGTTAGAAGCGTTAAAAATTGTTTAAAAGCGGCTATTGGAAAAGCAAAATTATCTACTGATGATCTGGCAACCTTATTATCTGAAGTTGAAAGCGTTGTGAATGCCAGACCAATTACATATGTCACTAGCGATCATAACGATTTAGAGCCTTTGACTCCATCTCATTTTTTAACTAATTGTAAATGTATCTTATCTCCCACAGATATCAAAAGCGATAATTCAGCGATAGCGCAGTCATGGACGTTGCGACAGTCTTTAATTAAAAATTATTTAAAGCGATGGCGATCTGAGTACCTGGGCCAGCTACGATCTATTCACCACAATAAGACCGAATTCTCCAAGAGCGTTAAAGTTGGGGACGTTGTTCTACTCCATGAAGATAATAAGCCAAGATTGTTGTGGCGGCTAGCTGTAGTTCAACAGACGTACCAAGGCAGGGATGGCCGTGTCCGAGCGTGTAATGTTCGCCTTCAGAACCAGCAAGTCTTAAAAAGACCTATTCAGCTCCTGTATCCCTTAGAGATATCAGCTGCCGGGGCGGAGGATGTAAAAAATTATTCTTAAATATTGAATTACCCTATTAAATTCCTAACTGTTTTATAAATTTACTCTTTTTCTATTCCCTTTTTTAATTATATTCTTTTTCTGGAATAATCTCGTTTTGCTTAATATTGATGTATATTCTAAAATAACGGATCATTACAAAATAGTTTTAGTTGATACATTATAACGAATTTGGAAAAAATAGTTTAGTAATAAATGAATTGTTAAAGCCGACAGACCGGTGATCGAAGCGTAAAATCGGAGTTTTATTTAAAAGATTTTAACAATAGGAAAGACTTATTTTTCCAAATAGATAGCACCAACAAAAAAAGACTTGGTTGTCTAGAAATAAGATGAAATATGTAATATGTTAGGGTTTTTACTTTAACCGCGATGCGGGAGGGAAATACATTTTATGGAGTCATTTTGACACCCAATAGAAACTTATTGGACCCCTTTTAACTCAAACAAAAAAGAAAGATAAAAATCGATACAGCCTTATATTTATGTACACCCAAAAAAACGTGGGTATTCAATACTAAAAATTTAACTAAACTTTAGTCCAAAAGGACCTAGTGTAGGAGTTGGTATTCAAAACCAGTAAAAATGACTGATTTTAGTACTTTGAAGGAAAATTTCCAGCACAAGCGGTCCAGTGTTTCAAAAGTTATGAGCAAAAGACTGAATTTCGGCAAGGGTTTTTCGTGAATTTTCAAGATAAAAAACACGCTAACTTTCGAAAGGCAATCCTGAGGATGGTGAAGCTTGGCATATATATTTGCCGTTCCCCTGTCCTGGTCCGTATTGAATTTCAGCCAAATCGGTCCAGTGGTTCAAAAGTTATTAAGAAATCCGTGAATTTCAGATTGGTTTCACCTTAAATTAACTTGTTGAAAAAAACGTTAAACCCACCCAATCAGAAACTGCCAACCGTACAAAAAATATTGTACTGGCGGAGCACTGGATTTATTGGAAATGCCAACAGTGTTTCAACGTTGGCAATTACAAACAGAATTGTACTCCGCCAGTACATTTTATACAACATTTACGACCATTTATTTTTTATTAATTATTTTTAAGCGGATGGATTTTGATTAAATATTGTTTTTATTACACCTTTTATTATATAAACAAAGATTTATTAAATAATTTACATATATATTATTAAAATTAGTGTAATAGAGTAATAGCAATTGTTTTATCATCACATGTAGTAAGAATACACTTGAATTCTACCATACTTATGTTAATTTCAGTGTTATTTTCATCTAATTTTCTAACATCATACAATCCTATTTCACTTGATGAAAGTGGATATTCCACAAAATCAGTAACTTCAAGAAAAACGTTGCCTTTAAAAAAAATATCATCACATTTGAAATTCAACACGTTCCTACTAAAAATTTCGTTAACCGTAATAACATTTCCATTTCTTAGTAAGCATACGTTATCAGGAGGAAGTGGTGAAATTTTATTGCCTTCGATAATAACAAAGCTAAAAGTAACTCCTATTTCCGAGGTTTCTAAAATTTGTCCAAGAGAATATTTTAAGCTTCTTTTTTTAACTCTGAATTCTGTTGGCGGAGTGCATGCACTCACATATAGCCAGGGTTTCAAACTAAATTAAATATTCATACACCATTCTTCACCGAAGTTTCAGATATCAATTTTGGCATCTCTCAGAAATAAAACAAGTTCCTCAAAAATCGCCAAGTCACCAGTCCTTAAAATCTGGCTCACATCCCCGAAAGAATCAAAAAATTTATATCCACTTCTAATGTTGTCGTAAAGTTTACACTTAAAAACCAAATGATCAGCCGTCTCAGTCATGTTGCATACTTCACACATATTGGAATCCAAGATCTTTATTTTGCTCAAAAAAATTTTGCCAAAAGTATGGCCAGTCATCAGTCTATTTATCATCTTCACATCGGCCGGTTCCAGATTTCGGGAATTTTGAAACCATGGTTTCCTCTGAATTTCAGGGAAAATTCCAGCAAAAAAACTTCCTTTATCCCTGGAGGCTTCTGCGAATTCACAGTTCCATCCCTCATAAATACGATTCTTAATTATGCGTAGTAGTCAACATCCATAGGAGAACCATTTGTAGCAGCCCACTTTGCAATCTCATCAGCCTTCTCATTAAACGTTACACCCATATGGCTCGGAGTCCAAATGATATGACATTGAAGAATGCTTGATGCATTTAATCTGTTATGTATGTAAGCAACACAGTAGTTTCTAGTAGAGTTCGTTTTCAAGTAGTAGTTTCTAGTAGAGTTCGTTTTCTATTGATACGATAAAGCAATGGAAAATTATTTGATGAATCGTTTGAAAAATATGAAGTTTTCTTTGAACTTCTCCGATGGGGTTGGTTGGAGAATTTATAATACTTTTTATAAAACCTAGGCTATTTTCGAAATCAAACGCGGAAAATTGAGATAGCGGCGCCCCTATATTAACAACGTCATCTGCGATATGAATGAGGTTGTGAATATTCATTGTATGTGATTTTGGTCCATAAAAATATGACATAAGTTCAACAAATTTCCTTAATAACTGCTTAGCATAATCAGCTTTCAATGTAGCTAATTTGCTAGATGACAAAATTCGACAAGCTGTAAAAAGAAGTAAAAAATGTCTGTACTGATTAGATTTCAATACATTTTTCAAAACTATCCCTCCGCCATATAATAAAAAAAACGATATTGTGTAGCTTTCCAATTTCCTGTATCCATTAAATCAAACGTTTTTCTTTGGAACTCAGCTGTAATATCTTTAGATATTTTTGAAAAATTTTGTTGCATATGTTTTGCCAGCAGTCTGCCAACACCAGAAAAAACAATTGGCCCGAGCCCCATCTGGCGTTATCAATCCAACAATAGCACTGTACAGTATTTTTTGTAAATCCGACTTTGGCACAGCGTAGTATTACTTAAAAATATGACACTGGTGATGTGCAGTATTTTTTGTTTTGCCAACAGTCTGCCAACACCAGAAAAAACAATTGGCTGAGCTACATCTGGCGTTATCAATCCAACAATGCCACTGTACAGTATTAGTTGCAAACCGTGTTATCGGCCAACGTTGGTAATACTGGCACCAACGCTTTGCCAAGCTTGGCCCTTTTGTATTTTTCTGACTGGGCAGCTTTAAAAAAAAATTGATGAGTCAGGAAAATATTTTACAAAGTATTCTTGTCACTCACGAAAATTTTTATACTAAAACAAAAACAACTTACAGTCGAAAAAAAATTTACACTCAAAAAAAAAATGTTGTCAATTTTTTTTTTTTTTTTCAAAAATGACTAAAAAAAAATTTTTACTCAAAATAAAATATTTCTAATCAAAATTGTTAATTTGATTCACGTTAGAAAACTATCACTTTAGAAGGGCATTGTGGAGGTTATTAATGGATTCGTCCAAGTCGAATTTAAGTAGAAAATTGTTTTTAAAAATTTTTTTAAAGTTTTTATACGTTTTTTTTTAATTTTTAGCATTTTTTCGATAATACCGGTACGTACCGGTATTGACGTTTCGGTATCGGTAATACCGTAACCGATTCAACTCAAATACCGTAACCGATACCGATACCGAAATAAATAAAAAAACGATACCAATACCGATATCGATACCGTTATTCGTTTCGATTGCCAACCTTGGTTCCAACATAAAAATTGTAGGATATATTCATTAAGACTTGCACTTTGAGAATACCAATTAAAAACAAGTAAAAAAGTTAAATTCGGCCTTGCCGAATGTAGTGATACCCTCCACAATTTCAAAAAGATTATTGCAAAAAACTTTATTAAAAAGGAAATTACTTTTGAAAAAAAAAAAAAATTTTAAAAAAAAAATTTCCGCGAAAAAAATTTTGGTAAAAAAAAAATCCGCGATTTTTTTCTTTTTTTGTCAAAAAATATGTTCGTACTTGTTTAAATACCATTTGGTGTTCAATTATGTTCACATATGTCAACCAGAAGCCGAATTAAAGCATTTTGTAATTTTAGGTTATGTTGAATGTGCTGAAATTTTTGAGGTGTGCTTACATTTTCGTTCATAACTTTTGAACTGCTGAACCGATATCGCTCAAATGCAATACCAAACTTCTCGGGAGAACTTCCAATAAATGTGTTAAGATTCAGTCATCTCTGTGCAATATTTTGTCCGCGACAGCATTTTCCACAGACAGACAGACGGACATCGCTAGAATGTCTTAAAATCGATCGGGCATCATGAATATATATACTTTATGGGGTCCCAGATCGATATTTCGATGAGTTACAAACGGAATGACAAACTTATATATACCCTCTATCATTAAGTGGAGGGTATAAAAAATCGGGGGATACTTTCCCCCATTTCCTCTAACTTTTGCCACGACCTTTAAATAAGGGGGGCACCAATTCCTTTTTTGGAAAAATCGGGGGGATATCCCAGGCAGAAACTGCCAACCGTTCCAAAGAAAAAGTCTCGGCAAAGCACTTTATTTTTTGTGTATAAGGTTGTATGAATTCGAAAAAGTGCTTTCCAAGCGCTTTGCCAATGTTTTTCTATTTAAATCCGTTCCAAGTATAAATTTTTTATTAAAATTTATCAATTTTCATAACAATTGGAATATTTTTTATTTCCCTGCAGGATAAGTGGCCGGTCCTTGATAGTTCTCATGATATGTCACTTGCACACAATGACCTACATATTACAAAGTTGACACCTTTTATGTAAAAACACCTGTTTCTTTCTTTAGGAAGTGTCTTAAACTCCGGATACATACCCGTTTCGGTTCACCACTTTTTTTCGGGACTTTTCCAAATTTTTTCCTAAAAGCATTTTTAATAAATTTTTTATTCAAAACGCAAAGAAAACTGCAAACAAATTTTTTCCGGGACTTAGAAAATTGTTCAAAGTTTGTTCAAAATTTTTTTATCTTAATAAATGAGTCAATACATTTTTTATCCTAATTTAATAAATTTCTTTATTCAAATAAACACCAAAAAAAAAGTTGTGTCTTATGGACTTATGTATACAATTTTTTGTTCTAAAAGTGCTATAATAGTACCATATTTTTTGTTTTTAAAGCTCTTTCAAAGCGCTTTAAAATAGCAACGGCATACCGTTTACCGTGGTTATCATTTTGGACGCTGGGAGAGTACTAAACTGTGATGCTTTCCCAACACACAAGCGACCATAAAAGGTACTTTGCCAGCGCTCTCCCGTTCGTATTTTTCTGCCTGGATCCTCCCCATTTTCTCCTCACTATATCACGACTTTAAAATAAGGGAGGTAACCCTTATTTTTTATGAAATTTTTTTGGTTATGGTAGGGGTTTTAGGTTTTTTAAAAAAACCAAAAATGGACTTTCTAGCTATAATAGAACCAACGATATTAAGTTTTTAAGTTGCAAAGTGTCGCGACTGGGAGATTTTGGGGGATATTTTGACCCTCCGTATTTTCGGCCACTGTTTACTTAGAGGGGTGAAAATAAGTGTGCGTCAGTTTATCACTTAGTGTTACAACTAAACCAAATTTCATCAAAATCGGAGGGGGTCAAGAAAATTTTAAGATATTTTTGATTGATTTCACTAAGAATTACCCTTTTCCATTAGAAAAAATCACGGAAACACCTTTTTTGAACATCTGTTACTATACGAATGAATTGACAGATGGAAATGACATTTAACATGTGTTGATATGACAGAGGGAAGTTTCCATTATACAAACTTTTTGTTGTTTATAAGTTTTGTTAATTTTACAATAGACTGATTTAATTAAAAATCATAGGAAAATTAATTTTAAACGATCTTGGAAAGTTATCATTTTACATCTTATCCATGGCACAATAATACCAGGTAGTATTATTAGAATTTGTTGTCAATAACGTCCACCTATTAATTTCAAATTTTAAAAATAAAAATTCAAATAAATAAAAAAATCAAAACAAAAAAAAATATAAACAACAAAATAAACAAGAAATCCCAGCAGACAATTTGAAAATATATTCCAAAAAGTGGTTATGTTTACGCCCATATACAAAACTTTAAACCACGGTTTTAAACAAATCGGTTAATATTCACAATACGAACACAGTTTTTGCAACAATAGCCATTTTTCTCCAAGAAAAGCGATTGGAAATCTTCTTCTTATTTCTTTGTTTGTTGGGTTGCTTTATTATTTGGATTTGTTGAAGTCAAGGGGTTTTATGTTTGTTTACATATTTTTGATTACTTTTTCTAGTGATAGTACCGTTATAGTTTTACAATGCATCTTATCAAGTTCTTTTTAACAAAAAAAGGTACTTTTACAGCATCTGACCTGTATGTATTTTTCTGCCTGGGTTGTAAAATAAAATTTTTTGTAGCACCTCTCTTTACCCTGCAGAATAAAATGGTGTTCGCATTCATTTTTAACTAGTTTAATTATTGGTTTTCCCCATACATTTTAAACGTCGTTTAAATTGTTTTATTTTGACAGATAAAGTGTTTAAAATTGTATGGGGAAACACATATTTAAACTAGTTTAAATGAATGCGAATATGGTATAACTTAACGATTTTAAGACATCTATCAATTAACTTTATAAGACTACTTTATGCATAAACTTATCCATTCAAGCGATCATCTGTTTGATTATTATTATTATTTAGTTTTAATAAAACCTTTGTGCTAATTTTTCTTGTCACTACACATTTGTTTTATGATCACATGTGTGTAAAATAAATTTTTATGTATTTTCTTCCCCTTCTGAGTTGGTTGATTGGTATAAATCGAGGATGAGTTTGCAATTTTTTTTTTCTAAAGTAAATGTGTTTATTGTATTTGCAGTAGTATTTCCATCGACATCGCCAACATACAACATCACTTTAACTCTTTCAATTTTAATTTATCTAATTGAAATTTGTTGAATGTGCTAAAGTTGTTGATGTTGTACTGTGCATATTTATACCCTACACCACTATATGGTACGGGTATAATGAGTTTGTGCTGATGTTTGTAACTACCCAAAATGTTGGTCCTAGACACACCTTCAAGTATACCGATCGACTCAGAATCACTTTTTGAGTCGATTTATCAACCGATTTGACTTAAATTTGATTCTTAAGCTTCTTTTGGCCCAAGGACGAATCCTATTGAAATTGGAAAAAATCGGTCTATGTTTTGACCTAGCCCCCATACAAACGTCCCCTTTTAATTTGCCTCAAATGACTAACAATGGTTTTGTAAAAGGTATCCTATTAAAATGTGACAGGTTATCGTGGTTTGTATTCACAAATCACCATGCCGAATTTTAAAGCAATCGGACCAGTTCTTCTTATAGCCCCCATACGAACCACCTTCCCGATATTCACAAAAATCTCTCAAATGTCATGAAAGTCAAAAATATTTTATTAAATTTTTTTTTGTATGTATTAAACGCGTACTTTAATAACCTTATCAAATCTGATTATTATCGGACCATTTTTAGACCTAGACCCATATAAAAATTTCGCCCGATATTAAGTTAAAGCGGTTTATTTGCAACAAAAAGAAGCCTAATTCACTAAAACTTGGTTTGTGGTTGTTTTTTACACTTATTAAAGATTTAACAAAAGATGGATCCCATCGATCCATTTTTGAATTTGGGACCCATTTTCCAGGACACACCGGTGTATTATATGGGGGGTCTTGATCGACCACAATTTTCTGCCTTGTTTTTTTTTTTTTAAACTAGTGCAAAGAGATGAGATTTGAGATTTTGTGTGTGAAAGTTGTTACAGATGATAAATTTCATTTATATTAAGACATGTTATTTATGGAGATTGTAATTGGAATTAAAGTTGTCTGCTTTCATTTTTTCTGCAAATACTATAATAGGTATGTCATTAGGAAAAATTTAAATTCTGATTTGGCGAATATACTGATATACTTCACCAATTAAAAAATACATAACTTGCAGTTTATGGGGCACGGAAAATTAAAAAAAAGTATACTTTACGCATTAAGTATACTTTATGGGGTCCTATGCCAATATGTTGATGTGTCGCACAAGGAATAAAAAGGGTAATATACCCCTTTAATGTGGTACAAAAAACCCGAGATGTAAAAAATTACAACAAACCTATAATGGAAGTTTGTTGTAATAAAATTAAAAAGTAAACTGGAGAATTTAATTTCTAAAATTTCGTTTATGCAGGTATTTTAAATTTAGTTGACCAATTGCTTATTATTTTTTTTTGTTTTATATATCTATATGGATAACTTTTAAAAACTATTTTACTAATTACCAACATATTACCGGGTATACATGTATAACATAAAAGACTACTTTATATTGCCTTTTGTTTTGTCTGTACTACATCCATGGCTATTAGGATGGCAGCTATTTTGAGAAATGACTAAAAATATAAGAAAACGTTTTTTTCTTTAGTGGATTTTCGTCAAAAACTTGCAATAGTACAAGAGTGTCTTTTAAAATCTGACGTGTTACATAAAAAAAAAACTTGTAATCCTCTCTTTTTTTATGAGAATTGGCTGCTAAAATTTTCTTAAAACTCTAAACAATGCAAACAAGTAAAAAATTAAATTCTGCTTTGGCAAATGTATAATAATACCCTCACAATATAAAAAAATATTGACGGTATTTACTTTAGAATTTTTTACCATTGCAAAGTGCGAATGCAACCTTTATTACAACAATCACACATAAAATTATTTTATCCCCAGTTTCTGTAACACATACGTCGTTCGTCTACTACGAATTTGCATGCATTTTGTTTTTGTAACAACCACTCTGTGGTACAGGGTAGAGATGCGCGCGTGACACGAATTTTTCGTGATTCACGTGATTCACGCGTGAATCACGCGTGATCGTGAGTGAAATTTATTTTTGCTCACGTGATCGTGAGTGCACGTGATTAGAAAAAATTGTTTCGTGCGTGAGCGTGCGTGAGTAACTTTTGTTTCGTGAGTTCTCGTGATTGTTTTGTGCTGTTTGAAACAAAAAACAAGTAAAAAATAAAATAAATAAATTTTTATTATTGTTTTAAGGAAAATCAATACTTTTTGTGCAAGAAATCGAATAACGTAAAATAAAAATTTGTTAATTTTAATTTCGTGAGTCTTCGTTAGCGTGATTATTTCGTGAGCGTGAGAAAAATTTTAGTTACTCACGTGAGCGTGCGTGAACGTGAGCAGCAAAAATAAGTTCGTGCGTGATCGTGCGTGAGCACTATTTTAATTTCGTGAGCGTGAGCGTGCGTGAGTCAAAATTCACTCACGCGCCCATCTCTAGTACAGGGTATTACATAAAAAAACTAATTCCTCAATGCTTAGGTCCCAAGTATGGTTAAAACCCAAGTATTGAACCCATTTTCCTACGGAGGAGAAACGGCTGAACTTATTGCAAATTTTATTACTCCATTTGATTCTACAGCAAAAATTAGTGCTACGAAAATGTTCGCAAGCTTCCAGAAGGTATTGAGATAAAGCGCAGAAAAAATCGTTGATTTTTAAAATCATCGCCATACAAACGTCCCCTTTATATCTTTTCGGCAGTTTAACTTTTTGGACGTTAAACACATTTTGTATTCACAAAACACCATTCGAAATTGTAGAGGAATTGGATCAGTTCTACTTGTAGTTCCCATACAAACCAAAATCTCTCAAATTTCATTTAATAGGGAATATTTTATTAAAATTTAGAGCCGAACGGCACTGAATATTTGGCCGAAATAGAAATATTAGGCCAAAACCGAAACTAAAAAAAAAATACCGCCTGGCGTGAAAAAAAAAAATGTTCTAAGTGTTTCGGAGATAAATATACAGCTCTTAGGGCGGATTTCTCAATGAAAAGTTAACTACTAACTGCCGATTTAACGGAGCCTTATGTCAAAGTTTGTATGAAGAAGTTTTATTTAACGGAGAGTTATTTTATAACGGAGCAGTTACTCAATCAGCCCTAATGTTTTTAAACCAGAGTTAATTAAAAAAAAAATATATCGTCGAACTATATTCAATAAATGCCAACTCGAAAAAGCTTACTGTTCAGGAGAGCTTAAAAACTAGTTATTTCGCATATTATTGCAAAAGTAAACAATGTAATATTAACCAACGTCTGAAAAATGTTATTTTTACATGTTTTTTTTTATATTTTTGTTAAAGAAATTTTAGTTTTTATGCCGAAAGAAGTTTAAAGTCCCACACTTGAACTCATGGGATTAGAAAATGTTATTTTTCGTTCCACCCCCTAAACATTTATGGCGAGGGGAAAAGTGTCCCCAATGACCACTTCGAAACCCTCTCCCTCCCAAAAATAAACGCCCCTGCAAAATTTTTATTACAAGATTCGGCACAGCCGAATTTAATAATCTTTATTTAGAATTGACTTAAAGCTGATGCTTTTAAATAAAATCCTGCTTTGCGCCTTTTTAAATCAAATTTTTTCGGTGTGAACCAACTGAACTGATTTTTCTCAATGGTGATTTCGACCTATAGGTAAAAAATATAGTGTAAAAAATATGCTCTTCAACATGGAAAATAGCTGGCACCCTAATACATATACAAATGTGCTCATGTAGATAGATAGGTACATTGGTATCTAGTCGATGATTCTGTTAATGACACAAACAACGTACCACACATCATACTCTCCCAAATTTGTGTTTTTTCTCTACACTTTTAGTAGGGTATTCAATTAATACGCTTTGATCTTTAATCGGTTAAATGAGGAAATAATTAATCGGGCAGCAACTTAACCGATTAATAACACCATTAAACATCGAAAATACGATTGGGACGCGACCTTATACACTTGATTACAATAGTTCTGCTGGTCAAAAATCCGGCCTCCAAAATTTTCCATTACATAAGGTTTTTGATAAAATTGAGGTCGAAATTCAAAAAATCACTGTTTTGTCCATTTTTGGAAATTTTTATAGCGGATGAACCCTATACCTTATAAAGGTCTTTTTCCCATTTTGCCTTTAAAAATATCAAATTAATAAAAACAATGTTAATATCGTTTGATAATTTGTATTGTTTGTTGTAATATCTATTTGTAAAGATAAGATCTCATTTGTAAATGTCTAGTTAGTTATTAAAATTGTAAATAAAGGATAAATATTAGAGTCCGACCGAATACTCGGTTTCGGTTTCGGCCGAATAATAGGGTTTCGGCCTCTATTCGGTATTCGGCAAAATTTTGGCCGAATATTAGCCGAAACCGAAACTTTTTGGTAGTTAAAAAAATATGTAAAAAAGTCGCTAAATTTTTAAATTTCGCACTCCAATTTACTTAAACAATAAGAAGCAAGGTTGTCCAATAAATGTAATACTGTTACAGTTCAAATATTTTTTTTCTTTCAATCCACATATGAAATTTAAATTTTTTTTTGCAAGTTTTTTAAAAAATATATTTTTTTATAAATACAACAATTCCTATGGTTAAAAACATTAAGGGCGGATTACTCAATGAAAAGTTAGCTGCTAACTGCCGATTTAACGGAGCCTTATGTCAAAATTTGTATGAAAAAGTTAAATTTAACGGAGTTATTTTATAACTGAGCATTGAGTAACCCAGCCTAAGTCCTGTATATTTATCTTTAAAATTTTTTATAATGATTTTATTCATGCCAGGCGGCAATTTTTTTTTAAGTTTCGGTTTCGGTTCGGTTTCGGCCGAATATCTATTTTTGGCCGAATATTCGGTTCGGTTTCGGTTCGGCCTCGAAAAACTGGTTTCGGTCGGACTCTAATAAATATATATAAAAAAAAAAAAATTGCGGATGAACCCGATGTGATGGCGATTTCAAAATAAGCCGAGGATAAAGCTTAATCATTACTCTTTAAGATGCAGAACTATTTGGTCATTCGCCTTAACCCTTTAACCACATCGAAAAAAAACACGTTTTTGGGGGAAAATATTAAATATTCAAGACAATTGGTGCTCCAACGCACAGTGGTTTATTAGGGGCTCCTGTAGGTTAGTTGGTAGCGTGCTAGCCTATGAAACAGGGGGTAAGAGCGCGATTCCCACAAAAACCCTTGGCCGATTTCGCTACAACGAAACGACGGTCATTGTTACCAGTTCTCGTTTAGGTTTAAATTATTAAAAATGATTTGTAATTAAATTGGAAAAATAAATAAAAACTAATCATTGGATTAGTGGTTTACTATCGTTTTTTTTTGGAAATAATTCTGCCATTCAGTAAGTTCTGGACTGATTGCAGTGAAATTTATACCGGTTATAGCTAACGTAATTTTGTGCTTAAGTTTGGACGGAGGACCCACATGCCCACTAGGGGCGCCTCTTCTAAAGTGGGACACCTTTTGCATACAAATGCTTTAAGTGTTTGCCAATTTGTTGTTTATTATCCGATTTTTATGAAATTTAGATTTTTATAAAGCGCTAGTAAATACTTAAAAAATATGACTAAGGTAGTCGTTATCATTTTTAATTTCCGATATATACCCATTTGAATGGGGAAAATTTGAATTTTTTTCCGATCCTGTAGCGGTGTTCTATAACTCTCGAATCGAAAGATTTCTCACATGAAATATGAAAAACGAAACAGAAACATCGTGAATCGGCACAAAACCTGACTTTTCGCATTCGACTGTTTCTGTAATTTTGTTATGCGGAAACTTTCTGTCAAATATGATTTTTTTCAAAATTATTGGAAAGATGCGAGAAAAACTGTTTCTGTAAACCAATTGATCGAAAACTTTTGAAGTTGAAGTGTCAAAATCACTCACATTTAAGAATGGTGCGATATTTCGTAAATTAAACAACTTTTGAGTTATAATAAATAAAAAACATTATTTTTTTTAAGAAAATACTATCAACTAATATTATTAATGATATACTACACATTATTTTTATTAACTTAATTTATTATTTAATTTTTGTTTGCCAATGTTACGAGTGTTGTTTAAAAAAATGTGAAATTGCGTTTTTTTTTGTTGTGATTTTTATTATTTTCTCGCCTTGTTTACCTTTTTGACAGCTGATTTGGAATATTCCAATAAAAATGCTGCCGTTTTCGCATTGATATACAGAAACAGCTTTTTTTCCAGAATCGAGAAACGATGGAATTTTTTGTTTCATACTTTTTGATGCGAAAACTTTTCGCATAAATTACAGAACATCCCCACTGGTCTAGTTTTTCGGGAATAGGTTGGTCACCTAACTTCCGATTTTTTTAACCCTGAATTTTTAGTTAGCTAGATATTTTAAAACCATAACGAATGAAATATCTTTTTTTGTTAAAAAGTTACACTTTTTTAAACTTTAAAAAATCAAAAAAAAAAATTTTTGATTTTTTGCAAAAAAAACAAGTGAGAGTGTTAAATTCGGCCGTGCCGAATCTGTTATACCCTCCAACATGCAAATAAATAAAAAAAAAAATTGCAGGGGCGTTTTATTTTTTTTTTGGGGTGGGGGTCTGTAGTGGTAATTGGTGGGGGGGGGGGGGCATTTCTTCTCGAATACGTATTTATGAATTCTTTCGTATACATTTTGCTCTAAAAAAATACAAGTTTATCATTATTTAAAAAAAAAAATATTCCTCGCCCATAAAAGGGGAGGGGGGGCGGACCGAAAAAACGAAATTTTTTAATTCTGTGGGTCCAAATGCAGGACTTTGAACTTCTTGTAGCATAAAAATGTTGCATTTGTTAAAAAAAAAACAAAGAAAATCATGTAAAAATATGGTATTTTTCAGAGGTTGGTTTAGTTCCTCAAGGGGTAACTTTTTTCCCCCTGGACCGATTTTGCTCCTTTACGAACTTAACCTGCCTAGGAACATTAGACATATTCGTGCCCAATGTCGGGAGTCTAGCTCTTTTATTTTGGACTGCATCGTGTTAACTACAGACGGACAGACGGACAGACGGACAGACGGACGGACGGACGGACATCGCTAGAATGTCTTAGAATCGATCACTGATCATAAATATATATACTTTATGGGGTCCTAGACCGATATTTTGATGCGTTACACACGGAATGACAAAGTGAGTATACCCTCATACTGTAGTTGGAGGGTATAAAAATACCAACACTCTTTTGCTTCCAGCTTAAAAGTTTCGTTTAGAACATGTCAATTTTTTTCGATTGATCTGAAAGGCAATATCACGTAGATGATTTTAAAAAAAGCGTCTCAAAAAAGTGCATCTCTAAATATCTATACTCTTTACAAAGTGTTAATATGGCAACACCACCATATATATTTTTGCATCATCATTCTTTTTTATACTTTTTCAATTGTCTTTGTCTTTTTATTCAATTCAATTCAATTTATTATTCTTCAATTACATAACTGAGCCCAAAGGGCCATATATAGTTACAAAACAGACTACTTTTTAAGATCAACGTGCTTTCATTAATAGATTAAATTAGTTATAAATAAATAAAAAGCGGGCAAAAGTGCACTTTACGGGGCACACATATTTTAGGGGGGAAAAAAATTGGACCCCCTCTGGAATTAAAAAAGAAAAAAACCGAAATTAAAATTTAAGGGGGCTGGGCCCCGGGGACCCCCCTTGATCAAAAAAACTGACCCTCCCACCTACAGGTTTGTGTGGGTACTTAAGTTAAAGGTAATTAAAAAAGAAAAAGAAAATAAAGGGGAGCTAGGTCCCTGGGCCCCTCTAGGTCCAAAAAACCGACCTGATCCGTTTTTTTTCAAAAAAAAGTCCACCAAAAAAAAATTTTTTTTTGCTTAAAATTTTTTTCTGCGTAGCCGGCCTTCGGCCGGGCTTAGGGATTACAAACTCCATGCATTAAACCCACCCTCCCCGCAAAATAAAACTTTTTTGTGAATCAAGCCTTATACGTTGTTAATTACTGAATGGCTTAATTATTGAACTGAAAGTTACTAAAATGGATTTAGGGGTTACAATATTGTTAAAATACATACAAAAAATACATATTTGCAATCGTGAGCAAATTACCTTTCATTTGAGTACCCATACGTACAGGTTTGTGGGTGGGGCGGTTTTTTGGCTCCAGGGGGTCCACCGGGGCCCAGCCCCCTTAAATTTTAATTTCGGTTTTTTTCTTTTTTAATTCTAAAGGGGGTCACATATTTTTTTTTGCCAAAATATTTGTGCCCCGTAAAGTGCACTTTAGCCAAAAAGCGTGTATAATTATTGCGGGAAATACAACAGTTATTTTTTATTTCTGAAATTTTTTTTTTCCAAAAAATAATAATAAATTTTCGTTTTTTTTTTATTTTTCAAAACTTTTTTTTTTTTTTTTAAAACTTGGAAAAAATTTGGTCTTCAATTTTTTTTTCTGAAAAATTAAAAAAAAAAATTATGTATTTTATTTTTACTACATGTTAGTTGTTTTGACTACAAATGTAAGTAGTTTTTACTACATAAGTCAGTTGTTTTTTGTCAGTTAAAATAACTAACATTGTTAGTTGATTTACCTGAAAAAGTAGTTGACCCCAAAACAACTTACAAAGTATTTATTTTAACTGACATTTTCAGTTGATTTTACTAACATAATTTTTTAGTGCATTGAAAATTTACTTCCCTGCAAACATTTGGAAGAAATATCGCCTAAGAGAAATTGCGGGGATATCTTCTTTTTATCGTATTTACAAATCATCAAAGTAGTATATTTTTAAAATCTTCCTTTTATCATTTTGAGGATATTTTAGTAATATTTAAAAAAAAATATTTTTTTTTTTGTCAATTATAAAGTAGATAAAATCGCCAAATTATCGAAAATGTATCTTCCAGGCGATTTTTCACCTGCGCGATTCATATACGATATCTTCCTTTCATCATACGGATGAAAAAAAAACGAAATCAAAATATTTTATTTGTTGTCAAAAATAAATTTCCATATTATAATATGGTTTTTCTTCGTTTTTTCGCAATAAATGTGAAATAAATCAAACAAAAATTCCTGAAAAGTGGTTTTGAGAGGTAAGTAATGATTTGCAGCAAATAGATATAAATCTGCACTATTGATTAACTTAATTTCGTTTCTCCATTAGGTCCAGCAAATTTGGGACCAATTTTTGACGCACAACATTTATCAAGATCATGGAACCAATCAAGAAATCATCATTCAAGACAATTTTTTGTAGTGTGGTATCTTTTAAATTATATCTAACAATAAAAACCATAATTTTGAAACAAAAACGGCGACATCTTCTTTTTATCTTCCAAGAACAACATTGCGGATATCATTTAGGGGATTATCTGGCAATATTTTCTAGGTAAAATTTGAGAAAATCATAAATTTATCTTCCAAACGATTATCTGGCAATATTGCCCATTTATCTTCCAGAGGAATTGCTTTCGTATCTCCTGGACGTATCGCTTTCGGGACACGATTTCTACCAAAAGGTGTTTCTTCCGCAATACGAAGAAGATATCCCCCGCAATACAATTTATCTTCCAGGCGATACGCTAGCGTATCTTCTTCGTATCGAAATGCTTGCAGGGTTGTTAAAATTTTATCCAATATTTTGAAAAAAAATAATTTTGTATGGAAGCCCCCTTAGGATGTGTAGAAAGTGGGTAGACATGTTCTAAAAAAATGTTAGGGGAGGCATAATCGGGGTCGGTCATACATTTTACCCCTCTAGAGTAAAATTTTAAAAGTCCCGAAAAAAATTTAAAAATTTTTCAAATGAGATGGTCGCGTGAGTGACTTTTTTTACTCCCACTCACAGAAAAAGAGAACAAAATGGTTAACAAATAAAAATTTTCCAAAAAATATGCAATACAAATTAGTCGGTTATTTTAAAAGCTGGTCTTGTGCAATTACATATTCGATTAATTACTTGACTAATAATAATCGGTTAACCGATTGAATACCCTAATATTTAGGAAAAAAAAATTATCTCCATGAATTGTATTAAATCCAAAAAAATTGTTGCAGTATCCAAAACTTTAAGTTCTAATAATCATTTTTAATAATGTTTATAGACATAATTTTTAATTTATAGCTTTAAGTTTTGATGTAATACCTTTAATGTTGTGTGTAGAAGCGCGAGCAAATAACTGAATATATTTTTGTTTGTTATAAATGGGGCTTTTCAACTCAAGTGAACCCAATTTTGACAACATTGGGTAGTACGTTGTTATCGGTGAAAAACTTCCATAGTTAGAGGACTTTGGCATTTTAGACGAAAAGCACACTTTTTCGGATCCATGTAATATACGAACATTTTTCACCGGGTATTGCATTTCGAATCGACTTCAGGCTTATGTTTTTTTTTTTCCTTTAAGTCATATGGGGTACCTGTTTATCTATAAAAATCTACGTCGTACAGTGGTTCCAAACGAAAAAGTTGTATTAAATATACAATCTAAAATTTACTTCAGTGATTATAACAAAATGTATAAAGGGATTGTAAAGGAAGAGTGAGACTTTCAGAATATTAATATTGGAGCCACCCTGTTTGAACTCAGGGTGATCTACAATGCCCCAACCTCCCAAATTGAACACATTTTTGCTCTTGGAGCTTATAACAATTTTTTGTTTTGGTCTACAATTAGGGTTGCCAAACGGCCGGGAATGGCCTGGATTTTCTAGTTATTTTGGGTCTAGTCCAGTTTCCAGTTCAAATGTAATTTATCCAGTTAAAAAGAATTTCTTTATTTTTAACAATATTTTTTTTATTTAATATATTTTACATTTGTTGGACTACTTTTTGAATAAACCATAAATCTTTCACTACTTTTAAATGTGCTCTTTTTGCTGCATTTTCAATATTTTTTTATTATTTTTTCGAGCATCTCGCAGTCTAGTGTTGATTTCAGCGTGAATGTTTTCCTTGATATCTTCGATGATCTGAGGATTGTTTGGTGAACATTTTGCTTTTCAAATAAACTCAAAAAATAAGTCCGGAGTGGTCAAATCTGCAGATAAGGGCCAGTTCCTGGCGCCGTTTTTTGACATCGCACGTCCAGGGAATTTTAACTGGCCACCTAGATTTCCATATTTGACCACTTCGGACTTGTATTTGTGGGGTTATTTGAAAAGAAAAATCTACGCTAAATTTTTATCCAGTCCATTATCCAGTTATTTAACTTCAAGTATCTGGCAACCCTATCTACAATAGTATTTGGTTTTATATATGGGTTACTAATTAATTTATATTTTTTTTTTCAGATTACGTCTATGTAGAGACCTTTCCAAATAGTCCATACCTTATACGTCGCATTGAGGAGCTAAATAAAAACCAGTCCGGAAATGTAGAGGCAAAAGTTATGTGCTTCTATAGAAGACGTGATCTTCCAAATCCATTGGTTCAATTAGCTGATAAACATCAACGTGAGTAGTTTTTGAATAAATTTTATATTAATTGAATAAAAAAAATATTGCTAAAAAATATCTAAACCTTTGGACGTACTTAACCTGAACCATATCTGAGGTAAAAAGGAATAAATGCATAAGTCGAGATATGTTAATTTGTTTAGTTATTTATTAAAATGTATATCTTAAAATGGCCCGAAAAAAATTATTAAAAAACACTTATGCAGTTTTTTTTAAGTGTAGATTTTATGATACAAATATAACACCGCCCCACAAAAAGAAAAAAAAATCTTTAAATATGAACTGGATAATATACATTAGAAACCAGAGACTAAATGTAGTATAACTATGTACATTTACAGTTTTTCATTTCGTGAACCTGTTTGCTTTTAAAAGGACTTCAAAGTTTTAGAGGATTTAATTTTTGTAAAAATTATTTTGACATATCACAAAAAAATGAGATAAGTAATGTTCTCTCAAAACTTTATCTTTCAATATCATTTAAAACTTTTAACAAAATATTTTGATAAAGATTTAAAAGGACATTATTCTTATCATTTTTTCCTGATATGGCCAGTGTTTACAAAAAAACGCATTTTGGAAAACCGGTTTCTCGGTTAACCGCAAAATCTGATTTTCGGTTAACCGGTTTTCTCAGTGCCGTAATAAAAAACCAGTTAACTTTTTTTTTCTTTGACTGACAAACCCAAAAAGTGCTTTAAAATAGCTAATTTATATTAAATAAAATACTGAGGTTAACAAATTGATTTCTTTCAGCAAAGTTGGTAATTGTTACCCTTAAAGAATAGCGGTATTTAAATACGGTGCTTTATTTTCCCATATTTATTTAACTGACAAACCCAAAAATGCTTTAATAAAATAGCTTATTTTTATTAAATAAAATACTGAGGTTAACATATTTATTTCTTTCAGCATAGTTGGCAACTGTCACCCTTAAAAAATAGCGGTATTTAAATACGGTGATTTATTTTCCCATATTTTTTTTATTTTATTTTTATTAGTTTTATTTAAAACAAGTAAAAAAGTTAAATTTGGCCTCGCCGAATGTTATGATACCCTCCACCATTTCAAAAAGGTTATTGCAAAAAACTTTATTTAAAAGGAAATAAATTCCAAAAAAAAATTCCGCAAAAAAAAATTTGGTAAAAAAAAAATCCGCGATTTTTTCTTTTTTTGTCAAAAAATATGTTCGTACTTGTTTAAATACCATTTGGTGTTCAATTATGTTTACATATGTCAACCATCAGCCGAATTAACGCATTTTGTATTTTTAGGTTATGTTGAATGTACTGAAATTTTTGAGGTATCCTTACATTTTGGTTCATAACTTTTGAACCGCTGAACCGATATCGCTCAAATGCAATACCAAAGATACTCGGGAGAACTTCCAATAAATATGTTAAGTTTCAGTCATCTCTGTGCAATATTTTGTTCGTGATCACCATTTCCACAGACAGACAGACGGACATCGCTTGAATGTCTTAAAATCGATCGGGGATCATGAATATATATACTTTATGGGTTCCCAGACCGATAGTTCGATGATTTACAAACGGAATGACAAACTTATATATACCCTCTATCACTAAGTGGAGGGTATAACAAAATAAAACAATTCGTTGTAAATGGCGGTACCGTATTTTATTTGGATGATTGACATTTTCTCCAATAACAGAAATTTTAGTGTCTTGTTAACAGAAACTTATTAAGTTTTCAATGAAAATGTCAAAAAAAAAACGCTTACAACCGTGAGGAAATCAAATATTTACCAGATTCGAAATAAAATTTCTATTTGGAAAATTATTTTTTGAAGACAAAAAATATTTTAGACTTTGTTTCTCTCGAATTTTCAACATGTTTTCAACGAAATTTTGAAAATATTACAAAAAAAATGTATTTGAAAATATGCAAAAATATTCCGTTTTGCATGTATGTATTAAAAAAACGGTTAACCGACAGAAAAAAAACCGGTTTTCGGTGCACTGGAAATTTTCATTTCCGGTTAACCGGTTTGCAAAAAACCCGGTTTTCGGTGCACTGGAAATTTTCATTTCCGGTTAACCGGTTTGCAAAAAACCCGAACTTTTTGAAAAAACGGGTTTTCGGGTAACCGGTTTATAAGCAGTAGATATGACAAAATATTTTTTTTTTTTATTATTAAAATTTATTACAACTGAGTAAAGTATAACCCATTAAGTAATATTTTGCTAACTTAAATAACAGGATGAAAGACGTAACACAGCTGTTACACTTTCAAATTAAATTTTAGATTATGATTATCTAGCCAGATCCATTGCGAGAATCCTTTGAAGTCTCCTGATAGTGTTAGGAGCTTGGAAAATTCTGTTGAGGTCTAAGTTGGAGTGATCCTGGAGCTTTAAGGCATGCTTTTGCGCTTGTAGCCTTATTTCTTCAAAAATGGAGTTTATTTTTATTTAAAAAAATGAGAAATTTAGCAAAGATTTTGACAGTGACATTATAAGACAGTACAAACATTTAAAAAATATTTTACAAATTTTAATCCTTTAAAACCTTAAACTCCTTTTAAATGGAAACAGGATTAGGAAATGAAAAACTGCAAATGCAGTTTTACTCCATTTGAACTCTACATTCAGTATATCATCCGGTTGATGTTTAATATTGGATCTCGGACGGTGTAATAGAAGCTATCAGACTATCAGGAAATCTACACCATAGATTTCATTTATTCGTATTTTCATGAATGATATTCTTTAGTGAGATGTGTATCCGGGGTTGAGACATTTTCTCACAAAGGTGACAAGTATGAAAGGTGTAAAGTTTTTGTGTATTGGTTCCATGTGACATTACACATGTACAAGAACATGTCACTTCTCCAGCAGATGTTTATACTACATTATGACAGTATTAACGCCAAAAATTTTTATAGTTGAAAAATGAAAAAAAAAAAATCAAATCTGTTTTTGTTGTAATAAATTTGGCGATTCGCATTTTTCAAAAGTACCAAATTCCCGCCGTAAAAACCACCAAAATAAAACATTTTACTTTCAACTACAAAACTTTGCATCTAAAGAAAAATCTTAAAATTTTTAATTAAAACAAATTTGTGACTTTCAGAGCTCTTTTATACATTCAAATATTAGATCAAGTTTAGTGTGTTGGAATTAATTGAACCAATTTTCTTAAGTGCCATAAAATACAAACAAATATGGAACGGAAAAAAAATTGCCGTCTCATACAATGACATAAACAATGCACACAAATATTTCCCTATAAAAACAAAATGTTAATCAAGTTTTTTTTTTTCTTTTTTTCTTGTAAAGAAAAATCATAAATATCGATTTGCACTTTTTAAAGAGGCAAAATGACAACAAAATAGCTTTACCAAACACAAATATGACTACTGACTCCTTTATAACACTGCCAGCGTCGCCATGTTATTTTTTCCGTTGTCCCCAAAAATAATACAAAATATCCCCAAAAATTCCCATACCTTAAAAAAATGTTTTTTTTTTATTTGATAGACATTTTTTAAACTTTACTAATTTTTTTCGATGTGCTGAGTCCAAATATGACCTTTGAACTGGCCTATCGCTATTAGTATTCGAGATATCTGCACATAAATGTGTGAAAATTTCTAAAATGGAATTGCTGTGTTTACCAAAAATATAGGTGCACAAATCTTGAAAAATAATAGCGATAGGCCGATGTGTTGGAATCAACACATCGAAAACATTAAACCAGGGTTTCAAAAATATTTTTTTCTTTAGGAAAAAACATCGTTTTTACTTACCTGTGACTGTGTTTCTATTAATACTTAATTTTTCAATAACGTCTCCATCCTGAAAATTTTAACAAAAAATTTTTCCCGCATAAAATTCCCAACTTTGCAGATAAATCCCCAAGTCTGACAGCTTTGCACTGTAAAAAAAATTTTTGGTATCATCGACTTTTAATTCAACAAATAAAAGAAAGAACAACAACAACAGCTAGAAATGTTAATGGGTTTCAATGGTTGATTGTGTAGTTGCTGCGGATGGAGGTATGCAGTAGACATCGTCTCGTAGTGGTAGATTTTTAGGCGTCTGTTAAATGATGTTATAGATGGTTTTTGTGGATTTTGTTACTGATGTTGTCACTACGTTCAGAAATTTAAAAGAATGTATACTCTGGCTAAAATAAATCGGAGCAAAAGACAACAAAGAACGGGAAAACGCTTAACGATTGATTACTTTTTACAAAATCAACAAAATTTTAATTAAAAATCTTAATTTTATTAAAAAATTTCGAGCCCTTATTCGTTATAAACCTATGAAATCAGTAATTATTGGGTTAAAAAAAAATTTGAGTGAAAAAAGAAGTTTGAATTAGGAAAGTTTGACTGAAAAAAATTGAGTGATAAAAGAAGTTTGAATAAAGAAAATTTGACTAAAATAAAATTGTAGCAAAAAAATTTTAAGAAAAAAAATCATTCCATTTTGTTCTATTCCATTTCGTTCCCAGTTCTATTTTCTTTCGTTTCATGTAGGTTTCATTCCTTTCCGTATAACGTGCGGTAAAAAAATATAAAAAAATCTATAATATCAATAGATACAAAAAGTACCATTTTGCTCTACTTTAAATGTTGAAATGAAATAAGTCCCAACATCATTTAAATAACTCCCAATGCTAATAAAGAAATGAAATAACTCCCAAAATAATTTCTGTGGGAGTTATTTCATTTGGGAGTTGTTTCATAATGAAATAACTTCCAACAAAAATTGTGAAATAAATACACACACACTGGGACTTATTTTATAATGAAATAACTCTCAATTCGTATGGACAAATTTTAGGATTATTGCATTTTATTTTGGGGTTATTTCATTTGGGAGTTATTTCATAGTACCGTTTTATACTATTCGATATTTCTGCAAAGCGTAGTATTTTTGTGTAGCCAATGTTCTGGCATTACATTTTTTCTTGTGAATCACCTTACTCTTTTGTGAGTTATCTTTTTCGAGATATCGCTAAAATAAAAATTTAAAATTGTAATTTATGTCCTTTTTAAATTTTTCCATGATGCAAAATTATCATCAAGGTTGGCAATCGAAACGAATAACGGTATCGATATCGGTATTGGTATCGTTTTTTGATTTATTTCGGTATCGGTATCGGTTACGGTATTTGAGTTGAATCGGTTACGGTATTACCGATATCGAAACGTGAATACCGGTACGTACCGGTATTATCGAAAAAATGCTAAAAAATAAAAAAAAACATATAAAAACTTTAAAAAAATTTGTAAAAACAAGTAGTAAAGTTAAATTCGACATGGACGAATCCATCAATACCCTCCACAATGCCCTTCTAAATTGATATTTAGTTTTCTAACGTGAATCAAATTAACAATTTTGATTAAAAATATTTTATTTTGAGTAAAAAACTTTTTTTTAGTCATTTTTGAAAAAAAAAAATAAATAAAAAATTGGCAACATTTTTTTTTGAGTGTAAATTTTTTTTCGAGTGTAAGTTTTTTTGTTTTAGTATAAAAATTTTTGTTAGCGACAAGAATACTTTGTAAAATATTTTCCTGATTCATCAATTTTTTTAAAGCTGGTTTAACGGGTTTTTCAACAAGTGAATTTAAGGTGAAACCAATCTGAAATTCACGGTTTTCTTAATAACTTTTGAACCACTGGACCGATTTGGCTGAAATACAATACGAACCAGGCCAGGAAAACGGCAAATATATATGCCAAGCTTCAGCATCCTCAGGAATGCCTTCCGAAAGTTAGCGTGTTTTTTTTTATCTTGAAAATTCACGAAAAACCGTTGCCGAAATTCAGTCTTTTGTTCTAAATTTTTGAAGCTTTTGCTGGACATTTTCCTATGTCTTTAGTACATAAATATAAGGCCGTATAGTAGAGATAGGCGCGTGAGTGATTTTTGACTCACACTCACTCACGCTCACGACAGGAATTTTTGAATCACGCACACTCACTCATGACCATATTTTTTCTACTCACACTCACTCACAATCACGAGAGTAAATTTAATATGACTCACACTCACGTACACTCACGCAAGCTTCGCTCACACTCACGTTAACTCACACTCATGAAACTGTTATGTAGGTATTAATACCAAAAAAAAATCAAAAACTAAAATTTCAAAAATCTTTCAAAATTTTCAGCAAAATTTAAAGTTCAGCGAAATTTCAAATGTTTTTTTTTGCTTTTTTTATGACGAAATCTTAAATTAAGCCAAATTTTCCAATTTTTTTGTTGTTTTTTTTGGTACAAAAGGAAGTATGAAAGTAAATAAATCAAGCAAACTTACGCAAAAAAATCGACTCACGCACACTCACTAACGCAAAAATCTTGCTCACGCACACTCACTCAATTTTTAACACATTTAAATTGAATTCAGTCACACTCACATGTGATCACGCGTGAATCAGGCTTTTATCTGCTCATGTGCCCATCTCTACCGTATAGATTTTTACCTTTTGTTTTTGTTTGAGCTGAAAATGGTCCAATAAGTTTCTATTGGGTGTCAAAATGACTCCATAAAATATATTTCCCTCCCTAATCGAGGTTAAAGTAAGAACCCCAAATCACATATTTCATCTTATTTCTAGACAACCAAGTTTTTTTTGTTAGTGTTATCTATTTGAAAAAATAGGTATTCCCTGTCTATACAAGATCACATTCAAAAATATTGCAATCAATTTTTTTCGCGAATTATAGGACCTTTATGGACGATTTCTACGAGTTAAGCCACTTCAAAAAATTATGCTATGGTGGAAAACCTCCTGCTAGTATTCCAAATGCCTTCCCCGAAGTCCTGTAAATATCAAAAACATTCTTGGACACCCACATCACGGATTGAATAAAAATCCCCAAAAAACTATACTATACAAAAGGGGTCCAGAAAGTTTCTATTGGGAGTCCAAATGAATCCATAAAAATTTAGTGAAAATCAATAATTTTCTTTTGCTCTCGCATCGCGGTTGAAGTATGGATTTTTGAAATTTTTATTTAATTCAGGAGACTTCGGTGAGGCATTTGGAGTACGATTTTTTTTTTACAAAAACCAAAAAAAAATTACAAACTTTCTATTATTTTTTTTTTTTAAAAACATGGTTTTTAAGAAAAACCGTTTCAATACCGATACGTACCGATACCGAAGGAAAAGGTTTTTGGATACCGGTATCCGATACCAAAACTGAGTTTCGGTATTGGTATTGGTACCGGTATTCAATTTAAAGGGTTTTGAAACGGATAACGGTATTGAAAAGGTGTCGATTGCAAACATTGATTATCATCAATAAATGCTATTCTTTAAATTACACTGTGCAACAAGAAAAATGAGCCTCGATGACTTCAACGCCACATGAAAGTAGACCATCAAGTGAACAAAAACACCAAAGGGTTTTGCAAAGTCAGTTCGGATTTCTTTTTTATAGCCCACTGAAGTTTTTATATTTTTATCAAAGGCGTTTGGAAAACGTCAAAAATACTATAATAAGAACACATCTGAGCTTCAAAATATGTTTTGATGTTTTCAGTGAAATTTTATGGCAGTTCTTTTCTTAGAACATTTTAACCCTCTAACTGCCATTTTAAGGGGTCAGTTTAGTCCTTTTTCAAAAACTAAACACAGAAGTCTAATAAAACGTCCATTTAGAGGGTTAAAATGTTCTACAAATATTTTCCTCATAAAATTTCACTAGGGGTTGTCAAATGGTAAAAGTTTGTGCGACATGCGCAAAGTGCTTAAAAAGGGTCAAGTATAAATAATCAATGTTTGTTATTTTTTTTTACCAAAGCAGTGTTAAAAAATATCGACAAAAAAACAGTGCAAATATACTTTTGAGCTAAAAATGATGTTCTGATGTGTTTTAAAAAATTTTATGATGATTCTTTTCTTTGACCAAATTAACCCTCTAGCTCCCGTTTTAAAGGGTCATTTTTGTCCTTTTTTAAAAGAAATACAAAAAAGTCTATAAAAATAGGCAGTTAGAGGGTTAAAATGTTTTACAAATGTTTTCTGCATCAAATTTTACTAGGGCACGTTTAAGACAGAAAGTTCGCCCAGCATATAGAAAATGCTTAAAAATTTTAAAGTATTAAAATTTTTTTTTTATATTTTTTTTGGGCCGAAATATAAAAAAAAACATATAACAAAGTTAAATTCGACTTTGTCGAATGGATTAATAGCCTCCACGATGTAAAAAGTTTATTTGCAAAAAAAAAACAAAAAAAAAAAAATAAAAAAAAAAAATAAAAAAAAAAACAAAAAAAAATAAAAAAAAACTGCGAAAAAAACTTTTTTATAAAAAAAAATTCGACGAAAATGTTTTTTTTTTTTTTTTTTTTAAATATGTTTGTACTTGTTTAAATACCATTCAGTGATGAATTCTGTTCACATGTGGCAACCAGCAGCCGAATTAAAGCATTTTGTGTTTTTAGGTTATGTTGAATGTACCACAATTTTCGAGGTATTTTTATATTTTCGTTCATAACTTTTGAACCGCTGAACCGATTTCGTTCAAATGCAATAACAAACTACTTTTTTTTTTTTATTTCGGCCAAAAATAAAAAATTTGAATTCTTTAAAATTTTTAAGCATTTTCTATATGTTGGACGAACTTTTTGTCTTAGACGTGCCCTAGTAAAATTTGATGCAGAAAATATTTGAAAAACATTTTAACCCTCTAACTGCTTTTTTATAGACTTTTTTGTATTTCTTTTAAAAAAGGACAAAAATGACCCTTTAAAACGGGAGCTAGAGGGTTAATTTGGCCAAAGAAAAGAATCATCATAAAATTTTATAAAACACATCAGAACATCATTTTTAGCTCATAAGTATATTTGCACTGTTTTTTGTCGATATTTTTTAACACTGCTTTGGTAAAAAAAATAACAAACATTGATTATTTATACTTGACCCTTTTCAAGCACTTTGCGCATGTCGCACAAACTTTTACCATTTGACAACCCCTAGTGAAATTTTATGAGGAAAATATTTGTAGAACATTTTAACCCTATAAATGGACGTTTTATTAGACTTCTGTGTTTAGTTTTTGAAAAAGGACTAAAATTACCCCTTAAAATGGCAGTTAGAGGGTTAAAATGTTCTAAGAAAAGAACCGCCATAAAATTTCACTGCAGACATCAAATCATATTTTGAAGCTCAGATGTGTTCTTATTATAGTATTTTTGACGTTTTCCAAACGCCTTTGATAAAAAAAATGAAAACTTCAGTGGGCTATAAAAAAGAAATCCGAACTGACTTTGCAAAACCCTTTGGCGATTTTGTCCACTTGATGGTCTACTTTTATATGGCGTTGAAGGCATTGAGGCTCAATGCGATGAACCAAAATTTGTTGCACAGTGTTATTGATGTACGTAAAAATTTCAATAACAACAATGTTATGCCGATTGTTTCTGCCCTGATATAGTTGAAATATTGTTACCCAATCAACATCCGTATCCGTGACAATATTAAAAATACAAAGTAGCCGCACAACAGCAACAACATAACGACGTCTGACTTTAAAAACATATACAGCATTTTCGATGAAGTGGCGTGAGAAAAACAATTTGTCAAAAATTTCGACTCAAAATTAGATTTTAAACCTCTTTTTTACGAAATTAGTAAACCATATTCAAGTAAAGTCAATTCAAATTCATTCACTAAGCAACATATAGCTCCTTTACTTGTATAGTGTCATAACTCAAAAAATGCGTTTTTTGAGTTAATGATGCAGAATTATTCGTTATATCATGCTTTATATTGTTTCAAAAATTCGTATTAATATCTTTTAAACTCACCGTTTGAGAAGAGTTCACGCCATTATAACATTTTCTATGTACCGGCCTTTTTCAATTAAAAACCAGTTTCAATAGTAAACTTTAAACGTGTTTTCTGCAAAATCAAATATTTTGAGTTGTGACACTATACAAGTAAAGGAGCGATATGTATTTAGAATTTAAACCTAAGTAAAATAAAGGATGGCAAAATATAACTATAATCCCAAAAAAATATTTAACATGATAATTTTGCAAAATAAATAGGCTGGTAGGGTTTGCTGGGAGGTTGTATGCTGCCAAACTTTCGTTAATAGTCAAAGCATTTCAGCCAGCAACACAAGTAGACATGTGTTGGTTCTGTTTCAATTGATGTTGTTGTAAGTGGAGTGAAGCTTAACACAAGAGCTCATTGAAAAACTATAGGTACAGACTATATACTAGAGATGGGCGCGTGAGTGATTTTTGACTCACACACGCTCACGACAGGAATTTTTGAATCACGCACACTCACTCACGAGCATATTTTTTATACTTACATTTACGTGAGTAACTTTAATACAACTCACAATCACGTGCACTCACGCAAGCTTCACTCACACTCACGAAACTCTTACTTAAACAAAAAAAATTTCAAAAATTAAAATTTTCAGGAAAATTTAAAGTTCAGCATAATTTTACCTTTTTCTTTGCTTTTTTCGGGATGAAATTTTAAGTTAAGCCAAATTTTAAAAATTTTTTTATGCTTTTTTGGTACGAAAGAAAATATGAAGAGAAAATAAATCACGCAAACTCACGCAAAAAATCGACTCACGCACACTCACTCACGCAAAAATCTTAGTCACGCACACTCGAGAAAACAGAGCGGGTTTTAGCTAGTTTTAAGCTAACATGGCAACACTTTCTACGACTTAGGAGTGAGTGAAACCATAAAAACCAATCTAGCATCTATTTTTCTTATGGCGCGTTATATTAGCTTTATCTTTCTTACCTAATTCGTAGAATAATTTGAAAAAAATAACCATATGGTTAAGGACAGCTTTTTTTGACACCTGTCTGTCTCTATGTGTTATAGGTGTGTGTATATTAGAGTGTCCTAAATTATTATTTTACTTGATTAGCTTACACTGTTCTACAGTGGAAATATACTTCCGAGGTGACATAGTATATGATGTTGGGTTTGTCGAGTAGATCACAAAAATGCTCATTAAACTTGCCAGACTCTCAAATTTATGAGTTATAGTCAAAAAAACATTTTTTTTGGGACTTTTCTCACTAAACCTCGTGTAATTCAGAAACTTTTTAATCGATTTTAAATTAATTAACTGTTTTGGAAAGAAAAAGGATAGGGCTCTCCATTAAGGGTGGGATAGTGTTGTGTGAGATTTAAGGCAGCAGTATTTGGAAACGCTAGAACCCCTCATTTTGTGAAGTTCGTAAAAAAAGTGTATGAGCCAAAAAATGGGGGAGGTCGGATAGGATCTAGGGGTCGCTCATCGGGATCAAAGTTGGGTATAGAGAGGAAAAAATCCACAAAAAGCCCTACAACTCTCCTGGTTTTGCCCCAAGAGGGGTCAAATGTGAGACCGACCTCCATTATTTTTCCCCCCCCAAACACTTTTTCCAAACATACCTAAGCCCTATCTCAACTCCCTAAGGGGGCTCCCATACAAAGGTTCAATTTTTAAAAATATTTGCTCCTACCTCTTTAACTGTCCTAGAAATGACCCTAGAGGAATCAAATGTATGACCGACCCCCAATATTTTTTCAACCCCAACATTTTCTTAGAACATACCTACCCTCTATCTTCAACCCTTAGGGTGGTCCCCATACATTTTTTTTTATTTTTTCTTAATTAGTTTTATTAAATCAGCTCATACCGGTCCAACGGTGCTTCCTAGAGGGGTCATTGGCAAGACCGACCCCCATTTATTTTTAGCCCCCAACATTTTATCTGAACATACTAACTCCCTATCTCCAATTTCTAAGGGGTCTCCCACACAAAATGACATTTTTAATAAATTTGCTCCCACCGCTCTAACTGGCGCAGGGATGACCCTAGAGAATTCAAATGTATGACTGACCCCCAATATTTTTTCCGCCCCAACATTTTCCCCAAACAAACCTAACCTCTACTTTTTAGCCTTAAGGGGGTCCCCACACATTTTTTTATTTTTTGATAAAATCAGATATTATACTGATCCCCAATATTTTTTTAGCCCCAAATTTTTCCCCATACAAACCTACCCCTTATTTTTAAGCCTTAAGGGCCACACATTTTTTATTTTTTACAATTTTTATTTATAAATTCAGCTCTTACCGCTCCCATGGTGCCTCTTAGAAACGGGAAATGCAGACTGACCGCCAATAATTTTTGCCCCCTACTTTTTGTCTCAACATACCTACGCCGTATTTCCACTTTGTTAGGGTAATACTTGTTCCTCTCCATTACTGCACAACACGTTGTTATAGTCCTCTATTAATTTTACGCCTCTTTCGGCAGCGCCGTTGAAAACATGTAATTGAAGTAATATTTGCAGCGATTGCTGGTAGTCCTCGCAATTTTACTAATGTTTGGACTGGAACCAATGAAATTTGTTGTTAATCCGAAGCGTGAAAAAAATTGTGGTGTCTCAGCTGTGACGTAGTGGCTTAAATCATTCTTTGTATTATGAGTTCTGGATTTACTTGTTTCGATTCGTTGTTAATTATTTTCACACCTTCGAATCCAACAACGTGTACTGGATGATCACGATCTTTGTTGCCACTTTCCCCGCTATCCCCCGAGTCATAATCTTCCCCGATATAATCGTCTTATTTTTATTCGCTGTCAGATAACTCTTCCTCCTTGCATTTCCCATTTTTCATTTTATTTCACAAGAGATATTCGGATCAAATAGTGCAACAGCTTTACCACCGAGATACCAAAGATGTCAGAGAATCTCTTCTCCAATCGTTGAGACATCTTATTATTTGAAGCATAATTAGCGATCGCTTTCAAAAAATTCAAATCATTATTTGGAGGTTCTATTGCATTAGTGGCGCTAAACCAAAATTTCACGTAAATTGTTTTTGATCAAACCTAAAACATTTTTAGGCAATATATGCCTTTTGCCATCCATCGAGCATGACTGATGGGTACTGGTGGGCTAAAATGATTATTAGGAATATTTTCACCAAGGTATAATAAAACAATTTCAAGAAACTCCTTGAAGTAGTCTCTGGGTTGCTTTTCCTTTATTTGAGCCCAACAAAACAACTTGATGCAGTTTGAATTTGAGCTGGTATGTTGCCTGCCACTTTCTAATCTTCTATGCCAGGACTGTATGGTTTGCCTTTTATATTTTCCCATTACTCTTTAAAACGCTCAAACATTGGAACTCCTGGTCCAGACGTTTTGCCGAATTTGGTTTCAAACACTTCTCTTATTTGAAGTTCATTAATATGATGTTTGCATGGCAGATATAGGGGGTGAGTTTGCATTTCCCGTCCTTAAGAGGCACTAGGGGAGCGGTAAGAGCTGAATTTATAAATAAAGGTGTTGCTAATTATTGTACTTTTGTAAATTCTAAATACTCCAAAGTTGAGTTCCAGTATAGAGCTGCAAAACTATCGATAGTCGTCTCATTCGATATTTTCGATAGTTTGTTTTTAAACTATCGATAGTATCGGATATTTTAAAGAATTGTAAGATTTTGCATAAAATTACGTTATTTTCCATTAAAACTGGGTACTTCTGGACCCATAAAAGATAGTTTTTGTCGTTCAATGCCACTCCAGTCTATTTTAACTAACTACGGCGATCTTCCACCGTGACTTGCTTGTTCTGTCCAGACCTTTTATTTCGCAAAAATATTCACAAGAGATTACTATCATTGTCTTTATACTTTAAAACGTAAGATTTTTCCTAAATAATATAAAGAATTTACAAATTGTTCACTTTTTAATTAATTTTTCATCAAATGGCAATCTATATGAGGCTAATGTTTTATCGGCGATAGTATCGCTATCGGGTAATACCTATCGATAGTCCATTTCAAAAAAAACTATCGATACTATCGATAGTACCATCGATAGTTTTGCAGCTCTATTCCAGTACCATTACGAACTTGGTTTTCTTAAGGGGAGCACGCTTACAAAGTGGTAGGTATGCTCGGCAAAAATGTGGGGGGAAAAACTAATGGGGGTAAGTCTGCATTCCATATCCCTAAGAGGCACCATGGGTGCGATAAGATTTGATTTTATAAAAAAAATAAAAATATGTGTGGGGACCCCCTTAAGGCTTTTGAATAGAGGTTAGGTTTGGTTGGGGAAAATGTTGGGGCTAAAAAAATATTGGGGGTCAGTCATACATTTAACATGTCTGGGTCACCCCTGCGCCAGTTAGAGCTGTAGGAGCAAATTTTATAAAAATGTCATTTTGTGTGGGAGACCCCTTAGGAATTAGAGATAGGGAAGTGGTATATTCAGAAGAAATGTTTGGGGCAGAAAATAAATGGGGGTCGGCCTTGCTAATGACCCCTCTAGGAGGCACCATTGGACCGGTAGGAGCTGATTTAATAAAATAAATTAAGAAAAAATAAAAAAAAAATGTATGGGGACCACCCTAAGGGTTGAAGATAGGGGGTAGGTATGTTCTAAGAAAATGTTGGGGTTAAAAAAATATTGGGGGTCGGTCATACATTTCATTCCTCTAGGGTCACTTCTGGGACAGCTAAAGAGGTAGGAGCAAATATTTTTAAAAATTAAATCTTTGTGTGGGAGCCCCCTTAGGGAGTGGAGATAGGGCTTAGGTATGTTTGAAAAAAGTGTTTGGGGGGAAAAAATAATGGGGGTCGTTCTCACATTTGACCCCTACAGGGGCAAAACCAGGAGAGCTATAGGGCTTTTTGTGGATTTTTTCCTCTTTGTGCCCAACTTTGACCCCGATGAGCGACCCCTAGATCCTATCCGACCTGCCCCATTTTTTGGCTCATGCATTTTTTTTACGAACCTCACAAATTAAGCGGTTCTAGCGTGTCGAAATCGAAAGCTCGTGCACTCTCCCACCCCTACTCTCCATTTATGCGAATTCAATATCTATTTTTTTTTTTTTTTGAAAATTTTTCGAATTTATCAATGTTTTTTCTGTTATAGTTCCTTTATATTTTTATACGTATTCTTAAAGAAAATTTAATTTTGAATACGATGAACATTATCCTGAATAACAGTTGACAGAGTTGTGATAACTTTTCTAAAAAAGAAAATTAAGATTTTGCTGCAAATCGATGTTCGGATTACCCGGCAAAAAAAATAAATTCATAATAAGAGGTCATGTATAATAAAAACCTTTAAAATTAAGGTATGTGACCGATAATGATGTTTGTTTTATTTAAGAACTTCTTAAATGTACCCAGCAAAAATGTGCGGAGTACTTTTTTATAGGAGTGCTTTAAAGCTATAACAAATGTAATGAAATACAACAAAAATAACTAAAAACACCAAAAAAATGCAAAGGCATTCTTTTCTGCTCCATAAAAAGTTGTTATTCAGCACTTAACTCATTACCTTCCGCAACACTTCCATACAAAAGTAAGTAGATATTCAGTAGATAAGAAGTACTCCGAGCTTTCAAACAACTTCCAACTACTTCCCTGGAGTAATTCTTATCTACTGAATTTGTATGGAGGTGTCGCGATAGGTAATGAGTTAAGAGCTGAATATCCATGTATTCTGGAGTAGAAAAAAATGTTTGTGTGTTTTTGTCTTGTGTTTTTTGTTATTTTTGTTGTATTTCATTACATTTGTTATAGTTTTAAAGCACTCCACTGGGCAGTGGTAATGACTTTTTTTGCAGGGTACGTTCATAACTTTTGAACCGCTGAACCGATGCCAAACTTCTAAAAGCAACAAGAAAATATGTTATTGATACAGTCATCTCTGTGTAATATTTTGGAAAGAGCGCGGAGCTTTAGCGATAAATAAATTTATGGCGTTGGAGTATGATGATGGCGTTATGATGATATCATAATAATACAATATTATGATTATGTATTTCCAAAATTTTGTTTTTTTTTTACCACTCTAATATCCATTGACTATAGTATATCCTGTGGTGTGTATACGTTTATGTGAATATTAACGAAAATCTAAAATAGGTTTTACAATCTGTGTGCTAACAAACACACCCATGCTACTTATCAACTTAAGGGGGCAGTCTTATTTAAAAATAAAAAATAAATGCGCAATATAACAGAAATTAGAAGACCCTAGGTCAGAAAATACGCATTTTTTCATGATTTCTAATGGAATTAATGGTACATATATGTTATTGATCAGTGATCGATTCTAAGAGATTCTTGCGATGTCCGTCTGTTGAAATTACAATTACGGCCAAATAATTACACAGATATGACTTAGACTTAGCATAATTACTTGTTGTTGTTCTGAAAAGTTTGGTATTGCATTTGAGCGATATCGGTGCAGTGGTTCTAAAGTTATAAACGAAAACGTAAAAATCCTCGAAATTGTTGGTGCATTCCATATAACCGCAAAATATTAAATTCTTTGATTCGGCTTCTGGTGGACATATGTATGTATGTGAACAGAATATATACTGAATAGTATTTAAGCATAGAGTATACATAGAGTTGTCAAAGTACAACTTGTATACATGTATTTGTTGAAAAAGTACGACTTGTAAACATGTATTGTGTTTTGAAATCACATCGACAACGTACGTGTGAGAAATTATAAAAAGATAGTGATATTATTTTTTCTTTCACATTCATCTTAAACCACGGATTTTCTAAATATGTCTTTTAAGCATCAACAAAAAAAAATCTTGCTAAATATTATTTTAATGTGGACCCCATTACCTTTAAAATGAGATATGATTGAGATTCGTATCATGAAGATTGAGGGAGATATGGTCAAAAATGTAGGACCACTTTAGTAAGGTATTTTTGATTTTTTCACTTTTCAAACCCTGGTATCTCCCGAAATATTAGGTCCAGCGATCCAAAAATTGGAGTATTTTTTTTCCTACTCGAGTACAATATTTTTAGTTTCGTCAAGTTTGAAAGGGGTCAGGTCCAAAATGCTCATTTTATTGGATGGTTATAGATGGATTTACCCAATACCAAAACAACATTGGATTTTTTTAAGAACCAACGTTACATAAGAGTTAAAATTATTAAATGTGTACACTAGAGGTGTCCTTAAAAGCGAAAATCACCTTTTTATACCTGGTAGGGTCCTATATTGTTCTTTAGTATCTAAAAATGAGTGAGCCAAAATTTGGGGACAATCGGCTAAAAATAACTCGTGCCGAAAATGGATTGAAGTTTTGGGGCATTCTTATAAGAACGAAAAATTCGTTTTTTCTAGTTTTTGGAAAAACATTGGTATTTGATATTTTTTGTTAAATTTTTTGTGAAATAATATGAAAATGGTACTAAATTACCTTTTCAAAACGACTAATAAAATTAAAATCGGATGAAGAATAAGCATTTTACGAATACATGCCCCAGACCATTGTATGGTTTTTAGAGCCAGAATTTCAAAATTTTCAAAATTTTTAGGCAAAAAAATAGTAAAAATTTTATTTTACTTTATGATCAAATTGAAAATATGTTTAAGATTAAAAATAGCAGATATGGTAGTCAAGCTTTTTTTTTATTTGGCGCGGGTAGTGATAAAATTTCCGCGGATTCCAAATAAAATGCGTTTTTCTACAATAATAAAGCAAATTTTTGAAAATTTGTGCTCTATTGTGCGGATCGAAGTGTAAAACGTAAATTCTGTAACTTTTAAGAAATCGAATATATGCAGATATTTTGTATTATAGAAATGTATAACGTCTCAAATTTGTCATTTCACCACGACGAAAAGGGGTTAAAGATGCCCGAATTATCAAAAAATTTACAGAATTTATGTATTTCACTTCGTATAATACAATACAAAAAATTGTTTCCCATATTTGCTGAATTATTTTAGAAAAACTCATTTTCTTTGGAATCCGCGGAAATTATATCACTACCCACGCCAAATGAAAAAAAAGTTAGACTACCATATCTGTTAGTTTTTATCTATAACATGTATTAAATATAATTATAAAGTAAAATTAATTTTTTTTATTTTTTTGCCTAAAAATTTTGAAAATTTTCAAATTTTGGCTTTAAAAACCATGCGATGGTCTGGGGCATGTATGCGTAAAATGCTTATTTTTCATCCGATTTGAATTTCTTTAAGCTTTTTGGAAAGGTAATTTATTACCATTTTCATATTACTTAACAAAAAAATTAACAAAAAATAGCATATACCAATATTTTTAAAAAAACTAGAAAAAACGTGTTTTTTCATCAGATAAGAGTGTCCCAAAACTTCAATCCATTTTCGGCACGAGTTATTTTTATCCGATTGTCTCCAAATTTTGGCTCACTCATTTTTAGATACAAAACTACAATTTAGGACCCTACCACGTGTTAAAAAGTGATTTTGAAAAATTACCTTAGTCGTTAGGACACCTTTAGTGTACACAGTATTTTAAATGTGTACAAAAATCCCAGAAATTTTACAGGTTTTTTCTAGACTTTTCAAATTTTTTTTTAAATACATTTTAACAAATTTTTTACTACAAAATGCCAAAAACTGCCAAAAAATTTTGTGTCCAGGACTTTAAAAAAAAAATTGGATCTTAGATAACATTTCAAAAGAATTTGTTTTCTTAAAATCATTTAAAAAGATTTTTTTTTTCTTAAAATTATTTTTAGGGAAATTTTTTATTCCGGGACTGAGACTTTTTAAGATTTTGTTCGGGAATTACAACATTTTGATATGTCCAATTGTCTCCGGCCACGGTAGACTTCGTCGTGCAATTAAGTGAGCGCTCATTTTCGTACATTTTAGATAAAATACCTTGTTCGGACTCAAAAGAACGTACTTCACAATCAATTTACTGTTTTTCCTGTCACAATACATTAGATTATTAACAAAACATTTTTAAAATCTAAAAACTAAACAAATCTAAAAAAAATAAATTAAAAAAATATTTTTTTTTTTTTTTTAATTTTTACCTTGGTTAACATTATGAAGGGTATTTAAAGACTCGGCACAGTCAAATATAGCTTTCTTTCTTGTTTTTATATATATTTGGGGGGGGGGGGGGGGGTACTTCAACACGACTTTCCGCCGCCACTTTCCCTTCTCAAAAGTGATGTATCTCTTAGAAGTATTTATGTATGTGCAACAAACTTGTAGAATAGTGTAGTCAACACCATTTTGATCAAAGATAGTTTGAACTGTTTATCTTAAAATATTTCTTCAACTATGAAATTATTTTTTTTATACATACATATGTATCTGTTTTTACTTTTATATACATTTGTATATTTTTTTAATTTATGTAAAATTTTTTTTACATTTGTCAAAAAAGAGGAAAATAGAAGTACACATAAGCATCCTTGAATGCCATTTTCCACCACCCCTTTTTAAAAATAAACACCCCATCTCCTTTTGAAATACTTGACAATACCATCATCTACCAACATTCATGTAACCTATTCCTCCTACCTTCCTAAGGCCCCATTTTCCACCCACTCGCCACATGTTTATATGCGTTCGGCTTCAAATACTACATATTTGGTTGGTATCCTTTTTTTTGTTGGTCTCTTTTTTGGCCTCCATATTACTTCCACTGCTCTACATAAAACTGAAATTGTTCTTTGTAGTGTTACCATTTGGGAAGCGCGCGGTCTTATCATCATTACAGTATACAACTATTCGATGTTAAATCCACATTGTTGTTACCATCAGTTGTACACCTCCTCCCAACTCTTTACCACCCACCTTCATATATTTTGATTAAAATATTATACATAAGTTTTGAGTTAATTTTTTATTTCTTTGTATTTTTGTTTTTATTCTTTAAGGGATTTTGTTTTCATCTTTTTTTTTGTTTTGACTTGCATAAATGCATTTTATTTTTAATTTTAACAAATTTTTATTTACCCAGCAAAACTTGAATGTCTTCTAGAGCTTTTGAAAGAGAATTTTTTTAAAGACCGACTGGTTATATATCTGTTTTTAGGAGCCATTAACTAATTAGAATTAATTCTTGGGAAGCAGGCTAGGAATCCCTTCGATAGAACAGTTTCATTACTAATTTTAGAACTTGAATTCTTGTTTCAAATAACCACGATAGAAACTACACCATTTTCAAATGTGTCTTAAGATTTTTCAAATGAATTGATTTTTATAATAATTTTTTCAAAAATTGTCTAAACGTATTTTAAAATAAATTTTTCCAAATGTATTTTAAAAATGTCCAAATGCATTTTATAATTGACCAAATGTGTTTTAAAATCGTTCAAATATATGTTAATATTGTCCAAATGTATTTTAATATTATTGAAAATTCCAAATATATTTTGAAATTGTGCAAATACATTTAAAAAATGTCAAAACGCATTTAAATATTGTCCAAATATAATTTAAAATTGTCCAAATCCAGTTCAAAATATTTAGAGATGCGCGCGTGACACGAATTTTTCGTGATTTACGTGTGAGTGAAATTTATTTTTACTCACGAGATCGTGAGTGCGCGTGATTAGAAAAAATAGTTTCGTGCAGGCCTTTGAAGAATTAATTCAATTTGTGAATTAATTCACATTATTTTAATTTAATTTTTTAATTAATGAATTAATTCATGTTTGAATTAATTTTTTGAATTAAATTTAAATTATTTAAAAAAGAATTAATTAATTTTGTGAATAATTCAATTTTAATTCAAAGAATTAATTCAAGCATGAATTAATTCATTTTAAATTAATTTATTTTGAATTAATTCATTTTGAATTAATTAATTTTGAATTAATTCATTTTTTGAATTAATTCATTTTGAATTAATTCATTTTGAATTAATTCATTTTGAATTAATTCATTTCGAATTAATTCATTTTGAATTAATTCATTTAGAATTAATTCATTTTGAATTAATTAATTTTCAATTCTTTTTTTGATTTAATTCTTTTTTGATTCTATAATTCTTTTTTTGAATTAATTCTTTTTTTGATTTAATTCTTTTTTTGAATAAATTTTAATTTTTTTATGAAGGGTATGGGCTAGAGTTGTCAAATATTCGTCTATTTCAAAAACCGGTTTTCGAGTACTTTTGAAAAAATCGGTTTTTCGGTTTTGTAACTAAAAACCGGTTTCGAATAATCGGTTTTTCGGTTTTTTTTTTTTAAATTATTTATTTAACAAAAAATTTAAACAAAACAATAAAAAAGGAAAACAAACCAAGCACGTCCGTCTGTATAAAACACGATTCAGTCCAAAATAAAAATGTCTCATGGTCATAGGCCGTCTACGTTCGTAAATGGACAAAATCGGACCAGGGGGAAAAAGTCCCCCTCGAAAACGACACTTTTTAACATGTTTTTTGTATTTTTGTGAAACAAAAAGAAATATTTTATGGTAGAAGAAGTTCAAAGTTTACCACTTGGACCTAGGGGATTAAAATTTTTTTTTTTTCGGCTAGTCCCCTTTTGTGGGCGTGTATATAAAAAATAGTTTAAGTAATGATAAAATTGTATTACTATAGCACCAAAAGCATTATAAATCAACATTTACCTCGAAGACCAAGGTGTCCCCTAATGTCCCATTCCAAGCAACACCCCCTCCCCAAAAAAAAACGCACCTGCAAAATTTTTATTTTTTGCATATTGGAGGGTATAATAATACTGAAAAAACACATTCACTAATCGTTGAGATTGGGTTATGGGTGTTACAAGTTGCTAACTTTATTAGGGTTTTTATATTGGAATTACGATAAATTTAAAATTTTTTGTTAAAGCTATCGAAATTTACTTGACAAAAGCAAGTATCATACGCCCATTACATTTCAGTAATGCCTTGTAAAACAGATATAATTTGGAAGATCTTTCAGATAATGTATCTATGTATCATCTGGTAAAATCCTCTTTCAATTCGGAATTTTGAATTTCTCTAAGGTATAATTAAACTGTCATTCAAAGTTTTGAGATGGCTACTAAAAAACGGCACTGAATGCAAAATAACAAAAAAAAATATAAAAAAGTCGATTATTCAAGACCAAAAAATCGGTTTCTCGAATACTTCGAAAACCGGCCTTTTTTAAAAACCGGTTTTAAAAAACCGTAAAAATAGAAAAAAATCGATTTTTCGAATACTTCGGAAATCGGTTTTGACAACTCTAGGTATGGGCATAGCATATATATTAGGGTGGCAGCTATTTTGCAAAACTTCGAATTTGAAGGAGTGCACCCCTAATTTTTATTACATTTGGTCTAAAAATGCTATGCTAAAAATTTCAGCCAAATCGGACAACGTTAACACGAGGCGCATCGAGGTCAAAGGTCAAAAAATAAGCATATTTTGATAAAAAACATTAAATAAATGGTGTTGTTTTTTGAATATATTGTTAAGAAGTGGTACACGAGTTGTTGTAAGTATAAGAAGATAAATTAAAAATTTTTGGGTTTTCAAAAATTAACCCTTGTAAGTCTTTCGGGGTCAAAATGACCCAATTTTCACAAAATGACCCCTAAAACACGAAAATCAGCCCCAATTTTCTAAATTTATTGAAATAAACCAATGTAAACCCACATTTATATTCTATTCTATCATAAATACTCAGATATGAAATACTGTCTTTCTAGGATGTCATTCACCCGTTTCACGGTAAGGCCAAAAATATGCATTTTATTTGGCGTGGTTCTCAAAACTGATAATTTGGTTTTTTCAAAATTTTCTTAAACAAAATTAGGAAAAATACTGAAAAAAACACAGAATCTTATAAAATATATGTTAACATATAAAAAAAAAAATTTTTGGGGGATATCCCTCGGATAGTTTGGCGGGGGCATCGATTTAAACTCAGCGGATTTCGAGGAAAATGCATTTTTTGCCCACAATTTATTCAATATGGAAAAAATTTGGTAAATATTTTAAAACTTGACAAATTCAGGGCCATAAATTATTAAAAACTATGTTAGACAATAACCCTAAACGTTTTATAAAAATAGAATAATATTAACCCGGTTTTTATTCGGGTCAAAGGTCAAATTTAGGGATATTTGGATTTTTTTGGAAAAAGGCATCTAAATATGAAATGTTTATTGCGATTTTTTATAAAACTTGGTATAATTATTGTACGAGCTCAGAAAAATAATTATTTAATTTCCCGAGTAAAAATTTTCTGGTCTAATCATATATAATTTGATACAATCTTATATGAGTTAATATGCTTCCGTATAAATTTATATAAAATTGTATCTATCACTTTGATACGGTTGATCCACTTTATATGGTTTGATGTTGCTCCATATATGATTAGATTCGTATTTTGGTTTTGCTCATCAAATTATATAAAAATTGATATTATAAGATCAATTTGATCTAATTAGATTTGACCAAATTCAGGATCAAATTGTATCAATTTTTATATTTTTTGATCTAAAGTAATACAATTAGATATTATTTGATACAACCATTTTACGGATCAAATTAGATCTATTCAGTAAAATTAGCATAATATTTTTACTAGGGTTTTTTAAAATTAACCCATAAATGCACATGGGGTCAAAATGGCCCAGCACATTAAAATTTCTTTATATAGATTTTTATATTTTCTTTCGATTTTTATAAAACTTGTTATGATCATGTGCGAGGTCAGAAAACTAATTATTTGATTTTTTTTAATTAACCCATAAATAAACATGGGGTCAAAATGGCCCAGCACGTTAAAAATTCTTAATATAGTTTTTTTTTATTTTTTTTTCTATTTCTATTAAACTTGTTATTATTTTTATGCGACGTCTGAAAAAATAATTATTTGATTTTCTTAAATTTACCCATAAACGAACAAGGGGTCAAAATGACCCAGTACGTTAAAATTCTTAATATATATTTTTTTTATTTCTATAAAACTTGGTCAGAAAACTAATTATTTGATTTTTTTAATTAACCCATAAATGAACATGGGGGCACGGTAAAAATTCTTAATGATTTTTTTTTCGATTTCGATAAAACTTGGTATAACCGTTGTTTGAGGTCAGATATTTTTTTTAATTAACTCATAAATGAACAATGAAAATCAAATAATTATTTTTTCAGACGTCGCATAAAAATAATAACAAGTTTTATAGAAATAGAAAAAAAATAAAAAAACTATATTAAGAATTTTTAACGTGCTGGGCCATTTTGACCCCATGTTCATTTATGGGTTAATTAAAAAAATCAAATAATTAGTTTTCTTACCTCGCACATGATCATAACAAATTTTATAAAAATCGAAAGAAAATATAAAAATCTATACAAAGAAATTTTAATGTGCTGGGCCATTTTGACCCCATGTTCATTTATGGGTTAATTTTAAAAAAATTAAATAATTATTTTTCTCAGCTCGTACAATAATTATACCAAGTTTTATAAAAAATCGCAATAAACATTTCATATTTAGATGCCTTTTTCCAAAAAAAATCCAAATATCCCTAAATTTGACCTTTGACCCGAATAAAAACCGGGTTAATATCATTCTATTTTCCTAAAACGTTTAGGGTTAATGTCTAACATAGTTTTTAATCATTTATGGCCCTGACTTTTTCAAATTTTAAAATATTTACAAAATTTTTTCCATATTGAATAAATTGTGGGCAAAAAAGGCTTTTTCCTCGAAATCCGCTGAGTTTAAATCGATGCCCCCGCCAAACTATCCGAGGGATATCCCGCAAAAAAAAATTTTTTTATATGTTAACCCGAGTAAAAATTTTGATATGAAGCAATATATAATGATATGTAACACAATATATATTTAAACGCAATTTGATCCGAATAATGGTGGATGTGTTTGCATTAAAAAAGATCAACTTGTATAAAATATGATTTGATTTCATCCGAGTTTTGACCAGACATTGCCATATATTGGTGGATCTAATTAGATCTAATTGCATAAAAAAAATATAAAATCCTGGTGTTTTTTGGTTTGGGTTGAGATACGCCACAGGTCAACGATACATTCACCAAACATTTAAATGTTTGGGTACGCTTCGAACCAGATAGGTGATATACATAACCCTAACAAGAAATGTTTAGAAACGTTTTAAAAAGTTTCTTATACTTTGTCTAAAAAACTTAGAAAATTTTTGGTTAATTGGAAACATATATAGTTTTATATGGAACAGCATAATCTATATATAATTTTATGTTAAATTATACAGAAAAACTAATTTTGTATTGACCCTCATATAATTTTATATAATTATATCAACCGTACACCTTTTAATCCGAATCATGATTAAATTATATATAACTACATATGACTGCATTTAAAAAATTTAGAAAAGATCTCACGCGATGTATAATAATATATGATTTAATATGTTTGTATCAAGTTATATATTGTTATATATGTTTATTTTTACTCGGGAACATATATTTTATAAGATTCTGTGGTTTTTTCAGCATTTTTCCTAATTTTGTTTAAGAAAATTTTGAAAAAACCAAAATATCAGTTTTGAGAACCACGCCAAATAAAATGCATATTTTTGGCCTTACCGTGAAACGGGTGAATGACATCCTAGAAAGACAGTATTTCATATCTGAGTATTTATGATAGAATAGAATATAAATATAGGTTTACATTGGTTTATTTCAATAAATTTAGAAAATTGGGACTGATTTTCGTGTTTTAGGGGTCATTTTGTGAAAATTGGGTTATTTTGACCCCGAAAGACTTACAAGGGTTAATTTTTGAAAACCCAAAAATTTTTAATTTATCTTCTTATGCTAAAAACAACTCGTGTACAACTTTTTAACAATATATTCAAAAAACAACACCATTTATTCAATGTTTTTCATCAAAATATGGCTATTTTTTTACCTTTGACCTCGATGCGCCTCGTGTTAACGTTGTCCGATTTGACTGAAATTTTTAGCATAGCATTTTTAGACCAAATGTAATAAAAATTAGGTGTGCACTCTTTCAAATTCGAAGTTTTGCAAAATAGCTGCCACCCTAATATATATGCTTGTGCGAAAGTAGCAAGAAAAAAATCAACCAAACAACAGCATTTTTGTTTGTACATGCATCATTGTCGCAAAAGCAGCATTTTTTAGCTTATGGGCATAGCATAGCATATTATGGGCAATTATAAAGACTGTTATAAACCAAAATGTTTGCAAGAGAAAACAAAAGTTTTTTTATTTTTTCGCCGAATCCCCTTCTACCAAAATGGGAAAAAACAAGTGAGTGTTATATTTGACAGTGCCGAATATCAAATAACTTCCAATATAATAGAGGGATTCCGCGAAAAAAGGAACAACAATTTTGTTTTCTTTTGCAAAAATGTTGGTTTATTACAATGTTTCATAGTTTTAAAAAATCAAAATAGACCGTGCAAAATGAATTAAAAAAGAATAAATTCAAAAAAAGAATTAATTCAAAAAAAGAATTAATTCAAAAAAATAGTTAATTCAAAAAAGAATTAATTAAAAAAAGAATTATCTCAAAAAAAGAATTAATTCAAAAAATTAATTATTTCAAAAAATAAATTAATTAAAAAAATGAATTAATTCAAAATGATTAATTAATTCAAAAAGAATTAATTCATGCTTTGAATTAAAATTGATTTATTCACAAAATGAATTAATTCTTTTTTTATATAATTCAAATTTAATTCAAAGAATTAATTCAAGCATGAATTAATTCATTAATTAAAATTTTTGATTTGAGAAATTGAATGGTGAATTAAAATTTCGAAGGTCTGGTTTCGTGCGTGAGCAATTTTTGTTTCGTGAGTTTGCGTTTGAGCGTGAGTAGAAAAACAATTTCGTGCTCGATCGTGCTTGAACAATATTTTTATTTATTGATCGTGAGCATGCGTGAGTCAAAATTCAATCACGCGCCCATCTCTATTCCAAATGTATTTCAAAATTCTTTAAACACTTCAAAAATTTGCTTTCGATAGTGCATTTTTTGATCAGATTTATTTAAGTTTACGTGTTGCAAGATATGCTTAATACCCTATTCACACTTGCAGTTTTAAACCGTTTTTAGCAATTATTTTTAGCATTTTCTGTCAATATACTGTAATAGCATAAAAAAGTGCTAAAAATATTGCTTATTATTATTAAAAACTGTTTAAAACTGAAAGTGTGAGTAGGGTATAACTCACAGGGGAAGTATTCAAACTAGAGATGGGCGCGTGAGTAATTTTTGACTCACACTGACTCACGCTCACGACAGGAATTTTTGAATCACGCACACTCACTCACGAGCATTATTTTTCTACTCACACTCACTCACAATCACGTGAGTAAATTCGATATAACTCACACTCACGTGCACTCACGCAAGCTTTACTCACACTCACGTTGACTCACACTCACGAAACTCTTATTTGTACAAAAAAAATGCAAAAACTAAAATTTCAAAATATTTCAAAATTTTCAGCAAAATTTAAAGTTCAATGAAATTTTACATTTTGTTTTGCTTTTTTTTGGAAGAAATCTTAAGTTAAGCCAAATTTTACAATTTTTTTGTTGTTTTTTTTTTGTATGAAAGGGAATATGAAGAGAAAATAAATCACGCAAACTCACGCAACAAAATCGACTCACGCACACTCACTCACGCAATCTTTTTCTCCACTCAAACTCACTCACAATCACGTGAGTAAAATTGAATTCAGTCACTCTCACGCGTGAACACGCGTGAATCACTCTTTAATCTGCTCATGTGCCCATCTCTAATTCAAACCCTTATGAACCGATTTGCCTTAAACTTAAAATATATATAAAGAAGACAATTCGGCTTATCGGTCATATCGGGAATTTAGGGCTTTAAAAAAAGGCAAACAAAATAGCTTTTTTTTTTATTTTTCACAGATATGTTCTTAAGAAACCATATGATGTTTTCATATGAGAAGAAAGGCTTTTTTATATATTGACTTTAAAAACTATTTCGCGTCAACCCCAATTTTTATTTAAAAGAAAAACAAAGTACAAATACATAATTCTGGAATTATTATTTTTCTTAATCATGTAGTGGCCACAGCGGAAGACTCCCCACTGGCAATGAAGCTGAAGAAAACATGGCTTAGAACACCAGTAGGAGAAGAACAAGCGGCACAAGCTGTATTAGATCCTTCGATAGGTATCAAAATGCAACTATATTTATTAATACATTTAGAAACCAATTGGATTTTAGTAGAACATTTGTAGTAAAATTATTTTATTTATTTTTAATTGTTTGTTATGTGTAGTTTATTATTTTAAGTAGTTTGAATATAATTTGTAGTACATTTTAAATTAATGTTGTAGTTACAATATCATATTATTATTATTGATGTGGAAATGTGTTAATTACGGTAAACAAATTATTTATAGCTGCCCTTGACGAAGAACGTACAAGTCCTGTTAGTAATGCTAGTGATAAGGCAACAACGGGTGGCAATAATTCAACCTTAACTTCCGAAAAAGGCGAACCATTAACAGCTAAACAACGTTATCAAATCAAACATCGTGAATTGTTCTTGTCACGGCAAGTAGAATCATTACCCGCCACACAGATACGAGGCAAATGTTCGGTGACACTGCTTAATGAAACGGAATCGCTGCAAAGTTATTTAAATAAAGACGTGAGTCGTAAATTTCAGAATTTCTTATTTTGTTGTTAAACACACACATGAATTACGCTAAATAAATATCATTTCCAATTTGACTTTAAAAGAAAAAATAAATAAAATCTAATTGGTTTCTTATTTTGTCTATTCTAAAAATTAGGATACCTTTTTCTACTGCTTGGTATTTGATCCCACACAAAAAACTCTTTTGGCTGATAAAGGTGAAATACGTGTGGGTAGTCGTTATCAAAGTGAAATTCCTGCTAAGCTCAAAGACATCACCACCGATGAACGAAAATTCGAAGAATTAGAAACATTGGTATGGACACCTGGTCATATACTGACAGATCGTAAAATTGATCAATTTTTGGTTGTATCACGTTCAATTGGAACATTTGCACGAGCTTTAGACTGCAGCAGTTCAGTTAAACAGCCCTCATTACACATGTCGGCGGCAGCAGCAAGTCGTGATATAACACTGGTGAGTTTGATTTTAAACAATACTAAAGGGATGGTCTTGTTGATTTTAGTTTTTATTTATTTATTTTTTTCAAAACTTTTTAGTTTCATGCCATGGACACTTTGCACAAACATAATTATTCCATTGAAGAAGCAATGTGTTCTTTAGTTCCTTCCACTGGTCCAGTTTTATGTCGTGATGAAATTGAAGATTGGAGTGCTTCTGAAGCAAATCTTTTTGAGGAAGCTTTAGATAAATATGGCAAAGATTTTAATGATATACGACAAGATTTCGTAAGTATTTTAATCAAAGACTGTTTTACATTTATATGATTCATCTACAATACTGAAACTTTTACTTTTTGCGACAATATATTGCCCGCCGGAACTTCGTTACATACCGGATAATAGAAGTATTAGGATTAGACTACCGAGTGTTAGTCTGGTATAAGGCACTTGAAAGGGATGTGATACTAAAGCAGTTTCAAAGACTTCAACGGCTTATGGGATGTAGTATTACAGGAGCTTTGAGAACAACATCGGCCAACTCTATTGACGCCTTATTGCACCTTATACCAATTGACGTTTTTGCGAAAGGTGAAGCTTACAAGGCTTGCCTTAGACTCAAAGAGTCAAATTGGTTTAAGTTTCGCAATTTTGGACACAGTAACATGGACAATATGAATAATATTGATTCGGATTTAGAGTTGTGTCGTTCACGAACGAACTAGTTCAATTGAACTATTCACTTAACTGAGCGGTTTATCTAGTTCGTTCATTTCAGCTCTTTTAGGTCTTTTCGTTCATTCAGCTCAATTGGTCATTACTTCATTTTGATCTTTCAGTTCGGTCGTTCAATTTTTTTTTTTTTGTTAATTTTGTCATTAGGCGTTAGTTTTTTCTCCTCTTTTGGCACGCTTTCTCATCATTTATGTTTTTTTTTTTTTAAAATTTACATATTTATTTTTGTTTTCTTTTTTTAATGTTTTTATTCAACATTTTTGTATTTTTTTAACGAAAATCAAAACAACAGACATGATCGAAATGATTCGATCACGAACTGTTGAACGAAAACCAAAATTGACCGATTTGAACGACCAACAGACATGATAAAAATGATTCGTTCACAAACTGTTGAACGAAAAAGCCAAAAAAACGATTGAACTAGCTGAACGAACTAGGTCTTTTATCAGAAATGAACGAGAATGAGCGCTCACTCAATTGAACGATTAAGCACAAGTCTATTCGGATTACTTAGTGCCCAAACTATTTTTCGACCGGAAATATGAAATAAGATTTCCAACTCGAGAATATTGGTCTAACTGGCAGGACACCCCTGCAGACACCGTAAATATCTTTACCGACGGATCCAAACAAACGCATGGAGTAGGCGCGGGTTTTACGAACGTGGAACAAAACCAGAACTTTTCTTTTAACCTACCTTTGGACTCGAGCATATTTCAGGCTGAAATAGTTGGCATAACTAAAGCTGTGGAACATATCATGGAAACCAAGGGAACAACCATAAATTTTTACGTAGATAGTCAGGCCACCTTGAAGGCTCTTCAAGGATATATATTAAATCTAAAATAGTTTTACAATGTTACGAGAACTTGCAGATGCTGTGTCTACACAACCAGGTTAATTTATTATGGGTACCAGGACACAACGGAATACAGGGAAATGAAAAGGCAATGAACTCGCAAAACTTGGAGCTGATGGTTTAGGTACCATGGTGCCAGTTTTACCACCACTTCAACACTATAAACTTAAACGGAATTCCATCAATGTTGCAAAGGCAAACAGGAGGTGGAGAGAATTGACAACATGCAAAATCAGCAGAATTTTGTGGTCAACTTATGATCAAGGGAAACTCAATATCTACTATCACTTACGAGAAGGGAATGCCGAGCTCTGACTGGGATAATAACTGGTCATTGTCTTATCGGCATCCATGCCAAGAATATTGGACTTACTTCAGACGCTAGTTGTAAAAGATGCGCTTCACCAGGAGTAGATGAAACGATGGAACACATACTTTGTCACTGCCCAGCTGTGGCAAGGAGTCGCCGATCCATTACCGGTCAGATAAGTTTCGGTACTTTGGAGGATATAACGCAAATGGATTTTAGGATATTGAAAAGATTCGCAATGACTTTGAACGTGTTTAACTTGCACCGCTAGCGGAAAAAAGTGGTACCGCTATGGACCAAGAGGTCTATGCGAGGTGTCAATCGGACACCGCCACCCTAACCTAACCTAGACTACCGATTTCAAAAAATCTCCCTTAAGGATTCTTTGTTTTATTTAATTGTGTATATTTAAGTCTTTCATAAAATATTTTGTTTTTGAAATATTAATATTTCAATGAATTAAACAATAAAAGCGTTTTGAAAGCACTTTAACAAAAAAGAAGCATTCTCAAAACGCTATTTTTAAACGTTTTGCATGCGTTCTGAAAGCGCTATAACAAATAAAAAACAATCTCAAAACTTTTTTTCGAACGCTTTGCGAGCGTATTCGAAAAGCTTTTTAAGAGTTCTTTAGATTTTTTTTTTTTTTGGAAAAATTTTCTAAGTTCCGAAACTATTTTTGAAAAACAATTTTTTGTCAATTTTTGTGTGTTTTTTAAATAAAAAATAGTTTTAGAATTTTTTTTTTAATTTTATAAGTTTCGAAAATTTTTTTTGGAAAATTTTTTTGGAGTACAAACAAATTTTTTTTCAGATTTCACTTTGTATCAAACAAATTATTTAACCGAACTAAAACAGAATTTCTTTACTTTTGGTTTTTAAAGCGCTTTGATGCCTTTAAAAACGTTCTCAAAGCACTTTTTTACATCGCTTTTAAAACGCTTCAAACCTAGCGTAGATCGATGTTATCATTCGCATCTTCTGAAGGCGCTTTGAAGTTGTTATACAGAACGCTCGTATAACCGTCCACAACGCCTTCACAACGCTTTTGCGATTGTATTTTTCTGACTGGGGAAAAAATAAAATTAAGATTTAGCTGGAAATCGTTGTTCGGATTACCCAGGTAAAAAAAATCAATTTATCATTAGAGGTTTTTGGCGTGCTGAATCCGAAGCTGGCCTTAAAATTTTGTAATTCTTCGCCAAATCGGAAAATTTTCACACGTTTTTTGTACAAATCAAAAAAAAAAAATTTTAAGGCCAAACTTTAACCCACAGCAGAACAGGTTAAAAAAATTTTAAGAGTAGGACCCCCAACGGCCCTAGTTTTTTTTTCGAAGTCAATTTTGAAGCGGAAAGGTTTATCCCACCAAAATGAAATTTTTAGTCGTTAATAAGCTAATCAAGTTAAATAATAATTTTAAAAAATGTTTGGTTTGTATAGGAAAAACGTTTTTTTGGGCAAAACTTTAACCCCACAAAGGCACGGATTAGTTTTGTCCGATTTGGAAAAAAGGGTTAATTTTTTCCGATTTGGCTAAAAATTTTAACAGAGTTTTTAGACCAAAACACCAAATCGGAAAATTTTCACACGTTTTTTGTACAAACCAAAAAAAAATTTAAGGCCAAACTTTAACTCCCAGCAGAACAGGTTAAAAAAAAATTTAAGAGTAGGACCCCAACGGCCCTAGTTTTTTTTTCGAAGTCAATTTTGAAGCGGAAAGGTTTATCCCACCAAAATGAAATTTTTAGTCGTTAATAAGCTAATCAAGTTAAATAATAATTTTAAAAAATGTTTGGTTTGTATAGGAAAAACGTTTTTTTGGGCAAAACTTTAACCCCACAAAGGCACGGATTAGTTTTGTCCGATTTGGAAAAAAAGGGTTAATTTTTTCCGATTTGGCTAAAAATTTTAACAGAGTTTTTAGACCAAAACGAATCATAATTTGCGCAGCGATCGATGAAATTAAAAAAAAAAAACATTATTCGTGCCACCCTAGTGCACATATTACAACTAGTCTATGACCATAAGTCATATTCGTGCCAAATTTGAGAAGTCCAGCGTTTTTATTTTGGACTGTATCGTGTCTTCTACATACGGACGGACATCTATAAAATGGCTTACAATCGATCATTCATCTATATACAATTTATGGGGTCCTAAGCCGATATTTCAATGCGTTACACACGTAGTGACAAAGTGTGGTTGGAGGGTGTAAAAAAATTACATAGGGGAGAATTTTAGGATTGGGGATTTAAATTCTGATTCTTTTATAATTCGGTACTTAAAATTATCGTGCTAACTAATGGTGTTTTCTTTTCTGAACAAAAAATTGTGCATTGTTAAAATGTTTACTTTTAAAATGTTGACATGACCCTGAAACGATGTTGCATTTTTTTCACTCAGAAAAGAACACAAAAAATGCTGTTTTGTACACAAATTGCCCTGATTTGCTGGTTCGATGGATGTGTGTTTCGCTTATATTGCTGGCAGCTCAGGTTCGAATCCCGGCGATGGCTATCACATATTTTTTTATTTTTTTTTTTTGCTTTAAATTATTTTTTTTTAATTATTTAACTTAAAAAAAAAAAAACCCAAAAACTTAACAAATTTAGTCGATTTTATATGAAATTTTACTTTTTTTTTTTTTTTAAATGATTAAATTATTAAAAAAAAAAAACATTATTAAATAAAATAATGGAATAAAAAAAAAAATACCAGAATAAAAAAAAAAAAAATTTGTCCATACCGGGATTTGAACCCCGGACCTCCGGTGTCACATGCCACGACACACCCTCTGCACCACAACAGCACCAGTTAACTTGTTCGCTTAATTTGAGTTTTGCTACATGAGAGAATATCAGGGCAATTTTTCACCCCGTCATTTGATTTCGGGGTGGAAAATATGCATTTTTTACCTCAAATGCAGGCAATATTTTGAGAAAAGAACATAATATTTTTTTATAAGTGTGCATTTTTTTTAGAAAAGAACACAAAAAATTCGTAGAATAAAAAAAATGTTACAAAATGCAACATTTTTTGCCAGAAAAGAAAACGCCATAAGTAACGATCGGGCATGCTAGTTATTTGTAAATATTAATCGCAAAACGGAAGGTGACTTTTGCGGAACAACGAGTATGCTAAAAGTAAAAGAAAAAAAATTTGGAAAGCTGATTCATATTAATCACGACCGAAAACATTCTAAGTGAATACATTTTTAAAATGCTAATTTAAATTTATAAATTCGAAATATATTTAACAACATTTTATCTCATCTATTTACAGCTGCCTTGGAAGACCTTAAAACAAATTATTGAATATTATTATATGTGGAAAACGACAGATCGTTATGTACAACAAAAACGTGTTAAGGCTGTTGAGGCGGAGTTAAAATTAAAACAAGTCTATATTCCCCAATATAATACAACAACAACAAAGAATGCTGGTGCCAGTGGCGTTACCAAAGGTGCCGTCAATATTTACAATGGCACAACAAATGGTGGAGCCGATGTCTCGAATATGGGCAAACCTTGTGAATCTTGCTCAAATATTAAATCATCACAAGTAAGCAAGATAACTCTCTTTAATCGGTAACATTTTAAATATATATTTTCTTAAATCGCTTTTAGTGGTTTCCCTGGACAAGTGGTCATGTGCCTGCACGTCTATGTCAAACATGTTGGGATTATTGGAAAAAATATGGTGGTCTTAAAAGCAAAAATGATGGTAGTATTGATGATCCGAAGAAAAAAGTCGTTGTTATAGAAGAAGAGGAAAAAGTTAGTGATTTATCCAATCGTGCATTGCACAAGTGAGTATTAGAAATACTTTTCGAAAACGAATTAGATAATTCATTCACAGATTACTCAACAGGTGTTCAATTGTTAATTGTGGCAAGGAGTTTAAACTAAAAACACATTTAGCCCGTCATTACGCCCAAGCACATGGTATTGCAATTAGTTCGAGTTCTCCCCGACCCATAATGAAAACACGCACTGCATTCTATTTACACACGAATCCAATGACGCGACTGGCGCGCATTATGTGCAGAAATTTTATAAAACCTAAAAAAGCTGCTCGTCAAAGTTCATATGCAATTAATACGCAAATAGTTAAGCAAGAATGTAAGTAAAAGTTTCCTTAAAAAAATCTAATTTTAATTTAAACAAGAAAAAAGTTAAATTCAACTTGGTCAAAATTTAAAAAAATTAAATTTTTTTGTGTAAATTTTTTGTATACTCTCCAACCACGGTATGGAGGTATACTCAATTTGTCATTTTGTGTATAACGCATCGATTAGATGCGTATTCCGAACTGTTCCGGTTAAAAACAGCAAATCCCGGCCTTAGGACAACAAGGTTCTATTTTTGCCTATTACTTTAAGCAAATAGAACCTTGTTGTCCTAAGGTCTAGAAATAATATTAATTATTTAGTCAATACCACTTCCGTACGGAATTGACTAGACATGAATCATTAAACATATATACATATTTATTGATAACATATATTTTTCATATTTCAGTTACTAATCAAATGTCTGGAAAATCGGCTGCCGATATTAAAAAAATATTATTGCTGAAAAAGATAGATCGTGGTAGTGTTACTAAAATAGCTAATCGTTTGGGTTCGCCGGGTATTGGACCTCATGAGTGGTTAATTTTAACACCGAAAGATAAAATGCCAAAACCAGATTTAGAGTTTTTCCCTAAACCACCTAAAGGTCCCGATGGTAGTTTACTCTATGATCGTATACCCAATAAAATTATTGATCTTGAAAAGGATATAACCATCATACCGGCCCCAGCGCCTTCGGTAATGCGCAAGAGACCACTCGAGGAAACACAACTTAATGGAACGGAAGGTATAAAAGAAAAAAATATTTTTTTTTTAAGTTTTGCTAATTTTTTACCAATTTGCAGTTACGATTGTACCGGCTGGTCCACCTACTAAGAGACCCAATAAAGATCCAATGCCCTCACATTGTCCGAGTCCTGAACAATTTGCAGCTATGATGGCTGCTTCCGGACAACCATTATCAAGACATCATGTATGTAGAATTTTTTTTTTTATATATACATATTTTTATAATATTTTTAAATATTTTTTTTATTTTTAGCTAAATGGTAAACCAAAAATTGCTCAAATGGGTCGTACTGGAAATGGCCGCAAGCAGGTTATTAGTTGGATGGATGCACCAGATGATGTTTACTTTAGAGCAACAGATGCAAGCAAGTAAGTAAAAACAAGAAAACAAATCATTGCTAATTTTAAAATTCCGGTAAAGTGTATTTTCAAATTTCCGTTATATTTAAAATTTTCATACAAATTTTGACATAGGCTCTGTTAAATCGACCGTTAGCAACTAATTGAGTACTCCACCCCTACATTATTATTTTCGTTAATTTTAATTAAATAATTCTGTTTATTTAACGAAATTTCGTCAATGTAACAAATTAATTTTCTTCCAAATTCCAGACTGAAACACTTTTTAATACAAGTCTTTGAACTTACAATCAAGGCTTACAGATATAACGATTTCTCCACAATTTGGCGATAATCTTTAAAAATATATATGTGGACTTCACAGTCTTTTGCTGGCAATTGCCGAGTAAAGTTCTTTTTGCTCTCTCTCTTTTTGACTAAGTTTCGATTACTATATAAAGTGTGTAATTTTTTTCCCCCTTTGCTTCGTATAATTTTTTTTCCACGTGATAATTAAATTTTAATTATTTGATTCTGTAAAAACAAAAAAATCATGAACGGGGTGGATCCCCCGAATCATAATAGATTCAAGGATCTTGATCCTGATAAAAATATCAAGCAATCCAAGAACAAACGCTACCGCGCAGATGACTTTATGCCACTTCCACAAACATTACAAACAGAGGAACATATTCCCCGCTACTTAGTAGCTTCTGCTGTACAAAACGAAGGTGACAAAGAAGTAAAACCTTTATCCTCCTACAACGTTTTCCAGATTGAAAAAGGTCTCAACCATATCTGTAAAGACTATCTTGAGGTTAATGAAATGAAAGGTGGTGATTTGATGATAAAAACTCCAAACTTAAAATCAGCTCAAATGTTTTTAAAAGCCAAGTTTATTGACGTCGTGAAAGTGAACATTACATTACACAAATCGCTTAATTCAAGCCAGGGCAGAATTTTTTCTCGGAAGTTAATTGATATACCTCAGGAGGAAATACTACTCGCTCTCAAAGACCAAAAAGTAACTGATGTGCGTAAAATAACAAAAAAAGAGGGTGAAAACGTGATATTTACAGGAGCTGCAGTTTTAACATTCGACCTAATTCGCCGTCCAGAGACGCTGAAGTTGGGCTGGGAAAGGGTTCGTGTAGACGAGCACATTTCCAATCCATTGAGGTGCGTAACTTGTCAGAGACTAGGTCATACAAAAAATCGATGCACTAAGATAGAAATTTGTAGAACGTGCGGATTTGTTCCTCCCCATGATAGTTGTCCTAGAGTTTACTGTGTCAATTGCGAAATAGAAACCCACACGTCATTTGATTCAACATGCCCCAGCTTTTTAAAACATAAATCGGTGAACAAAATAAAAGCAGATCGCAGATGCACTGTGCGAGAAGCTTGGAAAATTTTTAATGACAATCCATCACTCCATACAATAAAGCCTTTTAAAAAGTCATCTCAAACGTTTTCTGAAGTCTTACGTAGCAGCATGGTTCCTGATCAAAATACATCATCTCCAAAAATAATCGAAAAAACACGAGAGAATCAAGAAGATAATTTACCATCCCCAACAATTACAAATAATACTCTTAACAACAAATCTGAAAAAGTAACAGTTAATAACAACAAACAATTAACAGTCAATAAAGACAACAATACTAAACAAATCAAAAATTTAAGCTCACACACAAATACTACAACTGTAAAACTACAATCAAAATCACCAAAACAAAATATAATAACAACACCAACTATAAAGCAACAATTCAAACTAAAACAAACTACACAAAAAACATACAATTTACCAAAAGAAAATATATTGGCAAATATAGATTTAACATCTCCGGCAGAAAACTTTGAAGAAGATGTCGAAATGGCAACATGCAGTAATTTTGAAACTATACCAGAAACAAAAAACATGGATAATAAAAAAGGCGAGTAATTTTTTACGTATTTTATAATGGATATTGGTTTAAATTTAACAATATTACAGTGGAACATACAGGGATTTATATCTCATAAGTACGCATTAGAAAACATAGTTGCAAAACATAAACCTAGTATAATCGCTCTACAGGAAACTCACATTGTAAACAAAAACAAACAATACCTACATTTACCCGGCTATAAAATATTTCAACACAACAAAAATTACGATTATGCTAAATCCGGAATAGCGATTTTCATTCAAAACAACATTCACGTCATTCAGCACACAAAATCATCAGGTCAATTACTCTTTCAAACAGTTACGATCAAGGGAAATACAAAACTACACATTACCAATGTCTACAAGGAATACGATGTTACTCTTTCATCTAATATGGTCAACAGTATTGGCAGGTACAATAATGAACATCATTTAGTTGTCGGGGACATGAATTGTCAGAATCCTCTTTGGGGTTCTCGAACGTTGTCACCATGTGGCGCTATTTTAGAAGATTTTGCTGATGATTTTCGTTTGATCATCCTTAATGATGGCTCTCCTACACTTTTCAACACAAGAAATACGCTCACATCTGTAGACGTTTCAATGGCCAGCGCTGATCTAGCACCTTGCTTAACATGGATGACTCTGAGCTCCCCGGAGGTAGGAGATCATTTTCCAATAATGATAACAGATAATAAAGATCCCTTCAAAAAGCGATTTCATCCAAGGTTTTTAGATAACAAAGCTGATTGGCTTACTTTTTCTATGAAAGTTTCCAACAATATGACAGATTTTCCAGAATCTACGAACATTAACAGAGAAGCAGCACAAATCAAAAGAATCATCAGGAAAGCAGCTAATGAAACCATACCACAAAGCAATAAACCTAGAACGAGACACTCTCCAGCCTGGTTTAACTCTACAATTGCCCATCTGATCAAAGATAAGCATAAAGCTTGGAACACTTTCAAAATCCACAGAAGCCAGCAAAATGCACTCATCTTTAGGAGAACATGCGCCTTAGTTAAACGAGAATCCAAAATTGCTAAACGTCAAACATGGAACAATTTTTTAAACTCAATCAACCCTATGTTAGACATCAGAACTTTATGGGCAAAAGTTAAAAACATCAGAACCGAAAAGAGAAATTATTTTCCATCCATCATAGATGATAACGTAACAATAAACAATCCTCTTGAAATAGCCAACAAATTTGCACAGGTATGGTGTTCCATAGGATCTGATAATGTGTTTAACCCCAATATTGTAGCAGATAAACGTAATTACATCAAAAACATTAATAATAATGTGAACAGTGGGAATACTTTTTTATGTGCAGATTTTAACGTCGATGAACTTAACCTAGCTCTCAGCAAAGCAAAAGGTACAACACCATCAATAGATCGTATTACTTATACTATGATCAAAAATTCACCTCTTGAGCTAAGGAAACGAATGGTTAAACTATACAACAACATCCTTCTAAGCGGTATATACCCTCATGATTGGAAAGTAGCACTACTGACACCCATTCCAAAGCCAGGAAAAAATCCAAACAAACTCGAAGGGTATCGACCTATATCATTAATACCGGTTTTATCAAAAATATTGGAAAAGTTAATAGCAATAAGGTTCTGGAAACAGGCCAAAAAAAATATATCTCCATTACAACATGCCTTCCTGCCTAAACATGGTGTACACTCGTTATGCCATCAACTTGAAAGTGTACTCAGATATAATCTGTCAAAGGGAAAACATAATGTGGTTATTTCAGAAGATATTGAAAAGGCCTTCGATCGTGTGGTATCGACATTCGTGCTGGACGAATTAAGAGATTGGGGCATATCTTTTCCAATTATAAAGCTAATCCATTCTTTTCTATCACATCGCATGGTTAAAGTCAAAATAGATGGTTATCTATCACAATTATACCCTTTAGACAATGGAGTGCCTCAAGGTTCTCCTTTGTCTGTTGTTTTATTCACTGTTTATGTAAACTCCTTGGCTAAGTCAATTAAAAGTCTACAAGGTATCGACTATGTTGGGATATATGCTGACAATATATTCGCTGTTGCATCCGGTAATCCTGTTGAAGTGTCATCTAATTTGAACCTGCTAAACAACAAAATTCAAACATGGGCATCTACTCGAGGAGCTGTAATTCCAGAAAATAAAACGGAGCTGCTTCACGTATGTAAACGAAGAAATTGCTGCACTACTAGTGTGACTTTCGGTGGCTCTGTGCTACTTTGTAAAAATGAGTTAAGAATTCTTGGTGTAACATTTACAAAGAACATGCTTTGGAATGTACATATTAAAAATGTAGTGGCAAAATTGAGCAGAATCAACAATTTATTAAAATTAATATGTTCAAAACAAAAAGGGCCACATATAGAAACAGCTATTGACATATGCAGATCCCTTGCACATGGGGCGGTCCAACATGGCATAACCATGTACGGTTGGACTTGTAATAATAATGTTAAAAAATTAGACGCATCCTTAAACAACTGCTTTCGCACAGCTACTGGTCTGCTGAGGACTACACCCCTTCCATCTCTAAGAGTTGAGTCAAGATCATCAGATTTTAATTCACTCCTGACCAAAAGATCGGTGAGTTTGGCTTCGAGGTCTATTACAGACCCTCAAGAAGGACTTCACAGAACATTTTGGCTAAACATCGAAACGATACGATCCAAAAGTACTTGTGCTATAACAAAAATTATTTTTCTACTTAAAAGACTTGAGATTCCATTGCCTGAAAAACCAAAAGAAAACCTAAGTCCAGAATCTAAGGTATTAATAGACCTAAGCTTATCTACTCACAATAAGTCAAACACAAGCCCTGAAGTCTATAAGTCGATGGTTATAGAAAAAATCGATACTTTTTCAGCAGATACTGTTCTATTCACGGATGGATCCTTCAAAAATGGTCTAACCGCCTACGCAATTGTAAAACTGGAGTCCAACTCGAATTGGAGTATAATCAAACAAAGTCAACTGCCTGAATTTTCAGGTATTTTTGCAGCTGAACTTGCAGCCATTAACGCAGCAGTTTTATACGCTTCAAACAAAAATTCCAAAACTATTATATGCACAGACAGTCTCAGCGCTGTCAAAGCTATTTCTTACAACAAAAATGAAGTCTTTGATTGTATTTTAAAAAATCCCAACCTAAATCATCCGATACTCGTTTTGTGGGTACCTTCTCATATAGGAATTATAGGAAACGAGCACGCAGACTATTCAGCAAAACAAGCGATTAAAATGCCATTAACAATAGAAGTTCCAAGTTTCCATTTTGTCATAAATAATACCTTTAAATCTCTTTATTACTCTAACATGCAACGTGAATGGCAAAACTCAAATAGTTTCTTAAGAAAACACAATCCGAGCTGCAACCGACCCAGATATCACGAAAGCTACACACGATTTCAGTGCGTAATGTTAGCTCGTATCAGAGTTGGCAAAGGATTATTCAACTGTCAACATTACTATAATCGCACCAGCCCACTGCAATGCAGTTCATGTAACCAAATAATGGATGTTTTTCATGTTTTGAAGGAGTGCCCAATTTCAAAAAATAATAAGTCTTTGGAAACAATTCTCAATTGCGCGGAACCAAATCAACTAGCAGAGATTCGACAGTCTTTCAACAAGCACAATATTTTAAATATTTAAACCTATTATTCATTATATCATATATACTTTTTTATATTGCTTATTCTAAACCTTTTCATTAACTAAACAATTTGTAATATTAAAAATAGCATAATATTTCACGCGCGCAATATGGTCAAGTTACCCTGCGCTTTACCTTTATTGTATTTTATAAATTTATTTGTAAAATATATTTTCAATAAATAAATAAATAAATATATGTGGACTTTTGCACTGCCAGGGTTACCATGGTTATCTTTTCATTATGGGGTGTTTTTTCAAAATGCAAAATCGGCTGCCACGATACAGAAAAATCGGGTGGACTAATTCTCTACAAACTGAAAAAAATAATGGTTCCACCCGTTTTCGCTGAATCGAATAATGGTTATGAGAAAAAGCCATTTAAATTTTAGCTTTTCAAAAGTTGATGCTACATTTTGATTTTGTTTAACATGCTGCAACTTTTTTATTTCTGATAAGTTTTATATGAAATTTTTGCAGCGAATGTCATAACACTATTTTTTGCTGTAGAATCGAATGGAGAAAGAAAATTTACAATAAGTTTAGCCGTTTTTGCTCAGAGGGGTCTAATCCCGGGTTTTTAATTACGAAGAGGCACTGGAAGGAGTTGGATTGATGCAAAAACCTTCTAAAAAGTGATGATATCAAAAAATCTAAATTTTGAAGTTTACTCTTTTGTGTATATTGTGCTCGATTCTGGAATACGATCCCGGTCTAATCCCGGGTTTTTAATTACGAAGAGGCACTGGAAGGAGTTGGATTGATGCAAAAACCTTCTAAAAAGTGATGATATCAAAAAATCTAAATTTTGAAGTTTACTCTTTTGTGTATATTGTGCTCGATTCTGGAATACGATTTCACCATTCACCTAATTTTTAAAAATTTGATATTCTATCGAGTTTTAAAATTTTTAAAGTTGTTCTTGTAGTTATAAAGGATATTAACTAGATCTTTAATTGTTACAAGAAAAAAATTTTAAAATCTTAAAATTCGAAAGAATATCAAATTTTTAAAAATTGGGTGAATGGTGAAGTCGTATTCAAGAATCGAGCACATTATTTTTTACATTGTGGAGGGTATCAATTAGTGTCCGACCGAATACACCTTTTTTGGCCGTAGCCGAAGCCGAATATTCGGCCACATTTTTACTATTCGGCCGAAGCCGAATCCGAATATTCAAAAAAAACAAGTAAGAAAATTATAGTCGGTCACGACCGACCACATAATACCCTACACCAGAGTTTCCCGGAAAATGGGGGCCAAGTTCAAACATGGACTGATTAGATCTATATTTTGTCAAATCTTTAATAACTGTAAAAAGCACTCACACATCAAATTTGAGTGGAATAACTTCTTTTTGCTGACAATAAACCGCTTCAACTGAATATCGGGCGAAATTTTTCACATGGGACTTAAGTCCAAAAATGGTCCGATGATAATCAGATTTGATAAGGTTATTAAAGTACGCGTTGAACATACACAAACAGAATTTTAATTAAATATTTTCAATTTTCATGAAATTTGAGAGATTTATGTAAAAATCGGGAAGGTGGTTTGTATGGGGGCTACAAGAAGACCTGGTCCGATTTCTTTAAAATTCGGAATGGTGATTTGTGTGGATGAAACTTTACCTGCCAAATTTCGAAAAGATACCTTTTAAAATGCGGCTATTAGAGTAGTTTGAGCAAAACTAAAGAGGACCTTTGTATGGGGGCTAGGTCTAAATATGAACCGATTTTTTCCAATTTCAATAGGCTTCGTTCTTGGGCCAAAAGAGGCTTAAGTTTCATATTTCAAGTCAATTGATTAAAAATTGCGACCTGTATCGTGTTTACACCGTTTACATGGACAGACAGACGGACATCGCTAAATCGAATCAAAAAAGGCGTAATTACTTGAGCGAATACGGTTCGGAGACGTGTCAGCTGATACGTTAGCTTGTATTAAAATAAATAGGAATAGGTACTTAAACGAATACATGACGGTGCTGTAGCGGCCGAACCTAGAAAATTTTGATTTTCCGTTCGTTTTACGTGACAGCTGATTTTATTTTTTATTTTGTGTTGAATTTTTTTTATTTGTGTGGCAGAATTGACAAATAAATATTAATAAACAAAAAAAAAATGTTTTTCTGTAAACATAAATTAAAAAAAATCACAAATAACCACTTTTTAAAATTAAATTTGTAAATTAATATGACACGTTGAAACGGAATCAGTAATTGCTTGAAAAATACAACAGCCCGTCACGCTACAGCACCGCTCCAGTAGCGCTCAAGTGCCTAGGCCTAAATTGATTCTAAGTCGATCGGTATACTTAAAAGTGGGTCTGGGATCAATATTTCGGGTAGTTACAAACATCAGCACAAACTCATTATACCCTGTACCACAGTGTGGTGTAGGGTATAATTATTAGGGATGTCGCGAATATTCGTCACTATTCGGTATTCGGCATGTTTTTTGAATATTCGGTTAAATAAATATTCGGTAACAGTTTGCCGAATATTTGGCAAAATTTAAATTTGTTAAAAAAAAACACTTTATTTACTTTTGACTCTTTTTTGTAGTCGTTTTAGTTTGATTTTTGTACAAAAAAACGCGAGCACTTGATTAAAATTCGAACTGTTAAGGTAAAAGAAAAAATAGTGTCAACAAAAGCGTTGTGTTTTTTATTCTGGCGTATGAATAATAAAACTATTCGGCAATATTCGTATTCGGTTCAAGCCGAATACCGAATAGTAAATATTCGGTAAAATGCCGAATACACTATTCGCGACATCCCTAATAATTATATATGTCGTAAAAACAAGGAAAAAAGTGAAACTCTACTTGTCGGAATACACAAATGTTTAAAAATGTTGTCTAGAACGATTTACTTTGAGCCAAAAACTCTTTTAGGCATTTTTTTTAAATGACAATTTTTTTGAGTGTATTTTTTTTCAATCGAAAAATTTTTTTTGAGTGTAAAATCTTGTTTTAGCTTAAAAAACACTTAATAAAATATTTTTGTGACTTACTAATGTTATTCAAAGTGGGTTTAGTGTGTTTTTCAACACGTGAGTACAAAATTTATACAATTATTCGGTATTCGGCCAAAAATGTGGCCGAAGCCGAATAGTGCTTTTTGGCCGAAGCCGAATATTCGGTCGGTCACTAGTATTAATACATTCGGTATTTATTTTTTTTTGTCTGGAGTACCAATTTTTTTTTTTTTATAAAATTTTCAAAAAAAAAAAAAATTAGTTTTGCAATTTTTGTTAGTCTTTTGGAATTAAAAATGATTTAAAAAATTTTTTAAAAATTTTCTAACTTTCGAAGAATTAAAAAAAAAAATTTCGAACACAAGCATTTTTTGGAGTAAAAAAACTCATTAATAATGCTTTTAGGATTTCTTTTTTTTTGGAAAATTATGTTTTGCGACAAGTTTCTATTGAACTAGCACGGCTTGTGTTCCTAAGAGACTGGTCTAGTAACTTTTCACAAGTGATGTATCCGGGATTAAAACGTTTCCTCACGAAGTGACGGGTGATTTTATATGAAAGGTGTCAAGTTTGTGATAGTTCATTTGGATGCGTCTAACATGTCACGTGACCTAACAAGGACCGGCCATGTTTCCTACAGGGTACTTCTTGATGCTCCGAAAAGTTTTGTATTTTAGCGATATTGGTTCAATATTTTCTTCAAGGCAAAATTTAGTTCTTTTTTACGTGTTTATATTTTTTTTTTTGCAATTTTGATAAAAAAAAAAAAATTAAATCGTGTTTTAAATAAACTCGAAGATGTCCTGTATCTCATTACATACCAACATTTATTTGTTCTATTTTTTTTTAGAAAAGCGCGTAAAATTCTAACACCTACAGATTTAAGGCGAGCAGCACGTAAACCTTGGCGTAATATTCCTATAGTGTCAGTTGTAAAACCATTAATACCCAGCAGAGCTATAGAGTCACAAGTTGTTATATTAGACTGACCGTCATCAGCGACATCTTTAACATCCACCACATCCACATCATCATCATTGATTGAACAGCAATTCAATGCCCATTACCGACAACAACTTCCAAACATTAAACAGCATCAGCCAGCAGCACAACCATTTCGTTATACAATGGACGCATTGTTGAATTAAAGTTTTGTTTGTGAAAAGATGAAATTATAATGGAGGAAAAAGGTAAATCCCCTCATTCAATAAGAAATTGAATGAAAAGAAAAACATTTTTTTTAATACTACTTGTATATAAAATAATTATAAATTTAAAATAGTTGTTCGCTTAAAGATGAGCTATATTATATATATTAAGTAGAGCGAAGATAATGAAAGGATAGAAAAGAATTTTAAAGGACAACGACGAATATAATTTTACGTACTGAATTATAAATTAAAACAAAATCTCTGTCTGCCCCTTTTTTGTCCACTTCTCAACTTCCTTCCTATTCTGTTTTTTTTAACTGTAAGTAAAAAAATATTTTTTTATAAGCTCTTAACACTCAAAACAAAATGTGTAATACAAATTTTAAAAATAATTAAAACAATCCCCTTGTAAAAAAGTTACATTTAAAAAAAGTACAGGTAATCATTTAAAAAAGGGGAAAAAATATATTTTTTTATTTCTAAAAAAAGTTTTGTTTAAAATTAAAACTTATTGTTATATTATTTTGTAAATTATAAAATGTTTCGTTTTAAATTTAAGGTTTAGATTTAATACAATAATCTTTTAATTATTTTTTGTCTGGTTTTTAGCCTAAATAAGTGTATTCACATTGAAATTATTACTCTTGCTTATTTCCAATCTCAATGACATGAAAAGTTACGGCAGAAAGCGTTGGAAAATCGCTTTAAGTAGTGTTACAATTTTTGAAAGCTCCCAAGAATTATTGGTATGGAGATGCAAAAGCAATGTTGGCTCAACATTCAGCTTTATGTTGTCACCTGCAGGCAAAAGGGTGTCGGTCGATCCGAAATCACATATCCCGTGACTGGTGTAAACTGGACATATCACTAAAATGTCGTAAAATGCTTATTAGCAGACAGACGAACGGACAGACTTCGCCTGGTTGACTTTAAATCGATCGTGGACCATGAATATATATACTTAGTGGGGTTCTAGACCGTTATTTCGAGATGTTACAAACGAAATGAGAAACTTATACATGCCCTCCATCACTAAAGTGCAGGGTTTAAAAAACTTCTAAGTTCCGGAAATTTTTTTAGCTCCTAAACACAAACAGTAAAAATATCTAATTTTATTTGAAACGCTTTTAGGAAAAAGTTTTTTGCACAATTTGGGCTATGTAATAAACTGATGGGTTGAGACATTTCCTCAGAAAAGTGACAAGTGTCAAGTTTGTGGTAGGTGTATTATGCCAAGTCATCTATCAAGGACCAATCGGTCGAACCGAAATCACCTATCGCGTGACTGCATAGTAGGGTGGAGCAAATTTAGCTTTTTTCGAAAAACCCCGAATTTTGTTGGGGTCTGAAAAGTTGGTTTTAGGGTCGATATTAACACACAAAAATATTGGACCTATAGGGCAATGGCTACGGGTTCCTTTTTCAACTTGAAAATCGGAAAGTTCCGAACAAAATGAAAAAAAAAACTTTCACTTAAAATATTAGTGCCGTAAAAATGAAAACTAGTTTTTCATTTTTACTAACATCGAGTGTCCTATCTTTTTTAGATCAAGTTTTCTACTAGATGAAACTTTTTAACCGATGTTATTGTTCTTTAATCTTCATTATAATGATAAAATTATTGACTTCCATCGAGATCCTTAGACACTCGATATTAGGCTCACGTTTTTGATTTTGAATACGGCCGTTAGTTATTATTCGGACGTTACTAAAGAAGTGTTTTTAAGGTAATTTTTTTTGGTTTGTAAATTTTTTTTGTGTCCTATTTAAAAAAAAAATATTTTTAATTACCCAGGCAGAAAATACGGTGGGCCCACATCGGGAAAACGTTAAAAGCGGGACAAAAAAATTAAGTCCTGGACACAAAAACATTTTGCCAATTTTTTTTTGCGTTTCGGAGTAAAATATTAAAAAAAAAAATTTTAAATTGTACAGCCAATTAATAAAGCGGTGACATTTGATATTCAGAAATAAAATGAAGCATTTACAAGTTGTTGGCATTATATATATTAAATAATTTAGATAAATGAGTAAAAATTACAAAAAATAATGTAAATTAAAGTTATTTTGTGTATACCGATGCGCAAAACATAACCTAACATATGCCTGTCAAATTTTCGCTACAAACTACTTGATGATTCGAAACATTTTTTTTTTCACCGGTGAACAACTTACGGACCTTAATGTCCGAATATTAACTAATATTTTAAGCATAAAAAAGTTAATTTTTTTTCACTTTGTTCGGAACTTTCCGGTGTTCAAGTGAAAAAAGAAACCAAAAGCCATTGTCCTACAGGTCCAATATTTTTGTGTGTAAATATCGACCCTAAAGGCAACATTTCCAACCCTGACGTTTTTGGAATTCAAAAAAAGATAAATTTGCTCCACCCTACTGTAAAATGGGCCAAGATCTCAGTTTTTTGGCCAAAAGTCCATTTCAATGCAGCCAGATTCTGTTGATGTAATCAAAATCTAGGAATGTTAAATATTTTGTAAGTAAAATATTGTTATATTCTGCCTAACAGTTTTTCTTTTGCAAGGGGTCAAAATTTTATATTTTTATAAAAAAATTTTATTTTTTAAATATATAACAAAAACTTTAAAAATTAAAGAATTTTTGACAAATTTTCAAAAATTCCAAAGTCAAAAAAAAAAAAAACTGTGGTGTGTTCTTTGACAATTGAACCGCTATGTGTTGAGTTCCTAATAGAACGGGCCAGTGATATATCAATGCTTAAGACATAGGCATTTTTATAATGTTCTTGGTGATATCTACAATACTTGGTCATTTCAAAATTATAATCATATATTTGGCTTTTTGTAGCACTGTTAAGTTATTTTATATATTTTCAATTTTGTTTTTAATTTTAGGTGTAATTCAATTACACAATACAAATTTTCATCAATACTACTTTGAGTAAAATTTCTTATGTGAATACGCTTAAAGATTGATATTCAGCTTTAAGTTATTTATATTTTTGTTCGCTGTTTGTGTTCAGTGTAAATCTGATTTTCAATATTTGTTGAAATATTTTTTATACATCTAAATACATCTTTTTTGTGTTTTATTTTTTATTTTTTACAACATCACAAATATTTGCTTAAAAAAAAACTTGTCAATTAACGACTCATAGATTCTGCAAAAAAAATAAACAATCCCTAGACTCTATTTTTCATTTGAATTATCTGAAATCTACAAAAAAAAACATTCTAACTAAAAAATGGCATACATAAATAATTATAAACAATAGAAGACAAAAAATAGTAAAGATATAGCATGACATAAGATGTTTAAACAACTAAAAATATCAAATATTTTTATACTTAAAACAAAAAAAAAAAAATAATTCCCACACATTTTTTTACATTAACAGAAAATAAAATAATTCGAATTATAAAAAAAAATACGTATACTTCTTAATATTCATAATAAACAAAATCCTTGTAATATTTTAGACCTGTATGGTAAGAAAACAAAAAAAAAAATACATATAAAAAATGATAAAGCCCTTAAATATCAAAAAGAAAAAGTAATCAGAAGCTGATAATGTTTCTTAACCTATCAATAAAATCTTGAGAATGTTAAAATATTTCAATTCCCCTATTAAATTTTTCATAAAAAAACTTTTAAATATAAAATCAGTCTCGTCAAAACTTTCAAGTTTATAGTATCAAACAATTTATTTTATTTACAAATTGCTGTACTTTTTTTAATAAGCCGTTACTATGCTTCCGGCTAAATGTTTGCAAAGAAAATAATTTAAATCCTCTTGGTCCAAGTCTAACATGGTGACAAACTTCTGACAGCAAAGCACAAAAAGTGGAAACTATTTTTTACAGGAGAACAAAAAACATAAATAAGTATATCAATAACCCAGACAAACATTTATAATCTAAATAAGTAATTTCCTGCAGGAAAAACGGTGTCGCTCGATCAGAAATCACATATTCCGTGGCAGTTGAAAAGTAGAGTTATTAAACTGTATCAAAAATTCTTACCTTGCGACCGGAGGCATTAGGCTTGTTTTTTGCAGACCGGATTAAGATTAGGATTAACACTATTTTGTTAAAAAATGGGTCAAATCAAGTTTTTTTTATATTTTTTTTTTTTCTAAATCTACATACAATTAGTAAATATAAACAATTGTTCTTAAGATAAAAAATTAAGCGTTGCACAAAATGTAAAATGGTATAAATAAATCAGAGTTAATCCTAGGATTTAACTAAATTTATTTTTCATTCTTTACATTTTGGACAAAGCTTAATTTGTTTTTCTGTTTATATTTACTAATTGTATGTAATTTCAGAAAAAAATTATAAAAAAAATCTGTACTTGATTTGATTCATTTTTTAACTAAATAAAGTTAGTCCTAATTAGGGCTTCCAATCGGGATATCCCGATCCCGGAAATCCCGGGATTTTCGGGATTAGGCAAATCCCGAAACTCGGGATTTCTGATTTTCAATCCCGGGATTATCGGGATCCCGATTTTTTTATTTTTTTCAATATTTTTTATTATTTTTAGATATTTTTTTAAATAATTTGAATAAAATATGAATTTTGTGGAACAAAATAAAAAAAAAATCGACAAAAGTTCCGTAAGGTACCATGTTTTTGTTATAGAAAAAGGTGAAACGTTTGCGAAATGTAAAGAAATTCTAGTGGTGGTTCGACATAAGGGCTTTTATATTTATTCCTTTTACTCTTACAAGAAGAATATTGCCGTAAATGGCTTTTGACCAAGGTTGGCAATCGAAACGAATAACGGTATCGATATCGGTATTGGTATCGTTTTTTTATTTAATTCGGTATCGGTATCGATTACGGTATTTGAGTTGAATCGGTTACGGTATTACCGATACCGAAACGTCAATACCGGTACGTACCGGTATTATCGAAAAAATGCTAACATATAAAAAACGTGTAAAAATTTTAAAAAAATTTTAAAAACAAGTAGAAAAGTTAAATTCGACTTTGACGAATCCATCAATACCCCCCAAAATGACCTTCTAAAGTGATAGTTAATTTTCTAACGTGAATCAAATTAACAATTTTGATTAGAAATATTTTATTTTGAGTAAAAAAATTTTTTTAGTCATTTCTGAAAAAAAAAATTGACAACATTTTTTTTGAGTGTAAACTTTTTTTCGAGTGTAAGTTTTTTTTGTTTTGTATAAAAATTTTTGCGAGTGACAAGAATACTTTGTAAAATATTTTCGTGATTCATCAATTTTTTTAAAGCTGGTTTATCGTTTTTTTCAACAAGTGAATTTAAGGTGAAACCAATCTGAAACTCACGGTTTTCTTAATAACTTTTGAACCACTTGACCAATTTGGCTGAAATTCAATACGAACTAGGCCAGGAGAACGGCAAATGTATATGCCAAGCTTCAGCATCCTCAGGATTGATTGTTTTTTGTCTCGAAAATTCACGAAAAACTGTTGCCGAAATTCAGTCTTTTGCTCATAACTTTTGAAGCACTGGACCGGTTTTCCTATGTCTTTAGTACATAAATATAAGGCCGTATCGATTTTTACCTTTCTTTTTTGTTTGAGCTGAAAAGGGTCCAATAAGTTTCTATTGGGTTTTAAAAATGACTCCGTAAAATGTATTTCCCTCCCGCATCGCGGTTAAATTAAAAACCCCAACAAGTTACATATTTCATCTTATTTCTAGGCAACCAAGTATTTTTTGTTGGTGTTATCTATTAGGAAAAATAGTTCTTCCCTGTCTATACAGGATCACATTCAAAAATATTGCAAACAATTTTTTTCGCGAATTATGGGACTTTTATGAACGATTTCTACGAGTTGAGCCACTTCAAAAAATTATACTATGGTGGAAAACCTCCTGCTAGTATTCCAAATGCCTTCCCCGAAGTCCTGTAGTCCATCACGGATTAAATAAAAATCCCCAAAAAACTATGCCATACTAAAACGGTCCAGAAAGTTTCTATTGGAAGTCAAAATGAATCCATAAAAATTTCGTGAAAATCAATAATTTTCTTTAGCTCTCGCATCGCGGTTGAATTATGGCTTTTTTTTAATTTTTATTTAATTCACGATGTGGATGCCAAAAGATTTTTTGATTTTCGTTAGACTTCTGTGTGGCATTTGGAGTACGATTTTTCATTTACAAAAACCAAAAAATTTACAAACTTTTTATTAATTTTTTTTCTTGTAAAAAACATGGTTTTTAAGAAAAACCGTTTCAATACCGGTACGTACCGATACCGAAGGAAAAGGTTTTTGGATACCGGTATCCGATACCAAAACTGAGTTTCGGTATTGGTATTGGTACCGGTATTCAATTTAAAGGGTTTTGAAAGGGATAACGGTATTGAAAAGGTATCGATTGCCAACATTGCTTTTGACACATCTTAACTCCTTAGGTTGTAAACTTTTTATGTTTTACTAAAACATTTTTTTAAATGCGTAAGTGGGTTTTGACTCACACTCAGTCACGCTCACGCAAACAATAATGGAATCACTCACTTATCATTTACGCTCACGCGTGAGTCATGCAAACTCTACTCTCGCACTCTCGCTAACACATTTTTTACAAAAAAAAAAAAAACAATGCTAAAAAATATTTTTTTTGCAAGAAAAATAAATTAAAAAAAAATCAAATAAATTCTGAATTCTTTCATTTTTCCTTTCTTCACAGGAGGAATCCCGACCTTTTTTTGAAGTTCACAACATCAACAATACTTTGCTAATTTTTACGATCGCGTAAATTTGTTAAAGTGCCAAAAAATACTAAAAATTTTTGAAAATCCCGAAAAATCCCGAAAATTTCCAAGAAATCCCGTGAATCCCGGGATTCAAAATATCCCGAAAATCCCGGGATCCCGAAATCGGGATCCCGAAAATTTTTCTTCAATCCCGAATCCCGGGATTCAGAAAAACCAATCCCGATTGGAAGCCCTAGTCCTAATCTTAATCCGGTCTGCAAAAAACAAGGCTAATATGTCATATCAAAATTGTCTAAAGTGCGTATGATACTTGCTTGTTTCAAGTTACTTGTTGCTGCATTTATTAGGGTTTTTCTATAAAAATTTCGATAACTTAAACCAAAAATTTTTAATTTATCGAAATTCCCATAGAAAAACCCTAATAAATGCAGCAACAAGTAACTTGAAACAAGCAAGTATCATAAAGGCATAACTGTGCGATTCGCTATCTCAGTCGAAGTGAGTGACTACAAAATTTGTACGTAAAACAAAAACAAAAAACTCAAATTTGTTTTTGTTTTACGTACAAAACTTCTAGTCACTCACTTTCTATGACATACTGAATCAGGTCATAAGTTCGAAAATAATTTTCAAAATTTTCTAATACTATGTTTAGACCAAACAAAAACTAACTTGTTTTTGGCAAAAAAGCATTTTGGAAAACCAAACTGTTTACACCGAATAAAAATAGTTTTTGTTTGTCAAATTAAATTAATTATTTTCTAAATTCACTAAAAAACACAAAATTACAATAGCCACACGTTATTAAAAAAATTAAATTACACATTTATTAACTTTTTTAAAAGATTTGAATATTAATTTCACAAAAAAACAAATATTTTTATTTTGACATTCGTTTTTACCAAAAGAAAATTGAAAAAAACATTCACACTGAATTAATAGTAGCATTGACCAGAACCTAAATTCTAGTTTTTGTCCAGTTTTAGTTGGCAACGCAGTTTTTAAATTGTATGGAAAATTTATGTAGTTTTTGCCAAAAACCAAAAAAATATTCAAAAACAAGTTGTTTTCGTTGGTGTAAATACCGAATAAGTCTCAGACACAATTTTGTTTTTGCGTTTAGGAGCAAGAAGATATTTTTTTGTGTTTTATGGGCGTGTGTGAAACGGTAGCAAAGTATGCTTGTCGGTAAATTTTTGACACTATTGAGGTGAATAAAATTTCACTAGCCCATTGGGCTAGTAGAAATTTTGACATTCAAATAGAAATTTTTGAAATACAAAAAAAATTAACAAAATAAAAATAATAAAAACAAAAATACAAACATTTGCTTTTTCTTTATGGATTTTCAATAGTTTGTGTTGTTTCTCTATGGTTTGTGTTCGTCAAGAAAAAAAAATTGAAAAATAAACAAATATTCAGCTAATAATTTGTGTTCGTGAAGAAAAATTGCAAAAGATGCATATGAAGTGCCAACAATTTAACAAGTCGGGCATGGCTTCCCGTTTAGATTTGGATTGGACCCAATTTATGTAATTTTTCAGCGAATTTTTAAAATTAAGGCCAATAAAAAGAATCATTGATTGAAGCACTAATAGTTTATAAACGATTAGATCCATCTAATATGAAGGTTACATTTGCTTTTATGATTTATCTGTATAGGTTTTTGTAATAAAGGTCAATAAAATCCATTATTTATTGAAAAACCATTCTTTGGTAGGAGATTTTGAATTATTTAATGTAAAAATTTTAAGAAATTTTCATAAATATCATGGTACAATGCATAAATATAAATTTCTTCAACATTTTTTGTTTTTATTTTTTGACAACTATCAAAAATTTACTGTTGTCAAAAAAGATTTCATTTCACACAGCAGAAACACAAAATTTAATCACCATAGAAAAAATATTTTTCACCATAGTACTTTGCTACCGTTTCACACACGCCCTATAGTAAAAAATTTCTTTAAAAATGCTTTTAGGAGAACAATTTTTTTAAGTTTTGAAAAATTGTCTATGTGCGGACAACAGTACAAACAGAGATGTATTCCAGATATTTTATCAAAATGGTGGCAAATATGCTTCTTCTTGCTTTTCATACGTACGATTTTTTTATACCCTCCAACCACAGTATGGGGGTATACTCACTTTGTCATTCCGTTTGTAATGCATAAAAATATCGGTCGGGGACCCCATAAAGTATATATATTATTGATCTATGATCGATTCTAAGTCATTCTATAAATGTCCGTCCGTCCGTCTGTATAAAACACGATTCAGACCAAAATAAAAGAGCTAGACTCCTGAAAATTGACACGAATGTGTCTCATGGTCATAGGCCGGTTAAGTTCGGATATGGGTAAAATCGGACCAGGGGCAAAAAAGTTCCCCCTTAAAGAACTAAGAAAACCTATAAAAAACGAAAATTTTTATACCTTTTTTGCATTTTTGTTTAACAAATGAAACCTTTTTATATCAGAAGGAGTTCAAAGTTCTGCACTTAGACCCTGGGGGCTACAAAATATAGTTTTTTTCGGCCCGCCCCCTTTTGTGGGGGTGGATTTAAAAAAATCGTAAGAATTATGAGAAAATGGTATTACTAAAGTTAAAAAAGCATAATAAATAAATTAGTAAACATTTATCGCGATGGGGACGGTATCCCCCACCACCCCCATACAGAGACCCCCCCCCACAAAACATGCTTCTGAATTTTTTTTATATATTTTTTAACATGTTGGAGGGTATCTAAGATTCGGCACAGCCGAACTTAACACTCTCACTTGTTTTTTTTTTGTTTTGAAGAAAAATTTAAGTGAAAAATATAAAAAGTGGAACATGTTTACCATTTTCTTATAATTTTTTATTTTTAAAATTGTTTATTGAAAAATATTTTTTTTTTGGTCTTTCATAAACAATTTTAGTTTATTCAGCTTTAATTAACGATTTTTATAAAAAATAATCGCAATTGATAATTAAACATTATTTGTTTTTTTGCTTCGCTTGTTTCTTGTACCCTGTTTGCATACTAGGGTGGCTCGTTTTTGGACTTTTCTCTCTGATCAAATTCTAATACCCGCCAAAAGTGTCGGTCCCCTAAGGGTAACTCACATGCAAAATATCACTCCGATCGGAGTTTATCTTCTGTCTCCACTTTGAGCCTCAAAATTGGGGTTTTTGGAAAAAAGGACTTTTTTTAAAAAAAAAAAAAAAAATTTAAGTTTTTTTATTAAAATAATGAAAAAAATTTTTTTGTATAATATTTGATCATAAATACTCAAATATGAAATATAAAGATTTTACGGTATCATTAACCCGTTCAAACTTGATACCAAAAAAAAGGCATGATTTTGGGGGCGTTCTCAAAACACCTTTTTTCAAAATTTGAAAATTTTATTAAAAAAAAATTTTAAATATACCATTTTTTCTTTCAGAATTCATTAAGAACACCTTGGAGAAGAAAAATGTGAAATATGGTGGATATCCGTCGAGCCACTTTTTGGGAATCGTGGGGGGAAGTTAGCGGATTTCAAGGAAATGTTGGTTTTATCAATAATTTGGATTAATAAAATCTTATAAATTTCATTTTTGGGCAAATTAACTGTTTTTTGGTGTCGTAGCATTCTATTAGATAACTTTAAGTCTGTCATGAAATCTTACCGATCTAGGACGTCTTTAACCCACATTGGCTGGGGGTCAAAAATGACCCCCAAAAGAAATTTGAAGTTTAGAGCTTAAATTTTGTGCTATAAACAAGTATAAAACGGCTTTTGTGTGTTTTACCTCAACTATTATATCATATTAATATATTATCTTTAAAAAAAATCGTTAACCCTTCTTTGTAGGGGGTCAAAAATGACCCATTCAATAAAAAATATAAATTTTGTTGATATCAAAAAATTCAAGCACTATGCCGAAAAGTTTTTGCCGGGGTCATTTTTGACCCCTGGCCAATGTGGGTTAAAGATATCTTAAACAGGTGAAATTTCAGGGCTGATTTAAAGTTATCTAATAGACTGCCACAAATTAATTTTCTGTAAAAAATATATACTTTTTATTGAATGGGCCATTTTTGACCCCCTACCAAGAAGGGTTAACGATTTTTTTAAAGATAATATATTAATACGAAATAATAGTTAGGGTAGAAAACACAAAAGCCGTTTTATACTTGTTAATAGCACAAAATTTAAGCTCTAAACTTCAAATTTCCTGCGGGGGTCATTTTTGACCCCCCGCCAATGTGGGTTAAAGACGTCCTAGATCGGTAAGATTTTATGACAGACTTAAAGTTATCTAATTGAATGCCACGACACCAAAAAACAGTTAATTTGCCCAAAAATGAAATTTATAAGATTTTATTAATCCAAATTATTGATAAAACCAACATTTCCTTGAAATCCGCTAACTTCCCCCCGCGATTCCCAAAAAGTGGCTCGACGGATAACCGCCATATTTCACATTTTTCTTCTCCAAAGTGTTCTTAATGAATTCAGAAATAAAAAATGGTATATTTAAAATTTTTTTTTAATAAAATTTTCAAATTTTGAAAAAAGGTGTTTTGAGAACGCCCCCAAAATCATGCCATTTTTTTGGTAGCAAGTTTGAACGGGTTAATGATACCGTAAAATCTTTAAATTTCATATTTAAGTATTTATGATCAAATATTATACAAACAAATTTTTTTCATTATTTTAATAAAAAAACTTAAATTTTTTTTTTTTTTTTTTAAAAAAGTCCTTTTTTCCAAAAACCCCAATTTTGAGGCTCAAAGTGGAGACAGAAGATAAACTCCGATCGGAGTGATATTTTGCATGTGAGTTACCCTTAGGGGACCGACACTTTTGGCGGGTATTAGAATTTGATCAGAGAGAAAAGCCCAAAAACGAGCCACCCTATTGCATACTACTTATGTACTGTGGTTTGGACACAAATTTTCTCGAAAACTAAGGCAGATAGAGCAAAATGGATGGCATTTTTGGTTCTTTGTATCCCCTTAGTTTCATTGGTCATCTTCAGATGTATGGACCCCAATGGGTCCTAACTTTGAATCCAAAAATTTCATTAAAAATGCCGATATCTCGGTAAATATTGCCGACACAATAAAAAGTCCAATAGCATTTTTGTAGCTCTTGGTTTCTAGAACTCGTCTGCCAATACTCGAAACCCCTCAGAGCAATAGTTTTTTAGTTTCTAAAATTCTCGAGACCCTATTGGGCCCCTAAATTGCAGTACCTGTAAAACTAAACAAAATAATGCTAAAGGTATGTGAATTTTCAATGTGAAGAGGACCGGCGAAATTATAGAACCAAAAATGCCCTCCATTTTGCTCTATATGGCTTAGTTTTCGAGATATAGCCATTTTAAGTTTTTACAAAAAAAAAAAAAAAAATCACAACTCGTTGACGGAAATACGACATTTAATATTGCTAATGCTTTGTTTTTATTAAGGCATTTATTAATGCCAATTTTTAAGTTCCAAACAAATTTTTAGAACTTCCAAAGTTTGTCAAAAAATTGTATTTCCTAAAAGATTTTTAGTAAATTTTAAGGTTGTTTTTGTGTTATTTACTGTTTTTTTTTTTTTGCAAATTTTTTAAAAAATTTTTAAAAATTTTAGAGTCTGACAGCATCTGAACTTTAATGGGTAAATCATGACAACTCCATATAAATCGTCTCCCATTTTAAAATGAAAATTTATTAAAAATAAACCGGAAAACAAAAATATGTAATTTAAAAAAAAAATATATTTCAAGACATTTTTTATTCAATGTCTTCCTTATTGATTAATTTATAGTTTCCAAAAGAAGTTATTTTTTTATAACCTAAAATACGTAGTTTTTAAGACTTAAGCTTAAACTTCATCCAAACAGTGCGACATATAATTTCAGAAATATTTCTAACGAATACAGTGTGTATATTAAAGCAATTTTAGGACTGGTTTCTTATCAAATTACAATATTCCAATATAAATGAAAATAATCAATGATTAAGCTAAGTTGCTCGGCTTTCACTTGAAAATCTATCAAATTGACACTGCCAAATTTGCACAGAAGCGTACACTCAAAAAATTAGACGGTAGATTCCACTACAAAAGGCTGTTAAAACTACTACATTTGCTGTTGTTTAGGCGTCCACTACATTTTACGATAAAATCAACCAAAAATTATTGTTGTTTTTAACTATTGATTAACAACTACAAAAACGGTAAAAACTACTTCAAATTACAGTTGTTTTTACTATAACTCAAATTGTCTAAATTTTCTTCTAAACGTCAAAAATGGTTAAAATTATTTAGAAATAATTCCTGCTGCATCTGACACTTCCAAACTACTTCAAATTACAGTTGTTTTTACTGTAACTCAAATTGTCTAAATTTTCTTCTAAACGTCAAAAATGGTTAAAATTATTTGGAAATAATTCCTGCTGCATCTGACACTTCCAACTCGTTCAACACATCCGTTTTTCTAAAAAATTTGTTTTTTTAATTTCCGCCATTTTGCAAATTTTAAATGGCGATATGTCGAAAACCATTTGACCGATTTTAAAAATGTTTTGATATTTCAGCGCATCAATCTAATCAGATTGGCCTCAAATTTATACCACATAAGTTTAAGGACTAGGACAATAAAATGTTGCCCGGCCACTTGTCAAAATGAAAAAATCCCACATTAATGTTAATAGTTGGCAAAATTGCCAAACGTCAATAAAATGGTGGCAAATATTTAACGGTTAGATGGTAAATATTTAACGGTTAGATAGTAAATATTTCACGTTTGGTAGATGGCAAATATTTGACGTTTGGTTAGATGGCAATTATTTGACAATTTTGCAATGTTTGCCACGGATGCTTCATTGATTACTTGATTAGTTTTTGATAATTTACTCAGTCCTTAATAATATACATAATTTAGGTTAATGAAATTCAAAAAACAATTGCCGCAGTTTACAGCTACATTGAATGGAAGTAGTTTTGGCTTTTGTCTTAAATCGTTCTCTTACAAAAAAAAAACTTTTGAAAATTTATTTAAAGAATATTAGGCATTAAATTAAATTCTTAATAGTGTATATGTACAGTTTATATATAAAAAAATTCATCTTGTATTTTTTCGTTTGTCTTTTTTATTATATTTTTATTTATAAAAAAACATCTAATCTAATTCATTTATATAAATATAAAAAAAAATAATAATATTTATATATTTAATAGTTGTAACTTGTAATAACTTAATATTTTAGCATTAAACAAAACATTCAAAATATAAAATAATTATATTAAAACAAAAAAAAAAACAAACAACAAAATATATATATTTTACAATTTAATTAAATTACCTTAACTTTTTAAAGTAATTATTAAACAAAAAAACAAAAAGAGAAAAAAAATTCACTTTTTGATTCAAGTAATAAGGCAAAAAATGGATAAATAATAGCCGTGTGGTTAAACCGATAAATAAATCTAAAAAAAAAAAACATAAAAATAGCATAGCATTACCATCATAAAAATAAAAATACTTTTAAATGTAAAACAAAGTTTTTCATTTTCTAATTAAACTTTAAAAACTCTCCTTTTGTAGGGGGTTTCTACAAAAAAAATCATATTTAACCCCCAGTTTCTGTAAACTTGGCTGTGTCGATTCTTTTGTACCCTCTAACTAGGGTTCCTATTCAGGAAAAATTGCCGAGAAATATTTTTTATAAAATCATCGGGAAATTTTGAGAATATGCCAATAATTTTTTTTTTAATAGAAGATGCAAAGGGATTCCAAGAGCTTCCAGCCTCCAAAAAAGGAATTCACTAATTTGCAAGCGAGTTCCCGTGGAGAAATATTTGTTTATAAAAAAAAGAAAAGAAAATATATTTTCTTTTCTCCTTGTCCGCAAAAAAATATTTTTAGAAGTGTGTATTGGTAAATTCTGATTCAATTTGAGAATGTTTTAGTGGATTTTGACAAATTCTGATTTAATTTTCTAATTGGATTCAAAATATTTTTCTCCACTACGAATGAAAAACTAAAGAAGAATTTATCCATATCTCTCCGCGGGAGAATTTTTCCATCGGGTTCATCCATTTTCCAGCGTAAGACGTCTTCTTTAATATGTCTTTGAGTAGATGTTCAAATGTGTGTTCACAAATATTTTCCCAAAAAAAAAAAAAAATAGCGGTTGGAAGACAATTTGGATTGTTGGTTAATGTAATTCAAAACCATTTTTGGTCGTTAAACCAAGAAAATTTTGTTTATACTCTATCAGCCTTTCCACAGAAAATATATTAAATTTAAAATCGACTTTTAATTTTATTTCCATATAAATTGGCCCTTACCACAAGAAAACAAAAAGTCTATTTTAACAAAAGTTTTATTATAAAATTCAAATTTTCAATACATTTTTTGAAAGTCGATTTTAAAAACAAAAACAATGGCCAGTACCATAAGTCCACAAAAAATAAATAAAATCGACTTTTAAAATACAATTTTTATAATCGACTTTAAATTTAAAATTTTGAGTCGCAGTAGTCTTTGTTTCTGGGTGTTTATTTTTTTTATTTTCAAATTCTGATTGGTTGTTTTATTATTTTTGTTTTTCATTATTTTTATTTATTTTGTTCTGATTGGTTATTTAAAAAAAACGAGTTCCAAAAACTTTATTTTAAATATTTTTTTTATGGTACGGATAAAATGAAGTTTTATTTTAGGTAAAAGTCGACTTTAAAAACAAAAACGTTCTGTGGTAAGGCTGAATTTGTATCGAAATAAAATTAAAAACTGATTTTAAGGCCGCTGTTCCAAAAAAAGTAATTCACATAAAAAATGTGGAAATGAAAATTTCCGATTTTTTTTGGTGCTCTAGATTTCACATCCGAATTTCTTTTTCGTTTTGTTTCACATAAATAAAATTTGGTGAAAGTAAAACGAATGCACTTTTTTTCTTATCAGGGTATTCACTTCAGAATGTTTTGACCCTTGAACAGTGCAATATTGCAACATTTTTTTAAAAAAAAAAATTTTAATAAAATTTTTATTTTTCTATTACCTTTTATATGATTCGTAGTTACAAGAAAAGATTTGCAATTTATTTTAATATAAATACAATTGCTTTTATTCACAAAGAAACAAGCAAAAAAAGTTGCAATTTTGACATTTTCCATTTATAATTTTTTAAATTTTAATTATTCGATTTCAACTTCGAATGAAAACGTGATCAACAAAACACTAAACTAGATTTCATGTGATTCGGAAATTTTCATGTGAATTGAAAAGTTGTGAAAGACAGAACAGGTTTAGTGTTTTGTTGATCACGTTTTCATTTAAAGTTAAAATCGAATAATTAAAATTTAAAAAATTGTTAGGAAAAAAGTGCATTCGTTTTACTTGCATCAAATTTTATTTATGTGAAACAAAATGAAAAAAAAAAATCGGTCCCGCAAATTACATAAATTTGCTAATAGAGAAACAAATTCGGTTTAATTATGTTGCACTTAAACATAATGCTTTTATTGCTTTCGAATTCACTACTTACTTCAAAAACACCGTTATAACTTGCATAAAAACACCGAAAGACTAAAAAAAGACTGAAAAGAAAATATATTTTTGACAATAAATAAAATGTTTTGTATTTCGTATTTTTTTTTTCATTCGTATGATACGAGGAAGATATCGTATATATATCGCGCTGGTGAAAAATCACCTGGAAGATAAATTTTCGATAATCTGGCGATTTTATGTACTTTATAAATACCAAAAAATATATATTTTTTTTTAAATATTGCTAAAATATCCTCGAGGTGATAAAAGGAAGATTTTCAAAAATACTACTTTGATGAATTTTTATTACGATAAAAAAAAGATATTGCCGCAATTTCTCCTAAATTGCAATTAAATTCCTAAATGCTAAATTGCATTGAAAGCACTTGAAAGCAACACAAAAACATTTACAGTCAAACTCGGTTATAACGAACTCGGTTATAACGAATTCTCTGTTATAACGCACTAATTCTAAAGTCCCGTTGTTTTTACATCAATTTTCACACAAAGGTTCGAAAGAATTAATTCTTTAATTCAATTTTCTTATTCGAATTAAAAAAATAGAATTTGGCATTCCCTAAAATCATTCAACTTTCAAAATCACTGAATTAATTCTTTCAAGAATTCATTCCTTAACCCTTTCACTACCGACTTTTTTTGGCTAGTAATTTCTTGACCAAAATTTGTGAAAATGTAGATCTATGCAAAGTAAAAACTTTTTGTTGATTTCGTTGGTCAACCGCGCCCTCTAGCGGAGATATATCCAACCAAACTTGAAGCTTTCACATGCAATATCTCCCGAACGAGTAAACATTTTTCCAAAATTCGAATTTTGTATTTTTCGTATCGAAAAGTTCTACAAAATCCGCTTTTAAGAAAGCTTGTACGTTTATTATTCGATTTTTAAGAACTTTTTAACGTTTATTTTGTTTTGCAATTTTTTTACGTTATTTGAAAAATTTCCAGTTTGCCTCCAAATATTGCGTGTAGAGTCCACCTGAATGCAAATTTATTTTTCCGAGCACATCTATCGTAAAGATAAGCCTACAATGATCAATCTTGTCAAAACAAATCACAAAAATGTTGTACGGTTAATTTTTAATGAATTTTTAAAGATGTGTACACTGTAGTGTACAAGGGGAGTGAAAGGGTTAAGAATAATCATTCTTAAGGAATTAACTATTTTTTTATCCAAATCAATCTACTACAAAATGAATGGTGAAATTTTCTTATCATTCAATTTTAAACAGAGAAGCGCAACACACATACACACACATTTATGCTTGTGTGGGAAGCAGCAGACGAGACGTCGACAAAACAACAGCCAATCGTTTGCACTCGAAGATGCTTAAAAAGCACACAAGCAACACATGAAAATATAAAGCCCCAGCAAAACTTTGGTAATGGGTGGTGATTATATAACACATTACCAGGTAATGTATATATCTTATTTGTAGCATTATTTTATGATGTCTTACCAAACATTTGTTCCACAACGCATTATTTTAAAGTGAAAAATAATACATTACTAATAATTAGCTACGTAATGCATGATTATTGGAAAAAATGTATTTCATATTTATTATTTCTAAACATTAAATCATGGATGACTTATATTTGGTTACATTATGTATTATTTCAAAGTTTGAAATAATGCATTATTTATAATTGAATACATAATGCATTACAATAACATAAAAAATAAATATTTTATAAAAAAATGCATAAGTTTAAACTAGAGATGGATTCACGACAGAAATTTGTTAATGACACACACTCACCCAGGAGTATATTTTATCTCGCTTACAATCACGTGAGTAAATTTAATACAAAATTACTTTTTCACTACTCGTAACACCTTATATATTACGTTCTGGTATGCTATATTATATACCTTACTCGTAACCTATAAAATATCATATATTTTACACCTTACTCGTATTCTTTGTTATAAATTTATGACTTATTTTATACCTTACTGGTATTCTTTGTGATAATGTATATGCATTACTTTTAGTCTCATCGCCTGTTAAAATCATCAATGCTGCAATGTATAAAATAAGAGATCTTATACCTTATTTTATACCTTATATGGTAAGGTAAGTTTTGCTGGGAGGGAATGAAATAAAAAAATCATCATTCAATTTGTAATAGATTTGAATGATGAACAATTTTGATCATTCAATTGAATGATTAGCTTGCAAGGAATTAATTCTCTTGGGAATTAATTCAATTTGATTTAAGCTTTGAGAATTAAGCCTTTGAATTAATTCGTGTTGAATGCTAATAAGGAATTATAATTCAAAACTTTTTAAAACAGAATTGAACTTTTTGGGAATTAATTCTCAATAGAATTAATTTGTTCGAAGCTCTGTTTTCACACAAAATACTTCTTTTATAACAACCTCGGTTATAACGAATCCTTGGTTAAAACGAACTGCTTATTATGGTCCCACGAACAAAATTTCATGTATATTTACCTTTTTATAAAAAACTCTCGTAAATATTTTTTAATGTGTGGCAATCATGTATATCAAACTAACAAAAGGTTGGAATTTTTTGGTTTATATAACGCGACCTTGGGACAACAAGGTTCTATCTGTGCCTATTTCTTTAAGCAAATAGAACCTTGTTGTTCTAAGGTCTCGATAATTTTGAAAGAATTTATTTATATTTTTATTGATTTCTTCTCAATAAGTTGATTATTTTTTAAAAAACATCAAATAAATCAAAATTGGATCTATTTTTTTGTAAATAAAACTAGGTTGATAAAAGATATACCCCGCTTATAGCGAACTTCGCTTATAACGAACTATTTTTAGTGTTATAACCGGGTTCGACTGTATATTTTTTTTAATACCAAAAAGAGCCATTAACAAGAGAATCATTCACAACTAGTGTTTGGGAATTCCCGGACTTATCAATTTCCCGGGAAACGGGAAAAAAATAACTTATTTCCCGGGATTCCCGGGAATCCCGGGAAATATTCATTATTAATATAAATCATAAAAAACATTAAAATTTTACCAACTTTCTATTAAAAACCATTTTATTAGAGATAAACAATTAATTAAAACATAAAAAATCAAAAAATAAAAGTTAAAAATCGTGAAATACAATAAAACAAAAACAATATTGTAACTTTTTTCCCCACATAAAAACACAAAAAATAGCTAAAAATCGCAAAAAAATTTAAAACTGCGTTATTCGAGCAAAAACTAATTAAGTTGACAGCACTTTTAATATTTGTTCTGGAAATGTAAATTCTAGGTTCAAAATTTTTATCTTTTTTTGACAGTCTTAGCAAAATTATCATTACCCGACGTATATTTTTTGACTTTTTGATATTTTTGATATTTCATGATATTGTCATACTTTTTACACTTGGTCAGCTTTCCTATGAATATATATTATCACTGTTCTTTAAGGCGACCAGATTTTGAAAATAAAAATAGAGGACATAAAGAAAAAAATAAAAAATTATTCGAATTCAACATCTTCTACATTCTACAGACAAATTTACATTCACATAAACGACCGCGAGTACCATCAAGCGGTGGTCCCCACAGTTTTAATAATGTATGTATTAGAAGTAAAAATCGGACAAAAATGTCAAAGTTCAATTTCCGGTAAAATTTACTTTGAATGAATAAAAATGAATCTTGAGTCAGTGGTTAAACTTTTAAAATCTTTTAATGCAAAAAAAAAAAAAATTTCGATTTCTAATAATGAACGATACAAGTTTTGGAGCCTTTTCGACGTGGTTTAGCTCACGATAGATTATCGCTAGAACCCAAATATTTTGGGAATCATCGTAAAAAATATCAAAATTTTTCCCCCATCTAAGGGAGTCTAATTCATGTTTATCCAACAAGTTATATACAGATACTACAAGTCTATGGTCACTCTTACAAAAATAAAATTCAGTAGGAGTATGAACAAAGCAATCACGGCGCGGTATTTTCCATATGATTTGCCAGTAACAACCGGTGACCGCCGTGAAATATAATTTGCTTTAATTTATAAAAAATAAAAAAATATTGATCCTGCTTTTAACAATAAAGAGGACAAAGAGGACAGAATTTAAAAAAAGAGTACAGAAAGAGGACACAAATTTTATAGAGTACAACCAGTTAAAATAGAGTATTGTCCTCTAAAAAAGAGTACTTATGTTCTTCCAAATAGAAAAACTAAAAAAAATGGTAAATGTAATTATACCTGTATGTAAAAAAGATATTAAAAATTTAATTAAAATAAACCTTTTTTTTTTTTTTTTTGTTTTTCTGTAAAGACAGTTGAGACTTTTTTTATGTAAAATGGTTTATTTTATAAAATTCCCGGATTTCCCGGGAAAAATTAGAAAAAATCCCGGGAATTCCCGTCAGTCTTTTCCCGGGAATTCCCGGGAAATACGACCCGGGAATTCCCGGACCCCAAACACTATTCACAACGTATGCAAGTTAATTTTTAACTTATAGAATTTTGAGCGTTAACACTAACGAGAGCTTTGTATGGTAGAGCACTGATAATTATGCCAACAAAAAAGGCCTGTTGTTATCAGGCAGAAATACACTGTTGCCAACTATTTTTAACCAAAAACCTCTAAACTTCACTAAAAAAGCGCTAGAAACCGCCAAAAATAAATTTAGCGGGGAAAATTTAAAATTCTCCCTCTAAATTACGAAAAAAAGCGCTAAAAACCGAAAAACTTGTTACGAGCCCCGATTGGCACTAAGACGAACGACGACCGATTAGCTCATATTCGGTTACCTCTCATCGGGTGTGATGTCCATCCCTTCATCTTAGCCCCTGGAACTTGTCTCAATAAAATAAAAAAAACAAATGTCCAAAAACAAATTACTCTCAATGTCAAACACATCACGTTTTCGAGTACGAGGTAGGTGTTACGACCTCAATCACCCTTCCCAACCTTGGTCACTAGAATTCTCTTCTGTCATCACCGTGACCCCAGTGTACCGCTCACCTTCACACTTACCTTTATATCAACTTCACCCCTTTAAAAAAAACTTAGCACATCATTTTTAAACTTTTAAATTTTCAAATCATAATTTTATTTAAAATATTTAAACCTAATCTTACGCTATACATTACTAAACAAAACATTAACCTAAAACATCTAATTTTTACTTAACTAAATTTTTTTCTTTAAATTGAAAATCAAAATATATGCCTCTTTAAGGCGGCGATAGATCGAATGATCAATACGAACCCTGGTTACAGGAAATTAAAACTTCTTGAAAATTTAAAATAGTCAAATGTTTAAAAATCAAATTTGCGGAAATTTGTTAACATTTCCTTTCTTTAAAAAAAATTAATTTATAAGTTAAGTACTTAAAATTACTATAATGCAAAAAAAAAACTAGACAATACAATATATAAAAAAAAAATACCCTACAGCTTTTGCGCCATTTTGACCCTGACAAAAAAAAATACTTTTAACAAAACTTAAATTTCTCCGGTTTTTGCTAATTTTCCCTATAAATTTGATTCACAGTACTATTTAAAATTTTTCGTATTTTTCCGTATAAACTTTTTACTTTAATTTTTTCTATATAAGGCCTGAATGAGCTCACTAAAACCTGACTAAAAAAAATTTGGGAAATTTCCTCTATAATTTTCTGACACTATTTTTATTTCTACCGTATCGTGAACCCTATTTATTTGGTTTCCGGAATTTGTTGTGAGTATTTTTTATCGTCTGTAGAATTTAATAATCATATAAAAAAAAAATAAAATATCCTGCGCTAATTATGCCTTAAACATTTAAACACATATAGACAATTACACACAATATTTTCACGGCACAACAAAAAAACACTAAATTTTTATCTTTTCTTATTTTCGTTTTCTAATACAAAATGTTTTCCTGCTCGTTACTCTCTGTGGAATCTTTCGGGTGTTCACTATTTTCACTATGGTGCGATTTTTTTATATTTTAGTTTACCTTAGGAAATCTTTTGATACTTTTCTCCAGACTTTCTTAGGGGTTTTAGAATTCGTCTTCCTTCGACTGTTCCTCCCCCACAGGTTGTCATCAAGCCTTCTGGCTTGGTTTTCCAGTAATGTTGTATATTTTCAGGTTTCCCTTTGCTGAATTTAACCGTTCAATTTTTGTTACAAGGCTTCTTTTATCTTCAAATCTTCAGTCCAGACGGGCCTATTACACAAAAAAAAAATTTACACCACGTTCCTATCAGTTACACATTCCCCAGATTATCTTAAAAACAAATTTCACTCATACATACTTTGTTCCTAAAGTCGTTTTCTATACAGCATCACAGATCTGTCTCTATTGGTTTTCCCTCTTTGTTCTCTTCCCCAGCTTGAGATGGATAAACACTGGAACTTGGTTTGGGATTGGATTTGGATACCGGTGTTTTGCACAAAAATTTATTTATGCACTTTATTTATTTTTTTTTTCACACTTTATTCACAGAATTACGAAAAACAACTTATCGGTTTTGTAACGAGCACTTTGGATGTTTGTAATAAACTGATCTTGTGCATATAACTAATCTGCCACCAAACCTTGTTCCAACTATTCGTCCTTCCAATATCGTTCCCCCATATACCTATACATTTTTGGAAAACATAAACAAATATATAATAAATATATATATTTATTTTCCCTCCAAAACTCCATCTTTAATTTTATTCAAGCTACATTTATTTATTTAATTTTTCTAGAAACTTTATTTTATTGTATTCTAACTCCATTTTTATTTATCCTTTTGTAGCCTTCCTAGTGTTCTTTCTGGTCCCCTACGTCTCCTTATTCCGTCCTAGCTCTGAAATGTCCTTGTTTTCCGTTTCCGTTTTACCAGGCACTCAGTTAAATTCGTAGGTTGATGTTTTCATTCAATTTTCTAACGATTTTTACTTTTACGTTTTTACGCATTTTCATTCCCATTTTTATGAATGAAAATTCGCCCATTTTCTGTCTCACCAAAACCCTACAATTGATCGCGTTACCAACTACGTTGTACGTTTTGTTTACATTCATGCACTGAACATACCCTCTTCATTGATATTTTTATTTATATTTCTATTTGTTTTACATTTTCTTTTGCACGCTTGTGCCTTAAAAAATAATTAAATAAAAATAATATAAAAAAAACACAAAAATATTTCCTCCAGACGGGTTTCCAAGGATATGGTAAGTTCGATAAATATTAGTGGTGATCCAGCCTTACTGTTCCGGCAAATATTCATTGTCCATACAGATTCGGAAAAAAACACCCCCAATATTTCCCTTCCAGTTTTACCGATTTGTTTACCTTACTAATTTCAATTCATTTCAGAAACACGATAATTTGGACACCCAACATCATTCCCAACAACGGCATCCACCTTCTACCTTCATTCAAAGGGCAGCTACATCGACCGGGTAAAACAGACCGGGTAGCCAAAAGGACCGTGGCTACAGAGACCGGGAAAGCAGACCGGGTAGCTGTCCTTTGACATCAACAACGCCGTCTGGGTTTGCTTCCCACATGTCGGCCATCGGGCATTCAACGTGGTCCACCGAGGTTTGCCCCCCTCATTGTGCATGGTGGGCCACATGTATATAAAAAAAATAAAAATTAAAAATTTTAAATTGCTCCTTTTAAGGGGTCCTGGACTCGGAGAAGTCGTGTCCGATCCTTGGGCCATATACGACTCTCCCTCCAGATGAAACTTGTTATCAGAGACTCGGTGGGTTGATAATTCAACCCCCCTCTCGTGGATACGGCCTCGCCTCTAAGTATCCGCCACGAAAAATTTTTTTTCGTGTCGGGTGGGGCTTGAGGGGTGTAACTACCAGTAGGGGTGGTTGGATTTTCAGTCCCATAGGACCGCCGCAACAAAACTTTGAGGTTTGGGACAACATCAATGTGCGTGGGCCACTTGGTAAGTCGTACGGGAGTCGTTTGGAATCGCTGCTTAACGTGGGGAATTCTCACGCCCTGAGACTACTTAGCCGGGCAACTAAGTAACCTAGGTGGATTGTTCCCAGACTGCAAATATACACTCAACGGATTTTGTAAGTAAAATTAAAATGATTATGATGATTTAAACAACTGTTGCTTTGCTGGTAATAAAAAAAATAACACTTTTCCCTATTGTTAAGCATCTTACACCCGTCGTAAATTCAACTAATATGCACAGAAAAAAAATTTTTTTACACAGAAAAAAAATCTATACTGATTTCTTTACTTTTTCCTAATAATAAAAAAAAATTTTGTTAACGTAAATGAAAATCCAGAAACTTTTCGCTAGAATTAGACGATATGAATTTAAAAAAAAAAAATTCTGGGTAATATATGATTAAAAACCACTATTTTAAAATCTGGTACTACACCACCAAAAACAAAAAAAAAAATCCTTATTTTAGCTTCTATACTTTAATGTCTTTTGCGTGATATACACCTATAGACTTTCCCTGCATGGTCTCTAACTCGTACATGTTATTTCCTACCGGTTTGACAATTCGGCACTTTAAAAACTTTTTGCAGAATTTCGCGTTTCTACTTTTTTCAAAATCGCTTAATACTGTATTCCTTCTGTACACTTCTTGTCCTGGAAGAAATCTAACTAATCGAGCTCGCTTGTTGTATCGTTCTGCACTCTTCTCATAAGCCTCATGCATATTGTTTTTAATCTTTTCCCTTAAAATTTCTAATTTATCTTTCCTGCTGAGATTTTTGACTTCATGGTCAGTTAACGAAAGAAGTTTTCTGGCTAATTTGTAATCAGTGCCACTGGAAAACATGTGGAATCCAAAAAGCGCGAAGAAAGGTGAAACTCCCGTCGCCGAATGTACTGAATTTCTCAACGCACACTCTATCTCAGATAAGTATAAGTCCCAATCTCGATGGTCCTCCTTGAGATATGCCCTTATCGCGGCTAAAACAGATTGGTTTACCCTTTCTGATGCATTGGATTGTGGGGCGTATACTGCGGTTCTCATATGCTGAATTTTATAGGCTTCTATCATATCCTTAAACGTTTTTGCGATGAACTGTGCACCGTTATCGCTATGGATCACTTCCGGTACACCAAATTTATGAAATATTTCATGGGTTAAGAATTGTACCACATTATTAGTTGTTGCTTCTTTCATGGCTTTAAGGAAAGTAAATTTTGTGAAGTGATCCAAAACGATAAAGATATAACAGTTACCGCTCTTGGATCTTGGGTACTTTCCCAGGAAATCTATGTACAATTTCTGAAATGGACGGTCAGTTTGTACCTCTTGTCCTATACCTGGCATTAAATTACGATTTGCAGGTTTAGTCTCCTTGCATGTCTCACATGATTTGACAAATTGTTTTACCTGAACAGTCATTTTCGGCCAATAGAAAAAACGTTTTATTCTTTCTATTGTTTTTGCTGTGCCACCGTGTGCTGCAGTGTTCTCATTGTGAGCTTTTTCAATAATAGTAGATGTTATATTGGTCGGGATCCACAATTTCCACATGAATTGGTCTCCGAGATCCTGATCAAAAGACATCCTTTTAAATATCATGCCACCCTCGACTTTCAAATCTGGTAGATTATCGGCGTTATCGTTTATTTTATTTATAAGTTCGAGGTACTCTTCGCTTTGAAACTCTGTCGTGTCGAAATCAAGATAATCATCTTTTTCTAGTTCACTTATTTCTTGTGGCAATCGAGAGAGCATATCGGCTACAACATTATCAGAGCCTTTTCTATGGACAATTTCGAAATCATACGCTTGAAGTTGCAAAGACCACCTTGCTAGTCTCCCACTTAGATCCTTTAAACTCATTAGCCATTTGAGGCTGGCGTGATCTGTAACCACGGTAAATGGCATCATTTCGACATACTGCCTGAACTTTTTCACCGCCAACAGTGCTGCCAAACACTCTTTTTCTGTCACGCTATAATTTCTTTGGCATGAATTCAATTTTTGTGAATAGAATGCGATCGGGTTTTCTTCTTCTTTTTCATTTAGTTGGTAAAGTACAGCTCCAATTCCATAATCCGATGCATCACATTGGATATAGAACCTTTTCGAAAAATCGGGGTGCCTTAAAACGGGTGCTGTCGTAAGTGCCTTTTTAAGTTTTTCAAATGCCTCAATAGCTTCAGGTGTCATATTAAATTTCTTTGATTTTTTCAATGTATCAGTTAGAGGAGCGGATATAGTGGCGAAGTTTTTAATAAATCTCCTATACCATCCGGCTGTTCCCAGGAAACTTCGGACCTCCCTAGTATTTTTCGGTAACTTGATATTACGGATAGCTTGCACTTTTTCGGGATCAGTTTTTAGCATTCCCCCACCTATAATGAATCCTAAATATTTAAGTTCCCTAAAACAAAATTGGGATTTCTTAAGCCCTATAGTCAAATTAGCCTTTCTTAAACACGCGGCAACTTCCCTCAAAAGTTTCATATGTTCTACAAACGTACTCGAAATTACCAGTAAGTCATCTAAATAGATGAAAACATGTTCCTTAAGTTTTGGCGGGATTACTTTATCCATCAATCTGCATAAGCGTTGCGCCGCATTACATAATCCAAACGGCATGACCCTGAATTGGTAAAGCGGTCTTCCGGCGACTGTAAATGCGGTGTACGGTTTACTTTCGTCATCCAGCTCGATTTGCCAAAATGCGAACTTAAGATCGACGCTGCTTATAAAATATGTTTCATCTATTCGACTGAGGATGCCATCAATATTTTGTAAAGGATAGGCATCTTTGACGGTTAACTTATTCAATTTTCTTGCGTCCAAACAGAATCGATTCTTTCCAGGTTTACGCACAATGGTTGTCCTGTGACTCCATGGACTATCACTTTCTTCGATTACGTTTAATTTCAACATTAGGTCAATCTCCTTATATGTAATCTCCTGAACGGCTGGAGATATTGGATAATAACGATCCTTGACTGGTACAGCGCCCTCTATTAATTTGATGGTATGCTTTTCGAGTGACGTCTGTCCTAATCCTTTTTCCTCAAAAGTGTAAAATTCTCCTATAACTTTATCTAGTTCTGTCTGTTGTTCGCTTGTTAAAATGTGTGGTTTCAATCTATGTTCAGTTTTACTATCATGAAAATCTTGTTTAACTTTTTCCATATCTATTTCATCAATATTTATAATTTCAGGAGCCAATTTAAAACTTCTCCAAAAATCAATGCCTAAGTAGAGAACTTGTTCCAAATCAGGACAAAGATACAGCAACAATTTGTGTTCCTGATCTTTATACTTAATGGATGCTTTTACTTTACCTAATATTCGATGCTGCTGACCACTGGCAGTTTTCACATTGGTCAACAACGGAATAAGATTAAGGTTCAAATCATGAATTAGTTCTCTACAACCTTTTCCCAAAATACTAATGGTTGCACCCGTATCTAAAAGTCCTGACAGATTAGTGCCTTCAATTTGTACATCAGCGAAAATACGTGGATCTCCTAATCTGTTAGTGGCTCTATGGACCGACTCGATAATCAAACTTTTAGTACGATTACGTTCCGTGAATTTGTTACGGATTTTCTGAACGTGTTTGGAAATAGGTTTTGGTTCCCTGAATCCATTAAAAATGCGTTCCCTAACTTTTTCATAATTTTGCTTTCTAATTTCTAATGGTAAATAGTGACGACTACCAGGTATGTATTTCGAATTATTTGCCTGTAAAATGTTCCCTATAACTCCTACATTTTCTCTTTCAGATCTTCCCACTAATTTCTGGGATCCCATTATGTTGAGGGGTTCTCGGTCTGACGTGGGCCCCCCTTCGATCCCACGCCCTTTTTGGCGTTTTTCTGTTGGCATACGGGACAGTTAGGTGTGATGACATCTGGCTTGCCACATCCAAAACAAAATTTATTAAATTTGTCCGAAGGGCAGTGGAAAAACATGTGTCCAGTTTCCCGACAATTCCAGCAGATCAGAGGTCGTTTCTGTTGCAAATTTGCTTTCATCATTACGGCTGCTAATTCTTCTGGTTCATCACCATAATCATCTTCTGTTGGTAAGTTAGCTACTGGGACATCATACATTTCGTTAACATATCGTGCTGGACGCGCTGGCGGTGGTGCATGTCTATACTCCTTTTTTGGAAAATTTCGTTCTACATCTTGACATTTTATCCTGAGTTGCTCTACGGATTCTACCTTATCGGAGAAAACTATTGTTCCAATGCTTTCTTTCACGTTTACTTTAATTCTGTAGATCATATCTTGCTCTGAGATCGGTGGCTTAAGTCTAGCCCGAATACGGCACATTGCGTGGAAGAATTCATCCAAGGATTCATTTGGTTTCTGTTTTCTAGCAACAAGTTCGCACATTACTTCGCAATTGGACCTTCCACTGTCATAGCGTTCTTCTAAAGCTGCTTTAAGAGTGGGCCAATCTGGAACATCGTGGGTCTGAATATAGAGCCAATACCATTCCCTTGCCTGACCTTTAACTAACAAATGAAAGTCCCTCAACACGTCTTCCCATGGAATATTATGCCGCTTTTGTAAAAATTCTATGCAAAATATAAATTGGTCTACATTAGATTGCTTTGGATCTCCTGTAAATTCGATATTTAATTTTTCAATTCGTGGACGTAAATGTCCATTATTACCATGAAAAGTGTTGCCACTTGCTACTGAACTTCCCTGAACAAAACCGTTGAGTGTGCCATTATTAGGTTGAAAAGTGTTGCCGCTTGCGACAGAACTTCCCTGAATGGAATTAGTGGCTAGGCCATTACTACGACTAGTCGAAGCAGATTGATTCACGTATTGATTTCCCACTGGTATGTTCGCCCCTACTATTGGTTCTCTCAGTTGAAAATTATAATTTGTATTTGGTACGGATTGATAGAGTTGAGGTTGCATTTGGTAATTACCATCTGGTAATTACTATGATTATTCGGAAAATTGTTCATAAATTGAGACACAGGGGGTTGTATCTGATGCATTTGTAAATTTTGAAAATGTCCATTACTGACATTGCCAGATAATGGTTGAAAGTTGTTATTAGGAATGTTATTAGGAATTGATTGAGGTGCTGTTGGTCTTGTCCGAGATGCCTGAACACTGTCAGAATTGCCAGTATGACCCACTGGTGAAAGATTTGCACGAGATGCTGGGTTAACTACTCTTGAAATATCTTGAATAGTCTTTGCCATATCTCCCAATGCCTTCTTAACTTCTAAGATCTCTTTTTCTACCATTTTCTTTACTTTTTCTGTCAACAAACTTTGAACTAACATTGCCTCTTCTTCCCCGTTGTCTCCTCCTGCATTTTCTATTTCATTATTACCCCCGTCCCCCTGAGATCCGGTATTTAAAGGGTCGTTATCCCCATTTGTTTGAGGGCGAGTAATTATAGTATTTGACAAATCTGTAAATTGACCGGTGATCGCGTTTAAATTAGTATTCCCTTCAGCCATATTTGGTTCTGAATCGCTAACTTCTCGCTGTTTAACCTGAGTGTGATGGATCGTACTATTCAAGTCTATTTCCTGTTTCCGTTTCCTGTTGGTCTGTGACCTAGTTTGTATGTTCATTACCTAATCACTAAATGTCAGATAATCTACTTATATTTTTCCCTTTTTAACGAAATATTTAAACTTGAGATTATTAGATACACTCAAAAATAAATCTTTATTCCACACTATAGAAAGCGAAAAAAATTTGTTTGTATCAAAAAAAAAATAACTAAATGAATAAATTTTCTAAAGAAAAGATAAAAATATATATATTTTGGTTTACGCCATAAAAAAAAATTAGTTACGCAAATAAATGAATAAAAATATGGATAAAAAAAATGAAAAAAAAAAAAGAATCTGTTTAAAGATACTAAATACCTATTACAAAAAAATTTTTCTATCAACGCTATTAAAATGTTAAAAAAAAATATTTTTTTTTTTTAAATTTTTACTTTAACTGATTTTCTTCAAATTAATATTCGTATAGGGGTAGTTGATATAATCGGTGATGTGTGCGGTATATTATTATTTTTTTGATTCCCTCTTTCGAGAGCTACTCGTGTGATGTGTTCTCAAATCAAACAAAAAAAAACGACGGATATTGCACTTTGACAGGTCATTTACTAATTTTGACCATCTCAAAGGCCAGCCATTGGAATCACCATTACATCTGTCCTCAAAGCACATGTCTTGAGCGGCTAATGGCTAGATTTCCAGCTGGTCCACAATTTTCATATAAAGACTGAAACTAAAATTTACTTTAATAAAAAAATGGTTTACAGTATGTACGAATAAGGTCAATTGAATTTGAACTCTTATGAACTCCTACTGTCTACCTAGCGCTCTACGTTCATCTTTCTCAATTTCCAGAAAATATACCTATAGATCTCTGTACAACGGACTTCTGGATCGATGTCCAGAACGGCTACATAAGTTATAAAGTATTATTTTTTTCTGGAATTTTCAAAAGAATCTACTGGTCTATTGCTATTTCACTATTAGGCTATTTTACTGTGTTTAGATGTATTCACACAAAATTCTAAAATTGCTGCTTTCGTTTGGGCGCCATATTGTTACGAGCCCCGATTGGCACTAAGACGAACGACGACCGATTAGCTCATATTCGGTTACCTCTCATCGGGTGTGATGTCCATCCCTTCATCTTAGCCCCTGGAACTTGTCTCAATAAAATAAAAAAAACAAATGTCCAAAAACAAATTACTCTCAATGTCAAACACATCACGTTTTCGAGTACGAGGTAGGTGTTACGACCTCAATCACCCTTCCCAACCTTGGTCACTAGAATTCTCTTCTGTCATCACCGTGACCCCAGTGTACCGCTCACCTTCACACTTACCTTTATATCAACTTCACCCCTTTAAAAAAAACTTAGCACATCATTTTTAAACTTTTAAATTTTCAAATCATAATTTTATTTAAAATATTTAAACCTAATCTTACGCTATACATTACTAAACAAAACATTAACCTAAAACATCTAATTTTTACTTAACTAAATTTTTTTCTTTAAATTGAAAATCAAAATATATGCCTCTTTAAGGCGGCGATAGATCGAATGATCAATACGAACCCTGGTTACAGGAAATTAAAACTTCTTGAAAATTTAAAATAGTCAAATGTTTAAAAATCAAATTTGCGGAAATTTGTTAACATTTCCTTTCTTTAAAAAAAATTAATTTATAAGTTAAGTACTTAAAATTACTATAATGCAAAAAAAAAACTAGACAATACAATATATAAAAAAAAAATACCCTACAGCTTTTGCGCCATTTTGACCCTGACAAAAAAAAATACTTTTAACAAAACTTAAATTTCTCCGGTTTTTGCTAATTTTCCCTATAAATTTGATTCACAGTACTATTTAAAATTTTTCGTATTTTTCCGTATAAACTTTTTACTTTAATTTTTTCTATATAAGGCCTGAATGAGCTCACTAAAACCTGACTAAAAAAAATTTGGGAAATTTCCTCTATAATTTTCTGACACTATTTTTATTTCTACCGTATCGTGAACCCTATTTATTTGGTTTCCGGAATTTGTTGTGAGTATTTTTTATCGTCTGTAGAATTTAATAATCATATAAAAAAAAAATAAAATATCCTGCGCTAATTATGCCTTAAACATTTAAACACATATAGACAATTACACACAATATTTTCACGGCACAACAAAAAAACACTAAATTTTTATCTTTTCTTATTTTCGTTTTCTAATACAAAATGTTTTCCTGCTCGTTACTCTCTGTGGAATCTTTCGGGTGTTCACTATTTTCACTATGGTGCGATTTTTTTATATTTTAGTTTACCTTAGGAAATCTTTTGATACTTTTCTCCAGACTTTCTTAGGGGTTTTAGAATTCGTCTTCCTTCGACTGTTCCTCCCCCACAGGTTGTCATCAAGCCTTCTGGCTTGGTTTTCCAGTAATGTTGTATATTTTCAGGTTTCCCTTTGCTGAATTTAACCGTTCAATTTTTGTTACAAGGCTTCTTTTATCTTCAAATCTTCAGTCCAGACGGGCCTATTACACAAAAAAAAAATTTACACCACGTTCCTATCAGTTACACATTCCCCAGATTATCTTAAAAACAAATTTCACTCATACATACTTTGTTCCTAAAGTCGTTTTCTATACAGCACCACAGATCTGTCTCTATTGGTTTTCCCTCTTTGTTCTCTTCCCCAGCTTGAGATGGATAAACACTGGAACTTGGTTTGGGATTGGATTTGGATACCGGTGTTTTGCACAAAAATTTATTTATGCACTTTATTTATTTTTTTTTTCACACTTTATTCACAGAATTACGAAAAACAACTTATCGGTTTTGTAACGAGCACTTTGGATGTTTGTAATAAACTGATCTTGTGCATATAACTAATCTGCCACCAAACCTTGTTCCAACTATTCGTCCTTCCAATATCGTTCCCCCATATACCTATACATTTTTGGAAAACATAAACAAATATATAATAAATATATATATTTATTTTCCCTCCAAAACTCCATCTTTAATTTTATTCAAGCTACATTTATTTATTTAATTTTTCTAGAAACTTTATTTTATTGTATTCTAACTCCATTTTTATTTATCCTTTTGTAGCCTTCCTAGTGTTCTTTCTGGTCCCCTACGTCTCCTTATTCCGTCCTAGCTCTGAAATGTCCTTGTTTTCCGTTTCCGTTTTACCAGGCACTCAGTTAAATTCGTAGGTTGATGTTTTCATTCAATTTTCTAACGATTTTTACTTTTACGTTTTTACGCATTTTCATTCCCATTTTTATGAATGAAAATTCGCCCATTTTCTGTCTCACCAAAACCCTACAATTGATCGCGTTACCAACTACGTTGTACGTTTTGTTTACATTCATGCACTGAACATACCCTCTTCATTGATATTTTTATTTATATTTCTATTTGTTTTACATTTTCTTTTGCACGCTTGTGCCTTAAAAAATAATTAAATAAAAATAATATAAAAAAAACACAAAAATATTTCCTCCAGACGGGTTTCCAAGGATATGGTAAGTTCGATAAATATTAGTGGTGATCCAGCCTTACTGTTCCGGCAAATATTCATTGTCCATACAGATTCGGAAAAAAACACCCCCAATATTTCCCTTCCAGTTTTACCGATTTGTTTACCTTACTAATTTCAATTCATTTCAGAAACACGATAATTTGGACACCCAACATCATTCCCAACAACGGCATCCACCTTCTACCTTCATTCAAAGGGCAGCTACATCGACCGGGTAAAACAGACCGGGTAGCCAAAAGGACCGTGGCTACAGAGACCGGGAAAGCAGACCGGGTAGCTGTCCTTTGACATCAACAACGCCGTCTGGGTTTGCTTCCCACATGTCGGCCATCGGGCATTCAACGTGGTCCACCGAGGTTTGCCCCCCTCATTGTGCATGGTGGGCCACATGTATATAAAAAAAATAAAAATTAAAAATTTTAAATTGCTCCTTTTAAGGGGTCCTGGACTCGGAGAAGTCGTGTCCGATCCTTGGGCCATATACGACTCTCCCTCCAGATGAAACTTGTTATCAGAGACTCGGTGGGTTGATAATTCAACCCCCCTCTCGTGGATACGGCCTCGCCTCTAAGTATCCGCCACGAAAAATTTTTTTTCGTGTCGGGTGGGGCTTGAGGGGTGTAACTACCAGTAGGGGTGGTTGGATTTTCAGTCCCATAGGACCGCCGCAACAAACTTGGCATTTTTGATTGACAAAAAAGAAAAATTAAAAAAAAACCTCCAAATTATTTTTTCTACAAAAATTTACTTTTTAATAAAAACGCGCAAGAAACCACCGAAACAAATTTAGCGGGAAAATATAAATTCTCCCGCTAAGTTACAAAAAAGCGCTAAAACTCGACAAACTTGGCGTTTTCGATTGAAAAAAAAAAAATTGAAAAAAAAAACCTCTAAATTTTCCCACTAAATCCAAACAAAAAGCGCTAGATTTTCCCGTTAAAACACAGTTCCCGCTAAAACCAATTTTCCCCCGCTAAATCCAAACAAAAAGCGCTAGATTTAGCGGGAAAACCTCCAACTTGGCAACAGTGCAGAAATATGAAATGTTAACATCAGTTAACATAAAACAGCTGTTATAAGGAATGGATTGAAATGAAATGAAACAATCTAGTTAAAAAATATCTTGTTCACAATCTTGTTAAGTTCACGACTAGAAATAAAATAAACAACGCGAATAGTTTGTTTTGATTTATAATTTAATTGAGTGGACATGAATGATGATGAATTTTCGGATTTGGAAAAACTACTCATAAAACATGCTGGCCTTATGTTGATTGATACAGAAAACCAAGAAATATGTTTACAAGGACCAGTTAAAGTTAAGGTAAGTAATATAAAATCAGATGTGTACATACTATACAATAATAAATGTTGATCATTAGGATTCTTGGTTTAATATTAGCATACTGTGCCCCAATTTTCCGAGTGTCCAAAATATTCGACTCCAAATACAAAAGAGTTGTTGTATAAAAATATTTTCTAGTGCTAATGCTGAAATTGTCAAAGAATGGTCAGTAGAAGAATTGATAGGAAATTTGCCAAGCTTAGTAGAAACCCATGATCGTCAAAAACATATTTCTGAAAATAAAAAGGAACTACAGTAGAATCTCGCAAATTAGAACCACTTTGTTCCTCGGGTAGTTCTAATTTCTGAAAAGTTCTAATTTCTGGACATTTTTTTTTTCAAAGAAAATGACAAAGTAACAATAAAAACAGTTACGAATGCTTTATTTTAACACAAAACAATTTTTATTTGTTAATATTTAATTAATTTAACACATTAAATTCGTAGAAAAATGCTTTTAAGCGCTTTGAAATGAGAAAAAACAGACGTTACATCGATTATATCATCGTCACTACTATTTGATCCGTCATTAAACCCATCTTTTTCCATTTTTCGATTTCTCTTACGCTTATAGAATTGTGAAAAAAAACAAAATAAAAAGTCCAGAAATTAAAACCACTTGTTCTAATTTTAGAGCGTTAACTAATAATAACTCGGGTTTTCCCTATTTAGCTTAAAAAAAACATTTTGTAGTGAAAATAAAAAAAAACTTCCAGAAATTAGAACCACAGGTTCTAATTTCAGAGCGTCCAATAGCGTTAAATAGCCGGTTCTAATTTCTGGACAGTTCTAATTTGTGAGAGTTCTAATTTGTGAGATTCTACTGTACCTCAAAATACATATGCGGAAATTGCCCATCTTTATTCCAACTCTGAATATGCAATAGATCTTAATGATGCTTGCTCACGGATACGTTTTAGTAGATTTTTACAAAATGAACAACATTACTTGGAAGTGGCCTTACCATCTCTGCAGTTATTAGATCACAGTTTACCTTTTGGCATAGACTGGCAAGAAACGATGGGAAAAATTTCATCCCTTAGTAATCTAGTACAACAATTTGTTAAATATTTGGAAGATTTAAGGCCATTTTATGAAAATTTTACTGATATTGATGAACTGTGTCATGTTGTTCAGCCTTCATTACCCACAACAAAAGAAAATTGGCGATTATTTGTTTTAAAAGATCGAGTTTTTATAAAATTACAATTTAATGATCCTTTTTCGCCTTTAAATTCTATGTCTGTGCACATCATTGGGCCAACACCAGAAGTTACAAATTTGAGACGTGTTTATAGTGATGGTTTACGCGATTGGGATGGTGAATTAGATGTTCATAAAAATTTATTACGTATTTTCGATTTGTGTTTTTTTCCCATGCCTCCGTCTGATTGTTCCGAAACAACATTACAATTTTGTAATATTTGTTATTGTTACAAACTTGAGCGTGGAGAAATTCCAATTGTTTCCTGCGATAATGCACATTGTAGCCTAATATTTCATAGCGCTTGTCTTAAGGAATGGTTTAATACTTTGGCAGATGGTAAAACTTTTCTAGATGTGGCCTTCGGAGCTTGCCCATTTTGTAAAGCGGTAAGCAAAGTTAAAAATAAATATATAATTTGTATTGAATCAATATTTGTTTCTGTTGCAGAAATTATCCACATCATTTCAAGAAATTTTGGAGTAACAAATAAGTTTTATACATTAAGGTAATTATTAATGTCTTAAGGTACATACAGACGACGCAATATTATGTACAATATTCAATTATATTGATGGTGTGTGGGTAAGATTGACCATTGTACAATCGTCAATATTACCCACACACCTTCAATATAATTGAATATTGTACATAATATTGCGTCGTCTGTATGTACCTTTAATGATGGGTGGTATTATTAACTTTATAAATTTAGTGTGCTTTTAAGCTGCCTTGAATTAATAATTAATTTTGTTTATATGTTAACCAGAAACAATTGGTCTAAATTCTATGTTTATACATATCACCCGATTAAAATTTCGGAAAAAGTGCCGTAATTCGGACATGTTTGACATTCACACTTAAAAATAATTTATTTTTGTTCTCAATATATTGAAAACAATTGCTAGTAGTTTCAGCAAAAGTGACACACAGAAGGTACAATTTTTAACTTTCATAAAATGTTAAACATACGTGTATATGATTAGGCTCAATCAAATAAATGGCAACTTAGTATATCCCTTTAGGATTTTGAGTAATTCTTGGATAACATGCTAAAAAAAAATTTTTCTTTGGTGATTAAGAATCGGGACACCAAAATCAGTTTTTTTCAGTTCAATCCAAAACGTAAATTTAATTTGTCTAAAGGCGGATTAGTCAATGTCCAGGAAGCTGCTAACCGTCGATTTAACTGAGCTTTATGTAAAAACTAGCAGACCTGTTGTACACTTTGTAGTGCAATTGCTAAGGTACCACTTATTACCCTAAACATTTTATATTTCAGAATATGTCCTTCTCTTGTATTTTAATTCTGCTGGAGGATCCTACATGTAGGATCCAATATTCCCCTTGTATATCTTTTTGTCCATTTAGACTCAAATTTTCAACTTCATTAGACTTTTATTTTTGGGAATCGAAAAGTACCAAAGTACAACTGTTTACCCTATTTTACCCTCTTAAAAACCTTACAAATGTTTCTGTTCCCCAAATAGGTCATATAGGCACAAACAAAGATATGAGCACTTAAATGCATATAGCTCATGAACCAATACAAATACAAAAAACGTATGCACATAAAAACCCTAGTATTGACGTCACCTTTAATGGGAAGTTTGCAGAAACAAAATCGATTCAGGCATAATAGTTTTTTTTTAACAAAATTTTTATTTTTATAACTTTTTTGTTACAATCCCAACAAAAACATATCGTCGTACTATATTCAATTTGAGCTATCTGCTTGTTTGGCGAAAATGAGTTTTTGCTGGCAAAATGTTATTAATTTCAAAACAAAAAATATATATTTTAAGACTACAAAAATAGCTTGAGTTGTGTGAAACAATGTTTTTTTTTTTTTATAAATGAGAAATTGAGCTATCTACAGCCCTAGTAAAAAAGTTCACAATTTTTGGATAAAATTGCATCTAATTATAAAAAGAATTGTATGCAGTTATATGTAATGGCATATAATCAGATATAATTTTATCCGAAAGTTGGGCAAATTTTTACTAGGGAGTATTTTTTTATGATATAGGTAATTACTAGAGTAAACTTTTAAATTTAAATTTTTTGATATCACTTTTTAGAAGGAATATAAACCCCATTTTTAAAATTTTTTGAAATTATCTACTGTAATAACATTTTTTTATTCTTCAAGTTAGCCAATAATACGAATTTTTACAAACAATGCCCATGCATCATTTAGTAGCAATTATTAGTTAATATAGTAAAAGGTCGACCGATTAAACCGATCCTGAAAAGTTATGTTTTTTCAGATAACTCAAATAAATATAGTACGGCGATATGTGTGTATAACATTAAATAAAAGTTAACAAATGCTAATATTTTTCTTAGTTTTCATAACTTGCAATACACAACGAAGCGTTAGTGCCACCAAAACCAAAAGAATTCTTTATTGCAATGCGTCTTTTCTTGACATCCGCACACCAAATTTCTGGTGTAGTAACAACAGGTACACAAACATCATCATCGAGTTGGTCAATATTAATAGAAGGTGGTAGTTTATTTTCATAACAACCCTGTATAACGAAAGTTGCTTCTAAATTTCCTGAAGACCCTAACAAATGTCCATGAGCTCCCTTTGTAGACGAGACTCTTACGTTCGCTAAATGATTGCCAAATACCCGTTTTATAGCATACGCTTCAATACGATCTCCTGTGGGCGTAGAAGTGGCATGAGCGTTTACATATTGAATATCTTTGGCTTCAACTTGAGCATCTTTAATGGCTCGTTGCATGGCTAAAGTAGCTCCAGTGCCATCTTCACTGGGAGAAGTAATGTGATAAGCATCTCCGGATAAACCGTAACCGAGTATTTCTGCCAAAATAGGAGCTTTACGTTGAAGAGCATGTTCAAGTTCTTCAAGAACTAAAATAGCAGCACCTTCTCCCATTACAAAACCATCACGTTTTTTATCAAAAGGCCGGGATGCCTTTTCTGGTGTTTCATTAAATGCAGTACTTAAAGCTCTTAATCTGCAAAATCCAGCAATTGCTAAAGGATCTATACATGATTCTCCACTTCCAGCTAGCATAATGTCAGCATCGCCATTACGTATAAAACGCATTGCATCTCCAATAGCATGAGCACCCGTAGCACATGCTGTCGACACCGAATGATTTGGACCTCGTAAACCATGACGCATGCTTACATGGCCACAGGCCATGTTAGGTAAGAGACGTGGTACAAAAAAGGGACTGACGCGATTGTAACCTTTTTGTAGTTGTTGCCAAGCCCCATACACTTCAGTTAAATCAAACATACCCATTCCTACGCAAACACCAAAACGCTCTAGTTCCTCGCAACTCAATTCTTTTGGTTTTAATTGAGCTGCAGTTAATGCTTCCTCTGTTGCGAGTATTGATAGTTGTGTAGCAGAACTCATTAGTTTAATATCACTTTTACTTAAATGGTCACTTAAATTTAACTTTTCCTTATCGATTTGAGCCGCCACTTGGCATGGCAATCCCTTATATTGTTCTCCTAAGTTAGTGATGGTTGCCTCACATTTTAATAATTTTTGCCATGATTCTTGTACATTTTGACCTAATGGAGTAACAGCACCCGTTCCAGTTACAACAACTCTTCTTCGGCTAGTGTAATTTGCTAGGGTTGTACCAAATTTTCGAATATTTGGTTGTAGTTTTGCATATTTGATTAATTTTATTTCAAACTGCATTTTTTGATAAAGTTAAAATGTTGATAACACATCCGGAAATGTTGGAAGTGTTTCCATCAGCTGTTTAATTTTATGTTTTTATATTTATAACAGTCAACTGTTAACATTAACATCAATAAAGAAATACATATGTACATTCTTAACCCTCTCATGCTTGCACACAAAAAAAATGTGTAAAGTTTTTAGATTAATTACAATTGAAAAATTCCATAAAAACTTGTATTTTGCAGACCGGATTAAGATTAGGATTAACTTTATTTAGTTAAAAAATGGGTCAAATCAAGCCCTGAAATGTTTCTTATATTTTTTTTTTAAATCTACATACAATTAGTAAATATAAACAGGACAAAAAAACTAACATTGTCCAAAATGTAGAATGGTACAATTAGGCCGCTGTTCCAAAAAAAGTAATTCATATAAAAAATGTGAAAATTAAAATTTCTGAATTTTTTAGGTGTTCTAGATTTCACATCCGAATTTCTTTTTCGTTTTGTTTCACATAAATAAAATTTGGTGAAAGTAAAACGAATGCACTTTTTTCCTTAAAAATTTTTAAATTTGTATTATTCGATTTCAACTTCGAATGAAAACGTGATCAACAAAACACCAAACATGATTTCATGTGTTTCGGAAATTTTCATGTGAATTGAAAAGTTGTGAAAGACAGAATTTCGCCATTCAGTAATTAAGAAATGTTTAGAAAAAATCGCGCGGATTAGTATTTGAACTAGAGATGGGCGCGTAAATGATTTTTGACTCACACTCTCTCACGACAGGAATTTTTGAATCACGCACACTCACTCACGAGCACAGAAAAGATTAGAAGGTACGCAGTGTTGTATTTGATGTATTTTCCAATATGGTGACAAAATGCTTGTTCTTCCTCATCTCACACGTATTTAATATCAAATAAGATTCTTTGTTTATGAAAAATGGAATTTGTCTTTCATTTAATTAAATTAATATTTATTTTGCTTTATTCACCGTTTTTTTAAAGATAATACGCACTATTGATAGTTTAAAAAGTTTTTTTTTCTCTTTTGTTGTTTTTCTCATTGTTCTCATTTATGTTGCATTGTTTTTATTAAACGTCAAAAGTTACATAATGTTTCATTTCTATTTTTTCTATGCTCACGAGCATATATTTTCTAGTCACAATCACGTGAGTCAACTTAATACAACTCACGCAAGCTTGACTCACAATCACGTTGACTCACGTGAGTTAACTTAATACAACTCACGCAATCTTGACTCACACTCACGTTGACTCACGTTTACGAAACTCTTATTCATAATAAACAAAATTAAAAAACTAAAATTTGAAAAATCTTTTTTGTTGAATACGGCATTATTCTGTAAAACTTGATCTACAATGGGTTTACTAATTTTTCTACAAAGATATTTCTATGAGTGTAGTTTTTGCCAAAAACCAAAAAAATATTCAAAAACAAGTTGTTTTCGTTGGTGTAAATACCGTATTAAAATTGAAATAGAAAAAAAAAATGCTTCCTTTTTATTTTAAAAGATAAATCAATTTAGATTAAACACAAATTCCGATCATGAAAAACTAAAGAAAATAAGCTACTTTGTTAGAGCTTTTTTTGCTTATTTTGGCAATAACTGCTTAGTTTTGTTTATTTTTCGTTTATTGGCTTATATTTGTCTTTTTATCTCTTTTTAAAAGCTTTTTTCTGCTTATTTTTGAATCATTAGCTTATTATATTTAAAAAAAAAATTAAAGGTAAACAAAAAATATTATTAAAATTTCTATTTTTCAAAAAAAAAAAATAAAAAATTTTGAATGTCAATTTAATTTAAAATACTTTTTTCTTATAAAAAAAATACGATGATTTTTAGTTTTTTAGGAAACACCTAAAATTTTAAGGACAATCCTATAATATCGAACGTTTTTGATGAAAATCCACTAAAGGAAAGAGCTTTTTTTCAATTTTTACTGCTTATGGCCTCTGTTCTGTCTTTCACAACTTTTCAATTCACATGAAAATTTCCGAATCACATGAAATCAAGTTTATACGGTATTTACACCAACGAAAACAACTTGTTTTTGAATATTTTTTTGGTTTTTGGCAAAAACTATGTAGTTTTCCCATACAATTTAAAAACTGCGTTGCCAACCAAAACTAAACAAAAACTAGAGTTTTGGCTGTGTTCACTACTGGCTAATCATTCTGTGTGAATATTTTTTTCAGTTTTGTTTTGCTTAACTCGAATGTCAAAAATAAAATATTTGTTTTTTGTGAAATTATTATTCCAATCTGTTAAAAAAGTTAATAAATATGTAATTTATTTTTTTTATTAACGTGTGGCTATTGTTATTTTGTGTTTTTTAGTGAATTTATAAAATAATTAATTTGATTTGACAAACAAAAACTCTATTTATTCGGTGTAAACGGTTTGGTTTTCAAAAATCAGTTTTGGCCAAAAACAAGTTAGTTTTTGTTTGGTCTAAACATAGTATTAGTGTTTTGTTGGTCACGTTTTCATATAAAGTTAAAATCGAATAATTAAAATTTAAAATATTATAAGGAAAAAATTGCATTCGTTTTACTTTCAACAAATTTTATTTATGTGAAACAAAACGAAAAAGAAATTCGGATGTGAAATCTAGAACACCAAAAAAATTCGGAAATTTTCATTTTCACCTTTTTTATGTGAATTACTTTTTTTTGGAACAGCGGCCTATTTTGATGTTTTTTCCGGCTTTTTTTAGGAGTTTAAAAAATTGTTTAAAGTACACAAAAAATTAAACGAACCACGCACAGTAAAATACAAAATGAAAATGGCGGTCTGTATGTGTTTTTTTTTCTGTTTTCTTTCGATAATTTTTTCGTGCAAGTAATTTGCGTTATTGTATGTTACTTTAAAATCTACAAGCATAATTTTAGCAAAATTTGGTAAAAGTCTATCCACTCAATAAAAATTGTTTACCAAGTAGGATTGCTCAATCTGACAGTTTTTTTTTTGTGTGTATAAATAATCCATTGACGATAATTGGAAACGATCCGATTATCTACGATTACTTATATTTGCCCAATATACAGCACTATGATTATATATAGTTAACCAACACTCCTAAACAGCTGTTGCAAATAACATCATTCTTTTTTTTCCAGCTGACTCCTTGATTGTGTAAAACATTTTTTGAGCATTTAAATTGCAATTTTATTGAATAAAAATCAGAAGAAAAATGTTAACAGCACTAAGACAATTATCCAAATCACGAGTAACGAGGAAATTCTTTCACACTTCCACCAATAAAAATGGTTACATAGTTTTGTAAGTAAAATCTGTGTGTGTGTGTAACTGTGTCTATCCCGGCATGAGGTGGAATAACCAAATAATTATTTTTTTATTTTCACTAGGGTACCCGAAATAGGAGAGGAAGGCCAAGCAGGTGATTGTATTGTTAAACCTGATGGTCTACCAGCCTTTAATGATATAACAATAGAAAATTGCTTAGGTGCTATTGGAAATCAAGCTGGAGCAGTGGAGAAATTGGTAAAACGTATTGAAAATGATGTACGTGAAATGAAAGAAAATGAGAAACTTGAGGTGGGTCAGGTTTTCAAAGAGCTTGATGAAGTTACAGGACCCTTGGATACCACTTGGGGTATAGCTAAGGCTTTGTATTTGGGTAATAGTACCTTAATTCCCACTAAATCGTATATGAATATACATGAACGTGCACGCAATGCAAGAGCTTCCAGATTTTGTAGTAAAGTTTTATATGAAGCTCTGCAAGAACAAAGTGAGGAAGAGTTGAATGACGCGCAGGAGAAAAGGCTTTTACAAAAGTATTTATTGGAAGGAAAATTAAATGGATTATCTTTAAATAATGATACCCGTAATGGTCTTAAGGAAATTCTCGTGCAAATGGGAAAAGAAAGAGCCACATTTAAAAATAAGGTAAATGTTTCAGTACACAGTTTTGCACATGTAGTTAGTGACTATCAATTGGTACGCGATTTCCCCGCCACACTGTTGGATGCGACAGTTATTGATTCCAATTCTCCCATTAACCAAGGACCATGGAAATTTACTTTGCAACCTCAGATTGTAGAAGGATTTCTAAAATACTGTCCAGATCGTACTCACCGTTGGAATATATGGCAGGCAAATGTACGCAAAGCATCTAATCATATGGATAAAAGTTTAGAAAACAGTACACACTTGGAAAAGATTCGTGCCTTACGTAAAAGACAGGCTAATGCCTTGGGCTATCCCGATTATGCTTCTATGTCTATGCAAACAAAAATGGTTAAAAGTGTAGCCGAACTTAAACAAACTTTTGCAAAGCTCTTACAATTCGCCGGCCCTGCACAATCGGTAGAACTTGGGGAACTGCAACAATTTGCTAACAATAGTGGTTTTGAACATAATCTGGACTTATATGATGTTACCTATTGGCAAAGAAAATATTTACTGGCCGAACATAAAATAGATGAAGAGGCATTGAGAGTATTTTTTCCACTTCCAAGAGTATTTTCAGGACTTTTTTCGCTGTCCGAGAAATTATTTAATATCAAAATAGTTGAAAGAAAAGATGCTCAAGTGTGGCAACCTGCTGTTAAATATTTTGATGTATTTGATTGCGACTCTACTAGCAGCAATCATCCAGTAGGTGGTTTTTATGTGGATTGTTATTCAAAGGAAAATAAATTTGGTAAAAATAATGGTTGGATGGTTAGTATACGTAATCGTAATGAAGCAGCGAATTTATCACCGTTATGTGCTTTAATTTTCAATTTCAATCAACCCATGAATAATGCACCATATCTTTTAAATATCGATGATTTAAAAATGGTTTTTAAGACATTTGGCTCAGCAATGCAACATCTTTTGACTAAAGCCTCATTTACCGATTTGTCGGGTCTGTCTAATATCGAATGGGATGCTTCTCAAGTGGCCGGTTATGTAATGACAAACTTTTTGGATAATCCCACCATCCTGAAGTCTGTTTCTGGGCATGTAGATACTGATGAACCTATACCAGATAACTTAGCTAATAGTATACGTCTTTTGAAGACACACCTTGGCGGTTACAATCTGTGCCAAGAACTTTATCTCTCCGATTTAGATATAGAACTCCATCAATCTGATAGCTTTTGGTTAGAAGTAGTACGTAAATTATGGCCTGTCTATAGATGTATGCCTTTGGATAAAAAAGATTCCCATCCCTGTTCGCTAACTGACATATTTTCTGGTGACTGGGGTGCTGCACATTTTTCACATCTTTATTCAAAAATGATTGCTGCCGATATATATGATGCTTTTGAACAAAATCCTGAAGATTTTCAGGCGGTAGGTAAACGTTTCAAAGACACGTTCCTTTCGTCTGGTGGTGCTATACCTACTGCAGAAGTTTTTCGTCGTTTCCGTGGTCGTGATCCATCCGTTGAAGCACTTCTTAGATCATTGAATATATATCAAGAGTCACAGACCTCAGGAGAATTATAAAGAGTTTTTTTTTGTTATAAAACATCCGCAATTCATTATTTTTGTTGTTGTAGTAGGTAACTTGCATAATTCTTAATTTTATCAATAAAAAAAACTAGTTGTAAAACATATGAACGATTGTTGTGTTTTTTATTTTATTTGTGTGCTTTGAAAATGTTAAAAAATATACATAAACTAAAATTTCAAACAAAACACAAAAGGTGAAACTATTAGTCGGCGCATAGTCCTTTTTGTTTGCTAAACATCAGCGTGCTGCCATACAAAGTTGACGTTATGAGTTAACATCAAAAATTTAAAACGTTTAACTAACTTTTATACATTGTGAACGATTGTTTCTTTATTAATAGATTCCTTTGGTTTTTGCAAAAAAAAAAATAAATAAAAATTTTGTGTTGATTTGAAGCAAAATTGTATCAAATTTTCCAAAAGTACTTCAAGTGATATCACACAAAAAAAAATCGAGGTAATATTTCCTAAAATTGTAGTATAATATCAGCTAAGTTCTAAGGCAACATGGCAGTTGCTAAAATTTTAGGCACAATTACAAAAATAATAGGAAATTCCTATCAGATTTCTATGTTCGAAAAATTACCTATAATTTTTGGTAATACTCCTTGTAAATTTTGGAAATTTACAAACGGAGCCTTAGCAGATATTCATTTTTAAATTGGTATTTTATTTAATTTAATTAACCCTTAAACAGCTAAATAAAAAGTTTTTTTTTTTTATTTATATATTTATTAAAAAAAAAAATATATAAAAAATGATGAGATACATTAGGGTGCTCCAAACTGTACCGGCAAAATTGATTTTCCTGATTCAAGCTATTCCACTTATAAGAAAAATGTAGTCCAAATCCACCTGGAATATAAAAATCATATTTACTTTATTAATATTTTAATCATACGAGAGAAAAAATGTCTCAGAATCTGGGACTTTTTCTAGAAAAACTGTCTTAGAGTCTGAGACTTTTTCTATAGAAAAACTGTCTCAGAATCTGAGACTTTTTCTATAGAAAAACTGTCTCAGAATCTGAGACTTTTTCTATAGAAAAACTGTCTCAGAATCTGAGACTTTTTCTATAGAAAAATTGTCTCAAAATCTGAGACTTTTTCTATAGAAAAATTGTCTCAGAATCTGAGACTTTTTCTATAGAAAAATTGTCTCAGAATCTGAGACTTTTTCTATAGAAAAATTGTCTCAGAATCTGAGACTTTTTCTATAGAAAAATTGTCTCAGAATCTGAGACTTTTTCTATAGAAAAATTGTCTCAGAATCTGAGACTTTTTCTATAGAAAAATTGTCTCAGAATCTGAGACTTTTTCTATAGAAAAATTGTCTCAGAATCTGAGACTTTTTCTATAGAAAAATTGTCTCAGAATCTGAGACTTTTTCTATAGAAAAATTGTCTCAGAATCTGAGACTTTTTCTATAGAAAAACTGTCTCAGAATCTGAGACTTTTTCTATAGAAAAACTGTCTCAGAATCTGAGACTTTTTCTATAGAAAAACTGTCTCAGAATCTGAATCTTGTTCTATAGAAAAATTGTCTCAGAATCTAAGACTTTATCTATAGAAAAACTGTCTCAGAATCTGAGACTTTTTTTATAGAAAAACTGTCTCAGAATCTGAGACTTTTTCTAGAATCTGAGACTTTTTCTATAGAAAAACATTCTCAGAATCTGAGACTTTTTCTATAGAAAAACTGTCTCAGAATCTGAGACTTTTTCTATAGAAAAACTGTCTCAGAATCTGAGACTTTTTCTATAGAAAAAATGTCTCAGAATCTGAGACTTTTTCTATAGAAAAACTGTCTCAGAATCTGAGTCTTTTTCTATAGAAAAACTGTCTCAGAATCTGAGACTTTTTCTATAGAAAAACTGTCTCAGAATCTGAGACTTTTTCTATAGAAAAACTGTCTCAGAATCTGAATCTTGTTCTATAGAAAAATTGTCTCAGAATCTAAGACTTTATCTATAGAAAAATTGTCTCAGAATCTGAGACTTTATCTATAGAAAAATTGTCTCAGATTCTGATACATTTTACCTTTTTGAAAAAAAAGTCTCAGATTCTGTGACATTTTTTCTATAGAAAAAGTCTCAGAGTCTGAGATTTTTTCTATAGAAAAAGTCTCAGAGTCTGAGATTTTTTCTATGTTTTTCTATAGAAAAAGTCTCAAATTCTGAGACAGTTTTTATATAGAAAAAGTCTCAGATTCTGAGACAGTTTTTCTATAGAAAAAGTCTCAGACTCTAAGACAGTTTTTCTAGAAAAAGTCTCAGATTCTGAGACAGTTTTTCTGTAGAAAATGTCTCAGATTCTGAGACAGTTTTTCTATAAAAAAAGTCTCAGATTCTGAGACAGTTTTTCTATAGAAAAAGTCTCAGATTCGGAGACAGTTTTTCTATAGAAAAAGTCTCAGATTCGGAGACAGTTTTTCTATAGAAAAAGTCTCAGATTCTGAGACATTTTTTCTATAGAAAAAGTCTCAGATTCTGAGACATTTTTTCTATAGAAAAAGTCTCAGATTCTGAGACATTTTTTCTATAGAAAAAGTCTCAGATTCTGAGACATTTTTTCTATAGAAAAAGTCTCAGATTCTGAGACATTTTTTCTATCCAAAAAGTTTCAGATTCTGAGACATTTTTTCTATATAAAAAGTATCAGATTCTGAGACATTTTTTCTATAGAAAAAGTTTCAGATTATGAAATTGTTTTTATAAAAACACTGTCTAAGAATCTGAGACTTTTTCCATAAGAAAAATGTCTCAGAATCTGGGATTTTTTCTTTAAGAATCATCTCAGGATGATCTGGAAGATTTTTGTGAAAATTGTGAAAAATTAAGAAATAGCCAAAATTTGAGGCTATTTCTTAACGAAAATTGTCCAGGAATCTGAGCCTTTTCCTTAAAAAAAATGTCTCAGAATTAGATCTTAGAATCTGAGACATTTTCCAGACACAAAGTTGAGATAAAACATATATTTACACCTCCTTTAGTCTATTACGTACCATTTCTATAAGAGTGTGGACTTCTTTCACTGTTTTGCAATCAAATGTTGTAAAATTTACGCTTGTAAAAGATATCCATGGCTGTGCACAGCTTCTTAGAGGCTTTTTAAGACGTTTTTTCTTGATGAGATTGACTGCACATCACTTTCCACGTAATCTAAAAAAATATATGTCGTTATTAAACTTAAGTGTGATTTATTAAAAAAAAAATTACCTTTTTAGCAGATTTTGCGCACATTCAATAATTTCATTTTTAAATATTTTAAATAATTTAATTGTTTTGAAATTTAAAATATGTCAAAAAAATTTCGAAGATGTTTCCTATTTAGCACATGTAAAAACAACTTTGTTTTTAGGTGAAATACTACCCATGCTTATAGGTAATAAAACTATTTTTTTTTTATTTCATACAAAAAGAAAATACCTTTGCCAGTTTAGGCAATATAACATCGAAGTTTTTTTTGTGTGTACTTAATTTAAGATAAGATTTCTTTCGTTTAATTGCACATTAACTATCAAAGTTTGCCAAAAAAAAAGGACTTTTATTTTGAAAAAAACTAACTTGTCTAACGCATATAATTTCCCTGGTTTTATGACCCAATACCATACATGGGAATTTTTAATTGGCATTGAATTTTCATTGGCATTAGTTGGAACTAATGCCAATGCCAAAAAAAACAAAGCATTGTTTGTACTAATGCCAATGAAACGGCACAAATGCCTAAAAAAACTATTTACAATTGATAAAAAAAGCATTTTTTTTACAATAAATATATATTTTTTTTAAAAACTTAAAATGGCGATATCTCGAAAACTAAGCCAGATAGAGCAAAATGGAGGCCATTTTTGGTTCTTAGAATCTCCATACTTTCGCGGGTCCTCTTCACATGTGTGGACCCCTATGGGTCCTAACTTTGAATTTGGGATTCTGGAAAATTTAAAAATGCTTATATCTCGGTAAATATTGGTGACACAACAAAAAGTCCAAAAGCATTTTTGTAGCTCTTGGTTTCTAGAACTCGAAAACCCTCAGAGCAATAGTTTTTTAGTTATTCAGTTTCTAAAATTCTCAAGACCCTATTGGGCCCCTAAATTGCAGTACCTGGAAAAATAAGCAAAATAATGCTAATGTATGTGAATTTTTAAATTTTCGGGAGTCCCAATTTTTTAGATTCAAAATTTGGACCTATTAGGGTCCACACATGTGAAGAGGACCGGCGAAACTATGGAGATTCTAAGAACCAAAAATCCCCTCCATTTTGCTCTATCTGTCTTAGTTTTCGAGATATAGCCATTTTAAGTTTTAACCAAAAAAATTTCACAACTCGCAGACGGAAATACGACTTTTAATATTGCTAATGCTTTGTTTTCATTAAGGCATTTATTAATGCCAATGAAATTTTTCATAATTGGCATTACTAATGCTACTAATTCCTAAACGGGCATTGGCATTGATTGAAACAATGCCAATGCTAAAAATTTCATTGGCATTAGTTTCAATATAATGCCAATGAAATCGTCAATTAATTAGTCCATTTATTTTAATAGTCCCATGTATGCCGAAAATTTAAAAATGCTCATATTTCGGTAAATATTGACTGACATGTCAGCCTGTGCTGTCAGCACTGCAACATATTAAAAAAAAAAAAAAACAAAAGAATACTTTAAGGCGCTAAAAAATTCAGTTCCTGCCAGTGCTGCCATATTGACGCATTTTGTGTGGTTTCTGGTGCGGAGTTTTTTCGAATACCCTTTTTTTAAATGAGTAAGGAGTGAGATCATAAAAATGTTAACACACATTTTTGCCTACAACTTTGGTGTAAAGCTTCCAATTTTTTTTTTTTCGGCAGTTTACATTTTAAAAATATGTCAGTTAATAAATTAATTTACATCATGAGTTTTAATTTGTAATTTTTTACACAATGGACGATGAAAGAAAAGTGCGTTCAAAAATAATTAAATATTTTCAACAAAACCAAACATGGACATACAAAAAAATTGCCAAAGAAACTAATGTATGCCGCCAAACAGTTTCAAAAGTGGTAAAAAGGTATCTGGAACACCTAACAATTGAAAGGAAGCCGGGAACAGGAACAACGACTGGTTATCGTAACATTGGTAAGGCATATAAAGTTAAAAGCATCCTTAAGAGAGCTCCTAACACATCTGGCAGAAAAACAGCTCGGTTAGCCCAATGCTCAGACTTTTTTGTACGTAAAGTGAAACGTAAGGCGGGACTAAAGTCCTACAAAGTTCAAAAAGTTCCCGATAGAAACGCTTTTAAAAATTTGGAGGCCAAAACCAGAGCTAGAAAATTGAAATCAAATTTTATAAAAAATACAACTGTTGTGTAATGGACGACGAAACTTATGTCCTGGCTGATTTTGCGCAGCTCCCTGGTCAAGAATTTTATGTTTCCGATGTTCGAGGAAATGTTGCGGAAAAATTTCGGTCAAAAAAGCAAACGAAATTCCCCAAAAAATTCCTAGTATGGCAAGCCATATGTAGCTGCGGCCAAAGAAGCCAGTCATTTGTGACATCTGGCTCTATAAACAGCGAAATTTATATCAAGGAGTGTTTGCAGAAGAGACTTCTTCCGTTCTTGAGTCAGCACAATGTATCCACTTACTTTTGGCCCGATTTAGCATCTTGTCACTACAGCAAGAAAGCGCTGGAGTGGTATAATGATAATAATGTGGTTTTTGTACCAAGAGAGGCAAATCCACCAAACTGCCCGGAGCTCAGGCCAGTGGAGAGATATTGGGCTCTTGTTAAAAAAGAATTAAAGGGCACAAAAAAGGTCTCCCAGGACATGCAAGATTTCAAACGTAGATGGACCACCTGCTCTAAAAAGGTGACAGAAACTACCATAAAAGCCTTAATGGGAGGGTTTCCGGAAAAAGTGGATAACTTTGTTCGTAGTGGTTAGAGTTCCATGCGGTTTTTTTGTTATGATTTTGTACTAAATTTTATTTAATAAAAATTTGGTTTGAAGTCTTAAAATTCAGTAGTCTGTTTTTTATTTAACTTTATGTGTGTTAACATTTTTATGATCTCACTCCTTACATATGTACATATATATGGCGCTTTTTTATTTTTTAGTGACGATTTTGTTTATTTTTTTTCAAAAAACTATGATTATTCTTAAAACCCTACACCACTTTGTGGTAACTACAGGAAATATTGGCACCAAACTTCACCTTAAAATATACCAATCAAAACCACCTTTTGAGTCGATTTACGGTTGTCCGTCTGTCTGTATATGTAACGGTGTTAACAAGATACAGGTCGCAATTTTCAATCAATTGACCTGAAATTTGAAACTTGAGCTCTTCTTGACCTAGGGACGAAGCCTATTTAAATTGGTTCATGTTTATACTATAGTCACCATACAAAAAATTGCTCTAAATGACCCTAATAACCGTAACATCATCGGCATTCTTTCGAAGTTTGACCAGTAAATGTATGAATTTTGTATTCATAAAGTATTGTTTAAAATGTTATTGGAATCGGACCATTCTTACCTATAGTTCCCATAAAAACCAACCTCCCGATATTCATATAAATCTCTCCAAATCCGTTAAAAAAAAATATTCTATTAAAATATTGTTTGTAGATGTTTCATGTGTAGTTTGGTAGAGCAATTAAATCCGAACCTTTTTTGGACTTACAAGGAAAGTATCTCAACCCTATGAACCGATTTTCATGAAACTTAAAATATATCTCGGTTAATCGGCCATATCGGGAATTTAGGGGTTCAAAAAATTGGTAAAAAAAATGGCGAAAAAATCGTTTTTTGAATTTTTCATTTTTAAAAATTATGAGATTTTTTCATATGAAAATAAAGGTTTTTTAATACCTATCCAACGGTGGCATAACCTTGTAAAAATTTGGCTTCGTAAAATATTTTTTCATGAAAATGTGTAAATTTACAATTCGTTATTTTTTTTTACAAAAAAACTTAAAAGTGCTATTTTTAGCAACAAAAACATTGCAATTGCAAAATAATTTTTGTCTCAAGTAATTTATTTTCATATCTCTTATCGTTTTCGGGATAAGCTTTAAATGCCATTTTTTGACCTTTGACCGCGAATTTTTCAAAAACGGCTCTGGCGAAGATCTTTATTTCGCAATTTTAGGTTAAAACTAGTTTTATCAAGGCGTGTTGAGTCTGAGCGCCATGGACTTGCCTAGAAAAATTTACTTATTTTTAGGCTTGTACAACCCACCCTCAACTCAAGGCGTGTTGACTTAATTTATGAATTTAAACAATAAAAAAAAAATAAAATTTTTTATGGAAACTTTTTCTTTATTTCTTTTTTCTTTTACAATTTATTTAATCATACATAATTTTGCAGCTTTATTTTGCATTATTTTAATACATAATACTATTAATAATAGCATAATTATATAACATTTAACATATATTTTATTTGTGTTTTATCATTTTTAATTATTTCCACATTTAGTATTGTTATTTATATACATTTAATAACAACGAAAAATAAAATCAAAAATAAATTTAATTATTTAAAAAAAAAAACAACATAATAACAAAATAAATTAAAAACACTGTAGTTTTTATTTTTGCAATTGAAAAGCATAGGAAAAATTTGTATTTATTTTGCAAATTAAAGCGTTGGACAAGTTTTTTTCTTACAAAAAAAAAAAAAATAATAATATAACTGTAATAAACCAATTGTACGAAATTGTATAGTTTTCAGTCAATTCTTAAATTGTTAAGCTAAGTAAGTTCTCTCACCGGTGAAAAAAAATGTTTCGAAACATCAATTAATTTGTAGCGAAAATTTGACAGTCATATGTTTGGTTATGTTTTGCGCGTCAGAATACATAAAATAACTTTAAATAATATTTTTTGGTAAGTTATGTGATATTATTAATGTTTACAGTCAAAAACACTTATAATAAGTCTGTTTGCGTACTTTCCCAGTAAAAATTATCAAGCAACAAAATGTTAGAGAGTAAAAAAGAAATCGCTCTCAAAAAGGAAAAATTGTAAAAAGTACGCGAACAGAAATCCGTAAAAATTTGCAAGTTAGATAAACAGCTGATTTAAATCAGCTTATAAAAAATTTTGTATTCATTTGTAAATTTTTAATTTGTTAGTATTTATTTTTTAACTTGTTAATAAAAGAAATTTAATTTTGGGATGTATTTTTTTTATTAATTAGTTGATATTTAATCATATTTTATGCACAAAAATGTAACTGCAAAATATTTTTGTGTATCGTTTACAAAAATATAATCATATGTTTTTAAAACAGATGTTTTTTCTGCTTGATAATTCTTGCTGGCAAAAATTTATCCAGTAAAAACTTGCAAGTTTCTAAAATAGAACTGTCACTTTTTTCTCTCATTTTCTCTCTCGTAACTGGGGTTTTAAAGTACGCGAACGACTTTTAGACAAAATTCGTAATAATTTGTACAAATTATTGAGTTCGCGAACACAGCTAATTACTTCATTTTACATCTGAATGTTAAATTTCACCGCTTTTTAAATGGTCTGTACAATTTAAAAAAATGTTGCTTATAGTGTTCATGCGTATTGATGCAACATATACCGGGTTATTTTGCCGGTTTTTCACCAGTGAACAGAATACCTCTTCAGCGAAATTTTTACGCTTTTGTAAAGCCAGTGTGAAATTTATGTTTTTTTTATATGGAGTTTGACAGATTTTCACGTGAAAACCGAGCAACGACAAAAAAATTTCACAAAATGGCATATACATATATAATAGCGTGTCCCGAAAATGAAAATTTTTTGGGTATACCCCTAGAACGATAGTAATTACCGAGCTGATTACGGGAATAAAAATTATAAAATTTTTGGATTTCATCTTCAGGGCACAACCAGCGCTTAAAATTTGCATCCGTAGTGCATTTGGTAAAAAAAAAATTATTTTAAAAATTGGTGCCAAAAGTTTTGTTAGGTAGAGTACATAGAGGAAAAAATATTTATAAAGTTATCATGGAGCAATTTTGGTCCAGCACAGCCTTTTGAAATTTTGAAAAGTTGTATTTTTACATATTTTTTTTAACCCCCCCAATTTTGTAAAACGCAACGCGCCGTGTTGTAAAATTTGCTGTATAAATTGTTTTTGTTACAACAATAAATTGCATTGAAATTTTTACAACTCGGTGCGTTGCGTTTTACAAAATTAGGTCATAAATTATGGTATAAACTGAAGTGTGTAAGAGTTTTTTTAAGATTTTGTATAAAACGAAGTTTATGATCAAGCTTTTTTATAAAAAGCAGTTTTTTTACAAAAACTTAAAAAAATATATAAAAAATTATGCATCTTCAAAGTTTCATAATGTTGCGCTGGACCAAAATTGCTCCATGAAAACTTTATAAATATTTTTTCCTCAATGTAAGAGAATAATCACAATTGGAGCGGGAAGCGGAAAAACGCAATTGTCCTTATAAAAATAGAATTGAATCTAGTTTGGCGGAAAAACGCGGCGGAATTTTGTTGTCATATAAAACGTATGTGAACAGTTGCGGAAAAACGCTTCCCGCTCCAATTGTGATTATTCTCTAATCTACCTAACGAAACTTTTGGCACCAATTTTAAAAATAAAAAAAATATATTTTTTTTTTGACCAAATGCACTGATTGCGCCCTGAAAATGACCTCCAAACATTTTTGTCCAGTAATCAGCTCTTCATTAAGCACCGTTTAGGGGTATGGCCTAAAGAAAATCCAAAATTTCCTGATTTCGGGACATGCTAATATATAAACAATTTTTTTTGTTGTAATTTCTTTTAGCCGCATTCATAAATGAAACCCCTGGTTCTACATAATAAACGAGTGTCAAACTTTTTTAATTGTAATTTTCAATAACGGAAACTAATGGCGTTTTCTTTTCTGGAAAAAAATGTCGCACTTTCTTCACTTTTTAATCTTTAATGACTCTTTGTACACAGTTATGTACAGTAAATATAGACTTGTTTGGTATCAAAAGAACGGTATTTTCAAGGCCTATCTAATGCTATATAAAGCATTTTAAAATAATACTCAGCTTTTGAGCCAATTCTATAAATGTAAAAATTTATGGGTTTTTGATACTTAATTGAATAAAATAATCCTGTTTCGACATTTTATTATAAACAGTTACAATACCTTTCTTTTAGTACCAAACATGTCTATACTTACTGCTCATTACTATACACAAAGAGTCATTAAAGAAAAAAAAGTGCAGAAAGTGCAACATTTTTTTCCAGAAAAGAAAACGCCATAAGATACTCGATGTTAAAAACTCGTTTTATCATATTAATAGTGTCCGACCGAATATTCGGCTTCGTCCACAGTTTTGGCAGAATATGGCCGAATACCGAATAATTGTATAAAATTTGTACTCACGTGTTGAAAAACACACTTTGAATCACATTGGTTAAGGTACATACAGACGACGCAATTTTATGTACAATATTCAATTATATTGATGGTGTGTGGGTAAGATTGACCATTGTACAATCGTCAATATTACCCACACACCATCAATATAATTGAATATTGTACATAATATTGCGTCGTCTGTAGGTACCTTAAGTCACAAAAACATTTTATTGTTTTTGCAGCTAAAACAAGATTTTCAAAAAAAAATTTCGATCGAAAAAAAAATTACACAAAATTTTTGTTTACAAAAATGCCTAAAAAAGTTTTTTGCTTAAAATTAGTGTTTGGGGTCCGGGATTTCCCGGGAATTCCCGGGAAAAGACTGACGGGAATTCCCGGGAATTTTTTTAATTTTTCCCGGGAAATCCGGGAATTTTATAAAATAAACATTTTACATAAAAAACGTTTATTTTAATTTAATGTTTAATATTTTTTTTACATACAGGTACAATTACATTTGCTATTTTTTGTAGTTTTTCTATTTGGAAGAACAGTGCAAATATATATTCATAGGAAAACTGACCAAGTGCAAAAAGTATGACAATATCATGAAAAAACTTAAAAAGTCAAAAAATATACGTCGGTTAATGATAATTTTGCTAAGACTGTCAAAAAAATATAAAAATATTTAACCTAGAATTTACATTTCCAGAGCAAATATTAAAAGTACTGCCAACTATATTAGTTTTTGATCGAATAACGCAGTTTTAAAGTTTTTTGCGATTTTTAGCTATTTTTTGGATTTTTTTTTTGTGGGGAAAACAGTTGTAATATTTTTTTTGTTTTGTTTAATTGTATTTCAGGATTTTTAACTTTTATTTTTTGATTTTTTATGTTTTAATTACTTGTTTATCTGCAATAAAACAGTTTTTAATAAATAGTTGGTCAAATTTTAATGTTTTTTATGATTTATATTAATAATGAAAATTTCCCGGGATTCCCGGGAATCCCGGGAAATAAATTATTTTTTTCCCGTTTCCCGGGAAATTGAAAAGTGCGGGAATTCCCAAACACTACTCAAAATAAACCATGCTAGACAACATTTTCATACATTTTTGTATTCCGCCAAGTCGAGTTTCAGATTTTGTTCTCGGTTTTTACTACATAAATAACTTTTTTTGAATATTCTGCTTCAGTTTCGGACGAATAGGGAAAATTTGGCCGAATGTTCGGCTACAGCCAAATAAGGTGTATTCGGTCGGAAACTACATATTAATAAAGAAACAAGCTATTCACGTCTAAGGTTCAAACGTGATTTCGTTCATGCTAATGTATAAAATGATACAGTGGCAGTTAATAAAAATCTCTTTGGAACTAGATTTCTGTGTAAGGCCTATTCACACACGAGTTGACATCTTGTTCGAACGAGATTTTACCGCAATAAGATAATTCTCAGAGTCGATAGCGACTGAAATTATACTCGAATGTGCGATTTTTAAATTTTTTTCAATTCCTAAAATTATGCTTTGAAAAAAAGCTTATAATATGGTTCTTTTACGACACAGAATAATAAAAACACGAAAAAAATATAAAAGGTTTGTACTTATCAAAGCATAATTTTAGGCATTAAGAAAATTAAAAAATCGCAATGTTCGAGTTGAATTTCAATCGCTGTCGATTGAAAAATTAACCCCCAGGTAACTAATTCTTGGAGTCTATAGCGATCAAAATTTTACTCAAAAGTGCGACTTTTAAAATGTCCTTTATGCCTAAAATTATCCTTTAATAAATACAAGCTTATAATATTTTTGTTCATGTTTTTATGTTTTGTTGTGGTAAAAGAGCATAATTTTAGACATACAGAAAAATTTTAAAATCGCAATGTTCGAGTTAAATTTCAATCGCTGTCGGTTGTGAAATTAACCACCAGGTAACTAATTCTTGGAGTCTGTAGCGATCGAAATTTTACTCGAAAGTGCGATTTTTAAAATGTCCTTTATGCCTAAAATTATCCTTTAATAAATACAAGCTTATAATATTTTTGTTCATGTTTTTATGTTTTGTCGTGGTAAAAGATAAAAAGGCTTATATTCGTCAAAGCATAATTTAAGGCATTAAGAAAAAAAAAAATTGCACGTCCGAGTAGATTTTTTTTAAGTTATCGAATTTTACTCGAAAGTGGTATTTTTCAATTTTTCCTCTTGCCTAAAATTATGCTTCGATTAATACAAGCTTTTTTATATTTAGTTCATGTTTTTATGTTTCTGTGCTGTAAAAGAAACACATAAAAAGCTTATATTTATCAAAGCATAATTAAAGGCATTAAGAAAATTAGAAAAAAAAAATCTCACGTAAGAGTAGAATTTCGATCGCTAACGACTCCAGAAGTTATCCCCTGGTATTAAAAAACTTTTAGATGTGTTGCATTTGATGAGAATATGCAATAACATTGATTGTCAAGCTTTATAAAGAAAATCACGTAAAAAGACGTTACGCTCGTTAGTTTGGCACTTGTTTTGTTGTTTAAAAGAACGCCGTAACAATTTAAGAAAACAATTATATTATTAATGATTTTCAATAAAACAGGAAGCAGTATGGTCATGTAACATTTTATATTTGAAGAGTGATTTATTTTTGCTTATGATTATTACTTCTTTTTTTTATTAATACATATGATTAATGATTTCAGCTTGGTTTTTAAAACTTTATTGAACAATTCTTATGGTATAAATATTTTTTTATAATAAAACGCATGTTTACTGTATTTTTATCTCTAAATTATTATAATTCCAATGTTTACAATATAATCAGGATATTCACTTCAGAAATTTTTGAACCTTGCTGTTTTTATTTTTCTATTACCTTTTATATAATGTGTAGTTACAAGAAAAGATCCGCAATTTATTTTAATAGTAATAGAATTGCTTCTTTTCACAAAGACACATGCAAAAAAAAGTTGCAATTTTGACATTGCGCAATTTTGCAAGACTAAAATTTCTGACGTGAATTCCATTAATGTGATTATCTTAATTTAGTTCAATCTTAAATTCAATATATAATTATTTTTTTTATTTTACTTTATGTTTTTACTCAGGATATTTTCCAAAATTAAAAAAAAAAAAAATCAAAATTAAATTGCTTCATAACATTTTGAAAATAACACTGCAACAAATTTTGAGGGGCACCAAGTGTATCTTGAATTTAACCATAAGTAGTAAAACTTCCGAAGGGTTTTAAAATCTTTGCTTGAGTTTTTGTATGGCCCACTGTAATTTTTTTAAACACACAAAAAAAAATTAAAAAATTGTGCAAGTTTTTGGTTTAATTACAACCTTAAAGTGTTTTTGGATAACTTACCAAAGTTTTTGCTCTAAAAAACTAGGGTAAATTATCCAAAACCACTTTATAAGTTGTATTATCCCCAAAACGTACATAATTTTTTTATTTTTTTTTTTGTGTGAAAGAAAGTGTCGGAGTACTCTGTACTACAGAGTACTATCTCTAAAAATAGAGATAACATCATACAAAAAATTTGTAGGTGCGAAAGAGAAAGGAACAAAATCCACTCTCTGGCACAGAGTACAAGGTTTAAAATGCTCTACAAATATTTTCTGCATCAAATTTCAATAGGGGTTGTAAAAAAGTTCAATAAATGACAAATTTCGCAAGGCTACCTATTTAAATTCGGTTATTAGAGACATTGAGCCAAATTTAAAGGGACCATTTGTATGGGTACTAGGTCTAAATATGGACCGATTGTTTCTAATTTCATATATGTAGGCTTCGTCCTTTTGTTAAGAGAAGCTTAAATATCAATTTTCAGACCAAAGATCCAATAAAAAGTGAAACCTGTATCATGCGTACAAGGTTTACACGGGCAGACGGACGGACATTGCTAAATAGACTCAAAAAGTGATTTTGAGTCGATCGGTATACTTGAGAGTTGGTCTAAGACAAATATTTCGGATAGTTACAAACATCAGCACAAAAATATAAAACTTTACAATTTTAAGCATTTTGTATATATCGAAAGAGCTTTTGATCTTTGCGTGCATGTTTGATGCAGAAAATGTTGAACCTGTTAAACGAACGTTGTAGTAGGACCTAAATGGAATATAGAGAGTATAGAGTAATATGTATAATGTATAAACATTATTTAGTCCCATTCAAGATAAAAAATCGTGTTACACAGTGTATCAATAAAGATAGAATTTTTTCATCACGTTATAGTAAAGATTAATAGAGCTTGTTGTTAGTTGGATATTTAAAAATTAAATTTTTGCAAAATATATTGATCATATTTCATAAATTTTCAATATTTTTTTTAAACTTGAAATCGAGCTTGTTAAAAATGTGTTTATTAAACTAACAAAACCGATTAATGTTTATAAATTAAACGTTTTTCATATTAAAATCTTTGAAAAATGCGGAACTGGTATTTTTTGTTAGATGTTTTTCTTAATCTTTCCAAAGTGTCATTAGCAAATTTTATATTAAATAAAAGATCTTATGTTGCTCGTTCAAACATGCTCTATATTTATTCGTGGTATTCAGTTAAAGCCTAATATTTTAGGTTAAATTGGTTAACTCGAGCAATGTTAAATTAGGGTGATTAATTAACAATTAATTAATCCCTAATAAAATTTTTTTCTGTGTGAATTGTTTTTGTTAAAAAAATAAATTGCATTCATATTTTAAAAATTATAGCATAAGTTTTTTTGAAATATTAGTAGAACATATTTAACTTTCTTAGATTTTTTCTCTAGCAATTAATTTTTTTTATCTAAAAAAAAAGCTGAATACACAAAAAAAAATCAAATGAAAGACTTTCATAGTATTTATGAACAAATTCATACAATTTATTAACTATTTCATAATATTTATAAACTTTTTCATAGTATTTATGAATAAATAATAATACATACACTCAAAAAATTTCATAGGTAAAATGAACGAAATACTTCGTACATTGTACGAAATATTTCGTGGTTTTGCCGGAACGAAATATTTTGTAATATTTACCTATGGCATTTCGTAAATATTACGAAGTTTTTTTAGTGATATTTACGAAATAAATACGAAAATATTTCGTAAATTTACGAAATATTTAGTACAACTACGAAATATTTCGTAAAAATACTAAATATTTTCGTACATATTACGAAGTTTTTTTTGTAAATACGAATTATGTTTATTTTTGCGAAAATATTTCGTAAAGTTAAGAAATATTTTGTATAACTACGAAATATTTTGTATAATTACGAAATATTTCGTAAAAATAAAAAATATTTTTGTACATATTACGAAGTTTTTTTTTGTAAATACGAATTATGTTTAGTTTAACGAAAATATTTCGTAAAGTTACGAAATATTTTGTATAAATACGAAATATTTTGTATAATTACGAAATATTTCGTAAACATACAAAATATATTGTACATATTCGATTTTTTTTTTTTGTAAATACGAATTATGTTTATTTTTACGAAATATTTTGTATAATTACGAAATATTTTGTATAATTAATTTTGTATTTGTATGCAAAATTATTTGTATTTTTATGTATGACATTTTTTTTGGTTAAATTGTATCATCTTATGGGACATGCCATTGAGTACATTCGGTCCGGAAGTGGGATCGAATATTTTTTAAAAACGTAAAACAAAATATTTTTTCGGAATCAAAACACTTCCAAATATTCACTGTAATTTAAAGTGGTTTCTTTACGAAAAAAATAGTTTCCCGAGCAAACATTCAATTCCATTTCTAAACGGAATTGACTCGGTGACATGCCCGTATAACTTTTCACTAATGTCGCAACACCTAACAGACTACATTGAAAAATATATCTTGGGTGATTTGACTTTGTGTTATGCTGAAAATAATTTAAAATTAGAAACCGTAAACAAAAATTAAAAAGAGAAGAAACAAATTTTTGTTATTCCATTTTTTAATTGTTAAATCTAGTAATTTAGATAAATAAATCAAACTCCTTGATTTTGTGATTTTTTTCCCCGAAAAATATTTTGTTAAATTACGAAATATTTCGTTAAGATACGAAGTATTTCGTATTTTTTTGGCTACGAAATGTACTTCGTAAAATAAACGAAATTTGTATTTTTACGAAATTCCAAGTTTTCGTTAAATTACAAAAATTTCGTAATATGTACAAAAGTTTCGTAATATGTACGAAAAAAATTTTACGAAATAATACTTCGTATTTTTATGCATTAAATTTTTTGAGTGTATGTAAAATTTAAGAACTATTTAACATTTTTCATATGTAAATACTATGAAAAAGTTTATAAGTATTATGAAAATGTTTATTAATTGTATGAATTTGTTCATAAATACTATAAAAATTGTTCATTTGAAAAAATGTTTTTGTGTGTAGTTCTTTTTTTTTCTTAAAAATATAACACAGTGCAACAGCCCATTTAGGGCCTCAACCAAACCAAGACAATTTGAAAGTACTTGGAAAGAAAGTTTTTTCTTATTATTGAAGGACAAGTTTTGGTATGCATTTAATCGAAAATATGAGCATATAAAATACGTATAGAAATTCAAAATATGCACTAAAAATGTGAAACCCGATTGAATGATATTGGTTTTTCAAAGTGTGTTCATTGAAATCTCCCATATGTATTTAAAAAAAATTATTTTAAAACTAAAATTTTTTAGCTTGATTCGATTTCTAATGCCTTTATTATACTTGATTTTTCAAGTTATTTGTTGCTGTATTTATTAGGGGTTTTCTATGGGAATTTCGATAAATTCAAAATTTTTGTTTGAAGTTATCGAAATTTTTATAGAAAAACCCTAATAAATGCAGCAACAAGCAACTTGAAAAAAGAAAGTATTACATCCACTTAAGGAATAGTGTATACACTTATTAGGGCTTCCAATCCCGAAATCCCGGAATTTTTGAGATCCGATTTTTTTTTAATTTTTTTATTTTTATACCCTCCACTCTTGTGATAGAGGGTATATATAAGTTTGTCATTCTGTTTGTAACTCATCGAAATATCGATCTGGGACCCCATAAAGTATATATATTCATGATGCCCGATCGATTTTAAGACATTCTAGCGATGTCCGTCTGTCCGTCTGTCTGTCTGTCTGTCTGTGGAAAATGCTGTCGCGGACAAAATATTGCACAGAGATGACTGAAACTTAACATATTTATTGGAAGTTCTCCCGAGAAGTTTGGTATTGCATTTGAGCGATATCGGTTCTAAAGTTATGAACGAAAATGTAAGCACACCTCAAAAATGTCAGTACATTCAACATAACCTAAAAATACAAAAAGCTTTAATTCGGCTTCTGGTTGGCATATGTGTACATAATTGAACACCAAATGGTATTTAAACAAGTACGAACACAAAAAAAGAAAAAAATCGCGGATTTTTTTTACCAAAATTTTTTTTTCGCGGAAATTTTTTTTTTCAAAAATTTTTTTTTTTTCAAATGTAATTTCCTTTTAAATAAAGTTTTTTGCAATAATCTTTTTGAAATTGTGGAGGGTATCACTATATTCGGCAAGGCCGAATTTAACTTTTTTACTTGTTTTGTTTTAAATTTGTATAAAATATGAATTTTGTGAAACACAAAACAAAAAAATCTACAAAAAAAGCTCCGTCGGGTACCATTATTTTTTTTTTAAGCAAAAGGTGAACCGTTTGAGAAATTTAAAAGATTCTTAAAACTAATAGTGGTTAGACAAAAGGGCTTTTGACTGCTTTTGACACATCTTAACTCCTTTTTAAGTTTTTCTAAAACAACATTTTTTAAAGGTTCATATTGTAAAACTGCAAAAAGTTAATTACGATGAACCACGACGAAAGATAACCGAGTACGGATATCCTTCACAGGAGGACTCTCTACCTGTAGTTATTGCAGGATGATTGCTCTCGATGGTTTTTCTTTTTCGAAGTTCACAACTTTAATAGAACTTCGCAAATCTTTACAAACGCGTAGATTTGAAAAAATCCCTCTAATCCAGGGATTCAAATTATTCCCAAAATTGGGATCCCGAAAAATTTTCTTTAATTCCGAATCCCGGGCTTCAGAAAAACCAAGTTCTAGTATTTATTTTTGTTTTCTACAAAACCCATATGGTGTTGAATTTTTAAAACTCATTCTTAACTTATTCAATGGATTTAATGTATACCAAAAATGTTTAAAAAATACTTAAAAAAATGTTCAGCCCAGGTAATTGCTTTGAAAAAATCAGCATCATATGGTCTTAATTTTTAGAGTTTTATGTTATATATATTTTTTTATCATGTATGTATTAATTTATTTTTAAAATGTTTTATGTGATGTTTTTTTTTTTAATTTTTCATTACTAAAAAGTATTGGTGTTTTACATATATGTACCTAATATGGCTATAATTTACTTAAAATGTGTGTATGTAGTTTTGCTTTCCATAAATATTTTAAATTTTTATTTATTATTACTGTATTATATTCTTTTGTATAAAGGCGGCGGCTTTTCATATATAAAGGGAGCAATGATGATGAAAAGGGAAGAAAATTATAGTAATATGTGACATGTGACGTACATATAGATCATATATTTTAAGTGCTTCTCCAATATATGAATTATAAGCAAATGAAAAAATGGATACCTTTATAAAAATACCATACCATTTATTTTGATTTAATGTATTTCAGAAAATTTCAATTATAATTTTGAGGTTTCAACAAAAAAATGTTGATAATTACTTAATTAATATTTTGTTTTATGTATGTATGTATTATGTTTTACAATTAATAAACAAAACAATTGTTTTAAAACAAAAATTTTTTTTCTAATCACTTTATAAAAATTTATAAAAAATGTTCACTTTCGCAAAAATACTAATATCGATAATAGAGCTATTCGGAAGCCAACCTGATCAAATCCATTTTTTTTTAAATTTATTTTATCGTTTAAAAATAAGAAATTCAACGTTATTTTATTTAATTTTGGTTATAATATCTAAAACAAAATAATTTGGCTCTGAATAAAAGAATTAAAAAAAATCATTGACAATAACAAAAAGAAATAAGTTAATTTTATGTTTTTTTATTTTTTTTGGGTTTGCTTAAGTAAAAATTAAAAATTAAATAAATATTCTTAAGAAAATTTTATTTTATACCCTCCAACTGCAGTATGTGGGTGTACTCACTTTATCATTCCGTGTGTAACGCATAAAAATATCGACCAGAGGACCCCATTAAATATGTAATATTATTGATCCATGATCGATTCTAAGTAAGACATTTCTTTCTTGAAGAACTAAACCAACCTCGGAAAAACTATACTTTTTAATAATTTTTGGATTTTTGTCAAACAAATGAAACATTTTTATGCAAGAAGTACACACTCCTTCACTTGGACCCAGGGAATTGAAATATTTTTTTTCCGCCCGCCCCTGTTGTGGGCGTGAATATAAAAAAATAGTTTGTAATAATGAACAAATCGTCACCTAAAATGCAAAACGCCCTAACTAACAAAAAATTCAAAATCGCGTTTTTAATTGATTCTTATGTATTGGATCAAAATACATGTCCACAAAAAAATTTAGACTCCTTTAATCAAAAATGGGGATTTTATTAACAAAATTCAAAAAGCCCTAACTACATGCTATGATATATGTTAAACCAAAAAGCCCCAACTACACATTTGTATACATAACATTGCCGACGCAACTGTTATTTTTTAAGATTAAAAATTTTTTTATGCTTCTTCTTCCACAATGTCCACTACAATAGGAAAAATATATGTATATGTACTAGGGATGCCAAACGGGAAATCCCGAATCCCGAAATCCCGGGATTTTTCGGGATTGACAAATCCCGAATCCCGGGATTTATTTTTTTCAATCCCGGGATTTTTCGGGATTTTCCGGGATTGAGAAACCCCGAAAAATCCCGGGATTTCGGGATTTTTTTGTCAAATATTGTAATTAAAATTGACTATTTTTTCAGTGTTTGTTGTCCGATGGTAACAAAATGGATATCGTTTGAAAGGTGTTTGAAATATCTTTCAAATGAGGTATGTTGGGCTTAAATTCTCTTACTCTTTTGGAGTACAATTTAATTTTCAGGTCGTATTACTTAATATACAGAAGGGTGAAGCATATCTTCCTTTTTTCGAATTTAAAAATTGTCGGAGTCAGAATTGATGCCATTTAGGGTCAATATTGTTCCTGCAAGGAAATGTCTTTATGTTAATTTTTTACTTCAAAATCGGAAAATTCCGAACAAAGTTAAACATTTTTTTACTTTGTTTGAAACTTTCACATTTTCTTGTCTAAAAAGGAGCCATACAGGTCCAATATCTTTTTGTATAAATATTGACCCTAAAAGGCAACTATTCCGACCGCGACGATTTTAAAATCCGAAAAAAAAAATTTGCGTCACCCTAATATGCAGTTAGCTGCCGATTTATGCAAATGCCAACATTTTTAAGAAACAGTTAAATTTTGCCGAGATTTTAATTTATAAGGGATCATTAAGTAATCCATCTGTAAAGTTTATTTTTAACAGTTTTAGTTCGTAAATGAGTTAAAGAGGATGAGGGAAAAATTTCCCCCTTGAAGCACCAAAACAGCCTCTGAAAACCCAAATTTGTTTACCAATTTGTACTTTCTTCCCGCCCCTTTTTGTGGCGTGAATATAAAAAATAATATAAATAATGATAAAATTCTGTTACTTAGGCGTAATAAATGTATTTTTAAATATTTATCGCAAAAGGGAAGAAACCCGTTAAAATGCGATGCGTCTACCAATAAGACAATTAATACAAATTTTGTATTGGCAGAGGACGTTGGGGACACCTTCCCCTCGCGAGGAATTGTAACAAATTTATTAACACAATTTTATCATTATTTAAACAAATATTTTATATTCACGTCTACAAAAGAGGCCGTCCGAAAAAAAATTTTCTATTCTTTTGAATTCGACTGCATCGCGTCTTTCACAGACGCACATCGTTCGAGTCTATTCAAATCGGTCATAGCTGTTCGGTTTTTCTGTTCTAGATATGTGAAACTTTACGAAAAATATTCAATGGTTATAAGTTATTTGAATATAGAATTATAAAAAAAAATTATTAAAAATGTTACGTAAAAAACCATAATTTTAATAAATCCCGAAATCCCGAAAAAATCCCGAAATCCCGAAAAATCCCGGGATCCCGAAAAATCCCGAAATCCCGAAAAATCCCGGGATCCCGGGATTAGAATTTTAAAATCCCGAATCCCGGGATTTGTAAATGTCAATCCCGTTTGGCATCCCTAATATGTACACAAAAAATAAAGTTTAGAAATTTACCAATTAACCCCTTCAGGCCCGCACTCTCGCGAGAATTGTTTCTTTTCAGCTATAGAAATCGCAAGTTATGCAGTACAATTAGTCTTAAGTAAGATATAAATTCTACATAAAATTTAATAATTAATGACGATAAAAAACATGATTGGAAGTTCTTCATTCCGATTGAATAAAATTCAAAGTAAATTTTTCGTTAAATAAGTAAAAAAAAAAATGTTTTTAATTATAATTTTTGCTATTATTACAAAAAATACAGGGGGCTAATTATGTAACTTGATAATCGTAAATCGTCATCGTGATCCCATTATTCTATTACCATAATATGGCACTATATGGTAATGGAATAACGATACGATTGACAACTATCAAGTTACATAATTACCCCCCAGTATATAACAAAAAACGTTAGCTTCATTGGAAAGCTATAATTTCTTCATCAAAAGGGACAGAAATAAAAAAGTTGATGTCTAATATCGCTTACATTAAATACAGGGCGAAGAAAAGATAAAATAACAACATGTGTCAAATTTCATCATTTACATATGGGGGTTTTCATCTCAAGTGACACAACTTTTAAAACCAATAGTCACAATTTTTCAACGTAATTTTACATTTTGGTCAAGCAGGTGTTTTTTTTGCATCCATGTAACTGATTACCTAATGTTCCTAGGAAAATGTGTCCCGAGAGTTTAAGATAGCTATTTCTTTAATCTTTCAAAAAAAAAAATTTTTTTAATTTTTTTTGCAAAATCAAAAACTTGTTTGCATTTTTTTAAAACCGGCCCTTTTTTAACTCAAAATAAAGCTTAGGTATTTTCCTTTAGGAGCTTTGTGGGAAGCGAGTGAGATGTCTATCAAATGCCCAATATTTGCTGTAGATCTTAAGAAATTTTCCAGAAGCCGAGTAAACGCTTTGACGACCATACATTTTTGACCGAAGTGTTTTTCTTTCCATTTTCGTAATTTCTGACCAAGTAATAGTTACGCATAAAAAATTGGGTCCCTCCTTCCCCCTTTACGCTGTTTTGGCCAAGGCCATTTTGGTACTCGCTGTGATCTGTAAGAAATGCAACTTAATAATATTTAATCTACAAGAATTTGGATTTCTGAACCCCCTCTTGACCCTTATTTCGCCTGTCAAGTAAATATAATTTTGTCCCTAATATATTTACTACTTCGCAGACTTTGAGAACTTATAGTGAGTAAGTGGACCCAGTTAGAGACTTAATGAAAACAAAACTTTTGTTTCTCTAAAACTCTTCTATAATTCATCTTTTAGCACATTTATCCTATCTTTTACTTGAACAAAAAAAAAAAATCGCAAAAAATCATGTGGGAAGTATAGTTGCCTGTGGTCGTTAAAAGGTTAAAGCATTTTGATGCATTAGGTTATTTCGGGCCATACCCTCATTTGACATGGAGCTTTAAAATGGTAAATTGACATTTTGTATCGAATTAAGTTAGCATGTGTTTAACAGAATCCAAAATGAGACATTTTGCAGTGTTAGGTTATATAACAGGTGCGACGCCCCTTTTTACAATACCGCCCACATTTTGTTAGAGTTCTATATGATAAAACAACATTCAGTATAACATTTTGTTAGCATGTTGTTACATTTTTGGTGTTTTTAAACATCTTCAGTGCAGTTAGGGCTTTTTGTGTTTCTGAAAATTACAAGACAAAAGGGCGTTACTAACATAACTTTTCAAATATTAAAAATTTATCATTTTTTTTAACAGAAATGAATTTGTTTGTGTGTTTTTACTAATATTTAAGAAATTTGTAATGAAAACTTTTATAGTTTTTATATAAACACGTTTTTTGCTTCTCCTGTAAAATTTATAAAATGTTAGATAGGGCGTTTTGCATTTTAGCTGACGAAATTGCATTTCTATAGGGCCAAAAGTAAAATACGGTGACTCAATCTAATAATGGAACAGCATATATTTGATAGCAGTTCTTTTAAGGAAAAGTTACAAATACTTAACCATATTACACCGTCCGACAATAATGAAAAAAGTCCTTAAACACGAACTGGATAATATACTACGTTTGAAATTAGAAACTAAATGTAGTAAAGCTGCATTTACAGTTTTTCATTTCGTGATCCTGTTTCCTTTTAAAAGGACTTTAAAGTTTTAGAGGATTAAATTTTATAAAATATTTTTTTTTTAAATTTATACTTGTCCTAGGATGCCATTATTTTTCCTATTTTATTATTTTTACATAACAGGTAAAAGGAGGTAAGTTACAACCTTTCAAAACTTTAAACAATTTCAACAAAATTGTTTGATAACATTTTTAAAGGACTTTATTCACATCATTTTATCCTAATATGGCAAAATAAAAAATGGAAAAATTGGGGGAGATCCTCCTGTTTCATTTGCTATTACCAGTGGCATCCTAAAATAAGTAAAAATATTTCAGAAATATTTTACAAAATGTATCCTTTAAAACTTTGAAGTCCTTTAAAAGGAAATAGGATCACGAAATGAAAAACTGTAAACGCCGTTTTACTCCATTTGATCTCTACTTTCAAACGTATATCATCCGGTTCATGGTTAATATTGGTTGTTTGACGGTGTTATTATTAATCGACTATTTTTGTAGAACATGCTATTTCGGCCAAGCTTTAATTTAAGCTTGATGGCGTCCAGATTGAGCAATCTGAACATCTAACAATGATTTACTCAAAATATTGTGTGAAGGATTTGTTCACATTGGCTTCCGAAAAGCTCAATTTTTAGTTAGAAAATAATTAATTATTCGTTTGCAATTTTCTGAAATATATATGGAATTGGTAAAATTATCTCATTTGGGTACACATTACGTTAAAAAAAAACTAGTTTTATGCGCTTTAATGTTTTAGGGCCTAATTCGACTACAACATGTTTTTATGTATATTTTTTTATAACTTTTATTAATTAGTTTATGTTTAAAATTGTTTTTTGTAAATTATATTTGGATTTTTTTTTTAATTTGCCATGTTTTTTTAGAAAATATCTGGACATTTTGACCAATCTTGTTGTTTTTTGTGCTCCCAATATTTACCAGTATGAATATGCACAATATTGTCTGTACCTTCTTCAGGCTCTTGTGAAAACCAGACAGGTGTATAAGGAGGGAAAGGTTGGCCTTTACGAGCAGCACTCTCTGCTTCGGCTTCACGTTGTTTTCTTTTTGTTCGTTGTTTTTCTTCTAGCCGCAACTTTTCACGATTACTATCATCCCACTGGCCATCTTCCATTAAACGTTGGTCAGGTCGTAAACGTGAATCTGTTGGTGCTATACCCTCTTCCATTTCATTAAGTTGGGCCGCTAACAAAGTGAAATTATAAAATTTATCACTATCTGGCGGTGGCGGACGTCTCTGCCAAACAGTTTTATATGCGCCCGTCTCATAAACAGGACTATCTGATGGCCCCGAAGTTGACAATGCTGGGGCAATTTCAATTTTACTATCCCAAGCGCCACGTATAACCCACTTTACTTCGTTGTTACGATCCATGACCACACCTTTGACACGCCTTTGGGTTTCACGCGAAAAATATGAATAAGGTATATATTTAAGAATACATTTAAGACCGGCTGCTGCATTTAAGCCGGTTATTTCCATTTCACCATGTTGATCAACCCATAGTTTACCAACAATTATATTGTTCACTGTAGTTGTAACTTTGCGCCATGTATATTTATGATCTGTTGCTGGGAATTGACAGTACGCGCTACCTAATGGTATAATCTGGAAATATATATAATCAAATAGTTAATATACCAATAAATTAGAATTAAAAAAATATAGTTAAATGACAATATCAGAGTTTGCAAGGAATTCGTTTATTGCATTCACAGTTTTAGATAAGGGTATAAAGTTAGCTTATCAAAACAGATAACTTTTTGAAAAAATGTTAACATCTTCATAAAATTGATACCTTTTTAGTACAAATAGAATACAACGAATTGGAAAAAAATATTTTATATAGATTATATACAGATATCTGACAACAGAGCAAAACCAGTTCACCAGTCGATTCTACAACAAAAATTATTATAATGGTCGTTTTTTGAACTATTAAAAAAAGTTCCAAAAACCCACCACAGAGGGCGGAAATGTAAGATTTTTTCCATTTTATTTTTTACTTAATTTAAATATGCAGGGTTAAAGGGCATTTCCAGCTTAACAAAATGGTACCAAAATTTCCGTTCTATCATAACCCGTTAAAAAGTTATATGATCTTTAAAATGGTCAAAAACACGTTTTTTGGGAACTTTAACAAAAAATGCTCTCAATAATGCACAAAAATGCGTTTTTTGTGAACTTTGACCTCAATTTTCTCAATAACCTGACGTTATGGAAAACTTTGGAAACCAGATTTGGAAAATTCCCTTTAATCGTGTATATTGAGACATTAATCGAAAACGAGTGTCCAGACCAGTGGTCGGCACCCATTGCATGCAGGTGCATTATGAAATTGGCTATTTGCACGTAGACAACGCGAATGTCAACGAAACTCATAACTGAGAGCATTAAAAATACAAATATTTTATTTAGTGTCATGGTAGCATTTAAAAAAGCGGGTAGATGAAGCTATGTTTTAAAAAAATGTAAAAATGTTCCCTCTTTCTGCCGACCACTGGTCCAGACCCATCCAAAAAATTTCAAAAGTCGGCCAGTGTTTCATAATTTTGTCATTATAAAAATACTTTGAAGCCTCCTTATAATTTTTTAATGAGTTGTGATAGAGAGGTGCTTTTTGTACCAATTTTCTTAGCAAAAACTGCCTCTTCATCGCGCATGACTAAAAAAATAATTAAATTTTTTTTTTTTACATTCAATATTTCCGCCCTTTGCTATTGTGATCCTGTTTCCCTTTAAAAGAACATCAAAGTTTTAGAGGATTACAAATTAAAAAATATTTTTTAAATATTTGTACTTGTCCTGGCATCCCACAAGTGATGGCAAATAAAAGAAGAGGATCTCCGCTAATTTTCCCGTTTTGACATATGTCAAAAAAAAATAAGGAAATGTTCTTTCAAAACTTTATCCTTCAAATATCATTTGAAATTGTTAACAAAAAATTTTGATAAAGTTTTGAAAGGAAATTATTTACATCCTTTTCCTGATATACTTATTCTAATATAAACAAAAAATTTCAGGGGTTTTTTTGTGATGGAGTCCGTGGGGGACATTGAGAGCACCTTCCTATCGCGATAAATATACCAAATGTTTCTGTTAGAAAATACTTTGTAGTATTTTACTTGTTTTTCCAATGTAAATTTATGATCACAATATCCATGAAATTTGTGTGTAGGTTTTTTCCATAGAGAAACATAGAGGCGAAGGTGAAAGAAAAAACAATATTGCTATCTTTTTCTAATTTCCCACACGTACGTTGTCGATGTGAATTCACCACACAATACATGTTTACAAGTCGTACTTTGTCAACAAATACACCCAGGTAGAAAAATACAACCGTAAAAACGCTTTTAAAGCGCTCTGCATGGTAGTACGAATGCTTTTAGATCATACGGAAAACCATCCTCAGAGCGCTTTCAGATAGTCCTAATGATAACACCGTTAAACGGTTTATATAAAGCGTTTTTAAAGACATTTATAATGGTGATTTGAGAACGCTTCGTTAAAGCATTATTAAAGCGTTAAAAAGCAAAAAAAAAATATAGCAATTTTAAAATTTTTGTAAACTTTGTCGTACTGGACGATATAAGTTGTATCTTGGTATAGGCAAGAAATTGCTGCAAAAATTAGTTGTAAAAATGTTAAAGTTTGCAAGAAAATGTAATATTGCAACAAAATTTAATAAAATATCTGATGACATAACTTTATAGTTTCAGAGGAAATCTTTCGTTTTAATGGATATTGAAAATTGGAAAATTTTATATTTTTGTTATATGGTTGAGCAATAATTCTAAAAAATGTAGAGGAATTTAAGCAGTACTGACACTTTAAATTCTTTATACAGTTTGTCGTATTTTTCCATCCAGAAAAATAGATACTTCAAAAGCGATTAATGCGAAGATGATGTAGCTAATATGGAAGCTACAATATCTCAGTTTTCTGACTTCGATTTTGAAACCAGTTTCTTAAAATCAATTGTAAATGCTTCATACAAATTCTCAAAATAAAACGCCATTGGTAGTATACCCACTCTACAAGAATAGAATCTAATGCAACAAAATTGGTGTTTTGTTATGGCTGCCTCTCATCCTGATAACGTATGCCCAATTTGAAATGCAAAACCTATGATTGTAAATCAAATTTTTATCACAAAGGTATCCAATATCTTCAATGAAACGAACAACATTTTATAACCCAATTTCATCGATACAGGATATAATAGGATATAATGTTGAAAATACTTTTTAATGGGAAAATCATGATAGCAAACCCAATTTTTTCAAGCCAAAAACAATTTTGACAGTTCTTGTTTTTTGAATGGCAGTGAAATAAAATCATAGGTTTGGTTGAAAAGTATTCTCAAAACGCTTTTACGAATCGTTCGAAAAGCGTTATGAAGTTATGCTTTAAAATTGAATTATTTTTGATAAGTCTTGATTTTGTTTTATAACCATCATGAATTTATACTTGGGGGTGTTTTGAAAACGCTTTTTCTTATTACCGTCATGAATTTCTACTTAAGAGTGCTTTAAAGACGCTTTATTTTTATAACCGTCATGAATTTCTACTTGGGCATTTAAACAAGTTGTACTTTGACAACTCAGTTTTTGACGCCTTCGCCTCTATGTTTCTCTATGGTTTTTTCAGTCAAACAGAAAAAACTTTTGGTGTTGTTGTTTTAAATCATTTGAATAAAGAAGTTTGTATTTTTATAAAAAATAAATACGTGGTTTTTCCTTTATTAGAAAATTATTTCTAACAGTTTCATTAATTTAACAAAAATACAAAAAACGTGTAAAAAGTGTACTTTTTCAGAGGTTGGTTCAGTTCTTCAAGGGGGAACTTTTTTCTCCCTGACCCGATTTTGCCCATTCACGAACTTAACCTGCCTATGAACATGAGACATATTTGTGCCAAACTTCAGGAGTCTAGCAGTTTTTTTGGACTGCATCGTGTTATCTACATACAGACGGACGGACAGACGGACATTCATAGAATGTCTTAGAATGAATCATGGATCAATAATATAGTATATTAGTGCCTACGGTCAGTACCGTAGTACCGGGAATACCGGTATTCCCGGTTCTCGGTATTACCGGGAAATGGAACCGGTTTCCCGGTTCTTGAATTATTCCCGGTATTCTCGGTTCCGGTTCTGACGGTATTCCCGGGACTACCGGTATGTATATTTTGTAAAATTTTGTATAATTTAAATTTATTCTTCGCTTTTACCAAAAAATAATACAAAACATGTGAAAAACACCATTTCCTATTTTTTTTATGAATTTAAAGAAAAAAAATTACTTGATTTTTAAATAATTTTACAAACACAACTAAATAGTATTTCTCAAATACTGATTAAATGGTGTAATCTTAATATTTTATGGTATGGTATTTTTTTGTTTTTTGAGAACCGGTACCAGGATCAGAATCGGGAATACCGGTATTCCCGGGAATATATCTAGAACCGGGAAACCAGTACCAGAACCGGGAATACCGGTATTCCCGGGAATACCGAGAACCGGGAAATGGGGCACTAATATATATTCTTTATGAGGTCCCCGACTGATATTTCGATGCGTTACAAATGGAATGACAAAGTGAGTATACCCCTATACTGTGGTTGGAGGGTATAAAAAATGGGTAAATTAGGAAATATTCTTCTCTTTTATTTGCCATCAATAGTGACATAAAAAGACTAGTACATATAAATATTTAACAAAATGTAATCATTTAAAGCTTTGAAGTCCTTTTAAAAGAAAACAGGATCACGAAATGAAAAACTGTAAATACAGTTTTACTCCATATGATATCTACATTTATACTTATATCATTCGGTTCAAGTTTAATATTAGCTGTCGGACGGTGTTATACAAATATTTAGATAAATTATACATTCGATGAAGCACGAACATTAGCATGTCACGAAATGAGAAAATAATAAACAAAATTTGGAGGTCATCTTCAGGGCGCAAGCAGCGCTTAAAGTTTGAATTTATTTTTAAAATTGATGCCAAAAGTTTTGTTATGTAGAGTACATTGAGAAAAAAGTTTTCATGGAGCAATTTTGGTCCAGTACAACGTTTTGAAATTTTGAAGACATGTAATTTATTAAAAAAAATTTTCTGTGTTTTTGTATAAAACTCCTTTTAAAAGAACTCTTAAAAATTCCGTTTTATACAAAAATAAAAAAATAAACCAAGCAGAAATATCCAGCCGTACCAAAAATGTTTTGTTGGTATAATATCGGCCACTGTTATCATTTCAACTCCGGTATGACTTCGTAGACTTAGAAACGGGTATAACTTGCCAACGTTGGTACCATCGCCGCCAACTTCATTCCAACGTTGACCCGTTGGTATTTTTCTACCCTAAATTTTTCTATTTTCGGAACACGCTAACGCACATGTACAATATTCTCAAAGAGTAGATGATTTACAAAATTTCATTGGGCTGTTTTTCGCTTATTGCAATCAAAGCTTTACAATTTAATTATAGTTTTGACCCAGACCCAACAATTTGTATATACAGTCGAATATAATTTGTAGCATAAAAAAATACATACAAATATTGTTTGTCAATTATTGCGTGCCATTAATGATACTTGTGAACGTTGACCAAAAATCGTTATTTATTTCGTTATAAGTTGTATGTACTATGTATGTATATATAAAGTTATGTTTAGATGCATGTGGTTAGAATATTTCTTTGAAAAGATGTCGCGTTTTATTGCCAATTAAAAAATAAAATAAAAAATTTGCATACAATAAACATGCAGGTAACCCCCCTAAGAAGCTTAAATTGATAAATAATATACTAAAAATGAGAAAAAAAAGTTCAATACTTTCTAAAAAAAGGAAATATATATTTAATAAAAACTCGTTGTTTGGACTACCTATGCAAATTGTCCAAAACGTATTCAAAAAATATTTTTTTTTTCTAGAAAAATTGTTGGAAAACCGACGGTAAGATTTTAGCAAAAAAAAAATGCCCAGCTAGAAATTGCAATTAATGAAAATGTTCATAACAATTTTTGTTAAGTCTCGTGTTACCGTCACTTAAATTTTATTTAATTTTCGTGATTATAGAATACAAGGTAAAAAATAACCTTTCACATCTTTTTATGGTTTTTACTTACAAGGGAAATATTTCAACCGCCTGAAACTTTAACTATAAAAGTTTAAATGCCGTACACACGTGAAACTTGAGCCCCCATAGAGTAAAACTGAGTCCACAGTTTTTCATTTGTTGATCCAGTGTCCTTATAAAAGAACTTTTAAGTTTCAATGGGTAGGGTGTCGGTATGTTGGGAAGAAATGTTGGGGGGTAAAAATCTTGAGTCGGTCTTACATTTTACCCCTCTAGGAGCAACTCTGGTGCAATATTTGTGGACTTTTATCACCTTAGTTTTGCTTCGATGAAAAGCCATTTACCCCATAATTGCCGCGGAGTTGCTACTAAAGAGGTAAAATGTAAGATGTTTTGTTTACCCCCAACATTTCATCCCGACATGCCTATGGGACCCCTAAAGGGGATCCCATACAAAATTATTTTTTATAAAATTTCCTTTTATCTCTTTATCTGCCCAAAGGGTGTCACTAGAGGAGTCTAATGTTTAACCGACCCCCAATATTTTTCAACAACAATATTTTCTCAGAATTTTTCTAATCCTATCTTCAACCCTTAAGGCGGTCACACATTTTTTTTTTTTTGTAAATTAATTTTATTTAATCAGCTCCTACCGCTCCCATGGTGCCTGCTGGAGGGATAACATTATTTTTAGCCCTAAACATTTTGTTTAAACCATAAGTACTTGGGACCTAAGCATTGCGGCATTAGTTTTTTCCATGTAAAATGCCAATGAAATAGCAGGCATTGGCATTGCTTTTTCACAAAAAAGTAATGCCAGGTCCCAAGTATGGTTTAAACAAACTTACACCATATTTCCATTCCTTTAGATAGTTCCAATACAAAAATGACATTTTTATAAAACATCGAGCCAAATTTTAATATGTTAATTTTCATTATTCAACAATTTCTTTATTTTTATGCACAACATCATGTTTTTATACCCTCCAACCACAGTATGGGGGTATACTCACTTTGTCATTCCGTGTGTAACGCATCGAAATATCGGTCTAGGACCCCATAAAGTATATATTTTATTGATCAGTGATCGATTCTTAGACATTCTAGCGATGTCCGTCTGTCCGTCTGTCCGTCTGTAGAAGACACGATACAGTCCAAAATAAAAGAGCTAGACTTCCGAAGTTTTGCACGAATATGTCTTATATTCCTAGGCAGGTTAAGTTCGGAAATGGGCAAAATCGGACCAAGGGGAAAAAGTTCCCCCTTGGTGAACTAATCCATCCTAAGAAAACCCGCATTTTTTAAGGGTTTTTTTGTTCTTTTGCTTAGCAAACATTCTTATCTCAAAAGAAGTTCAAAATCGCCGGGGGAAGGTGCCCCTAACGTCTCTCACCAACCCCCCCCCAAAAAAAAAGACGCACCTGGATTTTTTTTATATTGTTTTTTTACATTTTGGAGGGTATAAAAGATTCGGCACAGCCGAATGTAACACTCGTTTTTTTTTTTAATTGTTCTTACTAAAATAAATGTGGCAACAGTAAAAAATTTCGAATTATTGAAGTAAATCCCCCGATTCCCAATTTCCTTTCTCAAAATTTCCAAAAATATGATTTTTTGCAATTTTTAAAATATTTATAGATAAACTAGTCTTATCCGACTAGTGTATCCCATAGTCTCATAGGAAAAACATAAGCTTCAGAGCAACAAAGAAAATCCGTCGTAAACGTTTACAACAAAATATAATAGCTAAAAAATTTCATGGTTCCGAAGGGGCTCATAGTTAGTCTATGGATTTTTTTAGGGATTTAAAAATCTCCTTTTTTGCAGTGTATGTAAAACTTATACATGTTTTTCTTTATTCGAATTCTAAATAAAATTACCTAACTTTTGCGCGAAATCTTGTCTAGATACGATCAGGAATACATACCATCAGGACATTGTAAGAAAGTTCAAAATGTCGTTTTTTTTAGTTTTTTTCAAAGCGTATATGTATACCAGACACTCCAATAAACAGAAACAGGAGTTAAAATCCATTGAATATATCCAGAAATATTTGCAAGACAATTAAACATTTTTTAACCAAATTTGCATATTTTTTGTACACACACTTTTTTCCCCCCCATTTTTTTTTTGTTGTTTGCAACTAAAAATGTTTAAAACACCTTTTTTAAAGTCTTTTCACCTCCTAATTCTGAATTCATCAAAAAATTTCCAAGCCGTCTTCTGAAGATATTAGCCTTTTTATCTTTTCTTTAACTTTGGTTAAAATTTTTTAAATATTTTGATTTGTATTGATATTTTGACTTATGTATATTTCTGAATCTACCCAATTGATTTTTAAATTCTATATTTTGAAACAGCAAATTTTTGCAAAATTTTAACGACGAAAAAAACACGACATTTCCAATTTCCTTGAAATGTCCTGAGAATATCCTTCATCGTATCGGCCAGGATATCTTTCAAATAAAAGGTGAATTTATTTAGATTTCATGAAAAAAAAAATTGAGTATCACACTTACATATACTTTTAAGGCAAATCTAAAGGGGACGTTTGTATGGGGGCCAGGTCAAAACATGGACCGTTTTTTCCAATTTCAATAGGCCAAATATTTTGATAAATCGACTCAAAAAATGGCTCTAAGGGCCTATTCACACCTGAGGTGAAATCTCGTTCGAACGAGATTTTGATCATATGGCACTGTATTATTTTATACACTACCATATGAAGGAAGGTGTGAATTGGGTATAAGTCGATTGGTAATCTTGTAGTCGGTTTCATTACCAATATTTTGGGTAGTAACTAACAGCAGCACATAGTCATTTACTCTGTACCACAGAGTGGTGTAGGGTATGAAAAAAACCGGTTAACTGAAAGACAAAAAAACAGTTTGTTGGTGCACCGCAAATTCTTAACTCCGGTTAACCGGTTTGCAAAAAAAACGTTATTTTGTCAAAAACCGTTTTAGAAACACTAAATTCTTTATAACCGTGTTACACTGTACAAAGACACGACAATTTTAAATTTCTTATAAGTCAATTAAAATAACACCTGAATAAACAGTTAAAAAATAGTTGTTAATTATAAAAAAACCCAAAAAGATGTATACTAAATTAGTAAGATTCACCTAAAAAATGAAATCATAATATTAAAAGGAAACTGATAGTATAATAGCAAAAAAAATACTATAAAGGGATTAATACTGTCATTAGAAACTTTAACTGATATCAAACAAAGTGTTTATGAGAATGAAGCATTTTTTGTATAAAACTAAACATATTGTAAGGCCCCTTCCCTCCCCGTTCAGATGATAAAGAACAATAACAGTAAAATTACTAGCTTTGTTTGTTATCACATCAACCGAAATTGGAAAAAAAAAAATATACAGAAAGAAAAACTTGAAAAGAACATAGAATATTTATACTTATTTAGATTATGTATAAAAATATACACAAGCAACTGTACAATGCGAATATAAAATTGCAAAGGAAGGTGAATCAGAATTTTTCAAACAAAAGAAATTGGAGCAATAACAGTAGCATACATGGGAATTTTTAATTGGCATTGAATTTTCATTGGCATTAGTTGGAACTAATGCCAATGCCAAAAAAAGCATTAGCATTTATTGCCAATGAAATTTGTTGGCATTGGCATTGTTTGTACTAATGCCAATGAAACGGCACAAATGCCTAAAAAAACTATTTACAATTGATAAAAAAAGCATTTTTTTACAACAAATACATATGTACATATTTTTTTTTAAAACTTAAAATGGCGATATCTCGAAAACTAAGCCAGATAGAGCAAAATGGAGGGCATTTTTGGTTCTTAGAATCTCCATACTTTCGCGGGTCCTCTTCACATGTGTGGGTCCTAACTTTGAATCCAAAAAATTTGGGATTCCGGAAAATTTAAAAATGCTTATATCTCGGTAAATATTGGTGACACAACAAAAAGTCCAAAAGCATTTTTGTAGCTCTTGGTTTCTAGAACTGCCAATACTAGAAAACCCTCAGAGCAATAGTTTTTTAGTTATTCAGTTTCTAAAATTCTTAAGACCCTATTGGGCCCCTAAATTGCAGTGCCTGGAAAAAAAGCAAAATAATGCTAAGACATGTGAATTTTTAAATATTCGGGAGTGCCAATTTTTTAGATTCAAAATTTGGACCTATTAGGGTCCACACATGTGAAGAGGACCGGCGAAACTATGGAGATTCTAAGAACCAAAAATCCCCTCCATTTTGCTCTATCTGGCTTAGTTTTCGAGATATAGCCATTTTAAGTTTTAACCAAAAAAAAATTTCACAACTCGCTGACAGAAATACGACTTTTAATATTGCTAATGCTTTATTTTCATTAACGCATTTATTAATGCCAATGAAATTTTTCATAATTGGCATTACTAATGCTACTAATTCCTTAACGGGCATTGGCATTGATTGAAACAATGCCAATGCTAAAAATTATATAATGAAAGATTGCTATAGTTATATATAATGAAAGATTGCTATAGTCCGGACCCCAATATAGGATCATATCACTATGAACGACATAATATAAATCCCAAACAAAACAACCAAATTCCAAAATTGGTCTAACCAATAAAGTAAATAATTGTATCGTTATATAGGGGCCAGAAAATTCCTTCGCCCAGCGTTTCATGAATTTAAGAACGCCATAGGCCTTTTTCATCATAGTCTCCACATGCACATTAAAAGTAAAATTTCTATCTAAAAGAATACCAATATAAAAAATAGAATCATGAGATTCTAAAATTGAACTATTTATTAGGCACTGAGAAGCAGCGTTTCGAGAGTTTGAAAACAAAATAAGCTAAAAAATTAAGCTTACGTATCTAGTTGACATCTAATGATTTATTTTCGGAAATCAATTTCCGACAAATAGTTTTTGAAAAAAAAGAGCATTTTTTTTAGAAAAATCCTGTTAATAAAAATAATTGTAAAATCTTTAATAGCAAGAAAAAAATCCTTATAACAAAAATTGTTTGTAATTACATTAATTAGATTTTTTCAAATGAATTTCAGAATTTTCTCCCAAAATGTATTTCAAAATGTTTGAATTATATTTTCAAATAAAGTTATGAAATTTAGGAAAAATAAAAGTGAACATTATTTTAATACATTCGATGATTTCTGAATATTTACTGGGCTATTCATAATGAGTAAATTAAATCTAATGTAGGTTTATTTGACTGATATTGCATGAATATTTGTCAAATAAACCTACTTTAAGTACACTTTAAGTATTATGAATAAGACCCTTAGAAAAAAGAAGTTTATAGCCTATCAACCAGGGGTTAGTGGGTTCGATTGGGACCAAAACTCTTTTTACCAAAATACAATTTTATCAAATATTTGGTTGGTTTGTATGGGGAACAAAAAGAACTGGTCCGATCTTTCTCGAATTACAATTGATCATTATCGAATTTCAATTGATCTTTTACGAATTAAATACAATTGATCTTTTTTGATTTACAGTGCCGGTCAAAAAAATAGCACCAATGACAAAATCTCTATTCATCCAATTAAAACAAAATATTATGTGTGTATTCGTTTAAAGTAAATATGTAATACTCTTATACTAAGTATAGACCCCTTAAATGTTTTTACTTTTTCCAAAAATTGTGAACGGTTCTTTTTTAATGATCGATATTTTAAAAAAACTCTGAATCAGTGCAGTCAATAAAATAGCACCGAATGACAAAATTTCATTAAAAAAAAATAATATTGTTTAAATTATTAAATAAAAGTGTTAAATACTACAGGAAGATAGTTTTTATTTATAAAAAAATTAATTCATTACAAAATTTGATGTTTATTTTCATAAAAATAAGACGTGGAAAGCATTACACTCCTCAAAAACGTGCTTTTGTAAAAAATGTAATTTCTGAACATAAACCATATTCTGAAACAGGAAAATTAGTTGGATGCGCTTATAAAATGATTGAAAATTCAACAAAATTAACTTTAGAGCTTGAAAAACTTAGTCTCAAGCGACGTTTGTCACCATAAGTGGTTAGGTGTTCGTAAAGACAATGGAAGAAGGCCCCATTTACGGCAGCTCTAGAGCTAAAAAAGGACAGCAAATGCTAAAAATGTTCATCGAAGATTACAAAACAACAACATTAACGCTTGTAAATTCGAAAAAGTGCCCCTACTCTCACTTAAGCATGCTGCAAGTCGTTTGAAGTTTGCTAACAGTAACTCAGAATGACCAGCTTAAAAGTGGATCAATGTTCTATGGACAAATGAATCCATTGTTGTTTTATTTGGAGATATGGGATTACATACCTATGTCAGAAGACCCTATAACGCGGATTTCAATCCAAAATTCGAAATAAAAATAACTTAAAATGGTGCTTATGGTGTCGGGGATATTTTCCTACTGTGGAGTGGGGTTCATATATTGGACCATGGCTCACATATTGGACTAGGACAATCGTGGATATACACTTAACGTTTATATCCTCCAGAAAGTAATGTTACCATAAGTTTCTGACCAAATGCCACTAATTTAGGTCTTTTAGCACGTCAATTACCCAAAGCATTACCCGAAATTGGCAAAAAATGTGTTCTGGACAATAAAGTAAACGTGATGGAATGGCCTGGTCAGTCCCCAGACCTAGATCAAATCGATAGTTAATGGACATATATAGAGAAGGGAGTGTCTCGAATACAACCAACTTGTAATGAAGCCCTTTGGGTGGCTGTTCAGCAAATCTGGAACTCAATTTCGAATTAAAGATCCCAAAATCTCGTGAATTCGGTACAATAACGTTGTACAGAGGTAATTGTCCACAATGAGCACTCGACAATTTTTTTTTATTATTTAAAGATATCACAACAATACTGAATTCATAATCCATTCGTTTTTCAAATTTAAGAATTTAATTTTAATACAAAAAGTACTGTGGTGCTATTTTTTTGACTGAGTCTTTTTGAAGTTTTTTTAAAAACTCTGAAAATTTTTAATGAAATAAAAAACCATATTAGGCTTTTCTTATGTAATATTGTTTCACACTCTTGTAAGTAACTTATGTCACGTTTTTAGTGACATAAGTCTAAATTGTTAACAAAAACCCAACGAAGAAAATTTTGTTTTATCCTGGTGCTATTTTTTTGACCGCAGCTGTATATTTGATCTTTTTTTAGTTACAATTTATCATTTTCGAATAAATGTAAGGCTAATATTGACGAAAAATGGAATTCCACTCCTTGATGTGAACAGATAGAGAAACTGTGGGAGACTCAAGGCAAGATGGAAAAGAATGAATTGTAATGGTATAATAGCCCACACGAATTTAAAAACTTTTTTAAAGAATATCAATTTGATCTCAGACGATTTGTGGTCATGTTGCTGGAATGAGTACGAAGATGCCTTACAATATCTTTGTCAATGTTCAGCGGTATCTCGTATTCCTTTTTCTTTGAAACGCTAGAGGAACTAACGGGCATTAATCCGTGGAATATAGTAAAATATGCGAAGTCTAAGAAACTATGCGATATAAATTTAGATGATGAATGAAAAAGAGATTTATTTTGCAGTTATCTTCCCGAACCGTATGAGGAATCACTATGGATGAACATAAGATCTTGTGGACATTTATGTGTCGTCCCTTAAATCTAACCTAACATTTCGAATACCAATTTATCTTTTTCGAATAACAATAGATGTTTTTCGAATTACAATTGATCATTTTCGAATTCCAATTTATCTTTTTCGAATAACAAATAAAATTATAAGTAGAATCTTCGAATTACAAATGGAATCATAGAAGTTCAATAAGGTGGACATTCAACGTATACGTTTGAGATTAAGATACGGTTTTCGAGATATCGCTATTTGAAATTTGGGATTTTTTATAAATTCTTGATAGTAGAAAAAAAAACGTAATTTTTTTTACAAATTTTAACGATATCTCGAAAACCGTTATACATGTATCTCGAAAACGTAAAGCAAGACACATAAATTTTTTTCATTTTGCCCCAATTTTGTTCTCACAAACAAACTGCAATACACAAAGGTCCACCATAAACTACAAGTAGAATCTTTAAATTACAATTATTCTTTTTCGAATTACACCTATAAATAGTGTAGTCAAAAAACATTTTTAAAATACATTTTAATTTTGTAAAATTTCATAAAATAATAATTGGATTTCAAGACACTGTTGAGTGAAAAAAAATCGAGATTTTCAAAAAAGGGTTTTTTTCTAAAAAAAAATCAACAATAAAATTCCACGATCTCTAATTTTTTTTTATGAATTTTAAAAATATAAAATTGATTTTCCAAAAACAAAAAAAAAAAATATTTAAGCTTACCTGTAAATATTTTCCACGAAACTTGCTAGCCATAGTAAATTCTTGCCAACATGTCCACTGACGACCCTCACATTGTACAGCCGCCATTGGAGGATGATGTGAAACCTGTTCAGCTATAACACGCCAACCCAAATCATCCATACGATCACATTCATAGGTTTCACCCAACAAAGGATTAAAAGGTTTACCCGTACGATTTGTAGTTGTAGCATAAGCGGTTACAGTAAAGGCCGCCAAATATGCCAGCTGTTCACATTCATCTGTGCAACGTGCCGCCGCATCTAAGATGTCCGAATATTCATAATCCTCGGTTAGACGTTGTAACATAGATAAGGGTTCGTTAAAATTGACAGGCATAGGTATTTTGGACAATTCTTTACCTATACAATTTTTCATTATTGACCAAAGATTTAGAGGATAATGTGGTTTATCGGGAACACGAGTACGTCTTTGTCGTACGACTTTAGAAGTGGTGGCAGCATCCGAATTTTTTGGGGAATTTCCACCGGGTTTATTAGGATCTTGACCACCACCGGCACCACCGGCGCTGGCGTTGCCCCCAAAGCCCTCACCTGGATTAGTAGAATTAGAAGATGATGAATCGCCCCGACCACGTTCATTAGTATTATTTCCTGTAGAGGAAAACTTCATGTGTCTAGAATCACCACCCGTAGGAGCAGCGCGATCTGGCTGATCCATTGATTTTCTTTCTTCTAACACGCAGACCTGCTGCGGTAAAGAACGTATATTTGTTATATCATTTTCCGATGACGAGCTTGAACTACAGGCTTCTGTTTGTTGATACATTGTCGATGGCATTTTCATTATGAAAGCTGTCTCTGATTCATTTTGAGGTGAATCTTCTTCGTTGTTGGTGGTTGATTCTTCGGCATCAAAAAATTCCGTTTCATCGTCGGAAGCAAAATTACAATTTTGCTGCATAGAATCTGAATCGCATAATTGAGGGACAGCTAGAGGTGGATTTGGTACGACTTTATTATGCTGTACCAAACTGGCAGCCTGCTCAAGTTGGGTATGTTGTTTGGCCAATTGTTCGACAATCTCTTCTAAACGTTTTCTAGCCTCGCGTTCATGCTCCAAGGCCTTCGACCACTTGTGACCCTGTGATTCGGCTGAGCGTAAATAATCGTTGCATGCATTTATCATTGCTTTGGCCGTTATGCGAAATAGTGTTGCGCGTTCATTAACAATTTTAACGCGACTGGCAACGGCCTCCTCATCGCTAGCAGCCGAATTTATTGATTTTAATTCGTTGAGAGCTACCTGAAGAGCGACACCATGCTTATTTATCAAATCATAACAAGTGCGTAGACTCTCTAAACGATCGGTGAGATCGCGTACAACTGTTGTGATCTCTTGGCTGGGCACAACTTGATACGTTTCTTTCTCCTCTTCCTCCTCACTCTCCATGGCTCGTATAGCTTTGACTTTGGCCAACTCTAGAGCGGTTACCCATGATTGACGTTCTACCTCGTTGGCCGTTTTTATGTGAAATGTTTGAGTGCCACCATTGGAAACAACAAATGTGCATGAATCGACGGTGTGAATGAGAGCACCATGTAGAGATATAGTACCACGACAGGTATGATTCATTTCGGCTTGATTACGATAATAACTGAGAACACCCTTGGATAATACGAACCAGCGTTTTTGATAGCCCTTTAAGTAATTGGTCCACTTTAGAAGCCAACCTTTCATCTCCGGGTCATTGTCATTTTCGTTGTCGTTGCCGGGTATTAATTTAGTAGCTACGGAAACATCGGACATTATCACACCACGACCACCAATAGACCAAAAAATTGAATTACACTCGTCGTGATGTATACACGTTTATTCGTTTTTGTGTTTTTAAAAGTTAATTATTTTTATTTATGTTGCTAAATTGGTATTAAATACTCTTTTTTACTTTCTCCCACAAAAAAACTCAAGTTTTACGAAAAATTCAATAGAAATTGTTTTTGTGTTGTAGAATTTTTCAATTTTTTAAATCCAAATATTGTTGCAAATAAACAATAATTATAACTTTAACAAAAAAAAAACTGAATTAATAATTATTTTTAGCCACGTACTTCTTTTTTTCTTCCAAAGTAAAAAAAATAAAAAAAAACAACACACTAAAAATTGCAAAAATCTGTCTTTTCTACTACTTGTCACCTTTTTTTCTATTACTCTCACTCTCCAATTTGATTTTTTTCATTTCTTTTTCAAGTCATTAATATTTTTTTCATATTTTTTCTTGTAAAATTTTTCTGATTAATTTGTTAATGTTTTTAATTTCATGCTATTGGCCAACATTTAGATTTTTTTTTTAATTTTTTCACTAAATCTACAATTTTTTTTATTTCTTCGGGTCTATTTTTACTTTGTAAAGAAACAAATTACCGTATTTTTCTTTACCTTTTTTTGTGAAAAATTTTCTGTGTTCCTAAAAAAAAAATTGACAAATGATTCAATAAATATAGGGTTCATCTCTTGTTAAGAGAGCATTAAAAAATTTTCTAATTATTTATGTTGATTTTATTATTGTAGATTATTTTATTATTTAATATTTTTTAACTAATAGATTAAACAATTATGCGATAATTACTTCAACATGATTAGGTTTTTTTTCTGTATTTTCGTTGATTTTCACTATAAAAAAACTCTTCAACATGAGAGTTTTTTTTTCTCGGATACTACTTTTTTAGTTCGAAATAATACATTGCTGATAGTGTTGTAAAAGTATTGAGTATTTGAGTACCGCGTACTCAATACTGCCTATTTTTTCGAGTACTCAATACTTAAAAGTAACTAGTCAATACTTTCAGGGTTGTATTTTTTTCACTTGAAATGCATAATTTAACCAACAAATATAACCATAAAATGAAACTCTGTGTATGAAAAATATTTTTCTTTTTTTTTCTAGAAAAATATTTTTTAAATTGATTAAAAATAATCTTAGCTTAAAAGCGCAAACACAAATAGAATTTTGAAAAAAATTAATAAAATTGTAATTTATAAAGCTCTATTTTTAAATTTTTTAATTTCAAAAAAAGTATTGAGTAGTATCGAGTACTCAGTTGAAAAAGTATCGAGTAGTATTGAGTAGTCAAAAGTAATCACAATTTACATCACTAATTGCTGGGACAACGTAGTACCAGTGCTGCCAGAAGTGACGATTTTTCGTCATTTTGACGATTTTTTCATGAAATTTTGCAAAATGACGACTGACGATTTTCTGATTTCATTCCCATACATTTTGACGATTTTTTGTAACTCCACTTTTATTCACAAAAATCAAAATTTGCAACTTTTTTAATTTTACATTTGTTTGAAAACAAAAATTAAATGAAATTCGATTAAGATAAAATACAGAAGAAAGACACAAATTTACAACATTTCATTCTCTTTTGGAAATATAACTACACTTAAAAAATTATATCGTTTTAAAGTCATTCATTTTTGCTCTGTATGAAAAATAAATGATTATTCATTAAATTTAATTTTAATTGTTGCTATTTTTACATGAAAAAATTTTTGAATTCCCAGTGAATAAGCATACTCTAGTGACTCTAAATATGGAGCAAATATTTAAAATTTTTGTATGAAAACGATTTATCCAAAAAACCCTCTTTTTAGACTTAAAAACTAAAACTCAGAGAATAATTGGATTCTTTATCGATAAATTTTCAAACAAAATACTTGATACGTTCATTTTAAGCTCTTTTGAGTCAGTTTTTTGGGGTGTTTTCGAAGGCTCATGTTTGATACTAATTTTTTTTTTTAAATGAATATCTTTTTAAAATCTGAAAAGTGCCTGAAAAAAACATTATTTTTCCGTGGGTCTTAACGGTGTCTTATTTTGAAGCGTTCTAAAGTTCTAAAACAAATTACACTTGTGGTTTGTTTTCTATAGTAAAAATAAATGTAAGAAATTTTATTTGTTTAAGATTTAATGATATTTATTTTATCAGCATTTAAAATTGAATGTTGTTGTCTGTTGAAACAAATGAAAAATCGAATGACTTTCAACTATTTTGTCACTTGTTTTAAAAGAAAATTCCTTTTTATTTAGCTTAAAAATATTTTGTGTACATAAATTTACAAAATTCATTAAACAAAAGTGGACAGAACAAATTTTGTTGTGCGTTTAAAAATGTTAATATATCAAAAAATGTGTTTTTTAACATTTTTTTAAGTGACGATTTTTTGACGACTTTTTTGAAAACTCTTGACGATTTTGACGATTTTTTTTCCAAATTTTGACGATTTTTCACAAAAAAAGCCTGGCAGCACTGCGTAGTACTGCCATATTAGAATTGTTATTCATTTACAAGAAAAAAAGGTGGTACTGCCACAGACTAAATACAGACTCGACAGTAGAGTTTTATAAGAAAAAATGGGGAAAAACTAAGCGATTTTAGGAGAAAACACAGCGGTTTTTAGTCCGTTTTACGCTAACATGGCAACACTTTCTACGACTTAGGAGTGAGTGAAACAACAAAAACCGATCTGGCATCCATTTTTCTTATGGTGCGTTATATCAGTTTTCTCTTTCTAACCTAATTCGTAGAATAATTTGAAAATATTTACCATATGGTTAAAGAATACTTTTTTGACACCTGTCACTTATGTCGAGTCTGTATTAGTCTGTGGTACTGCCATACAAGAATGTTTCACCACAGACACTGTTGCCAACTATTCCTAAAACACTTAAAATCGCTAAGTGGGAATTTACACACAGACATTTTTCCTTGATTTTTTTTAAAATTGAAAGGGAATTTTCCCTTTTGAAATCTCTTCGTTCTCTTCTCTTTCTACTTCTTTTGCCCACAAACTCGAATGCAGTAGCAGACATGCAAGGAAAAAAGTCCGTGTGTAAATACCCACTAATTGTAAGTGTGAATTCCACAAACAGTAAATTTGCGTCGAAAATGTAATTTGCATGTTTTTTTTTCTATTTTTTTTTTTTCAATCGAAAACGACGGTTTTTAGCGCTTTTATCGAAATTTAGCGGCAGTGAATCAAGCCGACCGGCTCAAAATCGGAGGCGCGGCGCCGCCGGACAAATTTTAACTTTTTTTCGCGCCGCCGCCGTTCAAAAAACAAATTTAACAACAAAACTAGAACAAAAAAGTTCAGCCGACACTGAGCCGCCGCCGAGCAAAATTGGTCGAGCCGCCGAAAATTTTGGGTCGGCTTGATTGACTGTTTAGCGGACGAATTTTAAATTTTCCCGCAAAATTTTTTTTGCGGTTTCTAGCGCTATTTTTTGTGAAAGTCAATTTGCGTGGAAAAAAATGGAGGTTTTTTTTTAATTTTTATTTTATTTTCAATCAAAGGTCCCTGGGCCCTCTAGGTCCAAAAAAACCGTCCTGATGCGATTTTTTCTAAAAACGTCCATCCAAAAAAAAATTTTTTTTTGTGTAGACGGCCTTCGACCGGGCTTAGGGATTACAAACTCCATAAACTAATTTAGCGGCTTCGATAAATAAAGTTTTTTTGTGTATCAAGTAGTGTGTGGGGTCCGGGAATTCCGGGTTTGATTTCCCGGGATTTTTTTTAATTTTTTCCGGGAAATCCGGGAAATTTATAAAATAAACCATTTTACATAAAAAACGTTCATTTTAATTTAATTTTTAATATTTTTTTTACATACAGGTGTAATCATAGAAAAAATAGAAGTGTAACAGAGTCGTATTTCGCTTGAATAAGTATTAGTGACAGCACATTATGTAACTTTTGACGTTTAATAAAAACAATGCAACATAAAGGAGAACAACAACAAAGAAAACAGCAAAAGAAAAAACAAAAGGTTTTAAACTATCAATAGTGCGTATTATCTTTAAAAAACGTTGAATAAAGCAAAATAAATAATAAATTTAATTAAAGGAAAGACAAATTCCATTTTTTATAAACAAAGAATCTAATTTGATATTAAATACGTGTGAGATGAGGAAGAACAAGCATTTTGCCACCATATTGGAAAATACATCAAATACAACACTGCGTACCTTCTAATCTTTTCTATGGGTGTAATTGAGGAGTCGCAGAACAAAACGTACTTTTTCGCATTTTTTGACAAATTGATTTTTTGTTCTTTTTATATTGTGCTCGATTCTCGAATACGACTTCACCATTCACCCAATTTTTAAAAATTTGATTTTCTTTCGAATTATAAGATTTTAAAATTCTTTTCTTGTGACAATTAAAGATCTAGTTAATATCTTTAATAATTACAAGAACAAATTTAAAAATCTTAAAACTCGAAAGACTATCAAATTTTTAAAAATTAGGTGAATGGTGAAATCGTATTCCAGAATCGAGCACATTATTTGGTTCGAAATCTATCAGAAAAAATTTCCATAGCGTGAATTATTTTTGTTTTTCATCAAGAAAATGGATTCCTTAAAAATTGGTGTGTAACAAAACGTACTTTTTTCTTAATTTTTTATCAAAACGTACTTTTTTCATTGTATTTCATATGCAAGATTTTTCATAATTTTAAAATATGCCATTTTACTCTTATATTCCATATAAATGCCCACCAAGATATTTTGAGGCCTTCTTGCAGGCCAGTGAAGGATTTCCGCCTTATTCTTGTTATTGGTCTATTTACACCCCACTACTACAGTATGGGGGGTACATTAACTTTGCCAATTCGTGTGTAACGTATCTAAATATGAGCCAATGAGGCTCTTTTGTAGTTTTTAATAAACTAGCTATACCCGGTCCGCGTTGCTGGCCCTAAGAATAAAACTGTTTTATATTGCGTCTTAATTTAAATAAAGTGTCGAACAAAATTAAAGCACGGGTCCGGGTCCAGCTAGTAACCTTTGGTTCCACCCTCGATTAGCACTATCTATAGAGAAATCTCAACAAAATCGGTTCAGCCGTTTTTACGTGAATTCGAAACAGACAGACATAACGTTAAGTATAGTACAAAGGGGCGTGTCATTTAACGCATTTTTATCGAATTGTGATAGTCTAAAGTCCCATGCTGCATCCTCGATTAGTACTATCTGTGCTGCAAATTTCATTGACATAATTTTTGCCGTTTTTGTGTGAATGATTGTGAAAGAGGAGGAAATAACTTTTTATTTATGAAAAACGGGAGTGACATTTTATACCCTTTTGCCAAATCACGCTCTACATATGACCTATAGTTCCCGCTCGGTTAGTTTTATCAGTAGTGACAGATTCGGCTTATCCGTTTTTGCGTGATTTCAAAACATGCAGATGTAACGTTCAGTATAAAACAAAGGGCGTGGCACTTTACGCCTCTTTGTTCAATCGTGGTCAGTATAGTACAAAGGATGTTGCAATTTTGATCTCTTTTCCAATAACGATCTTATATGGCGCACATATGCACTTGGTTAGCACTGTATGTAGTGAAGATATCAAGAGAATCGGTTAAGCTGTTTTTGGGTGATTCCGAAACAGGCAGACAACGTCCAGTATAGTACAAAAGGGACGTGGCATTTAACGCCCCTTTTTCCAATCGTAGTATAACATGGTTTGTAGTTCCGCATTCGGTTAACACTATCAGTGCTGAAAATTTAATTAAAATCGAATTAACAGTTTTTGCGTTATTGCGGAGCACGCAGAAATAACATTCAATTCAATACTAAGGGGCATGGCATTTTACGCCCATTTGTCCGATCATGCTCTAATTTGGCACATAGTTAGTACTTGGTTAGTACTATCGTCGGTTTTAATTTCATCAAAATCGGTACATCCGTTTTTTCTATATAGATGTCATTAGTGGTGCAATGTAAAAATTCGGTTTTGCCTACCCCTCCGCCCACAGGCAAAAGCATGGCATTTTACTCCCATTTGTCGGATCACGCTCTAATTTGGCATGTAGTTAGTACTCGGATAGTACTATCTTTAGTTTAAATTTCATCAAAATCGGTCCATCCGTTTTTGATATATAGATGTCATTAGTGGTGGAATGTAAAAATTCGATTTTGCCACGCCCCTCCGCCCACAGGCAGAAATTCAAAAATCTGACCGGACAGTGTTACTCCTCAGGCTATTCTAAATATTCCCTGAAATTTTCATCAAGATCGGTGCAGCCGTTTTCGAGTCCATACGGAACATACATACATACATACATACACACATTCATTTTTATATTTTTAATAAATAAGAATATTTTTAAAACACTCGATCAAAATAGTATCGTCTAAAAAAATACGCACATCAAAACATCGTTTTTCAATTATTTTTAAACAAAACGTACTTTTTTCATTATTTTTTAACAAAACGTACTTTTTCCAAAGTAAAAGTGGTTTTATATTAAACATCCTCAACATATAATGTGGTGACTTATGGCAGTTTGATGCATCTCTTGATAAGCAAAAAACTTGTTACCATATTCAGGTTCATGCAGTTTTTTAAAGGGGCGAAATAAATAAACCTCAATTTCCCAAAAAATTTTAATATGCGAAAAAGTACGTTTTGTTCTGCGGCTCCTCAATTACATTTGCTATTTTTGTATTTTTTCTATTTGGAAGAACAGTTCAGAAAATATTATTTTTTTAGAATTTTTGCTCTAAAAAATGTATAGGCAGGGGACGAATAAGCTGTATGGACAAAATTAAAGGTATTTGAACCCCTTATAAATGACATTAATAGCATTTGTTAATTTATTATTATTTTGGTTTTTATAAACATATGAAAACTTAAAAATTTTCACTTTTAAGTACCATGTTATAGGTACCAATAAAGTACCAATTTCAATGAAATTTTTTTCAGATTAAAGCTTATTATTTTCTTAACCATTATTGGTAAATAAAGGATTTTTGCAAAATTGTTTAACTCTTTTTTTCGAATTTACAATATAACAACTTTTTTTTAAACAGACTAAAAAATAATTTTAAAATTCCAAAAATCATAAGGTAAAATTAAAGCAAAAAATATTTTTTTTTTTTAAAGATTTTGTGTACCAATTATGACTAAGCAAAACATAAGCTTTAATTTTAAAAAGATTTCAATGAAATTGGTAAAGATTTATGTGGTTATTCATAAAACCTAAAATATATTTAAAGTAGGTTTATTTGACAGATATTGCAGGAACAATTGTCAAATAAACCTACAATAAGTCTGTTATAAGTATTATGAATAAGAGCCATAGGCTTTTAAAAGTGAAAATTCTTGAATTTTTGTCTGGTTATAAAAACCAAAATAATAATATATTCTCAAATACTAATCACGTTGTTGACAAGGGGTTCCAATACCTTTAATTTAGTCTATAAAGCATATTCGTCCCATGGCTAATATATTTTTTATTGCAAAAATACTGAAAAAATTAAAAGTTTCTGAACTTTAGGAAAATATAAAAAGTAATCCCAATTTTTTTTTTAAAAAATCCACCACGACAGATCAAAGCGTAATTTTATTAGCTAAAATACAAAAATAGAAAAACCAAAATCGGTTAAGAATTGTGACCTGTAGGCAAAATTGACAAAAAAAAAAAAGTCAATTTTCCCCACTGTGAGCCCCCTTAAATTTTAATTTCAGTTTTTTTCTTTTTTAATTCTAAAGGGGGTGGCATATTTTTTTTTGCCAAAATATTTGTGCTCCGTAAATTGCACTTTAGCCGACGCTTTTTGTATACAAAAAATATCTGAGGATTCAAGTTGACTTTACTCACATAGCTCCGATCGCTCCCAAAATTATTACTCAGACTATATTCAATCCATAGGGCCGTTTTGAAGATATTTCATATTTAAAACCGTCTCCTGAAATTTCTGTTTTGCTACATACGACATTCGTATTTTGAGGTAGCGAAATGACGAAGATATATCGTGAACCTATATTCAAAATATGCTAACTCAAAGTACATATTTTTTTGGTGGAAATAAATGCCAACTCCCATTGTAAATTTCCAAAAATTTTTCAAAAAATGTTTTTAAAAAAATTAGACCACATATCTTATTGCATTTGCCATGCTAAACACGAATCTTGTAAAGATTTTGATATCTATTGACTGGTTCTCGAGATATTGCCATTTTGAAAATATAGGTAAATAGTGTTTGCAAAAAAAAAAATTGCTTATATTTATGTATCTTTCAAACTATTTATCAGATTGAAACATTATGAATGGGGCAAATAAAGTCAATGATATAAGCTTTAAAATAGCTAGTTTGGAGTGAGCCTTCTACAATAAAGCGTGAGTTACAGAGTGCCAAAGTTGACCACCCTGAGATTAGAAGGCTTTCGGAGCTAGTAACTTTTAAAAATATGCAAAGATTTTTAATTTTTTGTTCAGTTTTTGCAATTACCGTACTAAGGATAACAAAAACCAAAAAAAAAAAATTTTCCATAAAAAATGTATTTTTATTTTCCGACAAAATATGCCAACTCTAAAAAATATTTGTTTTTTGATATAGTAATAAATGCCATCTCTGAAAAATACGCAAACAAGTGCAAAATATGAAAGTTTTTGCATAGGTAAAAATTGTTTAGAATGTTTAAACCATGTTATGGAAGGTATATTGTTAATTCTTACAATAATTAGCAAAATAACTAGTTTTTTAGCTCTCCTGAACAGTAAGCTTTTTCGAGTTGGCATTTATTGAATATAGTTCGACGATATGCCTTTCAATTTTGAAACTTTAAGTCGATCTCAGCTCCTATCTGAGAATCAGATAATTTTAATATACAAAAAAAGATCAGAATATAAAAAATTTTAAACAGAAAAAATGTCTTAGAATCTGCAAAAGTTTCTACAGAAAAAATGTCTCAGTATGAGAACTTTTCTATCGAAAAAATGTCGCAGAATCTCAGAATTTTTCTAAAGAAAAAATGTTTAAGAATTTTTGTAATGAAAGGTTGACTCAGAATCTGAAAAATTTTCTATAGAATCTGAGAACTTTTCTATATAGAAAATGGCTTAGAATCTAAGAATTTTTCTATAGAAAAAATGTCACAGAATCTGAGAATTTTTCTATAGAAAAACAATTGTTAAAGACAAATGTCTCAGAATCTGATATATTTTTTTTTTAGAAAATTTCTCAGATTCTGAGACATTTTTTCTATAGAAAAATTCTCAGATTCTGAGACATTTTTTCTATAGAAAAATTCTCAGATTCTGATACATTTTTTCTATAGAAAAATTCTCAGATTCTGAGACATTTTTTCTATAGAAAAATTCTCAGATTCTGATACATTTTTTCTATAGAAAAATTCTCAGATTCTGAGACATTTTTTCTATAGAAAAATTCTCAGATTCTGAGACATTTTTTCTATAGAAAAATTCTCAGATTCTGAGACATTTTTTCTATAGAAAAATTCTCAGATTCTGAGACATTTTTTCTATAGAAAAATTCTCAGATTCTGAGACATTTTTTCTATAGAAAAATTCTCAGATTCTGAGACATTTTTTCTATAGAAAAATTCTCAGATTCTGAGACATTTTTTCTATAGAAAAATTCTCAGATTCTGAGACATTTTTTCTATAGAAAAATTCTCAGATTCTGAGACATTTTTTCTATAGAAAAATTCTCAGATTCTGAGACATTTTTTCTATAGAAAAATTCTCAGATTCTGAGACATTTTTTCTATAGAAAAATTCTCAGATTCTGAGACATTTTTTCTATAGAAAAATTCTCAGATTCTGAGACATTTTTTCTATAGAAAAATTCTCAGATTCTGAGACATTTTTTCTATAGAAAAATTCTCAGATTCTGAGACATTTTTTCTATAGAAAAATTCTCAGATTCTGAGACATTTTTTCTATAGAAAAATTCTCAGATTCTGAGACATTTTTTCTATAGAAAAATTCTCAGATTCTGAGACATTTTTTCTATAGAAAAATTCTCAGATTCTGAGACATTTTTTCTATAGAAAAATTCTCAGATTCTGAGACATTTTTTCTATAGAAAAATTCTCAGATTCTGAGACATTTTTTCTATAGAAAAATTCTCAGATTCTGAGACATTTTTTCTATAGAAAAATTCTCAGATTCTGAGACATTTTTTCTATAGAAAAATTCTCAGATTCTGAGACATTTTTTCTATAGAAAAATTCTCAGATTCTGAGACATTTTTTCTATAGAAAAATTCTCAGATTCTGAGACATTTTTTCTATAGAAAAATTCTCAGATTCTGAGACATTTTTTCTATAGAAAAATTCTCAGATTCTGAGACATTTTTTCTATAGAAAAATTCTCAGATTCTGAGACATTTTTTCTATAGAAAAATTCTCAGATTCTGAGACATTTTTTCTATAGAAAAATTCTCAGATTCTGAGACATTTTTTCTATAGAAAAATTCTCAGATTCTGAGACATTTTTTCTATAGAAAAATTCTCAGATTCTGAGACATTTTTTCTATAGAAAAATTCTCAGATTCTGAGACATTTTTTCTATAGAAAAATTCTCAGATTCTGAGACATTTTTTCTATAGAAAAATTCTCAGATTCTGAGACATTTTTTCTATAGAAAAATTCTCAGATTCTGAGACATTTTTTCTATAGAAAAATTCTCAGATTCTGAGACATTTTTTCTATAGAAAAATTCTCAGATTCTGAGACATTTTTTCTATAGAAAAATTCTCAGATTCTGAGACATTTTTTCTATAGAAAAATTCTCAGATTCTGAGACATTTCTATAGAAAAATTCTCAGATTCTGAGACATTTTTTCTATAGAAAAATTCTCAGATTCTGAGACATTTTTTCTATAGAAAAATTCTCAGATTCTGAGACATTTTTTCTATAGAAAAATTCTCAGATTCTGAGACATTTTTTCTATAGAAAAATTCTCAGATTCTGAGACATTTTTTCTATAGAAAAATTCTCAGATTCTGAGACATTTTTTCTATAGAAAAATTCTCAGATTCTGGGACATGTTTTCTATAGAAAAATTCTCAGATTTTTTCTCAGACATTTTTTCTATATAGAAATTCTCAGAATCTGAGACATTTTTTCTACATAAAAATTTTTAGATTCTAAGACAGTTTTTCTATAGAAATATTCTGAGATATTTTTTTTATAGAGAAATTCTCAGATTCTGAGACATTTTTTCTATAGAAAAATTCTCAGATTCTTAGACATTGTTTTTATAGAAAAATTCTCAGATTCTGAGACATTTTTTCTATCGAAAAATTCTCAGATTCTGATACATTTTTTCTACACTCAGAAATTTATGTAAGTTACTACATGTTAGTTATTTGTATATTTTACAGTAGTAAGTTGTTTTCAACTGCAAAGTCAGTTGTTTTTGTATAAAAAATATCAAACAACTATTTCTGTTAGTTATTTTAAGTCGTTTTTTTTGAACAACTAACAAAAATGTACTGTAGTAGCAGTTTTTTAAAGAAGTTAATTTGATTTTTTTTATTTCTGAAAAATTTTCAGTATTTTTCCAAAAAATAAAAATTAATTTTCGTTTTTTTATTTTTCACAACTTTTTTTAAAAAAAAAAAAACTTTGGGCCGCTGCACAGTGGTTCCAAGTCCAAATCTAGCTGGACAAAATTATTTTATCACCGTTTTATATGTTTTTGGGGTCGCTGAGTTCAAAAAACATGTTTAAATTTCTCTACGTCAATTACACTAATCGACAACTTTTTATTTTTTTTCTAATTTCAGTAATTCATTAATGACAAAAATGGTTTATATGCAGAACAGAAATATGAAATGCAAAAACTTATTTTTTGAAAGTTTTGTAATCTCTAAAAAAAAAAAAATTTTTTGTCGAGAAGTGTAATTGAAAAAAAACAAGTGAAAGTGTTAAATTCGGCTATGCCGAATCTTTTATACCCTTCAAAATGTAAAAAAAATAAAAAACCAGTGAGAGTGTTACATTCGGCTGTGCCGAATCTTTTATACCCTCCAAAATGTAAAAAAAAAAACAATTAAAAAAAAATCCAGGGGCGTCTTTTTTTTTTGGGGGGGGGGTTGGTGGGAGACGTTAGGGAGCACCTTCCCCTTGCGATTTCGAACTTCATCTGAGAGAAGAATGTTGCATTTGCTTAGCAAAAGTACAAAAAACCCTGCAAAAAATTTGATTTTTCTTAGGTTGGTTTAGTTCTCCAAGGGGGAACTTTTTTTCCCTTGGTCCGATTTTATCCATTTCCGAACTTAGCCTGCCTAGAAATATAAGACATATTCGTGGCAAATTTCGGAAGTCTAGCTCTTTTATTTTGGACTGTATCGTGTCCTCTACAGACGGGCATACGGACAGACATACGGACATTTTTGAATTTAGTCGAAGTGTGTAATTGGCCGCGGTTTAATAGGAAACATCACGGTTTAATAGGAAACATCACATTTATTTAAGCTAAGCATAATTATAATACCTTAAAGTTATCAAAAACTTACAAAAATTCGATACTTTATTTAGAAAAAAAATTTTAGGCGAAAATCTATTTTCATAAAAACTGTGATTAATTTTAAACCTGCAAAAACCTGCAAGAAATGTCTGCATGCCAACGTTCAGTAATAAATTACCTATAAGTTGTATGTAGTAATTCGACATGATATGCCTGGATTCGGTTTTGGTAAGCTGCGGAAGTTTCATAAGTCCTCAAAAATATTGTTATTATTGACCATACTTCAAAATACAAAAAATGTAAGAAGAAGATCAATAATAAATTTCTTATTAATATACAGAATAAGTATAAATCTGTAGCTTTCTTGTACATAAACCGTTTTGAAACCACTGATGTAACATGGATAATATGATGTTATTAGTTGAACACTTATATATATTTTTTTTTTTTTAATATTGGATACCAAAAATGTTATTTCATTCGCATATTTAACAAAGTTAAAGACCTAATTCCAAGAAATGGTTATTAGTTTGATCAGAACACACCCTTAGCTTGCCCCTAGCACTATTAATTCCCAATTTTAAGGACACTAATTTTTGGACTTTTGTCCAGCTAGATTTTGATTTGGAACCAACCCAAGCAGAAATTGACGACGGTTATAAAAAAAAGCGTTCTGAAAGCACTGTAACAAAAAAAGAACGTTCTCAAAACGTTATTTTCGAACGCTTTGCGAGCGTTTTCGAAAAGCGTTCTGAAAGCACTGTAACAAAAAACAAGCATTCTCAAAACGCTTTATTCGAACGCCTTGAGAGCGTTTTCGAAAAGCGTTTTGAAAGCACTTTATTAACAAAATACATGTTCGTTTCAAAATTAAATGGTTTTAAAGCAGTTTTTGCAAACGTTTTTAAATTTTTTTCGTAGTACATACATGTTGTTATAAAAACATTTTTTTAAATCAAATTAAATAATTTTTCCCTACCACCACATTGAAAACGCAAAATTTTGAAAACATAAAACATTTTTTAATTTGTAAATCTATTTTAAGTTTTATTATTATCATTTATGCAAAAGAGTTATAGCAATAGTTTCGTTATAAAATTTACAAATAATGCATTTAACTTCTACAATATGCACACTGACTTTAATAACATCTTCACGTAAATTTTTAACGTTATAAAGTCTTATTTCTTTTGATGGAATTGGATAGACAAAATAATCGTTTAATTCATTAAAGATGTTGCCTTTTAAATATATATTATCACATGTGTTTTAGATCAATTTGTAATAAAAATTTGGTTTACTATCATAATATTTCCATTACTAAGTAGAATTGCGTTATCAGGATGGGATGCAGTAATTTTTAAACCATGAATATTAATAAAAGAAAACACAACTTTTGTTTCAGTGGATTCCATTACTTTGCCAAGAGAATACTTTTTGTTTTTATAGAGAGGATATACCAATGGAGCTTTATTTGGAGAGTTAACGGTATGAAAAACATACAATTTTCGTTGAATTTCAGCAATTGGATTGTTCCGAGAGTTAACAATCGATTTTAAGTAACCCAGACTGTTTTCAAAATCAAAAGCAGAGAACTGTGATATAGGTGCCCCCATAGGTTAGGTTGTAAGTGGCTGCTGACGTTTTACGTCAACACACGTAGACTCTGAGGTCCATTGTGATACCATATTTACTACATCATCTGCGATATGAATGAGATTGTGAATATTCATTGTTTGGCAATTAGGACCATAAAAATGTGGCATACATTCCACAAATCTTCTTAATATTTCCTTTGCATAATTTGCTTTTAGAGTAGCTAATTTACCTTTACTAAGTTTATTTTTTTTATTACATTGAATTTAATTTTTATTTTCTAAAATACTTTTATAAAAAAAATATCTACAATTAACGAATAAAAAAAAATATCTGCTTTATATGAAGTCCTTTAAAGTACTGTTTTTTCTTATTTCAATCGCTGGAAAATATCTTTAATTTTTGTATTTAAGCTCTTAATAAGCGCTTTCATGACTTTAAACAAAACGTTCTGAAAGCACTTTTTTAAAACGCTTTTAAAACGCTTTAAACCTAGCGTAGATCGATGTTATCATTCGGATCATCTGAAAGCGCTTTGAAGATGGTAAATGGAACGCTTGTAGAACCGTCCACAACGCTTTCACAGCGCTTTTGCGATTGTATTTTTCTGACTGGGAATGTGCGCTGTTCCAAAAAAAGTGAAAATGAAAATTTCCGAATTTTTTTGGTGTTCTAGATTTCACATCCTAATTTCTTTTTCGTTTTGTTTCACATAAATAAAATTTGGTGAAAGTAAAACGAAAGCACTTTTTTTCTTATAATTTTTTAAATTTTATTTATTCGATTTCAACTTTAAATAAAAACGTGATCAAAAAAACACTAAACTTGATTTCATGTGATTCGGAAATTTTCATGTGAATTGAAAAGTTGTGAAAGACAGAACAGAGGCCTTGGTCTTCAATTTTTTTTTCTGAAAAATGTTTTGAAAAAAAAATATATGAAGGGCTTATTGTAAAAACTCGATAAGCAACATTTCATTTTATGGTGGTTTTTGCCTTAAGACTTTAAAAATAATGTAGAAAATATAACTTTTGCAGAACTTTTATTTTCAATATACTTGTACGAAGGGTTAAAGCAAGACTTCTGCCAAAAATCTGTCAATGGAACATCAGCAGAAGGCGAAAAACACGAAAAAATAAAATGTTGCTTATCAAGTTCTTGCAGTAAGCCCTTCATATATATTGTTTATTTAATTTTTACTACATTTTAGTTGTTTTGACTACAAATGTAAGTAGTTTTTACTACAAAAGTCAATTGTTTTTTTGTCAGTTAAAATAACTAACATTGTTAGTTGATTTAACTGAAAAAGTAGTTGACCCCAAAATAACTTACAAAGTAGTTATTTTAACTGACATTTTCAGTTGATTTTACTAACATAATTTTTTGAGTGTATAGAAAAATTATTTTTACATAGAATAAGTCTCGGAATCTGAGAATTTTTTACAGAAAAAGTGTCACAGAATTTGAGAATTTTTCTATAAAAAGAATGTCTCAGAATCTAAGAATTTTTCTATAGAAAGAATGTCTCAGAATCTGAGAATTTTTCTATAGAAAAAATGTCTTAGAATCTGAGAATTTTTCTATAGAAACAATGTCTCAGAATCTGAGAATTTTTCTATAGAAAAAATGTCTCAGAATCTGAGAATTTTTTTATAGAAACAATGTCTCAGAATCTGAGAATTTTTCTATAGAAAAAATGTCTCAGAATCTGAGAATTTCTCTATAAAAAAAAAAAATCTCAGAATATTTCTATAGAAAAACTGTCTTAGAATCTACAAATTTTTATGTAGAAAAAATGTCTCAGATTCTTAGAATTTTTCTACACAAAAAATGTCTTAGAATTAAGCTAAGTACTCTGTTTTTTATGGTGAAAATTTCACTTAAAATTTAAATGCCTCAAATCGCAATAAAACATTTAAAAATCAACAATTTTTGACAATTATAAGAAAGAAACGATCATAACAACATTAAAATGTCACTTTTTCAGGGCAATTTAAATTGTCTGTATAATAAAAATGCGTGAAAACTTTTTTAGCAATTTCCCTATAATTCCTCGCGTTGCCAAAATTTATTTTTTTATATGGAGTTTGATAGATTTTTTCCCGTGAAATCGAACAAAGTACCTTTACCTTAGTCTAAAAAAGTTAAATCCTCTTTAATAATATAAAAACTTTTGTGCGGGGTACGTGTTTTTATGCAATTACATCTAATTAGATCCACTAATGTATGGCAATGTCTGGTCAAAACTCGGATGAAATCAAATCATATTTTATACAAGTTGATCTTTTTTAATGCAAAAACATCCACCATTATTCGGATTAAAATGCGTATAAATATATATTGTGTTATATATCATTATGTATTGCATCATATAAAAATTTTTACTCGGGAATATAAAAACTTTTGTGCGTGTTACTAAAACTCAAGAACCGGTGGGGCGATTGACACCAAACTTGGACACTATATAAGTTTAGTCTGGAGCCAGGTTTTTCTTAAGTTTAGCCCCGATAGGTGGCGCAGTTGTCGTAATGTATCATTATTTTGATATATGGTATGATTTGGCTGAAATTCACAAAATATATTTATCAAAAAAAAGTTGCCTAGTAAAATTTGGAACCGGTAGATGGATGGTGAAGTTATTAACAAAACTTTTCATTTCAGTAAAATTTTACAGCAATTCAGAATGTATGTATGTTTTGTTATGAGAAAATTGTGCATGTATGAATGGACCCGATAGGATACGCTGGGGAGAAGCAATTTATATATTCATATCTAAGTTGATACGGGCAACGCCGGGCGCTTCAGCTAGTTTGTAATAAAATATTTTATAAACCATAAAGTTAAATAAAGTACAACATTTTAATTTTTATAATGCAGTTGTTGCTTTTTTAATTAAAAATTTTAATTTTTATATAATTTATTAATTTTTTAAAAACCATTGGTTTCATACAAACATAAAAATAGAAAAAAATCTTACAATATTTACACAAAAAATGATTTTTCTTTTTAATTATTATGAACTAAAATAAGAGTACTTTTTTTTGTTTTGTTGTATAGTTGAAGTGATTCCATATGCATTTTAAATAAACTATAAATAATTGTATATTTTTGCTGAACGTTTTGTAATGAATTAAAAAAAGTTTTTTTTTTTTCATTCAATTATAGTCGTTTTTTATAAATTAATAATGACATGAATTTTGTTGAAAATTGTTTTTCAGCGTTATAAAAAATACGATTATGTATATATGTAAATTAAAAGAAAAAAAAAACGAAATAATATTTAAAAAACATAAAAAATCGGTAAAAAGCATAGTAAGGAAGTATGTATATAGTTTTCATAAACGGTTAATATGAAACACCATTTCGGTTTAAAATTTATTTAAAAAAATTATAAGCGTTATAAAAATTTAGGTATGAGATAAAACATAATGGTCCTTACCACAAGAAAACAAAAAGTCTATTTTAACAAAAGTTTTATTTTAAATTTTCAATACATTTTTTGAAAGTCGATTTTAAAAACAAAAACAATTTATATGAAAATAAAATTAAAAGCTGATTTTAAATATATTTTATTTTTCTATGGTAAGGCTGAATATGTGTTTTTAAAATTTATTTTTTAAAAAAAGTATTTTGAACAAATAACACTGTGCTACAAAAGTGAAAAAAAAAATATATCCAAAAGTTCTCATAAAAAAATTGGTGTTGGTTGGAGTCCATGGAGTACGGAAATACCCACAGTTTTCTTCGATCACTTCGTTTCCTTTTTTTTATTAGCAAATGTGTTGAAAAATCGAAATTCTTAAATTGAAACTTCAAAATATTATAACTTTGCTGTTTTACAACAAATTTCAATTTTTTGGTTTTGTTTGAAAGATTGGAGAATCGGTTTAAAATTGACTGAGCTATGGTCCTTCGAGCTAAAAAAAAACAATTTTTTTTATAAAATTTACTTTCTTTTCACCTTAAGTAGAGTTTTTCTTTTCCCGGACTTTTCCATTTCCCGGGAAAGCGGGATTTAGTTTATAATTTCCCGAGATCCCGGGAATTCCCGCAAAAATTTAAAAACCCTAATTTTTCTATATTTTATAAGTACACTTTATTTAAAAATGTCATTTATAAAATCAAAATATTTAAATTGTTTATTTACTCCAAAAAACTTATTTAATTTACTGGACAAACGATCCAACATTAAATTACACAGGGCAACACTTTTTTTTGCCCGGGATCTGATAGCAAATTTTGGGTATTAGGGGTACGCTGATTTCAAATCTGGCTACCGTTTTTTTGGGTCAGCTCTAGTTTTCGAGATATAGCCTAAGGAAACTTTGAAATAGGCTGTTTTTGGCATGTTTGTGAGTCTATATTTACCAACCCTTGTCTTTCATCCAAAAAGTGAATGACGACTTTAGGTATGTTGGATATGCTGATTCCAAAAATGCTCTTCCTTTTTTTGGGTCATTTTTAGTTTTTGAGATATCGCTAAAATAAAATTTTTAAATTTATGATTTAATTTTGTCTGAATATTTATGCCCTTTTTAATAACTCGAAAACTAAAGGCATCCAATATAGTTAAATTCGTGTTTAAAACTGAGGCACTAAATTTTTTTTTGGAAATTATAGCCAAACAAATTTGGTAAAAAACGCACTTTTCGACTCTTTAACAGCGATTTGCTCGCGAACGCGATCTGATGGAAATAATTGGATCAGCACACTAAAATCCATATAAATCAGTTGTCAAAGGTCAGGCAAATTGAAAAAGTTCAAATTTTGTCAACCTGTGTTATCAATAGTGGTATAATTTTTTTTTTGCAAATAAACATTTTTTACATTGTGGAGGATATAAATACATTCGGCAAGGTCGAATTTAACTTTTTTACTTATTTTTGTTCACTTTTGTTGCACTGTCTCATTTTCAATGAAATTCTTTACTCAAAAAAATTGTGTCTTGGCATATTTTGATATGCTCTATTGTCCGGGTCACGGAATAAGTAGTTTGTGATAACTTAAATTGTCAGTGTTCACGTGATAAGAATTTTAAAACATTTTAGTAATATTACCTGTTTTCACAAGTGACGGGACCGGACCAACAACCTATATCCTTAAGGGTAGAACTGGAAATTTTCAATATAAAAAGTACACTTTCCAATTGTAGTAAAATAATAAGAAATTAGAGCAATAGAGCAAACATAATAGTAGATTAAAGATAAGAAATCAATCATACCGACCTATTATGTTTGTATTTAAAAAAAATGGTGTTTTGCTAACTAACCGCTTCTTTTTATGAATTCTCTACTTACAAAACATATAAAAAAGGAAGTGTGGTTCAACTAAAAAAAATATGAAAGTATAATGCACATTTGTTAAATGATTTAAGTTTGGGTATTTTTTAGTTAAGGTGGTTAACAAATAATAATTATTTGGTGTTATTGTTGTTGTAATAGCATAAATTGTTGTTGTTGAAATCAATTGAATACGTGACCGAGCGTAACATGCGAAATAATCTGTAAGAAATATTAGGAATTCGATTTTAACGGGCGTATTTTAGCTAAATTATACAAATTAAGATGGTCTATGAGATAACGAAATGCTTTAACAAGAGACAGAAATGCAAAATCATATACCGCTATTCTGTTTTAACTTTGTGTGCCCCAAGGACGATTCTATGGTTTTCTGAAAAAACCCCGTATGTCTTGAGAAAAATCTTTTTTTTTTTTTAATTATGTTTAACAGCAATTTTATAAGGCAAAACTTAAAAAGGACGATAAACGTCCTTTCATTTTTAATACAATTTACAGAAAAAAAATTTAAAAAAATTTAATATGTAGTGGTATTCAGAGTCCTACTTGCCAGCTCTGGAACCACACCATTTCCAATTTTATTTCAGAAAATACAAAATACATTTTAAAAATGTCTAAATATATTTGAAAAATTTCTGAAAAATAATTTATATTTTCAGAAATAAAATTGGAAATTTGATAGCAAAATAGAACTTTCAGAAAAACCCCAGCCCTGACAATGTGGCAAAAAATAGTATTTCTTTCAAAAAAGGCATAGGGGTATTCAGAGTCTCACTGCCAGCATTACCAATGTAGCAAAAGAGAATTTCTTTCAAAAAATTCATGAGAGGAATTCAGAGTCTTACTTGACAGCCCTGGTACTAGTGGCAAAAGAGCACTTTTCAGAAATACCTTCTTTAAAAAAATACTTCTTTAAAAAAAATACTTGTATTTTAAAATATGTTCTTTTGCCGCCAGTTCCAGGGTTGGCAGCAAGACTGTAAATACCTCTTATGTATTGTTTTAAAAAAGAAGTTCGCATTTATTTAGTTTAATTATGTGTTTTCCCCATACAATTTTAAACACTTTATCTGTCAATATAAAACGCCGTATAATTTTGACGTTTAAATTGTATAGGGAAACCCAATAAATCAACTACACCATTTCCAATTAAAATTGAGAGCTTTCTATATAAAATTGGCAAAATTCCAAATGAAATTGAGGATTTATTATTATTTTTGGAAAAGTTTCAATGAAATTGAGAAAATTTTATATGAAATTGCGATTTTACATTTGAAATTGAGATATTTACATATGAAATTGGGAAAAGTACAATTGAAATTGAGAAAATTTGGAATTGAAATTGAGAATTTTCAATTGAAGTTGAAAAATCTTAAAACGAAACTTACACTTTCCAGCTGAAATTGAGAAAATTTCAAATGAATTTGAGATATTTTTAATTGATATTGAGAAAATTTCAAATGAAATTAAGGAAACTTCAAATGAAATACAGAAAATTTCAAATGAAATTGGGAATTTTTCTGAAATTTTTTATTTGAAATTTTCGAAATTTTTCTAATTTCATTTGAAATTTTCTCAATTTCAATTAAAAATATCTCAATTTTTTTTGAAAAAATTGTTAACGCATGTTAAAGGCGTTAAAAAAGTAAACTCATAATCGGCACAAATAAAGACATAGGCGGTTTTTCAGAAAATCACTGAAATTTGATTTTTTTTAATACTTTTAAGGTCGGATAAGCAAATTACCAAAAAATAATATATTAACAAAAACAACACAAAAAGCGAGTCACATTTAAGGGACAAATTGTACAAGAATATATAATAGTTTAACTCAATCATTAAGGCAGCTTATTTGCAAATCTTTTTATGTATTTAAAAAAAATAAGATTCGAAACTTTTGAAATACTACAATAGAAATAATAAGTTACAGTTAGATAACTGATCCTTGATAGATACCGTGACATGTTACACGGACTCAAATGCCATCTTACAAAATTTACAACACCTGCCACTTTTGTGTGAAAATGTCTGAACCCAGAATACATCACTTGTGACTACCCAAGCAGAAATTGACGACGGTTCTAAAAAAAAAGCGTTATGAAAGCACTGTAACACAAAAAAAGCTTTCTCAAAACGTCAAACGCTTTGCGATCGTTTTTGAAAAGTGTTCTGAAAGCACTATAACAAAAAAAAAAACAAGCTCAAAACGTTTTTTTTGGAACGCTTTGCGAGCGTATTCGAAAAGCGTTTTAAGAGTTTTTTAGTTTTTTTTTTTATTGAAAAAAAATTTCTAAGTTCCGAAACTATTTTTGAATAACTGTTTTTTGTCATTTTTTTTTTGTTTTTTAAGTAAAAAAAATCATCAAACATTTTTTTAGATTTTTTTTTTTTTAAATTTCTAAGTTTCAAAAATTTTTTTGAAAAATTTTCTAAGTTTCTTGGAGTACAAAATTTTTTTTTTTCTTATTTCACTTTGTATCAAACAAATTATTATAACCGAACTAAAACCGAAATTGTTTACTTTGGGTTTTTAAAGCGCTTTGATGAATTAAAAAAAAAAAACGCTTTAAACCTAGCGTAGATCGATGTTATCATTCGGATCATCTGAAGGCGCTTTGAAGTTGGTATACAGAACGCTCGTACAACCGTCCACAACGCTTTTGCGATTGTAGTTTTCTGACTGGGTAGTGTCTTAACAACACAACCTGTGCCATGACAGTTTTTGAGGACTTTTTAAATTTTTTTTAATTTAAAAAGAACAAAAATCATAAATTTGGAAAAATTTTGAAACAATTTTTTTTGTAAAGTCCCTGACATAAAAAATGTTTGTAAATTTTTTTGAGTTTTGGAATAACAAATTTTAAAAATAAAAAACTTTTGATAAATTTTCTAAGTTTCGAAAATTTTTAAAAATTTTCTAAGTCTCATTCCCAAAAATGTCTGGCAATTTTTTTTGTGTTTTGGAGTAAAAAATTCATTAAAAATGCTTTTAGGAATTTTTTTATTTACAAAATTTCTAAGTTCCGGAAAACGGTACAGCTGTGATGTGTCCTGTGACATGTCAGCATTCAAACCAGCGATATATCTGGGGCTGAGAAATTCCCTAACAAAAGTGATAGGTATTTTTATATGAAATGTGTCGAATTTTTTATAGGTTTTTTGGGTCCGGGTGATATGTCACGTGACCTATCACTTTTTCTGCAGGATGAGTGCAAAGTGCAGGACTTTGAACACCTCCACATAAAAATATTTAATTTGATTAACAAAAATAAAAAAACTTATGTAAAAAATGTCGTTGCAGAGGTTTTTTTTTAGTTCTTCAAGGGTAAACTTGATGAGGTTTTTTTAGCGAACTTAACCTGTCTATGACCAAAAGACACATTGGAACCTAACGTTACGAGCTTAGGTCTATTAATTTGGACTACATCGTATCTTATGCAGACGGATAGACGGACATGTTGACCTTTTGACCTTACATTACTCTAAAACTTAAGGTGGTACAGCGTTGTTAACAACAGATTTATGTTCAGCATCAAAAAATCTCAAGTATTAACCGTCTCAATTTCCGTATTAGTTAATTACACTACTGAACATTTTGGGACGCGACCACATGTAGTTAATTGAAATTGTCCTAGTGATCACAAATCTGGATTCCAAACTTTTCCATCACATCAGGTTTTTAAGAAAATTGAGGTTCAGAAAAATCCGTTTTAAGCATTTTTAACAACTCATAGCGGATTAACACGACATGATAGCGACTTAAAAATAAGTCGAGGGTAAAGCTTAAGCATTAGTCTTACGGATGCTGAACTCATTTGGTCAGTCGCCTTAACCGTTAGGTCATAAATTCTCTCTCAATTATGTATTTTTCCCAAAAAACTATTTTTCCGCTAAAATAAAATAAAAAAAGAAACTTTATGCTAGTGGAACGCCAACTAATACACATGATTACAATTATTATCCTGGTCACAGATCCGGACTTCAAACTTTTCCATTACATCGGGTTTTTAAGAAATTTAAAATACAAAAATAGCGTTTTCAGACATATTTGACAATTCATAGCGGATGAACCCGTTGTGAGGACGACTTAAAAATATGTCAAAGGTAAATCTCAAACATAGCTCTTTAAGATGTTTAATCATTTAATCAGTCGCTTTAACCGTTGGAGCACCAATTGTCTCTTACTAAGTTATTTTCCCCCAAAAACGATTTTTTCGATACTGGGGAATAAGACATAAGACAATTGGTGACTAAAGGGTTTAGGCAACTGACCAAAGGAGTTCTGCATCTTAAAGGGGTAGTGTGGGTTAATGTTTACCCTAGACTAATTTTGAAGTCGGCATTACATCAGGTTCGTTCGCTATGAGTTTCTAAAAATGCCCAAAACGACGATTTTTTTGAACTTTGACCTCAATTTTCGCAAAAACCTGATGTGATAGAAAAGTTTGGAGACCGTATTTTTGACCAGCACAACTGTGGTAATCAAGTTTATAAGGTCGCGTCAAAGTCGCATTTTCGATGTTTAGTAGTGTTATTAGTTTTATACAAAGTTTATAAAATGGTACATTTCCCAAATTATTTAGAATTAATTTCTCGTTAAAACTGCATTACTTTTTTGACTTTTATAGAAATTTTAATTTTTAATTTAATTTGTTTATTTCATTTGCTATAACCTAGCCTATTTTCCATAATCGGTTACTAATTTCAACTATAAAAAAATAAAAAATAAATGTATAGTACCCAAATGAGCAAAAACTTTATAAAAATAAAGTTTGGGAATTTTTCGTTAAAAATCTTACCTCAAAAGTAAGGAAAAAAATTGTGGTTATTGATGAATTTATGGAGGTAATTAAAAAAACGGCCATCAAACCCGATTTTTGTCAAAAATTAGACTATTAAACCTCTTTCATACATTACTCCATAAGCTTTCAAATTATGCTTAGGCTACCATGAAAATCGAAAATATTTTTTTGGACGCCCTAGTAGTCATGTATAATATTAATAACCTAATTTCAAATTAAAAAAAAAATTCTGCCCAAGCCGCTTCGCGCAAAAGTTTTTTTTTTATCTTTTGAAAATTCTCAACTTTATCGCTGGCCTGGAGGGACCCCATTCCCGACCAGCAAAAAAATTTTAATTCAGGTTTATCACCATTATATTTGAATGTAAATAAAATAAATATATTTGAAAAAGGTCAATCGAATTGAACAAGGGAGAGTGTTTAATTCGGTTGTGTGTCTAAATGACCCTCCAAGATGTTAAAAAAAAATAATTTTAAAATTGAAAAAAAAAAAAATTAACTACATATTGTGAAAATTTTTTGAATACAAAAAATTGCAATAGTACTATTTTAAATTTTAGTTGTAGTTTGAAAATTTCATTTGGAGTTTTTTTTAATTACATTTGAAAATAGTGTACATAAAATTGAGTTAAATTATATATTTTTTTTTTAGTTTTAAAATTCGACAACATACAATTAACAACAAAAATATCATTAAAAATAAATAGTATGTATAAAAAAGATTTTTTAAAATAAAAGAGTGTAAAATAATAAAAAAAAAATATATAAAAAAGGATAAACAGTATAGAAAGGGAGAGAGATAAAAGGCAATACGAGAGTAAAAGTTATTAAAAACAATAAATGAGAGATAGAGTACAATATATAAATAATAACACATAACGGTTGTTTCCTTTTTTAAATGAGTGACACATAGAAGTAATTATGGATATTTAATGAATGATCAAGATCATGTTGAAGATGACGATGCAAGTATGGAGGGTATGGATTTATGAATTTTCAATAATAGTAATAATAATAATAATAAGTTGGTGGTGGTTGGTATGGTGTGGTATGGTATGGTGAATTTAATGTATTGTACGGTGAAAATATTTGTATGCTTTTGGAGATTTGATATAATTAGAGTTTTTTATATAGATGATTACATGGTATTATAAGCGGCTGCATTGAAGCTTTGCTTTGGTAAACTTAGCCTAGCGAGTGGATGAGTTTTTCCATGTTGTTGCAAACGTCTTTGTTGCGGTGGCTGTTGCTGTTGCGTTAAAATTCCCTCTGCTATATGATGTTGATGATGAGCAGATGTAGATTTCTGTGGTGCTGGAGGTGGCCTACTCTCACTAAATTCATGTGGTTTTCCTGATAAAGATCTTTGTGGTTCATAATATGATCTTGGTCGGGGTTTAAATGCGGCCATGGTGGTAACTGTGTTTGTTGAGGAGGATGAGGAGGAGAGGGGATTTGTAGTTTTTGCCATTAGGCCTGTCGTCGCCGTAGTTGACGAGGAAGTTTGATATTTATGCACTAACCCCTTAACATTACGATCACTTTCTGAAGCTGATGAAGCAGATGTAGTCATTAGAGCGATGGCGGCATTTGTATTAGCTTGGGTTGTTTGTAAATTTTGTTCTAAAAAAGACTTTGACGTTTGTTGTTGCTGTTGTATCTGATGGTCTACATGTTGAGCCACTGGAGATGAAGGCAGTGATTGATGACCCTTTGTAGGTTTACTTCCGGTAACATTTCCGGTTGTTGTGATGTTTCCGGTTTGTACATTTCCCGCAGTAGTTCCACTTACACCGCCTATGCCACTTCCGGCTTTGGCTTCAAAGCTTTTCTTTAAAATTTGAACATTCCCCGATATGCGTTGATCTTCTGTTAAAGACATTTGTTGCCCAGTGGCGCGCAAAATTACATTTTCTTCATCACTGCCACTACCAGTTAAAGTATTTTTATTTTCAATATCAGACATGGTATACGCCTCGGGAGCAGAAGCTGAAAATACATCCGTATTTATAGGACGACTTCCATCACTACGCCTACCACCAGCTGACAATTGTAACATTTGAGACATTCCTCCTCCTCCGCCACCACCACTCGGTACTATCTCTTCACTATTACATCTTTGAGCAAAACGAGTTCGTGTTCCGCCAGCCGCCGATGCTGAACGAAATAAATTTGAACTTCGTTTGGGATTGTGAACTTCCACATTTTCTTCGTTTGCTTCCTGATTTGTGTTATCAGTTTCTGCACAACCACCACCATTTTCCTGACAAAGCTTTTTGAGTACTGTACATTCCTCAAGCTTTTGTTTGGTACGTTTAACTGTGCCAAAATGGTGTTGAGAAGTTCGGCTTTCGGCGGCCGAAGCAGTCTTATTACTCATCGTATTTAGTTCGTGAATTTGACCTTCAAAAATGGCATTAGCATTTGTATGCTGCTGGCTAAAATTATACTGGCAACTATTGCGGTTAGTATCAAAAGCTCCCCAGGAACTATTGCGCATTGGCATGCCACAACGATTGTCACCAGAACCCCAGGAAGCGTGACGAGAAGGCAATTCTCTTTGGCGGGAACGTGTTCGTACAATACCTTCATATGACGATGGAGCGGCGGCAGGAGCCGATGTCTGTGTTGATATTGAGTCAATGCTACTGTTGGAACCCTGACAAGAGGAATCCATAATAATGCCACCACTAGTAGCAGCCCACGATTGGGTCTTACGATTGTGAGGACGTTTTTGTGTGGTGGTTTCTTCTCGATTAAGCTGTGACACTACGGCTAAACCACTACCACCACCACCAACACCGCTACCACCGATATTTGATGTTTGTGTTATTAGTTTTGCCGATGAAGTCCATACAGGACTACCCACCTTAACATCACTTACTGCCGGAGTTTCTGAATTCTTTACGTCTTCTTCTTCGTCTACCCCTTCTTCCTCTTCAGCCGTCTTTTCAAATGGCAAATTTAATGTTTTGCGATCCTCTCCCACTTTGCGAGCAGTAGAATCTTGAATTTGATGATTTTCTAAATCGTGTACAATTGTACGGACTGATGTTACAGCGGATGCAGCAGATTGCAGTTTTTGCTGCTCTTCCCTTCTTACTGCCAATGACTCTAAAAAGGTAGCCGAATTCAATGGTGGCGTATGCTTTTGTATATGTAAAACTTGATTTTGTGTAACACTATAGTTTTCACCATTGCTACCAGGGAAACGCATGTTTTTTGGTTCGTCTGCTATGCTACGGTCAGGTGTTAAATTTTCTAAACTTTGTGATTGTTGTTTCATAACAATGGATGGAACCATCGTGGGCGATTGAATAGTACGTGGGGAAGTACTACTAGATCTTCTTACCAAACGTCTATGTTTATGATCACAGGCACTGCTTATACTACGTCCTGTGGGTCTAATCAGCACTCCTACCACCACATCAGGCACATCAATTGGGGCTATCGTTATTTCCTCCACCGTCGTCTCTACCTCGGTGCTATCACCTCCGGCTGATTTTGATTTCGATTGATTAAGAGCCTGAATTAAGGGTGTTGGTTCACTACCTGGCAATAGGCGTGCATCTTTTGTGCTCTTCAAATTTGTTTCACTTTTACTGCGCTGCAGTTTTTCCTTGTTTTTCATGGCATCTAACATTCCCCGATAAGTTTCCAATTGATTGAGAAAATTCTTATTGGGTTTAATACAATTGCGTCGTTGCTTGACATGCTGTAGAGCCTTTTGGAATTCCCAATTATAGGCTTTCATTGCATATGCTATAACCACAGAGGCCGAACGACTTACACCCATTTTACAATGGACAAGAACTTTAGAACCTTCAGCTTTGGCTCGTGTTATATAGCGAAATGTATTGTCCCAATGTTTAAGTAAGTTAGTTTTTTCATCATCATAAACACGTACATTAAGATAGTCAAACATGCCCGGAAAGAAATTGTCAATTTCGCGGGTTACATTTAAGATATGTCGAACACTAGAATTATAGAATTTACAAAATATGTAATTAGGATTTCTGTGGGAACACTAAATTAACGGTAAGAGAACGTGTGCAACTACTATAAATACTTGACGTACCCTCTATTGTTATTATTAGGGATGAGATTTTCATGCACTAAAAAATCGAAAATATGCGCTTAAAATATGCGCTAAAAATCTCAAAATATGCACTGAAAAACCTAAAAATATGCACTAAAAAATAAAATTCGCGCAATAAAAATGTTGTTTTCATTTTTATTGTCCTAAATTTTTAGAATTTAGGACAATCCAAAAAAAAAAAAAATTTAAAGAAAAAAAATAATTTTTCTAATTTCCAAAATTAATTTTTAAAATTTTAAATAGTTTTTGAAACAAATAAATTTCAATTCGTGTTTTTGCTAAAATATGCAAAAATATGCACTTAAAAGTGGAAAATATTCACAAAATATGCATTTAAAACCAAAATATGCAAAAATATGCATTTTCACCGAAATTTGCAAAAACAAATCGATGCCATTTTAAAGCAAATTTCTTGATTCGGAAAGATAATTGGTCGATATCGTTTTTAGACTATCGACAAAAAACATGCATTTTCATGGAAATCTCATCCCTAGTTATTATACTAATCGATTTAGAATCACTTTCTGAGTCTATTGAGCAATTTCCTTATTTAAGTGTTCCAATTGTAATTAAAAATATTGATTGTAATTCGAAAAAGAATATTTATAATTTTTTCTGTGGTAAGGCTGATTGCCTACCCAGGCAGAAAAATACAAACGGGCCAACGTTGGAATGAAGTTGGCGGCGAGGGTACCAACGTTGGCGAATAATACCCATTTCTAAGTTTACGACGTCATTCCGAAGTTGAAATGATAACAGTGGCCAACGATCGCTCGACTTTTGTTTTGACGTTGGGTTTACATTGATTTTACAAATTTACGACATTGGATTTACCTTTTGCTTAGGGATGCATTGAGTTACCATTTTGTACAAACTGGTTGAAAAAAGCAACTACTTAAGTGTTCACTTAGATTAAAGAGTTGAGGTAAATCAAAAATTTTTTTAAAAAAATAAAAATTTTGAACTTTTAAATTATAATCTACAGTGTAGTGTCTTTTGTAAACACAAAGTTGGGCCAACACAATATTTTTAGTAAAACTGTTTTACATTATACAATGTTGTATTTTTCGTTAGCCCGATATTGTACCAACACAAAATTTTTGGTACGGTTGGCAATTTCTGACTGGGTACTTTAATTACTAAGTTTCTTAAAATTTAAATGTGCGAAACGTGCTCACCGGGAATTTTGTCCAATATCTTGGAAGGCAGCTTGCGGCAAATTTAACAACTTACATGTAATCTGGCTTCAGATTCTTAATTAGCACCCTCGAATTAGGTAATAATCAAATTCTCAAATGTTTTTCTCAACTAGTTCTAAATAATGTCTGAAAGGGTTAATAACAACAACAGCAAGGTAGTACTAAAAACCTTTTGCTGTTTTCCTTCTAATAACATGTTATCTTTAACCTCATTCCCGTTTTGTACAGCAAACAAATTGCACGTCATTTAATAATAAGTTGAATTTAATAAAATAAATTAAATAATTTAAATTAAAATAAACTCAAATTGTTTTATTAAATAAAAGTTGAGTTTATTACAATCTTTTTCGAATTACACTTGGTCTTTTTTGGAATTATAATCGATTTTTTTTCGAATTACAATTGATCTTTTTCGAATTACAATTAATCTATTTTTAATAACAATTGATCTTTTTTAAAAAACAATTGCAATCTTTAAATTACAATTGATTTTTTCGAATTACAATCAGAATTTTTGAATTACAAATGGTATTTTTTAATTACAAGTAGAATCTTCGAAATATAAATGGAATCTTCTAGTTACAAATGAAATCTTCGAATTACAAATGGAATCTTCGAACTACAAATGGGATCATCGAATTACAATTGATCTTTTTGAATTACATTCATAACCATATTTTGAAACAGATAGTGCAGATAGTTCTTTATAAAAATTTCAATGTTATGTAGTTTTTATTAAACTCTTGTGAAAACTATAAAAATCTATTAAATCTTTTTTTTTTTAATTTCAAATTATGGCTTAAAAATTAAAATTTTTTTTTTTCACCTTTTTTTTGTTGATATGTATTTTTAATAGTTAAAAAACTCACCCGTTTTTCTGTAACTCCTCTAAATTGCTAGCATTCCATTCAGAGCCTAAATAAACATGATCAAATATTTCGGTGGGAGCATCCATTTGACCTAATATCATTAACATTTCCTCGTCTATAAATGATTTGTATTCACCCAAATCCATGTCCAAATGTTCCTCTAAACGACTACGTATATATTTAGAAGTAACTTCGTCTAAATCAACAGACATCATAATTTCTTTTAATTTCATTTTAATAACACTTTCGGTTTCTTCTTTAGCAGTGGGTCTAAAGTAAAATAAAAAAAAATAAATATAAAAAATAATTAAAGAAAATAAAAATATAGTACATATTTTCATTATTAATTTACTCACTTATTACGTATGGCATCAGGTGAAGGTGGTCGACGACTTTCTATTGAATCCATGGCATTCCACTCATTTAAACACGATTGTTCTGATTCAATGCGACTTTCATAAAATTCCAGCCAATCATGTGAGGGACCACCAGGATAAAAATTATTCTCACGAGCCTTTTGAGATACTTTGTGTAAAGTTTGCAATGCAGACCTTAAAACAACAACATAAAATAAAAATTAATATACCACAGTCAATACTTTTAAATTTATATTCAAAACTTACCACATTGCTTGTACAGAAACTGGCTTAAAAATATGAGTTTTGCCGTAAACAGAAACACTGAAACCTCTGTAATAATAATAAAAAAAATTGATAATTTTCATAAAATAATCTGAAATTTGAAATAAAACAAATAAATTAACAGTCCGTCTGTGAAAGACACATCTAAAAGAGCCACACCATTAACAGATGTGATTTGATAAGGATTAATTGTAATTTGAAGATTTGATTTGTAATTCGAAGATTCCATTAGCGATTCGAAGATTTAATGTACTTGTAAGTCGAAAATTCCATTTGTAATTCAAAAATTCCATTTGTGTTTAGAAGATTCCAATTGTAATTCGAAAAATTTTAATTTTTTTTACAATTGATCTCTAACGAATTATAATTGATAGGTATTTTTTGAAATACAAAATTAGAATCTTTAAATAACGAATGGAATTTCGAATTACAAATGGAATATTAAAATTACAATTAAAATCTTCGATTTAAAAATGGAATTTTCGAATTACAAATGGAATCTTGGAATTACAAGTACAATCTTAGAATTATATTTCATATTTTTCGTTTTAAAATCTAAATTTCATTTTTAAAAATGTTGTACTCTTGGATTTTTTGAATTTTTTTGTGTAAAACTTCTATCGATTCTACAATTTTTTTGCCCAGTAGGATCGTGAGATAACGATTATTACTATTTTATAACCTCCAACCACAGTATGGGGGAATACTCACTTTGTCATTCCGTGTGTAACGCATCGAAATATCGGTCTAGGACCCCATAAAGTATATATATTATTGATCTAGCGATGTCCGTCCGTCGGTCCGTCTGTAGAGGACACGATACAGTACATAAAAGAGCTAGACTTTCGAAGTTTGGCACGAATATGTCTTATATTAATAAGCAGGTTAAGTTCGGAAATGGGCAAAATCGGACCAAGGGGAAAAAAGTTCCCCCTTGGAGAACTTAACCAACCCTTGAAAACGGTATTTTTGCAGGGTTTTTTGTACTTTTTTTAAGCAAATGCAACATTTTTATGTCAGAGGAAGCTCAAAACCCTGCATGTGCACCCAGCGGATAAAAAAAAAAACAAAAAACAATTTGACCCGCCCCTATTGTGGGCGTGGATATAAAAAATGTATTTTAATAATGATTAATTGGATTAAATAATTGGAAGAATCATAATAAATCCATTTGATAACATCTATCGCAAGGGGAAGGTGTCCCCCAATATCTCCCAGCAAACCCCTAACCCCTCCCCCAAAAAAAGCCCTTAAATTTTGTTTTGATTTTTTTTTTACATTTTGGAGGGTATAAAAGATTCGGCACAGCCGAATTTAATACTCTCACTTGTTGAAAACTTTGTTGTAATTTTCCAATCTTAAAATCATTTCTACTGCTCCAATGGTGCGTCAAAGACGGGTATTTCCAAGACCGACCCCCATTAATTTTTACGTCTAAACATTTTATCGGAACAAACCAATACCCTATCTCCAATTTCTAAGGGGTTCCCACAAAAAATTACATTTTTTAAAATTTGCTCCAACCGCTCTAACTGCTCTAAGAGTGCCCTTAGAGCAATCAAATGTATGACCGACCCACAATATTTTTTAAGTCCAAACATTTTCTCCGCACACTCCTAGCCTCTATCTTTAACTATTAAGGCGGTCCCCATACAATTTTTTTGTATTTTTTTGTATGTAAAAATGTAAATTTGTTTTATTTAATCAGCTTCTACCGGTCCAACGGTGCGTCCGAGAGGGGTCATTAGGGAGACCGACCCCCATTTATTTTTACCCTCTAACATTTTTGTAAAACATACCTACGCCCTATATCCCCTCCCTAAGTTGGCTTCCATTCAAAGTTACATTTTTATAAAATTTGTTTCAACTGTAATTTGTATGGGAGCCTACTTAGGGAGTGGAGATATTTAGACAGATGAAGTATGTGATAAAACTTATGTAGTACAAATTTGAGACAGATCGGACTAAATTAACCCGTGGCGCTCAAAATTTTGGAGTTTTAAAAATTTTTTGACCCGCATTTTTTTTTGAAAATTTTAAACAGCGATATGTATTACAAAAACCGTTCGACAGATTTTAACTTTTTTATGTTTGAGCTCAGCGCATTAAAAGATAAAATATCGCAGAAAAATTTTTAATTTTTTTTTTTTAATTTTCAAAAACTACCCAGCAAAAAATTTTCAAAAAAGTAATCGAGTTAGGAATTAAGAATGTAGTGCGTAATCGATTACCCATTCGGTTACCGATTCGATTCTTTTAACAAGGCGTGAGACTATTGTATTGCATTATTTTTTCTCATATAGAAAGGATTACATTTTAGCATTGGCAAGTACTTACTTATTGTTTAAAATAACTAATTCTTTTTTAATAATGGTAAGTTGTTGCTTTTTCAGAACTGGAACTAGTTACTAAAAAAGTTTTGGAATAAGTTACTATTTTTCAAAGTAAGTACTTCCATTCACTGCTTTAGAACTAGTTATGTTAACTCTTGAAGCAACCACTTACTTTTTGTAAAAGTAAGCGCTTCTTTTCTTTTTTTCGGAAGTAGTTATTTTATTTTTTTCAGAACTACTTTCAATATTAAAAAGAAAGCAGCTCCACAAAAAAATTTATGTTATTATTTTTTAATTCCAATTTTATTTATTAACTTAAATTTGTTTTTTTTTTTACAAATAAAATAAAGGGTACTTCAGGTTAAGTCCGTATGACGCTGATTTCTTTCATTATATTTCTTTTGTATTTTTAACAATATTTTGACAATTTTATGTATTAAAAATTCAACGTCATGCATACTTTTAAAATTAACAAAAAGGGCAATTTTATACATACATAAAAAAATACATTTATATAAAAAGGTTTAAAATTAGAAAAAAAGTATTCGAAATAAGTAAATTAATTTAATGAATATCAAATTATTTCAATTAAGGGAAAAAATAGAATTGAAATAATCAAGTTTTAACTATTATTTAAAATTTGAATTTAATTTTTTTGGAATTGTTCTGAATTGTCGGATTCACCTTTCTGCAGACAAACAGATTTTAAATTGCTGATTTTAGCAGCTTCCATAGCCATTTGTAATTGATATATAAAATCAGCTTCAGTCATGGCTTCTGAAGAAGAAGCAGCTGTTGGAAAACAATAAAAAAAATATTAAATGCACATTTACAAGTAACATACATATATAAATAATAAATTTATTAAGGAAGATTTGTTAAGGGGGGTTTAAACTAGAAAAAACAGCCTTAATGTTACACAAAAAAAAAAAAAACGTGGGTATTCAATACTAAAAGTTTAACTAATTTTAGTCCAAAAGGACCTAGTGCAGAAATTGGTAACCAATACTAAAATTTTTAACTAATATTAGTCAAAACCAGTAAAAATTACTAATGTTAGTACTTTGAAGATACTAAAATTAGTAACTTATTAGTAGATTTTGGTACAATATCACTTACTAAACCTTTTACTGTAGAATTATTTTGAGTGTAGCAATTTTAAAAAAGCTTTAAAAGATAAATTATCATAATATTTTTAGACTTTTATATAACAAAATTTGTCCAACTAGAATTGGCAGGGTTGACACTTAATTGTAGGATATTTTTCAAAGGACAAAATCGGCTGCAGTTATACAGCAAAAACTACTGAACAAATTTTGATGAAATTTTTTCTGATTTGTAGAATATTAAATTCTCTAGTACTTCTGTGTCCATTTTTTGAAAATTATTGAGTTTTGTGTAGTTATGCTAATGTAAACTTAAAAAATGGAAAAATTTACTTGTTTTCTTTCATTAAAAAATAATTAGGTCAAAATTTAAAAAAATGGCCACGATAAATAATACCGGTTAAGTAGTTTTTGCTGTACAATTGCATCGGATTTTGTTCTTTAAAAAGACATTTCACAATTGAAGGGTAACCATGGCAATTGTAGCTTATCAAATTCTGTGTTAAAATATTTTAAAAATATTACGATAGTTTATCTTACAAATAAAATAAATAAAATTAAAAAAGATTGCGTATCATTAAGGCTTTTTTTTTGTTTAAACCTCCCTTAAGAAATATCTAGCCCATTTTGGCGAACTGGTTTTTAAAATTAGATCGATTGGATTTAAATTAGTGTGAGTGGTACTTACAAAATAAAACATTTATAGTATTTTGAAAATCCAACAAACTATTTTCCCCTGCGATTCCTGGAACTTTATATTTCTGAATTATTTGGTTTCCAAATATATTGGAAATACCTTTATGAATTCCTGTAGGTCCAATTATTCTTTCTACAGTAGAAATCTGAAATATATGTATTAAGGGCAGTTTACATTTTAACCACCCTTGAACACCCTTATCTACTATTTCCCAGTATTGAAGTTATGATTTGCCGGGTTTCAATAATTTTGTATGAAAAAATATTTAAAATTTACAATTGCAATCCCCAATGGTGGGAAATAGTAGATTTGGGTAGTCAACGTGTGAATCGAGCTATAAACAGCAGTTTTTTGTCTTTACTCACAATTTCACTTTTGTTTTCATTATCTATTTTTCGTTCAAATCTCTTAAGTTGTTCATCTGAAGAAATTGGGAAAAGATACATGAACCGCGGTACCTCAAAATGCGATTGAAATTTTGAATTAAGAGCATCCATTTGTTCAGAAAGTATATTTGTCATAACTGTATTTTGATTAACTATAATTTCTAAAATAATAAAAACTTATTAGATTTGGAATTTTATATATACTTAAAATCAAATTACCTTTTAATGTTTCTTCACTTTGCTGTTGTATCATTGCAATCATTTTTGTGTTTTGGTCATTTTGTTTTTCTAATATTACTAAAAAGTAAAAATGTTTAAATAAGATTTAAAAAATAAATTGAAAAATATTTTTTTTTTTCAAAATGCATTATCAAACATTTAAACAATGAAAAAGAGTTTAATACTTACATTTTATTTCAGTCAATAGGACTTTATTGTTGTTGCAGTGTTGCGAATAACTTGACATTTTTTTTTATAAAATTATTTTTAATATATGGGGCAAAACGCGTCAAAGGTCCACACCAAAAAACAAATGTTGTCCAATTTAAGTATAATTTTGGTAAAATAGTAGGTTAATGATAGGTATTCTAAATTACAAATATAAAATTTTTTGATGAAATATTGGCAGAGTTACAGGGTTGGAAAGTTTTGATGTTTTTGAAAAGAACATATTTTGGTGAATTTTAATTAACATTTTGATGAAACAAAAATTATAATTTTAAAAACGACTTTTAAAGTATTTTTGACGGCCTTTAAAATGACATTTGTGTTTTTTTGAAAAAAATAAATTTGACCTTAAAATTTAAGGTCAAAATATTAAATTGTAATTATCTTATAAGTGTCGCACTTTTAGATTTTTTTCACTAAGCCCACTAGAAAGGTTGACATTTTTTTTAATTTCGGTTTTAAAAAAAAAAATGGTATGTATGATACTTTATGAGAAATCAATTTTTTTACGAGTACATAACACCCAAACTGTACTGATTTCTTTATTTTTTATGCGTGCAACGTTTGTTGTGTGTGTTTACAACGCACACTTTATCTAAGCATTGATTTTTGTTGTTGTTATTATATGCAGATTAAAGCGATTTCAGTACAATTTGAGTGTCATATACTCCTAAAAAATTGATTTCTCATAAAGTTTCATACATACCATTTTTTTAAAAAAAACCGAAATTAAAAAAAATGTCAAGCTTTCTAATGGGCTTAGTGAAAAAAATTTAAAAGTGCGACCCTTATAAGATAATTACAACTTAATATTTTGACCTTGAATTTTAAGGTAAAATTTATTTTTTTCAAAAAAACCACAAATGCCATTTTAAAGGCCATCAAAAATACTTTAAAATTAGTTTTTTAAATTATAATTTTTGTTTCATCAAAGTGTTAATTAAAATTCACCAAAATATATTCTTTTCAAAAACATCAAAATTTCCCAACCCTGTAACTCTGCCAATATTTCTTAAAAAAATTTTATAATTGTAATTTATACTACCTATCATTAACCTAATATTTTGCCAAAATTATACTTGAATCGGACAACATTTGTTTTTGGGTGTGGACCGTTGACGCGTTTTGCCCCATATGTAGATATTTGATTTATATAGTTTATTTACTTTTTTTTAACTTTCCAAAAACTCTTTTTATAAAAACACTTTTAATACACCGCTTTGCGTCTGCTTAGCACAAGAAACTGTACACGATTAATTTTTTGTTAGAATTTTGCGTATATTTTTTCGTCTTCCTTTTTTTTCTTTACGAGGCATGACATCTTTTGCTTATTAAAGAATTAATTAGTCAATGCAATATTGTGATAATACTGATTCACTTTTTAAACATCAAATTACCTTCCTGTTTCCCATTTTCTCGAAAGGTAAGCGAGTTTGCAAAAATCTCGATTTTTTCATACAAATGCATTAAATTTTAAGAATTTTTTTTTGACTTATCCTACAACAGAGAGTTTTTTGCTCAAAAAAATGTATTCAAAAATAACCGTAATATTGTTGTTATTTTATTTAACCCTAATGTGATAAATTTTTATGGCATTTCTGATTAGGTTATAAATATATCAAAAACAAATATATTAATACTCTAAAAATTATTTGCATGAATTTATTTAAAAATTCAATATGATGACGGTACTCTGTCGTATTTTCTATTCCTCTCGGACGAAGCTTATTTTCAATGAACGACTTTCATAGTATTTATGAACAAATTCACAAAATTTATTAAATTTTTCATAATATAAAGTATAAAAATAATAGTAAATAGGTAAATTCATAATACTTATAAACTTTTTCATAGTATTTATGAATAAATCATAATATGTGAAATATAAGAACTATTCAAATTTTTTCATAAATACTATGAAAAACTTCAAAAATTTAATGAAAAAGTTCATAATCTGTATGTATTTGTTCATAAATACTATGAATTTCGATCATTGGCAAATATTTTTTTTCTGTGTAGTAAGGGTTAATTTTTTGGTTTCGATTCATTTCTGAGATTGAAGCAATTAAAAAAGTAATGCAGTTTAGTTACTTTTTTGTTTTTTTAACACAAATTTTATACAAGATTTAAAAAGTTAATATTTTCTGAATTTTAATTTATATTTTCTTAAATTTTATTGAAGTTTCAGAATATCTCATGACAAATTATGTTGATTTTCAAATAAAAATAATTTTTATTTATATTTTCGAATTTTAATCAACATTTTCTGAGTTTCAATTGGTAGTTTCTGGATATTTAATAATTATTTCTTAATGAAAAAAGGCTTTCTGAGTCTTAAGTAATATTTTCCCAATTGACATTCAGAAAATATAACTAAAAATTACCAATTGAAATTCACAACATATTGACTGGAATTTAAGACGATATTTAAATTCAGAGAAATCTATCGAAATCAAAACCATTTAACTTCTGAAAATTCAACTAAAAAAAAATTAAAAATGTTTTTTTTTAATCTTACACACCTACAGTGACAATCGAAGAGTGCTGACGAAGGAAGGGTGGCTTCTTCCGAAAGCTGTCGACATCTCCACTTAGCCTGTGTTGTCCATTATTTTTTTCAGATTTTCTCATTGTACAACAAAAATAATTATTTCTCAGAAATAATTAATATGGACTCAAACCGAAGTAAATAAAACTTCAGTTATAAAATATAAAGTCAAACAATAAATAAAACAGAATGTTAAAAAATATTTATTTCAAAAAAGTAACGGCGTAATTTTAGGGAATAATTTGACGAATTGGTAATTGAAAAACGGTGCTTGCTTATTTTTTTAATAAATAGAATTAGTAAGGTAATGATATATTTTAAAAAAACGTAACTAGTTACTTTCTGGGATTCAAATAATTAACAAAGTAGTCTTAAATTTTTACATATTACTTTTCTAATTACAAAGATTATATGAGGTAATCGATTATTATGAACACGTTACTTTGTAAACTGGTTGGAACCTAACAATGAATTGATTTTTATGTTGAAAATTTCACACTTTCTTCTTGTAAAAAAAATAATCGATTGAGGAATTAATTAATATTTACTAGACACATAGAATGCAGCAGGTAATGCAAAAAATAAAATGGTAACCTCAAATGTAATGCAATGTTTGGCAATGTGTATTTTTTGTAATTAGTAATTTTTTGCTGGGTAATTAATTTAATCCGATTTTGCTCAAATTTGTGACACATAACTATAAGACCTATAAAAATACAAATTTTCCCGAACGTTGAATGTCGAAAGAAACTTTTTTTCCATACAAAAAAATGTCAGCCTAGTGTACCGATTTGAGTTCAGAAAAAAATTCTCATCCCAACTATAACCCGAATTAAAAAAAAAAAAACTGACATAATAGCAAAATTTAAAAGCCAGAATCAGCATCGATATGTCAATTGAAAAATGAGTGGTAAGACCCCAAGACAGATCTAAAATTTTTCAAATGTCGTCCAGTGTAATTTTAAATGATATTTTCAATAGCATTTTGTAAACTTACCCATCACCATCGAGATGTATGGTGGTATCAGCTAATATTGGCACAACCAAACCAATAGTTGTGCGTTCATTACAATCAATACCAAGTAAACAAGATTCTTCAACACCTACACAATCTTGATTACCATCGGCATTTGTCGAGTTTGATGAGGAACCAGCCGTATTGTTAGAATTGGCAGTATTTTGTTGTTGTATTATATGGGTGGTGCAATATTTACTATCACCTGAAGCACTTGTTTTATCTGATACATCACATTTAAAACTTTGACGATTCGAGGCAGAAGAATTAGATGATGGCCGTTTATCTCTTAGTTCCACCCAATTATCATCTATTTGTTGCAGTTGTTGTTGCAATTGTTGCAAATGCTGCGAAGATGGTTTATTACTGTCTACTGATAACTGTCGTCCTGTACCCATGACATGCTGTGCCGTAGTTGTTGCAGACGCAGACGACGATGATGACGATGCTACTCTAGCTGAATTATGACGCGTTATTTTACTACGTCTTTCGGTGGTTGCAGATCGGTAACAACAACGAGAAGCAATTACTAAGTAACGTGTGCGATTAGCACGTTGTGATTCCAATTTAACAGCCTAAAAGGAGAAAAGGGAAAGGCCATAGCAACAAAATAATAATGTTTATTGTATATTAGTCATTGAATTTTACTTACCATTTTCAATGTTTCTTCATGTCTAATCAAATAGAACATAGATTGCAAATGTTGCTGTATATCTGAATTATTACTTTGTGTGCTATTTGTAGATCGAATGGAGTCAGTGCTCAAGCGACGTTCAGCATACTGTGGAATATCTTTGAGCGCTAATACTAATGCGGTACCTTTGCCAGCAAAGAAACATTCGCTTTTTTCATGTTTGCTACCCTCATCTTCATCGGCTTCACTATCCTATAATAAAAAAATATCAATTTAAATTCGGAGAAAAATAGTAACCAAAAAGCCAGAGGAGTATGCAGGAATATGTTTCAAGTTTTTTTTTATCAGACAAGTAACACTGTGCAATTTCCACCTATAGTCGACAAGAAATTAAAAATATAAATTATTTCAGTTAAAAACAAAAAAAAAGGGTACTAATAGCTGCTTTTGTTGCAAATTGCATAAAAGCAATTTGACGTTTTACTACTGTCAAGTGAAGTAGACAACACTGATTAAGTGACACAGTATTTGATATTTTTAATTTCTTCAAAAAGTGGCTCGAAGAAAGATTAAAAATAAAATTCACACATGCGTTAAATATTCTAATCTTTGTCTTCTTCGAGATTTGGGGTGACCGCCAAGTTCTATTCAACTGGTCGAAGGCTAATCTTGCCTTTTTCAGCCTGTTGGTCAAGTCTTCTTCCATGCCGCCATCTATTGACATTATACATCCTAAGTAGCAGAATGAGTTAACAAATTGTGTAGGTACGTTGGTTTTGTATTAGTATGTGGTTCTCGATTGTGTTGTTGATTCGCATTGCATGTGTTTTTCCAGATCATTCACTTTGCTCTGCATGTCGTTAAAAATATATGTTAATGGTATGAGTCTTAACTACAAGCTCTAAAAATTTCGCGTTGGTGAACATATTAAGTCCAGAGATATTAACAAAAATGTGTTGCCAAGTAGGAAATTTTTTCAAATCTGATGAATACTTAATTATTATTTTTGAATATTTTTGCAAATACATAAAATAAAACGGTGAAAAAAGTGAAATTGATGGTACACATGAGTACTACACATGAATACAATGTAACATAACTTTTTATCGATTATACTACTTAACAAAAGTCAACTTTTTTTTGCAGAGACTTCTAGAACACCTTTTTGGCACAGTATTTGGCCTACACGAATCTGTCATTACAAATTATTTGTTCGTTTAATATTTTTGTATGCTTCAGCTGCAAATCTCGAGAACGCGATTATATAAAAATGACAATGGATTCGCGTTTAATGGATACACGTTAAAGATGGCAAAAGACTTAAGAAAATGTATTTTACTGAACAGAACTGCGGAATCGTCAAATGTCAATTTTTTTACCAATAAAAATAAGGGGAAGAAGAGGGGTTAGAGATCCAATTTTTTTTCATAACTATTATTAGGTCACAGATCACGACCATGAACAGAAACTGAAAATCGCTTCGGCAGAAAATGTATGGTCGTCAAAGGGTTAAAACTTTACTCAAAAATTTTCGTTTGTTTTTCAGTAACTGTTTAATTGTGTCAAGTAAAAATTTACTTAAAATTTATCAATTTATTTTTTTAAAAAGTTTAAAACAGTTTTAAATTTTTTACAAAAAAATCAAAAAACTTTTTTTTTAAACTTTACCAAACATATTTATGTCTCAAAGACATAGAAATATTTTATAAAGACGATTACAAACTTTCATATACATACATATACAAAAAAACATAAACTAAACGAGAATTCAAAAAACTATGAGAGTTAAAAAAAAAAAATAAAAAACTATTAAATTTTTATTAAATTATTTACTTAAATTAGGTCAATTAAAAAATTACTCAATTATTTTTTTAAGATAATTCTTAAGATAACAGCCATTAACATATATTTTTTCAGATTTTTAAAAATGTCGCTTTTTCTGATATATTTTCGCGAATCGAGAATTTTGCAGAAACAAAAAAAAATCCCAAAATAAAAATGTTTGCAAAATGTTATTTGAAAGGTAATGGGTTTGCCTTTAAAACAAGCTATCAGGGAGTAATATAGCTCAAATACTTTTGAAGATATAAATGTTTATATTTCATCCTTTAAAAGATTTTCTTGACTTTTGACACGTCATATTTCTATAACCACGGAAGTTAAACGTCTTAAATTCTGAGTATAAGTCTTATAAGTCCCAACATATACACAAAGTTTCATCAAATTCGGATACATTAAAGGAAATCAGGGGTTCATATTGATAAATTTTAACTCTATTCCCAAAATATTAATTCTTAACTTTAAAATTTCTGGAGAGGATTTGTGGCCACAAAAGACAAATGGAAATAGTTGGGTGGACTACACCATATACGTTTTTTAGTATACGGGGTGTAGTTTCCAAATGTAATAGTGAAATACTCCAAATGATTTTCAGATTCCCAAAATATAAAATTTTACCTATAAAATGCCTAGAGAGGATTTGTGGCCACAAAAGCCAAATGGAAATACATAGTTGGGTGGACTACAGCATATACGTTTTTTAGTCTAAGGGGTCTAGTTTCCAAATTTAATAGTGGGATACTCCAAATGATTTTTATATTGCCAAAATATTAATTCTTAACTAAAAAATTTTTTGGGGAGGATTTGCGGCCACAAAAGACAAATGGAAATACTTGGGTCGACTACACCATATACGTTTCTTATTCTAAGTGGTCTAGTTTCCAAATTTAATAGTGGGATACTCCAAATGATTTTCAGATTCCCAAAATTATAAATTTTACCTATATATATAAATATCTGGAGAGGATTTGTGGCAACACAAAACAAATGGAAATAGTTGGGTGGATTACACCCCCTTCCCTCTGAAAGACCCCTTTTGTTATTGAGTTTAATTTTAACCAAAAACTAGGATAATAAACGTTTGAAACTAGAGACTAAATGTAGTAAAACTGTATTTAAGGTTTTTCTTTTCGTGATCCTGTTTCCTTTTAAAAGGACTTCAAAATTTTAAAGGATTATATTCATACATAAAATATTTTTTTAATATTTGTACTTGTCCTAGGATGCCACTAGTGATAGCAAATGAAAGAGAAGGAGCTTACCTAATTTTCCTATTTTATTATTTTTACATATCAGGAAAAAGGAGGTAAGTTACGTCCTTTCAAAAATTTATCCTTTAATATCATTTAAAATTTTCCAAAAAAATATTTTGATAAAGTTTTTAAATGACTTTATTCACATCCATTTATCCTGATATGGCAAAATAAAAATGGAAAATTAGGGGAGATCCTCCTCTTTCATTTACCATAACCAGTGTCATCCTAGGACAAGTACAAATATTTCAAAAATATTTTACAAAATGTATCCTTTAAAATTTTTAAGTCCTTTTAAAAGAAAACAGAATCACGAAATGAAAAACTGTAAATGCAGTTTTACTGCATTAGATCTCTACTTTCAGACGTATACCTTCCGGTTCATGTTTTATATTAGCTGTCGGACGGTGTAAAAAGTGTAAGTGTTTTTGCGTGTACAAAAGGGTACCTAAATCAAACGGACGTAAATATTTCAAATTGAATGTGTTGGTTTTGTTTTTTTTACGTCAAACGCAACGTTATTTAATTCTGGTTCAACCCTTAAATGAAAAATTCAGAAAATTGGTATTCTGAAAGTATTTTTTATTTTTTACACTCATTTGAAATCCAAATTAGGAAAACGCTTTTCAAATTTTGCCACAAATTTCAAATGTTTATTTTATAATATAGATTTTGCAATTTTGATTATTAAAATTTATGATTTAATAAAAAATAATAATACCACTTAAAGCAACATACCAACTACGAATTGTTTAAACACATGAGTAATTAATTAAAAATAAATACAATAAAAACAAATATTGTTTTTATCAAAATTCTTATGAAAATTTACCTTATGTAGGAAATGCATACAAACAATTTTATTATATTCGATTTTGAGGGATATACACGTGCGATAAACAAAATATTTTACTTAAATAAGTCTAATATATACAAGCTAATAAAACAAATTGATGTTTAAATAATACCAACTATAACACCAGCTAAAATTATTGATAACAATCAAGGCAACTAAAATGAAATGTTTACTTTCTATTCACCTCCAGTAATGAATACTGAAAACACGGAATACTCGGTACAATGATGAGAGTCTGGCAAAAATATTAATATGTATAAATATTTACGAAAAGGGGGAGTTAATAATTTGTGAATCATCACCCACTGACACTGTTATGATATATTAGATTACAGACAACAAGACAAGCCACCAAACAAAATAATAATAAATACAAATGAATATAAATAAAAATACAAATTAAAAACAATCGTGTCTGTCATGACTTTCACATCCACGTAAAAGTGAAACACTTCCGAATATTTTGGTGTCCTGGGTTTCACTTCCGAATTTTTTTTTCGTTTTACTTTCGTGTGCAAAAAGCTAACTGAAAGTAATTAGAATGGACTTTTTCCCCTATAAATATTAACTTAAAAATAAAAAACCCATGTTTAATTTATAATTTGATATATATTCTTTTTATTTTCATTAAAAAATCAACATTTTGTTAAGACTAAATAAATGTAAAAATTATTTTAAAAACACTCCATAATTTATCGAAATTTTGTTCGGAAGTTGTGCAAAAACAACAACAAAAGTATACAAATTAAAAAAATCACATATTTCAATAACTACACGTTTTCCCGGCTGAGAAATACTTTCAAAAGAAAGAGCACAAAATTTTATATTTTTTAATGCACAACACTTTTAGTTTAACTCACTTAAAATACTTAAAAATTGTAAAAATAAATTAATTATAAAATTTTACAAAATACAACATGGCGTTGTTTATCTTCGAAAAATTTTCGATAAATGGTGATGCCAATCCATGGTGTTGCCAGTTATTATTACTATTGAAAAGTACTACATTTTACAACTGGGGTTTATTACCATATGTTCATAGAATTATCAAGATGCGAAACATTGTTGAGTTTAAGGTACATAAGAGTAATTTATTCAACCTATATTCGTGAATATATATTATTTAATGAGAAATTCAATGATAAATTGGTGTTAAATATATATTTGTGTTTAAAAATTGTGCAAAACTTTTTTATTTATTTATTTTATTTAATTTTATTTATTTTTAAACAAAAGCCCGTGTTTCGCATCTAGCATATCTTAGTAAAATTTTTCGAACATATAATTAAGAAATATGTGATTTGGAAACATCAAATCTTTTTTTATGTGATTCGAAAATTTTCGCTCTAATTGAAAACGTTCTGAAGTCATGACAGACACGAATGATGGTTATAAACGACGATTTAGTCTTATATGAATATAAAAACTAATCAAAGGAATTGTATTGTTTTGTTAGTTAAAAAACTACTACTACTGGCAGATAAAATAATTATATTAAAAAAAAATATTAAATTTACAAACGAATTCAAAAGAAAACATTGAAATCTTATCAATAAAACAAAAAATTATATGAATATGATAAATTTTAAATAATAAAAAAAAACGCAAATATATACCCAGCGAAAAAGCTATATCGTACACGAGAAAAATCTATGCAAAATTATCTTAAATTTTAAACCCCTTATTCATATTGAAATTCCAGAACTTATAAAAATTTTATAAAACGAATTTTGTATGGAAATCTGTTTTATAAACCTGTTATAAAGTGTTCAAATTTGAATAAGGGCCTAAGAATTTTTCTGTAGAAATTAGAGTTTTCAATGTCAAATGTTTTAAGTTGTTTCTTAACCTTGAAACATTTTTTAGATGTATTTTTGGTTAAAATATTTTTAAGTTTTTCTTAAAATTTCCTCAAGCATTGAAAATTTTATTTTTTTAAAGCACAAGTATAAAAAAGCTTTGTTGTAGAAAAAAATCTAAATTATAAGTTTTACAAACGACTTTAAACATATCTGATAGAGGGCGTAATATATGGTTAGATGGGAGTAAGTTTTTATTCACGATGAAGCAGGCTCACGAAAGAAATGAACGACATTTTTTTTGAGCTCTCTCACGCGAGCATATTCAAATTTAATCACGATAAAAAATCGTTTTTTGTATTTTGAACAAACTTAACTCTAGCATTTAGTAAATTTAAACCAAATATTTTTTTAACATAGTGATTTTACACACTGTTTGAAAGGTAATGACTTCTAACCTATTCCATATTTTCCAGTAGTATATACAGTCGAACCCGGTTATAACGAACTCCGAGGGACTAGTAAAAATAGTTCGTTATAAGCGAAGTTCGCTATAAGCGGGGTATATTTTTTATCAACCAAGATTTATTTGCAAAAAAATAGATCCAATTTTATTATATTTGATGTTTTTTTGTAAGTAATCTACATATTGAGAAGAAAACATTAAAAATATAAATAATTTTATCAAAATTATAATATAAACCTAAAATGTTCAACCTTTTGTTAGTTTGATAAACATGATTGCCGCACATTAAAAAATATTTATGGGAGTTCGTTATAAAAAGGTAAATACACATGAAATTGTATTCATGGGACCATAATAAGCAGTTCGTTTTAACCGAGGATTCGTTATAACCGAGTTCGTTATAAAAGAAGTATTTTGCGTGAAAATTGATACAAAATCATCGGGACTTAAGAATTAGTTCGTTATAACCGAGAATTCGTTATAACCGAGTTCGTTATAACCGAGTTTGACTGTATTGTGTTTTGAAAAGCGTTTAAGATCGATTAAATGTTGGCCCGTTGTTAGAGTACATTATTGAGGTGCATAGTTGGAACCCCAGTATAACATTCAAAAGTATCGAATAATTCGACACAAAAAATCCGGTTTTTCGAATAACTCGAAACCCCTCCTTTTTAAAAAGCCGGAAAAAATAGAAAAAACACGCTTTATGGAATAATTTGGAAAACGTTTTTGACAACTCTAGTAGTAATAATTGTTGTGTTTTTCAATAAGTGGATTTATTTTCGGATTAATCTTATTTAGTTTAAAATAAATAAATTAAAATGCCAAAACAAATTTGGAATATTTTTTTCCATAATCTACGATAAATAAGCAATTATTATCCGAAAAAATAATAAAAAAATCTGGAAAATTAAAAAAGTTATAAATAAATCTAAATAAATCCAACTAAATTTATGGATTTAATAAATCCGTTTTGGATTAATTTTGTTTTATTTATAACTTTTTTCATTTTCCAAATTTGTTCATTATTATTTCGGATTGTAATTGCAAATTTATTGTAGATTACGGAAAAAAATATTCCAAATTTGTTTTAGTATGTTAAAATATTTTTTTAAGCAAAATAAGATTAATCAGAAAATAAATCCACTTATTGAAAAACACAGCAAATGTCTAATGGCTGGCTTTTACAGTCAGTACTTAAGTCTAACAAGGGATGTCTCCCTTTTTTTAGCGGCCCAAAATAATTTTTAGGGGGGGTCGATTTGTATGGGGGGAAATTGACATTTTTCAGTTTTTTACGATTTACGCCTATTTAAACAAAATTAATATAGACATGTGTGGTATCAGGTTAAAGGTATTAAAAATACTTATTAACAAAATTGTCCTAAAATTTTGGTATTTTACTCAATATGACGAAAAGTTGTGCATGTTTGGACACGTTCTTAGCACACGTAGGTAGGTTTTCCAAAGACCTTTCATTTGGTATGTAACATGACTAGGTTTCTTTGCATAATATAGGAGATAAACGAAAAAACTGAAAAATGACCTTGTCTTCCCCCATCCTTTTTACCCCCTAAATATGAATTTGGGCCGCTAAAAAAAAATACGTGTCCCTTTATTTTTTCTGATCTACCAAATAAAACCAATTCCATAAAGATCCGCGGGTGAAACTAGGGAGACTTCCCTTGTAAGCAGATACTTAAAATGGAGGTTTTTCAAGCAAATAGAACTAATATTAAAATAAAATAAAATTTTCAAGCAAATAGAACTAATATTAAAATAAAATAAAATAAAATAAAATAAAATAAAATAAAATAAAATAAAATAAAATAATATAATACATCCTTATAATCCGATTTGCCTGAAACTTAAAATATATATAAAAGAGACGATTTTATGATTTTTTCTTCTAATGTTTTCAAATTATTCTACGAATTAGGTAGGTTATTAAGAAAAAGTTGACTGCAGAAGGAGTTTATTAAAAAAATGTTTATTGGTGGAATAGTGTTATTAAACACAAGTCACTTGAACCCCTTGTGCTCTAAGCTTCTTAAATATATTTAGTATCATACAAAATGCTTTTAAAAGTTAAAGTGTTTTCAACAGGCAGACGTACGGACATAGCTAGATCGACTTAAAACAGGAGTCCTAGAATTATATTTCGGGGTTTTTACAAACGGAATGACAAACTTATGAAGCATTCATGGCAAATTCTTGGATTTTTTTTAATTTTCCCAACTTTTTTACAGTTTATTTTACCGTTTAAAAACACCTTTTTTTGATGATCCGTTTACTTAAAAGATATCGAATTTTCAAAAATTCGGAGCTTGATCCTTTGCTCAAATTTCTTTTACTCATAACTTCTTCAAAAATGGTCTTAATTCCAATCTTTTTTTGTACTTTTATTGTATGTATTTAAAAAAAAATCATAAAAAATTCTTAAGTGTTTTGAGGCCGCTGTTCCAAAAAAAGTAATTCACATAAAAAATTAGAAAATGAAAATTTCGGAAATTTAATTTCCGAATTTTTTTGGTGTTCTAGATTTCACATCTGAATTTATTTTTCGTTTTGTTTCACATAAATAAAATTTGGTGAAAGTAAAACAAATGCACATTTTTCCTTATAATTTTTTAAATTTTAATTATTCGATTTTAACTTCGAATAAAAACGTGATCAAAAAAACAGTAAACTTGATTTCATGTGATTCGGAAATTTTCATGTGAATTGAAAAGTTGTGAAAGACAGAACAGAGGCCTAACATGCGATTTTAAATTTTTAAAATTTGAATCTCATTTTTGAAAATGTTTATACTCTTTGATTTTTTAAAATTTTTTGTGAAAAACTTTCACTAAAAGATCGGGATTACGGTTATTATTATTTTTTTTACATGTTTTCAAAAATTTGTATTGCATGTTTTTAATCTTTAAATCAGGACTGTGATCACGTAAAACGATAGCCGACTATCGTCGATTTTCAGTGTCTTGTTGCTCCAAACCTATACAAATTGTTTCTGGATTAATGTTTCTGAATTAAACAACACTCTTTAATAATATGATAAAGAAAATCTTTCAAATTTCTCCCCAAAACGATATGTATTTTGATGTCGTCAATCGTTTTCGCTTTACGTGATTTGCCCGCTGGTCTACTGCTTAAATGGTGCATGCTAGAGGGGTCAATAGCAAGACCGATCCCCATTAATTTTTACTTCTAAACAATTTTTCCAAACAATTTACCAAAATTATACAAAATGACATTTTTTAAAATTTGCTCCAACCGCTCTAACTGACATTAGAGTGCCTTTGGAGCAGTCAAATGTATGACTATCTACAATTGCTCCATCCTACTTTAGGGAATTTTCTTGTATTTTTTGACCAAAACCCTAAAAGTTTGGATATTGACTCGAAATTTGGCAAGGTTATTTGGCGGTAAGTTTAAGAGCTCTGTGTAAAAAATTGGCATGGTCGGACCTGATAAATCGCATTTTTTATGCAATTATGTAATAAAATTTCGCCATTTTTTTTACATCCACGCCCTCAAAGGGAGTTGGCAAAAAAAATTTACTAGTTCCTTGGCATAAGAGTGCTCCTTACTGGACAAAAAAATTGTGGAACAAATAATCAAAAAGTACAAAACGTACATATAAATCGCACACTGGAATACTTTTAAGATTTTTTTAGGAATTTTTATGTAAATAAAATTAAAAAAAAAATGGAGTTTGGACAATTTTTGAAGAAGTTATGAATAAAAGAAAAGGAACAAGCTCCGATTTTTTTAAAATTCGATAACTTTTGAACGGGTCATCAAAAAAATCTTGAAATTTACAATGAAGGAGTTTTCAAAGGGTACTAAAAAATGACTACAAAAAGTTTGTTACTCAAAATAAAAAAATTTCTAGTCAAAATTTGTTTAAAAAAACACCTTATTTTGGACACTGTGGAGGGTATTCGTGGATTTGGACAAGTCAAATTTAACTTTTTTACTTGTTATTTTATAAAATAGTTTAAATTAAAAATTTTTGTACATTAATTCAATTTTGTGTTGGAAAATTAAAAAAAAAAGCTTGTGTATTTAATTGTAAGTCAAATTAAATGAGCAATGTAAATTAAATTGAAATCTTATAGACGGGTTAATAAAAATGAAAATTTTTACATCTTCTAAGTTTTAGCTATTTCGCTGGCTGCGTTTATATAAATTTATATCAAAAATACGCAAAAATAAACAGAAAATAAAACGTAAATGTTTACAAAATAATATTCAAGGCAAACAAAAAACATATTGAAAATTAAAATAAAAAAAAAAATACTACTAATATTTATAAAATAAAAGACACACATATTGTTAGTGGAGGCAAGGTCAACAAAATTTTGACAATCAAAAGAGCGAGGCTAGAAAGAAATTACGAATAAACAAAATTTTACGAGAGAGCATTACGAGTATTTCTTTTCTTGTTTTTAAAAATTGTATGACTATAAAAGGTGAATGAAATAAATATTATTATTATTATTACAAATTATGCATAAATCTATTTAAAATCTAAATAAGAAATGGAAAAGGCACAGCCCATACTTGGCAACAGCGATACACAAACTTTGACCCAATGACGAAAATAGAGTTATCGCCCGATAATAGAGTCAAACATAAAAAAAAAAACACAAAAATAAAACTTAAGTGTCAAAAACATTTAAAAATAAAATACTTTTGCGTTTGATCTTGACCAAATACATAATGAATCGAACAATGTCAATGTCTGGCCTTATTTAAGATTATTTAAGGCACAGATTCCCAACCTATGATTATAGCCCCACTGGGGACGACTTTTTTAACGTTCTTGACTTTTTGATTTTTTTTACTTATTGCCAGAAAAAAATCTCTTCTGCAAAAATACAAGTAAAAAAGTTAATTTCGGCCTTACCGAATATATTCATACCCTCCCCAAGGTAAACAAGTAGAGTGTTAAATTCGGCTATGCCAAATCTTTTATATCCAACATGTTAAAAAAGGGCTACGGTGAAGTCTGTGGGGGACACATACATCTTTAAAAATAATTGTACTAATTCATTTATGTTTTTTGCACTTAATCATTATTTCACAATTTTATCACTTTTTAATTTTTTTAAGATCCACACCCTAAAAAAGGGGGCGGGCCAAAAAAAAAAAAACATTTTTTTTAATCCCCCGGGCCCTAGTGCAGAACTTTGAATATCTTCTAGCATAAAAATGTTTCATTTGTTTAACAAAAATACAAAAAACACTGTGTTTTTCAGAGGATGTTTTGGTTCTTCAAGGGGCAACTTTTTTCTTCCTTGTCCAATTTGGCCCATTTACAAACTTAACATCCCTAGGAATGTAATACATATTCGTGCCAAATTTAAGGAGGCTAGCTATTTTATTATGGACTGCATCGTGAAATCTACAGACAGACGGACGGACATTCATAGACCGATATTACGATGTGTTACAAACGGTATGACAAAGTGAGTATGAAGGGTATAAGAAGGTTATTGCAAAAAAAAAATAAAAACTTGGTTTATGAAAAAAAGCCTTTGTGTAAAAAAATATGTTTGTACTTGTTTAAATATAATTCGGCATCCAATTCTGTTCACATATGTTCACCAGAAGCCGAGTTTTAACCGACGGATATCGCTAGAATGTCTTAAAATCTATCACTGATCAATAATTTATATTATACAGTGGGCGACAATACATTGGAAACTTTTTTATAGTAGATGCAATTTGTTAAAGACAAAGTTAACAATACTAAAGGTTATTATTATCAAACGAGTATCATTTCAAAAAATGTTATGTAGGTAATTTAAAAAGCTTTAAATTAAGCCTAATGGCGTCCAGATGGAGTAAATAAAAAAGGTGCTACGATGATCGATCTTGAAAATTATATTATTTATAGACATTTTTTAAAAATATTTTCAAGTCGACTTTTTCCAAGTTCAAACATTTAAAATTTAAAAAAAGGTTAAATAATTTTTATTCAGTGATCAAATAATTTTTCCAAGAACCCAAACAAACAGTGAAATTTTTTAAGTAGAGTAGAAAAAATATACATTTTTTGAACTTCAATTCTTTTGAACACCAATTTTTTGTGACAAAGATAAGATGTTATTGTTTGTTAATTTTAGTATACCTAAGTGTATAGTAAGGAAATATTAAAATAATTAAAATTTTTCTTTGTTTACAAAAAATTGGAAATCAAAAGAATTGGACGTCAAAAGATGTAGATTTTTTCTGCTCTACTTAAAAAATTTCACTGCTTATTGGTGTTGTTGGAAAAATTATTTGATTACTGATGATTTTGGCAACTATTGGACCCTTTTTTTATTTTAAATGTTTGAACTTAAAATATCAACTTGGAAATATTTTTAAAAAATGTTCTGAAAAATGTATATAAATAACACCGCTCTACAAATCTTAGGTTTGTCGCTGCGTTTTGGGTGAAACCATTCCAAACGATTCCAAAACGGTCACGGTTAATACCATTTTTTAACGCATATAAAATAAAATCCTGACATGCAAATGACTTCGTATCAATCTCATTCGAAAGTGTGTAATTTTCTCTTCCAGACAAGATCAAATCTTCTTTGAATTTAATTTTTTATAATGGTGAAAAAATTATTAGCCACAAGTGCTTTAAATCTAATATTTACGTATGAATTTGTATGGAAATTTCTTAGAAAACACTGTGTAAATAAACTAAATATTGAAAAAAATGGAAGGTTTTATGCTAATGATTTTTTTACCATTTTAGAAAATTAAATTCAAAGAAGATTTTATCTTATCTTTAAGAGAAAATTACAGGCTTTCGAATGAGCTTTATACCAAGTCAATTGCATGTCAGGATCTTATTTTATAAGCTTTTAAAAAGGGGCAAAAATGCCCTTTTTCGGCACTTTAACCGTGAATTACTTAAAATCCTGACGTGATAGACAAATTTGGGCTCCAGATTTGGAATCAGCGCAACAGATGCTATCTAAATCACTAACCAGAATCCAATACGCATTTTCTTGTTGAGCTGTGTAATTTAATTTTCCAGATCGACTCTCGTAGCACATTTATTATTTACATAATCTGGACGCCATTAAGCTTAAATTAAAGCTATTTAAATTACCTACATGACATTTTTTTAAATAATACTCGTTTGATAATAATAACGTTTAGTATTGACAAAAATCGACTTAACGAAGCCTTATTTCGCCAAGTCCGATAAACCATTGGATAGGCCTAAAAAGAACCCCTTTCATTTATACTTTATATTCATATACTTATGTAGTTCCTTTAGAAGAAATATGAAAAAATTAAAAAAAAAATCCTTCTCCAATTTCTCCCCTTTGTCCTCTATAACATGTAAGCAGAACAATTGGAGTGTAAGCTATGGAATACCTTTCTGTAGCGCAATTCACTAACTTTTTAACGACAAAAATCGGTAGTGAAATTGTCAAAAATAGTTAATAAACGACAATTGTCTTTAAAAGCGATTCTATAACATTTTTCGGCTAAAGTCTAGTTGGCAGACATTGCTCTGATCCAAACAAAAAAAATACTACAGATAGATCTTTTAATGTTGAGTCCAAAAAAAAAAAAAAAATTGTCGGCGCCCCATGGTTCCCGAGTTATGGGCCTCCAAAGTTTGGAACTATAATTGGATATATCTTCTGAAATAATGGTCCGATCATTCGAAAGCTTATTCAAATACCTTTCATATGACATTTACAAAAATTGGATCCATTAACCCATTGGGGTGCAACACCAAATTTTAGATTTTTTAAGTGGCCATTTTGCACTAAAATAATTTTATTTCAAAATTTTGCATTATTAACCTATATATTTGTGCAACCAAGGTTAAAGCTTACAGCTTAAGCTTTAATTTGACATTAAGGTCGATATATTAACCCTTATAGAACCGGAGATATCAAATGTTGAACATTGATAAAAAAAAATTTTTTTATTTGTACTTCATTTTTTCGCATTTAATAATCTTATACTATATATTTACAAGTACAAATCGGAAAGATTTCTTAAAAAAATAATGCCATACATATTTTAAAAATCCCAAAAAGGCGAAAATCAGCCATATCTGGAAAGAAAAAAAAAAAAAAATCGCGCGATTTTTTTTTTTTTCTTTCCAGATATGGCTGATTTTCGCCGCGCTCGCGCGATTTTTTTTTCCAAATAATGGCATTATTTTTTCTAAACATTATTTACTATAATGTTTTAGAAACAGTTTTAATATTATATTAGAGGATCTATTAAAATTATATCTTCTTCAATATGATTTTCACTTTCTTGGCTTGTTCTAGTTCCAATGGATCTTCTTCGGCTGATTCTCGAATAGTATGACATTCGGTGTACGGATTCATGGGATCATATAATTGGCCAGCAAATTTCCAGAATTCGCTTAATATACTTGTAAAAAACGGCAATAAGTGAAACAAATTATCATAGTTGCCGAATTTCCTACAAATTTCAGCTTAATGAGGTAAACTTTCCATAAAATGTGAACGCTTAGAAATGAAAACAAGCTGTTTTTTAAGCAAAATGAGCGATTTTTAAAAATGGAACTTTTTCAACACTTAAATCAAAATAATATTCAAAAAAATAAATAAATTATCAATGTTCAACATTTGATATCTCCGGTTCTATAAGGGTTAACGGGTCGAACAAAATGTCAAATTAAAGCTTAATATCTAAGCTTTAATCCTAGTTCCATAAATATATAGGTTAATAAGGCATAATTTTGAAATAAAATTATTTTACTGCAAAAAGTCCAGTTTAAAAATTTAAAATTTGCTGTTGCTCCCCAATGGGTTAATGGATCCAATTTTTTAAAATGTCGTATTAAAGGTATTTCAATAAGCTTTTGAATGAAACCAATTTCGACCAGATCGGACCATTATTTCATAAGATATTTCCAATTATAGCTCCAATCTTTGGAGGCCCATAACTCGGAAACCATGGGCCTCCGACAAATGTTTTTTTTTTTTTGGAATCACCTATTTCATCCCTATTTCTGAAAAAAAAAAAAAAAAAAGGAGCAATGTCTGCCAACTAGACTTGTTCCCATTTTTCTACCAAATTTTGACGTTATTGAAAATCGTTAACTTATCAACAAAAAAATTTTTGAAGTTAAAGTTAACGAAATTTTTCGGTTCTCAATACAATTTAAAAATAAACAAATTTCAAATTAACTATTTTTGTTGTTAATTCTTGTCGTTAATTGAAAAATTTATAGAATCACAGATTCGTTAAAACAACCGACAATTCTCGTTAGTTAACGATATCGATAATTTCGTTAAAAAAGTTACTGAATAGCACTACTGGTAAGTTCAACCTAAAAATCTTGTGTACGCCATTTTCCTTATATTTGAAATTTGGGAAACACTGCTATAATCCTTTTATTTAAAAACAAAAGAGCAACGACTGCGAGAATAAAAAAATATTTTTAATAACCGTTGATAGTCATAATTTATAAATAATTTTATTGTAATTAAGCGACAAACTAATGTGCGGACAAAATTGTTTAAATAGTTTTTCTACTTAACAATGTGTATTATATATAACAAATCTAATTTAGTCAAATATCCACAAAAATTATTAACTCACGGTTACTAAAATAATACTTTATAATAACAGCAGGAAGTCTACATTATATATAAAAGATAAAATAAATAACTTTAATTCTATCTTTGACATTTTTCTTTTACATCGTCTATAGAAAATAAGTACATATACTTTTTACATACATTACACACTTCGCTGCTTCTATTGATGACAATATCAAACTCTTTTTTTTGCTTTAAATTTTAACTTGCCAGACCATCTATTAAAAAAAAACATCAGAAAAAGCAAAACAAAAACGCAAATAAAGCCATAACACATAAAAGAAATGCATGAAATGAGTAATTTTAGTGGGTATTTGCGCAACTCGCACTTTTTTTTGCCATATTTATGCACATACAAAAGAAAAAACCAAAACGATTAAACAACGACGTATGAATATTTTTATAATTCTATAAAAAAAATATAAATGTTTTCTTTTTTTATTAAGGAAACATGAATAATACACCCTTTTTATAATTATATTGCTGTATTAAATCATGTTTGTTTGTACACAAAATAGTTTCCAGCATTCTATGAATGTTTTATAAAGTTAAAATTGTTACCATGACATTTAGGAAGAGAAAACATTTTTTTTTTAAAGGTCTTACCGAATTGGAACAATGTGGTGAACCAGTGACACTTGGTGAACGTTGTACTGTCACTAGTGCCATTTAATCAAAAACTCCTTTGTCCGTAATGTGATGATTTATATTTTTATCGTCTTGCAACGACGATATATATTTTTTTTTTCTTAAAGTTGTCGTCGCCCCTTTTTCTTTTTTTCTTATTTGTCGTTTCCTACAACTGTTATTTGCCTCAGCCAACTGCCTTTTCCTACATACACTTAATTTTTCTTGTCTTCGTTTCCTTAATTTTTTTTTTTGCACAGATTTTTTTTTTCACTCACTGGACGACGATGTCTTCTTTTAACTTTGATATTTGTTGCTCGAATTCATTTCGGTTTTTTCATTCTTTTTATAAAAAATTAGCTTCGTTTCGAAAATTTTATAAATTTGTTGTTATTTTAATATTATTTTTTTATTAATTTACAAAATTCTATTGCAATTTATTATATTTTTTCCTTGTTTAACTTCTAACAAAAGAAAATATCGTAATTTTCCTTTTTTCACTTTAGAAGACATAATTGTTTCGAATATAAAAACTAAAACACTCGCTAAAGAAATAACGAGTTTTATTACCATCTCCAAAATTATTTCGAACTGAGATGGAATATCGAAAAAAGTTCTGGAGCTCACTGACCACGCTGGAGCTCAACTAAAAAAGTACTTTTAACTTGATGGTACTAAAATTAATTGGCTAAAGTCTTGTTGGCAGACATTTCTCTGATCCAAAAAAGAAAAATATCTCAGATAGAGTTTTTAGTGCAGTGTCCAACAAAAAAAAAATTGCCGGCGGCCCATGGTTCCCGAGTTATGGGCCTCCAAAGTTGGGATATCGAATTTAATATATCTTCTCCAATAATGGTCCGATCAGACTAAGATTGGTTTCATTCGAAAGCTTATTCAAATACCTTTAATTTGACATTTTCAAAAATTTGGATTCATTAACCCATTGTGGCACAACTCCAAATTTTTAAATTTTTAAACCAAAGTTTTTGGACAAAATGCGTTATATTTCAAAATTATGCCTTATTAAGGCATGTATTTATAAAGTCTGATTTAAAGCTTAGATATTAAGCTTTCATTTGAGCTTTCATTGGACCTTTTTAACCTTATAGAACTTGAGTTATTGACTGTTAACCATTGACCCCGCTTATATTTTACCACAAAAAAATATTTTATTTTATATATTACCAAAAAAAAAAAAAAAACTTTAGCGGTTTTTATCCTTGATAGAAAACAAAAAAAGAATTGAAGAAATGAAGAAAACTAGAAAATGTTTGACAGAAATACATGTGTTTTGTTGTTGTATCTGTCAAACATTTTCTTGTTTTCTTCATTTCTCCGATTCTTTTTATGTTTCTATCAAGGGTGAGAACCGCTTTTATTATTTAGCGAAGCCAGAAAAACTTTTAAGGCAAAAAAATTACCCATACAGAGGTCTGGTATACATATTTTAATATGTTTTACAATGTTTAAACATTAATAACTGCGGTTTTATAAGGGTTAAATGGTCAAATGAAAGCTCAAATTAAAGCTTTATATCTCAGCTATAAGCCTAGTTATAAAAATAAATACCTTAATAATGCATAATTTTACAATTTTACGCATTTTCTTCAAAAACTTAGGGAAAAAATCTAAAATTTAGGTTTGTGCAACAATGGGTTAATAAATCCAAAATTTTTAAAATGTCAAGTTAAAGGTATTTGAATAAGCTTTCAAATGAAACCAATCTTGGTCTGATCGAACCATTATTGGAGAAGATATATTAAATTCTATATCCGAACATTGGAGGCCCATAACTCGGGAACCATAGGCCGCCGACAATTTTTTTCTTTGTTGGACTCACCAAATCATCCCTGTTTCTAAAAAAAAATCGGATCAATGTCTGCCAACTAGACTTCTTCCAAAAACGCCATCCATTAAAAAGAAAATTACCAAAATTATTAATTGGTGGCGCAAGGATCTTTGTTTTGGGATCGTTTTTAATTTAAAATATTTTTTTTTTGGTTTTAAATTTTTTTTCCTGCGTATAAGGCCTTTGGCCGGGTTAGATTAAAAGTTTTTCTTACGATTTTAGGCGTTTCAAAATAATTTACCAAATTTTTTAAAACAAAAAGATTCTAAATTTTTTTTTGCAAAAATCCGTATTGTAGGGATTTCTCATATGGCAGAAAAAAAACTGAAAAGTGTACCAACCTTTCCAGCCCTGATTTCGAATATCAAAACTCGCTGGAAAAAGTACCGAGTAGTCTTACATTTTTGGCAGTGCTGCCATTTTAGCACTTTTAGTGCTAGATCTAGCACTTTTTTTTTGGACTTAGCACTAAAGTTTTGGAAAAAAGTGCCAAGTGCTAAGTTAGCACTTTTTTAAAATTTTTTAGCATTTTTAGCATTTTTTTTTTTTTACATTTAAATTTGTTTTTTTAAATCTCTTGTAAAAATTTTTAGCCTGCGGCGCTTTCTTTGCACCTGTATAATGAAATAGTTCCCAAATCGTATGGAATTTATATAATGTTTTTTCTTGGGACTTATTGAATCACTAATTAAACATCAGGAATCCTAAGAAATTAAGAAAGTATAAATTGAAATTCAAAAATTTAGAAAATATAAGTTGAAATTCAAAAATTAAGAAAATGTAAATTAAAATTTAGAAATACCAGTTAAAATTCAGAAAACCCAATTGAAATTTAAAAATCCAGATAGAAATTAAGAAATTATTGAAATTAAAAAATACCAGTTGAAATCCAGAAACCCCAATTTAAATTTAGAAAACCTAGTCGAAATTTTGAAAAATGAAATTGAGAAAAACCTTTTTTAATTTAGAAAACCCAATCAAAATCAAGAAAACCATTGGGAATTCAGAAATCCATATTGTAATTAAGAAGATTTTTAATGAAATTCAAAATCCCAATTGAAATTCAGAAAACCCAGTTTAAATTAAGAAAACGCAATCGAAATTTAGAAAAAAAATTTATTGAAACCGCAACAAAAAAATTTGTTATGGTTTTTTTTAAGCCTGATCCTTAACTAAGATAACAAAGTCGGTTTGATGAAAATCTACTTGTATTTTAAATACAAAAAAAAAATAAGGAACAGATGGAAAAGTAACGTGTGTAAAATTTGTTGAAAATTTGATTGACTTTAATTTGGTTTTTATCACGAGTACATCGGAGGTACAGTTAGTGCGCATTTTCGTTGTAAACTAGAGTTATTGTTAAAAATTATTATTTGTTAATTTAAAAAATGAAAAAAAAAATCTAGCACTTTTTTTTTTGGTCTGTAGCACATTTTAGCACTTTTTTCTCTTCCATTTAGCATTTTTTCAAAATTCTCTTATGGCAACACTGATTTTTGGCGAATGAGCAATATGTTCATCAGCTTAGTGTCTCTTTACAATACAGCAGCAAGCAGCAGACAGCAACATTTTTTAATGTATTTTGTTGCGCCAACAACAAAATACATGTAAACAGCGCTGCCAACTTTGACGATTTATCGTCATTTTGACGATTTTTGAAGTCAATTTTACTAAAATGACGATTGACGATTTTTCATTTTCGCCAAGAACAAAAATGACGATTTCATTAAATGAGGAAAAAATGGTAAACTTTTGTCAAAAAATTCAAATTTTGTAAGCAAATTCTTTAAAGTTCACTTAATTTTTTGAAAAGAAAAGAGAAAAACCTATATTTTTTTAAAAAAGATGGTTACTTTTATGAAAAAAGCTTAACAATTTCGGGAAAAGACAGGAAAAGTTGAAAATTCACCAGAGAAAGCATTAAAAAAAGTTTTTTTAGTTGAAAAATAGACTTGTTATTAGAAGTGGTAAATAGAAATTAATTGGTCCGTTAAATTTACAACGCTCTAATATCGGGATGAATTTTAATATGGGGGATATGCACAAAAAATCAACTTTAATAATCTTCGTCATTTGGCCATAAGCTTTTCTTAAGTTTCAAATTTCAGGTCAATTAATTGATAATTGGGACTTGAAAAAGGTCGAGGACCAATATTTTGGATAGTTACAAACATCAACGGAAACTCTTTACACTCTGGACCATGGAGTGGTCTGGGGTATTAACATTTTTAGCATTTATTAGCGTATTTTTGTCATGACGATTTTTTGACGACAAATTTTTTTCAACTTGACGATTTTGACGATTTTTTTTTTAAAAATTGACGATTTCTCCAAAAAAAAGTTGGCAGCACTGCATGTAAAGCTGCCCATTCACTTGCAATATTATTGTTCAACTTTTCAAATTGTACAATAATATCGCTTGTGTGTATGTAATATTTACGGTTGTGCAATATAATAACTTTTAATAACTTTTATTATGTTATGTTTATGTTTATATCTTGTACAATATATTGGGTTTAAGTATTGAGCAATTTTATTTGCTGTGTAGGGTAAAACGACAATAATATTGTAAAATGTTTTTTTTTTAAGTTGAGCAATTTTATTGCAAGTGAATGGGCAGCTTTAGTGTTTCTTCACAATACAGCAGCAAGCAGCAGACAGCAAAATTTTTACATGTATTTTGTTGTTGCCGCAACAACAAAATATATGTACAAATTTTGCTGTCTGCTGCTGTATTGTCAGTGATGCCAACTTTTTAGAGGCAAAACGCGCAAAACAGTGACTCAAAATGCGCTAAAAAGCGCTAAATTTGAGTAAAGTAAAAAAGCGCTAAAAAGCGCTAAAAAATATTTTAAATTTAACGGTTTAAATATAAATTCTTAAAAAATCATGAGAACTATTCACACAATAAAGGCATAATTACTTGAGCGAATACGGTTCGGAGACGTGTCAGCTGATGCGTTAGCTTGTATTAAAATAAATGGAAATAGGTACTTAAACGAATACGTGACGGTGGTGTAGCAGCCGAACTTTAAAACGATACAACAGCCCGTCACGCTACAGCACCGCTACAGTAGCGCTCAAGTGCCAGGGCCTTAAGTCTTAAAACTTGCTGAATATAATTTTTAAATCAATTTTTCTTTTCTGTTTTCATTATAAAAACCATTTTTTTTTTAATTTTCAACAAATTTTTACATTTCTATGATTGTACTACAACAACTACGTGTAAAATGTGGATTTAAAACTGTTATTAGGACGTTTCTGTTGTAAAATATCCATTATTTTCTCAAAGTTATTAGTTGTACAACGAAAGCGCTAAAGGCGCTAAATGAAAAAGTGAAAACGCGCCAATTCAGCGCCTTTTTTAAAAACGCGCTAGATTTAAAAAATGCGCTTTTTGTGTGGTCAGAAAGCGCTAAGTCTAGCGCGAAAAGCGCTAAGTTGGCATCGCTGTGTATTGTGAAGAAAAACTAAAAATTTTTAGTGGTTCTTCACAATTCAGCAGCAAGCAGCGAAATTTCTAATCACTGTTGCCAATTTGGTGTTTTTTCCGCTAAAACTAGCGTTTTTATTTTGTATCTAGGGTTGGAAAGCGATTTAGCGGGAAATAATCTGGCGATTTTTACCAGCCAAGCTTAACAATAAAAAGAAATAAAATTGTCCACTCTATTGCAATCTTCTCTGATTATTAAAGAGTAGTGTTTTCAATTATTCGACCCTGCCGGTTAGGGCATTGTTCGAAAAATGTCAAAAATTTATTACTCAGTTATTTGGGTCGATTAATCGAAAAAATTGGGAATTAATCGATTAATTGTAAAAAAATATGATAACTGACATCATGCAACATTTAAATGAGATAAAACAAAACATAAATTAATTTTTTTTTAATTTCATTCGGAATTTTAAATTTCAATTAAGATTTCCAAATTTCAGCTGGCTTTTTTGAATTTCAATCAATCATTAGTGATTTTTAAATTTCAATCTTGCTTTTCTTAACTCCTAATTGGGATTTCTGAATGTCGATATCAATTTGGTTTTCTGAATTTTAATTTGAATTTTTTAAATTTCAATCGAGCTTTTCTAAATTTCAATAGAGCTTTTCTTGGAATTTAAAATTCATTTTCTAATGGAGTTTTGTAAATTCCAATTGACCTTTTTGAATTTCAATTGGGATTTCTGAATTGTTATTGGCTTTTCTGATTTTGAGTTGGGGTTTTTAAATTTTAATATTGATTTTTGAAATTTCAGTTGCCTTTTCGAAATTTCAATTGGGATTTGATTTGGGATTTCTGAATTTCAAAAGGACGTTTCTGAATTTTAAACGTGGCTATCAATTAGGTTATCAAACAGTAAGTCGTAGTTTTGCTTTTATTTTTTTTTGCTTACTGTTTTGTAATATATAAAAGTGTTTGCAAAATTAGGACACTTTTTAATAAAATTCTAGTAGAATATGTTAATAATTATATTAACCGGTTAATCGAACCATTTTAACCGATTAATCGGGTTTTAAATTTTTTGTTTCGACATTAAAGGCTCCGACACAATGTCGGAGTACTCTGTACTACAGAGTACCATCTCTAAAAATAGAGATACCATCATACAAAATATGTGTAAGTGCGAAAGAGAAAAGAACAAAATCCACTCTCTGGAACAGAGTACTCCGTCATTGTAAATTCAGCTTAACAGAAATGGAGGAATCGGTTAATCGATTAACCGAATTGGAAACACTATTAAAGAGTCGTTTAGGCGAACAGACTTGTGACGTGTCAAAAATCTTGTCTTTTCAGCAGACAAGGGAAAAATTCAAATTTTATTTAAAATTCATAAGGTATATATAATTTTTAATTTTATTCGACCTTTTTAATACAATATTTAGAAATAAAATTTTTGTTTAAATAAATTTCTCATTAACATTTGAATTTTATTATTTCCAAAAATAGAATTTTATTTTTCCAAAAATAAATTTTCAAACATTTTTAAATTATTTACTTGTAGTAAATATAATTTGTTTGTATACAATACTTTTAAGAATTTTATTTAAAATTCTTTCTTGAATTTTTTGAAAAATTCAAAATTGAATTTAATCAATAACGAATTTTAATTTTTATTGTTTTTCCTTGTCTGCTTTTCAGTCATAACCGGAATAAACAGAATAATTTAACATACGTATGGCAATATTCATTTTTTGAAATTATTTGATATGACTTGTATTGATATTGACAGCACCCAAGTAAAAATGTGACGGATCAGTACGGATCCGAAAAATGGATCGCTAAGATTAGATCAGTTTTAATCGGAACGATACAATTTCATCCGAAAAATGGGGTTATCTAATTATATAAACCAATTTTTCGGATGACATTGTATCCGTCACATTAAAACTAATCTAATCTTAGCAATCCATTTTTCGGATCGGTACCGATCTTACTCGGATCAAATCTCGAATAAGATGTGATATATAATCATCCTTATTTCTAAATACGCGCATCACTTCGACGTCGAATGAGTTTCACTTTCGACGACCAAGTTTCACCACATTCTACAATACTTCAGTGGTATCGGTGAAGGAATATCGATTAATTTTTGTCATCACTAGCAAAACACAAAAAAAACAACAAAATATATAAAAGGCCTTTTTTGTTGGCAAACTTTGATTGTTACCATTTACTTCCATAAATTTCTTAATTAAATTTAGCGTTGTTTGGAATACTTTTGTAAAATATTACACATTTTGGATGAAATATTTATAAAATTAGTTTATTAGACGCAATTTACCTTGAAAGCAACACATAACAACACCGTTATATTTTTTCCAATAAACCGTTACATTTCCAATTTCATGGTATTTAGCAAATTTTTTTTTGTTTTTGAATCTGGTGTTTTCTGAAGATTTTTTTTCTTGATTTGTCAAAAAAAAGTTGGCATTAGTGGTATTGTGTATGTTCAGTGGATAAACGCTGAAAATTCATAGCATAAAGCTTCCGTATATATAATAAATGCAACAACAAACAACAGCTGCTTTTTCAAACGACCTTGCAACATAATAAACATTTTTTTTTAGACGGTGACAGATTTTGGAATTTCATCAGGCTAGAGAAGCTATAACATTAAGAAACCATAGAAAAAAATAAAGATAACTAGTAAAATTAATATTACGTGATAACTTGGACAACAGAAAAGATGTCAGCTTTTATAGAGGAGACAACCAATCGTTTATTACCACGAATAGTGCTAATTGCTTGCGGATCATTTAGTCCACCAACTCCAATGCACTTTCGCATGTTTGGTAAATCCAACTCAATTACCGATGAAAAGAATTGAAAATAATTTTCATTGTTTTTTTAATAGAAATTGCTAAGGATCATTTCGAAATGCAGGGTACCCATAAAGTTATAGGCGGCATTATTTCACCAACCCATGATGCATATGGCAAAAAAGGTTTAGCACCCGGTAAACATCGCTGTGCCATGGTAAAGTTAGCCTTGCAATCATCTTCATGGATACGTTTATCCGACTGGGAAACACAACAAGATGGTTGGTCACGTACTCAGGCCGTACTGCAGTATCATCAAAATTATATGAATAATTTAATAAATTCACCGGATCTCGATAATATGAATAATGGCAGTGATAAAAATATACCCTCATGGCTACCAGCCAGTCTAAGAGAACGACGTGATCCAGTACAATTGAAACTTTTATGTGGAGCTGATTTATTGGAATCCTTTGCTGTACCCGGTCTGTGGTTAGACGATGATGTAAGTAAAAAGGCATTTTTATATTTTTTTTTTATAGAAAATGTCTTAGATTCTGAGACATTTTTGCTATATAGGAAAAGCTCCACATTTTCAGTAATTTTTTCTATACAAAAAAGGGAGCTAAGATTTCTCATATTTAGAAAAAATATCAGATCCTAATACATTTTTTCTATAAGAAAAAACTCTGAGATATTTTTCCTATATAGAAAAAGTCTTAGCTTCTGAGACATTTTTCCTGTATATAAAAAGTCTCGAATTCCTAGACATTTTTCCTATATAGAAAAAGTTTCAGATATTGATACATTTTTCCTGTACAGAAAAAGTCTCAGATTCTGAGACTTCTTTCTGATTTTTCCTATACACCAATACCCCGGTTTGCGTCGCTAAATGGGACCGGAAAAACGTGACGCAAACCGAAGCACGATTTCCCATACGTTTCTATTGATTCTCATTTAATTGGTTCCAAAACTCATAATTTTAGCTCAAAAAGTGAATTTTCAATACAAAAAACAAAAAAACTGGCAACCAGTAGACCACCTTCACAAGTATTAGACTAAAATGGGGAATACCCTTTTTCTGTTTAAGCTTTGTGAATACAATTATACATACATCCATTATATTTATGCTAAAAAAATAAATATTATCGAAGCAAATCGAAACACTGACGACGCAGCTACGAAGCCATGCGACGCAAACTGAAGAATAATAGACGCAACTTTGAAGCCATGCGACGCAAACTGAAACAAATACGACGCAACTTCGAAGTCACAGAAATTTTCAAACGACGCAACTTCGAAACGACGCAAAACGAAGCGACGCAAACCGGGGTATTGGTGTATAGAAAAAGTCTCAGATTCTGAGACATTTTTTCTATATAGAAAAAGTCTCAGATTCTGAGACTTTTTCTATATAGGGTTTTTCTTATATAGAAAAAGTCTCAGATTCTGAGACATTTTTCCTATATAGAAAAAGTCTCAGATTCTGAGACATTTTTCCTATATAGAAAAAGTCTCAGATTCTGAGACATTTTTCCTATATAGAAAAAGTCTCAAATTCTGAGACATTTTTCCTATATAGAAAAAGTCTCAGATTCTGAGACATTTTTCCTATATAGAAAAATTCTCAGATTCTGAGACATTTTTCCTATATAGAAAAAGTCTCAGATTCTGAGACATTTTTCCTATATAGAAAAAGTCTCAGATTCTGAGACATTTTTCCTATATAGAAAAAGTCTCAGATTCTGAGACATTTTTCCTATATAGAAAAAGTCTCAGATTCTGAGACATTTTTCCTATATAGAAAAAGTCTCAGATTCTGAGACATTTTTCCTATATAGAAAAAGTCTCAGATTCTGAGACATTTTTCCTATATAGAAAAAGTCTCAGATTCTGAGACATTTTTCCTATATAGAAAAAGTCTCAGATTCTGAGACATTTTTCCTATATAGAAAAAGTCTCAGATTCTGAGACATTTTTCCTATATAGAAAAAGTCTCAGATTCTGAGACATTTTTCCTATATAGAAAAAGTCTCAGATTCTGAGACATTTTTCCTATATAGAAAAAGTCTCAGATTCTGAGACATTTTTCCTATGTAGAAAAAGTCTCAGATTCTCAGACATTTTTCCTATATAGAAAAAGTCTCAGATTCTGAGACATTTTTCCTATATAGAAAAAGTCTCAGATTCTGAGACATTTTTCCTATATAGAAAAAGTCTCAGATTCTGAGACATTTTTCCTATATAGAAAAAGTCTCAGATTCTGAGACATTTTTCCTATATAGAAAAAGTCTCAGATTCTGAGACATTTTTCCTATATAGAAAAAGTCTCAGATTCTGAGACATTTTTCCTATATAGAAAAAGTCTCAGATTCTGAGACATTTTTCCTATATAGAAAAAGTCTCAGATTCTGAGACATTTTTCCTATATAGAAAAAGTGTCAGATTCTGAGACATTTTTCCTATATAGAAAAAGTCTCAGATTCTGAGACATTTTTCCTATATAGAAAAAGTATCAGATTCTGAGACATTTTTCCTATATAGAAAAAGTCTCAGATTCTGAGACATTTTTCCTATATAGAAAAAGTCTCAGATTCTGAGACATTTTTCCTGTATGGAAAAAGTCTCAGATTCTGAAACAGTTTTCCTATATAGAAAAAGTCTCAGATTTTGAGACATTTTTCCTATATAGAAAAAGTCTCAGATTCTGGACATTTTTCCTATATAGAAAAAGTCTCAGATTCTGAGATATTTTTCCTATATAAAAAAAGTCTCAGATTCTGATACATTTTTCCAATATAGAAAAAGTCAGATTCTCAGACATTTTTCCTATATAGAAAAAGTCTCAGATTCTGAGAAAGTAGCAGATACTGAGACTTTTTTCCTATATAAATGTTTCAGATTCAGAGACATTTTTCCTATATAAATGTCTCAGATTCTAAGACATTTTTCCTACACCGAAAAAAATCCATGCAACATTTTACGAAATAAAATTTCGTACTTACTTGTTTCGTAAAATATACGAAAATTACCTTTATATTACGAAAATAAATTAGTCCGGACTTTCGTAAATTTACGAAACATACGAAAATATTTCGTAATCATGAAAATTTTTAATTTCCCTGAACGAAAAGTTACCGGTCCTTGATAGGTCACGTGACATGTCAAACGGAACGCAATGACATATCACAAACTTTGAAACCTTCATATAAAAAGGTATAGGACTTACAATTAGAAAGTTTTCAAAGTTTTTTTGAACTTCGAAATTTTATTTTAAGATTTATTTTTCCTTAATGCATTTTTAATGAATTTCTTAATTCCGGAAGGCAAAAAAAAATAAATGCCCAAAAATGTTTGTGTCCGAAAAAAAGTTTTCGTTAGAAAATTTGTGAAAAAGATTGTTTTTTTTTTTTAAGAAAAATTTTAAATAAAATTCTTTAAAATTGAACAACTTTTTTTTATTTTTTGTTAATTTACAAAAATATATATTTTACTAACTTTTTTTGCTACTTGTCGTATAGGCTTTTTATATTTTGCTATATAGTCTTGACAAGATCTTGAAGATATGGAAACACGTGCTTTTTTAAAAAATATATCTAATATGTACGAATTTATTTTTGTAATTTACGAATCTATTTTGTGTAATATAGAAAATTGATTCATACTTTTTCGTAAAAACTTATACTACTAATTTTTACGAAATAATTTTCTAAGCAAAAAGTACGAAACTATTCTAACAATGTACGAAACATTTCGACCATATAAGCCATACATTTTTTTGTATTTTTTTATATCTAATATTTACGAATTTATTTTTGTAATTTACGAAATTATTTTGTATAATATAGAAAATTGTTTCGTAAAAACAAGAAAACATTTCGTAGAATGTAGTAAACTTTTTCGTAAAAACTTATAATTTTTACGAAATAATTTCGTAAGCAAAAACTACGAAACTTTTCGTACAATGTACGAAACATTTCGTTCATATAAGGCATGAATTTTTTTCGGTGTATATAAATGTCTCATATTCTGAGACATTTTTCCTTTATAGAAAAAGTATCAGATTCTGAGGCATTTTTCTTATATAGAAAAAGTCTCAGATTCTGAGACATGTTTCCTTTCCTATATAGAAAAAGTCTCAGATTCTAAGACATTTTTCCGATATGGAAAAAATCACAGATTCATATTTCCTATAAAGAAAAAGTCTCAGATTCTGAAACATTCCCTTAACTATATTTTAAAATTTTTTTTTCTAGATTGAAGATATTATTTGTAATCATGGTTTGGTTGTCATTACACGCAGTGGTGCAAATCCTGAAAAATTTATATTTGATTCTGATATCTTAACAAAGTATCAGGTAAGTTTTTAAAGTAAAATAATATTTTAATTTACAAACATCTTTTTCTTGTAATTTCAAGCGTAATATAAATTTAGTTACCAATTGGGTTTCAAATGAAGTTAGTTCAACTATGATACGTCGTCTCTTAAGTCGAGGACAATCTGTCAAGTATCTCATTGATGATTTAGTTTTGGAATATATTAAAGAACGTGCATTATTTCAATCTAAAACGTATGTTTTTAATTAACATTTCTATTCACTAAATCCATTTTAAGCTATTAACTTCATCAAATCATTGCACTTACAAACACTCATTATCATTCCTTTAGTTTTTGTTTGTGATATTTAACATGTAAATCAAACGTACACTGAACATTTATCTAATTTTTACTCATATAGTTTAATTGCACAATAATTTTTATTTTTATCTAAATTTTTTTTATTATTGTTTTTTTTTTATATGACTTGTCTGCTTTTTTTCTATTAATTTTTGTTATTATAACACTTAAAGCAATTCTAGCTGACCTTCTTCATCATCAACTACTTGCACAACAAATAATACAAATATTGTTAACAAGAATCAAAATTTAAAACTTCAGTTATTGTTACCTTCATCCAAAGTGACGGCACCGCAACACACTAATTTATCACATGTTACATGGAAATTATTTATGGAGTGTGAGTTATTGTATTCAAAAGACATAGAAAAATTGTTAAAAATATTTAATTGTGATATTTTTATTTTATTTAGCTTTTATTATATTAATTAATTTTTTTTCTTAAATTTGTTCAGTGTACGTTTTATTTTGGATTTTATTAGATTTTATGAAACGCCTAAAATTCGGCAATATATTATTTTTTAATAAACCTCACTAGCACAGTGCTTAGAATCTACACCATTTTTTGATGATGTTTTTTTTTTTGTTGAAAATTCTATATAAAATTTTAATATTCCATCCAAAATAAAATTTTTAAATTTAATTTTTTATCGGATTAAGATTATTTTTTTTTGTTTCTAAAGGCGCGTTTACACGGGAGAGAAAACTGCTAGACAAAGACCAAAAAACGACTCTGTGTACCTGTGAATTTGACTTTTTCAAAAATTGTGTCAAATCAAATTCCTCTAAAACGTATTATTTCTTACCTTTTTTTGATACTGTTACAGATTTTTTGAAGATATTGATATTATTTTTAATTTGAAGTCTGTATTTTGTTTAATAAAAAAATTATAATATATATATATAATATAAATTATATATAATTTTTTTTAGAGATGATATTTAAAAATGCTATAGTTGACAAATTTTCGATTTTTCTATCGAGATTTCTTTCTCGTGTGAACGCACCTTAAAAATCATAAACTGGCATTTAACGTGAATTTTCAATCGAAAATTTTGTGTTATCGATAAATTTTCAGTAGAAAGTTATGTGTTTTCGACAAATTTAAATTTTCAATACAAAATTTTGTGTTATCGATAATTAAAAATGTTTTAATAACAAATTGTCAGTTATCGAAAACATAAAATTGTTCATAGCATATTTTGTGTTGTCGATAATTGGAAATTTTTAATAGAAAATTTTGTGTTATCGTTAACTGAAAATTTTCAATAGAAAATTTTGTATTATCGATAATTGGAAATTTTCAATAGAAAATTTTATGTTATCGATAATTGGAAATTTTGAATAGAAAATTTAGTGTTATCGATAACTAGAAATTTTTAATAAAAAATTTTGTGTTATCGATGACTGGAAACTTTTAATAAACAATTTTGTGTTATCGATAACCGTAAGCTCTTAGTAAAATATTTTGTGTAATCGACTACTGAACATTTTCTGCAGAAAATTTTGCGATATCGATAACTGGACATTTTTAATAAAAAATCTTGTATTACTGTACATTTCAAAAGACAATTTAGTGTTATCGATGACTGGAAATTTTTAATAAGAAATTTTATGCGATCGGTAATTGTAAATTTTTAGTATAAATTTTGTGTTATCGATAAATGGATATTTTTAATTAAACATTTTTGTGTTATCGATTAATGGAAATTTTCTACAGAAACTGAAAATTTTCAATAAAAGTTGTTATAAGTATTTCTTATAACAGAAAATTTTGTGTTATCGATAGCTGAAAATTTTTAATAAAAATTTTTGTGTTATTGATGGCTTAAAATTTTCAATAAAAATATTTGTTCAAAATTTTGTTCTAAAAATTTCTAGTGATCGATAGAAATTTTCAATAGAACATTTTGTGCTTTCGATAAGTGAAAATTTTCAATAGAACATTTTGTGCTATCAATAACCTGAAATTTTCAGTAGAAAAGTATGTGATATCGATAACTAGATATTTTCAATAAAAAAATTTGTGTTATCGATAACTGGAAATTTTCAATGGGAAAGTTTACGTTGTCAATAGAAAATTTTGTGTTATCGATAATTATAATTTTTTAATAGAAAGTTTTGTGTTATCGATAACTGGCAATTTTTAATAACAAATTGTCAGTTATCGAAAATGTAAAATTTTCCATAGCATATTTTGTGTTTGCGATAATTGGAAAATTTTTAATTTAAAATTTTGTGTTATCGTTAACTGAACATTTTCAATAGAAAATTTTGTGTTATCGTTAACTGAAAATTTTCAATAGAAAATTTTGTATTATCGATTATTGGAAATTTTCAATAGAAAATTTTGCGTTATCGATAACTAAAAATTTTTAATAAAAAATTTTGTGTTATCGATAACTGGACATTTTTAATAAACAATTTTGTGTTATCGATAACTGGAAGTTCTTAGTAAAATATTTTGTGTTATCGACTACTGAAAATTTTCTGCAGAAAATTTTGCGTTATCGATAAATGGAAATTTTTAATAAAACATTTTGTATTACTGATAACCGTAAATTTCAATAGACAATTTTGTGTTATCGATAATTTGAAATTTTTAATAAGAAATTTTATGCTATCGATAATTGAAAATTTTTAATAGAAAATTTTGTGTTATCGATAACTGTAATTTTTAATGAAATATTTTTGTGTTTTCGATTACTAAAAATTTTCTGCAGAAAATTTTGTACTATCGATAACAGAACATTTTCAAAAAAAATTGTGTATTACTGATAACTGTAAATTTCAATAGAACATTTGAAATTTTCAGTAAAAATTGTTGTGTTATCGATAGCTGAAAAATTTCAATAAAAATATTTGTTCAAAATTTTGTTCTAAAAATTTCAAGTGATCGATAGAAATTTTCAAACCAAAGTTTTGTTTGTATTATCGATAGTCGAAAATTTTAAATAGAAAATTTTTTGTTTTCGATAAATTTATATTTTCAATAGAAATTTTTTTGTTATCAATAACAGAAAATTTTAAGTAAAAAATATGTGTTATCGATAAGTGGAAATTTTCAATAGAACATTTTGTACTATCGATAACTGGAAATTTTCAATAGAAAATTTTGTGTTATCGATAACTGGAAATTTTCAACTGGAAATTTTTAATAGCAAAGTTTGTGTTTCGCTAGAAAATTTTGTGTTATCAATAACTGGAAATTTTAAATTAAATAATTTTGTGTTATCTATAGCTGGAAGTATTCAATAGAAAATTTTGTGTTATCGATAACTAGAAATTTAAAAATTACATTTTCAATAGAAAATTTTGTTTTATTGATAGGTGGACATTTTCAATAGAAATTCTTGTGTTACCGGTTACTGGAAATTTTCAATAGAAATTTTTTTCTTATCGTTAACTGAAAATTTTGTGTTATCGATAATTGTAAATTTTCAATAGAAAATTTTTTGTCATCGATATAAAATTTTTAATAGAAAATTAAGTATTATCGATAAGTGGAAATTTGCAATAAAAAATTTTCTACTATCGACAATTAATACTAAAAATTTTCAATGGAATTTTTTGTTATCGATAACTGAAAATTTTCAATAGATAAGTTTTCTGTTGTCTTTAACTGAAAATTTTCAATTAAAAATTTTGTGTTATTAATAATTGTAAATTTTTAATAAAAAATTTTGTGTAATCGATAACTGGAAATGTTCAAAAGCAAATTTATTGTTTACGATGACTGGAAAATTTCAATAGAAAATTTTATGTTATCGACAACTGGATATTTTCAATAGAAAGTTTTGTGTAATCGATAACTGGAAATTTTTAATAAAAACATTTTTTTTGATATCGTTAACTACGTATTTCCGAAAAATAGTTTAATGTTGTCGATAACTGGAAATAGTAAATTTTCTGTTATCGATAATTAAAAATTTTCAATAAAAAATGTAAATTTTTTTCAGTACAACATTTTGTGTTATCGATAACAGGAAATTTTCAAAAAAGAATTTGTGTTGTCGATAACAAGAAATTTTGTGCTATCGATAACTGGAAATTTTCAGTAAAAATATTTGTGTGATTGATAACTACATATTTTCAAACCAAAATTTTGTGTTGGAAAGTTGGAAATTTTGTGTTATTGATAACTATAAATTTGCAATAGAAAGTTTTGTGTTATCGATAATTAAACATTTTCAATGGAAAATATTGTGTTATCGATATATAGAAGTTTTCAAAATAAAATTTTCTGTTGCCGATAACATAAAATTTTTAATTAAAAATTTCGATAACTGAAATTTTTAATCAATTTCTGAAAATTTTGTGTGATCGATAACTGAAATTTTTTTTATCAATTTCTGAAAATTTTGTCTGATCGATAACTGAAAATTTTCAACAGAAAATTTTGTGTTATCGATAACTAAAAGTTTTCAATATGAAACTTTGTTTTATCGATAAATGGTTATTTTCGATAGAAATTGTTTTCCAGAATTTGTTTTTAATTCACTGAAATATCAGCATGGGTCCCCATGTTAACATAGATCGGACATCGATCTCCGTCTGTCTGCTGAAATGACGATAACGTCCAAAAAGTTTTTTTTTTTTTCACAATAATAAAGTTGTTTTCGCCGGTAATTTATTTTCACGATTTTTTTTTTAATTTTAAACCACAGTATGGGAGTATGCTTACTTAACCATTCCGCGTGTAACGCATCAAAATTTCGGTCTAGGACCCATAGAGTATATAAAATGGATACTTGATCGAATGTAAGACATTCTAGCGATTTTATTCCGTCCGTCTGCAGAAGAGTCCCCGCACAACAATGTCGGAGCGGTTGACGTTTTCGGTCATGAGAGAGTATAGGCGCAAAACAAAGACGGCAGCGGAAAATTCTGTCATCTGTTGATTTTTACATTATTTTTTCACTTTTACAACACTTTTTTATTAAAATTTATTGTGTTTTATATATCAATTTTTTTCATATTGATTCGTTTTTTTGATGTTTTTTTTTTTTTCAATTTTAATATTTTTTGTTTTTAGAGATCATATTTTGTTGTTTACTTTATCGAAAATAATCGAAATATTTGTAAAAAAGTGACAACATTTTCATTTCAAAAATTAAGGGGGAGAGAGAAACCGACACAAAAATCAAATTGATTTTATTCTAGCGGTTTTCGGTCAAGCGTTTTTTCATGCCAAATTTGTATGAAAAAAACGTCACCGACATTGTTGTGCGGGGACTCGAAAGCACACAGTAGTCCAAACCAAAAGAGCTAGACTCCCGAAGTATGTCAAGAATATGTCATGTGTTCATAGGGTGTTTTAATTCGTCAATTTGCAAAATCGAACCCGGGGAAAAAGTTTCTTTTGAAGAACTAGACCAACCTCTAAAAAATGCAATTTTTCCCACTTTTGTGGGAGTAGATATAAAAAAAATATTTAAATAATGATAAATTGTATTACTTAAGTGCGTATGATACTTGCTTGTTTCAAGTTACTTGTTGCTGCATTTATTAGGGTTTTTCTATAAAAATTTCGATAACTTCAACCAAAAATTTTGAATTTATCGAAATTCCCATAGAAAAACCCTAATAAATGCAGCAACAAGTAACTTGAAAAAAGCAAGTATCATAAAGGCATTAATTGCAAAATTATAATAAATCAATTTCCCAACAATTAGCGAGAGGAAGGTGCCCCTAACGCCTCCTGCCGAACCACCTCCCCTCAAAAAAAAGAACACCCCGGGCAAATTATTTTTTTTTTTTTAAATTTTAATTTTTAATGGAATTTTAAAATTTCAATTACACTTTGATCTTTTCATTTTAAATAACATTTGAAAATGTTTAACTATTTTTTTTTACAAACTTAAAATTTTTTTTAGATTTTTATATTTCTTGAAAATTATAACTTTAATATTGCTAAAATTAAAAGTTGTTTTAAAATTATTCTCTCCCTTTTCCATCATTTTGTTTAATTTAATTCTTAACTGTAACTTTTAATCCCAATATATTTGCTAATTTTTGGAATATTATTAGTAAGTATATAACCTCTTTAACAAGACCCTCTAAACAACAAAACATATTTAATTTTGCTTATATTAACCAACAACAACAAAAACAAATAAATATGCAATTATCATCAAATGAGACAACACCCTCAGATGATGATAATGATAATGATGAAGAGCATATGGATGAAACTGATTATCCTTTAGTAAAAACTATAATACATAGTAATAATTTAGATAATCGCAAATCAACTTTAACGTCAGCTAATGTTTTCTGCTGTGCTGGTGATAATAATGGTGTTGGTGGTGGCATTGGAGTAATTGGTAAATTGTTGGGACAAAACAATAAGAAGAAACCTACAGCACCTGGTCAAGCCGTTCAAGTGATAACCAATGAAAGTGGTGTAACAGAAATATTGGATGGTCAAGGGGTAAGAATTGAATATGTTTATAATGTTTAGAAACAAATAAATTAATAACTCAATTTAATTTTTTTTTTCTTCTTTTTTTGTTCTTATTAAGATGCAAGCAAAAAAAATAAAAATGGCGGACAATGTTTAAATCAATGTTTGATAAGATGGCTGAGGTCTTTTGCAAGGATGTAATGAATCCAAAAATATAGCAGGGTTCAATAGTTAATGAACAAATCCAATATTTTTTTAAAAACTATTTTTATGATATGTATATGGGTATAAATAATCAAGATATATTCTGTATTTTAATGAAAGATTTATAAAATACTAAAAATGTTTTTTTTTTTTTAAGTCAATAAAATATTGGTGGAATACAATAAATTTGCAAATGGTTAGTATTAAAAACTAAAAGGGCTCATATTTTCAAAGACCTTTTCTACAGGAATAAATTTTAAAAATTTTGAAATGTTTCTTTAGAAAAAATCAAAATAAACAAGAGGTAACCAATTAAAAAAAACGTTAGGTTAGGTTGGATGGGCGTCCGCCAATTTGGCGAATTCACTCGGAGGTCATAAGGCCCATTGTGATTCCCCTAAAGTTGTCTCCCTACTATATTCTACCCCTACAAAATTCTACCCCTCAAACCACCCCGAGATATCAGGTTCGACACGTTCCCCCACCGACTCGGAGCCATTTCTTGCACATTCATCAGCTTATTCGTTCCCATCGACCCCACTATGTCCAGGGACACAGATTAGCTTGACTGTGTGCTGACGGATTCGATGAAGGGATTGTATACAATTACTAACAATTCTCGATTTTACAGTGTGTGACCCTAAGGCCTCCAGAGCTGCAAGACTGTCCACAAAAATGTTGATGGCGCAAGGACTTAGGTCCTTTGTCATAATCATCTGCGCGGCTCTGTCAATTGCAAAAACCTCGGCCTGGAAAACACTACACTTGTCCGGGAGCCTTACTGAGGCCCTGATTTCGAGCCATGCAGAGTATACCCCCGAACCTGTACCCATCTCCATCTTCGATCCGTCCGTGAAAATTGAGATCGCATTGCCCGTTATAACAGAGTTTGCCGCCCACTCTTCCCTGGTTGGTATTTGGACCTCGAAGTTCCTATTAAAGTTCGTCTGCGGTGAGATATAGTCGGTTTTCCGTTCTAATTCCGACCCTCCCACCGTACTTAATATGGTCGAGTGTACCCAAGAGCGTTGCCTAAGCATTAGTGACTCTCTTAACCTAAGAGCCGATTTTGCTGCTGTGCTCTTGATGTAGATATCTACGGGCTGAATGTTTAGTATCACTTCCAGACCGGCCTGTGGTGCTGATCTAATAGCACCAGTGATACCCACGCACGCCAGTCGCTGTACCTTCTGTAGGTTGCAGAGATATGATTTCTTATCCGCTGCTTTCCACCACACAAGGGCTCCATTGGTAAGTATTGGTCTAATTATCGCACCATACATCCAGTGGATAATATACGGTTTTAGACCCCAACTTCTGCCGAAAGTTCATCTGCAGGTGTAAAAAGCACATAGCGACTTTTTCATCCTTTCCTCTGTATTCCTTTTCCAGGAAAGCTTTGAGTCCAGGATTACACCCAGGTATTTCGCCTCATTAGATAGTTCTAGGGTGATTCCATCTAGTTTGGGAAGAACAAACCTGTCTATCTTAGTCCTTTTCGTGAACAAGACGAGTTCGGTTTCGGAGGGATTGACTCCCAGACCGTTGTCCCTTGCCCACGTCAAGAGTATCTTAAGTGCTGATTCCATGAGTTCACTAATCGTTGGTAAAAACTTACCTCTGATTAGGATCACAACGTCATCAGCATAGGCAACCACCTTGATGCCCATTCCGTTGAGTGACTCGAGGATTTCATTTATTACAAGATTCGACAGAAGAGGAGAGATCACCCCCCCTGTGGTGTGCCCCTTGTAACTACTTTCCTCGCTTCACGATCACATATCTTCGAGTTAATTGCACTGCTTTTCAGCATGTTGCCCGTCCATAGAGTAATCTGTGTGTCCGTGCCGTAATCCGTAGGGCATTAAGAATTGACGATATTTTGACATTGTTGAACGCGCCTTCCACGTCCAGAAATGATGCCAAAACGTACTCTTTTTTTGTGAAGAGTATCCTCAATCAAACCGACAACATCACTTAAAGCCGTCTCAACAGACCTACCCTTAAGATAGGCGTGTTGGGCCTCGCTGAAGTTGTCTGATGTGAGCATACTTCTCAAATAGACATCTACCAGTCTTTCCAGTGTATTCAATAGAAACGATGACAGACTGATAGGTCCGTAATCCTTTGCGGTATTGTGGTTTATTTTTCCCGCTTAGGGAATAAAGACCACCCTAACCTCCCTCCATTCGGAGGGTATATATCCCGATGCCAGGCTCTCCGTAAAGATACGCAGTAGCCATGGCATGACCCGAGGGACTCCTGCAAGAGTGCCGGAAAAATCCCATCAGGCCCTGCCGATTTGTAGGGCTTGAAGGAACGTACCGCCCACGTTATCTTGCGTTCGTCCAACATCGTTTTAATGAATTCATTTGTTGGAATTGTAGCTGGTGAAAGTGTACCCAAGGGAGTTTCTCTCTTCACCTCGTCTCTGCAACCCGGAAAATGGGTATCCATCAGAAGTTCGATGGTTTCCTGACTGCTTTCTGCAAAGGATCCGTCCGGTTTATTAAGAAATCCTGGTGTGCTGGGGTCCTTAGAAAGAACTTTACGGAGTCTCGCCGCTTCCGTAGTCCCCTCCAATTCCCCACAGAATTCCCCCGAGTCCGTATTTGAGACCAAAGTTATATCAATAACTTGTTCCCTAATTGAGTTATAGAAAGTCGGTTTATTTCCCTTATTACATATACCTAAATTAGTAAATAGAAGGTAATCAAAACGGGACTCACCTCGCCTGTTGATGTCAGTGCTTCCCCACAATGTATGGTGAGCATTGGCATCTCCACCTACCACAATATCCTGGCCCTTATTCGTGCAGTACTCGATAAGAGTTCGCAGATGTTGTGCTGGGGGGTCATCCTCATCGTATGGCAAGTACATGGACGCAAGGATTAGTGTTGGCATCCCCTTGCGTTCGAGCGCTGCCACCGTTAGATCGCCATGACTGTAATGAGACAGAATAAATAAATTAATACCATTCCTATACAAAATGCAGCTTCGCAACCTACCTTCACCAGATGGAGAGATGAGCATGAATTTCTGTGACTTCAATCCCCGAACCCTGTTTGCAAGCAACCAGGGTTCTTTAATTAAAGCCACGTCTATTCCGTCCCTCTCCATGAAACGCAGCAATTCGTCCGTAGCTGCTTCACAATGATGCAGATTAATCTGCACCACCTTCATGCCGCTAGGAGTCATTTTTGCGCTTCGTCACAAAAAACGTTAACAAATGAACCAAATCCGACTTGAGGTCCCTTGCAAGCAAAAATTTTGAGTAAACAAAAAAAATCCCCCCCCCCCCCATCCAAAGAGCTGGATCAGCGCCTGGTCAAGCTCCAGTAGCCTCAGTTAAGTTTTTCAAAAACGGACAGATAGACATCGCTAGATCGACTTAAAATCGAAGGATCACGAATATATATACTTATGGGGTCCAAGACCAATATTTCAAGGTGTTACAAACGGAATGACAAATTTATGGATACCCTCTATCAGGGTTTAAAATTCAGAATTTGTGAACACCAAAAGGAACAAATTTAAGGGATAACCCTACTCTACTAATTGAAAAAAATAAAGATCTAAATAAAATTACTATCAATTTCTTAGAGTTCATTTACAGAGTTCAAGTATTTTTTTTTTGTTAAAAATTTAATCTCCCTCATAAAATTTAATTTTTCATAGTTAATTATTTAAAAATTATAAAATTCAAACAGGTGTCAAAAAGAAATTACAAACCGTTAACTGAAGGTCGGTCAATTATTTTTTCATTCATAGTATTTTTTTTTTTCTGCTTCAGAATATGGTCAGTGACAGGTAAGAAACTATAAAAAAAAGCAAAGAAGAAACGTTATTTTAATTGAATTTAATTTAGTTTTTATACGTTTTTGTACGTATTTTGTTACTGGGGTGATTATTTCAGTTTAATGTGTATTTTCTGAAAACAATTTCTTAAATGAGGCAGGCAGGCAGTGGGCAATCAAATTTAACAAAACAAAAAAAAAACAAGTAAAAAAATTAAGTTCGACTTGGTCGAATCTATGAATACCCTCCACAATGTCATCTGATAGTAATTTTCTAAAAAAATTTCAAAAAATTGCATCACAAATTTTTTATTAGAAATACATATATTATATTGAGTAAAACTTTTTTTTAATCAATCAAATTTTTTTGAGTGTAAAATTTTTTTGACTGTCAGCATTTTTTTGAGTGTGACATTTCATAAAAAAAAAAATTATGTATAAATTTTTTTTTGAGTGTAACATTTTTTTTAGTGTAAATATTTTTTTTAGTGTACAATTTCTTTGAGTAACAAAATTACTTTGTAAAATATTTTTGTTGTTTTGTACCTATATGCAATACAAAAAAAAATATTTCACATATTTCCCACTTTTTATTTTACTTCATTTGATTTTTTTTCCAAAAACTCTTACTATACACCGTTACATACAGTTACAATAACAAAACAATAACAAATATTTACTTGTCTAACAACTAAACTGCACCCCACGACAAGAAAACAAACAACAACAAGTTTTAAAAAACTGGTATTTCACCATGCTTTTAAAACTTGTTTAACGAGTTTTCAACAGTTTAAGGTGAAACAAATCTGAAATTCAGTGCTTTTCTTATAACTTTTGAACCACTGAACCGATTTTGCTGAAATTCAAAACCAAATAGCCTTGCGGAACGATAAATATATATGCTAAGCTTCAGCCCCCTCAGAATTGTCTTTCGAAAGTTATAGTGGTTTTAATCTTATAAATTCGAAAAATAACTTTGCGAGAAATTTGCTCTTTTGCTCATAACTTTTGAACCACTTGACCGATTTCGCTGGATTGCAATACCAACCTGACCCGGTAAATGGAGAACATATATGTCAAACTTCAGGAGCCTCCGTAAAGTCTTTCAAAAGTTAGCGTGTTTTCAACGGACAGACAGACAGACGGACGGACGGACGGATGGACATCGCTAGATCGACTTAAAATCGATCAAGGATCATGAATATATATACTTTATGGGGTCCTAGACCAATATTTCGATGTGTTACAAACGGAATGACAAACTTATATATACCCTCTATCACTAGAGTGGAGGGTATAAAAAACAGCAGAAAAAGCCAATGAACCCTTCTTTGGTGCTAAGTAAAAACTGGAAAAGAATTATATACAGATTGTTATCATTTTAAGAGGAAACGGACAAGCAACTGTAGGAGCGTAGAAAAGGGGGATTTGATGTTTAATGAAAATATGAGAATATGAAAAAAAATCTGAGATATTTTTTTGAATAAACAAATTTTCAGCTTCTGAGCAGAGATAGGCGCGTGAGTGATTTTTGACTCACACTTACTAAAGTTCACGACAGGAATTTTTGAATCACTCACTCTCACGTTGACTCACACTCACAAAACTCTTTTTTTATACCAAAAAAATTCAAAGACTAAAATTTCAAAAATCTTACAAAATTTAAGTTCAGCGAAATTTAGCAATTTGTTTTGCTTTTTTCGGGACGAAGTCGTAAGTTTAGCCAAATTTTAAAGTTTTTTTGTTACTTTTTTTGGTACGAAAGGAAATATGACGAGAAAATAATTCACACAAACTCACGCAAAAAAATCGACTCACGCACACTCACGAAAAAATCTTACGCACATCCACTCACGCAATTTTTTTGCACTCACAATCACGTGAGTAAAATTGAATTCAATCAAACTCAGGCGTGAATCACGGTCTAATCTGCGATCTCTATTTCTAAGATTTTTTTTGTGTAAACAAATTCTCAGATTCGGCTTCTAAGCCATTTTTCGTAAAATTTTAAGATTCTAAGAGAGTTTTCGCATTTGCAAGTTTCAGGACAGTCGTTGGAAAGACCTCCTTGTTAGTAAAATTTACAAAGAAATCAGGTAGGTTCACTTTAAAGGACTTTCCTTGTAAATAACAGGAAAACCCATCTATAGAATTCAATTCTGATAGCAGAATCGAATTCGGAAGGTCAAAATACATAGGGATTAGTGGGTTTAGTTTTTGGATCAGAACTTTTTTTTGGCGCTGTGTTATCTCAGAAACTGAGAAATTTTCTTTACGAAAAATATCTCATTGTCAGAATCTGAGAATTTTTCTATACGAAAAATATCGCAATTTTTCTATACGAAAAATATATCAGTATCTAAAAATTGTTATTAACAAAAAAATATCTCACATATGAGAATTTTTTTATACGAAAAATATTTTAGAATCTAAAAATTTTCCATACGAAATATATCTCAGAATCTGAGAATTTTTCTAAACGAAAAATATTCATATTTATTGAAAAATTTGTGAACTCTGAGACATTTTTTCTATAGAAAAACTTTCAGATTATGAAATATTTTTCCTATAAACAAATTTTCAGATTCTGCACTCACATGAAAAATCGGTTGGAATGAGGTTGCCACAACCGCAATACGGTTGTCGTAACCGGCTTGCGGTTGTCCCAACCGTACGCGGTTGCAGCAACCGTAAATTGAGGTTGTTATAACTTTTTTAAAATATTTTTGTGCCAGTTGCCACAAAATTAAAAAAAAAGTTACCACAACTGCAAACCCCGGTTGTAGCAACCGTAAATAACGGCATTTGTCGGTAGTTGCCACAAACTCAAAAAAAAGTTGCTACAACTTCCAACCCCGGTTGTAGCAACCGCAAATTGAGGTTGCAATAACTTTTTGAATTCAATTTGTGCCTGACTGACAACCAAAAAAAATATTTAATAAAAAAAAATAAAATTAACAAAAATAAAAAATTACGATAAGAAATAATTACGGAAAAAATAAAAATCGTTTGGATGTCAGCACATCAAATAACGCGAATTCAGCATAAATTCAAGTAAGTTTTATATTAAATATATTTAAAAACCTTCGGATTTTAAGAAATTCTTCTATAGAAAAAATGTCTAAGAATCTGAGACTGTTTCCATTGAAAAAATGTCTCAGAATCTGACACTTTTTCTGTATAAAATATGTCTTAGAACCTGAGATCTTTTTTTAAGGAAAAATGTCTCACCATCTGAGACTTTTTCTACAGAAAAAAATCTCAGGATCTAAAACTTTTTCTATAGGAAAAATATCTCAGAACTTTAGAATTTTAGTGTAGCAAAAATGCTTCTGAATCATATTCTTAGATTCTGAAAAATTTTCACGGCAGTTTTTTCTTTAAATTTATAGATACATTGGAATATGTTTCGGCAAACACGATTTCCATTTCGGCAAACAGGATTTCCACATTACGGATACCAGAAAATACTCTCTGAAGCAGCAATTTTTTCCTCATTACGAGAAGATATGTATGTAAGGAACTCATGTTAGATCGAAAATAACAACTCTATGTTTATTTTTTTGGTAAACCAGCGCCACTCAGAACATGCATCTCGAATTAACCCCATGCGAAGGAAGTCCTCAAGTTTAGGCTCTGCAGAATATGGTGACATTAAAAGATCAGAAAAGGTAGTTTTTGAAAATTCCATGAAATCTATAGAAAAACTGACCCAGAATCTGCGACTTTTTCTTTAGAAAAACTGTCTCAGAATCTGAGACTTTTTCTATAGAAAAACTGTCTCAGAATCTAAGACTTTTTCTATAGAAAAACTGTCTCAGAATCTGAGACTTTTTCTATAGAAAAACTGTATCAGAATCTGAGACTTTTTCTATAGAAAACTGTCTCAGAATCTGAGACTTTTTCTATAGAAAAACTGTATCAGAATCTGAGACTTTTTCTATAGAAAACTGTCTCAGAATCTGAGACTTTTTCTATAGAAAAACTGTCTCAGAATCTGAGACTTTTTCTATAGAAAAACTGTCTCAGAATCTGAGACTTTTTCTATAGAAAAACTGTCTCAGAATCTGAGACTTTTTCTATAGAAAAACTGTCTCAGAATCTGAGACTTTTTCTATAGAAAAACTGTCTCAGAATCTGAGACTTTTTCTATAGAAAAACTGTCTCAGAATCTGAGACTTTTTCTATAGAAAAACTGTCTCAGAATCTGAGACTTTTTCTATAGAAAAACTGTCTCAGAATCTGAGACTTTTTCTATAGAAAAACTGTCTCAGAATCTGAGACTTTTTCTATAGAAAAACTGTCTCAGAATCTGAGACTTTTTCTATAGAAAAACTGTCTCAGAATCTGAGACTTTTTCTATAGAAAAACTGTCTCAGAATCTGAGACTTTTTCTATAGAAAAACTGTCTCAGAATCTGAGACTTTTTCTATAGAAAAACTGTCTCAGAATCTGAGACTTTTTCTATAGAAAAACTGTCTCAGAATCTGAGACTTTTTCTATAGAAAAACTGTCTCAGAATCTGAGACTTTTTCTATAGAAAAACTGTCTCAGAATCTGAGACTTTTTCTATAGAAAAACTGTCTCAGAATCTGAGACTTTTTCTATAGAAAAACTGTCTCAGAATCTGAGACTTTTTCTATAGAAAAACTGTCTCAGAATCTGAGACTTTTTCTATAGAAAAACTGTCTCAGAATCTGAGACTTTTTCTATAGAAAAACTGTCTCAGAATCTGAGACTTTTTCTATAGAAAAACTGTCTCAGAATCTGAGACTTTTTCTATAGAAAAACTGTCTCAGAATCTGAGACTTTTTCTATAGAAAAACTGTCTCAGAATCTGAGACTTTTTCTATAGAAAAACTGTCTCAGAATCTGAGACTTTTTCTATAGAAAAACTGTCTCAGAATCTGAGACTTTTTCTATAGAAAAACTGTCTCAGAATCTGAGACTTTTTCTATAGAAAAACTGTCTCAGAATCTGAGACTTTTTCTATAGAAAAACTGTCTCAGAATCTGAGACTTTTTCTATAGAAAAACTGTCTCAGAATCTGAGACTTTTTCTATAGAAAAACTGTCTCAGAATCTGAGACTTTTTCTATAGAAAAACTGTCTCAGAATCTGAGACTTTTTCTATAGAAAAACTGTCTCAGAATCTGAGACTTTTTCTATAGAAAAACTGTCTCAGAATCTGAGACTTTTTCTATAGAAAAACTGTCTCAGAATCTGAGACTTTTTCTATAGAAAAACTGCCTCAGAATCTGAGACTTTTTCTATAGAAAAACTGCCTCAGAATCTGAGACTTTTTCTATAGAAAAACTGTCTCAGAATCTGAGACTTTTTCTATAGAATAACTGTCTCAGAATCTGAGACTTTTTCTATAGAAAAACTGTCTCAGAATCTGAGACTTTTTCTATAGAAAAACTGTCTCAGAATCTGAGACTTTTTCTATAGAAAAACTGTCTCAGAATCTGAGACTTTTTCTATAGAAAAACTGTCTCAGAATCTGAGACTTTTTCTATAGAAAAACTGTCTCAGAATCTGAGACTTTTTCTATAGAAAAACTGTCTCAGAATCTGAGACTTTTTCTATAGAAAAACTGTCTCAGAATCTGAGACTTTTTCTATAGAAAAACTGTCTCAGAATCTGAGACTTTTTCTATAGAAAAACTGTCTCAGAATCTGAGACTTTTTCTATAGAAAAACTGTCTCAGAATCTGAGACTTTTTCTATAGAAAAACTGTCTCAGAATCTGAGACTTTTTCTATAGAAAAACTGTCTCAGAATCTGAGACTTTTTCTATAGAAAAACTGTCTCAGAATCTGAGACTTTTTCTATAGAAAAACTGTCTCAGAATCTGAGACTTTTTCTATAGAAAAACTGTCTCAGAATCTGAGACTTTTTCTATAGAAAAACTGTCTCAGAATCTGAGACTTTTTCTATAGAAAAACTGTCTCAGAATCTGAGACTTTTTCTATAGAAAAACTGTCTCAGAATCTGAGACTTTTTCTATAGAAAAACTGTCTCAGAATCTGAGACTTTTTCTATAGAAAAACTGTCTCAGAATCTGAGACTTTTTCTATAGAAAAACTGTCTCAGAATCTGAGACTTTTTCTATAGAAAAACTGTCTCAGAATCTGAGACTTTTTCTATAGAAAAACTGTCTCAGAATCTGAGACTTTTTGTATAGAAAAACTGTCTCAGAATCTGAAACTTTTTCTATAGAAAAACTGTCTCAGAATCTGAGACTTTTTCTATAGAAAAACTGTCTCAGAATCTGAGACTTTTTCTATAGAAAAACTGTCTCAGAATCTGAGACTTTTTCTATAGAAAAACTGTCTCAGAATCTGAGACTTTTTCTATAGAAAAACTGTCTCAGAATCTGAGACTTTTTCTATAGAAAAACTCAGAATCTGAGACTTTTTCTACTGAAAAACTGTCTCAGAATCTGAAACTTTTTCTGTAGAAAAACTGTCTCAGAAGCTGCGACTTTTCTATAGAAAAACTGTCTCAGAATCTATGACTTTTCTGGGACATTTTTATTACAGAACAAGATTTAGATTTTTCCGATAGAAAAACTCTTAGATTCAGAGTTATTTTTCTCATAGAAAACAGACCAGATTCTGAAATACTTTTACTTTAGAAAAAGTCTCAGATTCTGAGAAGGAGAATTTTTTATATTGGATGTTTTGCAAACGAATTAAAACCGCCTAAAAATGTAACATTTGGTTTAGTATTTTAAGTATAAGTCATTAATATAACTATATTTTTTTTTAAACAATAAAAAAAAGCAAAAAAAAAAATTAAAAATGTGTTTTATTTTTGGAATTTTATTTTCATAATAGCCCTGTTTTTTGCAGACCGGATTAAGATTTGGATTAACTTTATTTAGTTAAAAAATGGGTCAAATCAAGTCCAGATTTTTTTTTTATAATTTTTTTCTAAAATTAAATACAATTAGTAAATATAAACAGAAAAACAAATTAAGCTTTGTTCAAAATGCAAAGAATGAAAAATAAATTTAGTTAAATCCGAGGATTAACTCAAATTTATTTATACCGTTTTACATTTTGGACAACGCTTAATTTTTTTCCTGTTTATATTAACTAATTGGATGTAAATTCAGAAAAAAAATATTAAAAAAATTTTTGGACTTGATTTGATCCATTTTTTAACTAAATAGAGTTAATCCTAATCTTAATCCGGTCTGCAAAAAACAGGGCTAATATCGAAAATATATTAAACACAGCTCTGGTTGGAGCAACCGGCAATACGGTTGCTACAACCGGCAAATGTCGTTATTTGAGGTTGCTGCAACCGGAATTTGCCGGTTGCCACAACTGTAAATTGTCGGTTGCTACAACCGTATATTTACCGGTTGCCGCAACCTCAATCTGAGGTTGGAACCTTGTACGGTTGAGACAACCGTATTTTGCTGTGAGTGCAGAATCTGAGAATTTTTCTAAAATAAAAACATCCATACGCATCGAAAAATATCTCAGAAATCTTTAAACTTTTCAGATTCTGAAATATTTTTCGTTTAGAAAAATTCGGGAATTCTGCGATATTTTTCGTAGAAACAAATTCTCAGATCCTGAGATATTTTTCGTATCGAAAAAAGTTCTCAGATTCTGAGATATTTTTCGCATAGAAAAATTCCGTGAAGAAAAACTCACAGATTCTGAGACTTTTTTTGTACAGAAAAACTCTATGATTCTGAGGCATTTTTCGTATAGAAAAATTTTTAGATTCTGAGTAATTTTTCGTATAGAAATATTTTCAGATTCGGAGACATTTTTCGTAAAGAAAAATTCTCAGATTCTGAGACATTTTACGTATTGAAAAATTTTTAGATTCTGAGGCATTTTTTGTAAAGAAAAACTCTCAGATTCTGAGACATTTTTCGTATAGAAAATTTCTCAGATTCTGAGATATTTTACGTCTAGAAAATTTCGGGAATTCTGAGATATTTTACGTCTAGGAAATTTCGGGAATTCTGAGATATTTTTCCTATAAAAAATCAGATTCAGAAAATCAGATTCAGATATTTTTCGTACAGGTAAATTCTCAGATTCTGAAATATTTTTCGTTTAGAACATTTTTCGTAGAGAAAATTTTTAGATTATTAAATATTTTTCCTATAAACAAATTCTCAGATTTTGAGATATTTTTCGTATAAACAAATTTTCAGATTCTGAGATATTTTTCGTAAAGAAAAAATCTCAGATTCTGAGACATTTTTTGAACAAAAAACTCTATGTTTCTGAGACATTTTTCAATAGAAAAATTTTTAGATTCTGAGTAATGTTTTGTTTAGAAATATTCCCAGATTCTGAGATATTTTTCGTAAAGTAAAATTCTTATTTTGCTTATAGAAAAATATTTAGATTCTGAGACATTTTTCGTATAAAAAAATTTTTAGATTCTGAGTAATTTTTTGTATAGAAATATTCTCAGATTCTGAGATATTTTTCGTAAAGAAAAATTCTCAGATATTTTTCGAATATTTTGTGACTGAGTTTTATTAATTGCATAAATATTACTCATTCGCAACGTAAAAACAAAGAAATACAAGCAAATTACAAAATTGTTATGAAATTTAAAGTTCAAATGCGATTTTCTCGAAAAAAACGAAGAACGTGTTTCTGAATTTTTTTGTGTGGATGGACAAACATCTAAACTTTAAAAAAAAAATTTAAAAAAGAAAAAAAAAGTGGCATGTTTTTTAATAAATTGACATTTTAAAAAAATGGAAAATTTCAGAACGGGATCTGTAAATTTTCAAAAAAAAAAAAAAATAATCGATAGCCCATACAAAACTATATAAGAATGTAAATTTTTGAGATTGTGGTGCATTCCGTTTTAATGTGATAAATATTTAATCAAGGCAACTCGCCACAAATTTGACCATTTTTCCAATATTTGACCACGCCTCCTAAGCCCAGTTTTTAAAAAATTGAAAAACCAAAAACGCAATTTTCTAAGTTCCATATAGGGCTATCCATACAACCTATTCAGAACTTTATGGTACACGTGTTTTTTTTCGCTGGACATTTGGTGTGGAATGCCTCATATTCGTATAGAAAAAATCTCAGATTCTGAGACATTTTTCGTATAGAAATATTCTCAGATTCTGAGATATTTTTCGTACAGAAAAATGTTTATATTACCCGGTGAAAAATGTATGTATATGGTAACATATACGATGATAAATGGCTACATATCGCTCATTTACTTGTATAGTGTCATAACTCAAAATGTTTCATTTTGCAGAAAACGCGTTTAAAGTTTACAATTGAGACTGGTTGTTCATTGAAAATGGCCGGTACATAGAAAATGTAATAATTACGAATTTTCTTCTCAAATGATGAGTTTTAAAGATATAAATACGATTTTTTGACACAATATAAAGCATGATATAATAAAAAATGCTGCATTATTAGCTAAAAAATCAAATTTTTTGAGTTATGACACTATACAAGTAAATGAGCGATATATGAAGATATATGACCCTATATGAAACATATATGGATACATATATTAGGGTTATTGGTTTTCGTATAGAAAAATTCTGAGACATTTTCGTAAAGAAAAATTCTCAGATTCAGATTTTTTTCTAATAGAAAAATTCTCAGATTCAGAGTTATTTTTCGAATATAAAAATTCTCAGATTCTGAGACATTTTTATATAGAAAAGTTCAGAGATATTTTTCGTATAGATAATTCTCAGATATTTTTAGTGTAGAAAAACTCTCAGATTTTGAGATATTTTTCGTAAAGAAAACTCTCAGATATTTTTAGTGTAGAAAAATTCTCAGATTCTAAGATATTTTTCGTATAGAAAATTTCCGATTCTATTCACTTTATTTTCTTATTGGCCTTATCCCTTAACATTTTACTATGCCTACTGCCCTGAACAACCAACCAACATCCAAATTTTATACTGAACAACCAACAATAAACTTTTGTTGCTGTTGTTTAATTGTTGTCATTTAAAGTGTGTATTTTTTCGGAGTGTTGGTCAAATAAATGAATTATTTTCTCATCTTTCTTTTAATTTGATACTTTTTTTGCTTTTCATCTTTATTTTGGTAGATTTAATTTTTCTGACACTGCCTTTTATTATTATAAATTATTTTGTAATTGTTGTAATTTTTATTGTATAACTTTTTGTTATTTTTTTTTTTTGCATTTTCTTGCCTTTTTCTACTACTGTGTTGTTAAAGTTCATAGAGTTTATTGACATTGCTGGGTTCTGTAGTCACTCAGTCAGTCAAACACACAAATGCTCCATTATTCTGTTTTAGGCCTTTAGATGGCTGTAAATCAAGGGCTTCCCTTGTTGCATATTTTGCCAGTTATTCCGTTGTAGTAGTATTCGTCGTAGTAGTAGAGGTATCAGTAGTAGTTGCAATAGATTTAAATTACTTACAAGTTGTAAACAAAAACTTGTTGCAAATCATATTGACCACAAAATACTTTTATACACGCAGAAAATTTTTTTGGTAAAATAACTAAAATTGACAGTTAAATTAAATGTAACTACGATATCCTATTTGATAAGTTGTTTTAAGAATAACTATTTTAATAAAAATAACTTCCCAAATTAACTGTTACCAACATGTCGTAATTTTGTGTATGTTGTTTCTAAAAGCAACTGAAGAAAACAACTGTTTAACATTTTTCATAAAAAAAACACTACCAAGTAAAAAAGTTTTTATATAGTCACATAAAATTTTATAAACATCATATATGATTGAATAGAATTATATAGAATTTGATGCGAAAAATGAGTCGATAAAACCATATAAAATTTTATCAATGTTACGTATGTTTTAATAAATTTTTTATATAATTTTATGCGAAATTCGGACCCCTATTTTTATATAACAACAGCAAATTTATATAATCAGATATAATTATATACAACTATATCAAATTATATAAAACAATATATAATTTTATAAAATTATATAAAATTATATCAAGTTTTATATAAATCATAAAATTTTGTTTTAATTATATATAATTATATATAATTTTATGTAACTTTATATACCCAGCAAAAAAAGTGCGGAGTACTTCTATTTGGAGTGCTTTAAAACTATAACAAATGTAATGAAATACAACAAAAATAACAAAAAACACAAGAAAAAAACACGCAAACAGTTTTTTCTACTCCATAAAAAGTTGTTATTCTGCACTTAACTCATTACCTTCCGCGACACTCCCATACAAAAGTAAGTAGATATTCAGTAGATAAGAAGTACTCCGAGCTTTCAAACAACTTCCAACTACTTCCACGGAGTAGTTCTTATCTACTGAATATCTACTTACATTTGTATGGGAGTGTCGTGGAAGGTAATGAGTTAACTGCTGAATATCTATGCATTCTGGAGTAGAAAAAACTGTTTGTGTGTTTTTGTCTTGTGTTTTTTGTTATTTTTGTTGTATTTCATTACATTTGTTATAGTTTTAAAGCACTCCACTGAGAAGTGGTAATGACTTTTTTTGCAGGGTAGTTTTATACAGTTTTATACAATTTTATATATTTTTATATAATTATATATAATTACATAATTTTGCTATTATTATATAAAAATTGGGGTCCAAATTTCGCATAAAATTAAATAAAAAACTTATCAAAATATATGAAACATTGATCAAATTTTATATAGTTTTATCGACTCATTTTTCGCATCAAATTCTATATAATTCTATTTAATCATATATGATGTTTATAAAATTATATACAACTAGTATATAGGAACTTTTTTACTCGGGTACATTCGTATTTCAAAAATTTTAAAAATCATGTAAAATCTGCAAAATTTTTTTTAAAGTGTAGGTGTAAAACGACAAATTTCTTAAAGATGGATGGATACAAGTCGACTAAAAGATTTTATTTTGATAAAAAAAAAAAAAATAATAAAAGCAAATGTATTACAAAAATCATTGCCAAATGAATCATTATTATAATTAATAGACAATTACAATAATTGTATTCGATTTTTTAATTCAAATTGAAACATTTCAATGGAAATGATAAGAATATGTAAAGTAGAGTAAATATTATGAGGGAAAGGTTTCTTAGATCAACAGGTTTAAGAATTTTTCCCTACGCACAGAAAAAATAGGGAGGAAACAAATTTGAGTAATCACTTGTTCAAATTTAATAACAAAAATTGAGTAATATTTTAATTGACGCAATTAAAAATTTACTTAAAAATTTTAAAAACAATTTGAGTAAATAATTTAATAAAAATTTACTTTTTTTTTTTTAATTTTTTTTTTTAACTCTCATAGTTTTTGGAATTCTCGTTTAGTTTATAGTTTTTTTGTGTATGTATATGAAAGTTTGTAATCGTCTAAATTTTGAGTAAATTTTTAATTGTGTCAATTAAAAATTTACTCAATTTTTTTTTAAAACATTTAATAAATTTTTATTAAAAATTTACTCAATACTATTAAATCGTTTAATGGTGCAAAATTGAGTAATTTTTTACTCAATAGTATTAAAAATTTACTCATATATTTTTTTTATTTTTTTCTGTGCGAAAACTATCTAAAAATAAGTGAATTTTCTATGCGAAAAATATTTCAGAATCTGAGGAATTTTCTATACGAAAGCTATATCAAAATTTGAGAAATTTTCTATACAAAAAATATCTCAGAATCTGAGAAATTTTTTATACTAAAAATATCTTAGAATCTGAGAAATTTTTTACACGAAAACTGTCTCAAAATCTTAGAAACTTTCTATATGAAAACTATCTCAGAAACTGATAAATTTTTTATACGAAAAATATCTCAAAATCTGAAAAATTTTCTATACGAAAAATATTTGAGAATCTGAGAAATTTTCTATACGAAAAATATTTCAGAATCTGAAAAATTTTCTATACGAAAAATATCTTAGAATCTGAAGAATTTTCCATACAAAATATGACAAATTTTCTAAACGAAAAATATCTCAGAATCGGAGAAATTTCTTTAAGAAAAATATCTCGAAATCTGAGAATTTCAGAAAAAATATTTCAGAATCTGAGAAATTTTCTATAAGAAAAAAATTTCAGAATCTGAGATACGTTCTTTACGAAAAATATCTCAGAGTCTGAGAATTTTTCTATACAAAAAATATCTTAGAATCTGGAAAATTTTCTATACAAAAAGATATCTCAGAATCTGAAATTTTTCTATAAGAAAAACATTTCAGAATGAATTTTCTATACGAAAAATATCTTAGAATTTGATAAATTTTTTACACAAAAAATATCTCAGAATTTGACAAATTTTTCTTTACAAAAAATATCTCAGAATCTGAAAAATTTTCTATCCGAAAAATATTTCAGAATCTGAGAAATTTTCTATACGAAAAATTTTCCAGAATTTGAGAAAATTTTTCAGATTCTGAAATATTTTAAAATCTGATAATTTTTCTATACAAAAAAGTTTCAGAATCTAAAAATTTTTCTAGATACGAAAAATATTTCAAAATTTGAAAAATTTCATTACGAAAAATATCTCAGAATCTGAGAAATTTTCTATACAAAAACTATCTTAGAATCTGAGAAATTTTTAATACGAAAAATATCTCGGAGTCTGAGAAATTTTCTACACAAAAAATATCTCAGAATTTAAGAAATTTTCTGTACGAAAAATATTTCAGAATCTGAGAAATTTGCAATAGAAAAATATCTCAAAATCTGAAAAATTTTTTATCTGAAAAATATCTTACTTAGAATCTGAAAAATTTTCTATACGAAATTCTTTGCTCGAAAAATATCTTATAATCTGAGAAATTATCACGAAAAATATCTCAGAATCTAAGAAATTTTCTCTACGAAAAATATCTCAGAATCTAAAACATTTTTAATACGAAAAATATCCCAGAATCTGAGAAATTTCTATGCAAAAAATATCTCACAATCTGAGAAATTTTCTATATTAAACATATCTTAGAATCTGAGAAATTTTCTATGCGAAAAATATCACAGGAGCTGAGAAATTTTTAAACGAAAAACATCTCAGAATATGAGAAATTTCGGAGTCGGAGAAATTTTCTTTACAAAAAATGTCTGACAATGAGAAATTTCCTATACGAAAAATATCTTAGAATCTGAAAAATTTTCTATACGAAAAAAATATCTCAGGATTAGAAAATTTTTCTAAAAGAAAAATGTTTCAGAATCTGAGAAATTGTTTATACGAAAAATATCTCAGAGTTTGAGAAGTTTTCTAGACAAAAAATATCTCAGAATTTGAGAATTTTTCTGTACGAAAAATATCTCAGAATCTGAGAAATTTTTTATACGAAAAATATCCTAGAAAATGAGAAATTTTCTATACGAAAAATATCTCAGAGTCTAAGAAATTTTCTATACGAAAAATATCTTACAAAGGAAGTATCTCAACCCTTATGAACCGATTTGCTTGAAACTTAAAATATATTAAAAGAGACGATTTTAAGGTTGGGATGTCTCGGATTTTCGGTCATATCAGTGTTTCAAAATTTCGTTGTCCCCCTTATGAAACATGGTGGAGCTCCGGGAAAATTTCGATAACTCCCGAACTAACAGGAATATCGTCTGGAGAAAAAATACGTATCGACTTAAATTTAATAAAGATTATTTCGTATTCATATGGACATCGTAGGTCTATGTATTCATATAAATACCCCCCAAAATTTACACATTTTCATAAAAAAAGTTTTAACAAAGCCAAACAAAAAGGTTATGCCACCTTTGGATAGGCATTAAAAATCCTTTCTTCTCATATGCACGGTGAGCCTCAGCGATGTTCAGATTGAACTTTAGTGTCGACGAAAAGTGTAAGCGCAGTTCGATTTCTACATGAATAAATGTCACAAAACTGTTAACAGCGAAATCGTAGCTGATCGCATTCGCGAGATATCGCGAAATTAGTGTTTTTGTATTTTCTAAAATTTTGACAATGAAGTTTTTTAAATATCTTCAAAAACTGGGTATGCAGTTTTAATTGTATTTATTTACATGTCACAACACAGTTAACAGTGAAAACATATCTTCTCAATTTCGCGAGAAATCGCGAAATTACTTTTTTGCTGTTTTTATTTTTGTTTTTATCTTCATATATGATTTTTTTAAATTTCATAAAAACATGGTATGCAGTTTTACTTGTGGTTGATCAAAGGTCACACAGCTGCTGACATCAAAATTGTAGGTGCTAAATTTCGCGAGATATCGCGTAATTATATATATTTTTTTTTTTTTTTTTATTATATTTTAAACCCGGTTCTTTAGAAATGATAAAAAAAGTGGTAAGCAGTTTGATTTGAACATGCTGGAAGAAATTAAAACTGCCCCCAAAAAAATTATAGCTGCTCACTTTCGCGAGAAATAGCGAAAAACAGCTTTTTGGGGGTATTTCTTGTTTTGATTAATAAAAGAAGTTTCTTTAACATTGTTGAAAAACACGAAATGCAGTTTGACTTGCTATTGATCAAAGGTCATAAGCACGGTGAGCCTCAGCGATGTTCAGGTTGAACTTTAGTGTCGACGAAAAGTGTAAGCGCAGTTCGATTTCTACATGAATAAATGTCACAAAACTGTTAACAGCTAAATCGTAGCTGACCGCATTCGCGAGATATCGCGAAATTAGTGTTTTTGTATTTTCTAAAATTTTGACAATGAAGTTTTTTAAATATCTTCAAAAACTGGGTATGCAGTTTTAATTGTATTTATTTACATGTCACAACACAGTTAACAGTGAAAACATATCTTCTCAATTTCGCGAGAAATCGCTAAATTACTTTTTTGCTGTTTTTATTTTTGTTTTTATCTTCATATATGATTTTTTTAAATTTCATAAAAACATGGTATGCAGTTTTACTTGTGGTTGATCAAAGGTCACACAGCTGCTGACATCAAAATTGTAGGTGCTAAATTTCGCGAGATATCGCGTAATTATATATATTTTTTTTTTTTTTTTTATTATATTTTAAACCCGGTTCTTTAGAAATGATAAAAAAAGTGGTAAGCAGTTTGATTTGAACATGCTGGAAGAAATTAAAACTGCCCCCAAAAAAATTATAGCTGCTCACTTTCGCGAGAAATAGCGAAAAACAGCTTTTTGGGGGTATTTCTTGTTTTGATTAATAAAAGAAGTTTCTTTAACATTGTTGAAAAACACGAAATGCAGTTTGACTTGCTATTGATCAAAGGTCATAAGGCTGTTAACATTTAAATTCTAGCTGCTTAATTCTTCGAGATATCGCAAAAAGACTCGCTTATCTACTATTTATTCATTAATTTGTGTTATTTGTGGTCTGTAAAAACATATACTTCAATTAACGACAAAAATGTGGTATGCAGTTTGAATTCGAGGTTATTAGAGGTGACAAAACTGCAAGCATAAAAATTATAGACGATCAATTTCCCGATAAATCGCAAAATTACTGTACGAGCTTTTATAATAAATTACTTTTTTTTCTTTGGTATCAAAAAAAAAAAAAATTTAAGTAACGACAAGTATATGGTATGCAGTTTAAATTGCCCGTAACTGAAGGTGGTAAAACTGCTGAAATCTATATATTGACGCTAATTTTCGCGAAAAATCGCGAAAAATTTTTCAATTTTTTTTTCATTTATTTTGTATTGTAATAGATTTATAAATAATAGATTTAATATTAACTTTGCGATTCCTTAAAGAATTGACCACATACTTAGGACTTTTGTGTTAGCAGTTTAATGTCTTTTTATCATGTACAAATAAAAATGCATACCACGTTGTTACACCATTTCAAAATAACATGCAAAATTGAAAAATAAAAAAAAAATAAAAAATATATAAATAATTCCGCGATATCTTGCGACAGTGTACACCTACAACTTTGATGTCAACACCCTTATGACCTTCGATCACGTACACATTAAAGTGCATATCAGCTTTCCACAACATTTGAAAAAAACCTAGAAAAAGTTAAAAAACAAAAATTGACAAAAAAGTTATTTCGCGATTTCTCGCGAACTAAAGAAGATAGGATTTCGATGTTTACTGTTTTGTGACCTTAAAATAAGTACAATGAAAACTGTATACTCAGTTTTTGAAAATATTTAAAAAACTTCAATATCAAAATTTTTTAATATATAAAATCACTAATTTCGCGATATCTCGCGAATGCGATCAGCTACGATTTCGCTGAAAACAGTTTTGTGACAACTAATCATGTAGAAATCGAACTGCATTTACACTTTTCGTCGACACTAAAGTTCAACCTGAACATCGCTGAGGCTCACCGTGTATGTAAACAATCATATAGTTTCTTAGAAAGAAATGGCTGAAAAATCAAAAAACTATTTTTCGACATTTTTTGACCCATGTTTTGAACCCCTAAATCCCCGATATGGCCGATAAGCCGAGACACCCCAACCTTAGAATTGTCTCTTTTATCTATATTTTACGTTTCATGCAAATCGGTTCATAAGGGTTGAGATACTTCCCTTGTTAGAAACTTAAAAATTTTCCATACGAAAAACATCTCAGAATATGACAAATTTTCTAAACGAAAAATATCTCGGAATCTGAGAAATTTTGTTTACGAAAAATACCTCGAAATCTAAGAATTTCAGAAATATTTTTCAGAATCTGAAAAATTTTCTATAAGAAAAATACTTCAGAGAAATTTTCTAAACAAAATACATCTTGGAATATGAGAAATTTTCTAACGAAAAATATCTCCGTATCGAAGAATTTTTTTTACGAAAAATATCTCAGAGTCTGAGAATTTTTTTATACAAAAAATATCTTAGAATCTGAAAAATTTTCTGAACGAAAAAAAAATCTCAGAATCTGAAAATTTTTCTATAAGCAAAATATCTCAGAATTTGAGAAATTTTCTACACAAAAAGTATCTCAGAATTTGAGAAATTTTCTGTACCAAAAATATCTCAGAATCTGAGAAATTTTTTATACGAAAAATATCTCGTATATGATAAATTTTCTATACAAAAATTATCTCAGAGAGTTTTGAGATTTACTTAAAAAAATTTTAGAACGTAGGAAAAAAATACCAATTTTATACAAATTTCAAATAGAGATATCCCGAAAATCGGTTTACCGATTTAATTTTTTTTTTTAATTTGTTTTATTATTTTTTTTTTTAATTCTTAAAAATCACAAACTTTGATCCGATTGGGCTTACATTTGTTACACATAAGTATAGAATAAAAATTCTTTTAATTTTTTTTTTTAGAATCTGAAATTTTTTTTCTGGGAAAACTTCCCACTGTTTTACATACATAAAAGTTAGAATTAGAAAATAAATAAATGCAAAACAAAAGAAAATACTGCAAATAGAAATAAAAAATCACTTCTATTTTGTTACTGCAACATAAATGGGTTCAGTTTATAATTTCTATTCCAAGTGCAATGTTGTTCGATACTTTAATAAAATTTCTCTTATATTAAGAGAGAGGGAAAAAATTGAAATATTAGAAAAAACATTTAATTTAAAAGAAAACAAAATGTTTTCTAAAAAACGTGTATCTTGGTTACGTCTCTCCGACCGGTCGCATCAGCAACGCCAGCAACCAAATGATCAGTTGCCCTTTTTATCACGGTCACGTTTTAGTGCATTGCCACATTTTCGTGCCACAAACTCTGGTGATAATGAAGAAAATTTGACACTATTCATTGCCATTTTGTATGTAATCGATATGTTTGGTGTATTTCCGTTTGTTACACTTCCGGCCTTATTAGTACAATTGGGATTCTTTGGTATACCTCTGGTCATATCTGTGGTGGTATTACAAATTTATACATCATTTCTATTAAGTGAGTGTTGGACAATGGCTGAAGCATTGGATTCTTCAATAGTTAATAAAAGCAGGTTGGTTTAAAACTTTTTGGATGGAAAATTAAAAAAAAAAAAATCTTTAGAGGTTTTTAAAATTTCGGGATTTTTAGTGTGATAATTGGCAAAATTGCTAAATTTCATCGAAATTTAGGAAACGTCAAATTATTTGCCAATTTGGGATTTTTTTAATCCTTCAGTAAAATATAAAATTTACCAAAGCGCAATAAAAATACAATAAAAATTTAAACAGCTGTGATTAAAATGTTAAAATTTTGAACGCGGCAACAAATACATTTTTACAAAAAGAACAAGTTAGAAAATTATAGTCGGTCTAAACCAACAACATAATACCCTACACCAGTGTTTTCCGGTAAATTGACCCCAAATTAAAACATGGACCAATTGGATTTATCTTTTGTTTGATCTATAACACTGTTCAACAGTGAAAAAAAAACAAGAACTTGAATATATAGTTTCGATTCTATTACTAAAAGGTAGTAAAACCAAGCTCTTTGTATCCCACTCTTAAAATTTTGGAACTTGATAACAGAAGGTACGAAAACTGTTAGACGAGGAAAATACGATAATGTTAAATAAACATTGTTGGTTTGACAAATAATGCAAACTTTTTATATCGAAAAAGCGTTTAATAAATTTTGAAAAAATGTATCAATTTATAATTATTATGGTAATATTATTTAAGAAATACCTTTAAAAGTGTTTAAAACAAATTCTCAGCAAATAAAAAGTCATTGGATTTTCGATAATCCACAAAAAAAAACTTTTTTACAGCTAGATAAAAAAATCGCTAGCTTTAGTCTGCAAATCGCCAAATTGCAACACTTTTTCTTTTTTTATATCGAACTTTTTTTTTTGTTTCTCATTCATTTGTTTTATTGAATCTTCACTAAAATTATGTGAACTAACAATAAGTATTCAAATCTTAAAACTAATATAACTTAATATTAAGTCCAGCCAATGCCAGAAAAAATTTCATCTGCTCATAAATTATCCAATGTTTTCAAAAGCATCATCCTTCACTTTAGTGTGCCAAGTCAGCAGTGGCCCTCCTTCTAAGGCGTTGGTGACCACGATTATTTAGAAGATTGCGTGCTAAATTGTTTGGATGTGATTCCAGTTTCCGTAAGTAGTTCTGGGTATGTTTCACAATTTCATCTTTAACAAGGGAAACATTTAGATCTCTGTGTATGTTTAAGTTTCTAACATACCAGGGGGCATCAGTAATCATTCGCAAAATGTTGTTCTGTTTTCTTTGTATTTTTTCCACATTAGACGCAGAGGCAGTGCCCCATAACTGAATACCATAGCACCATATAGGTTTTATAATCGAGCTGTAGATCAATAGTTTACAGTCTAACCTAAGTTTCGAGTTTCTTCCAATTAGCCAATTAAGTGCAATAGTTTTCAATTTTATTTGGGTTAATTTTGCATCTATATGGTTTTTCCACGTAAGACGACGATCGAGATGAATTCCGAGGTACTTTACTGTTGTATGTTGAGGTACAATGTGATTATTAATCCGAATTTGGGGACAAGTTTCTCGTCTTAACGTGAACGTTATGTGGATGCATTTCAGCTCATTCACTTTAATCTTCCACTTATTTAACCAGTATTCTAATTCAAGAATGTGACTCTGCAAAATACGAGTTGCTTCAAGTGGATTGTTATGGGAGCTTAAAATAGCTGTATCATCTGCAAATGTGGAGGTATGCGTATTTCGATTAGTTGGCATATCAGAGGTGTACAAAATATACAAAAGCGGTCCCAAAATACTACCTTGTGGAACTCCAGCTTGTATGATTTGCGGGGTACTGACAAAATCGTTTTCCTTCACTGTAAACTTACGATTTGTTATGTAATTTTCGAGTAACTTATGTGTATTTGGTGGTAACATATTTTTTATCTTATAGAGTAAACCCTCATGCCAAACCTTATCGAACGCCTGTGAGACATCAATAAAAAGTGCGGAACAATATTTTTTTTCTTCGTAGGCTCTTCTAATTTCACCTACCAGTCTATGAACTTGCTCGATTGTGCCATGTTTCTTTCTGAATCCAAACTGGTGATCGGGGATAGAGTTGTTCTGAGCGACATGAGTTGTTAATCTGTTCACTAACAGTTTTTCAAAAAGTTTTGATAAATTGGATAACAGACTGATAGGCCTGTACGATTCCACTTTTGTGTGATCTTTGCCTGGCTTGGGTATCATTTTAACGAGAGAAATTTTCCATTCTGGGGGATAATGTTGAAGGCGTAATATAGCATTAAAAATAAAAAGAATTATTCTTAATGCTATTCGGGGTAACTCCAAAAGCATTTTATTACTGATCTTATCAATACCAAATGCCTTTTTGGGGTTTAATTCACAAACTGCCTTTTGGACCTCTCGCATCTCAAACCTAACGGGTACTGCTATGCGCTGGGGTAAAATTAGTGGCAACTCTACTATAACACTTGATTCATTTGGTGTGAATACATTTTTCAAGTGCTCAACAAACAGATTTCCTTTTTCAGTATCATTTCTGGCCCAATCTCCATTTGCTTTGCGCAAAGGAGGCTTACATAAGACAGGTCTTTTTAAATTTTTTGTAGCACGCCATAACGAGTAGTCGGTTCTTGATGTAGGCTCCAGATTTTCAAGAAATCTATTTAGTGCGGCCGTTCTCTGAGATTCTAACAATCTTCGTAAGTTGTTCGTGCATTCCTTAAGTTGTGCTTTTAAGCGTGGAGATCTGTGCAGTTGCCACTCTCTACGAGCTCTCCGTTTTTCAATTAAGAGTCGTTCGACATCAACAGAAGAAAATACATTCTGTCTGGATTGTCGGGGGGGTTTAGTAGCAAGTTGAGCAGCTAGTTTGAGATTGGATTCGAAATTCTTGAGCGAGAGGTCAATTTCCTCTGGTGTTCTTAGCGATATGTTTTCCGAGCAATGAGTACTGAGAAACTTTTTATATTTTAGCCAGTTTGTTCCCTTGCCTGGCAGTGCTAAGTCACCAGTGGGGGATACAATTTCTCGGGGGTTAAATAGAGTAATAATAGTGGGTGTGTGGTCTGAAGAAAGTTCCAATGAAGATTCTACACTTACAAAATTTCTTTTTATATTCCTAGTCACTCCAAAGTCAATAAGATCTGGAATCTTATTACGATCTGAAGGCCAGTATGTCGGTTCTCCACTTGAGACCACATCCAGACCCATTTTAGAAATTGTATCAAACAACACACGACCTCTCGGGGTAATGAGGCGTGACCCCCAGAATGTATGCTTAGCATTGTAGTCGCCAGCAGCCAGAAAGCGTGAACCTAGAGATTCGAAAAAAGTTCTATACTGATTATCAGTAATTTTAAATCTGGGGGGAGCATAAATAGACGAAATCACAAGGTTCATGTCAAACTCGTTTACGCATAAAGTAGTGGCTTGAAGATAATCTTCACAAAGATCACACATAAGATAATGTTTCAGTCGAGTTTTAATTAAGATGCCTGAGCCTCCACATGACCTGCCTCTGGGGTCTTTTGTATCATACAATGTGTAACCATCTAAAGCGAATAGACTGCGGGGGGTTAAATGGGTCTCAGAAACAAGCATTATATCAATTTGCTTGTTTCTGAGAAAATATTCGAGTTCTTCTTTATGCTGGCGTATGCCGTTTGCGTTCCAGTAACATATTTTCAAACTGTTCATGGCTTACTTAATGCAGCCTCTAATATCAAAGACTGCATTCTTAGTATTTCCTGCATCATATTACCCATCATATTGGTAAAATTAGTCATTGACTGTACTAAAGTGTTAATTGTGGCCTCGAGCCTACTAAAATTAAAACTCTGACCCTGGGTATGATCACGCGTGTTTTCTTCATTAGAATTCGATCGGGTTTCCGGGATCACTCTTGTGTTTCTCGGAGTATTCTGAACAACAGGACGTCCCCTTAAGACGGATGCAAAAGAGTAAGCATTTTGGTTGAATTTTGGTTCGTTAATGGGTACGTGTGGTGGAGCCGAGTTTTCCTGAGTATGTTGAGTTTCTCTACGGGGAGCTTGATTCCTATTCGTGAAAAATCGTTTCTCAAAAGAATATGCCGGACAACCTCTGTAATTAGCAGTGTGATTCTCACCACAATTGCTACACTTCTTTAAGCTTGAGTCCGTTTTAGACTTTGTGCATTCTTTCGAGCTATGCAAATCGCCACAGATAACGCAAACGGCAGGGTGCTTACAGTAAGCCTTGGTATGACCAAACTCTTGGCAATTAATACACTGGACGGGACCTTTCCTCTTATGTGGCTCTTCTACAATTACTCTACGATAAAGCAAGTACCGTAAGTTATAAATAGGGTGGATTTCGCCTTTTTTCAACGTAAGGTCATTTGGCTCCAACTCAACACGAAATAATGGTTGGGGGAATTTTTCCTTATTTCTGATGTTAGAAACGGACTTGATCTTAAAACCTTTGTCTATTAGCGCTCTCTGAATTTCAAACGGTTCAACACCAGAGTCAACGCCTTTAATAACTACTTGCATACCCTTTGAACTTTTCAACTGATAAGTGAAAAAACTTTTCTTTTGCCCATCGAAATGAGAATTCAACTTACGGAAGTTTTCCTCACTATAAATTTGAATTTTCGTTTCACGGATATTACCTTTTTTTATTGGGATAACGTGAAATGATTGTTCGCCAATAACCGAAACAATGCTTGAAACGAGATTATTCGAGCACTCCTCTCGAAGGAAAATTGGGGGTGGTTTAGAGGTCTTACCTTGTGGTTCCGGATCATTAGACTCGCTATCTAATATAGAGAATCGATTACCTGTACCTGCATCGGCCTCATGCTCTCTTACTTGTTTGGCTGGTCGTGGGGTCCTCGATGACCTTGGGCTTCGCTTCCTCTTCAATATGGTAATATATCTATCGAACTTAAGGGTTTTTTTTTGGTTTGATCATACGTCCAGTTCGATGGCGGACTTAGCAAAGGGAATTTAAGAGAGGGTTTAACAGAAGAAGGGAGACTTCACATATCTTTAAGTATTGATAGTCTTTGGTAAAACCTTGTACTCATATTGTCCAGTTTTATGATCAATTACTTTTTATGGACCTTCAAATATTCATATAAGCAGTGGGATCTTTAAAATATGGTGCCATCACACTAAAAAAAAAAAATTAACTGAAAAAATGTGTAAATTAACTAAATTCAAGGACAATTGATAATGATTTAGCACCATTGCCATGTGTTTATTAAAAATAAGGAAAGACAATTTTTTTTAATATTATGTCATTTTGAATTAAAAAATGGGAAAAAATTTATTTCAATTTAGTTCATACACCTTTGAGGACACAATTGGGTAAAGACCCCATTGGGTTCGGACCCGTTAAACCCAGTTGGGTTCCTTAAAAATCGTCATAGCTTTTGATCGAAAATTTGTGTCCGTTTCCCTCTACCTTGCTTAGTTTTTGATAACGTTAATTTAGGGGACCACTAGGGTCTTGAGAATTTTAAGAACTCGATAACTTTAAACATTGGGGTCCACACATGTGAAGAGAACCGGCGATACTATAGAGATACAAAGAACTAAAAATGGTCTCCAATTTGCTCTAGCTGGCTTAGTTTTTGAGATATCGCCGTTTTAAGTTATTGAAAAAAAAATTTCCACGAGTTATAAAAATTTTACTAAAATAGTGGAAAAAAACTTCCTCAAATCTAAGAAGATGAAATTACGGTAGAAAATTACGTCCTAAACTCCTCTAGGGGCACTCTTTGGACCATTAGAGCGGTTGGAGCACATTTTATAGAAATGTCATTTAATATGGGAGCCACCATAGGGAGTAGAGATAGGGTGTAGGTATTTTCGGAAAAAATGTTGAGGGGTAAAAATTTGATTTTATAAAATAAATTTTTAAATAAATAAAAAAAAACGCCTTAACCCTTTGACGACCATACATTTTCTGCCGAGACGATTTTGATTTTCTGTTCATTGTCTTAATCTTTGACCTAATAAAAGTAACTAAACAAAAAATTGGACCCCTAACCACTCTCCTTACCCTTCATTTTTCATGGGGAAAAATTTTGCCCTTCGACGATTACGCAGTTCTGGCCAAAGCTATTTGCTATTCGCTGTGATTTTTAAGATCTGAAACTCTATTGTAGTTATTCTACAGGAATTTGGACCTATAAACCCCCTTCTTGACGCCAATTTTGCTTGACAAGTATAGATTCTTTTGTCCCTAAAAAAGAGATTTTTATTTTACAAACTTTGGGGACTTACAGTGAGTAAGTGGATAAAGTTAGAGACTAACTGAAAACTAGACTTTTATTGCCATAACACTCCCCTACAATTCACCTTTTAGCACATTTGCCCTATCTTTTACCTGAACCAAAATAATCGCCAAAAACGATTTGTCAAGTATACTTGCCTGTGGTCGTCAAAGGGTTAAGAGTTAGAGATAGAGCGTGGGTATGTTCTGAGAAGATGTTGGGATGGACAAAATATTAAGGGTCGATCATACATTCGACTCCTTTAGGGGCTTTTTTGAGGCAGTTAGAGCTGTAGGAGCAGTTTTATAAAAATACAATCTTTGTATGGGAGCCCCCTTAAGGAATGGATACAGTGCTTAGGTATCCTTGCAAAAAATGTTAGGGGGGGAAATAATGGGGGTCGGTCTTGCATTTTATCCCTCTTGGGACAATTTTGGGACAGTTGGCAGGCTTTATTGTGGATTTTTTAGTTAAAATCGACCAGTTTTAAGCAACGGAGTGGTATTCATTAGCAAATTAGAATGCCTAAAAACGTTCAGATTGTTTTGGCGTGTTCATAATTGGTGTTCAGCTTGACCGTGGCTACAATTTTGCCAAAATATGACACCATATTTTGTGGTCCCGCTGCTTTTCAGAATCTTTGGAGGCCCATAAATAGGAATTGGTCGCAAACGAGGCAATCCGAGTATAAGTTTTTACTGCCTTTTGGTAGTAGAATCGAACCTATATAGTCAAATTCTTGTGTTTTTCAAAAAGTTTTTATATGCTGCACAGTGTAATTTACAATTAAAATTTTTAAGAATTTTGTCTTTATTACACGAACTTTGTATACCCTCCAACCACAGTATGGTGTATTCACTTTGTCATTCCGTTTGTAACGCATCGAAATATCGGTCGGGGACCCCATAAAGTATATATATTATTGATCTATGATCGATTCTAAGACATTCTGTGAATGTCCGTCTGACCGTCCGTCCGTCTGTCTGTAGATAACACAATGCAGTCCAAAATAAAACAGCTAAACTCCTGAAATTTGGCACAAATATGTCTCATGTTCATAGGCAGGCTAAGTTCGTGAATGGGTACAATCGGGTCAGGGGGAAAAAGTTCCCCCTTAAAGAACTGAACTAACATCTGAAAAAATAAAAATTTTTTACATGTTTTTTTGTATTTTTATTAAATAAATGAAACATTTGGTATATTTATCGGGATGGGAAGGTGCGTTCAAAGTCCTCCACTGATCCCCCTCACCCCCCCAAAAAAAAAAGCCCCAGACAATTTTTTTTTTTAAATTTGTTTACCATATTGGAGGGTATTATACTAATGTTGTACTTTAATTTTTTTTGGTCCCCTTCAAGATACTCTCGGTGACCCCAAATTTGTTGCACTTTGTTATTTGTGTTTATTTCTAAATTTCGAATGCGAAAAGAGCACTCACGATGTGTAACAAACAAATATGGTGGCAAATATTTGACGTTTAATTAAATGGTAATTTGGCAATGACCACACTTCATACATGGGACTATTTAAATAAGCGGACTAATTAATTGACGATTTCATTCGCATTATATTGAAACTAATGCCAATGAAATTTTAAGCGTTGGCATTGTTTCAATCAATGCCAATGCCCGTTATGGAATAAGTAGCATTAGTATGTCGTAAATCCGTCAGCGTGTTGTGAATTTTTTTTTTTTTCTTAAAACTTAAAATGGCTATATCTCGAAAACTAAGTCAGGTAGAGCAAAATGGAGAGCATTTTTGGTTCTTTAAATCACTACAGTTTCGCCGGTCCTCTTCACATTGGTGGATCTAAAAAATTGGCACTCCCGAAAATTTAAAAATTCACATACCTTTAGCATTATCTTGCTTAGTTTTCAAGTACAGCAATTTAGGGGCCCAATAGGGTCTTGAGAATTTTTGAAACAGAATAACTTAAAAACTATTGCTCTGAGGGCTTTCGACTATTTGGCAGACGAGTTCTAGAAACCAAGAGCTACAAAAATGCTTTTAGACTTTTTGTTGTGTCGGCAATATTTACTGAGATATGAGCATTTTTTTAATTTTAAGGAATGCCAAATTTTTTTGATTCAAAGTTAGGACCCATTGGGTTCCACACATGTGAAGAGGACCCGCAAAACTATGTGGATTTAAAGAACTAAAAATGCCCTCCATTTTGTTTTCGAGACCATTTTAAGTTTTTTTTAAAAAATATATTTATTATAAAAAAAACTTTTTTTTATCAATTGTAAATAGTTTTTTTAGGCATTTGTGCGGTTTCATTGGCATTAGTACAAATAATGCCAATGCCAAAAAATTTCATTGGCAATAAATGCTAATGCTTTTTTTGGCATTGGCATTAGTTCCAACTAATGCCAATGAAAATTCTATGCCAATTAAAAATTCTCATGTATGCCACACTTAAAAGCTCGAGATTGTGAAAGTCCACAACGAAATATTTTTTAAAATTTTCAAGTGTTATTTAAAAATTTAAATCCCAAAATCTGTTGACATTATTTCATTCTTTAGATATCCTTATGCTGCTATTGCTAATTTAGCATATGGACCATATGCTAGTTTTTTGGTCACCGTTTTATTGGACCTAAGTATATTTGCCAATGGTATACCAAATATTGTTATGGCTTCACAAAATTTGGAATTGGTAGGAAATCGTATAACGGATGGTCAATTTCAATTTTCATTTTGTTATTGGGCCATTATAGTGGGCGTTGGCATATGTCCTCTTGTTTGGTTGGGTAGTCCAAAACATATGAGGTAAGTAATTTTTTTTTAATAAACAAACTTTAATCTATTACCTGGAATTTCTTTAGAGGTTTAGCTATTTTATCATCCATTGTTATGATTGTGATCGTGACGCTACTATGGTATTGTTTATTATCGTCTGCTCCTATAGGTCCACCATTCGAGGGTGTCAGCTTGGGTAGGTTTTGAATTTTTTAAAATTATTTAAATATGTTTTTAAAATTTTAATACATTTCAGAATTACCACCATTTTTAACCATATTGAGTGGTTACAGTATTCTTGCTTTTCAATTTGATATTCATCCCATGTTATTGACTTTACAAATCGACATGCAACAAAAAGATAAAGTGGGATGGGCTTCATTTAGTGGAATTGCGAGTAAGTAAAGAAAATTGAATTAAGTAAAATAAGTAAGAAAATGAATTTTAGTCAAGACCATACCCTACACTAACTAAGGATTTCTTGTAGTCCAAAAAATACCAATTGTAGTTTGAAGATTCCAATTGTTATTTCGATGGCCCCATACCATAACATGCTAAGTCGACATAACATGTTTTGCTGTGAGTAGCATTTCTAAATTCGTCGTTTTTTAAGTTAGATTCTGTAAAATTTTGGTATTGATCGGACTATCCTATCAAAAGTTATAAGCACAAATGTACTATGTATAATTTAAAAAGTTTAAAAAAAACTTCCTTTGAAAATGTTTTAAGTATACTTAGCATGATATGTTTTGATTTTTAATTTCTTTTGTTTTATGCTAAGTGTTCATTCTATTTTTGTTTTATGCTAAGTGTTCTTTCTTAGTAGTAAAAAAGAATTTCAATATTAAATTTTTTCCAAATTAAAACATGCTATCTGAACTTAGAATATCATTGCAAGTTACTTTAATCTACTACAAATTTATAAATTTTAAATAAATTCTATTACAAAAAACAGATTCCTCCAAAAAGCATACAGGATTTGGAGGAATCTGTTTGTTTAGTGACGAACACCCTTAGGGAAGCTTATCTTAAATCCTGTCCAGAGCGCTTGCCTCCGAAGAAGATCCATCAACCATGGTGGACCCCGGGGCTCAAGCTTCTGAGGACAGAAAGTAGGAAACTCTTCAATAAGGCAAAGAAAGATAACACGACGGAAGACTGGGAGAACTATCGTCTTAGTTTTAATGCTTTTAAGAAGGAAACCCCAAAGGCGAAAAGAGAATCCTGGTCCAACTTCTGTGGAGAATTGGAGGGGACCACGGAAGCGGCGAGACTCCGTAAAGTTCTTTCTAAGGACCTCAGCACACCAGGATTTCTTAATAAACCGGACGGATCCTTTGCAGAAAGCAGTCAGGAAACCATCGAACTTCTGATGGATACCCATTTTCCGGGTTGCAGAGACGAGGTGAAGAGAGATCTCTCCTCTTCTGTGGAATCTTGTAATAAATGAAATCCTCGAGTCACTCAACGGAATGGGCATCAAGGTGGTTGCCTATGCTGATGACGTTGTGATCCTAATCAGAGGTAAGTTTTTACCAACGATTAGTGAACTCATGGAATCAGCACTTAAGATACTCTTGACGTGGGCAAGAGACAACGGTCTGGGAGTCAATCCCTCCAAAACCGAACTAGTCTTGTTCACGAAAAGGACTAAGATAGACAGGTTTGTTCTTCCCAAACTAGATGGAATCACCCAAGAACTATCTAATGAGGCGAAATACATGGGTGTAATCCTGGACTCAAAGCTTTCCTGGAAAAGGAATACGGAGGAAAGGATGAAAGAGTCGTTATGTGCTTTTTACACCTGCAGAAGAACTTTCGGAAAAAGGTGGGGTCTATCCACTGGATGTATGGGGCGATAATTAGACCAATACTTACCTATGGAGCCCTTGTGTGGTGGAAAGCAGCGGATAAGAAATCATATCTCTGCAACCTACAGAAGGTACAGCGACTGGCGTACGTGGGTATCACTGGTGCTATTAGATCAGCACCCCAGGCCGGTCTGGAAGTGATACTAAACATTCAGCCCGTAGATATCTACATCAAGAGCACAGCAGCAAAATCGGCTCTTAGGTTAAGAGAGTCACTAATGCTTAAGCAACGCTCTTGGGGACACTCGACCATATTAAGTACGGTGGGCGGGTCGGAATTAGAACGGAAAACCGACTATATCTCACCGCAGACGAACTTTAATAGGAACTTCGAAGTCAAAATACCAACTAGGGAAGACTGGTCGGCAAACTCTGTTATAACGGGGAATGCGATCTCAATTTTCACGGACGGATCGAAGATGGAGATGGGTACGGGTTCGGGGGTATACTCTGAATGCCTCGAGATCAGGGCCTCAGTGAGGCTCCCGGACAAGTGTAGTGTTTTCCAGGCCGAGGTTTTTGCAATTGACAAAGCCGCGCAGATGATTATGATAAAGGACCTAAGTCCTTGCGCCATCAACATTTTTGTGGACAGTTTTGCAGCTCTGAAGGCCTTAGGGTCACACACTGTAAAATCGAGAATTGTTAGTAATTGTATACAATCCCTTCATCGGATCAGTCAGCACACAGTCAAGCTAATCTGGGTCCCTGGACATAGTGGGGTCGATGGTAACGAATTAGCTGATGAGTGTGCAAGAGGTGGCTCCGAGTCGGTGGGGGAACGTGTCGAACCGGATATCTCGGTTCCTATAGTGGAGTTGATGAACGAAATTGGTAGGATATCGGAGAATATGATGAGGGATAGGTGGATATCGCTGACCACGTGCAGGATATCGCGGACCATGTGGCCACTGCCAAATCTTAAGAGGACAGAAAGTCTTCTTACCTTTGGCAAACGTACGGTTAGCCTATTAGTAGGAGTACTGACGGGACACTGTATAATCGGCCAAATGGCCGTTCGTATGGGAATTTCTGACAGGGACTTTTGCAGAAGTCGTGGAGAGGTGGAGGAGTCAGTGAGGCACTTGTTGTGTGAATGTCCGGGTCTGATGAAACGTCGTCTTAAGTATTTGGGGCAACGATTTTTTGATGACTTAGATTGCCTAAACAGTGTCCCATTGACGTCTCTACACTCAAAAAAATAAACTGGTAAAACGCCTGGTAAAATGTCTTGTAATCCCGTTCTACCAATATTTAACAATTTTCCTTGTTTTTTAACAAAAAATCTTGTACTTTGCTCAAACGAGAACTATAGTTTTATTGGTAATTTTACAAGTTTATTTTCGTAATTGTATTCTACCATTTTGAAAGGTTATTTTACAAAAAAAAAAAACTGTAATTTTACAACAAAGTTTTTATTACGAGGAATCTAGTTGAATTACAAAAAAAAACTTTATTTTACAAAAATTATGTTATACGACGATTTATGTTGTTTAACAAAAAAACTATTTTTTTTTTTTTGTATTTTTTTTTTTGTTTTAATTTAAGGAGGAGTAGTTAATTTACAAAAAAACAGTTATTTTACAAAAAATGATTTTATTACGAGGATTTATGTTGTTAACAAAAATTTTTTTTGTAAATTTACCATTTTGGTCTGTAAATTTACCATTTTTTAAACATATTTACCATTTTTTCTTGTTAGTTTACCATTTTTTTTGTATTTTTCCGGTTTTAAAACAATATTTTTACCAATAAAATTGGTTATTTTACCAATTTTTGGTGCATTCAAAATTACGAGGAAATCCTCGTAATTTTACGAGAATTTTACCTACGTCATATTTTACGAGAATAGCCTCGTAAAATCACGAGATTTATTGGTAACTTTACAAGTTTTTTTTTTTGAGTGTAACAGAATACCTTAGGGAATCAGAGTGGTTTGAGAGGTAGAATTTTTATATATCAGGGGAGTAGGGAGACAACTTTAGGGGAATCACAATGGGCCGTATGGCCTCCGAGTGAATTCGCCAAATCGGCGAACGCCCATCCAACCTAACCTATTACAATTGTGATTCGAACACAAAAGGTCTCAAGGTTCTATCTCATACCGTTCCAGAGATATCGTCAAAAAACTTTGAAGGCGATTATCTCAAAACTAGCTTTTTAGACTTAGCATGTTTTAGAATGGAGCCGACTCAAAAAAAACCTTGTAAAATAACAAGAAAAATTTTTTGTTTTTATTTTTTTTATTTTTTGACAAGAATTCCTTGTAATTTTACAAACTTTTTAACATTAATTTTGTAATTTTACAAGATTTTTACCAATAAAATTATAAATTTACAATTTTTTTGACGCAATAAAACTTATTTTTATTTTTTTTACGAGAATTCCTAGTAAAAATTACGATCTATTTTGTAAGTTTACAAGCTTTTTACCAATAAAATTGTAAATTTACAACTTTTTTGGCACAATAAAACTTACAAAGAATTCTCGTGAATTTAATAGATTTTTTTGTAAACAAACCATTAAAATTTGCAATCGATCAACAACGACGAGGAAAACTGTAAAATATTGGTAAAATGGGATTACGACAAGGCTTTTTTGTGTGTAATTGTAATTCGAAAAGTGTCAATTGTTATTCGAAAAATATCAATTACAATTCTAAAAAGATTAATTGTAATTCAAACCAGTAAAAATGTGTGACCGACCAACAATATTTTTTTAGTCCAAACATTTTTTCTGAACACATCTACCCTCTCTCTTTAACTCTTAAGGCGGTCATCATACAATTTTTTTTTTTTGAAAATTTGTTTTATTTAATCAGCTTCTACCGGTCTAACGGTGCGTCCGAGAGGGGACATTAGTGAGACCGACCCCCATTTATTTTTACCCTCCAACATTTTTGTAAAACATACCACAGCCCTATCTCCACTCCCTAAGTAGGCTCTAAGGGCACCATTAGGGCAGTTAGAGCGGTTGGAGCAAACTTTAAAAAATTTAGTTTTGTGTGGGAGCCCCCTTAGAAATTGGAGATAGGGTATTAGTATGTTCCAAAGAAATGTTAAGACGTAAAAATTAATCGGGGTCGGTCTTATAAATGACACCTCTAAGATGCACCATTGGAGCAGTAGAAATGATTTTAAGATTGGAAAATTACAATAAATTTTTTTCAAAAAATTTAAAAAAATAGTAATAATCGTTATCCCACGATCCTCCTACACTCAAAAAAAAAAGTTTGTAAAATTACAAGTAAAAGGTCTTGTAATTCTATTTTACTAATATTTTTGTCTATTTACAAAAATTCTTGTATTTTTAATAAAACGAAAACTACCGTGCGCTTTGTAATTTTACTATAATATGTTGGTAAATTTATTTAACAATTTTTTTAGGTAAATTAACAAAAAAAAATAATTATTTTACAAATTAAAAAAAAATTACAAGGCGTTTAGTTTTTTTACACAAGAAAACTGTAATTGTACAACAACATTTTTTTTAAGGTATTTAGTCTTTATACCAAAAAATGTTTTATTACAAACTATTTTTTTTTTCAAGATTTTTAAAATAAATATAATTTTGAATTTTATTCGACCTTTTATATAATGTTAAGAAACTAAAATACTCGAGGTCGTGGTCTTTAATTTCTTAAAAATTTTAAAATAGTTTACAAGGTTTTCAGTATTTTGACACAAAAAAATGTAATTAAACAAAAATTTGTAATGAAAAATAATTATGCAACAATCGGAGACGCAGAAATTTTCTAAGTCCATATTTTGTTAAAATTTGTTTTTACTATATTATTGTCACAGACTAATACAGAATCGACATAAGTGACAGGTGTCAAAAAAGTAGTTCTGAACCACATGGTTAATATTTTCAAATTATTCTACGAATTAGGCTAGAAAGAGAAAAAAAATATAACGCGCCATAAGAAAAATATATGCCAGATCGGGTTTTGTTGTTTCGCTCACTCCTAAGTCGTAGAAAGTGTTGCCATGTTAGCGTAAAACGGACTAAAAAACGCTCTGTTTTCTCCTAAAATCGCTTAGTTTTTCCCCATTTTTTCTCATAAAACTCTACTGTCGAGTCTGTTTATAGTCTGTGTTATTGTTCTAGTTTTTTTGTTTGTATTTTTACCATTTTTTTGTAATTTTACCATATTTTTTTGGTACTTTTTTTTTAAATCTGGCAACTACAATGTCAATCAAAAGCTGCCAATTATGAAAAATTAAGTTTTTCTTATTTTAACAGGTACTTAAACATCCAATGTACAATATCCAATGTTTGTTTTTCTAATTTTTTAAAAATACTTGCGAAAATAATTTAAAATTCGAAAAAAATTTCATTTTTTTAATAATAATCCAAAGTGACTCCTAAAAGTTCAAAAATTATAAAATTTTTTGAGCCATCCAAAAAGGCTCCAAAAAATGTTTCTTTTTGGAGCCTACAAATATTATTTTCTTTCAAAAAAATTATAAGTCAGAAAATAAATTTCATCAAACGTCTTTGTTTGTAAATATGTACCATAAAACGGGAACAAAATGCATTTTGTGAACATTCATATATAAAGAAAGAACGTAGGATGTGGGATCGCCGAATTGCTGTTTGTGGATCAGAGAAAATATGGATTTGTTGAAATTTTTTTAATATACAATTAAAAGTGTTTTTTATTTATAATTGAAGTGAGATTAATAAAAATATTTTAAAATTAACAAAGATTTTCGCAATTTTTTTTTATCAAAATAGCAAAAAATAACAACCAAAAAACTACACTATTTTAATAGACTCCAAATTGACTCCAAATAGACACCAAAGTATGGAAAAAATTTCCCTTTTTGAATCTTTTTTTGGAGTCATTTTTGAGTTAAAAAAGAGGGCTCTTTTGGATGAACCACTTTCACACAATAATTTGAAATTTTTGTTATATTTTTGGAACCCATTTTGGAGTCTTAAATGAGTCTGCTTGCTGGCTGGGATACCATTTTTTTTGTAAATTTACAAAACAAATATGAAAGATTAGAAAACAAAATTGTATACTTACAGAAAAAGTTGTAATTTAACAAAAATGAAGTAGAAAATACAAAAACAATATTGCAAATTTACAAATTATTTGGTTAAACTACTTTTATTACGGCAAAAAAAAAAGAAAAAATGGTATATTTACAATAAAAATTGTAAATTTACCACTTTTTACTGTAAATATACAAGTTTTTTGCCATAAAAAACAGTAGTTAAACCAAACAATTTGTAAATTTACAATTTTATTTTTTGATTTTATACTTTATTTCGTAAATTTACAACTTTTTTTGTAAGTCTACAATAATATTTTACAAAAAAAATTGTAAATTTACACTTTCTCCCCGTAATTTTTTTGTTAAATCAATTTACAAATTATCCCCGTAACATTACGGGGATTCTTGCTAGTACATATTTTACAAAACATGCCCCGTAAAATCACGGGGATTTTATGTCATTTTACAAACTTTTTTTTTTGAGTGTAGGAAAAAAAATTGTGGAATCGATAGAAGTTTTACACAAAAAAAATTCAAAAAAATCGAAGAGTACAACCATTTTCAAAAATGAAATTTAAATTTTAAAACTTAAAAATCGCATACTAGAGCGCTTTTAAGAATTTTTTGGGATTTTTTTTTAAAAAGTACGTAAAAAACAAAAATTTAAAAAAAAAAATTGAAATTTGGACCATAATTGAAGAAGTAATGAGTAAAAGAAGTTGGAGTAAAGGAACAAACTACCAATTTTTAAAAATTCGACATCTTTTGAACGGGTCATCAAAAAAATCAGAAAATTTACCACGAAGGAGTTTTCGAAGGGTACTAAAAACCGTTAACAAATTGGGAAAATCTAAAAAAAAAATTTCAAAGTGTCCGATTTGACATGGAATGCCCCATATACATTATTGGGTCCTAGATCGATATTTCAATCCCCTCTGCACACAAAAAAAAAAACGTTGTCAAATTACTAGGAAAAGTCTCGTAATCCCATTTTACCAATATTTAACAGTTTTTCTTGTATTTTAACAAACAAATTTGGATCGAAATTCACATTTTTTTTTTTGTAATTTTACAATTTTTTTTTTTGTAATTTTACAAATTTCCAAGATATTTTTACAAAAAAAATGTAGTAAATTTACGAGAATTCCTTGTAATTTAAATTGCGCCAAAAAACTGTAAATTTACAATTTTATTGGTAAAAAGCTTGTAAAATTACAAAATTATTGGTAAAAAGTTTGTTAAATTACTAGAAATTCTCGTAAAATAGGAGGCAGCAAAAAATCTAGTAAAGTTACGAAACCACCTTCTAAATTTTATCGTTTCAAAAAAACTGTAAATTTACAATTTATTGGTAAAATGCTTGTAAAATTACAAAATTATTGGTAAAAAGCTTGTAAAATTAATAGGAATTTTTGTCAAATAGGAGGTAGCACACAGAAAAAAGTTAACAATTTTTCTTGTAATTTTACAAGGTTTTTTTTTAGTGTACAGGTACCAATTATCAACCGATACGGCTGAAATTTGGAACATAATCTTCTTTTGCCCCAATGAAGAAGACTATTGAAATTAAAAAAAACAAGTAGAAAAGATAAATTCGACTTGGCCGAATCTATGAATACCCTCCACAATGCCCTTTTTAAGTGATAGTAAATTTTCTAACGTGAAAAAAATACAATTTTTGGTTAGAAATATTTTATTTTGTGTAAAAAAACTTTTTTTTTTATTAATTTTTGAAAGAAAAAAAAATTTACTAATTTTTTTTTGAGTGTAAAATTTTTTTTGAGTGTAAAATTTTTTTTGAGTGTAAACTTTTTTTTGAGTATATTTTTTTTTTTGTTTTAGTGTAAAAATATTTTTATGTGACAAAAATACCTTTTAAAATATTTTTCTGACTTACAAATGTTTTTAAAACATGTTTAATGGGTTTTCAATACGTGAATTTAAGGTGAAACTAATCTGAAATTTACGGTTTTGCTAATAACTTTTGAACCACTGGACCGATTTGGCTGAAATTTAAAACGAACCGGACCAGAGGAACGGTAAATATATACGCCACACTTCAGCACCCTCAGAATAAGGACCCATTTTTCGAAAAACACTGATGTAGGGTATCATATTGTCGGTCTTGGTCGGCTATAACTGTCTAAATTGTTTTTTTAATTTAAATTCGGCTTTTAAGAACTTCGATTAGGATATTCAGAATTTAATTAGGCTTTTCTGAATTTTAATTGATATTTTCTGCGATATTTTTAGGAGAAAAACTTTTAATTAAAAATTTTAAAAAGTTCATTTTAGTTTTTCATCATTTTATAAAAATATTTGAGCTCGAGGTCTGGATTTTTAAATTAAAATTCTTTATTTATTTCCAATATTTCGGAAATAAATAAAGAAGAATTTTAATTTAAAAATCCAGACGTCGAGCTCAAATATTTTATTTTTATAATAAAATTGGAAAGGTCAAATAAAAAACAATTATAATTTTTTTAATTGATATAATTAAATTTTTTAATCGATTTTGCAAATTTTCATGAATTGAGAATAAATGCAAATTTTTCCTTGTTAAACTTTTGCATTGTTTTTTTATTTATACTATTACTTTTGTGATAGGTGCAAAATCAATTAAAATAGTAATTGATATAATCATTATAGTGATTGAAACTCTTTTTCATTTTTTGTGTGTATATAATAATAAGTATTAACTAACACTTTATTTTCATTGCAGTTACCAGTACAACGGCAATAATCGGATCAGTTATAGCAGCCTATAAATTTGGAACAATGATAGCGGATAATGTTTTGGAAACTCTACCAAAAAGTATAGCTTTGTACATATTATTGATATTAATATCATTACAATTATGTTTTTCCGTAACGGTTGGAAGTTCAGCCATGTTTTTACAAATAGAAAATTATTTCAAAATTTCAGAAGGTAAGTGAGTGTTGCGATTTAATGCAATTAAATTGTTATTAATCATTCATTATTTCTTTTAGTTTTCTCCTTAAAACGTGTTGCAATACGATCCACCGTAGTGGCCTTACAGGTTGTAATCTCTGAATTTGTACCCAGTTTTGATGCATTAATGGATATTGTGGGTGGCACTATTATAGGTCCATTAGTATTTATTTTACCACCGTTACTATATCGACGTATGGTACAATTAGAACGTTATCATCAACGTATTGCTACAGAGGCAGCATATGGTAGTTTACCATTAGATCTTAATTATGAACCCATAGATGGACCGCCACCTTCCTCACCACTTGGCTCAAATAATCGCTTAACATTGCCGGCACTTTTAGAAGTTTGCTGGTTACGTACCGTCTACACGTTTAATCTTTTACAATGTGATTTATCATGTTCAATGGCCGTTTTATTATTTGGTATATTGGCAACATTCTTTTCGACGTACTTAAATGTTTTTGAGATAAGTGAACTTTTTCGTAATAATTCACCATGTTTTAACAATTTAACAAGTATTAATAATAATTCTTAGTTTTAATTAGAATTTAAGAAAAAAAAAATTAAAAAAAAACCTTTTAAAGAATAGAATATTATCAAAGTAATAAAAAAAATCCATTAACTTTTAGAGATTTGTGTGTAATTCCCTTTTTATACCCTACACCACTCTGTGGTACAGGGTATAATGAGTTTGTACTGATGTTTGTAACTACTCGAAATATTGGTCCTAGACCCACCTTTAAGTATACCGATCGACTCAGAATAACTTTTTGATTTGACTTAGCGAGGTCCGTCCTTCTGTTCGTCCATGTAAACGTTGTAAACACGATACAGGTCGCAATTATAAACCGATTTGGCTAAAATTTGAAACTTAAGCTTCTTTTGCCCGAAGAACGAAGCCTAATGAAATTGGGAAAAACCGTTCCATGTTTAGACATAGCCCCCATACAAACGTCCCCTATAATTTGACTCAAGTGACTCTTATTAGCGTATTATAAAAGATATCCTTTCGAAATTTGATAGGTAATCGTTTTTTGTATTCACAAATTATCATTCCAAATTTTAAAGGAATCGGACCAGTTCCTCTTGTAATCCCCATACCCGAGTAAAAATTTTTATATGATGCAATATATATTGATATGTAATACAATATATAATTAAACGCAATTTGATCCGAAAAATGGTGGATGTTTTTGCATTAAAAAAGATCAATTTGTATAAAATATGATTTGATTTCATCCGAGTTTTGACCAGACATTGCCATATATTAGTGGATCTAATTAGATCTAATTGCATAAAAACATGTAAAATCCTGGTGTTTTTTGGTTTGGGTTGAGTTACACCACAGGTCAACGATACATTCACCAAACATATAATTTTCTTAAAAAAAAAATGTTCGGGTACGCTTCGAACCAGATAGGTGATAAACATAACCCTAACAAGGAAATGTTTAGGAACATTTTAAAAAGTTTCTTATACTTTGCCTTAAAAACTTAGAAAATTGTTGGTTAAATCTATATATATAAAAGAGTAATGTGACTGACTGACTGACTGACTGACTGACTGACTTATATACTCATTCATCATCGCCCAGCTCAAACCGCTGAAGCTAGAGACTTGAAATTTGGACTGTAGGTCCACCTCCCGGAATATAGATCCACTAAGGCTGGATTTTTGCCAATGTTGATTCTAAGGGGGTAAAAAGGGTAAAAAACTGTACTTTTGGTACTTTTTATATCTCCTGAAATAATGGTCATAGAGACTTGAAATTTGGACTGTATGTTCACCTCCCGGAATATAGAACCAGTAAGGCCGGATTTTTACCAATGTTGATTCTAAGGGGGTAAAAAGGGTAAAAAACTGTACTTTTGGTACTTTTTATATCTCCCGAAATAATGGTCACTGGGACTTGAAATTTGGACTGTATGTTCACCTCCCGGAATATAGATCTACTAAGGCTGAATTTTTGCCAGTGTTGATTCTAAGGGGGTAAAAAGGGTAAAAAACTGTACTTTTTGTACTTTTTATATCTCCTGAAATAATGGTCACAGAAACTTGAAATTTGGACTGAATTTAGCCTCCCGGAATATAGATCCACTAAGGCTGGATTTTTGCCAATGTTGATTCTACGGGGGTAAAAAGGGTAAAAAAATGTACCTTTGGTACCTTTTATGTTTCCTTATGTAATGCTCCTAGACACTTGAAATTTGGAATGTAGGTTCAGCTCCCGGAATATAGATCTACAAAAGCTGGATTTTTGCCAATGTTGATTCTAAAGGGGTAAAAAGGGTAAAAAACTGTACTTTTGGTACCTTTTATATTTTCTTAAATAATGGTCCTAGAAACTTTAAATTTGCAATGTAGGTACACCCCCCCGGAAAAAATATTCACCAAGGCTATGTTTTTGCCAAGGTTGACTCAACGGGGGTAAAATCGAAAAAGTGTACTTTTTGTATTTTTTTTATTTACTGAAATAATGGTACCTTTTATCAAAAGTTCGTTTTATAAAAAGTACCTTTTATAAAAAGTACCTTTTATAAAAAGTACCTTTTATAAAAAGTACCTTTTATAAAAAGTACCTTTTATAAAAAGTACCTTTTATAAAAAGTACCTTTTATAAAAAGTACCTTTTATAAAAAGTACCTTTTATAAAAAGTACCTTTTATAAAAAGTACCTTTTATAAAAAGTACCTTTTATAAAAAGTACCTTTTATAAAAAGTACCTTTTATAAAAAGTACCTTTTATAAAAAGTACCTTTTATAAAAAGTACCTTTTATAAAAAGTACCTTTTATAAAAAGTACCTTTTATAAAAAGTACCTTTTATAAAAAGTACCTTTTATAAAAAGTACCTTTTATAAAAAGTACCTTTTATAAAAAGTACCTTTTATAAAAAGTACCTTTTATAAAAAGTACCTTTTATAAAAAGTACCTTTTATAAAAAGTACCTTTTATAAAAAGTACCATTTATAAAAAGTACCTTTTATAAAAAGTACCTTTTATAAAAAGTACCTTTTATAAAAAGTACCTTTTATAAAATGTACCTTTTATAAAAAGTACCCTTTATAAAAAGTACCTTTTATAAAAAGTACCTTTTATAAAAAGTACCTTTTATAAAAAGTACCTTTTATAAAAAGTACCTTTTTTAAAAAGTACCTTTTATAAATAGTACGTTTTATAAAAAGTACCTTTTATAAAAAGTACCTTTTATAAAAAGTACCTTTTATAAAAAGTACCTTTTATAAAAAGTACCTTTTATAAAAAGTACCTTTTATAAAAAGTACCTTTTACAAAAAGTACCTTTTATAAAAAGTACCTTTTATAAAAAGTACCTTTTATAAAAAGTACCTTTTATAAAAAGTACCTTTTATAAAAAGTACCTTTTATAAAAAGTACCTTTTATAAAAAGTGCATTTTATAAAAAGTACCTTTTATAAAAAGTACCTTTTATAAAAAGTACCTTTTTTAAAACGTACCTTTTATAAAAAGTACCTTTTATAAAAAGTACCTTTTATAAAAAGTACCTTTTATAAAAAGTACCTTTTATAAAAAGTACCTTTTATAAAAAGTACCTTTTATAAAAAGTACCTTTTATAAAAAGTACCTTTTATAAAAAGTACCTTTTATAAAAAGTACCTTTTATAAAAAGTACCTTTTATAAAAAGTACCTTTTATAAAAAGTACCTTTTATAAAAAGTACCTTTTATAAAAAGTACCTTTTATAAAAAGTACCTTTTATAAAAAGCACCTTTTATAAAATGTACCTTTGATAAAAAGTACCTTTTATAAAAAGTACCTTTTATAAAAAGTACCTTTTATAAAAAGTACCTTTTAACGGTACAATGCACTATAGGAAATTTTACCCATTTTTTGGCCAAAAGTCAAAATTAAAATTTTTGCAAACATTATTTTTTTTCACATTAATATAAAAAAAACTTAACAAAGTAAACAATTCTTTCTCAATTTTTCGACAGAATTAATGTACTGTCACTTTATCAGTAGTTTTTCTTGCAATTTCTTAATTAGTTATAAAATAACGATTGAGAGCAGCGAATTTTGTGATAGCTTCTAACAAAAGTTTTTATATTAAGAATTTATAGTTTTTAAAAACTAAAAAATGGAAAATAATGTCAAAGGTGAGTACTTTAATGATAAATAGTGAAATGTTGGTGAACTCATCTATTAGATCGATTTTATTGGAAAAATTGAAGTGACCTTAAGATGAACTTATTGAAGTATGAATTGGAATTTTATTTTGACTTTAAAAAAAATGATAGCATATGTTAGCTATAAAACCATAAAAGTTCTCTAGGACAATCAATTACCTTCCGAATTTAAAAAATTTTAAGGTCGGATATGTGCAAACTTTTTTTTTATACCCATTTTTCCAGGTGACTACTGAGTGCCAAATTCAGAGTTATTTAATACATGGCGAGAGAAATAAAGCAGAGGTGGATAAGGAGCCGCTATTCCTGACCATTTCTTTTCATACATTGCTGAGAGTCAATGTTTCGAAAACTTTAAACAATATATAAAGGAGGAATTAAGAATATTTTGTTCAAATATAAATATGAAAAGATTAAAAGTTGTAGGAGTTTGAAAATTTTTGAAAGACAGCATGCTGTTTGGCTTAGAGGCAATACTTGGCTAAAAAAAACTTGAAACGCAGCCTGCCTCCACTAAATCGAAACCTGGGCGACCGCAATTAACTTTTTTGTCAAAATCTGCGAGAACAAAAATACGAGTTACAGCAGAAATCTCTAAAGATCTAAATAGGGAAGTTGAGCCCCTAGCTCTTGCATCATCTACGGCTGCCCGTAGTGGCATTTTGAAATGTAGTTGACGACTTGGAACTCAAAAATAAAATTTTTGAATAAAATCCTTATTAAAAAGTAGATTTGTTTGACACTTCTTAACATTGTTAAAATAAATTTCTACTGTTATCTTCGAAAGTTAGTGTACACTCAAAAAAAAAATATTGTAAAAACAGTTTAGAAAACCATATAATCTATCAAGGATCTAAAAAATCTTAGATGCGGCAACTTATAACCCGGGAACACTGTTTGGAACTAATTATTAGGTAATTTTTTAGGTAACTTTACTAATTTTTTTTTTTGAGTGTATGAAAACCTTTAAGAGTCACTCCCTCCCTCTAAAGAGTCTTCCAAAAGTCAAATAAAAAAAATCAGTCAAATCGGTCCAGCCGTTTGGCTGTAAATAATTTTGGCCAAAAAAAGGGTAAAATTTCCTATAGTGCAATGGACTATTTTAAGTCTGAGCGCCATGGACTTGCCTAGAAAAATTTACTTATTTTTAGGCTTGTACAACCCACCCTCAACTCAACCTTTTATAAAAAGTACCTTTTATGAAAAGTACCTTTTATAAAAAGTACCTTTTATAAAAAGTACCTTCCATAAAAAGTACGTTTTGTTAAAAGTACCGAAAGTACACTTTTTGGTACTTTTTTATTTCCTGAAATAATAATCAAAGAAACTTGAAACTGGAAAAGTTCGCCTCTCGGAAATTAAAGGGGTTAAAAGGGGTAAAAAAGTGTACTTATTTATTTCCTGATATAATGGTTCCAGAAACATAAAATCTGGAATGTAAAATCCTGCGGTGAAAAAAAAGATTGGGAAAAGTACTTTTTGGAAATTCCGTTTCTTAACGGGGATAAAAAGTACATTAAATATTTGCTGAAACAATGATAGATAATTGAAATATTGAATATAGGATCCTTCGGTGAAGAAAAAACATTCTGGATGAGGTACTTTTTGGAAATTCCGTTTCTAATGAGGGTAATAAAGTGTACTTTTGGTACTTTTTTGTTCCTATAATAATGAACTTAGAAGAAGGAGATGGAATTGGAAATGAAATGGAGTAGAACGGGGAACAAAATAGAATAGAACAGGGAACAAGTAGATAAAACAAAGACTACGTAGGGGAATTTTTTTGACATCGATAGAGTAATCCTGATCCTTCTATTATCCGGTATTCAATACAACCGGTAACGAAGTACCGGGATGGTAAGCTAGTGGAAACATATAGTGTTATATATGGAACAGAATTGGATATAATTTTATATTAAATTATACAGAAAAACAAATTTTGTATTGACCCTCATGTAATTTTATATAATTATATCAACCGTACACCTTTTAATCCGAATCATGATTCAATTATATATTACTACATATGACTGCATTAAAAAAATTTAGAAAATATCTCACGGATGTATAATCATATATAATTTATTATGTTTGTATCAAGTTATATATTGTAATATATGTTTATTTTTACTCGGGTACAAACCACCCTCCCGATATTCACATAAATCTCTCAAAATTCATGAAAGTTGGAAATATTTGATTAAAATTTTGTTTTTAAGTGCTAAAGGTGTACTTTGGTAACTTACTTTTATCTGAATATATTCAGATCATTTTTGGACTTGGTCCCCTTTATAAAAATTTCGACCGATATTAAGTTAAATCGGTCTATTGGAATGAAAAATAAGCCAATTCCACTAAAATTTTGTCTGTGTGTGTTTTCTACACTAATTAAAGATCTAACAAAAGATAGATCCAATCGGTCCATGTTTGGACTTGGGACCCATTTTTCGGAAAACACTGGTGTAGGGTATTATATGGTCGGTCTTGACCAACTATAACTTTCTTACTTGTTTAATATGAACTTATGTAACAAGAAATTTTAATAGGAGCATAAAGTTGCAAAGATCTTGTCAATATTTATTTTTAAGACGAATACAACATTTCTATAACACTCTGCAACACGGTTTTGTATCTTGGATGTTATGATTTTATTATTATGGGTTTTTGGGTTAATTTTTCTGTGGAGAAAATATCTCAGAATCTGAAACTTCTTCTAAGAAAAAATTTGCAGAACCTACACTCAAAAAAAAAAAAAACTGTAATGTTAGCAAAAAAAGCTTGTAAACCTACAAGAAAATTTGCTGATTTTGAACCCACAATTTTTTTGCTAAAGTTAGCAAAAATGTTTTGCCAATAATTAGTTAACTAAATGTTTTTTTTAACTTAGTTCATACACATCTGAGGACAGCGACGTATCCAGGAATTTGAAAAGGGGGGGGCCCAACTCAATTTTTTTTTTTTTGTTAATTATAATATTATGTTCTAGGACTACCCCCCCCCCCCCCCCCCTTCCGTACAAAAAAAATGTGAATTTGTCCAGAGAAAGAATATCTCGCAAAAATTTTAAATATCTCAGAATCTGTACGCAAAAAACACTAACACACATATTAGCCAAATTTTTGTTTAATAAATAACTCACCAAAAACTTGGTTATATTACGCAAAAAATGGTTAATATACCAAAAACTTAGTTAAATTACGCACAAATCTTGGTCTTTACCAAAAACTTGTCTCATAAGTGTAAGTTTTTATGCATTTGAGATTTTTTTTTATAAAATAATGTCTTAGAATTGGCGAATTCTCCTATAGTAAAAACTTCCTCAGCTTCCTCTTCCTCTGAGATTTTTTATTGAAAAAAATTTATCAAAATCTGAGAGGTTTGCTGTAGAAAATATTCTGAGAAAAAAAAAAATCAAATTATATGAACAAAATTGATTTAGCTTTCCTGATTCCAAATTATATTACCAGATATTTTAATGGTTTAACATATTTCCGATATTTGCGTTTGAAAATTCAATAACGCTAATTTAGGCATGTTTATGATTCTACTGTTACGTATTCGTAAACGCGTTCCTTTTTCGAGATATTCACGTTTGAAAATTAAAAAAAAGTCTTATTTAGTCATTATTGCTACATATTCTCACGTAAGAGCCATACACTCAAAATATTTTGTAGGCATGCCCGAGTAAAAAAGTTTTTTATATAATTTTATATAATTATATAAAATTTGATAAAATTATATATAATTATATAAAATTATATACAGAAGTTTTTGTTTTCAAAAAATTTGATAAAATTATATAAAATTACTAGCTATACCTGGTCCGCGTTGCTGCCCCTAAGAAAAAAACCGTTTTATATCGCATCTTAATTTGAATATAGTGTCGGAAAAAATTAAAGCATGGGTCCGGGGCCAGCTAGTAACCTTTGGTTCCACCCTCGGTAAGCACTATCTATAGAGAAATCTCAACAAAATCGGTTCAGCCGTTTTTGCGTGATTTCGAAACAGACAGACATAACGTTAAGTATAGTACAAAGGGGTTTGTCATTTAACGCATTTTATCGAATCGTGATAGTCTAAAGTTCCATGCTGCATCCTCGATTAGTACTGTATGTGCTGCGAATTTCATTGACATCAGTTTTGCCGTTTTTGTGTGACTGCGAAATTGGAGGAAATAACTTTTTATTTATGAAAAACGGGAGTGACATTTTATACCTTTTTGCCTAATCGCGCTCTACATATGACCTACAGTTCCCACTCGGTTAGTTTAATCAGTAGTGACAGATTCAGCTTATCCGTTTTTTGCGTGATTTCAAAACAGGCAGATATAACGTTCAGTATAAAACATAGGGGCGTGGCAACTTACGCCTCTTTGTTCAATCGTGGTCAGTATAGTACAAAGGGCGTTGCAATTTTGATCCCTTTTTCCGATAACGATCTTATATGGCCTACATATGCACTTGGTTAGCACTGTATGTAGTGAAAATGTCAAGAGAATCGGTTCAGCTGTTTTTGCGTGGCAGACAACGTCCAATATAGTACAAAGGGGCGTGACATTTTACGCCCCTTTTTCCAATCGTAGTATAACATGGAATATAGTTCCGAACTCGGTTAACACTATCAGTGCTGAAAATTTAATTAAAATTGAATCAACAGTTTTTGGGTTTTTGTGGAGCATGCAGAAATAACATTCAATTCAATACAAAGGGGCATGGCATTTTACGCCCATTTGTCCGATCATGCTCTAATTTAGCACATAGTTAGTACTTGGTTATTACTATCGCTGGTTTAAATTTCATCAAAATCGGTCCATCCGTTTTTTATATATAGATGTCATTAATGGTGCAATGTAAAAATGCGATTTTGCCCAACCCTCCGCCCAAAGACAAAAAAGCATGTCATTTTACGCCCATTTGCCCGATCACGCTCTAATTTGGCATATTGTTAGTACTCGGTTAGTACTATCTTTCGTTTAAATTTCATCGAAATCGGTCTAACCGTTTTTTTATATATAGATGTCATTAGTGGTAGAATGCAAAAATTTGATTTTGCCACGCCCCTCCGCCCACCGACAGAAAATCAAAAATCTGACCGCACAGTGTTACTCCCCAGGCTATTCTGAATATTCCCTGAAAATTTCATCAAGATCGGTTCAGCCGTTTTCGAGTCCATACGGAACATACATACACACATACATACATACATACATACACACATCCATTTTTATATATATAGATATATAATTTGATAAAATTATATGAAATTATATCCGAATTTTTTTTATATAAAATTTTATCAAATCTTATATAATTTTATATAATTTTATAAAATTTTATCAAATTATATATAATTTGATATAATTTCATAAAATTTTATATAAAACAAATTTTGATATAATTATATATAATTTGATAAAATTATATATAATTTTATCTAATTTTATAAAATTTTATCAAATTATATATAATTAGATATAATTTTATAAAATTTTATATAAAAAAAATTCGGATATAATTATATATAATTTTATCAAATTATATATAATTTTATCTAATTTTATCAAATATATATAATTATATCGAATTATATATAATTATATATAAACTTTTTTACTCGGGCAAGAACAAATAAATAACACACTTAAAACTAGTGAATAAACAATTGAAAACCATCCCAGTAATTATTAATTAGTTTTAACAAACATCAACATTTATTTTTTACTGTTGACAAAATTTTCTTAAATAACTAACATTAAACATTTTAAAAATTACGGTTTCTTCATTCTTTTTTACCAACAAATTCGAAAAAAATAACCTACGAAAACATTAAAAATTAATGATAGCTCTGTTATTTTTACCAACAAATTCCAAAAAAATAACCTACACTCAAAAAAAAAAACTGTAATGTTAGCAAAAAAAGCTTGTAAACCTACAAGAAAATTTGCTGATTTTGAACCCACAATTTTTTTGCTAAAGTTAGCAAAAATGTTTTGCCAATAATTAGTTAACTAAATATTTTTTTTTTTAACTTAGTTTATACACATCTGAGGACCCCATTGGGTTCGGACCCGATAGGTCCAGCCCCCGATGGGCCTAGACCTAGTTGGGTTCCTTAAAAATCGTCATAGTTTTTGATCCAAAATTTGTGTCCGTTTCGCTCTACCTTGCTTAGTTTTTGAGATACGTGATTATAGGGGACCACTGGGGTCTTAAGAATTAAAAAACTCGATAACTTCAAAAATATTACTCGGAGAGCTTTTGACTATTTTGCGGTCTTGTTCTACGTTGTGAGAGCTACAAAAACGATTTTGGACTTTTTGTTGTGTCGGCAATATTTACCGAGATATGAGCATTTTAAAATTTTCGGGAATGCTAACTTTTTTGGATCCAAAGTTAGGGCCCATTAGGGTCCACACATGTGAAGAGGACCGGCGATACTATGGAGATTCTAAGAACCAAAAATGACCTCCATTTTGCTCTATCTGGCTTAGTTTCCGAGATAGCGCCATTTTAAGTTTTCTGAAAATAAAAAAAAATTTACCATTTATTTTGCTAATATTAGCAAAAAATCTTGTAAAAATGTAGTCAACTCAATTTCAAATTTAGCAAAAGAAATTAGTTCAAAGTTTGTTTAAAATTGCTAATGTTCTAAATTATTTACAAGAATTTTTTGCTAACATGCTAATCTCAACTAAAAATTTGCTAAAAGTTAGCTAACTAGCGTTAGCAAAAAAAAATTAGTAAATCTACTAACGTATTTTTTTGAGTGTACGAAAACTATAAAAATGAATGATTTCGTAGGTTATTTTTTACAATTTTCTATTGAAATACTTTTTTTAAACCTTTTAATAAAATTTTGGGAAATCGATCCTGCAATCAACTACATTCTGGCCAGACACTCTACCCATCGTGCCAAAGTCACTTGATATAAACATGTTTTTATATTTATATAAATAATTTTTTTAATTTTTATTCTAAAAAAAAATTAACTTACTTGTGTAGGTAAAAACTAATGATATGTATCTCATTTAAAAAAAAAAACAACAATTTAAAAAAAAAAATACTTACAGAAATCATTAAAATTTTAAAGAATAATCAGTAGTTTTTACTTACAGAACAAAAATAAATGACTTTAAAAATTAAATGTTAATGAAAGTCTTTATTTTATAGTGTGTTATTTTTGAAACAAAGGATAGAAGTAGTCAAACAAATGTTTTTTCTTTTAAAAACGACTAAACGTTAATTTTTTTTAAATAAACTATAAACAGTTAATGACATAATTTCTTAAGTGTAATAAAGGACCTGATTTTAAATCAGCCATCCAAATTTTTGTATAACAAAAATTTTTTAATTCCATAGCGATTTTTACGGCTCTACTGTTATATATTATTGCACTGGCGCAATATTTTTAAAAATAATCGATTTTTTTTTTAAGTTTAAATATTGTCCTAAGTCGTTTTTTAATACATATTTAAAACTGCAGTTTTTAATTCAAACCCGATTTTTTTAAAAAAGTTCTAAATTAAAAATTATATATGAAAATTTTTCTTTAGAAAAAATTTTTCAAAATCCAAGAATTTTGTTTGGAAATAATATCTCAGAACCTGAGACTTTTAATAAAGAAAAAGGCTCTTCGAACCTCAGAGTTTGAAATTTTGTACAGAAAACTGTTTTCATGTTCCTGATGCATAAATTTCATTAAATAAACCCAATATAATGTGTTTTCGATACATATTTTACAGATATTTCGATATAAATAACTTTTTAAAAACAACAATTTAATAAAATCAAGAGTTTTTGTAAAAAGATATTACAAATTTTCTTCAAAAACCAAAATATTTGCAATACTAAAAAAAATTATGTTTGTTACTTGTATTATGTGTTGAAGTGGATTAAGTTTTTAAAATTTGTCAATCCAAAAGGGGGGGGCCCGGGCCCCCTGGGCCCCCCCCCTGAATACGTCCATGTCTGAGGACCCCATTGGGTTCGGACCCGATAGGTCCAGACCCCGATGGGCCTAGAACTAGTTGGGTTCTTTAAAAGTCTTCATAGTTTTTGATCCAAATTTTGTATCCGTTTCGCTCTACCTTGCTTAGTTTTTGAGATACGTGATTATAGGGGACTACTGGGGTCTTAAGAATTAAAAAACTCGATAACTTCAAAAATATTACTCGGAGAGCTTTTGACTATTTTGCGGTCTTGTTCTACGTATTGAGAGCTACAAAAATGCTTTTGGACTTTTTGCTGTGTTGGCAATATTTACCGAGATATGAGCATTTAAAAATTTTCGGGAATGCTAACTTTTTTGGATCCAAAGTTAGGGCCTATTAGGCCATTTTAAGTTTTCTGAAAATAAAAAAAAATTTACCATTTATCTTGTAAGAATGTTGTCAATTCAATTTCAAATTTAGCAAAAGAAATTAGTTCAAAGTTTGTTTAAAATTGCTAATGTGCTAAATGAAGTTTACAAGAATTTTTTGCTGACGTGCTAATCTCAACTAAATATTTGGTAAAAGTTAGCTAACTAGCATTAGCAAAAAAGAATTAGTAAATCTACTACCGTATTTTTTTGAGTGTAAGACCTTTTTTTTTACGAAAAATTTCTCAAAATCTAATACAGATTTATACGAAAAATGTCTCAGAATCGGAGACCTTTTTGTACGAAAAGTTTTTCCGAATCTGAAACTTTTTCTGTACACTCAAAAAAAAAAACTGTAATGTTAGCAAAAAAAGCTTGTAAACCTACAAGAAATTTTGCTGATTTTGAACCCACAATTTTTTTGGTAAAGTTAGCAAAAATGTTTTGCCAAAAATTATTATTTTTTTTTATTTTAACTTAGTTCATACACATTTGAGAACCCCATTGGGTTCGGACCCGATAGGTCCAGACCCCGGTGGGCCTAGACCTAGTTGGGTTCCTTAAAAATCGTCATAGTTTTTTCCAAAATTTGTGTCCGTTTTGCTCTACCTTGCTTAGTTTTTGAGATACGTGATTTTGGGGGACCACTGGGGTTTTGAGAATTACAAAACTCTATAACTTCAAAAATATTACTCGGAGAGCTTTTGATTATTTTGCTCTTGTTCTACGTGTTGAGAGCTACAAAATTGCTTCTGGACTTTTTGTTGTGTCGGCAATATTTACCGAGATATGAGCATTAGGGTCCACACATGAACCCAAGAACCAAAAATGGCCTCCATTTTGCTCTATCTGGCTTAGTTTCCGAGATAGCGCCATTTTAAGTTTTCTGAATATAAAAAAAATTTTACAATTTATGTTTGCTAATATTAGCAAAAAATCTTGTAAAAATTTGGTCAACTCAATTTTAAATTTAGCAAAAAAAATTAGTTCAAATTTTGTTTAAAATTGCTACTGCGCTAAATGAAGTTTACAAGATATTTTTGCTAACACGCTAATCTCAACTAAAAATTTGCTAAAGGTTAGCTTACTAGCATTAGCAAAAAAAAATTAGTAAATCTACTAATGTATTATTTTGAGTGTACAAAAAATAACCCAGAATCTCTTTTAGAATTAGAATCTGAAACTTTTTCTATACGAAAAATGTTTTAGAGTCTGAAAGCTTTTTTGAGACCTGTAGCAACTTCAAAATTTAAAAAGGTTTCTCAAAAATCCCACACTCAAAATAATCACTCTGTTAAATACTCTGTAAAATGACTGTAATCATAATTCGACAGATATTTGACAAAGTTATCTGTCAAAATACAGAATTTAAGAAAATACTTTGAATTTTCTTGTGACCGAAAAACAAAATTTTATCTGTTATTTTACTTTTTACTTTCCCTTGTAAAAATCGATTAGATCTTATCAGATCTTCTTTTATCTGATAATAGGCTTGTTTTTAGCATATCGGATTAAGATTAGGATTAACTTTTATTTTTTTTACTGAGATATTTTTTGATATTTTTTTGGTTTCACTTATGTTACTACTGAATTTCCGTTGCACAGTGTTATTTTTTTAAAAATTATTATTTATTAGGGTCTTATTTTTCTTTTGGGCGTAATTTTAAAGTGTGTGTGTGTGTGTTTTTAACACCTTCTGTGCATGACTTTTTAACATTAAACCAACTATGTGACCGACCACTTTTGGTCATTTTGATAAGTATCTTCTGCTTAACACTTTTTATGATGTATGATAAATAGAATGAATGGATTGGGTTATTTTTTGTGACTTTAAAAACCGCGTGCGGTCAGTTTTGTTTGAATTATAACGCCTGTTTATGAAATGTTTCTTTTTTGTTGTTTTAACAGTTTAAAACAAAATAGACGATAAAAGCCAAGTTAAGTATTCCGTTGTATTCTTTAAATTTCCTTGCGGTCTAGGCGTAATTTTTTAAAGGAGTTTTATATTTCTACTTTTAATTTTGTTTTTTTTCTGCAGAAATTAAAGACTTTTAAACCAATCTTGTGTTTTAAGTTTTTATGACTTGATAAATGAAAGGAAGTTAAATGGTTTTATAAAAATAGTTTAATAAAACAAATCTAAAGTGCCTATTAGATAGATCTTTTGTAATGATAATAACTATTTAAAAGGGATCATTAACTATTTTAGGAAGAAAATTAATGTTACTTTTCTCATTTAAGTGTTTGATTTATAATACAAAAAAAAAAAAAATAATAAAATTCAAAGACATTTTTCCTATAAAATTTTTTTTCAGATCCGTAAACATTTTTTATAAAGAACAATTCTCAGATTCGAAAATATCTTTCGTAGAGAAATATTTCTCTCAGATTCTAAAATATTTTTCGTATAGAAAAATTTTCACATTTTTGAGACGTATTCGTTTCCGATTCAAATAGATAAAAAAACTTTTATTTTTAAGACATATCCTCTTCTTTAGCTTTTTAGTTCATAATTTGTATCTTCTTTAATTTTAGGAAGTTTTTTTCCATTATTTTAGTTAAACTTAGCATTTCCGAAAACTTTGATAACTTCAACAGAAAGTGCCAACGAATTTAGAACATTTTCGAAAAATCTCGTGAATCCTAGGATTTAAAATATCCCGAAAATCCCGGGATCCCGAAATCGGAAATTTTTCTTCAATCCCGAATCCCAGGGTGAAGAAAAACTAATCCCGATTGCTAGCCGCAGTCTGGACCCATTGTAGCCGAACGCGGTGGGTCTTACCCCGATCAGGTCGTCAAGAAAACCTTGTAACTTTTTTTTGTTTGCTACCTCCTATTTCACAAAATTTCCTACAATTTGTCATAAAAGTTCGTCCAATGAAACTTTTTAATGAAGTTTTAATATTTTATAACTGAAGTTTTATTTATTTCGGTTTGAGTCCATATTAATTATTTCTGAGAAATAATTATTTTTGTTGTACAATGAGAAAATCTGAAAAAATTAATTGACAACACAGGCTAAGTGGAGATGTCGACAGCTTTCGGTCATCTCCACTTAGCCTGTGTTGTCAATTAATTTTTTCAGATTTTCTCATTGTACAACAAAAATAATTATTTCTCAGAAATAATTAATATGGACTCAAACCGAAATAAATAAAACTTCAGTTATAAAATATAAAGTCCAACAATATATAAAACAGTTTTCATAAATATTATGAAAATGTTCATAAATATAATAAAATGTTTTATAAATACTATAATTATTTATGAAACATTTCATAAATATAATGATACTGTTTCATTGGACGAAGTTTTATGATGAGTTTCATTATATTAATGAAGCTTTTTCTTTTTTTACCATAATTTTGTAATTTTACAAGGTTTTAACCAATAAAATTGTAAATTTAAAAATTTTTTTAAACGATAAAATTTACAAAGAGGTTTCGTAATTTTACTAGATTTTTTGCTACTTCCTATTTTACGAGAATTCCTAGTAATCTTACAAGCTTTTTACCAATAAAATTGTAAATTTACAGTTTTTTGGCGCAATTAAAATTACAAAGAATTCTCGTGAATTTACTAGATTTTTTTTTGTAAAATTATCTTGGAAATTTGTTAAATTACAAAAAAATTGTAAAATTACAAAAAAAAAATGTAAATTTCGATTTGTTAAAAAACAAGAAAAACTGTCAAATATTGGTAAAATGGGATTACGAGACTTTTCCTAGTAATTTGACAAAGTTTTTTTTTGTGTGTATGAACCAAATTGAAATAAATTTGTTCCCATTTTTTAGTTCAGACCATTGGCGTAGGAAGCCAACATTTCTGGGGGGGGGGGGGGGCTAAAGCCCCCTAGATTTTTTTTTTAATTTTTTGGTATTTTTGTTTTTAATAGAAAAACCCTGACCTATTCCTGAAGCGTTCCCTTTAACATGCGTATAATTGCCCTAGAAACGAATGCCCCCCGAAAGCGGTTAAAAATTCATATATTTTTTTTTTAATTTTGATTCTGTAGATTTTTCGGAAATTTAGAACTCCTAGATATGTTTTGAGAATGAACGATTTTTAATGTTTTTCCTATAGTAAACTCATTAGATTACTATGATTTTGTTCAAGAAAAAGTTCTGATGTTTGCAAAAGTTGATGATTATTAGTCAAAATTCTCAGATTCTTTCTTTCAATAACTTTTGTCTATAAAAAAAAACCCCTTAGAATTTATAAACTTTTTTAATTCGAAGAAGTTAAAATGTTTTCCTGAAGGTAAAACCCTAAGATTCGGTAAAGTTTTTATTACTGACAAAAACATCAGATTCATATAAAAACTTTTTTTCAATAATTCAGACTATTTTTCAATAGGAAAAACTATTAGATCTTATATAATAATCATTACGAGTCCTTAAGACTCATTGATTAATCATAACGAGTCCTAAAGACTCATTACATATTATTATTATTATTATTAAGTGTTGCAAAAATTAATGGAATCATTAAATTATTAAAAAAAAATTGTGAATTATTAAAATTCTGGGGGGGGCTAAAATTATTCTGGGGGGCTAAGCCCCCCCAGACAGGGCTATCTACGCCTATGGTTCAGACTGATATACATAATTTTCCGTCCTTTTTTTAACAAAACTATGAACTTAAAAGATGGAAAATATGGCAATGGAGCTAAATCATTGTCAAGTTTCCAATTCAAATTCTCAGATTCTGAGAAATTTTTTCGTATAGACAAATTTTCAGACTCTGAATAATTTTTCATAAAGAAACATTTTTAGATTCTGAAACATTTTTCTTACACTCAAAAACAAAAAAAACTACCAAAAAATCTCGTGATTTTACGAGGCTATTCTCGTAAAATAGGAGGTTGGTAAAATTCTCGTAAAATTACGAGGATTTCCTCGTAAAATTGGTTATTTATTTAAAATAACCAATTTTATTGGTAAAAATATTATTTTAAAACCGGAAAAATAAAAAAAATGGTAAACTTACAAGAAACAAGTGAGAGTGTTAAATTCGGCTGTGCCGAATCTTTTATACCCTCCAAAATGTAAAAAAAAATAAAAAAAAAAAATTGTCAGGAGCGTTTGTTATTTTTTCGGGGGGGATGGGGGTCAGTGGGTGACGTTGAGAGCACCTTCCCGTCCCGATAAGTATACCAGATGTTTCATTTATTTAACAAAAATACAAAAAAAACATGTAAAAAAGTGTATTTTTTCAGAGGTTGGTTTAGTTTTTCAAGGGGGAACTTTTTCCCCCTGGGCCGATTTTGCCCATTTACGAACTTAACCTGCCTAGGAGCATAAGACATATTCATGCCAAATTGTATTTATTTTGGACTGCATCGTGCCATCAACAGACAGACAGACAGACGGACGGACATTCACAGAATGTCTTAGAATCGATCATGGATCAATAATATATATGGGGCATTCCATGTGAAATCGGACACTTTGAAAAACTTTTTTTTTAGATTTTCCCAATATGTTTACAGTTTTTAGTACCCTTCGAAAACTCCTTCGTGGTAAATTTTCAGATTTTTTTGATGACCCGTTCAAAAGATATCGAATTTTTAAAAATTGGCAGTTTGTTTCTTTACTCAAACTTCTTTTAATCATAACTTCTTCAATAATGGTCCAAATTTCAAATTTTTTTTTTCAAAATTTTTGTTTTTTTAAATACTTTCTAAAAAAAAATCCCCAAAAATTCTTAAAAGCGCTCTAGTATGCGATTTTTAAGTTTTAAAATTTAAATCTAATTTTTGAAAATGTTTGTACTCTTTGATTTTTTTGAAATTTTTTTGTGTAAAACTTCTATCAATTCTACAAATTTTTTGCCCAGGAAGATCGTGGGATAACGATTATTACTATTTTTTAAAATTTTTTGAAAAAATTTTATTGTAATTTTCCAATCTTAAAATCATTTCTACTGCTCCAATGGTGCGTCATAGAGGGGTCCTTTATAAGACCGACCCCCATTAATTTTTACGTCTTAACATTTCTTTGGAACAAACTAATACCCTATCTCCAATTTCTAAGGGTGCTCCCACACAATAAGACATTTTTTAAAATTTGTTCCAACCGCTCTAACTGCCCAAATAGTGCCCTTAGAGCAACAAAATGTATGACCGACCCACAATATTTTTTTAGTCTAAACATTTTCTCTGAACACACCTACCCTCTATCTTTAACTGTTAAGGCGGTCCCCATACAATTTTTTTTATTTTTTGTAAATTTGTTTTATTTAATCAGCTTCTACCGGTCCAATGGTGCGTCCGAGAGGGGTCATTAGTGAGACCGACCCCCATTTACTTTTACCCTACAACATTTTTTCAAAACATACCTACGCCCTATCTCCACTCCCTAAGTAGGCTCCCATACAAAATTAAATTTTTATAAAATTTGCTCCAACTGTTATTTGTATGGGAGCCTACTTATGGAGTGGAGATAGGGCGTCGGTATGTTTTGAAAAAATGTTGTAGGGTAAAAATAAATTGGGGTCGGTCTCAAAAATGACCCCTCTTGGACGCACCATTGGACCGGTAGAAGCTGATTAAATAAAACAAATTTACAAAAAATAAAAAAAATTGTATGGGGACCGCTTTAACAGTTAAAGATAGAAGGTAGGTGTGTTCAGAGAAAATGTTTAGACTAAAAAAATATTGTGGGTCGGTCATAAATTTTGTTGCTCTAAGGGCACTATTTGGGCAGTTAGAGCGGTTGGAACAAATTTTAAAAAATGTCTTATTGTGTGAGAGCACCCTTAGAAATTGCAGATAGGGTATTAGTTTGTTCCAAAGAAATGTTAAGACGTAAAAATTAATGGGGGTCGGTCTTATAAAGGACCCCTCTATGACGCACCATTGGAGCAGTAGAAGTGATTTTAAGATTGGAAAATTACAATAAAATTTTTTCAAAAAATTTTAAAAAATAGTAATAATCGTTATCCCACGATCTTCCTGAGCAAAAAATTTGTAGAATTGATAGAAGTTTTACACAAAAAAATTTCAAAAAAATCGAAGAGTACAAACATTTTCAAAAATGAGATTTAAATTATAAAACTTAAAAATCGAATACTAGACTTAGTACTTTCTAAAATCGAATTTTAGAAAGTACGTAAAAAAACAAAAATTTTGAAAAAAAAAATTTGAAATTTGGACCATTATTGAAGAAGTTATGATTAAAAGAAGTTTGAGTAAAGGAACAAACTACCAATTTTTAAAAATTCGATATCTTTTGAACGGGTCATCAAAAAAATCTGAAAATTTACCACGAAGGAGTTTTCAAAAGGTACTAAAAACTGTAAAAAAATTGGGAAAATCTAAAAAAAAAGTTTTTCAAAGTGTCCGATTTCACATGGAATGCCCCATATACTTTATGGGGTCCCCGACCGATATTTCGATGCGTTACAAACGGAATGACAAAGTGATTATACCACCATACTGTGGTTGGAGGGTATAAAAATGGTAAATATGTATAAAAAATGGTAAATTTACAAACCAACTTAAACAACTTAAATCCTCGTAATAAAATAATTTTTGTAAAATAACTGTTTTTTTACAAAAATTATTTAATTTTTGAAACTTTTTTTTAACTATTTTTCAATAAAAAAAAGTTGTGTCCATAAATCAACAAGAATCCTCGTAATTAAAACTTTGTTGTAAAATTACATCTTTTTTTTTTTGTAAAATAACCTTTCAAAATGGTAGAATACAATTACGAAAATAAACTTGTAAAACTACCAACAAAGCTGTAGTTCTCGTTTGAGCAAAGTACAAGATTTTTTGTTAAAAAACAAGGAAAATTGTTAAATATTGGTAGAACGGGATTACCAGGCATTTTACCTGGCGTTTTACCAGTTTTTTTTTTGAGTGTATAGTAATGTTCTCTAATTCTAAGAAAATTTTCGTGTAAAAAAATTTTCAAATTCTGAGATATTTTCGCGTTAGAAAACTCTTTTATATTTTAAGATTTTTTTTAATAGAAAAACTCTTTGATTTAGGATTTTTAAAGACTTATGTCGTTATGAAATAATAATGATGATGATGATGACAGAAAACAAAACATTGACATTGATAACTTTGACATTGCATTCAATAAAATTACTTCCACTATGCCTAAACAATTTAACGGAATTATCGGAAACACCTAAAAACCAATTGGTTAAACAATCAAAATTAATTTTAATAACATCGCATTTATGATGTGTACACAACATAAACAGGGTAATCCACCGGACGGTATTTTTTTTTGATGATAATAATTTCCTCAAAATATTGGAGTCTTAAAAATTTTATGGTTGATTTTTATGGCCTTCATCTACAAAGGGGATATACTAATGGAAATAGGGGTCTAGGAATAGCTTAAAGTACTTTGTAAATTCCCGTTAATAAGGGTTCTAAAAATTTGATAGTTGAAATGTAGGATCCTTCAGCTGAAAAACATTCTGAAACAAGTGAGAGTGTTAAATTCGGTTTCAATAAATTTTTTGATTGAAATTCCTCCGATGAAGAAAATTGGTATATCAATCACGAAATTAATAGATGATTAATACAATATTGTTTCAATCTCCCATTTTTCGATTTTGATAATAAATTTGATTAATTTTTGATTTAAAGACAACCAAAAGTAATGATTGATTTAACAAATGAATTGTAAGCTTATAACAAAATTATGAAGAAATGTTTTTTTTTTTTTTGCTTTTCAATATGTTGCCGATAACACCGTCTGACAAAAATGAAAAAAAGTCGTTGAACACGAACTGGAAAATATACGATTAAAACTAGAGACTTAATGTAGCAAAACTGCATTTGCAGTTTTTCATTTCGTGATCCTGTTTCCTTTTAAAAGAACTTTAAAGTTTTAGAGGATTAAATTTTTTAAAATATTTTTTTAATATTTGTACTTGTCTTAGGATGCCACTACTAATAGCAAATGAAAGAGGAGGATTTCCCCTAATTTTTCTTTTTTATTATTTTTACAAAACAGGAAAAAGGATGTATCCTTCAATATAATTCAAAATTTTCAACAACATATTTTGATGACGTTTTCAAATGCCTTTATTCACATCCTTTTATCCTGATATGGTAAAATAGAGAAATGGAAAAATTAAGAGAGATCCTCCTCTTTCATTTGCCGTCAAAAGTGTCATCCTAGGACAAGTACACTCAAAAGAAAAACTCTGTCAAAAAATCATTTAAACGACATTCAATTTGATTTAGTAAACTTTCAGCAGATTTTTCTGCTAAAATTGATATTTTTACTAAAATCTCTGTTTTTCAAGTTAACAAAATAACAGAAATTTTACTGCGTTCTTACTGATTCTGTTTGCTGAATTTAAAACTATTTTTGAACATATTTTTAGCAGATTATTTTTTAATTATACAGAAATAGTTTGGTGTCATACTTTTTTTAAGAAAACTTTCTTAAGTTAGTTTAAATACAAAAAAAAAACAATTACAGTTTTTATGACAACAAATTTTCTAAAAACAAAAATTCTCTAGAAAAGGACTTAGCAGATTTCTCTGCTGTTTTGACATAGATAATTATGACAAATTTTCAGCAAACTGTGTCTGCTAAAATCAGCAGATTTCTCATATGGCTCAAAATGGTTGTATTTTAAGCAGATTTTTCTGCTGATTGGACAGAGAATTTATTTTGAGTGACAACTATTTCAAAAATATTTTACAAAACGTATCCTTTCAAACTTTGAAGTCCTTTTAAAAGGAAACGGGATCACAAAATGAAAAACTGTAAATGCAGTTTTACTCCATTTGATCTCTACTTTCAGACGTACGTATATAATCCGGTTCATGTTTAATATTTGCTGTCGGACGTTGTAAGAGCGTGATTCACGCGTGAATATGACTGAATTCAATTTTACTCACATGATTGTGAGTGGAGAAAAATTGCGTGAGTGAGTGTGCGTGAGTAAGATTTTTGCGTGAGTGAGTGTGCGCGATTTTTTTGCGTGAGTTTGCGTTATTTATATTCTCTTCATATTTTCTTTCGTACCAAAAAAATCAACAAAAAAATTGTAAAATTTGCCTTAACTTAACATTTCGTCCCGAAATAAGAAAAAAAAAAAAATGTAAAATTTCGCTAAATTTTGAAAGATTTTTCAAATTTTAGTTTTTGATAATTTTTTTTTAGTTTTGTGAGTGTGAATCAACGTGAGTGTAAGTAAAGCTTGCGTGAGGTCACGTGAGTGTGAGTTGTATTAAATTTACTCACGTGATTGTGAGTAGAAAAAAAAATGCTCATGAATAAGTGAGTGTGAGTCAAAAATCACTCACGCCCCCATCTCTAGTCAACATGATCAAAATTTGATGACAGCAAATTTCATCAAATTGATGATCGTTTCATATATTTGATGAAAAATATATTTTTAAGTGAACATTTTGATTTAATCGTTTCATATATTCGATGAAAAATATATTTTTTTAGTGAAAATTTTGATTTAAGTGTGAAACAAAAAATATAAAAATTAACCTTAACTTAAGATTTCGTCCCGAAATAAGCAAAAAAAAAATGTAAAATTTCGATAAATTTTGAAAGTTAGTAACGCGTGAGTGTGTGTCGTATTAAAATTACTCACGTGATTGTGAGTGAGTGTGAGTAGAAAAAAAATGCTCGTGAGTGAGTGTGCGTGATTCAAAAATTCCTGTCGTGAGCTTGAGTGAGTGTGAGTCAAAAATTACTCACGAGCCCATCTCTAGTCAACATGATCAAAATTGATGACAGCAGATTTCATCAAATTGATGATCGTTTCATATATTTGATGAAAAATATATTTTTTTTAGTGAAAATTTTGATTTAAGTGTGAAACAAAAAATTATGAAAAAAAAAGTTAAAGGTATTTAACAATAAGAGTTTTATATACCAATAAATTGTATTACCCTATCAAATTTACACGTATGTTCAATAGGGTGGCACGAATAATGACTTTTTTTCGAATCGTCGATCGCAAGGCAAATTATGGTTCATTTTGGTTTAAAAACTCTTATGTTTAAATTTTTAGCCAAATTGGACAAAATTAACCCGTGTTTTTGGGGGTTAAAGTTTTGCCCCCCTAAAAAAAATTTTCCTATATAAACCAAAAAAATTGTTTTTCGATATTATTTTTATACCCTTCACTCTAGTGATAGAGGGTATATATAAGTTTGTCATTCCGTTTGTAACTCCTCGAAATATTGGTCTAGGACCCCATATAGTATATATATTCATGATCCTCGATCGATTTTAAGACGATCTAGCGATGTCTGTCCGTCTGTCCGTCTGTCTGTTGAAAACACGCCAACTTTTGAAAGACTTTACGGAGGCTCCTGAAGTTTGGCATAAGTGTTCGGCATTTACCTGGTCAGGTTGGTATTGCAATCCAGCGAAATCGGTCCAGTGGTTCAATTTCGGCAAGGGTTTTTCGTGAATTTACGAGATAAAATCATGCTAACTTTCAAAAGGCATTTCTGAGGATGCTGAAGCCCGGCATATATTTTTGTCGTTCCCCTGGCCTGGTTCATTTCGAATTTCAGCCAAATCGTTCCAGTGGTTCAAAAGTTATTAGCAAAACCGTGAATTTCAGATTAGCTTCACCTTAAATTCACGTGCTGAAAACCCGTTAAACATGTTTTAAAAACATTGTAGGCACAAAAATATTTAACAACGTATTTTTGTCACTCAAAAATATTTTTACACTAAAAAAAAAAAAAAATACACTCGAAAAAAACTTTAGACTCAAAAAAAATTTTACACTAAAAAAAAAATTTAATAAATTTTTTTTTTTCAAAAATTAGTTTAAAAAAGTGTTTTTACACAAAATAAAATATTTCTAATCAAAAAATTTTTTTTCACGTTAGAAAATTTACTATCACTTAAAATGGGCATTGTGGAGGGTATTCATAGATTCGGCCAAGTCGAATTTAACTTTTCAACTTGATTTAATTAATTATTATTTTACTTGATTAGCTAATGACTAATGACTAAAAATTTCATTTTAGTGGGATAAACGCTTCCGCTTGAAAATTGACTTCGAAAAAGGACCTCAAGTCCTACCCTATTTTTTTTTTTTAGTTTTGACTTGAAAAGATTTTAGCTGAGATGTTGCTTAGAGAGTAAATTTTAGAGTATGACCCAAACTAATTTTTTTTTTCAAAGTCAAATAATTTTAAAATAATAATAAAAAAATAAAAAAAATTAAGAAAAAAATTTTTGGTTTGTAGGGAAAATTTTTTTTTTTGTTGCGATCGATGAAATTCGAAAAAAAGTCATAATTCGTGCCACCCTAATGTTCAATCAAAAAAAGATACAAATCAATATTGACGACAAAGTGATCATGTTTAACGATAATGGTGATTAAGAGACAATCGATGATTTTCAGAATGCGTGTGTGTTTTTTTTTTGTTTTTTGATGATGATGAAGGAACTTCAGCAGCTTAATAAATAAAAAAAAATCAATTAATTGTTTTATTGGATGGCGTTGAATAGAGTATTAAGAGTTTCTTATTTTTTTTTAATGTTTATAATAGACAGGTTGTTGAATTAAATATTATTGTTGCTGATATGATCAGTGAGGAGGAGATGGCGGGGAGTCATACTGTTCACTGAAGATTATCAAAAAATTTGTTTGAATCATCATCACGAACGAAACATGCTCGATAAGTAGTTATAATTGTATGAAGTTTTTAACTTCTTCTTCTTCTTCTTCATCATCTTGTAGCGTAAATATCGACGGAAATAACAACAAAAACTACAACAAGTTTAAAACAAATCAAACTGCGAATTTAATATTAAACAAGAAATAAATATTTATTATATTATTAACAAAAATAAAAATAATACTACAATAAAAATCATAATGTAGTAAAAATAATTGTGAGGTCATTAACAACTACAGCAAAATAGAAGAAGAACTAAACACAAATTAAAATTTATGAAAAAAAAAAACAAACAAAAAAATCACTAAAGTTGCAAATTATTTAATAACTTAAGAATATTAACCCCTAAACAGGTAGTTAGGGAGTTTGAGAGACTTTTTTTTAAATAAGAGACTTTTTGGGGGATTTTAAAGTCTAACAAGGGAAGTATCTCAACCCTTATAAACCGATTTGGATGAAACTCAAAATATGTATTAAAGAGACAATTCTAAGGTTGGGGTGTCTCGGCTTACCGGCCATATCGGGGATTTAGGGGTTCACAAAATGGGTCAAAAATGGCAACAAAATCGCTTTTTGCATTTTTCAGCATTTTTTTCTAAGAAACTATATGATGTTTCCATATTAAAAGAAAGGATTCAACTTCGTTAAATATTTTTATAATGAAAATGTGTAAATTGTGGGGGTATTTACATATGTGAAGACATATACCTACGATATCCATATGTACATATCTTTATTAAATTCAAGATAAGATTTAGACGATATTCTTGTTAGTTCGGGAGTTATCGAAATTTTCCCGAAGGTCACCATTGTTTCATAAGGGGACAACGACATTTTTAAACACTCATACGGCCGATAACCCGAGACACCCCAACCTTAAAATCGTCTCATTTATGAGGCATTCCACACCAAATTTCCAGCGAAAAAAAAACATGTGTACACTCAAAAAAAAAAAGTTTGTAAAATTACAAGTAAAAGGTCTTGTAATTCTATTTTACTAATATTTATGTCTTTTTACAAAAATTGTTTTATATTTAATAAAACGAAAAGTTCAGTTTGCTTTGTAATTTTACTATTATATGTTGATAAATTTATTTTACAAATTTTTTAGGTAAATTTACAAAAAAGTGAATTATTTTACAAATTAAAAAAATATTACAAGGTGTTTTGTTTTTTTAAACAAGAAAACTGTAATTGTACAACAAAATTTTACTTGATGTTATTAATGGTGATTTCTTTTCTGAAAAAAATGTTTGCCTTTCACCTTCAAAAACTTGCATTTTATTTGATTGGAATAGAACACAACATATAGAAATACTCTGCCTGCATTTTTTAACAGCTGTTTTGAGAAAACAACACAGAAAATGTCAGCTGTTGTATAAGGCAATTTCAACCCCGTGATTTTTACGGGGTAAAAAGTGCAACTTTTTTGCACTTTATAGGGGAGACATTTTTAGAAAAGAACACGATATTCTTTATAAGGGTTGACATTTTTTAGAAAAGAACACAAAAACATAATTTTTGGGGCGAAATGCAAAAAAAAGGTACATTTTTTGCCAGAAAAGAAAATACCATAAGTCTTTCTACCAAAAAAATGTTTTATTACAAACATTTTTTTTTAAGATGATTTACAAGGTTTTCATTTTGAAATGTATGTATTGAAAAGTACAAAATTCCAATGTAATTTCACTAAACTTATTTTATTACTATTTTAATTATTCAACAATAGGACACAAAAAAATTTCTAATTGTAAGTTCAGATTTTGCGTTTTGGAGTAAAAAAATTAGTTAAAAATAATTTTTTATAAAAAAAAATTTCATGAAACAAATTTTTGGAAATTTTTTCAGTTTCGGACACAAACATTTTTCAACTAATTAGAAGCTTTAGCGAAAAAAATGAATTTTTACACAATTTTTTGGTAATTCGCGTTAAGTTAGATACCACAATTTTTATGAGTTTCTACTATATAATTGTTCTATTTTTTTTTTTGTATTTTTAATTTTTTTTAAATTTAGCACCTAAAATGTCAATAAAAAGCTGCCAATTATGAAAAATTATGTTTTTCTTATTTTAACAGGTACTCAAACATCCAATCCCAGCAAAACTTACCTTACCAAATAAGGTATAAAATAAGGTATAAGATCTCTTATTTTATACATTGCAGCATTGATGATTTTAACAGGCGATGAGACTAAAAGTAATGCATATACATTATCACAAAGAATACCAGTAAGGTATAAAATAAGTCATAAATTTATAACGAAGAATACGAGTAAGGTGTAAAATATATGATATTTTATAGGTTACGAGTAAGGTATATAATATAGCATACCAGAACGTAATATATAAGGTGTTACGAGTAGTGAAAAAGTAATTTTATATTAAATTTACTCACGTGATTGTAAGCGAGATAAAATATACTCCTGAGTGAGTGTGTGTCATTAAAAAATTTCTGTCGTGAATCCATCTCTAGTTTAAACTTATGCAATTTTTTTTTAAATATTTATTTTTTATGTTATTGTAATGCATTATGTATTCAATTATAAATAATGCATTATTTCAAACTTTCAAATAATACATAATGTAACCAAATATAAGTCATCCATGATTTAATGTTTAGAAATAATAAATATGAAATAAATTTTTTCCAATAATCATGCATTACGTAGCAAATTATTAGTAATGTATAATATTTCACTTTAAAATAATACGTTGTGGAACAAATGTTTGGTAAGACATCATAAAATAATGCTACAAATAAGATATATACATTACCTGGTAATGTGTTATATAATCACTACCCATTACCAAAGTTTTGCTGGGATCTACAAAATTCACAAATTTTTTTTCAGATTTTTTAAAAATACTTGTGAAAATAATAAAAAATTAAAAAAAATGTATTTTCTGACTAATTTTTCCTGAAAATATAAGAAATTTCTTGTTTAGCCTTCTTCGCAATTCTCACATGTTTTACTTAAGAAAAACGAAATGTCGAAAAAAAATAAAAAAGTATAGTGTTATACTTTAAAAAGTTTGTTAAAAGTGTTCAAGTGAAAAAAAAAAAATCATTTCAGGTTGTTGAAGTGCTACTCCAGCTGCCGAAGAAGGAAAAATAAGAAGCACCAATGGAAAAAACCTTTAAATTTACAAATCAAATATGTAAATAAACCATATTTTTTGTAAATTTACAAAACAAATATGAAAATTTAAAAACCAAAATTGTATACTTACGAAAAAGGTTGTAATTTTACAGAAATGAAGTAGAAAATACAAAAACAATATTGTAAATTTACAAATTATTTGGTTAAACTACTGTTTTTACGGCAAAAAATAAAAAAAATGGTATATATACAATAAAAATTGTAAATTTACTACTTTTTATTGTAAATATACAAGTTTTTTGCCATAAAAACCAGTAGTTTAACCAAACAATTTGTAAATTTACAATTTTGGTTTTTGATTTTCAAGTTTATTTTGTAAATTTACAACTTTTTTTTGTAAGTCTACAATTTTTTTGTAAATTTAAATTTTTTTTTGCAAATTTACAATTTTTATTGTAAATATACGTGTTTTTCAATATTTTTTTCCGGTAAAAACAAGTTTAACCGAATAATTTGTTAATCTACAATTTATTTTTTTCATTTTCTATTTTTTCTTTGTAAAATAACAACCTTTTTCTGTAAGTTTATAATTTTGTTTTGTAAATTTACCAAATTTTTTGTAAATTTACAAAAAAAATGTTCACCTCGAAGTTAATATGTTACAAAAAAAATTGTAAATTTACATTTTCTATTGTTAAATCAATTTACAAATTAAACTTTTTTTTTTGAGTGTACCGTAAACTTCTGAATAGGTTGTATGGATAGCCCTATATGGAACTTAGAAAATTGCGTTTTTGGTTTTTGGATTTTTCAAAAACTGGGCTTAGGAGACGTGGTCAAATATTAGAAAAATGGTCAAATTTGTGGCGAGTTGCCTAGATTAAATATTTATCATATTAAAACGGAATGCACAACAATCTCAAAAATTTACATTCTTATATAGTTTTGTATAGGCTATCGATTAAATTTTTTTTTTTTTGAAAATTTTCAGAACCCGTTTTGAAATTGTCCATTTTTTAAAAAAGTAAATTTATCAAAAATCCGGCAATTTTTTTTTTTAATTTTTTTTTTAAAGTTTAGATGTTTGTCCATCCACACAAAAAATTCAGAAACGCGTTCTTCGTTTTTTTCGAGAAAATCGCATTTGAATTTTAAATTTTATAACAATTTTGTAATTTGCTTGTATTTTTTTGTTTTAACGTTGCGAATGAGTAATATTAATTGCATAAATATTTCTCATACGCTCTCTGTTAAAACAAGAAAATACAAGCAAATTACAAAATTGTTATGAAATTTAAAATTCAAATGCGATTTTCTCGAAAAAAACGAAAAACGTGTTTCTGAATTTTTTTGTGTGGGTGGACAAACATCTAAACTTAAAAAAAAAAATTAAAAAAAAGTGGCCGGATTTTTGATAAATTGACTTTTTTAAAAAATGGAAAATTTCTGAACGGGTTCTGAAAATTTTCAAAAAAAAAAAAAATAATCGATAGCCCATACAAAACTATATAAGAATGTAAATTTTTGAGATTATGGTGTATCCGTTTTAATGTGATAAATATTTAATCAAGGCAACTCGATACAAATTTGACCATTTTTCCAATATTAGACCACGCCTCCTAAGCCCAGTTTTTGAAAATTTGAAAAACCAAAAACGCAATTTTCTTAGTTCCATATAGGGCTATCCAAACAACCTATTCAGAAATTTACGGGACACATGTTTTTGCGTAGCGGGACATTTGGTGTGGGATGCCTCTTATATATATTTTAAGTTTCAGATTTTAAGAAATTTTTAAACAGAATGATCTGAAAATAAAGCACTCAGCTGTTAAAGGGTTAAACTGAAGATGATATATCCTATTATTATGATCGTACACAGAAAAAAACGAATTCGATGACTGAACCCAATTTTGGTATTCTTTTTTAAAACTTCGTGATCCTGTTCCTTTTAAAAGGATTTCAAAGTTTAAAAGGAAACATTTTGTAAAATATTTTTGAAATATTTGTAATTGTCCTAGGATGATACTGGTGACGGCAGATGAAAGAGGAGGATCTCTTCCCCAATTTTTCCATTTTTATAATTTGCCTTATCAGGATAAAAGGATGTGAATAAAGTCATTTGAAAACTTTATCAAAATATTTTGTTGAACATTTTGAATAATATTTACGGACACATTTTTTTATGGACGTAACTTACCACCTTTTTCCTGATGTGGAAAAATAATAAAAAAGGAAAATTAGGGGAGCTCCTCGTCTTTCATTTGCTATCAATAGTGGCATTCTAGGACAAGTGCAAATATTAAAAAAAATATTTTATAAAATTTAATCCTCTAAATTTTTTTCTTAATTTTTTTTTTAGATTTTAAAATTTTTATTTTTGTGGATTTTAAAGCATTTTGTTGAATTTTACTCAATTTTTTTTTCGGAAATTTTCTGAATTTTACAGAATTTTTTCTGAGTTTCAAAATTTGTTTAAGAAAAAAAAAAATACAATAAAAACTTGTAACTTTTTTTGTTTGCTACCTCCTATTTGATAAAAATTCCTAGTAATTTTACAAACTTTTTACCAATAATTTTGTAATTTTACAAGGTTTTTACCAATAAAATTGGAAATTTAAAAATTTTTTGACACGATAAAATTTACAAGGAGTTTTCGTAATATTACTAGATTTTTTGCTACCTCCTATTTTACGAGAATTCATAGTAATTTTACAAACTTTTTACCAATAATTTTGTAATTTTACAAGCTTTTTACCAATAAAATTGTAAGTTTACAGTTTTTTGGCGCAATTGCAATTACAAGGAATTCTCGTGAATTTACTAGATTTTTTTTTTTTGTAAAATTATCTAGGAAATTTATAAAATTACAAAAAAAAATTGTAAAATTACAAAAAAAAAATTAAATTTCGATTTGTTAAAAAACAAGGAAAACTGTCAAATATTGGTAAAATGGGATTACGAGACTTTTCCTAGTAATTTGACAAAAAAAAATTTTGTGTGTATAGGATCTGGTCTTCCCAGCAGTATAAAGTTCGGGTCAAGTTTTTATTTTTTCTGTGTATAACTGCTATCATTCATAGCTATAAGTTTAAAGTACATACTTGTTCATAATTGCGAGTACTTTGTGGATGAAGTTGATACCTCGTCATATTATGTATGCTAGGAGGCCATCAAGTTAATAGGAAACATTTCATGTACCATACCAACTCCGTAGAATATTTTTTGTATGAGGTTGAAGAAAAAACAATTTGCTAAAATAAAATATACGAGTAACATCAAAACATGTTAAGATAATTGAATAAATATTTAGTGAAATTATTCACAGTTGTAGTTATTCATGTTGGTATTCATGTACAAGTATTTTGTAAATTATACAAAATAATTAAATATAAAATGAAAACGTCACAGTAATTGTTTAAAAACTGGAATGACCAAACTTCAATTGCAAGGATAAAAAAAGGACTGAAAGTATAACAAAACACCCCAGTCTGCACAGTTTCGAGGCGACAATTTTTTCGAAGTTTTTTCGAAGCTTTTCCGCAAAAATGATTCGAAGTCGATATTATATACAGTCGATATTTTAACGTTTCTCGATTTCATATTTTTTTTGAAAAACAAATCGATTTCGAAATGATTTCCAATCTACATTTAAGGAATTCTCGTATTTGTTGCTCCATCGAAAAAAATATTTATTTTCGATATAATATCGAGTTTTAGTTTTATTAAATTTTACAAAAATTCCACAAATTTTACTTTTATTATTAAAAAAAAATAATATCTAACACTAGAACAATAAAAAAAAATTAAAAAAAAAAATCCGCGACCGGGGTTTGAACCGAGGCCAAAAATCTCCAAATCATAAGCTGCCGAACCTGCTAGCCAACTAGGCCATACACAACTTGAAATTTGTTTGTACTAATATATATTTTGAAATAAAAATATTTTTAAATTATGAGAAGTATGTCAAAACAAAATAAAATGAATATCAAAACAGGGTAATTCAAATAATAATACAAATTATAAATTAAGGGCAATTCAAATAATAATAAAAAATTCAAATTTTAGTAAAAGTAATTTTAAAAAACTACTTTTATTATCAAACTTTGGCTGAAGGAGTAAGGCGTTCAACCAGTAAACTGGGAGTTCTGGGTTCAAATCTCAAGTGAGGCAGATAAAAATAGCAATTAGTAAAAATTAAATTTAAAAAATAAATAAATTAAATTAGTAAAAATTAGTTAATTGTAAGTAAGTAGTAGTGAGTTATAAATTTTTTTTTTATTTCTTACCGTTTTTAAAACAATTAACTAAATTATTAAAAAACAAATGTATCGAAATTCATAAAATTTTCGATTAAAAATCGAATCGAATCCTGTACCAAAACTCGATTCTATATCACCTTGCATGCCACATAGGAAAACACGCTTTATATCGACATTATATCGAACTCGATATCGATGAAATTCTTAGAGAAAACGATTCTTTTTCGAATCGATATCGACTCATTTTGCATACTGGGACAAGAAGATTAAAAACACAGTCTCAGATTCTGAGATTTTTTCCGATAGAAAAATTCTCAGATTCTAAGACTATTTTTATAGAAAAAAATTCTCAGAATTTTTCTAGAGAAAAGTAACAAAAGTACACTTTTTTACCCTTTTTACGAATCTTAGAAACAGGATATATACTAATTTACTAAAGGATCCTTCATTCTAAATATTAGGTGTCTACACTCAAAAAAAAAAACCTTGTAAAGTTACATGCGCGGGTACAAGGGGGGGGGAAAAAAGGGGAAATTTCCCCCCCCCAGACCAAATTTCGAAGAGAAGAAAAAAAAGGAAAAAAAAAAAAGAAAAAAAGAAGAAAAAAAAGAAAAAAGAAAGAAAAGGAAAGAAAAAGAAGAAAAAAAGAAAGAAGGGAATTTCTAAAAAATTTCGAAGTCCAAAAATTTTTCATAGAAAAAAATCTGAAAATTTTGAAACGGAAAATTTTTTAAGGAAAAAGTGAATCAATCTGAAAATTTTCTGTGTAAAATATATGTCAATCTTATTATGACTTTTCGCATAAACAAATTACTTAGAATATGCTTTTTTTGTTTAGAAAAATGTTACAGGATCTTAATTTGGTTTATATAAAAAGTGTTTGTTTTCTACATAGCAAATGATAGTCGAACTTACATTTGTAATATTATTTTAAAATTTTTTTTTCTAAAGAATAAACTTTTTCTAAAGAAAAAATTTTTAGAATCTGAGACTTTTTTATTTGAAAAAGGTCTTAAAACTTATTTATAGGAAAAAGGTCGCAGAAGAATTTTTCTATGGGAAAAAAGTGTCAGAATTTCTGAATTTGAGATTTATTTTAAGGAAAAATGTCTCAGAATCTGAGTCTTTTTTAAGAAGAAAAAGGTCTCAAAGACTGACACTTTTTATTGTTGAAAAATAGTCTCAGAAGTTGAAACTAATTGAATTGGTAGAAGGTCGCAGAATCTAAGACTTTTTCAACGGGAAAAAGGTCTTAGAATCTAAGACTTTTTTTGTAGGAATAAGGTCTCAGAATCTCAGAAAAATATCTCAGAATCTTAAACTTTTTCTATAGGAAACAGGTCTCAGAATCTATGACCTTTCTATAGGAAAAAGGTCTTAAAGTCTGAGACGTTTTGTTTAGGAAAAACATTTCCGAATCTAGGACTTTTTCTATAGGAAAAGTGTCTAGGAATCGGAAAAGATTTCAGAATCATAAAAAGGTCTCAGAATCTGTCACTTCTTCCTATGAGAAAAAGTGCCAGAATTTTAAACTTTTTCTTTATAAGAAAAGCTCTCAGAATTTGAAACTTTTTCTTTAGGAAAAAGGTCTTAGAATCTGAGACTTTTTCTATTGGAAAAAGGTCAAAGAATCTAAGACTTTTTCTATAGAAAAAAGGTCTCAGAATCTAAAATTTTTTTCAGTACGAAACAAATCTAATAATCAGAGACCTCTCTATAGGAAAAATGTCTCAGTAATGCTTTATAATATGAGACTTTTTCTCTAGTAAAATGTCTCAGAATCTGAGACTTTTTCTGTGGAAAAAAATTCTTAGAATCTGAAAATTTTTCTATACGAAAATAGTCTCAGATTCTGAGACATTTTGCGTTAAGAAGAATTCTTATATTCTTAGACATGTTCCCTATAAAAAAAAAAAATCACGAAAAATGTCTCAAAATCTGATATTTTCTATGTACGTAAAATTTCTTATATTAAATTCTCAGATTTAGACTCTTCTTATGTATACGAAAAATATACAATTTTCTTTTAAATTTCTTTTAATAATCTGAAAATTTTTCTATACGAAAATAGTTTCAGATTCTGAGACATTTAGTCTTATATTCTGAGACATTTTCCCTATAAAAAATAATTTTTTCACGAAAAATGTTTCAACATCTGATGTTTTCGATGTAGGGAGAATTTCTTCTATTAAAAAATTCTCTTCTTATGTATACGAAAAATATACAATTTTCTTTTAAAAAAAAAATTAAAAAAAAATGGTCTAAACGAAATATGATCATGAAAAACAAACCTTATTCGGCAAAAACTAATAAATTTGATGATTTTATAGCTTTTCCATCACTTTTTTTTGTAAAAAAACGGATCCCTTTTTTTGCTCGTCAACAAAGGAGAATTTATGATTTTTTTCGAAGTAAAAAAAATGTTCCCCCCCAGACCCAAAAGCTGTACCCGCCACTGTAAAGTTACCAAAAAATCTCGTGATTTTACGAGGCAGTTCTCGTATATTTTTACAAGGATTTTCTCGTAATTTTGAATGTGCCAAAAATTGGAAAAATAATTAATTTTATTGGTAAAAATATTGTTTTAAAACCGGAAAAGTAAAAAAATAAACTTAAAAAATAAACTTACAAGAAAAAATGGCAAATATGTTTAAAAAAATGGTAAATTTACAAACCAAAATGGTAAATTTACAAAAAAATTTTTTTTTTTTTTAATTGACATAAATCCTCGTAATAAAATCATTTTTGTAATATAACTGTTTTTTTTTGTAATTAACTAGAATCCTCGTAATAAATTTTTAACAATTTTGTCAACTTTTTTTAAATATTTTTCAGTAAAAAACAAAAAAATTTTCCGGGACTTGGAGAATTTTTTAAAAAAATAGAAAATTTACAAGAAAAAAATTTTTTTTTTGTTAAACAACATAGTTCCTCGTATATCATAATTTTTGTAAAATAACAGTTTTTTTTGTAAATCAACTAAAATTACAGCTTTTTTGTAAAATAACCTTTCAAAATGGTAGAATACAATTACGAAAATAAATTTGTAAAATTACCAATAAAACTGCAGTTCCCGTTTGAGCAAAGTCCAAGATTTTTTGTTAAAAAACAAGGAAAATTGTTAAATATTGGTAGAACGGGATTACAAGTCATTTTACCGGGCGTTTTACCATTTTTTTTAGTGTATTTGACAAAAAATCCTAGTAATTTTATAAGCTTTTTAGCAATAATTTTGTAATTTTACAAGGTTTTTACCAATTGTAAATTTACAAATTTTTGTAAATTGTTGTAAATTTACAAATTTTTTGACACGATAAAATTTACAAGGAGGTTTCGTAATTTTACTATATTTTTTGCAACCTCCTTTTTTACGAAAATTCCTAGTAATTTTACAAGCTTTTTAGTAGTAATTTTGTAATTTTACAAACTTTTTACCAATAAAATTGTAAATTTACAGTTTTTTGGCGCAATTGAAATTACAAGGAATTCTCGTAAATTAACTAGATTTTTTTTTGTAAAATTATCTAGGAAATTTGTAAAATTACAAAAAAATTGTAAAATTGCAAAAAAAAAAAAATTATTTCGATTGAAATTTGTTTGTTAAAAAACAAGGAAAGCTGTCAAATATTGGTAAAATGGGATTACGAGACGTTTCCTAGTAATTTGAAATTTTTTTTTGTGTATAGTAATTTTACAGCTTTTTATCAATAATTTTGTAATTTTACAAGCTTTTAACCAATAAAATTTTAAATTTACAACTTTTTTGACGCGATAAAACTTACAAGGAATTCTCGTGACTTTACTTGATTTTTTGCTACCTCCTATTTTAAGAGAGTTCCTAGTAAAACTTACGAACTTTTTTGTAATTTTACAAACTTTTTACTAACAATATTTTTGATTTACAACTTTTTTTGGAAAAATAAAACTTACAAAGAATTCTCGTGAATTTACTAGTTTTTTGTGTAAAATTGCCTTAGAAATTTGTAAAATTACAAAAAAAATTAAATTTTGATCAAAAGTTTTCCTGGTTTAAAAAAACAAGGAAAACTGTCAAATGTTGGTAAAATGGTATTACTAGACTTTCTTTTAGTAATTTGACAAACTTTTTTTTTGTGTGTAGATTCTAAGACGTTTTCCGTAAAGATAAATTTTTACATTTCATCCGGGCTCCAATATATTGTGTGCCAAGGGCCACAATTTATTGTGTTCGCAAGGGCCCCGCTATTACTTAATACGTCCCTGGTGGAAAATATTATTCATAGTTTTGGCCGAATGGAATGAAAATGAAATCTTTTACTTGTTTCTTTTTTTACATTTTTAAGGATTTAAAAATTTCGGCACAGCGAAATTTTGGGTCTACACTTGTTTTCTACTAATTTTTCATTGTTTTTGTAATTTTTTAAACAAAAATTTAGGAGAGAATTGGCACCATCTATGTGTACAATCCGAAACTTCAAAAATCATAAAATAAAATACTGTGCCAAAGTTAGCACAACTCTACTTTAGCAATAAATATGGCATATAATTATGATAATAGACAAATATTAATCATAGACACTTGATTTTATACATTTGATGCACATTCCGTTTTATGATGAAGATAGATTTGAGTTTCAGTATGTTGGTTTGTCTGTGTTTTTTGCACAAATAACAGTCAATGAATTTCATTGAAGAAGATTTTATTTGTTGTTCTTTTCACATTAATAATAAATACATAAAGAACAAAACAAAACAATAACATATTTTTTTTTAAACATGTTTTAAATATTCTAAGAATTAAGCATAATAATTTTAATTTCTTTAGATTTTTTTTGTTGTTATTTAATGAAAAATAAAAATTATATCCATAAAAATACATACAATTAAGCAGACATACCCAGCCAGAAATTGGCAACGGTACAAAAATTAATGTATTGGAAAAACATTGGCTATACAAAAAATACTACGCTTTGCAGCAAAAGTACTGGTAAAGCACTGGGTATGCAAAAAATACTACGATTTGTCGTTGACTTACAAATTTTTTAACAAATTTGCTGGTAAAGTACTTCACTCAAAAAATAACCTTGTAATATTACAGGAAAAGTTTGTAACTTTTTCCTTTACTACCTGCTATTTGAAAAAAACTCGTTTTTAATTTACAGGCTTTTTAACAAAATTTTGTAGTTTTACAAGCTTTTTACCAATAAAATTGTAAATTTACATTTTTTTTTGACGCGATAAGACACAAGGAGGTGTCGTGACTTTACTAGATTTTTTGTTACCTCATATTTTACGAAAATTCCTAGTAAACATTACGAGCTTTTTTTGGAATTTTACAAGATTTTTACCAATAAAATTGTAAATTTACAACTTTTTTGGCAAAATAAAACTTACAAGGAGTTCTCGTAAATTTACAATACCCCTTTTAATCCCTTTATGTTCCGAGATGTGAACCTTTCCAAATTTCAAGTTTCTATGATTTTTATTGCAGGAAATGAAAAATAACTAAAAAGTGTACTTTCGGTACTTTTTACAAAAGGTACTTTTAACAAAAGGTAATTTTGACTAAAGGTACTTTTTATAAAAGGTACTTTTTATAAAAGGTACTTTTTACAAAAGGTACTTTTTATAAAAGGTACTTTTTATAAAAGGCACTTTTTATAAAAGGTACTTTTTATAAAAGGTACTTTTTATAAAAGGTACTTTTTATAAAAGGTACTTTTTATAAAAGGTACTTTTTATAAAAGGTACTTTTTATAAAAGGTACTTTTTATAAAAGGTACTTTTTATAAAAGGTACTTTTTATAAAAGGTACTTTTTATAAAAGGTACTTTTTATAAAAGGTACTTTTTATAAAAGGTACTTTTTATAAAAGGTACTTTTTATAAAAGGTACTTTTTATAAAAGGTACTTTTTATAAAAGGTACTTTTTATAAAAGGTACTTTTTATAAAAGGTACTTTTTATAAAAGGTACTTTTTATAAAAGGTACTTTTTATAAAAGGTACTTTTTATAAAAGGTACTTTTTATAAAAGGTACTTTTTATAAAAGGTACTTTTTATAAAAGGTACTTTTTATAAAAGGTACTTTTTATAAAAGGTACTTTTTATAAAAGGTACTTTTTATAAAAGGTACTTTTTATTAAAGGTACTTTTTATAAAAGGTACTTTTTATAAAAGGTACTTTTTATAAAAGGTACTTTTTATAAAAGGTACTTTTTATAAAAGGTACTTTTTATAAAAGGTACTTTTTATAAAAGGTACTTTTTATAAAAGGTACTTTTTATAAAAGGTACTTTTTATAAAAGGTACTTTTTATAAAAGGTACTTTTTATAAAAGGTACTTTTTATAAAAGGTACTTTTTATAAAAGGTACTTTTTATAAAAGGTACTTTTTATAAAAGGTACTTTTTATAAAAGGTACTTTTTATACGATCTGCAACAAAAGTACTGGTAAAGCACTGGGTATGCAAAAAATACAACGATTTGTCTTTGATTTAAAAAATGTTTAAACAAATTTGCTGGTAAAATACTGCACTCAAAATCAAAAACCTTATAAAATTACAAGAAAAGTTTGGAACTTTTTTTTTGCTACCTCCTATTTGACAAAAACTCCTTTTTATTTTACAAGCTTTTTAACAAAATTTTGTAATTTTACAAGCTTTTTACCAATAAAATTGTAAATTTATAATTTTTTTGACGCAATAAAACTTACAAGGAGGTTTCGTGACTTTACTAGATTTTTTGTTACCTCCTATTTTAAGAGAATTCCTAGTAAAAATTATGAGCTTTTTTGTAGCTTTACAAGATTTTTACCAATAAAATTGTAAATTTACAACTTTTTTGGCGAAATAAAACTTACAAGGAATTTTCGTAAATTTACTCTATTTTTTTTGTAAAAAACCTTGGAAATTGGTAAAATTATAAGAAGAACTGTAAAATTACCAAAAAAATATGTAAATTTCGAAACGAAAATTATTTTTAAAAAAACAAGGAAAACTGTCAAATATTGGTAAAATGGAATTACGAGACTTTTTCTAGTAATTTCAAAATAATTTTTTGTACGGGACTTAAATTTTTAAGACTTTTTCGGAACTTAGAATTTAAAATCCTACACCCAAAAAAATAAACTTGTAAAACGCCTGGTAAAATGCCTTGTAATCCCGTTCTACCAATATTTAACAATTTTCCTTGTTTTTTAACAAAAATTCTTGTACTTTGCTCAAACCAGAACTACAGTTTTATTGGTAATTTTACAAATTTATTTTCGTAATTGTATTCTACCATTCTGAAAGGTCATTTTACAAAAAAAAAAAACTGTAATTTTACAACAAAGTTTTTATTACGAGGATTCTAGTTGATTTACAAAAAAAAACTGTTATTTTACAAAAATTATGTTATTACGAGGATTTATGTTGTTTAACAAAAAAAAAAACATTTTTTTTTGAAATTTTCTATTTTTTTAAACAACTTTCCAAGTCCCGGACAAAAATTTTTTTTTTTATTGAAAAATAGAAGTTGACAAAATTTTGAAAAATTTATTACGAGGATTCTAGTTAATTTACAAAAAAAAACAGTTATTTTACAAAAATGATTTTATTACGAGGATTTATGTTGCTTAACAATTTTTTTTTTGTAAATTTACCATTTTGGTTTGTAAATTTACCATTTTTTTAAACATATTTACCATTTTTTCTTGCAAGTTTACCATTTTTTTTTATTTCTCCGGTTTTAAAACAATATTTTTACCAATAAAGTTGGTTATTTTACCAATTTTTGGCGCATTCAAAGTTACGAGGAAATCCAACCTCCTATTTTACGAGAATAGCCTCGTAAAATGACGAGATTTTTTGGTAACTTTACAAGGTTTTTTTTTGAGTGTACTGAATACAACTCTTATAACTGGAAGCGTTTGAAACCGGTATAGGAATATCAGAAATGTCTAAGATATGGGCGTTTAAAAAAGCGTTTTTTTTGACAATATTGACTTTTAAAACGGGTATTTTGCCAACATTTGCTGTCCCGCTTTAAAGGCTTTGCCATTGTAGGCCCTACCGTAATTTTCTGCCTGGGTACTTACCATCTTTAAAAACAACATCAGCAACAAATGTATGTATTCTCTTTTTTTTTTTCTTCATACACCTTAATTGTTTCCGTGGTTTGGACTTCTTCATTTTCAAGTCAATAATTATGTTTAGTTGTTGTTGATTTGTTAAAAGTTTTTTGCACTCTATTAGACAAGGTTGGTTTGGGCTAAAATACACAAATAATAAAAATTAAAAATTGTTAAAACAAATTATTTAGTTTGTTATTTATTTAGTTTTTTCTTATTCTAATGAAATTGAATCTTATCAATTAGAATCAATAAATTATTAACCCTTTAATGATCGAAATAAAAATAAAGATGAAATGGTAAAAAACACTTTTTTAATTTTTTGTTAAGATTTTTTATTATAAAACTAAGATCATAAAATTTTTGTTAATAAATAGAATAATACAAAAAAAAAAAAAATGCTTCAATTATCGCCGAAAAGACCCATACTTTTACCACATCCTTTTACAGGTCTTTTTTACAGGTGCTGTTCTACTCACAAAAAAGAAAAAACCTTGTCAAATTACTAGGAAAATTCTCGTAATCCCTTTTTACCAATATTTGACAGTTTGCCTCGTTTTTTAACAAACAAATTTGGATGGAAATTTACATTTTGTTTTGTAGTTTTACATTTTTTTTTTGTAATTTTACAAATTTCTAAGACAATTTTACAAAAAAAAATCTAGTTAATTCATGAGAACTCCTTGTAATTTTTATTGCGCCAAAAAAACTGTAAATTTACAATTTTATTGATAAAAAGCTTGTAAAATTACAAAAAAGCTTGCAAAATTACTAGGAATTCTCGTAAAATATGAGGTAGCAAAAAATCTAGTAAAATTACGAAACCTCCTTTTAAATTTTATCGTGTCAAAAAATTTGTAAATTTACAATTTTATTGGTAAAAACCTTCTAAAATTACAAAATTATTGGAAAAAAGTTTGTAAAATTACTAGGAATTTTTGTCAAATGGGAGGTAGCAAACAAAAAAAAGTTGCAAGTTTTTCTTGTAATTTTACAAAGTTTTTTTTTGAGTGTAGTGATAAAGGGTATATAAAAAAACCTTGTAAAATTACAGAAAAGTTTATAACTTTTTTTGCTACCTTATATTTGACAAAAATTCCTTGTTATTTTACAAGCTTTTTACAGATAATTTTATAATCTTACAAGCTTTTTACCAAATTTAAATTTACAATTTTTTTGAAGCGATAAAACTTACAAGGAGGTTTCGTGACTTTGCTAGATTTTTGCTACCTCATATTTTACGAGAATTCCTAGTAAAAACTACAAGCTTTTTTGTAATTTTACAAGATGTTTACCAATAAAATTGTAAATTTACAATTTTTTTGGCGAAATAAAACTTACAAGAAAATCTTGTAAATTTACTAGATTTTTTTTGTAAAAAAAACCTTCAAAATTTGTAAAATTACAAAAAAAAAAACCCATAAAATTACAAAAAAAAAAATTTAATTCATTATTATTTCATATGCCGAATGAAATTTCATACATTTTGTGGAAGATTTTTCATAAGATTTCATAATTTCATTAAAATTTGTCATTAGATTATTAAAAAATTATTCCTTTATAAGAACAAATTATTTTTAACGAAATACATTTGCAAAATTTAAAATTTGCTTCTCTACCAATTTTTTTACAATTTTCCAAAATTAAAAATTTTACAACTCCTGAAAAAAATTTTTTAAGTCCCACAATTTTTTAAAACACAAAAAAAAAAATTCTGCGTTTTGGAGTTAAGAATATTATTTAAAATGGTTTTTGAAAAAAAAAAAAAAAAATCTGAAACGTTTTCTAAGTCCCATTCACAATTTTTTTTGCGTTTTCAGTGACATGTTACTATTAAACCGGCGTAGATTGTGTTTCTATGGGACAGGTCCAGTGACACATCACAACTGATGTATTATTGCTTGACATGCCTTAAAAATGCTTTAGAAAAAAGCTTCAATTTTTTTTTTTTAAATCCCAGACACTAAATCTAATTAAAATAAAAAGTGTCATATATTTAATGAAAGTATTTCATAATTGTTAAATACTTTTTTCATTAAAGTTATAAACAATTTCCATAAAATACAATTTATATTTTGTATGAACAAATTTCATTAATTTAATGAAACTTGTTTCATTTTCATCATGACAAATATTTCAGTAATTTAATGAAACCCTACATCGGTTCCTTTTTAACGTCATTTTTCATAACACTAATGTAGATTTTCATTATTGTCATGTACATATTTCTATCAGTGTATGAAGTGCGGTTGAGATTGCTGGAAATAGAATTGTAGTGTTGGAAACTGTTAAAATTTTTTCTGTTAAACTATAAATATTCACACACTCAGAAAATAATGTAAGTTACTACATGTTAGTTGTTTGTATATGTTACAGTAGTTAGTTATTTTCAACTACAAAGTCAGTTGTTTTTGTATGAAAAATATAAAACAACTATTTCTGTTAGTTATTTTAAGTCGTTTTTTTTAACAACTAACAAAAAAGTACTGTAATGTAGTAACAGTTATTTAAAGTAGTTAATTTTATTTTTTTGATCTCTGAAAAATTTTCAAAGTTATTTTCCAAAAAAAATAAAAATAAATTTTTCGTTTTTTTAATTTTTTTACAACTTAAAAAAAAAATTGGAAAAAACAAGTTTTTTTCTGAAAAATTTTTGGAAAAAAAGTTATATATGTATTGATTATTTTATTTTTACAACATGTTAGTTGTTTTGACTACAAATGTAAGTAGTTTTTACTACATAAGTGAGTTGTTTTTTGTCAGTTAAAATAACTAACACTGTTAGTTGATTTATCTGAAAAAGTAGTTGATCCCACATCAACTTACAAAGTAGTTATTTAAACTGACATTTTCAGTTGATTTTACTAACATAATTTTTTGAGTGCATATACAAAAAAACTATTTCCATTAACAAGACAAACCGACATTTAAAATCCTACTGATGATAACACTAACTGGAGTGTTTGAAACCAGTATGGGAATACCAGAAATGTTAATAATTTTTAGAAATTCAGTTTTTCTTCTGCATTTATTCAACTTAAACCCTTATAGGAAAAAATTACTTTCCGACATTTTTTAATGAATTTTTTTTAGGTTTTTCTAGAACTTCTCTAATGATTTTGAATTTTCTTAATTTCTTTTTCAGATTCTTTTCAGATTTTTTTTGAATTTTTCTAAATTTGTTTCTATTTTATATCTTTAGTTTCAGACTCTGATACACTTTTCATTTAAAAATGTTGGAGACATTTTTCTATAAAAAGTGTTAGATATTTTTGCTACAGAAAAAGTCTTAGATTCTGTAACATTTTGCTGTAAAGGGTTAATTTTGCAATCATTTAACACCCAGTTGAGATCTTTAATGTTTATTTTTTTTGCGTTTTTTTTTAATTCGCTCATGTATTTTAATCTTTTGTAAAAGAAAAAAAAATCTTAATTCTGGCCCAGTCATTGTTAACACACTGACTACAATTCCATACCGCCACAATCAAATTTAATTAAGATTTTTTTTTTCTATTATTAATATTGTATTTACAATCAAAAAGTGCGTATAAATATATCAGTTTTGATTTCGTTTCTACAATTATGTATTATTATGTAATCCTTAGTAACAAGTAGGGTATTCAATAGGTTAATCGATTCTTTTTAATCAAATAAGTAATAAATCAAATAATTGAAAATGTCGGATTTTTAAAAAACAAATAAATTTATAACGATTAATTGAAATTGTGTGATTTTTAGAAAAAAATATATTTTTTTAACTTGTTAATCGTAGAATCTTACCATTTTACTTTGGAAATGTCAAATTGAATTTCAGAAATTTTGTCTACATCTCTAAAACTATATGTCTGAAAAATTTCTTTTGCAGGCTGTATCCGAGAATTCTGTCTAAAGAATTTTTTTCTTTACGAAAAATATCTCAGAATCTGATAAGTTTTCTTAAGAATCTGAAATTTTTTAAATAAAATTCTAACCAAAGGACATTTTTAAAAAAAAATTTAATTTTTATATTGAAAATGTCATTAAATTCAAGACACAATATTGAAAATAATTAAAAAATATGTTATAAAAATATTTCTATTTAAAATTTCTCTAAATTTATTATTTACCGAATAATTATAGATTAACCGATTAATAATCGATTAATAATTGGCTCAGTTAACCGCTTAAAATTCGAAGCTGAACAATTGAATACCCTACTAACAAGGTTCTTGGGAAATTTTGTATGTCTCTAATTGATTTGTCGTTATTTATTTAAACATTTTAAATCCCACGCTAAAATAAAAAGTAATTATTGATAAAAAAAAATTAAATTAATTTTATTGAAATTTAATTTAATAAAACGGAAATCCTTTCTATTTATGTTTGTTCTTATTAAACATACAGACATAAAGAATTTCATACAAAGTAAAAAACCAAAGAATGAATTTATGAAAAATTTTCAAATTTTTTTAAAATAAGGAAAATTGGGTCAGAATAGACAAATTTTCAGATTTTAAGACCTTTTTCCTATAGAAAAATTTTCAGATTTCAAAAATTTCCAACAAAAAAAATTCAGATTTGGAGAATTTATCACTATAGAAAACGACCTAAATAAAAAATCTCTCAGAATCTGAGACTTTTCCTACAGAAAAAATTTCTCAGAATCTGAGACTTTTCTATAGGAAAAATGTCTCAGAATCTGAGAACTTTTCTATAAAAAAATTGTCTGAGAATTTTAAAATTTTTCTATAGAGACTTTTCTGACAATGAGACTTTTTCTCATAAAAAATCTGAGACATTTTCTATAGGAAAAATGACTCAGAATCTGAGACTTTTTCTATAGAAAAACTGTCTCAGAATCTGCGACTTTTTCTATAGAAAAACTGTCTCAGAATCTGAGACTTTTTCTATAGAAAAACTGTCTCAGAATCTGAGACTTTTTCTATAGAAAAACTGTCTCAGAATCTGAGACTTTTTCCATAGAAAAACTGTCTCAGAATCTGAGACTTTTTCTATAGAAAAACTGTCTCAGAATCTGAGACTTTTTCCATAGAAAAACTGTCTCAGAATCTGAGACTTTTTCTATAGAAAAAATATATCAGAATCTGAGAATTTTTGTATAAAAACAATGTCTCAGAATCTGAGAATTTTTCTATCGAAAAAATGTCTCAGAATCTGAGAATTTTTCTATCGAAAAAATGTCTCAGAATCTGAGAATTTTTCTATAGAAAAAATGTCTCAGAATCTGAGAATTTTTCTATCGAAAAAATGTCTCAGAATCTGAGACTTTTTCTATAGAAAAACTGTCTCAGAATCTGAGACTTTTTCTATAGAAAAACTGTCTCAGAATCTGAGACTTTTTCTATAGAAAAACTGTCTCAGAATCTGAGACTTTTTCTATAGAAAAACTGTCTCAGAATCTGAGACTTTTTCTATAGAAAAACTGTCTCAGAATCTGAGACTTTTTCTATAGAAAAACTGTCTCAGAATCTGAGACTTTTTCTATAGAAAAACTGTCTCAGAATCTGAGACTTTTTCTATAGAAAAACTGTCTCAGAATCTGAGACTTTTTCTATAGAAAAACTGTCTCAGAATCTGAGACTTTTTCTATAGAAAAACTGTCTCAGAATCTGAGACTTTTTCTATAGAAAAACTGTCTCAGAATCTGAGACTTTTTCTATAGAAAAACTGTCTCAGAATCTGAGACTTTTTCTATAGAAAAACTGTCTCAGAATCTGAGACTTTTTCTATAGAAAAACTGTCTCAGAATCTGAGACTTTTTCTATAGAAAAACTGTCTCAGAATCTGAGACTTTTTCTATAGAAAAACTGTCTCAGAATCTGAGACTTTTTCTATAGAAAAACTGTCTCAGAATCTGAGACTTTTTCTATAGAAAAACTGTCTCAGAATATGAGACTTTTTCTATAGAAAAACTGTCTCAGAATCTGAGACTTTTTCTATAGAAAAACTGTCTCAGAATCTGAGACTTTTTCTATAGAAAAACTGTCTCAGAATCTGAGACTTTTTCTATAGAAAAACTGTCTCAGAATCTGAGACTTTTTCTATAGAAAAACTGTCTCAGAATCTGAGACTTTTTCTATAGAAAAACTGTCTCAGAATCTGAGACTTTTTCTATAGAAAAACTGTCTCAGAATCTGAGACTTTTTCTATAGAAAAACTGTCTCAGAATCTGAGACTTTTTCTATAGAAAAACTGTCTCAGAATCTGAGACTTTTTCTATAGAAAAACTGTCTCAGAATCTGAGACTTTTTCTATAGAAAAACTGTCTCAGAATCTGAGACTTTTTCTATAGAAAAACTGTCTCAGAATCTGAGACTTTTTCTATAGAAAAACTGTCTCAGAATCTGAGACTTTTTCTATAGAAAAACTGTCTCAGAATCTGAGACTTTTTCTATAGAAAAACTGTCTCAGAATCTGAGACTTTTTCTATAGAAAAACTGTCTCAGAATCTGAGACTTTTTCTATAGAAAAACTGTCTCAGAATCTGAGACTTTTTCTATAGAAAAACTGTCTCAGAATCTGAGATATTTTCTATAAAAAAGTCTTAGAATTTGAGAAAAGTCTTAGAATTTTTATAGAAAAAATATCTCAGAATCTGAGAATTTTTCTATAGAAAAAATATCTCAGAATCGGAGAATTTTTCTATAGAAATAATATCTCAGAATCTGAGAATTTTTCTATAGAAATAATATCTCAGAATCTGAGAATTTTTCCATAGAAAAAATGTCTCAGAATCTGAAAATTTTTCTATAGAAAAAATGTCTCAGAATCTAAGAATTTTTTATAGAAAAAATGCCTCAAAACCTTAGACCCTTCTATAGAAAAAATGTCTCTGAATCTGGGACTTTTTCTATATAAAAAATAATCTCTGAATCTAAAAACTTCATTTTAGAAAACAAGTCTTAGAATCTGAAAATTTCAATTTAGAAAAAATGAATCTGAAAATTTTATTGTAGAAAAAAATTTTCCAATATCTGAAAATTTTAAAGAAATTTGTCTGATTTAAAAAATATATAGTATTATTATTTTCTTAATCTAAGATAATCATTGAGATAAACTTAATCGAAGCTTTGCATTTTTTGTATAATTGTCTCTTCAAAAACTTCAACATATACGTCATTTTTATAAATATATTAACAATTAAAATTAAAATATTATTAACAAAAAAAAAACATCTCATTTAATAGATAACGGGAAGGCTTTTTAAAACACGAATTCCAATTAATCACGACTATTGAAACAAAAAATCTTATACAAATATTATTATTTTTTTGTTAATAATCATATACCATTGAATTGAACAATTATAAAATGACAACAAATATTTCTATGCAGTACTACAAAACTAAAGGGTGGTCTTTTATTGCAATAAAACTAAAAAAAATAATAATAATAAATAAAATATTGAATGATTCAAGTGCAAAAATTAAGCCTTAAACAATTTTTATTTTTAAAATCAATTGTTGTTGCATTAAAAAAAAATTTATTTATTTTTAGAAATTATATTAAAAATTTAAATATTTGTTTTTGTATATTTAATTACGTTAAAACAATATAATTAATTAAGGATTTCTTTGAAACTCATATATGAGAAATTTTTCTGTAGCTGTCCAACAAACGAAGACTTAAATTTGAAAAATATTTTAGACCTAGCGAACTTTTCTATGCAGAAAAATTTTCTTAAAATTTTACAATTTTTCTTTATTTTAAAAAAGGTCACTAAATTTAAGACTTTTTCTATATAAGAAAATCTTATATAGAAATCTGTATATAGAATCTGTATACAGAATCTGTATATAGAAAAAAGTTTTACCAAAATCCAAAAATTTAATTTCAGAATAAAAAATCTCTCCAATGTTTAACAGCCGTGAAGCTTTTCAGAACAAATTCTGATTAAAAAAAAAATATCAAATAAAAGTTAAAAAATTTAAGTTTTTTGTTTTATATTAGCAGCATAAGAACTTCAAATGTATAATATATACAGTTTTTTTTTGTAGTGAAACAGTTGCTGTGGAATGCCTCATATGTATTAAGAAAAAATACATGAAGTAAACACTATAATTAGTTCTTCCAAAAAAGTTAATTAGTAGTTATTAGTAAAACAAAAGAGCTAAAAATGCAGTAAATTAATGTTAATAAATAATCAAAATGATTTATTTCGAATACAGTAAAAACTGTTCTAATTGGATTCTTTAGAAATTTTTAAAGTTTTGTGTAAAGAAATAGATTTATATTTTTAAGTAGGTTTTTTTCTAGCTCGAGATCATTATCTCTTTTACTAAATTAAACTAACAAGAAAAGTATCTCAACCGATTTGCCTAAAATTTAAAATATTTATAAGAGACAATTCTAAAGTTGAGGTGTCTCGGCTTTTCGACCATATCGGGGATTTAGAGGTTCAAAAAATGAGTAAAAAATGGCGAAAAAAAACGTTTTTTGGATTTTTCAGCCATTTTTTTTAACAAACTATATGATGCTTCCATATGAGAAGAAAGGTTTTTTTAATTCCTTTCAACGGTGGCATAGACTTTTCAAAATTCGGCTTCGTGAAATATTTTCTTGCATGAAAATGTGTAAATTTTTGGGGGTATTTATGTGAAGACATAGACCTACGGTATCCATATGAATACGAAATAATCTTTATTAAATTTAAGTCGACACGTATTTTTGCTCTAGACAATATTCAATATAGATCAGAATTGATAAAGGAGAGGAAGAAGAATAATGATTACTAAAAATAAGTTTGTTTACACATAATTACAATAACAAGTCTTCTGTAGAAAAAACAACAGCAACAACCACACTCGAATTGAAAAAATCAGATTTAGTTGATACTTGCTTAACAGCCTACTTGGCGTATCGGTCTAGAGTGATTGTACGTTACAAGCAGTTAATAGCAAAGTATTACAGATGATGATGAGTTCAATCCTTGTCGGCTGCGATCTGTTAATAATTTTCACATATAGAGTTTTATTGACTATTAACTAAATAAATTTGACATTAAAAGTTTTTCTGGAGATTATTATAACTGGATAATATGAAACTAGTAAGAAACAAACCAGGATGTCTAAATTTTTAGAAAAATTAAAAATTTTTCTTTCACACTTTTCTCAATCCAAAACCATATATAACAAATCAAAAAATTATAATACATAATTATAATAATTATAATTTAAAAATATTAATGTTAGTTCGGGAGTTATCGGAGTTTTCCTGAAGGCCCACATTGTTTCATAAGGGGACAAGGAAATTTTTAAACACTGATATGGCCGATAAGTCGAAACACCCCAACCTTAAAATCGTCTCTTTTATATATATTTTAAGTTTCAGGCAAATCGGTTCATATGGGTTGAGATTAGAGTTTTTCTTTTCCCGGACTTTTTCATTTCCCGGGAAAGCGGGATACATTTTTAAATTTCCCGGGATTCCGGGAATTCCCGCAAAAACTAAAAAACCCAAATTTTTTGTCAAAAAAATATATAAAAACTTTATGATTGCGATTACACTATTTATAATGTTTACACTGTGCTACAAAAGATCAAAAATAAAATATGCAGGGGTTCTCATATGAAAATTCGGGTTGGTTGGAGTCCATAGAGTACTGATATACTCATAGTTTTTCTCAATGTTGGCAATCGATACCTTTTCAATACCGTTATCCGTTTCAAAACCCTTTAAATTGAATACCGGTACCAATACCAATACCGAAACTCAGTTTCGGTATCGGATACCGGTATCCAAAAACCTTTTCCTTCGGTACCGGTACGTACCGGTATTGAAACGGTTTTTCTTAAAAACCATGTTTTTAAAAAAAATAAAAAATAATAGATACCCGGGTAAAAATGAAATATATATGACCATATATGATGATATATGGATCATATATGGATTTATATAACCATATATTATCATATATGCATCCATTAATGTTTATATATGATCAGATCCGAAAATTGGCCCGATATGAGCTCATATCGGGCCAATTTACGGATCTGATCATATATAAAAATATATGGAGGCATATATGGTAATATATGGTTATATAAATCCATATATGATCCATATATCTTCAGATATGACCATATATATTTCATTTTTACCCGGGTAGTTTGTAAATTTTTTGGTTTTTGTAAATGAAAAATCGTACACCAAATGCCTCACCGAAGTCTCATAAAAATCAAAAAAATCTTTTGACACCCACATCGTGAATTTAATGAAAATTTCAAAAAAGCCATACTTTAACCGCGATGCGAGAGCAAAAGAAAATTATTGATTTTCACGAAATTTTTATGGATTCATTTTGACTCCCAATAGAAACTTTCTGGATCCCTTTTGTATAGTATAGTTTTTTGGGGATTTTTATTTAATCCGTGATGTGGGTATCCAAGGATTTTTTTGATATTTGCAGTACTTCGGGGAAGGCATTTGGAATACTAGCAGGAGCTTTCCACCATGGTATAATTTTTTAAAGTGGCTTAACTCGTAGAAATCGTCCATAAAAGTCCCATAATTCGCGAAAAAAATTGTTTGCAATATTTTTGAACGTGATCTTGTCTAGTCAGGGAATACCTATCTATCTATTTTCCAAATAGATAACACCAACAAAAAAAAACTTGGTTGCCTAGAAATAAGATGAAATATGTAATTTGTTGGGGTTTTTACTTTAACTGCGATGCGGGAGGGAAATAAATTTTATGGACCCGGGTAAAATTAAATATATATGATCATATATGAAGATATATGGATCATATATGGATTTATATAACCATATATATGGAGGTATATATGATAATATATGGTTATATAAATCCATATATGATCCATATATCTTCATATATGATCATATATATTTAATTTTTACCTGGGGAGTCATTTTGACACCCAATAGATTAGATTAGAAAAGGCCCTATGCACTGCGACCAATATGATCTTTTGTGCAGCAAATAGAAACTTATTGGACCCTTTTCAGCTCAAACAAAAAAGCTAAAAATCGATACGGCCTCATATTAATGTACTAAAGACATTGGAAAATGTCCAGTGCTTCAAAAGTTATGAGCAAAAGACTGAATTTCGGCAACGGGTTTTCGTGAATTTTCGAGATAAAAAACACGCTAACTTTCGAAGCTTGGTATATATATTTGCCGTTCCCCTGGCCTGGTTCGTATTGAATTTCAGCCAAATCAGTCCAGTGGTTCAAAAGTTATTAAGAAATCCGTGAATTTCAGATTGGTTTCACCTTAAATTCACTTGTTGGAAAAAACGTTAAACCAGCTTTAAAAAAAATTATTAGTCAGGAAAATATTTTACAAAGTAATCTTGTCAATCACAAAAATTTTTATACTAAAAAAAAACTTACACTCGAAAAAAAATTTACACTCAAAAAAAAAATGTCAATTATTTTTTCAAAAATGACTAAAAAAAGTTTTTTACTTAAAATAAAATATTTCTAATCAAAATTGTTAATTTGATTTACGTTAGAAAATTAACTATCACTTTAGAAGGGCATTGTAGAGGGTATTGATGGATTCGTCCAAGTCGAATTTAACTTTTCTACTTGTTTTTACAATTTTTTTAAAGTTTTTATACGTTTTTTTATATTTTTAGCATTTTTTCGATAATACCGGTACGTACCGGTATTGACGTTTCGGTATCGGTAATACCGTAACCGATTCACCTCAAATATCGTAACCGATACCGATACCGAAATAAATAAAAAAACGATACCAATACCGATATCGATACCGTTATTCGTTTCGATTGCCAACCTTGGTTTTTCTGGATCACTTCGTTAAGTACGTTTTTTATTGGCAAATGTGTTGAAAAACGACAATTCTTAAATTACAAATTTAAAAAATTATTACTTTGTTAGTTTGCAACCGATTTTTGATTTTATGGATTTTTTTGAAAGGTATAAGTCTTACCTTTTAAACAAAACAAAAATATTAAAAATCGATCAATAATTGGCTGAGCTACGATCGCTTAAGTAAAAATAAACCGATTTTTTTGAAAAATTTGACATATTCTTTACACTCTAAGTTGAAAGTGCATCATTAAACATTTTTTTTGTGCAAAAGTATAGTAAAGTAGCTTTCCAAAACATCAAAAAACATAACAATCGGATAAAAAATGAATGAGTTATGCTAAGTTTTGTGATAGGACATTTTCAATTTTTTTCAGAAACGCTTGTAATTCAAGCATTATTCATAAATCTTATTACTATGTAGTAGTAATTTTATGTGCATATGCATATAAACTAGAGATGGGAACGTAATTGGATTTGTGCGTGATTCACACATGATCACAAGTGAGCGTGATTGAAAATTAATTTTACTCACGTGGTTGTGAGTGAGTGTCACTGTGAGTGGAATAAAAAAATGGGCGTGTCAGTTACTCCCAAATCCTATTTATAATTTTTTGGTTTTGTTTAAAAAGTATGACTGTTACTTCTTAAACAAAAAAATATTAAGAATCGGTTGAATATAGGCTAAGGTGCGCTCGTTTAAGTAAAAATTCTTTTTTGAAGAATTATACCTGCAACATTTTTATGACAAAAAACATTTGACATTTTTGAAACGAAATTGGTAAAATTGTGGGATCATTTGACGTAAATTTTGCCTATTTATAAATATACGTTTGAGGCATTCCACACCAAATGTCCAGCGAAAAGAAACACGTGTACCGTAAACTTCTGAAAAGGTTGTATGGATAGCCCTATATGGAACTTAGAAAATTTCGTTTTTGGTTTTTAAATTTTTGAAAAACTGGGCTTAGGAGGCGTGGTCAAATATTGGAAAAATGGTAAAATTTGTGGCGAGTTGCCTTGATTAAATATTTATCACATTAAAACGGAATGCACCACAATCTCAAATATTGACATTCTTATATAGTTTTGTACGGGCTATCGATTAAAATTTTTTTTGGAAAATTTTCAGAACCCGTTCTGAAATTTTCCATTTTTAAAAATGTCAATTTATTAAAAAACATGCCACTTTTTTTTTCTTTTTTAAATTTTTTTTTTTAAGTTTAGATGTTTGTCCATGCACACAAAAAAATTCAGAAACACGTTCTTCGTTTTTTTCGAGAAAATCGCATTTGAACTTTAAATTTCATAACAATTTTGTAATTTGCTTGTATTTTCTTGTTTTAACGTTGCGTATGAGGAATATTTATGCAATTAATATTACTCATTCGCAACGTTAATATATTTTAACGTCAAAATTAAGGCAAGGTTGCAAAATAAGTATCTAAGTACAAAATAAGTATCTAAGAGTTGATGAAGGAGAGGAGGACGAATGATGATTACTAAAAAATTGAATTTATTCACCATAATGCAACTTCACCTTCTTCTGTACGAAAAAATACCAGCAACAACCACACAAGAATTGAAAACCATGATTTAGTTGATACTTGCTTAACAGCCAACTTAGCGTATCGGTCTAGAGTGATCGTACCTAAGAGGCAGTTAATAGCAAAAACATTACAGATCATGGGTTCAATCCCTGGCGGCTGCGATCTGTTAATAATTTTCACATATAGAATAAAATTGACTATTAACTGAATAAATTTGACATTAAAAGTTTTTCTGATGATTATAATAACTGGATTATATGAAACTAGTAAAAAACGAACCAGGATGTCTTAAATTTTTAGAAAAATAAATTTTTCTTTCACACCTTTCTCAATTCAAACCATATATAACATGATTAAAAAATTATAATACATAATTATAATTAGAGCCTGAGCTCAACTGTCTTTACAGAAAAACAAAAATATATTAAACTAGTTAAAAACAAGTGAGAATGTTAAATTCGGCTGTGCCGGATCTTTTATACCCTCCAAAATGTAAAAAATAATAATAAAAAAAATTTACAGGGGCGTTTTTAGGAGGGGGGGGGGGGGGCGGGGCTTGATGGTGTCAGTGTGGGACGTTGAGAGCACCTTTCTATCGCGACAAATACACCAAATGTTTCATTTTTTTAACAAAAGAACAAAAAAACATGTAAAAAAGTGTATTTTTTCAGAGGTTGGTTCAGTTCTTCAAGGGGGAACTTTTATCCCTCTGGCCCGATTTTGCCCATTCACGTACTTAACCTGCCTATGAACATAAGACATATTTGTACCAAACTTCAGGAGTCTAGCTGTTTTATTTTGGACTGCATCGTGTTATCTACAGACAGACGGACGGAGGCTATAATGAATGAGAACACTTCTCTATTTTGTTAAAGTAAAACTTAGTACTGAATTTCATTAAAATTTGAGGGGGTGTGGTGTTTTAACAAAAATACATTTTTGAGTCTTACACATAAAAGAGAGATTTTTCTATACTGAATACTCTATAATAGTATAAAACTCAGTGTTGCCACTTTCTGGATAATTACACAAAAGTGTGACAGTTTCAAAATCCTTGGATAATTTTTGGATAATGGAATTTTTTGTGTAATTTTTGTGTAATTTCACATTAACAAAGTTCCAACTAATTTTGATCATATTTTAGTTATTTTTATCATTTTATCGACATTTTCGGCTTAAAAAAAATCATTGACAATATGGACTTTAAAAATTTTGATTACCAAATACTGGATAAAAAATGACGGACTTGCATTTTTAGACCATAAAAACCTAGTCTTAATTTTTTTAAACTAAAATTTTTCCTGGAGAATCCCTCTTTCAAAATTGTTCTTTAACTTATTTTAATATTCCATTCCTCAGTTAGAAGAATTTTCAGACGAGCAGACATGTGAGTCGACCTGTCAAAATTTTCTGAATAAATTTTTGTTTTTATAGACTTAATACAAACAGAATAAATAAATTTATGAAATTTACAATACGGATGGCTCTCCTCATCTTTGAAATTGTTCCGAAAACTATTTGACAAACGGATCAAATATTTTACATACAAGGTACCCGAAAGGAACAATTTTAACGTACTATTGAAGTTTAACAAAAAACTGGAAAGAAAATTAATTGATATAAATAAATTAATTTAATTTCTTATTTTTATGCATAACAATACATAAGTAAAACTATGATCTATTGAATTACAAAAAAGTTTATAATTTTTTAGTGAAAAAATATTTTTTTTTGGTTAATTTTTTTTTTTTTTGTGTAATTTGTGATATTTTGGATAATTTTTTTGTGTAATTTTCAATTCGATTGGTGGCAACACTGATAAAACTACAATTTCTGAGTCACACACATAGATATTATCAAACATAATGAAGTTAAGCAATAGTTACCAAAATTTTCGTAGGCGAAATAAATATTTGAGTTATGAGGCTGGGGGTTCAAATACCAATACCAGCAAAGGATTTTTTATTTTTTAATTACAAATTTCGTCGATTTCCGGGCATATTATGGTTTCTTTTGATCTAAAAACTCTGTATTTTAATTTTTAATTTTTTTTTTACAATTTTAACCCTTGCCGCAGGGGGTTTAAAAATTTTTTAAAATAGGACCCCAACGCGCTAAATATTTTTTTGAAGTCAATTTTAAAGCTGAAAGCCTTAGCACCAAAATATTTTTTTTTCAAGTAATTTTTTTTTTTTTTAAAATAAAAATTTTTTTAAAAAATAAAAATTGGGAACAAATTTTTAGTTTGTATGGATTTTTTTTTGGATAAATTTTAACCTCCCAGCTGCACGGATTAAAATTGCCCGATTTGACTAAAAATTTAAATAAATAGTTTTTAAACTGAAAGGAACCATAATTAGACAGGCAATCGACGATATTCAAAAAAATCTATATTCGTGCCACACTACATTTGTCAGAATTCTAAATTACAAACTCTACAAAATTTTTTTTACTTATATCATAAACCTTTTTCAATTTCATTAAAAAAAATTTTAAAAACATTTTATGACAACTTCTTTTACACATTTTCCATTAACTCATTTCCATTAAATAAAATCCATTTGACATATAAACTTTTTTTTTTTGTTTGCAAAATTTAAAGAAGTGTCAATAATCATGACCAACACACTTTTAGTTAAATTAAATTCTTAAGAACAGCTCAATGCACTTAACCAAAGATCTGGAAAGAAATACTGACTGTCTTTAAAAGAACAAAAAATAACAGTTCATTAAACCATAAATCTTCTGAGTTTATTTTAAGGTTTCACTTTGACTAAAAAACACTGCTACCTTTTAAGATAAATTAACAGATAAAGAAATAAACTTACAGAAAAAAAAAATGTTTTAAACATTTTATTGTTAACACCAAAAAAAAAATAAAAGATCAAAATAACATACTGAAAATTGATGCTTTCCAAATAAGAAATGAAAGTTAAATTGAATAAAAAAAAAAAGTTAACCCAGGAAATTGTTTTCAATTCTTAATACTACAACATATTCTTAAAGAAGTCTACACAGAAATAATTGAAAACGACTTTTAATCACAAAAAACGAGGTTTCAATTAATTTTTTTATTGAAACTTCTTCGATGAAGATAATTGTTATACAAATAACTAAATTATTAGGTGATTAATTGAATATTTTTTTTTAATCAAACATCTTTCGATTTTGATAACAAATTTGATAATTTTTTTAATATAGTTAATCGAAATAATGATTGATTTAACGAATATTTTTTCAAACAAACATTTTTCGATTTTGATTACAAATTTGATAAATTTTTTACCAAAAAAATAAAAGATCAAAATACTGAAAATTGGTGGCTTTTCAAATAAGAAATAAAAGTTAACCCAGGAAATTGTTATAAATTCTTAATACTGCAACATATTCTTAAAGAAGTCTACACAGAAATAATTGAAAACGACTTTTAATCACGAAAACAAGGTTTCAATTAATTTTTTTATTGAAACTTCTTCGATGAAGATAATTGTTATACTAATAACTAAATTATTAGGTGATTAATTGAATATTTTTTTTAATCAAACATTTTTCGATTTTAATCACAAATTTGTTAATTTTTTTATTTGTAGTTAATAAAAATAATGATTGATTTAACGAATATTTTTTCAAACAAACATTTTTCAATTTTGATTACAAATTTAATAAATTTTTTATTGAAGTCAATCAAAATAATGGTTAATTTAACGAATGAATTGTAAGTTTATGACAAAATTATGAAGAAATGTTTATTTTTTGCTTACCAACAATAAAAAAGTAAAATCCAATTTTTTTTTGTTAATTTTTTCAATTAATAAATTCAAATGAATTAAAGCGAAAAAAATGTGGTATATTAAAAAATTGTAATTCGACAGTAAAAGAAAAAATTATTGATTTATTTAAATTTTGTTGATCAATAGATTTAATTGAAAATTTTTAGCCAATAATTTTTTGTGTGTATTATAATGAAAAATGAATTTTAAAGTAAAATAATTTTCTAAAATTGAAAACACTTATTCGAGTTAACTGCTGGAACATTTTCAAACAAAAAAATTTGTCTATTTTAGACCAGTAAGTAGAATCTTGTTCCAGGTTTCAATCTAATGCGTCTTGCAATTAATTATTTAGAGCCAAAAATTTTGCTGGTCATAATCCAATTCAATTATTTTTAAATAAAATTTTATAAATAAACACATGAATTTTTATTGTAGTAAAAAGAAATGTCTGTCTGTTGTTTTATTGACCTTTTATGGTGGGAATAAACTTTAAAATAGAATTTAAATGGCTAAAAATCATAGATAGTGAAATGAGATTAAATAAATAACCCTTGGGCATATAAATGGAGTTCAAAAATTTTGCTAACTACAGTTAAAGATTCTAAAGATTGTAATTTTTTCAATGAATTATTGTTTTTTTTAGATTCAAATTTTTTTAAGGGTGACCAGAGTTTAAAAAGTAAACTTTTTACTTTGAACATAAATTCTCAAAAAAAAATAAAATAAACAATGCCAAAAAATCTATAAAACGACTTTTAATTATAACAAGCAAACTTTTAGCAGTTTTTTCTACTTAAATGGATATTTAAACTAAATTCTCTGTACTTGAGTTTTAGAAAATAACTAAATTTTTTTTCTGCAATTTTACTGAATTTGTTTGCTGAATTTCAAAAAAAAAAGTGCAGCTTTCCAATTATTATTATACCCTCCAACCACAGATGGGGGTATACTCACTTTGTTATTCCGTTTGTAACGCATCGAAATATTGGTCGGCGACCCCATAAAGTATATATAATATTGATCCATGATCGATTCTAAGACATTCTGTGAATGTCCGTCTGTCTGTAGATGGCACGATGCAGTCCAAAATAAAAGAGCTAACCTCCTGGAATTTAGCACGAATATGTCTTATGGTCCTAGGCAGATTAAGTTCGGAAATGGGCAAAATCGGACCAGGAGGGAAAAAGTTCCCCCTTGAAGAACATTTTTTATATTTTTGTTAAACAAATGGGGGAAAACCGAAACCGATTTCGAAAAAGAAAAAAAAGAAGGAAAAGAAAAAAAAAAAAAGGATTAGAATAAAAAAATGAAACGGACAAAAGGAAGAGGTGAAAAGAATTATTTCCCATTATAAAAAAATTTTCAGAATCTAAAAAATTTTTTGGTATTTGTCTGAGAACATCAAAAATTTTCTTATTGAAAAATGTTTTGACTTAAAGAAATTATCTATACTAAAAATATTATTGATTTTTTTATAAGTTTTTTTTTTTTAAATCGGAGTTTATTTTCGGAAATAATATAACAGAATCTGAATTCATTCAATGATTTTTTATTGGAAATCTGAAAATTTTTCTAAAAGAATTTTTTTTTTTAAATGTAAAAAATTTTTGTAAGTAAAAATCGGTGAACTTGAAAACTTTTTTACGAACAATTTTTAGGTTTGGAGTGAAACGGACACAAGTTTTGGATCAAAAACTATGACGATTTTAAAGGAATCCAACTAGGTCTAGGCCCATCGGGGTCTGGACCTATCGGGTCCGAAACCAATGGGGTCCTCTAATGTGTATGAACCAAGTTGAAATAAAAACAAGTAAAAAAGTTAAATTCGGCCTTGCCGAATGTAGTGATACCCTCCACAATTTCAAAAAGATTATTGCAAACAACTTTATTTAAAAGGAAATTACTTTTGAAAAAAAAAAATTTGAAAAAAAATTTCCGCGAAAAAAAATTTTGGTAAAAAAATCTGCGATTTTTTTCTTTTTTTGTCAAAAAATATGTTCGTACTTGTTTAAATACCATTTGGTGTTCAATTATGTTCACATATGTCAACCAGAAGCCGAATTAAAGCATTTTGTATTTTTAGGTTATGTTGAATGTACTGAAATTTTTGAGGTGTGCTTACATTTTCGTTCATAACTCTTGAACCGCTGAACCGATATCGATCAAATGCAATACCAAACTTCTCGGGAGAACTTCTAATATATATGTTAAGTTTCAGTCATTTCTGTGCAATATTTTGTCCGCGAGAGCATTTTCCACAGACAGACGGACAGACGGACATCGCTAGAATGTCTTAAAATCGATCGGGCATCATGAATATATATACTTTATGGGGTCCCAGACCGATATTTCGATGAGTTACAAACGGAATGACAAACTTATATATACCCTCTATCACTAAGTGGAGGGTATAAAAAAAAAAAGTTTCAGTTAACTAATTTTTGGCAAAACATTTTTGCTAACAAGTGTGTTTTAATTTTTATTTAATAATAAAAATTAGTTATTTATTCGACCTTTTAATTGTGCAATGACAAAGAGTTTATTCTGATTCGAGGCCTTTTCCTTTTTTTTATGTTCATGAATTAACATAACAAGTACTTATGATAACTCTACTTTCTTTATTGGGATATTCTCCCATTAAATACTCATAGAGTTTCTTGCTTTCAAAAATGTTGCTAACTTTACCAAAAAAAGTGTGGGTTCAAAATCAGAAATTTTTTTTGACTGCATAAACAGGAATTCAAACTTCTTCTGACATAAAAATGTTTCATTTCTTATCAAAAGTCCAAAAAAACCTAAAAAACTAAGGCAATTACCAGAGGTTGGTTTTGCAAAGAGGAACATTTTGCCCCCTTTTACAAATTATAACTGATATTTTTCAAATTTCATTTGTAGTCTTTTGAATTAGGAGTAATGTGGTAAGATCTGAGACTTTTTCTGTAGGAGAAACGTGGCAGAATCTTAGATTATTTCTATAGGAAAAATGTCTCCGAATCTGGTACTTTTTCTAGAGGAAAAATGTCTTAGAATATAAAACTTTTTTTTTTTTCTGTAGGAAAAATGTCTCAGAATCTGAGACGTTTTCTAAAGGAAAAAGTTCCCAAATTCTGAAACTTTTGCTATAGAAAAGATTTTTCAGAATCTAAGACTTTTTCTGTAGGTAAAATGTCTCAGAATCTAAAACTTTTTCTATTGGAAAAATATCTAACCCTTTCACTACCGACTTTTTTTGGCTAGTAATTTCTTTACCAAAATTTGTGAAAATGTAGATCTATGCAAAGTAAAAACTTTTTGTTGATTTCGTTGGTCTACCGCACCCTCTAGCGGAGATATATCCAACCAAACTTGAAGCTTTCATATGCAATATCTCCCGAACGAGTAAACATTTTTCCAAAATTCGAATTTTGTATTTTTCGTATCGAAAAGTTCTACAAAATCCGCTTTTAAGAAAGCTTATACAATAATTATTCGATTTTTGAGAACTTTTTAACGTTTATTTTGTTTTGCAATTTTTTTACGTTATTTGAAAAATTTTCAGTTTGCCACCAAATATTGCGTGTAGAGTCCACATTGCGTGTAGAGTCCGAGCACATCTATCGTAAAGATAACCCTTCAATGATCAATCTTGTCAAAACACAAAAATGTTGTACGGTTAATTTTTAATGAATTTTTAAAGATGTGTACACTGTAGTGTACAAGGGAAGTGAAAGGGCTAACAACCTAATACTTTTTCTATAGGAAAAATGTGTCAGAATCTGAACATTTTCAATAAGAAAAGTATATAAGAATCTATGACTTTTTCTATTGGAAAAATGTCTCAGAATCTGGGACTTTTTCTGTCGAAATAATGTTTTAGGATCTGTGACTTTTTCTATAGGAAAAATGTTTTAGAATCTGGGACTTTTTCTATAAGAAAAATGTCTCTGAATTTATCAGAATTTAAGACTTTTTCTATATGACAAATGTTTTAGAATCTGAGACCTTTTCTAAAGAAAAAATGTCTCAGAATCTGAGATTTTTCTATAGGAAAAATCTCTCAAAATCTGAGATTTTTCTACAGGAAAATCTCTAGGAATCCGAGACTTTATCCATAGGAAAAATTTGTCAGAAGCCTTTTTCTATTGGGGGGAAAAAAATAAAACAAGTAAAAAAGTTAAATTCGAATTGGCCGAATCTATAAATACCCTTCACAATGCGCGTAAAACATGTAAGCAATGCGTAAAAAACTTTTTTTTTTTCATTTTTGTTAAAAAAACTAATATTTTTTTTGAGTTTAAAATTTTTTTCGAGTGTAAATTTTATACTTTACTTTTTATACAAATACTTTGTGAAGTAATTTTCTGGCTTACCAATGTTTGTAAAGCTTGTTTTTTTAAGGCTCGGGTTTTTCAACACGTGAATTTAAGGTGAAACCAATCTGAAATTCACGGTTTTGCTAATAACTTTTGTACTCCTGGACCGATTTGGCTGAAACTCAATATTAACCAGGCCAGGGAAACGAAAAACATATATGCCAATCTGCATCCTCAGAATCGCCCTTCGAAAGGTTTTATAATCTCGTAAATTCGCGAAAAATACTTGCTTAAATTCAATATGTGGCTCATAACTTTTGAACCAATGCAATGGTTCCAAATGCATTTTTTTTGGCATAAATTCAAAAAATGAAGCAAGGTCACTTGGATTAATTCTGGGATGATTTTTATCTCTTAACGCAATCAAAAATCGATTGTCAAAAAAAAAATTTTTTTTGAAAAATTTTTTTTTTTAAAAATTTTTTTTTTTTAAATTTTTTTGGAAACTTTTTTTTTTTTTTTTAAATATATTTTTCTTAATTAATTAGCTTTACGGAAGGCAAAAAAATTATAAAAAAAAATAATTTGAAACCGTGTCACGCAAAAAACAGCAAATTTGGCCGAAATTAGTGCTAAACTAAAATGGAAATTGTGGGAGTTTGCCAAAAAATGCTGGCAAGATGTAAATTTTAATATTAAATATACAATATTGAAAACACTTTCACGTTTAAAGACTCATGCAAGTTCGTGCCCAAACACAACTTTTTGTCCACGAAAGATATAGGCTATTTTGGCTCCAAAATCCTCATAATCAAAACACCCAAGAATAACGTCAAGGAAGCATTACCTGTAAAATAGGAATTTTAAACAAGAACTAGTATCCTTAGGTTTCAATTTGTCCCTTTAGCCTCTTTATAATTTTAGTTTTTCTTATTTGCCGTTTGTATAAGTGTAATATTGATTTCACTCCGGTTTTATTATACGTCTTAAAACTTTCAACTTTGAAAGCCTAGCAAACTGAAAGTATTGGCACCAAATTTTTTTCATTATACTTTCTTGATAGCTTATAGTGTTGACATTAAGGAAATGTATAAGCTTTTGAAAATTTGTTAAATTTTATTTTTTTAATTTCTGCCAAAAAAAATGGATTTGGGACCATAGTGCAATGGACCGATTTTGTTGGATTGTAATACAACCTGAAATTGTAATACAACTCCGTAAAGTATTTCAAAAGTTAGCGTGTTTTCGTCTTAAAATCGATTGAGGATCATGAATATATCGCTCATTTACTTGCATAGTGTCATAACTCAAAAAAACGTGATTTGAGTTAATGATACAGAATTTTTCGTTATCATGCCTTATATTTGCTGTGTTTTTCAATAAGTGGATTTTTTTTCGGATTAATTTTATTTAGTTTAAAATAAATATTTTAACATGCCAAAACAAATTTGGAATATTTTTTGCCGTAGTCTACGACATAGATGGGACTAATTAATTAAAGGGACCAATTAATTAATGGTTTAATTACCATTTAATTGATGTCAATGGTAATGAAATTTTTTTCATTACCATTGGTTGTATCAATTGTACCAATTAAATTACTTATCAATTTAATTACTACTGAAAATTAAAAAAAAAATAATTACCATTGGTATGGCATCACTTAAAAAAAATAATTACCATTAGTAAAAGTCGTCACAATATTGTCAAAATCGTTAATATTTGGAAATATCTGTTGTTTTTTTATATGGTGTTTTGGTTTTTCACATTTTATAAACCAAACACACGTTGATTGCCTTTGTATAACACAATATTTGAAATTTTTATTTGCGTTTTGTTTTTTGTCTTTAATATTTTCATATTTTTTTGTAAAAACATACTTTGATGTTTAAATTTTTAACTTTTCAAAAAAACAAAAATGTGCAAACCAATGGTTTTGAAACCAATTATAATTGGTGTTTTTCAACAATTGGTGCATTTCATTACCATTAGTAATTATTTTTTCAATTAAAAAAATTTAATTACCATTAAATGGTAATGAAAATTTTTTCACTACCATTGATATCAACCAATGGTAATTAAATTTCAATGGTAATGAAAAATTCCCATCTATGGTCTACGATAAATAAACAATTATAATCCGAAAAAATAATAAAAAAATCTGGAAAATTAAAAAAGGTATAAGTAAATAAATCAAAATTAATCCAAATAATTTTGTTTTATTTATAACTTTTTTCATTTTCCAAATTTTTTTATTATTTTTTCAGATTATAGTTGCAAATTTATCTTAGTTTGCGGGAAAAAATATTCCAATTTGGTTTTAGTATGCTAAAATATTTTTTTTTAAACAAAATTAGATTAATCAAAAATAAATCACTTATTGAAAAACACAGCAATTGTGTCAAAAATTCGTATTAATATCTTTTAAACTCACCGTTTGAGAAGAGAATAATCACATTTTCTATATACCGGCCTTTTTCAATGAAAAACCAGTTTCAATTGTAAACTTTAAACGCGTTTTCAGCAAAATCAAATATTTTGAGTTATGACACTATACAAGTAAATGAGCGATATATACTGTATGGGGTCCTTGAACAATATTTCGAGGTGTTACAAACGGAATGACAAACTTACATATCGTCACCTAAAATGCAAAACGCCCTAACTAACAAAAAATTCAAAATCGGTATTTTGATTGATTCGGGTCTATTTTATTAGCCTACACGTCCTTACAAAAATTTTGAGTCAACTAATAAAAATTAGCTATTTTATAGCCAAAAATTAAAAACATGTGAATTGCGAAATCGCAAATGGACGTGACTGGAAAAATATTTTTAAATCATTTTGTGATTAATTTTGATACATATTAACAAAATGTACGTCCTCACAAAATTTTAGCACAATTCATTTAAAACCAACAAAGTTATTAACAAATTCAAAATTTTATTCAATACTATTTTTTGCTTCTCCAGTAAAATTAATAAAATGTTAGTTAGGGCCTTTTGCATTTCAGGTGACGATATACCCTCTATCACTAGAGTGGAGGGTATAAAAAACGGCTCAGAATATGACCGTTTTTTTATAGGAAAAATTTCTCAGTATCTGAGAGTTTTTCTATAGTAAAAAATTTCAAAAATAAGAAAAATATTTAAGTTTACAAAAAAAAATTGTTTTGGGACACCTGCGAAAAAAATTCTGGATACACACTTTGATTTTTCTTATGGTCGCCTTAAAAAATGGTAAGATTTGTTTCCCATTTCCAGCGTATAGGTTCAACCCCTAAGGGAACCTTTCTATTGACCACATCTGGCCACTCTAAAAAAAAACTGTAATAAAAAAATATGAATCAAAAACTTTTTACCTACAAAAAAAAGTTTTTTTAAAAAAAAACTCCAACTCATCTCATCTTTCACACATTCATATGTATGTAACAAATCATTCAGATGAATATGAGTAAAGCCAATATCTGTCCATATTTTCAAAATAAAGCACTTGAAAATAATTCTTGTTAATACTTGACACACAGTTCTAAAAATATTCATAATTTTGAAATTTTTTTTGTTTTCAAAATTGTTTCCCCTCAAGAAAAATTTGCGTTTAATGACTAAACAATTGATATTATTTTCTGGTCGATCATAAACCATAAACAAATAAAAGATAAAAACAAAAAAATGCTATTGAATGATATTACGCGTGTTTTCTGGGTATTTTTGAAATCTATTAAAAATTGATTAGCAGTACACAAACCTCATTGAAATAAAACAAAAAATACTTTTGAATTGAATATATTTTTTACTTAAGAATCAAATCAGTGAACAAAAAAATTAGGTCAAACTTAAAAAAAAAATAAAAAACTCTTCTAAATCATCATCGTTCAAGTTTCATGTAGAAATGTGTATAAATAATTGTTAATTTCTTAAATGATGTGTTGAAAATAAAAAGTGAAAAGAAGCATTAGTTGTTCTTAAACAACATTTATTTTTTTATTTTCAAAAAAGGAGGTGGTATCAAAAATCAATGTATAAAATTTATCGGTAAATTTTATTTTAGTTTAATTTTTTTTTTAAATCAGAGTTCAAATGTTCATGGGAATTAACTTGTTGATGAGAAAGTAATACGCTACCCTGCAAAAAAAGTCATTACCACTTCTCAGTGGAGTGCTTTAAAACTATAACAAATGTAATAAAATACAACAAAAATAACAAAAAACACAAGACAAAAACACACAAACAGTTTTTTCTACTCCAGAAAACATAGATATTCAGCACTTAACTCATTACCTATCGCGACACCTCCATACAAATGTAAGTAGATATTCAGTAGATAAGAACTACTCCGTGGAAGTAGTTGGAAGTTGTTTGAAAGCTCGGAGTACTTCTTATCTACTGAATATCTACTTACTTTTGTATGGTAGTGTCGCGGAAGGTAATGAGTTAAGTGCTGAATAACAACTTTTTATGGAGTAGAAAAAACTGTTTGTGTGTTTTTTTCTTGTGTTTTTTGTTATTTTTGTTGTATTTCATTACATTTGTTATAGTTTTAAAGCACTCCAAATAGAAGTACTCCGCACTTTTTTTGCTGGGTAATGTTTAGAAAAATAAAAATTGCAGAATAAGAAAAAAAAAACATAAAACTAAAATTATGTAGGTTAAATTTTATGTTTATTTCATTTTAATTAATTACCTATATTTTTTGTTAATTTTTAATAGAATTTAAAGCAAAGATTTAACAATTTCCCGTTTTTATGTAAACCTTAATTTTTCAATACACAAAAAATTTTAAAAAATCTTAAAATCTCTGCAAAAAAACTAAAACTTCAAATTTCAAACAAATTGATTGATAATTGCGACATCCGTCTATGCGTCGGACAAACAGATGGACGGATAGACTAAATGAACACAAAAAGTGATTCAAAGTTGAATTGATGTACTTGAAGGTGGGTCTAGGACCAATACTTCGGGAAGTTATAAACATCAGCAAGGTGTGTAGGGTATAATTAAGAATCCATTTGATATTAAAACAAGTAGAAAAGTTAAATTCGACTTTGCCGAATCTATAAATACCCTCCACAATGGCTTTTTTAAAGGATATTACATTTTTTAACGTGAAAAAAATTAAAAATTTTGATAAAAATATTTTATTTTGAGCAAAAACTCTTTTTTTGTCATTACAAAACAAAAAGAAAAATTACTAATTTTTTTTTTGAGTGCACAATTTTTTTCCAGTGTAATGTTTGTTTTACTGTAAAAATATTTCTGAGTGAATGCACGTACGTATGTACACAAAATAGTGTCATTTTTGTAAAAATAAACTAAATTTTTTTTGAGTGTAAACTTTTTTTTGAGAATAAATTTTTTTTGAGTGTAAAATTTTTTTCGAGTGTAATTTTTAAGCATTTAAAAAGCATTGCTTTAAAACTAAACAAGTTTGAAAACCATTGCTAAGTTACAACCAATGCTTTAAAAACTTGTTTAACATGTGCATTTAAGATGAAACAAATCTGAAATTCAGGGTTTTGCTTATAACTTTTGAACCAATAGACCGATTGAGCTGAAATTTAAAACCAAACAGACCTGGGGAACGTCAAAGATATATGCCAAGCTTCAGCAGTTTCATTATTGTCTTTCGAAAGGAAGCGTGTGTTTTATCTCAAAAATTCACGAAAAACCCCTGCCGAAATTCAGTCTTTTGCTCATAACTTTTGAACCACTGGACCGATTTGGCTGGATTGCAATACCAACCTGACCAGGTAAATGACCAACATATATGCCAAACTTCAGTAGGCTCTGTAAAGTGTTTCAAAAGTAAGCGTGTTTTCTACGGACAGACAGACAGACGGACGGACGGACATCGCTAGATCGTCTTAAAATCGATCGAGGATCATGAATATATATACTTTATGGGTCTTAGACCAATATTTCGAGGTGTTACACACGGAATGACAAACTTATATATACCCTCTATGACTAGAGTGGAGGGTATAAAAACCGAAAAACCGAAATCGAAAAAAGTTCGAGTGAATTACAATAAATATCGATTAAAATTTGATAAAGATCAGTTAAATACGAAATAGATTAATTAAAATCCCTTAAATGCCAATCGTAATTAAATTTCGAAAATCATTACTTTGAATTCGAAGACGAAAACAATCCATAGTTTATTTTACGTTTTGTCGTTTTTAAAAGAAAAAAAAAACATTTGTCCAATGTTCAGTTTTTTTAAATGACTATTTCTGTTCTTTGTTTCAAAAATAACAACATAAAAAATAAAGACTTTTGTTGGTTATTTTTTTGTAGACAAAAAATTCAAAAAAATATTTATAGAAATATAAAAACATGTTTGTATCAAGTGACTTTGGCACGATTGATAGAGTGTCTGGCCAGAATGTAGTTGATTGCGGGATCGATTCCCGAAAAATTTTATTAAAATTTTTTTAAAATAAAATTCAATAGAAAAATTGAAAAAATAACCTACGAAATCATTAATTTTTAATGTTTTGAATTTCTTGGTAAAAATAACACAACAATCATTAATTTTTAATGTTTTCGTAGGTTATTTTTTTCGAATTTATTGGTAAAAAAATGACAGTGACGTTATTTTTCAATGTTCAATGTTATTTATTTTAGAAAATTTTATTAACAGTAAAAAATAAATGTTTATGTTTGTTAAAACAAATGAATAATTACTGGGATGGTTTTCAAATGTTTTATCACTTGTTTTAAATATGTTTTTCATTTGTTTTTGCCTACAAAATATTTTGAGTGAATGAATTTTGAAAAAATCCACTTAAAACAGGGGTTTTTTTAGGGGAAGGGGTCGTCTGAGGTCATTGGGGGTCATTCTTCCTCTAGAGGTTTATGTTTAAAAACTCGTTTATTATGCTTTTTGCACTTAAGTAATACAACTTCATTATTATTTAAATAATTTTTGAATACCCATGCCCACAACTGGGGGGCGGGTCGAAAAAACCCGCTTTTTTTTTATACCCAGCGTCTAGTCTACATCTTAGAACTTTTTGTGACATTAAAATGTTTAATTTCCTTAACAAAAGTATAATAAAACCTGTATTTTTAAAAGTTGGTTTAGTTTCTTTGGGGGGAACTTTTCCCCCTGTTCCAATTTTGCCCATCTTTAAACTTAACCAGCCTATGACCGTAAGACATATTTCTGCAAAACTTCAGCAGTCTAGCTCTTTTGTTTTGTATTTAACAGACAGATCTCGATCACTGATCAATAATATATTTACTTTATGGGGTCCCAAACCGATATTTCGATGCATTACACACAATGTGACAAAGTTAGTATACCCCCATACCAGACGCGGATACAGCTCTTGGATTTGGGGGGGGGGAAGGCAATTTTTTTTTACTCTAAATCGGATTTAAATCATTACACTCAAAAAATTATGTAGGTAAATTCCAGTGAATATTCACTTAAAACAAATGAAATTTTATTTAAAAACCATTCCACGGTTTTTTCATTTAAAATAAAAACATATTACAGTCAATTTTAAATGTTAATTTATTGACTAACCAAAACATTAAAAAACTAGTGAATATTCAGTTATTTTGTATTGAAAACCAGTAAAAGAAGAAATTTTTTACTGCCGAAATTAAATGTAACAGAAAATTCGTTTTTAATACAGTAAATTTATTTTTTTTTAACTACAGAAACAGTAGAAAATAAGAAGTCCTTAATAAAATTAATGATTTTTCTTTTAAAATAACTTTACTGATTACTTTTTAAAATAACCTACAAACAGTTAATGACATAAATAACTTAAGCAAATGTTTGATATTTTAAAAACTGTCTCCTCAAGAAATTCTCAGGTTCTAAAGCATTTTTCTGACAGCAAAACACCCAGATTCTGAAAGAATTTTTAAATAGAAAATATATCAGATTTGAGACACGTTTATTTCAAAAAAGTTTTCTGATTTTAAAATTTTTCTAACAAGGGAAGTATCTCAACCCTTATGAACCGATTTGGCTGAAACTTTAAGTATATATAAAAGAGAAGATTTAAAGTTTGAGGTGTCTCGGCTTATGGGCTATATCAGTGTTTAAAAATTTCGTTGTCCCCTTATGAAACAATGTGGACCTTCGGGAAAATTTCGATAACTCCCGAACTAACAGGAATATTGTCTAAAGCAAATATACAAAAATTTCGTTGTCCCCTTATGAAACAATGTGGACCTTCGGAAAAATTTCGATAACTCCAGAACTAATAGGAAAATGTCTCAGAATCTCCGCCCCGAGGATGCGCGCCTGTATGGGGCTGGTTGGAGAATAAACAAAAATCAGAAACACAGTTTTCGGGAGAATTCAGATAAACTCTGGAAAATTAAAAAAAGTTTAGAAAATTTTAAATAAGAGTGAATAAATCAGAAGATTTTTGAAAAAATTAAAAAGTCAGAAAGAAATGAAGTGAAAGAAATGAAAAATAATGTAAAATTTAGAAAAAAATCAGTAGAATTAGGAAAAGTCCAAAATATTTGGAAAAATATAGTAAAATTCAGAAAAATTTTAATTATAAAAAACACTAACAAGGGAAGTCTCCCTAGTGTCACCCGCGGATCTTTATGGAATTGGTTTTATTTTGTAGAGCAGAAAAAATAAAGGGACACGTATTTTTTTTAGCGGCCAAATTCATATTTAGCGGGTAAAAAGGAGGGGGAAGGCACGGCCATTTTTCAGTTTTTTTTGTGTATCTCCTATATTATGCAAAGAAACCTAGACATGTTACATACCAAATGAAAGGTCTTTGGAAAACCTATCTACGTGTGCTAAGAACGTGTCCAAAGATGCACAACTTTTCGTCATATTGAGTAAAATACCAAAATTTTAGGACATTTTTGTTAATAAGTCAAAAAACATTAACTTCTTTGGCCCGTTGTTAGCACCACTAGATAGGTATTTTTAATACCTTTAATCTGATACCAGTGGTATCAGATTATCATAAAACACATGCCTATATTTATTTTGTTTAAATAGGTGTAAATCGTAAAAAACCGAAAAAGGTCAATTTCCCCCCATAAAAATCGACCCCCTTAAAAATGAGTTTGGGCCGCAAAAAAAAAAATTCGTGTCGAATTTTTTTTACCTTCTTAACAACATATCCAAATTTCACGAAGATTGGAGGGTGACGTCAGGGAGACTTCCCTTGTAAGTCTGGAAAATTTTAAAGTATCTTGGAGGATACTTTTTAATTTCGACTATTCCAAGTATAGCCATCTCACCCGTTTAAAGTACATCTTTGCAAGAGTTGTTGTTTCTGAAGTAAAGAGATAAGTTTTGACTGGTTCCACTTTAAATAGCATAGGCAATCAGCCGATGGTGGTTCAATTTATCCAAAAATTAATATATCCATTCTTCTGATTTTTATTGAATTTCGGTTTTTGTTATTTAGTCGAAATTGTGAATGGTTCGCGTTTTATCGCTGTTCAAAGTTGGTATTTTGCAACAATTTTATGAAAAATACATAATGTTTAAATGATCGTATCTTTGGAAAGCATCATCCGATTGTCACGAAATAAAGCGCAAAATAATGGTTATGTCCTGGTCTTAAAATAGAATTTTGAAAAAGGATAGGATGCTTTGCAAAAAGGATATTGAAATTAAAAAAATGTCCTTAATTTGCAAATATCTCAAAATGCGTATCTTTAATTTTCCTATATTTTTTTGCACATATAGCCCTAAATATACTTAACAACATATGCAAATCCCAAATTGGGATGGTAAGCGGTTTAATTGTAAACGCGGTTTCATGAAACGCCTTATTGATTTTTGTTAATAACTCTCGTTTACAAATGAAAAACAATTTCTGCGCACTAACCGCGAATAATTTTTTTATATGTATTTTTGATCGCTAAACTCAAAAATTTCATCAAAAGAACATTTCGCGAATAACTTTTTGTTTAATGAATTTTTTAGCGTTTTTTGGAGGTATTTTGACTATTTTTCTTATATCTTAAGTTCTGTTTATCTGATCTTCTCGCAATAAAAACCAAACTAAAGATAATCAAATTTCCAACAAATCCTACATTCATCATTTTTTCATAAGTTCATAGCTTTACGCGCAAATAATTTTTTTAGCGTTATTTGGAGGTATTTTGACTATTTTTCTTATATCTTGAGTTCCGTTCATCTGATCTTTTCGCAATAAGAACCAAATTAAAGACAATCAAATTTCCAACAAATTCTTCATCCATTATTTTTATATCAGTTCATAACTTTACGCGCAATAGGCAAACATATGACTAAAATAAGTTTTTTGATTAACAAATCATTTAAAAAAAGTTTAAGAAATAGAAATCTTTGCAATTAATTGCATCTTTTTATTTATCTGCAAAGCCTGAACATTGAGAAATATAATAAAGTTGATTTGATGAAAATCTATAGGTTTACTCCGAAGTTATCACAAATTTTATGAATATACATGATAAAATACAAAAAAAAATGATATTTTTTACAATTTCTGTTTTTAAAATTTTTAAAAAATGAGCTTTGTTAATAAAAAATAGTTTTTCCTTGTTTGCCTATTGCGCGTAAAGTTATGAACTGATATAAAAATAACGAATGAAGGATTTGTTGGAAATTTGATTGTCTTTAATTTGGTTCTTATTGCGAAAAGATCAGATGAACGGAACTCAAGATATAAGAAAAATAGTCAAAATACCTCCAAATAACGCTAAAAAAATTATTTGCGCGTAAAGCTATGAACTTATGAAAAAATGATGAATGTAGGATTTGTTGGAAATTTGATTGTCTTTAATTTGGTTTTTATTGCGAGAGAATCAGATAAACAGAACTTAAGATATAAGAAAAATAGTCAAAATACCTCCAAAAAACGCTAAAAAATTCATTAAACAAAAAGTTATTCGCGAAATGTTCTTTTGATGAAATTTTTGAGTTTAGCGATCAAAAATACATATAAAAAAATTATTCGCGGTTAGTGCGCAGAAATTGTTTTTCATTTGTAAACGAGAGTTATTAACAAAAATCAATAAGGCGTTTCATGAAACCGCGTTTACAATTAAACCGCTTACCATCCCAATTTGGGATTTGCATATGTTGTTAAGTATATTTAGGGCTATATGTGCAAAAAAATATAGGAAAATTAAAGATACGCATTTTGAGATATTTGCAAATTAAGGACATTTTTTTAATTTCAATATCCTTTTTGCAAGGCATCCTATCCTTTTTCAAAATTCTATTTTAAGACCAGGACATAACCATTATTTTGCGCTTTATTTCGTGACAATCGGATGATGCGTTCCAAAGATACGATCATTTAAACATCATGTATTTTTCATTAAATTGTTGCAAAATACCAACTTTGAACAGCGATAAAACGCGAACCATTCACAATTTTGACTAAATAACAAAAACCGAAATTCGACACAGATCTCGAGAATTGATATGCCAATTTTTATGCAAATTAAAATAGGTAAGGTCGAAAAAGTGTTTTTTTTGTTTTCAAAAATTTTGGAATCCTTCTTTTACAGAAAGTTATTTGGATTTTATTGTTATTATTTTTTCAAAAATTAATCAGAATTAATATTGTTTTTTTTTGATTCCAAAAAAGAGTAACCACAGTTTTTTTTTTCTTACGAAATTACGTAAAACCTAATAAAATCCCCCACAATGAATAACATTTAATGATGTTATAAAAAATCAAATTGCAAAATATTGTACAAAAATTGATTACTAAAATTCTAGGAAAAGTATAAAAAACGTCATTAAAATCCAACAAGAATTTCAACAGGTTCATAAGTAAAAGGAAAATCCCAAAATAATCTATGGTAAATTTTGAGAAAAAAAAGAATAAAAGTTTTATATAAAAAAAATCTTAAATAAAATTACAATCGCATTTAAGCCATAAACAACAATATCCAACAATAAACTGCAATAAAGTGTGTATAGACAATGGAAGAGAAACAAAAAAAGCAGATCATAAATCCTTATAGCAAACGAAACTGTATTCCAGAGCAAATATTATATTGCCGATGAAATGGATGCAAAAATAGTGAATAGTATGAAACCAAATATGCAGTAAATGGCCTTAAGGAAATAAAATTATACAAAAAAAAAAAATTATAAAAACGACACATACTCGAAGAGTGGCCAATAAATGTACACAGATCAAAGAAAACAGAGTGTTCAATTCGGTTGAGCCGAATATTAAATACCCTCAAAAATGTAAAAAAAAAATTAAAAAAAAATTAAAAAAAAACTTTTGTTAAGGGCGCTTTTATTTGGTGGTAGGGGGAGGGGAGGGGGGAGTTGTCGTAAGCTGTTGGGGAACACCTTTCTCCTCGCGATTGATGTTGTCAAATTGATTTATTGTAATTTTTGCAGTTAAGTTATACAATTTTATCATTAGTAGAACAGATTTTGTTTATATCCACGCCAACAAATGGCCCCCATTTAAGGGCCAAAAAACAAATTCAATTGTTTAATCCCCTGGGTCTAAGTTCAAAACTTTGAAATTCTTTTGACTTTAAATGTTTAATTTTTCTAACCAACATGCAAAATAAACTGTCAAAAGTTTCGTTTTTTAGTTCTCTAAGGGGGAACTTTTTCCCCCCTTGTCCAATTTTTCCCATCTCCGAAATAAACCAGTCTATGACCATTGAACATATTTGTACCAAACATCAGGAGTTTAGTTCTTTCAGTTTGGACTGTATCGTAATTTCCACAGACGTGTAGACGGACATCTTAGAATCCGTCATGGATCAGTGATATATATATGGGGCATTCCATGTCAAATCGGACACTTTCAAAAATTTTTTTTTTAGATTTTCCCAATTTGTTAACAGTTTTTAGTACCCTTCAAAAACTCCTTCGTGGTAAATTTTCAGATTTTTTTGATGACGCGTTCAAAAGATATCGAATTTTTACAAATTGGTAGTTTGTTCCTTTGCTCAAACTTCTTTTACTCATAACTTCTTCAATAATAGTCCAAATTTCAAATTTTATTTTTTCAAAATTTTTGTTTTTTTACGTAAAAAAAAATCCCTAAAAATTCTTAAAAGCGCTCTAGTATGCGATTTTTAAGTTTTAAAATTTAAATCTCATTTTTGAAAATGTTTGTACTCTTCGATTTTTTTGAAATTTTTTTGTGTAAGACTTCTTTTGATTCTACAAATTTTTTGCCCAGGAGGATCGTGGGATAACGATTATTACTATTTTTTTAACATTTTTTGAAAAAAATTTATTGTACTTTTCCAATCTTAAAATCATTTCTACTGCTCCAATAGTGCGTCATAGAGGGGTCATTTATAAGACCGACCCCCATTAATTTTTACGTCTTAACATTTCTTTGGAACTAACTAATACCCTATCTCCAATTTCTAAGGGACTCCCACACAAAACGACATTTTTTAAAATTTGCTCCAACCGCTCTAACTGCCCTAATAGTGCCCTTAGACCAACAAAATGTATGAAAGACCCACAATATTTTTTTAGTCCAAAGATTTTTTTGAACACACCTACCCTCTATCTCTAATTTTTAAGGCGGTCCCCATACAATTTTTTTTTATTTTTTGTAAATTTGTTTTATTTAATCAGCTTCTACTGGTGCAATGGTGCGTCCGAGAGGGGTCATTAGTGAGACCGACCCCAATTTATTTTTACCCTACAACATTTTTTTAAAATATACCTACGCCCTATCTCAACTCCCTAAGTAGGCTCCCATACAAAATTACATTTTTATAAAATTTGCTCCAACTGTTATTTGTATGGGAGCCTACTTAGGGAGTGGAGATAGGGCGTAGGTATGTTTTAAAAAAATGTTGTAGGGTAAAAATAAATGGGGGTCGGTCTCCTTAATGACCCTCTCGGACGCACCATTGGACCGGTAGAAGCTGATTTAATAAAACAAATTTACCAAAAATAAAAAAAAATTGTATGGGGACCGCCTTAAAAGTAAAATATAGAGGTTAGGTGTGTTCAGAGAAAATGTTTGGATTAAGAAAATATTGTGGGTCGGTCATACATTTAATTGCTCTAAGGGCACTATTAGGGCAGTTAGAGCGGTTGGAGCAAATTTAAAAAAAATTTCGTTTTGTGTGGGAGCCTCCTTAGAAATAGGAGATAGGGCATTAGTTTGTTCCAAAGAAATGTTAAGGCGTAAAAATTAATGGGGTTCGGTCTTATAAATGACCCCTCTATGACGCACTATTGGAATAGTATAAATGATTTTAAGATTGGAAAATTACAATAAAATTTTTTCAAAAAATTAAAAAAAAAAAATAGTAATAATCGTTATCCCACGATCCTCCTGGGCCAAAAATTTTGTAGAATCGATAGAAGTTTTACACAAAAAAATTTCAAAAAAATCGAAGAGTACAAACATTTTCAAAAATGAGATTTTAATTTTAAAACTTAAAAATCGCGTAATAAAACCCAACAAAATTTTCTGTTCCAAATAATCGGTTCCAGAACGCATCATATTACCCTGCAACCGGTTTTACTTAACATTCCAGAATCAATGATTTTTGTTTGAAATTGTCCCAAAAGCAATCGTTTTTTAGAGCAAGTGATTTTTTGAAAAATAATTTTACATAGAAAATTTTGTTGTGATTACCGTAGAATATATTCAAGAATCTATTGAACCAGGAATTTGTTCCAAGAAATTTTCCTGGGAAAGTACGTATAAAAACAAAAATTTTGAAAAAAAAAATTGAATTTGGACCATTATTGAAGAAGTTATGAGTAAAAGAAGTTTGAGTAAAGGAACAAACTACCAATTTTTAAAAATTCGATATCTTTTGAACGGGTCATCAAAAAAATCTGAAAATTTACCACGAAGGAGTTTTCGAAGGGTACTAAAAACTGTAAACAAATTGGGAAAATCTAAAAAAAAAAATTTTTAAAGTGTCCGATTTGACATGGAATGCCCCATATGTACACGTTATGGTGTCACCGACCGATGTTTCGATGCGTTACATACGGAATGAGAAAGCTAGTATACCACCATACTGTAGTAGGAGATTATAACAACAAGTGATCATGCCAATTCATGACAAGACTCTTTGCAATACATAGAAAGAAAAAACTATGCACATCGCATTTATCCATGCTTGTGTGTCCTTGAGATTAGTCAGTGTAATAAACAAAGTGTTTTTTTTTCTTTCTGTTTCTTTTACATAAAAACAAATTTTCGAGGACATGGTGATTTTAGTTTTTTATTAGTACCTCCTCTAAAAAAATTAAAGAAAAAAAATTCTGCAAGAATTCTGCATTGGTCTACACTATTTACAGATGTAATTCGAAAAAGATCTTTTGTAATTTTAAAATTTTGAAAAAGATCAATTGTAATTCGAAAAAGATCAATTGTAATTTGAAAAAGATCAATTGTAATTAGAAAGAGATCAATTGTAATTCAAAAAGATCTTTTTCGAATTGCACTTGATTTTTTTCAAATTACAATTGTAATCATCGAATTACAGTAGTGATCTTCGTATTACAATTGAAATTTTCGAAAAAAAATTTGAGTCCTCGAGCTACAATTAGAATCTTTGAATTACAAGTAAAATCTTCAAACAAAAATTAATCTTTTTCGAATTACATTTATAAATGGTGTAGTGTGCTGGCCTATGCCTTAACGTGTGGGTATTAAAGGTTGTGATGTGTCTTCCCAGGCATCTTTTTCCTCTTAATAGCATGTCTCCTCTGTTCATTCCCTGTTTTAATTTTTTGTTGCTGCTTTCATCGTATTCATTTTTCTGTTTAATAGGTTTGATTGGCTTCCTGCTACACACATTATGCCATTGATGTTGAAGTTTAAGAGAGCCAAACACGCAAATAGAAATGTTTCCCTTTTTTTATATAGATGATAATTTTAATGACATGATTTATAATAATTTTATATGTAAATTAATCGTAATTGTTAAATATAAAAATCTATTTTGTATAATAATGTTAATTATGTTTATACTAATAATTAGAATTTAACTTTTAAGGTTAATGTCTTAAGTCTTTTGTTTTGTATGGGCAAATATACCAAATTATTCATAGTTCTCAGAACTTGAAACAATTTTCCTAAAAAAAGTTGTCATATTCAGAGTAAAGAAAAAGTTTAAGTTTGCAAAGTTAGCTCTTACAATTAGCCCTCATATAAAAATTTCGTACGATATGCAGTTAAATCGGTCTGTTGCACTATGGTCCCAAATGCATTTTTTTTTGGCATAAATTCAAAAAATGAAGCAAGGTCACTTGAAATAATTCTGGGATGAATTTTATCTCTTAGCGCAATCAAAAATCGATTGTCAAAAAAAAAAAAAAAATTTTTTTGAAAAAAATTTTTTTTTTAATTTTTTTTTTCAATTTTTTTTTGGAAAATTTTTTTTTTTTTAAATATATTTTTCTTAATTAATTAGCTTTACGGAAGGTAAAAAAAATTATAAAAAAAGATATTTTGAAAACGTGTCACGCAAAAAACAGCAAATTTGGCCGAAATTTGTGCTAAACTAAAATGGAAATTGTGGGAGTTTGCCAAAAAATGCTGGCAAGATGTAAATTTTAATATTAAATAGACAATATTGAAAACACTTTCACGTTTAAAGACTCATGCAAGTTCGTGCCCAAACACAACTTTTTGTCCACGAAAGATATAGGCTATTTTGGCTCCAAAATCCTCATAATCAAAACGCCCAAGAATAACGCCAAGGATGCATTAACTCTAAAATAGGAATTTTAAACAAGAACTAGTATCCTTAGTTTTCAATTTGTCCCTTTAGCCTCTTTATAATTTTAGTTTTTCCCATTTGCCGTTTGTATAACTGTAATATTGATTTCACTCCGGTTTTATTATACGTCTTAAAACTTTCAAATTTGAAAGCCTAGCAAACTGACAGTATTGGCACCAAATTTTTTTCATTATACTTTCTTGATAGCTTATAGTGTTGACATTGAGGAAATGTATAAGCTTTTGAAAATTTGTTAAATTTTATTTTTTTAATTTCTGCCAAAAAAAATGGATTTGGAACCATAGTGTGTTGGTAACAAAACCATTCCACTTAAATTTTCCAGAAATCACTTGTGGGGAATGTTATGGTCGGTCTTAACCGACTATAATTTTCTTACCTCTTATATGGAGCGCTTTAAATTTTTTTTTTTTTTTTTAACAATTTTTAGTACAATTCGAAAACCATTTTCAGGTACATTTTGAGGTTTATTCGGTACAATGGAGGTTCATTTGCTTACCCCTTCAAAAGATTTTTGGAGCTTTTTACTTTACTCAGACTTCTTTTACTCAAATGTTTGTACTATTTGTACGCGTTGTCGGATATGACTTTAAACTCAAGTTGCAAACACTATAAATCAAACGGCTAGAGCCGTTTTTGACAAAAACGCGTTCAAACGTCAAAAAATTAACATTTCAAGCTGATCTCGAAAACGACAAGAGGAATGAAAAAATTACTCAAGACAAAAATTATTCCACGAAAAATTTCAAATTCACATATTGTTATGCTATAGTTCCCAAAACTAATTTTTAATTTCGAGTCAAAAACTTTGCTGATAAATTTTGTTTATAAGGTTTGTGTCTCAAGTCTTTTGTTTTAAACGGTATGTTTTTACTTAACCCCAACGCACCCCAACCGACCGAGAGGGCTCGTTCTCATGACGAAGGAACACGTACACACCATGGTCCGAACTATAGCGGATAAGGCTGGATAAGTAAGGATAGTAATAAACCAACTACAGACTTTTAGTCATCAGTCGGTTTATTATAAAGACACTAAATACATTTATATACAATTACTACAACTACATAATTTCTACAAATAATTAAGAATGGATAGTCCTGAATAAACTACAAACGTTCAAAGAAATTAAAATAATCATCGTCACGCAATCTATTCAAATATGTCAAAATAGTCGATTTCACAAGAGCATAATGCTCCGAAAAGTCAACAAACCTGTACAACCCAGCAAAAACATGGTAATGAGTTGTGAAAAGTAATCATTACCAAGTACATTATTTATAATGAGTACCTATTACCATTAGAATTATTTTAAGCCCAAAAGTAACTACTTCTCAGTAATATGTGATAAAAGCACCTCTTAGTAATAATATCTTCTTGCACTTGCAATTTTTAACCTTTACAATTCAATTAACTTAAAAAGTACTTAAAAACTTAATAAAAATTACGGAATTTTTAAGTTTTAGTAATAGAAGGATTCCAAAATTTTTGAAAACAAAAAAAAACACTTTTTCGACCTTACCTATTTTAATTTGCATAAAAATTGGCATATCAATTCTCGAGATCTGTGTCGAATTTCGGTTTTTGTTATTTAGTCAAAATTGTGAATGGTTCGCGTTTTATCGCTGTTCAAAGTTGGTATTTTGCAACAATTTAATGAAAAATACATGATGTTTAAATGATCGTATCTTTGGAACGCATCATCCGATTGTCACGAAATAAAGCGCAAAATAATGGTTATGTCCTGGTCTTAAAATAGAATTTTGAAAAAGGATAGGATGCTTTGCAAAAAGGATATTGAAATTAAAAAAATGTCCTTAATTTGCAAATATCTCAAAATGCGTATCTTTAATTTTCCTATATTTTTTTGCACATATAGCCCTAAATATACTTAACAACATATGCAAATCCCAAATTGGGATGGTAAACGGTTTAATTGTAAACGCGGTTTCATGAAACGCCTTATTGATTTTTGTTAATAACTCTCGTTTACAAATGAAAAACAATTTCTGCGCACTAACCGCGAATAATTTTTTTATATGTATTTTTGATCGCTAAACTCAAAAATTTCATCAAAAGAACATTTCGCGAATAACTTTTTGTTTAATGAATTTTTTAGCGTTTTTTGGAGGTATTTTGACTATTTTTCTTATATCTTAAGTTCTGTTTATCTGATTCTCTCGCAATAAAAGCCAAATTAAAGACAATCAAATTTCCAACAAATCCTACATTCATCATTTTTTCATAAGTTCATAGCTTTACGCGCAAATATTTTTTTTAGCGTTATTTGGAGGTATTTTGACTATTTTTCTTTTATCTTGAGTTCCGTTCATCTGATCTTATCGCAATAAGAACCAAATTAAAGACAATCAAATTTCCAACAAATCCTTCATTCGTTATTTTTATATCAGTTCATAACTTTACGCGCAATAGGCAAACAAGGAAAAACTATTTTTTATTAACAAAGCTCATTTTTTAAAAATTTTAAAAACAGAAATTGTAAAAAAATATCATTTTTTTTTGTATTTTATCATGTATATTCATAAAATTTGTGATAACTTCGGAGTAAACCTATAGATTTTCATCAAATCAACTTTATTATATTTCTCAATGTTCAGGCTTTGCAGATAAATAAAAAGATGCAATTAATTGCAAAGATTTCTATTTCTTAAACTTTTTTTAAATGATTTGTTAATCAAAAAACTTATTTTAGTCATATGTTTGCCTATTGCGCGTAAAGTTATGAACTGATATAAAAATAATGGATGAAGAATTTGTTGGAAATTTTATTGTCTTTAATTTGGTTCTTATTGCGAAAAGATCAGATGAACGGAACTCAAGATATAAGAAAAATAGTCAAAATACCTCCAAATAACGCTAAAAAAATTATTTGCGCGTAAAGCTATGAACTTATGAAAAAATGATGAATGTAGGATTTGTTGGAAATTTGATTATCTTTAGTTTGGTTTTTATTGCGAGAAGATCAGATAAACAGAACTTAAGATATAAGAAAAATAGTCAAAATACCTCCAAAAAACGCTAAAAAATTCATTAAACAAAAAGTTATTCGCGAAATGTTCTTTTGATGAAATTTTTGAGTTTAGCGATCAAAAATACATATAAAAAAATTATTTGCGGTTAGTGCGCAGAAATTGTTTTTCATTTGTAAACGAGAGTTATTAACAAAAATCAATAAGGCGTTTCATGAAACCGCGTTTACAATTAAACCGCTTACCATCCCAATTTGGGATTTGCATATGTTGTTAAGTATATTTAGGGCTATATGTGCAAAAAAATATAGGAAAATTAAAGATACGCATTTTGAGATATTTGCAAATTAAGGACATTTTTTTAATTTCAATATCCTTTTTGCAAAGCATCCTATCCTTTTTCAAAATTCTATTTTAAGACCAGGACATAACCATTATTTTGCGCTTTATTTCGTGACAATCGGATGATGCGTTCCAAAGATACGATCATTTAAACATTATGTATTTTTCATAAAATTGTTGCAAAATACCAACTTTGAACAGCGATAAAACGCGAACCATTCACAATTTCGACTAAATAACAAAAACCGAAATTCAATAAAAATCAGAAGAATGGATATATTAATTTTTGGATAAATTGAACCACCATCGGCTGATTGCCTATGCTATTTAAAATGGAACCAGTCAATAACAAGTTAAATTTTAAAAGTTTTAATTAACTAATTATTTTACTTCTTATTGGTAATGGGTTTTTACTTCTTATTTGTAATCCGAGGCAGTAACTACTTATTTATCTCCATACTCTTTACTACTTATTTTTGTCTCACGCCCTTGTTAAAATAACACTGTGCTACAAAAAACACAAAATCGAATATACTTTTGAAATGAGGTAGTTAGGGTTGTACGTCTCGTCGAAAAGATCACAAAAATGCCCATCAAACTTGTCAGACACCCTCAAATTTTAAAGTTATTGTCAAAAAACGTTTTTTTGGGACTTTGCTCACTAAACCTTGTGTAATTCAGAAAATTTTCAACCGATTTTAAATTGTTAAACTGTTTTGGATAGAAGAAATATAGGGCTTTTTATGTGTGTGAATTAGTCTATACATTTAAGAAAGATATGTATTGATTTTTTCAACAATATCTAATTTTTTTGTTATTTTTTGAAAATTTTTTGAGTTTATCGATCTTTTTCTGCTATAGTTCGTTCAACAATATTTATATTTATACACGTATTCTTAAAGAAAATTTTATTGTGAATACGATGAGCTTTATGCCGAAAAAATCGAGTAACAATTGACAGAGTTGTGATAATTTTTCTAAAAAATAAAATTAAGATTTTGCATGAAATTGCCGTTCGGACAACCCAGGAAAAAAAAATAAAAAAATTAACGATCATACTGAGAGGTCGCGTATCATTATTTTAAAGGTTTTTGGCCACCTGAATTCGAATTTGACCTTGAAATTGCGCTATCTTATTAAGTTTTTAATATATCAATTTATGTTTAATATCTCAAAAATAGAGCGATAGAGCTATTTAAAGGCCAGATTCGGATTCAGCGCGCCAAAAACCTTTAAAAATATTGTACACACAGTGTGTCCTTTGTATGGAAAAGGCGCGCATCGAAGTTTTTTCATTATAACTTTTGAACGGATTGAGCTATTTCTAAGATTTTTACAGTTTTGGAAACTAGAAACTTAGAGCTATTTTTGGATGTCGTTTCAAAGATGTACTGTCAATACCCTACCTTAAACGGGAAGGTAAACTTGGTTAACTAACCAACAAAAAAAAAAGTTAAAAAAAATTCGATTTCCTCGAAAATTATAATTTATACCACCGAATTTTTGTGATGTGCATTACAACTATATGGTTAAACCCAAAAATCGGAATTCACGACCAGCTTTTTGAAGAATATATTACAAATAGTCAAGAAAAAAATCAAACTACTTACGATTTATAAATAACTATTTTATTATTCAATGTAGATCTCTTTAAAATATTTTTAAGAGGGATTATTTATCTGCACACAAATAATACACCCTACATTTAAAGAACCGGCAATTAAAACTTGTTTGCCTTCAGGAAACTCATTTAATACAAACAAAAATAAAACAAATTAACCAATAAAAATTGAATTATGAAAAAAAGAAGAAAGTTCAATATAGATAACAAAATTTAATTATTTACTCCATCTCTAGCTAGAGTTGTCAAAACCGATTTTCGAAGTATTCGAAAAATCGTTTTTTTTCTATTTTTCCGGTTTTTTAAAAAAGCCCGGTTTTCGAAGTATTCGAGAAACCGATTTTTTGGTCTCGAATAATCGACTTTTTCATACATATATTAATTTTTTTCGTTATTTTGCATTCAATGAAATTTTTTAGTAAACATCTCTAAGTTGAGAAATCGGATGTCCCCAGATCATTTGAAATGAATCCTTTTTTTGAAATACTGTTTAATAAAAAAAAACTAAAAGCTTTTTATTTAATTTGATCTTAATTACATCTATTTACATTTGATGTAGTAACATTCGTAAATCATATGTATTGTCAGTTCTGAAGTAAAGATGGGAGTGTGAGTGACTCAAACACATTCACCCTCACGAAGAGAATTTTCCAATCACGCACACTAACTTACGAGCATATTTTTTTCTACTCACAATCACGTGAGTAAATTTATGACAACTCACACTCACGTTCATTCACACTTACGTTCACTCACACTCACGAAACTTTTTATACAAAAAAAAAAAAACTTTTAAAAATTAAGATTTCAAAAATGTAGGAAAATAAACTGCTAATGTGCCAATCTCTATTCTGAAGTATGTACAAATAGCTTGTTTTGCTTTCCTTTTTTATTGGTTTGTTTTACTTTTTTATTAAATAAATAATTACACTCAAAATAATCACTCTGTTAAATTACAGAGAAACTCTGCTGAGCCAGCAGAAAATACCATAGATTTCCAACCAGCAAGATTTTTTGTTATTTTACGAAGAAAACTCTGTAAAATGATTTCGATAAAAAAAAACTGTAAATTTACAGAATTATCTTTAAAATAATGATAAAACCGAAAAGAATTTGACCAAAAAAGCTCGGTAAATTTACAAAGTTTTAGTTAAATGCATTTTACGATTTCAAAATTTTACAAAAAAAAAACTCTGTAAATTTAGTTAAATCCATTTTATTAATTAAAAATTTGTTAAATTTGCCCGCTTTAATGCTTCCAAATTGTAAATTTACTTTTTTATTTTTGTGAAAATTACGAGTTTTTTAACGAGTAACTTCAATTTTACAAAATTTTGATTTTCAGTCACAAGAAAATATATACAAAGTATTTTCTTAAAATCTGTAATTCCACAGATAACTTTGTCAAATATCTGTCGAATTGAGATTACAGTCATTTTACAGAGTATTTAACAGAGTAATTATTTTGAGTGTTAAAACAAAAACCGAAAAACCGATTATTCGAAACCGGTTTTTAGTTACAAAACCGAAAAACCGATTTTTTTAAAAGGCGGTTTTTCTAAGTATTCGAAAATCGGTTTTTGAAATTGACGAATATTTGACAACTCTAATTTCTAGCAATTCCAACACTTTTGGTGGATAATTCGTTTTTGTTTTTGGATTTAGTTCGTTATTTCGTTTTATTGACATTTTTGGGTCACTTTGAATCATAAACATATGAAAAATATCCTCCAGATTGTGAAAAATGGATTCTGTGTACATTATAGATTGAACCTGACATACATCTTTTTAAGTAACGCCGGAGAAATAAAAATCATGTTATGTAAAACAATCAAATTGTACAACTTTTAAACTAATTTAACAAATAATTTGAATATTTTTGTTTTTAACCTTAACTTTAACCTCGATTTGACAGAGCTCTGGCACTTTCTGGCAAAAGTTATAACATACGAAATGTTATGGAATACCTCTAGTATAACCCGCACTAGCGTTTTGCATTATCCATCATTATCTGCAGAAGTTGCAGTCTATTATGTAAATGGATTTTTAAAGATATTTAAAAAAAAACATTGATTTTTACTCAATATAACTTTTTGTTGGGTTATTTTTTTGTTATAAAAAAAAATGAATAATAAAATAACGGATCTTGGAAACACTTTGCAAAAAATTTGGATGGATTACTCCACAAGATGAATTTTTAAAATTTTTTCAAAAAATGTCCTTTACAAAAAAAAATAAATTAAGAAAAATGTGAAAAACTCAATACTTTGGGGTTGTGCCCCAGCCAAACCAAGAGTCGCATTGATGTAACGGAAACTGATTTTTAGTCTCCAGAGTGTCAAAATTAAGTATGCACCTAAACAAAAAATAATCGGCAATTTTTTTTTTTACCCAAATGCGCACGAATATCACACCGTGGTACATGACCTCTTATGATAAATTTATTTTTTTTGCCGGGGTTGTCTGAACGGCGATTTCCTGAAAAATCTTAATTTTCTTTTTTAGAAAAATTATCACAACTCTGTCAATTCTTATCTGATTTTTACAGGATAAAGCTCATCGAATTCAGAACTAAATTTTCTTTAAAAATACGTTTATATTGTCAAACGAACTAGAGCAGAAAAAAATCAATAAACTCGAAAAATTTTCAAAAAATAACCAAAAAATTAGATATTATAGAAAAATTCAATAGATATCTTTCTTATATGTGTAGACTAATTCACACACATGGAAAGCCCTATCCTTCTTCTATCCAAAACAGTTAAAAAATTTGAAATCGGTTGAAAATTTTCTGAATTACACAAGGTTTAGTGAGCAAAGTCACAAAAAAACGTTTTTTGACAATAACTTTAAAATTTGAGGGTGTCTGGCAAGTTAAATGGGCATTTTTGTGATCTACTCGACAAAACCAACAACCTATACCATGTCACATTAGAAGTATTTTTTTACTGTAGCACAGTGTAATTAGTGTTTCATTCAATAAGTAACTACTGATTAACATCTGATTCGGATTACAAAACCCATTACTAGTAATGCCAATTTTTGCTGGGACGTGTTAAAATCAGTGCACATTAGAGGTGTCCTTAAAAACGAAAATCACCTTTTTATACCTGGTAGGGTCCTATATTGTTCTTTAGTATCTAAAAATGAGTGAGCCAAAATTTGGAGACAATCGGCTAAAAATAACTCGTGCCGAAAATGGATTGAAGTTTTGGGACATTCTTATAAGAACGAAAAACTCGTTTTTTCTAGTTTTTGGAAAAACATTGGTATTTTATATTTTTTGTTAAATTTTTTGTAAAATAATATGAAAATGGTACTAAATTACCTTTTCAAAACGACTAATAAAATTAAAATCGGATGAAAAATAAGCATTTTACGCATACATGCCCCAGACCATTGTATGGTTTTTAGAGCCAGAACTTCAAAATTTTTAGGCAAAAAAATAGTAAAAATTTAATTTTACTTGATGATCAAATTGAAAACATGTTTAAGATAAAAAATAGCAGATATGGTATTCAAGCTTTTTTTTATTTGGCGCGGGTAGTGATAAAATTTCCGCGGATTCCAAATACAATGCGTTTTTCTACAATAATTGAGCAAATTTTTGAAAATTTGTGCTCTATTGTGCGGATCGAAGTGTAAAACGTAAATTCTGTAACTTTTGAGAAATCGGATATATGCAGATATTTTGTATTATAGAAATGTATAACGTCACAAATTTGTCATTTCACCTCGACGAAAAGGGGTTAAAGATGCCCGAATTCTCAAAAAATTTACAGAATTTATGTATTTCACTTCGTATAATACAATACAGAAAATTGTTTCCCATATTTGCTAAATTATTTTAGAAAAACTCATTTTCTTTGGAATCCGCGGAAATTATATCACTACCCACGCCAAATGAAAAAAAAGTTAGACTAACATATCTGTTAGTTTTTATCTATAACATGTATTTAATATAATTATAAAGTAAAATTTAATTTTTTTTTATTTTTTTGCCTAAAAATTTTGAAAATTTTCAAATTTTGGCTTTAAAAACCATGCAATGGTCTGGGGCATGTATGCGTAAAATGCTTATTTTTCATCCGATTTAAATTTCTTTAAGCTTTTTGGAAAGGTAATTTATTACCATTTTCATATTACTTAACAAAAAAATTAACAAAAAATTGCATATACCAATATTTTTCAAAAAACTAGAAAAACGCGTTTTTTCATCAGATAAGAGTGTCCCAAAACATCAATCCATTTTCGGCACGAGTTATTTTTATCCGATTGTCTCCAAATTTTGGCTCACTCATTTTTAGATACAAAACTACAATTTAGGACCCTACCACGTATTAAAAAGTGATTTTGAAAAATTACCTTAGTCGTTAGGACTCCTTTAGTGCACATCCTACGAATAGGATCTGCACAAGCATAATTAGTGCGACAAAAATCAATATATAGAAAGCTGTAATATCTAGTAGGCCGAAAAGGGACATTGAAAAACAACTTCCCGACAAGAAATTCAGAATCAACTTCGCCCTTAATAACCTTTAAAATAAACACAATATTTAATAAAAGAGTAGACGTACTCTTCAGAGTAGGAAGTTTTATCAACGCCAATCTTCCATTATATGATGGAAGATTGCTATAGTCCGGACCCCAGTTAAGGTTCCTAAGACAAAAAAGTAAAAATTGTTTCTGTACCGATTCAATCATATCACTATGAACGACATAATATGAACAGAAGCTACGTCCAACATAGGAAGACTCAGAGAGCTTGCTCTCTGAATCTCAAACGGATACCGAGAATCCGCAAATGCATACGAAATAGAATAATCATCCGAAAACTCAGCATCATTTAATCTAACCACTGTGGGGTAAGTTGAAGAGCTCCGCTTAGACTTAACGAAGCGGTAAAAAGATTTAGGATCACGTTTAAAATTCTCCCTAACTTTATCCAAATAAATTGCATACGCCCTACGAGATTCCATATTTAACGAACTTCTAGCCACTGCATATCTACTAAAATCTATATTAGAACCCGATTTCTTATATTTCTTAAACCATTTACTTTTAACATTTTTCAGTTAAGATAACAGCCTGGATCCCCAAGGGGGACCATTTTCAAATCGAACCTGTATTTTCGGAACTGATTCCAAAAAACACTCAAACAAAATTCTATAAAACATATCCAACCTTATATCAAAATCACGCACCTCTTCAATATCAGTGCAAAATGATGACCAATCAACGTTTGAAAGAAGTGAATCTAACTTCATAAAATCCGCGCGCTTGAAACAAAAAACTTTACTGTGAGATGAAACAGATAATGGCAAAATCCCAAATGGAAACGAATAAGTAATACCTAGAGTTGGGTGATAACATTCCTCAGGAGTTGATACGGGATCAACTCTACTCACCTCACATAATGATGGGTCGTTAACAATACTAATTCCAAAGTTCTACGTTTGGAATTTAGCACATAATTCAATTGAAACAAATTTAAATCGGTTAGCGGAGATACAAATTTTAGCGAAGTATCATCCGAAGACAATGGAATTAATGACTGAGAGTCCGGCAAAGAATGCCATGAGACGTTTGGCACATTAAAGTCACCTAAAACAATTATAGAATTAACATTCTTTATCCTACACTCAAAAAAAAACGTGGGTATTCAATACTAAAAATTTAGCTACGAGTACTAATGTTTTAGTCCAAAAGGACCTAGTGCAGGAATTGGTAATCAATACTAAAATTTGTTACTAATATGTAGTACATGAAAAATACTAAAAAAACAGTAAATATTACTGCAATTTACTACAGTTTTAGTAAATATAATTACTAAAAAAATCATAAATATTTTAAATTTGTGTCCTATTTAGTAAAAAAAATTACTAATTTTAGTAAATAAAATTGCTAATTTTAGTGAATAAAATTACTACCTATATCAATTTTAGTAAATAAAATTCAGAAAAAATTTATATACTTATGTATATGTAAATGATTTTTATTTCACTTCGGGTTTAAGATATACTTAATTACATGTCTTCTTAAGCTGTTAAAAAAAAAAATTTAGCGTTGATTGTACCACATTTGAAAAAATAAATGATTGATGTCGCCATACCATTGAAATCTACTTTGCAAACGATCGCTAAAAATATAAAAAAGAAATAATATCAATACATGTTCAAATGTATGTACAAACATTTTACCACAGAGGGTGCTTTTTTTACATACATTTTTTTTGTATTCGTGTGTGTATCCATAAATTCTCTTCATCTTGAGTTTTTTTCACACAGCCATTGAAATAAAAAACGATTAAACAAAAAAACTGACATAGAAATGTTATATTATTTAATGAATATATTGAAATAAATAAAAAACCATATATTCAATTACTTTAACACAATTTAATTTAATAAATTTATAATATATATTTTTTTACAAACACTCCGTGACCGGGTATCGCGTTGTTTCGGTTTTAATTCTTTTTCGCACTAAACAAACAGAAAAATCTGTTGGTAGCACTGCAGTTAAATGCGAGAAAACGTGGTTATCGCACACACTGCAGCAGCAAGCAGCAGACGGCAAGAAATATAAAGAACTGTGTTTAATTATAAATTATACATTTAAAAAATAAGTACTTTTTGTATTTGCAGCTAGGGGTATGCACTTTTAATGTTAAGAAATAAAAAATGCGTCATTTTAGTGAAATTATAATTAAATAGAGTACACATCATTTTTTCTGCCTGCTGCTTGCTGCTGAACTGTGGAGAAGCATTTGGTGGCTATTACAGACAGTGTTGCCATTACCAATATAATAAAAAAACGCAAAAATCGTAAGAAAAGGGTAAAAATTTACAAAAAAAAAATCAGCTACAAGAAAAAAAAGAGAAAATTAAAAAAAAAATGGAAAATGTGCTTTTTAAGGTTAAAAGGATAAAAAGCGGAAAAAACGATAATAAAAGTATTTGTTTTTATCATAAATTAAATAAATAAGCTGATACAATCACGAGTAAAAATAATATTACATTCATATTACTTAAAAAAACAATAAATTTAATACAAACTTTTGTATTACATTCAATCAACACGCCACAGATCTTTTTTAATGAAATGTTTGGATATTTTATCAGTTTAATTTTTATGCATTTTACTTCATTTTGACAGTAAACAAACTTGTTTCAAAAAACAACAGTCATTAAATATTTTAAAAAATACGTAGTTGTAAAAAAATGTAGAAAATCTGTACCAAAAAGAATATCATTAAAAAATATTATATAATATAATACATTTTCTTTAAAAAATATTGTTAGTATTTCCAATCCGTATGAAGTGATATTATACAGGTAGTTTAGTAAAATATTTTACTCATATCTTTCGTGGGGAATCCCAATATTTAAATATTATAATCCAAAAACTAAATTGTCTTGATGAAGCAAAAAAAAATATAATCCAAAAACTAAATTTGCTAAATGAAACAAAAAAAAAATAAATTGCGAAAAATTTTAATTTTTGTACGACCGGTAAAAAACTTATTTAAGTTTTGAATCAAATAACAACCAAAAACATCGATGCCAATTCAGCGCGTTTCGTGCTGGATTGAAAGCTATCCGACCACCCAAAAAGCGCATTTTCTTAAATCTAAGAAATGGAAAACTTTGTTGAAAATTTTTAAAAAAAGATATTTCACAATTTTTAGACTTATTCTGTGAATAGGCCTGATGATTTTCTATTTTTTTTTAATCTTGAATTAAAATTATTTTTTTATCGCTTTTTACTTTATTCAAATTTAGCGCTTTTTGAGTCACTGTTTTGCGCGTTTTGCCTGTTACACAATTTTCGAAAATAAACCCAAATTTTCTTTATTTAAATCTGTCAAAAATACATATTTTAATTGCATCATTAGAAAAATACAACTCCATGAGAAATCCGCCGTCGGCAAGCAAAATGGGCCAGTGGCCAGCGGCCCGCCACCGCAAAAAAATTCCTAGTCGGCTTGGTAACCTGCTCACGCATACTAATAAAGTACAAATCAATTATTTTTTATTTTCATGAATTTTGAGAGAACATTTGGGATCTTGATTTGTGAACACAAAACACGTTTACCTGCAATTTTGAAAGGATACCTTGAGTCAAATTTAAAGGGGACTGTTTTTTTCCAATTACATTAGGTCTAAGGCGTAAGTATAATATAAAAATTGATAATATAAAAATCACAAATTAAAAAAAAAATGTCGCCAAAAAATGGAAAAACACCATAAATACCTTATTTTTAAAAACGCGTATTTAAAAAACGGCAAGACCAAAAAAGCACCAGCATATACCCGAAATGTAACATAGTGACAACACTGAATTCAAATTTAACGATTTTGCAAAAAAAAACAGTTGGTAGCTCTGCTTGTAAACAAGCGCCCCCTTACGGAATTATTACTAACAAAAATAAATTAAAAACCTAATAAATTACTATATATTAGTACTTTTATGAACTAAAAATAGTAAAAAAATTTGTAAAACCAACTACCAACAAAAATTACTCATAAACAGTAAGAAATACTAATTTTAGCACTTTGAAGATACTAAAAAAACTACTGTAATACTGGTAATTGGTAACTTATTAGTAGATTTGGGTTACCAACGCACTTACTAATTTTTTTACTGTAGAATTATTTTGAGTGATAGAAATAACAAAACCAATGGCATCCAAATGAGTGTCATAAACAAATAAATCAGAAAGAGGAGGAATATAAGAACAAGTAACAAATATACATTTCAGCCCAAGTTTGATACTAACAGCAACGAACTCTATTTTCACGAATTTATCAGATTCAATTTCCTCTGATGGTAAACAGCTTTTTACAGCTATTAAAACACCGCCACCCTTTTTAATCTTCTTAGTCTTCTTAATCTCGTCAACGTTCTGAACATTTTTAACACCATTTACATTTAAATTTCCAACATCCTCCTCGTATATACGGTCTTTCCTATAAATCCTAAAATCATTACACAAAATCTCAGAATTCAATATCTTACCATTTAACCACGTTTCCGTGAACGGATAGTCAAAATTAAAACTGTCCACAAACAACCTAGCCAATTTAGTATTCAAGCCCCTAACATTCTGATAGCATATGCCCAAAGCACTATTCAGTTTTTTGAAGCCGTATCCGCTACAGATGACAGACTAACCACCTTCCTGTCTCTGCCATATTCGCAAAAAACAAACTCCTTGTTTTTATACCCTCCACTCTAGTGATAGAGGGTTTATATAAGTTTGTCATTCCATTTGTAACACCTCGAAATATTGGTCTAGGACCCCATGAAGTATATATATTCATGATCCTCGATCGATTTTAAGACGATCTAGCGATGTCCGTCCGTCCGTCCGTCCGTCCGTCCGTCCGTCAGTCCGTCTGTCTGTTGAAAACACTCTAACTTTTGAAAGACTTTACGGAGGCTCCTGTTTTGCATATATATTGGACATTTACCTGTTCAGGTTGGTATTGAAATCCAGCGAAATCGAAAAAAATTTTACAATCAAAAAATATTTTACACTCAAAAAAAAATTTTGTAAATTATTTTTTTTTTTTTCAAAAATTAGTTTAAAAAAAGTTTTTTTTACACAAAATAAAATATTTCTAATCAAAATTTTTATTTTTTTAATGTTAGAAAATTTAAAATCACTTAAAAATGGCATTGTGGAGAGTATTCATAGATTCGGCCAAGTCGAATTTAACTTTTCTACTTGTTTTTTAATATTTTGCTGGTCCTAGGATGCCATTAGTGATATCAAAGGAAAGAGGAGGATCTCCCCTAATTTTCATATTTTTTTATTTACATATCAGGAAAAAGGAGGTAAGTTACGTCCTTTTAAAACTTTATCCTTAAAAATATCATTAAAAATTTTGATAAAGTTTTCAAAGGATTTTATTCACATCCTTTTTCCTGATATGTCATAACAGAAAATGGGAAAATTAGGGGAATCCCCCTCCTTAATTTGCCATCACCAGTGGCATCCTAGGACAAGTACAAATATTTCCAAAAATATTTTATAAAATGTATCCCTTAAAACTTTGAAGTCCTTTTAAACAGAAGCATATAGGAGAAAGGAGAGCAAAATAAGAGTCACCTGTTTTTTTATAGCTGCCCAATCTTACATTTTACAGGTCAGGGGGGAGGGGGAAAACGGGATTTTTTCGTTTTTTGGAGATTTTTCCCATTTCTTAAAAAGAAACTATATGAAGATTATTATAACTGGATAATATGAAACTAGTAAGAAACAAACCAGGATGTCTTAAATTTTTAGAAAAATTAAAATTTTTCTTTCACACTTTTCTCAATTCAAAACCATATATAACAAATCAAAAAATTATAATACATAATTATAATTAGAGCCTGAGCTCGACTGTCTGTACAGAAACAATAATTTTAAAATAACGACTATAAGTCGCCCTATGTGGCAATAATCAGTATCTTTGGAAATATGGCAACACCTAACAATTGTGTCTAAAATATAGACCATGTCTGGCAATGTTTGCAAAATAAGTACTTAGATCAGAATTGATGAAGGAGAGGAAGAAGAATAATGATTACTAAAAATAGAATTTGTTTACACAAAACAACAACCAAACTCGAATTGAAAAATTCATGATTTAGTTCAGTGGTCGGCACAAAGAGGCATATGAAAGTATTAGTGTTTTAATAAAAATATGCATGTGTTGGTGTATTTCTTCAACAAAGCGACATCAACCTGCTTTGAAGAAAGTCAGCTTGCTACTGAATAAAATATTTGTTTTTTTTATGCTCTTTGTTGATTTTTTGTTGACATTCGTGTTGTATACATGTGAATTGCCGATTGTGTTCGGCTCCAGCGTGCAATGGGTGCCGATCACTGATTTAGTTGATACTTGCTTAACAGCCTACTTGGCGTATCGGTCTAGAGTGATTGATGATGGGTTCAATCCTTGTCGGCTGCGATCTGGTTTTAATTTTCACATATAGAGTTCTATTGACTATTAACTGAATAAATTTGACATTAAAAGTTTTTCTGAAGATTTTTATAACTGGATAATATGAAACTAGTAAGAAACAAACCAGGATGTCTTAAATTTTTAGAAAAATTAAAATTTTTCTTTCACACTTTTCTCAATTCAAAACCATATATTTTCATAATTTTTATACCCTACACCACTCTGTGGTACAGGGTATAATGAGTTTGTGCTGATGTTTGTAACTACCCGAAATATTGTTCCTACCTTTAAGTATACCGATCGACTCAGAATGACTTTTTGAGTCGATTTAGCGATGTCCGTCCGTCTGTCCGTCCGTCTGTCTGTCCATCTATTGGTTTAAGCACGATACAGGGCGCAATGTTCAATCAATTGACTTGAAATTCGAAACTTAAGCATCTTTTGGGCCAAAGCCTATTGAAATTGGAGAAAGTCGGCCCATGTTAAGACCTAGTCCGTCTGTCCATCTATCGGTTTAAGCACGATACAGGTCGCAATGTTCAATCAATTGACTTGAAATTTGAAACTTAAGCATCTTTTCGAAGCCTATTGAAATTGAAGAAAGTCGGCCCATGTTAAGACCTAGCACCCATACAAACGCCCCCTTTGGATTCGGCTTAAATGATTTTAATAACCGTATTATAATAGATATCGCTTTAAAATTTAGCAGGTAATCAAATTTTGTATGCACGAATCATCATTCCAAATTTCAAAGGAATTGGGTCAGTCCTTCTGGTAGTCCCCATACAAACCACCCTCCCGATATTCACATAATTCCCTCAAAATTCATGAAAATAGAAATATTTGATAAAAATTTTATTTTTAGGTGTTAAACGTGTACTTTAGGAACCTAATCAAATCGGAATACGATTGAACTATTTTTGGACTTAGTCCCCCATAAAAAAATTTTCGACCGATATTCAGTTAAATCGGTCTATGGACAAAAAAATAAACCAATTCCACTAAAATTTGATCTGTGTGTATTTTCTACACTAAATAAAGATCTAACAAAAGACAGATCCAATCGGTCCATGTTTGGACTTGGGACCCATTTTCCGTAAAACACTGGTGTAGGATATCATATGGTCGGTCTTGACCGACTATAACTTTCTTACTTGTTTTTTTTTTTCATTCATTTTTTTTCCATCAAATTTTTTTTTTCATTAAATTTTTTTTTCATAAATTTTTTGCTTTTTCATAAAATTTTTTTTTTCATAATTTTTTTTTCATTAATTTTTTTTTTCATAAAATTTTTTTTTCATAAATTTTTTTTATCATATTTTTTCATCAAATTTTTTATTATCAATTTTTTTCTCACCAAAAAAAATTTTTTTTTATCAATTTTTTTTTTACATCAAAAAATTTTTGTTTTCATCAAAAACTTTTTTTGATCAATTTTTTTTTTTCACCAAAAATTTTGGGTTCATTAAATTTTTTTTAACATAATTTTGTTTTTAGTGAAAAAAAAATCTTTTGCACTTTTGGTTTTTTAATGGGGTCCTCGACTGATATTTCAATTCGTTTTGCATGGAATAGCAAAGTAATATAAAATTATTTTTTCTAAAAAAACTTTGCTTTGGCAAGTACACCCAAATCTTCTGCAAAATATTATCATGATTTAATGTTTTGGGCCAGAGTACAAATTTCGATTTGTTTTTAGTACAAATCGAAAACCACTTCCTGGTACATTTTGAGATTTGTTTGGTTACCCGTTCAAAGATTTTTGGAGCTTTTTCCTTAACTCAGACTTCTTTTACTCAAATGTCTGTACTCTTTGTACGCCTTGTCGGAATGACTTAAAACTCAAGTTGCAAACACTACAAATCAAAAATCTTCACTAGAGCTGTTTTTGACAAAATCGCGTTCAAACTTCAAAAAATTAACATTTCAAGCTAACCTCGAAAACGACGAGAGAAATGAAAAAATGACTCCAGACAAAAACTATTCCTCGAAAAAATTGAAAATTCACATTTTGTAATGCTTCAGGTGCCAAAATAAATTTTTAATTTCGAGCCAAAAACTTCGCTAATAAATTTTGTTTAAAAGGTTTGTGTCTTAAGTCTTTTGTTTTAAACATAATGTTTTTACTTTTCTTCACTCAGACTTCTTGTACTCAAATGTTTATACCAATGGTTCCCAACCTTTTTTGCGCCATGCCCCACTTTTAAGTTAAAAAAACTAAAATGTCCCACCTACACTCAAGAAAAATTTGTAATTTTTTTACATTTGTCTCAGAATTCAAAATTTACTTGTGGTTAAGCAATATTTTTGTTAAAATCGTCGTTTAAACAGAGTTTTTAAAAATAGTTTTCAACAATCAACTAATTATAATTTAACTAAAATTAGATTTTTTTAGTTTATTTAACAAAAAAAATCTTGAAAATTTGCTCGTTGCCCCCCTGAAGCATTCAAATTGCCCCCTAGTGGGGCGTTAATCAAAGGTTGGGAACCATTGGTTTATACTCTAGTTGACAAAATAAATTTTCAATTTCGAGCCAAAAACATTGCTAATAAATTTTGTTTTAAGGTTTGTTCCTTAAGTCTTTTGTTTTAAACTATATGTTTTCAATTTTATCATAAATAAAGTATTATGGTGTAAGAAAATTTTAAATTAAAAATCAAGTTTATCTATGTGCAACTTTATAAGGCTTTTTTTTATAAAAATTTTGATAAATTCAAAATTTTAGCTTGAAGCTATGGAAATTTTCGACAAAAACTCTGATTAAATTACTTTAAATTCTTATAAAATTGAAAAAAAAAAATTACAAATCCCATCAAACATAAGTCATTTTGATTTATAAACTTTCAACGTAAAAACAACATTTAAAAAAATTAAATTAGATTTAAATAAAAAGCGGTTTGGATAAAAGTAATTTAGAATTGTTTTTTTTTGTTCTCAAGAAATTAGTAAAATGAAAATAACAACAAAAAATTTACAATCATTAATAAAAAAATATATCATTAGAACAAAAAGAAATAATTGATAAAATATATAAATAAGTTAAAAATTTAACAGTTTGAAAAACAATTTGTAAAAAAAACAACAGCTAAAAAATAACGAAAAGAACCTTAAGCACTAAAAGTCATTGTATGGCCTTCAACGTCCTTGACAGTAACTTTGCTACTTTGGTGTTGTTGTTGCGTTTTGCTTTTTTTTAAGCCATTAGTCAAACATCTGTATGAAACTGTGAAGCTGTGAGTTTTGTACTGTTCTGATGTTCTGTTCTGGTGGTGGCGAATGGTGTGATGTTGTTTTCTCCATACTTAATCGTTGATGGCAATTGATGATTTGTTTAGATTTTATTTTTGTTTTTATTGTGATGAAACTATTATTATATTACAAAATATTATTATCACGTTTTCTGGGTAAAATTATTTATTTAAATGTTTATTTTTTTTTCGTTATGGTCTTGTTGTTGTATTTATTTAAATATTAATAAATAAATGTTTAACCCACTAATTGAATTTACTTATGAAAAATATCTGAAATATTTTCCAGATTGCTTTTAACATTTTCCAGATGTTTTGAATTTTTCAATGTCTCAGAATCTAAGAATTTTCTATATGAAAAATGTCTTAGAATTGAGAATTTTTCGAAACGAAAAATGTCTCAGAATCTGATAAGTTTTATGTTTTATAATCTGAAATTTTTATTTATACCAAAAATTCCTTTGGATCTGAGAATTCCTTTGAACCGGATAATTTTTCTGTACGAAAAATGTCTGAGAATCTAAGATTTTTTTTATACGAAAAATTTCTCAGAATCTTTCGGTACGAGAAATGTCTCAGAATCTAAGAATTTTTCTATTTGAAAAATGTCTGAGAATTTTTTTATACGAAAAATGACTGAGAATTTTTTTTATATAAAAAAGGTCTAAGAATCTGAGAATTTTTCTATATAAAAATGTCTCAGAATCTAAGAATTTTTACTATATGAAAATCGTCTCAAAATCTGAGAATTTTTTTACAAGAAAAATGTCTCAGAATCTGAAAACTTTTCTATGAAAACTGTCTTAAAATCTGCGAAATGTCTTCGTGTAGAAAAATTCAGAGATTCTGAGACATTATTCGAATAGAAAAATTCTCAGATTCTGAGACATTTTTCGTATAGAATAATTCTTAGATTCAGAAACATTTTTGGCATAGAAAAATTCTCAGATTCTGAGAAATTTATCGTTTAGAAATATTCTCCGATCTTGAGACATTTTTTCGTATAGAAAACTCTCAGATTCTGAGACAATTTTGGTACAGAAAAATTTCCAGATTTTGAGACATTTTAGAACAGAAAAACTTTTAAAAAAAAATTCTGAGACATTTTTCTCTTAGAAAAATTTTTAGATTCTGAGACATTTTTCGTTTAAAAAAATTCTCGGATTCTGAGACATTTTTCTTATCAAAAAATTCTTAAATCTGGGAATTTTTAAAAATTCTCAGATTCTGAGACATTTGTCTTTCTATATGATATTCTCAGGTTCTGAGACATTTTTCATATAGAAAAATTCTTAGACTCTGAGACATTTTTCATATAGAAAAAATCTTAGACTCTGAGACATTTTTCGTATAGAAAAATTCTCAGATTCTTAGACAATTTTCGTATAGAAAATTCTCAGATTCTGCGACATTTTTATAAAATTCTCAGATTCTGAGACAATTTTCGTATAGAAAATTCTCAGATTCTGAGACATTTTTTATATAGAAAAAATTTCAGATTCAGAGATATTTATATATATGGGGCATTCCATGTGAAATCGGACACTTTGAAAAACTTTTTTTTTAGATTTTCCCAATTTGTTTACAGTTTTTAGTACCCTTCGAAAACTCCTTCGTGGTAAATTTTCAGATTTTTTTGATGACCCGTTCAAAAGATATCGAATTTTTAAAAATTGGTAGTTTGTTCCTTTACTCTAACTTCTTTTAATCATAACTTCTTCAATAATGGTCCAAATTTTAATTTTTTTTTTTCAAAATTTTTGTTTTTTTACGTACTTTTTAAAAAAAAATCCCAAAAAATTCTTAAAAGCGCTCTAGTATGCGATTTTTAAGTTTTAAAACTTAAATCTCATTTTTGAAAATGTTTGTACTCTTCGATTTTTTTGAAATTTTTTTGTGTAAAACTTCTATCAATTCTACAAATTTTTTGCCCAGGAAGATCGTGGGATAACGATTATTACTATTTTTTAAAATTGTTTGAAAAAATTTTGTTGTAATTTTTCAATCTTAAAATCATTTCTACTGCTCCAATGGTGCGTCATAGAGGGGTCGTTTATAAGACCGACCCCCATTAATTTTTACGTCTTAACATTTCCTTGGAACAAACTAATACCCTATCTCCAATTTCTAAGGGGGCTCCCACACAAAACGACATTTTTTAAAATTTGTTCCAACCGCTCTAACTGCACTAATAGTGCCCTTAGAGCAACAAAATGTATGACCGACCCACAATATTTTTTTAGTCCAAACATTTTCTCTGAACACACCTACCCTCTATCTTTAACTGTTAAGGCGGTCCTCATACAATTTTTTTTTATTTTTTGTAAATTTGTTTTATTTAATCAGCTTCTACCGGTCCAATGGTGCGTCCGAGAGGGGTCATTAGTGGGACCGACCCCCATTTATTTTTACCCTACAACATTTTTTCAAAACATACCTACGCTCCATCTCCACTCCCTAAGTAGGCTCCCATACAAATAACAGTTGGGGCAAATTTTTTAAAAATGTAATTTTGTATGGGAGCCTACTTATGGAGTGGAGATAGGGCGTAGGTATGTTTTGAAAAAATGTTGTAGGGTAAAAAAAAAATGGGGGTCGGTCTCACTAATGACCCCTCTCGGACGCACCATTGGACCGGTAGAAGCTGATTAAATAAAACAAATTTACAAAAAATAAAAAAAAATTGTATGGGACCGCATTAACAGTTAAAGATAGAGGGTAGGTGCGTTAAGAGAAAATGTTTGGACTAAAAAAATATTGTGGGTCGGTCATACATTTTGTTGCTCTAAGGGCACTATTGGGGCAGTTAGAGCGGTTGGAGCAAATTTTAAAAAATGTCGTTTTGTGTGGGAGCCCCCTTAGAAATTGGAGATAGGGTATTGGTTTGTTCCAAGGAAATGTTAAGACGTAAAAATTAATGGGGGTCGGTCTTATAAACGACCCCTCTATGACGCACCATTGGAGCAGTAGAAATGATTTTAAGATTGAAAAATTACAACAAAATTTTTTCAAAAAATTTTAAAAAATAGTAATAATCGTTATCCCACGATCTTCCTGGGCAAAAAATTTGTAGAATTGATAGAAGTTTTACACAAAAAAATTTCAAAAAAATCGAAAAGTACAAACATTTTCAAAAATGAGATTTAAATTTTAAAACTTAAAAATCGCATACTAGAGCGCTTTTAAGAATTTTTTGGGATTTTTTTTTAAAAAGTACGTAAAAAAACAAAAATTTTGAAAAAAAAAATTTGAAATTTGGACCATTATTGAAGAAGTTATGATTAAAAGAAGTTTGAGTAAAGGAACAAACTACCAATTTTTAAAAATTCGATATCTTTTGAACGGGTCATCAAAAAAATCCGAAAATTTACCACGAAGGAGTTTTCGAAGGGTACTAAAAACTGTAAACAAATTGGGAAAATCTAAAAAAAAAGTTTTTCTAAGTGTCCGATTTCACATGGAATGCCCCATATATATAAAAGAGTTGGGTGAGTGAGTGAGTGACTGACTGACTGATTCATCATCGCCCAGCCCAAACCGCTGAAGCTAGAGACTTGAAATTTGGACTGTAGGTTCACCTCCCGGAATATAGATCCACTAAGGCTGGATTTTTGCCAATGTTGATTCTAAGGGGTTAAAAAGGGTAAAAACTGTACTTTTGGTACTTTTTATATCTCGCGAAATAATGGTCACAGAGACCTGAAATTTGGACTGTATGTTCACCTCCCGGAATATAGATCCACTAAGGCTGGAGTTTTATTAATGTTGATTCTAAGGGGGTAAAAAGGGTAAAAAACTGTAGTTTTGGTACCTTTTTTATTTCCTTAAATAATGGTCCTAGAAACTTGATATTTGGAACATAGGTTCACCGCCAGGAATATAGATCTAATAAGGCTGGACTTTTTAGCAAAGTTGATTCTAAGGGGGTAAAAAGGGTAAAAAATTGTACTTTTGGTACCTTTTATATTTCCTTAAGTAATGGTCAGAGAGACTTGAAATTTGGACTGTATGTTCACCTCACGGAATATTGATCCCCTAAGGCTGGATTTTTGGCAATGTTGATTCCAAGGGGGTAAAAAGGGTAAAAAACTGTACTTTTGGTACCTTTTATATTTCCTTAAATAATAGTCCTAGAAACTTGAAATTTGCACTGTAGGTTCACCTCCCGAGAAAAAGATCCACTAAGGCTGGGTTTTTGGCCAATGTTGATTCTACGGGGGTAAAATGGGTAAAAAAGTGTACTTTTGGTACTTTTTTTATTTACTGAAATAATGGTCATACAAACTTGAAATTTGGAATGTAGGATCCTTTGTTAAAAATAAACAATATGGAAAGGTACTTTTTGATAATTTTGATTCTAAGGGGGATAAAAGAGGTAAAATGTGTACTTTTGGTACTTTTTTATATTTCTTAAAATTATGGTCATAGAAACTTGAAATTTCGAATTTAGGTTCCTTCGGTGAAAAAAAAATTCTGGAAAAAGTACTTTTCGGAAAAGACGTTTCTTAGGGGGAACCTTTTATAAAAAGTAACATTTATTAAAAGTACCTTTTATTAAAAGTACATTTTATAAAAAGTACCTTTTATAAAAAGTACCTTTTATAACAAGTACCTTTTATAAAAAGTACCTTTTATAAAAAGTACCTTTTATAAAAAGCACCTTTTATCAAAGTACCTTATAAAAAAAGTACCTTTTATAAAAGTACCTTTTATAAAAGTACCTTATATAAAAAGTACCTTTTGTAAAAAGTACCTTTTGTTAAAAGTACCATTTGTAAAAAGTACCTTTTATAAAAAGTACCTTTTATAAAAAGTACCTTTTATAAAAAATACCTTTTATAAAAAGTACCTTTAATAAAAATTACCTTTTATAAAAAGTACCTTTTATAAAAAGTACTTATTATAAAAAGTACCATTTATTAAAAGTACCTTTTATTAAAAGTACCTTTTATAAAAAGTACCTTTTTTAACAAGTACCTTTTATAAATAGTACCTTTTATAAAAAGTACCTTTTATAAAAAGCACCTTTTATCAAAGTACCTTATAAAAAAAGTTCCTTTTATAAAAGTACCTTATATAAAAAGTACCTTTTGTAAAAAGTACCTTTGTAAAAAGTACCTTTTATAAAAAGTACCTTTTATAAAAAGTACCTTTAATAAAAAGTACCTTCATTTTTATTAAAGAAAAAATATCAGATTCTGAGATAATTTTCATTTAGAAAAATTTTCAGATTCTGAGACATTTTTCGTATAGAAAAATTTTCAGTTTCTGAGACATTTTTCATGAAGAAAAATTTTCAGATTCTGGAAATTTTTCGTATAGAAAAATACTCAGATTCTGAGACGTTTTTCGCATAGAACAATTCTCAGATTCGGAGACATTTTTTAAATAGAAAAATTCTCAGAATTTGAGACATTTTTCATATAGAAAAATTCTCCGATTCTGAAACATTTTTCATATAGAAAAATTCTCAGATTCTGAGACATTTTTCGTATAAAAAAAATTTTCCTTAACTCCTTAAGGAAAAATCCCCTTTTTCCTTAAGGGGTTAATTATATAGACAGTTAGGTTAGGTTAGGTTAGGTTGTAAGTGGCTGCTGACGTTTTTACTTCAACACACGTAGACTCTGAGGTCCATTGTGATACCACGGGACCGTAATAGGTTTCCCTACTAGTCCCTGTCGTTAAACCATTTTGAGCTTCTTATAAAACTCCTTAGATGTTGAATTTTGACATCCGACAAATCAGAAAGATCGTACAGCTCCCTAGATCCCAGTGAAGCAAGTCTCTGACCAGAAAGTGCCGGGCAATGGCAAATAAAGTGTTCGATAGTTTCCAACTCCTCTTCGTCCATGCAACTTCGGCAAAAGTCATTCGACGGCACATTTAACCGCTCTGCGTGCTTCCCTATAAGACAGTGTCCGGTAATTATAGAAACCACCGTCGAAATCTCTCCTCTTGGAAGCGATATCAGCTCACTTGTGCGCCCCTGATTAAGAGAAGGCCAAATCAGTCGTGTTGTTTCACACGTCCATCCATTTGCCCATCTTTGATTAGTCTCCGTCGCAGAACAAAGCCGTAGGTTTTGCTTGCAAGTTTCTAGAGGCATACCAACACATTCCAATTCTGTTGGAACCTGTAAGGTAGTTCCTAGTCTTGCAAGCTCATCGGCTTTGCAATTCCCTGGAATGTCTCTGTGCCCTGGGACCCATATGAGTCGTATGTCAAACTGCTTGGCCATCTCATTTAAAGACGTGCGGCAGTTAAGGGCAGATCTTGTTTTCAGAAACATTGAATCCAGGGACTTGACCGCGGCTTGACTGTCAGTATAGATGTTGACTGCGGTTGTAGACAAGACGTTGTTGCTCAACCAGTCAGCCACTTCTTTTATTGCCAGCATCTCTGCCTGGTACACACTGCAATGATCTGGCAATCTACGAGCCAGGCTCAACCCAAGCTCTTCCGAATAGACTCCAAAGCCCACTTGTTCGTGCAGCCTCGATCCATCTGTGTAAAAATTTATGGTAGCTCCACTACCCGGAGTATCCCCCATCCAAGACTCCCTGGATGGTATCATAGTGGTAAAGTGGCGCTCAAAGAGGCTCAAAGAGGGAGCACAGTCAACATTTTGTGGTATTGTTATCTTTTTCAAGATCGCGCTATGACCACAATCACTGCTCCTCCATTGCAGCGTGCTATTAAGTCGAATTGCCGACGCAGCCGCATACTGCCTACCCAATATGTCCAAGGGTATCAGGTGAAGGAGGATTTCTAATGCAGCCGTAGGTGTAGTACGAAGAGCACCAGTGATGCACATTGACGCCATTCTCTGTACCTTCGTGATAAAGACAAAGTTCGCTTTTGTTTCTAAAGCAGGCCACCAGACAATGATTCCATACAGCAAAATTGGGCGCACCACTGCTGTATAGATCCAATGAACGACTTGAGGGCTAAAACCCCATCGTTTTCCAATGGCCCTTTTACAGGAATACAAAGCAATCGTTGCTTTTCTCACCCGTTCCTCAATATTACGCCTGAAATTCAGCTTCCTATCTAGAAATACTCCAAGATACTTGGCTCCATCTGAGAAGGTGATTTCAGTACCGTCCAGAGAAATAGGATCAAAAGCAGGAATCTTATTTTTCCTTGTAAACAAAACAAGCTCTGTTTTACTAGGATTAACTCCTAGACCACAGTCTCTTGCCCATTTAGACAGATCTTTCAGAGAACCCTGAAGAATGTCCCGCAATGTTGGCAGATGCTTCCCCTTTACCGCTATCGCGACATCGTCAGCATATGCGACAACATGACAACCACGTGCTTCTAGAGATAGTAGCATTGAATTCAGTGCCAGGTTCCAAAGAAGCGGCGAAAGAACACCTCCTTGTGGTGTGCCCCTATTGACAAATCGAGATATGACGGACGCTCCCAATTCAGACGTTATACGTCTATTGGCAAGTAGGCTTTCCACCATTAAAACGATTTCACGCTTTACTCCCAGACCAGACAATGCCAATATTATCGATTCTGGGACGACATTATTAAAAGCCCCCTCAATATCAAGAAAGGCCACCATAGTGTACTCCTTTACCGAAAGCGATCTCTCGATGGTACCAACGAGCTCATGAAGAGCTGTTTCCGTTGATCGTCCCTTGCTGTATGCATGTTGCTTTGTCGAAAGCAACCTCGGGTCAATCACTCTACGCAAATATGAGTCTATCATTCGTTCCATTGTCTTTAACAAAAAAGAAGACAGACTAATTGGTCTGAGATCCTTCGGAGCTGTGTGGGAACTTTTCCCAGCCTTCGGGATAAATACGACTCTGGTATCCCCCCATTTTAAAGGAATATAAGACCAGTTGATGCATGCTGTGTATAGATTATACAGCAACGGGGCTATATAGTCCAACACTTGCTGCAACTCAGCCGGGATTATACCATCAGGTCCCGGGGATTTATAGGGCCTGAAGCTTTTTATCGCCCAGATTAATGTTGGCATATTTATTATTTCCGAAGCAATTTCAGATGCTTGGGCGTCAGAACGTTCCAAAGCTTGAAACGGCGTCATGGAATTGCCCGGAAAATGCGTGTTTAAAAGGAGATCCAGCGACTCTCCACTGGAGGAAGACCACACCCCATTAGGATCTTTCAGGTATCCTATATAGACAGTAGTTTTACTACTTTGCTGAAGTAGCTGTTAAAGTTTACGCTTTAATTTTTTCATTACTAATAAATATTATTGAAAATTTGATGGTTGGTTGGTTGGATGGATGGCTGAAGTTAGTTGTTAAGTCGCTTGTATTTTATTTTTATCTTAATCTTTAGTATTTAGTTTTTATTTTTTTTTTTTTGTAAATTATAGACATCTTCAGTAAGAAATTATTGTTATTTTTTAATAACGTCATCAATTTATTTTTATTTTTTAAAAAATTATATTGATTTTTTTTTTATTATTATAAGTTTCATCAGTTCTTTTTTGTTAGAAGCTAATGGTAGGTTTTTTACGTTTTATTTTTATATAGAAATAACAACTGAATGACTAATTTGTGATGATTAAAAAAAAATAAAAATTGTTATATGGCTAAGCGCCAGGCATTAGAGATGATGCTGGTGTTTTTGTATTTGCACTTAAGTAATAATTTATTGAAATGTTGTAAATATTTTGTTTATTGGTATTTTATTAATTAATACAATAATTAAATTTAAAATAATTGATTATATATTTTTTTTATAAAATATCAAATATTTAAAAACAATTATTTAAAAAGAAGGCAACGATAAACAAAAGACTTAAGACACAAACGTTTTAAAAATTGTGCGTAGATAAATAAAGAATAAAAAAAAATTGGAAATCAATTTTAACTAATGAAGAATCAATTTCTTCATTATCTTATCAACTTAAAATTTTATTTCCCCAAATCCATTATTAAAAATTTTATTATTTCCTGTTGTAAATTATTCACTTGATTTAGAAATTTTTTTAAAAGTTTTTTTTTTCATAAAACTTAAATTTCCATTTAGTAAACCAATAAAAAAAATTTAGTAAACCTATAAAAAATTAATGTGCATTAAAAAAGGGTACTAACATAAATCTAAGATTAACCAGATATACATTAAAGTCTACTAAAACTATTTTTATTTGTTTCATCAAATGTTTTCTGAAATATTTTAAACGTTGTTCATAAGTTAACAGAACAAAGAATTTGCAAATAGATTTAAAAATAGTTTTTTTAAGTGGATTTTTATTATGGAAAATCAATCTTGTAGTTAATGAACTCTTAGTTAAAAGTGGCGTCCATTGGAAGTTATTGTAGTTTGTAAAAAACATTTCCTTGGAAGGCCATTGACTAACATTTATACACATTTTTTATCATCGTCATCAATTTGCAATGTTTGCCATAAACTTTATGACATAATAAAATATTTATTTTTGTTCTAATTAAAATGCAATTTTCGCATTTGTTAGTGCCAACATTTAAACAAAAAGAATATAGAGTATAACCATTCATATAAGGTTACTGGAAGTAAAAGTTAGAGTTTTAATGGTAAAGAGAAAATTCCGATAGAAAGAACAGAATTTTTTTCTTAACGAAAAATTACCTAGAATTTGAAAACTTTTCAATACAAAAAACACCTCGGAAGCTAAGAACTTTTCTATACGACAACAGTCTCAGAATCTTAGAATTTTTGTTTACTAAACTAAGAATCTATGAATTTTTCTCTACGAAAAATTTCTCAGAATCTAAGAATTTTTCTATACGAAAAATACCTCAGAATCTGAGAATTTTTTATATGAAAAATATGTAAGAATTTGAGAATTTATTTATATGAAAAATATCTTAGAATCGGAGAATTTTTTTATACGAAAATTGTCTGAGAAACTGAAAACTTTTCTATTCGAAAAATGTCTCAGAATCTGAGAATTTTTTTATACGAAAAATATCTCAAAATCAGAGAATTTTCTATACGAAAATTGTCTGAGAATGAAAATTTTTCTTTTGGAAAAATGTCTTAGAATCTGAGAAAAATTTCTCAGAATCTGAGAAGTTTTCCATACGAAAAATGTCTCAAGATCTGAAAGTTCTTTTATGAAAAAAATTACTCAGAATTTGAGAATTTTTCGATACGAACAATTTCTCAGAAACTGAGAATTTTTCTATTTGAAAAATGTTTTAGAAAAATGTTAAAAGAAGCGGAGAATTTTTCTATACTAACCATGTCTCAGAAACTGATAACTTTTTAATACGAAAAATTTCTCAGAATTTAAGAATTTTTCTAAAAGAAACCTTTCTCAGAAACTGAGAATTTTTCTAAAAAAAATTTTCTGATTGTGAGACATATGTGGCGTTTTTCGTAATAAAAAAAGCCTTAGAATTTTTCTATACGAAAAATTAAATTTTTTTTCTATACGAAAAATATCTCAGAATTGGAGATTTTTCATTACGAAAAAAGAAAATCTGAAACATTTTTCGTAAAGAAAAATTCTAAGGCTTTTTTTATTACGAAAAACGCCACATATGTCTCACAATCAGAAAATTTTTTAATACGAAAAGTGTCACAGAATCTGAAAAATTTTCTATACGAAAAAAGTCGTAGAATCTAAGGTGGTTATTCATAAAACCTGAAATATATTTAAAGTAGGTTTATTTGACAGATATTGCAGGAATAATTGTCAAATAAACCTACAATAAGTCTGTTATAAGTATTATGAATAAGAGCCTAAGAATTTGTCTTTACGAAAAAATTCTTATACAAAAAACGTTTTATACGAAAAATGTCTTAGAATCTGATAATTTTTCTATATGAAAAATGTCTCAGAATCCTGAAAATTTCCATACGAAAAATTTCTCAGAAACTGTGAATTTTTCTATACGAAAAATGTCTTAGAAGCTGAGGATTTTTCTATACGAAAAATATTTCGGAAACTGAGAATTTTTATACACGAAAAATTTTCCAGAATTTGATAATTTTTCTTTACGAAAAATTTCTCATTTTTCTATTTCGCATTTTCTATACAAAAAATGTTCCAGAAACTGAGAATTTTTCTTCATGTCTCAGAAGGTGAGCAGTTTTCCAGACGAAAAATACCTCAGGATCTAAGATTTCTTTTATTCAAAAAAGAACCAAATTTTCCAATACGGAAAATGTTTATGAATCTGGGAATATTTCCATATGGAAAATTTCTCAGAATCTGAGAATTTTTCTACACAAAAAATGTCTTAGAATCCGTGATTTTTTCTATACAAAAAATGTGACAGAGTCTGAGAATTTTTTAGAGAATTTTTCTATACGAGAAATGTCTTATACAGAAAATTTTTTATACGAAAAATGTTTCAGAATCTTAACGGATCTGAGAGTTCTTTTATGCAAAAAATGACTCAGAAGTTGAGAATTTTTCTATACGAAAAATATCTCAGAAACTGGGAATTTTTTTAATGTAAAATATCTCAGAAACTGAGAATTTTGCTATACGAAAAATATCTCATAAACTGAGAATTTTTCTATACGAAAAATATCTCAGAAACTGAGAATTTTTCTATACGAAAAATTTCTCATAACTTGAGAATTTTTCTATACGAAAAATGTTCCAGAAAAAGAGAATTTTTCTATAAAAAAATGTTTCAGAAACTTAGAATTTTTCTACATGTCTCAGAATCCACACGAAAAATGTCTCAGGATCTGAGAATTTTTCCATACGAACAATTTCTTAGAACCTGGAAATTTTCCAATACGGAAAATGTTTTAGAATATGGGAATATTTTCTATACAAAAATGTCTCAGGATCTGAGAGTTCTTTTATGCAAAAATGTCTCAGAATCTGAGAATTTTTCTATACAAAAAATGTCGCAGAATCTGAGAGTTTTTTTATAGAATGTTTCTATACGAAAAATATTACATACGGAAAATTTTTTATACGAAAAATGCTTCAGAATCTTACAGGATCTTTATGCAAAAAATGACTCAGAATTTGAGAATTTTTCTATATGAACAACTTCTCAGAAACTGATAATTTTTCTATACGCAAAATGCCTAAGAAGCTGAGAATATCCAGAAACTAACTAACTCTAACGAAAAATTTCTCAGAAACTGAAAATTTTTCTAAACTAAAAATGTTCAGAAAAAGAGAATTTTTCTATAAAAAAATGTTCCAGAAACTGAGAATTTTTCAACAAGTCTCAGAATCTGAGAAGTTTTCCAGACGAAAAATGTCTTAGGATCTAAGATTTTTTTCTATACGAAAAAGTCTCAGAATCGGAGATTTTTTATTACGAAAAATAAGAATCTGAGACATTTTTCATAAAGAAAAATTCTGAGATTTTTTCATTACGAAAAATGCCTATTACGAAAAATGTCTCAGAAACATAGATTTTTTTATACGAAAAATGTCTCAAAATCTGAGATTTTTTTTTATACGAAAAATGTCTCAGAATCGGAGATTTTTTATTACAAAAAATAAGAATCTGAGACATTTTTCATAAAGAAAAATGTCTCAGAATCAGACAAATTTTTATACGGAAAGTGTCTCAGAATCTGAAAATTTTTCTAAACGAAAAATGTCTTAGAATCTAAGAATTTTTTAATACAAAAAATGTCTCATACAAAAAATTTTTTATACGAAAAATTGCTCAGAATCTGACAATTTCTGACTCTGGAAATGTTTCCATACGAAATTTTTTTCAGAAACTGAGAAATTTTCTATACGAAAAATGTCTTAGAAACTGAGAATTTTTATATGCGAAAAATATCTCAGAAACTGAGAAATTTTCTATACGAAAAATTTCTCAGAATTTGGGAATTTTTCTATACGAAAAATATCTCAGAAACCGAGAATTTTTTTATTCGAAAAATGAGAAACTGAGAATTTTTCTATAGGAAAAATGTTCTAGAAAATCTCAGATTTTTTATAACGAAAAATGAGAATCTGAGACATTCTTCGTAAAGAAAAACTCTGAGATTTTTTCATTACGAAAAATGCTTTACACGAAAAATGTCTCAGAATCAGAGAATTTTTTTAAGCGAAAAGTATCACAGAATCTGAAAATTTTTCTAAACGGAAAAAGTCTTAGAATCTAAGAATTTTTCAATACGAAAAATTTCTCTGGATTTGACAATTTTTCTATACGAAAAATGTTTCAGAATCTGGGATTTTTTCCATACGAAAAAATTTTCAGAAACTGAGAAATTTTTAAGATTTTTTTTTGTTAAAAAACTAAAAAAATAATTATTTTAGTTAAATTATTTAGTTGGTTGTTAAAGACTTTTGCTAAAAACTTTTTTTAAAACATGATTTTAACGAAAAGTTTGCTTAAATACAAGCAAATTTTGAATTTTAAAACAAATTTAAAAAATTTACACATTTTTCTTGAGTGTAGGGGGGACATTTTAGTTTTTTAACTTAAAAGTGGGGCATGTCCCAAAAAAGGTTGGGAACCATTGGTCTATACGAAAAATATCTTAGACACTGAGGAATTCAATACTAAAAATTTAACTAATTTTAGTCCAAAAGGACCTAGTGTATTGGTAACCAATACAAAAATTGTTTACTAATATTATTCAAAACTAGTAAAAATTACTAATTTTAGTATTTTAAGGATACTAAAATTAGTAACTTATTAGTAGATTTGGGTACAAATTCACTTACTAAAACTTTTACTGTATAATTATTTTAAGTGTACGAAAAATTTCTCAGAATTTGGGAATTTTTCTATATGAAAAATATCTCAGAAACTGAGAAATTTTCTGTACGTAAAATGAGTAACTACGAATTTTTCAATAAAAAAAGTGCCAGAAACTGAGAATTTTTTTTATACGGCAAATGTCTCAGAAAAAAATATTTTCTAATCAGAGAATTTTTCTATACGAAAAATGTTCCAGACACTGGGAATATTTCTATAGTAAAAATGTTCTAGAATCTGAGAAGTTTTCTACACGAATAATGTCTAAGAATCAGAGCAATTTGATATGCAAAAAATGTCTTAGAGAATCTTTCTACACGAAAAATTTCTTTGAGTCTGAAAATTGATTTGGTTTTAAACTTTGGTTTCATTTAGGCAGCATGATTTTCAGAAAATTTCTAGGTTAATGTTTTCATTTCTGTTGATATATTTGAAAAATATTTTCTTTTTTTTTAAGATTTTTTTTTTTTTTAATTTTTGGAAAATCCCACAATTTCTTTAGCAGAAACCCTACTAATCACATAATCATAAAAAACCTGCTGGAAGGGATTTACCCATGTAATCTGATATCAATCTGAGTAAGTATTTGTGATTTTACTTTTCAGCTTTAGCAAGCACAAGAAAAATGTTGCTTAAAACAAAGGTGTTAGTTAAAATTTATATAAACAAGTTCATTAAAAACTCCTAGAAGCTTTTATATGTTTAGGACACTCGTCAGATGATCAGAGTTTTAATCTATTTGTTTTGCTTCTTGAAATCTTACACACAAAAAAAACTTTGTCAAATTACTGGGAAAAGTCTCGTAAAGAAGTGGCCACTTCAAATCGGTACGCACTGTAGTAATCGTAACAACGCCCCCCGTTATCAAAATGGAAAAACATTAACATTCGTTTTTAACAACAGATCTACCGTTAATCTACAATGAATTGCGAGTCATTAAGCTTAATTTTAAAAAGTGTAGACACAATGGAAAAAGAAGCTATAAATAAAATTGAGCACAAATATCTAGAAAATCCGACTTTGGCGGGTTCAAATATAGCCAAATCACTTAAAATGGCTACATCTTCAGTGTGTAAAGTTTTAAAAAACGTACAATAATAAATTATCCACTGAAATAAAGATCAAAATTGTGAAAAAACAGGAACTCGAGACAAAAAATTTAAGCTGAAAGTGGTAAGGTCTCTCAAAAAAAAAAAAAAAACCCAGGCTTATCAAACAATAATCGTGCCAAAAAAAGTCAAACTAGCAGAAGTATTGTACGTCGAATTCGTAAAAATGTTGTATTAAAGTCCTACCGTGCTAATTAATATCCAAATAGAACATAAAAGAAAGAACCAGTAGCAAAAAAGTGTATCAGATTGCTGTGTGATCAGGATTTTATCAATTTTAAGGGCTGCATTGTTATAGATGATGAAAACACATCAATCCACCAAATTGCTCAAATCTTCGTCCAATCAAGAAATATTGGGCAATTTTTAAACGCAAATTGAAAAAGTGTGCAGGAACAGTAAATAACCATATTTTGATGAGAACAAAGTGGAATAAATTAGCTTGAGAGTGGAAAGAAAAGTTGTGCAGAAGTTGATAGGAGGCATTAAAAGCGAAGCCAAAAAATTTGTACGAAATAAGGACCCATAAACTTCCAATTATATTTTTTTTAAGGTTAATAAAGAAGGATTCCAAAATTTTTGAAAACAAAAAAAACACTTTTTCGACCTTACCTATTTTAATTTGCATAAAAATTGGCATATCAATTCTCGAGATCTGTGTCGAATTTCGGTTTTTGTTATTTAGTCAAAATTGTGAATGGTTCGCGTTTTATCGCTGTTCAAAGTTGGTATTTTGCAACAATTTAATGAAAAATACATGATGTTTAAATGATCGTATCTTTGGAACGCATCATCCGATTGTCACGAAATAAAGCGCAAAATAATGGTTATGTCCTGGTCTTAAAATAGAATTTTGAAAAAGGATAGGATGCTTTGCAAAAAGGATATTGAAATTAAAAAAATGTCCTTAATTTGCAAATATCTCAAAATGCGTATCTTTAATTTTCCTATATTTTTTTGCACATATAGCCCTAAATATACTTAACAACATATGCAAATCCCAAATTGGGATGGTAAGCGGTTTAATTATAAACGTGGTTTCCTTAAACGACTTATTGATTTTTGTTAAATAACTCTTGTTTACAAATGAAAAACAATTTCAGAGCAGTAACCGCGACTTTTTTTTTATATGCATTTTGGACCGCTAAACTCAAAAATTTCATCAAAAGAACATTTCGCGAATAACTTTTTGTTTAATGAATTTTTTAGCGTTTTTTGGAGGTATTTTGACTATTTTTCTTATATCTTAAGTTCTGTTTATCTGATTCTCTCGCAATAAAAACCAAATTAAAGACAATCAAATTTCCAACAAATCCTACATTCATCGTTTTTCCATCAGTTCATAGGTTTACACGCAAATAAATTTTTTAGCGTTATTTGGAGGTATTTTGACTGTTTTTCTTATATCTTGAGTTCCGTTCACCTGATTTTTTCGCAATAACAACCAAATTAAAGACAATCAAATTTGCAACAACATATGTTAATCCTAAATTGGAGTGATGAGAAGTTTAAGAAAAATCGTGTTTTTTTTAGGTGCATAATTCATTTTATTAATTTTTTAAATTTAATTTTTTTTTTTAATTTATCAAAAAAAAATTATTTTTTTAAACTAAGATAAAATGTATTGCTTAACAACAGTCATCTGATTTAATCCGTGTGTTTTATATTTTAAATAATAATTGTAAAAAAAATAATGAATTTTGTGTGGAAGCAGATTTTTCTGAAAGTTATACTTTTACCAGTGTTCAAGAAAATAAATCTTACACCTTCTTGGTTTAATTTCGCTTGACAAGTCAAGATCCTTTTGTTTCAAAAAGTGACATTATTATTTCACAAGATTTGAGGACTTGCAGTGAGTAAGTGGTTGTTTGTCTAGTTGTAAGATTTATTTTCTTGAACACTGGTAAAAGTATAACTTTCAGAAAAATCTGCTTCCACACAAAATTCATTATTTTTTTTACAATTATTATTTAAAATATAAAACACACGGATTAAATCAGATGACTGTTGTTAAGCAATACATTTTATCTTAGTTTAAAAAAATAATTTTTTTTTGATAAATTAAAAAAAAAAAATAAATTTAAAAAATTAATAAAATGAATTATGCACCTAAAAAAAACACGATTTTTCTTAAACTTCTCATCACTCCAATTTAGGATTAACATATGTTGTTGCAAATTTGATTGTCTTTAATTTGGTTGTTATTGCGAAAAAATCAGGTGAACGGAACTCAAGATATAAGAAAAATAGTCAAAATACCTCCAAATAACGCTAAAAAAATTATTTGCGCGTAAAGCTATGAACTTATGAAAAAATGATGAATGTAGGATTTGTTGGAAATTTGATTATCTTTAGTTTGGTTTTTATTGCGAGAAGATCAGATAAACAGAACTTAAGATATAAGAAAAATAGTCAAAATACCTCCAAAAAACGCTAAAAAATTCATTAAACAAAAAGTTATTCGCGAAATGTTCTTTTGATGAAATTTTTGAGTTTAGCGATCAAAAATACATATAAAAAAATTATTCGCGGTTAGTGCGCAGAAATTGTTTTTCATTTGTAAACGAGAGTTATTAACAAAAATCAATAAGGCGTTTCATGAAACCGCGTTTACAATTAAACCGCTTACCATCCCAATTTGGGATTTGCATATGTTGTTAAGTATATTTAGGGCTATATGTGCAAAAAAATATAGGAAAATTAAAGATACGCATTTTGAGATATTTGCAAATTAAGGACATTTTTTTAATTTCAATATCCTTTTTGCAAAGCATCCTATCCTTTTTCAAAATTCTATTTTAAGACCAGGACATAACCATTATTTTGCGCTTTATTTCGTGACAATCGGATGATGCGTTCCAAAGATACGATCATTTAAACATTATGTATTTTTCATAAAATTGTTGCAAAATACCAACTTTGAACAGCGATAAAACGCGAACCATTCACAATTTCGACTAAATAACAAAAACCGAAATTCAATAAAAATCAGAAGAATGGATATATTAATTTTTGGATAAATTGAACCACCATCGGCTGATTGCCTATGCTATTTAAAATGGAACCAGTCTAAATTACCTTTAATTTAATGTATAAAATGTAAATATATGTTGTTTCATTTAAAATTTATGGTCGCTTTAATACGTCCCGATTTTAAGTGGCCACTTCTTTAATCCCATTTTACCAATATTTGACAGTATTTCTGGATTTTTAAAAAACAAATTTGAATCGAAATTTAATTTTTTTTTTGTAATTTTTGAATTTTTTTGGTTTTTTGCAGAGTTTTTCTTTTAAGTGGAGTCAGCATATTATATTTCATCTTAGAAGGCACAACACATTTATTTCAATTTGTCACTGACTTCACCTGTCTTGTTTTCCCTTTCTATAAATTCAAATTCAAAACCAAAACTTTATTATTAACTCATCAAATATTTTAAAATTAGCAAATTTAAAAAAAAATTATTATTTTTAAAATTTGATGAAAAAACTGGTTAAATAAAAAAAAAAATTATTTTAAGAGGATTAAAATAATTAGGCCTTTTGTTTTACCGTTAAGGTCGTACCAAAACAATAAAAATCTCTTATATAATAATTCTAAGAAACAAGAATTATCAATAAAAATTAAACATCTTCCAAAATATTTATAAACAAGTAGAAAAGATAAATTTAACTTGACCGAATCCATGAATACCCTCCACAATGCCATTTTGAAGTGACAGAAGAATTTTCTAACGTGAAAAAATTAACAATTTTGATTACAAATATTTTATTTGGAGTAAAAACCTTTTTTTTGTAATTTTTGTAAAAAAATACAAAAATTTTTTTTGAGTGTAACAATTTTTTTCGAGTGTTTTTTTTGTTTTTCGTAAAAATATTTTTGAGAGACAAAAATAAGTTGTAAAATATTTTTGTGACTTACCATTGGTAAACAAGTTTTAAAAGCATTGGTAAACAAGTTTTAAAAGCATTGGTAAGTTACCAATGCTTTTAAAACTTGTTTAACGGGTTATCAATACGTGAATTTTAAGTGAAACGAATCTGAAATTCAGGGTTTTGCTTATAACTTTTGGACCACTGGACCGATTTTGCTGAAGTTCATTACCAATCAGACCAGGGGAACGACAACGATGTATGCTAAGTTTCAGCAGTCTCTGGATTGTCTTTCGAAAGTTTGCGTGTTTTATATCTTTTGATCATAACTTTTGAATCACTGCACCAATTTCGGTGAATTGCAATACCAACCTGACTATGTTAACGACCAACATATATGCTAAACTTCAGCAGCCTCGGTTAAGTCTTTCAAAAGTTTGAGTGTTTACAACAGATCGTCTTAAAATCGATCAAGGATCATAAATATATACTTTATGGTGACTAGGACCAATATTTCGAGGTGTTACAAACGAAATGACAAATTATATATACCCTCTATCTATAAAAAAAAACTGAAGACTTAGAAATAGAAAAAAAAATCCACTTAAAATAGTATTAATCACTACAAAGAAATTAACAGTTTTTTTTGTGTTTCAATAGTTGAAGACAACGACGAAAAAAACTGTTGTCTTTATTTTTAAATGATTTATTTAGAAGATTTAAATAATTTTTACATGATTAAGTATGACTAATAATATATATATCTACAAAATATTGATAGAGAATTATACACAGATAGACATAGACAGGCTCCAATAGTTAAAAAAGGTAATTTATTAATTCCGGGTTTAACCAATTTAATAATTTGTTTGCAGATTTTTTTTAATTTTTCGTTTTTTGTTCTAACTCTAAAAATTCTCAATAATTATATATTGCTAAAATAAAAATAATAAAAAAAAACAATTATAAAATATTTGTTAAACAACAATATTTATCTACTTTTTGTGTATTTTTTTAAAATTTATAAAAAAAAAAATAAAATCAACACGAGAAAGACGTTAATAAAATAATTTAGGCAGAATTTCTATTCAATTGCAATTTTTTGTACACCCAAAATAATTACTCTGTTAAATACTCTGTAAAATGATTGTAATCTCAATTTGACAGATATTTGACAAAGTTATCTGCCGAAATACAGATTTTGAGAAAATACTTTGTATTTTCTTGTGACCGAAAAACTAAGTATTATCTGTAATTTTAATTTTTTCTTTGTAATCTTTTTTTTACAGATAATAAACAGAGTTTTTTGTTAAAATACAGATTTTTAAAAAATTCTCTCGTAACCAAAATATTTATTGCTCTGTAATACAGTTTCCAAATAAAAATCTCTTCAAAAAAACTTCCAAATATTTCAACCCCTTCTTAAAAAGCTTCTTAAATTACAATTAATGGTAGAAACAGAACAAGCACGGCACGGGGGACGGTTGCCGTTGCCGGAGAAAATAGGCCCAAAACAATGACGGGGGACGGCGACGGCAAAAAATTTCATTTGTTTGTTCAGTGGTGCTAACTTTTAATAAAATAAGCGTAATTTTACGGAAAAAAATCGCTAACCACATAGTCAATGTGGTTAAGTTGGCACTACTGTACGTTTGTTACACCATTGTGAATGAAAAAATAAAAAATTGTTGTGAAAATGCGGCAACCCTGGAGTGTGAGAGGGAGGGAGATTGAGAGAACCCGGAGATAAAATAAAATAAGTTTTAATTTTTTGTCGTGCCGGTCACGGTTTTTAACTGTCAAATCGTATAGAAAAAGTCGTGCCGGGCTTGTTCTGTTCATACCTTAAAGCTGGTAAATTTTCCGAAGATGTGTTGTTAATTGGAAGGTTTTTTAATTTTCACAGAAATAAAAGTAAATTTAAAATTTGGAAGCATTAAAGCGGGCAAATTTATACGATGGCATTTCCCAATTGTCAACACTACTTGCACATTAAGGAAGGATACATTAATCGGGAATCAAATAGTGACCGTTGTGTAAAAGCCATATCAAACACATTAAAAAAAATATGCAAGAAAGTCAAGGCATTCTTAAACGATTTATCTTAAATTTTATAAAATGTTTATTAGAATGAATCCGCTCAAAGGTGGCACTGAAAATGAGAAATTTATGAAAAAAGAAAAAACCTGAGAACATCTAGCGAGTTTATAAATAATTTCTACGAAGTTCAACATTCGCGTGCGAAACATTTAAGCGGGAGCATTTAAATGATGGCAGTTGCCTTTATTTTGTGTCAAGTTATTACTTAGCCATGCTTCTTGCACATTACAATCGAAAAAAAAGTGAATTTAAACACAAGAAATTAAAAAATAACGTTTCGTGTGTGCACCATTAAAGTGGGAAATGCATTTAATCAGGCTCATTTAATTTTTAGTTTTTTCTCGAAGTTTATAAAATACTATAATTTTCACATTTAAATAGTCCCTGCTCAAATCGTCATTTATTAGTTTATAAAAACCTCGGTGAATATCTACGCTTAAATGCGTCACTAAATATGTGAGCTTTAATACGCAAAGAATAATTTTGATGCCTTGTCAGACTGTTAATGTTTTTGATGCAGAGAAGTTCTGGAGTTCATGCACGAAGGTAAAACAAAATTAAAAACGCCGTTGGAATGACAACTTTAAGAAGTTTTTTTTTATTATAAGTATGGATGTTATTTTTGTTCTCAATTATTTCATGTATTTAAGTTTGAAATCAAATAAATTTAACTAAAACTTTGTAAATTTTCAGAAGTTTTTTTTGAAAAACTTCTAGTTACATACCAACATTTTATAGATAATTCTGTAAATTTTCAGTTTTTTATCGAAATAATTTTACAGAGTTTTTACAAATATATGTAAAGTACTTGTTTGTAAAAATGTGATCTCATTTAACTAATATTTTACTAAAAACTATGTAATATTACAGTTTTTTTTGTCCAAGCCATTTTACAGAGTTTTCTTCGTAAAACAACAAAAAATCTTGCTGGTTGGAAATCTATGGTATTTTCTGCTGGCTTAGCAGAGTATCTCTGTAATTTAACAGAGTGATTATTTTGAGTGTATTGTTTTTTTATTTAATTAAAAATTATTTATATAATTGAATTGTTAAGTATTACTAATGTGGCTTATTGTTGTGAATGAAACAAAAAATAATAAGGAAAACAAAAGACTTAAGCAACAAACTTTTATCAATAATTTTATTAGTACATATAGCGAGTCCATAGGAAAATAAGGTTCTATTTGCTTAAAGAAATAGGTACAAATAGAACCTTGTTGTCCTAAGGTCGCGATATATTCTACATCTCAAAAAAATTTTCCATTGACTATTTCATAGATTGCCACAAACTTTACTTTAAACCTATTTTAAGCCAAATCAGACAATTTTAACACATGGTGTCTTTGATAAAAATTTAGAGTTTAAACAATTTCTAAAAGCAAAAATTTTTATAGCTTTGGTCTCCACAGGTTAAAGTGATCTACTTTGGCTTTAGTTAATTTTAAATGAAAGTTTGTCTCAAGCTCTATCAAAGGGTCAATATTTTTTTTTTTCTTTTAAATTTTGACCGTATGAAAAAACCGTATTTATACCCTACACTCAAAAAAAAAACTGTAATGTTAGCAAAAAGAGCTTGTAAACCTACAAGAAAATTTGCTGATTTTGAACCCACAATTTTTTTGCTTAAGTGAGCAAAAATATTTTGCCAATAATTAGTTAACTATTTTTTTTTTTTTTTTTAACTTATTTCATACACATCTGAGGACCACATTGGGTTCGGACTCGATAGGTCCAGACCCCGATGGGCCTAGACCTAGTTGGGTTCCTTAAAAATCGTCCTAGTTTTTGATCCAAAATTTGTGTCCGTTTCGCTCTACCTTGCTTAGTTTTTGAGATACGTGATTATAGGGGACCACTGGGGTCTTGAGAATTAAAAAACTCGATAACTTCAAAAATATTACTCGAAAAGCTTTTGATTCTACGTGTTGAGAGCTACAAAAATGCTTTTGGACTTTTTGTTGTGTCGGCAATATTTACCGAGATATAAGCATTTTAAAATTTTCGGGAATGCTAACTTTTTTTGGATCCAAAGTTAGGGCCCATTAGGGTACACACATGTGAAGAGGGCCGGCGATACTATGGAAAGCCCGAGAACCAAAAATTTTGCTCTATCTGGCTTAGTTTCCGAGATAGTGCCATTTTAAGTTTTCTGAAAATAATAATTCTGTTGAGGTAGAACATAATCAGGACCTGGTTAAAATTTCTGAGTGGGGTCAGACGAATCGGGTGGACTTTAATGCTCGTAAGACCCAATGTTGTACGCTGACACACAAACGCCTTGAATGTTTATCTTTGCCTTCCTTAAATATTGGAAGTGTAGATATTGAAGAATCAGATGCTCTTGATGTTCTGGGTATGAAAATACAGTGTGATGTCCGTTCGAATAAACATGTTTTTGAAGTATCGAAAGAAGCATTCAAGAGTTTAGGCTTCCTAAAACGGTGTAGAAAATACTTCACTCCATCCGATCTTCTTCGAATCTACACGACTTATATACGACCTAAAATGGAATACAATTCCCACGTATGGGCTGGTGCGTGAAAATCTTCCCTGGATGATCGAGTTGAGAAAAGCGCAAAAATGCTCATAGGGGACGACAGCGTTTCTACATCCATTGATTCGCTTGAACATCGACGAAATGTGGGTTGTGTAGTTCTCTTCTACAGATACTTTCATGGAAAATGTTCCGCGGAGATAAGCAACCTTATTCCGGTAGTACGTATATTTACCCGTAGTACTCGCTTATCGAATAGGGCACACCCTTTCGTTATTGACTGGTCAGTTGATCGTACTACACATTACAGAGAAAATTCGTTTTTCGGCCAAACAATTCGTATGTGGAATAAACTACCAGCTAAAGTATTTCCTGCTATTTTTGATATTCATAAATTTAAGACAAACGTCCATAGACACTACTCCCTCTTTCCTCCCTCCTAACCTTATTTTCCTTCCACCAACACAATGCATTGCATTTATAGGGGACATCCCCTGAGTGTTGGTCAAACAAAAAAAAAAAAACAAGTAAGAAAATTATAGTCGGTCAAGACCGACCATAAAATACCCTACACCAGAGTTTCCCGGAAAATGGGTCCCAAGTTCAAACATGGACTGATTAGATCTATATTTTGTCAAATCTTTAATAAGTGTAAAAAGCACTCACTAATCAAATTTGAGTGGAATAGGCTTCTTTTTGTTGACAATAAATCACTTCAACTGAATATCGGGCGAAATTTCCACATGGGACCTAAGTCCAAAAATGGTCCGATGATAATCAGATTTGATAAGGTTATTAAAGTACGCGTTTAACATACACAAACAGAATTTTAATTAAATATTTTCTATTTTCATGAAATTTGAGAGATTTATGTGAAAATCGGGAAGGTGGTTTGTATGGGGGCTACAATAAGAACTGGTTCGATTTCTTTAAAATTTGGAATGGTGATTTGTGTTGATAAAACATGATTACCTGCCAAATTTCGAATAGATACCTGTTAAAATGCGTCTATTAGAGTCATTTGAGCCAAAACTAAAGAGGACCTTTGTATGGGGGCTAGGTCTAAATATGGACCGATTTTTTCCAATTTCAATAGGCTTCGTCCTTGGGCCAAAAGAGGCTTAAGTTTCAAATTTCAAGTCAATTGATTAAGAATTGCGACCTGTATCGTGTTTACACCGTTTACATGGACAGACGGACGGACGGACAGACGGACGGACATCGCTAAATCGACTCAAAAAGTGATTCTAAGCCGATCGGTATACTTAAAAGTGGGTCTAGGACCAATATTTCGGGTAGTTACAAACATTAGCACAAACTCTTTATACCCTGTACCACAGTGTGGTGTAGGGTATAAAAAAACAAGATATTTTTGCTACCATGCTAATCTCAACTAAAAATTTGCTAAAAGTTAGATAACCAGCATTAGCAAAAAAAAAATAGTAAATCTACTAATGTATTATTTTAAGTGTACACCACTCTGTGGTACAGGGTATAATGAGTTTGTGCTGATGTTTGTAACTACCAGAAATATTGGTCCTAGACCTACCTTCATGTATACCGATCGACTCAGAATTACTTTTTGAGTCGATTTAGCGATGTCCGTCCGTCCGTCTGTCCGTCTATCCATCTATCGGTTTAAGCACGATACAGGTCGCAATTTTCAATCAATTGACTTGAAATTCGAAACTTAAGCATCAAGGACGAAGCCTATTGAAATTGGGCAAAATCGGTTCATGTTAAGACCTAGCCCCCATACAAACGCCCCCTTTGGATTCGGCTAAAATTACTCTAATTACCGTATTTTAATAGATATCGCTTTGAAATTTATCAAGTAATCAAATTTTGTATCTACGAATCACCATTCCAAATTTCAAAGGAATCGGGTCAGTCCTTCTGGTAGCCCCCATACAAACTACCCTCCCGATATTCACATAATTCCCACAAAATTCATAAAAATGGAAATATTTGATAAAAATTTTATTTTTAGGTGTTAAACGTGTACTTTAGTAACCTAATCAAAACGGAATATAATTGGACTATTTTTGGACTTAGTCCCCCATACACTGTTGCCAGATTTGACGATTTCTCTGCATTTTGACGATTTTTACTCCCCAAAATAGCAAAATGACGATTTGACGATTTTTGCCTAAAAAATTACGATTTTTAAAAATAGCAAAACCTGACAATTTTGTCTACTTTTTAATAAAACTTTAGCATTCAAATAATATTTTTTGCTAATTGTAAGTTAAAAAAAGTATCCACCAATATATTTGTACAAAAAGGGACAAAAGAGACAAGTTAGAGCGTTGCATTCTCTTTTTCCCTCCAAAATGTAAAAAAATATGGAGAGTTTTTTGGCGGAGGACACCCTTTTTTTCGGATAAATATTTACAAATTTATTGATTATGATATTTACACAATTTTATGATTATTATTTTTTTTATAGGTGTGTCCACAAAAAAGGGCGGAGAGAAAAAAATACATCTGCATGACCTTTTCTTTCACAAAAATATTTCATATGCTTAAAAAGTTAACAAAAAATGTAAAAAAAAATGTGAGGTAGTTTTAGTGTTACAAGGCGGAATTTTGTTTTCCCAGGTCTGGTTTTGTCGATTTTCCGATGAATATATTTCTTCCAAACTGCATGGATTTAGCTCCATTGGTTTGGACTGCATCATGTCTTCAACAGACGGTTGGACATCGCTTGAATGAATCTTTAATCAACGATAAATATACCTTTTTTACTTTGACGATTTTTCCATTCAGCAAATGGAATGACGATTTTGACGATTTTTTTTTATAAAAATCGCACATTTTTGACCCTGCCCCAATAAAAAAATTTCGACCGATATTCAGTTAAATCGGTCTATTGGTCAACAAATACACCAATTCCACTTAAATTTGATCTGTGTGTGTTTTCTACACTAAATAAAGATCTAAGAAAGGACAGATCCAATCGGTCCATGTTTGTACTTGGGACCTATTTTCCGGAAAACTGTGGTGTAGGGTATCATATGATCGGTCATGACCGACTATAAATTTCTAACTTGTTTAGAGGTTGGTTTAGTTCTTCAAGGAGAAACTTTTTTCCCCCTGGTTCGATTTTGCTCATTTACGAAGACATATTCGTGCCAAATGTCGGGAGTCTAGCTATTTTATTTTTGACTACATCGTGTTAACTGTAGACGGACAGACGGACATCGCTAGAATGTCTTAGAATCGATCACTGATCATAAATATATATACTTTATGGGATCATAGACCGATATTTTGATGCATTACACACGGAATGATAAAGTGAGTATACCCCCATACTGTAGTTGGAGGGTATAAACAAATTTAAAAATTTTAGAGTAGGACTTTAACGGGCCTAAATTTTTTTTAGAAGTCAATTTTAACGCGGAAAGGGGTTTCCCACCAAAATAATAATTTTAGTCGTTAATAAGCTAATCAAGTTAAATAATAATTAAAAAAAAATTAAAAAATAATCGATTTTTTTTGTTTGTATATGGGAAACATTTTTTTTTGGGCCAAAACTTTAACCCTACAAACGCACGGGTCAATTTTGTTCGATTTAGCTAAAACTTTAAACACAGAACTTTTATACCAAAACAAACTAAAATTTTCCAGGCGATCGACGAAATTCAAAAAAAAAAAATCATTATTCGTGCCACCCTACTAGACATACTTATAAAACTAATAAAAAATACATTTATTCATTCAAATTGAACATTTAATTGTTAGAATTTTAACGGTTGTTTTATTTTTTAAACAAATGTTTTTTTACGAGTTTCTAATGGATTTTTTTTCTTCCCTCAATTTCAATACAATATAATTCGTTTTGTTCTAAACTCGTGTTGAATTTGATTTTATTTTTATTTTTGGCACTCATTGCTCCAATTTCAAAAATGTTGTCAATTTTAGAAACACGTTTTTCGTAGTGATTTTTTTTTTGATTGTGTCATTGTGGTATTTCAAATAAAAAAAAAAATAAAATTATAAAATTACTATAAAAATTTGTGTCTCAACAAAAAAAAAATGTTGTTGTTTGTTGACTATTTTACCACATACCATATGCACAGAGATGTGAAAAGCATTTCTAATTAACCCACAATTGAGGCGCGGTGGTGTTTCGAAATGTCACACATGGAGGTGTTAACAATAACATCAACTTCAATCAACCAAACAGCCAGCCGGGCTAAGAATATTACCTCAATCAATGACAAACAATTACAAATCAACATGAGCATTTCTAGTTTTAAACTTTTTTTTTTATTTTAGTGTCCAGACACCCAGGTAGAGAAAGAATTTCTTTCGATATATGCAAATTTCTTTAATACACTTAACAAAAAAACGTTTAATTTAACGTGTCATCAATATTATGAAGCGGTGTCATCAATAACACGAATTTACTTTTATTTAAAAAATAAGAAAAAAAATGCCTGCGAATTTTGTACTCTTGCCCAAAACATTAAATCATGATAATGTTTTGCGAAAGATTTGGGTGTACTTGCCAAAGCAAAGATTTTTTTAGAAAAAATGTTATATTACTTTGCCATTCCATGCAAAACGAATTGAAATATCAGTCGAGGACCCCATTAAAAAACCAAAAGAGCTGTACATTTGGTAAGTGATTGCAAAAATAAGTGCAAAAATGTGTTTTTACATTTTGGAGAGTATAAAAGATTCGGCACCAAAGAATATAAGACTCTCACTTGTTTTATGTACATTTGATAAACAAATGGAAAATTTTTATGCGAAAAGCTTAGACTTGGTGAAAAAGTAGTTTTGGTAAAAAAAATGATTTTTTTTCACGAAAAACAAAATAATGTTAAAAAAATTTAATGAACCCAAAATTGTTGGTAAAAAAAAATTTTGATGAAAAAAAGTTTTTGATGAATTTTTTTGATAAAAAGAAAAATCTGACAAAATATGTCGCCATTAGGCACGTCTCCGAAACAGAAAATGCAAATTCCTTCATTTGTGTCTGCAATTCCAGATCATGTTGGTAACCCTTGCGAAATAATGTAAGAGACAAAAAAGTTGAAAGAAAGTATGAAGTGAGGTTGAGATTGCTAGAAATAGAATTGTAGTGTTGGAAACTGTCAAAATTTATTCTGTAGAAACTATAAATATTCACATATGGGTAATTCCAAAAATTTTCGCCCCACTGTTCGGAAACATGCCTTTGGACGCCACTGAGAATTTGGCTCATAGATATCCACGTTTATATGAGATATGTTGCATTTTTGGATTTTCCAAATTTGCTGTAGTTTTCAAATTATCGCGGGTCAAAGTTCGACTTTCTTAGAAAAAGTCAGAAAAATACATGACGTTTAACGTGCTCTAACTTTTTAACTAGTAATCCGATTATCACAAGTAATGGCTCATATGAAAGCTTAATTCTTCATCTTTTAGGAAATATTTTCAAAAGCATACGGTTTTTTTTCAGAAGTGTTGCAAAAATTCAAAAACATTTTTTTTTTGCGAATATTTAAAAAAACACATCTTCGATTTTTTTAAAAAAAAGTTTGGTGATAAACAATACTGTTTTGTACAACATATCCAAAATTCAGAGTGGGATCCCAATGGGATCAAAAAATATTCTGGTTTTAGTACAAAGTTCTTAATTTTTACCTTAGAAAATTAAAATTTTATGTTTCTTCAATATAAAAATTTAAATTTTCAAAGAAAATTTTACTATTAAAATTTTGAAAAACATTCAAAACATTAGAAATTTAAATTTTCTAAGGGAAAAATATGAGAACATCGAACTTAAAACAGAATAGTTTTTGATCCCATGGAGATCCCACTCTGAATTTTGAATATGTTATACAAAACATTGTTATTTTTCACCAGAATTTTTTTTTAAAAAATCGAAGATGTGTTTTTTTAAATATTCGAAAAGAAAAAATGTTTTTGCATTTTTGCATCATTTCTGTAAAAAAAACTGTGTTATTTTAAAAATATTTTCTAAAAGAAAAACCCCAGCTTTCATATGAGCCTAAATTTGTGAAAATCGGGTCATTGGTTAAGAAGTTACAGCTCTTTAAACGTGATGTATTTTTCTTACTTTTGCTTAAAAAGTCAATCTTTGACCCGCCATAATTCGTTAAATACACCAAATTTAAAAAAACGATATATGGTACATATATAATATTTATGAGGGCTATCTATGTGTCAAGGTTCAAATTAATCTGATACACCATTTCCAAAAATGACTAAAATTTGAGCTAAATTTTCTGGACTGGCCCATATATAAAAAACAGTTTTCATTAACAAGACAAACCGACATTTAAAATCCTACTGATGATGACACTAACTGGGGTGTTTGAAACCGGTATGGGAAATACCAGAAATGTCTATAATTTTTAGAAATTCAATTTTTCTTCTGCATTTTTTCAACTTGAACCCTTATAACAAATATAATTAGAGCCCGTGCTCGATCTGTACTTACAGAAAAAATCAAAGAAAAATTTTTGATGTAAAAAAAAAATTGATGAAAAAAAAAATATGAAAAAAAAATTTTTTGGTGAGAAAAAAATTGATTATAAAAAATTTGATGAAAAAAAAATTAATGAAAAAAAATATGATAAAAAAAAAAATTATGAAAAAAAAATTTTGATGAACAAAAAAAAAAATTGATGAAAAAAATTAATGAAAAAAAAAATTGATGAAAAAAAAATTTGATGAAAAAAATATTGATGAAAAAAAAAATTCGATAAAAAAGTGAAAAAAAAAAAATTTGATGAAAAAAATTTGATAAAAAAAAATTTATGAAAAAAAAAATTTGATGAAAAAAAAAGTGATGAAAAAAAACAAGTGAGAGTGTTAAATTCGGCTGTCCCGAATCTTTTATACCCTCCAAAATGTAAAAAAAAAATTCCCTAGTAAAAATCATTTCGTATATAGACATGTATAAATTTATACAAATATATCATTTTATACATACTGAGATCTTATTATATTTAATAATATAAAAAATCAGATATGACCAAATTTCGTATCAAATTATATAAAATTTGATATAACTCCCGATAAAATTTTATAAAATTTGATACGAATTTTGGTCTTATCTGAGAAATTTTTTATATAATTTGATAATTTTATGTAAAATTAGATATATTTGTATCAATTTATACATGGATATATACAAACCCATTTTTACTAGGGTTAAAACAAAAATTTGTCAGGGGCGTTTTTTTTGGGGGGGGGGGGGAGTCAGTGGGGGACGTTGAGAGCACCTTCCCATCGTGAAAATATACCAAATGTTTCATTTATTTAACAAAAATACAAAAGAGCATGTAAAAAAGTGTATTTTTTTAGAGGTTGGTTTAGATCTTCAAGGGGGGAACTTTTTTCCCCCTGATCCGATTTGGCCAATTTCCGAATTTAACCTGCCTAGGAACATAGGACATATTTTTGCCAAACTTGAGGGGTCTAGCTCTTTTATTTTGGACTGCATCGTGTTAACTACAGACGGGCGGACGAACAGACAGACGGACGAACATCGCTAGAATGTCTTAGAATCGATCACTGATCAATAATATATATACTTTATGGGGTCCCCAACCGATATTTCGGAGCGTTACACATGGAATGACAAAGTGAGTATACCCCCATACTGTGGTTGGAGGGTATAAAAAGTTGATGGAAAAAAAATTTGATGTTAAAAAAAATTTATGAAAAAAAAATTTGATAAAAAAAAGTTTTGATGAAAAAAAAAATTATGAAAAAAAAGTTTAATAAAAAAAAAAAAATTATGAAAAAAAAAAAATTGATTGAAAAAAAAAAATTGCTGAAAAAAAATTGATAAAAAAAAAAATTTGATGAAAAAAAAAAATTCTTTTTGTTGAAAAATAATTATGTTACTTTTTATTCACCAGCTGGGGGAAAACGGGGTTGTTCACCACGAGGTGAATTATTATCCGAGTTACAAACCCAAGTTATTAAAATTTTTGGTTTTAAGAAAATGAAAATAGTAATTCTTGTTTTCTTTTTCGTTAATTGTTAGCTTATATAGTCAAACTGAGGTGGTGTCCTGCAATTTTTTTAAAATTTGACACCAGCCTCAAAACATTGTCATGTTAAAAAATATTTAGTTTTATTTTAACATATTTTTATTTTAGTAATTAAATTTTATTTAGTTTTATTTACCACAGTTTGCTTAATATTTTTATTTTTAAAAACTTACATTTTTTTATCTTATGCCTCACCAAGATTTGAACACTGGACCTCTCGTTTGTTAGGCTTCTGCCTCTAGCCACTTACCTAAAGCATATCAACAAATAATTACACTAAAAATGAATTTTGTTTATCGTTTGCTATAACATTTAGAGTTTGTATGTCACTATGCTCTGGCAAAAGCAGTGAGAGAGAAAGAGAGGAATTTGGTATAAAAATAAAATTGTTGAGCCTTTACAAATCCATACAGAAAAAATAACAAGTGAGAGTGTTAAATTCGGCTGTGCCGAATCTTTTATACCCTCCAACACGTAAAAAAAAAAAAAAACAGGGGCGTCTTTTTTTTTTGGGGGGGGGGGGGGGGGGGGGGGGTAAAGTCGGTTGGAGACAACCTTTCTGGATCCAACTGCAAGACTTTGAACTTCTTGTGACATAAAAATGTTTCGTTTGCTAAGCAAAAGTACAAAAAAACCTATAAAAAATGGCTTTTTTAGAGGTTTTTTTAAGTTCTTAAGAGGGGAACTTTTTTCCCCCTGATCCGATTTTGCCCATGTTCGAACTTAACCAGCCCAATACTATAAGACCTATTCGTGCCAAATTTCAGGAGTCTAGCTCTTTTACTTTGGACTGTATCGTGTCTTCCACAGACGGACGGACGGACGGACGGACGGACGGACGGACGGACAGACGGACATCGCTAGAATGTCTTAGAATGGATCACTGATCAATAATATATATACTTTATGGGGTCCTAGACCGATATTTCGATGCGTTACACACGGAATGACAAAGTGAGTATACCCCCATACTGTGGTTGGAGGGTATAAAAAAAATATTTGAGTGAAATTTGAATACTATTGAGTACGAAATTGCTCAATTTTGCACCAGTAAACGATTTAATAGTGTTGAGTAAATTTTTAATAAAAATTTATTAAATGTTTGAAAAAAGTTTGATTAAATTATTAATTGACACAATTAAAAATTTATTCAAAATTTATCTATTTTTTTTTCGTAAAAGAAATTTTTTTACAAAAAAAAAAAAACAAAAAACTTGGTTTTTCAAACTTTACCAAACATATTTATGCCCCAAAAACAAGACGATGACAGACTTTCATATATATACACAAAAAACTATAAACTAAACGAGAATTCAAAAACTATGAGAGTTAAAAAAAAAAATAAAAAAACTATTAAATTTTTATTAAATTATTTACTTAAATTGTTTTTACAATTTTTAAGTAAATTTTTAATTGCGTCAATTAAAAAATTACTCAATTTTTGTTTTTCTGGGCACATTAGGAAACGTTATCAAAAAAAAAAAGAGAGGAATTTTGTATAAAACTAAAATTTATGGCAAAACTTTCCTCTATAAACACAACAACTGGGAGGCCGTGGGTTCAAGTACCAGCCATGACAGCATTTTTTGATATTATTTTTTTGTATTTTTTTTTAATATATTTTTATGTATTTTAATTATTTTAATATTATTTTGATTATTAAAAAAAAAAAACAAATTTAAAAACATATTGACGACATGATGTCATATTTGGTTTCTTCAATTTTAATGATATGTTTCATCATATTAAAGATAGTTTCATCAATATGATGAAAATTGTTATAAAAATTGATGACGGCAAGTGATTAAGCAGTTTTATCAATATAATAAAGCATTTTTTTTAAGTATTGTGTTTTTATTTTAAGCAATTCTTTTTTTCTATTTCTTTAAATTGGTGTTTTTTTTATCTAATTTGCAATAAATGTTATTTTATTTAGTTTTATTTTTTTTCCTATTTTTTTGTAGTTTAATTCTTATTTAACAAACTCATTAACAGTGATTTAATTGTTTTTTTTAAGAGTTTCTTTCAATATTGCTGTATTTCGATTAGCATTTTTATTGCTTGTAATTTTAAATTACATCACGATTTCGTTTAGATTTGTTTGCTTTTGTTAAAATTTGCTTAAAATTAAAGAAATTCCTATTTTCTATGTTCTCTTTTACTTTTCTATTTATAGGTCAAAAAATTTTTTGTTTAAATTTACCCGGGTAAAAATTTATATATGCAGCTTTTTATTTCAAGCGAACCACGAAAAAAAATGGTTTGATCAAAATCAAACCTATGGAGCTTACGAAACCCAACAAATCGTGAAAAAAGGTTTTAGTTTTTTAGAAATTGCAAAGTAGACGAAATAGGTTTTATCATAAACATACACAGAAAAAAAATAAAAAAACATTTGAGTAAATTTTTAACAGTATTGAGTAAAAAATTACTCAATTTTGCACTTGTAAACGATTAAATAGTATTGAGTAAGTTTTTATTAAAAAATTATTAAAAAATTTAATTTTTAATGGAAACAATTAAAAATTTAATTAAAATTTTTTTTAAGAAGCTTTTTAATTGTGTCAAGTAAAAATTTACTCAAAACTTATCAATTTATTTTTTTAAAAAGTTTCACATTTTTTTTTTTTCAAACTTTACCAAATATATTTATGTCTTAAAGACATAGGAAAATTTCATAAAGATGATTTCAAACTTCCTACGCCCTATCTCCACTCCCTAAGTAGGCTCCCATACAAATAACAGTTGGAGCAAATTCTATACAAATGTAGATTTGAATGGAAGCCAACTTATGGAGTGGAGATAGGGCGTAGATATGTTTTAAAAATAATGTTGTAGGGTAAAAATAAATGGGGGTCGGTCTCACCAATGACCCCTCTCGTACGCACCATTAGACCGGTAGAAGCTGATTAAATAAAACAAATTTACAAAAAATAAAAAAAATTGTTTGGGGACCGCCTTAACAGTTAAAGATAGAGGGTAGGTGTGTTCAGAGAAAATGTTTGGACTAAAAAAATATTGTGGGTCGGTCATACATTTTGTTGCTCTAAGGGCACTATGAGGGCAGTTAGAGCGGTTGGAAAAAATTATAAAAAATGTCGTTTTGTGTGGGAGCCCCCTTAGAAATTGGAGATAGGAATTAGTTAGTTCCAAAGAAATGTTAAGACGTAAAAATTAATGGGGGTCGGTCTTATAAAGGACCCCTCTATGACGCACCATTGGAGCAGTAGAAATGATTTTAAGATTGAAAAATTACAATAACTTTTTTTCAAAAAATTTTAAAAAATAGTAATAAACGTTATCCCACGATCTTCCTGGGCAAAAAATTTGTAGAATTGATAGAAGTTTTACACAGAAAAATTTCAAAAAAATCGAAGAGTACAAACATTTTCAAAAATGAGATATAAATTTTAAAACTTAAAAATCGCATACTAGAGCACTTTTAAGAATTTTTTGGGATTTTTTTTTAAAAAGTACGTAAAAAAACAAAAATTTTGCAAAAAAACAATTTAAAATTTGGACCATTATTGAAGAAGTTATGAGTAAAAGAAGTTTGAGTAAAAGATCAAACTACCAATTTTTAAAAATTCGATATCTTTTGAACGGGTCATCAAAAAAATCTGAAAATTTACCACGAAGTAGTTTTCGAAGGGTACTAAAAACTGTAAGCAAATTGGGAAAATCTAAAAAAAAAATTTTTGAAAGTGTCCGATTTGACATGGAATGCCCCATATACTTTATGGGATGCTAGACCGATATTTTGATGCGTTACACATGGAATGACAAAGTAAGTATAACCCCATACTGTAGTTGGAGGGTATACAAATAATTCAGTGTAAACAGCAGTATAAATGAATTTGTAAACATTTATATAGAGGAAAATGGTGTACTAAGGACCCCTGCCGACCCTGTCCCCACCCCTCCCCACAAAAAATAAAATCCCCAATTAATTTTTTTTTTTGACATGTTGAAGGGTATAAAAGTTTCGGTACAGCTGAATTTAACACTCTCACTTGTTTTATTATTTTTTTTTTAACATTTTGAGAAAATTATAGATTTTGAGATATTTATCCTTAATCCTCCGATTCTCCTACATTAAAAATCTTAGACCCATTTTGCTGTTACAAAAAAATTTAGCTTATAAATTTTTTTTTTCGATCGAAGAAGTCTCTTATTCTGAGACATTTTTACTGTGTCTGTGAATAGAACACCGTCCGACAGCCAATATTAAACATGAATCGGATGATGTACGTCTGAAAGTAGAGAATAAATAGAGTAAAACTGCATTTACAGTTTCTAATTTCGCGATCCTGTTTCCTTTTAAAAGGACTTCAAAGTTTTAAAGGATACATTTTATAAAATATTTTTAAAATATTTATACTTGTCCTAGGATGACACTGGTGACGGCAAATGAAAGAGGAGGATCTCCCCTAATTTTCCTATTTTATTATTTTTACATATCGAGAAAAAGGAGGTAAGTTACGTCCTTTCAAAAATGAATCCTTCAATATCATTCAAAATTTTCAACAAAATGTTTTGATTAAGTTTTTAAATGTCCTATTATGACACTGGTGACGGCAAATAAAAGAGGAGGACCTTCTCTAATTTTTCCATTTTTCTATTTTGCCATATCAAGATAAAAAGATGTGAATAAAGTCATTTGAAAACTTTATCAAAATATTTTGTTGAAGATTTTTAATGATATTGAAAGGACGTAACTTACCTCCTTTTTCCTGATATGTAAAAATAATAAAATAGGAAAATTATGTGAGATCCTCCACTTTCATTTGCTATCACTAGTGGCATCCTAGGATAAGTATAAATATTTCAAAAAAATTTTATAAAATTTAATCCTCTAAATCTTTGAAGTCCTTTTAAAAGATAACAGGATCACGAAATGAAAAACTGTAAATGCAATTTTACTACATTCAGTCTCTAGTTACAAACGTATATAATCCAGTTCGTGTTCAACGACTTTTTTCATTTTTGTCGCACGGTGTAATCAAGCAATTTTAAACCTTATAGGTATTTTAAAAATTATTTATAATTTCCTATATTTAATTTTTTTAAATTTCCCACAATTATTATATTGTATTTCATTAGTGGCCAAGAAAGGTCAAATAATGCAATGATATTTGATACTTAAGACAATTTGATTAATATGCTCAAACAATAAATAAGTTATTGAAAAATTATTTAAAAAAATCAACATTTAAAATGCCATTTAATCAAGGTAAATTTGCGGTTAATGAAGATACACAATTTGCATAATATTTTAAAAACTATGCATAAGAAGCACTAATAAAATTAGTAAATATTAATCGTGATTTAATTGACCAACAGTTAAAGAAACAAATCAACCAATAAAAATTCTAATATATTTTTTTTGTTTTTGAATTAAATGGCCAAACAATTTTTTGGCATATAATTAAAGAAAAACAAAAGACTTAAGCTAAGAACTTGCTTTTCTAAATCATACTAATATGCATAATAAAATGATATACATATAAAGTTTAAAATTAGGAGACTTAAAAAACGTTTATCGTGACTTTATTGACCAACAACAAAAAAAAAATGGACTTCATCTTATTTAAATTATTTTATGCTTAAAAAAAGTAATTTCGAAAAATTATTTTTTTTATTTCTAAGTTGAGTCTTTTATGGATTTTAAAAACCTTTTTAACAAATTTTTAGAAGATTTTTTTGCAAAAATCAAGATTTTTATAAATTTTCTAATATTCTGTTTCAGCAAACAAATTAATTTTCCTGTGAAAATAAATTTTTCCGAAGAATTTTGTTAAAAAAAAAATTTTCTACAATTTCATAAAAGAAAATTTAAAATCTTCACAAAATTTTGTTTTGTTTAAACATTTTCCCTAGCACTTATGTATTCCAATTAATAAATATATTCCTGTCCATAAATTGACACACTCATTTCCACATGCAATTGACTAAAATATTTGTAAGTCTCAATAACAGCAGGATTTGTTAACACAAACAGCCCACACTTTGTTTTCATTCATAAATCTTATTAACTCAATGCACGACAACTTTATCACAAAATGATACACAAAAAAAAAAACACTAAAACCAAAAAGAAAAAAAATTGAAACAATAATTTTATCATGTTAAATTTATTTAAATTATAGCGGTTTTTTAAGGCAAAGACGTGCCTGAAATGACAGCAAACACACGTTTACACTCAAATAAAAAAAAAAAAATACAACAAAAAAAATCGACAACAAATAATCAACGATTAGCAGTAATCAACAGCATACACAAAGACTAAACACGAAAAAATTTTTACAACCTTCAGAAATTTTAATTTGATTTCTAAGAAGAGTTTTTACACCTACTCTATCGAGAAGAGAAATGGGGGATTTATATGATGACCTACGATAGCCATATGAATATGAAAACATCTTTGTTAAATGTAACTCGACACGTAGTAGGGGGAACCTAATACATCACTTGTGAGATGTCACTGGGTCACTAGACTGGCATATTTTTGCATGGCAAAAAAGTTTTTTCCGATTTTGAATGTCAGGGCAGATTTCAATTTTCTTAGGTCTTAAACTTGAGTGGTACAAATTTGAGGTCAATCAAATTAAATTAACCCGTGGCGCCCAGCGATCAAAGTTTTGGATTTTTGAAAATGTTTAGAAAAAAAAATAACAAATAACTATGCCTTGTGACACATCATACTTGTTAATTGATGCGCTGAACACAAATATCAAAGAATTTTTAAAATCGGTCAAACGGTTTTCGAGATGTCACTGTTTAAAATTTAAAAAAAATGACAATTTTTTTTTCTTTCTAGAAATTAAAAAAAAAAACTCAAAGTTTCTTACGCTTGACCCTTTCAAAGAGCTTGATACAATCTTTTATTCAAAATTAGTTTGAGCGAAATCCGCTTCCACCAAAGATTTGAATTTTTGGAAAATTTCCACTAAAATTTTAGATTTTTGAAAAATAAAACATAAAAAAAATATCTCGCGATACATTATTTTTGATTAATTTTAGCATGCTGAATACGAATATCAAATAATATCTTAAATCCGCCAGCGTTTTTTGAGTTACCGTCATTTGAAATTTGTGAAAAAATTTTAAAAACGGTTTTTTCCTACGTTTAAGAAATTTTTTAAAAACATCTCAAAATTTTGGTTCCGTTAACTATTTTATAGAGCAGAAGACAAACTTTCATTTAAACTTAATTAGAGCCAAATCAGACCATATTAACAAATGGCGCCCTTCGATAAAAGTTTAGAGTTATTGGTGAAAATTTGTAAAAAGCCAAACTTTGATTGAAGGGCGCCACTTTTTGAAATTGTTGGATTTTGCTCAAATTAGTTTTGAATCAAAGATTGTGTCAAGCTCTTTGAAAGGGTCAAATGTAAGAAATTTTGAGATTTTTTTCAAAAAATTTCTAGAACGTAGGAAAAAACCACAATTTTTTTTCAAATTTCAAATAGCAATATCTCAAAAACCGTTTGACCGTATTTTAAGATTCTTTGGTATTCGTGTTCAGCGGATCAAAATTAATAAGTATATGGTTAACAAGACATAGTTTTTATTTTTTTCCTTTTTAAAAATTTTCAAAAATCCAAAACTTTGACCGCCGGGTGCCACGGGTAAATTTAATCCGATTGCCCGCAAATTTGTACCACATATTTTTTAGGTCTACTAGAGTTAAAATTTTCTCTGAGACTTGGGAAAATTCGAAGTTGATGAAAAAATACCAGCCTTCTGGGTCACATGTCATAGATCATAATTTTTTTTAAAACTTTTCTATATTTTCTTAAAAAAAGCATTTGTTTAATTATTTTTGCTCAAAAACGCAATAAACGTCTCGAAACAGAAAATGCAAATACCTTCATTTGTGTCTGCAATTCCAGATCATGTTGGTAACCCTTGCAAAATAATGTAAGAGACAAAAAAGTTGAAGGAAAGTATGAAGTGATGTTGAGATTGCTAGAAATAGAATTGTAGTGTTGGAAACTGTCAAAATTTATTTTGTAGAAACTATAAATATTCACATATATAAAAAACAGTTTTCATTAACAAGACAAACCGACATTTAAAATCCTACTGATGATGACACTAACTGGGGTGTTTGAAACCGGTATAGGAAATACCAGAAATGTCTATAAGTTTTAGAAATTCAATTTTTCTTCTGCATTTTTTCAACTTGAACCCTTATTACAATTTTGTTTTGTAAAATATTAACTTCGAGGTGAACATTTTTTACAAAAAATTTGGTAAATTTACAAAACAAAATTGTAAACTTACATTTTCTTTTGTTAAATCAATTTACAAATTATCCCCAAAAAAAAATTTTAATTTACAAAACAAATTGTAAACTTACAAAAAAAAGTTGTAAATTTACAAAATAAAGTAGAAAATCAAAAACCAAAATTGTAAATTTACACATTGTTTGGTTAAACTACTGTTTTTTATGGCAAAAACTTATATATTTACAATAAAAAGTGGAAAATTTACAATTTTTATTGTATATACCATTTTTTCTTATTTTTTTGCCGTAAAAACAGTAGTTTAACCAAAAAGTTTGTAAATTTACAATATTTTTTTTTTGTATTTTCTACTTCATTTTTGTAAAATTACAAATTTTTTCGTAAGTATACAATTTTGTTTTTTAAATTTTCATATTTGTTTTGTAAATTTACAAAAAAATTTGGTTTATTTACATATTTGTTTTGTAAATTTAAAGGTTTTTTTTCATTGGTGCATCTTATTTCCTTCTTCGGCAGTTGGAGTAGCACTTCAACAATCTGAAATGATTTTTTATACCCTCCAACCACAGTATGGGGGTATACTCACTTTGTCATTCCATGTGTAACGCATCGAAATATCGGTCTAGGACCCCATTAAGTATATATTTTATTGATCAGTGATCGAATCTAAGACATTCTAGCGATGTCCGTCCGTCCGTCTGTCCGTCTGTAGAAGACACGATACAGTCCAAAATAAAAGAGCTAGACTTCCGAAGTTTGGCACGAATATGTGTTATATTCCTAGGCAGGTTAAGTTCGGAAATGGGCAAAATCGGACCAAGGGATAAAGTTCCCCCTTGGAGAACTAAACCAACCTAAGAAAAACCGCATTTTTTGCAGGATTTTTTGTACTTTTGCTAAGCAAATGCAACATTCTTATCTCAGAAGAAGTTCAAAATCGCAAGGGGAAGGTGACTCCTAACGTCTCCCACCAACTCCCTCTCAAAAAAAACGACGCCCCTGATTTTTTTTAAATATTTTTTTTTACATTTTGGAGGGTATAAAAGATTCGGCACAGCCGAATGTAACACTCTCACTTGTTTTTTTTTCACTTGAACACTTTTAACAAACTTTTTAATGGATAACACTGCACTTTTCTTTTTTCGGCATTTCGTTTTTCGAAACATATGAGAATTGCGAAGGAGGCTACACAAGAAATTTCTTATATTTTCAGGAAAAATTAGTCAAAAAATATTTTTTTTTTGAATTTTTAATTATTTTCACAAGTATTTTTAAAAAATTGGAATTTTTTTTTTGGATATTGTAGATTGGATTGGATTGTAGATTAGATTTTAAGTACCTGCTAAAATAAGAAAAACTTAATTTTTCATAATTGGCAGCTTTTTATTGACATTTTAGGTGGCAAATTAAAAAAAAAAACAATTGAGAGTGTTAAATTCGGCTGTGCCGAATCTTGTATACCCTCCAACGTTTAAACAAAAAAAAAATAAAAATTGCAGGGGCGGTTTTTTTTTTTGGGGGGGGGGGGGGGGAGAGCCTTGTCGGGTGCCCTTGGAGAACCTTCTCTCTGGTCAAAAATTTTTAAAAATTTAATTACTATGCTTTTTGTACAGAAGATATAAAATTTCATCATTATATAAATTATTTGCTAATATCCACGCCCACAAAATGGGGCGGACCAAAAAAAAATGTAATTTTCAATTCCCCTGGGTCCAAGTCCAGCACTTTTAACTTTTTTTAAGCATAAAAATGTTTCATTTGTTTAACGAAAATACAAAAAACCTATAAAATGCTAGCTTTTTTTAGAGGTTGGTTTACTTCGTCAAGGGGGAACTTTTTCCCCCCTGGTCCGATTTTGCCCATCTCTTAACTTAGCCAGCCTATGAACATAAGACATATATGTGCCAAATTTGAGGAGTCTAGCATTTTTATTTTGGACTGTATCGTGTCTTCCACAGACGGACGGACGGACAGACGGACATCGCTAGAATGTCTTAGAATCGATCACTGATCAATAATATATATACTTTATGGGGTCCTAAACCGATATTTCGATGCGTTACACACGGAATGACAAAGTGAGTATAGCCCCCATACTGTAGTTGGAGGGTATAAAAATTACCAAAAAAAATATGGTAAAAATACAAAAAAAACTAGAACAATTATATAGTAAAAACACATAAAAATTGTGGTATTTTACTTAACGCAAATTACCAGAAAATTTTGTAAAAATTCAATTTCTTTGCTAAAGCTTACAATAAGTTGAAAAATGTTTGTGTCCGGAACTTAAAAAATTTCCAAAAATTTTTTCATGAAATATTTTATTTATAAAAAAATTATTTTTAACTAAATTTTTTACTCCAAAACGCAAAAAAAATCTGAACTTAGAAAATTTTTGCGTGTCCTATTGTTGAATAATTACATTTTTATATGTAAAACAACATTAATTCTAGTAATAAAATAAGTTTTGTAAAATTACATTGGAATTTTGTACTTTTCAATACATACATTTCAAACTGAAAACCTTGTAAACGATCTCAAAAAAAAATATTTGTAATAAATCATTTTTTTGGTAGAAAGACTAAATAACATCAAGTAAAATTTTTTTGTGCAATAACAGTTTTCTTGTGTAAAAAACTAAACACCTTACAATATTTTTTTAATTTGAAAAATAATTCACTTTTTTGTAAATTTACGTAAAAAATTTGTAAAATAAATTTACCAACATATAATAGTAAAATTACAAAGCAAACTGTAGTTTTCGTTTTGTTAAATATGCAACAATTTTTGTAAAAAGATAAAAATATTAGTAAAATTGAATTACAAGACCTTTTACTTGTAATTTTACAAACTTTTTTTTTGAGTGTATGAATTTTGGTCGAAAAAAGTAATTTTTTCTAACTTTGACTGCTGGTTGCCGGCTGAAGGAGACCTTGGGAAATTTTTTTTATAAATTTTCCCACAATCAGCTCTCACGTGGTCATCGTTTGGCAGGTATTACGACATGAAATTCTAAAATTTATATTTGACGCTCTAGTATATTTACAGTGGTTGTCAACTAATTAGAAACTCTTCTATAGTATAATACTCAACGTTATTATTATCAAACGAGTATAATTAAAAAAAAAAAAACGTTATGTAGGTAGTTTATATGACTTGAATTTAAGCTTGATAGCGCCCTGATTAAGTAAATAATAAATGTGCTACGATGGTCGATCGGTAAAATGAAATTACTTATAGACAGTTTTCAGAATTTTTTTTAAAAATATTTCTAAGTCGATTTTTTCTAAGTTCAAACATTAAAAATATAAAAAATGGTCTAATAGTTTTTTTCAGTTATCAACTATTTTTTTTCAACAACGCAAACAAAAAACTAAATTTTTTAAATACAGTAGACAAAATTCGCATTTATGACCTAAAATTCGTTTGACCACCAAATTTTTGTAAACAAAGAAAATATGTTATTGTTTATTAATATTAGTACATCTAAGTGTATGTTAATGAGATATTAAAATAATTTAAATTTTTCTTTGTTTACAAAAAATTGGTGTTCAAAAGAATTGAAGGTCAAAAAATGGAGATTTTTGCTACTGTATTTAACGAACATTTATTTTCTTTGGGTTGTTGGAAAAATTAGTTGATTACTGAATAAAAACTATTGGACCATTTCTTAAATGTTTACTGGGCTATTGATAATGAGTAAATTAAATCTTCTGTAGGTTTATTTGACTAATATTGCATGAATATTTGTCAAATAAACCTACTTTAAGTACACTTTAGGTATTATTAATAATCCCCTTAATGTTTGAACTTAGAAAAAATCGACTTATAAATATTTTTAAAAAGCTTCAATTAAAGCTTTATGAATTATCTACATAAAAAAATTAAAACACATTTTCTAAAGTATTTTTGCCTCCTAAATTCGAATTTAACACCAGAAAATTGTAAGAAATCGCTTTCTCGAGATATAAGCATTTTTAGTTTTTGTGGACCAAGCCCTAAAAGCACAATTTTATTCTTTTGCAAATATTTCTGGATATACTCAGTGAATTTTAACACCAGGTTCTATTTATTGTAGTGTCTTCTTTACATCTCTGCTTTGAACTTGAACTTGAAAAAAGGAACTTGAAAAAGGACATTGAACTTGAAAAAAGGACATTTTGAGATTCCTTTCAATGTCCTTATGGTATCCTTGATCGTATCGAATACGGATTTCTTGCAAAAGTTAGGTAATTTTATTGGGAATTCGAATAAAATGAACACACACACAAAAATTTAGAAAATGTATTTAACATGTCTGTGCAAAAACTGTGTAGAGTAGTGTTATCAGATTCTGAGAAAGATTTCGAAAAGGAAAATTTATAGATTTAGAGGTATTTCATGACTGGGGAAATTGTCATTTTCAACCTTATTTTCCTCTAGAAATATTCCAAGATTCAAAATATTTTTTGAAAAATTTTTTATACAGAAAAATTACTACATTAGCAATATAATACACAGAAAAAAATAAAAATGAATTTCAATTACGAAATTCGTTGATTCAATTAAAAAATTAATTGATTTCGGACGTATCACGAAAATGCGCATATTAATTACTCATTTTGTTTGAAAACAGTTTTAAAACTTAATTAAATTGTTAATTGAATCAATTAAAGTTTTAATTGAAAATAAAATGGAAAACCAATTAAAATTGTAATTAAATAAATATATAAAAAAAAAATAATATAAAATTGAAAATCAATAATATAGATTTATTGATTCACATAAAATTTTTAATTGAAAAAAGACCAAAACTCAATTTAATTTTAAAAGTTAAACTTCAAAAAATGCCTAAAAATAAATAAACATAGAATGTTTTTGTTCTACATAATTAAGAAATTTCTTTATTAAATATAAACACTTGGTATAGTTTTGCATAGAAACATTATAGTAGTATTTTAAAATATCAATAACTATTTAAAATTACATTTTTATTTTTAAATCTTGTTATTGCATGCATTTTTGTCGCCTTAGTAAAGTTGAATCAAAAAAAAAATTGTATTATATTTCAATGTACAAAACACAACTGTACACATTTTATTATCAAAACAATTTATCCGCAACGACCGCTCGCCTTAAAGAAAACAATAAAACTAAATTTGTTTGTTGCTTTCATATATTCATTGGCTGCTACCACCAAAATATACAAAACAATAGTTCAAAAGTTTTTTTTTGTTGTTTTTTGCATTTTATTTTTTCATTTGCTACTAACACTAAAGCATATAAAACCGGTTTCGTTTGTTTATTTTATTTTTATCTTCAGTAAAGTTAAGAATTCAATTAAAACATTAATTGAATCAATTAAAATGTTTAATTGAAGTTAAATTTAATATCAAATCCATTTTTAATTAAAAAAAAAATCACGATATTATTTTCTGTGTACATTAAGTTAATTTAAAGAACAGTCTTTAATTTTAAAAATATTTTTATTTATTTTTAAAAAAATAAGATCATAATTTTCAAATGGCAAATTGAGAAAACAAAAAGGTTAATAACACACCAATAAAAATAAAACAATGAATGAAATTTTTGAAGCTTAAACCCAACGGATCTATAAAAAAACTATCATATAAAAATGAAACAAAAGTAAATTCGTACAAAAAATATTTATGTTAACAACATTCATTGGAAATGTTAAAACAGTTGGATGGAATGGCTAAATGGATGGATGGAGGTGGTTATTAAAAAAAAAAAAAAAAACTTTAAAACAGGCTATGCGTGAGTTGACAAGATCACGGCCATGGCCAATGTTGACTACATTATAGACATGAATAGTTTTTTTTTTTTTGGCATTTTTTGTTGGTTTCTTTCTTTTTACAAAAAAAAAAATCATTTGAAATTAAAATCAATATCAAAAAACTAAAAAAAATTGTAACACAAAATAAAAATAAAAAAGAACTTTCTCTACCAAAAAAACAAAAAAAATCTACAACAATATAAACCTACAAACGAACGCATGCCTGCATTAAAACCGATTTGATTTAACCAAAATTGATAAGCCATTTATATTATACTTGACCCGGTTTTATTTGACCAAAAACTACAAAAAAAAAACAAACTATCGTATTAAAATTTATAGATTTGATCTTACAGTATACTCCATTTCAAATTCATGTTATGCCAATTACAAAAAAAAAAAATTATATAAAGTTTTGAATATTAACATAAATTACAATAAAACATTTTTTTATTTTTGCAAAAAAAAAAAATGTCATTTCCTTTATGATGGAAAAAAGAAATATTATTATTATTTTTTAAGAACACGAGATAATAAAAGTTTCATATGACTGACACAGTAAGAAATGATATTAAATTTTATTAAACAAGAAGGCGTATGGACGTGTGTAAATGAATGTCAATCTTTTATATTAAACATGGATAATTTTCAGGAATATTAAAATGTTTACAAATGAATTTTTCTATGCGAAAAATATATCAGAATCTGAGAATTTTTATATACGAAAAATGTCTCAGAATCTGAGAATTTTTCTATAGGAAAAATGTCTCAGAAATTGAGAATTTTTTATATAAAAAATTTCTCAGAGTCTGAGAATTTTTCTATATGAAATACATATGTCTAAGATACCTGGAATTTTTCTATACGGAAAAATGTCTCAAAATCTGACAAATTTTCTACATAAAAATGTCTTAGAATCTAAGAATTTTTCTATATAAAAAATGTCTCAGAATCTGAGAGTTTTTCTATATGAAAAATGTCTCAGAATCTGATAATTTTTCTATATGAAAAATGTCTCAGAATTTAAGAATTTTTCTATGCGAAAAATTTTTCAGATTCTAAAAATTTTTCTATACGAAAAATGTCTCAGAATCTAAGCATTTCCCAATACAAAAAATGTCTCAAAATCGGAAAATTTTTCAATATGAAAAATGTTTCAGAATAAAAAATAAATTTACTATTAATTTCCCAAAAAATTAACATTTTTGCAACATTTAAATAAAAGAATTAAGAAACGAACTTGTTAAAATATATGTTCATTTTACTTTTATACGAAAAATGTCAAAGAATCTTCGAGTTTTTCTATACAAAAAATGTCTCAGAATCTGTGAATTTTTCTATACCACAAATGTCTCAGAATCTGATAATTTTTCTATACAAAAAATGTCACAGAATTTTTCTATAAGAACAAAGTCTCAGAATCTGAGAATTTTTCTACATGAAAAATGTCTCAGAATCTGAGAACTTTTCTTTATGAAATGTCTCAGAATCTGAGAATTTTCTTTATGAAATATGTCTCAGAATCTGAGAAGTTTTCTATATGGAAAATGTCTCAGAGTCTGAGAATTTTTCTACATGAAAAATATCTTAGAATCTAAAAATTTTTCTATTCGAAAATGTCAGAAAAATGTTTCAAAATCTAAAAATTTTTCTATACGAAAAATGTTACAGAATCTGAAAGTTCTTCTATAAGAAAAATGTCTCAGAATCGGAGAATTATTCGATATGTCTCAGAATTTTAGAATTTTTCATTACGAAAAATGTCTCAGAATCTGAGAATTTTTATACCCTCCAACCACAGTAAATGGGTATACTCACTTTGTCATTCCGTTTGTAACGCATCAAAATATCGGTCGGGGACCCCATAAAGTATATGGGGCATTCCATGTCAAATCGGACACTTTGAATTTTTTTTTTTTTTATTTTCCCAATCTGTTTACAGTTTTTAGTACCCTTCGAAAACTCTTTCGCGGCAAATTTTCAGATTTTTTTGATGACTCGTTCAAAAGATATCGAATTTTTAAAAATTGGTAGTTTGTTCCTTTACTCAAACTTCTTTTACTCATACCTTCTTCAATATTGGTCCAAATTTCAATTTTTTTTTCTCAAAATTTTTGTTTTTTTACGTGCTTTTTAAAAAAATAAATCACAAAAAATTCTTAAAAGCGCTCTAGTATGCGATTTTTTGGTTTTAAAATTTAAATCTCATTTTTGAAAATGTTTGTACTCTTCGATATTTTTGAAATTTGTTTGTGTAAAACTTCTATTGATTCTACAAATTTTTTGCCCAAGAGGATCGTGGGATAACGATTATTACTATTTTTTTAAATTTTTGTAAAAAATTTTATTGTAATTTTCCAATCTCAAAATCATTTCTACTGCTCCAATGGTGCATCATAGAGGGGTCATTTATAAGACCGACCACCATTAATTTTTACGTCTTAACATTTCTTTGGAACAAACTAATACCATATCTCCATTTTCTAAGGGGGCTCCAACACAAAACGAATTTTTTTTAAATTTGTTCCAACCGCTCTAACTGCCCTAATAGTGCACTTAGAGCAACAATATGCATGACCGCCCACAATATTTTTTAGACCAAACATTTTCTCTGAATACACCTACCCTCTATCTCTAATTGTTAAGGCGGTCCCAATACATTTATTTTTATTTTTTGTAAATTTGTTTTATTTAATCAGCTTCTACCGGTCCAATGGTGCGTCCGAGAGGGGTCATTAGTATGATCGACCCCCATTTATTTTTACCCTTTAACATTTTTGTACAACATACCACAGCCCTATCTCCACTCCCTAAGTAGGCTTTTATTCAAAATTACATTTTTATAAAATTTGTTCCAACTGTTATTTGTATGGGAGCCTACTTAGGGAGTGGATATAGGGCGTAGGTATGTTTTAAAAAAATGTTGTAGGGCAAAAATAAATGGGGGTCTATCTAACTAATGACCCCTTCCGGAAGCACCATTGGACTGGTAGAAGCTGATTAAATAAAACAAATTTACAAAAAATAAAAAAAAAAATTGTATGGGGACCGCCTTAACAATTAGAGATAGAGGGTAGGTGTATTCAGAGAAAATGTTTGGACTAAAAAAATATTGTGGATCCGTCATACATTTTGTTGCTCTAAGGGCACTATTAGGGCAGTTTAGAGCAGTTGGAGCAAATTTTAAAAAATATCGTTTTGTGTAGGAGCCCCCTTTGAAATTGGAAATAGGGTATTAGTTTGTTCCAAAGAAATGTTAAGACGTCAAAATTAATGGGGGTCGGTATTATAAATGACCCCTCTATGACGCACCATTGGAGCAGGAGAAATGATTTTATGATTGGCAAATTACAATAATTTTTTTTCAAAAAATTTTAAAAAATAGTAATAATTGTTATCCCACGATCCTCCTGGGCAAAAAATTTGTAGAATCGATAGAAGTTTTTCACAAAAAAATTTCAAAAAAAAAATCGAAGAGTACAAACATTTCCAAAAATGAGATTTAAACTTAAAAATCGCATACTAGAGCGCTTTTAAAAATTTTGAATTTTTTTTTAAAAAGTACGCAAAAAACAAAATTTAAAAAAAAAAAATTTGAAATTTGGACCATTATTGAAGAAGTTATGAGTAAAAGAAGTTTGAGTAAAGGAACAAACAACCAATTTTTAAAAATTCGATATCTTTTGAACGGGTCATCAAAAAAATCTGAAAATTTACCACGAAGGGGTTTTCGAAGGGTACTAAAAACTGTAAATAAATTGGGAAAATCTAAAAAAAAAAATTTTCAAAGTGTCCGATTTCACATGGAATGCCCCATATTTTTTTTTTTTTTAATTTAAACTAACACTCAGGGGATGCCCCCTACTAATGCAGTGCATTGTGTTGATCAGGAAATTAAGGTGTGGGAAGGAGGAAAGAGGGAGTAGTGTTTGTGGACATTTGATTTGAACTTCTGTATATTGAAAGTGGCTGGGAAGACCTCCACGGGGAGTTTATTCCACATACGGGTTGTACGACCGAAAAACGAATTTTCTCTATAATGCGTTGTGCGAAACAAAGGACAGTCGATTACAAATGGATGCGATCTACTTGACAAGCGAGTACTCCGAACAAATACCCGAGCTTCGGGAATAAGTTCACTTATCTCAGATGAACACCTCCCATGGTAATATCGATAGAACAGTGTTACACAACCCACATTCCGACGATGCTCTAAAGAATCAATAGAGTTGGATACCCTACTGTCATTAATAAGCTTCACCGCACTCCTTTGTACACGGTCCAGAAACCTCAGAATAGACTCTGAAGCTCCTGCCCATATGTGGGAGTTGTATTCCATTTTCGGTCGGATATAGCTGGTGTAAATAGTGAGGAGATCGGACGGAGTAAAATAGTTTTTACAGCGTTTCAAAAAACCGAGACACTTGAACGCTTCTTTCGACACTTGAAAAACGTGCTTATTCCAACGGACATCGCACTGTATTCGCATGCCCACAACATCAAGAGTGTCCGATTCCTCAATATCTACACCACCCATTGATACAGATGACAATGTTAAATCCACAGTTCTGTGGGTTAACATACAACATTGGGTCTTGCGTGCATTAAAATCTACCATATTTGCAAGACCCCACTCAGAGATTGTAGAAAGGTCATGGTTTAGTGTGTCATTCATATTTTGCCGCCTGATCCCAACCTCAATAAGGCTTGGCCTGCGACCAAAGGAAAATGAATGACAAATGTTGCTGTCATCTGCAAAAGAATAGATAGGGTTGGAAGTTTGAATATGAAGGTCATTAATAAATATAAGAAATAGAGTAGGAGATAGAACAGAACCTTGCGGTACCCCCGAATTTAGCCGAAACTCATCTGAAGAGACCCCATCTAGAACAACACGAATAGTGCGATCTCTGAGAAAACTCGAGATAAATCGAGAGAAGTCATTGCCGACACCAAAAGCAATAAGTTTTGACACGAGTGCTTCGTGCCACACACGATCAAATGCCTTGGAAATATCAAGAGCAACCACTTTACTCTCACCAAATCGGTGGACGGACCGACTCCAACATTCAGAAAGAAATGCTAACAGGTGTTTACGGATGCTCCTGAAGTTTGGCATATATGTTGGGCATTTATCTGGTCAGGTTGGTATTGCAATCCAGCAAAATCGGTTCATTGGTTCAAAAGTTATGTGCAAAAGGCTGAATTTCGGCAAGGTTTTTTCGCGAATTTACGAGATAAAAAACACGATAACTTCCTAAAGGTAATTCTGAGGATGCTGAAGCTTAGCATATATTTTTTATTCGTTCCCCTAAGCAAGTTCGTATTGAATTTCAGCCAAATCGGTTCAGTGGTTCAAAAGTTATTAGCAAAACCGTAAATTTCAGATTCGCTTCACCTTAAATCCACGTGTTGAAAACCCGTTAAACATGTTTTAAAAACATTGGTAAGTCACAAAAATATTTTACAACGTATTTTTGTCACTCAAAATATTTTTACAATCAAAAAAAAAAAAAAAAAAATACACTCGAAAAAAATTTTACACTAAAAAAAAAAAAATTTACACTAAAAAAAAATTAGTAAATTATTTTTTTTTTTAAATTACTAAAAAAAGGTTTTTTACACAAAATAAAATATTTCTAATCAAAAATGTTATTTTTTCACGTTAGAAAATTTATTATCAGTTAAAAAGGGCATTGTGGAGGGTATTCATAGATTCGGCCAAGTCGAATTTTACTTTCTACTTGTTCTATACGAAAAATGTTATAGAATCTGAGATTTTTTCTATATGAAAAATGTTTCAGAATCTTAGAATTGTTATATATGAAAAATGTCTCAGAATCTGAGACTTTTTCTATATAGAAAAGGATATGAGAATCTGAGAATTTTTCCATATGAAAGGTGTTTTAGAATCAGGGAATTTTTCTATATGAAAAACTGTCTCAGAATCTGAAAATTTTTCTATATGAAAAATGTCCCAGAATCTGAGAATTTTTCTGTATGAAAACTGTCTCAATATTTGCGAAGTTTTCTTTATGAAGAATGTCTCAGGTTCTGAAAATGTCTTAGAATAAAAAAGAAATTAACTAATAATTTCCCAAAAAACTAAAATTTTTTGCAACATTAAAACAAAAGACTTAAGAAACGAACTTGCTATAATTTATGGCCATTTTACTTTCTATACGAAAAATGTCTCAGAATCGGAGATTTTTTCCATACGAAAAATGTTTCAGAATCTTTGAACTTTTCTATATCAAAAATGTCCCAAAATCTGAGAATTTTTCTATGTGAAAAATGTCCCAAAATCTGAGAATTTTTCTATACGAAAGAAAAATGTCTTAGAGTCAGCCCCTTCTTTACATAGCGCATTTAAAAAAGTTTCCTATTAATATCCCAATCACTAAAATTTTTTTCACAGCATTAAAACAAAAGACTTAAGAAACGAACTTGCTACAATTAATATTCATTTTAATCTTATTAAAAATTCATACACGTAACAACAATAAAATTAATAAAAATCAATTAAGAACAGTGTATAAACACTATTACTTTTTCTGTTTTTTAATTTACAACATAATGATTTAATCTCCCTGGTTATTTATCACCTAACAACAATTAATATGATAATATGAATGAATAAAAAAAAAAATCACTGAATTCTTAGCATGACAAAAGCATATTTTAAATAAACGCTACTAACCGTAGACAACCCGAACACCCACACAAAGTCTTTAGAAGATTATAAATCAAATTTTATAGAAGAAAAAAATCCATATAATAATTCAAAGCATTTAATAATGAAATAAATAAAGTAGTAGCAACAACAAATAAAAAATAAATTTATTAACACCAGAGTAATAACTAAAAAAAAATATATAATAAATACGATTTATATGACATGGTGGCACACGACAGCAACAACAGTAATAATAATTTAAAGAGATAACTATCAAAGTATTAGACAATTAGGCGCCACTGTTAAACAGCATTCATGTATTTAAAAAAAAATGTATTAAAAAAATATTTTACAACAAAAATATAATAACAACAGATAACAACTCATTTTAGAGATACAAAGTGACATCTATATTTGCATTCATTCAAAATTTATTAACACTGTGATCAAGTATTATTCACACATTTTTCAAAAAAAAAAAAAAAAACAAGTAAGAAAGTAATATTCCCACCATATGATACCTACACCAGTACTTTCCGGAAAATGGGTCCTAAGTCCAAACAGGGTCCGATTGGATCTATTTTATGTTAGATCTTTAATTATTGCAGAAAAAACACACACTCACCAAATTTTAGTGGAATTGGCGTATTTTGGTTGCCAATATAACCGATTTAACTGAATATCGGTCGAAATTTTTATATGGGGGACTAAGATCAAAAATGGTCCAATTATATTCAGATTTGATTAGGTTACCAAGTACACGTGTAACACCAACAAATAAAATGTTAAGCAAATATTTAGCTTTTTCATGAAATTTTAGAAAATTATGAAAATATCGGGAGGGTGGTTTGTATGGGGACTACAAGAAGGACTGATCCGATTCCTTCAACTATTAAAATGATAATTTGTACATACAAAGTAAAATTACCTGCCAAATTTCATAACGATACCTATTACAATACGGTCATTAGTCATTTAAGAAAAATTTAAAGGGTACGTTGTTATGGGGGCTAGGTCTTAACGTGGACCGATTTTTTTCAATTTCAATAAGCTTCGTTTTTTGGGCCAAAAGATGCTTAAGTTTCAATTTTCGAGTCAATCGATGGACATCGCTAAATCGACTCAGATAGTTATTTTAGGTCGATCCGTAAACTTATAGGTAGGTCTAGGACCAATAATTCTCACTCCGATCCGATTTTTCCAATTTCCAAGCTTACTATCCTACGACCTTAAGGCATATTCGTGCTAAATTTCAGAAGACTAGGTACCTTAGTTTGGATTCCATCTTTAGAGGGTTTTAGATCTATATTTAAATGCTTTCTCTCAGAATGATAATTAAAACTATGAAAATTAGAAAAAAAAAATAAACGAAACGTAAAATCTGTAACCCAACATAATCCAAAATGACTTTTATTGCACCAATTAAAAATTTGGAATTAAAAAAATGTGTATCAAAAAAAATTTAGTCTAAAAATATTTGACAAAAAAATGTTTGAGTAAAAAAAACAGTGGGAGTGTTAAATTCGGCTGTGACAAACCTTTTATACAATCCAAAATGTAAAAAAACTTAAAAAAAAAAATCCAGAGGCGGTTTTTTTGATGGGGGGGGGGGGGGGGTTAGTGGGAAACGTTGGGAGACACCTTCCTCCCTTGCGATTGATGTTATCAAATGGATTTATTTCGACTCTTGCAATTAATTAATCAACATAATCATATTTTATATCCACGCCCACAAAAGGGGGCGGGACAATTTTTTTTTATTTTATTTTTTTATCCCATGGATGCACGATTTTAAAATTCTTTTGAAATAAAAAAGTTGCATTTGCTTAACAAAAGTACAAAAAATCCTGCAAAAAATGCCATTTTTCTGAGGTTGGTTTAATTCTCTAAGGGGGAACTTTTTTCCCTCTAGTTCGATTTTGTCCATTTTTCGAACTTAACCATCCTATAACCATAAGACATATTCGTGCCAAACTTTGGAAGTCTAGCTCTTTTTTTGGACTGTATTGTCGGACATATATACTTTTTGGGGTCCGATATTTCGACCGATATTTCGATGCGTTACACACGGAATGACAATGTGAACCCCATACTGTGGTTGGAGGGTATAAAAAAAAGTGAAATAAGTTCAGAGGATAAATATTACCGTCCGACAAAAATTAAAAACAAATCGTTAAATACGAACTGGAAACTGGAGACTAAATGTAGTAAAACTGCATTTACAGTTTTTCTATTCGTGATCATATTTCCTTTTAAAAGGTCTTCAAAGTTTTAAAGGAGTAAATTTAAAAAAAATATTTTTTTAATATTTAAACTTTTCCTAGGATTCCTCTAGTGATAGCAAATGAGAGAGGGGGATATCCCCTAATTTCCCTATTTTATTATATTTACATATCAGGCAAAAGGAGGTAAGTTACGTCCTTTCAAAAATGTATCCTTCAATATCATTAAAAATATTCAACAAAATATTTTTATAAAGTTTTCAAATGAATTTATTCACATCCTTTTGTTATGATATAGCAAAATCAAAAATGGAAAAAATTAGGGGAGATCTTCCTCTTTCATCTGTCATCTTAGACATGTATAAATATTTCAACATGTTTTACAAAAAGTATCCTTTAAAACTTTGAAGTTCTTTTAAAAGGAAAAAGGACCACGAAATGAAAAACTGTAAATGCAATTTTACTCCATTTGATCTCTACTTTTAGACGTATATTATGCGGTTCATGTTTAATATTGGCTGTCGGACAGTGTTATGAGCACAATATTGCACCCCAATAAAATCGGAATATGCAAAAGGTATTTTTTCTGAAAATTTTCTCAGAAGGGTCTATATTTTCAATTTCAAGTTTCCAGGAACATTATTTCAGTATATAGAATAAGTACCAAAGTACAAATGTTTACCCTTCTTGCCCCTTAGAATCGAAATTTCCAAGAACTACTTTTTTAAAAAAATATTTTCTTAGAAAGTTTCACTTGAGAGCCAAGAGAAAAGAATTCTGAGACATTTTCCGGATCAAAAAATTCTGAGACATTTTCCGTATAGAAAAATTCTCAGATTTTGAGACATTTTTTGTACAGAAAACTTCAATGAATCTAACCCATTTTTCGAATAGAAAAATTCTCTGAATCTGAGACATTTTTTGTACACAAAAAAAATCTGATAGATTTTTGTTGAAATATTTTCAGAATCAGACACATTTTTTTTGCGGAAAAATTCTCAAATCCTGAGACAATTTTCGTTCGGAAAAATTCTCAGGTTCTGAGACATTTTTTTGTATAGAAAAATTCTCAGAGACATTTTTCATATAGAAAAATTCTCAGAGACATTTTTCATATAGAAAAATTCTCTAAATACATATCGTGAACCTATATTCAAAATATGCCAACTCAAATTTGACCGATATGAGTTTCCGATGGCAAATAGCTCCCCTATGTAATACCTATCTGTCATAAAAATTTCAGAGCAAAAAAATAATTTGATGTCGTTTTACATCAATTTTTGTTATTCTGCTAACTCAAAGTACATATTTTTTTGGTGAAAATAAATGCCAACTCCCATTGTAAATTTCCAAAAATTTTTCAAAAGACTTTTTAAAAAAAATTAGACCACATATCTTATTGCATTTGCCATGCTGAACACGAATCTAGTAAAGATTTTGATATCAAATGACTGGTTCTCGAGATATTGCCATTTTGAAAATATCGGTAAATAGTGTTTGCAAAAAAAAAATTGCTTATATTTATGTAACTTTCGAACTATTTATCAGATTGAAACATTATGAGTGGGGCAAATAAAGTCAATGATATAAGCTTTCAAAATAGCTTGTTTGGAGTGAGCCTTCTACAATAACGTGTGAGTTACAGAATGCCAAAGTTGACCGCCCCGAGATTAAAAGGCTTTCGGAGCTTGTAACTTTTAAAAATATGCAAAGATTTTTAATTTTTTTCTTAGTTTTTGCAATTACCGTACTAAGGATAACAAAATCAAAAAAAAAAAAAAAAATATTAAAAAAAAAATGTATTTTTATTTTCCGACAAAATATGCCAACTTTAAAAAAATATTTGTTTTTTGATATAGTAATAAATGCCATCTCTGAAAAATACGCAAACAAGTGCAAAATATGAAATTTTTTGCATAGGTAAACATTATTTAGAATATTTAAACTATCTCGCCCTATGTTCCTCGTGAACATTATATTTAAGTATTTACTAGTTATACCAAAATTATATTAGTTATACTAAAGTATAAGTAGTGTACATATTTAAATAAATAAAGGACATATATATATAAACTATCTTGTGGAAGGTACATTGTTTATTTTTGCAATAATATGCGAAATAACTAGTTTTTTAGCTCTCCTGAACAGTAAGCTTTTTCGAGTTGGCATTTATTGAATAAAGTTCGACGATATGAGACATTTTTCGTAAAGAATTAAAAAATATCTCAAAATGGGAAAATTTGTCTATATGAAAAATGTCTCAGAATAAAAAAAAAAATTACTATTAATTTCCCAAAAGTTAACATTTTTGCAACATTTAAACAAAAGACTTAAGAAACGAACTTGCTTCAATATATGTTCATTTTACTTTCTATACGAAAAATGTCTCAGAATCTGATAATTTTTCTATACAAAAAATGTTTTAGAATCGGTGAATTTTTCTATACCAAAAATTTCTCAAAATCTGATAATTTTTCTATACAAAAAATGTTACAGAATCTAAGAATTTTTCTATATGAACAAAGTCTCAGAACCTGAGAATTTTTCTATACGAAAAACACTGTTGCCAACTATTTTTAACCAAAAACCTCTAAATTTCACTAAAAAAGCGCTAGAAACCGCCAAAAATAAATTTAGCGGGGAAAATTTAAAATTCTCCCGCTAAATTACAAAAAAAAAGCGCTAAAAACCGAAAAACTTGGCATTTTTAATTGACAAAAAAAGAAAAATTAAAAAAAAACCTCCAATTATTTTTTCTACGAAAATTGTCTTTTCACTAAAAACGCACGAGAAACTGCCGAAAAAAAATTTAGCGGGAAAATATAAAATTCTCCCGCTAAGTTACAAAAAAAGCGCTAAAATTCGACAAACTTGGCGTTTTTGATTAAAAAAAAAAGAAAAATTGGAAAAAAAAACTCTAAATTTTTCCACTAAATGCGAACAAAAAGCGCTAGATTTTCCCGCTAAAGCACCGTTCCCGCTAAAACCAATTTTTCCCCGCTAAATCCAAACAAAAAGCGCTAGATTTAGCGGGAAAACCTCCAACTTGGCAACAGTGACGAAAAATGTCTCAAATTCGGAGAATTTTTTTTTTGTATAGAAACGTTCTTAGATTTTTAAACACTTTTCGTACATAAAAATAATCAGATTCTGAAATATTTTTCGTACAGAAAACTTCCCAAAACTCACAGACTCTGAGACATTTTTCGTATAAAAGTATAATTCTCAAATTGAGAGACATTTTTAGTATAGAAAAATTCATAGATTTTGAAACATTACTCGTGTAGAAAAATTGTTAGATTCTGAGACATTGTTCGTATAGAAACTTTCTCAGATTCTGCGATTTATCGTACAGAAAAAAACCTCAGATTTTTATACATTATTCGTATAGAAAAGTTCTATCGTCTAATTCTCAGATTCTGAGAAATCTTTTAGTATAGAACATTTTTCAGACTCTTAAACATTTTTCGTATAGAAAAATTCTTAGATTCTGAGACATTTTTCGTATAGAAAAAATCAAAGATTCTGAGACATTTTTCAAAATTCTCGGATTCTAAGATATTTTTCGTTTAGAAAAATTTATAGATTTTTCGTATAGAAAATTCTCAGATTCTGAGACATTTTTCGTATAGAAAAATTCTCAGATTCTGAGATATTTTTCGTATAGAAAAATTTCTCAGATTCTGAGATATTTTTCGTATAGAAAAATTCTCAGATTCTGAGATATTTTTTGTATAGACAAATTTTCAGATTCTTAGACCATTGTTCGTATAGAAAAATTCTTAGATTCTGAAATATTTTTCGTATAGAAAAATTCACAGATTTTAAGATATTTTTCGTATAGAAAAATTCTGAAACATTTTTCGTATAGAAAAATTCTGAAACATTTTTTGTAAAAAATAATTCTCAAATTCTGAGACGTTTTTCGTATATAAAAATTCTTAGATTGTGAGACATTTTTCGTATAGAAAAACTCTCAGATTCTTAGACATTTTTCGTACAGAAAAATTCTCAGATTCTAAGAAATTTTTCCTGTAGACAAATTCTTAGATTCTTAGACATTGTTCGTATAGAAAAATTTACAGATTCTGAGGCATTTTTTGTTTAGAAAATTCTCAGATTCTTAGACTTTATTAGTATAGTAAAATTCTCCGATTCTTAGAAATTGTTCGTATAGAAAAATTCTTAGATTCTGAGCCATTTTTCGTATTGAAAAACTAACAGATTCTGAGACATTTTTCGTATAGAAAAATTAATAGATTTTTTAAACATTTTTCGTTTAGATTGGCGGATTTACATTTTTCATTTAGAAAAACTCTCAGATTCTGAGACATTTTTGTATTAAACAATTCTCAGATTTTGAAACATTTTTTATAGAAAAATTCACAGAAAAAATCGAATAGACAAATTCCCAGATTCTGAGACATTTTTCGTTTAGAAAAATTCTCAGACTCTAAGACATTTTTCGTTCAGAAAAATTCTGAAATTCTGTGACATTTTTTGTATTAAAAAAATCTCAGATTCTGAGAAATTTTTCATATCGAAAACTTCTCAGATTCTGAGACATTTTTCATATAGAAAAATTCTCAGATTCTGCTACATTTTTGATAAAGAAAAATTCTCAGATTTTGAGACATTTGTCAAATAGAAAAAATTCAGATTCTGCGATATTTTTTTTTATTGAAAAATTCTCAGATTCTTAGTTTCTGAAAAATTTTCTTTTATAGAAAAATTCTCAAGATTTCTTAATTACATCAACTTTTTAATCATAGTGTTGAAACATGCAATATATTATTCAAATATGACATGTTGTTACTACAATTGTTGTTTAAAGACACACACACAAATACACACTCACGTGTTTACAAAAAAAAATGATCAAACATCAAAGACCGCTAGACAGACAATCGCAATAAACGGATCGTGTGAATAAAATAAAACTCTAATATGGAATAAATAATCATGAATGAATATAACCCATACAAATACACTCTAATCAATGTGTGGGCGTTTTTAGTGACAGATAATAAAACTAATGGGAAAACATTGCTCACATGAATGTTGCTTGTTGCCCATATAACAATGTTAAATGTTAAATATAGATGTTAATTGAGATGCAACATTGGTAATAAATTTTGCAAGTGGGTTTTTTAGATGATGTGCTTTTGTATCACGTGTGTTTTTATATACCCGTTGTGTTGTTAACAATTTTAAATATATTTTTTGCAAAAGAAAACTGAATTTTTAATTTTAAACAAAAAAGAAATTGAAAAAAAAGATAGGAAGAGAAGATTCTCGTAATAAAAAACCTAGAAAGTATGACCAAAATATTCCAATTTCAATAAATTAGGTAAAGCATTTTTTTAAAAATATTTCAGAATATACTTATTTTAAGACACTTTTGTTAACAAACAAATTCTTAGATTGCAAACATTTTTCATAAAGAAAAATTTTTAGATTCTGAAACATTTTTCCTCTACGCCATTTGCAATTGTATTTCAGAAATTATCAATTGTACTTCAGAATTTATCAATTGTAATTCAGATATTATCAATTGTATTTCAGAATTTGTCAATTGTATTTCAGATTTTATTAATTGTATTTCAGAAATTATCAATTGTGTTTCTGAATTCATCAATTGTATTTTAGAAATTTTTAATTTGTATTTCTGGAAATATCAATTGTATTTCAGGAAATATCAATTGTATTTTAGAATTTATCAATTGTATTTCAGGAAACATTAATTGTATTTCAGAAATTATCAATTGTATTTCATAATTTATCAATTTTATTTCAGAAACATACCTTCGTAAAACAATTGGAAATTTCTGAAATACAATTGATAATTTCAGAAATACAAATGATAAATTCTGAAATAAAATTGATAAATACTGAAAGACAATTGATAAATTCTGAAAAACAATTGATTAATTCTACAATACATTTGATAAATTCTGATATACAATTGATAACATCTGAAATACAATTCATAAATTCTGAAATACAATTAATAAATTCTGATATACAATTGATAGTTTTTCAATTACAATTGATAAATTCTGAAATACAATTGATAAATTCTGGAATACATTTGATTAATTCTGATATACAATTGACAACATCTGAAATACAATTGATAGTTTCTGAAATACAATTGATAAATTCTGAAAAATATTTGATTAATTCTGATATACAATTTATAACATCTGCACTACAATTGATAACTTCTGAAATACAATTAAAAATTTCTGAAATACAATTGAAGGGCTTATTGTAAAAACTCGATAAGCAACATTTCATTTTATGGTGGTTTTTGCCTTAAAACTTTTAAAATTATGTAGAAAATAGATCTTTTGAAGAACTTTCATACTCAAGATACTTGTACGAAGGGTTTTTGCAAAAATTCTGCAAAAAATCTGTCAATGGAACATCAGTAGAAGACAAAAAACACCAACATATAAAATGTTGCTTATCAAGTTTTTGCAGTAAGCCCTTCAATTGATAACTTCTGAAAAACAATTGATAACTTCTGAAATACAATTGATAATTTCTGAAATACAATTGATAACTTCTGAAATACAATTGGTAATTTCTGAAATACAATTGATAATTTCTGAAATTCAATTGATAAATTCTGAAATACAATTGATAAGTTCTGAAATAAAATTGATCATTTCTGAAATAAAATTGATAATTTCTAAAATACAATTGAAATGGTGTAGACAAATTTTCAATTCTAAGACATTTTCCTATAGAAAAAATTCCACATTTAGACACATTTTCCCTTAAGAAAATTTCTTAGATTCTAATATATTTTTAATACACAACAATTTTAAATTCTGATCTTCCTATAAACAAATTCTTGGACGTTCTCTTTTAAAAGATTTATCAGATGCTATGAAATTTTCACTTCTTGAAAATTCCTGGGTTTTGAACCATTTTTTGTTAAAAATTCTCAGATTTTTATTTAACTTTTCCAAATAGTTCATACTTCACTTAAACCTTTTACAATTTAAGTTTAACAAAAGGATAAAGTATTTTTCTTACCTTATGACTGTCTCATGCATCTCAAAGGATATTGTTAATTATACATAAATCGTAAAATCAGTAAAAACCAAAAACATATTAATCAAAATAGACAACTTTTGGAAAGATGTTTAAGAAAAGACACGCAAAATAAAATTATTAACATTAATAATCTGTGTAATAACAAGTTATAGGCTTTAGTCGGCTGTGCCGAATCTTTAAATACCCTCCACATCGTTAACCAAAGAAGAGATCTAAAAAATCAAACATAATTTTTTTCTTTAGGGTGTCTTTTAGGATTTTTTCAATTTCATTTGTATATGGACTTTTGTCATTAACTTTTAACGCTTGTGAAATTTTACTAATTTCGCAATAACATTTTTATTTGTAAACTTGGTGGTACCTGTGAATGTAGATATGTTAAGGGAGCCATAATGAGTAATTCTGCAAAGGCACAGCGCAAATAGTCTCATTATCTCATGGTAAGGAACGTGCAAAGTTGAAAAATGTAAAAAAATTGCTTGATACTCTCATGAAATTTTTCGTTCAAAGTTCCATATTGTTGGGTGCGTTAAAGCTATTGCTCCAAATTTTATACCGCTTAAGGCATAATTACTTGAGCGAATACGGTTCGGAGACGTGTCAGCTGATACGTTAGCTAGTATTACAATAAATGGAAATACGTACTTAAACGAATACGTGACGGTGGTGTCGCGCCGAACTTTAAAACGATACAACAGCCCGTCACGCTACAGCACCGCTACAGTAGCGCTCAAGTGCCTAGGCCTTTAATCAGTAGACTTGGGCAATTATTTGGTGTGGGTTCAGTGGATGTGCCATCAATAAGAAAAAAGTTACATGGACCTAAATCTTTGATACCAATTTTTTTCAATTTTCAATTTTTCGAGGTTTTTTGATTGTAGCTTTTGCTGCAAACTGTAATTTTAAAATTCAAATACACATAGTAAAAGCCCTTGTAAATATGCACAATCTGAGACTGATTCGAGTGATGTGCTCGCAATGGTTACGAAGCTGCAGCTCTCCAAAGATGTGATGAAAAAACGTGAATTTTTTAAAAAGTCTGTTTTTTGCGAGGCACACTCCCAGTTTTATTCCGAATGGTTCCGAATGCTTTGTGAACTTTATAATTTACCATTTCCCACTTGATTTACAAACGCACCCAAAAAATATTCAATTGCAAAAATTTTATGAGCTTTTTAAATTTTTTGCAAAATTTCGATATTTTAGTTTTGCATTATTTGACAGCCAAATGTGCATGGCTGAAAGTTGAACATGTAGAAACAATGGTATGTGCAAATATAATAAATCATGGAAAGAAACATTGATCAAAAGTTAATATTGGCGAATTCCGCGCCGTTTTTCTGTTTTTCGTTTTTTGTAAGGCACATCCAGGCCGCTTATCGAAATTGGTCAGTGAAAAGCGCGTTTGGTAGTATTTTTAATGCTTAATCTTCAATCCATTCGCACCCAAAAACAATTGACGTTTTAGTGGTTTTTGGTGGTTTTAAATTTTTGATACTTTTAAATTTAATGGTTATATTAAATCTTACATTACTTAAAATAAAGTAGAAAATAAATGTATTTTGATAGATTTTGACGTGTCTTATTCAAATAATATTTCAAAATTAGTCCATTGATTTTTGCAGTCGCGAAAATCGCGAAAAATCGCTAAAATTTTTTATAACCTTAATAAAATTAGTAATAACGTTTAAATATTTCGTAATAACCTTAATATTGTCATTATTAATCATACTTTGAATAGTTTCAATATTCAGTTAAGGACAACACTGTAAAATCAGGCGACACGAAATAACTCCCACATGAAATAACTCCCACCTAAAAAATGAAAAAAGTCCCAAAAAAAACTCCATACAAAGTTGGGAGTTATTTCATTTGAAGTAACTCCCAATTTAGTGGGACTTTTATCATTTTTGTTGGGAGTTATTTCATAATTTTCGTTGGGAGTTCTTTCATATGAAAGAACTCCCACTACAATAGCAATGAAATAACTCCCACTTTTATTGCATTGTTGGTGGATGTATCTGGAACATTTTGACTTATACAATATTATTATTAATAAAATAAATTTTTTTGTGATATTGGTACCAAATTTTTGGACGCAGTGCTTTCTAACAAATTTGTATATTTCAGAAATTTTTGTACCAAAACTGGCAAGAATTTTTGAGTTAAGAGCGCACTGCAGCCGAAAATATTTTCGTTAGAATACAAAATTGTTAAAAAAAAACAGCTCACGTGAAAATATCCAACGCCTTGTGTTTCTCGATAACATAGAAAGTTTTTCGATAACATACAAGATTGTTGGAAAAAGCATCACAGGTGAAAATTTAAAAGATTTAATTAGCACTTGTAAAAAGCGCCGCAGCCGAAAATTTGGTACCAAAAATCGCCGCGATTTTTGGTATCAAATTTTCGCCTGTGGCGCTTTTTACAAGTGCTAATTAAATCTTTTAAATTTTCGGTAACAAACAAATTTGTCGCAAAAAGTTCCACAGGCGAAAATTTGGTACCAAAAAACGCCGCGATTTTTGGTACCAAATTTTCGCCTGCGGCGCTTTTTATAACAAGTGCTAATTAAATCTTTTAAATTTTCGGTAACAAATAAATTTTAATTACAACAGGTTGTAATACAATCTTTTAAATTTTCGGTAACATACAAATTTGTCGCAAAAAGCACCGCAGGCGAAAAATTAGTACTAAAAGTCGCCTCAAACCGCACATCCAGCGATGTTTGTAGGTAACCGAATCAAGTCAAACAGAACACTCACAATCAGTGTATTTTTGCATGTTATCGAAAAACTCTTAAAAAAATTTATTATTATTATTATTTCTTTATTGAGTCTATGGAAGAACCTTACAGACTAGCAAACATAATACTAAAATAAAATTATAACAATTTATTTATTTGATTTTTAAAATCTAAATTAGAAACACTTAAATCTAAATGAAAACAAAGACTATTAAATAACCTCATAGATTTAGTAAATGGCTCATTTAGTCCATATTCTGTTCTATGAACAGCAATATGAAAAAAATTAAATTTTCTTAAAGCTCTTTGCGGAACCAAAATTTGAATTAAATGCAGAAGATCAGGACAATCTATCGTACCAGAAATAATCCCATGTAAAAATGTTAATGAGAAAATTTTCCTTCTTGCCTCTAATGATTTAAGAGACATCCAACAACACCTATGTTCATATGATGTAAGAGGGACAGAGAAACTAATAAAAGAAAAGGTAAATTTTAAGAATTTACTTTGAATTTTTTCAACACGATTTATGTAAGTAACAGCATTTGGACTCCAAATAAATGAAGCATACTCTAATCTTGAACGGACAAACGATATAAATAAAACCTTTTTAGAAAAATAATCAAAAAGATTACCAGTATTCCGACGAATAAAACACAGGAGTGAATAAGCCTTAGGAACAATGTAATTCAAATGATTGCTAAAAACAAGTTTAGAATCAAAAACTACACCTAAATCTAAAATTTCATCTACTAAAGATAAAATTTGGCCCTTTATTGAATATTGGGCTAAAAAAGGATGACGACATCTATTAAAAGTCATATAACGGCATTTTTCAACATTAAAAGGGAGGCCATTTTGCTCCGACCACAAAACAACTCTATTTAAATCGTCCTGTAAATCAAGAGCGTCGCCAGCGGTTAAGATTTCCTTAAAAATTTTAAGGTCATCCGCGTATAATAGGAAATTGCTGTTTTGAAAACAATGAGCTATATCATTAATAAAAAGATTAAAAAGTAGGGGCCCAAGGATACTACCTTGAGGTATACCAGAAGTCGGAATAAAAAGATCTGAACAAACCCCATCAATGGAGACTGAGCAATATCTACCAGTTAAGTAGTACTTAAACCAACTTAACATTTGGGAATGAAATCCAATTTTAGAAAGTTTCAATAACAGTAATTCATGCGAAACACGATCAAAAGCCTTGGCAAAATCAGTGTAAATCGAATCAATTTGAGCTCCTTTTTCTAAAGATGACACGCAATATTGGGTAAAAACTGCTAAATTAGTAGTAGTTGATCTACCTGACATAAAACCATGTTGAGAGCAGGAAATATAACGCTTAAGTCTAAAAAATATTTTATCATAAACAATATGCTCAAAAATTTTAGCTACATTAGTTAATTTTGAGATTGGTCTATAATTACAAACCAAATTTTTATTGCCAGATTTGAGAATGGGAAAAATAGACGTGTATTTCCATTTTTCAATAAAATAACCAACTCTTAAGGATTTATTAAAAATATTTTTGAGTGGAAGAATTAATGAAAAAGAACATTGCTTAAGTAAAAAAGCAGAAAATCCATCAACATCACATTTAAATGAGTTTGAGAGCTTAGAAATCCCCACTGACACATCTTCGTCCGAAATTTGAAAAGATCCAAAATCAAAATATGAATTAATCTGATCTAAATTAAAACCATTATGAAAATCATCCCCCGTAAAATTACTTTGAAAATACCTGGCGAATAAGTTGAGGGAGTCATCCAATGAATTAGAAACTTGATCACCATATGACATAGAAATAGGAATTGATGAAGAATTTCTTTTAGAGCTTATATAAGTCCAGAAACATTTTGGGTTATATTTTATGGACTCATTTATACCCAATATATACTGGTTGTACAAAAACTTGTTTAAAAAATTAAATTCTCTTTCATAATGAAGAAAATTTTGCTTATCACTAGAATCGTTCGATGCTTTAAACTTCTTATGAAATTTATTTCTAAGATTTTTCAACTTTTTCAAACCTTTGGTGTACCACGGAAGTTTATGAACTTTCGGGTTTACCAAAGGGATGTTTTCCTGAAAAATCTTAACCACATTCCGTAAAAAATTATCATAACAAATTGAGACTATTTCATTATCCAACAAATTTTCCCAATCTAAAATACTAATAGAAGAGTTAAGTGCATTAAAATCACAAGCATTATAATTATAACATAAACTTTTTACTTCATTTATACGAGCAAATTCATAAAATTCAATTTCAACTTCTAAACCACAGTGATGGATAGTAGAAGGTGAAATGGGAAAAGATGATTCAAAAAGTGTATACTTTAAATCTGAGCTCACAAATACTAAATCTAAAAGTTTATTTAGACCATTAAAAACTGTATTTATTTGAAGCAAATCAATACTAAAAATTGAATCTATAAAATTTAATTCAAATGTTTTATGTAGATTATTTGGTAGAAATAAGTCAGAATTCGGGATTAGCGACCAATGAATATCAGATAAATTAAAATCACCCATTAAACATAATTTGTCATTATCACCAAAATCATCAGCCAAATGTACAATATTTGAAGAATGTGCAGCATATAAAGCATCAGAACTATCCGGAGGAATGTAAGATACACAGATGTATAAATAACCAACAACAGCCTTTATAGAAATACACAATTGGTCAATCAATGAGTCGTTATTAGAAAGAGAAATTTCTCTACATAACAAAGATTTCTTTACAGCAATGAGGACTCCACCTCCTCTTTCACAATTAGTTTTTAAAGCATCTCTATCTTTACGATAGACTACATATTTAAAAGGATCAAAATACTCTTCGTTATGAAAATCCGAGTTTAACCATGATTCAATTATAACGAAAACATCAAAATCATTTTGAGATGTGTAAATACTAAACAGGGATGACTTAGTCCTCATACCAGAAACATTATGATAATATATTTTTAATGAATTAAAGGCATTTGCAGTATATGTTATCCGGTCTGCTCCGGAATGGGCTTCTTCTGAAAAAACTTGAAAGGACGCACCTTAATATCAGCAGTCCATAATTCTGGTTTAAACAAACTTTGATAAAAACTTGGAGGAACTCCAAGTTTAAAATTAACAAACTTTAAATCATCAGTTGATGCATCTTTTTTTACCAATTTATAGCAGGATACAATATTTTTATCAATTTTAAGATGGTTACTAACATAGCAAATTATATTTTCATCAGTTACAGACGGCTTGAATGATGACAAATGCACCCATTTCTTTTTAACGACAACATCCAATTCCGTATTTGTATTATATAATCAGCCGTCAACTTTCGCATTCGGCAGTTATAACATGTTTGTATTGTACCGAAAGTAAGATCAGGATCTTCATGCTCGATTTATCTGATATATGTACATATTTTCCCTTATTGTTTGTTGAATTTTTGTTGAGACTTTTAAATTTTTTTATTGGGACTTCTTTCATTATTAATGGGAGTTATTTCATTGGCACTTATTTCATTTTGTAGGTGGAAGTTATTTCACTGCAGTTGGGACTTTTTTCATTTATTTCTTTATTGGGACATATTTCATTTTTGGTGGGATTTATTTCATTGGGAGTTATTTCGTGGGAGTTATTTCATGTGGGAGTTATTTCGTGTCGCCTAAAATCAGACATTTAATATTAAAAAAAAAAATAAATTCAAAATTATTAAATTTTTTTTCAAAAATGTTCCCTTTAAACCACTGCTGTTTCTTACCTATTAGAGATAGAATAATGGTGTTAACTAAGAATTTGTTGAGATTTTGTTAATGCATTTGGTAACATTTTTCTAAAAAAAATAAAACCGCTGGAAACATTTTTATTTCCAAAATATTGGAAAATGTGCCGAAAAAAAATTGGTTAAATGCAAATATCTCATTAATTAGCAAAGATTTTATGCATGTTTGAATATTTATTTTAGCTCTGGGTAAGCATAATACAAAATGGTACGTTTGGTTAACTTCGGATAAAAAATGTAATTTTGACAATTTTTTTAAAAATTTTAACTTTAAACCGCCATAGTTTTGGGTGCGATCGCTCAAATTAATGCACGCGGACGGATTTGAATTACTTATTTATAATGTTATTTACCTACAAAGTCTTATCAATGTGCCACGAAAAAAAAATCGCAATTTTTTTTTTCTTAAATATTAAAAGTTAATGACAATTGCTCATATATTTTTTACATTTTTACATTTTTTTCAACAGACAGACATAGAAACAGACAGACGGCAATCACTAGATTGACTTAAAATCGATCAAGGATCATGAATATACAACCTTATTGGGTCCTAGACAAATATTTAGATATGTTACATACGGAAGGACAAACTTATACCTATACAACCTCAATCACTAGAGTGAAGGGTATACAAAAATAGTATAATAAACATACGCCACTCATACCACATTTATGTCTTCTAGGTGATGTTGCAGAATATGTGATCATCAACAATATTTAACTTTTATAATCGTTCATTTCATTGTAACCGATAAAGAATTTATGTATAAAAAAACAACAATGTTGTATTATTGCATGTTGTATTACAACATAAATATGAAAAGAACTTAAGTTACACCATGTCCAAAAAGGAGCAAAAATAAAAATATTTTAAGAACATAAATAAAAAAATGAATAGGTGTAAAATTGCAAATATATCACGGAATCGGAAGCAAATTGTCTTCAAAGTCTGAATTTAAGAATTGATCTCTAATAAAAAATGTATCCGAATTTTAGAATTTTTCTTTAGTAAAAATTTCCCAGAATATGTAAAATTTTTTACACATTAAATTTTATTATACCCTCCAACCACAGTATGGGGGTATATTCACTTTGTCATTCCGTTTGTAACGCATCGAAATATCGATCGGGGACCCCATAAAGTATATATATTATTGATCCATGATCGATTCCAAGACATTCTGTGAATGTCCGTCCGTCCGTCTGTCTGTAGATAACACAATGCAGTCCAAAATAAAACAGCTAGACTCCTGAAGTTTGGCGCAAATATGTCTTATGTTCATAGGCAGGTTAAGTTCGTGAATGGGCAAAATCGGGCTAGGGGGAAAAAAGTTCCCCCTTGAAGAACTGAACCAACCTCTGCAAAAGTACACTTTTTTTACATGTTTTTTTGTATTTTTGTTAAATACATGAAACATTTGGTATATTTATCGCGATGGGAAATTGCTCTCAAAGTCCGCCACTGCCCCCATCACCCCCCCCCCCAAAAAAAAAACGACCCCGACAATTTTTTTTTTAATTTTTTTTTACATTTTGGAGGGTATAAAAGATTCGGCACAGCCGAATTTAACATATCTTAACCCAGAAAAAAATTTTAGGCATAGATTTATATTAAAATATATTCTGGAATACATTCTACGGTAATCACAATAAAATTTTTATACCCTCCACTCTAGTGATAGAGGGTATATTTAAGTTTGTCATTCCGTTTGTAACACCTCGAAATATTGGTCTAGGACCCCATAAAGAATATATATTTATGATCCTCGATCGATTTTAAGACGATCTAATGATGCCCGTCCGTCCATCTGTCCGTCTATCTGTTGAAAACACGCTAACTTTTGAAAGACTTTACGGAGGCATATATGTTGGGCATTTACCTGGTCAGGTTGGTATTGCAATCCAGCGAAATCGGTCAAGTGGTTCAAAAGATAAGAGCAAAAGACTGAATTGTGGCAAGGGTTTTTCGTGAATTTATGAGATAAAAAACACAATAACTTTCGAAAGGCAATTCTGAGGATGCTGATGCTTGTCATATATATTTGTCGTTCCCCTGGCCTGGTTCGTATTGAATCGGTGGTTCAAAAGTTATTAGAAAAAAACTGTGAATTTCAGATTAGCTTTACTTTAAATTCACGTGTTGAAAACCCGTTAAACATGTTTTAAAAACATTGGTAAGTCACAAAAATATTTTACAACGTACTTTTGTCACTCAAAAATATTTTTAAACCAAAAAAATCAAATCAAATTTAAATTTTCTACTTGTTAATGTTAACCAATTATTAAATTTTTAAATTTTTCTACAGAAAAAGTCACTTAGAATCTAAAAACAAATAAAAACAAAATTTTTTCTAAAACAATTTCTTTAAATCTGAAGCTTTTCAATGCAAATAATACCATAATACTTTTTGGTTATAGGTTCCTTTTGTTCAGTAAATTAAAAAAACAATCTTTGTGATAGGCATTGCATAGTGGAGTAAAATAAAATAATTTTGCAGATAAATAAGTCATTCTCACCCTTAAAATAATTAAAAAATTGACTAAAAATTATGGTGGAGTAAATTAAACTTTTTTTGCGAATTTCGAAAACGTCGGGGACTATAAAAATATGCAATAAAAATATGAAAATTAATTTAAAAATAGCTAATTTTTTACTTTTATAAAGAAAATTCTCCAGAGATTCCAATCTTTTTTTGGATTTTTCTTTTAAATGTTTTTATACCCTCCACTCTAGTGATAGAGGGTATATATAAGTTTGTCATTCCGTATGTAACACATTGAAATATTGGTTTAGGACCCCATAAAGTATATATATTCATGATCCTTGATCGATTTTAAGTCGATCTAGCGATGTCCGTCTGTCTGTCCGTCCGTCTGTCTGTCCGTCCGTCTGTCTGTCTGTTGAAATCATGTTTTTGGCAATAATACGAAACCGATTTAAACGCTTGGTACCAAAAGTTGCGTAATTCTCCTAGGCTGAAACTGATGTATTTTTTTTTTAAATCGGTTAAGTATTTTTAAAGTTATGAGTGAAAATGTAAAGGTACCTCTAAAATTATGGTGAATTTTACACAAAAAAATGCTATAACTTGACACCTGTGGAATGAATTTGAACGAAACTTGGAATTTAATGTAATTTTATCATTCCTAACACTCACAAAAAATTTGGGTGGAATCGCACAATGGGGCGAGGCACCAGAAATTTAATCCAAAATTTTAAAATGATTTATCTTGGCTCATGGTTGACATATTCAAATAAAATTTTAAACTGGTTCATGTTTTATTGTTCTCAACGTTTTCCCGGTTATTTTGGTACCAATTATGGCAAATTCGGTCAAGGGGTTAAGAAGCTATGAGCAATTGAGTTGAGTTTCAATATAAACCTCCATGATATGACGTGTCAGCGCGCCATTTTGTGGTTGTTGATGTTTTTTTTGGCTTGTTAGTTGTTATTTTTATCAATAGCAGTAAAAAATATGTACGTAGTAAGTGTCATACACGCAGTGTTGCCATATATCAAGATTTTTGTTTTTTTTTGCAAGTTTTTTGAGGAGCTAACAAGATTTTTTTTTTTCTAAAAAAAAGATTTTTGAAAAGGTAAAAACAAAAATTTAATTTCTAAATAAGCTCAAATTACCTCAGAAATATATTTTTTTTTCTAAATAAAATATTATTTTTTTGTTCTACGCTATACTGTAACTTGTTTTTTATTTTAAAATTGAATTTAAGATACAATTTGTGAGTTTTTTTTTTAATGTTTTAAAACCTTTTTAACAAAAAAAAAGTTTTTTTTACAAAAAAAAAAAAATTTCTCGGAAAAAATAAAATTTTGCAAAAAAATATGTGGTAACACTGCATACTAGGGTGGCAGCTATTTTGCAAAACTTCGAATTTGAAGGAGTGCACCCCTAATTTTTATTACATTTGGTCTAAAAATGCTATGCTAAAAATTTCAGCCAAATCGGACAACGTTAACACGAGGCTCATCGAGGTCAAAGGTAAAAAAATAGCAATATTTTGATTAAAAACATTAAATAAATGGTGTTGTTTTTTGAATATATTGTTAAAAAGTGGTACACGAGTTGTTTTTAGTATAAGAAGGTAAATTAAAAATTTTTGGGTTTTCAAAAATTAACCCTTGTAAGTCTTTCGGGGTCAAAATGACCCAATTTTCACAAAATGACCCCTAAAACACGAAAATCAGCCCCAATTTTCTAAATTTATTGAAAAATACTAATGTAAACCCATATTTATATTCTATTCTATCATAAATACTCAGATATGAAATACTGTCTTTCTAGGATGGCATTCACCCGTTTCACGGTAAGGCCAAAAATATGCATTTTATTTGGCGTGGTTCTCAAAACTGATATTTTGGTTTTTTCAAAATTTTCTTTAACAAAATTAGGAAAAATGCTGAAAAAACCACAGAATCTTATAAAATATATGTTAACATTTAAAAAAAAAAAATTTTGGGGGATATCCCTCGGATAGTTTGGCGGGGGCATCGATTTAAACTCAGCGGATTTCGAGGAAAATGCCTTTTTTGCCCACAATTTATTCAATATGGAAAAAATTTGGTAAATATTTTAAAATTTGACAAAGTCAGGGCCATTAATTATTAAAAACTATGTTAGACATTAACCCTCAACGTTTTAGGAAAATGGAATAATATTAACCCGGTTTTTATTCGGGTCAAAGGTCAAATTTAGGGATATTTGGATTTTTTTTAGAAAAAGGCATCTAAATATGAAATTTTTATTGCGATTTTTTATAAAACTTGGTATAATTATTGTACGAGCTCAGAAATATAATTATTTAATTTTTTTTAAATTAACCCATAAATGAACATGGGGTCAAAATGGCCCAGCACATTAAAATTTCTTTATATAGATTTTTATATTTTCTTTCGATTTTTATAAAACTTGTTATGATTATGTGCGAGGTCAGAAAATAAATTATTAAATTTTTTAATTAACCCATAAATGAACATGGGGTCAAAATGGCCCAGCAAGTTAAAAATTCTTAATATATATTTTTTTATTTTTTCTATTCCTATAAAACTTGTTATAATTTTTATGCGACGTCTGAAAAAATAATTATTTGATTTTCGTAAATTAACCCATAAACGAACAAGGGGTCAAAATGACCCAGCACGAAAAATTCTTTATATATATTTTTTTTATTTCTATAAAACTTGGTATAAACATTGTGCAAGGTCAGAAAACTAATTATTTGATTTTTTTAATTAACCCATAAATGAACATGGGGGCACGTTAAAAATGCTTAATGATTTTTTTTTTCGATTTCGATAAAACTTGGTATAATCGTTGTTCGAGGTCACATATTTTTTTTAATTAACTCATAAATGAACAATGAAAATCAAATAATTATTTTTTCAGACGTTGCATAAAAATAATAACAAGTTTTATAGAAATAGAAAAAAAAATAAAAAAAAATATATTAAGAATTTTTATCGTGCTGGGCCATTTTGACCCCATGTTCATTTATGGGTTAATTAAAAAATCAAATAATTTATTTTTTGACCTCGCACATAATCATAACAAGTTTTATAAAAATCGAAAGAAAATATAAAAATCTATATAAAGAAATTTTAATATGCTGGGCCATTTTGACCCCATGTTCATTTATGGGTTAATTTTAAAAAAATTAAATAATTATTTTTCTGAGCTCGTACAATAATTATACCAAGTTTTATAAAAAATCGCAATAAAAATTTCATATTTAGATGCCTTTTTCTAAAAAAAATCCAAATATCCCTAAATTTGACCTTTGACCCGAATAAAAACCGGGTTAATATTATTCCATTTTCCTAAAACGTTGAGGGTTAATGTCTAACATAGTTTTTAATAATTAATGGCCCTGACTTTGTCAAATTTTAAAATATTTACCAATTTTTTTCCATATTGAATAAATTGTGGGCAAAAAAGGCATTTTCCTCGAAATCCGCTGAGTTTAAATCGATGCCCCCGCCAAACTATCCGAGGGATATCCCCCAAATTTTTTTTTTTTTAAATGTTAACATATATTTTATAAGATTCTGTGGTTTTTTCAGCATTTTTCCTAATTTTGTTAAAGAAAATTTTGAAAAAACCAAAATATCAGTTTTGAGAACCACGCCAAATAAAATGCATATTTTTGGCCTTACCGTGAAACGGGTGAATGCCATCCTAGAAAGACAGTATTTCATATCTGAGTATTTATGATAGAATAGAATATAAATATGGGTTTACATTAGTATTTTTCAATAAATTTAGAAAATTGGGGCTGATTTTCGTGTTTTAGGGGTCATTTTGTGAAAATTGGGTCATTTTGACCCCGAAAGACTTACAAGGGTTAATTTTTGAAAACCCAAAAATTTTTAATTTACCTTCTTATACTAAAAACAACTCGTGTACCACTTTTTAACAATATATTCAAAAAACAACACCATTTATTTAATGTTTTTAATCAAAATATTGCTATTTTTTGACCTTTGACCTCGATGAGCCTCGTGTTAACGTTGTCCGATTTGGCTGAAATTTTTAGCATAGCATTTTTAGACCAAATGTAATAAAAATTAGGGGTGCACTCCTTCAAATTCGAAGTTTTGCAAAATAGCTGCCACCCTACTGCATACACATGGTTGCTTTTATATAATTTTCATAATTTTTATATAATTTTCATACATACTTAAAAAATATTTTTTTTTTGTTTTTTAAAATATTTACATTGCACTATGGTTCCGATCAGCACTTTTCTTGGCCAAAACTACAAAAATGGAAAAATTTTTGGTTTGAAATAGGTTTTGCGTTAAAAATTTTTATAATTTTTTTTCCATGTTATAAGATTTTTTTTGTATTTAAACTCAAAAAATAATTGAAAAAATTTAAAAAAATACGTTTTTTTTTTATTTGTAGCTAAATTTGTTTTTTAACGGTAAATGAGTGTATACAAAAACAAAATATGTTTTCTGTTGTTTGGAAGTGTTTACGATTTTCTATAAAATCAATTTTGAGAAAATTGAATTTTGGCCAAGGTCGTCTGCGAAACAATAGTGCATTGGTTAACATTGTGGAGGGTATTTAAAGATTCGGCACAGCCGAATATAGCTTTCTTACTTGTTTTTAACTTTATTTTATTGACGAAAAAATATCATTTTGGTCAGACAAGTATTTTAGTTTTGAAGTTGACATTAAAAAATAATTTTCAGTCCAGTTGGGCAGCAAATTTAAGGTGGTTCAAAAATATTCACAATAATTCAAAAATAAGCTAAAACTAAAATTTTATGCAAAATATGAAATATTAATATGGATTTATAGCAGAATACTAGCAAAATATGCCAAAAAATATTCATTATCAGCAAAATATGCAAAAATATGCACAAACGACTCGATGCCAATTTAAAGAAAATTTTTTGTTTTTGTTTTTTCTCGTTTCCGTATTTTATAACTATTATACGAAGAAGAACAGAATTTTCGACTTTTTAATTAATATGTACGCAAAATGTCTTAGAATCTAAAAAAATGACTCATAAACTGGAAAAGTATCACAGAATCTGAAAAATCTGAAACTTTTTATATGGGAAAAATGTCTAGGAATCTGAAACTTTTTTTTATAGGAAAAATGTCTGCGAATGTAATACTTTTTCTATAGGAAAAATGTCTCAGAATCTCAGACTTTTCTATGGGAAAATGTCTCAGAATTTGTGCAGCAAACAGTATTTTAATAAAACTGAATGACAGAAGTGATTGCAGTATTTTTAAAATATAATGATATGGTACCACTGTGCACTGCAGAAACTGTTCCATATTTTCCTATATTATTGTTGCCACTTTGCTGTACTACAAAATCTTCTCCATTTTTTAAAGATTGATTACTGATGCTGGAAGCATTTAACGCTGTTTTGTAACGTTTTTAAAATGCATTTTTAAATTACATAAAACTTTTCAAAAAAACTATAAACACAAAACGACAGACAGACAAATTTGTTGTATATTCCAGTCATTGTCTACTTTTGTACCAAAGTCATAAAGTACACTTAAAAAAACTTTATAAAATTATCAATTTTATGGGGCAGGTATAGTAAAAATTACTTTTTAAATATTTTATATAAACTTTAAAAGTTAATTATTTTTTTAAATTTTTAAAACATTAAAATTTAATTTAAATAAAAAAAAATAATTTTTTTTTTGTTAATAAAAAAATATTTTTAATATTACAAATATTCCAAATTTTAGCTTATTTTTCTGCTAAATTTACTTATTTTTATTGTAATTTTACTTCCAAAATCTGCAAAGTTACTATTTGTTCTTTTTGATTATAAGGGAATTCTTGGAATATTAGAAACGAATATTTTTTGCCAAACTTTATCTTGTAAAATTAAATTTTTTTAAGTGTAGTTATTGTGTGTCTGTATAATTTCTTATATTCTACGTTCTTTGGTCTATTCCCTTGTAGAATCTTTAATGCCAGTGATTGTTATTGTTTTTCGCAGTTTTTGTATCAAAACAAAGCAATTCTTGCGTCTTTTTAACTGCTATTCAGTCAAGTCCCTTTGGGTATTTAAGTTTTCTTCATGTGTCCAAAAAAAAAAAGAGTCTTTAAGAATGTAGAATTTTATGTTGTGTTCTGGTATGTAATAATATTGCAATGTTGCAATATTGCAATATTGTTGCTGCAGCCGCCACTGCTGCTCTTTTTTAAACGGTAATTATAATTAGATATGCGTAAACTGAAAAAACATAATCGTGAATGCAAAATTAAGTATTGTGATTCTCGTTTCGTATTTTGTTTAGAACATGTTAACATGTGTCATATGTAGTTAGTTATTATTTTTAAAACGAGTTTACAATAAATGGGCGTGTTTGTAACTATGCCATCCCAGTCGACATTATTTGTTAAGTGTGAGAAAAACGGTGGACTTAATTTTTATTATGAAAGAGTTGGAGGTTGACATGACTTTTCAATGATCTTAAATTACGTTTTTAAACAGATTTTGTTTAAATTTGCATATAAGTAAGAATAAACATCTCGTTAATTAAATATACCAACAATTAAAAAAAAAAAAATTGTATACAAAAAACATTTAAAATAAAAAGAACACTCATTTGTTTTTACTTACATAACAAAAATCTTCAAAAATTAAATGTTAATGAAACTGTTGCTTTTTATGTATGTTATTTCTGAAACAACCTTCAATTGTAGTCAATAATAAAATTTGTTCGTTGAAAAAAAAATTTTCTTGAAGAAACAATTATATGGACATTTTTTAAGCAACCCACTAACAGTTCCTTAAAATACATCTGTGGTCAATTTTAGGAAGATCTAGCGCTGCTTGTCTGTCTCTCTGTCCTTTGTCTGTTGAAGGCGCAATAAAGCACAATATGAAAAATGTCTAAGAATCTGAAGCTTTTTCTATATGAAAAATGTTTCAGAATCTGAGAATTTGCTAGAGGAAAAATGTCTAAGAACCTGAAAATTTTTCTATAGGAAAAATGTCTAAGAATCTCAGACTTTTTTAGACGAAAAATGTCTGAGAATCTTAGAGATTTTTAAGACGAAAAATGTCTCAGAATCTGAAACCTTTTTTTATAGAAAAAACGTCTCAGAATCTGATACTCTAAAACTGTAAAGTTAGCACAAAATTTAGTTAAATTTAACTAAAAAAGCACCTGATTTTGGGCCTACTAAATTTCTAGTTAATTTAACTAAAAATATTAAGCTAACTTTTCGTAGAATGAATGTAGCAAAAAAAACCGTAACTTTAACTAAAAATTTAGCTGAAAATTTCGTAACATTTTTATGTACATATTTACCAAAAAATTGGTTGAATTCAGCTAAAATTTTTGTTACTTTTTGTAAACTAAAATTAACAAAATATTTTGTAATTTTTTTTTTTACATTTTTAGATTGACATTTTTTTTATTTCACCGAACACTTGAAACACTTCACTTATTTTTTTCAAATTTTTCACAGCATTAAGTTCAGCTTAAGTAGAACTTATGAGATTTGTATAGGAGGCTACACAAGAAATTTCTTAAATAGTAATCACTCTTTTCACTTAACAAATATGTTACGAAAAATCAGCAAATTAATTAGTAAAAATTCGTTAACTCAGTTTTAAAGTCAAAAAATAAATTAATTCAAAATTTGTTCAAAACTAGTATTTTCGTAAATTGAACTTAACTAAAACAAGTAGAAAAGTTAAATTCGACTTTGCCGAATCTATGAATACCCTCCACAATGCCTTATTTGAAGGATAGTACATTTTAACGAGAAAAAATTAACTATTTTGATTAGAAATGTTTTATTTTGAGTAAAAAACTCTTTTTTGGACATTTAAAAGAAAAATTACTATTTTTTTTTTGAGTGTAAAACTTTTTTCGAGTGTAATGATTTTTACTGTAAATGCACGTACGTACATATGTACACAAAATATTGCCATTTTTGTAAAAAATAAAAATTTTTGAAAAAAAAGAAAAATTACTAATTTTTTTTTAGTGTAGAATTTTTTTTGAGTGTAAAATTTTTTTCGAGTGTAAAATTTTTTTCGAGTGCTATTTATAAGTTACCAATTCTTTTAAAACTAAACAAGTTTAAAAAGCATTGCGTTAAACCTCAACAAGTTTGAAAAGCATTGCTTAGTTACCACCAATGCTTATAAAACTTGTTTACCACGTGGCATTTAAGATGAACAAAATCTGAAATTCGGGGTTTTGCTTATAACTTTTGAACCACTTGACCGATTGAGCTGAAATTCACTCCTTGCCGAAATTTACTCTTTTGCTCATAACTTTTGAACCACTGGACCGATTTGGCTGGATTGCAATACCAACCTGACCAGGTAAATGACCAACATATATGCCAAACTTCAGTAGCCTCTGTGAAGTCTTTCAAAAGTTAGCGTGTTTTCTACGGACAGACAGACAGACGGACGGACGGACGGACATCGCTAGATCGACTTAAAATCGATCGAGGATCATGAATATATATACTTTATGGGGTCCTAGACCAATATTTCGTGATGTGTTACAAACGGAATGACAAACTTATATATACCCTCTATCACTAGAGTGGAGGGTATAAAAAGTAGTTAAAACGCTGATTTTAACTAAAAATTTGCTAGAAAGCTAGTTAACTTAACTTAACTAAAAAAAATTGTTAACTTTGCAGTTTTATTTTTTTGAGTGTAGGAAAAATATCTCAGAATCTGAAAATTATTCTGTACGCAAAAAGTCTCAGAATCTGAGATTTTTTTAGGAAAAATTTCTCAGAATCTGAGACTTTATCTATAGGAAAATGTCTCAGAATCTGAAACTTTTTCTATAGGAAAAATGTCTCAGAATCTAAGACTTTTTTTGTAGGAAAATACTTTTTTCCGGAAAATCGGACCTAAGTCCAAACATGGATCGATTGGATCTATCTTTTGTTAGATCTTTAATTAGTGTAGAAACCATACACACACCAAATTTTGGTGGATCTGGATTATTGTTTTTGCCAATAGACCGATTGAACTGAATATCGGTCGAAATCGGGGACTAAGTCCAACAAATGGCCCAATTATATTCAGGTTTGATTAGGTTACCAAAGTACACGTTTAACACCTACAAATAAAATTTTAATGAAACAAACTTTTAAAAATAGATTAGTACATTTAAAATAAGATGACGCGTCATGACGTCATGACGTGCCAAATTTCGAAACGATGCCTATAATAATACGGTCATTGGGGTCATTTAAGCCAAATTTAAATGGGGCGTTTGTATGGGGGCTAGGTCTCAACTTGGAAACGGTTTCGAATGTAGACCTAAGGCAAATAGTACAATTCGCGATGATGACAAACGCGTTCTATCAGCGTCGCTGAGGAATTATTGTGGTTTCGCTATGGATCATCCGGTCTATGTGAGGAGTCTTTTACTCCGCCACCTCTATCCTAACCTAGGTCTCAAAATGGACCGATTCTTTCCAATTTCAATAGGCTTCGTCCTTGGGCCAAAATATGCTTAAGTTTCAAATTTCAAGTCAATTGATTTAAAATTGCGACCTGTATCGTACTTAAACCGTTAGATGGACAGACAGACGGACGGACATCGCTAATTCGACTCAAAAAGTAATTCTGAGTCGATCGGTATACGTAAAGGTAGGTCTAGGACCAATATTTCGGGTAGTAACAAACATCAGCACGAAGTTAATAAACCCCGTACCACAGAATGGTGTAGGGTATAATTAGGGAGAATGTCTCAAAATCTGAGAATTTTTCTATAGGAAAAATGTCTTAGAATCTAAGACTTTTTTTATTTGAAAAATGTCTCAGAATGTGAGATTTTTTCTATAAGAAAACTGTCTCAGAATTTTTCTAAAAGAAGAATGTCTTAGAATCTGAGACTTTTTCTATAGGAAAAATATTTTAGAATCTGAAACTTTGTTTCAGAATCTGATACTTTTTCTATAGGAAAAATGTCCCATAATCTGAGACTTTCTCTACAGGAAAAATGTCTCAGAATCTGAGGAAAAATGTCTCAGAATATGAGACTTTTGTTTTACACTCAAAAAAAAAAAAACTGTAATGTTAGCAAAAAAAGCTTGTAAACCTACAAGAAAATTTGCTGATTTTGTTTTGAAATGTTTTGCCAATAATTAGTTCACAAAAAAAATTTTTTTCTTGACACATTTGAGGACCCCATTGGGTTCGGACCCGATAGGTCCAGACCCCGATGGGCCTAGACCTAGTTGGGTTCCTTAAAAATCGTCATAGTTTTTGATCCAAAATTTGTGTCCGTTTCGCTCTACCTTGCTTAGTTTTTGAGATACGTGATTATAGGAGACCACTGGGGTGTTGAGAATTAAAACACTCGATAACTTAAAACATATTACTCGGAGAGCTTTTGACTATTTTGCGGCCTTGTTCTACGTATTGAGGGCTACAAAAATGCTTTTGGACTTTTTGTTGTGTCGGCAATTTTACCGAGATATGACCATTTTAAAATTTTCGGGAATGCTAACTTTTTTGGATCCAAAGTTAGGGCCCATTAGGGTCCATACATGTGAAGAGGTCCCGCGAAAGTATGGAGATTCTAAGAACCAAAAATGCCCTCCATTTTGCTCTATCTGGCTTAGTTTCCGAGATAGAGCCATTTTAAGTTTTCTGAAAATAAAAAAAAATTTACCATTTATTTTATAATGTTAGCAAAAAATCTTGTAAAAATGTTGTCAACTCAATTTCAAATCTTAGCAAAAGAAATTAGTTCAACGTTTGTTTAAAATTGCTAATGTGCTAAATGAAGTTTACAAGAATTTTTTGCTAACATGCTAATCTCAACTAAAAATTTGCTAAAAGTTAGCTAACTAGCATTAGCAAAAAAAAATTAGTAAATCGACTAACGTATTTTTTTGAGTGTAGGAAAAAATTTTCTGAATCTGAGACTTTTTCTATAGGAAAAATGTCTCAGAGTTCGAGGCTTTTTCTATAGGAAAAATGTTTCAGAATCTGAGACTTTTTATATGGGAAAATTGTTTAAGAATCTAAGACTTTTTCTATAGGAAAAATGTCACAGAATCTGAGACGTTTTCTATAGAAAAAATTTTACAGAATCTGAGAGTTTTTCTGTAGGAACAATTTCTAAGAATATGTGACTTTTTCTATAGAAAAAATTTGACAGAATCTGAGACTTTGGGCTATTTTTAAATTTTATACAAAAATTTAAAAATCACAATTTGCTTTTTTCTTAAGTAGAAAAAATAACTTAAAATAAAATCATATTCTCAGGCATTTTAATATTAATGATAACATCCATATGCTAATTAGCAATTTCAATAATTTGAAATAAAAACTGCACAATTTATAGGAGGAAGCAATTATGACTATAACATCAATATTTAAACAAAACTGAAGACAACATCATCACCAATATTTTGCATTAATAAAGTTTGTCCAAAAATTAAAAAAATAAAAAAAAACAATGAATTAATGATGATTTTACCTAATGGATGGGATAAACAACAAGTGGTTTATGGTACACTTAGGGTACGAGATGAATATATTTGAATTCGATGGTCAAGTTTAGCCCGATAAAAAAAAATTTAGAATTTAAGAATTTGTTTGAATGAAGAATATCTCAGAATCTAAAATTTAGACCAAATATTTTCATTGTTTTTTTTAAGGTTGTAAAAATGTATTTTTATTTTTTGGAAAAAAAAATTTGAAAATTTTTCAGAGATAAAAAACAAGTAAGAAAGTTATAGTTGGTCAAGACCGACCATATGATACCCTACAGCAGTGTTTTCCGAAAAATGGGTCACAAGTCCAAACATGGACCTATTGGATCTGTCTTTTGTTAGATCTTTTTTTAGTGTAGAAAACAGACACAGATCAAATTTTAGTGGAATTGGTTTATTTTTTTGTCAATAGACCGATTTAACTGAATATCGGTCGAAATTTTTATATGGGGGACTAAGTCCAAAAATGGTCCTATTATATTCCGATTTGATTAGGTTACTAAAGTACACGTTTAACACCTAACAATAAAATTTTTATCAAATATTTCCATTTTTATGAATTTTGAGGGAATTATGAGAATATCGGTATGGTGGTTTGTATGGGGACTACCAGAAGGACTGACCCGATTCCTTTGAAATTTAGAATGATGATTCGTTCATACAAAATTTGATTACCTGTTAAGTTTCAAAGCGATATCTATTATAATACGGTTATTATAGTCATTTATTTCTAATCCAAAGGGGGCGTTTGTATGGGGGCTAGGTCTTAGCATGGTCCGATTTTCTCCAATTTCAATAGGCTTCGTTCTTGGGCCAAAATATACTTAAGTATTAAATTTCAAGTCAATTGATTGAAAATTGACCTGTATCATGCTTAAACCGATAGATGGACAGACGGACGGACGGACATCGCTAAATCGACTCAAAAAGTAAGTCTGAGTCGATCGGTATACTTGAAGGTAGGTCTAGGACCAATATTTCGGGTAGTTACAAACATCAGCACAAACTCATTATACCCTGTACCACAGAGTGGTGTAGGGTATAAATAACTACTTTAAATAACTATTACTACATTACAGTACTTTTTTGTTAGTTGTTCAAAACAACGACTTAAAATAACTAACAGAAATAGTTGTTTGATATTTTTCATACAAAAACAACTGACTTTGTAGTTAAAAACAACTACTGTAAAATATACAAACAACTAACATTAGTAACTTACATAATTTTCTGAGTGCAAGAAATAAAACACACTAACTTTCGAACCGCAATTCCGAGGATGCTGAAACTTGGTATATATGTTTTTCGTTCCCCTGGCCTGTTGAATTTCAGCCAAATCGGTCCTGTGGTTCAAAAGATATTATCAAAACCGTGAATTTCAGATTAGTTTCACCTTAAATTCACGTGTTGAAAACCAGTTAAACATGTTTTAAAAATACTGGTAAGTCACAAAAATATTTTACAACGTATTTTTGTCATTAAAAAATATTTTTACACTAAAAAAAAAATATACTCGACAAAAAATTTCATGCTCAGGAAAAATTTTACACTCAAAAAAAAAATTGAGTAAATAAATTTTTTTTTTTCAAATATTACTTAAAAAAAAAGTTTTTTGACGCAAAATAAAATATTTCTAATCAAAAATGTTATCGTTGTGAACAGTGTAATTTAAAACAAAACAAGTGAGAAAGTAAGAAAAGTACAAAAAACCTGCAAAATATGTGGTTTTTCTTAGGCTGGTTTAGTTCTCTAAGGGGGAACTTTTTTCCCTTGGCCCGATTTTGCCCATTTCCGAACTTAACCTGCCTAAAAAATATAAGACATATTCGTGCCAAACTTCGGATATCTAGCTCTTTTATTTTGGACTGTATCGTGTCCTCTACAGACGGACAGACGGACTAGAATGTCTTAGAATCGATCGCTGATCAATAATATATATGGGGCATTCCATGTCAAATCGGACACTTTGATTTTTTTTTTTTTTAGATTTTCCCAATTTGTTTACAGTTTTTAGTACTCTTCGAAAACTCCTTCGTGACAAATTTTCAGATTTTTTTGAAATTTTTTTCTACATCGATTCTACAAATTTTTTGCCCAGGAGGATCGTGGGATAACGATTATTACTATTTTTTAAAATTTTTTTAAAAAATTTTATTGTAATTTTCCAATCTTAAAATCATTCTACTGCTCCAATAGTGAGTCATAGAGGGGTCATTTATAAGACCGACCCATTAACTTTTACGTCTTAACATTTCTTTGGAACAAACTAATATCCTATCTCCAATTTCTAAGGGGGCTCCCATACAAAACGAAATTTTTTAAAATTTGCTCCAACCGCTCTAACTGCTCTAATAGTGCCCTTAGAGCAACAAAATGTATGACCGACCCACAATATTTTTTTAAACCAAACATTTTCTCTGAACAAACCTACCTATCTCTAGTTGTTAAGGCAATTTTTTTTATTTTTTGTAAATTTGTTTTATTTAATCAGCTTCTACCGGTCCAATGGTGCGTCCGAGAGGCGTCATTGATGAGACCGACCATTTATTTTTACCCTACAACATTTTTTTAAAACATACCTACGCCCTATCTCCACTCCCTAAATATGCTCCCATACAAATAACAGTTGGAGCAAATTTTATAAAAATGTAATTTTGAATGGAAGCCTACTTAGGGAGTGAAGATAGGGCTGTGGTATGTTTTACAAAAATATTGGAGGGTAAAAATAAATGGAGGTCGGTCTCACTAATGAGACCGGTCGGTCTCACCATTGGACCGGTAAAAGCTGATTAAATAAAACAAATTTACAAAAATTAAAAAAAAAAATGTATGGGGACCGCCTTAACAATTAGAGATAGTGGGTAGGTGTACTAAGAGAAAGTGTTTGGAATAAAAAAAAAATTGTTGGTCAGTCATACATTTTGTTGCTCTAAGGGCACTATTAGGGCAGTTAGAGCGGTTGGAGCAAATTTTAAAAAAATACGTTTTGTGTGGGAGCCCCCTTAGAAATTGGACATAGGGTATTAGTTTGTTCTAAAGAAATGTTAAGACGAAAAAATTAGTGGGGGTCGGTCTTATAAATGACCCCTCTATGACGCACCATTGGAGCAGTAGAAATGATTTTAAGATTAAAAATTTACAACAAAAAAAATAGTAATAATTGGTATTCCATGATCCTCCTGGGCAAAAAATTTTGTAGAATCGATAGAGGTTTTACACAAAAAAATTTCAAAAAAGTCGAAGAGTACAAACATTTTCAAAAATGATATTTAAATTTTAAAACTTAAAAATCGCATACTAGAGCGCTTTTAAGAATTTTTTGGGATTTATTTTAAAAAAGTACGTAAAAAAACAAAAATTTTGAAAAAAAAAAATTTAATTTGGACCATTATTGAAGAAGTTTTGAGTAAAAGAAGTTTGAGTAAAGAAACAAACTACCAATTTTTAAAAATTCGATATCTTTTGAACGGGTCATCAAAAAAATCTGAAAATTTACCACGAAGGAGTTTTAGAAGGGTACTAAAATCTTTAAGCAAATTGGGAAAATCTAAAAAAAAATGTTTCAAAGTGTCCGATTTGACATGGAATGCCCCATATGTATTACAACCTAACCTAACGTTTATAAAAATTTTGAGTTTATTTAGAAGTATTTTAATGACAATTTCGATACCTTCAAAATTTAAACAGGATTTAGATCCAACTACCATAACTTCAATGTCAGTGTATACTTAAATTAGTTTTTGCCATACACTCCTAAGATTATGAATATGATTTTATTTAAATTTCTTAAGTGTTTTGTAGTAAGTAATATGCACTGCAATTATTTACTATTCTAAGACAATCAACACATGACAATGACAATGAGAAGTCTTTAAGTCTGCAAATATAAAATTAAGTATTATAGCTATTGTTTTTTCAAGGTTTCCATTTTTTTTTTTCTTTTTAGTTTTAAATAAACTTCAAAACTCTAACAGAAGCTTAAAATTTTTAGAAGCTTAAGTTTTATAGTTTTTTTTTTCTCATACACAGATTAAATTTAATCCTTTAAAATAATTTAAATTATTTTTTGGGGGTAAAATTTTTTTTTCAAATTCTGATTAATTTTTATTAAAAAATAAAAATTGTTTTTTAAATAGAATTTTTCTATTATTTCATTGAGTTTGTTTAACACCATTTCCAATTAAAACAAGTGAGAAATTTCTGCAATAAATTTTCCTGAATTTTTCTGAATTTATTTAATTTAATTTTTTTTAACATCAATTGAAAGATTTCCATTGTAAGTGGAGAGTATAGAAAGTCCATAGATTCCTTTAATGTTTTTAAATAATCTTTTTTGAGTATATTTATTCTGGCTCGAGGTCATTATTTTCTTTACTAATTAAAACCATGGTATTCTCATAGCATAATTTTCAAGAAAATTATTTTTCTGTTTTAAATTTATTTATGCTGGTCATTTTTGCAAGACTTAATCGCCACGTGTTTCGAAATTTGTCAGATTCCATTGTCAAGATTATTTAGCAAAAATAGAAATGATTTACTAAAAAGTAGCAAAAAATATTTTATTTAACAATTTAATGATAAAAAAATTAAATGGTACCAGTTATGACTGACAATGAGTATAAGTTGTCCCATATCCAGTATTTTTTAAAAGAACATTTTGCTGAAATTAAAAATTCTTGTTTTAATTTTTTTTATTTAAAATTGGCAATGCTGTAGTTGATAATGAAATTTTTTTATTAATCTCTTGAATTTCTATTTACTATCGTTTTTTGTTTATTATACAATCCTAATAAAAAAAGAATTATGTAATATCATAAACTAATAATTTCATTTGAAATCTTTTCATGGTATTTAGATTAGCACGCAGTAGACAGAAGATATTAAAGAACGACATAAAGACAGACTTCCGTGTCTTTTAAAAATAGAAATTTTAATTAACACTAAAAATATGTTCTTTTTTACATAATTTGAACACTGCTAAACTAATTTGTTGTCAATGGTATCGAATGGCGGATTTCAATATTGCTTAGAAAAAAATTTTAGAAGTTAAAATTCTAATAAGTACACTCAACAAACATATTTTGTATGTAATACACACACAAAATACAATTGAAACAAAGTCAATTTTGATTACACCGTCCGACAGCCAATATTAAATATGAACCTGATGATTTACGTCTGAAAGTAGAGATCAAATAGAGTAAAACTGTATTTACAGTTTTTCATTTCGTGATCCTGTTTTCTTTTAAAAGGACTTCAAAGTTTAAAAGGATACATTTTGTAAAATATTTTTGCTTGTCCTAGGATGACACTGGTGATGGCAAATGAAAGAGGGGGATCTCCCCTAATTTTTTTATTTTGCCATATTAGGATGAAAGGATGTGAATAAAGTAATTTGAAAACTTTATCAAAATATTTTGTTGATTTTTAATGATATCGTGATTTTTATGATATAATGCCTTTGTGTTGGCATCACTGATATATAGTGTTTTAAAAATTTTTGGCTCCCAAAAATTATTTTTAAATCTATAAATTAAATTAATAAATATAGACTTTTTTGTCATTTTTGACTTTTTAGAAGTGTTTTGAATCATTGTGAATTGAAGTTTTGATCAAAATGAGTAACATCTCGGACTCAATCACCCTGAACGGCAGCAACGAATTAGGTGACATTGATGATTCATGCTCCCTTACATCATCTGTTGCGTCCGGTACATCTATTAAAAATGCCCGTAGAAATATAAGAGTCCTTAGCCGTAAGAGCAACCTTACAAGTAGTGAGAAGAGCCGGCTAGCGCGTGCTCTTACGATCGTTGAGGATAGTGAGAGATTTAATTCTACATTGAGGGCTAGCGATGATAGGTCCCTTGCGAGTGCCATGAATAAAATCCTTGTGAACGGTGAGGGTTTGAATAAAGCCGATTCAGGCTTTCGTACGGCTAAGCAAGCCCATCTATCTGTTGAAAGACAGAAAATGAAAATCGGAAAAGAAGATGATATTAAAAAGGCAAAATTGATCATAGAAGACTGGAACAGAAAAAATGTCGAACATAAAGAAGCGCAATATAGCAAGAATAAGGTAGTGGTTTCATCAGTCCAATCCGACCGTAATACTGCTACCTCGCCGACCAATTTCTCACATCGCGATAGTTCTAATCCAGTCCAACTTGGTTGCATGAGCCAACCCGTTCTGAGGTCAATGTCTGGACTGGCTGGAACCGTTGCGGGCACTATGGATATAGAGCATGCTGACACGATTGGCCAACCCGCCTTGAACTCAGCAAGCAATATACCCAATAAGTGCAGTGAGGAAACGATCAGCTTTTCAGTGAAGACAAGGCTAGGTGAAAGCATCAACAAGCTTCCTTCTCAAGAACCAGACCTGGAACCTCTTGGTGCTATCACTTCTGGAGATATGGAAATTGAGCGCTCTGACACGATTGGCCAACCCGCCTTGAAATCAGAGAACACAATTTTCATAAAGCCAAGCATGCCATTCACAGAGGAAAGTAATTTGTTGCACCCGGAGCGTATCGGCATCATCAAAGGCCCCCTGGCTAGTCAGATAGGCCAAACCGCCGTCAAGCTAGCAAAGAAACCAACTGATGATGCAGTAGGTACACCAGTTGAAGGAGATGTTGGCACGATTTGCCAATCCGCCTTGAACCCAACGCAATCTTCATCTGGTGAACCATGCAAAGGGACAATAAATTATAATTCGCATGAAAAACGAAATCGTACCTTGGATACGCAATCACCTGAGGTTAATATCCGAAAGAAAGTTAAAAACGGCATTGATAATAAAGACTGTATTCAAGTGGTTATAATGGATAAAGGTCAACCTGATGGTCGCATTGATCAAGAAAAATGGACAATATTAGAAAATCGTTTACAGCTATGTATCACAGAATGCATCAGGGAGGGAAATGCTTTACCCCCCTTCTTCGGACATATCCAAACTCGGGATGGATATAAACTGCTAAATTGCAAAAACGAGGAAACTCAAAACTGGCTCAATGAGACTTTAAAAAAGTTAGCGGGCATTTGGGAATCTGCTGATCTATATACCAGACCAGCGGAAGATTTAAAAAAGAGGCCAAGGATACGGATTTTCGTGACAGGTCCTATCATACCGAGATCGAGATTAGTGGAGATGCTAAGGGCGCAAAATAGCCACCACTATCCTTCAGGAGACTGGGATATCGTTTTTATGGACAAGCCCACTCAGCACGGCCAGGCGGTGACTATTATGATAAATGAGAGCACCGAAAGATTACTAGAGAAGAACTCATACGCTATAAGTGTTGGGCTTAGTTGTGTCGTAGCTAGACCTGTTACTAGGAGGGTTGAAGACAGACCTCGGGTAAGTCATGGAACTTAAAATAGTTCAAATTAATCTCCATCAATGCATTGAGGCCTCGGCTAAATTAATCCTCCATTTAAACAGGTACAACATCGACGTGGCACTCATTCAGGAGCCGTGGATCACGAGGACCGGAATCAGCGGACTCGAACATAATGAATATAAAATGTTTTGTAATAAGAATAATAAAGATAAATTAAGAACTTGTGTTCTGATTAAGAAAAATTTAAAGTGTATTCAATTAAATCAATTTACCAATGGCGACCAGACTGTTATAAGACTTGACTTTGCGGGGCGCTCTACTATCATATCATCAGTATATTTTCCAAGTGATGATGAGAAAGATCCTCCGCCTGATATTACTAGAACTTTGGTACAGTACACCTCACTACAGAACACCGAAATTCTGATAGGATGCGATGCCAATGCACATCATGTCCTATGGGGAAGCACTAACACGAACAAAAGGGGAATAGGTGTCTTGGAATTTATTCTTGAGAATAACTTGACTTTAGGTAATGTAGGCTCGGATCCAACTTTTGAAACAAGAAATAGGAAGGAAGTTTTGGATCTGACACTTGCTAGCCAGAATGGTAATTTAGAGATAAGAAATTGGAGAGTATCTAACGAAACATCTTTCTCGGATCACAAATATTTGGAATTCAGCGTGAATATTAGAAATACTCAACAGGTATCTACTTTTCAAAACCCTAGGAGGATAAACTGGCACACTTTCGAAGGAAGTATACGCGAATCAAGTATATGGAACAGGAAAGAAATGAATAATATTAATGACATAGACAACACTGTAAAAGAATTCGAGAGCACACTCAAAAAAGCGTTTGGCAAATCCTGCCCGACGAGCAAAAATAGGGGTAAAAAACAACAGCCTTGGTGGAGTAACGAACTTAAAACATTGATGAAGAGTACAAGGAAGGCATTAAATGATGCAAGGAAACACGACACTGATGAACTATGGACAAAATATAAGACAATCAGAAAGGAATTCAAGAAACAAATAAGGAAATCCAAGAGGGAAGCTTTTACCAATATGCTAAATGATATTGAGACTATAAAGGATACTTCAAGACTCCGAAAGCTGATGTCGAAGCAGGAACATGTACCAGGAACTTTAAGGTCTATAAATGGTACCTGGACAAATTCGGCGAATGACACTCTTGAAACGTTATTCAAGACCCATTTCCCGGAATGCAACCTGGATCTTAGTCAATTAGACAAACCAAACGAGTCAATTCATATCTGGCAATCACACAATGTGGAATTCCTTACGGAGGATAAAATAGAATGGGCAATCGGTTCTTTTGCACCCTATAAATCTCCGGGTCTAGATGGCATTTATCCCATAATGCTACAGAAGCTAGTGGGAATCATTACACCACTTCTGAAACTAATTTATACATCCTGCCTTAGGCTATCATATGTACCGAAAAGCTGGAGAGAAGTAAAAGTTGTTTTCATCCCCAAGGTTGGGAAGATACAACATAGTAGCGCCAAGGACTATAGGCCAATCAGTCTATCATCTTTCCTACTTAAGACACTAGAAAGAATTCTGGAAGACCACTTGAGGAAGAGTATGTGTGCAATGGAACTCTCGGGAAACCAGCACGCCTACACAAAGGGTAAATCAGTGGAAACCGCCCTCCATGAGTTGACGATGAATATTGAGGAAACCATTAATTATAGCGAATATACTCTGGCATGCTTTCTTGATATTGAAGGTGCATTTAATAATATAAAATCTGGGGCAATAGAGAAAGCTCTAGCCAATTCAGGTAATGACCCAATGGTGAATTACTGGATAATGAAAGTCCTCACAAACCGTATAATTGAAGCCGAAATAGGAGGGGAATCAATAAAGGCAATGGCGACTAGAGGTACTCCCCAAGGGGGTGTCATCTCACCGACACTGTGGATTCTGGTATTAAATGAGGCTTTATTGAAGCTGAAAAAATACGGAGTGAAGGTAGTAGCTTATGCCGACGACTTAGTAATTTTGGCAAGAGGGATATCCCTGGACACAATATCCGACATTATGGAGCATGCTCTCTCATCGCTTTATAAGTGGGCCTCGGCCTGTGGACTAGGAATAAATCCTCAGAAAACGGAAACGGTTCTCTTCACAAGGAGGAGAAAAATACCTGAATTTCGATTACCACATATTGGGGGAACGTGTCTGACACTGTCTGATAGTGCCAAGTTTCTTGGCATAATCTTTGATAGGAAATTGAACTGGCTCGAAAACCTAAAGGAGAGAGTGAAAAAGGCGTATGCAGCCATGTATACTTGTCAGAGAATTATTGGAAACACATGGGGTCTTAAACCAAGACTTATACACTGGATATTCACGGCAATTGTTAGACCAACACTGGCACATGGTGCAGTAGTGTGGTGGCCTATTGTAGGAAAGAGCACGCACGCCACGTACCTGAACAGGGTTAATAGAGTGGCCGCCTTAAGTATCACTGGAGCACGAAGGACAACATCCACACATGGTCTAAGTAGGATTCTGGACTTGCCATCTTTGGATCTTTACATCCAGGAATACGCACTTAGGACACAGCTGAGACTAAGTCAAAACTGCGCGCTGAAAGTTCGAGACTATGGACACACAAAACTCATACGAGACCATCGATATGAGGACTGTGTGACTGATTATATGACTCCACATATCGTGTGGGATGCAGGTATAACAATTGAAATACCATCTAGAGTATTCTGGGAAAATCCACCTGTTGGGGAACAGCACATTGCAATCTACACGGATGGATCAAAGATGCCACAGGGAACAGGTAGCGGTGTCTACTGTGAGAAACTGGGAATTGAACACAGTTCAAGGATACAGGACAGCTGTAATATTTTTCAGGCGGAACTGCATGCAGTGTCAGAGGCAGCCAGACTTATTTTAATGAGGCCGATCTACTCTAGTGAGATCATTATTTACATTGATAGTCAGGCGGCTTTAAAGGCACTATATAACAGGAATATTCGATCAAAGGTTGTCAGCCGTTGTCGCCAAGAGCTTATGGCTCTCATCGAACAACACTCTTTAAGACTGTGCTGGGTTCCAGGTCATCAGAATATTCCAGGAAACGAGAAAGCTGACGAGTTAGCTCGTATGGGAGCAGTTTTACCATTAAGTTCAATAACGACCGACGTGCATCCGGGCCTGGATGCAATTTATTCCGAAATACGGAGAACATTTGAACGACAGGAAGATTTGAAATGGGAAAGCAGCCAGGACTGTATCCAAACGAAGGCCTTGTGGACTCGCGGTGGAAAAAGTATCCAGAAAACACTACTTTATATGGAAAAATCAGACCTCAGGAAGTATGTGGGTTTAATTACAGGCCATACTGGCTTGAAAGCTTATTTGAAAAAGTTAAAATTGATAAGAGATGACTTGTGCAGATGGTGTGGGGACGAAGAGATAGTGGAAGATTCATTCCATTATCTTTGTCAGTGCCCTGCACTATCTCGCACTCGATTTAATTGTTTTGGCTTTTATTTCTTTCAGGAACTGGAGGAACTTAGAGATGTCAACCCATGGAAGATGCTTAAATATATTAGGCTAAGTAAACTCGATGAGACATATATGGAGACATAAATCATCATTTACCAGGAAGGCAGTAGTGAATTATGATTAATATGTAAAGCAGCCAACAAAAAAAACCAACCCCCCCCCCCCTTTTCGAGGCATCACTTTGGATCAGGAACTGGTCTTGTGGACATTACGTCAACCTCTTAACCTAACCTAACCTAATGATATCGAAGAATACATTTTTGAAAGGACGTAACTTACATACTTTTTTCAGATATGTTAAAATAATAAAAAAGGAAAATTTGGGGAGATCCTCCTCTTTTATTTTCCATCACCAGTGTCATCCTAGGACAAGTACAAATATTAAAAAAATAATTTAAAAACAATTAAGTCCTCTAAAATTTTGAAGTACTTTCAAAAGGAACTCCAATGGTGCTTCATAGAGGGGTCCTTTATAAGACCGACCCCTATTAATTTTTACGTCTTAACATTTCTTTGGAACAAATTAATACCCTATCTGCAATTTCTAAGGGGGGTCCCACACAAACGACATTTTTTAAAATTTGCTCCAAACGCTTTAACTGTCCTAATAGTGCCCTTAGAGCAACAAAATGTATGACCCACCCACAATATTTATTTTTACCCTCAACATTTTTAAAACATACTTACGCCCTATCTCCACTCCCTAAGTAGGATCCCATACAAATAACAGTTGGAGCAAATTTTATAAAAATGTAATTTTGTATGGGAGCCTACTTAGGGAGTGGAGATACGGCATAGGTATGTTTAAAAAAAATGTTTTAGGGTTAAAATAAATGGGGGTCGGTCTCACTAATGACCCCTCTCGGACGCACCATTGTACCGGTAGAAGCTGATTAAATAAAACAATTTTACAAAAAATAAAAAAATTGTATGGGACCGCCTTAACAATTAGAGATAGAGGTAGGTGTGTTCAGAGAAAATGTTTGGACTAAAAAAATATTGTGGGTCGGTCATACATTTTATTGCTCTAAGGGCACTATTAGGGCAGTTAGAGCGGTTGGAGCAAATTAAAAAAAAAAATGTCGTTTTGTTTGGAAACCCCTTAGAAATTGGAGATAGGGTATTAGTTTGTTCCAAAGAAATGTTAAGACGTAAAAATTAATGGGGGTCGGTCTTATTAAGGACCCCTCTATGACGCACCATTGGAGCAGTAGAAATGATTTTAAGATTGGAAAATTACAATAAAATTTTTTCCAAAAATTTTAAAAAATAGTAATAATCGTTATCCCACGATCCTCCTGAGCAAAAAAATTGTAGAATCGATAGAAGTTTTACCCCCAGTTTCTGTAACACGATCGGCATTCGTTTGTGACGAATTTGCATGTATTTTGTTTTTTTTTACAATAACAAAATACACGCAAATTCGTCACGAATGAATGCCATTCGTGTTACAGAAACTGGAGGTAACACAAAAAATTTCAAAAAAATCGAAGAGTAAAAACATTTTCAAAAATGAGATTTAAATTTTAAAACTTAAAAAAAATCGAATACTAGAGCGCTTTTAATAATTTTTTGGGAAGTTTTTTTGGACCATTATTGAAGAAGTTATGAGTAAAATAAGTTTGAGTAAAGGAACAAACTACCAATTTTTAAACATTCCACGAAGGAGTTTTCGAAGGGTACTAAAACTGTTAACAAATTGGGAAAATCTAAAAAAAAAAATTTCATGTCCGATTTGACATGGAATGCTCCAAATGCAGTTTTACTACATTTAGCCTCTATTTTCAAATATATATTACACCGTCCGACAAAAATCGGACGGTAGGATAACACTTGCCATCACCAGTGTTATCCTAGGACAAGTATAAATATTTTAAAAATATTTTTCAAAATGTATCCTTTAAAACTTTGAAGTCCTTTTAAAAGAAAACAGGATCACGAAATGAAAAACTGTAAATGCAGTTTTACTCCATTGGCTGTCTGAAGGTGTTATCCAGTTTGTGTTTAACGACTTTTTTATTTTTGTCGGACGGTGTTATAAAATTGATAGATAACATGTTAATACAATATCACCAAAAATCAGTAACAATTTGTTAAATTTTTGAGAAAAAAAAAATATTTAAAAAATAGACAATGTCAGTAATATTGTTTGAATAAAATTTCAATAAGTTCTTAAAAATATTTTTATATGCAAACGATAAATTTTTTTATTTAAAATCTACTGCAATGAAAAATTTTTAATGACTTACCAACCTTTAATGTTTAAATTTTTTAAGTGTAGCGTTGGTAAAAAGGTCTGAAAATAAAAAAAAAATATTTAAAGCATTTTAATTTGAGTGTATATTTTTGAGAAAATAAAATACGAAAAATTTTCAGATTTTAAGACAATTTTCCGCTACACAGAAAAAATATTTACCCTATACAAATTACACTGTACAACATTGTTCAACAAAAATAATTATTTCTCAGAAATAATTAATATGGACTCATACCGAAATAAATAAAAACTTCAGTTTTAAAATATAAGGTTTTTTTTGTAGTAAAAGTAGTAAAAGAGATTTTTTTTGAAATTTTACTCAAAATGTCGAAAACCCAAAAAAAGTAAAAAAACGGAAAGTAGTAAAAATAGTAAAATTTATTTATCATTTAAATTTGCAAAATATATTTTTAAATTTTATTTTAAAGACATTTTTAGAATCTATACATAAACAAGTAGAAAAGTTAAATTCGACTTTGCCGAAACTATGAATACACTCCACAATGCCCTTTTTAAGTGATAGAAAATTTTCTAACGTGAAAAAATTAAAGTTTTTGGTTAGAAATATTTTATTTTGTGTAAAAAACTATTTTTTAGTAATTTTTGAAAAAAAAAAAAAAAAAAAATTTACTAATTTTTTTTGGAGTGTAAAATTTTTTTTGAGTGTAAAAATTTTTTTTGAGTGTATTTTTTTTTTGTTTTAGTGTGAAAATATTTTTGAGTGACAAAAATACCTTGTAAAATATTTTTGTGACTTACCAATGTTTTTAAAACATGTTTAACGGGTTTTCAACACGTGATTTAAGGTGAAACTAATCTGAAATTCACGGTTTTGCTAATAACTTTTGAACCACTGGACCGGATTGGCTGAAATTTAAAACGAACTGGACCAAAAGAACATCAAATATATATGCCACGCTTTAGCACCCTCAGAATTGCCGTTCGAAAGTTACCTTGTGTTTTATCTCGTAAATTCCTGAAAAACCCTTGCCGAAATTTACTCATTTGCTTATAACTTTTGAACCACTGGACCGATTTCGCTGGGTTACAATACCAATCTGACCAGGTAAATGCCCAACATATATGCGAAACTTCAAGAGCCTCCGTAAAGTCTTTCAAAAGTTAGCGTGTTTTCAACAGACATAGAGACAGACAGGCAGACAGACGGACGGACGGACGGACAGGCACCGCTAGATCGTCTTAAAATCGATCGAGGATCATGAATATATATACTTTATTGGGTCCTAGACTAATATTTCGAGGTGTTACAAACGGAATAACAAACTTATATATACCCTCTATCACTACATGCAAAAAAAAAAATGCGTGTGTAATATTTAGCAAGTATACTTGGCAATTTTTTTTTTATATGAAGATGACAGCTGTTTCCCAATCCTTACATAATTTTACTTAGAACTTGGCAGCAAAAAATGAACATCATGTTGCCAAGTACAACTTGGGAAAAATTAGCAAGGTAAAAATGGAAGAATAAATCAAGACACTAGGGAAAATGTTAGAAAAGCCTTTTTTTCACAACGAGTACCAACTAGGGATGCCAAACGGGAAATCCCGAAATCCCGAGATTTTTCGGGATTGGCAAATCCCGAATCCCGGGATTTATTTTTTCCAATCCCGGGATTTCTCAGGATTTTCCGGAATTGACAAATCCCAAAAAATCCCGGGATTTCGGGATTTTTTTTCAAAATTTGTATCAAAATTTATTGTTTCTTCAGTGCTTGTTGTTCCGTGGTGACAAAATGGATATCGTTTGAAATATCTTTCAAATAAAGCAAGTTGGGCTTAATTTCTCTTACTCTTTTTTCAATTTGACTTGAAAATCAGAAAATCCGAACAAATTGAAACATTTTTTACCCTGTTTGAAACTTTCCGATTTTCATTTCTAAAACGAACCCCATAGGTCCAAACGATTTTGAAATTCGAACATAGGAAAATTTGTTTCACCCTAATATACACTTAGCTGTAGATCAGTGATAGACATTTTTGTAATTCCTATTCCCGCGGGAATAGGCTAAAAAATGCTGCTTGTGCGCTGTCGACACACGTACACTATAAAATTCTGTTGCTTGAGCAAATTTGTTGACTTTTCGCTTACTACTACCCACACAAACATAAATGTTATAGTATGTGTGTGCGCACCACTGCTGTAGTTGTATGCATATGTAAACATTTTTAAGAAGCAGTTAAATTTTGCCGAGAGTTTAATTTATAAGGGAGCATTAAGTAGTCCATTTGTAAAATTTCTGTGTAACAGTTTTAGTTCGTAAATGAGTAAAAGCGAATGGGGGGGGGGGGATTTTCCCCTTAAAAAAAACAAAACATCCTCTGAAAACTCAAGATTTTTTACCAATTTGTACTTTTGTTAAGCAAAAGACACATTTTTAAGTTGCACCTAGCCATTCCATTTTTTTCGTCCCTCCCCTTTTTGTGGGCGTGGATATAAAAAATAATATAAATTATGATAAAATTTTGTTAAGCGTAATAAATGCATTTGTAAGCGTAATAAATGCATTTCGTCGCTGCGCCTAAAAATGGAGTCATGTGTAGTTTTTTAAATTTTTTTTTATTACATCTTTCTGATCCCCTATTGGTCATACGTTTACTCACTATACCGTTTTTTGATATCTTGATTGGTTCAAAAGTTAGTAAAAGGAGCTATGTGTTCGTCATACTAAAAAAATGTCTGAAAAGGAGTTATGTGTTGAGCTACACATAACTTTTTTTGATAAAAAAGTAACAGCACGTAACAAAATGGACCACTATTTTAGTAATATGAGGTTCACACATAGCATCCAAGTATTTTGAATAAATTTGTCAAGATTTTTTGGAAAATATTTGCAAATTTTCATCCTGTTATCTAAATTCTTAATGGCTGGTAATAAGGGCTTGTGAAAGCAATTAAATCATTGATGGCGGTAAATTTTAGTATCTAAAGTACAGCATCTTTCGCAGTTGTCAATTTATGTCAAAGATCTTAAATATTTACAAGAAAAAACAAAATATCAGCATCAGTTTTGCGAAAAATCTGTTGTTCGCTGTTTAGTGAATAGCTTTTAAATATCAAAATTTTAAGGACCTTGTCTAACTAATGTCATTTTAAACCGCCAACAAACTATTTTAAGTCTTTGTCCCTCTCGAAAAGAAATTAACAATAAGAATGGTTTCATAAGCAAAAGGAGTTATGTGTAAAAAATATTTCCATTTATTTAAATTTTGTTCCAAAAAGTACTTAAAAAAGAAGTTATGTGTATGTTTTTTGAAAATTTCTGCACCATTGGAAAACCGCTAAATGTTTCATAATTTTTTTGCAGTATGTGGATAGCATATCGGTACAAGAATTTTTTGTAGAAAAAACTTTAAAAAAATATCGCGAAGGGACGAAAATAAACAGTTTTTTTGCTCTCCTGAACACTTGCCCCAAAACACATGACTCCATTTTTAGGCGCAGCGACGATTTGTTAAAATGCGATTCGCCTACCAAGGATAATTAATACAAATGTATCGGCGGAGGACATTGGAGGACATCTTCGTTCGCAAGAAATTGTAACAAAATTATTAATACAATTTTATCATTATTAAAATAAATATTTTATATCCTCTAAAAAAGAGGCCGACCGAAAAAAAATTATTATCTAATCTTTTGAATTCGACATCATCGCGTCTTTAACATACGGACATTGCTCGAATCTATTCACATCGGTCATAGTTGTTCCTAAATTTTCGGATTTTCTGTGCTAAATATGTAAAACTTTACGATAATTATTCAATGGTTATGAATTAATTAAATATTTAATTATAAATAAATTTATTAAAAATATAACGTAAAAATGTTTAATTTTAATAAATCCCGAAATCCCGAAAAATCCCCAAATCCCGAAAAATCCCGAAATCCCGAAAAATCCCGGAATCCCGGGATTAGGATTTTAAAATCCCGAATCCCGGGATTTGTAAATGTCAATCCCGTTTGGCATCCCTAGTACCAACATGTCAATAAAAAAAACAATTTTTTTTTGAGTATACTGCACTTTTTTTTAAATTATGCTGCACTTTTTTCAATACGGGGGTCAAATAATTAACAACAACGGAAATTAATTTTATTGAACTTTGCTTGACTTTTTTTATACTTTTTTTTACTTTTTTCGACTTTTTTTGATTTTTTTTTTAATTTTTTTAACTTTTTGGATTTTTTTTGTTTTTTTTTATATTTTCTGGATATTGCTTGACTTTTTTTAATCTTTTTTTTTATTTATTTTTATTTTTTTGGAATTTTTTTGACTTTTTTTCTAATTTTTTTTAAATCATTTGCGTTTTTATTAATTACTTTGTTAATTTTTTCTCAAAAATCTTTGAATTTTTATTTTTTTTTTTCATTTTTCATAAAAATTTTTAATAAATTTCACTTTTGTTGACCCACTGTAAAAAAAATGCAGCATATTATTTTTTTTTTGCAGCATCATTATTTTTTTTGCAGCATACGCATTTCATATACCAACTCTAGAGATGGGCACATGAGCAGATTAGTGCGTGATTCACGCGTGAGTGTGACTGTATTCAATTTTACTCACGCGATTGTGAGTAAGTGTGGGTGGTGAAAAAAGTTGCGGGATTGAGTGTACGTGAGTACGATTTTTGCGTGAGTGAGTGTGCGTCAGTCGATATTTTTGCGTGAGTTTGCGTGAGTGGTTTTTCCTCATTTTTCCTTTCGTACCAAAAAAAGCAAAAGAAAATGGAAAAAATTTGGCAAGACTTTAAATTTTGTTGCGAAAAAATTTAATTTTTTTTTATTCTTTTTTTGGATTTTTTTTTACTTTTTTATTTTTTTGGATTTTTTTAATTAAATTTTTCGAAATTTTTTTTAAATCATTTGCATTTTTATTAATTGTTTTTTAAATTTTCCTCAAAATTCTTTAAATTTTTATTTTTTTTTCATTTTCCATAAATTTCACTTTTTTCGAACCACTGTAAAAAAGTGCAGCATACTAATTTTTTTTTTAGTGCGTGATTCACGCGTGAGTGTGACTGAATTCAATTTTAAATTTATGTTAGTGGTGAAAAAAGTTGCGTGAATGAGTGTACGTGAGCACGATTTTTGCGTGAGGGAGTGTGCGTGAGTCAATATTTTTGCGTGAGTTTGCGTGAGTGGTTTTTTCCTCATATTTCCTTTTGTACCAAAAAAAGCAAAAGAAAATTGTAAAATTTGGCAAGACTTTAAATTTTGTTGCGAAAAAATTAAATTTTTTTTTTGATTTTTTTATTCTTTTTTTAATTTTTTTTTTTTTTTACTTTTTTTTACTTTTTTTTACTTTTTTTTATTTTTTTTAATTTAATTTTTCGATTTTTTTTTTAAATCATTTGCTTTTTTATTATTTATTTTTTTAATTTTTCCTCAAAATTCCTTAAATTTTTATTTTTTTTCATTTTCTGTAAATTTCATTTTTGTTGACCCACTGTAAAAAAAGTGCAGCATACTCATTTTTTTTTGCAGCATAATTATTTTTTATTCGCAGCATACGCATTTCATGTCCCAATTCTAGAGATGGGCACATGAGCAGATTAGTGCGTGATTCACGTGACTGTGACTTAATTCAATTTTACTCACGCTATTGTAAGTAAGTGTGAGTGGTGAAAAAAGTTGCGTGAGTGAGTGTGCGTGAGCAAGATTTTTGCGTGAGTGAGTGTGCGTGAGTAGAAATTTTGTTAGATTTTAAAAATTTTAATTTTGAAATTTTGTTTTGCATAAATAAAAGTTTTGTGAGTGTGAGTCAACGTGAGTGTGAGTTGTATTAAATTTTGCTCACGTGATTGTGAGTAAGTGTGAGTGGAAAAAATATGCTCGTACGTGAGTGTGCGTGATTTGAAAATTCCTGTCGTGAGTGTGAGTAAATGTTAGTCAAAATTCACTCACGTGCCCATCTCTACCCAATTCCACTATTCTGAACATCCTATTAAGGTCGATTATCCTTTGTTAAAGAAAATATTATACTTTTCTTAAGCAAATGTATTAAAATTGATCTTTTATGAATTACAATCTTTTACGAATTACAATTAATATTTTATGAATTAAAAATTATCTTTTTCGAATTACAATTGATATTTTTCGAATTACCATTTATCTTTTTTGAATTACAATTGATCTGTTTTTGAATTACAATTGGAATCTTCGAATTATAAATGGAATCTTCAAATTACAATTGATTTTTAACGAATTACAAGTGATATTTTACGAATAACAATTGATATTTTTCGAATTACAATTGATCTTTTACGAATTACAATTTGTCTTTTTCGAAAACGAATTACAATTGATCTTTTACGAAAACAAATTCATCTTTTCCGAATTACAATTGATCTTTTTCAAATAACAATTGATTTTTTCGAATTACAATTGATCTTTTTTGAATAACATTTGGTATTTAACGAATTACAATTGATATTATATAAATCACAATTGATCTTTTACGAATTACAATTGGAATCTTCGAATTTCAAACAAAATCTTTGAATTACAAGTAGAATCTTCGAATTACAATTGATCTTTTATGAATAACATCTGTAAATGGCGTAGTTAGGTCCTCCAAAGACCTTTCATATGCTATCAAATATGACCATGATTTTTTTTTTTGGTTCAAATAGGAATTAAACACAAAAATATAAAAAGATTTCCCTCCCTGTTCCATTTCCAGCCTCTAAACATGACAGCTAAAAAAAAATACTTATTCAATCCCTGGGTGCCCATTGAAAAGCCTCCCTAATGTGACAAGCGCTTAAATCTGCCAAAACAATACTGCTTCTAACTAACCAAATGAGTAAAAATTACAAAGAAGAGAAAAGTTTGTTTCTTAAGTCTTTTGTTTTTTCTTAGAAACAAAAACATTTTTTTTTAAATGAAAGCACCAAAAATTCTAATTAAAATTTCACTTTAAAAAAAGCTAAAAAAAACCATCACATGTAGATATTTTGTCTTAAAGACCCTTGTCTATTATTAATTGCTTGCAATTAATGTCAAAATATCATTGACACTATTTGATGTTCAAGTGTGATAAAAATGACTAGCAGCAAACCCATTAACTGTGCTAGCAGTTGCTAAACGTGCATAAACACTAAACCCCCTATGGAGAAAATAAAATCTCCAGACATCTCCAGACTACTTAAAGTTAGAAGAAACCCCAATAATAAAACTAATATTATGATTGATAATGAGGCCGAAGGCGTTCTTTAACGCCTCTTATATACGGTAGTTTAAATATGTTTCGCATACTATATATTTAAATTTAAAGTTTTTTTTTGCTAAAAAGATGATATTCTATTTTCAATTAACATTTATGAAAACATAAAACTACAAAAAAACAAAAAAAAAACAAAATCTCTAAAAACAGCAAGAAATTAACAAAAAAAAATTTCTATTAAAACAAACACTTGAATATTTTTGGGATGTTTATTTAAACTGTTGTGGCAAGTTCGTGTTTAAACAGCATGATTTTTTGATTAATTTGAATTCTTTTTAATTTTTTTTTTTGCTATCTTGTTAGATTTTTTTTGTTGTTGTTGAATATTTAAATGCAAATTTAAATAAATGAACCATAATAAAATAATGTTTATTTTTGTTACGCGATAAGATTTTCTACATAATGATACAAAAAAAAATAAGAAGTAAGAAAATTATAGTCGCTCAAGACCGACCATATAATAACCTACATCAATGTTTCCTGGAAAATGGGTACCAAGTTCAATCATGAACCTAATGGATCTATCTTTTGTCCAATTTTTAATAAGTGTAAAAAACACTCACAAACCAAATTTGAGTGAAATATACTTCTATTTGTTGTCAATAAACCACTTTAACCAAATATCGGGCAAAATTTTCATATGGGACCTAAGTTAAAATATGGTCCGATTTTAATCAGATTTGATAATTAAAGTAAGCGTTAAACACATACAAACATAATATTAATAAAATATTTTCTATTTTCATGAAATTTCAAAGATTTATGTGAATATGAGGAAAGTGGTTTGTATGGGGACTACAAAAAGAACTAGTACGATTTCTTTAAAATTCAGAATGGGGATTATTGAATATAAAACACGTTTACCAGCCAAATTTTGAAAGGATATCTATTATAATACGGTTATTAGATTCATTTGAGCCAAAATAAAAGCGGACCTTTATATGGGAGCTAGGTCTAAACAGGGACCGATTTCTTTCAATTTCGATTGATAATTGCGACCTGTATCGTGTTTACAACGTTTAGATAAACGAACCGACAGACGGACGGACATCGCTAGAATGACTTTTAAAGTTATTCTGTGTCTATCGGTATACTCGAAAGTGGGTCTAGGAGCAATATTTCGTGTAATTACAAACATCAGCACAAAGTCATTACACCCTGTACCACAGAGTGGTGTAGGGTACACAAATAGCAACAGCAAAATAGCAATAGAATAATATAGTTTTGGAAACTTTCTAACAGGGAAGTTATGCGAAGGGTTGGAAATGGACTTATATGAAAAACCAAATACCAAAAGATAGAAAAATCAAAGTGCATCTGTTACTTTTTCTATCTTCTTAATTAATCGTCCTTCACTGAGGGACGACAAGGTGCAGCGAAATTATGTGCCATGTCGGCGTTAATTGGAGTATTCTTTAGAATTTTTTTTTGTATGGGAGCCCTCATAAGGACTGGAGGTAGGGAGTAGGTTTGCTTAGAAAAAATGCTGGGGCGTAAAAATTAATGTGAGTCGGTCATACACTGCACCCATCTAGGAGCGAATCCGAGGCAATTGCGGGGCAAATGTTTTCTAATCGGAACAAAGGTGGCGGTAAACAACACACAAATCGCCCATCATTAATTTTATCGCTCCAACATTTTTTCTAAACAAACCCACTCCCTATCTCCCCTCCTTAAGTGGGCTCCTATACAAGGGTAGGTTAGGTTGTAAGTGGCTGCTGACGTTTTAAGTCAACACACGTAGACTCTAAGGTCCATTGTGATACCACGGGACCGTAATAGGTTTCCCTACTAGTCCCTGTCGTTAAACCAGTTTGAGCTTCTTATGAAACTCCTAAGATGTTGAATTTTGACATCCGACAAATCAGAAAGATCGTACAGCTCCCTAGATCCCAGTGAAGCAAGTCTCTGACCAGAAAGTGCAAGGCAATGGCAAATAAAGTGCTCGATAGTTTCCAACTCCTCTTCATCCATGCAACTTCGGCAAAAGTCATTCGACGGCACGTTTAACCGCTCTGCGTGCTTCCCTATAAGGCAGTGTCCGGTAAATATAGAAACCACCGTCGAAATCTCTCCTCTTGGAAGCGATATCAGCGCCCCTGATTAAGAAAAGGCCAAATCAGTCGTGTTGTCTCACACGTCCATTCATTTGCCCATCTTTGATTAGTCTCCGTCGCAGAACAAAGCCGTAGGTTTTGCTTGCAAGTTTCTAGAGGCATACCAACACATTCCAATTCCGTTGGAACCTGTAAGGTAGTTCCTAGTCTTGCAAGCTCATCGGCTTTGCAATTCCCTCGAATGTCTCTGTGCCCTGGGACCCATATGAGTCGTATGTTAAACTGCTTGGCCATCTCATTTAAAGACGTGCGGCAGTTAAGGGCAGATCTTGTTTTCAGAAACATTGAATCCAGGGACTTGACCGCGGCTTGACTGTCAGTATAGATGTTGACTGCGGTTGTAGACAAGATATTGCAGCTCAACCAGTCAGCCACTTCCTTTATTGCCAGCATCTCTGCCTGGTAAACACTGCAATGATCTGGCAATCTACGAGCAAGGCTCAACCCAAGCTCTTCCGAATAGACTCCAAAGCCCACTTGTTCGTGCAGCCTCGATCCATCTGTGTAAAAATTTATGGTAGCTCCACTACCCGGAGTATACCCCATCCAAGACTCCCTGGATGGTATCATAGTGGTAAAGTGATGCTCAAATAGGCTCATAGAGGGAGCACAGTCCACATTTTGTGGTATCCCGAGTAAAAAAGTTCCTATATAATTGTATATAATTTTATAAACATCATATATGATTAAATAGAATTATATAGAATTTGATGCGAAAAATGAGTCGATAAAACTATATAAAATTTGATCAATGTTTCATATATTTTGATAAATTTTTTATATAATTTTATGCGAAATTTGGACCCCTATTTTTATATAATAATAGCAAAATTATATAATTAGATATAATTATGTAAAAATATATAAAATTGTATAAAACTGTATAAAACTATATTAAGTTACATAAAATTATATATAATTATATATAATTATAACAAAATTTTATGATTTATATAAAACTTGATATAATTTTATATAACTTTATAAAATTATATATTGTTTTATATAATTTGATATAGTTGTATATAATTATATCTGATTATATAAATTTGCTTTTGTTATATAAAAATAGGGGTCCAAATTTCGCATAAAATTATATAAAAAATTTATCAAAACACAAGTAACATTGATAAAATTTTATATGGTTTTATCGACTCATTTTTCGCATCAAATTCTATATAATTCTATTTAATCATATATGATGTTTATAAAATTATATACAATTATATAGGAACTTTTTTACTCGGGATTGTTATCTTCTTCAAGATCGCGCTATGGCCACAATCGCTGCTTCTACACTGCAGCGTGCTATTAAGTCGAATTGCAGACGCAGCCGCATACTGCCTACCCAATATGGTATCAGGTGAAGGAGGATTTCTAATGCAGCCGTAGGTGTAGTACGAAGAGCACCGCTCCTATACGCTCATATACAAAAAGTCGTTATTATGAAATTGGCTCTAACTGTCAAAAGGATGCCCTTAGAAGAGTCAAATGTATTATCGACCCCCAATATTTTTTTAACCCCAACATTTTTTAAAAACATATCTACCGCGTATCTTCAATCCTTACAAGATTTTAATTTTGTATACCCTCCAACTACAGTATGGGGGTATACTCACTTTGTCATTCCGTGTGTAACGCATCAAAATATCGATTCTACGACATTCTGGCGATGTTCGTCTTCCGTCCGTCTGTAGTTAACACGATGCAGTCGAAAATATAAGAGCTAGACTCTCGAAATTTGGGACGAATATGTATTATGTTCCTAGGCAGGCTAATTTCGTAAATGAGCAAAATCGGACCAAGGGGAAACAAGTTCCCCCTTTAAAGAACTAAACCAACCTCTGAAAAATACTATTTTTTGACATGGTTTTTTGGGTTTTTGTTTAACAAATGCAGCATTTTTATGGTAGAGAAGTTCAAAGTTCTGCATTTGTACCCAGATAATTAGAAAATTTAGTTTTTTCGGCTCATCCCCCTTTTGTGGGCGTGGATTAAAAACAATTGTTTAAATAATGATAAACTTGTATTTCTTTAGTGCAAAAAGCATAGGAATAAATTTTAAAACATATATTTCGAGAGGAAATTTGCCCCCCCCCCAATTACCACTACCGACCCCCCCCCAAAAAAAACGACCCTGCATTTTTATACCCTCCAACTACAGTATGGGGGTATACTCACTTTGTCATTCCGTGTGTAACGCATCAAAATATCGGTATAGGACCCCGTAAAGTATATATATTTATGATCAGTGATCGATTCTAAGACATTCTAGCAATGTCCGTCCGTCCGTCTGTCCGTCCGTCCGTCCGTCCGTCTGTCCGTCCGTCTGTCCGTCCGTCCGTCCGTCCGTCTGTCTGTCTGTCTGTCTGTCTGTCTGTCTGTCTGTCTGTCTGTCTGTCTGTCTGTCTGTCTGTCTGTCTGTCTGTCTGTCTGTCTGTCTGTCTGTCTGTCTGTCTGTCTGTCTGTCTGTCTGTCTGTCTGTCTGTCTGTCTGTCTGTCTGTCTGTCTGTCTGTCTGTCTGTCTGTCTGTCTGTCTGTCTGTCTGTCTGTCTGTCTGTCTGTCTGTCTGTCTGTCTGTCTGTCTGTCTGTCTGTCTGTCTGTCTGTCTGTCTGTCTGTCTGTCTGTCTGTCTGTCTGTCTGTCTGTCTGTCTGTCTGTCTGTCTGTCTGTCTGTCTGTCTGTCTGTCTGTCTGTCTGTCTGTCTGTCTGTCTGTCTGTCTGTCTGTCTGTCTGTCTGTCTGTCTGTCTGTCTGTCTGTCTGTCTGTCTGTCTGTCTGTCTGTCTGTCTGTCTGTCTGTCTGTCTGTCTGTCTGTCTGTCTGTCTGTCTGTCTGTCTGTCTGTCTGTCTGTCTGTCTGTCTGTCTGTCTGTCTGTCTGTCTGTCTGTCTGTCTGTCTGTCTGTCTGTCTGTCTGTCTGTCTGTCTGTCTGTCTGTCTGTCTGTCTGTCTGTCTGTCTGTCTGTCTGTCTGTCTGTCTGTCTGTCTGTCTGTCTGTCTGTCTGTCTGTCTGTCTGTCTGTCTGTCTGTCTGTCTGTCTGTCTGTCTGTCTGTCTGTCTGTCTGTCTGTCTGTCTGTCTGTCTGTCTGTCTGTCTGTCTGTCTGTCTGTCTGTCTGTCTGTCTGTCTGTCTGTCTGTCTGTCTGTCTGTCTGTCTGTCTGTCTGTCTGTCTGTCTGTCTGTCTGTCTGTCTGTCTGTCTGTCTGTCTGTCTGTCTGTCTGTCTGTCTGTCTGTCTGTCTGTCTGTCTGTCTGTCTGTCTGTCTGTCTGTCTGTCTGTCTGTCTGTCTGTCTGTCTGTCTGTCTGTCTGTCTGTCTGTCTGTCTGTCTGTCTGTCTGTCTGTCTGTCTGTCTGTCTGTCTGTCTGTCTGTCTGTCTGTCTGTCTGTCTGTCTGTCTGTCTGTCTGTCTGTCTGTCTGTCTGTCTGTCTGTCTGTCTGTCTGTCTGTCTGTCTGTCTGTCTGTCTGTCTGTCTGTCTGTCTGTCTGTCTGTCTGTCTGTCTGTCTGTCTGTCTGTCTGTCTGTCTGTCTGTCTGTCTGTCTGTCTGTCTGTCTGTCTGTCTGTCTGTCTGTCTGTCTGTCTGTCTGTCTGTCTGTCTGTCTGTCTGTCTGTCTGTCTGTCTGTCTGTCTGTCTGTCTGTCTGTCTGTCTGTCTGTCTGTCTGTCTGTCTGTCTGTCTGTCTGTCTGTCTGTCTGTCTGTCTGTCTGTCTGTCTGTCTGTCTGTCTGTCTGTCTGTCTGTCTGTCTGTCTGTCTGTCTGTCCGTTCGTCTGTAGTTAACACGATGCAGTCCAAAATAAAAGAGCTAGACTCCCGAAATTCGGAACAAATATGTCTTAAGTTCCTGGGCAGGTTAAGTTCGTAAATGAGCAAAATCGGACCAGGGGGAAAAAAGTTCCTCCTTGAAGAACTAAACCAACCTCTGAAAAATACTATTTTTTGACATGATTTTTTGTGTTTGTGTTTAAGAAATGCAACATTTTTATGCTACAAGAAATTCAAAGTCCTGCATTTGGACCCAGCCAATTATAAAGTGTCGTTTTTTTGGTCTTGCCCCCTTATATGGGCGTGGAATAATTTTTTTTTTTTAAATAATGATAAACTTGTATTTCTTTAGTGCAAAAAGCATAAGAATGAATTTTTAAACACATATTCGAGAGGTAATTTGCTCCCCCCTCCCCAATTACCCTAACGACCCCCTCCCCCCCCAAAAACGCCCCTGCAATTTTATTTTTTTATTATTTTGCATGTTGAAGGGTATAAAAGATTCGGCACAGCCGAATTTAACACTCTTAGAGAATAATCACAATTGAAGCGGGAAGCGTTTTTCCGCAACTGGTTACACACGTTTTGTATTCAAACAAAAAACCGCCGCGTTTTTCCGCCAAACTAGATTCAATTCTATTTATATGAGGACAATTGCGGAAAACCGCTTGCCGCTCCAATTGTGATTATTGTCTTACTGGTTTTTTTTTTGCATGTTGGAGGGTACTAAACAGTGATCGGTACCCATAGCCCTCAGAAGCCGAACACAATCGGCAGTTGGCACGTATATAACACGATTGTCAACAAAACTCACAACTAACAATAAGCGTAAAAATTCAACAACAAGCAGGTCGATGTCGCTTTGTTTAAGAAATACACAAACACACGAATGTTTTAATTCATATATCAATGCATTCATAAACTTTCTTTCTGCCGACCACTGGTATAAAAGATTTGCCTTCTAGAGGGTAAAATGTAAGACCGACCTCTTTTAATTTTTCCTTCCCAACATTTTCCTAGAACAAACCGTCCCCTATCTTCACTCCATAAGATAATGGATAATAAACCGTAATTCTATCACCTTTTCGAAATTGTAATATAATGGTACTAAAAACTTGAATTTTGGAAATCTGGTATACTGTAGAAAAAACATGCTGAGAAAATTAGTTTTTAAAATTCCAAATCTAAGGGGAAATTGGTACTTTTTTAAAACTCATTGGCCACGGAATCTTAAACGTCCATGAAAAGAAAATTTTTACAAATTCCAGCTTTAAGGGGTAAAAACGGTACTTTAAATGGTACTAAAACCTTAGAAACTTTTTTATTTGTGTTATTCTACATGGAAACAAATGGAAGGGAACAGAGAACAGGGGGAAAAATAGAATATAACATGAAACGTAATGGAATGAAACAGGGAACAAAATGCAATGATATGGAATTAAATTGTTTCTCTTTCATATTAGCAGTACTTAATCAATCAAAAATGCATTTTCACTCAAAATTTTGTTTCAATTAAAATCTTTATAAATGTCTAAGAATACCTTCCCCCCTTCAACCATGTTAACAAAGATGTTGGTGTATTCGATGTGTTTTTTTTTTCTACTTGATCAGTTTATATGTTTTTTTTGTTTCTGTTCCTTCTGGCTGTGGTTCAAAGAAAATAGCCGCTGGGTATTTTTTTTGGGAGTTTAAATTTATACAAGAAGATTCTTTAAGCTACAATTTCATAGAAAACAGCCACACAAAAACAAAAAAAAAACTACAATACGAATAGTTAAGAAGGCCCAGTCAAAGCCAAACAACCAGACGATTTATGCAAATTTGATGGTTTAGATGAAAATTACTTTCGTAAATTTTTAAAAGAAGCTATAATTGTATGTGATGTTTTGTAGTTGGGTTATTTGTGGTATGAATTTGGTAAATAAGTATTTACTTTACGGTATTTATTTTGTTTTTGTTACTTAAGAGGAGTTTTACCCCTTTTTTTGTGTTTTTTGCTTGATTTGTTTTTTTTTTTGTTTTTTTTTGGTTTTTATGAGTGAATTTCTAACGAATATCCACTTTACATACATATTCTTATAATTTAAACTAATATTCAATTAAATTTTGAAGAAAAAAAGTAACGGTATTTTTTTAAGCCTAAGTACTGCTAATGGGTCATGTCTTAAGTACTTTTTAAAAAATATATGTATATTACAATTTTAGCGCAAAAAATATAAGTGGAATAATTATTTTGGAAATATACTCGTATTTAGTTAAAGGCTATTTAACTTTTGGTAACCTATAATAACTTTTTTTTTGAATTGCTTTTAAAAATTATGAATTCCCTTAGAAGTGTTTCACATCGTTAAACAAAAGACTTAAGACACAAACTGTTTATTGCATATATTCAAGAACTTGGTGATATTTAAATTTAAGAAATACTTGAGAATTTTTCTTATCAATAGTTTCTCAAAATCAGAGATTTTTTCTATTTGAAAATTTGTCAGAATCCAAAATTATTTTATACGCGAAATGTCTTTTAATCGGAGAATTTTCTTTTGAGACAAATGTTTCTCACAAGGGAAGTATCTCAACCTGCCTGAAACTTCAAATATAGATTTTTTCTACACTCTAAAAAATCCTTGTAAAAATACTACTATAAAGTGGGTAAATTTTTGTGTAAAATAGCACACAACGCCTAAAATTGAGCACCAAGTGTTTAAAATTTTAGTTTACACACAAAAATTTGAATATTACGCACATTATATAGTATTTTGTGAATTTATAAATATTTTTATAAAATTATAAACACAAGAATTTTAAAATTACACATTTAATGTTTATTGTAAACATTTAGTGTTTAATTTTTGATATTAAACATTAAATGCGTAATGTTCAACAATTTTAAAATTGTCAAAATAAAATAAAAAGAAAAATATAATCAGAAAATTTTGTTGTGCTCGCGATTAAACTTAAATAACGCGAAAACCCCATAAAATAAAAAGAAATATAGTTAAAAAAAGTGAAAATATTAACCAATAGTTTCAAAATTTAAATGCAACGTAAAATTTGTAAGAAGCTGATCCGATTGTTATAAATTCGTAATATTTAAGAAAAATAGTATACTGTTAATTGCATGTTTTTCTTAAAGATTTGCAATTATATCTGATTTATAAGGTAAGTACCACAAATGACTTTTGAATTATTCTTTACAAAAATGTCTGGATATAAGAATCTGAGAATATTTTTTATAAGGAAAAAGGTTTTTCAGATTATGAGAATTTATCTACAGAAAAAAATGTTTTAAATCCTAACCAGATTCTGGGAATATTTCAATAAAAGTTTTTAGATTCTTACACATTTTTTTTCTGCAGAAAAAATGTGTCAGATTCTGAAAATTTTTCTATAGAAAAATTATTTCAGATTATGAGAACTTTTTTATAGAAAAAATATTTCAGATTCTGCAAATTATTCTATAGAACAAATATTTCGGATTCTGAGAATTATTCTATATAAGAAATATTTTAGATTCTGAAAACTTTTCTATAGATAAAATATCTCAGATTCTAAGAATTTTTTTATAGAAAAAAAAAATATTAGATTCTGAGAAATTTAAAAAAAAAAAATATATATATCAGACTCGGAGAAATTTTCTATAGAAAAAAATATGTATATCAGATTCTGAGAAATTTTCTATGGAAAAAATATATCAGATTCTGTAAAATGTTCTATAGAAAAAAAATATATCAGATTCTGAGAAATTTTCTATAGAAAAAATGTATCAGATTCTAAGAATTTTTCTATAGAAAAAACAAATCAGATTCTGAGAATTTTTCTATAGAAACAATATCTCAGATTCTAAGAATTTTCCTATAAAATTAATGTCTCAAATTTTAAGAATTTTTCTGTAGAAAAATATTTCAAATTCTTACAGTTTGTCTATAGAATATATATCAGATTCTTCTGTTTTGTCTATAGAAAAATTACATCAGATTCTGAGAATTTTTCTATGAAAAATTCATTAGATACTGAGAATTTTTCTATAGAAAAACTTTATTAGATTCTGAGAATTTTTGTATATAAAAAAAATATCTCAGATTTTGAGAATTTTTCTGAAGAAAAAATATTTTAGATTCAAAATTTATATCAGATTCTAAAAAATTTTTTATAGGAAAAATGTATATCAGATTCTGAGCAATTTTCTATAAAAAATAAATCAAATTCAGTGAAATATTCTACAGAAAAAATATATCAGATTCTGAAAAATTTTCTTTAGAAAAGATGTATCAGATTCTAAGAATTTTTCTATAGAAAAAACAAATCAGATTCTTAAAATTTTTCTATAGAATGAATATCTCAAATTCTAAGAATTTTTCGGTCAAAAAAAAGTACCTCAGATTCTAAGAATTTTAATATAAAAAAACATATCTTCGAATCTGAAAAATTTTCTATTACAAAATATCTAAGATTCTGAGAATTTTTCTCCAGAAAAATTATTTCAGATTCCGAAAACTTTTTAATTTTCCAAGATTTTGAAAAAATATATCAGATTCTGAGAATTTTTCTACAGAAAAACTATCTCAGATTCTGAGAGTTTTTTTATAGAAAAAATATCTCAGATTCTGAGAATTTTTCTATAGAAAAAATATCTCAGAGACTGAGAATTTTTCAATAGAAAAAATATCTCAGATTCTGAGAATTTTCTATAGAAAAAATATCTCAGATTCTGAGGTTTTTTCTATAGAAATAATAACGCAGATTCTGAGAAGTATTCTACATAAAAAAATATCTTAGATTCTGAGAATTTTTCCACAAAATTTTCTTTAGAAAAAATATCTCAGATACTGAGAATTTTTCTAGAAAAAATATCTTAGATACCTAGAATTTTTCTAGAAAAAGTATTTCAGATTCTGAGAATTTTTCTATAGAAAAAATATCTCAGATTCTAAGAATTTTTCTAAAAAAAAATTTTTTAGATTCTAATAATTTTCATATAGAAAAAATTCTCTAGATTCTGAAAAATTTTCTATAGAAAAAATTTCTCAGAAACAAAGAGTTTTTCTATAGAAAAATATCTCAGATTCTGAGAATATCTCAGATTCTGACATATTTTGTAAAGAAATATTATCTTGAATTCTGAGAATTTTTCTATAGAAAAAACTTCTCAGATTCTGAAAATATTCCCTTGTATGATTTAAATATCAAAAATATCTCGTAAATAATGCGAAATTTTTTTATACTTGCAGTTTGAGACAACAACTTATGATAAGAAAGTAAAGTTCCAAAGAATTCTCCACTCATTGCGATTGCTCGTTAGTATTTATTTTCTTAAATAATTGCAATTTACTGATTAAATCCATTAAATTTATATTTTTACTAGCTGTTTTGCACCCGGCGTTGCCCGGGTTAAAAAAAATATTATGTAATAAATGAGTTTTTTATTAGTCAATTTATTTACTTCTTCGTGACTTTTCACTGGTGAATATAAACCTATTCATGAAGTTTGGTCGATTTTTTTCGATTTTGTTTAGCGTCGGGAACATGGTGTGTAAGTGTTCCTCCATCATGGGAACAAACCTAATATTAATGTATTTCATTAATGGCTTTTAAAAGGAACCTATAGTTCCCTCCGCGGTTAGAACTTTATGTAGTGAAAACATCAATAAAGGCAAAACTTTCACTGTAGTTGAAGTGGGTGTGGCATTTAACGCATTTAGTTCAATTTTGGTCTCATGTGACCTATAGTTCCCCTATTGGTTAGCACGTGAAGAAAATTGCAACTAAATTTTCTCAGCAGAAAATTATATGCCTTTTTATCAATCGCTGTTTAATATTGGCTATATCACTATTTGTGTTGGAAATTTCATTGAAATCGGCTCAACTGTTTTCAGGTTCTGATATAGCAAATAGTTCGCGTTCAGTTAGTTCTAACAGTAGTGTTTAAAGGAGTTGGTTAAACCGTTTTTGCATGATAGCAAATAAGCCAGAAATAGCGTTCTGTATATAACAAATTGACGTGGCATTTTACTCTCATTTGTCTAATCGCGGGCTAATATGGCATATCGTTTAACAGGAAAAAATATTTTTTAATTTAATACAAAGGGGTGCGGCATTTTAGGCCACTTTTCCCGATCGCCACGGTAAATACCATCTGTGGTGAAAATTTAATTAAAATTGGTTTCACCGTCAACGCGTGTGTACGGATCGGGCCGAAATAAATTTCAATGTATTGCAAAGGGACGTGGCAATTCACGCCTCTGTCTGGTCGTGTCTATAGTTTCCGCCTCAATAAGTACTAACTGTCGTGAAAATTATAATAACCATTTAAACGTGATTATGGAAAGGCAGAATAAACTTTCAGTACATTGCAAAAGGCGTGGCAGTTGACACATACTAAAGTGTCCGCCTCTGTTAGTACATCTATGGAAAAAATGTTGTTAAAATCGGTTTAGTCGTTTAAGCGTTATTAAGGAACAGGCAGAAACACTTTCAGTATAGTACAAAGGCGCGTGTCAATTTACGCACCTTTGTCCAAACGTGCTCTTTTTTAATCTATAGTTCCCGCCTCGGTAAGTACATACTATGTGTGGTAAAAATTTCATTCTATCGGTTTAGCAGTTTATGCTAGATTACGGAACAGGCAGAAATAGCGTTCAATTAAAAAAAAAGGGGCGTGCTATTTTATTTAATTTTTTAAATCGGTATGGTTGTTTAAGCATGATTACGGAACACGCAGAAAAAACTTTCAGTATAGTAAAAAGGGGCGTGACATTATTTCTATTATAATTTCTAGTTTCCGGCTCGGTTAGTACTATCTTTGGTAAAAACTTCATTAAAATTGGTTCCGCCGTTTATGCGTGATTGCGAAATAGGAAGAAATAACTTTCAATGTAATACAAAGGGGCGTGGAATTTTACGCCCCCTTTCTTTGATCGCCCTCTATTGTGGATCATACTTTTCGCTTCGGTTAATACTATCTGTGGTAAAAATTTCATAAAAATCAAGTTAGCTGTTTAAGCGTAATTGCGGAAAAGGCAGAAATAGCTTTCAGTGGGGCGTGGCATTTTACGCCCCTTTTTTCGATCGCCCTCTATTGTTGCTCATAGTTTTCGCCTCGGTTAGTAGTATCTGTGGTAAAAATTTCAGTGAAATCGGTTAAATCACTGTTCAGTGATTGCGGAACAGGCAGACATAGTTTCTGTTTAGTACAAAGGGGTGTGTCATTTTACGCCCATTTTTCCGATCGCGGATTTTTCTGACCTATAGTTCCCGCCTCGGTTTGTACTATCGGTGGTGAAAATTTCAAGAAAATCGGTTCAGCCGTTTTTCCGTTATTTCCGGACAGGCAGATAAAGCTTTAGCATGGTACAAAGGGGCATGGCATTTTACGCCCCTTTTTCCGATCGCGGTCGCTTATGGCCTATAGTTCCCGCCTCGGTTAGTACTATCTGTGGTAAAAATTCCATGAAAATCGGTTCAGCCGTTTTTCCGTTATTGCCGGACAGGCAGATATAGCTTTAGCATGGTACAAATGGGCGTGTCATTTTACGCCCCTTTTTCCGATCGCGGTCGCTTTTGGCCTATAGTTCCCGCCTCGGTTAGTACTATCTGTGGTGAAAATTTCATGAAAATCGGTTCAGCCGTTTTTCCGTTATTGTCTGACAGGCAGATAGAGCTTTAGCATGGTAGAAAGGGGCGTGGCATTTTACGCCCCTTTGTCCAATCGCGGTCGCTTATGTCCAATCGCGGTCGCTTATCCCGCCTCGGTTAGTACTATCTGTGGTGAAAATTCCATGAAAATCGGTTCAGCCGTTTTTCCGTTATTGCCGGACGGGCAGATGTAGCTTTAGCATGGTAGAAAGGGCCATGGCATTTTACGCCCCTTTTTCCGATCGCGGTCGCTTATGGCCTATAGTTCCCGCTCGGTTAGTACTATCTGTGGTGAAAATTTCATGAAAATCGGTTCAGCCGTTTTTCCGTTATTGTCTGACAGGCAGATATAGCTTTAGCATGGTACAAAGGGGCGTGGCATTTTACGCCCCTTTGTCCGATCGCGTTCGCTTATGGCCTATAGTTCCCGCCTCGGTTAGTACTATCTGTGGTGAAAATTTCATGAAAATCGGTTAAGCCGTTCTGTACTTATTGCGGAACAGACAGACAGACAGACAGACAGACAGACAGACAGACAGACAGACAGACAGACAGACAGACAGACAGACAGAAAGACAGACAGACAGACAGACAAACCAACAATCAGATTTATAATATTAATAGGGATATATTTTTAGAAACTGAAGACTCAAAAGAAATATTTATGTTCGAACATCTCTAGAAAAGAAATTACTAATGTTCGAAAAGGTGGTTCCTGTTTATTTTCATTTCCTATTTTATATCCTGTTGAAATCTGTCAGACGATGGATTTTTTTTAATTCTATCTTCAAAAAATATGAGGGGCAAACAAATATAAATAATGTTCAAAAAATCCATTCTTTAATTTAGCAAATTTTATCTTTTATGTGGATATTGTAACGTGTTATTTTTCATTTGTTATTAATATTTAGTTTAAGTTACGAATAATTTTATAACCCCAAAAAAATTTATGAATATAATACATATTTCACTATTATACCCAATTTCATTTCAGTTTAAATAAAAACTATAAAAATAATAATAAAAATGCATTTTTAGTTTTATTTGTTTATAGGAATAAATTTTTTAGCAGGTTGTTAAAAATTAGGCACCTTTTATGTAAAAGAAAACATTTAAGATGCAATTTTAAACATTTTAAATCTATTTTTGAGCACAAGTAAGCTAAAATTACACATTTTGTGTGTATTGCCAGAAAATTTTGAAAGCAGTTTATTTGTAGGTTTACACACAAAATGTTTATTAGTTGTACACAATTTGTGTGCAAATGTTGAAATTTAAACACATTGAGTATTTTTACCCACTTTATTGTAGGAGAACAGTTACCTACAATAAAGTGGGTAAATTTCAACAAAAATTTATAAGAGTGTATTTAAAAATTTTTCAGAATCCAAAATTATTTTATACGCGAAATGTCTTTTAATCGGAGAATTTTCTTTTGAGAAAAATGTTTCTCACAAGGGAAGTATCTCAACCCTTATGAACCGATTTGCCTGAAACTTCAAATATATATACACCCAAAAAAAAAACGTGGGTATTTAATACTAAAAATTTAACTAATTTTAGTCCAAAAGGACCTAGTGCAGAAATTGGTAACCAATACTAAAATTTTTAACTAATATTAGTCAAAATCAGTAAAAATTACTAATGTTAGTACTTTGAAGATACTAAAATTAGTAACCAATTAGTAGATTTTGGTACAATATCACTTACTAAACCTTTTACTGTAGAATTATTTTGAGTGTAAAAGAGACGATTTTATGGTTGGAGTGTCTTGGCTTTTCGGCCATATCGGTGTTTAAAAATTTCGTTGTCCCCTTATGAATCAATGTGGACCTTCGGGAAAACTTTGATAACTCCCGAACTAACAGGAATATCGTCAAGGGCAAAAATACGTGTCGAATTAAATTTAATAACGATAATTTCGTATCCATATGGATATCGTAGGCCTATGTCTTCACATAAATACCCCCAAAATTAACACATATTCATGAAAAAATATTTAACAAAGCCGAATTTTTACAAGGTTAGACCGTTAGATAGGCATTAAAAAACATTTCTTCCCATGTGCAAACATCATATAGTTTCTTAAAAAGAAAGGCTAAAAAATCCAAAAAAAAAAAATTTTCACCATTTTTTACCAATTTTTTGAACCCCTAAATCCCTGATATGGCCGATAAGCCGAGACACCCCAACCTTAGAATTGTCTCTTTTATATATATTTTAAGTTTCAGGCAAATCGGTTCATAAGGGTTGAGATACTTCCCTAGTCAGATTCGGAGAATTGTTCTACACTAAAAAAAAAAAAAAACTGTAATGTTAGCAAAAAAAGCTTGTAAACCTACAAGAAAATTTGCTGATTTTGAACCCACAATTTTTTTGCTAAAGTTAGCAAAAATGTTTTGCCAATAATTAGTTAACTAATTTTTTTTTTTTTTTTGAACTTAGTTCATACACATCTGAGAACCCCATTGGGTTCGGACCCGATAGGTCCAGACCCCGATGGGCCTAGACCTAGTTGGGTTCCTTTAAAATCGTCATAGTTTTTGATCCAAAATTTGTGTCCGTTTCGCTCTACCTTGCTTAGATTTTGAGATACGTGATTATAGGGGACCACTTGGGTCTTGAGAATTAAAAAACTCGATAACTTCAAAAATATTACTCGGAGAGCTTTTGACTAATTTGCGGTCTTGTTCTGCGTGTTGAGAGCTACAAAAATACTTTTGGACTTTTTGTTGTGTCGGCAATATTTACCGAGATATGAGCATTTTAAAATTTTCGGGAATGCTAACTTTTTTGGATCCAAAGTTAGGGCCCATTTGGGTCCACACATGTGAAGAGGACCGGCGAATGGCCTCAAGAACCAAAAATGGCCTCCATTTTGCTCTATCTGGCTTAGTTTCCGAGATAGCGCCATTTTAAATGACAAGAAAAGTTTGTAATTTTTTTTTGCTACCTCCAATTCGACAAGAATTTCTTGTAATTTTACCAGCTTTTTACCAATAAAATTGTAAATTTACTAATTTTTTGACGCAATAAAACTTACAAGGAGCTTTGTGTTTTTACTAGATTGTTTGCTACCTCCTATTTTAAGAGAATTCCTAGTAAAAACGACGAGCTTTTTCGTAATTTTACAAGATTTCAGATAATGTTTATACCCTACACCACACTGTGGTACAGGGTATAATGAGTTTGTGCTGATGTTTGTAACTACCCGAAATATTGGTCCTAGACCCACTTTTAAGTATACCGATCGACTTAGAATCACTTTTTGAGTCGATTTAGCGATGTCCGTCCGTCCGTATGTCCGTCCGTCCGTCCGTCTGTCTGTCTGTCCATGTAAACGGTGTAAACACGATACAGGTCGCAATTTTTAATCAATTGGCTTGAAATTTGAAACTTAAGCCATTTTTGGCCCTAGGACGAAGCCTTTTGAAATTGGAAAAAATCGGTGCATATTTAGACCTAGACCCCATACAAAGGTCCTCTTTAGTTTTGGCTTAAATGACTGTAATAGCCGCATTTTAATAGGTATATTTTCGAAATTTGGCAGGTCATCATGTTTCATCCACACAAATCACCATACCGAATTTTAAAGAAATCGTACCACTTTTTCTTGTAGCCCCATACAAACCACCTTCCCGATTTTCACATAAATCTCTCAATTTTCTTGAAAATTGAAAATATTTAATTAAAATTCTGTTTGTGTATGTTAAACGCGTACTTTAATAACCTTATCAAATCTGATTATCGTCGGACCATTTTTGGACTTAGGTCCCGTGTGAAAATTTCGCCCGATATTCAGTTGAAGCGGTTTATTGTCAACAAAAAGAAGCCTATTCCACTCAAATTTGATTTGTGAGTGGTTTTTACACTTATTAAAGATTTGACAAAATATAGATCTAATCAGTCCATGTTTGAACTTGGGACCCATTTTCCGGGAAACGCTGGTGTAGGGTATTATATGATCGGTCTTGACCGACTATAATTTTCTTACTTGTTCTATATGAATCTGTGATATTTTTTTTTAGAACAAAATTTTCAATTCAAAGAATGTCTTAAAATCTAAGAGTTTTTCTTTAAGAAAAGTGTCTTCTGAGAATTTTTCTATACCAAAAATGGTTTAGAATCTAAGAATTTTTCTAAAGGAACAATGTTTCAGATTCTGAGAATTTTTCTATACGAAAAATGTCTTAGGATCTAATTATTTTTTCTACATGAAAAATGTCTAAGAATCTGACAAGGGAAGTATCTCAACCCTTATGAACCGATTTGCCTGAAACTTAAAATATATATCAAAGAGACAATTCTCAGGTTGGGGTGTCTCGGCTTATCGGCCATATCGGGGATTTAGGGGTTCAAAACATGGGTCAAAAAATGGCGAAAAAATTGTTTTTTGGATTTTTCAGCCATTTCTTTTTAAGAAACTATACGATGTTTTCATATGAGAAGAAAGGTTTATTTAATGCCTATCCAACGGTGGCATAACCTTGTAAAAATTCGGCTTCTTTAAATATTTTTTTCAGGAAAATGTGTAAATTTTGGGGGGTACTTATGTGAAGACATAGATCTACGATATCCATATGGATAAGAAATAATCTTTATTAAATTTAAATCGACCAGTATTTTTGCCCTAGATGATATTCCTGTTAGTTCGGAAGGTATCAAAATTTTCCCGAAGGTCCACATGGTTTCATAAGGGGACAACGAAATTTTTAAACACCGATATGGCCGATAAGCCGAGACACCCCAACCTTAAAATCGTTTCTTTAATATATATTTTAAGTTTCAGGCAAATCGGTTCATAAGGGTTGAGATACTTCCCTTGTGAGACATTTTTCTCAGATTCTGAGACACTTTCCGTAAAGACAATTTTTCTATACTAAAAATGTTTTAGAATCTAAGAATTTTTCTATTTTTCACATTTTTTGTATAGAAAAATTCACAGATTTTAAGATATTTTTCATACAGAAAAATTCTCAGATTATGAAACATTTTTCATATAGAAAAATTCTCAGGTTCTGAGACATTTTTCCTTCAGAAAAATTCCTAGATTCTGAGACATTTTTCCTATAGAAAAATTCTCAGGGTCTAAGAGAAAAAATACGAAAATATGTGGCAGAATCTGATAATTTTTCTATGCGAAAAATGTCTCAGAATCTAAGAATTTTTTTGTACGAAAAATATCTTAGAATCTGATAATTTTTCTGTACAAAAAATCTCTCAGAGTCTGAGAATTTTTCTGTATGAAAAATGTCTCAGAATTTGGGAATTTTTCTACAAAAAAAACTCATCAGAATCCCAAAATTTTTTTATACGAGAAAGGAGACATTTTCTATACAAAAAATCTCTAAATTTTCAATACGAAAAATGTCTCAATTTTCGTATAGAAAAATTCTTTGATTCTGAGCCATTTTTCGCAAAGACTGATCATTTTTTTTATACGAAAAATATCTCAGAATCTGAAAATTTTTCTATACCTTCAAAAATTCTCAAAAAACGAAAAAATCCCGTTAACCCCACACCAACGCTAAATTTCTCAGATTTTAAGAATTTTTCTATACGAAGAATGTCTTGGAATCTGAGAATTTTTCTAAATGGAAAATGTTTTCGAATTTGAGAATTTTTTTATACAAAAAATTTAAATTTTTCCATACGAAAAAAGTCTATGTGAAAAATGTTTTTGAATCTGAGAATTTTTCGAAAATGACTAAGAAACTCAAATAAGCGCCCTCCATTGTCTTTACCAAAAATTTTCTGTGCAAAAAAAATCATTTAGAACCCAAAAAATTTTAAAAACATAAAAATTTCTAAAAATCTAAGAGCTTTTCTTCAGAAAAATTGGTCCAGAGTTTTTATTTTTTACACTAAAAGAATTTTTAAATTTGAAAATTTTTATAGAAACATTGTATAAACTTAGCAATTTGTCCGTTTTATTTTGGTTAAAAATTTGAAGATTTTTTAATAAAAAAAAATGGTCTTAGAATCAGATAAAAAAAAAATCAAATTCCCTTTAAAAAAAAAAATTTCTGTCTTAAATATATTATAAGTGTTTGTGTTATTAAAATGTAAAAAAATAATGTAAGCTCAAAAACATTGAGATTTAAAAAAAATCCAAGACATATTTTTGAGCAAAGTACCAATTTCAAAAAATTTAATCCACTTAATTACATTTGATCATTTCTGAAATTCGTCCTCTTCATAAAGAAAGATTTTTATAATCAATAGATAATACTTTGTTATCTTTGTTGCTCATGGGCAACATTGTGACTGAATAAGTTAAAAAATGATGTTCAGATTTAAAAAGAAATACAAGTTCATCAACCTCTTTTTGCAATAACAATATCTAAACTAAAATAAATTATAATACCCCTAAAGAGTGTATTTCGTAGCATTTGTTTGGTTAAATAAACATAAATTTTATGTTGTTTTTTTTAGATTTTTTTTTTTATTTAAGATTTTAATTATGTTAAAATTTTAAAAAAAGAACATTTTAGAAATATATTGCGTCTGTGTGCTTATTATAGCATAAAGTTTTGTGAGAAAAATTTTAGGAATTATTAAAACGGTTTCAATTTTTATGTTTTTATTTTCTTAATTTATCTATTATGATTGTGAGAAGAAGAAGAAGTCTTAGTAAATCATCATTTTAGTTTTAACTAATATAATTTTTTAATATTCTAAACCGTTCTTTAGAGTAGTTTTTTTTATAATTTTTAATGATTTAAAAATATAAGAATATAGGGTGACCAGGTGTAGGGCATTTATAAGAGCGAATATAGAAAAACTGTTAAGGAAATATGAATAATTTCCTTTACAAATATCAGAAATTAAAGAGGAATTTAAGAATTATTCATAAAGTGTATTACAAAAAAAAATCTGCGTAATTATTAAAAAAAAATCTGAGGGTATGGCCACATTTACACAATTTAATGAAATATATATCAAATAATGCATTTTTACAACTTTGAATTATCAAAATTCATTAATTAAATTTTTCGATTACAGTAAAAACTTGTTGCTACTTAACTATCTCTCCAATTACGTCATTAAAAAGTTTTTTTTAATTAATTCCCCTGGTCACCTTGTCATTTTGGCTAGGCTTAATATGTTTGTGATACCAATTTACTTTTTTACATTAATAATTATATAACTACTATTACCTTTTTTTTCTAAAATGCCTCAAGAACTGAATATGTATTCATAAATCATTAATAATAATATTCTTTGTTTGCGGATTAGATAATATCAAATGATTTGCTTCTAAGTCTAGAAGATTCAGGTTCAATTTATTGGATGAATAACATTTAGACCTAAAATGAATCTAAGAATTTTTCTATATAGAAAAAATGTCTCACACAAAAAAAAAAATTTGTCAAATTACTAGGAAAAGTTTCGTAATCCCATTTTACCAATATTTGACAGTTTTCCTTGTTTTTTAACAAATCGAAATTTACATTTTTTTTTGTAATTTTACAAATTTCCAAGATTATTTTACAAAAAAAATCACAAGAATTCCTTGTAATTTTAATTGCGCCAAAAATTTGTAAATTTTATTGGTAAAAAGCTTATAAAATTACTAAAAAATTCTCGTAAAATAGGAGGTAGCAAAAAATCTAGTAAAATTACGAAACCTCTTTGTAAATTATATCGTGTCAAAAAATTTTTAAATTTACATTTTTTTTGGTAAAAACCTTGTAAAATTACAAAATTATTGGCAAAATCTTGTAAAATTACTTGAAATTTTTGTCAAATAGGAGGTATATATGGGGCATTCCATGTCAAATCGGACACTTCGAATTTTTTATTTTTTTTAGATTTTCCCAATTTGTTTACAGTTTTTAGTACCCTTGGAAAACTCCTTCGTGGTAAATTTTCAGATTTTTTTTAATGACCCGTTCAAAAGATATCGAATTTTTAAAAACTGGTAGTTTGTTTCTTTACTTAAACTTCTTTTCCTCATAATTTCTTCAATAATAGTCCAAATTTCAAATTTTTTTTTTTAATTTTTATTCTTTTATGTACTTTAAAAAAAAAATCCCAAAAAATTCTTAAAGGCGCTCTAGTATGAGATTTTTAAGTTTTAAAATTTAGATCTCATTTTTGAAAATGTTTGTACTCTTCGATTTTTTTAAATTTTTTTTGTGTAAAACTTCTATCGATTCTACAAATTTTTGGCACAGGAGGATTGTGGATAACGATTATTACTATTTTTTAAAATTTTTTGAAAAAAATTTATTGTAATTTTTTAATCTTAAAATCATTTCTACTGCTCCAATGGTGCGTCATAGAGGGGTCATTTATAAGACCGACCCCCATTATTTTTTACGTCTTAATATTTCTTTGGAACAAACTAATACCCTATCTCCAATTTCTAAGGGAGCTTCCACACAAAACGACATTTTTCAAAATTTGCTCCAACCGCTCTAACTGCCCTAATAGTGCCCTTAGAGCAACAAAATGTATGACCGACCCACAATATTTTTTTAGTCCAAACATTTTCTCTGAACACACCTACCCTCTATCTCTAATTGTTAAGGCGGTCCTCATACAATTTTTTTTTTAATTTTTTGTAAATTTGTTTCATTTAATCAGCAACCGACCCCATTTAGTTTTCCCCTACAACATTTTTTTAAAATATACTTACGCCCTATCTCCACTCCCTAAGTAGGCTCCCATACAAAATTAAATTTTTATAAAATTTGCTCCAACTGTTATTCGTAATGGAGCCTACTTAGGGAGTGGAGATAGGGCGTAGGTATGTTTTAAAAATATGTTGTAGGGTAAAAATAAATGGGGGTCGGTCTCACTAATGACCCCTCTCGGACTCACCATTGGACCGGTAGAAGCTGATTAAATAAAACAAATTTAGTAAAAATAAAAAAAAATGTATAGGGACCGCCTTAACAATTAGAGACAGAGGGTAAGTGCGTTCAGAAAAAATTTTTGGACTAAAAAAATATTGTGGTTCGGTCATACATTTTGTTGCTCTAAGGTTACTATTAGGGCAGTTAGAGCGGTTGGAGCAAATTTTAAAAAAATGTCGTTTTTGTGGGAGCCCCCTTAGAAATTTGAGATAGGGTATTGGTTTATTCCAAAGAAATGTTAAGACGTAAAAATTATTGGGGGTCGTTCTTACTAATGACCCCTCTATTAAGCACCATTGGAGCAGTAGAAATGATTTTAAGATTGGAAAATTGCAATAAAATTTTTTCAAAAAATTTTAAAAAATAGTAATAATAGTTATCCCACGATCCTCCTGGACAAAAAATTTGTAGAATCGATAGAAGTTTTACACAAAAAAATTTCAAAAAAATCGTAAGTAAAAAAACAAAAATTTTGAAAAAAATTTAGAAATTTGGACCATTATTGAAGAAGTTATGAGTAAAAGAAGTTTGAGTAAAGGAACAAACTACCAATTTTTAAAAATTCGATATCTTTTGAACGGGTCATCAAAAAAGTCAGAAAATTTACCACGAAGGAGTTTTCGAAGGGTTCTAAAAACTGTAAATAAATTGGGAAAATCTAAAAAAAAAAAAATTCAAAGTGTCCGATTTGACAAGGAATGACCCTTTTAGAAAAAATGTCTCAGAATCTCAGACTTTTTCTATATAGAAAAACTGTCTCAGAATCTAAAACATTTTCTATATAGAAAAACTGACTCAGAATCTGAGACTTTTACTTTATAGGAAAAATGTCTCAGAATCTGAGACTTTTTCTATATAGAAAAACTGTCTCAGAATCTGAGACTTTTTCTATATAGAAAACTGTCTCAGAATCTGAGACTTTTTCTATATAGAAAAACTGTCTCAGAATCTGATACTTTTTCTATATAGAAAAACTGTCTCAGAATCTGAGACTTTTTCTGTATAGAAAAACTGTCTCAGAATCTGAGACTTTTTCTATATAGAAAAACTGTCTCAGAATCTGAGACTTTTTCTATATAGAAAAACTGTCTCAGAATCTGAGACTTTTTCTATATAGAAAAAATGTCTCAGAATCTGTCTCAGTTATGCAAAATGTCTTAGAATCTAAGACTTTTCTCAGAATCTGAGACATTTTCTATATGGGAAAAATTTCTCAGTATCTAAAGAAAAATGTCTGAGAATCTGCGACTTTTTCTTTTATTTTTCATCTCCTAATATTTTTTGTTTTTGCAATTCTTTTAATAGTAAGTTTGAGTAAAAACTTTACTTTCTCTGTTTGCTTTTTTACACTACAAGTTTATCTAGTTTCCCATACAAATTTCATATGTGATGAATGAATGAGCGGTAATAAACTATGAAATTTTGTGGCTTGTTTAATGATTAAGCGTGAAAAATGTTTGTAATTCTACTTTTTTTTCTGTGGTTTTTTTGTTCAACTTGTTGCTTCAAACATTTTACACATAAATTTTTGGTAAAGTTCTTTCAAAAAAAAAAAATTAGCAACACTTTTTTTTTTGTTTATTTTTGGGGTAAATTAAAAAAAAAAAAACATTCTTGATTGTAGCATAAATATATTTGATGGATTGTGTTGTGGTTAAAGGGAGAATTTAATTACAATTTACTATGGGGACAGAGGTTAAAATTTTTGTATTTATTTTGTCAGATTGAGGAATTTGTTACAAAAAATTATTAAAAACAATTTTTTTTTCAAAATCAAAATTTTCTAATCAAAATTTCTTATATTTTGAGTAGGTTTATTCTAGCTCGAGGTCATTTTTCTTTTACTAATAAAAACTGCAATGTTCTCATAGAATAATTTTCAGGAAAATTATTTTTCGGTTTTAAATTTATTTTTGTTGATAAGTTTTACAAGACTTAGTTGACAGGTGTTTTGGAATTTGTCAGATTTCCTTGTCAAGACTATTAAGCAATTATAAAAATCCAATATAATTTTTTTGTTTTGTACTTTAGAAATATATAAATCACAGAAAAGTTGTTTTTCTTTTTAAATTTGTATTCGAAAGGTTTAAGACAAAGTTATGAGACGAATTCAACTTTTTTTATTTATTTTATATATGTTTTCATTTGGAAAAATCACAACCCAGTCCGTCTCTTGAATTTCTATCCCATAGTGTAATGACCAAAATATAACAAGTGTTTACATACATATTTTTTTAGTGTAACAAATTCACTTTTTTCTTAAAGTTGTTCTGTTTTTTTTTCGTGTTGGTGTTGTTGTTCAAAAAAAATATTTCAACCGGAATTTGTTAAAGTGAAATGAAATGAAATTAGTGTGGTGCTTCCTACAAAAACAAAAAAAAAAAACCTACAACATTTAACATACTTTTTGTTTTGTTGGTTGTTGCCATTTTTGGTATTTGTTTGCTGTTGTTGTTGTTGTTGACTTTGAGGTGTTGATTGATTACCGATTTGCTGTTTGGCTGCGTTAATGTTGTTCGAAATTATTGTTGTAGTTGTTGTATTTGTGATCTAGTGCTCTACTTAATGTATTTTTAACTTGTTTTTCACTTTTCTTGAAATGTTTTTTTTGTTCAGCCAACTCAACGCACACATATTATGTGTGACGGTTTTAAGTTGCTGTTTGATTTCCCTTTTACGGCTTTTAAACGCACGTGTATTGGAAGAAAATACAAAAACAAAATTTTAAAACTGGACAATTTTATGTGTGAGAAATAATTTCCTTTTTGACTTTAAAAGGCACTTAAGATGAAGATGACTGGAACAGATGTTAGAATAAATTAGAAAAAAATATTTTTTAGAATCTGAGAATTTTTCTTAGAAAAAAATGTCTCAGAATCTAAGATTTTTTCTACACTCAAAAAAAAAAAACCTTATAAAATTACAAGAAAAACTTGTAACTTTTTTTGTTTGCTTCCTCATATTTGACAAAAATTTCTAGTAATTTTACAAGCTTTTTACCAATAATTTTGTAATTTTACAAGGTTTTTACCAATAAAATTGTAAATTTACAAATTTTTTGACACGATAAAATTTACAAGGAGGTTTCGTAATTTTACTAGATTTTTTGCTATCTCCTATTTTACGATAATTCCTAGTAATTTTACAAAGTTTTAACCAATAATTTTGTAATTCTACAAGCTTTTTACCAATAAAATTGTAAATTTAAAGTTTTTTGGCGCATTTAAAATTACAAGGAATTCTCGTGAATTTACTAGATTTTTTTTTGTAAAATTATCTTAGAAATTTCTAAAATTGCAAAAAAAAATTGTAAAATTACAAAAAAAAATGTAAATTTCGATCGAAATTTTTTTGTTAAAAACAAGGAAAACTGTCAAATATTGGTGAAATGGGATTACGAGACTTTTCCTAGTAATTTGACAAAGTTTTTTTTTGTGTGTATCGTTGAATTTCTTAAGAGTCTGAAATTTTTTTGATTCTTAAAATGTCTTGAAGTCTAAAAACTTTTGTATGCGAAAACTGTGTCTGAATCTGAGAATTTTTCTATACACTCAAAATAATACATTAGTAGATTTACTAATTTTTTTTGCTAATGCTTTTAGCAAATTTTTAGTTGAGATTAGCATGTTAGCAAAAATATCTTGTAAACTTCATTTAGCGCATTAGCAATTTTAAACAAAATTTGAACTATTTTTTTTTTGTTAAATTTAAAATTGAGTTGACCAAATTTTTACAAGCATTTTTTCTAATATTAGCAAAAATAAATGGTAATTTTTTTTTTATTTTCAGAAAACTTAAAATGGCGCTATCTCGGAAACTAAGACAGCTAGAGCAAAATGGAGGCCATTTTTGGTTCTCGGTATCGCCGGTCCTCTTCACATGTGTGGACCCTAATGGGTCCTAACTTTGGATCCAAAAAAGTTAGCATTCCCGAAAATTTTAAAATGCTTATATCTCGGTAAATAAAAGCATTTTTGAAGCTCTCAACACGTAAAACAAGACCGCAAAATAATCAAAAGCTCTCCGAATAATATTTTTGAAGTTATCGAGTTTTGTAATTTTCAAAACCCTGGAGGTCCCCTAAAATCACGTATCTCAAAAACTAAGCAAGGTAGAGCGAAACGGACACAAATTTTGGATCAAAAACTATGACGATTTTTAAGGAACCCAACTAGGTCTAGGCCTATCGGGGTCTGGACCCATCGGGTCCGAACCCAATGGGGTCCTCAAATGGATGCTGAAGCTTGGCATATATATTTATCGTTCCCCTGGCCTAGTTTTTATTGAATTTCAGCCAAATCGCTCCAGTGGATTAAAATTTATTAGGAAAACCGTGAATTTCAGATTAGTTTCACCTTAAATTCACGTGTTGAAAACCCGTTAAACATGTTTTAAAAACATTGGTAAGTCACAAAAATATTTTACAACGTAATTTTGTTACTCAAAAATATTTTTACACTAAAGCAAAAAAAAAAAATACACTAAAAAAAAATTTTGAACTCAAAAAAAATTTTACACTAAAAACAAAAATTAGTAAATAATTTTTTTTTTCAAAAATTACTAAAAAAAAGTTCTTTTATACAAAATAAAATATTTCTAATCAAAAATTTTATTTTTTACGTTAGAAAATTTACTTAAAAAGGGCATTGTGGAGGGTATTAATAGATTCGGCCAAGACGAATTAATTTTTAATTTTTCTAGTTTTAAATGAGTTGTCAAAAATGCCCGAAACGGTACAATCTTGTCAAATTACTAGAAAAAGTCTAGTAATCCCATTTTAAAAATATTTCACAGTTTTCCTGGTTTTTTAACCAATTATTTTTGATAGGAATTTAATTTTTTTTTGTAATTTTACAGTTTTTCTTGTAATTTTACTAATTTCCAAGGTTTTTTACAAAAAAATCTAGTAAATTTACGAGAATTCCTTGAAAGTTTTATTTCGTTAAAAAATGTAAATTTACAATTTTATTGGTAAAACTCTTGTAAAATTACAAAAAGGCTCGTAATTTTTACTAGGAATTCTCGTAAAATAGGAGGTAACAAAAAATCTAGTAAAGTTCCGAAACCATCTTGTAAGTTTTTTGCGTCTAAAAAATTGTAGCTTGTAAAATTACTAGGAGCTTGTAAAATTACTAGGAATTTTCGTCAAATAGAAGGTGGCAAAAAAAAAAAAACAAGTAAAAAAGTTAAATTCTGCTTTTTCGAATGTATTGATACCCTCCACAATGTAATAAAATATTATTTGAAAAAAAAATTTTTTTTGGAAAAAAAAAATCCGCGAAAGAAAATTTTTGGTGAAAAAAAAATTCCGAGAAAAATTTATTTTTTTGTAAAAGAATTGGTTTTTACCTGTGAAAATTCCATTCTGTGTCCAATTCTGTTCACATATGCCAACCAGCAGCAAATTTAAAGCATTTTGTGTATTTAGGTTATGTAGAATATACCAAAATTTTGGAGGTGTTCTTACTAGGAATGTCGCGAATATTCGTCACTATTCGGTATTCGGCATATTCGGCATGTTTTTTGAATATTCGGTTAAATAAATATTCGTTAACAGTTTGCCGAAGATTCGGCAAAATTTGAATTAGTTAAAAAAACACTTTTTATTAACGTTTGACTCTTTTTCGTAGTAATTTCAGTTTGTTTTTTACACAAAAAAACTTGAGCACTTGATTAAAATTCGATTTTTTCGGGTACCAGAAAAAATAGTGTCAACAACAGCGTTGTTGTCTTTTAATCTGGTACTTTTTTTCATGTTTTACATAGGTAAAATACAGGCGTATGAATAATTAAATTATTCGGCAAATATTCGTATTCGGTTCCAACCGAATACCGAATACACACAAAAAATTATTGGCTAAAAAATTTCAATTAAATCTATTGATCAACAAAATTTAAATGAGTCAATTATTGTTTTGATCAACATTTTGTTATTTTCTTTAACTATCAAATTAAAATTTTTCAACATACTAAATTTTTTTTTCGCTTCAATTTATTTGAATACATTAATTCAAAATTTGTTTTAAAAGAAAATTGTATATTGTTCGTATACATAACAAGAGAATTTTTTAATAGAAGAAATTCTCCCTACATAGAAAACATCAGATGTTGAGACATTTTTCGTGAAAAAAATATTTTTTATAGGGAAAATGTCTCAGAATATAAGACTAAATGTCTCAGAATCTGAGACTATTTTCGTATAGAAAAATTTTCGGATTTTTAAATGAAATTTAAAAGATTAAATTGTATATTTTTCGTATACATAAGAAGAGTCTAAATCTGAGAATTTAATAGAAGAAATTCTTCCTACATATAAAATATCAGATTTTAAGACATTTTTCATGAAATTTTTTTTTTATAAGGAACATGTCTCAGAATATAAGAATCTGAAACTTTTTTCGTATAGAAACATTTTCAGATTCTAAGAATTTTTTTCCACAGAAAAAGTCTCAGATTCTGAGACATTTTACTATAGAAAAAGTCTCATATTATAAAGCATTACTGAGACATTATTCCTTTAGAGTGGTCTCTGATTATTAGATTTGTTTCGTACTGAAAAAAATTTAGATTCTGAGACCTTTTTTCTATAGGAAAAGTCTTAGATTCTTTGACCTTTTTCCAATAGAAAAAGTCTCAGATTCTAAGACCTTTTTCCTAAAGAAAAAATTTAAAATTCTGAGATCTTATTCCGAAAGAATAAGGCACAGATTCTCACACATTTTTCCTAAAGAAAAAGTCTCAGATTCTGAGAGCTTTTTCTTATATAGAAAAAGTTTAATATTTTGGCACTTTTTCTCTAAAGAAGAAGTGACAGATTCTGAGACTTTTTCTGATTCTGAAATCTTTTCCGATTCTAACACTTTTCCTACAGAAAAAGTCCTAGATTCGGAAATGTTTTTCCTATACAAAACGTCTCAGACTTTAAGACCTTTTTCCTATAGAAAGGTCATAGATTCTGAGACCTGTTTCCTATAGAAAAAGTCTTAAGATTCTGAGACATTTTTCTGAGATTCTGAGACCTCATTCCTATAAAAAAAGTCCTAGATTCTAAGACCTTTTTCCAATAGAAAAAGTCTCAGATTCTGCGACCTTCTACCAATTCAGTTAGTTTCAACTTCTGAGACTATTTTTTAACAATAAAAAGTCTCAGACTTTGAGACCTTTTTATACCCTCCACTCTAGTGATAGAGGGTATATATAAGTTTGTCATTCCGTTTGTAACACATCGAAATATTGGTCTAGGACACCATAAAGTATATATATTCATGATCCTTGATCGATTTTAAGTCGATCTAGCGATGTCCGTCCGTCCGTCCGTCCGTCCGTCCGTCTGTCTGTCTGTCTGTCCGTTGAAAACACGCTAACTTTTGAAAGACTTTACGGAGGCTCCTGAAGTTTGACATATATGTTCTCCATTTACCGGGTCAGGTTGGTATTGCAATCCAGCGAAATCGGTCAAGTGGTTCAAAAGTTATGAGCAAAAGAGTAAATTTTGGCAAAGGTATTTTTCGAATTTACATGATTAAAACCACTATAACTTTCGAAAGACAATTCTGAGGGGGCTGAAGCTTAGTGGTTCAAAAGTTATAAGCAAAGCACTGAATTTCAGATTTGTTTCACCTTAAAATGTTGAAAACTCGTTAAACAAGTTTTAATAGCATGGTGAAATACCAGTTTTTTAAAACTTGTTGTTGTTTGTTTTCTTGTCGTGAGGTGCAGTTTAGTTGTTAGACAAGAAAATATTTGTTATTGTTTTGTTATTGTAACTGTATGTAACGGTGTATAGTAAGAATTTTTGGAAAAAAAATCAAATGAAGTAAAATAAAAAGTGGGAAACATGTGAAATATTTTTTTTTGTATTGCATATAGGTATAAAACAACAAAAATATTTTACAAAGTAATTTTGTTACTCAAAGAAATTGTACACTAAAAAAAATATTTACACTAAAAAAAATGTTACACTCAAAAAAAAATGTATACATAATTTTTTTTTTAATGAAATGTCACACTCAAAAAAATGCTAACAGTCAAAAAAATTTTACACTCAAAATAATTTGATTGATTAAAAAAAAGTTTTACTCAATATAATATATGTATTTTAGTAATTTTAGAAAATTACTATCAGATGACATTGTGGAGGGTATTCATAGATTCGACCAAGTCGAACTTAATTTTTCTACTTGTTCTTCTTAAAAAAGACTCAGGTGCTGAGATATTTTTCTCAAAATAAATCTCAAATTCAGAAATTCTAAGACTTTTTCCCATAGAAAAATTCTTCTGCGACTTTTTTCCTAATAAGTTTTGAAACCTTTTTCACATAAAAAAATTCTCAGATTCTGAAAATTTTTTCTTTAGAAAAAATAGAAAAAATAGAAAAAAAAATTTAAAATAGTTTTACAAATGTAAGTTCGACTATCACTATTTTTAAGATTTAAATATATTTTTTTATTGCTATGTAGAAGACAAACACTTTTTATATAAACCAAATTAAGATCCTGTAACATTTTTCTAAACAAAAAAAGCATATTCTAAGTAATTTGCTTATGCAAAAATTCATAATAAGATTGACAGATATTTTTCACAGAAAATTTTCAGATTGATTTACTTTTTCCATAAAAAATTTCCCCTTTTAAAATTTTCAGATTTTTTTCTATGAAAAATTTTTGGACTTCGCAATTTTTTTTAGAAAATTTCCTTCTTTATTCTTTTTCTTTCCTTTCCTTTTCTTTCTTTTTTCTTTTTTTTCTTTTTTTTTCTTTTTTTCCTTTTTTTCTTCTTTTCGAAATTTGGTCTGGGGGGGGGGGGGGGGGGAATTTCCCCTTTTTCCCCCCCCCCCCCCCCTTGTACCCGCGCATGCATAAAGTATATATATTTATGAGCAGTGATCGATTCTAAGACATTCTAGCGATGTCCGTCCGTCCGTCTGTAGTTAACACGATGCAGTCTAACATAAAAGAGCTAGACTCCCGACATTTGGCACTTATATATCTTATATTCCTAGGCAGGTTAAGTTCATAAATGAGCAAATTCGGACCAGGGGAAAAAAAGTTCCCCCTTGAAGAACTAAACCAACTTCTGAAAAATAAAATTTTTTTACATGATTTTTAGTGTTTTTGTTTAACAAATGTAATATTTTTATGCTACAAGAAGTTCAAAGTCCTGCACTTGGACCCAGAGTATTAGAAAATGTCGTTTTTTTTATGGGCGTGGAATATATATTTTTTTTAATAATGATAAACTTGTATTTCTTTAGTGCAAAAAGCATAAGAATGTATTTTTAGACACAAAAGATTCGCCACAGCCGAATTTAATACTCTTACTTGTTTAGTATAGGAAAAACCTTAGAATTTTTTTATAAGAAAAATCTGAGAATTTGTTTTGTGGAAAATTTGAGAGTTTTTCTATAGAAACATTTTATCAGAATCTCAGACTTTTTCTATAGAAAAAGTAACTTAGAATCTGAGAATTTTTCTATATAAGAATTTTTCTCTGAATATGATATTTTTTCTATACGAAAACTGTCTCAGAATCTAAAACATTTTCTATTGGAAAAAATTTTCTTTTTAAAAATTTGAAAGGAAAAATGTCTCACGAGGGAAGAATTCAAATCCTTATGAACCAATTTGTCTGACACTAAAAACATATATAACAAGTAAGAGTGTTAAATTCGGCTATGCCGAATCTGTTATACCCTCCAACAAGCAAATAAAAAAAATTGAAGGGGAAAAAAAAATTTTTAAATTTGCTCCAACCGCTCTAACTGCCCTAATAGTGCCCTTAAAGCAGCGATACGCAGACACATACTATAACATTTATGCTTGTGTGGGTAGTACTTAGCAAGCGAAAAGTCAACAAATTTGCTCAAGCAACAGAATTTTATAGTGTATGTGTGTTGACAGCGCACAAGCAGCGCCTATCCCGCGCGAATAGGAATTACAAAAATGCGTATCACTGCCTTAAAGCAACAAAATGTATGACCGACCCACAATATTTTTTTAGTCCAAACATTTTCTTTGAAAATAAAATTTTTTAAAAATAGTAATAATCGTTATCCCACGATCCTCCTGGGTCCTGAACGGGTCATCAAAAAATCTGAAAATTTTCCACGAAGGAGTTTTCAAAGGGTACTAAAAACTGTAAACAAATTGGGAAAATCTAAAAAAAAAAAAAAATCGAAGTGTCCGATTTGACATGGAATGCCCCATATATACTTTATGGGATCCTAGACCGATATTTTGATGCGTTACACACGGAATGACAAAGTGAGTATTCCCCCATACTGTAGTCGGAGGGTATCAAAAAGCCAAAAGTTTCTCGGCTTATCAGTCATATCGGGTATTTAGAGGGGTTAAAAAATGGCGAAAAAATCGTTGGATTTTTCAGCCATTTCATTTGATTTTATATGTTTATTTTTATTATTTTTTTTTTAAATCTAACAAAAAAGTTCTGTAATGTAGTAACAGTTAATTGAAGTAGTTAACTTTTTTTATCTCTGAAAAATTTTCGTTTTTTTTTATTTTTTACAATTAAAAAAAAAAAAAAAAAAAAAAAACTTCGAAAAATTTTGGTCTTCAATTGTATTTTTTTAATTGTTTAAAAAAAAAATTATTTATTGATTATTTTATTTTTACTACATGTGTTAGTTGTTTTGACTACAAATGTAAGTAGTTTTTACTACATAAGTCAGTTGTTTTTTGTCAGTTAAAATAACTAACATTTTTAGTTGATTAAACTGAAAAAGTTAAAAGTTACGAAAAGATTTTTTATTTTAATTTTTTTTTTTTATGTAAAATCAACCTGAAGTAATTAATAATACTGGACTTTATAAAATTGATTGTAGATTTTTTTTATTTGTGTGTATTATGTTATTAAGTTAATACAATATTAATGTTTATTGATTATGTGTTTCCTCAAATTGATGACTCTTTGTTTTTTTTTTTCTTAAATCTTCTTATAATGTTTTGTCTACATAAAAAAGATAATGTATTCATTAAAATTCAACAAAATCATATTGATTTATTGCAAATATTTGCATAAATAATTATATTTATTAATGTTTATTTTGCGAATTTAATATGATGTTTTTTACACACATATTTAATAACATTTGTTGTGTTGTTTTTTATAAAATAATTCTAATAATAGAAAAAGTATTGAATAGTATATTTTTTTAATTTTAATTTGAAATTAAACTCATTGAACGATGTGATTGAATTTCATAATCATAATTAAAAATAAGTGAAAGGGTCTACCACATAATATTAAATTTATTATACTTACTACTGGTATTACTTAAAGGCTAAATATAAATATTTAATATTATTAGTGTTAATTAAAAAAATATAAAAATGATTTTATGACGTTTTTCCCTAATGTAAAGAGAATAAACTTTTTTTTAAAAACAAAAGACTTAAGAAACGAACTTGATGTAAAGTAGTAAATATTTGTGTAGACTTGTTTGGTGTTAGCAGGTTCGACAATATTTTTAAGATAATATGATTTACAGGAAAGGTATCCACAAATGAATAGATGAATTTGCCGAATTTGAAACGGGATGCCCCCTTTTTTAACTAATTTTAATTTGGATAATTCAAGGATGAAAATAGACCACCAAATAAACAAAACCATTGAGGATTTTTGCAAAGTAACTTTGAATTTCTTTTTTATGTTTCATTGAAGTTTGCAAGGCGCTTGGAAAACATAAAAAACCAATAAATGCAAATTCAGGCTAAACAATTAGGTAGAACGTATGTGGGGAAATGGGATATTTTAACACGATAATGTTTTTAGGCTGGTCTAAGAATCTGAGACTTTTTCTATAGAAAAACTGTCTTAGAATCTCTGAATTTGAGACATATTTTAAGGAAAAAGGTCTCAGAATCTGAGTCTTTTTTCATATTGCCTATAAAAATAATTTTTTTTACAAAAAATGTCTCAACGTCTGATATTTTATATGTATGAAGAATTTCATCTATTGAAAAATTCTCAGATTTAGAATTTTCTATACTTCAAATGTGTTAGAATCTGAGAATCTCTTTTATGTATACGAAAATGTACAATTTTCTTTTAAAACAAACAAAAAAAAAGAAAATTGATCTAAACGAAATAGTAAGATCATGAAAAATAAAACTCCTTCGGCAAAAAAGAATAAATTTGTAGATTTTATAGCTTTCCCACCACTTGTTTTTGCAAAAAAAAAATGTATCCCTGTTTTTGCTCGTTTTTTTATTCGAAGTAAAAAAAAATCTTTTTTATACCCTCCACTCTGGTGAAAGAGGGTATATATAAGTTTGTCATTCCGTATGTAACACATTGAAATATTAGTTTAGGACCCAATAAAGTATATATATTCATGATCCTTGATCGATTTTAAGTCGATCTAGCTATGTCCGTCTGTCTGTCTGTTGAAATCACGTTTTTGGCAATACTCCGAAACCGATTTAAACGCTTGGGTTACCAAAAGTTGCGTAATTTTCCCAGGCAAAAACTGATGTATATTATTATATCTCCCGATATAATGGTCATAGAGACTTGAAATTTGGACTGTATGTATGTTATTTCCCGCAATATAGATCCACTATGGTAAAAAACTGTACTTTTGGTACTTTTTAAATCTTCTGATATAATGATCATAGAGACTTGAAATTTGGACTGTATGTTCACCTCCCGGAATATAGATCCATTAAGGCTGGATTTTTGCCAGCGTTAATTCTAAGGGGGTCAAAAGGGTAAAAAAACTGTACTTTTGGTGCTTTTTATACCTCCTGAAATAATGGTCATCGAAACTTGAAATTTGGACAGTATGTTCACATCCTAGAATATAGGTCCAGTACGGCTGGATTATTGCCAATGTTGGTTCTAAGAGGGGAAAAAGGGGAAAAAATCTGTACTTTTGGCACCTTTTATATATCCTTAAAAAATTGTCACATAGACTTGAAATTTGGACTGTATGTTGACCTCCCGGAATATAGATCCCCTAAGGCTGGGTTTTTGCCAATGATTTTTCTAATAGGGTAAAAAGGGTAAAAATATGTACTTTTGTTACATTTAATATTTCCTTAAATAATGGTACTAGAAAATGGAAATGTCGGTTCACCTTCCGGCAAAAAGATTCACTAAGGCTCGGGTTTTGCCAATGTTGATTCTACTGAGGTAAAATGGGTAAAAAAGTACTTTTGGTACTTTTTTTTTATTTACTGAAATTTTATTCAAACTTGAAATTTAGAATGTATGATCCTTTAGTAAAATAAAACATTCTGGAACAAGTACTTTCCGAAAAATCTGTACCGTTTTCAAAAAGTACCTTTTATAAAAAGTACCTTTTATAAAAAGTACCTTTTATAAAAAGTACCTTTTATAAAAAGTACCTTTTATAAAAATTACCTTTTATAAAAAGTACCTTTTATAAAAAGTACCTTTTATAAAAAGTACCTTTTATAAAAAGTACCTTTTATAAAAAGTACCTTTTATAAAAAGTACCTTTTATAAAAGTACCTTTTATAAAAAGTACCTTTTATAAAAAGTACCTTTTATAAAAACTACCTTTTATAAAAGCTACCTTTTATAAAAAGTACCTTTTATAAAAAGTACCTTTTATAAAAAGTACCTTTTATAAAAAGTACCTTTTATAAAAAGTACCTTTTAAAAAAAGTACCTTTTATAAAAAGTATCTTTTATAAAAAGTACCTTTTATAAAAAGTACCTTTTAAAAAAAGTACCTTTTATAAAAAGCACCTTTTATAAAAAGTACCTTTCATAAAAAGTACCTTTTATAAAAATTACCTTTTATAAAAAGCAACTTTTTTAAAAAGTACCTTTTATAAAAAGTATCTTTTATAAAAAGTACCTTTTATAAAAAGCACCTTTTGTAAAAAGTACCTTTTATAAAAAGTACCTTTTATAAAAATTACCTTTTATAAAAAGTACCTTTTATAAAAAGTACCTTTTATAAAAAGTACCTTTTATAAAAAGTACCTTTTATAAAAAGTACCTTTTATAAAAAGTACCTTTTATAAAAAGTACCTTTTATAAAAAGTACCTTTTATAAAAAGTACCTTTTATAAAAAGTACCTTTTATAAAAAGGACCTTTTATAAAAAGTACCTTTTATAAAAAGTACCTTTTATAAAAAGTATCTTTTATAAAGTAGTACCTTTTGTAAAATGTACCTTTTATAAAACGTACCTTTAATAAAAAGTACCTTTTATTAAAAGTACCTTTTATTAAAAGTACCTTTTTTAAAAAGTACCTTTTATAAAAAGTACCTTTTATAAAAGGTACTTTTTATAAAAAAGTACTTTTTATAAAATTACTTTTTATAAAAAGTACCATTTATAAAAGTATAAAGTACCTTTTATAAAAATACCCTCTATAAAAAGTACCTTTTATAAAAAGTACCTTGTGTAAAAAGTACCTTTTATAAAAAGCACCTTTTATAAAAAGAACCTTTTAAAAAAGGTACCTTTTATAAAAAGTACCTTTTATAAAAAGTACCTTTTTTAAAAAGTACCTTTTATAAAAAGTACCTCTAATAAAAAGTACCTTTTATAAAAATTACCTTTTATAAAAAGTACCTTTCATTAAAAGTACCTTTTATAAATAGTACCTTATATTAAAAGTACCGATAGTACACTTTTTGGTACTTTTTTATTTCCAGAGGTACAGTGACTCAAAGTAATAATGGAACAGCATATATTTGTTAGAAGTTCTTTAAAGAAAAAGTTATCAAGACTAAACCAGATTATTATCAATCGACTATTTTTGAAAAAAGTACTATATAGGATTTTTTCCAAGCTTTAATTTAAGCTTGATATCGTCCAGATTGAGCAAATATTAAATGAGATACGAGGGTCGCACTGGAAAATGAAATTATTTGTAGATGTTTTTTTGAAATTTTTTTAAAAATATTTCTAAGTCGATTTCTTTCAAGTTCAAACATTAAAAATTTAAAAAATTATCCAATCATTTTTATTTAGTTATTAGCTAGTTTTTACAACAACCCAAACAAAAAATGAAATTTTTTAAATACAGCGGAAGAAATCCGCATTTTTTGACCTCCAACTCGTTTGACCACCAATTTTTTGAAAACAAAGAACAATTTTAATTATTCTTATATCTCATTACTATATACCCAGCAAAACTTACCTTACCAAATAAGGTATAAAATAAGGTATAAGATCTCTTATTTTATACATTGCAGCATTGATGATTTTAACAGGCGATGAGACTAAAAGTAATGCATATACATTATCACAAAGAATACTAGTAAGGTATAAAATAAGTCATAAATTTATAACGAAGAATACGAGTAAGGTGTAAAATATATGATATTTTATAGGTTACGAGTACGGTATATAATATAGCATACCAGAAGATAATATATAAGGTGTTACGAGTAGTGAAAACGTAATTTTGTATTAAATTTACTCACGTGATTGTAAGCGAGATAAAATATACTCCTGAGTGAGTGTGTGTCATTAAAAAATTTCTGTCGTGAATCCATCTCTAGTTTAAACTTATGCATTTTTTTATAAAATATTTATTTTTTATGTTATTGTAATGCATTATGTATTCAATTATAAATAATGCATTATTTCAAACTTTGAAATAATACATAATGTAACCAAATATAAGTCATCCATGATTTAATGTTTAGAAATAATAAATATGAAATACATTTTTTCCAATAATCATGCATTACGTAGCAAATTATTAGTAATGTATTATTTTTCACTTTAAAATAATACGTTGTGGAACAAATGTTTGGTAAGACATCATAAAATAATGCTACAAATAAGATATATACATTACCTGGTAATGTGTTATATAATCACTACCCATTACCAAAGTTTTGCTGGGTACTTAGGTGTACTCAAATTAATAAACAATAAAATATTTTCTTTGTTTACAACAAATTGGTGGTAAAAAGAGTTGGAGGTCAAAAAATGCGGATTTCTTCTATTGTATTTAAAAAATTTCATTTTTTGTTTGGATTGTTGGAAAAACAAGCTGATGACTAAATAAAAATTATTGGGTAATTTTTTAAATTCTTAATATTTGAACTTGGAAAAAATCGACTTAGAAATATTTTTAAAAAAATTTCAAAAAAATATATACAAATAATTTCATTTTCCATTGCGACCCTCGGATCTCATTTAATATTTGCTCAATCTGGACGCTATCAAGCTTAAATTCAAGCTTGGAAAATTTCCTATGTAGCACTTTTTTCAAAAATAGTCGATTGATAACAATCAGGTTTAGTATTTAAAACTTTGTCTTTAAAGAACTGCTAACAAATATACGCTGTTCCATTATTACTTTGAGCCACTGTATAAATAAAACAAACTTTTTTGTTTTTTAAATCATCACATTGCACAGTGATTCGTTCCCATATATCGAGTGGGCAAAAATAGAATATTGGTCGCAGATTTCTGAAATTTGGTACACTAGCATTAAATGATCTAATCAAGAAAAAAACGAGTTTTTGGAAAAATCGGAGCAAGGACACGCCTACCCCCCATATATCCTGAAATTTAAATATGTGATTAAAACTACAAAAATGGTCACAAAATTCCCAAACTTTGTCAATGTTATCAATTTTGATATAGTATTTTATGTGTAAATTTTTTTTTAGATTGAAGCAAGGACTCGTGTGGCTGCCATATATCCTTTTTCTTAAAAATATTGTAAATCGCTCAAAAATTACTCGATACCCTTAAAATTTTTTGTAAAAATTTAAATAAGTGATGTCAATCTGTGTGCCAAATTTCGCTGAAATCGGTTCAGTAAAACAAAAGTAATTTGTATATCCTTTTTAAAAACTGCAATAAGTGTTAATATAGTTTAATCACAAAAATAAAATAGAAAGAGTTGTCAACGATTTTCCAAATTTGGTACGCAAACACAAAATTAATTAATAGAAAAAAAAAAATAAAAATTTTAAGCAAATCGGTCGAAGGACATTTGTACCTGTAGTATATCCTGAAATTTAAAAGTGGAGTTTTAGCCACAAAACTTGATATAAAATTACATAACTTAGTTATTATCTTTGAAATTTAGATAACTATCGACGTACAACATTTGTATTTTAATCTGAGCAAGGACTCGCGGGGCTGCCATATAGCCTTTTTCTTGAAATCGCTGTAACTATTTTAAAAATTATTCAATTGCTATCAAATTTTTAATATAGATTTGATCAAATGGCGTTAATAAGTGTGCCAAATTTCGTTGAGTTGCTTGCAGTAACAAAAAAGCTGTTAATATATCCTTTTTTTTTATTTAGTCAAAATTATAAAAATACATAATAACTGCCAAAACAAAACATTGGCAACACTTATTTCCTATTGTATTACGAAAATAAATTTATTCAAAATAAGTTTTAAGTAAACTCGTTTAATACTTGCTTTATTTCTAAGTATATACCCCGTTAATAACAAAAAAACTTAAAAAAAAAAAATTGTTGGGTACTTCAAATTTTTATTTATTTTTTTTTTTTCGTTTTTTTCAAAAACTTAGTTATTTTTATTATTTGATCGTATAGAAAACAGTTCAGGATGTTAAAAAAATCAATAAAAAAAAATTTTTAAGTTCGAACTTTTTTATGTATCTCAAAAAAAAATTTGGTTTTGATTTGGGATACCAACGAAAATCAAATACTGGTTTTAAAGCAAAATGGCCCACTGTATACTTATTTTATCGAATTATTTACTATAAATTTATGGTATACAATACAATAAATCCCTTTATATAAAAAAAACACTAAAATGTTGATGTGTTTTTTAAATTTATTTACAGTAAATAAAATAATTAAAAAAAAAAAATAATCCAATTTTAGATTTTTTAAATTTTTTTTTTCAACTTAAAAAAAAACTTAGTTATTTTTATTTTTTGATCTTATAAAACATAGTTAAAGCTACAAAAAAATTAGAAAACAAAAAAATTTTATTCACGAACTTTTTTTATGAAGGCCATTAAAACTTGGTGATTTTGGGGATTTTTGTAAAAGTCATGGATAACTTTTAAAGCAAAACGGCCCACGTACTGCATATCTTTTTTCTGACTTTTTAATATATTTTTACAGAATACTATATAATATATCAGTGTGTAAAGAAAAAATACTTAATATTGGATTTTTTTTCTAATATTTTTTCCATTAATAATATAGCTTTTGAAAAAAATTAAATAAAGACACAAAAAAGACCTAACTTTTTTCCAACTTCAGATAAAAACTTAGTTATTTTTATTGTTTTGCCTTATAAACCATAGTCTGAGCTATCGAAAAAGCGAAAAAAATAATTTTTTGACTCACGAACTTTTTTTATGCATTCCATCAAAATTTGTCAATTTTTGGGGATTTGGTAGAAAAAATATAGATTTCAGAGCAATACAAAAATGTATTTTAAGATTAATTCTGAAAAATTGCAAATGCAACTTTTGGCAAATATATTTAAGTAACTTTTGCAAAAAAAAGTTCGTTGAATTCTTTAAAATTCGATTTTTTATAATTATTTTAGTAAACCTATAAAAAACAATTTTTAAGTTTTAACACAATAGCGTTGAATTTCCATACTTTAGCGCCCTCTTGTGGCAACATATGACTTCTTAAAAATAAGAAAAGTACATGTTTCTTTTAGTTTACTATTAAACTGTAAAAATACAAAAAATCATCAACATTGAAGACATACTTTTTTTTTTGATTTTTGCCAATGAAACGAATCACTGTGCATTGGTGGAGGGTAGGGCTGTCAAACGGGATCGGTTTTTTAAAATCCCGGGATTCGGGATTTGAAAATCGAAATCCCGGGATCCCGGGATTTTTCGGGATCACGGGATTTTTCGGGATCCCGGGATTTTTCAGGATTCCGGGATTTTTCGGAATTAAATTTCTTTGATTATAAGAGTAAAAAAATAGTAGACTCTTTATGTTTCAACTTTATTGTGCATATTAAGGGGCTACTGTGGGTTAGTTGATAGCGTGCTAGCCTATTAAGCAGGTAGTCGTGGGTTTGATTCTCACGAAAACCCTTTGGTCTATTTCGCTACAACGAAATTATAAAAAAAATATTTCTAATTAATATGATTGTTATTAAAAGGCAATTAAAAAATTAAGTATACGCCACTTATGCAGTCTTCAAGTAATTATTATTATTAAATATTTAGCAATGAACTAAAAACGCCCTGAGGGGTTTGTTATGGAAAATGACAACTTTTTTTGCTTTTGGTTTCATCCCATTCCGATTTTGGTTGTTGCACTGTATAATTGTAAAACTAATTTAAAGTAAATTTAAAATAATAGAAACATGTAAAGGAGAAAAGTAGTAATATAATGCATTAGACTTTAATTTTTTGTAAAAGAAAAGTTTTTCTTCCAATTTTGAACGTCCGGCAAAATTTTAATTCTTTAACGCCTGAAACTTATGTGATACAAAATTGAGGCCAATCGGATTAAATTTACCCGTTGCGCCCTTCGATCAAAGTTTCGATTTTTTGAAAATTTTCGTCAAAACCTGCAAACTTTGGTTAAAGGGCTCCGTGACTGTGGCTTAATGGTTAGTGCGTTGGACTATTATTCATCAAGCCTGGGTAGAATTCTCAGCTCAGCCAAATTCGTGGCCAGCTACTTTGAAAATTAAAAAAAAGTTTTAGTTTTAATTTTTTTATGTAAATGTAAAAATAATTGAACAAAGTTGTATTTTTAAAAATAAATTCTCATACATTTTTAATATTTACAAAATCCCGGGATTTGAGCTTAAAAATCCCGGGATTCGGGATTCATTTTATGACAAAAATCCCGGGATTTCGGGATTCGGGATTTCGGGATTGACAGCCCTAGTGGAGGGTATTTAATAGGGTGTTCAGTCGATTAATTCTTGTTCGATTAATCGAACAATTTTAGACGAATAATTGTTTGATTAATTTAAAATTGCTAATTTCGATTAAAGAATTAATCGAAGAATTTATGTCGATTAATCGAATAATAATAATATATGGTTTTTATGGAAATATGTATAATTTTTAAAAAAGTTTTAAGTCCAATAAACAAACCAAATGTATGTTACCGTTGGAATTACAAAAAAACAGTCATGTTTACTTGAGTGGTACTTATTTCAAATTTGTTTTCGGATTTTCGCTACTCCTGAAGCTTGCATTTGTTAAACGACCTAAATAAGTACCTGATACAATTTTGGTCTAAATCGAATAACTGCATGACCGCGCTAAAATCGGCAAAATTTTCGAGTTTTGGGCAAAAACGCACTAAATTATAAAAAAAAAAAAATACAAATTTAAGATTTTTCCAAATGTAGTCAGATAATAAATATATTTTTTTTTGTGATATCGGTTATCCATATAAAATTTTCAAATAAATTGTTGAAAAATGTGTAGAAATTAATTCTACACATTTTTCAAATCTCCAAAATGATTTTTTTTTTAATTTTCTCAAACAAATTAGCAGAATTTTATAATTTTATTTTCTTGTTGTTAATAAAATGTTAAAATACTTGTAACTACCGTTGTTTATTTACTCAAGTACCAATTTTTTCTGAATTTGTAATTATTCGATTAATCGAACAATTTTAAAATTTGATTCGTTTAATCGAATAATTTAAAAATGGCAAATATCGATTAATCGTTTAATCGAACAATTAAAAAACCCGATTAATTGAACACCCTAGTATTTAAAGATTCGGCACAGCCGAATATAGCTTTCTTACTTGTTTTTTACATAAAATTGTTTCTGTTCATCATTGTTTTTCAAAAAATTTTATCAACATTTTTTTTTTACATCAAAATTTTTTCATAAAAAAAAATTTTTAGATCAAATTTTTTTCATCAAAAAAAAATTTTTTTCCTTTAATTATTTTTTTCCATCAACTTTTTTGTGATCAAAATTTTTTTTCATAATTTTTTATTTTTTTTATATTTTTTTTTATCAATTTTGTATATCCTTCAACTACAGTATGGGGTATACTTACTTTGTCATTCCGTGTATAACGCATCAAAATATCGGTCTAGGACCCCATAAAGTATATATGGGGCATTCCATGTCAAATCGGACACTTTGAAATTTTTTTTTTTGATTTTCCCAATTTGTTAACAGTTTTTAGTACACTTTGAAAACTCCTTCGTGGTAAATTTTCAGATTTTTTTGATGACCCGTTCAAAAGATATCGAATTTTTAAAAATTGGTAGTTTGTTTTTTTACTCAAACTCCTTTTTCTCATATATTCTTCAATAATAGTCCAAATTTTTTTTTTTTTTTTTTCAAAATTTTTGTTTTTTTACGTACTTTTTAAAAAAAAAAATCCCAAAAAATTCTTAAAAGCGCTCTAGTATGCGATTTTTAAGTTTTAAAATTTAAATCTCATTTTTGAAAATGTTTGTACTCTTCGATTTTTATGAAATTTTTTTGTGTAAAACTTCTATCAATTCTACAAATTTTTTGCCCGGAAGATCGTGGGATGACGATTATTACTATTTTTTAAAATTTTTTGAAAAAATTTATTGTAATTTTTAAATCTTAAAATCATTTCTACTGCTCCAATGAAGCGTCATAGAGGGGTCCTTTATAAGACCGACCCCCATTAATTTTTACGTCTTAACATTTCTTTGAAACAAACTAATACCCTATCTCCAATTTCTAAGGGGGCTCCCACACAAAACGAAATTTTTAAAAATTTGTTCCAACTGCTCTAACTGCCCTAATAATGCCCTTAGAGCAACAAAATGTATGAACGACCCACAATATTTTTTTAGTCCAAACATTTTCTCTGAACACACCTACCCTCTATCTTTAACTGTTAAGGCGGTCCCCATACAATTTTTTTTATTTTTTATAAATTTGTTTTATTTAATCAGCTTCTACCGGTCCAATGGTGCGTCCGAGAGGGGTCATTAGTGAGACCGAACCCCATTTATTTTTACCCTACAACATTTTTTCACAACATACCTACGCCCTATCTCCACACCCTAAGTAGGCTCCCATACAAATAACAGTTGGGGCAAATTTTATAAAAATTTAATTTTGTATGAGAGCCTACTTAGGGAGTGGAGATAAGGCGTTTGTATTGAAAAAATGTTGTAGGGTAAAAATAAATGGGGGTCGGTCTCACTAATGACCAATCTCGGACGCACCATTGGACCGGTAGAAGCTGATTAAATAAAACAAATTTATAAAAAATAAAAAAAATTGTATGGGGACCGCCTTAACAGTTAAAGATAGAGGGTAGGTGTGTTCAGAGAAAATGTTTGGACTAAAAAAATATTGTGGGTCGTTCATACATTTTGTTGCTCTAAGGGCATTATTAGGGCAGTTAGAGCAGTTGGAACAAATTTTTAAAAATTTCGTTTTGTGTGGGAGCCCCCTTAGAAATTGGAGATAGGGTATTAGTTTGTTCCAAAGAAATGTTAAGACGTAAAAATTAATGGGGGTCGGTCTTATAAAGGACCCCTCTATGACGCACCATTGGAGCAGTAAAAATGATTTTAATATTGGAAAATTACAATAAAATTTTTTCAAAAAATTTTAAAAAATAGTAATAATCGTTATCCACGATCCTCCTGGGCAAAAAATTTGTAGAATCGATAGAAGTTTTACACAAAAAAATTTCAAAATAATCCAAAAGTACAAACATTTTCAAAAATGAGATTTAAATTTTAAAACTTAAAAATCGCATACTAGATCGCTTTTAAGAATTTTTTGTGATTTTTTTTTTTAAAGTACGTAAAAAAAAAGAAAATTTGAAAAAAAATTGAAATTTGGACTATTATTGAAGAAGTTATGAGGAAAAGAAGTTTGAGTAAAGGAACAAACTACCAATTTTTAAAATTCGATATCTTTTGAACGGGTCATCAAAAAAATCTGAAAATTTACCACGAAGGAGTTTTCGAAGGGTACTAATAAAAACTGTAAACAAATTGGGAAATCTAAAAAAAAAAAATTAAAATTGTCCGATTTGGCATGGAATGCCCCATATATATTTATGATCAGCTATCGATTCTAAGACATTCTAGCGATATCCGTCCGGCCGTCCGTCCGCCTGTCTGTGGAAGACACGATTACAGCCCAAAATAAAAGAGCTAGACTCCTGAAGTTTGGCACAAATATGTCTTATAGTCATAGGCTGGTCAAGTTCGGAGATGGGCGAAATCGGACCAGGGGGAAAAAGTTCCCCCTTGAGGAACTAAACCAACCCCTGAAAAACACCATATTTTTACATGATTTTGTGTGTTTTTGTTTAACAAATGCAACATTTTTATGCCTCAAGAAGCTCAAAGTTCTGCATTTGGACCCGGGGGATTAAAAAATATCGTATTTTTCAGCCCGCCCCATTTTGTGGGCGTGGATTAAAAAAATTGTTAAAATAATAATAAACTTGTGTTTCTTAAGTGCAAAAAGCATAAGAAAGATTTTTAATATATTTCGAGGGGAAATTTGCCCCCTAATGACCACTGTCGACCTTTCCCCCCCCCCCCCTAAAAAAAAGACAACGACCCTGGATTTTTTTTTTCATCTGCATGTTGGAGGGTATAAAAGATTCGGCTCAACAGAATTTAACACTCCTACTTGTTTTTTATAAATTTTTTTTTTTAAATAATTTTTTTTTCAAATTTATTTTTTTATCAAATTTTTTGTTACATCAAATTATTTTTTCATAAAACGTAACATAATTATTTTTCAACAAATATTTTTTTTTTTCATCAAATTTTTTTTTTCATCAATTTTTTTTTCATTAATTTTCTTTTTCATCAGTTTTTTTTATATTTAATTTTTTATTACATCAAATTGTTTCTGTTCATCATTTTTCATTTATTTTTTTTCATAAATATTTTTCATCAAAAAAATTTTTTTTTACATCAAATTATATTTTTTTTTTATAATTTTTTGTTACATCAAATTATTTTTTCATATGTTTTCTTTTCATCAAATTTTTGTTTTTTTTCATCATTTTTATTTTTTTTTCATAATTTTTTTAATAATTTGTTTTTATTAATTATACTGTGCTACAGTGAAAAAATACTTCTGATGTGGCATAGTATAGGTTGATGGTCTTGTCGAGTAGATCACAAAAATGTCCATTAAACTTGCCAGACATCCTCAAATTTTAGAGTTATTGTCAAAAGACGTTTTTTTTTACTTTTCTTCCTAGACCTTGTGTAATTTAGAAAATTTTCAACCGAACAGTAAATTTTTTAACTGTTTTGGATAGAAGAAGGGAAGGTTTTTCATATGTGTTAATTGGTCTACACATATAAGAAAGATATCTATTGATTTTTTCTATAATGTTTAATTTTTTTGTTATTTTTTGAAAATTTTTCGTTAATCGATTTTTTTCTGCTATAGTTCGTTTAACAACATAATGAGCATGATGAGCTTTATGCCGAAAAAATCAGATAACAATGAAAAAAAAAAGAAATTGTTTTGTTTTCATCAAATTCTTTTTTTCATAATTTTTTTTTTTTATATAATTTTTTATTACATCAAATTGTTTCTGTTCATCATTTTTTCATTTATTTTTTTCATAAATTTTTTTTTCATCAAATTTTTTTCATCAAAAAATATTTTTAACATCAAATAATTTTTTTCATAAATTATTTTTTTTTATCAAATTTTTTGTTACATCAAATTATTTTTGTTTTTTTTCATAATTTTTTATTTTTTTATTATTTTTTTATCAATTATTTTAACATAAAACTTTTTTTTTCATTAAAAATAATTTTTTTTTGTTCATCATAAATTTTTTTTTCCTATTTTTTTTTTAACTTTTATCAATTTTTATTATTAAATTTTTTTTTTAGAAAAAAGTTTTTTTTGTCATTAAAAACTCTTTTTTTATTAAATTTTTTTTTTCATCAAAAATTTTGTTTTCATCAATTTTTCTATCATAATTTTGTTTTTCATGAAAAAAAAAGTTTTCAAAGGTGTTTAAAACTAATACAAAATTGGGAAAATCTAAAAAACAAATTTTCAAAGGGTTCGATTTGGCATGTAATGCCCCATATGTATATGGCCTATCTCGTTTTGATTCATAAGTTTATTTGTGACGCTAGCCAAAAATTTTAAGAATCGTGCTGTTAATCTAATTCACATCTTTTTTATGTGTTTCAACTTAATTCACATAATGTTATAATTTGTTTTTGGCAAAAAAACCAATTTTACCTAGACCTTATTGTTTAAGAGGTCAAAAAACTTTAATCAATTTTTATGTAACACCAAACACGAATCTACAAATAATTATAACACAATATCATTATTATTATTATTAAATAAATCAATAATTCTTTAATTCTATTATTGTTTTATTAATTTTTTGTATAAACATATTTTTTTCTTCAAGAAAAAAAAAATCTTCAGCCCTGACCCTAGAAGATATTTTGATTAAAACACCAACGCTCATATGAGTTTGCTGACAGCAACAAATTTATTAAGAAAATTATTTCCTTTTTATTTGTGGTGGAATTTTAATAATTTAACAAAACAAAAAATACAACAAAAAAAAAAGAATAAATTGTTTGTATGTTTAATTCAATAGCATATAATAAACAATTAATTGCTTATTAATTTAATAACTTTTTAACAAAAATATTATTCTTAAGAAAAATTTTATAAAAAAAAAAACAAATAAACAAAAGTTAACCACAGACAGTTTAAGATGATATTAAACATATTTCAATAAGAAAAAGACAATTAAATAATGTTCTTCTTAACACGTTTCTTATAGTACAATAGGGCGTCCCGTCAAATCTAAACTGACAAAATTCGTGGCCAAACGATGGCCACGGAATAAGTGATTGTGGGAAAATTTATAAAAATTTTTTTCAAGGGCATCTTCAGTCTGCCACCAGCGGTAAAAGTTTGAAAAATTGAATTTTTTCGATCAACATTTTTGTCCAAATTGTTTAAAAAAATACGATTTAAAAATTAGGAACTTTTTCGTACTTTTGGGAAAAATACTTTGGCCCACAGATGATGATTTTTAAGCATAAAATATATTTATATATAAATTACTAGCTTAGCGGTACTTCGTTACGGGTTGTATTGAATACCGGATAATAGAAAGATCAGAATTACTCTACCGATTTCATGAAAATTCCACTACGTAGTCTTTGTTTTGTTTACTTGTGCACGTTTAAGTCTTTCATAAAATAATATTTCAATCAATAATTTAAACAATAAAATTTGAATAATTTTCGAGCCCTTCTATCGGGATTTTGGATTTTGAGTCAATAAATATTTCAGTGAATAAACATATAGAGAAAAAACATATAGAGAAAAAAAATATGGAGTAAAAAAAGTTAAATACGAAAAATTTTAGTAAAAAGTATCATTCCATATTGTTCCCTGCTCTATTCCATTTCGTTCCCCGTTCTAAAATTTTTAATTTTAAAATATGTCCTTCTCTTGGGTGTTATTTCTGGGGCTTTTAATTTAATAGTTAGATAATACCATTTGCCCCCTTTTCCCCTAAAGTTAAATTTTCCAAAAACTGTTTTTTTGTGCAAGGTGATCCTTTATTTAAAATATCAATTTTCTGAACCATTATTTAAGAAATATAAGAATAACCAGTTTTTACACTTTTTCATTATTATAGGAACAAAAAAAAGTACCAAAGGTATACTTTCTTACCCCCGTTAGAAACGCAATTTCCAAAAAGAACCTCTTCCAGAATGTTTTTATCTTACCGAAGGATCCTCTTTTCCATATATCAGTTTTCTACGATCATTGTTTTAGCAAATATTAAAAGTAAAAAAAGAATTTTACATTCCTAATTTTAAGTTTAAAAAAATATCAAAGGTTCCGAAAATACACTTGTTTAGCCATTTTACCCCACTTAGAAGCGGAATTTTAAACACGTATTTTTTCGGAATGGTTTTTTTACTGAATTCTCCTACGTTACAGATTTTAAGATTCTAGGAAATATAAAAAGTTTCTATAAATATAATTTCAGGAAATAAAAAAAGTACCAAAAATTGTACTTCCGGCACTTTTAATAAAACGTTCTTTTATAAAAGGTTCTTTTATAATAGGTAATTTTTATAAAAGGTACTTTTTTTAAAAGGTACTTTTTTTAAAAGGTACTTTTTTAAAAGGTACTTTTTTAAAAGGTACTTTTTTAAAAGTGATATATATTTGATACTTGCAACACTAGAATAACCATACTACTTTTCTGTACAACTCTGACATGTAAAATGAATTAAATGCGCTAAAATAAAAGTCAGTCTAAAATAAGCTTGCGTCGTGTTTTATTCAATTATATCAAGTGGCGACGAGAAAAAAAAAAAAAAAAAAAAAGGAAAAGTAGAATAGAAATCTTAATTTTTCTGCATACATTAAAAGGAAAATGCCGGGCAACGAAGACCTGGGAAATAATTTTAAAGAATTATTTGTTCAACAACAAGAATTTACCAGGAATCTACTGCTGCAACAGCAAGCATGGATGCAGTCTGTACTGGACAATCGGGCTGGTGGTTCATCACAATCTGCTAGTGTGCCATCATTTCACAATTTTAATAAGGAGCAACAGAATTGGGATTCATATTTGGAGCAACTAAGTCAGCATTTCCGGGCATATGATGTCACTTCTGCAGAAAGGCAGAAATCGTTTTTTCTTTCGTGGATAGGCACGGAAATGTTTGATTTATTGAAAAACCTATTTGGCTGCGCTGATTTACAACAACAGAGTTACAAAGAACTTACAGAGAAGCTTACCGACCATTTTCAGGTAAAACGTCATGTAATTGCTGCACGATATGAGTTTTTTAAGAATGAAATGAAACCGCATCAGAAGTACAGAGAATGGGTTGCTGAATTGCGTGGTTTAGCCAGAGAGTGCAATTTTACATGCTCTGCGGAAAATTGTCCACGTAGTTACGTAGATGAAATGATTCGGGATCAGGTTATTTTACGAACTCCACATGACAGTGTGCGAGCGTCAGCGTTGCAAAAGGTTCAGCCAACACTCAATGACGTCATGCTTATTGCTGAAGCATTCGAAGCTACAACGAGTTCTGTCGCAGCAATAAAGGGCAAAGTTGATGAAAATACACCGGTAAACGCTGTGCGCACCGAATCGTTTAATAAGAGAAAATTCAAATCATGTTCTGGTTGTGGTCGATCACATGCGAGAGAGGAGTGCAAATTTAGAAATGCAATTTGTAATAGATGTTCCAAAAAGGGTCATATAGCTGCTGTTTGTATGTCTAAACAGTTCGAAGTCGATAATAGTAACGACAATAAAGCAAAGAACAATCTGAAGAAACAGAGTGACAGGGACAAAAAACATCAGGTATATACGAATGAGGAAATTGATGAAATTGGAACAATTTTTAACGTTACTGGAAAAATACAGTGTAAGAACAACAAGACTTTTATTGAAACCGAGATTTTTGATGAAATTGTATCTTTTCAAATGGATTCGGGGGCTTCTGTGTCTATAATTACTGTTGATACCTATAAACAATTAAAGACTCCCAAACTGATTAAATGCAAAAAGTCATTATTTGGCTTTGGCCAAACACCAATACCTGTTCTGGGGGAGTTTAGTGCTAAAATTAAATGTGGAAGATACGAAAAAATGGCAGTGCTTGTTGTTGCTAATGTGGAAAGCGGAAATAATTTATTTGGTTCGGATTTGTTTGAAATTTTTAAGTTCGAAATACACCAAATTGCTAACGTGTCGGACATTAAAGTGAAGGCTAACGAACTTTGCGAGAAATACGACGAAATTTTCCAGCCAGCGTTAGGTACCATAAAAAACTTCAAGGCGAAAATTTATCTAAGACAAAACGCAGTACCAAAATTTTTTAGAAGCCGTCAAATTCCGTTTGCGCAAATGCCCAAATTTAAGGAGGAGGTGGACAGATTGGTTCGTTCTGGAATTTGGGAACCAATTAAATTTAGCGAATGGGCCTCCCCAATTGTTTTGGTACCAAAGGCTGATGGGTCTTTGAGAATTTGCGGTGACTTTAAAATTGCAGTCAATGCACAAATTGATATTGAACAGTATCCCCTTCCAACACGGGAATGTTTGTTCTATAAACTACGTAACGGGGAGTTTTTTTCGAAAATAGATCTGCGCGACGCCTATCTTCAGATGGAGCTAGACGACGATTCAAAGAAATTGATGGTAGTCAACACACCGCTAGGATTGTTTCAATATCAACGGTTACCATATGGTATCGCTAGCGCTCCAGCTATTTTCCAAAAATATATAGAACAATTACTTCAAGGAGTCGAAGGCTGCGGGAACTACTTGGACGATATCATTGTTACCGCGTCATCGCTGCCTGAACACTTAAATCGCTTGGAAAAAGTTTTAAGCATATTACAGAGCAACGGCATCAGATGCAAATTACAAAAATGTGTTTTTCTGACGGACAAAATTGAATACCTAGGTAGAGAGATAAGTAGTAAAGGTATTTTACCAGATGAATCAGGGGTAGAAGCTGTACGAAAATTAATGCCGCCCACTAATATTAAACAAGTTGAGGCATTTATGGGTAAGGTAAATTACTACCACAATTTTATTCCAAACTTTTCAAATTTGTCAGCACCAATAAATCGACTTCGCCGAAATGGTGTGTGTTTCACATGGGGTCATGAACAACAAAAAGCTTTTTCTGCTCTAAAGGACCATATTGTCAACGCAACTCAACTTGCTCATTATCAAGATAATTTACCACTGCTTTTAGCCGCTGATGCGTCTTCCTATGGAGTTGGGGCCGTTATTTCACATCTGTATCCTGATGGCACTGAGCGCCCTATAGCCTTTGCTTCAAAAACATTGGACCAACATCAGGTAAAATACAGTCAGATCGAAAAGGAAGGCCTTGCGATAGTTTTTGGAGTTAAAAGATTCCATCAATATCTTTACGGGCGCAATTTTATACTGGTCACGGACCACAAACCGCTGGTGAGTATTTTTAACCCAAATAAGCAACTACCGACGATGTCTGCACATCGTTTACAGCGCTGGGCAATTACGTTAATGGCTTACCAATTCGAAATCAAGTACCGTAAAACTTCGGACCATGGTAATGCTGATGCACTGTCACGCCTGCCTATAGGTACTGACTTAGAATTTGATAAAGAGGAAGCCTGTTATAACATTGAGTCCATTCGTACACCAATCGATGCAAATGTTGTTCGTAGTTTTACCGAAAAGGACAAAACATTGCAAAGGGTAATTCAGTTTGTAAAAAATGGTTGGCCCCAGAAACTACAGGAAACGGATGTTGATATTGTTCCATACTTTAATCGAAAAGAAGCCATCATAATTCATAACGACTTACTTTGCCTACAAACTACAGGTAATCGGGTTATTATTCCAGCAGTTCTTCAGCATCGAGTATTACAATTGCTACATGATGGTCACTGGGGCATAGTCAGAATGAAGCAGCTGGCTCGTCAACATTGTTGGTGGGTCAATATAGACAGTGATATCGAGACAATTGCAGCCAATTGTGATTCATGTAAATTATCTAACGCAGCACCAGCAAAGCAGTTTAATAGTTGGCCTGTTCCATCTCGCCCTTGGGAGAGAGTGCATATAGATTTTGCTGGTCCTATATTCGATTCAATGTGGCTAATTTGTGTTGATGCTTTCTCTCAATTTCCATATGTAACACAACTTCGTACCACAACTACAGCTGATACTATATCCGCTCTGTCTGCTATATTTGCAATCGAAGGATTGCCAGAAACATTGGTTAGCGACAATGGGCCGCAGTTAACAGCTGACTCGTTTAGAAAATTTTGCGATGAGAACGGCATCAAACACATGACTACTGCTCCATTTCATCCAGCGTCCAACGGACTTGCTGAAAGATTTGTCCAAACTTTTAAGACAGCTGTCCGAAAGAATATGAATGATGGGTTGGCACTTAAACCTTCGGTTGTAAAATATCTGTCAACATATAGATTTTCACCAAACTCCGATGGTAAAACACCTGCTGAACTTATACATGGGCGTCCGGTGCGAACATTATTAAGTCAATTGTTTGATAAAGATAAGAAGATAGAATCAACAGGAAGAATGTCAATGCTTACCATCAATGAGAAAGTTTACGCCCGAAATTATGCACGAGGTCCTAAGTGGATAAAGGGTATTATAACCCGCCATTTAGGAAGAATGATGTACGAGGTACAGACATTTCAAGGCAATTGGAGACGACATCAAAATCAACTGAAGGTAAGAAACTCTTGCGATGAGGGGGAAAATGAGTATGAGTTACCTGAAACCCAGATGATAAATCCAGATACTTCAATGTCAACAACATTGTCCAGCGGTGATAGTTCGAATCGGAATATGCCGCCTTGTTCTGCAAGTTCACCGCAATTGGCTTCTTCAGTGGGGAATGAAATCATGCCTCGTAGAAGTTTTCGCAATAGAACTCCAGTGGAACGTTTTCAGTCACACGACTTTAGAGCATAACTTAGTTTTTTAACTTCTGTGTAATTAATTATTTTTTAAATGTAATGTATTATTTAAGAGGAGAGTAGTGATATATATTTGATACTTGCAACACTAGAATAACCATACTACTTTTCTGTACAACTCTGACATGTAAAATGAATTAAATGCGCTAAAATAAAAGTCAGTCTAAAATAAGCTTGCGTCGTGTTTTATTCAATTATATCAAAAAGGTACTTTTTATAAAAGGTACTTTTTATAAAAGGTACTTTTTATAAAAGGTACTTTTTATAAAAGGTACTTTTTATAAAAGGTACTTTTTATAAAAGGTACTTTTTATAAAAGGTACTTTTTATAAAAGGTACTTTTTATAAAAGGTACTTTTTATAAAAGGTACTTTTTATAAAAGGTACTTTTTACGAAAGGTACTTTTTATAAGGGGTACTTTTTATAAAAGGTACTTTTTATAAAAGGTACTTTTTATAAAAAGGAATTTTTATAAAAGTTACTTTTTATAAAAGGTGCTTTTTATAAAAGGTACTTTTTATAAAAGGTACTTTTTATAAAAGGTACTTTTTATAAAAGGTACTTTTTATAAAAGGTACTTTTTATAAAAGGTACTTTTTATAAAAGGTACTTTTTATAAAAGGTACTTTTTATAAAAGGTACTTTTTATAAAAGGTACTTTTTATAAAAGGTACTTTTTATAAAAGGTACTTTTTATAAAAGGTACTTTTTATAAAAGGTACTTTTTATAAAAGGTACTTTTTATAAAAGGTACTTTTTATAAAAGGTACTTTTTATAAAAGGTACTTTTTATAAAAGGTACTTTTTATAAAAGGTACTTTTTATAAAAGGTACTTTTTATAAAAGGTACTTTTTATAAAAGGTACTTTTTATAAAAGGTACTTTTTATAAAAGGTACTTTTTATAAAAGGTACTTTTTATAAAAGGTACTTTTTATAAAAGGTACTTTTTATAAAAGGTACTTTTTATAAACGGTACAGAATTTTCAGAAAGTACTTGTTCCAGAATGTTTTATTTCACTAAAGGATCCTACATTCCAAATTTCAAGTTTGAATGACCATTATTTCAGTAAATAAAAAAAGTACCAAAAGTACGCCCCGTAGAATCAACATTGGCAAAAACCCAGCCTTAGTGAATCTTTTTTCCGGGAAGTGAACCGACATTGCAAATTTCAAGTTTCTAGTACCATTATTTAAGGATATATAAAAGGTACCAAAAGTACAGATTTTTACCCTTTTTACCCCCTTAGAGTCAACATTGGCAAAAATCCAGCATTAGTGGATCTATATTCCGGGAGATGAATGTACAGTCCAAATTTCAAGTCTCAATGACCATTATTTCAGGAGATATAAAAAGTACCAAAAGTACAGATTTTTACCCTTTTTACCCCCTTAGAACCAACATTGGCAAAAATCCAGCCTTACTGGATCTGTATTCCGTGATATCAACATATGAGATATAAAAAGTACCAAAAGTACAGTTTTTTACCCTTTTTACCCCCTTAGAATCAACACTGGCAAAAATCCAGCCTTAATGGATCTATATTCCGGAGGGTGAACATATTGTCCAAATTTCAAGTCTCTATGACCATTATTTCAGGAGATATAAAAAGTACCAAAAGTACAGTTTTTTACCCTTTTTACCCCCTTAGAATCAACATTGGCAAAAATCCAGCCTTAGTGGATCTATATTCCGGGAGGTGAACCTACAGTCCAAATTTCAAGTCTATAGCTTCAGCGGTTTGGTCTGGGCGATGATGAATCAGTCAATAAGTCAGCCAGTCAGTCACATTACTCTTTTATATATCGTCCATTCCACCAGACATTTGATGATTTTGGGCATTTTTTGACCGAGGGTCTTCCGATTTTTGTTATTTTTTTCATACAGATACTCTATGGAGCCAATTTCAAATTTCATCCATCAGATCGAAAATATTCGAAAAACTCACGATTTTATTCACGATTTTCGTTTTTAAAAAAGTAAAAAAAATGCAAAATCTGTGTAACTTTGAGCAGCTGTATTTTCTAAACTACTTATCGCATTTTAACAATCTATAGCGCATACGAATGGTATGTAAGTCTATTTTAATATCTAATAAACTGAAAAAATATTGGTGGTTTAAAAGTGCATTTTATATGCAAATGCAGTTTTGAAGTGCATTTTGCGAAACTTTTACCCCTATTAATTTTTTTTTAATTAGCATATATGGAAAATTTATAATTTTTGCTACAAAAGAATGTTTTCATTACAATGGACCGAGAATGTATGCTATTTTTAATATTTGTTTTTAAAAAATACTTCCTTAAGTTTCCCTTATAAAAATTTTTATTTTTTAAATTATACCAAAATCATGTAAAAAGACATGTTTTTAAATCGTTATATTTTCAAAAGTACTAATCGTATCTTATTGTTTTTATTCAAATTAGAAAGGTATTTTTGTCCATTTTTTGCATTTTATGACCGCAAAAATATTGGTTTTTCACAAATGCATTTTAAATGCAAATGCAGTTTTGAAGTGCATTTTTCAAAACTTTTACCCCTTTGAATTTTTTTTAAATTATCATATTTGAAACGTTTACAATTTTTACTACAAAATAATGTCCTCATAATAATGGACCCACTGAGTGTGCTATTTTTAAAGAAATTTTAAAAATTTCCTTAAAACAAATTTTAATATTTTAAATTAAACCAAAAAAAATCTCAAATTATGTGATTTTTTAAAAAATTCTAAAAAATAGCACACACAGTGGGTCCATTATTAGGAGGACATTATTTTGTAGTAAAAATTGTAAACTTTTCGAATATGATAATTAAAAAAAAATTCAAAGGGGTAAAAGTTTTGAAAAATGCACTTCAAAACTGCATTTGCATTTAAAATGCATTTGTGAAAAACCAATATTTTTGCGGTCATAAAATGCAAGAAATGTACAAAAATACCTTTCTAATTTGAATAAAAACAATAAGATACGATTAGTACTTTTGAAAATATAACGATTTAAACATGTCTTTTTACATGATTTTGGTATAATTTAAAAAATAAAAATTTTTATAAGGGAAACTTAAGGAAGTATTTTTTAAAAACAAATATTAAAAATAGCATACATTCTCGGTCCATTGTAATGAAAACATTCTTTTGTAGCAAAAATTATAAATTTTCCAAATATGCTAATTAAAAAAAAATTAAAAGGGGTAAAAGTTTCGCAAAATGCACTTCAAAACTGCATTTGCATATAAAATGCACTTTTAAACCACCAATATTTTTTCAGTTTATTAGATATTAAGTAGACTTAAATACCATTCGTATGCGCTATAGATTGTTAAAATGCGATAAGTAGTTTAGGAAATACAGCAGCTCAAATTTACACAGTTTTTGCATTTTTTTGACTTTTTTAAAAACGAAAATCGTGAATAAAGGCCCCAATTTTTTAGAATATTTTCGATCTGATGGATGAAATTTGAAATTGGCTCCATAGAGAATCTGTATGAAAAATATAACAAAAATCGGAAGACCCTCGGTCAGATTTTTTAAAATGTCTCATGGAATGGACGATATATAGATGTAGATTAACCCAAATTTGTCTTAAAAGTTGGAAAATATTGAGTATGTTATGTGAAAAATATTAAAAAAAATTCTAAAAACGCGATTTTGCTGCAAAAATGCGGATCAGCATTTGTGGACTATAATCGCTGGACCAAAATCTGTATTTAAGAATTTTTTAAATATTTTTCCCATAATGTACGCAAAAATTCTTGATTTTTGAACCGGCTTTGGTTAAAAAATTCGGACAAGAATTTTATTTGAAACATGTAATTTTTTATAATTTTGGCTACTGGTTGCCAACTGAATATGAGCAAATCCATGGGAAATTTAACTGACGGATCACCGATTCTGTTTATTTTTGGTTATTTGATAGAGATTCGGAAATGATTAAAAACGATTTTCATAGTATTTATGAAAAAATTCATACAATTTATTAACTTTTTCATAATATTTATAAACTTTTTCATAGATTTTATGAAAAATGTTAAATAGTTCTTAAATTTCACATATTATGATCAATTCATAAATATTATGAAAAAGCTTATAAATATTATGAAAAAGTTAGTAAATTGTATGAATTTGTTCATAAATACCTTAAAAGTCGTTCATTACAAAAATTTTGTTTTTTGTGTGCATATTTTTTTTTGGATCAATTCTTTGGAAGATATGGGCGTTTAAAAAAGCGCTTTTTTGACAATATTGACTTTTAGACAGTTTTTTTTAACATTTTTGTACTCGGAAACCGTAAGTCGTACAAAAAAACTTATAAAAACAAAATTGTAGATAAAATGACGAAGATTTAATTTTTTTTTTTAAATTTTTAAAGTTGGTGATAAAGCTAAATTTTTGATTTTTCGTCAAAATTAAAAGAAAAATCAAATATTTGGCGATCTAAAACACTAAAATTAATTGCTCAACAATACGAAAAAACAACTTCTATGAAATTTTGACAGCGTCAAAAGGACATTCTAAACTTTAATACAAAATTTTGATTTTGGAAATCCATAATGTCCTTACCAGGAAAAAAGGACATTCAAATATGGTTTTAAACATTTTTTATTGAAATTAAAAAAAAAAATTTTGTTTCTATATTTTAAATCTTCATAATTTTATATCGTTTTTATAAGTTTTTTCGTACGACTTACGGTTTTCGAGCACTAAAATGTTAAAAAAGTCAATATTGTCTAATAAGCGCTTTTTTAAACGCCCATATCTTCCAAAGTATTGATAAAAAAAATGGTTTTTAATCATTTACGAAGCTTTATCAAATAACCAAACATAAAGATAATCGTTGATCCGTCAGTTAAATTTCCCATGGATTTGCTCATATGTCCTTGCAAAATTTTTTCATAAATTTTGAAACAATCACTTATTTCGTGCCCATCGTTCGGCAGGTAAAACGACACGAAATTCAAAAGTTTAGATTTGACGGGACGCCCTATTATACAATCTGTGTATTAAATAATTGTTTTTATATTTAAACATAATGATGAAGATGAATTCATATTACTTTAGTGGTAGAATGAATAAAGAATATAAAGATGTTTAACAGCTTCTTTTAATAACTTTAGACACTATGACTAATTTTTTTTTAAATATAAAGAAGATACATTAGAATTCTTAATTATTGAAAAAAAAAAAAAAAAATATATAATACAAAGAATTTAGCAATATCCTATGTATTTGTTTGAAGTTATTCCAATACTTCCGCTGTTTAATCACAAAATTTAAAGAAGATTTTATGATAATACTAGCGTGCGCAGGGTATTTTGTTGCCCGTAAATACAGAAAAATTTCATAATGATACTAAATGACCCATTTTTGGAACTTTTCGCTATGGAATCTTAATCCTTTACAAAAACTGTGCTTATGATGATCACAACACTTACAATAAAATACCCAATACATCAGTTGATATAATAAATACTACGTCATCTTTAAGACGGTCTTATTTTATCAAAAAAAAAAACATTGATTTATTATTTGAAAAAATTTTGTAAAAATATGAACAAATATGTATGAATGAAACAAAAAATTACTGAAAAATTAATTTATAAACAAATTTTAGTACAAAAAAAGTTTTAGTAAAAAACATAAAAAAAAAAAAAAAAAATTAAAACATTTTCATTTGAATTCGTTCCCAGTTTCATTCCATTTCGTTATATGTTCTATTCCATTTGGTTCCCTGCTCCATTCAATTTCGGGCAATGTGGTGTTCATTCCTTTTCGAATAGTATCCGTTAAAGAACAAAAGAGTTTCTAGGGATAAGATCATAAAAAATAATCATTTTGCCCCTTATTTTGTTTCAGAAAATATAAAAAGTACTCCTTTAACTCCTTAGGAATCAGAATTTAAAAAAATTCTTTCGGGATTTTTTTTTTCGCTAGATGATCCTACATTTCAAATTTCAAGTTTCCAGTATCATTATTTCAGATAATATGAAAAGTACCAAAGTGCTCGTTTTTACTCCCTTAGAATCGAAATTTCGAAAAAAGTACTTTTTACAGATTTTTTTTCTGTTGTTGGATACTACATTCATAATTTTAAGTTTTTATGACATCTATTTAAAAAAATATAAACATTACCAAAAAGTAATTTTTTGGGGGATTTTTCCCGTTAGAGGATGCTACATTCAAAATTTTAAGTTAATATTTTAATATTATTTAAGAATATATAATTCCCTTTTTTAATTAATTTCCTTAGGAATCAGAATTTCCAAAAGTTATTCTTTTGGGAATATTTTATTTCGCTAGACAATCTTACATTCCAAATTTCCATCATAATTATTTCAGAAAATATAAAAGGTACCATAGCACTCGTTTTTATTCCCTTACATCGGAATCGGAATTTCCAAAAAGTACATTTTTCATAGTTTTTTTCTGTTATTGGATCCTACATTCCTAATTTTAAGTTTTTATGACCTTTATGTTAGCATGGGATGCTACATTCCAAATTTCAAGCTAATAAAACCAATATTTAAGTATATATAAAAAGTACCAAAATAACTTTTTTACCCGTTTTATCCCCATAGATATATATATTCCAAACTTCAAGTCTCTAGCTTCAGTGGTTTGTGGAAATATAAAAAGTACCAAAATACCTTTCTATCCCTATTCCCTAGAATCAACATTTCCAAAAACTCAGCATTAAACGAATCTCTATTTTGGGAGGCGAACCTACATTCCAAATTTCATGTCCCCATTTCCTTCCCTGTTTTATTCCATTTGATTCCATGTTCCATTCCGATTAGTCCTATGTGGCTTTCATTCCGATCCGAATATGCGCTTACATGCGCTAAAAACAAAAAATTCTTTGACTTCTTTAGAAACCTTTTTTCGCTAAATGACCCTGCATTTCAAATTTAAATCGGAATTACGAAAAAAGACCTTTTTCAGAATTTTTCCCGTTGCTATACCCTCCAACTACAGTATGGGGGCATACTCACTTTGTCATTCCGTGTAACGCATCGAAATATCGGTCGGGGACCCCATAAAGTATATATATTATTGATCAGTGATCGATTCTAAGACATTCTAGCGATGTCCGTCAGTCCGTCCGTCTCTCTATCCGTCCGTCTGTAGTTAACACGATGCACACCAAAATAAAAGAGCTAGACCCCTCAAGTTTGGTATAAATATGTCTTATGTTCCTAGGCAGGTTAAGTTCGGAAATGGGCCAAATCGGACCAGGGGGAAAAAAGTTCCCCCTTGAAGAACTAAACCAACCTCTTAAAAATGATAATTTTTTTGAGGTTTTTTGTATTTTTGTGAACCAAATGAGTAATTTTTATGTTCGTAGAAGTTTATAGTCCTGAGCTTGGACCCAGGGGACTAAAAAATGTCTCTTTTTTTGCCTCGCCCTTCTTTTAAGGGCGTGGATAAAAAATAACTTAAATAATTATAAAACTTTAATACTTAAGTGCACAAAGCAGACAAAAATGAACTTGTAAACATATACCGTGAGGGCCAAGGAGTCACCCCAGCTCACCGACCCCTCCCCCTACCTTGCCCCCCTTAAAACAACGCCCCAGTCAAAATTTTTTTTTAATTTTTTTACATGTTGGAGTGTATAATAGATTCGGCACAGCCGAATTTAACACTCTCACTTGTTGGAACTAACATTGTAATATTTTTTTGTAAGACCTTAATTTCAAAAAATTTAGAAAGTACCAAAGTACATTTTTTACCCCTAGAAGTCCTAATTTCCAGAAAGTACTTTTTTGGGAATGTTTTTCCGTTAGAGGATCCTACATTCCAATTTTTAAATTAAAAGGATTTTTTTTTTTTCAGAAAAAATAAAAAGTACCAACGTGCTCGCTTTTTATCCCCTTAGAATCGGTATTTCGAAAAAGTTCTTTTTCAGAATTTTTTTCGTTGTTGGAAACAACATTGCAAATTTTATTTTTTTTTAGGACTTTAATTTCAAAAAATATAAAAAGTACCAAAGGACAATTTTTTACCCCTTTTTACCCTTAGGATTCCGAATTTCTAGAAAGTTCTTTTTTTTTGGAATGTTTTTCCGTTAGAGGATCCTACATTCCAATTTTCGAATTAATAGGATTTTTTTTTTCAGAAAAAATAAAAAGTACTAAAGTACTCGCTTTTTTACCCCCCTTAGAATCGGAATTTCGAAAAAGTACTTTTTCAGAATTTTTTCCGTTGTTGGAACCACCATTGCAAATTGTAATATTTTTGTAGGACCTTAATTTCCAAAAATATAAAAAGAACCAAAGTACCATTTTTACCCCTTTTTACCCTAAGGAATCCGAATTTCCGGAAAGTCCTTTTTTGGGAATGTTTTTCCGTTAGAGAATCCTACATTTCAAATTTCAAATTAATTGGATTTTTTTTTTTTCAGAAAAAAAAGTACCAAAGTACTCGCTTTTTCCCCTTTTTCAACCCTTCGTTTTTACCCCTTAAAATCAACATTTCCAAAAACCCAGCCTTAGCGGATATGTATTTCGGGAGGTGAAACTACAATACAAATTTCAAGACTCTAGCTTCAGTGGTTTGGGCTGTGGGATGATGCGTGATTAGTATGTCAGTCAGTCATCAGTCAGTCACGTAACTACTTTATATATATAGATGTTTTAATAGATTTTTTTTTTTTTAATTTACCAATAAAATTTTATAGAGTTCTATAAAAAAAATTAGAAAGCTTTTATTTTTTTTTTTTCAAACAAAAAAATATAGGACACAAATTTTTTTTTAAGAAAAGGACGAAATAAATCTGTGATAAATTTTATACAAAAGACTTAAGCAAGAAACTTGTTAAAGAAAACAAGTAATACGCTATATTTGGCTGTGCCGAATAATTCTACGCAATTCGATAGAAAGGTCTTTCTTTTAAGTGAGGGGTATATAAATGGTAAATAAAAGTTTTAAACGTTCCATAAACTCTTCCATTAGAAAAATTACACTGTGCTACAAATAAAGACTTTTGAAAAGCATAGGAATTTGTTTGTATACATTAGGGTGGCACGAATAATGATTTATTTTGTTCCAATTTTGTCGATCGCCGGGGAAATTATGGTACATGTTTAATTTTTAGCCAAATCGGACACAGTATGGCGCACATTGGTTGAAGAGTGTCCGAAATTAATTTTTTTCATATTCGCCGATTTGGATAATTTTTTGGTATTTTGTTGTCAGATATTTGAATATTATGATTCCGTAATATTAGGCTGATATATTTATTATTTGTTTGGACAGACACACTCAAAGTTCCTATATATTCGCTTGTTTAAAATGGCATGCAAATTTACTGTATATTCAATCTTTTGTTACAATCAAAGTAAACTTATCATTTGACTTTGTTGTATATTTTCGTAAATGACAGTTGCCATGGATGAGATTTGCATTAAAAAAAGTTGTAAAAAGTGCCATATAAAAAATTTCGTAGAACAAAATATAAACAACATCAAAATTTCAATGTTCATCAACTTCAGTGGACTGCATCTTTTTAGCGCTGTGGAGCGCTGTTTAACGAAAGATGTCAAATTGCAGCTTGAAGTCTCAGCTAAAAGTTAAAAAAAAATTCAGCTGCTCATACCTGCTCATTTCCAAAAAAAAAACAGTAAGAACTATAAAATAATAAAGTAACAAAACATGAATTTTCGTTCATTCTTCAGAAACTCTGATTTTTATACCCTCCAACCACAGTATAGGAGTATAATCACTTTGTCATTCCGTGTGTAACATATCGAATTAACGGTCGGGGATCCAACAAAGTATATATAATATTGATCCATTATAGAATCTAAGTCATTCTAGCGATGTCCGTCCGTCCGTCCGTCTGTAGAAATAACGATGCAGTCCAAACAAAAAGATCTAGACCCCTGAAATTGGGCAAGAATATCTCTTATGTTACTGTTAAGGTTAAGTTCGAAGATGGGAAAAATCGGAACAGGGGGAAAAAAGTTCCCCCTTGAAGAACTAAAACGACCCCTGAAAAATACGATATGTTAACGAGTTTTTTTTTAATTTTTGCTCAACAAATGTAACATTTGTATGCCATATTATGTTCATAGACCTGCGCTTTGACCAAGGGGGTTAGAAAATTCGATTTTTTTCAGGCCGCCCCTTTTGGGGGCGTGGTTATAGAAATTAATTAAAAATAACGATAAAAATTTATTATTTAAGAGTAAATATCATAAACAAATAATTTGTTAACATACATAGCGGGGATACAGGTGTCCCCCACTAACTCCGCCGACCCCGCCACCAAAAAAAGGTCGCCTTGCGATTTATTTTTTGTTTTAAACGTGTTGGAGGGTATAAAAGATTCGGCAGAGCCGAATTTAACACTCTTACTTGTATCTATTTGTTTTTTTTTTTTCTATGGGAAGTGGGCGTAAAAGTGGGAGGATTAGGTATATATTCTCAGGAGCCCATTCTACAATTATAATATTTATTTTTTGTGAAAATTTAGTTGATACATTTAAAATCAAGGGAGTTATGCCACTTTTTTAATACAAATTGTATGGGAAGTGGGCGTAAAAGTGGGCGAATATTTTTCAAATTTCACACAAATGATTCTGAGTGTTTAAAAATAATATGTGCCAAAAAACAATGCCGTAGGTGAAAATTTAATTTTCACTTTGTATGGGAGGTGGGCGTAAAAGTGGGCGGATCATTTTGATTTTTGCATTTTTTTCTTGATTCAAACAAAAAATGCCTATGTGCCAAGTTTCATTGTTCTTCGACAACTTCTTCTATTTTTAGCCGCTCGTTCTATGAACATCAACCAATGTGTGGCGTGCTAGTTCGCGCAAGTTGTTCGGTTTTTTAGGGTCCATCTGCCTGTCCAAATAAACAGTATAAACGCGATGCAGACCACAATTTTCTATCGATTTGCCTAAAATCTGAAATTTAAGATTTTTTATCGAAAGAACAAAACCTATTAAATTTTTGACAAAATCAATCTATTTTATCCCATAGCCCCCATGTTAATTTCCCCTTCCAGTTTTACTTAAAAAGCCCTAACAATAGAATTTAAACAAATATCCTCTTGAAGTTCGATTGTTAAATTTTTTTGTAGCCATAAATAATCACTCTAAATTTTAACGGAATCGGAACATTTTAACTTCTAGTCCTCATGCAGACCACCCTCCCGATATTCACATAAATTTCCCAAAATACATAAAAACACTGAAATAAATAAATATGGTTAAAAATTAAATTCTTTATAAGTTTTATAATCACAAATATACATTGGGCTTCATTATTTTACATTTCCGAATTAAGCGCCGCTAGATTGGATGTTTCGGCCACTGTGCATCGTAGTAAGATTGACCTTTAAAATATTATATTTTGAGTATGTTTATTCTAGCTCGAGGTCATTATTTCATTTACTAATTAAAACTATATATTCTCATAGAATAATTTTCAAGAAAATTATTTTTCTGTTTTAAATTTATTTATGTTGGTCATTTTTTAATAATTTGACTTAATAAATCTTGCAAAAATGACCAATATAAATAAATTTAAACAGAAAAATAATTTTCTCGAAAATTATTCTATGAGAATATCATAGTTTTAATTAGTAAAGGAAATAATGACCTCGAGCTTGAATAAACTTACTCAAAATATAATATTTTAAAGGTCGATCTTACTACGATGGTACAATTTTCGTCTTCTAATTCCCAATGGGAGTAGAGTCGAATATGTATTAATATTTTAGCTTGATCATTAACGATTTGTCATAAAAACCCTTTGCTACTTGTAGTATAGGGATCTGACAAATACCGAAACACACGTCGATGAAGTCTTGCAAAAAATTACCAACATAAATAAATTTTAAACAGAATAATAATTTTCTTGAAAATTATTCCATGAGAATATCATAGTTTTATTTAGTAAAAGAAATAATGACCTCGGGCTAGAATAAACTTATTCAAAATATTTTACATTTTTTAATAAAATTTTAAAATTTTATTAAAAAATTTGTTTAGTTGTCAAGTGTGAACGGGTTAATGATACCATAAAATTCCTTAATTTCATATTTAAGTATTTACGATCAAATATTATACAAAATAATAAAAAATAATATTTGTTATACCCTCCACTCTAGCAGACATGGGCGTTAATGATTACGTTGTGTAATTGATTACAGTTTCAATTACAATTACATGAAAGGTCGGTCATACATTTGGCTCCCCTAGGGGCACTTTAGGGTAAGTTACAGACATGGGCGTTAATGATTACATTATGTAATTGATTACAGTTTCAATTACAATTAGATGTAATTAGTAATTGAAAATTTTCAATTTTACTTGTAATTGTAATTGTAATTGAAAAAACTCAATTACTAATTACATGTAATTGTAATTGAAACTGTAATCAATTACACAATTGTAATCATAAACGCCCATGTCTGCACTCTAGTGATAGAGGGTATGTCGTCACCTAAAATGCAAAAGGCACTAACTAACATTTTATTAATTTTACATGAGAAGCAAAAAACAGTATGGAATAATATTTTAAATTTGTTAATAACTTTGATGTTTTTCAATGAATTTGGCTAAAATTTTGTGAGGACGTTCTTCTAATAAATATGAATTGAAATCAAAAAATATTAAAAAAGTTTTTTTTTAGTTACGTCCATTAGCGATTGCCCAATTCACATGGTTCTTAATTTTGGCTATAAAATCGCTAATTTTTATTATGCAGCCCTAATTTTTTGTGGAGACGTGTATGTTGATAAAATAATCCAGAACCAATAAAAAAAATTGATTTTGAATTTTTTGTTCGTTAGGGCCTTTTACATTTTAAGTGACGATATATAAGTTTGTCATTCCGTTTGTAATACCTCAAAATATTGGTCTAGGACCCCATAAAGTATAAATATTCATGATGCTCGATCGATTTTAAGACGATCTAGCGATGTCCGTCCGTCTGTCTGTTGAAAACACGCTAACTTTTGAAAGACCTTACGGAGGCTTCTGAAGTTTGGCATATATGTTAAGCATTTACCTGGTTGGTATTGCAATCCAGCAAAATCGGTCCAGTGGTTCAAAAGTGCAAAAGACCGAATTTCGGCAAGGGTTTTTCGTGAATTTATGAGATAAAAAACACGCTAACTTTCCAAAGACAATTCTGAGGATGCTGAAGCATGGCATATATATTTGTCGTTCCCCTGGCCTGGTTGAATTTCAGCCAAATCGGTCCAGTGGTTTTAAAAGTTATTATCAAAATCGGGAAATTCAGATTAGTTTCACCTAAAATTCACGTGTTGAAAACTCGTTAAGCATGTTTTAAAAACATTGGTAAGGCACAAAAATATTTTAAAACGTATTTTTCTCACTCAAAAATATTTTTTTACTAAAAAAAAAAAAAAAAATACACTCGAAAAAAATTTTACAATCAAAAAAAATTTTACATTCAAAAAAAATTTAGTAAATTATTTTGTTTTTTCAAAAAAAAAGTTGTTTTACACAAAATTAAACATTTCTAATCAAAAATGTTATTTTTTTACGTTAGAAAATTTACTATCACTTAAAAAGGGCATTGTGGAGGGTATTCATAGATTCGGCAAAGTAGAATTTAACTTTCTACTTGTTAAATATCTTTTTTTTGCAAAAATCAAAATTTTTAGGTTCAAAGTGGGTACAGAAGATAAACTCCGATCGGAGTGCTAATTTGCATGTAAGTTATATTGAGGGGACCGATACTTTTGGCGGGTATTAGAATTTGATTAGAGCGAAAAGCTTATAAACGGGCCACCCTATTGGTCACCAAACTGGACAATCCGAGTATTGTCCTTTATATACCCTTTACTACCTTTTAGTAGTAGAATGGAACCTTTATAGTCAAGTTCTTGTGTTTTTTTTTACTGTTGCACAGTGTTATTTTATATAAAAAAAAACATGTTTTATTACTATTTCCGCAATAAAATTAAGTTTTTTGATAATAATTCTATAAAAACTTTCTCACCCAAAAAAAAAATACAATCAAATGACAAACAAAATATTCTTTTGATCAAATCGTTTCAGGGAGCATTTTTTTGTTGTTCTGCAAAAATTTAAACAGTTTTGAAATCTATTGATTTATCTGCTCGTGTATGTCATTAAACTCATGTTTGTTTTTTTAACTTTTGCTTAAATTAACTTTTAATTTTATTTGCTTATGATTACAACATAATAGATCATTCAGTCAAAGCCAGCATAAACCGTTTAAAAACAAACAAATGGAAAATTAAACGCTCGAAAACTTTCGCCTTATTAAGAATTTAGAATTGTTGGAAATCCGATAATCATGGTCATTATTATAGTAAATTCCAAGACTAATCTTGGATGTATTCGAAGTTTTTTAAAACAAATAAGAGATAATTTTTTAGTTTTTTTTTCAGATTTTTTAAATGAAAGTGTTATATTAGTGAAAGTAAATTAAAAATAAAACAGAAAAACTTCAAAACTTAAAAATATTTAAAAAAATATGTATATTGTGGCTTTGTTTTAATAGTTTTATTTTTGCGAAATTATTAAAAACACAAAAAACAATTAATAAAATATGAAATTAACAATTTACGTGCAATTGGTTTTATTGTTTTTATGTGTTTCTGTTTATAATGTTTATAATAAAATATTTTTATGTTGTCATACACATAATAAACAAAACAATAATATAATTTGTTATTGTTTTGAATGTTTTATTGCTAAATTAGTTAATGTTTAATTTTTAACCCTCCACGTAGTAGATAGAGGCACATGCAAAAAATTACGGCCGGAAGAGCGCTGGCAAAGTACTTTATATGTGCTGGGAAAGCATCAAAGCATAATTACCCGAGCAAAAAAGTTTTTGATATAATTATATATAATTTGATAAAATTATATCAAATTATATATAATTATATATAATTATATAAAACTATATATAGAGATAAATTTTCTAAAAAATTGTATAAAATTATATATAATTTGATAAATTTATATATAATTATATCCAGGATTTGCTGGATATAATTATATAAAATTATATCAATTTATATCTAATTTGATAAAATTTTATAAAATTTTATCAAATTATATATAATTTGATATAATTTTATGTAATTATATCCACCAAATCCTGGATATAATTTTATCCAATTTTTTGGAAAATTTTACCTCTTTATATAATTTTATATAATTATATATAATTTGATATAATTTTATCAAATTATATATAATTATATAAAAACTTTTTTACTCGAGTACTGTAAAAAAGTCTTTTATTAGTGTAGAAAATACACGCAAGCCAAATTTAATTTAAATCGGCTGATATTTGAGACCAAGAATTCGAGTTATTGGAATATCGACCGAAGTTTTTATCAGGGACTATGACCACGAATGTTCTGATTACACTGTGCAACAAATTTGGGGTCTTCGAGTGTATCTTGAACGGGACCAAAAGAAAATGAAAGTATACCAATAGAAGACCAAAACACCCGAAGGGTTTGAAAAACTTAGCTCCAGTTATTTTTTTATAGCCCACTAAAGTTTTTAATTTTTTTTTTTCAAAGGCGTTTTGAATAAGTCAAAAAATAAGTATTAAATGTAATTCTGAGGTAAATAATGTTATTTATTTATTTAAGTAGTGTACATATTTAAATAAATAAAGGACATATATATATATAATGTTAAGACATTTTTTCAATAAAATTTGATGGTGGTTCTTTCCTTAGAATATATTAACCTTCTATCTCCCATTTTAAGGGGTCATTTTGGTCCTTTTTTCAAATATACGCATATAACACCAATAAAACGTGCGTTTAAAGGGTTAAAATGTTCTACAAAAATTTTCTGCATCAAATTTCACTAGGGGTTGCCGAAGATCAAAAGTTCGTGCGAAAAGTGCAAAATCTTTAAAAAAGTAAAATTGTAAATTATCACATACAATTAATTTTTTTCATCAAAGTCGCATGAAATTCGTCGAAAAAATGTTATAAATCTGCTTCTGACCTAAATTACGACAATAGATGTCTCCAGTGAAATTTTATGGCGGACCCTCTTCTTTAGAACATTTTAACCCATTTTTAGGGGTAATTTTTGTCCTTTTTCAAATATCCTCTTAGAACACGATTATGGCGTGCGTTTAAAGCGTTAAAATGTTCTACAAACATTTTCTGCATCAAATTTTACTAGGGGCTGTCAAAGGTCAAAAGATATACCTACGGTATCCATATGAATACAATATAATCTTTATTGAATTTATGGCGACACGTATTTTTGCTCTAGACAAAATTCAAGTTAGTTGCTTCATAATTGGACCACGGAATTTTTAAACACTGATATGGCCGATAAACCGGGACACCCCAACCTTAAAATCGTCTCTTTTATACATGGGGCATTCCATGTCAAATCAGACACTTTGAAAATTTTTTTTTTAGATTTCCCCAATTTGTTAACAGTTTTTAGTACCCTTCGAAAACTCCTTCGTGGTAAATTTTCAGATTATTTTGATGACCCGTTCAAAAGATATCGAATTTTTAAAAATTGGTAGTTTGTTCCTTTACTCAAACTTCTTCAATAATGGTCCAAATTTCAAATTTTTTTTTCAAAATTTTTGTTTTTTACGTACTTAAAAAAAAATTCTTAAAAGCGCTCTAGTATGCGATTTTTAAGTTTTAAAATTTAAATCTCATTTCTGAAAATGTTTGTACTCTTCGACTTTTTTTAAATTTTTTTGTGTAAAACTTCTATCGATTCTACAAATTTTTTGCCCAGGAGGATCGTGGGACAACGATTATTACTATTTTTTAATTTTTTTTAAAAAATTTTATTGTAATTTTTCAATCTTAAAATCATTTCTACTGCTCCAATGGTGCGTTATAGAGGGGTCCTTTATAAGACCGACCCCCATTATTTTTACGTTTTAACATTTCTTTGGAACAAACTAATACCCTATCTCCAATTTCTAAGGGGGCTCCTATACAAAACGACATTTTTATAAAATTTGCTGCAACCGCTCTAACTGCCCTACTAGTGCCCTTAGAGCAACAAAATGTATGACCGATCCACAATATTTTTTTAGTCCAAACATTTTCTCTGAACACACCTACCCTCTATCTGTTAAGGCGGTCCCCATACAATTTTTTTTATTTTTTGTAAATTTGTTTTATTTAATCAGCTTTTACCGGTCCAATGGTGCGTCCGAGAGGGGTCATTAGTGAGACCAACACCCATTTATTTTTACACTACAACATGTTTTTAAAAGATACCAACGCCCTATCTCCACTCCCCAGAGCTTCGAACGAATTAATTCTATTGAGAATTAATTCCCAAAAAGTTCAATTCTGTTTTAAAAAGTTTTGAATTATCATTCCGTACTACACCTTTTCCAATTGAAATTCAGAATAGCCCAATTGAAATTCAGAAATCATAATTGAAATTCAGAAAAGCCCAATTGAAATTCAGAAATCACAATTGAAATTCAGAAAAGCCCAATTGAAATTCAGAAATCACAATTGAAATTCAGAAAAGCACAATTGAAATTCAGAAAAGATCAATTGAAATTCAGAAAAGCCCAATTGAAATTCAGAAAAGCACAATTGAAATTCAGAAAAGCCCAATTGAAATTCAGAAAAGCACAATTGAAATTCAGAAAACCCCAATTGAAATTCAGAAAAGCACAATTGAAATTCAGAAAAGCACAATTCAAATTCAGAAATCGTAATTGAAATTCAGAAAAGCCCAATTGAAATTCAGAAAAGCACAATTGAAATTCAGAAATGTCCAATTGAAATTCAGAAAAGCATAATTGAAATTCAGAAATCGTAATTGAAATTCAGAAATCGTAATTGAAATTCAGAAAAGCCCAATTGAAATTCAGAAAATCACAATTGAAATTCAGAAAATCACAATTGAAATTCAGAAAAGCCCAATTGAAATTCAGAAAAGCACAATTGAAATTCAGAAAAGCCCAATTGAAATTCAGAAAAGCACAATTGAAATTCAGAAAAGCACAATTGAAATTCAGAAAATCACAATTGAAATTCAGAAAATCACAATTGAAATTCAGAAAAGCACAATTGAAATTCAGAAAATCACAATTGAAATTCAGAATAGCCCAATTGAAATTCAGAAAATCACAATTGAAATTCAGAAAATCCCAATTGAAATTCAGAAAATCACAATTGAAATTCAGAAAAGCCCAATTGAAATTCAGAAATCGTAATTGAAATTCAGAAAAGCCCAATTGAAATTCAGAAAAGCACAATTGAAATTCAGAAAAGCACAATTGAAATTCAGAAAAGCCCAATTGAAATTCAGAAAAGACCAATTGAAATTCAGAAATCGTAATTGAAATTCAGAAAAGCCCAATTGAAATTCAGAAAATCACAATTGAAATTCAGAAAATCACAATTGAAATTCAGAAAAGCCCAATTGAAATTCAGAAAAGCACAATTGAAATTCAGAAAAGCACAATTGAAATTCAGAAAATCACAATTGAAATTCAGAAAATCACAATTGAAATTCAGAAAAGCCCAATTGAAATTCAGAAAATCACAATTGAAATTCAGAAAAGCCCAATTGAAATTCAGAAATCATAATTGAAATTCAGAAAAGACCAATTGAAATTCAGAAATCACAATTGAAATTCAGAAATCACAATTGAAATTCAGAAAATGTAAACAAACCAATTATGAGTCACCACTACATAGACACATTAAACAAATGCTGTACAACTATGAGAGTATTTAACTTTATTCTCTTGCTACGTATTGTAGAGAGCAGACAGAAAATAATACACTCATAGAATGTTGTAGGTAAAATTTAGTTTAACTGAATTTTTATTATTTTTTGTAAATTAATTAATATAGTGAACAAAAATATTTACTCTACCTTGACAAATGCATTAATGAAAAATTAGTTTTAAAGATAAATAATAAAAAGTCAGTTTCACTTAATGTTACCTTAAGCATTTTATGAGTGTATTGTCTGTCTGCTCTCTACAATACGTAGCAAGAGAATAAAGTTAGATACTCTCATATACACATTTCTGTACTGCATTTGCATAATGTGTCTATGTTTGTAGTGGTGACTAATAATTGGTTTGTTTACATTTTCTGAATTTCAATTGTGATTTCTGAATTTCAATTGTGATTTCTGAATTTCAATTGGGCTTTTCTGAATTTCAATTGTGATATTCTGAATTTCAATTGATCTTTTCTGAATTTCAATTGTGTTTTTCTGAATTTCAATTGGGCTTTTCTGAATTTCAATTGTGATTTTTGAATTTCAATTGTGATTTTCTGAATTTCAATTGTGCTTTTCTGAATTTCAATTGTGCTTTTCTGAATTTCAATTGGGCTTTTCTGAATTTCAATTGTGATTTTCTGAATTTCAATTGTGATTTTCTGAATTTCAATTGGGCTTTTCTGAATTTCAATTACGATTTCTGAATTTCAATTGGTCTTTTCTGAATTTCAATTGTGCTTTTCTGAATTTCAATTGTGCTTTTCTGAATTTCAATTGTGCTTTTCTGAATTTCAATTGGGCTTTTCTGAATTTCAATTACGATTTCTGAATTTCAATTGGGCTTTTCTGAATTTCAATTGTGATTTTCTGAATTTCAATTGGGCTTTTCTGAATTTCAATTGTGATTTTCTGAATTTCAATTGTGCTTTTCTGAATTTCAATTGTGATTTTCTGAATTTCAATTGTGATTTTCTGAATTTCAATTGTGCTTTTCTGAATTTCAATTGTGCTTTTCTGAATTTCAATTGGGCTTTTCTGAATTTCAATTGTGATTTTCTGAATTTCAATTGTGATTTTCTGAATTTCAATTGGGCTTTTCTGAATTTCAATTACGATTTCTGAATTTCAATTACGATTTCTGAATTTCAATTATGCTTTTCTGAATTTCAATTGGGCATTTCTGAATTTCAATTGTGCTTTTCTGAATTTCAATTGGGCTTTTCTGAATTTCAATTACGATTTCTGAATTTCAATTGTGCTTTTCTGAATTTCAATTGTGCTTTTCTGAATTTCAATTGGGGTTTTCTGAATTTCAATTGTGCTTTTCTGAATTTCAATTGGGCTTTTCTGAATTTCAATTGTGCTTTTCTGAATTTCAATTGGGCTTTTCTGAATTTCAATTGATCTTTTCTGAATTTCAATTGTGCTTTTCTGAATTTCAATTGTGATTTCTGAATTTCAATTGGGCTTTTCTGAATTTCAATTGTGATTTCTGAATTTCAATTGGGCTTTTCTGAATTTCAATTGTGATTTCTGAATTTCAATTGGGCTTTTCTGAATTTCAATTACGATTTCTGAATTTCAATTGTGCTTTTCTGAATTTCAATTGAGATTTCTGAATTACAATTGATCTTTTCTGAATTTCAATTGGAAAAGGTGTAGCATTCAACACGAATTAATTCAAAGGCTTAATTCTCAAAGCTTAAATCAAATTGAATTAATTCCCAAGAGAATTAATTCCTTGCATGCAGCGCTGCCAACTTTGACGATTTATCGTCATTTTGACGATTTTTGAAGTCAATTTTACTAAAATGACGATTGACGATTTTTCATTTTCACCAAGAACAAAAATGACGATTTCATTAAATGAGGAAAAAATGGTAAACTTTTGTCAAAAAATTCAAATTTTGTAAGCAAATTCTTTAAAGTTCACTTAATTTTTTGAAAAGAAAAGAGAAAAACCTATATTTTTTTAAAAAAGATGGTTACTTTTATGAAAAAAGCTTAACAATTTCGGGAAAAGACAGGAAAAGTTAAAAATTCACCAGAGAAAACATTAAAAAAAGTTTTTTTAGTTGAAAAATATACTTGTTATTAGAAGTGGTCAATAGAAATTAATTGGTCCGTTAAATTTACAACGCTCTAATATCGGGATGAATTTTAATATGGGGGATATGCACAAAAAATCAACTTTAATAATCTTCGTCATTTGGCCATAAGCTTTTCTTAAGTTTCAAATTTCAGGTCAATTAATTGATAATTGGGAAAAAGGTCGAGGACCAATATTTTGGATAGTTACAAACATCAACGGAAACTCTTTACACTCTGGACCATGGAGTGGTCTGGGGTATTAACATTTTTAGCATTTATTAGCGTATTTTTGTCATGACGATTTTTTGACGACAATTTTTTTTCAACTTGACGATTTTGACGATTTTTTTTTTTAAAATTGACGATTTCTCCAAAAAAAAGTTGGCAGCACTGCTTGCATGCTAATCATTCAACTGAATGATCAAAATTGTTCATCATTCAAATCTATTACAAATTGAATGATGATTTTTTTATTTCATTCCCTTTATATTTTCATAAATGTGTTGCTTGTGTGCATTTTAAGCATCTTCGTTTGTAAACGATTGGCTGTTGTTTTGTCGACGTCTCGTCTGCTGCTTCCCACACAAGCATAAATGTGTGTGTATGTGTGTTGCGCTTCACTGTTTAAAATTGAATGATAAGAAAATTTTACCATTCATTTTGTAGTAGATTGATTTGGATAAAAAAATAGTTAATTCCTTAAGAATGATCATTCTTAAGGAATGAATTCTTGAAAGAATTAATTCAGTGATTTTGAAAGTTGAATGATTTTAGGGAATGCCAAATTCTATTTTTTTAATTCGAATTAGAAAATTGAATTAAAGAATTAATTCTTTCGAACCTTTGCCACTCCCTAAGTAGGCTCCCATATAAAATTACATTTTTATAAAATTTGCTTCAACTGTTATTTGTATGGGAGCCTACTTAGGGAGTGGAGATAGGGAGTAGGTATATTTTAAAAAAATGGTGTAGGGTAAAAATAAATGGGGGTTGGTCTCACTAATGACCCCTCTCGGACGCACCATTGGACCGGTAGAATCTGATTAAATAAAACAAATTTACAAAAAATAAAAAAAATTGTGTGGGGACCGCCTTAACAATTAGAGATAGAGGGTAGGTGTGTTCAAAGAAAATGTTTGGACTAAAACAATATTGTGGGTCGGTCATACATTTTGTTGCTATAAGGGCACTATTAGGGCAGTTAGAGCGGTTGGAGCAAATTTTAAAAAATGTAGTTTTGTGTGGGAGCCCCCTTAGAAATTGGAGATACGGTATTAGTTTGTTCGAAAGAAATGTTAAGACGTAAAAATTAATGGAGGTCGGTCTTATAAAGGATCCCTCTATGACGCACCATTGGAGCAGTAGAAATGATTTTAAGATTGGAAAATTACAATAAAATTTTTTCAAAAAATTTAAAAAAATAGTAAAAATAGTTATCTCGCGATCCTCCTGGGCAAAAAATTTGGAGAATCGATAGAAGTTTTACACAAAAAAATTAAAAAAAAAATCGAAGAGTACAAACATTTTCAAAAATGACATTTAAATTTTAAAACTTAAAAATCGCATACAAGAGCGCTTTTAAGAATTTTTTGGGATTTTTTTTAAAAAGTTCGTAAAAAAACAAAATTTTTTAAAAAAAAGTTTGAAATTTGGACCATTATTGAAGAAGTTATGAGTAAGAGAAGTTTGAGAAAAGGAACAAACTACCAATTTTTAAAAATTCGATATCTTTTGAACGGGTCATCAAAAAATCTGAAAATTTACCACGAATAAGTTTTCGCAGGGTACTAAAAACTGTAAACAAATTGGGAAAATCTAAAAAAAAAAATTTCAAAGTGTCTGATTTCACATGGAATGCCCCATATATTTTAAAATTCAGGCAAACCGGTTTATATAGGTTGAGATACTTCTCTTGTAAGTGACTGTACAATGAGGATAGAGTAAGGTATGTATTAATATTTTTAATTGAATATTAACTATTTGTCATTTAAATGCCATTTGCTACTTGTGTACAGTGTTTTTATATTTGCTAAATAGTCTGGACAATGGAATCTGACAAATTACGAAACATGTGCCGATTAAGTCTTGCAAAAATTGCCAACATAAATAAATTTAAAACAGAAAAATAATTTTCTTGAAAACAGGAGTATAATAGTTTTAATTAGTAAAGGAACTAATGACCTCGAGCTAGAATAAACTTAAAATAGAATATTTTTAAGGTCAAATAAAACAATTTTTATTTTTTAATAAAAATTAATCAGAACTATTTTTAAAATCTCTCGGTGTACTGAAACATGTATTATTACAACAAATAATGAAATTTTTATCATACTATTAGTGACGTTTTTAATTAATAATAAAAAAAAAAATACTATATGAATTTTATTTTCATCATTATTTATTAATTGCAAACATGTATAGTTACAAATAAATTTGTAATTTATTATAATATACATTTTATTTAATATTTTTTATTTTTTTATAAATTTCATTGCGGATCTGTTATTTAGTTTTTTTTTTGTACCTTCTTCCAATTATTTATAAACTCATCATCATTCATTTATCACAGTTTTTTTGTTTGTATAAAAGATAATTTAAATTACACGACATTAACATTGTAGTTAGCGTAAGTATGTATGGAGAGTAAATAAATATTTAACAAACATATTTACATTTTGTATAAATTTTTATTAATGAAGCAATGGGATTTCAGTTTTTTTCCACTAAATTTCATTGAAAGTTGAAAAGTACCTGCAGGTACCGTATAATATTTATTAGATTTTTTTTTTATGAATGGAACTAAATGAATCATTCAGTTCCATTAATAAAATTAAATAAATATACAAATTTTGCACCTTGCAAATAGGTATGTGTAAATAAATAATAGTAAAATAAAACTAGGCACAATGGGGGAAAAATAAATTTTAAGATATTTTATGTAAAAATATTGAATTAAAACAAGTGAGAGTGTTAAATTCGGCTGTGCCGAATCTTTCATACCCTCCAAAATGTAAAAAAAATAAAAAAAATTGTCAGGGGCGTTTGTATTTTGGGGGGGGGGGTCAGTGGGGGACGTTGAGAGCACCTTCCCATTCTGATAAATATAACAAATGTTTTATTTATTTAACAAAAATACAAAAAAAACATGTAAAAAAAGTGTATTTTTTCAGAGGTTGGTTCAGTTCTTCAAGGGGAACTTTTTTCCCCCTGAGCCGATTTTGCCCATTTACGAACTTAACCTGCCTAGGGCCATAAGACATATTCATGCCAAATTGCAGGAGGCTAGCTCTTTTATTTTGGACTGTATCGTGCCATCTACAGACAGACGGACGGATGGACAGACGGACAGACGGACGGACATTCACAGAATGTCTTAGAATCTATCATGGATTAATAATATATATAAATATTAACACGTATTCGACTCTAGTCCCATTGAGAATTATAAGAGAATTATCATAGTAAGATCACAATCGACAAATAACCAACAAAAATATATTCAAAACAGATTTACATACGATTCTCCAAATCTGTTTTAATATTTTTTTGTTGGTTATTTGACGATCGTGATCTTACAACGATAGTACAATTTTCGTCTCCTAACTTCCAATGGGAGTAGAGTCGAATATGCATTAATATTTTAGTTTGATCATTTACGGTTTGTCATTAAAAACCCTTTGCTACTTGTAGTATAGGGTTTATATTTTTGCTAAATAATCTTGACAAATTCCGAAACACGTGTCGATTAAGTCTTGCAAAAAATTAACAACATAAATAAATTTAAAGCAGACAAATAAATTTCTTGAAAACTATTTTATGGAAATTATTTAATTAGTAAAGGAAATAATGACCTCGAGCTAAAATAAACTTACAAGGGAAGTCTCCCTGGTGTCACCCTCCGATCTTCATGAAATTTGGATATGTTGTTAAGAACGAAAATTAATTCGACACGTATTTTTTTTTAGCGGCCCAAACTCATTTTTAGGAGGATCGATTTGTATGGGGTGAAATTGACCTTTTTCAGTTTTTTACGATTTACGACTATTTAAGCAAAACTAATATAGGCATGTGTGGTATCAGATTAAAGGTATTAAAAATACTTATCTCGTGGGGCTAACAACGGGCCAAAGAAACTAATATTTTTCGACTTATTAACCAAAATGTCCTAAAATTTTGGTATTTTACTTAATATGACGAAAAGTTGTGCATGTTTGGACACGTTCTTAGCACACATTGGTTTTCCAAAGACCTTTCATTTGGTGTGTAACATGACTAGGTTTCTTTGCATAATATAGGAGATAAACGAAAAACACTGAAAAATGGCCTTGTCTTCCCCCCTCCTTTTTACCCCTAAATATGAATTTGGGCCGCTAAAAAAAAATACGTTTCCCTTTATTTTTTCTTATCTACAAAATAAAACCAATTCCATAAAGATCCGCGGGTGATACTAGGGAGACTTCCCTTGTTAGTGGAAATATAATATTTTAATGGTCGACTAAAACAATTTTTATAAGAGTTCAAGTTGAAAAATGTAGAAGAAAATTGAATTTCTAAAAATTTTATGGACATTTCTGGTATTCCCATTCCGGTTTCAAACACTCCAGTTAGTGTTATCATCAGTGGGATTTTAAATGATGGCTTGTCTTGTTAATGAAAATTGTTTTCTATATATCGTCCATTCCACCAGATATTTGGTAATTTTAGGCATTTTTTGACCGAGTGTCTTCCGATTTTTGTTATTTTTTTCATACAGATACTCTATGGAGCCAATTTCAAATTTCATCCATCAGATCGAAAATATTTGAAAAACTCGCTATTTTATTCACGATTTTCGTTTTAAAAAAAGTCAAAAAAATACAAAATCTGTGTAACTTTGAGCGGCTGTATTTTCTAAACTACATATCGCATTTTAACAATCCACAGCGCATACGAATGGTATGTAAGTCTATTTTGATATCCTATAAACTGAAAAAATATCGGTGGTTTAAAAGTGCATTTTATATGCAAATGCAGTTTTGAAGTGCATTTTGCGAAACTTTTACCCCATTTAATTTTTTTTATTAGCATATTTGGAAAATTTAGGATTTTTGGTACAAAAAAATGTTTTCATTACAATGGACCGAGCATGTATGATATTTTTAATATTTTTTTTAAAAAAATACTTCCTTAAGTTTCCCTTATAAAAAATTTTATTTTTTAAAATATACCATAATCATGTAAAAAGACATGTTTTTAAACCGTTATATTTTCAAAAGTGCTAATCGCATCTTATTGTTTTTATGCACATTAGAATGGTATTCTTGTCTATTTTGTGCATTTAATGACCGCAAATATATTTGTGTTTCAAAAATGCATTTTAAATGCAAATGCAGTTTTGAAGTGCACTTTTCAAAACGTTTACCCCTTTATTTTTTTTTTAGTTATCATATTCGAAAAGCTTACAATTTTTACTACAAAATAATGTCCTCCTAATAATGGACCCACTGTGTGTGATATTTTTTTAGAATTTTTTAAAAAATCATGCTATTTCAGATTATTTTGGTTTTATTTTAAATATTGAAATTTTTTTAAGGAAATTTAAAAAAAAAAATTACAAATAGCACACACAGTGGGTCCATTATTAGCAGGATATTATTTTGTAGTAAAAATTGTAAACTTTTCGAATATGATAACTAAAAAAAATTCAAAGGGGTAAAAGTTTTGAAAAATGCACTTCAAAACTGCATTTGCATTTAAAATGCATTTTTGAAACACCAACATTTTTGTGGTCATTAAATACAAAAAATAGACAAAAATGCCTTTCTAATGTGCATAAAAACAATGAGATACGATAAGTACTTTTGAAAATATAACGGTTTAAAAACATCCCACTAAAAACTACTGCTTCGCCGTAAGCAGGTTTGTAAGTGAATGTTGAGTTGCCATTCCCTTACAAACCTGCTTACGTATGGCATGATATTTGGTCGCAATGTCCCACTTTAAAGCATTTCATCCGAGCGCTTATTTCAGCGCAATAAAAATGTAATGAAATCATACCTTCTTAGAAGCTTTCTAGGTGCATTTTTGTAAGCATATTGGATGCTCAGAAATCATTGCTCCAATAAAGCACAAAAATAATGTATTACCATCACTAAAGTCTTCATGCCTGAAAAGTTTGTATGAAGTAAGTGCTCCTCGTAGGCACACAAATAACACTACAGTTTTAATGTCTGAATAGTGTGTAGTCGAAACTTTTGTTTTCACTTTTGCACATGCGTACACGTCTGTTCACAAAAACACAAAATATCAACTGAATTAAAATTGTATTTTTTTTATTGCGTCATCCAAATTTTCGTTTTGCTGTTTGATGCTCGTAAGTCGTCGTATAATTCATAATTTTTTCTCTCTGCCTTACGGTAGTGCATACTAGATGCACTACTGTAAGCGAATGTATTTAAAAATGTCTGTTTACATTCGTAATTTACCGAAAAATTTATATTTCTATCTTTGCCTTACAGTAGTGCATCTAGTATGCACTACTGTAAGGCAGAAATATCTTTGTGCTGAAGACGAAGCGCTTGTGTATGCCAGAAAAATTATGAACTGCTTCCACAATCTCGATTATTTTTTGCTGGGATGTCTTTTTACATGATTTTGATATAATTTAAAATATAAAATTTTTTATAAGGGAAACTTAAGGAAGTATTTTTTAAAAAAAATATTAAAAATATCACACATTCTCGGTCCATTGTAATGAAAACATTTTTTTCTAGCAAAAATCCTAAATTTTCCAAATATGCTAATTAAAAAAAAATTAAAAGGGGTAAAAGTTTCGCAAAATGCACTTCAAAACTGCATTTGCATATAAAATGCACTTTTAAACCACCAATATTTTTTCAGTCTATAAGATATCAAAATAGACTTATATACCATTCGTATGCACTATGGATTGTTAAAATGCGATAAGTAGTTTGGAAAATACAGCTGCTTAAAGTTACACAGATTTTGCATTTTTTTGACTTTTTTAAAAACGAAAATCGTGAATAAAACAGGGAGTTTTCGATCTGATGGATGAGATTTGAAATTGGCTCCATAGAGTATCTGTATGAAAAATATAACAAAAATCGGAAGAGCCTCGGTCAGATTTCTTAAAATGACTCATGGAATGAACGATATATAAATATTTTTAGTTTCAACAGAATAAATTTGAACAGTTTCAAAACAACAATTTTATTTTTAGCAATCTCAACCTCACCTCATACTTTCTTTAAACTTCTTTGACTCGTACATTATTTCGCAAGGGTTGCCAACATGATCTGGAATTGCAGACACATATGAGGGAATTTGCATTTTTTGTTTCGGAGACGTGTAAATGACGACATATTTTGGCAATGATTTTATTAGTGTCTTTTCTGTATGTACAGATCGAGCTCCGGCTCTAATTACACTGTGCAACAAATTTAGGGTCTTCGAGTGTATCTTGGACGGGACCAAAAAAAAATTAAAGTATACCAATAGAAGACCAAAACTCCCGAGGAGTTTTGAAAACTTAGCTCGAGTTCTTTTTTTAGGGCCCACAAAAGTTTTTAAATTTTTTTCAAACGCGTTTTGAATAAGTAAAAAAAAAAAGTATTAAATCTAATTCTGGGGTAAATAATGTTAAGACATTCCTTCAGTAAAATTTGATGGCGGTTCTTTTCTTTGAATACATTAACCCTCTATCTCCTATTTTTAAGGGTCAGTTTGGTCCTTTTTTCAAATATCATCATGCGTTGAAAGGGTTAAATTGATCTACAAAAATTTTCTGCATCAAATTTCACTAGGAGTTGTCGAAGATCAAAAGTTCGAGCGAAAAGTGCAAAATGCTTTAAAAAGTAAAATTGTAAATTCTGACATACTATTAAATTGTTTTTCGTCAAAGTCGTGTGAAATAAGTCGAAAATATGTTATAAATCTGCTTTTGACCTTAATAACGACAGTAGATGTCTTCAAAGAAATTTGGTGACGGTTCTTTTCTTAGAACATATTAAACCTCTATCTCCGATTTTTAGGGGTAATTTTTGTCCTTTTTCCAAATACCCTAATAGAACACCACTAAAACGTGCCTTTAAGGGGTTGAAATGTTCTACAAATATTTTCTGTATAAAATTTCACTACGGGTTGTCAAAACCAAAAGTTCGTGCGAAAATTTGATGCAGAAAATGTTTGTAGAACATTTTAACCCTTTAAACGCACGCCTTAATCGTGTTCTAAGAGGATATTTGAAAAAGGGCAAAAATGACCCCTAAAAGTAAGAGATAGAGGTTTAAAATGTTCTAAGAAAAGAACCGCCATCAAATCTCTTTGAAGACATCTATTGTCGTAATTAAGGTAAAATCACATTTATAGCATTTTGTTGACTTATTTCACACGACTTTGATGAAAAACAATTTAATAGTACGTGATAATTTACAATTTTAAAATTGTAAAACATTTTTTCGAGTGTAATGTTTTTTTTACCGTAAAAATATTTCAAAATATTAACATTTTTGTAAAAAAAACTAAATTTTTTTTGAGTGTAAAATTTTTTTCGAGTGTAAAATTTTTTTCGAGTGTAATTTTTAAGTTACCAATGCTTTTAAAACTAAACAAGTTTAAAAATCATTGCTTTAAAACTAAACAAGTTTGAAAAGCATTGCTTAGTTACCACCAATGCTTTTAAAATTTGTTTACCACGTGGCATTTAAGATGAACAAAATCTGAAATTCGATATTTTGCTTATGACTTTTGAACCACTTGACCGATTGAGCTGAAATTCAAAACCAAATAGACCTAAGGAACGGCAAAGACACATACCACGTTTCAGCAGTCTCATTATTGTTTTTCGAAAGTTATCGTGTTTTTTATCTCGTAAATTTGCGAAAACCCCTTGCCGAAATTTACTCTTTTGCCCATAACTTTTGAACCACTGAACCGATTTGGCTGGATTGCAATACCAACCTGACCAGGTAAAAGACCAACATATATGCCTTCAGTAGCCTCTGTGAAGTCTTTCAAAAGTTAGCGTGTTTTCTACGGACGGACAGACAGACGGACGGACATCGCTAGATCGACTTAAAATCGATCGACGATCATGAATATATATACTTTATGGGGTCCTAGACCAATATTTCGATGTGTTACAAACGGAATGACAAACTTATATATACCCTCTATCACTAGAGTGGAGGGTATAAAAATGGGAAAAATTTAAAATGACAGATTTTAGATTTATTTCATCAAACCTGGCGGTTTTTTAACTTATTACAAAAAAAAAATGTCAATTTTAAAATGAATTAAAAATATTTAAATTAAGTATATTAATTTTAGAAAAAAATTCAAATTATTAATAATATATGAAGGGCTTACTGCAAAAACTTGATAAGCAACATTTTATTTTTTGATGTTTTTCGTTTTCTACAAATGTTCCATTGACAGATTTTTGGCAGAAGGCTTGCTTAAACCTTCCGTAAAAGTATCTTGAGTATGAAAGTTCTTCAAAAGATATAATTTCTACAATATTTCAAAAGTTTTAAGGAAAAAACCACCATAAAATAAAATGTTGCTTATCGAGTTTTTACAATAAGCCCTTCATATATACCAACCATGAAAATTATTTTCATACCATTTCATTAAATATTAAATTTGTAGTAACAATTAATGTAAAACTTCTCGAAATCATTCATATTTATCAATGCAAAAACGCCCAAAATCACTTGACTTTGACAGTCTTTAATAGCTACAAAAAAAAATCCAAATTTTTTGGTGATTCGTTTTTGGTCCCTAATTAGCTATTAAATATATAAATTTCAACAATTTCTACAACCATGACGTTATTTTTGATTTTTGTCTATGGAACAACGCACTGTGAGGCCTATTGTTCAAGATACACAGTGTTTAGAGATGGCTCTAAACTAGTGACCCGCACTGTGCCCCTATGCAATTGACACCGACTGTATCAACAACGGTACATCATAATTCCTCTCATTGGAATTTTGCATATACATTGTTATTGTTGTTAATTTCTTCTTTATCCATTGTTAAGCATCAATACTTAACAGAAAAGAAATTAACGACACTCAAGTTTGTGACGTGAAGAAAAGCAGTACCAACGAAGAACAAAATCTACAAACAACAACAAACAAAGAATTTAACATACAAAACATACAAAAACATTTACATTACAAAAAACTTTACAAATAAAACCAAATTAAAACTAAAAATAAAAAGTTTAATTTTATTGGACCCAAAAAGAACTTAAAAGGTTTGTCCCTAAACACACAGTGTTTGCATTTTTGTTTACTTGGCCCCATTGTGCTACCTTAGGTTAAAGTAAACATAAATGGGAATTGACATATGTATTTTTAACAATAAAATTAAGTACTTTTCTGTTGGTTTAAAACAAATAAAATATTTCTATGTTAAGGTTAATTTTTGTTTTTAAAAATTCTTAAAATTTTTATTATTTTAACCAGATGAATCTTAAACAGCAATATAAACTTTACAAGGTCAAGGTTTTAATAAAAACAAATTATAAAATATTTTTTTTTTTAATTACATTAAAAACATTATGTGTGTAATTTAAAATATATAGGAAGCTAAACTTCAGGCGTAATATTGAGGAACGGGTGAGAAAAGCAACGATTGCTTTGTATTCCTGTAAAAGGGCCATTGGAAAACGATGGGGTTTTAGCCCTCAAGTCGTTCATTGGATCTATACAGCAGTGGTGCGTCCAATTTTGCTGTATGGAATCATTGTCTGGTGGCCTGCTTTAGAAACAAAAGCGAACTTTGTCTTTATCACGAAGGTACAGAGAATGGCGTCGATGTGCATCACTGGTGCTCTTCGTACTACACCTACGGCTGCATTAGAAATCCTCCTTCACCTGATACCCTTGGACATATTGGGTAGGCAGTATGCGGCTGCGTCGGCAATTCGACTTAATAGCACGCTGCAATGGAGGAGCAGTGATTGTGGCCATAGCGCGATCTTGAAAAAGATAACAATACCACAAAATGTGGACTGTGCTCCCTCTTTGAGCCTCTTTGAGCGCCACTTTACCACTATGATACCATCCAGGGAGTCTTGGATGGGGGATACTCCGGGTAGTGGAGCTACCATAAATTTTTACACAGATGGATCGAGGATGCACGAACAAGTAGGCTTTGGAGTCTATTCGGAAGAGCATGGGTTGAGCCTGGCTCGTAGATTGCCAGATCATTGCAGTGTTTACCAGGCAGAGATGCTGGCAATAAAAGAAGTGGCTGACTGGTTGAGCTGCAATGTCTTGTCTACAACCGCAGTCAACATCTATACTGACAGTCAAGCCGCGGTCAAGTCCCTGGATTCAATGTTTCTGAAAACAAGATCTGCCCTTAACTGCCGCACGTCTTTAAATGAAATGGCCAAGCAGTTTAACATACGACTCATATGGGTCCCAGGGCACAGAGACATTGCAGGGAATTGCAAAGTCGATGAGCTTGCAAGACTAGAAACTAGCTTACAGGTTCCAACAGAATTGAAATGTGTTGGTATGCCTCTAGAAACTTGCAAGCAAAACCTACGGCTTTGTTCTGCGACGGAGACTAATCAAAGATGGGCAAATGGATGGACGTGTGAGACAACACGACTGATTTGGCCTTCTCTTAATCAGGGGCGCACAAGTGAGCTGATATCGCTTCCAAGAGGAGAGATTTCGACGGTGGTTTCTATAATTACCGGACACTGTCTTATAGGGAAGCACGCAGAGCGGTTAAATGTGCCGTCGAATGACTTTTGCCGAAGTTGCATTGATGAAGAGGAGTTGGAAACTATCGAACACTTTATTTGCCATTACCCGGCACTTTCTGGTCAGAGACTTGCTTCACTGGGATCTAGGGAGCTGTACGATCTTTCTGATTTGTTGGATGTCAAAATTCAACATCTAAGGAGTTTTATAAGAAGCTCAAAATGGTTTAACGACAGGGACTAGTAGGGAAACCTATTACGGTCCCGTGGTATCACAATGGACCTCAGAGTCTACGTGTGTTGACGTAAAACATCAGCAGCCACTTACAACCTAACCTAACCTAATTTAAAATATATCGTCATCTAAAATGCACAAGGGCTGTCAGTTCTGTTTTCAACCAAATGTATCCTTTTGGTTGAAAACAGTGATTTTATCAACAGAGTAACAAAATAAAATTTTCAATAAAAAATTTTCTGGGAAATTTTTGTTAAAAAACAGAAAAACTTTTCTTAAAATTAATTTCTTTAAACAATTTTCTTAACAAAATTTTTACACAAAATTTTTTTTTAATTTGTTTTTCTCTTTTTTTTTCAAAATTGTTTGCATAATTTTTTTCACATCGTGAAGTGTATCAATACATTCGTCAAGGCCGAATTTAATTTTTTCACTTGTTTATATATATTTTTAGAAATAATGATTTTTTTCTATTTTTATTTTGCAATTTCATGTTTTATCAAATCCTGTTTCTGCTTTTTTAAA